>OY743139.1:28415190-31316023 GCA_963555695.1 Dasypolia templi
TGCACTTGGGCATGTCGCTGGTGAATAGCGTGAAAGCTAGAGGAGAGATCACAGAGCCCTGAGGGACTCCTGCGCGAATAGGGTGGGGGGAGGATAGCGCTCCTTCGATGCGATAACGGAAGGTGCGATTCGACAAAAAGTCCCGTAAGATGAGCACGAGACGATCTGGCACACCGAGTTGGTACAGCTTATATAATAAGCCGTTGTGCCAGACTTTGTCGAACGCTTTCGCTATGTCGAAGAAAACAGCACCGGTCATCAAACCTCGTTGGAAACCGAAGTTGATGTGTTCGACTATACGGTGGACCTGTTGTACGCACGAGTGTTGGGTTCTAAAACCAAACTGTTCGTTGGGGATGAGGCCCTTTGTCTCGGCGTAGTCTCTGAGGCGCTTATAAATAAGCCTCTCATAGATTTTGCCGAGGACATTGAGCAGACTGATGGGGCGGTAACTACTAGGCTCTGACTTTGGCTTGCCGAGCTTCGGGATACCGATGACGGTGGCTTCTTTGAATGCCTGTGGGAAGATGTTGTTGCTCAGAGCACCATTGAAGATGGTGGTCAGTAGCATTATCAGGTGGGCAGGGAAAAGTTGGAATACCCTATTGGTGATTCCATCTGAACCGGGGGCTTTACGAGCCTTAAGACCTTTGATGAGGTCGTGCACTTCGTCGGGCGTGACTGGGGGCAGTGGATACTCTGGGTCTTCGACGGGAGGGAGGGAGGCTCTATGTTCGACTTCAGCGTCGACCTCAGTGAGGTGAGCTTGGTCTACTGGTTGAGAGCTAGGCGAGCATTGGACTTCTAGAGTGACGGCTAGAAGCTCAGCCTTGTCGACATCATCGAAGGCGATGGTCTTGTCGGGACGGATCAGGGGGGGCATGGAGACTATTTCTCCGGATCTGAGCTTCCTCTGGAGTTGCCAGAAGGCTAGGTGGGTGGGCTCTAGTTCGCTCAACATCTTGTCCCAGCCGGCGGTACGCAGCTCCTCTATGCGTGTTCTTACAGTACGCTGTAAGTAACGCATATGGGCTTTGTTCGCGTCGCAGGGGAAGTTGCTGTAGGCACGGACAGCCGCGTTCTTCTCATTCAACAGTTCGCGTACATCGTCCGGCAACTTCCAGCGACGGTCATCCGTCGCTGGAATTTCCCTTGAACAATCGTTCAGGACTGATTGTACGTGAGCTGTGAATGAGTCGATCGCGGCCGTCGTGTCAGCGATAGACTCAAAATGATCGGGGATTGGGTCCAAGTGGGGGGACGTGGTGGATTTTAAGCGATCGCTTACTCTCCTCCAGTCCGTTACCACTTTGTTGGGAAGGGGTTGGGTGGAATCGGGCAGACCTATGCGGGGGACCAGTTTCATGACTACTGGACGGTGATCGGAAGCGAGCTCTTGTACCACTTCTATAGAGTCCAACCGTAGGTTGACGTTCTGTAGGAGCGCCACGTCGAGTACATCGGCGGTGTGATTGGGATCGGGGGGAAAATGAGTGGGAGTCATCGGCGCGATGACATCGAAATTCTGAGAGGAGGAGAGGTTGAACAAGTGTCTCCCTCTGGAAGAGGTCCTGGTGCTATTCCAGGAGGGATGTTTTGCGTTGAGATCACCCGCTATGATAACGGAGTCACTCAGGCTAAAAAGGACAGAAAGATCTTCAGTAAGGAGTTGGAAGTTTTCCGAAGTATTAATGGGGGGGAGGTAGGCCGAAACTATGGTGATCGGTTGATGACCTGTCATGCCAAGCCGGCAGCAAGACACTTCTAATCGTGAGAGTGTGGGAGGGTCTATGGGAATGCAGTATAGCTCCTTTTTGTAATAGATAAGGGTACCGCCCTTATGGCAACGCGTCCTGTCATTGCGAACTGTACGATAGTTTGCAATTGACGGATTTCGGTAACTCGGTTTAAGGAAAGTTTCCTGAACAAGGAGGATGTCGATGTGATGGTCGCGGAGGAACTCGCTGATTTCAGCGCGTTGTCGCAGGATGCCATTGGCATTGAAATAACCTAACTTTAGGGATCGGGGTTTGGTTCGCGCGAGGATTCCTTTATCCATGATTGGGGTTGGGTTGGTTGTTGAAGGACATCAGGGCTTGCGTAATGTCCGGGTACGCATTGTATATATTTTGGATCATATAAATGTTGCCGGCATTTCTGGCGGCAACAATTTCACTTGCCATTTTCCTGGCGCGAGGGGTAAGGAAGGCCGTGAACGTGCTCGAGATCACGTTGAAGGCGTCCATTGGATTCTGGCCGACCATACGGGTGGCTGCGGGTGGAGCTGAAGCGGCGGGAGCGGCTTTATTTAGAGGCACAGGAATGCCTGGGGGCGCGTTGACGCGGATGCGGGGGTCCATAAGTGGAGGGATGGCCGCAGGAACGGGTCTAGGTGCTAAGGCTGGAAAAGCCTGCTGATGGTGGAAGTAATTCCAGGGCGAGGGCCTCTGAGGACTGAGTCGCTCCTGGTGTTGTGAGGTAGGCCACGCGTGGGCGTAGCGGGGGCTTTCCCTTTGCTGGCGGGCGTCTGCACGCTTCGTCAGTTTGGGAGATGATGATTTGGGGGCCTTGGGGCACCCACGATAATTGGCCGGGTGGCCTGAGTCTCCGCATAGCACACAGCTAGGCGGCTCTGTGCACAAGGTGCGGTCCTTAGGTCGGCTGCAGTCAGCAGTGCCGTGATCGCCCAGGCACTTGACGCACCTGGGTTTCGCGTGGCAGTGCATCTGCGAATGCCCGTAGAGTTGGCAGCGGTGACACTGCCCTATGACACCGGTCTTAAAAGGCTTCTCGATCTGCAAGCCGGTGAGGTTGCAGACGGAACGAACGTTAAAGATAGGGTGGTGACCCTCAGTAGGAGGGCAGACGACGAGGACCATATCGAATGGTACCCTGCCTCGGGCGCGGTGCATGCGGTGGACTTCCGCAACGGGGACGTTTTGCGACAGAAGGTCGGCTTTTATCTCTTCCGCGGGTATCTCCTTCGGGATCCTACGGATCACGACGCGGACTTGACGGTCTTCGGGGAGGGCGTAGGTGTGGAAGGACACACCTCTAAGGCGGAGAGTCTTTGTGAGCTCTCTATAATCGTTAGATGTCGGGACAGTAACCTTAATACCCTGTTGGGTAGATTTCGCGCTGGTGTAGCCTATGCGCAGGTCGGTGCACCATTTGGACACGTCTGTCCACTTCCCCTTGTCCTGGATGTACACAGGGGGTGGGGGGGCGATTTTCTTTGCCGCAGAAGGCTGGGCAGCGGGCTTGGCAGCACTGTGGCTGAGGGAAGAGGTTGAGGCCGAGGCGGCCTGGGAGGGGGCGGTGGCGGATGGAGCCACGGGAGCGGAGGTGGCTTCTATAGCCGGCTTCTTCGTCCTTGTGTCAGGACTCTGTTTGAGGCTCCTTTTTTTGGTGCCGACCGTCTTAAAGACGCCTTCGTCGGAAGAGGGGGAGGAGCTCTGGTCGTCGCTCGAGACCACGTACGGCGAGGTCGGGCGAGGGGAAGGCTCGCTGGTGTCCATGTGGACAGCCGGCGGCGAGCAACTTAGAAGTTGCGACTGAGAGGGCTCGAGGGCATCGCTAAACGTAGCGATATCAGAGCTGTCGTCGGTGCCTACTAGGTCAGAGGGACCGGGGACGGACTGCTGCAGAGCAGCGAATTTGGCGCCATACTTGGCGACGAAGTCGGGGTCCTTAAAAAGGACCTCTTTGAGGAACGCCAAGAGGAGGGCGTCCCCCATGGTCGGAGGAGGGGGGGCTATTTATGGGAGGGAATGGTGGAAATTAAGTTTCCACTTAGAGCCTATTAACCCTATACCTAACTCCCCGGGTGGATTGGCCCGGGGATGAGTTCCCTCCCTGTCGGGTGCAGACAGGGAGGTGTGTACCTAATGGTGAGCCCTAAGCTTGTATACCCGTCGCCAGTCTTATTGTGCGAACGGGGCCCTGACCAGTCTAGCGCGAAGGGTGTAGACACACCCTAGAGACACTAGGTGAGTAGCTGAAAAGCAAAACTGTCACCAGAGCCGACTAGGAGATCCCCCAAGGCCGGTTATCTGGGACCCGTCCAACTAACTGCCTCGCCCTGAAGGGGTTCGGCGGGTGCGAATTGGGTCAACACCCCACTCGGCTTCGTTGACACCGTAAGGTTTCAACCGAGGACCACGAAACTGTGGTTTTACCCAGAAGGGGCTTAGTGAAGCTACACACGAAAATCTGATGAAGAAATAAGATTTGCCTTGAAAAAGGCACTTTTTAATTGATTAAAAATAAAATCAATTGCTTGATTTTATTTTAATCGGAGTAGTCGGGGCGACTACGATGACGTCACGTGGTAGCGACGAGTAGAAATTCGAAACACAACACTGGAGCGGGAGAGCGCACAAACACGTCCGTCCGCGGCGAGAGTCGAGCGTCGAGTGCTATTTGTCCGGTAGTTATGGCCGAGCGCCATCTATTTATAGGCATATTTTTTTTTATTTCCTCCGTATTGTAAATTTTCACTTCTACATAAAATTTTCCTTCTTTAGTCTCGCTTATCTGTCGAGAGTATCCCTTAGCCATCCTTCTAGTGAAATAAGAGTATAGTGGTGGTATATTACCAGTCTTGTGGAATCTCTGTGTTGGGGTGACGCTTTCTTCATTATCACTGTCGTCACCGAATAATTCACCAGCTGTAACTCGAGCTGGCGGTGTTACTGGCGAAATGATCGGCTTAGATTTTTTTGCGCTTGTTGACTCTTCACTCAACTTGCTGGACCTTTCCCGTTTCGTTTTTCTTTCCTCTGTCTTTCTCTTCGGCCTTGCCTCTTGTTCAGAGTCATCGCTGGAGAGGAAAAGGTCGTTGCTGAGTAGTTTCGACCTGTGAACAAAAAAAAAAAAAAATTAGTTTATTGCAGTCAATCCATTAACTTCATAATTCATACATTTGAAAAGGAACTGATCCTACGATCAGTTAAATAATTTTCAGATAAAAATATCATTTGATTGGTGTAGGAATGGAATCCAGGACACAAAGCCAGCAACTACGCTGACCGTGTTGAAAAAAATCTATTTTAATAGATGAATAATATACATAGCATTTCATCTATGCAGGAATCGAACTTGAAGCATAGAAAACCATCACTCAGTCTCTGAGCTAAGCGTGCTAACTATTAACTATAAAAGTACTGAGGGTCAACATTTTAATACTCGATTATATAAATTAATACATTACTCTGATCATTCAATAGTTAGATATGTATATGTATTTGTACTTACATTCTTGATTGTTGCTTAGTCAGGTTGCTTGATTAGGAGCTCGGAGCGTTGATTCCTTGTAGAGAGGATTCGTTCCAGAGAGAAATTGTGTCGGAGACTAATTTGCGAAGTGTTTTTATAGGCCTAAAATCACGTCATTCAATCCAAATTTGTAAAACTGCATACTCGGCAAAAAATATCAATTGTGTACACGAGCATACTCGTATAAATCGTAGCGGTTAAGGTTTTAAATTTACAGCGTTTTATAAAAGACGAATGAATGATAAGTGATTTTTAATCTTATGTACATACTTACTTAAATCAATAATAGGGAATTTTATACTTAATTAGAAAAACATGTTTGAAGGTTGTTGTTTTTCGCTGAATGTTTTTTTTTGATGACGACGGTATAAACGCTGCGGTTTGCACGCTCGCATTAACTCCTAGACATGTGGCGGAGTGGAGATATGACAAGTAGGAATCTCATATTTCGGTATATAAGAATAAGCTTGTTTTTTTTTTTTTATCTTTAAGTTTTGAACCTTATTAAAAATATAATAAATTTTAACCCATGTTAACGCTCAATGAATTAAGCGTATAAAACGCAGCGGTTATAACGCTCGTCTGTTGTAGATTGAAATGTATCTTTGTGCACGTGTCCAAATTCCTAGCCATATGGAGACAAGAGGAGCCGTCAGTTTCGGATTACTTTACATATATAAAAACAAGATTAAATTGAATCATATAGTGAGACATTTTATTATTATTTTTTAAATCCGTACTTGTATATAAACCAATCCAAGATACCAAAAATCACATTCAAATCGTCTTATCTGCTCTACGATGTCGGTAAGTAAAATATTAGAAAATATTTTAAATTATTAATAAAAACTTAAAATGTGTAATGTAAATAAATTTTAAATATTTTCACAGGGATCTATATTCTAGGATAGTTCATTTGTCTTCGTATTCTTGTATTAAGTATTATTTAATTAATATCTATTTCTTTGTTTCAGATGTCCAGCGATATTTTCCCGACTAATTCTTCATACTCACCAATTCCTGCTGAACAAACCCTACGTCAGAAAGTGGTCAACTATTTGGAGAGAGAAAAACCATTTCAATTTGATGAAACATCGCCTTCCACCAATAGTAACAACACTAATAGTAATAATAAAAGACGAAGAAGTGATGCTGTGTACTCGTTTATACAGAAACCGTCAACGGGTCATCGTAGTAAAATAATACGAATACAAGTTTTTGACGCTGAAGAGTTCACAAATTTACCATGTGATTGTAGTGCCAATATATGTGCCCAACATGTTGTGGGGAATGTATTTAATGATGATATTTATAGATGTGTTAAGGATATTTTAAGCAAATTGCATAAAAAAATATGAATAAACTATCAATTATATTTCAGTTGCTTTATTTCTATCACTCCTGTTAATAAAATGTACGTACGAGTCACGAGCCTGTTCACGCACTAGAAAAATAAGACAATTAGCAAATAAAATAAAATAAACTTATAAGTAATTTTTCATAATACTATATGCTCTTTTCTGATGTAAATTAATAACTATAACTTTTTGGCATGATGAGGCACATGATGGGTAGAAAAGAATATGATCTACTTCCTTCACGGGAATGACTATGTGTTTGTTATGTAAACAATCAGTCGTTAGTAACTGATTATGTATGCGTTTTTTTTTTTTTAACCATGTAGGTGACGATCTTGAATAGATGTCTCATTTCAATCTGAATGCAACAGTCACTTCGAATAGATGATTCTGAATAAATTAACATTCGTCATGAATAGAAATTCTGAATGTTGAATAGTCATAGGGATACTTGAATGGTTCAACAGTGAAATATAGGGTATTCAGATCTGATTACTGATCTGAATACCCTATATTTCAACTACTCGATCCAATACCAGAAATGGGGTCTATTACCATCTGCCCCCAAGCTCGTGCAGTCCATCCGTTGCCTAACTGGAAGTCTCCAGGGCCGGACGGGCTGCAAAACTTTTGGATTAAATGTTTTACAAGATCGCACGATCGCTTGGCGGTCCAGTATCAGACAGCCTTAGAGTCAGGGTCACGTTCTTAGTTCCTAACGACAGGAATAACCCACCTGCTTCATAAATCAGGTAAAAATAAAGACCAATCAAATGTCTACCGACGGTCTATATAGTTTTTACATTGATTTTGAGGGCTAAAATAAACATACATATATACACCATTTCCATAATGTCTGTCTCTCAAAATGGATATAAGAACGGGTGCCGTGGTACAAAGGAGCTACTCCTCATTGAAATGGCCATTAGCCAACAGGTTCGTCGTTCCCGATGGGATCTGTCGACATTTTGGATAGATTACAAGAAGGCCTATGACTCGGTGCCACATACGTGGCTCAGGAGAGCTCACTCTGCGCACCTTCTTGATGTCATGTGTGGGGCGATGGGGGACAGTCCATCGCTATCCAGGATGTCGGAATATCCAGAGGAACAGCGAGCCGATAAGGATCGAGAGATATCAGGGCGATAGTTTGAGCCCGCTTTGATTCTGCTTAGCCTTGAATCCTCTAAGCACACTGCTGGAGGATTCAGGTCTAGGCTATCGGCTGAGGACATGTGGTCTGGTTATATCTCATCTTCTGTACATGGATGATCTAAAACTCTTTGCCCCCAACAATTTGCAACTAATGGAGCTACTGAAAGTAACTGAAATTTGTAGTAGCGCCATCAGAATGGAATTTGGTGTGGACAAATGTGCGGTCACACATGTAAAGCGAGGGGAGATTGTGGAATCCGTGGGAACCCAACTCTCGGATTCCATAAACCTTAGAGCCCTCTCCGCATCCAAAACCTATAAGTATTTGGGTATGTCGGAAGCGTTGGGCATCAATGGTACTGACATGAAGCAATCGTTGAAGGAGCGCTTCTTTGACCGCCTGAAAAAAGTGTTAAACAGTCTTTTGTCAGGCGGAAACAAGTTGCGCGCCTTTAACGGTTGGGTCATGCCGGTTTTGATGTACTCTTTCGGCATACTCAAATGGACTCAGAACGAACTTGACGCCCTGGATAGGCAATATTTGCTAAAAACTGACGTGGGGATGCACCGAGCTGTAGTCACAGTGGTCAAGGGCCTCACTCCGCTATCCTTGGCAATAGGGAACTGGCGCAAACCTGTAGTACCAGATACTAACGATCTGCGGCTGCGTTTCGGGGAAACCGAAGGATTTGTCTGTGCGTATAAGGATGAAGTTATCATGACGAAAAATTATCGAAAATACATTGTGAAGGACGGAACGGTTGACATCTGTCGGGCATGCCACCGTCCATGTGAATCAATCCGACATATTGTTTCCGGTTGTTCTCGTCTTGTCGTCTCGTCAACTTGCTCTGAAATGCAGCCTTGTGAAATCGGAAGTGCCGTACTACAGGTACGTGCCCGACCCAGTTCTCGAAAATGGAAATATCACATTGTACTGGGATCGATCCATCATCACTGACAGGACTATTGTTGCCAACAATAGTCCTGTCAGTGATGCCTGATATAAGCCTGATATAGTGGTGGTGGATCGAGTAGAGCGGCGCACAATGATTGTTGACATAACGGTCCCGCATGACGGTAACCTCATGAAAGCCGAGTAATCGAATAAAGAAATCTAGTATCTTGATTTGGCTCGCGAGGTTGTCGACATGTGGTTTAGCTGTAGCTTGGACCCTGTTCCTGATACCGGTGGGATACTATTTTTATATTTTTAAATGTATTTTTTTTATGATGTTTGAAAAATATTTAATCATGTCATTTATAAGTTTTTTAATGTAATAAAGGAGATACTAATTAATTTAATCATTAGCTTCACGAGGATCGCAGATGCGAGGGTTTGTGCCCTGCAGAGCTGCGCATCTTTACAGACGGATCCAAAACAGGTAATGGCACAGGTGCTGGAGTCTTCTCGGAGGACCTCAACATACGTATAGCCACACCATTGGGGGTCCATAACACAGTGTTCCAGGCCGAATGCATGGGTATTTCTTTGGCTGCTTCGGCCATCATGGCCAGAGAAGTTAAGGACCACTCGATCCGTATACTCTCAGACAGCATGGCTGTTCTGCAAGCGCTAAACAGCTACACAGTTGATTCTGGGCTAATATACGAGTGTCACCAGCGCCTTAACCAGGTGGGTAGACTCAATAAAATAACCATTCAATGGATCAAAGGACACAGCGGTTCGCTGGGCAACGATGCAGCCGACGAACTTGCCAGAAGGGGGTCGAGTGAGACAGCAGTGGGACCAGAACCCATCGTGCCACTCCCCTTCGGATATCTACGCACTCTGGTAAGGAAACGCACCAGGGAACAACATCACAAACTATGGTTGGAACAAGGTGAGTGCAGGCAGGCTAGGGAAGCACTCCCTGCAATTGATAGCCGCCTCACGAAACAAGTTCTCCGACTAACTAAACAACAGCTGCGCATAGCTACGGCAGCCTTGACTGGCCACGGGTCATTTAACAAACACCTCTTTGTCATAGGAGTCACAGACAGTCCGTTGTGCAGGGCCTGCATGGAGGAGGACGAGACAGCAGCTCATTTGCTTCTATACTGCCCGGTGGTCGCCACATACAGGGCAAAGCACTTCGGTAACCCAGGTACCCTACGCGAGGCTGTCAGTAACATCAAGGCGTTGCTGGCCTTCCTCGAGGAGCTGGGGTGGATCGAATGATCGATTTTCCCACCGTACGCAAAATACGCGCATTGACGTGGAGTTGCGGACACCAGCCCGTATTACCTATTACCTATTACCTAATCATTTGTTAAAATAGGTACAATAAATAGTTGTAAGAAATTACAAACACGCTATGCTATACCACAATTACGCGCACAAGACAAAAGCGCAAAGCGCGCGCTTTGTGCGTACAAATATTCATGGATGGCATTGATACTAAAATTTATACCATAATTACATTAATCAAACGCTTAGTATTAATTGATTTTCACAAACAAAAAATATTTAACATAGGTTGACCACGTCAACATTCAAAAAATGTTTAAACAGAAAACAGAAAAAAGTACCATATTAATTAAAGTACCTAACACAAAATCATCAATCACGTGCAATGTTAAATGGACCTGAACTTAATCACATACCAGATCAATGAGGAGGCACCAACTAAGGTCAAATACAGTAAGTACATTTTGTCTGCCAAAATCTTTAAATCCTAATAGTGGTCGTTGTCGTGTTTGTTATAATGGTCTTTTGAATTGAAAAATAATGCAAGACTGAGATAAAGGGTGGGGGTATTTTAATTATTGATTGGTAACTTATGTTTACCAAAGTAATTCAGGAGGCTTCATTTATTGAAAGTTGCTTTCTCTGTTAACACAAACAATAGTGCATTAAAAAAGTACAAAGAAAAAAAGCACACGCAAAAACAAAATGATGCCTTTTTCTTAGCTTTATTTGTGCCTGCTCCTTTTCTAAACATAACTGGCGAAATGTGAGTGTACGCGGCACCAGGAATAAATTAAACGAAGGTTTGTTCAATAACTTCCATAATTATTCCTATAAACGGTCCAACGATTTATATATTTTTGACGTGACAACGTCTAATAAATCGATGAACGCCGACTGCATACTGTAACGTAACGTTTAGCCGATTGGCTAAACGTGGTTACAAGTTAAAATGAAATTTTAGAATATGAAATACAAAAGTATGTATAACAAGATATCAAGAATTAGAATCGATTAGTAGTAGCATAGGACGATCCTCTTGCCCGCAGTCTAATGCGAGGGAGCTCACGGTCGTGCAGCAGCTCGTGGCGTCGGCCGCTCATCCGGCCCGCAGTCTGTCGAGTTGAAGCTCGCAGTAGCCTCTCCCTGCTCACAGTCGCGAAGCAGCTCACGGTTGAATTAGCTCGCGTCGGCCGCTCCTCCTTCCCGCAGTCTGTAGTAAGGGAGCTTGCGTCGGTTCTGGTTCGTCGAGGAGGAACCCGCGAGAGGCTCGATCTTAGAAATAAAATTAAAGTATGAGTGAGTACGTCAGGACCTCTCGTTCCTGTGAATTAGCAGCGGCGTCACACGCCACGTTATTTGTCGTCAGGATTTCTGGTCCCAGTGTATTGGCGGCGGCGTCACATGCCACGTTATTTGACGTGTGGACCTTGTATTTCTCAAAGACGTCTCGAACTGGCAGACTCAGGTGGGAGGGTCGGAGGTGATCGGGAGAGCTCGAACACCTTCACGCACACAATATAAAATTAAATTCACTGATTTTAGCTAATATTTCTTTTAATTCACCGAAACTATGAATAAATCAGAACTCAGAGATAACATTATTTATATTTAAGCAACAAAGAATGGTCAGAGTAAAACGACAGGAGGAAAAAGAAGGAACCGGGTTAAAACTAACAGTTGCCTTTTATAGTCCATGGCCGAGCGTTCGAGCGTTCTAGAAGACACTTTTTTTTAGTTTTAAATCAACTACTTCTTAATTGGTTATTGGCCAGGAACAATAAAGATGGCTTACAGTGAGAACCTGGCTTAACACTAGTTTTACGATACCTTTACAATAAAATAGACGACCTCTAGGCTCTATACCATAGAAAAAGAAAAACTGACAGATGACAATGTTACATACAAAATGTCACAACATTTAATAAAAGGAAAATAATAAGAGATCACATAAAAATATATAAAAGGATGTGGAAAATAGACGCGAGGTATCTAAAGGTTTACTTTTCAGCAGTACAACAATTATCAGATAAACAAATGTAAGTAAAATGAGTGTCATACAATTTTCATAAAAACTAGTACTTATTGAATCATAGAAAGAATTGCTGTGCACAACAGCTCCTCAGGTGTTAAATAGATAAATAGATTATAAGATGTGATTTTGTTGTAACAAAATACCACAATTCACGAAAAGGGATGAATCATTATAACGTTACGCTCATTGTAATGTTACGATCCGAGCGAGAGCGCTGCACGAGCGAGCGAAAGGCACGATCGGCTTGCGCCCCATCTATCTCTCTTCCACTCCATTGGCCTATGCGTCCGAGGAGAAGAAAGACAGCGGCAGCACACAACTTACATCGACACGTGAACTGTTTCGTTGACTGTTCATAAAGTAAAGTAAAAAGTTAATGTGGTTTTCATTATTTATTACAACAACAATTGCGGCAACAAAGTTTATTTATTCTTGCATTTTTTAAATCTGATTACCACTGTTACTAGTATAATTTCTAGTATTTATTATTTTATTTATTAAAAAAGAACGGTCGGTGAGTGCAGTAATAATAGGTTTTGTTATGTAGCATCCTGGTGTCTGGATTTGTGCGCGGTTGATGGCAATAGGCTTGCCCCTATTACATGGGACTTAAGGATAACTGGCGATTTGTGGGTGTACTATAAGGTACACCTCTGCCTTACCCTAGTGGGATAACAGTCGTGATGTTATGTTATGTTATGTAAAAAAATATGGTAATTCATATAATTGATGATAGATAAAAAGTTTCATAAAAAGTTTTCTCTTCTTTATAATGAAATGGAAAAAAATATTTTGCACAGTTATTAATTAAAGTAAGATTAAAATTAATAAAAATGATTCAATTTTATTCATTAAAGTATGCAATCATTCCATCAATGTTTGTTTACGTTAAACTATCGTCCGTAAACCGACTTCGCAGACAACAAATTTTATATATTTTTCTTTTATATCTACTACTATGATTTCCACATTGACCTTTACAACTTACATGATTATGATTGCTTTGGTTGTTACATGTAGATTTATAGCTTAAAGGTTACATTCTTCGATAATGGCTATGGATTATGCTATTTCAGACCTACAACAGACAGCCTAAAAAGGTCATGGTTATGATTAATGGGTACAAACTGGTTTACTGCCATAATATTAATCTTGTAAATTCAATGAAAGAACGCTTCTAATAACTTTTCAAAATATCAATGGCTTTGTGATGCACAGTGGCAAACGTCATTAACTGTCAGCTTGAACTAATTTTGCAAACATTCCGATTGACATAGCCAGTCTGGAATGTTTTCAAACATTTTACTCTTGAACATATTTTCAAAATTGAATGTAACTTAAATTTAACAAGTTTTCTTTCGATTTCGTGATCGACTTCCAGTCTCTCTGTATGCAGCTGAGTACCAGTTTTTTACTTGGAGCGACTGCATATCTGAACTCCAAAACCCAGTTACTGGTTAACACGATTCTCACTCTTGGTAAGACTGGTTGTCAGACTTTCGGGCTTTTGACGACCCGTAATGACTGTAAAAGATCCAAGAAGCGTAGCTTCAACTGATGGACCGACCCGTGCGGCTGTTGGCCACGAGCTCCTTCAACTAATTACATACTCGGCTCATAATCGGCCTCTGACGTTGAGAGTTGAGAGTCAGTGGTCCTAAATCCACCTCAATATGGCCCAGTGTCGGTAGGCCGATTTCATATTTCTCCGACTGTTTGTTTCTAGAACAGTTTGTAATTATTTGTGGCAATTTTAGTTTCAAGACTGTTGTAACTGAAATACCACTCTAATATTTAAAAAAAAACAGGTAACCTACATAATAAGCTTTTAATTATCCTTGAATGACATTCCCACAAGCATTGACTACCATTACATTCAATAACTCCCCAAAACGAAATACTCAGATGAACCTTCCCACATTTTCCGCTTGCGGTTTTCTCTCGGGTCTTAGCCGTCTTAAAACGTTGTAACGGACACCTACGTCTAAATAGAATGCCTTCAAATAATTTGAATATGAATACTCCTTAATTCAACAGACAGTTTGATATTAAATTTGCGTAAGACGTTACTTGGAGTCAGGTTTCTGTAGACTTGATTATATAATTGAAACTATGAGATGAGCTATTTGTTCTTATTATTAGATAGTGGTGGGGAGTAACAAGCTGCCAGCTTGCACCAGGTGTTCCGAGTTAGAGAATTTAATTCTAAACTTGTCTGGCTACATCTTGACCAAATTAATGATGGCATAAGTAGGCACAGGTTTAATGTGAGATTATAGACACACATAAACTACGATTAAGAGCTGTTAGTGTTTAGCTGTTATTTTCTGTGAAATATTGACACTGACAGCTCTTGAACGCGTTTTAGATGTGCTAAACGCGTTCAGTTTCATTGGTGAAATCCACCCTTAGTGTATTAAAAAGGATTTTCAAATCATTGTTACCCATAAAATATGATTATTATTATTAAGTACAAATATTAATTTAAATAGTTTTGCTCTGTTATAAAAATAATGTTCAGTAGTAATGGGAAATTAATTATGATTTTATGCATATTAGTAAAAATATAGGCTCATACCGTCATTCAATTTATCCAAATTTCAAAGTGATGTTGATGAAGTGTGTCGGACAACCCCACTTAATTTTTATTAGAATCTAGAGTTTCAACACAGGACTAACAATAACTCCTTTTCTGTGACCAGAACTTTCTCTCATGTTTATTTTCCTCTCATAATAAAGCCAAGTTTGTAGTACACAAGTTTACATAAGTGCGTCCGCACAAGTTACATGAACGTGTTAATACTCGCTCGGTCGCACACTAGACTTTAAGCTCTAAGTACTGAAAGTCCCGCGGCGCCTCTAAGATTTGTACCAACTAGTTTGACATTCTTTCACACGTAAATAGCCCAGTATTTATGTGTGAAAGAATGTCAAACTGTAGATAGTTTCTTTTTCATTCGTTTCATGAGATGTTACGTGGCATAACATTGAATAAGTATGAGAAAATCTTTTAGAACTAAGGAGACTTTTTCTAAAAGATATATTGTGACATCCAAAGTAATTGATATTCTTGGAATTACCTATTGAATTACCTTAATGTTAAAAGATCAAACATTTTTGGAATCATTCAAGTATCGATTTGAATTTGATTTGAGAGTATAGTTTGATGCAGTATTTTAAAACCCAGTAAAATAATACGTAATTTTGGAAATCATTATTTTCAAGAACTTATTCTATACCCTTTCCTTATCAGGGACAAACCTTTGACAAATCTGAAAATGATGCAACCTGCTTCTCAAACAAAACAAATGCTATGAAGCTGCAAAAACACATTCCAGCACACTAACTGCACAGTTTAAAGATTAGAGGCACTACTGCATCATGTGCACTAGCAATTGACCATTAATTCCCGTAAGAGGCAATTAAGAGATTATGTCAGTGCAATGGGCACCGGCACCCACCTGAACCTGCTGCTGACTTGATACCGCTTAGTTTTAGGATTCTTGAAAAGCTTGGCTTTGACTGTTACGGCATTCAAACGTAGGATTCATAAGTATTAGTAAGTATTTCAGATATGGTCCACCAGAATATGTTTTTTTTTTCTGTCTACCAAGGTATTGCTGAAAACAGGACAAGCACCCAGTAAGATTAAAAAAGAACCTGTAAAATTAAAACCACCCTGCGTTGTTGATCAGACCTAAGTATTCTTAGAACTGACATTGCGATATACACGTGGCCATAATAAGCTTTCACATAAACACAAATGCGTTTAGAATTTAATAATCTGCTCCATCTTCAGAAACAATGCATGAAATCCTTCCTTTGACATATTACATGTGGAACAGATTTCCCCCAGGCATAGATAAATGTGCTATTGAAATGCTTCGACGTACGTGTTCTCTCAGAGTGCATAGTAAAGTACCTTTTAAAGGTAATCATTGTGCCATAAATCTTGCTTTAATGGATGTATTCGTAATTTCCATTTTAACTGGCACATGAAGAAAACCGTTGAGTGAAAAAGGAACTTATCTTAATGGGATTCCAGGGATTCATTTATATGATTGTAGGCAACTTTGATTTTTATTATTCTGATCGAATTTTCAAAATGTTGCGGGGTGTTAAGATTGGTTGATTGTCAATAGACAGCAAGTCATTTCTTTTAAACAGTATCCGCTTTTATAAAAAGGTGCCAAAGTCGGTTACAGAAATCAGCCATGGAAAGTCTTCAACTTAGTCTTTGACAAGGAAGTTTGGCAATAATTCCTTCTGCACTCCTTCCCTGCTTTCCTGGAACCTCAACGGCATCACTATGTACAGAATCATGGCAGGATTTGTACAAAAAAAAAAGATTTTTGAGAAGTAGGAATTCTAATTCTTAGACTCTCAGGTGCCTAAAAAGTGTCTTCAGGCAATTACAATTGTTTTATAACCCCGCAATAAAAATATAATGTTAAAAGTAAATAGTTTAATGAGGGGCCTAATATCTCTAAACGAAACGGCGGCGGGTATTAACTTTTTTATTTATAGGCCATATCGCCTTTCCCGCAATCCACACATCGTTTTATGGAAAATGTCTCAAAAAATGATTAACCAATATACTTTTTCAATTCTTAGCGCAATTGTAAACAACGATTCACATCAGTAATCACTCTTTTGTCTGTCAGTTTGATAGATCCGTTGTCGGTTGTCACTTTTTTTTTATAAATACTAAATGGGCAACGAGATTAAACAAAAAACGATATTTTCCTTTCCATATTTATTTATTATGTGGGGCTTAAAAAATATGATTAATACTATCTACTCCTGGTAGTGTGTTCTCATTATTGGAAAATATTTGATCACTCTAAATTTATTTATGTTTTCGTAAACATCAATGTAAGGATCTCACCATGATTATTTCTACTAACTCCTTCCAAATTACGGTGTTTTATTTTAATTTTAATTATTAAATATTTATTTTTTACATAGATACCTCTTTGACATAATCTTCTCATTACTAAACTTGACATTCAGAAGAACGTTGTACTTGTAGACCATTTGTTATTTGTTAAGGATATGGTACTCGTTGACAGGCCTACACTGTCCCCCCTCCCATACCTATTAAAATTGTAATTTGCAAACATAATACAAAAGACAGTTATTTTTTTAAAGAGTAACCGTGGAGTTTCTCGATAGGAAACGACCAGTTGGAACTGTGCACTTAGCTTTTGACGTTTCATAAGTGCCCATGTAGGTTTATATTAAACAAAATATTTTTATTTTGAATATACTAGTACGACATTTAATCTTTTTGTCAAAAGTCTAAACACTCACAACGATAAACAAGCCTTGCCCATTGTCAAAATGATAGAACATAACCGTTTCACCTTCTACTCATGCTGCTTGAGTATAGTCAAGGAGTAAAAAAAAATACATGCAAGCAATTTTCATTCAACAGTAATTTATTACATGTACATGTATATAATAAATTAATACATGTAGGTATGTTACCGCGCGCCCCTACATACCTTAAATAGTTAAGTTTTGGATTTCACATGACAGGACGGCCCAGGTTGTAAGGCTGGCCGGTATTCTCTCACAAACTAAGAGAAATACGTCCTTACGATTTATGTCGCTCACATTTTTCTTAGCAGTGCAATTTTTTTGTTTGTAAATGGTCACAAGGATGTCGTGACGGCAAGTCTCCTTTGTATTTCGTGTAATAAAATCTCCTGTGACGTCGGCAACGGTATCCCTCGGCCCCTTTACGGGGTGTAACTTTTCTTCCCCGTCGCCAGTATTTTATTCGATAATAATTCACTGGACGAAAGAAAATCCTTTGTTTCATTAAATTTCTTATGTTCTGAAAGTTGGGACGTTAGTTTTATTTCTGCCTAAATTCTTTATGTTGTCCTAGAGGTGTATTGCTTTTTGGTACCTGCGTCGCTTTTGTTTTTATATGTATTGTTACTGTAGAAGGTTACGCGTGGTTCTAGTTGTGGTCAAAGTAATTTATGACTAGGGTTTATCGATGGACATGTACCGAGTAACGAGTTGCCAATTTTGATGCAATACGTACCTAAGAGTGGTAATAAATGCTTTTCTGTAAACGAGTCATTTGTCCTGCAGTAGACTAATTGAGCTGATATTATTGAAATCTAAAAAAAAAAATAAGAAGACCCAGGTAAGTTTGCTTTTTTTTGCAGATTTAGCTTTTCCGTTCGCACCTTTGAATCAAAACATACATATTATAATAATTGGTACCGTCATTTCAAAGTTCAGGTTTTAACACATTATGTGACGCGGACTTTATTGCCTACATTCATCGAAGATTTGCCAAATATTAATGTATATTAATTGTAAGTGGTTACCGGTCACAGATTAAACTAGTTTGCGACTCCCCCAGGGCGTCGGCGTCGTAAGAATCCACCGGCAACTAAGGGATTACATACATACAGGCTCGCCAGGAACATCCCTCTATGAATTAATAAGCGTCATTATGTACTGGAATCAGTGATGTAACTGTGTGTTTTCCGGCTAATGCAATAATCACAAGCCATAAACCAACGAACACAATAAAACATGATTCCAATAACTGATAATATTTTTTGTGGTCGCATTATTGCTATAGTTCAATTCCAGAATTAATACCCGTATGGAATAAAGCTTAGGCTATTTCTGTAAAAAAAGCAGGCCTGAAATTGGAATAATTCCCTCTGGATAGTAACAGGATCATCCTCTATGAAATTGGGTCTGTTATCTCATGGACAATGTGTAACGGACGACCCTACACTTTTTTCTATTTACGCCATAATAATAACTTTCAAGAAGCTGCACTTATTAATTGTGTTATCTTTACAGCCATAATTCTATAAGAGCCAATCTGCGGCGGTCGGTAAGTTTAATGAAATTTAATTAACTGCAACAGTTCGCTAGATTTATTATCAGCTATAAAATCTAGAGTATTAACTATAAACTTTCACTTGTGGCTCGTGGATACGATGTGTAAAGAAAATAAATTTCCTAAACCTAAGTATCCACTTCAAAGACCTAGAGTAAAATCCTCCTTGTTTCAGTGCAAACGTATCCACTATCATGAATGTCGTAATGTCGACTTCTTGTTTAGCTTTTACCTCAAAAGTTATGGCAAAGCGATATAAATAAAAGATGAACATAGCCAGCGCAATCGGTAAAGGATCTGTAAAAAAGAAACCTGTCTCAGGCCTGAGCATGGCCATGGGGCTCCGATACAAAGAAAAAATGGTACAGATCTCTCGAGCAACATGACTAATATTTATAGCATAGTGGATACACCGCTTAATAAAAGCAGGAAATTATGAAGTGTCGGACTAGTTTTTGCCGGCGGCTTCGCGCGGATATCGTTTTTAGATTTCCGCAACCACACGAAGCGGAAGGTTTTATATATGGTAGAAACATTCCTACTTATGCCTCTATTTACTACCAATTCAGAAATAAAGGAGAATTGTGATTTTTTTCCGAAATTGCTATCCACTTTTTGGATGTCGTGAAAGGTGAGAGAGCGAATTGCAGAAATTGCAGAAAAACACGGACCCGTGTTTTTCATGCCATCAATTTGTCGGCCTTGGTACTCCTACTTAATTGTTTTATTAGGACAACCGTAATCAGCATTATTCTGAACTATGCTTGTAGATCCAACTGTCTTTGCGATCTGCAGCTAATAGTTTAGCCATCACTTTTGCTTTATCATTACACAACAAATTTTTCTGTATCCATATTATTTAAAAGAGTGTCCAAGGAGTTTCTTGCCCGTTCTTCTCCATAGGTACCTACTTCCGCTTTGGAATGGGCAACTAGCTTCATATTTCTGACTGACCGACCCCTTTACAATTCAAAAGTGCCTGTAATTTGTTTATTTGAAATAAATGCTTTGAGTTTGAGTTTGAGTTTGATTACAAATCCTTCCTTTTTTATTCTATATCAGATTCCGATTACTTCGTCCGTAAAATGATGAATTTCTGGTGTCACTCGAAGCGTATTCCTTTTGATCTTTGCTATCGTTAGGGAAAATAGTTCTGCTATCGTATTCTTTTATTTTTTTGTACTAGCTAGTTACTATGCATGGATATACTGTAGCGTTGTAGTGATTTCCTACAGATCAACTAAAACGCACATCACTAGTTACGGTTTACAAGAATGACATCCCTAAATCTTTCAAATTCCCACCACGTCACTCGGTGTCGTGGTATGGATTGGGCTATAAATATCCCTGCTTGACGCCTAACGTTCCCACCCGATCGCCGTCCTACCGGCCTCGCCGCCGAGGCCCGCCGCGACGCCCAAATCGACGCACCTCCCGACCCTTGCTCGAGCCAGCCCGCGCCGCTGAGCCTGTAGCTTTAAATTCGTCCCTAAATAATACCAATCCTGATCCAGCTAGTCATTTGCTGCCCTCTTCCAGCGACGCCCTAAGCCGAGGTTCGTACCCCTTAGCGTTGTCGCTTAGTTTTTAGTTAGTATTTAAGTTAAAGTCCTGGCTGGAGGCCTTAATTTATTAGGGCAACCATAGGCAAGTCCGCTTAAGCAGACGACAACCGCATAGGTTGACCTGCGAGATGCCAAACAAACAAACAAAACAAACCTAACGTTCCCTTTCCTTCGCAACAAGTAGATCAATCAGTAAGTTTAAATAACCCCGAGATAAACGGGTAAGTGCTCAGTGTGATTGCCTTTATTCTTAATTGTGTCCTGTCAGATCGCATTCTCTATGTATTTCTGTCTGCGCGGTCTGGCAGCTAATGTAATTGTTCTCGGCAGCCCCCTATGACTGTCGAGAAAGCTATTTACCGATAGTGGCTTCTGCACATCACCTGTCACCATTACTGCTGTGAATGCGTGCGCATGCTTCTCGCATTCTTCGCTATGCGTGTCTCGCCGCGCTGCGCCTTGCTGTTCGCTTAAACCGCCTGGCCACGCGGCGAGGGACCTCCGAGAATGCCCGCGGCATGTGCACGGCATAACCTAAAATTGTAAGCAGCCACGATGGGTGAGTCTTCCTCCATCCATCTTGCTTTGGGCTTACGGCTGGGAGACGCACACATCGACGGAGGTTTGCAGTCCTGGCACAACGCTTACGGAAGCACCCGCCTCGCGCTGATTCCAGGGTTCCAGTATTAGGCTTCGCTGCTACTATCCTGCCTACCGCTGACTGACGTCATTGCTGCCTCCGCCCTACCAGTGGAGAGATGCAAGTCACGCGGACTACCTACGCGGCCGCTACCGCCGCCTGACCTGCCACCACGTGGCTCGTGGGTGCCGAGACCCTACGCCCGCCACGTGTTGAGGCCCTGCCTGAGCGGACCGTGCCTGAGCGGACGTGCCTACACACGGTCGTTCATCCCTACGTGGTGCTGCCCACGCCTGGTGACTGGAGTCGCTCCTCTACCCTGCTGCCTGCCCTGTGACCTCAAGCCGGACCACGTGCTGCGGCGTAGCCAAGCCCAGGGCAGTAACAATCCTTTCTTTCTACGATAGTGACCAGTGAACAAGTGCTTAGAGACCTTAAAACCCACTACCCTGAAATCTGTGTCTCCGTAAATAAATGTGTAAAGTGACCCTTTGGTTTCATTATCTCTCTACCTAGAAACCCGCTTGCCACCTGTAAATATTTCGACAAATACTCTAAAACTTTCAAAGGTCAAGCCTGTAAATCTTAGTTAACCCTACATTATTAAGTTTCTTGGTCTCGCTGCTTTTCTGGTTGGTTGTCTCTATAGATTCTTGCGTAGGAGCTTGTTGTATATACCTAATGCAAATTAAACATGTTTCAGATTTCTTCCATTACATTGAATTTTTTTAAATCTCAGTTTAAAAAATCCAGTGTAAGAATATTTACACAAATCATAACTCCAATTTGTGTCGGTAACCGAAAACTCCAAGTACATAATAAAACAAACTCAGTATAATTAAGAATTGAATTACGACGAAAAAAACGACGGTGTTAATTAAACTAGACAATGAACGAATAAAAATATTTAATGGCTACTGAAAATTTGCTTTAACGACCCAATAAAGTAAGTGCGACAAGATATTATGGACATTACGACTGTTTTAATTAGGTATATTCTATGTGCTAGATCATATTTTTTTGCAGGAATACTTGGAAATGAGGCGAGAAGTGGGTGTTTATTGCGTATTGCGTTGTATGTATAAATGTAAGTGCGTCACGATAAGAAAATTAAGAATTAAAGGTGAGAATCGGTATTGTTAGTGTTTTTTTCTAAAGTGTTACTATTGGTTACATCATCAGGTAGTTCATTATACAGTTTTGCTCCTCGTACATTATATTTTTTCTTCCATGTTAGTTCTTGTTTGTCTTAATTCTAGTTTGTCTCGTAGTATTGCGTTGTATGTGTAAGTTTTATTTTAAAGTTTAATTGTGAATGTGTACCTTGTGTTATGGTTTAATGTATAATTGCTTAATTTTAAGTATATTTGTATCCTTGTAAATTTTGGTGAAAGATTTCAGGGAAAGGTACAAACATTTCACGAACTTGCATACGAGTTTTGCTCCAAAGGAACGGTATTTATGAGTATGTGATCTTCCACTAAAAACATACCTGTAAAATACGTACAACTTTTGTTACAATATTTTCTCACTGTTCACCCAAAACCTACTTAAGCTGAACTAACCCAAGTTTCAGACTAAAAACTCTGTAATGAAGATGAAGCCCACATTCCTTAAGACTACATTTTCCTACATGTTCTTAACAAAGAAGCAACAAACAAAACTGTTTTAATTAAAATTTGTTTATTATTACAAGACAAACCATAGTTTAGACTGCTCAAGTTTTAGGCATAATTATGTAATAAGAGTTGGAGCGCTAGTTAAGACATAATAAAGTTTTGCTCAAGTACTACATGGTACAGGCATCGAGTCACTCAGTTAATTTTATAGTGACGTTGAGAACTGCTAAATCTTGAAACAGTTTAATTTACCAGCCTAGCCGTACAGCCTTTTTTATCATTTCTACCTATTATTATGCTGGAATCGGCATCAACTTTAAGCAGACTTGGTATGATATCAGTTATAGGTTAAGAAAGTACCAGCTTGATCCACTGCTCTTGTTGTTGTCATCTAAATACAGACTTTGAGTACACTGAGAGCTTCTCAATAAGCTAAGAACCAATATTTTCTAGTATTTGTCACAAACGCTGCAGTACTTTTTTAAATTATTTTCTTTTGCAAATAGAGACTTCCATTGATCACGCTTTAACGCCCATTGAGCATTAAATACTCAAAGGATGTTAAAGTCGTTTTTTATTTTCATATTCATAAGGTGTTGGTAATCGATTAAGTCTTCACACGACTCAGTCTTTCACTTAATAACCACGCATTGGAGTAAGTGGCAAATTGTTTCACTTGTTTACCTTTTCAAGCTTTTAGCTTTTGGTTGAGTAGACAAGTAATTTTGTAACAAAACCTGTTTTTTTAAAGAGCTGTAATGAAGCCTGAAAGTGACATATTGTCTTTTAATTATGAGACAAAGCAATACAGACTTATGAATTTATTTAATAATAACTGCTAAAGTAATTGCTTCAAAGAACAAATAATTATGTCAACAAATTTATAATGGTACTAACGACCCGCCCATGCTTCGCATGTCTCAACGACATGTCAAAACATCGAGATTTCTGCTTTAATGGAGTTAAGTATTGATGTAAGTATTCATAATTCCGGAATAAATTCTGTAAATGATGGTGAAAACCGTATCAAATAGGGATTTTAAAAAAAAACTTCTTTTATCTCAATAAAATGTGTGTTACCAAATAGTGCAAACATTATTATAAAAAGTGTAAAAGTTTAAAATATTGCCAAGTTAAAAACGTTTTCAAATAAGTGTTAGACAAGGACATCACTATCGTATAAGTCACGACGTCATGACTATGTTACTTCATACTAGCGCCATACATTGTCCGTACCGCGTGAAAAGGACCGGAATAATCCCGAAAAAGTGACCTTTAAAGCATGTTAGATGTTTACTATGACTCCTAATTTCTTGAAATTACGTAGTATTGAAATTACAATTTTTTTTCCGAACATTTTTAATATTAGTCATCAACAATATTCATTTGAGCAGTATTAAAGATCAAAGAGGTTACACCAACAGACACGAAGAGCTATTTTATTTTTGACTATGCACAGATGATTCATCGCAGGCTATTCTACAATTCATGAGCCCCATAACACCAGGGCGACGTCAGACGGTGCAAGTCGCACAACTTCCTGACTCGCTGACGTCAACTCTCGTAAGTCTGGACAAGGACCAACTAACTAACTTTCACTGTATATCATGAACAAATAAAAGGTATTCACTTAATTTGGGAACTTTGTTTATAGCAGTAGCTTTTGTACAACAAGATTTTAGAAAACCTATTTAGAAGTTATAGAAACTTCTAAATAGGTGTTTGCCTATCTTTCTGATAAAGGGCCAGTCACAGACCTAACTATCCAACAGAGACCATGACCTCTGAGTTTGTTTCGGCATTTCTTCTGAGAGTTTAAAATATTGACGTGGAAAACATTCTCAAAAGATCTACATACAGAAATAAAGAAAGAAAGAAAAATCGTTTATTTGCAGTAAACATGACGCAGTAATCAAGTACAAACACCAAAAAGAACAAGTTGGGGGAAAAACTACATTTCATTGCAAAACATAACACTGATGGTGTCACTGACTGTTTTAGAGCTTTATTACAGCGTTCTAAAAAGTTGACAATATTTCCAATCATTTTAAAACATTTATAAATATCCAGACTGTAGTATTCAAATTAGATCAATATTTAATTTACGTCAAACAGGCAGACTTACATCTCAAACGTCATTGCAAAGTTACAAAAAGAGACAGACCCTGTTTTAAAGGAATAGCTTAAGATCTATATAGTCCGTTTGTACCCTGTCCGTTACCACAGTAAATATCGTAAGGCAGTAGTGCAACGAATTTAGTAGAAATACTTCATCTTTCCCAAAAAAACAACTTAGAAATACCTTATTAAGATCTCACTAAGTAAATGGACGCCAAAACGGTCGCAAAGGAAAACTGAAATAATAACTGTATTGTTTTTTTTAGACCCCTGCATGTCTACGTGCCCGTAAATATAGTTTTTGCTTGAATTACTCTACTGATATATCTATTTACTATGTCGTAATGGAGTCACGTAGGGTGGCCAACTTTTATTAGATCCATCATGTCGGCTGCCGTGCATTAAACCATGTGTTCACGCATCAGTTTCTAAGAAAATTGTAACGTGTATTACTGTGCTGTGTTTTGGGTATCACGTCTCTCGGTTATGGAGAGATCTACGTGGTTAGCTGAAACCTTTAAGTTAAAATGTAATTCAGAGGTTGGTTGGTGAGAATGATACCAGGAATAAACTGCAGTACTTCATTGATTCTCGTAGTGTAAACTAAAAAGTGTAAATACTTGATTTTGAATTGAGAGTTGTAGGTTCCATCCCTCGCATGTATACATACGCCTTATATTTTCTAACCAGCTTTTGCCAGCGGCTTCGCCCGCGTGGAGGTTGGATATTAACCCACGGAAACGTACTACCGGGATATAAGCATCCTATATGTTCAGTTTTAAACTTACAAAATGTAACACTGCGTGCCGATGTGCCACATATAAAAAAAGCTAATAATATAAATTCAATCATGATTCAAAAGACACGTAACGCCATCTAGCGTCCTAAGGCAATTGTGACCGTCGAAAAGTATTGTTTGTTCCCTCGGGAACAGTCTTTTTATTCTGGATGAAAGGTTCCCTATGTCCTTTTTTGTACTCCTGACCACATATATGCAAAATTGTGTGATGATCGGTTCAGTGGTTTTGCGCGAAAAGGTAACAAATAAACAAACTTACTTTCGCATTTATAATATTAGTAAGGATATTATGTGGTGGCTGGCGTCTACACCGCCACATTCGAACTGTGCATCACACTGACATCACACAAAATCCTGCATCGCGCAAGCAGAGTTTACCGCGCAGCAACTAGCACAAACAGGGTCGAATATTGAAACGCCACCTGGAGTGAAAGTACTCTTAATACTGCAGATAGAAAATTTTACTCAAAGAAAAAAATCCTTAATTTTTTAATAGAAAAACAACTGCATTCAAAGATTTTCTAAAATTCGCTTGCCGCACCCGGGAATCGAATCGACAAAAATCTGTAAAAATGACACCCTGTACTTTTATTGCATCGATCGTTAGGATTAATTGAGATGATGACAATTTTTTTATTTTTGTCTCAAAAGACTGTTGTTTTCCAAATAGCGCAAACTATATTACAAAAAGTGTAAAAGCTTTAAAAAAAACAAGTTAAAAACGTGTTAAGATAATTGTTAGACCAGCATGTCGATTCTGTAAAAATCTCACGGTGAAGACTTGCGTGGAGTGAGCTGTCAGTGTCATCCCGTCATGGTCAATCCCTAGCATCAGTGGCACTGACAGCTCACTCAACGCTCACTTCACCTGAGTTTTCACGGTGATTTGGTTACAGAATAGCACTACAGGACAGCACTATCGTAGAAGTGACGTCACGACTATGCAACTTCATACTAGCGCCGTACAATGTCAGTCCCGTGCGACAAGGACGGCAATAATCCCCCCCCAAAACTTTTAAACCGTGTATCTTCTTCAAATTCTATTTCTAATCTTCATCAAATTTCCACATACATTTTACTTTATTTGTTGACTTTTTATTTTATTTGTTTAATGTAGTTTTTTTTTGCTGTCGTTACAGATTGCTTTAGGGTTTTTTTCGTATTTTTATATTATTTTGATAATATGGGATTGTTTGTTTTAATGTTAAGTATTTTAAGTAGTCTTTTATTTTAACAAGATAATTTAATACCCTTAGTGAGCCAGTACTTCTTATATGTCGTTTTTATTATTATTTTTTACAGAGGAATACATGCATAAAATTATATTTAATATATTATTAAACGCAATGTAGTTTTCATCTGTATTTTATTTGATTGTATTATTTCATTGCAATTTTGGTTTTTAATTCACACTTAAAATTTTCTACATTTTGCGTATTATACAACCTTTTTTCGCGAACCATTTTTTTTAAACTGCTGTCGCTAAGCAATTTCGTGTGAAAGATAATTGGTGCACAGTGGTCTGAGAAGCCTAATTCTTCTACGGTAGTATAAGTATGCCTGGAGTTAAAATTTGTACAAATTTAGTCTAAGCATGTTGAGGCAGTCTGTGAGATTCGTTTGGGGACTTTTATGTGTTGTATGAATTTATGTTCTAACATTAGATCTAAGAAGAAGTTAGTTTTTAAACAGCTGTATAAGATGTTTATATTTGAATCTCCTCCTAATATCACGTTATGTCTTAAATATTTATTATTAATATAATACATCATTTCTTTTAATTGGCGAGTCAAAACTTCCTCCTCTCTTCTGTTCCAATAAATAGTGACTATAAGTACATTCTCCTTAGGTAATTCTATTGCACACAATTCTATACAATACTCAACAGTCATATTACTAATATCACTAGTTTATTTGTACTCGAAATGGTTTTGTACACAAGATACAAACGCCGCCGCCTCCTCGAGTACGGCGACAGCGAGATGCTGGAGTTTTCGTGCATTTTCATTTAGAAAATCGGACACATGTATGCTGACTATGCAAATAGTGGCTATTTTCGACAATGTGCCACTTTCTTGCTTAGAAGCTCAATAACTAGGGGTCTGTTTTTTGTGGTAAATCTTCCTATACGATTTGTTTCTTCTATGTATCCGTTTAGGTCTACATGCAGAATTTCATAAAACATTTCTATCAATCTGCTGTGTAGTTCGTAGTCAGACTCATTATAGTATTCGGAGAAGCCATAGATTACTATTTTCTTGGAGCAGTTTTCAGTATCTTTAATTTCTAGAGTTGGTGATAGCTTCATATTTTATATTTCGTTTTTAAGGGATTTATTTTCTTTGCTTAGTTTTTCTATTTTTTTGTTTATTTCTTCTATTTCATGAGAGTGTTTTATGATTTCGTTTACACAATAAGTCGGTTTTTCCTTCAATATCCTTTTTTGAGCTTGGTAATTGCAAATTTTTTCAACTTCAATTATATTGTGTAGTTCTGATATTATACATGTGTTATTTTCTTTTAAACGTTGTATTATGATTTCACTCAGGTTTTCTAGCGAATATCAGTATCTTCTTGGTGAATAGTATCACCCAGAAAGCACGAGTCTTCTGATATTGTGCTATCATAATTTAAACTTGTAGTCTTCTTTCTGATGGTAATATTATTCTTTGTAGTATTTTCTAGGGGGGGATTTGACAGATCAGTTCTTTAGTGGTCTTGAGTTCGTTTAAGAGAGTCTATGTTGCTGGTTTTCGGACCATTGCAGATGCCTGACATTGCCATATTGTTTTAATGCTCTGGCGTCATGCTCTTGAAGATATACAATAACGTGTTCGTACTACAGTACTACAGATACAGATCATATTTATCCTGACAAAAACAACAGACAAGCATTTCCATATCTAGTGGGTTTTGTTGACATCCTGCACACATAATCGCAGATGATATCTGGAGATATTTATAATAGCGCCCTCTAGTGCGTTGAACTTAAATAAGTTGCTGAGCGTTGATAGCTGTCAATATTTGTTATTCCGTGATTATAACGATAGTGCTTTCGTTATTTGACGCTAGATGGAGCTGATAGGAATGCAGAATGATTTGCACTATTTTTTTATATTTATCCACTTAAGCAATTAAAATCTGTTTCTCACCTTTTCGGGATGATATGCAATTTATTTCTTTTTCCAACTTCAATTCAACAGGAGTTATTTTCACTTTCACTACTTTTCCCAGTAAATAGTGCAGATTTGAATTTTGGCCGTTCACGTTGACACAGTTTTTAGTTTGAAGATTTCTTCACTTTTCTTGTTAGATAAAGTTAAAGCTATAACTTCTGTCACTGTTGGTTTTATAATTTTTCACTTTTTTTTTACTTTTGTTAGGATAAAAGCACCATGGCTATTTTACAGATACTAATTCACAGAGCTATTGTTTACTTGCGCACTGCAGCGTCCTCTCCCTCTCTCACTCTTCAGCAGTACTATTTCAATTTTCATCTAAATGTTATAACATACTTTGAATCATTTCCTAAGGGTTCAAGCAGACATGCTGCCGAAGAATTGCATCCTGGGGATTGTGAGAGACGATTACAATTTTGTCAAAACATGCTGAAAGAAATTGACCGTAACCCAAATCTTTTAGGTAATATTGTATGGTCTGACGAAACTAACTTCAGCAATAACGGCATCTACAATCGCCACAGTAACCACTATTGGTCTCGAGTGAATCCTGTTCGTGTTCATGAAACTAACAGTTAAGTAAGATTTTCTTTCAACGTTTGGTGCGGAATTATGAGAAATATTGTAGTGTTAGTCCACGTGTACGAAGGCCATTTAAACACTGTCAAGTATCTTGAAATACTGGATCTCTTAAGAGTTAAATGGTTTCCCTGAGGAAGAGCGAAACCAAATAATTATTCAGCAAGATGGTGCTCCAGCCCATCACAGCAAAATCACTAATACCTACATTAATAACCATTTCAATACCGGGATTGGTACAAATGGCACAATCAGATGGCCTGCGAGATCGTCAGATCCCACCACTTTAGATTTGTTGATGTGAGGATTTATGAAAAATCAAATTTACATTAAATCTTATGCGAATGTAAACGAGTTGAGAGTTGAAGTTCAGAATACGATTTATAATATTCAACACAACACGTTATTAAAGGTTACTAGAAATGAATTTGTTAGAAGAATAAATTTGTGTATCCAAGAAAATGGAGCCCATTTCGAGCAACAAATTAGTTAGTTTACAATTTTTTTAAAAGAATTAATGTAATTTAAGATTGCATGGTTTTCCTTTAATTTAATTTATCCTTTAAGTTTGTTGAGATTTCGTCCTTATAATTGCCCGGGTATGTCAAGCGAATTTTCTAAAATCTTTGAATGCAGTTATCTTTCTATTCAAAATTAAAGAAAAGTTTTCTTTGAGTAAAATTTTATATCTACAGTATTAATAGTACTTTCCCTTCAGGTGGCATTACAAAGTTCCACTATGTTAACAACGTCCTGACATCAATCGTCGGGCACTAGGGAAACCCAAAGTCGGGTTCCCAGGTTTGGGGACCGAGATACCGCATCCCCAAAAACCCCAACACCGACTCCTCGACAAATACGAATGAATCGTCGGGCAGTTTCACTCGAATCAACTAGAGCTCACCGGAATCAACACCCGGATTCTATGGAGTTCCTCATACACCTATAATTACATTGTCTTTCTTCCAAATGCAAACTTGTATGAGCACAATTGACAACTTCCTTCTTCCTCTGTGTCATAGACAAATAAAATACAAAAAAATCAAAACGACTAAACATGATCATTGTACGTAGTGAATAATCATTATGTTTAATCTATCGTACAGTAGGCCCATTTATTGTCAATATAAAACTATAGATACCGCAAATCGGCTAGCAATATGGTGGAACATTTATACCAATCACAAGTCAATTATTCAACGTCAAACTACAATTTTGAGAAGTAATGTACTTTGTAATAATGTACATTGGAGCTTGCCACGGATTAGTAAGAATGGCAAACCTAGGGTTATTGGTTATTGGTATAGCGAGGAAGGGCTCCATGATCTATGAGTTTTTTTATACCACTTTACCCATATCTGGCGCCATGCATAATTGATATGCTTTATTTGAAGGGCAATAGTACAAACTTTTAATTCAACTCCTTTATTGCACATCGGATATTAGCTAGATGGTACACCAGAAAAATAAAACCTCCACCACCTCATGCTGCAAAATAGCAACCCTACATTTTCAAGACCTTTTATGATGCAAGCAAGAGAGGTAAATTTTATCTTATGGTGAGTTTTCATTACATTCGGACATTATCTCTCCATTTATCACTTCTCCGGGGCACCAGAGAACATTGTTCAGCCGGCTGCGTGTTACTCTTTATATTAGACGATTTGTTGTGTTGTTGCCCAATTTTCTCGCTACATTGTAGCCGCCATGCTGTGTTGTGAAATAGGATGCCCTAGCTAAAACGTTCGCATGAAATTATGTCGAATGACGGGATGATGAATATTCGTATATCGATCTATATTTGCCTCAACACCATCGTATATTAGTTCTGTGCTATCGTAAATGTAATAATGACAGGCGTAAAATTTTCACTTTTATTTATCACACAGGCGTAACATGTTTTCATGAATGAAAACCTTCAGCACAGTTTCTACGCAATATAGTATATATATTAACAATCGCAAGAGAACGTTCACAACGTAAAAGTCACCCTGTTCGGAAATGTCTACACATGACCAAAGATCTTACACACTTAGAAAAAAACTTCATGTATGAGTTCTTAAATCCATAAGAGAAAAACAGAATTTAAACTTTAAGAACAAAGACTGTTTATCGCAAAAATTATAAAAGTTTGAAGCCAGACACTAACGGCCAAACCCAATAACCTAAGACTGATCGCTACTGATGATAGACTACAGTTCTATCTGTACCTGTCAAACAAATAGCTGTCAAATCGATCAAGGGTCCCATACTTTGGCTTTATTGGGACGCGACGTTACAATCAGAGAGTGATAGGTTTTTCCATCTCCAGACACCAAAATTGGAGATAGATACGTTATTGGGTTCGGCCGTATGTGTAAACACACAACTACCCAGCCTACAATAAATAATAATAATACACTAGATGGGAAGACAGTTTTGTGTAACGTCGAAGTAACTTTTAGGTATTAGAAACGGAGAAATCCTTTTCAACTTATACCTAAAGATGGTATTACTCATGGTAAATATTTCTTTTGAAATTAGCGATTGCTGATAGTTAACCTACTTCGACACGTTTTAAAATAGTGAAAGGTGTATTTAAACAACCCAATCTTATATTTTTAAATTCAGTAAATAGTATTAATTCAATAGATTCGTACCATAATGTTAACCTAAGTAACCAAAATAAAAAAGTCGCCTATTCTTCTTCTTTATAAAATTAAAACTTTCCTATTTATAGTAACAAAAGGAATCCAAAAGATGCCAAATACCGTCCTAAACACCACGATAATCCCAAATAAAGTGCACTGAACCATGCTCAACCAACAGTAATATTTTCCACGCCACGCTTAATGTTAGATCCAACGAATTTCGTTCGCTATTGTTTCTCTAAACTTCTTCTAGTTTATAATAGTCTGTTTAAAGGGTAGCTGCTTCTTGATCAATCCTAAATAATTTTGGGTTTAATTTTATTGAGCACGTGCAGGCTGCAGGCCATATAAACTAAGTCGCTTAACGTATCTGCTGTGTGACCACGTTGTTCTTCTAATCTACGCAACGAATTTTAATGCGGTTTTCACCATAGTCGTTTAGAGAATTTGTTCCGATAGTTGTTTGTGAAATATTTAACTTGGAGGTCGCACATAAATCTAAATGTTTCGACATGTCACCACATCAGCTTGTAACTGTATATTGAGGACAGAAAGGCTTGGGACTGACCTGCTCCAATTTTTGCATACTGAGTTTGTTTTTTTTTTTGTTTGATACATAACTTTCGTTTTTTTATTTTTATTTCGTGTGAGGACTTAGTGGTTAATATTTTTATAAATTTTGTCTATCTCAGTTATTTCTTTAATTTTTTATATCTGGCAGTTTGAGTACTTAAAGCGCCCTACCCAAATGTCCTTTCTTTGGTATTGTTCGTCGAATCGTTGAGCTCCTTACGTTTTGAGTTGAGCTGCACGATAGTGACAAATGCGTGCACTGACTGGACAGGCCCACTCTAATCTGTATGGTTCTTTCCTAAAAATACCATTTCAGTCATCAATCCACATGGTCTTCACATGATCTGACCAAGAGTATGTCTGGACTTTAAAAGAGACTGTGACCTCTGAGTTTGTTTCGGCTTTTCTGCTCAGAGTAGTCAGATAGGAAACGCCGACCTAACCTAGTTAAAAAAAAAATGTTTGACATGTAAAAGTGTTCGTACAAACCCAATTACAGAAATAAAAATCATTTATCAATCATTTATTATAACTAATTGTAACTACTAGTTTATTTATAAATAAAGTTGTGTCCGGTGTTGGAGCTTCTTAGATAAGCTATCATTAGCGATTGATTCGCAAATGATAGTCTATGATATCTTATGCTACCTTTTTTGCTCCTCAATCGAGTGATCAGATTCGGGGTTATATTTTTTTTAATAATAATCTAACAGTTTAACCGATAGGTCCAAATGGGTACCAAGTAATACTTTAAGTTAAATGCATTGTAATAGGCGACATTCACCTTAACGTTAGCAACATACAGGGTGCGTCTCGCTGTGTTAGTTTTTATTTAACTTAGTGTTGCTCTAAAGCCAGCGATGTTTCAAACTTTTTATTATCATATTATGTTAGTCAGGAATACTGTTGAGCACAATATGGAGATTTGAGTTCGTAAGTTGTTTAATATAATGCGTTATATATGCATGAGGTATACTTGTAGTGACATTTTAGTTCATCAAAAGTTATTTTGACGTTATAATGATTTATTTATTTTAATTTATTTACACACACCCAATCATTTTACAATAATGTATTTTGTTGTAAAATAGAAGTGACAATTTTAGGAGATTTGTTATACTTCTATATTGCTCCTTTTTTCTCCAACTCTATTGGTCATTTAAAACTTCCAAGCATGTAATTTCCAACAGGATTAGCGAGGTATCCACCATTCCTAATTAAATCTGCTTCAGTAACACGGTATACATAATACTATTTATTTTCGGACTCTGTAATTGAACTGTTGAATTCCAAAGTTAAATATCGTAATTGGTCTGTTTTATTTTTCTGCTTCAAAGCTCAGATTAATCCATAGAAACCAACCAATTAAAACGGAAAACCTTGACACGAAAAGGTCCTCCCATTAATCTTTCAACCACAGTGCCTTAAATGTCACCTACAGGGAAAGAAGAAAAAAAAGAGCGCCGTTCCATTTCATGTAACAATTAGAAGGAGGGAGTAAAAAAGGCCAAGGCTTAGAGTCCCACAATAAATTATTAAGGAGACAAACTTTTGTCTGTACGTTTTTTCATGTCTGAGGAGAAACTTGGACAGTCATTAATCCTCTGGCCGACGTATTAAACAGGATAAAGCGGTTTTTATTACGCCGACTTTTCTTAACGTCGATTTAAAATCATCTTCGGTTACATTCGGATTATTTGTAAAATTTTCACAATCGTTTGAGAGTTTTTTTCGGGACTCGTCTTGGTTGAGTTGAATTTTAAGGGGCCTAATCGTTATTTGGATTTGGTCCTTACTCTTTCTTCTATGGGTTACTTTCGTAATTTATATGTTGTGTAAAGTTTGGGACAATTTATGTTGTTTATAGAATACAATTTATTTTATGTAATTTTGTTTTATTCAAGGCGAAATGGAGGAATTTCCGTACTTTTTATTTTACTTTTATTGTTTAACAACGTTTATTTCATTGGTACCTACTTTTAACATTTATGGGAGTACAGATAGAAGTAGAAAATAAGTACATAGTCAGATTGTATAAGTTGTAAATCTAAACAGAACCACACTCGCATTCACACTGACATTCACGGTCGCATTGAAGTGTACCTTCTAACAAATAAAACAAAACAATTAACGATTGTTTAAAAAAAAAAAAAAAACTGTTAATTATTACTCGTAATTATGTATATTTTTAAGGCGCACATGGGGACGCTTCTATTTCTAGTCCTTTGACAAAAATATCTCTAAATTTGCCAATCCAAAATATTTTTAAAGCTCACAGTAAAACTAAGCTTTTACTTTGTTCGCGAAACCACAAAAGTGTCAACGAGCTTCCTTGAAACTAATAGCCAGTTTCTCTAAGTTGATTGTCAATACATTTGATAAATCGCTAGGTTCCCGTTTAAATGTTATAGCGGCCTGACACGGCTAATGTTGGCTGCGCGCAGTTTACACGGCAAACGCATTAACACCACAAATTTGTTACGACGTTACAAAGATAACACGTACGGTATGTTTGCAGATTAAGCCTATAATATTTGATTCATGTTACCGGCTCTTAGTAGACGTGTTTTGAGAAAAAATACTTGGGTTTTTATTATTGGATGTACCCACCTAGCATGAATGTGAAACGGTTGAAGATTTTTGTCTCCTTGGTAAATAAGTTGAGCAGAAAAAGGCACAGTCACTTTGACCTTGAGCTGGCCTGGCATAGTAAGGAGTTTCAATACAAAAAGAGGCCAGGTTATAGTTACCGCTTTTATTACGACTGACGTGCGGCCTACTGTACCGTCGCCTGACAATATTTATTTGACATTATTCCTATTAATAATTATTCATTTTCCACTCAGAAAATATAAAACAGTTTATTTTACAGGCTTTGTATGTATTCACATAGACGTATGGAAGAGGGAGGTCTTCTGGCACAGGTATTTCCATACTTAAAAGAAGGCCTCTAAAATGTATTTGCTAAAACCTATTGATTATGAAATAAATAAATAAATTGAAATTGAAAAAAAAATTGAAAAATCACTGGAACAACAATTGTAATTTCGTACAAGTGAATTGATTGTGACCGTGAAAACTTTATCAACGCATATTAAATCCTCGTCTTGATTTCAGTTCAATCAGTTAGACCAAATCTTTTATATAAAACATACAGAAGATTGCAATAACAAAAGAAATATAATACTGAAATAATGTAAGACCTACAAAATAATCTTTTTATCAGAAAATTCCCGTTTGATACAACTAATCTCACGTGTGCCATTTTGACATACGTCACCTCCAGAAATAAGAGATTTAGTGAACCTATAATATTTATACAAAAGTTAATCTTGAAATAATAGCTCCATAAAGAAAGAAAGAAAACGCTCCCTGATTGAAATTTTCAGAACCTTTTGTGTGAATGAAAGTTGAGGTTCCGAATGAAAGGAGTTATATGTTACAGTAGAGATTTAGTGATACCGATTTATACAAAATTTAATACCCAATTATACAAAAGAAAGAAAGAAAACGCTCTTTGTTTGAAATTTTCAGAACCTTTTGTGTTTCATACACACAAAAATTGAGGTTTCGAATGAAAGGAGTTAGTTTATGTTATAGTAGGAATTTACGTATTTAAGTTGTAGAGTATGTGTTTAAGTAGGTAGATGTGAGCTTGAAGTGTTTGTGTTTCTTCAAGTATTATTGAACACGGTATCGTTTGGTATGTCAAGTACAATCAATTATGACAATTTTTTTTTTTTTTATAACTGGCGAAATGTGGGTGTACTATAGATACACCTCTGCCCAACCCTTCGAGGAAACAAGGCGTGATGTTATGTGTGTTATGTTCTATTGCTTCTTCTTGCTCTTTTCTACTTTGTGTGGTCTTCAGGCTGATGATCTCAGTTTTAACCGCACATTAGAACATTTAAATAAGTATTGTAATATATTAAGACCAGATTTAGCAAAGTAAAAGTTACATTTATCTGCACATGCTGCTTCTTGCACTATTCTACAACTAACACCTAATTTCCCAGACCAGCAGAATTTCAGCAAAACAGAAGGCACTATTCATCGTTGGATAAAACTAAAAACTCCTCCTCCTTGACCTCAGTAACAAGCTATTAAGAAATTACTGGTAAAAACCGGTGTCCTCTAGGGAACATGGTACACTTATGGTACATGGGGCACTCTATCTAACTAAATGGAACTAAATGGTCATCTCATAAACTGATTACCTGCGTAGTGGTCGTCCATATAGTGAGGTTATGAATTCTTAGGTTGGAAAATATTACGGTCTATAAGTTTTCTGTGGAAGTCTGAATTATTTTATTAATGTTATTCAAAGAAGGCATGGTAAACTTAATGAGATAATCGAAAAAAACTGTTTAATCGATCTAATTTGAAGAAGCTACACGCTTTAAAAGTGTTTGGAGGGGATTACTCCAGTCCATGTCGCGCGGTACGGACGTTGTATGGCGCTAGTATGAAGTTACATAGTCGTAACATCACTTCTATGATAGTACTGTCCTTTCTAACACTTACCATAAAACGTTTGTAACTTGACAATTTTAAAGCTTTTACACTCTTTGTAATATTATTTGCACTATTTGGAAACAAACATTTTCTTGAGATTAAAATATTAAAAAATTCATCATCCCTATTGTGCCTGTTGCAGAAATTTAGACTCGCCTATTAATTATTGGGATGATTTTTGGTACTTTCAATATATCCTTTTAATTTCGAGTCATCAGGATTTGAGTCACCACATCAGCATAAAGTTGAAAATTTCACCGTCAATATATATTTTTAAATTCAGCACAAAATCTCAACTTAGTTCTTATTTTAACAAACTAAACGGACATAGAACAACAAGCATTGTATCCCACGCAGCGTCTGGGCCAACCTCTTTGAATCTCATGTTAAAGAAACAAGATTGCGGAGTTAGTTCAATGAATATAAGCTCCGTAGAGAATTTCAATTGGACGTCACTTAAAGAAACTTTGTCAAGAGTCTACTGGAGCGGACGAACAGTTGGAAAAATAAAGGGAAATGAAATTTAAGTCTATTAGTGGCCTTGTCTGCGATATAGATCTAAAAGGGAAGTTTTGCAAATATTTTAATTTTAGGATGTTCCATGGTAATATTTTCGAGGAAGGAAACTGGGCTATTTGAATAAGTACTCAACATGATCGAAGTGTTTCTTTACGCAATGAAGTGCTTCTTTACGCCTGATAATATTTTAGTATCGTCATGTTCAATACAGTTTCATTGCATCCATTAAATCAATTTTAACTTATCATGAAATTCACATTAATCGCTCTGATATAATTTCCTAACAATTGGCAATCAGTCGATTAAACGTAAAATGGCGTTAACGCCCAGAAGCCCGTTGCAGTTTAATTTAAATCGTAAAGGGAAAAGCAAACACAAGCAATTTAGATCTCCAGTTCCTAAACCACTACAATTATTACCGCCCGTGTGCAGCCTCCCTAACATCAGAGAAAACACGCAAACAAAGCAAGATAAGGACGGCTTCAAATGACAGCTGTCTCATGCCGCTGCCGAGATACGAAACAAAGATTGACAACAACAGACGGCAGTATAAATTATTCAGGTGTAATTTTTTGGTCTACTTCTCAGATAACGTGGAAGAATGGTATCAGTTTGGAATGCCAGTCAGACTTTACTTTGAGATTCTTTGAAGATTTTATTTATCTTAAAATTAAATATCGTCAAGAAAGTCATTTGTAATCAAATGACGTTATTTTAAATGTTATTTTCGAGCAGCCAAAGTTGAATCATTATATTTTATTATTATTATTTTATAACTCCAATTTTTTTTAATTTATCTTTTAATTTATTGTTATTAGGGAACTTAAGATTCGTGAATAGATAAAGATCGACTTTATTTTTGAAAAATCGGACTCTACCTCAAGATTTACAGCATTCATATAAACTACAATACATAACTGTTGTAGTAAACTACAATAGTTATGGTCCTTTCATACTAGGTTCGGTTTGAGTAAATACTTAATGTGTTATCTTATCAGAAAAAAATCAGCACATCCCCATTTAGGCAATTTTTTCGACGTTATCTTTTCTTTGTCTTTTAGGAAATGAAAAAAACAGGTACAGTCGATCACTAATATATTGGCAGTGACAATGTTTCATAATTTTGTAAGCGTTAAAATGATAATTAAGTACTATACAAACTTAAACATCAATAAAACGTTATCATGTAAACTGTTCATAAGTATGTTACGTTAGTGCATTCAAAATATCTGACTACTCTTCGGAACATAAAAGTCTAAATACTCTAGATTTCCATATATTCCGTGCAACCTAGGATTCGTATTACTCGTACTTCGCTACCGGCAAGCAAAAATAAATTTTATTTTGAGCAGTTAGTTGCCAATTGAAAGCTGTATAAATTGAAAGCTGTATAGATTACAGCTTCCAATTGCCAACTAACTGCTCAAAATAAAATTTATTTTTGCTTGCCGGTAGCGAAGTACGAGTAATAATGCAATGTTGCCGTTCGAAATAGGGCTGTACGAATCTGAAAACGTTCAAATTCAAATATTTTTATTTGTAGAACACTGGTAAACAAAAAGTACAGAAATCTATGTATATTAATAAAACGAACGGTATGTCTTGCCGTCAACGGCGCACAAATATTCTAATTATAGTTTGTAAGAGAGAGCTGTATTATTTGATTAATTAAGTTTTAGGAAATCTTATGGTCAACGCATAGGGAAATCTTAGGGTCACCGAAAACGAAACGCCGACCAGCCCGCCGGTTGAACGCGTCCCAAAGGGTCATGGCGATTCGGTTGGTCTGGGGATACCGCACGGTCTCCTGTGAGGAGCCTTCTTGCCGGATGCCGCTATGGGATCTGGAGGCAAAAGCTCTCGCGCACGTGTGGGAGTGGTACGAGGAGGCAACACACCGCAGCGTTACTCCACTGCCGCGAGAAATCGCGGCACAGCGGACAGAGCTCAAGCGGGATCTCATGGCGACATGGAGGGTGCGATTGTCATAACCCAGTGCTGGGCACGCCACAATAGCGGCGATACGTCCCCTCTTTGAGGAGTGGTTGTAGAGGCGCCACGGCGTCCTCACCTTCTGCCTGACACAGGTCCTCACCGGACATGGTTGTTTCGGGAGGTACCTGTTGAGGAAACGCCCGGGTGTCACCATTTTATGGATCGCCCGGAGGACTTGGCAGAGCATACGGTGCAGGTCTGCCCAGCTTGGGTGGAGCAACGCCGTGTCCTCGCGGAGGCGATCGGCAGCGGCGATCTCTCACGTCCGGCCCTGCTCCAGGCCATAGCTCGTAGCGAGAGCGAATAGGAAGCCACCTCACCGTAATAGCCGTCACCTCTTTCTGCGAAGCAGTAATGAACAAATGAAAGAACCTTGCGCCCTCAAGCCCCTAGTCGCCGCAGGAGATGCCCTGGACGTCGAGAATCACCAGCAGATTGGCAATCACCGGCAACCGTTGGCGCGGGCTAGCGGACGGCGAGATTGGGTAGCTGTCGCCATCCGGTAAGGACCAGGCCCGGGTCGACGGCGCGTCGTGTTCCTGTTCCTCAAAAGGATTGTCAGCACTAAATGACGGGGTCCGATAGGGCCGATGCCTGCCAGGGTCGCGGGTTGTTCGAAAGAGATACCGTGGCCCTGGCAAAGGCAACTGAAGAAACACGGCGGGGTTATAGTAAGTAAAAGTCTCACAGGACCTCCCACTCCACCCAGAGCGGAAGAAGTCATTTGATTATTTCCCACCCAAAAAAATTTAGTAACATATTAATGATGTCACAGATTGTTTACAATTTATTTTAAGGCAAAGCTGTTTAGTTTTTTGGATCATACTATTGCCTCTAAATTTTTGATTTATGAACATGCTCAGATATTAAAGAACTCGACTGTACCTACTCTATTTGTCGCCTAGATACTTATAATATTTCGACGATGTTCTAGATTTTATAATATTCGATCTACTTAGTATCGAGCTACCGAACCACTTAGGGTATTGCTAACAAGATTGTATATCCGGTACCTACATTTTGTTTTGTAGACTGAACGATATTCACTGATATTACACTCACTCACTTTTTTTTTTTTAATAAGTAAATATATTTCAAATACAATAATGAAATAATTTATAAGTGAGACAATTTTTTTCAATATTTTATAATTTTCATAACATTTTAAAATTTCACAATTTTTACATTTGACATTTAATTTTCTACACAGTTCTGATTTTATTTTTTATCTACGGACATATTTTTAAGTTCTTTAATATTTTAATTTAATTAATCACAAGTTTATTTTAGGTTTTTATCTGTTATATTTAGAATAAAAATAGTTAATAATTTAAATGTTTGTATGTATCAGTATAAAAATATGGACTAGCATTATGTCTGAAATAAATAATCATGTCTCATACGTTTGCCCTATTTCGCCGAAGGTTTTGCAATTTTGTTTATGAAGTTTTATCTCTCGTATGATAATGGTTTTATTATAGTTTCGGTGACTTGTTATTTGAAATGATGTATTGATAAGTCGGTGCTAGTACTGTTCTGGTATTTTTACTATCGCAATATTGTCCCCTTGTAAAACTGTCGGGGCATAGACCTTATGTCCTCGATCTTCGTTTAGTATTATTGGAGCATCAATATTTTGATCGTTTGATATTATTGTGATAGGTATATTTATTATTTAACCGGGTGTTCCAATTCTTCATGTATTTAGAAAGACTCATTGATAACCAAATATGTTTTGTACTTAATCCGACGAGCTGCTTGCAATGTTGCAGATTAATTAAACGATATTAATATGCATGTAGTTCAAAATCCAATCAATAAATAATAACTGATTAGACGAGACGCTATTATTTTGCAGTGTATCGCTTGTAAGCTATCCTTGAGCGTCCACAAACATAATTGATGCCCTACAAAAGCGCGGTAACCCAATCAACATCCTGAACGCGTTAATGTATTGGCCACGCAGGGCACTATAAGTTTTCTTCGTATGCTTCACCAACAGGCTGCACGTATAAAAAGACTGACAGTACGCCTTGAATAAAATTATTTTACCTGTGCAGTACAGCTTACAAACCTACAGGCCACCATAATGGCTCTGACTGACAATGCTCTGCGTTCCCTGTCAACATCCACATCATCTGTGAGCGCCTCGGTGACCCAGTGGCCCAGGTATTTAAACTGTACCACTCTTTTAACCTCCAATCCAGCACCTGAGTCCACCTGAGCTCACGGACCTAAATTAAATTAATGCACAGTATGAAAGTATTTTGTCAAAATCGTTTACTGAATCGATTTCTGTCATTTTATACAGGGTTACTGGTAACTCGACGTATTCCTTCAGGACGTCATAGTAGGGTTAAATGCAACAAATTAAGCCACCAAATGTTCTACCGAAGTTCAGTAGTTTTTGAGCTAGTTACATTTTCAGTATTTTTATGAAAAATCCCAGGTTAAATCATTTGGAGCCAACAAAAAATGATTTACAGCGCGACTGTACTGAAATTTAATTTAATATCATAGTTGATGCCGTAGCAGATCTTTGTTCATAATTAAAAGTTTAAAAATGCCAGAAACCTTGGCAAATATCACTAAACAAACATTTATTTTTTTGTGATTTTTGCTGAAACACTAACGTGTGGGAGTCGGCGGTTGGGAAAGCGAAGTTGATATTCTCTCCGCGCCTGAGCAGCGTTAGCGTCACTAAGTCCGTAACAGTACATTATGTCAGCGTATTCAGGGTATAGAATATGCAGCCATAGTCAGGACTTACGAAGGCACAGCACAGCACAAGAGCAAGATACGCGGCAACTACCGTGTTTTGTTTTCTAGTTAGGGAAATAGCTAGAAAACAAAACACGAGCTTGCGCGACGTAGAGTTGAAACTAACTAACGCTGACGACCTGATTTTGTAAAGTCGCACCCCGCGTCATGCCGAGAGAACAGCAGTGACCAATCACAAAGCTTGCCGAGTGTTTGGTGTTCAAGCGCAGGTAAAAACTAATAATAGGAAGACGAAACAATATGTTGACCGTCTCACAATTTACCTGCTCGCCATAAAACTCTTTCCTTCCCTGTCACACATGCAAAAGTATTGACAATCATATATTTGTAATAAGCTGATAAGACAAGGATATTTTGCTAGTAATTTTTACATCAGGCGTAGTATTTTATTTTTTTCACTAGACCACATTTTGTATGAAGTAACAGCAAAAATCACAAAAAAATAAATGTTTGTTTAGTGATATTTGCCAAGGTTTCTGGCATTTTTGAACTTTTAATTATGAACAAAGATGTGCTATGGCATCAACTATAATATTAACTTAAATTTCAGTACAGTCGCGCTGTAAATCATATTTAAATTGGCTCCAAATGATTTAATCTGAGATTTTTCATAAAATACTGAAAATGTAACTAACTTAAAAACTACTGAACTTCGGTAAAACATTTGGTGGCTTAATTTGTTGCATTTTAACCCTACTATGACGTCGTTCAAGGAATACGTCGACTTACCAGTAACCCTGTATAGGTAATTTATTATCCCAAATTAATTTAAACCACTAAATTACAGTCACACCGCCACGCGATTTACAGTCAAAACAAACCAAAATGGACGACGTACGTACGTACGACGTTTGCGACTGTGTGTGTGCGTAGATTTGTAACGTCACCACAGTTTTCTCCCAGAATCAGTACAATAAAACATAAAAAACACAACGTTGTATACATAATACTTAGTAATATAGTCGGAGTATGTGCTTTGATTAGACATACTAGCACTTCGCACGCGACTTCGTCCGCGTGGATATTGAAAAAAAAAAAAGTTGCCGATGTTCATCAGACATAATTTCGGCTTCTAATGGTAAAACATTTTTTCTAATCGGTCCAGTAGTTTCAGAGACTATTCAATACAGGCAGAACCTATTCAATACAAACAGGAGCACTGCTCTCAAAACGGTGAAGGAAAACATCGTGAGGAAACCGGCATGTCCTAGAACCAAAAATTCGAAGACGTGACATCTACCAACCCGCACTGAGCCCGCGTGGTGGATTACGGCCCACTACCTCTCATAGAGAGGAGGCCTGTGTCCCAGCAGTGGGAACGTTATAGGCTGATTATGCTATTATTAAACAATCGAATCTTTCCTCTTTATAATATAGAGAGAAGGGTGTTTGGTGGTGTACGTTAATTGCGGGACCTGTTGTATAGTCCTCCAGACCTTATTTCGACCATGGCGGCCAATCTCAACGGCGACTAGCCTTCGGCGCGGGAAATATTGTGTACACAAGTGTGTGCGCAGACACAAGAGCACTCTCTCTTCCCTCAGTCTCATAGTCCGATGGGACGGCAATCCCGACACAACCGCAGAGAGATCAAACGCAGGACCAAAGGCTTAACCTGGGAATCGAACCCAGTACCCCCACGCTCAGCAGTCACGCTTGTGACCAACGGGGCAATAATGCAAATCAGTCTTATAGTCAATTCATTTATGAAAATATTATGTATGTAAGAAAAAATCTACATCTTTTTAATAAAATAAGTGATAGACATAATTTGAATACTAGAAATAAAGATAAAATAGATCAGCCATTTTTCAGATTAGCTAAAGTACATATATCATTTATCATCATTTAAAATTCGTATAAAAAGTACACTTTGCAGACAAGCTTATTACAAATTAGAGGACTATATACAAGATAAGAATGCTTGGAAACATGATGGTCCAGCTCCATAGGACAATCCCGTCTAGACAAAATCACACTGGTTGCTAATTTAATTTTTTATTTTTTTTACTTACTCACACACTGACTTATTCCTAGTTAATATTTTAGGAAAGTCATATATTTTTAGTGTTTGTAAATATGTGAGCACAATGTACCTATCGCGTTATTCATTTATCTACCTTTGCTATATTTTTAGTTCTTCTTACCACTTGTGGTATAGTATTTTTATTCTTGGTGCATCGTCTTCACATATAAAAACATAATTAATGTATACAAATATTGTAAAATATTTTAAAAGAGTAACGGTGGAGTTTCTTGCCACTTCTTCTCCATACGAAACTACTTTTTGGAAGTGGCGCCTAGAATCAGTTATATTTTTATTGTAATTTTTGACGTTCAAAAGTGCCATTTTATGGGCCTATTTGAAATAAATGATTTGACTTTGACTTTGATAGAACTCTCAAAGCCATTATAACAGTAATTTTATTTCGACACAAATAAATTACACTAAATCCAGACAAAATACTAGAGCAGAACATCTCAACCAGAACTAACGTAGCAACTTGTAAGTAATCTGTGCTAACTTACTAGCCCGGCACGTCCGCGTCGACAAAGTTAAGATAGAAGATAAACACGGACCTACACGAGGATATTTCATTGGGTCAGCAGTTAACGCAATTTGTTTGGACGAGGCATTCACGGCGCCCCGGGCTCTGCAAGATGAGCCAACTAGTGTAGGAGGCAGCACAAGGCGTGAATGGCAGCGATAAATTATATACACACATGAAAAGTGTCTAGGGATCAAGCATGTTTTTGCTAGTCACAAAAATTATATATTTTGTGACTCCTCCAATTTTGTCATTTGAAATGGGAATAATTTTTGAATTCTGTTCAAAGGTGAAAGTCTTCTCTCAAAGTCGTGTTCCTATAAAATCCTGCATCAAGTGTTAGGCCAATTCAGTACTTTTTTTGACATTGTTCGGAATGGAATCAATACAAAAGAACGTTATTATGGACAGAAGACGTTATTTGAGGCGAGAAGAAATGATCGCAGACGTGGGAATGTTGGAAGCTGATTTTCGGCAACGTGCTGTGGTAATCGCTCTGGGCACAACGCAGAGTGTGTTAACACTCTTGGTAGTTGTACACCTTACCGCATCACTGGCAACGTGGCAGAGCTCAAAGTTCAGCAGAGATAAATGTTCATGTTGGCCCGCAAAAACACACAGTTCGGTGTATTATTGATACAGGGAGTCAAGCGGCGGTTAGGTTTACAGCGCCGGCAGGCGCATGTTCCCATAATCGGTATCAGCGGGACCGACGTCGAAGCTGTTTACCCCAAGGGCGTAGTATCATATCATATCACTCCTACGCCCGGGGATCAACCTTTTATTTCAGTTGATGCATTCATTTTATTTCATCTTCTTTCACGTATGCCATGTGTGCCGTTGCCTTATAAGAGACATACAGAATTTAACTTTAGCTGATCCTAAGTTTTATCTTCCACAATCAGTGGAAATGCTTCTAGGTGTGGATATACTATCCACCCGGTTCACCGATGGCTATGAATAGTATCTTTGGTTATTTATTGATGGGTGATGTTTCTTGCAACCAAAATACACCGACTTCACTTTAAGTATGTCTCAGTAGTTTAAGCTCATCCTAAGATAAAGGCATCAATCTGAGACGATTCTGGGAATTGGAATCGCTTCCGGAAAAGAGAATACTAAGTCCCGACGAAGCCTTGTGTGAATCTATTTTCGTTAATTCGCATACTCGCGATGCAACTGGGCGATATGTCGTTACACTTCCTGTTAAACTTGATGCTCCCGCCCTTTATTTTAGTTATTTCCACAGCGTTATGTCCTACGGTATTCTGCTGTGGGGCACAGCGGCTGATATTCAAAATATATTCGTCCTTCAAAAACGAGCTGTCCGAGCAATTTATCAGCTAGGAGCCAGAGTTACTGTTAGAGATTTTTTTTAAGAAATTGGTATTCTCACGATGACATCTCAATTCATCTTCGCCACCATCTTATATATTAGGCAAAATATACACTTATACACTAAAAACAGTGATTTTCAAAATGTTAACAACAAAAATAAGAACAAACTATTTGTGTGTATGTCCGTCAAGGCAATACGAGTACACCTCGAACTCGTATCCGAGTTGTCAACTGATTCATTTTTGGCAACCTTGCGACGCTTCACGTCCCGTAGAGGTTTATGCACCAAAATTTACTCTGATTGTGGGAGGAACTTTATTGGTTGGAATAATTATTTGCAAGATTTGTATAATTTTGTACGTACTGATTCTGTTCAAGCCACGTTTAATTGAAAAGTTTTAGAACAGGGTATCACTTGACATTTTCAGCCTCCTTATGCCTCACATTTTAGTGGCATATTCGAATCCGGTGTTAAAAGTTTCAAAGATCATTTACATCGAGTCCACGGTACACAGACTCAAACTTATGATGAAATTCATAACCTTCTTTGTCAAATTGATACTCATTTCACGTCCACTTTGTGTACAAAGTGCTGATCTGTTAGATCCGTTGCCTTTGGCACCTTCTCATTTTTTAATAGGAGCTCCGTTGATGACCTTCCCTGATATTACATTAGTCGAGAATGTTTCAAGTCGACTCACTAGATGGCGTAGGGTGCAACAATGTGTGCAACACTTTTGGAAACGTTGAAGTTGTGAATATTTACACGAAATTCAACAACGTTATAAATGGTTCCCAGATCGCGGCTCGCAACTCCGTGAAGGTATTAATGTCGATGTACGAGATGATAATTTACCACCGTTACAGTTGAGACTAGCTCGTGTCCATGCTCTTCATCCAGGTTCCGACCATATTACTCGTGTTGTAACTTTACAAATGGGTAAAACTTTTGTGAAACGCTCAATAGTAAAAATATGTCCTTTGCCCTTAGAATAATTATTTTGTAAGTTTTAGTTGATATTGTTGGGAATCTTAGTTATAATCTTTAGTAGATTAACTTTAATTTAAAAATATAAGGCTTCATGCTTTCAAAGCTTTTTTCATTCCTCTTTCGAGTGAAACATTCAAAGAACAAAGGCGACGAAATTGTTAATGGAATTAGTAAGCGTCTACATATGGCACCGTGATATATACTGACGAAATAATTTACTAAGTTTTATGAAATCAAGATTATGGCATATGGAGGCCGGGCAAAAAAATCGTCATTAATGAAAATTCTATTGACTATTTTATTGATGACATAAAATACTTATGGCTATTTATCTTTTTCTGGCTTGACTGGACGTTTAATGTTGCCATGTATTAAAAATCTTGGGCAAGTAACATAAAAAGCTTTGCTTTTCGTATTGCAATAATATACTTAGGAAATACATTTCTGCGTCAGAATTTAATAAATGTGAAAATAAAAATCATTGTTTGTGGTAAGAATATAGCGGTCATCATTTTGAATACATAAATGAAATCGCAGTATAATTCCAGTATGGCAACTACGTTACCAAAAAAAAAAACATGACATTTTATCAGTCAACCTACCGGCCTACTGAGAACATAACAAAGAGTACTATAATTAGACAACATAACACAACTTGTAGTTCGTTGCTTGCGCGTTTATCTCGTATTTTGTGTTTCATTCGATCGATTATCCTTGATTTTCTAATTTATCAACTGCTTCTGCTTATGGACTCTGAGATTAACTGTTTTCTGTGTGACTAGTGCTTGCCTAGGGATTCTGATTATTTTATTTTACTGCGACATTTTTTCTGAAACTCTGGGTTACGATTCTGCCTGATACCTTGGACTTTGTTGTGTGTGAATCCATTTGTTAAAACGATTGGAAGCTGTGTAAGGCCTACACGCATCATGTGTGTCAACTGCAACATATATGTGTCAATACATTGCGCCGATACCCAGCATTGGCACTTAACATGGGAGCCACTGATTTAATCTGCAGCTGGGTATATCCACAAATTGTAAGTATTTCTGGCGACTAGTCAAGTTACAAGATAGTGATTATCTTCATTGCTTATACCTATATAGCAAGCATAGAACAAAATAATTTACCCTCGTTGAAAACATTGTCTGATTTCTGTTAGTTGCAATCAATGTTGTTAAAAATCATGATTTTAAAATAATTTAATATGTAGACATCTAAAGCTTTGTACTAAATAGGTGACGAACAACATATTGCGCTTCTACCATAAATATCATGAAAAACAATTTGCAAGTTTCAATGAATAAACATTATATTTAATTAAGAGTATTATACTTTTTTTTTCTAGATTTTGGAAGATGACTATGTCTGCGAGGCATGTAGAGATCTTGCAATGGCTGCAGTTAACTTGCAAAGAGAAGTTTTGGGCAGTGAAGAAGCTGGACCAAGTACAATGTGGCATTCAAATGTGTGCATTTTATGTGGCTGTTCAAGTTTTTATGTGTTTAGTTGGACGACGAACTGTTGGATGTTGCGCTCATACAATGACTGTAGTATGGTATCTAGGATGGGCCAGACATCAAACAAATATTTTAGCACCCGCAGGTTTTCTTGATGACATTGTGATTAGGGATGATGAGGAATAAATATTAAAAAATATATTTTGTATTTTTTAATCTAACCTACCTATGTCCTACCCCTACCTTATAATTAATCAAATATATGTATAACTGTCCTAAGAAAGTTAGCTAAGATTATTAAATAAATATACCTTTGAACATTTATTCGCGTAGGTACTTTATTTATTTATTTTATTTTTTGCGTTGAGAAATGCATACTGCACTATCAAGGAGAGATAGTTCAGATATGTGGGACTCCAACTCACTAAAACTCCACGGTGTCCTCCTCTCCGCTTTAGGCGGGAACACGGGCACGCGTTATCATTCATCCGCAAACCCGCCGCGGCTGTTCGTCACGGGACCCTCCTCTGGGGAATACCCCCCATCACCGGCGCACCAGAACACATGGCACGCTGTGACCAGCCTAGGGACCAACACAGCCCTGGGCACCAGACAACCCCGGTTCTGTCTGGGCAACCAAGGGGACCAACCCCTTGCGACGAGTCAGATAAATGGCCCCGTCGCCTACCATTTTTCGGCCGCAAAAGATAGGAAGAGCGGCCAACAACATACCGACACTCCTCTTACCCTGCGGTCCCACTGCGTCCGCCATCTAACGGTGGCGACCCGCAATACCGGCACTCCTCTCCCACTGCGGCCTCAGTTGCGATGTAGCCCAAGCGGCACCTCAACCTTGGTTGCTACGTCGTCGGCTTTTCGGCAAAAGCCCTGACGAGCAGCCCCTGCTCGGGTTCCTCTTAGCTTCACCGTGGGGATCAAGCCACGGTTACTGAGCCCCCCCCCCCCGCCTCGTCAATGCGGCAACCCACCGGGGGGATTTACGTAGGTACCTACGTCGCATTTGGGACGCAGACCTACGCACGTCGCGGTCAGCTAGGCTTATACTTAATACGTTGTCCGTGGTTTATTTTACTCTATATATACATCTATCAATGATATTAAAACTATTAGGTAGGTATTCCTATATTTATTTTTCGATTAGGGTCTGTTGTTGACAAAACATAACCTCTTGAACTTCGAACTTGAATACCTTTAATTCCCGACCTCCTATAAAAGTATAACTGAAGACAAAACTGTTCAGGAATACAAACTCTGTATTTTAACAATGTTTCCATAAGTAGACGCAAAAAAAAAATGTCAACAAAAATTTGTTCGGGATCTTGCCAATGTTCTTTCTTTGATTTAAGTTTAAAAGACCTGCATTATTTTAAGGCGAGCGGCATGCTACGTACCGTTCTCTTTATGGTGGGTTTAACCTACTGCATCAAATCTTAGGGATTTTTAGGATGGTTTATTTTCACCCCACTTCGAGTAATTAAGCTTTTATGTGTAATGAATACGGATTTGATTTGATTTGGTAATCGGCAACGTTCATTCGCTGAGCAATCCGATTGGTCTACGCAGGAGCACAGTAGCGCCATGCTTCCGTGTGTGGTTTTTCGCGACACTAACTGTTCTTAACTCAATAAACTAACGTGCATAGCGCACTATAAACATTTTCTAAAATAAAAAGGTCCTTCGGTGTATTCGTGATTCCCCCCCTCAAGATACGAACAATTATACGAACACAGTGCCTATGGAATACATGTGTAGTGAAGTGTACAGGGTTCAAGACATCTGTACGCGCCGCTTAGCCATCATCAGCGAGAAGCAGTGTACAGGAGTCTGAGGTAAGCTTTTTCGAATTCTCACCCTTTTCTACTACACACATTGTCATTTGTTGTCAAGTAAACATGTAACCTTTGTTGTCATTTATTGTCATTGTCATTTATATGTAAACTTCAAAATCAAAATATTATATTTCACTTGTTTCAATGGGCAGTTATACAACGTGCTAGGTGCATGGTTCCAATTGGTTGTTTCCTTACTGTTAATTACGGTTTCTCTTTTAAAAATAATTAGGTTTTACAATGTTTTCAAATTACATTGTTAATAGGTTCACATTCTCACATTCACAAAATATAAAAGAATCTAAAGAAAAAGAAAATTAAATGAAATTAAAAACCTATCCTAACTAAAAAGACATGCTTATATAAATTATTTGTCTAGCAGAGCGCGACCAATCTTGTATCAAAGATGACATGATTGCCATTTCAACTGTTACAAATTTGAATTAATATCCGGTTTACAAAAGCCACTAATAAAGAGTTGCAATTAGAATTGTAGAAATACAATGTCAAATAATGAGAAGATGTGTCAAAGAAGTATGTAAAAAATTAATATTTCATATAAAAAATAAAACACTTTATTTGTGGGCAGTTATGAAACTTACGTAGTGATGCCGTTTCTAATTTACCAGGGAAGCCACATGTTCAAAAGGAATTATTGCCAAACTTCCTTGTGTTCGACGTAGTCCTTAATCTTATAAATTATGCTTTTTTGATAAGGACACGTTTGGTGTGGGTTTTAATTAGTGCATAATTTTTGTTTGGATAATTAAGAAATAATGTATTAATGCGTTTTCCTTTGTATTTATTTTATATCTTGGGGGGCAAACATTGGACGCAGCTGGTTGCATGTGAAGCCACAGCACTTATGAGTCATGAGGGAGAGGATCAACACAATTCTTTGTCTTCAGTAATTATATTTTTATAGACTGAGATAGCATGAACGTACTCCAGAAAGTAGTAATGCGTTAACGTACTCCAGAAAGTAGTAATAGATAAGAGAGGGAATGTGTTTTGAAAACTGTGGTATCTCATAGAGGGGGGGGGGTGATACTCTATCTAAGCTGGGACCAGTTTTGCTAACGAGGCATAGCCTTTCCAAATTGTGTTTGGTTGACACTATTGGTTCAGCTTACGCTCGAGGACCCACTGGTCTACGTTCGCCAGTTTGCCATTCGCCGAACTGGTGAACGTAGACCAGTGTTAGATCGGCAGGTACCTACTGCAAAGAGTTTGCCTGCACACACCTGCCGTCTATGGACAGTTCTGACGACTGCATAGCATAATACATTATTTAAATTAATGCAATCCAAATTGCCGTTAATAATGTTATACAATGGCATTGCCTTCAATTATTTACGTTTAGAACTGAGCGTCAGAAGTCTGTATTTACTGAGCAACTGGTTTTAAGGTAGATGAATTTTGTGACTCATGTAGTGCATTGCACGGAGAAATCTACTTTGAACGTTTTCCACCATGTAGATTTATTTGCCATAGTGCGGGTTCCCGACGGAAACTGCATATTCGAGATCATCAGCGTATCACAAAAACTTGGAATTATGAAAACAGTTATCTTTATAAATATTATTTATAAAGATAATGAATAAAAGAGGACCGAGAATAGAACCTTGTGGAACACCGGAGTAGCCGGAGTGGTATACGTTGATAACAACCCGTTGATAACGGTTAGTGATGTACGAAATGTAGCATCACAACAAGTTACCATGAATACAATTGAAAGCTATTCGGTTCAGCAAAAATTCATGGTCCACCTTGTCAAAAGCTTTTTGAAAGTCTGTGTACACTGCATCAACCTGTATATGATTGTCGGTGTTATCAAATAGGTCACTAGAAAATACCAATAAATAAGTTGTCGTAGATCGCTTTTTCACAAAACCGTGCTGTTGCTGTATAATAGTGTATGCAGGATAGTATACACTTCGTTATGTACCAGTCTCTCACTGAGCTTCGACAAAGTAGATAGGGCAAGAAGAGCCTATACGTTCGAATAATGTGTGAATAAAAGTCTCGTTTGGAAATAGGACTAAGACGATCCCTTTATTCAAGGGTGGGCGTAACTCAAGTAAAAGTTGTCCGCAATAACCGACAGTTAATAGTATTAACAAATACTATTATTACAGTACAGTTATACAAAAATTATTATTATTATTATTAATTCATTTATTTCAGATAAATTATAATCCATACAATACATTCAATTACATTACAATCAATTGGTACGTATTCACTAACATTACATAAAATTAAATTTAAATCAATTTAGACTACTAACATTACATTAAAATAAATTAAATAATAAAATAGAAATTAAAATTAAAATATGACACAACAATGCGTCAGTGAGCGCCCAAAACAATACGCATGCATTTGTTTTGGATAGGGCAGTCCGCACGAGATACAATCATCTGCAGGATGCCGCTGCTAGCGCTTCGCACTCGCAGCGACAAGGAAGCTAACCTTTTGCGCACAATCGCATGGAAGCCGTCCGTTCGCGCCTCCGCAAACATACCAGACGCACTACAATAGCGAGGCAGCCGCAACAGCATCATGAAAATGTTGTTATATTGGTCACGCAAAGCATTAGCAGCCCTATGCGTGCAATTTATCCACAAGCTGCTCGAGTAAAAAGATTGGCAATACGCCTTGATAAGAGTTATCTTTACTTCCCTCCAGCAGCGATCAAACCTACGCGCAACCATGTTTCCCCTGACTACCAATGCTCTGCGCTCCCTCTCAATGTCAGCCCCAGATACCTGAAACTGCTCACCACTGCTAGCGCTGCACCATTAAGCTTAATAGGCGGAACATGACCTGGACCACATTTTCCACTCTTAAAAACCAGAACTTTACTCTTCTTACAGTTGTATTTTAGTCCGCGTACGCCTCACAGATCTCCACAAGTTTACGAACTGCGCCTACCGATGGACCCAGCAGTACCTAACTGATGTTATTGACGCTAACACCATCCACAATACAACCCACATGAGCACCGCTGAGCCCACAAATGAGGTCATTAACGTACAGGTTGAACAACAGAGGAGAGCTAATGCGGGGGGCATTAACTGACTGACTAATGCCTCACGCCACACTCCATGCCATAATCCTGTGAGAAAGCGTCAGCCCAGCGTACTTGGTATCGCTGGTTCCGTTACCAATGTCTTAACACTGAGTCAACCTCTACCGGCACCCCAGCGCTCTCCAGCTTCATCCACAGTCTATAGTACAAAACAGTATCGAAGGCTCTGGATAAATCCAGAAAGCACGCGTATACCGTACTCCTCTCAGTGTAGTACCCGACAGCCCGCTTAACACACAAGATAGCGCTATCCGTAGAAAGTCCACCTCTAAAGCCGCATCGTGTAAATCCACATAAGTTTTAAGGGTGTCATTAAGCAAGCTGTCAAATACCTTGGCTAATACCGTAGCCAGCGATATAGGCCGATAGTTGCTACTATCTGATAAATCCCCAGTCTTGTTCTTTACAACAGGCACAACGATCGTTCTAGTAAGTTCATCCGGCAAATAACCATGACACAAACAGAGATTGTAAAACATGGAGAGTACGCGCGGCAGGTGAACTCCTTACTTAGATCCTCAATGCTGCGACTGTCACAGCCAGGAGACCTACCACGATGCATGCTGTGGATAACTGTTTGCACATGTTTAGCTGTAAATCTCACAACTCGCCTCTGAGTAACCGTCTCAGCACCATTACACCCAAAAGTTGAGGAACGCCTCTGGTCAGTAGAATCACAATGTGGCGCTATTTTAAATTGGTCTTTAAAGAGATCAGCGATCATGTCGTGATCACTGACCCCATCTACGCTCTACGCAGGAAAGCCAGGTCTAACATTCATTTTCCTAGTTTGCTTCCAGAACGACTTAAAGTCTTTGTCAGTATGACGCGAGGCCAGGAGGTCCATTTTTATCTGTCCCTGCCTATCCTGGCACCACGTTTTTTTTTTAATGCAGTTCTGCTCTCGCACATATCGCAATACACTTGACCCATATTCGGTTTACCAGCTTGAACCCATAACAAAAATTTCAGTCTGGCTTCCCTATGGTAACCAGCCACGTGTTTATTCCACCCCGCTATATATTCACCTCTCCTTTGCGCTCCCCTGCACTCACAAGAGGCAGTGGCGGCATCTGACAGGATAGATACTAGGTTGACATACATATCTTTTAACAAGGTCCTATGAGCAACATTGTAACAGTAACCGTCGCAGCATTGTGAAAATTCAACTGGAAAATCGATTTCCCGAAGCTGAGCGTGACACCGACGATGATATCACCCAATTTGATCTGCCGTTCTTTCCCCCCAAACGATCTTATCGGTCGAAGAAAGGACAGCCTCCTTATTACAAATTAGCCTACCTAAATTGCATTCCACAAAAGTGGGAAATGGTCAGACCACTGCACATTGTAAGCTACCCAAACACGATTAATAGACGGCAAAGCAGCCTTTGTTACGACACAGTGGTCCAACCATCGCACACCCATGAGCCTCACTGACAAAAGTAAATGTATCAGAGTTATCACCTAGAATATTCACATCCATACATGAACAATCCTAATCATTACAAAAATCAAACAATTCGTTCCAAAACAGTTCCTTTGGATGCGCATTATAGTCACCTAAAATGGAAATTAGCCTCCGTATCACCATTGTCTTCTACTATTGAATTAATATTACCTAGGCATTGCGTAAATTCCGGTAAGTTTACTACACAGTCAGTCGGCATATAAATGCCAAATATTATTATAGTTTTGTTACATACCCGAACTTTCACTGCGGCTAAACGCACGTCATCACAATGTATCACTTTAACAGACTGAAACACACTTTTCCTCCATAATATGGCAACCCCTCCATATGGCCACCCCGCAACAAGCCTGAAGAAGTGTCCACAGCCGACGTCCCTATTCCTCTAAAGTCATCATGTATCGCATTCAGTAATGGCAAATTATGCGGTAACAACCACGTCTCTTGTAGTGCTACGATATCACTCACTTTACACAGACTTCTTAAACCACCATAGAACGCTTCAACGATTTACAGGTAAAGGAGATAAACTTACACGATTGCTCCTGCCTTATGGCTTCAACGGAACGGGTCACACTTTCACAACACAACTTTATAACTTGCTAACTTATTTGTATTAGTCATGACTTGGTTTAATAGTTTCATTTATCAGAATATCCACTCTGTCTTTATTACGCCGTTCGAAGTTTATAAAACGTCGAAAAGCTATCCCTTCAGGCCAGAAATTGCATTACATAAACATTGTCACCTTATGTTTAGGGACAAAAACTTTGTAGGCATCATAATCTTTCGCCAACTTCATATCCATTCTTTCCAACTTAACGATAACATTACATTTATTTCTTATGTCACATACTGTCACTTCCTTCGTCACATTATAAATATACATCGAAGTTTGAATATCCGCCGCTTTGAACCTCACTCCAGGGTCTATCACAGCGTTCCCTCTGTTTCCAATAAAGCGATTCCTATGTCTCCTTTTTTGTACCTTGATCCATCCTTCATCATTAGGCTCGGGTTTCCAATGTCCCTCGCGCACAATATCAACAAAACGTTTTTGATTTTGTGAGTCGACATGCTGTCCATTCGGAGTGCTCGTAAGTCCCACCTGCGTAGCTACCCGAGGCGCTTGAGTCGTCACGCGCTCGGGTACGTTCGTGCCTGATCGTCTCGGCAGCGGCTGCTGATTGGCCTATACGCCCTCTTCAAGTGTCGCTTCGACTTCGCAGCTTTGTTCCGCACGTACTAGTAGAAGTGTATTACACCTACCCTCCGTATTAGACACTTCTCTGGCAGGAGACTTTCACTTATTATCCTCTTCCACACAAATGGGTAGCAATCCAACCAAACCACTGTTAGCGTCTTCAAAGCTATCAGGTCCCGAAGCTCCTCGTTTCGGGTTCACATTTCCCGGAAAAAAATTAGCTATAGACGTGTTCTTTAACGACTCAAGATCAAATTTTATCTGTTGTAACTGGTCAGCGGTGGCTTACTGTTTCTTTATTTTGTTAATTTCGCATCTTTAACAAGTCCTTTAATAATCTTTTTACATCAACATGGTCGAAAAGAACAGGCGGAAGCTTCTGCAGGTCTCGAGCCACAAAGATCGGAATTTCTTCTGGGTCAGTTTCTTTCAATAAACAGATAATATCGTCAATATTACGGAGCGTTTTACCGTCACTCTTCCTTATTTTCTTCCGCTTTGGCGTCGAAATGGAATCTAAAAGTAGATCTTTAGCATTTTCAATATCCAATTCCGAAAAAGCACTTATGCAAATACGACTAATGCTTTCTTCATCCATGACATCTATCTTATTGCATATAAAAGCAAGCACCTCGCTTATAACAACATTACATGAGTTACATTTTATCACTTTCGAAGCCATTTTCAAGGACATATATATTTATAAGACATACATTTACATATATAAGACATTATAATTTTTACCTGCTTTGTGTGCCTTTTAGTCTGTGGTAAATAAACGTTTTTTCTTTGTTTTTCTTCTTTGTTGAACTGACGGTGAAAAAGTAGCAACACGTTTATAACCCGTTATACCGGGTTTAGAACGGTCATCTTACGCAGTTATAAGTGAGTGCTCACCGTTTCGCCGCATGCGCAAACCGGTTTGGCAACGTTGTGTACCATGTACGGAGCATAATGAAATTATCGCACCAGCAAAATATTCTCGCCGACAACTATTGATGCTCCGTGCACGACACGTGACAGTGTTGGTCGGTGACGGAACGGTCTAGCTGGCATAATCTCATGATATTTTTATGCCTGACACTATCCTAGAACGGTCATGGTAAAATATGGTGTAGTGGATCCTTTACTAACCACGGATTATGACGGCTACGGCTACTTCAGGTTGAAGGCGCAATACTTCAATGAGTTAGGGAGGCAGGTACTACCTACATAGATACCTACTACAAAATATATATGTATAACAAGAAATAGGTATAAAACCCTAAGAAAAATATCGCACAGCAACGTAATCTTGATTAACTATCTGGATATTTTGTGATCAAATATATTATCCGTCAATCTGTTTCATACGCAATCAATCTGAATTGCTATCATTGATTTTGAACATAGATTGAGAAAGATTGACTTTGCTGACCCGCCAGAGTCCAGTGTGATCAGTCAATCGGCGGAGCATACTCTGTTGATAGTAATCATCGACCAAATCCACTACTATACCTATTCATATCGTCACCGCTACCTCTTCTAACTTAAGTGTCTCTATTAAGCTTCTCCAACCCTGGAATTAAATCGGCCGTGTGATTTACATTTTAATATGGCAAGAGGCTCACCTGTGTTAAAACGGATTTATTGTATTGACGTTATGACATTAGTTGTCCATCCCATCGTAAACTTTCAACGATTATCAGCGTTTATGCTGTTATAATTAACTCTCTTGATACAGTTGTTCCGGATTCAAATGTTTAAATCGAAATATTGTGATATTTTTGAAACAATGTGGTCTTATGCCATTACATAACCAGATAACAAAAAGTGACTTCTTTCAATAGGCTAAATAAGCGCAGAATATTTCAACAACTATAAATAATTACTAAGATTGGTAATTGCAGTAGATGCCAGTTTACATTAGTGTTTCTGCAAGATTCATCTTGGGGAAGGGTTTTTCGTCAGAAAATTTTGTTTTATGTTTTCTCAGATGGAAGCCATCTTTGAAAGTCGTAGATTTTGTTAGACAACTACCGAATTAAACCCCGCGGTGTTTCATCGGCTACCATGTCTGGGGCATATAAAGCGCGCCCCGTGCAGGATTTATCAAAACGAACAAAGACTGCCTTAATGAACAATAAAAATGTAACGTTACTTTCAAACTGTTCATAAAATTAAAAAAATTAATCAAAAGTTTCTTTTTCTCATTATAATAGCAGCGGCAGCGGAAGTGTGGTATTAAGACATTATTAAATTTTTCATGATCAGTCGTAAAACATTAAGGCGGTGCTTATCTAGCTTCGGTATTATAATTTAAGTAGGTATGCCCAATGTGCAACGTAGAGTTCTTCATCTTATCAGACTAATTAACGAAATATAAAAGTAGAAGATAAAATAATATTCAAGTTCAGTTTTTATTCCAAATAGGAATCCTCATTGAACTTCATTCTTCAGTCCGTCTTCTGCTGCCATAGTGCGGAGACTTATTCATACTAACTATTCCAAGGATCTTGGAATGTTGGAATGTGGTTCGGACAGTATTAATCGGACTAATCAGGTATCGGACGCAGACTGCACGGCGGCGGCGGCGCGGCGGCGGCGGGGACACTTTGAAATCATTTTCACTGTAGTAGGTACTCGATCCGATTGCGTGTGGTTATGGTATTAGCCGTGGTACAAAAATGCAAGTTATTATGAAATAACGAAATCACACCTATTTCTATTACTTACCTTATTTATAAACATTTTTTTTCTGCTCGCACATTTTGGTGGACATTGGTGTCGATTCTCTTGTACACCGAACTAAACTAACTATACTATTACTAAAATTCCTTACTTTTTACTATGAGAATCTTGAAGCTATTCTGCGAAAAAAATCTCTAAATTAAAAATAATTTTGACACAACTATATTCGAATTTGACAATCGCGAGTCCACGTGTTTTTTTTTTCTTTTGGTTTCGCAACGTCTTTGTTGTTAGAGCCGGAGGTAGCCTGGGGCAGTCTCGACGTGTTTTATATGGAAGGAATTAGAAAAACGTAAAATTCAGAATAGCAAAATTGCCATATTCACTAAATTAATAACTCAGTGCAACCTTAGTGCTGTCAAACTAAAATATAGTTAAGTTGTGTCACTTTAGTCAATTTCAGAATGGAAAATCGACATTTGACAGGATTAAACCAAATTATAGTGATTTTTTGTCTAGTTTAGAGGCATTTGTGACAAGAGAATCGGCACCATTAACTTGTTTGTTCAATCTACCCGTATATAAAATCTACAGTTTTCATTGAAATATAATGTAAATATTCATGAATATTAAACATATTTAAGGCTAATATTTGTACGCGAACATGTTTCAAACGACCGCTTAACTAAATTAGTTTACCTGCAAATCGTTGAAATCACAAAAAGGGACCGAGTAGGTACCTTATCGTCGGCAATTCCTATGAAATATTATAAGACATTACGCCGTTCGGTCGGACTCACTATATAAACTATGTGCTATTACCACAATGAGAGTTTAAGTCTGGGGAGAGTGTGCCCAAATGGAACGAGTGTCGTCAGCAAGGCAAACACCTTACCTTAGAGACCGCATTATTCATGAACCTATTTATTTGTATTGCTTACTTGCGTTGTTTTCGTCTCGGGCTCTTTGCCTTGGTGAGCTGGCTAGCTGATATTTTTACATAATCATTATTAGGTCTGCAAGGCTGTGGAAATTTGAGAAAGGATTCTTAGAAAATAAAATCAACTAGAAATATACATAGATGACGAAATCGTATTATTTCAGTTTTAAAACTGAAGCCCCTTACTTCTGAAACTTCTCAGTTTCGTCTGGTTGCCTCGAACATGACACGAGATTGTGGTATCCGTCAAAATCGTGGCGCAAGACGTATATTGTAGTCGTAGGGCAGAAGGAAACAGTTGTAAAAAGGGTTGACCAAATGTCTTTTGCATATTTTTTTTGTCTTCAAAAAATCAAAAGAATTGTAAAGGTCATGAAACTTTAATCAAAGACATGTTCTTGTGAAATCTTGTGAGTCTTCCAACCATAACCGTGATAAATGAAATCGATAAAAAAATGTTTCATTATAATAACGGTTATAAACAACAAAATTATAAGTAAATCGTCTTTTCGTTCAAGATTTAGTTGATTACTGAGAATATAGTTTTATCAATGTATCTTCGGAGATAATAGAGTTATCGAATATGATCTTATCGACTTATAACAAGCTCACTGAGTAATCATATTATTTAAATAACGTTTACTGGAAGGTATATCACTTCCCTTCTGCGCATTTGTTTGAAAGATAATAACATACAATATGTCAGCTGATTAATTATTTCTCACTAATTCAAAAAAAATGCAAAAATTAAAGACAATAACGACCCGATTGCTCAACGCCGCATTTAATTTAATTTAGAAGTTAACTTAAAGTCAATTCACATAAGGAAAATTAAAAAGCGGATAAGAGTTTCAAAGGTCAACAAGTCTCTGACAAATGAAAAACAAATCAAAACCAGCGCAGTCCAGAAGCTAATCACGCGCCAAACTTGCCATCAACCGAGGATTTTTATTTTAAATTTATTTAGCTTTTAAAATAGTTTGTGAGTTGTCGTGAAGTCAGGCTAAGTATGGGCAAGCCAGGCTAAGTAAGCCAGGCAAATGGCTAAGTAGGTAGGTATATGCAAGTTATAAAAAAAAAACTTGAACAAATTTTGGATGATATGGACCTAAATACTCAATGTGTTGATTCAAATAAAATCATAGTTTACATAAAACATAAAGCGTTATCGGCAAACAGTAGCATTCACAGGTAACCTGTGACTGCTACTGTTTGCGCTACTTTCAACACTTTAAAATCCTTACAACTTATCAAGATCTAACAAAAATGTATGATAAGCAGAGTGTTATTGTTTATGATTACGTCGATAGAATAGCTTTATTCGTAGTACCTGATACTAACAGCAATCTGCAAATAACAATCCAAGGGTGGATATTAATGCAAATTTTTCCTTCTCGTCGTTCAGTGATGCGGTCCCATATGTGGTACCTAAAGCATTTTAATTTGTTTCAATAGTTATAGTTTGAGTGAAAATCAAAATAACACATTTATTTTTCTATTGACAGCTTTCATTTCGAACATTGCTGAGTTTTTGCAGTAGCATAGAAATGCGTATGGAATCAAAAATGAGGATTACTTAAATGTAAAATTAGTCAAACCTAACTACTTGATTCATGCAGCTGAAGCTCTTGAACGATTATCAAGACAAATGAAGGTTTTAATGCAAGTACTTGGTTAACACCTTCTTCCTTCCGTTCGTATTAAGGAAAATATGCCAATCATAATTTTCCTAAAAATACATCAATGGTGCAGAGGAACTAATTAGTTTCGTTTGCATGTTCTAATATTATTTAAGTGTTGACAAGTATGTACTTTGTTTTAAATCTGTAATTTTATGTCAATAATTGTTAAATTTAATTAGTTCTATTAAGCTACAAAGAAGACTATGAAGAACAAATTACAATGAGCGAAACTAATTGAAGCTTTTTCGTACAAAGTCGAGGAAGACTTTTATTGTTCGAAGGGTATCAATACCATTTTCCCACACAGTACAACAATTAAAGAAACATTTTAATAGAGGTGTATTAAAAAAAAAATGTGCAGGAACGATTACCATGACAGAGGTACAGTAGCGCTCATAAGTCCATAAGCAATCTCACAAAGCCATTGATTGACGCTTCGGTTTCACTTACGGCTTTCTTCTATAAGTTGTTTTTATACTATAGACACGCAAACACACTCACTTAAGTGTCGCAGCATTATGCTGAGATAGGGGCCTTTTAGCCTCGTACAGGACTTTGTTTATTTTTATTTTTGTGTTATTCATTTTTTATGTTTCTATGAGTGTGTTTACTTCAGTTTGTGATACTGCGTATCACACAACGTACTGCATATTGTGTATTCCTGTGCGAGTCCTAATAAATAGTTTTCTTTCTGTTCTCACTTTGTCTGTAATTGATAGTACTTCATAATTTTAACTAAATTAACATAAGGCGTGCTAGCTTAGTCGTTACCGTGCTTGAGTAGGAGCGATTATGGCGAGCCCTGAGTTAAAATCTCACATGCGCCTGCGGATTAAGCTTGAAGTTATGTTCAAATAATATTTCTTTATAGTTTTTGAAATGGTATTAATAATATATAAAACGAAAATTTATTGTTTGTTTTAATAAAATTACTTGAAGTGGTTCGATAATCATTCGATACTTGTCTCGTTCATCTTGTTTACATAAATAATAAAAGTTTTTAGGTAGACCACAGAAAACTACGTATATTATTTCGATTTCTGTGAGGTAGATCCAATTCGTCACGACTATTCACATAATTTTAGGTTGTTGGTTAGTGACGAATGCTTAAATCTGTTAACCAGCGGTGTTGTGGTTATAATTTCCAAAATGCATTGATTTGTAAATATGTATTGAAGCATTGGCAAATATTATTGCGCTGCGTAATAGTGGATGTAAATGATGTGAAAACATAAATATATATTGAAACCGGACCAAGTGTGAGTGTTATCATTTAAATATTTCATATTTCACTTAATTTAAATTATTATTTGTTTAAATTAGTGTATGATGAGTAAAGTGTTATAAATATAATGTTATTTATAATATTTTTTCCTTAATTACTATAGTATTTAGTATTTTACTTAGCGATGTCTAATAGTATTACATTCCTTGTTCTAGAGAAATACTGTGAGTCTGTTGGTTAAGAGATGTGAGGAAGAGGGAATCCTTGCTAGTTGGATGAAGTGGAAGGCTTATTTAAATAAACCCTCACATGGTCAATGAATAAGCGTCATTAAAACTGTTCTCCGTGTAATAAGGTTGCATCACCGAAACCCATAAGAAAATAACTGAGTAAACAAGAACGTTTAAGTTCCTGAATAGAATATCCTGTATATCTAAGTAAAAAAAAATGAGGTTTAGTTTCAATCTTCTTTTCTTAAAGAAAATGAATACTTAAGTTATCCTCAATATGTAACCTACATTCACATATAACAAATAAAATGTGAAATACTTAATGTAAACAAATTGCCCTACATAACCACTTATTAAAATTACTTATTTTGGAAATTCATGATCGAAGTTTATGGTGAAATAAATGTAATTATAATTTTTTTCTAACATCTCGCATGTTAAAATAAAATATATTGCTTCTACGTTCCTTAGACATAGTATTGCACATCCTATTTGACTGAAGAAGTTATTATAATAAATCGTAACGGTAACTCTTTATGTAAAATATTATAACATGTAAAAATGTTTTCATTTTTGTTATCACTTATAACGCATTTTTTTATTCCAACCCTTTTATTGCAATAATATCAAAAATAAAAAGCAGCAATGTTTTTGAATATTATTATTTCAAACCACAACAAAAAATTGGCAATAAAACTGTGCTGCACTGCATGTTATGAGATCAGAACCTAAGCCCCGCCGGCTAGGTTCTGATCTCAAAACATAAATTATACATTAAGGTAACTAATATATCATTTACTCTCATCACTTTTAAGCTCCACTATTCACTAACAATATCACTCTTATTCAGCAATATATTTATACAGCAGCATTCCCTAAAACGCTTAAATTCACAAAACTGCACAAAATCACAACACTCCGCAAAACTAGCTAACTACTGCAAGACTTACCCATTTTTGAAATGTAAATATATTCCACACCTAATTAATTTCGTAATTAATTACGTATACCCGCACAAATCAAGAACTTACAGCAGAACCATAAAAATTACCTTTTTCTGAAAATAGCTAATCAAATTAACCTTATTGATGACATCGCCAGTACCGACATTTTTATTAGTACTAAACATAAAATCCAAGAACAAAGTAAAGTGTCAATGATTTTGGTGACGTCAAAAGCCAGCTTACCATAGTTAATCGAAATATTCGGAGTATAATGAAAAACTTTGATAATTTCTCGGTTTTCCTGTCCCGGCTAAAATTTTTACCTGATATTATCTTACTGGCCGAATGTAGACTTCATGAGCACATCCCAAAAAATCAATTAAATGGCTACGAATGCCATTATTCCCAATTTTTTCTAAATCAGAACGATGGTTTAGCAATTCTTTATAAATCGGAACTTAATGTCACCATGCTTGAGCCGCCATTTAAAGATGCAAACTGCTTAGTTATCAATTTTAGTACCGAATTTACCATCTTTGCTATCTACCGATCGCCCTCAGTGTTCATCCTTAGTAATTTTTGCGAATCTTTAGAAACCCTCATCAGCTCCAACAATACATCATCGATGACAATTATAGGGGACATAAATATCGATATTAAAATCGGTACAGAAGACAAACGAGCCAGCGAATATCTTGACATTACCGGATACTACGTTTTCTATCCCGGGCACCACTATCTGACACGCATACATTAATAAAGACAAGAAAAACAACACAAATTGTCGTATTCAATCTTCACTCACCGATCACGATACAGTGCTCATAGAAATAAGTAAAGCACCATCGAGTCATATATCTGTCTCTGGGCAAACTAAATATAAGCTTAAGTTGGACTACTCTAACATTCTAAACGAAATCTAAAATTGGAAACCAATGTAACGTTGTAACGTTCCGTATTTTTATACATACATATAAACATTAAATATTGATTTTTAACTTTAACTTCGGCCTCTTATAGGCATTATTATCATTTGTTTACCAAAGCCAAATTGCCGACGCCTACTATTAACGCAATGCGCGTGACCTTCAGTCGCACCGGTCTAACCAGTTTGTGTAGCGACCTCTTGTTCCCTCGCCCCTGTCGCTTTCCTCGGCAGACCCGAGAGGCTGGAGCCCTACACGGCACGTCACACCGTCCTATGCTGGCATGACGGGCACACGTTCGCGTCTCTGCTCTCAGCAGTGGCGCGACTTTAGGCGTGTGTCCGTCCCCACAGCCACGGTTGTCGCCGTAATAGTTTTATTGACTCATATTAGTCAACTTGTTTAAAATCTGTGTTTTCGTATCCCCCATATTGGGTAAGTGTTGAACAATGTCGCTGTTATAATTTGTTTTATTCCTATCTAGGTCATCCTAGGGCATGTGCCTACTTGCTGGTTATTCATTATTGTTTTAAACTCTAATAAGCAACCTAATTGCCTCATTTGCGCCTTGCATATCGTTAATCATGTGTTCTTTTTTCTACCCATCAAAATATACAAGTCATGTCGTGCTTAAAATTGTAACTCCGTACTGATTGTGATAACCACACACCACCATCATAGCGCACTAGTACATCTCGCTTTGCTTATGCTTTGGTGTCACAATCATCGGGGATGACCAATAGGGCCATTTCGTGACACGCTGGACGTTGATTCCAGGGTTCAAAGTTTTGGCTCAAACCGTCCAAACTTCCGGATCAACCCATCCCATGTCCCGGCTCATTACGTTCAAAGTTCCGGCACAACCCATGCAAGATTCCGGCTAAATCCGTGCAGAATTTCATCCGATGACATCAGCGTCATCGAGATGCTGAGACCCGGACCACCACCTTCCGGCTATCCGGATGTCAACGGGCTCTGCGCCGGGTACTTATTTTATCCGCGCGGCCGCGTCGAGCTCGCTTCCACGGGTCTGGCGAGACCATCTGCCGACCATCACCTTCCTGGCGTCTGCAGCGTGGCATACCCGCAGCGGTCATCGTCACACCAGGCTGAGCCAGGAGAGTACTGTGCAGCTCCCAAGGAAATCAAGGAACTTTGTGACCATAAACCTACCTACCCCTTTATACAACTTTTATTTTTATAATATTTTTAATATGCTGACAAGGTTTCGTGGTGTCATTTCTCTCCCCACGAAAACTCTTTACGTCACACCTATTTTAAATTCTGATGACATGAATGCAGCAGTGAATATATTTACTGATAATTTACGGTACATCATAAAACGACACACTAAAAGAGAAGTTTTGCGCAATTCCAAAACTATTAGAAGACCCTGGATGACAAAAAATCTACTGAAATGTATACGTAAAAGAGACACACTTCACTCTGAATCAAAAAAAGACGTAAATAGGGAAAATTACCCTCTGCAACAAAAATATAAAAACTATAGAAACCACTGTAATAATATTGTAACAAATCTAAAAAATGCCCATGAAAAACGACTCCTAGACAGTTCTAAAGCAAAAAAACCTGGGCAACAATTAAATCAATCTGTAACCTTAAGAATAAAAAACCCAATAGTTTAACTCTACTTAACGCATATCCTGATCCGGGATCCGTCTCGCTGAATATGGCTAATACCTATTTTGCTGATGTGGGAATACAACTCCACGAGCAGTCCTTGACTCAACTCAAAACAACAGAGACAGAACTAGCAAATTTAGCACTCACGCTGGATAACACTGACCCGAGATGGGTCAGTGTTATCCAGCGTGAGTGCTCACAGTCCTTCTTCATGACTCCAACCGACGAAACAGAAGTTATTTCTATAATAGGCAACCTTAAAAGCGATTCCGCTTCTGGCTGGGATGGCATTCCGAATCGTGTTTTTTAACTAGCTCAACATTGTCTAGCCGGTTCCATCTCACACATATGCAATCTGAGCATGTCATCAGGAATAGTTCCAGTTCAGTTAAAAATAGCTAATATCTGTCCGATCTACAAAGCTGGTGACGCACCAGTCCCATCTAATTACAGGCCTATATCGCTTCTTACGTCTCTATCCAAAGTTCTGGATAAGCTGGTGAACAACAGGCTATTAGCGTACTTAAAGGGGAAGCAACTGCTATCGGCCAACCAGTACGGCTTTCGAAATGGCAGATCAACGGAGGACTCAGTCTCTAAGTTGGTGGATCACGTCGTTGATAAACTTGACAAAGGCAAAAAGTGTGTTGGCGTCTTCCTTGTTCTTGCCAAGGCCTTTGATACAGTGTCAAGGCCCATACTGATCAAGAAAATGGAACGCTAAGGTGTCAGGGGCATTGCTTTGGAATGGTTTGCCTCCTATCTTTCTGAACGTAAACAGAAGGTTTGCCTGGGTGGTTTCCAGAGTACCTTTGCAAACGTGACATATGGAGTGGCCTAAGGTAGTGTGCTTGGCCCCACCTTGTTTCTTCTGTACGTTAATGAGAATTGAGTGAGCAGAGACTGCTCACTCAATTTGGACAACGCGCTAATTTCTGCGTACGCTGATGACACAGCTATTATTTTTCATGGCGACTCTTGGAAGAAAACCTACAGTGCCGCAGAGGCTGGAATGCAGAGGGTTACCAGATGGCTGAAACACAATCTGCTCACCCTTAATGTTCAAAAAACCAAGGTGGTATTTTTTTCTATAAGCGTGCATAAAAACTGCTGCCCCTACACAACTTGCACTCAAATCCCACCAACGCAATAATAATCTAATGGGTAGCTGCTGCTGCCCTGTTTTTGAACAAGTTAATAGTATTAAGTATCTTGGTATTAACATAGACCAACACCTGACATGGGAAAAGCAAATTCAATCAGTTACTTCGCGTGTCAGGAAGCTTTTGTACATATTTAAAAGACTTCGATCTATAGCTGACAAAGATACTCTCAAGATGACTTACCTGGTTTTATGCCAGTCTGTGCTTAGTTACTGCATAATAACTTGGGGTTTCGCTGGTAAAACTTATCTAATTACTGCTGAACGTGCACAAAGAGCTATTCTTAAGATCTCTCATGGATTACGACTCCGATATAACACTGATATGTTATATCGTCAAACGAGAGTGCTTACGGTGCGCCAACTGTACATTTCATCAGTGCTACTTAAATTTCATAAGAGTGCAGCTGCTACAGAGCTGACTGATCAGCGCTCACGCAGAAAACAAAAGTGGAACAGAGTCTTCTGCAAACTCAAATTTGGCAATAAGGCTTTCTCTTGAATTGGACCATACCTGTATGAAAATGTAAACAATAAGCTAAAAATCTTCCCCTTAACAAAGTTTGGGTGCAAAAAACACGTTCAGGATTGGCTGCTTGGACTTAATTATGCTGAAACGGAAGACCTGTTATCATTCAACTGTTAAAGTATTCATCATCACATTACACAGACTCATCACATACACATTCACTCTTATCACTTACACAAACTCATCACATACACACTCACTCTCATCACATACACACTCACACTCATTACATACACACGTATATCTGGTTACCTTTTAGTACTAAGTTTTTTTTAATTTTATAATTTAAAAAGTTATTTCTATTTTATTATTAACGTTATATTTTTTTAACGTTGTAGTTTCATATGTTATATTTTTTTGTCTAAATCACACTAACTGTCGAAAGAGACTGGATCCTGCGACACAGGGTATCCTAGTGCGGGATACAGTGTCATACCTTAATATTGTAATACTTATTAGGAATCAATAAACTTTTTTTACTTTTTATATTAACTCGAATTTTAGCAATGGCATAAACTGGCCAGGTCACGCGCATGATGCGTGTCTAACAAAAGCGACAGAAATACATTTTTTTTTCGTGCATAGCGACGCGAATACGCGACGATACGTCAATGTGCGCCGTGCAAAACTGCGATCTTTATGGTGTGTGTCGTTTAAACACACACAGTCGTACCGCGAGTTCACAGTAATACAACTCTTAACGTGCCTATCTACTTTTGAATGCTTACTGTACGAACGTAGCATTTACATAGGAAATATGTATACATTTGTGAGTAAAGCCGGATGTACACGGGTCGCAGGTTTTATTTTTATTTTCACAACCAAACTTTTTTCAGAATTATGGAAGTAGTGTGCGTTACGATTGCTCCGACAAGTTACCCAAACATAAAAAAACTTCGCCACAAAATTGTCGGAATTTGTCAAAATCTAAGGGAACGAAGCAAAAATTTGTCAAAGTAGAAATAAAGAAGTTCTAAGGGTTTTAAGTATGCCACGCAAACGTAACGTGGAGGACTGCGCGGCCATGGAGAACTCAGCAAGTACTTGGGTTAAAGATCTAATTCTTTATTTCAATTGAAGACTGAATTTGTAAAAAAAAAACGAAAAAAACGCTCTAGATCAATATTTTACGAAATATTCACATAGGAAGTTATTGCCGCGCAATCGTCGACTTTTTGTTTCATTATTTCTTTAAAACTTAAGACTTCGTACAGTAAAACTGTTACAAAAAGAAAGGTCTTAATTTGTCAAAACTAACGAAAGCAATGAATACTACTAAAGTTTAGTTAAACATAGGAAATCAGTCCAAAACAAAAAGTACGTGGCCGGTAGCGGTTGAAACATTATTATTAATTGCTAGGATATCGGTGTGAACATTCATTTATTCGACATATTAACCTCATTAGAATAACATAATTACAGTTTTGCCCTCCGAACAGTTTTCAACGAGTGTAATCTCAAAAATGATGTAGACAACATCATTTTTGAGATTACACTTGAATAATTATTCATCACATCTTGCAAAAATTAACAAAATTTAAGAAAACACAAAATCAACAAATAAAATAAATTGTTTGAAAACGAAAAACCAAAACCATTTTTAAGAAAATGAAAAATAAAGAACCTAAAACAAATAATTATTCTGTTTACGCCTCTACAAAACCATATGTGAGAAAATGGATACAATCAGGGTCTTTTTTACTGTACGTGTGACACCCAGAAAGTTTTGCGAAAATAAAAATAAATCTTCTATCGGTTTTTTTTTTTATCTTTTCAAAGTACTCTCCACCAGCCTCTATACAAAGTTTCATGCGTCTGGACCAGTTTTCGAAACACTTTTTCCAGTCTGCCATAGACACCTCGTTTACAGCCTGCTCGAACGCTGACAGCGCATCTTCTGGCGACGAAAATTGTATCCCTTTTTAAGTCACACGGTGCTAGGTCAGGGCTGTAAGGCGGGTGACCCAGGAGTTTTACCGGTGTGCTGTCCAGGAAGTCCCTCGAACGCGGTGTGCGAAGGCGCGTTGTCGTAGTTAAGCAGTAGCGTGTACCTACCCTCCTCACGCGAAGATGTACGTGTAGAATTTCGTGAATGCTTCCCGATCCAACCTGCAGTATGTGCTGAATCTCTTGATACATAACTCGCCTATTGTCTTGGATTGAATTTTTCACTGCTAGCACGTTTTCATCCGTAACAGCCGTCAATGGGCGATCACTTCTTTCGTTATCCTCCAAATTTAGTCGACCGCGCTTGAATTCGTTAAAGCATCCTGGCATTACTTATAAAATGACATTTGTAGTAATTGTGTGTTTGTGGTGTGTGAGCGTTTGTAGTGATACCAAGGATTGGAGGAGTATATTCAACCATGCGGACGCAGTCGCGGGCGAAGTGCTACTTCGCCCGCGACTGCTATGTGCTACAGATGTTGTGGGACTAAGACTTATCTATCATACTCCTAACTTCTTGATAAGTACAAGCTTATCAGCTTGGAGAACCGGCGCAAATACCTGGAGGCCAACGTGCTTCATGATATTGTTCACAGTCATCTTGGTGCCATTGATTTGACGAGTAACCTGTGTTATTCTGTCCCTCGAACCGTTCATGTGCGTCAGGTTCGTGTTCGTACTCTATTCGCGCTTAGTTCTTGTCGCACTAACTCCGGCTTACGCAGCCCTATTCATAGAATGTTGGTACCCTATAATTCTAATTTCAATGATATTGATATATTTGCATGCTCGAAAAATAAATATAAATCTAATATTATAAAGAAATTATCTTTATTGTAATTTTATTACTATTTTTTATGATTTGCATAATTTAAGTAATAGTTTTTTTTATCTGTTTTGGTTTTGTTACTATAGCTATCTTTCTAGTAAATTACTTAATTGTGTAAAATATTTGTTAATTTTGGTAATGCTCGTCAAGTGGCAACCACTAATCTTTGAATATGATTTATTTGCGGATAATGTAATAGAATGCAACATTACTCCTTAAAAAGTTTGTTAACCATTGTATTATATATGTTGTAGTTGTTTATTATCGCATAAATATTTAAAATTAAATATTAAAATAATTGCTAGTTTTCAGTTAATTACTCCCAAATCAAATCAAAATTGCTCGAACATTGTATGAGATAACATCATTTTGAGATTACACGCGTTGAAAAACGTTGTCAGGGTAAAACGATAATTATGTCATTTTAGTGAGGTTAGTCTAATGAGGCTAATGATATGTCTAATGAGGCTAATGATATGTCGAATAAATGAATGTTCATACCGAAATCCTAGCAATTATAGATAATGAGATATCAGCGTACAAAATAACGGTTCGACCGCGTGGTCACATACCTACTTTTTGTTTTGGACTGATTTCCTCTGTTCAACTAAACTTTAGTAGTATTGATTGCTTTCGTTAGTTTTGACAGATTAAGATCTTTCTTCTTGGAAAAGTTTTACTGTATGAAGTCTTAAGTTTTAAAGAAATAATCAACAATAAAGAAACAACAAATGAACGATTGCGCGCTCATAACTTCCAATGTAAATATTTGGTAAAATATTGATCTAGGGCTCATTATCATACTTTTTTCAAAAAATGACAAATTCAGTCTTCAATTTACAAAAAAAAATAGTTGCTGAGATCTCCATGGCCACGTTCGCGTGGGCAACTTTAAACCCCTATTACTTATTTTTTTCCGCTTTGACTTTATGGTTGTTCCCTTCAATTTTGACAAATTTCGAAACAAAAAATTGTATAAAAAGTTTTATTATGTTTGGATAACTTGGCGGACTAATCGTAACGCACACATGGAAGTATTCATTGACTTTTTATTTTTAGGATGAATCTAACATTGTGAAGAAACGTGTGCATTCCAATAAGTGTATTCCTGATGAAAACAAAAATGTCGTATGCCATTTAATTTGTTCGAGTAATAGATACCGCGACAACTTCAGAAGAAACATTACCTGTTATTTATAAAAAAGACCGTGGCCTCTTTCAAAGACATGGGTCTAAACTTAACACTTGGGATAAAAACTTTCTAGTTTGATATTAAAGCCACTCATGGCCATGTGTACCTTTTCAGAATCCCTATTAAATGCGCCAAAATTTGTAATACAGGGTCACTTTTCGGTAGAGTATTTTTTTTTTCACAGTGGGGTCCGCAGTAAATAAAAAGTTATGATTTGATAAACAAATTTCGTCAAACTTAATATTATCTTCAACACACCCAATAAACAACCATAAACAGCATGTCTAACGCAAGGACTCATCAGTACTAATCTAGTGAAAATGATAAAAAAGGTACAGGTGTAGATTTTTTCGAATTTTGATAAGAATTAGTAAAAAAATGTAAATTTTCTCATAAAAACACAAGATAAATTACAAATCTGCAGGGGTTGACCTTTAGGACCTCCCGTAGATCAATTTTTTGCTGCTGATGACCACATTTAACCCCTAGTTGCGTTTGATCCACGACTTTTTGGCCACCCTAGCCATATTGCATGGTAGCGCTCATAAGTCCATAGGCAATCTCACAAAGCAATAGATCGACGCTTCGGTTTCACTCACGACCTTCTTCTATAAGTTGTTTCTATACTATATACACTCACACACACTCACTTTGTAATTGATAGTAGTTCATAATTTCAACTAACTTAACATATCTCGTGCTAGCTTAGTCGTTACCGTGCTTGCAGAGCAATTATGGCGAGCCCTGAGTTCGAATCTCACCTGCGCATGCGGGTTAAGCTTGATATAATTTTCAAATAATACACTTGGGAGCAAATAAATCGAGCCACTACCTTTTTTCACGTAAAATGGTAAATATTTTTGGGAATATGGAACGTATCAATTCGAACTATATATCGCCTAAAAGTTAAGTTAATAACCTTAACAATGAGGGTAAATTATTGAATAATAACCTTATTGAATGATAAATTATTGGCTCTGCAAGAAAAATGGTAATTTTGATAGAAAATTTAGTAGGGCTAAAACAGTCCATAAAAACAATAAAAAACAAAATTATTGCAAAAAAAATATTCTTAATAACTGGTATTACCCCCCCGTGCCCTGATGCATTCTTGTAGCCTATTAGTCATCGATCTGATCAGACTTACGATGACATATTGTGGTATGTTCTCCCACTCTTCAAGCACAGCGACTTTAAGCTCGGGAATGGATGAAACAGCGGGAACCCAGGCTCGGACTCTCCGTTTTAGCTCGTCCCATAGGTGTTCGATCGGGTTCAAATCGGGACTTCGTGCTGGCCATACCATTTGTTGAATCCCGATCGCAGACAAGTATTCCGTAACGATCTGCGCGGTATGAGGTCTCGCATTGTCATGCATAAACAAGAAATTTTCTCCGACAAAACCAGCATACGGCATTACGTGGTCTTCAAGAATCAGCAGTTCTTCAGCAAGGTCAGCTGTTAATCCACATCTACCACTGCCATCGTTGGCGGGGTCGACGAAGACAAGTTCCGTTTTTCCGTCTAGAGAAATTCCTCCCCACACCATACAAGAACCACCACCAAAACTCACAGTTTCTCGAATGCAACATTGGGCAAATCTTTCACCAGGACGTCTATACACTCGGTTTCTCCCGTCATTGCTAAAAAGACAGATTCTTGACTCGTCAGAAAACAAAACTGACCTCCAGTCTTCTAACGTCCAATTAATGTGTTCTCGAGCAAACTCCAAGCGAGATCGGCGATGAGCTACAGTCAATTTTGGGCCAGTTGCTGGTTTGTGTGATGTTAAATTTCGTTCCTTTAGTCTTCGTCTCACTGTCCACCTACTGATTGCGACACCTCGAACGTCACGTAACGCTTGCTGTAGCTGAACAGCATTAAGTCCACGGTCGCGCAACGAATTGGTTGCAATAAAGCGGTCGTCACGTTCTGTTGTTGCCCGTGGTCGGCCAGTTCCAGGTCGCCGAACAAAAGCACCAGTCTCCAGATACCTGCGGTATACCCGCTGTACCTTTGAACGACTCAAATGAAGTCTGCGTGCCACTTCACGTTGTCTGTGTCCAACCTCAAGTAAAGCTACAACTTGGGCAGCTTCCGTCGGTGTAGTATCCATTTTATCAGGTTATTTTGATTACACAGACACAGATAAAGACAACAAGAACAAGTAATATGGGTATGATTAACAAAAACCTCAAATTTAATCTTTTCTTAACAGAGTACAATAAAAATGTCATAAGCAAATTAAATGCGATAATTTTATTCTACCCTTTAAACTTTAATTAAAATGAAATTTTGACAACTAACTACCCTCATTGTAAAGGTTATTAAATACCCTTTTAGGCGATATATGTTTCGAATCGATGCGTTCCATAATACCAAAAATAATAACCATAATGCGTGAAAAAGGAAGTGGCTCGATTTATTTGCTCCCAAGTGTATTATGTATTTATAGTTTTTGGTATGTTATTAATAATACCTAAATGATTAACTTTTGTTTGTTTTAATACAATTACTTGTAGTGGTTCGATAATCATTCGATACAAGTCTCGTTCATCCTGTTTACTTTTATAATAAACGTTTGTAGGTAGACCACAGACAACTGAGTAAATTATTTAGATTTCTGTGAGGTAGGTGCAATTCGTTACGACGTTTCACGTAATTTAACGTTGTTGGTTGTTGTTGTTGAATGTTTAAATTTGTTAATCAGCAGTATTGTGGTCATAATTCAAAAATATAAATATTGAAGCGTTGGCTATAATATTACACTGCGTAAAAGTGGACTTATATGATGTGATAACGAAAATTGACTAAGTGTGAGTGTTTTCATTTAAATATTTCATATTTTACTTAATATAAATTATTATTTGTTAATCAGTGAATGATGAGTGAAGTGTTATAAACATAATGTTATTTATAATATTTTTTCTCTGTTTATAGCTATTAATATTTTGCTTAGAGATGTCTAATAGTATTACATTATTTGTTCTAGAGAAATACTGTGAGTCTGTGGGCTAAGACATGTGAGGAAGAGGAAATCCTTGCTAGTCGGAGCGCTTGTTTATGAAGTGGAAAGCTTATTTAAACAAGACTTCACATAGTGAATGAATATGAAACAAATGGTTTCATACCAACCGGAAGTTTTGTTGAATTATTCAACACGTCATTAAAAACTGTTCGTCGTGTACTTCACGCTATGAAGGTTGCATTACCGAAGTCTAGCAAACAATAACGTTATAAACAAGAACGTTTAAGTTCTGGAATTGTATCCTGTATATTTAATTTTAAAAAATTGAGGTTTAGTCTCAATCATCTATTCTTTAAGAAAATGAATACTTAAGCCATCCTCAATATGTAATTCAATAAAGCCAAATAAAATGTGAAATACTTAATGTAAACAAACTGCCCTACATAACTACTTTTTAAAATCGGTTATTTTGGAAATTTATGATAGACGCTTAATGTTTATGGTGAAATAAATGTAATTATCAAATTTAAAAAAAAATACAAAATGCTTCTAAGTTCCTTGAAATAGTATTGCACATCCTATTTGGCTGAAGAAGTTATTATAAATAATCGTATCGGTTTGTTATCCATACTGATGTAAAATATATCACTTTTTTTTTCTAAACCCTTTATTGCAGTAACAAAAATAATAAAAAGCAGCCTTTTTTTAATTTGTTATTATTGCAAACCAAAATAAAAAAATGCCAATAAAACTGCGCTGCATCTTATGAGATCAGAACCTAATCCGACTGCTTCTCAGTCCAACGTTTGGCGCGTACTGCTACCAGCTCGTATTAGATTAACTCAAATTTTAGCAATGCCATAAACCGGCCAGGTCACGAGCATGATGCGTGTCTAACGAAAGCGACGGAAATATGTATTTTATGTTTCGTGTAGTGCGAAGCGAATGCGCGACTTTACGTCAGTGTGTGCCGTGCAAAACTGCGCTCTTTGTGGTGTGTGTCATTTAAACATATACAGTCGTACCGCGAGTTCACAGCAATACGACTCTTAACGTGCCTATGCACTTTTGAACGCTTACTGTACAAATGCAATAACTTAATGGCGACATATTTGGTTATTAATTTATATTAAAAAGTGGTTCCGCACAAACAAAATACGGCCTATTATTGGTTTTTATTTCACCTATGACTAGGAAAGTATGGTGAAGTAGTTAGTAGTAAGTAGTATTAATACTAATGGTGCAACCGAACATAATTAGTCTCCTCTGCCGCACCATTGATGGTGTAAGACAATGGCGCATGCGGGAAATAGTGAATAAATGATTGATGAGTTGTTATGTGTTACAGGTTGACAAAAGAGCCTATGGGTCACATGGTGGAAAGAGGCAGCATCCGCCTATAGGTACCTGTAGCATCAAGGTGTTCATCGGCTTGTTGCTAACCTTACAGACGAACTGAAACAACAGAAGTGAACATGAAATGTTTCATGTGGATGTAATAACACTGGAACCTACATGTATTGGAAAACCTAGACTAAACCATAACATAGCTACGCTATTCTGTTTTATATTTAGGTTCTGATACACAAACGCTAAAAGCTAAAGCTAGTTTAGTCGAACCCCAGAGGCTGCACCCGTTGCACCTCTACCCCCTTCCCTGTATATACTAAATATACCAAATGACAGATAAGATCTAGGTATTTACTGCAAGTCGTAATTGAATAAAATTCTATTGTATCGAAAGTTGATTCATATTATTGCTAAAACTAATCATTATCGTAATCTATAAATAGACCGCGGGCAGATACCTACTGCTATAATAAAGTACGTATGAGTTACGGCTGGGAATTGTCAATTTTCACATAATCAGATATTAAAACTATCTCAAAGTATGAATAGTAGTAGCAAGAGTCGACCAATTTTTGTTGATATTTATTTAAACTTTTCGGGCACAAAATGTGCAAAGGCGGACTTAATGCCTTAGGCATTATCTACCAGTCAACCAAGGGTGGTGAAGAGATTAGATGGCAGGTGCTTTGGTTGAAAGGAACAAAGATGAAAATAAACTTAAAAAAAAAAATGTGATGAATTAAAAACAAAATAGATATTGTGTACATAACTATGTAACAAGCTTATAGTAAACATACATGCATATAAACAGTAATATATACTTAAAATATATTTATATACATATATACGAATTTAAGGGTGGCAGGTGTTGAGACGACACTACATTTGTTTTGAAAATAACTCTGCAATTTCCGCTTAAATGCATATCGACTGGGGGCCGTCCTAATATCAAGAGGAAGCGCATTCCAAAGATGAATGGACTGAATATGAAAGGAAGAATGAACAAAGTCAGAAGTATGAGGACAGAGCAGGAGAAGATTGTTGGAAGAACGCACTTTCTTAGCGTGAGTTGAACATAGATATTTGATAACAAGAGGAAGCGTATTCCATAGAAGAATGGACTGAATATGAAAGAAAGAATGAACAAAGTCAGAAGTATGAGAAGGATAGAGCAGGAGAAGATTGTTGAAAGAACGCAGTTTCTTAGCGTGAGATGAACATGGATATTGGAAGGGAGACACAAGATAAGAAGGTGTGGGAGAGTTGAGAAGTTGATATTACTTCCTATGATTAAATACTTACACGGGTAAACTCATAAATGTTGTATGATAAAGCCATAACGAAAGGCGAGTTCACTAACTGACACAATCTAGCTTACCACAAAGCACAGCACATGTGTAAGTTTCCTTTGTTCTTAATTAAAAGTGGCTTTAAAAATGTCCCTTATCCTCTCTAGATAAACTGTTTGAAAATAGGCTAACAAAATATAGCGAAGGCTTCAGCACGCCAGCGGAAGTGTAGGTGACGTCACGCGCGGGCGCCACCTACATCCGGCCGCCTGACACGCTCCAAATTCATCGGATTACCTCTCAAACAAACCCCTCGGTGATTTATGGATTTTCGTTCAAAATTACAGACGCGGTCATGCCCTATTATTATAAAGGTATGGTGGGTATATATAGGTTTATGCGGAGTCGATTTTGCATTTTTACAGTAAAAAATCTGACTGAAGACTGGAGCTTGGACTCCTGCCAAAAATACTAAACAAAAAAAAAAAAAAACTACGGGTATATTATCATGATCCATATATATAGTACAATTACAATAAAACATTATCATAGAAACTAGATTACAAAACCAATGATTAAAAATGAAATTAAAATGTTTGAGTAATTATTTAGCTGACGAGCTATGGCGAGGCTCGACAAATGGGCTGTCTAAATGTCGGTACTCGCCTTCGCTCGGCCAACTATGACCAACATGTATTGTCGGCTTTACAGGATATAACCCAATGCGCTACATGCGCAACTTACTTAATTGACTATACTAACATCTATCACTGATTTAATAAAGGACCTCCAAGGCAGGGATGAGATCCTATCAGCTACAGTCTTCAAGATTTCGTTGCGGCTGCCACGCATTCTACAGATCAGGGACACTGTTCTTTTTGCGAATGATGGCATGAAAGACACCAGTGTGAAAAAGCGCGAACATGCCTGAGGCGTTACAGAAACGTGGCAGCCCAACATCATCCTGAAGATATTATTATACTGGATGCGCAGGGCATCCAGCGATCTTTTGGTGTGACAGAGACACAGACTTCCAGTGTAAAAGCTCTGACAATATGCCATAAAAAGTGTAATCTTCACATGTTCAGAGCAATGGGAGAATCTGTGGGTCAGCATAATACCTCTGACCGCCAGAGCCCTACGCCCCCTTTCAATGTCTACATCGTTAGAAAATATCCCAGATATTTAAACTTCGCGACACGATTTACGCTCAAGCCATTTAGGGTAATATTTTAATAATGATCAGGACATCTACCGGAGGTCTTAAAGACCATGTATTCACTCTTATTTACATTGTATAAAAGGCGATGTACAATATGTATAGGCTTCACACAATTTAACAACTCCACGAGACCACCCACCGTCGGGCTCAGCAGCACCTTATAGTACGCGTAGCTCACGTGGTTGATACAAACGCCATCTATCAAGCAACCGACGCGCCTGCTACTGAGCTCGACGATGAGGTCATTTACATACAGGTTGAAGAGCTTGGGAGATGTCAGGCCTCACTGTCTCACCCTGCTCCTCAGCCTGTATGCTTCAGAGAGTGCATTAGCCCACATCATGGCACAGAATTGGTTTGGTTCCCATACCAATACTTCAACATGTTAAACTTAACTTTCTCCAAAGCACATCGTACGACACGAGATCAAAAGCCTTGAAGAGGTCAAGTCAAGTCCTACGGTCAGTATAGTACCGGACAGTATGCTTGAGACTTACAATTGCGGTTTCAGTGAACAGCCCGGCGCGAAATCCGAACTGAGCGTCATTTAATTTTGTATGTTTATCAAATTGTATTGTATTATCTGAGAACAGAAGTGTAAGGAAAAAGGATTCGAAAGCCTTTGTTTTGCATTGGGATAATGGAAGCTAAATGCATCAACTGATACGCGATGAACACGTTATAAAATAATATACTCGTATATACGTATCAATTGACATCGTATTATTATAATTTTGGTCTATAATCCAGCAGACGAACTATTCTCCGAAATAGTTACAAGTGGTACTTACTTCTCCACCGCGCCGTTGAACAGCAATAGTAGAACCACATCGAAGCATTGAGTTCTAGATATTGTTAGCTTGATATCATTAATTAGTGCACAAAGCAAATAAGTTTAATACTACCACTATTAACACCAAACAAAAGATAAATGAGACTGGTAATCAATAAATTGGTATATGTAGATAATCAATAAAATAATAACTACATCTTATGAATAACTGTATAAAACTTTACTACTGTAGGTAAATCATTGATTAATTTATGACTGTCAAAAACGAACTGCAGCCTAATTGTTACTACGGTACATATCTGTTGTATTTTGACAGTTCAACAACATTCATTGCGTTATTTACATTGTTGAGCAGATTTTTTATCGAACATATGAAGCAATGGATTAGAAATCTGTTTCAAAACGATTCAGATTGCGATTGATTGTGTATTACGCAAATAGGGTAATAATAAAATAGGGGTTATATAGGGGTTTAATAATAATAGAAAAACAGAAAACGTATGCGCTTCGGTAATCATCACTTTCTTTATTAGCACGAAAGAACCGGTTATCATCACTTTCTTTATTAGCACGAAAGAACGTCACGCAACAGAGGCAAAGCCTGTAAGTTTTGTACTGCCGCATTTTGTAGTAGTCAACCTATCACAGCTTGTTTGAATGAACGTTTCTCTTTGTCGGGTTACCTACGCCGATAATAGATCTTTATTTGCCCCTCAAGAGTCTTGAAAAGTTTTTTTGGATTCGTATAGAGTTGTAAATCTTTAATTTCGTAACCATGGGAATGCATAATATGCAAGTACTACCATGTTTGTAACCGCTTTATATTAGATCTTCCGAAGATAGACGATGATTCCCGAAGCGTATAATATCTTTGGATATCAGTTTGTGATTTTTAATGAGGCAGTCCTTAACAAATAAATGTAGGAAATTAATATATTTATTTCAGAGAAATACAACCAATCCCTACAATACGTTTCAGCACATTGCACATATAATTTAATAACTAACCTAATTTACATTACCTTCAGAAATTGGTTTAGTGATCTATACGATATTGTTAGATAGATTGCATTTAAACCTAGTGAATTCAGCAAAATACAGACCTTCCTTTTGAGATAACCTATTTGTTTTCAGAAATAAAACAGCTCATTGGAATGTATGTACCAAGGTTGCTAGAATTAAATCAAGATTTAAATCAATGATCCAAATCAAACGATACCAATCAATGATCCAAATCAAATTACTTTATCAATTATTTAAATCAGAAAACCCCAGAAGCAGCTACAAATTTTATAAAATGCTTTCATTTTTTGAATATTAGAAACAAAATAACAGAACATGTTTCTAGAGAATGCTACTCCGGATATTCCGGCTACCGAGAAAATGCGTTCCTCGCACTTTTAGGATGGACACGATTACGAACGAATAAAGTTTAAATTCCTAAAATACGTATTCTTTTACGCGGTACCTTTGTGTCGCGTGCGATTCGCGACGCGTGTCGCACTGTATAACGTCAATATAACTGTTATATTTAAGACTATAACCAACTGGCCGGTGCGCGGTGTCAGGAACGCATTCTCTCGTCAGAAGGCGTGTACGAATACGAGGGGTGGTAGTCAAGAGCAAAGTAGACAGAAACATTCTAAAACTGTAATAGTAAATAAATTAGTATACCAACCTTAATTTCGCCTCCCTCGTTGCTCTCCGTTCTGTCTCGTCCTGGGTTCGATTCCCAGGTCGGGCAAAGTGTGTTATATGGGTTGGGTAAGTCGGGATTTGTGCCCGATAGATGACAATAGGCTCGCCCCCTATTACATGGGACTTAAACATAACTGGCGAAATGTGGGTGTACTATAGGTACACCTCTGCCTAACCCTTCTGGGATTACAGGCGTCATGTTATGTTATGTTAAGTTATCTCAATTTCTAACATAACTTGATATAACTATTACAATTAATTTAACAAAAATGTTTTTGAGATTTCCTGTCTAGATTTTCCTTAAAACAAAACCTGCACTAGGAAAAATCATCAATAGCAGACATCTTATGAGAAATCAATCGCTGATTATCGCAATCAAACCATTGTTGATATTCCCAGTGTGTTTACCAAGAATTCATAGATTAAAATCAGGTGGTCGCTTTCTTTACACATCATGTTATCTATGTAAGCTGTCCCAAAAGGAATAACAACAAATACTAATTAGCATATTATTTGTGTTAAAACTAACTAAAAACGGTGTGTCTGTCATTTTGTGAAAATGTTGGATGTTAACAGTAAAAGGTAAGTAACATAGAATACCAACATAGAGTTTTATTTTCGTATTCCGTGATTGCTTTTTATTTTTAAATATTTTAATTGATATTGGACAGTTCCAGAGACTTTATGTATGACCTATGTATTAAGTAGGTAATGAAAGATACCTAGAGTTTCTTGTGAAGAGTTTGATCCGTAAAATACTTACCACTAGAAGGGTGTCGGTCAAATCAATAAAAAGTTTGTAATAATAGGCACATGCAACTTTCCACGTTTTTTCTTAAGACGGATAGATAAGATCTATAAAAGTTAAATAGAAAATACCATTATATGAGTCTGCTAATAGGTAATGAAGTTTCGTTGTCAATAAACTACAATAAAACTTGTTTATATTTGCAAACGAAGCCGCCAAGCAAACGGCTACGCGAAGATAAAAAGAAAACAATTGCACTTTATCAATATGCCGGATACGTAGTATATAATAATATAATCTTATCCACGATAACTTTAATATTCCTATAATTACTACACTTACACAACAGTTGGAAGTATCAGTTGTGTTTAAATGCCTGAATATGGTGGATTATAGACAGTGTTTATTTACTTTGCTGCTGGCGGTTTCGGCAATAAAATGTGAAAACTGCGTTACATACGATTTTGGATCGAATTTTTATGATAACTTCAACAATGGCAACTCTTTGTGTGCTGGTATGGCTACCTGGACATTAGCGAACTACAGTACTCTTGAGGTACTCAGTCCTAATGAAGAAACTGATTTGTTTATAACTCCCGATGAGACCCTGAGTTGCGTGTCGTCGTACGGCTTCGAGATGAAGTCGAGCGGAATTGTGGAGGTTTACGTTTACATGGAGTCAACATCGCAGAGGGATCAGATCGTCGTGCTTGCTAACGAGGTCTCGAGCAGTGGGAACAATGTCGTCACTGGCACGGCTGTGCTGACGCCCCTCAACACCAATTACTTTAATGGGTGGCACATTCTGAGAATGAATTTGTTCGGCACTGGGATATTTAGTGGATACGTAAGTTTTTGTTTTGTTTTAATTGTTTTTCAGATTACATTTACGGTAGATAAAAGGAAATTAAATGTAAGCCCTTTTATAATTTCGATATTTTCACCAATTGTAGATTAAGAAATTACAGACGATACCTTAAGTGTTGTAGCACAGTAACGCGGTAAGTACAGCGAATGATAGCTTCATATGAAACACCAGTAGTAACAAAACATCAGTCATCTGATCAGAATTTGTTTATGTGCCAATTTTATTGAACACTGTTTTCTTCGCATCACGGTGTCGGTCGTAACGATAGAGTAGGTTTTCTGATACCTATGGGGGTCGTGCGATCTATGGCCCTGTACGGGGCCCCGGTGTGGGCCTCTGAACTGACAGCCGGCAGCATCGCGATGCTGCGAAAACCACAGAGGGCGATGTCCGTCAGGGTTATCAGGGGGTATCGCACAATCTCCTACGAGGCGGCTTGTGAGCTGGCGTGCCGTGCGACCTAGAGGCGAGAGCCCTCGCGTCACTGTACTGGTGGCGCGAGGAGGTGCGGGCGCGAGGCGATGGACCGATGCAGCTAGAGATCGAACTGCATTGGTCGCAGCTTTGCGAGGTGGATGGCGAGGCGATGGATTGGGAGGAGGGAAGGTTCCTTGTCGTGCTCTCGGGGCATAGTTGCTTCGGGAAGTACCTGTGTCGCATAAACAGGGAGCCGGACGCCCGGTGTCACCACTGCGTCGACCGCCGGGAGAACACGGCGTGGCATACGCTGGCAGAGTGTGCCGCTTGGAAGGGCCACGCCGTGTCCTCATCTCAGAATTAGGCAGTGACCTGTCGCTGCCGAGCGTAGTGAATTCGATGGTCGGCAGCGAGGAGACCTGGGACGCGGTGGTTTCGTTTTAAACCACCGAGTCCGGGCTGCGGAAAAGGAGAGAGAGATCTCGTCCACTCTCCCGATCCGCAGCAGGCGCACCGGGCGTAGGCGGAGGGCGGACAACGCCCTCTTCCAGCCCCCCTAAATGGGTCCAGAAACGGACTCGGGTACGATCGTCGCCCCCCCTACATCGGGACCCGAGGTGGCGGCACGTACTGTTCCACGCGCTCCCCTCTTAGACGTTGCGGGGGGAATCAAACACCTCACTCCCCCCCCCCCCCCCCCCCCCCCAACTCGAGGAGCCCCACCGAGGTGGGCGCACCAGTCGGGGTTGCGAAAGAATCGTATGTTCCCGCGACCCCGCCTTAGGTGTGAGATGGAACACCGGGGTGGTTTTTAGTCAGTAGGAGTCTGACAGACCCTCCGCCCACCCCATGGCGAAGGACATCCATGAGGAGTTTCCACCCAGAACAAAAAAATATGGATTTAGATCCCTACCAAGATCAAAAGATTTAAAATGGGTCCTAAAACTTCTGTCAACTCTTTAAAACGTAATCCCTTAATTATTTTATCTTAACCTGTAGGTTTGGAAATAATCTTATAAGTATCTGGTATTCTTTTGACAGTGGAACTGTCAAAGAATTATCATCAACTTTTCAAATAGACAAAGATAACCTCTTCAGATAGTGAATAGGTCATGAACTGGTAGAATGCCACATTACCATATCTTCTGCACTATATTTGTACATACGTATGATTATGAATAAACAATAAATTGTTTAGTAAGTTACACTATTAATTTGTAAGAAATCCATAGTGTGCGCCTTCAAAAGCTGAGAACCACCAGCAAAGCCCTATTTAACATAGACCAAAAGTCATCTAAATGACACTAGTCTAATCGCCTACCCGTCTTGAGCAAGCGTGGTAATCAATGCTCGCACCTTGTGTGCATGAGAAGAGGCCTTTGCTCTGCAGATGGACAAGAATAGGCTGGTTTTATTATTACTTTATTAAGATATGTGTATGTGTACCTACGTGAACGGTCTAAATTTTCTGTTATATATGAAATCTTGCTGTTGGTCGCAAGATGAAAAGTAGCCTATGTCCCCACTCAAGTCCCGGTCTTCTGTCTTGTGAAGACATGAAAATCAATCTATCAATATGTTTTAAGATCTCACTACCTAGAACCTACTTTATTCACTCTCTTTTTGATTTCACGCACAGTGAAATTGCCACCTTTTATTGTTAAAAATGGCTATGACACACTACACTTATCAAGTATTATAATAATAATTGTTTTTTATACCTATGAATAGCTCCGTAGATTACCAACGGTGATAATACTATCGAGTTCATGAAAATAGACAAATAAACAAAGCATGTCGTCCTACCAAAACCACGATTGTTTTGCCAAATTTTCTAAACTCATTCATTCTTATTAAAGTCCGATTAAATAATATAACCTGAGTTGCGCCCAGAACAATCATTTCTACAATCATTATTTTAAAAGTACTTCGCGATTGAACACAGAACCAACTTTTTATTTTTTTCCTATTTCAGGTGACATTCCTCGGAGTAGCATCACCAGATTCTAAAGTCATAATCGATTCCTTTCGATACATACCGCCATTATACGACGATGATTGTCACGTCTACGATGGAGAATTTGTAACCTCAAGCCCAGAGGAACCAGAAGCTACAGAATCTGAGGATTGTGTCACTTACAATTTTGAAGCAGACTTTGATGCCCTATTCAATAGCGACCGGGGTTTGTGCACCGGCTTTACACGCTGGAAATTAGACCAATACACTTCTTTGCCAATTGATCACCCAAGCTCAGAAAGCCTTCAATTCATTTCTCCTCATGATTTTATCAGTTGCGTTTCCTCATTTCCATTTGAAGCTAGTAATGGCGGTATTTTGGAAGTTAACGTATACATGGAATCAGCTGAGATCACTGATCAAATTACTGTGCTTGTTAACAAAATTGCTAATGAAGCCAGTGATGTGGTGATTGGAAGCGCAGGACTTTCACCCTTGGTATCAAACTATGCTGACGGATGGCATGTCTTAAAAGTTGTTCTATCAGGAAGCGGTACATTTAATGGATACGTAAGTTCAAATATTTTATCCTAATTATTGTTGCAAGTTCTAATACTCGGTTCAAAATTCGGTTTCGTCCATCAGTATCATCGTAGAGTAAATCTGTTTTACATCTGATATTTTTTATTATTATCCTGAGAACTTATTCAACCGGAAAAAAAAAATCTTCCATCTTTATTCCAATATTTTACAAAGATTTCACAATAAATCTTATCAGTTAGAAAGTCCCTTATTTGAAAATGTCACTGTTTCTAAAACAAAAATACATACTTTCATTATATTTTGCAGATATCGTTTCTGGGTTCAGCATCGACAGCATCCATTGTCCTCATTGATTCCTTCAGATATATTCCACCAGCACTTGCAAACGAGGAGTGCAAAATTTATGAAGATGAAGAAACTACAACACCAGTTCCGGTCACAACTGTTGCTCCAATAGGCACGGGCAAAGACTGCGTCACTTACAATTTCGAAACTAACTTCGAGAATTCATTTGATACTGATAATGAGCTATGCAATGGATATTCTTCCTGGCATCTGGGAGATTACCATTCTCTGGCTATTAACACAATTGATCCTGACAGCAGGACTTTTATTTCCCCTAATGAAACATCGAGCTGCATATCTTCGTTCGTCTTCAGGATGATGCCTGGAGGTGTTGTCGAAGTAAACGCTTTTATGAAATCAGCTTCAGCTCTGGATTACATAATAGTTTTGGCTAAGAAGCACGTACCTTCTGGAGAAGACACCGTGGCTGGATTCCAGTTATATTACGCCTCTAACTCTAATTTCGTTGAAGGGTGGAACGTGTTAAAAGTAACTGTAACAGACTTTTCAATTTTCGACGGCTATGTAAGTACGAATTTTTAATGTTAACCTTCATATATCACCAAAAGTCTTAGGCCCGTTGCCACGTTCACATTTTGTAAAGATATTCTATTCACTATATTCACTAATTAAACCAGACAGGTTGAGTAGGGATAATAATAAAATAATATATTTATTTTTAAAGTTAAATGAAGTCAATACAAGGGGTTTCACACACTTCACTCTTTGTAAAGATCGCTAATTTCGATTTTAATAGATAACTACTACTGATTGCTTCCTACCACGAATGTTACAGGTCTTATCAGATTAAAGATTTTCAGTAAAATAGTAATGATAATTTTATAATTTTTATGTTGTTGTGGCAGCAATAGTTATTACCTTTAAACAACCATTTTACACCATGACTTTTATCAAGGGTCAAACATCGTAAAAATCTTTGACAAGACTTATTTTCTACTTACATTTCAATTCACATTTCCATAAGTACAATGTTTTGTAAATTAAGTTAGACTACATTTCGTATATTGTAAACATGGCATATTGTTTACTAAAATCTTGTCTTCTTTTGTTTTCAGATTACCCTACTCGGTTCGACTGCAGAAGAGTCCATAGTTCTGATTGACTCGTTCAGCTACACTCCACCTAACTCCGCAGACACCTGTGAAATCTATTGAAGACGAAGTTTCGGCTAAACTGTTATCTGCCGTCATATTGTTGAAAGTAAGGCTGTCTCCACTGTAGATTACAAATATTTATGTTTAAGCTAGAAGTATTATTCATCCACTTTGGATTTAATTTGTGACGATATTACTTCTGAAATTATTTTTTAAGATGAGAGAGCCTCGGCAAGCTCCTTCGCAAATTAATTTAAATAAATAAAAATGAGACCCACTCAGGGTCTAAAATTAATAATACGATGGAGGTGGAAAGAGCTGGACTCCCACCACGATAAATAACAATCGACAGGGTTAACAATGTCGAAAGAAGAAAAATAAGCTATTTACTCCTTTCAACTACTCTCCACACATTCATCATAACATTATCATTCGTCATTAACTCTCTTCTTAGTTTTTGTAAAACTCAATAAAATAAAAAGATTTTTTAATATACCTGACTTTACTTTCAACAATAGGACGTAAGATTTAAGAAATCTGATCCAACTACGCATCAATCTGATTAGTTTAATTGATATAAATTTCTCAAACATTTTGTGATACAGCGAAAGTAATTTAGCAATGTTGTCTATATCTATTATTTACTTAGAAATATATAAGTTATATGTTGCACGAATTTCATTTTAATATCTTCTTACGTTATATTCTATTATCGGAACCATGCATGCTCATTTCATCGTAAGAACTCTTTTGGAAAATCAAAAGCTGTATACAGAGCACGGAGATCAAAATTAAATTATTGTTTTAATAAACCACATTCAAAAACATTCTATTGATTTTATTGATACATGTGATAGACAAAGATCGGTTATTATAACAGGTCCCTATTAAAAATAGTGTTCATAATATACCTAGGTAATGGTATGTTTAAATGAAACATTACTATCATCATTTCATGAAAATCATACATTACAAATAAAAACAATAATACCTACTTTATCCAAACATAACATCAAAGTGCAAAATGTTGTGAATAATTTTAATGATGATGCTATGAATCTAACATAACATAACATAACATCACGCCTTGTTTCCCCGAAGGGTTGGGCAGAGGCGTACCTATAGTACACCCACATTTCGCCAGTTATGTTTAAGTCCCATGTAATAGGGGGCGAGCCTATTGCCATCTCCCGGGCACAAATCCAGACTTCGGGCTGCTACTGAGAAATTCCAGATAGAAAATCCCAATAACACGTTGCCCGACCTGGGGATCGAACCCAGGACCTCATGCTCAGCAGTAGCGATTGCGACCACTAGACCAACGAGGCAGGCAGCTATGAATCTATTACCTTAAATATCTTTTTTAGAATAACCTTAAACTCTCACAAATAAAGTGCTCTTATTTAACGACTCATTTGAAGCGTGAAGAGATAAAATATGTGTTCTGGGGGTAAGACTTAGGCATTTATTTCCATAAGGGATGATATATCAGTTGTATTACGTGGGATTCCTTGAATGTGGTGAATTTGGCTCAATTACGATCATAATTATATATATAACATTGATTTAGTGACTTTCTTCCTACTTTGTCATATTATTAGTGTACTTTTATTGTTGTGGTTTTCACCTTACTATTAAGGATAGGTGTAGTTTCTCTTAGGACCGTATTACAGCACCTCACTCAAGACAATTAACGCAATTTGATTAGTTGAAACTAAATAATTTTATGAAATGCTTGAGTCTTGAGTTAGATTCTGTATTACGGGTCTTAGGTATGTACAGCATTTTCATTTTTAAGAAATTTTTCACCAAAATGATTAGAAAGTATTGTGTCGTTTGCTCATTTAAAACTTAATTCCCGTACGTATGAAAATAATTTAAACATTAAAGTCCCCATTAAGAGAAGTGGAACGAAAGAAGCTTATAGCCTACCACTGCAGTGTTAGATTAAATTGTTTCTTAAATCTTTACATTAATTAACTCCTCTGGTAAGCTAAAATAAACTATTAAAAACTGCTCTGGTAAGCCTGGAAAAACCATAAACGTTGAGGAGAAAGCGTCAGGTAAGCCACGAAATTCAAATATTCTAACGTTTTTTGCAATTTTCAGGTTGTATTGAACAAAATGTGATTCGCGACCGTAACAAGTATGTATTTACAGAATTATTGTAATTGAAGAAATGAAATAATGAAAATACATTTATTTAGCACAGACTAAAAGGCATACCATATAATATTAAACTCATCAATACAACCCTCTACGTTCATATAAATCAACCTGACACTGATCTGCAAATTGCAAACAACGTTACCCTAAGGCGGCACTACTTTATGGTGTCTACTCTTACGTCAATACACCAGATTCATATGACATCATCATATTTGTTTCTTGTCACGAAAACAGCAAGGCAATGATGTCCCATACAAACAAGTCCCTGCCAACATTTGCACTAGAGGGAGCTATAAATTCATGTGGATTTTGGGGACGCAAGCGTTAACTGTGCGCAGGCAATAAGCTGTCACCTTAGCTTGATTTACGCAATAGTGACGTCATGGGAGGTTTTTCCTTGAAACGGATAATGCAACGGTATCTTTTCTTTAATCTATCTTTTCGAGGAATTTTTTGATCAATTGATATAGCACGTGCGTTATTTCGATGATTATCGGAAAAGGTATAAGTATATAAGCCTTAATTCTGAATTATTAAATACCTATATTTATTCATCCAGAAATTAAGCTTGTTAAACGAAAGGCTATGAAGAGCAGTTAGGCACAGTTGTTAAATTAACCCACCAAAAACATTCTGTAAAAAACTAGCCAAGTCTCGATGGAGCTGCTTGTTTATCTCTAAAAAGTAATGAAATCTAGACAAAGTCGTGCCAAATCTAAGATGTTATACCTTGCTTCTTGTCAAATGTCATGATTCTAGGTCGACGGGAAGTACCTTACTGTTTTATTTTTATGTGAGTATCAAAATATGTCGCATATATGGCCGTACTTCTTTATTGCGTAGAGTTAGAACCTTTTTTAGAATTTCAAGTAACCGTATACTTACGTATTTGATATGAATTTCAACGTAATACCTCTTTGCGTTCCTTAGAAGGGTCTTGATAGACAGATAGACTAACAACGAAGTGATCCTATAAGGGTTTCGTTTTTTTCCTTTTGAGGTACGGAACCCTATATTTTAGTAAAGCTCCGCGGTTTACCACACAGTTCTACTAAAATATTGTTTTAATTTGTTCGAGCAAGTACTAGTTCACTAGTTATTTTCGTACGTCAATTACATTATAATAAAATCCTGATCTATACTGTTTAAGAGTTTCTTTGTTTGAACGCGCTTATCTCTGGAACTACACGTCGGATCCGCAAATTTCTTTTTGTATTTGAAAGTTCAATTCTTGAGGAAGGCAAAAGACTATATAACATCACGCTAGACCCTAAGGAGCCGAGCAAATAAAAAAAGTCAGAAAGAACTCTTTTTGTGTATGGCATCTCGTTGTTGAAGATTGAGCTTCAAAACCTACAAATGTAGCTGATTATGCTGCTCATGTTCCTGATCGAGTAGACAAAGATTCTATCTTTGAAAACACTGACACAAACAAAGATAAAGCTACAAAGTAGCTACTGCTACTACCTACACTCTTCTGATTGGTTGTCGTAATCTATTACGATTAGATTATGGTAATAGTCCATCCCCTTGTTTTTTAAATCTTACGTTTATTCACGCACGTCCATTAAATGAATAAGGTTGTTACTTCAAAATAATTGTTGATTATTAACTAAGCACGGGCGCTATACTGAATTCTTAGCGGATTCTAGTGAGCGTCAAGTTGTGTCGAGATCTGAGTCAACTATTGAGCTAAGCGAGGGAGTTAAAGACTGGAATCCTGAGCGATAGAAATCTGGGTAGAGATAAGTCGAGCAGATTCTATTTAGTTTGGCTGTAAGGGACTTGAGACGAGGAGGTAGTGGTACACAACTAAACCGATGCCTATTTCTAATCTACTATTAAACCATTCCAACCTGTTAGGTCTGAATTGCGATTCGATTATTAAAATCCAAGAAATAGTTAATCCCTGCAGATAATAGAATTCCGGCTAACTTTGGTAGGTTTCTTATCAGATAATTATTCAATAATTGATGTCATACTAAAATCGTCTGGTATTAGCCATCTAGAAAGTATAGAGTTGTAATCAAGTGGGTACATCATGACATTATGTAGTTACCTACTAAAACAACTTTATGGGGACCATGTTTGATGCAAATAAATATAATTTTATATCTATTTCTACTGTGATGTGCAAAAAAAGTCCTTTCTTCGCTAGGACTTCGATATTATAAATAAAGAGGTAAAATTTGTTAGTTTGTATGTAGGGGGTAATCTCTGGAACTCACACGGTCGGGATTTGAAAAATTATGTTTGTTCAATTCCTGAATTTAGTTATCAAATGCAAACATAATTTTTGCCATCACGCTATGACCAGGAGATGAGCAAAATGATAAAAAGTGAGAAAGAACGCTAAGATAAAGCGAAGTGATGACGTGGACGTGGACGGTATTTTTAATTTGACTAACGAGTTAATTTTATGTAAAATTTATTTTCAATATTTGCATGCCTGCAATTTAAGGTATATTGTACAGGGTTCACAAAGTTTGTAAACACCTTATTTATGTACCTACTCATAATATTTTATTTGCTCATAATATTTTTTTTGCTTATTCGTTTAGTATGGGTTATTTACATGTCACTATCGAAATCTTTTGCTATTTCCATAAATAAAGCTATATTGCCCCGTGATTACTTATTAAGAAGGATTAAGAAATCGTCCATTGTCTAAAAAGAGTTAATTAGATGCTGGTATGTCATCATGACGTCATTAAACTGATAATTTACTGATGCCGATTTTAGCTATGAACATTACACAATGAAATCAAATCTTGTTGTAATTCGTACAACAAATGAACTTAAAAGAAAAAAAAAGTAACTAATAAATCTGTGATGTTTAATATTGGAAGGCTTTCAGCTGCTTTCAGGCGGAAAGTCCAATTCTTTCGTTTAGACACAAAGAGCACAGTGTGACAGCCTTTGTGTGACTGTTTAGGGGACATAGTACACCGCAATGCGGAAATACAATAAAATTTAATACAATTCCCAACGGCTTTGACTTGACCAGAAGCCGTATCACGTTTGTATTAGTATAAGGAAGTACCGGAATAAGATCAATAGTACACAAAATGTTAGTTATTCATCAAAATTTATTTTATTTCCTTCAAAGTATGCTCCTTCAAAAGCGACACACTTATACGACCAACGAATAATGTAATAATTAAAACATTTTTTAAACGCTTTTTGCGGAATTGAGTTCAGCTCTCGCCGCGAATGCTCCTTTATGTTTTCTACCGAATGAAAACGGGTGCTACAAAGTGGTAATTTGAGTTTAGGAAAAAGAAAGAAGTCGGGTGGAGACATATCTGGTGAATAAGGTGTCGACGGTATTTCTTGAGTTTTTGGTCAAACATTCGTTCAAGCCTTCACAATGATGGCCTTGTGCCAAGGCCATCATTGTGAAGGCTTGATGCAAAATCCAAAAGTTCTCTTTCCACAAATCTGGCCTTTTTCAAAATTCAGGTCTTTTGGGACTAGTTGATCGGCAACATGTTCCATACCCAAGTGATTATTTAAAATGGTACGAATCGACTCGTGAGACACAGAAATTTCAGCGGCTATGTCTCTTAAATTTTGATTTTGATGAAGACGTTGATGGCTGACCAGAGCGAGGCAAATCTTCCATTACATCTCGACCGCTTTTGAACGCTTTGTACCACTCATAAGTACGTGTTTTTAAAGTCGATTCACCGTAAGCCTTCTGTAACATTTTCAGTGATCTGAATATGAAATTCCATTGGTGATGCAAAGTTTAAGACAAACTCTTTGATCGAAGTAAAATAAATTAACAGAATAATTACTATATCAATACAAAACCATAGACAGCAAGACGACCAGTCACCACAAGCAGCACCCGTTCACGAGCATAATGCAAAGATCAGCCATTACCCCCCTCGCCATATTTAAGGGAAGGAGGCAACCCGACCCCATAAGCTACCGCAAGCAGTGACATCTAAGGGAGCATGACGAACTTACTGCTGGTTGCTCCGGCAAGAATAATTTATGATCAATTGTCGAGGTCGCTAGCTAACCACATATTACAATACAACTCATTAAAAACATTGTAATGAGTAGATCATGTCAAAAAATAAATGAAGATATCTAAAAATGATTGAAAATGAAATGATTAAAAATTAAATAAATGGACTCTTTTACCCTGTCAGTAGGTAAGCTGATTCTGGAGAAAGAACATAAACATTGTCTTGAGTTAAGCACAGCAACCAACTATTTTTATCGTTTAAGTAGTCGTTAATGCAATAATATGCTTTTGAACAAAGGTTGGATTTTACTTGAGCTTTAAACGCATTAAAAGGCAAATCTAGCAAAGAAGAGGGTAGTTTGTTATAAAAGGTTATACCAAGCCCAACAAATTAGTTATGAACCTTATGAAGCCGATGAAAGGGAGCACGTAGTTTGTTCTTATTTCTAGTGTTAATATTGTGAAAATCACTGTTTTTAGTGTATAAGTGTATATTTTGCCTAATATATAAGATGTTGGCGAAGACGAATTGTGATGCCACCGTGAGAATACCCATATTTATAAAAAAAAACTCCAAGATAAACTCTAACATCTATATATCATCTATCTAATATCAGATGCAACTCAAACTCTGCACCAAAATGGAAAACAGTTGTGCCAATCTAACAACAAGAAAACACAGCAAAAAAAGAATTCCACAAACAAATCATCCATTCCCGATACTTTTGACAGAATGTATGTTTCTTTACTTTATTGAAATAATAAGCTACATTGTGTTGCTCTGAAAACAGAATAGTTTCATTAAATTCACATACTCACCTACAATTTACATCAAAATCATAAAACATAACCTTACCTGAAAAGATAAACAAAATTTAAAGCTAATAACTACATTAGCTAAATTATAAAGTTTTTTTCAATATTTTCATAAGTTTTTGATTTTAACTGTCATCTTTATTTTTACAGGTTTATTGTTTAGTTTATAGGGCTAGTTACGAAACATAGTTTTTATATATCTTAAATACGAAGAAGTAAACCTTCATGTACATTAGTATCAAATATTTCTAGAATATTTAAAATTATTTGTATGCGTCCCAATAAAAGAATTTATCATTTTAAAAAAATAAGGCGTAGACTGGTTTTCACGAAGTATTGAATCTTTTCCCACAAGGGTTGGACAAGGAATTTTCTATAAATTTCCGTCATCCCATTGAGTTTCGAATCAGAACTTTGCTTTGTATTTTGGTAACATCAGAATATCTCGTTCATGTTTTACCAATGAGACTTTGTCGTAACGGCAGGGCACTTGCAAGACAAGCACCACGAAAACCATCTACATATCTATGTAATCTTTTCCTTCTATATAATCAATCCATGAACTTCGAAACGCAGGGAAGTTTGTCTGGGAGCTCAGGACCGCCAATCAAGCTCTATTCTAATTCTAATTCGACGAGGGTTGGGCGCCAACGTCGGCTGAACTTCCACGTCAGGTGTTACACTTTAGTTTGCACCTAACTGTTACAGTTTATAATTGGTGATACTACAAATACTAGCCGGTCGTGTGTCTAGTGTTCTAAGTGACAGTTGTTTATGATGAGCTTCACTTATTTGTTTACTAATCTTTGTTTTAGTCTTGTACTTTGTTTAGTTCACTTTAACCAGCTCCTAAACAGGTACAATACAACTTTCTTTAACAATTTCTATTACTGCTGGCCTTAACTTTTACTACAGTTTAGCACACCGGCGGCGGGGGACGGCATCGTGGGTGGAGGATTTGCCACCGGCCAGCGAACACTAATGATTACTGATGCCGCCAGCGGCCGCCGCACAGTATGATATTATGAAAATCTAGCGGGATAAAATTATTTTCTTCCATATGAATGCGTTATTGGGTGGTAAAATATAAATTATTAAAAAAAAGATAGTTTTAGACCCTATAATTTAACAATAGAACATATTTTCACATACACCAAACATACGTTCAAATTAATATTAAAGTAATCACAATAAAAAAGGTATACAAAGTTGAGTACAATTAAGATTAATTACCAGTAGTCGAAACAGATAGAGATTCTTCAGAATCCTCGTCAGATTCTTCAAAACTTTAATCCTAGTCTTCAGATTCTGATACTTTAGAATCTATTAATATCTCACGTTCAATAGTTGGAATTCTTGTTTCTAATAGCTCATTTACCTCGGGATTCATTTTACCACGCTTTGTTTTTGGTGCCGCTCGCAAACTAGCAATATATGGATCCGATGAAATTAAGAATATATTCAGTAAATCTCGATTTGTATTAATTCTCGAAGATTTTCTTGTAAACAGTTCTCTGAATTTTCTGTTGTGTTTGTTCCGTGCCTCTTGAGCTTCTTCAGACATTTGACCTATTGGTAAAACACATGCAGAAATTATGTCTTTCCCGTGAAATAAAATTTTATGGACGCTTACTGGCATTGGGTACCACGAATACTCCTTAAAATACAACTCTCTTGTAGCCTTGGCGAATTAATGAAATTTGTCAACATTTATAAAAAAGCCGCTATTTATAGTCTCTAATATGAAATGAAAGCGTTCTATAAGCTCAATATTGACACCAGATATTTCTGCTGACTTTTCAGCAATTCGGAAAAACTTTCGAGCTGTATTTCCATCATTAGTGTTTCCGGTTTGTTGTTTTGGCATATCTAATAAAAGACCAATTTCACTTCCAAACTTTTCTTGCAAGTTCTTCTTTTTTTCAGCCACTTTCGTTTTATTTTTGGTTCCCCTAGCCTGTCATGTTTTTATATCCAGACGGTAAGATACGTGCAAGATGCATTCAAATAATCTAATCCAAGAATGCAGAGGTGACATGCCCAGAGATAGGAATTCACTTCTTACCGTCTTTTCTAAAATGAATTCTTCTTTATTAATTTCACTGGGTTTGGCACCACATATGTAGCTTGTTTGTGTTGTTTTACATTAAGATACTGCATTACATATTTTGCCGTCTATCATACAGAATATCAGTGTTATCTTACCAATACTTCCTTGTCATTTACAATAATTTTAGTAGGCACTAGTGATGTAGCTTGTTCTTTGATTTTGTCAACTTTGTTCACAATAATATTTAGAGTTTCTTTGGCAAACACAAACTTTATGGGTCGACAATATCTAGTTGAAGATGTCGAAGGGTTTTGCCAAACAATTTTACTACTTTGGCCATTTATTGCATACATTTGTATTGGAACCATTGAAATGCCGAAGAAACTTTCATCACTTAAGTGTGATTCAGAAATTTTTTATTTGTACCGATTTTGTTCTGCTTTATCACAACCCCATTTATTTATTTAACAAACAATATCTAGGTTTCTTAAGTCCTTTACCGTTTTCAGGACCTCTTCTTGCACTTTGCATAATCTTAATATAGTGTGATCCATTAAAGATTGAAGTTTAACTTCGGCATGTGTTTCTGAAACATTAATTTTACTTGGATAACACAAATGTTTTGCCGCTTTCACTTTGTAGTATGGTGGATACAGATTTTTTTAAATTAATTTTGTTTGCTTGCGTATGATATCATATTGATGTGTCGACAGATTTGCATCAACCATTAATGCCAGAGCTTGGTCATTCGAAAGCCCACCTTGCTTTGGGTTGATTAAACACCTTGCTTTTTTATTACTGTTTTTTTATTACCTCTCCTGGGTGAAGACAGGCAAAGCTCCTTAATAATAGCTGCTGAATCCCTTTTTCCTGACTGGCGAAGATGTCTTTCGTCTCTTTGTTTTTTCACTGGAAGATTCAAAGTCTTTCGGTGGTCTCCCGGCCCGGCTACTTTGTTCCAGGTAGTGAAACATCAACGATAGTTTCACTAACAATACCCGTAAATAATATGTTCGCTTCTAACCATAAAGAATTCGTTTTCAGGAAGCGTTCTCGATGTCTTCCTGATTTCGACCATTTTTCGTTAATTTTTTTACTAACTCTACTTACTCTTCAAAATATCATCCGTAACGGACTGGACACCAAGTTCTTCTAAAATATAATGTAACAAAGCTTTCCGTCTTGATTCTCTGGCGTTAGCAAACCAAACATCAAAAAACGAACGACGAGAAATTTGTGAAGTCATTCTGAAAATAAGAAAATGTAAGAGTGTCGCAAACTTTCGCAAGTAAATTAACATTTTTCTTTTAGTTTATAAATATACCTTTCAGAAAAATATACCCAATGCACAGGGAAATGCAGCGAAATCAACTAAAACCCTAGATGAAACTAAAGAAGTACTGTTTATGAGCAAATAAAAACCTCTCTCTGTTAATTTAATATTTATCATTAAACTAGTATACATAATAACAAAAAAAAATATGAAAAGTTACCTTGAAAGTCCCACAAAAACGATAAAACACAAAATCACCACTAGCATACAGAAACAGCGTATTCATCGAGCAAACTCAGACGAATGAAACGATAGCACCGAGCGGTCTCGGTAGGTATGGCTCAGGTTGCCGGCCAATCCGTCCTTTTTTACCTGCTATTGTTTCGCGTGGATTCCCAAAAAGTGTACTAGATTGTAGTATAACTTGTTACTTTGTATTTATTCCGTTAAAAGGATCTTTTAACACATGTTCCTAAATTGACTTTTGTCCGTCTAGATTATCAAAATAATACACTGTGCACCGGCGCACTACTGGATGCGGTGTGCAACCTCGTTTTCACTGCCTCCCTCCCGCGATCTTATGCTAGCGGACTCCGATTAATGCCGTCATGCCTTCGCATCCCGCCGTATGCCACGCCGCATGCTGTTCCGTCGCGTCCTGCCGCATTTCCTCGCATCCCGCTGCGGTTTCCGCCAACAGCTCTTTAAAACCGCAGAGAAAAATCTCCTGTGATGTCCCGTGGTCGGTGATGGCCCTGAGCTTTGTAATCTATATATTGTTACCTACGTTTTGTTACGGCTTGTTAGATACGTACGAATTTACGTTGGTAAATTTAAAATAACCTGTCCCGCCGTTCGCCGATGTGCGCTGGCCATTAGTAGGTATAGGTGTAGGTTTGGTACCTACACCTATACCTGAAGAATACGATTGCTTAGTAAGTAACAATCGAACGGATTAAAACCAGGTTGGGAATATGCAGTACCTATTATGAGGTCCAGTATAATGGATTGATTTGACAAATAAGATATCCATCGATTCGTCTAGGGGCCCAAGCCACTGATCGATCAAACTGTTTGATTAGGATCTGCTGTCATTTGCAGGCAAGACGAAAATGTTGTTGAAATCGATCACTTGACCAGTGCTATGGTAACCACCAAAAAAAAAACAATTTCACGTTAAATCTAAAACTTGATGATCTTTTCATACATTTCCAATAAGAGGATATTGATTCGTAGATAAGGTTTTAGATATTATTTATCCACCTCCTGAAACCTATATATCCTTCTATCTACCTATGTTTTAATAAAATATTTACCCACACATTAAAAACTGATTTACATCCGTAAGACGTCCTCGTTGGGTCTACCTACAAAAACCCTATTGTCTGTACTAGTACTGTCGATTTTTATATATTTTTATCAAAAAGTCGTAAGTCGAAAGTCAGTCGCTCTCTCCCTATTTCAAAACCATTTTGAGTAGTTCTCACATAAAGACCTACTCAAAATTGGTTTTAAGATAGAAAAAAAGATAGAATACTCTTTAATGAAGTTATTTAGGTACACATTATGGATAATTACAAATTGTATTTTGCATCAGACCATTGATTCTGGGTCTTCACAACTTTCAGAAATGTTTGGTAACCCTATAATCTTAATTATCCTTCACTAAAATAACTATTAATTAAATATGAATTTCCAATTTCGTCATCTTCATCATCATCATTTTAGCCGAAATACGTCCACTGCCGGTAATAGGCCCCCAAGCACCGCCACTTCAACCGGTTCTGTGTCATCGTGGGAGGCCTTCCAACGTTACGTCTTCCGGTACGCGGATTCCAAATCTTAACTTTATTAGGGCCTCGTTCACCATCTCAAAGTAAAGCGTTAATAAGTTGCTTGCTGGTTAACGTTAATTGGCAAGTAAAGTTACGAGTATCTTTTGTTAATCATACGTTACATTTGTTCAATACTACTTAGATGTTACTCGTCAAACTTAATTGGCAGTCAATTGCCATAATGGTGCTTTTGTCTGTTTTGGAGAGCGTGTGATTTTAATTTATTACTTTTAACAATATTAACTAATATTGTTTAATTAGCATGGATAAAGTAATATTTTGGTATCTAGTAGCAAGTAGCAAAAAACCTCAGCTTCAGTAGTAGACTTGATTTTGTTGTAACTGCTAGATTTTTGCGTATTAGTAATCGTCTTCAGGATGTAAAGGGGATTAAACGTATTTAAGGGCATTAACGGTTACCTCTTGTTCAGAAGTTCAGTAGATTTAATAGATATTTAGTAATGTCACTTACGATTTAGGGATTATTTTATGTTTTATAAAGTTAAGCTCTTGGTTTACTGCATACTTCGATATACGAAATCCAGCAAAAAATCAGTTTCATCTTTGTCCGTGACATTATCAACACGGACTTTAAATACACGAATCCTAAGTACTCGTTGCGTCGTATAATGTTCTTATTCATCCAATTGATTATCAATCAAGTCAATTAAATCTATTTTTATTAAATTTTACGTTGGTGTTTCCTGATAAGTACCTAACCGTTCTCATTTTTGACAATGTACCACTTTTAAAAATGTAAAGTAAACACGCTAGTGGGCAGATATCGTGGCAAGTAAGTTACGGGTCAGATAATCTTATGATTAGTGTTACTCGACCGTCGTTAAATTCGCACATGAAGTTACGGCGGTTAGCCTACTCGATACTTTACTTGATGGTGGTGGAAGAGGCCCTTAATATTATAAATGCTAATATGATAATGTAAGTTTGTATGTTTGTTACGCTTTCACGCTAAACCAGGTGAACGGATTTGGATGAAATTTGGCACACAGATAGACCATGACCTGGGTAAGGACATAAGCTTTTTATCCTGGGTTGCAAACGAAGTCGCGGACAACAGGAAGTCATTTAAATTAAAAAAAATGTGAAATCATAATTATTCTTTAACTAGTTTCTGTCCGCACCTTCGTCTGCGATCATTTAGCGTTAAAGCGATACAAACAAACAAACGAACACACTTTCGCTTTTATAATAATAGTCACCAAGTTCATTTGATTCATTCGTTTCAATGCTTTATAAATAGATAAAGTACGAATGCAAATAATGTTGCCAATTAAGTGTAAAGTAGAGAACTTTACACTTTTTCTCTCATTTAAATGCAACTACTATTTTCCAATACCAATCAGCCTAACCAATTCCTATTTACAACTAAGAGTAGCGAGTAAATGGTGCAACCAATGTTGCGCAATAATTCCACTGTGCTATTTCATAGGAAATTTAATAATACGATAAAAATATAAATACACTGGATAAACTGCCGTAAAAAACCGAACGTGAAAGGTACAACGTACCCGTTATAGGACAACTTCGCAGACGTTTTGTTTTAGTATTTTTATTTCCGTTTCAGGGCTTTAATCTTGTCAATCTCGACTACGATCCGTGATTGAAAATCGCGATCAAGATTTCTCCACGCGAGATTGACCGAAGGTATAATGACTTATGCACAAGTAACTAGTAAATCAGCACTTTACCGGATCGATTTTCATAAGTTATCTAGGTACGCCACTTTCTTCGAACTAAGATAAAGCCCTGTCGCCAAGGCATGCCCTACGCCTTAGTTGACTCAACTTTCACATTGTTTGTTATAGTATATCTTAATGTTTAATGTTTATTGTTAATTAAAACGGTAACACCAATTACATTAATTAACTTACAGATTGAATTATTAGAAAACAATAATATTTCAAACACTTGCATATGGAGTGTAACGAGTTTAAGAGGAGTTTTTTTAAGTTTTAGAGGACAACCTAGCATACTTACTCTCGCAAAACATCAGACATACACGCATAATTCTACTCCATTCATCAGCAAACAGATCACATTCAGGATTTGTAGTCAGGAAGATCTTATGTTAAAAACTTCTAATGCACGCAAAAAAAAAGCTCTTACATAAAAGTATTGCACATCACATATTGCTTAGTTTACGCCCACACAGTCCATATATAAAAAAGCGTAACAATATGCTGTGTACTGGGGCGATCAATGCAAAACGGAATCCATTCCGAACGCGATCGTTACGTATCGGACGATCGTTCCGTGCGATTTACGATCAACGATAACGATACTTTCTCGTCTACATCGTTAAACTGCGCAGATAACATTTGTTTAACCCGTACGTTGGCTGTGCAGACAGATATCCTTGTTGGCTAATTCCAAAAAACCGGGTCGGGGTGACTATGGACTAGATTAACCTCTTGGTGAATCAAGAGTGTCATTGCCTGAGCCTATCTTTCTTTCGGTGACAAAAAACTTGAATAGGTTTATTCGAACTCAATATTAGAAAGACCCACCTAACATTATTTATCCTGAGATAATACAAAATATAATCTTTCAGTTTAGGCACAAAAATGCTTATCAATAATTTATGATACAATCGATAGTCATGAACTTCGTAACGCGTCGCTATGCAGGCTGCCACACGTAAGCTCATTAGCAGCAAGCCGATATCACTCGATCCGACACACCCAAGCGTTCGAAGAAAGTGTCCAATACCAACTGATAAGCTTGCAATAGTCCATGTGCAAATGCTTAAATTGAATTTTAAATGACAATAGGTACTTCCTATTGTCATTTAATACTCAATTTAATCATTTAGGATAATTTAAGATAACATAATTATAACTTATTACAAAATCCAAATTATTTAAGTGGTGTTCTGTATCTATCCCATGATTGGACGAATTTGATAGTGAATGTTTGTTTACGCTCGCTTAATCGGCACGTGATTGGCCGACCCACGAGCTATTAGACAGCACGCTAAAAAGCGACGAACGCGCCATCTACAGGGAGGTGGAGGTGCGCGTATTCTGTCATTGTCACTAACCCAATGAACCATCTAAAATAAACTCCGTGAGTGAAAATTGAAAACCAAGGACAAATTGTGCATTGCCGTGCGGTGTTCCTCGTGCTCGTCTCCGTGATTCGTGCCCGCTGCAGCAGGAAGAAAGGTGAGTCGTACTCAGACATCTCTCTGTTGAATTTGTTCCTGGATTGGGTGAACGGTGAACCCGTTCTTACAGAACTACCTATTATTATTCTACAACCAGCGTATTTCTTACAGTCCACTCCTCTATTCCACATTCTGGTCCATACGAGCCCGGATCTGGTCATTCCAGCCCGATTTCCTAATTTGACTTTTGCGAAACTCACGCTTCCAAAATGGCGGAAGTTTTACAAACGAAACGGAAAATATTAATAGTTAGAAAGGAATATTTATTTACGAAGATACAAAAGCTTTATGATTATTCCAAAAAGTTGGGAACTGAACCAGATAAATTGCCATTGTTTACGGTATTAATGTCGGAAATGGAAAGTGTTCGTGCGAAGTTTGAATCCACCATATTTGATTTGTACGAAATAGAAGTGCAAATAAAACCTACTGCTAAAATGTCGATTAGTGAACTTGAAACATTTGATGAAATGTATAATACATGTCAGTTAATCGCTAGTAAACATTCTAAATCTGACTCCGATTTTTATCCTGCTTCAGAAAAAAAATGAATTAGTAGTACCCACTCCTGCGTTACCAAAGCTATCATTATTTCAATTTGAAGGAGCAGTTGAAGATTGGATAACTTTTTTGACACATTCTCATCATTAGTTCACAACAGAAATTTCTCAGATATAGATAAATTTCATTATTTACTTTCATGCGTAAAAGGTGCTGCTTTAAATATCGTTAAAAAACTACCTATCACGGCCGCTAACTATAAATTCGTTTGGCAAAGTTTAGTTGATAAATATCACGACCACAGAACACTAGCATGTAGGTATTTCGATAAAATGCTCAACTTTTCACCGTTAACTAAGGATACTACGTCGAACTTAACGTCATTTATAGAAACCTTTGATTATTCACTTAAAGCGATTCAAGCACTGAACATTCAAAACTTAGACGATTTCTTATTGTGTCATTTAGCATTACAGCGACTCGACCCTCATACACGAAAATTATTCGAAGAATGCCGTGATCAAAAGTTGATACCTACGTTTGCGGAACTGATGGCTTTTGTAAGCAAACAGATTAAAGTTCTCGAACACACTTTTACAGGCTTGTCGAATAACGCGTCGAAATCTAGTAATAACAATAATACACAAAATAAAAATCAAATTAAATTTTCGTCTAAGTCAGTTCTTAATACGGCACGAGCTCCGCACAATAATAACCACCGTACTAATAATAACTTCAATTTGACTTGTGTGATTTGTAAACAAAATCATATGATTTATCGATGTGATCAATTTCGTAAATTGTCTGTCGATGAAAGAATGAACCGTGTTCATTCACTAAAATTGTGTCTTAATTGTCTTAAATCTGATCATCCGTCTAATACTTGTAAAAGTACAATGACTTGCGGGGTATGCGCATCATCGCATCATTATTTATTACATAAAGATAACGTTAAAACGGAAAGCGCGGAAACATCGAACGCGCAGCAAGCGCTAGTGTCGTCTCACTTCGTAAGTGACACAGCACAATCACCCATACAGCAAGCATTGATTAGTAATAACTGCGAATACGGAGTAGTGTTAGGTACAACACTTACGCACGTTATTGACTGTGTTGGTCAATATCAAGACTGCCGTGCAGTCATCGATTCTGGCGCTCAGAGTTCCTTTATAACAACTGAATGTGCTCATAAATTGGGATTAAAACGTAAAAAATGTCCTTTTACTATTTATGGTATAGGTGGGAGCATAGTTAAAAATCAAGGCATGGTTACTTGCACATTAAAACCTAGACATGCGAGTGGTCCTACATTTAGTGTTAATTTAGTAGTTATTTCAAGGGTGTCCGCTGATATGCCTAATATCTCTTTCACAGATAATGTCATTAATGAGTATGACACTTATAAGTTAGCAGATCCACTGTTTTTTAAGCGTTCGCGAATAGATATTTTGTTAGGTAACGACATAGTACCAGATATCATTAGAGATAAACCATTAGTAATTAAGGATGGGATTCCAAGTGTTATTAAAACAGTTTTTGGTTATGTTATTAGCGGAAAATTATATCCAATTAATAATAATAGTTCGCAAAATCTTAATTTATCGGTTTCATATAACGAAGAACAGTCGATTGAAAAAACATTACGCAGTTTTTGGGAAATTGAAGAAGTGCCGTGCACACCTTCAATAGATCCTATGGATCAGTTAGCCGAGGAGATATTCGCTAATGAACATACTCGGGAGTCGAACGGGCAATACGTAGTTCCGCTGCCTTTTGTGCCCGAACGCTCGCCGCTAGGTGCAATGCGTGCGGTGGCTGAGCGCAGGTTATTGTACACGGAACGTAAACTCGCGCGCACTAATCTAAACAATAAGTACAAGGAATTTATGCGGGAATATGAAGACCTTGGTCATATGGAACTTTATCAGGGTGATAAGCCTAGCAAATACATTATCCCACATCACAGTATTCTGCGACCTACTAGTACCTCCACGCCTTTACGTGTAGTGTTTGACGCGTCAGCGAAAAGTAGCAATAACGTGTCTTTAAATGATATTCTGTTAGTCGGACCCAAGCTGTATCCGGATATTGCAGCAATAATTTTGAAATTTCGGCTATTTGAATATTGTCTAGTTAGTGATGTTTGTAAAATGTATCGTGCTATCTCCTTGAGAAAAGAAGATCGCCTGTATCAACACATTTTATATCGAGAGTCGCCTAACGATCCAATAAACTTATACGAATTAAAAACTGTGACGTACGGACTTAGTTGTTCACCGTTCTTAGCAATTCAGACGCTACTTCAATTAGCTAACGATGAAGGAAAACGTTTTCCATTCGCTGCTCAGGTCCTCCGTGAGGGAGTTTACATGGACGACGTGTTATATTCATGTAATACTTTTGAGCAAGCTTGCTTAGTACAGGATCAATTAATTGGTATTTTTGAAAGTGCCAACTTTACCTTAAAAAAGTGGATGAGTAACAATGAGAAGTTACTACAACGCGTCCCTTCCGAAAATAGGGAAAATTCCGTAACATTCGTTAAAGATGAAAACTATAGTACCATTAAAGTTTTAGGTCTTAAATGGATTCCAAAAACCGATGATTTTATTTTTTCGGTTAATTTAATAGACAACGAGTCAACCAAACGATCAGTGCTAAAATTGCTAGCGTCGATTTACGATCCCGTGGGTTTTATCGCACCATGCACTTTTGTAGCGAAGCAGATCATGCAGGAACTGTGGAAGCTAGGCATTGGTTGGGACGAAAGGTTGCCGAATATTATAAAAAAATCGTGGCAAAATTTTATTTCGGAACTTCCTCTGTTAAAGGAGTTACGTATCGAGCGTCACATGCTATTTTATTTACCAGGGGAGACAGAATGCGACTTAGTTGCATTTTGTGATGCTTCGTTGCGTGGCTATGCAGCATGCGTGTACGTTATCAGTCGCAATCTGAAGGGTAACGTGAAGGTTCGACTAGTGACCGCTAAATCTAAAGTTGCACCAATAAAACCCGTCACGATACCTCGGTTAGAGTTAATGGGTGCTGTGTTGTTGAGCAAATTAATAAAGTTCGTAGTCGACACATTTACTCGCATTAAAATCAACAGAATAACGGCCGCTTCAGACTCGACAGTCGTACTGTCGTGGCTTCAAACGGAACCTTATAAACTGAAAACTTTTGTCAGTCATCGCGTTACGAAAATTACTGAGGTGTTACCCCCTCTTTTTTGGCGGCATGTGTGTAGCGAACATAATTTAGCTGATATTTGTTCTCGCGGAGCGACTCCGGCACAACTTGTCAGTTGTAATCAACGATGGTTACAGGGCACTGATTGGATGTATCAAAATTATATCAAATGGCCCCTGACAGTGTTTGTTAAAGAGAGTAATAATAAACTACCGGAAATAAAAGAGTCTGTTAATTTTTTGGCCGAACATAAAAATACAGATATTTTTACTGAATCTAAAACAGAATTTTGCGAAAGAATCTTTCAAAAGTTTTCATCATTTTCCAAATTGCAAAGATCGTTTGCTTGGATTTTAAGATTTAGACGAAAAAGGAGTGATATTAACACTACTCACAAATCGGGAATACTATCAACCTTCGAATTAAATGAAGCTCGTGATAGGTTGATAAAGTTAGTTCAAAATGCCTATTTTGAAGCGGAATTAAAAATTATTAAAGACAATAAATATGTTTCCTCATTACGAAAATTATCTCCATTTATTGATTCCGACGGTTTCCTCAGGGTAGGGGGTCGCATCGGTAATTCCGAACTCCCGTTTAATTCTAAACATCCTCGTCTTCTTCCGAAACATAGTTTATTTACTAAACTATTGATCAATTATTTACATAAAAAATATTTACATGTGGGTCCACGAACTTTACAAAGTATAATAAATGAGAATTTTTGGATATTGTCTGCTCGTAGCGTCATTAGATCCGTTTTATCCAAGTGTAAAACGTGTTTTAAATGTAAACCGTCTTTACTGCAACCCGAAATGGCACCTTTGCCACCAACTCGGTTGATACCCAACAAGGTATTTTCTAACGACGGAGTTGATCTAGGAGGTCCGTTCTTAATTAAAGAAAGCTTACGTCGTAATGCTAAAGTGACAAAGGCGTATTTATCACTGTTTGTCTGCTTTTCAACAAAAGCAGTACATCTGGAAGTGTTATCTTCTCTTTCCGCCGACTGTTTCCTTGCGTGCTTAGACAGATTCGTAGCCCGTCGAGGTCTATGCGCTGTTCTCTATTCTGACTGCGGTACTAATTTTATTGGCGCAAGTAAACATCTGTCTGAAATACAAAGGTTTCTGCGTGAGAGTGAAAATGACATTTCGGAGGGTTGCTCTAAAAGGCAGATGGATTGGAAATTTAATGTTCCCAGTGCTCCACATATGGGTGGTCTCTGGGAAGCGGGCATAAAGTCAGCAAAATATCACTTGGTACGAAGTGTAGGTGAAAAGTCCTTAACGTTTGAGGAACTTTCCATGATATTTTGTAAGGCAGAAGCCATTCTAAATTCGCGTCCCTTGTGTCCGCTACCTGCTAGCGATAATCCCAACGAATTTAATGTCTTAACCGCCGGACACTTTCTCATTGGTCGAAGCTTGATCTCTATACCCGAGTACGATATTCAAGACGTAAATATAAACAGACTGTCACGTTGGCAGTATATTCAGAGGTGTTCTCAACTTTTCTGGAAACGTTGGAGTCACGAATATTTAAACACTCTTCAGCAGAAAGCTAAGTGGTTTACGTCTTCCGCTAACCCAAAGGTTGGAGATTTAGTGATATTAAAAACTGATAATGTTCCCTGCTGTAATTGGCCTCTCGGTAAAATAGAAAAATTACATCCAGGTTCAGACGGAATAGTTCGGTGTGTGACGCTGCGCACCGAAAAAAGTGTCTTACAAAGACCAACCAATAAACTCAGCTTATTACCTTATACAAACTAGATTCAAACAAAACGTTTTTATTAGATTTTAGGTGCCTAGTTTAGTGTTTATTTTAAGGCTCTCTTTAATTATATAGGTAATAAGGTAATTTTAGTTCTATAGAAACCATCACTATGGTTTCGGTAGGGGGTATGTTCTGTATCTATCCCATGATTGGACGAATTTGATAGTGAATGTTTGTTTACGCTCGCTTAATCGGCACGTGATTGGCCGACCCACGAGCTATTAGACAGCACGCTAAAAAGCGACGAACGCGCCATCTACAGGGAGGTGGAGGTGCGCGTATTCTGTCATTGTCACTAACCCAATGAACCATCTAAAATAAACTCCGTGAGTGAAAATTGAAAACCAAGGACAAATTGTGCATTGCCGTGCGGTGTTCCTCGTGCTCGTCTCCGTGATTCGTGCCCGCTGCAGCAGGAAGAAAGGTGAGTCGTACTCAGACATCTCTCTGTTGAATTTGTTCCTGGATTGGGTGAACGGTGAACCCGTTCTTACAGAACTACCTATTATTATTCTACAACCAGCGTATTTCTTACAGTCCACTCCTCTATTCCACAAGTGGTCTGGGCTGACAAAAACCTGACGATATCGATCCACCTGCCAAAGCGGTCACCACCACATATAGACACCTCGTGTATGTTGCTTTACTTACACCCATACGTACTTTTCATACAAAACGACACAACCATGCTATTTGGGGAATGGTTTCACGGACGTACCCACTAGTAACTCTGCTCTCTGTCTAAGTATTTCTGCAGAACCTTTTCCAAAATATGTTAGTCTAACCAGATGCAGCTAACAATAGTATCTACTACATCTGAGACAGGTTAGCTGACTTTCGGGCTTCTTTCGGAACCGTTTTGCAAAAGATCTACGGCGTTGTCCTATTAAAGGCGAATTCACGCGACGATCGCTTATATTAGAACACGGGGCACTACAGTACTGGCTAGATACTTAGCACCAGAATCGTCTAACGCCTACAGATCTCTAGAATATTTATTTGCTTGAAAACATGGTACATTTAGGTAAAGGTAGGTTAAAAAATTAAAAACGTCACATTAATTTCTTAACATTATTATACTAGCATGTCTAAGACTTGTAAAATCTTAACAATAATAAAATCTTAGTAATATACCAAACAAAAACTTAGTAACCATATTTATCTGATACTTTTTTATCAATAAATTCTTTCACACTTTAAAAACAATTACCAGTTAGCAATCTATGTAGTTTGTATTTAAAATGTTTAAGAGGGAGTTCTCTTATTTCTTTTGGAATATTGTTGAATATTTTAATTGCTATGATGAAGCTATTTTTATGGCATAATGTGCATTGATGTGAAGGAATTCTTAACCGTGTTGGGTCTCGACGGGTATATTTAGAATTTAGGTCACATATTACAAAAAAAATTTAGTGCTCTTTCACAAATACACTAGCTTGCATTTTAAGAAGAGCTGTTAATGTTAAAAGTTTTTTTTTATAGAGGTCTGCAGGATGATAATGGACTGATACCGTAGATTGCTCTTAGGCATTTTTTCTGCACTAGGAATGCTTCATTTTCGTTCGTCGAGTTCCCCCAGAGTAGAAGTCCATACCTGAGTAAAGAGGAAACATGCCCATGGTAAGCAGTAAGTGCAACTGCTTCACTTGCGGTACGTCTTAAACGTTTAAGTGCAAATACAAATTGGTTTAATTTCTTGCAGACGTGTTCTATATGTAATTTCCAATTACAATTCTGATCTAGAATAAGTCCAAGAAATTTGTATTCACTAACCTCGTTAATTTGTTGTCCTTGATGATTAAGTTTATAAGATGTTTGTTTTGAATTCTAATTAAGAAAATGTATGTATTTTTTATATTTAGATTTCCAAAGAGATGATTGTTTTCGAGCCATTTTAACACTTGTTTTATTGTTTCGTTTATTGTAATTAAGTAAGGTTTTTTTCGTGGTTGATTTCTGATTTACTATCATTACAGTTAACTTAGTATTTTAACATTAAAATAAACGTCTCTTTTGTAAAGTCCTGAAGATAATGGTCACCAGAAATACGAAACTGTAAAAGTCCTTCAAACAAGGTTGGCTAGTACTATTATGACAAAACTATTTCGGAGATTGATCAGTGAACAAGATCCGTTTAGTGACGTCAGATCAATGCATTTTTTCGGGTTGAAATAATCGGTATTACGTCAATATTATAGATATTCTGTATAGATTAATCGCGCGTACCATTTACCTACCTATCTAACGCAACGCATTTAAATCATGATCGCTCATGCATAATCATATTTCGATTAATTGATTGGCATCGGTAATGCCACATAACGTGACAAAACGTTGCAGGTGAGGAGATAATTAAAACGGTGAAGCAAAAAAAGGTAATCGCAGAAGGATCTGAAAACTGGGTATTTGATCATAAAACTGTCGTTACCGCCCCTCACAAGATAGTAATTTAGAAACCAGATCTGCTATGTGGTTAGCCTAATCGAAAAATCGAAGGCCACAAAAATATTGGAACATTGGTATGTATAGGAGCAAGCTATAGCGAGGCACTCACGAAAAATAAACTAATAAGGAAAAAAAACAGGAACGTTTATGAAAGGCTATAATGTAGGCTATAATCAGTACTTAGTATTGCCCCCTCTAGCTCTTCCAAGTGCTTCCAGTCTCCTTGGGATATTCCTAATCCAGTTATCAACAAAATCTTGAGAGATTGCAAGTCGAATTACCATACATTCAATAATCAATGCGTTTTAAACTTCAAAGCTTGGAGTCAAGAAGCAACCTACTGATGGCCATGATGCTTTATGGTCTGTGTAATAACAGGTTCAATTTTCCAGTAACAATAACCTATGTTACATTGTACCTAGAACTGAGAGGCGCGTGTGACCCAGCTGTTCCCCACCGCAAGGTGCAGAACACACGCTGGTGCACGGACGTATAACACACAGTTCATCGACTTGGATATTTTCACGCTTACGCACTTTAAGTTCCAAAAAGATGGCTATTGAATCTTTAAAATACCCATCTTATGCCTATTATTCCAAAACTACGTACGAGTACTTCTTCCGTTTTTGTAAAATGATCGCACGAATTATCTACAAACCACGGACATTGGTGTGGGTTATACGTTTACCTAGTTTGGAATTTACTCTGTCATACTTAAATTGTAACGCGTAACTATTTTCAATAAAAAATAAAAAAAACAAATACGTAAAGTGAGAAAATTAAATAATTATTAAATAATAATCACAAGTAAAAATAAACAAAAACCCACATCATCGTTACGTTCATAGTAATCTAATATTTAAAAGAAAGTAAATATTTAAGTCATTGTATAGATTCATAAAAAAAATAAAACGAAAATATTATTTATCAGATCATTTGAGAACCATATATTGAGGAAAGAACCATACAGGTTTGATTGGACCTGTCCATTCAGTGCGCTCATTTGTCATTAGCTCAGAACTTAAGTAGCTCAACGATTTGACGAAAACCAAAGAAAGAACATTTGGGTAGGCCGCATTAAGTCCTCAAACTACCAGATTATCGTTAAAAACCGGACAAGTGCGACTTGAAATCTCGTGGAGCGGGTTCGGACGATGATATTAACCCACCAAAAAATTTTGAAGAAATCAGATCTAATGAAAAGCTAAGCCACTATTTCTTATATACGGCTTGGCCGTTTCAGGTCGTCGTCGCACAAGTACTCCTATGGGCTTATATGGTAAGAAATTAAGTCACTGATTTTAATGGTGTGTCATGCAATAGTTAAATAGAACGGACAAGCCATACATTTTGATCAAGAAGTAAGGTTAATAGAGTGAGGCCTTGTAGAGTTTGGGGCTTAGTTATACATTAGATCTGAAAACCTCGATCTGATTTTAACAATGAGAGCGTTATATATGTCTTGGCGACCTACTTTACATGAAATGTCTTTGGTAGGATTTTCATTTCTTTTTGTATTGCTCTATTTATTTTTATTTTAACAGTGATATTGTACTGATATTACACAGACATGGTAAAATCATAACCCTTACTCACTCAGATTAGTCGGGTGATAAGATATTTCTTACCAAGCTTTTTGTTTTAATCATTGGAAATATACATATAGAGTGTTATGCTCCTATATATATCCATATGTATTTAATATTATATTGTGTTCGTTCTGCCCAACCCTACGGTGAAACTGGCATGATATTATGCTATGGCAATGAAAATCTCGTTAGGCGTCTGGTTCTCAGAAACGCGTGGTGGTATAACAGTGAAATTCATATCAAATGCATACAGGTATAAGCTCCCTTGGAGCCCTAAAAAAAAGCAAGTTTTTTTTTTACACCTCTGCTCTACCCTTCGGGGAAACAAGGCGTGATGTTATGTTATTAAGCGACATATTTTGATACTGACAAACAAATCAAAACCTATAGGGTACTTCCCGTAGATCTAGAATTCTAAAGCAAAGTCTAACAGCACAAGTAAATGAAAGAGGTTTTTTTTTTTGCTATTTTAAACTTACAGTTGCAGTTGGAGAATTGACCGTGACGTATCCAGAACATTTTTTCAACTACAAAGTTAAGTTTGTTCTTGGGTTAAATTCAACACAACTATGGAACTCTTCATTGTGCGTGGTCCGACTGTGTATGTGAATATCTGTTTCAAATTCCTTACAATAGTAGCCTCAGCAGCCGTCTAACTAGTTAGAAATATCAAGCTAGACTAAGTAGTACCTAACCTTAACTGAGATAAGTTGATAGAACAAAATAGACATTTGGTATGTCTATTGTATGTTGGACTCCCTACCGTAAACCATTGAAGAAATACTTAAACTTAAACTCCGATTCAGTGTTGAATTAAAATCATAAAAGTACATTCATTTAGATTTAACACACGATGCTTATTACAAAATATTATTTTACGCCTGCCAATTTATTACTGCAATCGAGAAATCTACTTCATTTATCACATGCAGACGCCTGATACAATATTTTTATTGTTAATTTGTACGTATTCATCATTGACGAATTGTTTTTATCTTAGGCGCTTATCTACTGCCGCGTTGGTCCAATCGTATCAAGCGATAACCCGGGTCGGGCTCAGAGTAAATGGTTTTTCCATTTAGAAATTCTCAACCCCGAAACCCCGAACCCGGAAGTTTTTGTCACTTCCAATAGGTGGTTTGGTATGAAGAAGAATGGGCAAGAAACTCTATTGTGATTCTTTTAAAATGTTGAAAGTACAATATTTTGTATACCCACAGTTACATTATTTTGACGATGTAGCCGGAATAACATTACTAAAATTAAAAATTTACAATGGCAGATAAATTAATTTATGTTGATGACATGGGGTTCATTTACCAATATTGTAGCCGTAGACATTTTTCATCATTTTTTTTTCTCTGACAGTCTGTCTTTGACAACCAATCTTACTAACCTTAACCTTACTAAACTTATTACCGTAACTGGGTTGTGGAGGTCTGATAGGTAGTCGCTTCGTAAAATACTGATGTTCATCTGCATCCGTTTAGACTGGAAGCCAACCCCAAAATAGTTGAGAAAAAGCTAGGCAGATGATGAGACGATTTTACCTAACAGTTTAAACGCTCTCGCGTGACACGACTGCGCGAAACAAAGGCACCATTGTAAGTGCATAAACCTGCATAAACCATAGTAATCACGTAAAGCTAAGCCAAAAAAAACGACTTGGACATGCCATGATTTCAATTGTGAGGCAATAATAAAAGAATGACCGGACTAGCAAGTCGGTACTTCAATCTTATTTGTTATAATCACATAAAACTATTTTAAAACATTACAATATTTTTCATACTAATGATATCAATTTTACTGGAATTTATGGCAATTTTTATTGACTTGATATCTTGATATCGTTATCAATGTTAGATCTCATCACATAATCATCAAACAATTCATCCATAAACCTTGACTTATACTGCTGTTATCTACTTATTCTTGAAAGTCGAGAACATTTAAAGTTACTACTAATAATAGTACTTAAAGATAGTTGTCGGCTCATAAACAGTTACAGCACAGCGGAACGTGATTCTCTTATAACAATTTTATACACAATAAAATAGTTTCAGGTTCCTCTTGGAGTAGTTCCTCCCTACTTTCTAGATGACTTTTAACTTTTTACCCTCTTTAGATCCCGTCTAGAATCCCATCAACTGCTTAGTCACAGTGAGCTATTTGTGTGGATTTTCTGAGACAGCTGTTACTGTAATACTGTAGGGGTTAGGGGCATAAGTTTTTAATTGCCGGTTTGTAAAAAAGTTAAATATATTTATTCAATTAAAGTATTTACCCTCCATTGTCTATACATTTCTGCCATCTCTTGGGAAGGTCACTTATGCCTTTGCGGTAGAACTCTGGGGACCCGGACTCAACAAACTGTGTGAAGGCATTTTGCATTGCTTCATACGCTGCTTCCTGCGGAAGAAAATGTAGTCGGTTGGGGCCAGGTCCGGCGAGTACGGAAGATGACGTATGGTTTCTCACTCTACAGGTACCACGGAATAGTAAAAAAGAGTGGAAGTGCCCTTAAACTACTTTAGTACGGGAAACAGTGTCGCCAAACTCACACATGTATAAATTAAAATGTACATTGCAATATACAGATAACGATGATATAATTGGCTAGAAATCATAAATGCAACTTTGGCGAAAACATAATTTATTGTTGTTTAAAATTAAGACTTATAACAACCCCTGAATGTTGACATTATTTTACATGTCAAAATCAATAAGGACATTTTTCCAACTCACAATAAAATTCGAGCAATCCACAACGAGTTCAACTTCTCAATGCTAGAGGGCGCTATACCCAAATTACACAATTTAGCACGCTAATGTCTTTGAAATAGATGTCATATTCACATACAACTGTCATCTATGTTTCTACTTAGATAGAGATGTGGACAAGATGTCGATAATTTAATGTCGATGTTTGTATCTTCGATCATATTTAAAAAAAATAAGTATTTGTTTGACATTTTAAAATTTTCTGCATCAAAATGTTCTGAGCATAGGGAACTTGATTTAGTAGGCATCCAGTTTTGTCTTCCCGTAGCTTCTTTCTATACATTTCTTCTTGGCAAAAAGATCTTAGGGAATACTGAAATATTTACATACTTTATTATTTTTAAAAACTTATTTTGAGGCCTACGTCCAACCGCGAATGAATGAATTATTGATTTATTTGCCAGAATATAGGTACAGGCATACATACATTTGTCATGAAGTTATGGTTTCACTCAATTCGACTTTGGACCTCTTTCTGCTGAAATATGTATAAGTTTATTAAATATCATTTGTAAGCATAATTTGATACTAATTTCGAGTACAAATATTTATTTACAGTAAAGTTAGTTTAACAATATATTTATTTTGTCGATGCCGAACAATGGATTTACTGTATTTGTGTTCCATCCCTAAACGAGTAGCGTCGAAATTTCTAGAATTTATGCGATGAAATTCAGGACAGCAAGCAAGTTGATTTAGAATTTAAGGAATGGACACAAGATAGTTTTTAGTTCGCATAAACGTAATAAATATGTTAAAAAAAAAAAACAATTGTATTGAAAAGTTTCAAAGTTTTATACTTACCGTTGATAGAATACACCTCCATGAGATATTTTTTTTGTCCTGCTATCATTTTTGCACGTAAAAATTGCACAATTGGGCATATTTGTAATATTTTTCAGTTTGTTCGAGACGTCGTAACACAGCGAGTAGCAAATCGCGACTGAGCCGGTCTTGCGAACCAGCCCATAATTGTGACACACGCGCGATAGCTGTGTGGCACTTCCACTCTTTTTTACTATTCCGTGGTAGGTACAGTAGAGTAAAAACGGTTTCTCAACAATTTGAGGTCTTGCGTTATCAGAGGCCAATAGTGGTGAAGATCGGTTGACGAGACGGGGCTATATCGCTGCGAGTTTCGCCATCATTGTTCTTACACCGTAAAGTGACAATCAAACAGTTACCATCACTTTTATACAGGTAAGCTTTCGCTCTAAGGGCATTGTTGCGGCTTTGGACCTGAAGTTAGCCATTGCGTTGCTCGCTTGCAATAATCGTAAATAATCCACTGTTTATCACACGTCACAATTCGCCCCAAAATCCTTTGATTTGCGTCATATGCCACAGACGACAAAAACCTCCGATTTTGTTGAAATATCGCGAAGGGTTTGAAAAAAAAATGACGTTTCACAAAAAAATAAAAACAAGAAGAACCGTCTGTGGCGTATACGCCGCGGACGGTCATTTTTTTTTTTGCTAGTAGTTAAAGATGCACAGAATTTACACCAAATAATTGTACCTTAATAAAATCCTACGAATACTCAATATTAACACGGTAGCGCGCACTAAAAAGCTACAATTTGAAATTGAAATCGTAAAAAAATTACCTAAAAACGCAGCACCCAGAAAAATGTATTTTTGGGTAATTGTTTTACCCTAGAGAATTGTACCTATTTCACACCTAACAAAAACCAAATTATGTTACAGAAACATGCAATACTTTCAGATAAAATAGCAAATCAAAATCAAACTCACCATCACCAACGTAGACCTATAGCAGTCGAGCGACGACCAAAAAGAGGCGGCAGTACTTATACTCAGACCAGCTCCATAGTATCCTACCATATAGATGTAAATATTACATTGTCACCAAAGATAAATAGGTTAGGTGTGCAGAATTTCAGCTCAAACGGATGCCAGTAAGTGCTTGAAAACTGTCTTATAGATTAGGAGGGTTGGGCGGGCGTCGCTAGTCGTGCCGGTATTCGGCAATTCCGAGCTCTGTGAGACATGATAACCACAGTTAATAGCCATAGGAACTTCTAGACTAAACAAGATTGCCCGACGTTTTTCTGATGATGGAGATGGAAAGTGAACGAAAAAAAGCAATATGTTTGTTATAATTTAGTTAACCAATTTATATATTGCTTGTTATTAAAAGTCAATATAGTTTGCCCAAAACCAGACTCAGGTAGCTCACCAACTTTTACTAAATGGCAAGGCCCCAAACCCAGAAACCAGATGGAACACCGGGGTGGTGTTTAGTCAGTAAGAGTCTGACAGACCCCTCCGCCCGCCCCAGGGTGGAGGACATCCATGACGATTTTCCACACCGGAACAAAAAAAAAGGCAACTGAAGGAACACGGGTGGGTTTCAGTCAGTAAAAGTCTGACACGCCCTCCTGCTCCGCCCAGAGCGGGAGAAGTCATTTGATGATTTCCCACCCAAAAAAAAAAAACACCTAACCCAACACAAACACAGGCTTGTGCTTTCCATTTCTGCAACAGTTCAGCAAATCGCGCTATAAATATCAACTGCCGTGGTATTGCGATTGAACACTGCAATAGGGAGTACCCCTTGACAGAGCATAGACATTTCAAAGCCAGTGTCTAAAAACCAAAAAAAAAACGGTTCCCGTAACAACTTGCTCAGGCGCCCAATCTCAACCACCTGGGGTGCTTCACCTAAGGTACTGCGGACCTCTGGCCTAGCACTCTGTTTCTCTGTGAATATGCGTGCCCAGTGTGGCATACCGCCCACACCAAGGAATTAGATGCTACTCTGAACCAACCATGCCAAACAATCACAGGCTGCCGCGAACCGTACCCGGTCAGCGCACTAAACCCCACAGCTAGCATAGCACTTCCACAAGTCCTAAGAGAAGTTGCAAGCGAAGTGGAGAAACTCAAACAGGAGTCTGACACTAGACACCCTCTATTTGGCGCTCAACTGCCAACGCAACGGCTAAAAAGCAGGCACAGTTTCCTGTAATCGTGAACATCCCTACCATGACTTGACTAAGACTATTTTGACTATAGTTATGTTTCAGTAAGGCATCCTCTGTTACGTCTATTGTTGGGCTCTAGGTCCCTAACCTTACACAAAGCCTCCTCATACAAATTACTGCAGTTGTTGAAACCATATGTTACCACCCTTAGTTGATCCCGTTCTTTGACAACATTGAGGTATTGATGATGTAAGTCTACTAGCTCCTGTTTTAAGCTTGTGTTTTTGTAAATGACTTTTTCTACTTCCTTCTTACTTTCGTCTCTCTCTTCTAACAGCTCTTGGCATTTGTTCTTTGAAGCCTGAGGTTCGTGAAGGGTCGTTCTCAACTTAAGCTTCAACTCCTGAGCTGCCGCCTTACGGGTCATCACAGGCATGGTTTCAGGAATTAGTGCTGTAAATAGAATTAAAGGAACGGTGAGAACGAATTAGACAGATAACTAATAAGGGAAAGCTAGAAAGGAAAGGAAAAATGGGAGCAGTTATTGTTGCTTAATAGAGTAATGTGATTGGCTGCTGAATCTAATTGAAAAGCAACTAGTATGATTAGATCACGTACAAAGTTACGCCACTGTACGGCCCGATTCGCGCGACCGTAAACAATTCACCCGCCAGAAATGACGTTTCCCGCCAAAACGACATTTTTCCGCGAATGCGCACTTATCTTATTATTACTTAGCCTATTATCTAGCAAACTATTGCAGCTATAACAAAATAGAAATTCGTGTGTATAGCTGAAACTATACAAAATCAATCTGTATGAAAACTTACCCACCAAAAACATTCCGTAAAAAACTAGCCTAGTCTCAATGGAGCTGCTTGTTTATCTCTAAAAAGTAATGAAATCTAGACAAAGTCGTGCCAAGTCTAAGATCCTTACTGCGATTTTTTTATTATTATAGTTAATGTTGTGTCACCGTTGAACATTCTATGATAAGTCCGTCTGTACTGGAAATAATGTTTTATACTGTTTGTTTCAGGCTCGCCTATACATAAGTATTATTGAAATACGCAGCTTTACGCAATCAAGCCTTTTTTTAATTTTAATTGACTGGTTATTGAATCAACCTTTTTCCAAGTGGCAATTTTCCATCGTCAATGGGTAGCGGTTCTGGCGACAGATTGGTGCAATGGTGTCATGGAGCACCTGGTTTTGTAGCCATGTGTACCCTTCAACGGCCAAGTCACACAACATTAATTATAATAATAAAGAAATCGCAGTAAGGAACCTTAGACTTGGCACGACTTTGTCTAGATTTCATTACTTTTTAGAGATAAAGAAGCAGCTCCATCGAGACTTGGCTAGTTTTTTACAGAATGTTTTTGGTGGGATTTCACTTCTTTTTGTAGAAACGTGGGCAAAGCAGACGGGGAGGCATTCGCCCAGCAATGGGACGCTATAGGCTAGATTAAATACGAAGATGTGTCCCACTACGCTGGGTTTTTGCAATGACAGTCGATTTTTTATGTACAGCAAGCGTTCAAAATTGCATAGGCACGTTAGGAGTCGTATTGCTGTGAACTCAAGGTACGACTGTATGTGTTTCAACGACACACACCACAAAGATGGCAGTTTTGCACGGCGCACACTGTCGTATCGTCGCGTACTCGCGTCGCTCTGCACGAAACAAAAATATATTTCCGTCGCTTTTGTTAGACACGCATCATGCGCGTGACCTGGCCGGTTTATGGCATTGCTAAAATTCGAGTAAATCTGATAAGAGCTGGTAGCAGTAGGCGCCAAGCGTTGGACCGAGAAGTCGCCGGCTTAGGTTCTGATCTCATAAGATGCAGTGCAGTTTTATTGCCAATTTTTAATTTGTTTTGAAATAATATATTCAAAAAAATTGCAACGTTTTTATATTTTTGTTGTTATTGCAATACAGGGTTAAAAATAAAAAAAAATGCGTTAGAAATGATGACTAAAATTAAAACATTTTTATTTGTTATAATACTTTACATAAAGATAACCGCTACGATTATTTATAATAACTTATTTAGCCAAATAGGATATGCAATAGTATGTCAAGGAACTTAGAAGTAATTTGTTTTATTTAAACATGTGAGATGTTCTAAGAAATTGATGGGTAGATTTATTTCACCTTAAACATTAAGCTTCGACCATGAATTTTTAGAATAAATAATTTTATTAAGTGATTTTGTATGGCAGTTTGTTTACATTAAGTATTTCACAATAAACGAGTATTTGGCTTTAGTGAATATAGGTAAGATATTGAGGATGGCTTAAGTTTTCATTTTCTTTAAGAAAAGATGATTGAAACTAAACCTTAATTTTTTTAAATTAAATATACAGGATAAACTATTCCGGAACTTAAAAGTTCTTGTTTATAACGTTATTGTTTGCAGGGCTTCGGTGATGCAACTTTTTTTAGCGTGGAGTACACGGCAAACAGTTTTTTATGACGCTTTTAATTAATTCAGCAAAATGTCCGGTTAGTATGAAACTATTTGTTTCATATTTATTAACCATGTGAGGGCTTATTTAAATAAGCAACCACTTCATAAAAAAGCGGTCCGACTAGCAAGAATTCCTTCTTCATCACATCTCTTAACCCACAGACTCACAGTATTTCTCTAGAACAAAGAATGTGATACTATTAGACATCTCTAAGCAAAATTTATATTTATAACACTACTCATCATTCTATAATTTAACAAATAATCATTTAAATTTTGTAAAATATTTAAAAGAAAACACTCACACTTAGTCTTTAATATTTACGTTTCACTGCATTTTGGAAATTATAACCAGAACACCGCTAATTAACAGATTTAAACTTTTGTCACTTACCAACAACGTTCAATTAGGTGAATAGTCGTAACGAATTTTTCTTTTCTGTTGCCATACTCTATGATTGCATCTACCTCACAGAAATCGAAATTATTTACTCAGTTTTCTGTGGCCTACCCACAAAAAAATATTATTTATGTAAACAAGATGAAAGAGACCAGTATCGAATGATTATCGAACCACTTCAAGTAATTTCATTTTTTTTTGTTTCAAAACAAACAAAAAATTATTATTATAGGTATTATTAATAACATATCAAAACTTTTAATAGATATTATTTGAAAATAACATCACGCAGGCGCAGATGAGATTCGAACTCAGGGCTCGGCATAATCGCCGCGCTGCTACCCAAGCACGGTAACGACTAAGCTAGCACGCCATATGTTAAGTTAGTTGAAATTATGAACTACTATCAATTACAGACCAAGTGAGTGTGTGTGCATGTCTATAGTATAGAAACAAAATATAGAAGAAGGTCGTAAGTGAGGGTTCTTCATCAGATACTTCAGACCTTCGATTTTTGACATCAAATGAAGCGGCCCACCAAGTTCAATATTTTTTGTAAAAGCGGTATGTCGATCTCTAATAGTTTGGTTGGGCACTTGTGTTTTCTAATCAGGGTCAACCTTTATGTGGCCATTAAACCCTAACTCTGTACCAAATTTCAGCCGTCTGAGTTTATGGGAAGTACTAGTTCTATTCTGATGTGATCATCATGAGTGAGTGAGTGAGTGTCATAAATGCGAAACTTTGCTTTCGCTTAACTTCGGACCTAAATGACCTACAGACTTGAAATTTTGGATTTTAAGTATGTGATTATAGCTTACTGGATTACGAAAATTTCTGCGTTCTGGTCTTATCCAGAGGTTCTCAAATAAGGGCCTGAAAATGCGGTGAAATGGATCACAAAAACTATTCCAAAATACTTAAAAAAAATGTTAAACTTGAGAATTCGGGTTGAAATTGTGTAAAATATTACTTCTACCTACATTTTACGAATTATTTGTAGTTACCGTCAATAATACCTATGTATAATTAAACAAGATTTTATTACCTTCGTTTTGATATGTCCTTACTTGGTATTTTCTGAGTAGCACAATAAACCAAAATAAACAATTTACCTTGTAGTTTGATGCCGAATCCGATACTGTACTGTGTTATTTCGTTGTATTTTTACTGTCTTGGTGTGTTAAATATCGAATTTTTATCTTATTTCCACATTCTAATTAAATTCCCATTATAATTTTTTTATAAATCAATCCAGATTGTCTTAATGTTTACAAACACCAGCCGCGCACGGATTGTGTTAATCCATTACGTAATACATACAAACTTTTAACACTATGAAATATTTACTAAATCTCAAAGCACGAATCTCGAGGATTGTTTTGATATATAACACTTCAACATTGCGATAACGAATGAATTGTAAACAAAACCGATAGCACGACCACTTGAAAACTTTTACGATGACACCAATTGAAACTCAATTTTTTTTGTCGTCTTTTATTTTTAGTGTCTGGCGGTGGCGAACGGCTTTTAGTTTAATAGGAAAAATGGTATACTTTGTACACCATGGCAGTTGAGTTTTATAGAAAAATGTATAAAGTACACCATGGCGTGTGAGTGGGTGATTCTATTGTCTTATGATTTTAGTTTTGCTTATGTGGGTAGGATGGAACATAGTTAAAAAAAATAGAAAAAAAACAGTTTAGCACAGATTACAATTGAAATTGAGATACCCGACGTTATCGTTGTTAGGTGCAATGTTAAACTAATGAAATTACTGTGTTTTGATAGTTTACAATGCTAAGTTTTGATAGCTATGTAAACAAAGTGACTTTGACACAGTGCAGGGTTCCAAATCAACCAAAAATTGTGATTAGACTCAATATGAAAATATTTAAAACACCAAAAACCCGAATGCAAAACGTATACCTAACTGAAAAGAGGATAACTAGCATAATTATCTATTGAACTAAGTTTTGTGTAAGTTTATCGCAGGCGGTCACAAACAAAATTCACATATTTCAGGTTGATGTGGGTTTGTCTCCTCCTTCTGGCACAGACGAGCAAAATTAATCTAATTTTCAATTTCACTCCGTGCAGGATTAATTTAAATTCAAAGCAGCCAGTACGTAAAAACAACAATTTCATCATTTATTTACGTACACCATAATTTTGTCCTCAGTCTATGCAAAAACTTTTCCTACCCACTTCATATTTTTATTGTGTAGATAACACTATTTCTTCTTATTTCTGCGGTCGACATTTTGCGGTATTATTTAAATGACACAGATATTAAATATTCCCTTCAACTCCCCAAGCATCGTCCACACCGGTATTATTTATTCGCCTATATTTATTTAAAAAGTTGTGACGCGTCCCCGGAGTGTCGTATTCACCGTTTTGCTGTGAAAGCATTCGATGGTATTTGAATATATTTGTAATTTCCTTTTATTTAATCCTTGAAAACTTTTATTTTGTGTGTACTAGAGTCAGAAACAACCAGATAAACAGCAAATCTTCTTTACCGAGTAGGGAAGTGCCTGCTTACGTTAGGAAAAAATATACCTACGTGATAGCTGTAATGTTAGTTCTTTCAAAAGACTTATTAAGAATGTCATGTGATCAGAGTGTTTAGGTGATTACCTTGATACAGAGGGGTACCAAATGTTGACTCTTCGTATGTTGTTTACCTAAGTTTTATTTTATATATTTTCTTTATTAAGGCGACCAACAGCGATACTTATAACATTTTGCAGAATATGTGTATCACAATATTTTATGGCTAATTGTAGGTTTCATTCACTTTAGTCGATTTCAGAATGGGAAATCTTCGTTTGAAAAATAGTTATTTGTTTTACATATGGGTAAAAGTGTTTTTAGCCGTGAGTGCTTGGATTGAAACCTGAGCTAGCAAAGGGTTCTAGAATTAAACCACGAGCGAAGCGAGTCGTTTAAAAGAAGAACCCTGAGCGTCGCGAAGGTTTCAAATCACGAAACGATAAAAACTTTTACCCATAAGTGAAACACAACAATTTTCACCACACTACGAGGAACTTGCAAAATAGAAAGAAAACCAGTAAAATACGTATGAAATCTGTTTATTAAAATAAATTAAAAAGCGGATATTTTCGGTTCTGAATAACCAGGTATATTCGGTTGACAGGTTTTGAACGTTCCTAACTTTTTTCTTAAAACGTTTTTGTTCCAAGCTCTTTGGTTTTATTTAAAACTTTGAGTACATGTTGAAGCCTTCGAATTTTTAAACACTTTTACACTCTAGATAACAAAAAAGGCTTTTACCCTATCGATGGGCAAAAATTGCAAATAATAGGTAGTGTGGTGAAAAATGTATTTATAATAGTGACATTTTAGATTACCGGTGGACAAACACGGAACGTCCCGGCGGGCGCAACGTTGGGGTAATGTGTGTGCTCGTCTGAGCGATACCGTGCGCAGTAAGACTACGCACACATTGACATTTGCTTGACGCGCCACTCACACGCCATGGTGTACAAAGTATACCATTTTTCCGCAAGTTTTAAAAATGTCTTTTTTTAATCGACTAACGCGTTTTGTGTGTGTAAATAGCTTTATAGAGTCATTCTCTATTAAACTAAAAGCCGTTCGCCTCCGCCAGACACTAGTGACCAAAAATAAAAGACGACAAAAAAAAATTGTCAAGTTTCAAGTGGTATCATCGTAAAAAGTTTTCAAGTGGTCGTGCTATCGGTTCTGTTTACAATTCATTTGTTATCGCAATGTTGATGTGTTATATATCAAAACAATCCTCGACATTCGTGCTTTGAGATTAAGTAAACATTTCTAGTGTTAAAAGTTTGTTTATATTACGAAATGGAAAAACACGATCCTTGCGCGGACGGTGTTTGTAAACATTCCGACAATCTGGATTGATTTATAAAATTTTCTAATGGGAATTTAATAAGAATGTGGAAATAAAATAATAATTAGATATTTAACACACCAAGACAGTTAAAATACAACGAAATTACACAGTATAGTATCGGATTCGGCATCAAATTACAGGGTAAAGGGTTGTTTATTTTGGTTTATTGTGCTACTCAGAAAATTTCAACCTGAATTCTCAAGTTTTACTTTTTTTTTAAGTATTTTGGACTAGTTTTTGTGATTCAGTTTCACTTAAATTGATTTTGTATAGTTTCAGCTATACACATGATTTTTTATTTTGTTATAGCTGCAATAGTTTGCTAGATAATAAGCTAAGTAAGTGCGCATTCGCTGAAAAATGTCGTTTTGGCGGGAAACGTCATTTTTGGCGGGTGAATTGTTTACTGTCACGCGATCCGGGCCGTACAGTACTATTGAAAATGTATGATAAATTTTGATGTGTTCCGTAATACCAAAAACGATGAATGAAAACTTTTTTTTTCGACTATTCGTAACTAGATAATACGAGCTATGTTCCTTTGACAAAAAAATTACAGACATTGTTGTTAATAGTTCAGAAAAAACGGTAAGAAAACATGTCATTTACGCTGTAAAAAAGTGCGGAATAAAACTTAAACTTACTTAGCTTTTTGATAGTTTAAACTTCATTCTAGGTTAGTATTTTGGGAAAAAGAAAGATGTAGGAGCCTAGATAAAAAATGTCTTAATCCGAATATAAGCATACTATGGTGGAATTAAGCTTAAATTGCAAATGGTTTAGGTATTACGTTTGTATGGGCAATTCATGCGTCGCCCTGCTATTATCGTAATGTTTCTTTCGTTACACTGTAATACACAATCTAACCTGCTAAGTTCGTCGTAAAAATCGTTTGACATCAAGTTCACGTCACAGCCCGAATCAATTAACACACTACCCGTTTAACCGCGCACAAACACTGTTTTTAGTGGTTTTATACGACGAACGAGGCGTACAACCGGTATAATATCATCAGGTTCCTTATTTTGTTTATTTACATTGCATGTATCAAACTCAACATGGCCGCTGTCAGTGTAGCCAATCGCTGCCCTGCTCCGTGGGTTGATAGTGCCAACATCGTAACACGAATCATTCGCGCTTGTCTCTCTCTATACTACTTTACTCTTTGGCTTGTGTTCACACCGGTCGTCGCTATGTAAACATAACCCGGAACATCGTCTTGAACGTCTTCGATCACGTTGCTGGTGGCGCCCTATTGCATCATGGTGAACAATGCTCTGTTCGACATCTGATCGTTCGGTTGTTCTTCGTTGTTCTTGTCCAGTGCTAACCTTAGTTCGTGTCCTCCGATCGTGTCCAAAGTCTGCCGAGTGCCCGATGATGACGTATCCGCTGTTTGCTTCAAACTCTAATCAGCACTCGCCATATTTTTCAATGGACAATTTGGAGAAATGTGACTAAAACCATTGCAATGGAAGCACTTTTATCCTTGCGACCGATGAGGACAATTTTCCGACGTATGACTCTTTTCTCCACAGTTGAAACATCGCATCATTGCAGCCGCGTTTCTCCTATTATTAGTTCTGTTCTGTGTTTCTTTAGGCGGCTTACTACGTCGAATTTCTTTAGCGGATATTTGTTAAACATCGCGTACAACTTTAGTTTTTCTTTCAGGTCCGTGTAAGTTGTGACACCATACAACATAATCTTGTTTATCTCGTCATCTATGATGCCGTCCACAATTTATTTCATAGCTACGTAGTCTGGTATTCATTCGCGTTTGCCCAATTATTTCATTATTTACATGTAGTCAATACATGATTCGTCTTTCTTCTTTACCTATTGCCACTTTGAACTCGTCCCATGATTTAAAAACTTTCTCGCTGCGTAGCCATAGTGCTGCTGTGCCGGTTAGCGAACGTCGCGCTACTAACAATAGTTGGGTCGGACTCTATTTGAATATTTCACAATTTTCTTCGATGTCCCGTGTCCATAGGGCCACTGTGTGCATTTCGGCTTGTGCACAGAATTTTCTTATTAGTTATTCCGTGAGGTGCAGCATGTCGCCATGGGCCGTCTGTGCTGACGCTGTCTATGCGGCAGCATCGTAAAAGTCCTGGCCGGATTTCTCCGTCGTCATCGTTACTCCTCGTAGTCGTCGTAACTAGGAATGTCGTAGTATAAGTCGTATTTGTCCGTAGAACTAGGATCTTCGAAAACCAATCAGCATGCGTCGTGCTCGTGCGTGCGTCTGAGTAGTTCAGCGAACTAACTCCAATTGTTTCACCACGATCCCGGACGAGCCCCAAGTTTGTGGGATCGGGTGGTGAAATAATAGAATTTACTTGATTTAAAGTTCTGTATTTTAGAGAACAAAAATATAAACTTTTTAAAAACTTGTGATAACACGTCTAACTTCGTTCATCGTTCCTTGCACGCTTTTTCTCCATCTTCCTTTTCCTATCTCTCTCCCTTTCACCCTTATACACCTTTCACTCGCACCTTTGCATACATTCCCTTCTACTCAAAATTCTATTATTTAGGATATGTATATACCTGTGTATCTATTTTAGTAAATTGTATACTTATTATTTGAACCAACGACAGCCCCATTTTATGTCCAGGCAAATCACTGTACCTTCCAAGGATGCCTGTAAGAGATCGCAGAAGTCGATAAGGCCGCCCATTGAATAATAATATTTTGTAGTGTTCCATATTTTTGTTGTTATGTATTTTTGTGGTGAACAATAAAGTATATAAGGTGTATCTATTCATACACGAAATATTTGAAGAGGGACATCTATAGGATGAACAGAAGAAAAAGAAGAAAAGATTTTTTATCAAAGTATCTAATTTTTAAAATTTTATTATTTAATATTACTTGACACACATAATACATACTGGCTCTTTCTTATTTTGTAACATCCATTACGCTAGTTTCTACGAAAGTACTACGTAGAAACCACTTTCATTGAAGCGGGCGAGGTAATAGGGATCCTAGGAGCCGTACAGCGGCAACGGGGCAATGGGGTCTACATGCCCCCAGCTGCAGACGGAGGCAGGCCTGATCTTATTCCGTTGGATTTCCATGTGTGGGGTAGCGATAGACCTGATTTATGATAATGACGGCCAGACCATTTCTAGTGCGGAACAATAAAACATGTGAATTGTAAACGCTTGTGTACGCAGTGATGGCCAGTGATAGAGACATTATTAAAAGTGCAAGGACACATTATTAAACGTGCAACTGCAGGGTGAATATGTACAACAATTGGTGTAAATAAAAACTACGTCGTTATGAGGTATTTACATTTTAAATTGTTGTAAATAAGTTGATTCTAATTTTTAAACACGTTTGCCTAATTATTGTAACCATGTTGTTTACCTACAAAAAGATTGGTCAATAAAACGTATAATCTAACCGTAATGCAGTTATTTTATAGTTACAAAGGTCTTTGTGGTTATTTTACGAAAAACATAACAAGCTATTTATCCCGTTAACCACTGGGAGGCGAGAAACAGCGTGTACCTATAACATTCCAGTCCACATCTGCCAATATGGTACGATTTTTTAAAAAATAAATTTGCGCTATGCACTTCTTACAGTTTACATCAATGTGATCTGAGAACGTAAATTATAAGGTTACTTACGACATGGATTTCCAAAACTTACGACAGTGTGCATTACGCAGAATTACGCTATGATATCTTTTACACTATCGTTCAAAGCAAACAATACTGATAAATATATTTCTTTATTATGATAAAGCCACGCGATATTTTAGGGATACTTGTCGCATTTTACGAGCAAATTACTTTAGAATATAATAGAATGCATTTATTTGTCAGAATATTTTACAAAGCAAGTTCATTAGGTGTTACGATCATAGTATTCTGCCGTTTTCGGCGTACAAATATGATTTGTAAAATTATGGGTCGTTATTACCTACATTAAAAATAAATTTTGAATTATTAATAATTAAAATTGGAATTTCAAATAATTGAAATAAATTTAATAATACGAGTAGTTTGTAAACAGATCACAACAACAGAACAGATCTTGAAATTTGATTTACGATTAAACGACAAACCAAAACTTAAACCTTGCCCCAAAACAGGCATTCCTATACAATTGATAACCGTTCTCTAACTAGTATATGTGTCTGTCTGTCCGTAAGTGCGCGTATTCCTCAACAAGCACTTATCATCCGTATTATTCATGGATTTGTTCTCCCTAGTTTAATACATATTTTCACCCGTAAGGTAACAATTATTGTTTGTAAGTATGTGTGATTCGCGACAGGCGGGGATACTTACCACTATACTACCGAAGATATAGCTGGTCAAAGCTGGCTAAACTCAACCAGCAACAAAGATTATAATATTTTAGAGGTACAAACAACATAATATTTTACTCTATATACTACATTATAAACTTGGTTTTTATATTTTTATAAATATTTTTTTACCTTTTAGATATCAATTTGCACGGAAATAAAAAAAGCTTTATTATTATTATTATTTGTGATTATACTATGTAAGCAAAAAAATAAACTGTAATAAATACTGGCGTGCGGTTTTTATTAGTCATAATGGACATGTTTTTGATAAATTAAGTTTCATCTCAATAAATAAATACTAAATCTGTTCACACGCTTCCATTATTTCTTACAAGATATATGTGCAAAGCTAATTTTGTAAAAAAAATGCAAAAATATTCTAATCAGCTACATAATTAATAAATACTGTTTTTATCACGATAACATCAGGATGGTTATCAAGAATTACTTCAATGTTTCAGCAGTAGCTGACAGTTTTTACCTCGTCGCGCGTAATTTATTCTACTAGGGTGTGTACACCTTTTTTTATTTATTTTTTGGGTCGGAAATCATCTAATGACTTCTCCCGTTCAGGGTGGAGAGGGAGGGCGTGTCAGACTTTTACCGACTAAAACCCACCCGTGTTCCTTCAGTGGCCTGTGCCAGGGCCACGGTTTTCTCTTTAGAATAACCCGTGACCCTGAGGCGTCGGCCCTAACGGACCCCGTCATTTTGTGCTGACATCTCTTTGAGGCGCGCGTGGAACACAATGCGCCGTCGACCCAGGCCTGGTCCTTACCGGACGGCGAGCTACCCATGGCTCGCCGTCCGCAAGCCCGCGCCTACGGTGGCCGGGAATCTGCTTGCGATTCCCGACGCCCAGGGCGTCTCCTGCGGCGACTACTAGGGGCGTGAGGGCGCAAGGCTCTCTCCCTCACGCGCTCCGCCTCCTCCTTTGCGAGCATTACTGCTTCGCAGAAGGAGGTGACGGCTTTCCATTCCCTCTCGCTCCGTACCATGGCCTGGACCAGGGCCGGACGCGAGAGATCGCCGCCGCCAATCGCCTCCGCGAGGACACTGCGGTGCTCCGCCCAAGCTGGGCATACCTCCACCGTATGCTCCACCGTGTCCTCCGGGCGATGCACACAATGGTGACACCCGGGCGTTTCCTCCCGCCTTATGCGAAACAGGAACCTCCGAAACAACCGTGTCCGGTGAGGACCTGTGTCAGGCGGAAGGTGAGGACGCCGTGGCGCCTCTCCAACCACTCCTCAAAGAGGGGACTTACCGCCGCTATTGTGGCGTGCCCAGGGTGTGTACACCTGCCCTACATATGTACACTATACAATACCGGTACAGTACTCTGTATGTACGGTTGGTGGCCAGAGGTAAATATTCCTATCTAGCAGTTTAATAGGTGAAGTGAACACACAGGTGTAAAATGTTTCACAGCTGCCTAAAAAATTACTTAAGGAGGTCAATTTGATGTTGAATGCTTTGCCGACGGTGTTAGTGTAATGTGAATTCATGCCGGGTCCGCTTTTCGTCGATGATAATTTAAACATTAGTTTTTAATAATTGTTGTCGAACTTGTGGCAAAATGTGGATACGGTTTACTATTTCTCTATACCCTCCGGTAGTGTAGACGTGATGATACGTTTATGTTTTACAATGAAATGATCTCAATCAACATATTTCGCCCTTGTCAACACCGGTTTACCTCCGATTCGGCAGGATATTGATTTTTATTATTTTGACACAGAGATCCGCGGCATTATTAACAACCATTATCAATTTGAATGCTTATCAAACTTCAATTAAGATACCGAAAATTGTATCAGTGATTTTAAAATAGAAAACAATTTCATTGCATTATTTTATTTAACGTGAACGAGCAAAATGTTTACGCGGCCTCTGTTATTACTTTTATGTGCATATCATTGCTGTGTTGGGCACCAAATTAAACAATATTTGACCTTCAGTTCCAATAATAAAACGTGCGGTTGTATTCATACTGCTGCTTGGATACAAGGATCCAAGTGTTTTGCTCATGACAAAGTTAGTGCAACTAGTTTGACTCCAGATGAAAAGTTAAGTTGTGTGGCATCGGACGTAAGTCAAATACCTGCTGGAGTGTTAGAAGCCAACATTTTTGTTCAATTAGCTTCTAAGAATGATATTGTGTCTATATTGGTGATTGAAGCTTTGGACGGAAATGAGAAATTGGTAGGAAGAGCCGACATCTTTGCATCTGATAGAATTTTTTTCAATGGATCTTATACACTTAAAGTTCCTGTTAAGAAGAGTAATGGATTTGTAAGTATTAACATTCGGTATCATATAAAATAGTTTCACTCGAAAATACTTCAAGTAACTATTAATTGGTCGAATTATTAAATATTTGAATAGGTACAATAAATTGATCACAGACAGGCAAAATCTGCTGATTAAGAAATCACAGTGCTGAGCACACCACAATAGTGAGACAAGTCCCCTCTTTGAGGAGTGGTTGGAGAGGTGCCACGGTGTCCTCACCTTCCGCCTGACACAGGTCCTCACCGGACATGGTTGTTTCGGGAGGTTCCTGTTTCGCATAAGGCGGTAGGAAACGCCCAGTCGTCACCATTGTGTGGCTCGCCCGGAGGACAAGGTGGAGCATACGGTGGAGGTCTGCCCACCTTGGGCGGAGCACCGCCGTGTCCTCGCGGAGGCGATCGGCGACTGCGATCTTTCGCGTCCGGCCCTGGTCCAGGCCATGGTACGGAGCGAGATGGCAATGGACAGACGTCACCTCCTTCTGCGAATCAGTAATGCTCGTGAAGGAGGAGGCGGAGCGTGTGACGGAGAGAGGCTTGCGCCCTCACGCCCCTAGTTGCCGCCGAAGACGCCCTGGGCCTCGGGAGTCGCCTACTGATTCCCGGCCACCGTAGGCGCGGGCTTGCGGACGGCGAGCAATGGGTAATTTGCCGTCCGGTAAGGAACAGGCCCGGGTCGACGGCGCGTCACGTTCCACGAACGCCTCAAAGAGATGTCAGCATATAATGCCAGGATCCGATAGGGACGACGCCTCAGGATCGCGGGAAATTCGAAAGAGATAACGTGGCCCCGGCACAGGCAACTGAAGAAACACGGGTGGGATTTAGTCAGTAAAAGTCTGACACGCCCACCCGCTCCACCCAAAGCGGGATAAGTCATTTGATGATTTCCTACCCAAAAAAAAAAGGCATTCATGCGACATTTGCAACTTTTCTCAACACTTGCCCCCTAAAAAAGACGATAACCTCTTACGCTTTTGTTTCTCGTTCTACCAATAAGATCGCTATGGCTTATAATATCTGCCTACCCCTTTTGGGTACACCTTCATACACACATCAACACAATCTAGAGATATTTTAATTTATGTAACACACCTAACTATTTATAATAATAACAATAATCTGTGGCCCGACTGTCAAGTTGACGGCCAATTTTTTTCTCCTTGTTAAAACAACAATGTTTTGTCAATTATTCCTACATCGTTACCATAATATACGTGGGACACTCAGAAAGTTTTGCGAAAATAAAAATAAGTGTTCTATAGGTAAATATTTTTATTATATACTTTCAAAGTACTCTCCACTAGCCTCTATACAATGTTTCATGCGTCTGAATCAGTTTTCGAAGCACTTTTTCCAGTAAGCTGTAGACACCTCGTTTACAGCCTTTTCGAACGCTGACAGCGCATCTTCCGGCTACGAAAATTGCATCCCTTTGAGCAGATTTTTATTTTCGGGAATAAAAAGAAGTCACACGGTTCTAGGTCAAGGCTGTAAGGAGAGTGACCCAGGAGTTTGACCGAGGTGCTGTCCAGAAAGACCCTCGTTTTGAGCTCGGTGTGCAAAAGCTCGTGGTCGTGGTGGAGCATTAGCCCGCGGAGCCCAGTGTTTGGTCGCTTGTTGTGCACAACAGAGAAAACTTCTGCCAAGCATATGGTAGTATACCATTCAGCATTGATGCTTCTTTGGTTCCGTAAAGGAATTGACACCCCGTAGCCAATCATTGGCGCTTCGTTTCTTCGACCTAGGTATGGCTGACACGCGCCTGCCAGATGATGACGCTATTTGTTCGTTCTGGCGAAACATCTGGTAGGTGCCTGTCAATCACATCGAAGATGAATGGACTAGGGAGATAGAGCGAGCGTGTGATCATTTACAGGAAATGGGGGTACTTACCATCAGCCCCAAGATGTAGCTCGTGCAGTCAGTCCGTTCCCTAACTGCAAATCTCCAGAGCCGCACGGGCTGCACAACTTTTGGGTAAAATGGTTCCAAAGGTCACACGCCCGCTTAGCATCCCAGTTCCAGTCACCCTTAGAGTCAGGGTCACTGTATCAGTTCCTAACGACAGGAATAACCCACCTGCTACAATAATCAGGTAGTACTGCGGAGCCCAAAAATTATAGACTGATCACTTGTCTACCGACGGTCTTTAAAGTTCTTACATCCATTTTGAGAGCTAAAATAAACATACATGTGTCGGCATCTACACCGCCACATGCGAACAACGCATCACACAAATCCTGCATCGCGCAAGCAGAGTTTACCGCGCAGATAGCATATATACAACTTCCCGACAACAATCATCGGGCAGTTGCCCACCAGATACGACATCCATCTGGTCGGAGGATCCTCCCTTTTCCAAGAGTATGAGTGAACTTTACACCCTGTTCCTCATATCTCTTCATACATATAGACCCCAACTCCATCATGTCTGTCTCTCAAAATGGATGTAAGAACAGGTCTCATGGTACTATGAACCTGCTCCTCATTGTTATGACCATTAGCCAACAGGTTCGCCGTTGCCGAAAGGATCTGTCAACATGTTGGATAGATTGTAAGAAGTCCTATGACTCAGTGCCACATACATGGCACATGAACTTGCTGGAGTTGTATAAAGTAGATGCAACTCTACCCAACTTCCTGCTGTCGTTTATGCGGCAATAAAGGACGGTTCTTCACTATCCAGGATGTCGAAATATCCAGAACAACTGAATAGAGGATAAGAATCAAGCGAGTCATATTTCTTCCGGTCACAAGGAGGAGGCCTGTGTCCCAATAGTGGGATCGCAATAGGCTGATTATGTATGTATGTATATTTCAGGGCGATAGTTTAAGCCCGCTTTGGTTCTGCTTAGCCTTGAATCCTCTAAGCACACTGCTGGAGGATTCAGGTATAGGCTATCGGCTGAGGAGAGGTGGTCAGGTCATATCTCACCTTCTCTACATGAATGACCTAAAACTCTTTGCCCCCAACAATTTGCAACTGATGGAGCTACTGCAAGTAACTAAAACTTTCAGTAGTCCCATCAGGATGGAATTTGCTGTGGACAAATGTGCGGTCATGCATGTAAAGCGAAGGGGATTGTGGAATCCATAGGAACCCAACTCTCGAATTCCATAATCCTAAGAGCCCTCTCCGCAAAACCTATAAGTACTTTGTCGGAAGCGTTGGGCATCCATTGTACTGATAAGAAGCATTCGTTGAAGGAGTGCTTATTTGGCCGCCTGAAGAAAGTCTTCTGTCACTGAAACAAGATGCGCGCCTTTAACGGTTGGGTCATGTCGGTTTTGATGTACTCTTTCGCCATATTCAAATTGACTCAGACCGAACTTGACGACCTAGATAGGAGGGTACGTACAATGCTGACTGCAAACCGGATGCATCACCCACGGTCATCGGTAATGAGACTATATCCCGCGAAAGTGTGGAGGTCGAGGCTGTTTAAACGTTTAGACCTTCCACAATCGCGAGATATGTAGTCTCTGGGAATATTTCCTAGAAGCCGACGTGGGGATGCTTCGAGATGTGGTCTCAGTGGACAAGGGCTTCACCCCGCTCTCCTTGGCTAAAGAGAACTGGCGCAAGCCAGTAGTGATTGACACTAATGATCGCATAGAGGTATGGCAGAATAAGAAGTTTCACGGACGCTTTTTTCGGGCCCTACATGGACCGGATGTTGATCAACTAGTGTCCGTAGCCTGGCTGCGTTTCGGTGACCTGTTTGGGAAACCAAAGGTTATATCTGTGCAATTATGGATGAAGTTATGATGATGAACAATTACCGGAGATTTATTGTGAAAGACGGCACGGTTGACATCTGTCGGGGATGCCACCGTCCGGGTGAATCAATAAAACACATTATCTCTGGGTGTTCTAGTCTAGCTAACAAAGAGTACCTGCATAGACATAACCTTGTAGCCCGGATAATCCATCAGCAACTTGCTCTAAAATACAACCTTGTGGAGTCAGAAGTAGCGTACTACAGGTATGTGCCCGACCCAGTTCTCGAAAATGGAAATATCACATTGTACTGGGATCGATCCATCATCACTGACAGGACTTTTGTTGCCAATAGCCCTGATATGGTGGTGGCGGATCGAGTAGTGCGGCGCACAATGATGGTTGACGTAACGGTCCCGCATGACGGTAACCTCGTGAAAGCTGAGAAAGATAAACAAATCAAGTGTATTGACTTGGCTCCCGAGGTTGTCGACATGTGGGATGTGGACTCCGCAATCATTGTGCCGATAGTTGTGACAGCCAATGGATTAATAGCCAAGAGTCTCAACAATCACCTAAAGAGGCTCTCGTTGGGCAGCTGGATCAAGGGCTTGTTTCAGAAAGCGGTACTTCTGGACACGGATCGCATTGTCAGGAGGTTCCTCTCTCTGGAGCTCTGACCGCTGGTAGCTTGGACCCTGTTCCCGATACCGGTGAGCTATTTTTTAAAAAATTATTTTAAAATGTTTTTCTTTTTTAACGTATATCTATAAAAATATTTAAAAACGTAAAAGGTAAGTTTTAAAACGAAATAAAGGAAATAATATTAATAAATTCATTCATTTCAGGTAAATAACACCATTGCCAAATATACATTAATATAATCATATGTAAAAATTAAATAATGTCAAATAAAATCAAAATAAATCCAATTAAATTATAAAATAAAAATTAAATTAAATTAAAGGGAATAAATCAGCAAAACAATATAATTAATACCTTCCCTCTGACACTGGTACAGCAACATGTCTGCTGGAACAATGCCGCATGAAGAGGCAGTCTAGCCTTCCCATAATCATCGCCAGTACCATGTTGGGGCTAACCCGAAACCTGCTCACTAAGGACGCGGCCCGTTTGCGCACGGTTACGTGAAAGCAGCGATGTACAGTTCGCTCTTAAGAGCGCCTTAACCTCATTCGAGCACCGTGCAAATCTCCGGGCGATCATGTTTATTTATCGTTTTTCATGCTCTTACAGAACGCCCTCCGCTCCCGTTGCATGTCAGCGTTATGTTTGAGGTCGACAGTTAAAACATGCCCCAAGTATGTAAACTGGAGACCCCCGAGAACTGAAAACCCTTTCCAAAGGAACCCCGTTGAGTCTGACCGGAGGTTTGCTTCTCTGACATCTCGCACTGGCGGTCTCGAAGATCATACACTGGCTCTTCTGTACATTATACATTAAACCGTGACCACAAGCATATTCCTTGCATTTTTGTAACAACTTCTGCAAACCGCAGACCGAAGCGCTCATCAGCACCATGTCGTCATAACTTACACTTTTGACTCATAATACGTGGCTCTGCTTCTTTTATTAATTTTCTTGTTAATGTGACAGCCGACACGCTGACTGCTGAGCGCCACGATCAGCCCGTTAATATACAAATTAAATAGATTAGGGGTCTTTAATACCATCGGTACTCACAGGAAGGCCGGAGCGTAAGTTTTCTTTTCGGGTGCCCTTTCAGAGACCGCGGAATTCTCCGTTGTAATGTTTTATATCTAGAGCAAACATTCTTATTTGGTCCTGATGATTTTGGCAACGTTTGAATCGAGACTTTAACACTCTCCTGCAATCGCACATTTCTCTGTATAACAATCCTGATTTAGGCATACCACATAATACCCAATCGAGGAACTTAGATTTGGCCAGCCTGTGAGCCTCGCTGACATGTTTGTTCCACCCGGCTATGCGCGGGCTACCCCCACACTTCCCCGTGCTTCCCCGACTCGCCACTGCCGCGTCACGGAGGGATTCCATAATTTTATGAGCACACACCGAATAAAAAATAATTTACGAAGTGATAACCGTAAGCGTAAAAATGCAAATGATTTCAAATTCATTGTGGATGTGTTTAAATATATTTCTTCTACCCTCTTACAACCTAATAGATTTATTAGAAAAATAATTACCAACTAATGACCTCTACTCCCGTGACTCTACTGACCGTTAATCGATTTGTTTACTTCATTTTTTATGAATGGCAGTACTGTGCGATGGAGTGTTTTACATTCTTACAGTTGAAAGTAGCAAATCGATTAGGACCACTATCCATTTTTTCTTGTTGGGACCGTCGGCTTCGGTTAGATGTACACCGTTTGTTGTCTTGTGTTTGAAGTTCACAAACCGCCGAAATAAGACGCCTGCAGGCCATAAAAAATCGTGCATGTACCTTGATAGATTAGCCTCCAATGTTATATACAACTAATATGCTTTGTGTCCCCTTTCAAATTTCATATTTATTCTCTCTAAAGACAGTTTCCCGTGTTCTTTTGTAAATAATATTTATTTATTTATTTATTCACATACCTACATACGCTACCATTACAGTCTCCCAATTCGGTAGTGTAGTTAATTCACTAGATATTACTAGATATTAGTTGTAAGTACATTGTTACTAACAAATTATGGACCTGGTCTGAAATAAATGTTTAATAATAATAATAACAATTACTAATTTCCATCCATGCCACAATGGATTTACAAATTAAAAACTTATCACGTGTAACGTTATCCTTGCGAGCTCGCTCAGTAAACAGGAGAAAATATCTATTCTTCCGGCAACCAGTGTGCGCATTGTTCGTGTCAGGGGAACGTTGTCTAGCTTTTATTATGTCACTTTCTATAGTCGATTTATGTACATTTTTAATAAAAATTGGATTTTTTCTATCTGCTCCACGAAATATGCACCCCAAATCTCTGGCTGCACCTGACTTGCCTACAAAACGATATTTCGCTGACCTTTTACAATGCACTAGCTCTCTAGCCAGCCTTCGTTATGATTATAGTTTGCTTTGGTAATAGTTTCGCATACATACACCGGCCGCTGTAAACTGTCCTTAACAGGCAGTCAGCTGATCCGCTATCTGCAAAGGTAAACTAGGTGCTTATGACATCAACGCAGGGCTAGGCATAGAACCGGTCCGCGCGTTCGCCTCTTGACTCAACAGCAACTGGTGCTCCGACTGTCACTTCAAAACCAAGTGCCTAGCTGTAGCGGTAGGTTGTCAGCGGTAATTCGAATATTCCCAGTGCACTGATAAGCCACCTCGCTGGGTCCCGGTAGCGAGACCACAATCTTGATATGACTCTCTGACTGGTGCCAAAGACATCATCAATATTGTACAGGTTCGCACCCGCTACCAGCATGTCTATTGCTCCCAACTTCTCTTTACTATGTCGGCATACTATGGGACTAGAAAAACCAATAGTATAAATGTAATTATCAAATTGTAACAAAAAAAACTATAGTCTTTTAAAGATACAGACGAAAACCTATCGAGATAAATTTTATTTTAATGGCTGTTTTTATTTTATTTGTTCATTTATACTTCACGCACATTTTGTACAGCGGCGGGCTTAATGCCATAGGCATTTTCTACCAGTCAACCTTTGGGTGATGCAGAAACAAGCCAAACCATTTAATACCATTTTATACTTTACAGTTCTTCCTAAACCTGAAATATCCGTATACACTAATGATGTGTGTATAAAAGCGTGATAAAATATTTTATTAAATTTGATAGGAAAATCCATAATTATCATCTCCTGTCGTATGTTGTCGGAAATCGTTTAATCGAAACAATGATTTTGCAAAAGCACCAAACACATGATCAAAAGGACTTTGTACTACTGCAATAAAAGTGTTAGACTCCTAAATACATACCCATAACTAAACAATGGAAATAGCGAGCTTAAACAATTATAATTTTATCTATTTCAGGTTGTTCTCCGGGGACGTGCTTCAAAAGCTTCTAGCATCATCGTGCGATCCGTTTACTATAGACCAGATCCTCTATTAGAAAATTTTATGTATAAAAGAATTAATAGCTTATCTTCCTCAATGGAAGCTTTTGTAATCTTGCCTGGAATTACTTTACCGACTATATCATTTCCAGCCGCTGATGCAGTTCTAAATAATTTTGACAAAAAATTCACGAAGGTGGCTGATCCCACTCTGAACGAATCTACCACGGTGATTGATTCCACTACGAAAGAATCAACCACAGTGACTGATCCCACTATCGTAGAATCGACCACGTTGACTGATGCCACTAAGATAGAATCAATCATGGTGACTGATCCCACTACGATAGAATCAACCACAGTGGCTGATCCCACCACGATAGAATCGACCGCGTCGACTGATCCCATTAAGATAGAATCAACCACGTTCACTGATCTCACTACGATAGAATCAACCACGGTGAGTGATCTCACTACGATAGAATCAACCACGTTCACTGATCCCACTACTATAGAATCAACCACGATGACTGGATTCACTACGATTGAGTCTACCACGTTAACTGGCTCTACTAAGATGGAATCAACTACTTTGATTGATCCAACTACGATAGAATCAACCACGGTGACTAATCCCACTACGATAGAATCAACCACGTTGACTGATGCCACTACGATAGAAACAACCACAGTGACTTATCCCACTACGATAGAATCTATCACGTTGACTGATCCCACTTCAATAGAATCGACCACGTTGACTGATCGAACTACCATAGAATCAACCACCTTGACTGATGCCACTACAGTAGAATCAACCACGGTGACGGATCCCACAACGATAGAATCAACAACGTTGACTGATTACACTACGACAGAATCAACCACGGTGACTGATCCCACTACAATAGAGTCTACCACGTTGACTGGCCCCACTACGTTGACTGATCCCACTATCATAGAATCAACCACGGTGACGGATCCCACAACGATAGAATCAACAACGTTGACTGATGGCACTACGATAGAATCAACCACGGTGACTGATCCCACTACGATAGAATCTCCCACGTTGACTGGCCCCACTACGATAGAATCAACCACGTTGACGGATCCCACAACGATAGAATCAACAACGTTAACTGATGGCACTACGACAGAGTCAACCACGGTGACTAATCCCAACACGATAGAATCGACCACGTTGACTGATCCCACTACGACAGAATCAACCACAGTGACTTATCCCACTACGATAGAATCTATCACGTTGACTGATCCCACTACAATAGAATCGACCACGTTGACTGATCCAACTACCATAGAATCAACCACCTTGACTGATGCCACTACAGTAGAATCAACCACGGTGACGGATCCCACAACGATAGAATCAACAACGTTGACTGATTACACTACGACAGAATCAACCACGGTGACTGATCCCACTACGACAGAATCTACCACGTTGACTGGCCCCACTACGATAGGATCAACCACTTTGACTGATCCCACTACTATAGAATCAACCACGTTGACTGATGCCACTACAGTAGAATCAACCACGGTGACGGATCCCACAACGACAGAATCTACCACGTTGACTGGCCCCACTACGATAGAATCAACCACTTTGACTGATCCCACTACCAGAGAATCAACCACGTTGTCTGATGCCACTACGATAGAATCAACCACGGTGACGGATCCTTCAATGATAGAATCAACAACGTTGACTGCTGGCACTACGACAGAATCAACCACGGTGACTGATCCCACTACGATAGAATCAACCACAGTGACTTATCCCAATACGATAGAATCTATCACGTTGACTGATCCCACTACAATAGAATCAACCACGTTGACTGATCCCTCTACGATAGAATCAACCACGATGACTGATCCCACTACGATAGAATCAGCCACATTGACTGCTGCCACTACGATAGAAACAACCACAGTGACAGATCCCATTACCATAGAATCAACCACAGTGACTGATCCCACTACGATAGAGTCTACCACGTTGACTAGCCCCACTACGTTGACTGATCCCACTATCATAGAATCAACCACGGTGACGGATCCCACAACGATAGAATCAACAACGTTGACTGATCGCACTACGATAGAATCAACAACGGTGACTGATCCCACTACGATAGAATCTTCCACGTTGACTGGCCCCACTACGATAGAATCTTCCACGTTGGCTGGCCCCACTACGATAGAATCAACCACTTTGACTGATTCCACTATCACAGAATCAACCACGTTGACTGATGGCACTACAGTAGAATCAACCACGGTGACGGATCCCACAACGACAGAATCTACCACGTGGACTGGCCCCACTACGATAGAATCAACCACTTTGACTGATCCCACTTCCATAGAATCAACAACGTTGTCTGATGCCACTACGATAGAATCAAACACGGTGACGGATCCCACAACGATAGAATCAACAACGTTAACTGATGGCACTACGACAGAGTCAACCACGGTGACTGATCCCACTACGATAAAATCGACTACGTTGACTGATCCCACTACGACAGAATCAACCACAGTGACTTATCCCACTACGATAGAATCTATAACGTTGACTGATCCCACTACAATAGAATCGACCACGTTTACGGATCCCACAACGATAGAATCAACCACGGTGGCTGATCCCACTACGATAGAATCAACCACGGTGACGGATCCCACAACAATAGAATCAACAACGTTGACTGATTACACTACGACAGAATCAACCACGGTGACTGATCCCACTACGATAAAATCTTCCACCTTGACTGGCCCCACTACGATAGAATCAACCACTTTGACTGATCCCACTACCATAGAATCAACCACGTTGACTGATGGCACTACAGTAGAATCAACCACGGTGACGGATCCCACAACGATAGAATCAACCACGGTGGCTGATCCCACTACGATAGAAACAACCACAGTGACCAATCCCTCTACGATAGAATTAACCACGATGACTGATTACACTACGACAGAATCAACCACGGTGACTGATCCCACTACGATAGAATCTTCCACCTTGACTGGCCCCACTACGATAGAATCAACCACTTTGACTGATCCCACTACCATAGAATCAACCACTTTGACTGATGGCACTACATTAGAATCAACCACGGTGACGGATCCCACAACGACAGAATCTACCACGTGGACTGGCCCCACTACGATAGAATCAACCACTTTGACTGATCCCACTTCCATAGAATCAACCACGTTGTCTGATGCCACTACGATAGAATCAACCACGTTAACGGATCCCACAACGATAGAATCGACCACGTTGACTGATCCCACTACGACAGAATCAACCACAGTGACTTATCCCACTACGATAGAATCTATCACGTTGACTGATCCCACTACAATAGAATCGACCACGTTGACTGATCCAACTACCATAGAATCAACCACCTTGACTGATGCCACTACAGTAGAATCAACCACGGTGACTGATCCCACTACGACAGAATCTACCACGTTGACTGGCCCCACTACGATAGGATCAACCACTTTGACTGATCCCACTACTATAGAATCAACCACGTTGACTGATGCCACTACAGTAGAATCAACCACGGTGACGGATCCCACAACGACAGAATCTACCACGTTGACTGGCCCCACTACGATAGAATCAACCACGTTGTCTGATGCCACTACGATAGAATCAACCACAGTGACGGATCCTACAACGATAGAATCAACAACGTTGACTGCTGGCACTACGACAGAATCAACCACGGTGACTGATCCCACTACGATAGAATCGACCACGTTGACTGATCCCACTACAATTGAATCAACCACGTTTACGGATCCCACTACGATAGAATTAACCACGATGACTGATCCCATTACGATTGAATCAACCACGGTCACTGATCCCTCTACAATAGATTCAACCACGGTGTCTGATCCCATTACGATAGAATCAACCACAGTAACTAGTCCCACTACGATAGAATCTATCACATTGACTGATCCCACTACATTAGAATCAACCACGTTGACTGATCCCTCTACGATAGAGTCAACCACGGTGACTGATCCCTCTACTATAGAGTCAACGACGATGACTGATCCCATTACGATAGAATCAACCATGATGACTCCCGCTACCATTGAATCAACAACCTTGACAGGTGACACTACGATAGAAACAACCACAGTGACTAATCCCACTACGATAGAATCAACAACGTTGACTGCTGACACTACGACAGAATCAACCACGGTGACTGATCCCACTACAATAGAATCGACCACGTTGACTGAGCCCACTACAATAGAATCAACCACGTTTTCTGATGCCACTACGATAGAATCAAACACGGTGACGGATCCCACAACAATAGAATCAACAACCTTGACAGGTGACACTACGATAGAAACAACCACAGTGACTAATCCCACTACGATAGAATCAACCACGGTGACGGATCCCACAACGACAGAATCACCCACGGTGACTGATGCCACTACGATAGAATCGACCACGTTGACTGAGCCCACTACAATAGAATCAACCACGTTGACTGATCACACTACGATAGAATCTACCACGGTTGACTCGTCTGAAAGCCCTGACACTGAAGACATCGCAGGATTAAGCGCTTTTGTTATTTCAGTCATAACTTTGAGTTCTGTTGCTGTTGTAGCTGGGATTGGATTTACAATCTGGTTCTTCGCATGCTTTAAAACAGGTCTACTGTTAGGCACCTCTTCATATAATTTAGATGGCACTAGTGAGATACCTTAGTAAAGGTATCTCACTAGTACCACCTAAAGTGCCACCAGCTGTGTTGAAATATGGTTGATCACGTTATGTGAACAACACCAAAAGTGAAATAGTCGGTTTATTTGTGTTGAATTTATTGAATTGGTGTATTAGCAAGACATTTTTGCTGTTATTCTTTGAAGAATTCTTTATGTTTCTGTCACTCAGGTCATAGCAGCAGTAAAAAATCCAGTGTGTGATATTTTTACGTCCGTGCGAACGTGGTCTCAAAAATTTTATGAAATATATTTTAAAGTCAATTTTGGATAATTTTATCCTTCTGTCAAGAATTTTTGTTTAAGCATTTTAGTCAAAAGCCACGGCTGCTGGAAGAGCCGCGCGCTCGGACCAATCTTTTAAGTGAGGCGCCACTGACGCGTGCACTCCGCACTCTTAACCTCATAACTAGTGACACGGACCTTTTTTATTGTTCTCTGAGTGAGTTCACAAAGAATGCATTGTATTGTTTGTTGTAACTTACAAAATGTAATTATTATAATAAGTAAATAATAAGTTAGGATATGTACACTATCGCAATAGGTTACCCTGTAATGAAAGATGTAAGTTGGATAATAAATAAATAAATAAATACTTATGTAATTTTTACTCGCATATACTTGTTCAATTTAACAAAAAAAATAATTATGACAAATTTAGTATAATAAACACGGAAAAAATTGTATGTTTGTTTTTCCGTGCCAGAACTATTTGCCCTCAGTTGAATCATGGAGACAAATAAAAGATTTAGCTGGGATTGGATTTACAATCTGGTTCTTCGCATGCTTTAAAACAGGTCTACTGTTAGGCACCTCTTCATATAATTTAGATGGCACTAGTGAGATACCTTAGTAAAGGTATCTCACTAGTACCACCTAAAGTGCCACCAGCTGTGTTGAAATATGGTTGATCACGTTATGTGAACAACACCAAAAGTGAAATAGTCGGTTTATTTGTGTTGAATTTATTGAATTGGTGTATTAGCAAGACATTTTTGCTGTTATTCTTCAATCATGATCATGATGAATCATGGAGACAAATAAAAGATTTAAAATAATTTTTAAAATATGCTTCAACTCCAAAGCTTGAGAAACAATATTAATCCACTAAACGTAACGTAGCTTGAAATGCAAGCACCGCCGCGCGCTGCCAGGAAAGTGAAGAGCGATTCGTAAATGTTTGGAGCGAAATAACTTTGATTTTAACATAACCAACCTGCTTCTTTTTACTCTTTTTTATTTCTTTATATCGATTGCACTACAAAGACCAAGTCATTTTGCCGCGGATAAACAACTACTAAACTTTCAGCGTGTGTACGTGGGACACTCAAAAAGTTCTACGAAAATAAAAATAAATATTCCATAGGTAATTTTTTCAAAGTACTCTCCACTAGCTTCTATACAAAGTTTCATGCGTCTGAACCAGTTTTCGAAACACTCTTTCCAGTCCGCCGTAAACACCTCGTTTACAGCCTGCTCGAACGCTGACAGCGCATCTTCCGGCGACGAAAATTGTATCCCTATGAGCAGATTTTTTATTTTAGGAAATGAAAACAAGTCACACGGTGCTAGGTCAAGTCTGTAAGGAGGGTGACCCAGGAGTTTGACCGGCGTGCTGTCCAGGAAGTCCCTCGTTTTGAGCGCGTTGTGCGAAGGCGCGTTGTCGTGGTGGAGCAATAGCCCGCGGAGCCCAGTGTTTAGTCGCTTGTTGCTCACAACAGAGAAAACTTCCGCCAAGCATTTGGTAGTATAACATTCAGCGTTGATGCTTCTTTGGTTCCGTAAAGGAATTGACACCAAGTAGCAAGTCAAATTGAAAACGGGCCTGCTTCTGAGTATTGGTGAAGTTGTGCGGCACCCAGCGTGAAACTATCCTCCTCACGCGAAGATGCACGTGTAGAATTCCGTGAAGGCTTTCCGATCCAACCTGCAGTATGAGCTGAATCTCTTGATACGTAACTCGCCTATTGTCTTAAATTTTTCACTGCTAGCACGTTCTTTGGTAACAGCCGCCAAAGGGCGACCACTTCTTTCTTTATACCCCTCAGTTAATTTATTATTTATTTATTAGTTTTCTCACCACAATATAACAAAAATAGATATTAAATGGTATCAGAGTCAGACAACACTGTAATATTGTGAGAGAGTGGTGCCTAAACTAAGCTCTAGGCCTGTATTTCAGGACACCAGGTCTCCACCCTTTTACAAAGTTTTACATTTAATTTTGATATGTACTTGTACACTGACAACCAAGAAAAGAATTATAAAAACATTGGTGGCTCAAATATTAGTGGAACTAATTTTGTTAAATAAGTTAGTTATGTGTGGAGTTGTGTGTGTTTGGTGTGGTGTTGGTCAGTGTGAGCGACGTGTGGGTGTGTGTATGTGTGTTAGGCGCTTTTTGGTAGGTTTATATTTTGTTAGGGTGCTATAGCTGCGATATTAATTACACTAAAGAGGTAAGTATGTTTTCAGTATCCTCGTAATTTAGTTGTTGTAGTAGGGCAGTAGCTTTCATTTTGCACATAGTTTTAGTGAGGTTAACTATAGGTGACATCCTGTTTATTTTAGTATATAGAAAACCACCTAGGTGGCAGAAAAACCGCTTAGAAAACTGGGTAGTTGATTGGTGTAGTAGATGGCGGTCTACGGTGTTGTATCGTCTTTTAAGATGTGACGCCGTGGGATGATAGGTAATTACGGAGTGCTGTTTTAATATGATGCTTAGAATAAATTGTTGACGCACTCTCAAAACTTTAGCCTCCTTGTATAAGAGCTCTGTGGGATAGCGATAAGGCAGGAATGAAGACACTTTTAAGATAGCTCTCTGGGCTCTCCAACTCAATCATTGTAGTTTTTGGAGCACCTCCCCAGACAGAGATGCAGAGAGTAGGTTAAGAGTGACTGAGCCAAAGCAAAGTATACTGATTTCTTTAACTTGTCATCAGCCACCAGTCTCAAGGTTTTGAATATATAAATTAGCTTGCGTAACCTGGTTTTTAATGTATCAATGTGTTCCTGGAATCTAAGGGTACCATCGATTATAACTCCCAGATACTTAACAGGTGTAGTGCTGCAAAGGTGAGCGCAGGTGCACATATGGTTATGGTGCGGTTCTGGACAATCGTGTGCTATTATTGTATAGGGCGCTGGGGTGTTTGGGACGTTACTATTTGCTCTAACAGAGAAGGTTATATAATTGGTTTTCTCCGCGTTGAGTGTTAGAACATTACTGCGTAACCAACTAGACATAGTGTTAAAGCCCAATTGCGCGTTTGAAAAAACTTCGTCCCATGTATCAGCGCTAAAGTGGAGCGCCGTGTCATCTGCAAACGTTATAATCCTACCCCTGGGGAGTGTGAGCATACCCAGGTCATTAATATACATAAGGAACATAGTGGGACCTAACACGCTTCTTTGAAGGACGCCATATGAGACAGTTTGTTCGTCACTAATGTGTTTATCTATTTTAACGCACTGGGTACGCTCACTCAAGTAGTCCACAAAAGTTCAAGTTGAAGCCCTCTTATTCCCAAACTCTCCATTTTTTGGGTGAGAATGGCCACAGAAACCGTGTCAAATGCCTTAGCAAGGTCTAAAAATATGCCCAGCACCTTTTTCCCCTTGTCCAGGTTGGTGACAACATAGTTTGTCAAATCATGTACTGCGTCGGACGTTGATTTGCCAGACCGAAAACCGTATTGTGTTGGAGATAGAAGGCTATGTTTTTCGAGGTACTCAACAAGCTTGTTGTTCATTATCCTCTCTAGAACTTTTGACAGTGCTGGTAAAACAGCTATGGGCCTATAATTGCTGACACGGCTTCTGTCCCCACTCTTATAGATCGGGTGTATGATTGATCTTTTAAAGACTTTAGGGAATTTACCTGTTGCGAGAGCCAGATTGCAAATATATGTAAGCGGAGGTACAATAGAGGCTTTATATTTCTTAAGAAGACTACTTGATATTCCATCCCATCCCAGTGCACAATCACTACGTAGGGACATTAATAATGCCTCAACCTCGTATTCGTCCTTTGGCAGTAAAACCATTGAATTCAGGTTATTGTTGTTGAATAATTTGATAGGTTATGGTGGACTTATTATTTTTTCCGCAATCTGCTTGCCAATTTGAACAAAGATATCGTTAACAGAATTAACCTATATTTTTGGAGTAGATGACAGTGTTAAGAGATGATATGGTGTTTCTTTCTTTTTAGTCCTTTTTGTCAAACTATTTATTGCGGCCCATAGTTGCTTGGGGTTTGCTCCAGCTTTGCTTATTAGATTTTTATCATATTCTCTTTTTAATTTCTTTAATAATTTGTTACAAAAGTTTCTGTATCTGGTAAAAGTTAGTTTTAGAACATTATAATCTGGCGCTTTTTTAATTTTTTTATGTGAATTGTCTCTGTGGCGAACACAGCGAAGAAGCCCTGGGGTTATCCATGGTTTCATAATTTTTTTACGGTTTGGCACTTTAGTAGTTTGTGAATTTACCTCTATAACTTGCTTTATTAGCTTAACCATAGTTTCTGCTGCTACATGAGGATCTTGATTGTTATAGACGTCACTAAAGTCTAGTTGCTTAATGTCCATATCTAAGTGGTCGTCATTGACTCTATGAGAGAAGCGGTAATCCGCTTCTCTCATAGCCGCAGTTGTGGTTTCTTTTGATAGAAACAGCAATACCGTGTCATGATCAGTCAGTGCAGAATGAGCAACAAGTGTAGAAGCAGGCCGCTGACTCTTTAAGACAAAGTGATCAAGACATGCTTGTTGTCTGATGGGCAGTGTATGGGCAGGCAGTAGACCATGTGACGCCAACAAGTTTAGGTAGTTATGCTTGTTTGGGTCACGGCATAGATCGTGGATATCAATGTTTATGTCTCCGCAAATTATTATATTTTTGTAGCGTGCAATCTTGGTTAAGGTATCATTTAAGGAATTTAGAAAGTTTGTGATATCTTTATAGCCTGGAGGTCGGTATATTGCTAGAAGTAGTGTATTTTGGTCTATTTTAATTTGGAGACAGTTGGCATTTAAGAATGTGGGTTCTTCTACGGAGACCTTGAGCTCCCTCCTAACATAAACAACAACACCCTCATTTTGTGTAAGATTGTTGATAGTGCTAAAACGATCATAGCTGTCATCAAATCATCAGCATATCTGATCAAATCAGGTATGCTGTGTGTGCCAGGAAGCCAGCACTCTGTTAATGTAATAATATCCCATTCAATTTTTGTTTTAGTTAGGATTGTATAGAAACCTGAAATATTTTTTGCAATACTACGGATATTTTGATTCAGTATTTTGAGTGACAAGTTTGGCTTAAAATTAGGCAGAACACAGTTGTCAAGGTCACAGTTCGCCGAGTCCGAGACAGAGACTAAATCGATATTTTGTGTGTTCAGTAAATTATCGAATTTTATGGATATATTTCTCAATTTTCAAACTTTTATTATTGCTTTTAATTCTGTGTTTCAAAGTTAATGTAACTACGACGCAAATTATGGTTCTATGGAGAAGTGTTTTAGCAACATAATGTTTCTCGTAAACCGCCGTGCAAATTATTACGTGTAGATATGAGGTATGTGTAATGTATAATATAATTTGAAAATAGTGAAATAATGTGTGTTTCATTTGAGATTCTTAATATGATTTTAAAGTAGTAGTGTTGATATGTGTAAATTAGTTGTTGGTTAGTAATATTTAGCATAAAAATTATAAACAAAACAGATTTTGGTAATTTAAACAAGAGGGGGTGTAATGAAATGAAGGAGCTTAGTCACTTTCGTTTGTGCAAGTTTTTCAGATCGTCTTCTGATTTGATTAATCTACTAGGCATGCCCTGCTTCTCGCGCACGTATACCTTTCCATTTACCGTCCAGATTTGTTCATAGTCACTATTCTTTATAAATTCTCGTGCTAGGTAATGAAGACGTCTTGTCATGGTGGTGAGGACTTCAGAGATGTACAAAGGATATTTAGGGCACTTTTCTTGCAGAAGCGTAGTGTTGAGACGATTTTCTTTATTTATCTTGTTGTAATTTTTTGTAGACGTCAGAAATTTTTCTTTCAGTGTAGGGGACGATAATTCCTCAATAACCATACCAGTTGACTCTGTCTTGCTCTTCAGGCGGAAGATATTTTTAATGTCATTATTCTTTAAAGGCTGGCTGATGACGTTGCCGAGTTTCTGGATTGTGTTTGTGAGGGTTTCACTGGTTTCATGCTCTGAGGTAGGGATGTTTTTTATTTCACTCGAACTCGCTTTGAGACTTTTTTCCAAAAAGTCAATTTACTGTTCCAGTGCGTTTATTACTGTCTGGTTTTTGCTGCAGTCTGCCTGTAGGTTAGATATATCCGCAATAGCGTTATCATATTTATCAGATTGACCGCGCTTAAATTCGTTATACCAACGATACACGGTTGCCCTAAAAGAGCCTTCATGCATGAATGCCATTTAAAGTCTATCGTACGATTTTTCCGGTTTCAGGCGACACTTGAAATCGTAAAAAATCATAGCGCAAAAACGTTCCCGGCGCAGATCCATTTTCTTATGAGACACCTTAATTTAAATTAGCTCGCCAACAATGTGGATGGAAATTTTCAAATTGGAACGTACCTATTTTTACTTTCAAATAATCTCATAATTTTCAAAATAGACACTAATAACAGCCTTATTTATAAAACTCTGGCTAACCATTAGTTAGTCACTGCTTAGCTAACCAATTAGTTAGCTCTAAATCAATGCTTAACTTTTCTTTATTTAGTTAGCAAGTGATTAGTACAGAAACGGAATAGAGGTGAAATTATGTATTTAGCACAGATTAAAATCAAAATAGAAGACTACAAAACAGAATTTCAAAAATAAAGTTGTCAAACCCACGATTTTTGTATCTGTCGTGACTTTAACAGACGTATGTCAGAAATTACATCAGAACATTTTAATTTGAATATAATTATTTATTACGTTATTTCATTGTATTTGACATGGTAGCAATGAAAATAATTAGCTCCAATAATTGGAGTAAACTGGAAAAGGTATTTATCCCTGAATTTATATACACTTACTAATATAAACTAACCAAATGAATGTAAAACTGATGGAACATCAGTAGCCGATTATAGCTATGTTTTTTTCATGTCCTAGCTTGAATATACTCTTTTGGAAATGTATGTAGGTACTTGTCTCTATTATATATTACTTCCTAATTCTTATCGCTGTTGCAACAGGGTTTCAGTGTCTTTTAATGACAATTATTATACTTGTTTACAGGTACAAGTTTGACTGCTGCTATGAAAGCCACTATTAGCACCTAGCACCAATACTATTAAACCGCAAAGACGGGGAGGGAGGATACCATTAGGGCTGAGACTACGGTGAATTGATGAGAAATGAGAGTGGCATGAGAAAAGAATGGCACAGTCCATGTCTTTGTAAGAAGAATATTGGAAATCAAAAATAGGGAATTTATAACAAAAAATGTTACTTTATTAAATATCAAAATAAATTGTTTCTACAAAATGTCTTGTTATTTGTGTGAAATTTTTGAAAAACTTATTTCAAATCATATTTTAAGCAAAGATTTTTAAACGCTCGCGAGCCGAGCGATCGAAGCGAGCGCTGCCGCGGCAGTGACCGGCGAGCGCTGCCGCGGCAGTGACCGGCGAGCGCTAAGTTGGTCGCAGTTACTTGGCCATTTAGTATTAGTGCAAAGTGCGTTCCGTCACATGCAAGTTCGTTCATAATTTTTCGATGTTTTAAAATCTCGCGAGATAGATTATAAACTAACGATGCTCGTCATGTACGGTGACACATATATTGTGTTAATGTTTTTTATTATTATTATTAATTATAAGAATACTGAATATTTATTTACTTACTGGAAATAGGCATAAATTGATTTTAAATGCAACAATAAATATAAAATGATTGTAACTAGCAAAACTACGTATGCGAGTATTTGCAAGGTCGATATAATATGATTTATTTAATGTAAATATGATTATTTTTATTCACGTACATATTAGATTGTAAAATGTTTATCAGGTTTCTCTAGTTAGGCAGGTTAAACGAAAATGTTCCTAAAAATATGTCTGTCTAAAATATCATTAGCCTGTTTTTGTCTTCATTTTTTAACTTAAGAATATCTTTGAGTGATTAGTACATTTTTGAAGAAAACAGTATAATTTAAACAAATACGTTGAACATTATGTACATTACACATATTGGTTTTGCTCTGATTTAACTTTTTATTGAACTTTTCGAGATTCACATCGCAATTTTTGCCACTTGAGGCGAGTTTTTTTTCTCCTTTTCTCTTCGGTGCCTACCAGCTTGCGTTCGAATAAATAATTACAATGTTGTTGAATTTATTTATGAACTTATGTTGAACGAACAAGTTCAGAGTGACTTTACGTGACTGATGCCATGTTGATGCATTATTATTTTCCTCACAAAGATGAAGTTAAATGTTAGTAGATGTAAACGTCGAGGCAAGAACTTTAAATCACCAACAGGATTTCCACCTCATCCTTCCTATTCTTCTTATCTGCCTAGCTTTTTCCCAACTACTACCACAAGGTCAGTTTCCAGTCTGACCGGAACTCAGCTGAATACCAGTGTTTACAATACCCCTTGGTACTCGTTAGACTGGTTGTCAGACTTTTGGGTTCTGACGACCCGTATCGACTGTCAAAGATCCACGCATAACAGCCGGCACCAACGGATTAACGTGAATTCCGAGGCATGGAAGGGAAGAGGTTTTGTATGTACAGATGGTCACCCATCCACGAACCAGCCGCGACAAGCTTAACCTGATCGATCGACCCGTGGGGATGTTATTATTTATGCCAACTTCTCATCTAAAGTTATTTCTTTCCCTGTTGCTGTTTTGAACCATCAATCACAACAGCAGCTGCTCAATAATTGCAGTATTTGATTTCTGACAACAATACACATACCAGCATAATGCATAAAATATGGGTGCATATAAAAAAAAAACAACGTCCGTGGCTAGCAGCCACTTAGTTTTATAAATTGCATAATTTATTACCCAAAGACCGCCCCTTGCTTATCAGGAAAACGTAAATATTAGCTCTGTATTTACATGGTGCCCACTGATATTTTTGAAAACATACTACGTATTGACTTAAACTGATTGTAACTAAACCTACTACTAACATATCTGTATGAAAACCACTTTATTGGATACTCAATCTCGTATAATCAAATCTTACATCTTTTATAGAATAGTCTCTAGCCCTCAATGGCGACTGCCACAGATAATCTCAAACCCCAAAACCCCATAATCTTGTTCGGATACATAAACATAACACAACACTTAAAGTTATTAATTAATTCGGAAACAATATCCATTAGTAGATTTTAATTGAACCTGGATTATACAGTCCTGTGTAAGACAACAAACAAAATTATAAAACAACACTCAACCTCACTACCTAGGAAAGCCTCCTCTCTGTGAGAGGGAGTGTTCCATAATCCATTGGTGGATGTCACATGTCTTCATTTTTGCTTCTAGGCCATGCCGGTTTCCTCAAGATGTAATCCTTCACCATTTTAAGAGCAGTGGTGATGAAATAAATTACACAAAGTGCCTGCTTGGGTCTCACAAATTTGGGCAAAAAAGTGACATTTTCTGGATTAAGTAGACATAGCTAACTAGCTATAGTGTATTGAATATCGTTATAAAAGGCGCACATTTAACCGTATAGTTTGTAAGTGCATGCGATTGTAAACGAACACACAAACCTCTGCCAGCTCGGTACCATTGGACCCCAGAACGACGACATGCGACACCCTAATTAGATTATGTAAATATTTATTATGCTACCTATCATAAGAATGTGCGTTAATCAAGAGAATTAGATAAAACTCATATGTTAGGCGTATTCAATCTTTCATATTTAGCGCGCAAGTTAACTAATTTAAATCCAAGTCTGTAAATGCGAAAATCGCTATTTTGATGACAGTGGTGGTTGAGGCTAAAGAACATAAAATTTTGATTTCAAACATCCAAACTCCACCACAAGGGCAGTGAATAATACATCATTTAATTATTTGACGAATTTATCCATTGTTCAAGTTAAATAAGTAGTGGTAATGAAGCTATTTGATACCCAAAGTCGAAGTTTCGCGGCAATCGTAAATTTACACAAATACGAGTTGACACACACACATGAAAATGCGATTTAAAACATGACAAATCTTATTATTAATATTATAAACAACAAGAAATTGCCCAGATCTAAACGTAATTTACAAACACAAGTCCAATAACATGTAATAAGCATTACCACTACTTAATTTGTGTTAAAAATCGCCGACCCCTATGTTTTTTTTCTTATTCATAAGATGTGCGAAAGCGATTATGCCAAACAGTTCTTTTTTTCAATTTCGATCGACTCGATTAAAATGACGAATGTCTGAAATTGATATTTGGAAAATGATAAAAATTGGGAAGGAAAGTTTTAAGCAATGAAAACAATAAACGTAGTTTTTATTAATGGTTTATAGTTTTCTAACGTACTTATTTTAATCGTTTTTCGGATATGATAACAAAACCGAGTCTAAAGACGGGGGAAGACGAGTCTATGACCATAGATATGTACCTCATTTATGAATTAAGCGCCAAATTTTTTCTTTAATTGTTTTCAAATTCGGAACATGCGCTCGCTGTTCAAAATCATTTTAATTAATTGGACAATTATTTAGTGTAGAGTTTTGATACTTTCTGATGTTAGTTTGCTACGGAATGCCCAGTATATTTTTTTTCGGCAGGCTTAACAAAATTTGTTTGGGAATGATGATAAATGATGGTAGTTTTGTCTATTAGTTTACTTGAGTAATACCAACATTTTTGTGTGGTATTTTTCTATCGAAATTTAAAAAATACTGGCTAAGTGTATGTCGGAACACGCACATTGGTTCCGTAGTTGATATAAATATTTACTCTTGCAAATTGCAAAGCATTAATTTTATCGACTGCAATAATAAGTTTGTATTTCATAGTAATTCTCGAAAAAACTATGAAAAATAAAGTTAACTCTGCGGTTGTCACCGAAAATATCATCTAAGTAGTCAATTATCTTATCTTTTATCATTTTAATTATGAGATTCTACAATACCCCACACGTTTATGTACATTACGTTTACATACATTTGGTTTTCATTTCTGGGATCCATTTATAATTAATAAAATAAAACCACCCCTAATTGGCCACCCATTGTTTAGCGGTGGAAGAATACTCCTTTATTCAAATGTTCATCGATATGGTGTAAACGGACAGACAGACATCACGGATTTCGAGTTTACAACCGTAATGAAACTGACGTCTCTAAGAATTGATTCACAATATTGTGATTATTTGGAATAGCCGCCATCATAAAATCTTGAATGTTCATCTTATTTTGCAGCACTGTTCCCCGAAAAATTGATTTTCGGTTTCAGCACCAAAAAACCCAAAAACCACAATCCTGTGAAAAAACTACTCTGAGAAGAAAGGCCGAAACAAACATAATCCAGACCAAAATAAGTCCAGACATAATCTTTGTCAGGTCATGTGAAGACCATGTGGATTGATGTCTGAAATGGTCTTTTGTGGAAACTACGAAGACCCAAAAACATCAATTCGGTTAATATTGAGCAGTTTCGGTTTTATTGAAATATACATTATAGTAGATAATTATCATGAACCTCAGCTCTAATTATGTAAATAATTCCACTTTGAAAACTGGGCAACCGAACTACGAATATATTAAATACCATAATATTTTGTACTAATAATATAAATTATGAACAAACTTAACATTGTAGTTGAAAAACATGTTCCCCCATACATTCCAACTGTAAATATAAATTCATATACAGCATGTAACGAAAACCCTGTCCGATACTGAAGGGTATTATTTGGTATCGTAGTGCGTACACAAATACGTAATCATTTAATGGATACGAGATAATTATTTTTCCCCAATGACAACAATTAATTTAAAAAATTAAAAATAATCATACCAAAGGCAACACTGATCGCTCGACAGGGTTCACCAGAGTTCACCTACAGTTTCGTGTCAAAGAAGCCGCCTGAGCGCGGCGGTCTTTTGTCGCATGCCGCCAAAGAAACGTAGGACTAAAGACATCCACGTTTTGCCTACGCGTAGGTATCAGCTGATATTTTATTGTAGGCTTACGCACAATGACCCCGATTTCTGACCTTCTGTTTATCAAGTAACAATTATTATTGAGTTAATGTGATGTGCTTTTGGCAATGTACCCACTGTAGGTATCAGTTTATTAAAACATTTACTTGTTACATACCTCTATCTATCTAGAACATTAGTACACATTCGACACCTTTTTATTAAATTTGCACGTACTCTACGCAGCGCACATGTGTACGATTTGAGTGACTCGAAAGCTTCCACAATCCGAGCTGTTACTTCGATTTCCGAATCACACATTCACTCACAAATAAAAATTAACATATTCAAATATTCCTGATTGGTATACGACATTGTTCGCGATACTTTAGCGGCACGTGATACGTACGGACATCCGATCGCAAGCTATCTCCACGTGAGACTGGCAACCAAGTCGGCTACATCAAAGGGTCGAGGACACGTTATGAGTACTTACAATGCGGCTAGAGCACGGCGGTGTCCTTTGAAATAAAAATAGGCAAAAAATAAAAGATTTCGCCGGCCGGTGGAGTGTTGTCAACTTATGAAAATTTACCATACACATTAGTGTTACATTTCGCATGGTAACTAAAAATAAAAAAATCAATAACTTTTAGTTTTTATGAGTTACTTTTTCTTTTACTATTTTTTCTAGTACGTATGTTAAACCAGGAATACGCCTTTTTTGGATCGGACAGGGTTTTTGTTACATATTGTATACTATATTGAGAGATTTACCATGTTAAAGATTGTTGTTCCAAATTCTTATTTATTTTCCTGGAACTTATAATCATAGAACTATTTTCTGTACTTTATTTTATTTTATTTAGGGATTTCAGAGAGAAGGGTATCATTTCTTAACTAACTTTTTTTTATAATAAATAAAAAATAAAACAGAATAGTTAGACCCTTACAGACAGACTGCCCTTTAATTTCCCACTTAGTTTTCAAAACTTAAATAAATAAAACATGAATTTAAAAGCGATTTCATATTAAAAAAAATTTTTTTTACGTTACACGTCTGTGTTTGGGTCACAAAAATTCATATGTGTACCAAATTTCAACTTAATCGGTCCAGAAGATTTGAAGCAAATTGACAGTGATCCTTTATGGGTTCCGTTTTTTTTTCGGACGTACGAAAACCTGAAAGATTAAATCCCTATTCACATTGAACAAAAACAAAATAATGAAAATTGAGTTTTTATCCACAGAGTTTTTATTCAGTTTCTACAAAAAAAAAAGCAATCTCGATTTTATTGTGAGACTCGATTAGGCTAAATGCAACTTTTGAATCGAAATAAGTAAATTTAGTGTACGGTCAGTCAGCACTAAGAAGTGTCACGACGCAACACAAGTTTTACTATTTTTTTACAAGGCTTGATAGTGTGTTTTATGAAGTTTAAGTATGATGAACGGTAAAAGTAAGAAGGCAGATAGAATTTTAATATCTAAAATTTACCCTTTTGCATAAAGAGTGTAGGAGGTTTATTTAGGTACATATTTTCAGCGAATTTAAGTTGCCTACCTTTTGAATTTGTGTAGTAATACTTATTTTATACAACTTTCGCAGTACCACAAACTTATAGTTTATAATAATCGCGTTAACATATTTTTATTAATAAATTCGAATGTTTAAAGTTGATGTTGAGACCTAAATTTTATGACGTACCGCAATTCGCAACATCCCTTCGAGTCAGCTGATATGTCAAATGTCAAAATCTAGTCGAGTAGAGTGGTTAATATACATTGAATAAAGTATTACATTTTTCTGTACAGTTTCTGTTCAAGTTTTTTTACACGCATCATTACAGTTTTTTTATTAGCTTCACTTGTAACTATCTAACAAAATAACAAACAATGTTATAAAATCTTACAAGTAAATTTTAACCTACTTTTAATCGTCGTTTCGAAACGAAATTTTGTTCGTATATGTAGTTTGGATGACAAAACTATAATTTGGCATCTTGGAGCTGATCTGATTATGGAGTCAGGAGATGGATAGTGAAACTCTTCAGTGTCTGCTTGTAAACTCCACGAGTTTGATATCTTATGATTCCCTTTGACGAGTCCAATTTAATTGCACTTGGTGCCGAAGGTCTGATGATGGACCCAGGGGGTAGATAGTGGAACTCTTCAGTGTCTACTAATAATTACTTCGACTTTCGGCCTTCGATTTGTTTTGATGAGTCCAATAGGTTGCACTCGGTGTTGACGGTCTGATGATGGAGCCAGAGGATGGATAGTGGAACTCTTCAGTGGCTACTAGTAAACACCTCATGTTTGGGTTCATATGATTAGTTTTAACGAGTCCTATAGATTAAGTTTGGTAACGAGGGTCTGATGATAGAGCCAAGAGGTGATAGCGGACTGATAGTGGAGAGTCTACTAGTAGACTCCTCGATTTTGGGTTCATATGATTCGTTATGACGAGTCCAATTGATTGGGCTTGGTACCGAGGATCTGATTATGGAGCCGGAAGTTGATAATGGAACTCTTCAGTGGCTCCTAGTAAACTGCTTAAGTCATAACTTCGTTGACTGAATGAAGAATGTAACTAAAAGTGTGTGTGTGGTGTGATAAAATAATTAAATTGACTTGTATTATTGTTCTTCTTTTATATCCAATGATTAGGTCAAAAAGCGCAAATCAAATCAAATTTAAACAAAGCGCTCCACGTTCTTTGATTTTACCATTGGATGTTTACAAACAACATAATTTTAATTAAATTATAGTTCTGTGTAGGTAACATTTTAGACATTTCAAATATACTTAACTTTTAATGTACTAACGTAAGTTATATAATGTCGTTATTCTGATGTGTTTACACAAATCAAACGTTCCAACTCTAACTTAAAAAAAATAATTGCGCCTATGTATTATATAACAGCAATGTTAATGCAATGAAATACATTGATCATATTTTTCTTGCAGATTCAGAAACCACACAAGTTGTTATTAAATATACTGATTTTGTCTGTATTATTTGTTTCAATAATTCACCGTTTTACCTGTAAGCTTGGTTTTTTCAGATAGAGCAATAATTTGAGTGTACATAATCTACACAAAACGGGATAATTTATTTTTAAATATGCATCGTGGTGGCTAAAAAAGCTGCTTTAGGTTCTTAAATGGTGTTGGTAGGGCTGGACATTAGTGACTCTTTGAAAATGATTCGAGCTATGGGTAAACAAACGGGGTCACCAATCTTTCTTAATGCTAGTAACAAATTACCACGTCTATTATTGCGTATCAGATAATGTAGATTCGGCATTGATTGTCTAATAAACTCTTTTTTTTTATCTTGAACATTTTAGGTTACAAGGAATAATAATCATTTTCAGTCTTTATCGCGATGTTAAAAGTAAAGAAGTTTGAATATAATACAGAACTAAGCTAACTGATATTATTTTGATCCCATTGAAATCTAATTAGATCTAAAACTTCATGATTTTAGTACCTACGTAGAAAAGCTTTAGCCCTGAAAAAATCGAACCTTGGATTCCTTCCCAAGCAAAATCAAGTTATTCATTCAAACTAGGCTGAGAACAGCACTTTTTGACTTGACTTTCCGAAGGTCCCATCTACGAATTATTTTAAACGGAAATATAAGTTTAACACCTTATTATCTCTACATGGTTAAGAAAGACCATAATGACTTGTACTGATAAACCAAATGCCTACTGATATATTCATTGGTCTTCATCTCAAATACTGTCTGACAACACGTTCAGTAATTCATTTAATTGAAGTTTCTTAGCGACTTAGTTGTGCAACAAAATCCGTGCATATTAATGCGATTAAATGGATACAAATGAAAACTTATTTAAAGCGATAACGAGTGCAGCGCGTGATATTGCCAGGTCATTCGTATTTTACAAGATAAACAAGAAATGACTTTCATTCATAAAAAGTCATCGGATCCTAGTTTGAAATATGAGTTAAAAAGTACTATTGTCAGTGTGGTAAAGTTTATTGTGCTAAGAATACTAGCTGGTAGGCAAGACTGTTGTACTGCCCACGACACAATTGAATCTAGGAATATGCCTGTACCTCTAAATTATCATGTTTCCTTGTACGGGTCATTCAGATCTAGTTTATGTACCGGGTAAAACGGGGTGAATAGAGATGCAGGGGTGAATGGAAACGGATTTTTAAACTTTAAAAAGGATTTTAACATTGAAATAATAAAGTTTGTTGCCAACAAGGGCACTTAATCGTTAATCATAATACAGAAATTTTTGGCAACAAACATGATTATTTCAATGTTAAAATCCCCTTTAAAGTTTCGTTTCGATTCACCCCTGCATCCCTATTCACCCCGTTTTACGTTACATAAAGTCCGATCATATCTCATTTGTGAGAATAAGAGGATGATGATAATTGACAATCCTCAAAGATGTCCTAACAAACTCTCTCGCCTCGAATGAGAGATAAAATAATGTGTAATCTTGTCATGTGCGTATCTCCACCAAAACATAAAATAATTACATCCATAAAAATTATATTGTTTGTATGTTGCATACAAAGGCAGTTTCATTGACATACCAAATCTATACATTGTGTAAAACGAAGTCGCTTTTCGTAGTTGTGTGTCATACGTTTACTTAGTGCAATTAATTTAGATGCGGTTTTCACCATCATTACATAGATAATTAATTTCGTAAGGCTTATGTGTATTAAACAATAATATTTAATTTAGATCTAGCACAAATATCTCGATGGTTTGTCATGTCACCATTGCTCCTGTGCGAAAAAGGGATTTGCTAGTCTATAATGCGTCAGTGGAAACTATCACGGGCGATTTCCGCTATTTTCGACTAGACTCCAGTTTTATAGCACTGTAAATAAAATAAATAATAAGGAACAGGGGATCCGTTTATTTTACGCATTATAAAGTTCGGTTTGCCCTTTATTATTTGCTCCTTGATATTAGTCGAAGGTCTGGGAATAAAATTATTTAACAGATTTTTTTCACTGGAATAGAATACCACGGATCTTGTAACCTACACTTTGTTTTGTAATGTCTGGATGGAATTCACTTACCAGAAGCAAATTGTTTAGTACTTCTGGGCATACCTACTTATTGTATTGTCTCTCTATGTGCGCTTTTTGATGTGCTTCTGAGGCTTTATCATGTAACAGGTTCTACATCTTCGGTTTTACATTAAGGATTTGTATGATTCATAAAAACACTTACTTGGATGATAAGGAAAGAAAGCGCAGTTTTTATTACAATAATATATAATTTCCAAGCAAGAATAAGGAATGATATCGGTAAGATGTAATGTATATTGTATAAGAAATTAGTAAGTAAAATGCCTAGGCGCTCAGCAGTGGGACAGTGCCGCCGGCTAACTAAAAACAAAAGTAATTTCGGAAAACTGCAACAAAATTATTCCTAAATTAAAACTTGAACCGCAAACACATTCATTGTAGGTACTGTGGGAGAGGTACTTCAATAAAGCATATCTTTGGAATTAAAATAATAATAGTTATGATATCGTTTTATATTTTTACATCATATCTTTTTTTCAGCTAGGTACTTGTATTTCTTCTATTCTCTCTATTATGATTGTCTCGTAATTATGCCAGCAAAATTATAACAGAGCCGCGGAGTATTTCGTGATAAAACCATGCAGGTTAAATGGCTCTACAGAACATACCGCTATGAAATAGAACTCTTTGCCGGAGTCTGATTTCCGGTAGCTATAACCGGTAGTCTTCAAGTCTCGAGTGAATAGGTAACTTTTAGGCAAGCGTACATTGGGTTCCCTATGCAAAACAACGTCTCAGGACCCTTCACAATTATTGGCATTGTATTTACATACATATTACCTTCTGACTGCCTAATAATGTATCTTGTAAGGCCCGCCGCGCCTTGGTTTTTCAGAGGTCACAAACGCACACTGATTAATTTAAGTTTCCATAGGTTTTATCTCATACTACAGAAAATAACTAAATCACTGACTTAACTAAGTAAGAACATCCGAAATAAGTGCCTTGCCGACTTATCACAAAGAAAAAGGTGCCGAAACCTAGTCTCGCTAGTTAAAGCTGGTTCTATGACTGCGCCCAAAATACGCACTTTTTATGTCTTTATCACTTTATTTCAAGTGTATGTTTCATGTTCAGAGACGTTTGATGGTTCAAGGCTTTTTCTATCTACACAAATTAATCCATAGTATTTTAGCGTCTTAAAAAACTACATCATCGCCCAGCTATTATTTTGTTTGTGAAACTAAAGCAACGTTTTAAAATTATGGCATACAATAAATAATGTTAATATTTAGTTTAATTACAGCCAAATCCGCCGCACAACTCAAGTTTCATGAAGAAAGACAAGAGTTAGAACTAAGTATTAAATATCACCTACGAAAAACATTATCAATTGATATATCTCCTTTACATAGAACGTTATCTTATCCTCGATTAGTATGTGAATAATTATGATATTTGGTTATAACGCAAGCTTAATAATCATAGTAGATTTTGTGCCTATAGGCAAACATACATGTTTAAACTGGTGTTGACAAACGATATGTTACGAGAACTTTTTTTATTAACACTTTTAGTTTCGCATGCGTTTAGTGAATCTTGTGTAACCTATACATTTGAAGATGACTTCTTTGACCAGTTTACCGATCTGGGGATCTGTAGCAGTTATCACTTCTGGGAACTCGGGACTTACGATACCATTGATGTGACCGGTCATAATGAACGCAGTAGTACATTTATTACGCCTTTAGAGGATTTAAGTTGTGTCTCATCGTTCTTGTTTCCAATGACCGCTGGAGGTAGACTTGAAGTGCTAGTTTATATGAAGGCAAATTACCAAAATGACCAAGTAACTGTACTAGCGAACCAGTTTGTGGCAAATGGTGCTGACACCACTCTAGGAACCGCTGGTATCTCACCCCTTGCCCCAAATTACGCAGACGGGTGGCATAAATTGGTAGTGAACTTAAGCAGCCAGGGAACGTCTATGTCCTACGTAAGTTTTTTTATTTACATTTGATTTATTTTAATATTTATCACCACTTTTAGCGTAAAAATAAATACAAAATATATTAACAAAAATCATAAATTTAAATCAAAATCATTTATAACCATCTTATTTTACTGAACGGGTTCAGCACATCTAAAACGCGTTCAAGAGCTGTCAGTGCCAATACTGACAGCTATTAAAAGTAGTTTATGTGCTGATCGCGTTCAGTTTCATTGGTGAAATCCACCCTTAATACAGTTCTACCTCAAAGTTCAAATAAATTTAGAAAAAGCATAAATTTTAATATAAATCATCTTTAACCATCATCGTCAGATGAAAGCTTCTTAGTCAGGTACTTATACCTAGAAGTTCTAATCAATCGGTAAATTTTAAACTATTTTTTTATAAAATACATAAGAGCAGCGACATTTAAATGACATAAACATACCGTTTTGCGCACTCTGGTGCAGCCAGCTCTCTACAGCAGTAGCAGTATGCAGTTAATGTCAATACGAGATAAGTAGAGGAAGCAGAATTCCATAACAGTTTTAGACTTAAATTTGGCCGCGCGGACGTTACGTGGAAGATTAAGGTGTAATTTAAAATACTATTAGACAAGTTACATGGGATAGGAATACGAGAGAAAGCTCATGAATGGTTTGCATCATAGCTAAAGGATACAGCTAGTAGAAATTGAATATTTGGTTAACAGCACAAATTAAATAATTAAAATAAGATCCGACAATAAAGCAGTTAACGTGTCAATTACCCAAGGTAGTGTATTCAAAGTAGTGTATAAGATAGTCCCCATTTATTAAAAAACCAATCACAAATGGTGTTATTTGCTGACGATTCTTTAATTTTTAAGATAAGTAGACGTACATCAAATCTTGACGACGTAAATAACGCCCTGCTGCAGGTAGAAAATTGGTTTACTGCTTATAATTTAGTATTAAATGGGAAAAAAACAAAATGCATGAGGTTTGCTTTGCCGAATGTTAAAAGTACTGATTGTGACATAGTATTGAATCAAGAGAAACTAGAATTCGTTGATAAAACGGTTTTCTCGGGGATCACGCTCGACTCAAGGCTGCAGTGGGGTCCCCATTTGGCATCTCTTGCAGGACGGCTAAGTTCAGCAGCATATGCTGTAAGAAAAATCCGTCAGTTTACTAATGTAGATACCGTGAGGCTAGTCTATTTCAGTTAATTTCATAGTATCATGTCTTACGGTATCTTATTATGGGGACGCGAAGCAGACATCGAGTCAATTTTTATTCTGCAAAAAAGAGCCATCTGAGCAATATATGGCCTCCGCAGGCGCGATTCTTTAAGGGAACTGATTAAACATATTAACATCATGACAATAAATATATGAAAACATCATGTAGGTAAGGAAAAACTTAAGTCTTTTCAGTAAAAGAGGTGAAAGACACAAATATGGGACTAGAAATATGGACCAATTGGTTCAACCGGGTTTCAGGCTGGCTAAAGTAGATTCATCCTTCATGGGGTACTGTTTAAAATGTTATAATAAAATACCTCCCCACATACTCCAACTGAATGAAATGAAGTTTTAAACTTGTATCAAACGCACACTATGCAGCCAAGCATATTATAAGATGGGGGAATAGATCTCTGACATAAATGCTAGGCTCAACGCTGGTTCTGCTCCGCAAGGGCGCATAAACTAATTGATTAGTATTCGGAAATATTGTTGGAGCTGCTGAAGATTGTAAAAACTACCTTTGCATTGTATAAATTCCATCTATTAATATTGTATAATTGCAAGGCACACGTGTGAGCACTATGTACCTACTATAAAGCTACCCCATACTGGGCACGTCTGTCATTGACTTGAATGTGCCCTGGCGGCTGAGAGTATGTCACGCTCACTCAAATGTCTCGCTAGTGGTGGCCTGTGTGTTGGATCATTAAGTTCCCTTCAAAATTGTTGAGCTGAATGGTGCTGATCCATACGTCATGTTCGTGACCGGGCGCCGTCAGTGGGGACTGGTTATCTCTTGGCTGCCACGACTTTCTTTTATTTTTATTGCCGATTTTTTGTATTTTTTATGTTTTTCATTACGGACGCCTTTAACGTGCACGTCTTTCTACATCGTTCTCACATGTATTATTTCAACAAGACTGATGTAACAAAATTTTCTGTAACAATATTATTTAAAAGAGTGTCCATGGAGTTTCTTGTCCGTTCTTCTCCATAGTTACCTACTTAGCTTTGAAATGGGCAACTAGCTTCATATTTCTGACTGACCAACCCCTTGACAATTCAAAAGTGCCTGTAATTGGCTTATTTGAAATAAATGCTCCGAGTTTTTTTTTTTTTGAGTTTTTGTAATAGGCTCATATGTACTGCGCGAAAAAAAAAAAAAAACTACCAACTTATAAACTTCACTTGTCACATACTAGGCATGGCTCAGCTATGGGGTCATGCTGTGGGGAAACAGTAAAGATTCACAAACCATATTTATTTTACAAAAGAAGTAAATTCGAATAATAACCAACATAGAACCAACAGATAGCTGCAAACCATACTTCCGAAAACAAAAAATACTCACACTGCCCTGTTTATATATCTTGGAATTATGTAAATTTGTCAGAAAACACCCAGATTTTTACACCACTTGCGAAGAAACACAAACAAGGTACACCTTTCGACACAAAACGAAGACAAATTAAACAAACTTGAATCCCGACTCCAAATGCAATCAACCAGCCCTTTAGTCATGTCAATATATTTTTTTAATAAGTTGCCAAATTATATTAGAAAAGTAAGCAAAAATATTTATTAATACATTGAAACTATTTCTGGAATCTAAGTGGTACTACTCAGTAAGAGTTGGAAGTTAGATGACAAATCAATTGCAAAATAAAAATTATTAATTTTCTTAACAACAAACACTATGAAAGTCACATATAATATAATATGAAATATGGAAAATCAAAAATGATATGAAAATTCGAAAACATAAATAATAACATAATTTAATAATAATTAAATTACTACTTAGATTTCCATAATAATTACCTATACACAAAAGCTAAAAAAAAAAAACACCCAATTACATCTAATAATTTAAAATAATATTAAACTGCTACTTAGCCCTCTTCCTCTCTCCTAATTTTTGCTGTGCCCGATTAAAAGATCAAAATGAACCCTCCATATTGATGTTTTCTTTACTTATACCATATATGTAATACGTATGGAATGCAACAAAGTATTGACTAGGTATTGAAATTGTCAAAAAAAAAATGAAAAAAAAAACGTAAGCTCTAGATCAATATTTTACGAAATACTCACCTTGGATTCTTTATTGTTGATTGTTTATTTAAAACTTAAGACTTCATACAGTAAATCTGTTACAAGAAGAAAGTTCTTAATTTGTCAAAACTAACGAAAGCAATAAATACTACAAAAGTTTAGCTAAACAGAGAAAATCAGTACAAAACAAAAAATACGTGGTCGCCCATTCGAATCGTTATTTTGTACGATGTATCTCATTATCTATAATTTCTAGGATTACGGTGTGAAAATTCATTTATTCGACATTAACCTTATTAGAATGACATATTGTTTTACTCTGAGAACAGTTTTCAACGCGTTTAATCTCAAAAATTATGTTGTCTCATACAATGTTCGAGCAGGGTAACCATAATTTTGATTTGATTTGAGAATAACTCTAACTGGAGACTCGCAAATATTTTGGACTACATCTAGCTCAATCTGCATTTTTATATTAAATAAATAACTTGTTTATTTTAATAATTAGATTTATTCATTCATCTTCACATCTTGCAAAATTAACAAAAAAAAATGAAAACAAAAAATTAACAATTATATTAAAAAATCAACAAATGAAATAAAATTATTTAAAATCCTCTTCGGAACCATTTTTAAGAAACTGAAAAATCAACATTAATTTTCAAAAATCAACAAATCAACTAATACAAATAATAATTCTGGTTACACCTCTACGAAACCATATTATAATGTGAAAAAATGCTTGCAATCAGGGTATTTTGTACTTTTACTTATTTTACCCCGGCATTTCATACAAAAATACTTTTGTAGTGATTGTGAGTGTTTATGTTGCAAGAACTGGAGGAATATATTCAACTAGCTCTTCGCCCGTGACTGCCTCCGCGTGGATTTCGTATTGTCTCCTAATTACTATTGATTTTTTGCTGAACAACTTAACCCAAAAACGTGTAATTCTTTTTTTTCTGTCAAAACTTTTAACACCCTTTAAAATCCCTTTGAGGGGTAGTTTTGAAGACCTTACCATGGCATTCTTTATTGCTACTTTAATAAAGAATGTATTCGAGCCAAGTTTCATGTTTATTAACTCAAGGAATAAGATGTGCTAAATTTCACATTCCTAGTTCCAGTAGTTTCGGCTGCGCGTTGATATGTCAGTCAGTCTGCTAGTTTCTCCTTTTATATGTATAGATATATAGCACCTAACAATTCAGAAATATTTCGTTTAACTATAATATTTCGAGGTAGGTATGTCACGTAACAACATCATTTGAGTGCCATTTAAATCTAATGTTACTATTTTTGATATGGTATAAGTAACTAATTAATTGCATTTTCTGCATCGTTTATTCTCCCAATCATGAATAATAATAGCATCTTCCAAGTTGTTAATTGTGAAAATGTTTATTATATCTAAAATACTTGTTTTCTCCCTGATGGGTTCGAATTCATACACATACCATTGGAACAATTATTAATGGAACTAGCGCTGAATATAATGGCATTTACGATGTGGTCATAAATAAATACAGTGTAACACTGTCAGTCACAACTGTACCGATTATTTTTGAAATATTTATATATATTTCTCCAATCCTTGGTTATAGGTCACCACAAATGTAATTTTATAAGAATGCCCAAAGCACATAGATCACCCGCCCGCACCTTGCCACAGGCTACTGAAGGAACACGAGTGGCAGTGTGCCCGATAAAATATCCCATCGGTTACGATTTCCTGAATCGTTACCGATGGGATATTTCATCGGGCACACTGCTGATTTTGTATAATTGTGGGTGTGTGAGGGAAATTATTATTATGTGTCTTTGTCTGGACAAACACAGTGAGACTTTTGGCTAAGTAACAGCCGCACGGGTCGATTGATCAGGTTAAGCTACCCTTGCCGTGGATGGGTGACCATTTTTACATACCGAGACCCCTCCGTGCCTCGGAAAGCACGTTAAGCCGTTGGTCCTGGCTGTCATTCGTGGCTCTTTGAAGCCCGAAAGCCTAAAACCCAGTCTTACCAAGGGGTATAGTGTTACCTAGTTACTGGGTTGTGGACGGCAGATAAGCAGCCGCTCCCTGTATAGACCTGTTAGACTGGAAGCCGAACCCATTATAGCCGATAAGAAAAGGCTAGGCAGATGATGATGTCTGGTAATACAGTCATAATTTTAATTTTACTCCAAGTTCCATTAATTAATAACCAACCCGCACTGGGCCCGCGTGGTGGATTACGGCCCACTCCCTCTCACAGAGAGGAGGCCTGTGTCCCAGCAGTGGGAACATGATAGGCTAATTATGCTATGCTTATGCCATTAATTCATCATTGGTAATCAGGAAGATGTTGACTAGTAGTTGATTTAGCACAGTTAAACTACAATTCTTTTATAATATTAAAGATTCGCTGTGTGATTCGATTTTTGTGTAGCCATTTCGCCGAAAAGTCAGATGTCATAGAACGTATTACGAGGTGTGAACAGATGGTTCGATTTGTTTGTAAAAGAAATACTACATTACTTATGCGAACATTACTTATGTTAAATAACGATATCAAGCGTTTGATCACGGAAATCTATGATAAGTACACTAAAATACAATCGGGATTAACTACTTTGGCGGGATAAAGCCAAAATAATGTTATCCAGATCTGGTTTTAGACATATTTTCACCGTATCCTCCAAATTATATAATAGATTTTTTATTTTCACCGACAAAGTCATGGAAATGACTGATCGGTCCATGATGAGGAACTTAATAAATTATAAACCCCCACACTGTTTAGGAAAAGATGTAATCCGAAATAAAACAACAGTGATAGAAAATTAATCAATTATATGTTATGGAGTGCGACTTATACGCTTTTGATAAGGGTGATAAAGATGAAAGTTCTGACATTTATTGATGTAGGTAAGTACACAATTATATTATGATAGAGGGATTACAGTGCTAATAGATATACTGATTTATTTGGTTAATACAACTTGTTGAATGATTTTAGGCGGTTTTTAAGATATTTCGTTCGGATAACAGTTTGCATAAGGTCCGTGGCTGCTAACACAGATAAAAAATCTCGTTTGAACTTTAATCTCAAGATTCTTAAACTTGCCAAACCATAATTACTAAACCTGTACTTTCAATCACTTTATACTATTTTTAGCGACCCGCCCCTGCTTCGCACGGTTTGAACGACTTGACAAAACATCGATATTTATCCCGAAAAAAAATCTTGAAATTGTGAAAACCTCTTACGTTACATAGTTTAAAGGAACACCGCGGTTACACAGTTGGATCCATACGAAAAGCAACTTTCATTTATAATAAAAAATTATTATAAATTAAATAATGATAATAATTTATAGACGTAAAAGATCCAAATTTGTAAGTACAGCTCATGAGCTAATTCTTTTCATCCTGACGCGTGTTGTTGTCACCTGCGGGATAATTGCGTAACACATTATCAGTAGAAATGGCTTTCACTTTGAAAAATCAGCAGCATTCATTGCGTTATTTACGTTGTTCAGCAGACAAATTTTTCGAACTTATGAAGCAATAGATTAGCAAACTTATTCAGATTGTGATTGAAATGGTCCATGTTTGTGATACTTTATAGATATAGGTCTATGTTACGTACCGTTCTCTATACGGTGGGTTTTACCTACTGCATTAAATCTTAGGGATTTTCAGGATAGTTTATTTTCACCCCACTTCGAGTAATTACGCTTTTATGTGTAGTGAATAAGGGTTTGATTTGATTAAGTGTTCGGCATTCTCATTGTTCATTCCGTTAAGTCTACGCATGAGCACAGTAGCGCCACGCTTCCGTGTGCGGTTTTTCGCGACACTAACTGTTCTTAACTTGAAAAACTAGCGTGCAAAGCGCACTAAAACATTTTCTAAAATAAAAATGTCCTTCAGTGTATTCGTGATTACCACCCCCTCAAGATACGAACAATTATACGAATGCAGCGCCTATGGAATACATGTGTAGTGAAGTGTACAGGGTCCTAGACGCGCCGCGAAGCCATCATCAGCGCTAAGCAGTGTGCAGGAGTCTGCCGTAAGCTTTTTCGAATCCTCATCCTTTCTACGACATAGTCTAAATATCCACACGATTTAATGAATTTATAAACAGAGTCATGACTATTCACTTAATGCAGCAATATTTCGGGTCTGGTGCTGACCACGATTTCAGCAACAAAAGTTTAATCAAATTTTGTTCATACATCAGTTTTCTGAAACTTAAATACTGAGCGAAATATTTAATTAAAATTGGAACAGAACTAAAAGCATATAAACTTATAGTCAAATAATAATAATGTAATAGCTATATAGCTATAATATAACTAGCTATACCATTAAAGGTATGAAATGCGAAAACACAGATTATCGAACCGTTTTGTGTCAAATTAAATAGTAGTGCTAATTCTCGCTTAATTTCTAATTTATAGTAACCAACCATATTCATTTTGGGAAATGGTTGGTTACTATAAATTAGAAATTAACCATTTCCCAAAATGAATATGGTTGGATACAGCCATGGGTATCCAGGATATACTCCATGTAACCTCAAATGCGTAGACCTAATTTACTTATTTTGAATCCGCGCGAGCTTACTGTATTTGGCTTACTGTATTTGGCTTCACTAGGACTCCATATATAATAGCCGCGTTGTACTCCAAGTGGCTGTTCACCTATGCTTTGTACAAGGCTCTTAAAGCGCTCATATTAGAAAATTCATTTGCCTGTCGCAAAACAAAACCTAGGTTACGGTATTCCTTTTTGCAAACCTCTACGACATGTTTCCGGAAGTGCAAATCAGCTGTGATACGAATGCCCAGATCTTTGATCTCCATGACACGTTGCAGTGGTTTACCTTCTATGAGGTACTCATGGTGACGCGGGCCGCGGGTGCGGGTGAACGAAAGAGTATTCGCACGTCGAAATAGAGTTTATTTTCCTGGCTCCACTTAGTGACCCGATCTAAATCCTGCTATAGTATGTAAAATAGCAGTCGACTTTTGTCGTAATACAGTCAGTATAACATGGGAATAGAGGTAAAATGAGAGGTTGAGTGAAAGGCGACAAGAAAAGGCATTGACAAGGCAGACGTGAGTGGAAAACGCCGGAAACATACTACTCTGTCAAGAAAGTACCGGGAAAAAATCAATAATACACAAAATGTTAGTTATTCATCCAAATTTATTTTATCGCCTTCAAAGTATGCTCCTTCAGAAACGATACACTTATGCCAACAAATAATCAAGTAATCTCGAGTCTTCTACCGAAGGAAAACGGGTGCCGTGAAGTGGTAATTTGATTTTAGGAAAAAGAAAGAAGTCGGCTGGAGACATATCTGGTGAATAAGGTGCTTACTCGATGGTATTTGTTGAGTTTTAGGTAAAAAATGTATTCATATTGATGTCCTTGCGTAAGGCGCATTTTAGTGATGCAAAATCCAAGAATTTCCTTTCCACAAATCTGGCCATTTTCATCGAATTTTCTCTAAAAATAATAATTTTCTTTTTTTGCCGTTTGACCTTCCAACAAGAAATGCGAGTGTACAACACCGCGATAGTCAAAGAAAACAGTCAACATGACTTTGACTTTTGATCGACTTTGACGTGGTGTTTTCGGTTTCGGTTCAGTTGGAAAGCGCCACTCCGAAGCTTGTTGACTAGTTTATGTCAAACTCGTAAACCCACGTCTCGTCACCAGTAACAATGCGTTTCATGAATGTTGGATCGGAATTCACTCGTTTTAGCATGTCCTCAGCGACTCTTATGCGATTGGGTTTTTGGAGAAAATTCAGGTCGTTTGGGACTAGCCGAGCGTTAGCATGTTTTATACCCAAGTGATTATTTAAAATAGTACGGATCGACTCGTAAGACACAGAAAGTTCAGCGGCTATCACTCTCAAACTTGAATGAGGATTTTCAGTAACTATTTCCTTCACTTTTGCGATGTTAACTTCAGTTGAAGACGTTGATGGCATACCCGAGCGAGGCAAATCTTCAAACATGTCTTGACCGCTTTTGAATTCTTTGTACCACTCATAAGTACGTGTTTTTGATAAAGTTGATTCACCGTAAGTCTTCTAACATTTTCAGTGACTCCGAACATGAAATTCCATTAGCGATGCAAAATGTAAGCCATAAGAGTATGGCTTACATTTTGCTTAATTTTGTTTTATGTTTTTGTCCATTATTGAATTCGCAATTCACACTAGATATAATCTGATTAAAAACAGCATAGTATCTAATCTAAATAACAGATGCAACTCAAACTCCGCGCCAAAATGGAAAACAGTTATGCCAATCTAACAACAACAAAAAAACAAAAAAAAGGGTTTTCAACCATAATCAAATCATCCATTCCCTATGCTTTTTGACTGAATGTACAAACTCGTATATGGACGTAGAGTTAGTACCGTCACAGTGAAAATGCAATAAATCTGGTTTCTAGATTAATAGTTAGTGTTTGTTAGTGTGTAGTAATAGTACCGTTAGAGTAAAAGTTTTTATGTATTGTTTTTATGTAGGTATTTCATTATTTTTTTGTTATTAGTTAAGTTATTATATAAATGTTATTTGATATCTAGCTTTTTTTAATTTTTGAGAACCAACTTACTCACTGTTTTATTTGTTTTAATATATGTACTTACTTTCATTTAATATATTGAATCGCTAAACCTGACTATTTTTCCGTACGTCATTTTTGGGTGACCACTGAAAATCAGCGCTGTGCTGTGGGTCCCCTATAATACAGCATCATGCTGAGTGGAAAGCCTTCTTGTCACAGTCACGGCGTGCATCTGCCGACTATTTATTTTCTGTGTTCGTAATATAAAATTAGCTTTATTTTTTTTTTAAGTTTTGTAATCGATTTATTTTGTATGCACGTGTTTCTGTGAGAAAAAAATATATTATTCTTTCTTTCTTTCTATGTATGTATGTGAGACTGACCGGTTATAGTCAATTTTGAAAATATGGTTATTTGTAAGTAAAAATAGGTACGTTCCAATTTGAAAATTTCCCTCCAAATTTTTTGTGAGCTACTTTAAACAGCACATACTGAAGGTTGGATCGGGATTCCTTCACGAAATTCTACGCGTGCATCTTCGCGTGAGGAGGATAGTTTCACGCTGGGTGCCGCACATTAGGTTGTGCCAATGCTCAGAAGCAGGCCCGGGTGGAATGGTGCCGTGATATGATAAACAAATTTGAAGCTGGCACGTCTCGGCATGTTTACGACATCATTACAGGTGATGAGTCTTGGATTTATCAAAACAATCCAGAAACGAAGCGACGACGGTTTGGGTGTTTCAAAACGAATCAACGCTTACCAAAGTGAAGCTTTTTTCAATTTGACTGGCTACTTGGTGTCAATTCTTTTACGGAACCAAAGAAGCATTAACTCTCAATGGTATACTGCCAAATGCTTGGCAGAAGTTTTCTCTGTTGTAAGCAACAAGCGTCAAACACAGGGCTCCGCGGGCTATTGCTCCACTACGACAACGCGCCTTCGCACGCCGCGCTCAAACCGAGGGTCTTCCTTAACAGCCCGCCGATCAAACTCCTGGATCACCCTCCTAGCCAGCCCTGATCTAGAACCGTGTGACTTCTTTTTATGACCGAAAATAAAAAATCTGCTCGAAGGGATACAATTTTCGTCGCCGGAATTTGCGCTGTCAGCGTTCGAGCCGGCTGTAAACGTGGTGTGTGTCTTTATTACGGGCAGTTGTTTTGAATAACATAATGTTGGTTTTAGTTGTATTTATCATCAGCATATTCGCATTAAACCAAGAATGAAAGGCCTCTAGAGCTGCATTCACCTTCACAGTAAGGTCTTGGATATCGTTAGCTGTAACAACAGCATTTGTGTCATCCGCAAAAACTACAAGTTGTATGCCCGGTAACCGTTTAAATATGAAATTGATTAGGTCATTAGTGAATAATATGTATAATAAAGGGCCTAAAATTTATCCTTGAGGCACGCCGGTTGTAATGTTTAACATAGATGACCTGTAGTTACTTTTATATCCGTTTGGTTTAGTGGAATCAAGTTCGACAAACATTTTTCTATTTCTGAGATAAGAAGAGAAGAGTTGTAAAGCTATACCTCTTACGCCATAGTGCTCCATTTTGATGATGAGTAGTTTATGGCCAATCGTGTCAAAAGCCGAGCTTAAATCCAAGTAAATACCAGCTACCCTCATTTTACTATTTATTTTATTAATTACATCATTTAATAACATGTAAATAGCATCTCCTGTACCGACATTCTTCTGGTATCCAAATTGTCTAAAGTTAATAACTTTATTTAAATTAAGATGTCTACTTAAGCGTTCTTTTAAAAAAAATTGCCAAGGTCGGCAACAAAGATATGGGCCTATAGTTTATTGGGTTAGTTTTTGTGCCTGCTTTATGAATTGGGGCGATCTTAGCAATTTTAAGTTGTTCCGGGAATATGCCTTCTCCAATACACTTATTATAAAAAGTCTAGAGCGGCTCAGATAAAATTGGTAAATTGTCTTTTATTACTGATATTGGAATTTCATCATAGCCACAAGATTTCTTATTTTGCATACCATTCACGATTTTTGAAATTTCACCCGGAGTGGTAAGCGAGATTTCCATATCGTTTTCCACTCTTTCCGTGCTTTGTTGAAGAAAGACGACTGCTTCTTGACCATTATTACCACGCATTATGCACTTGTGGTCGAATTGCTTTACATTCATTCTTGAAATTCTAGATGTCAGCTACTTCCTCTGGGTTATCTATTATTAGGTTATGTATCTTAAGTCGCACTTCCTCCCGCAATGTTTTAACCCTGTTTGTACTCTTATTTATAACTCGCCAAATTTCCCTACTTGAGTTTTTTGATTGATTAATATTTTCACTGACTGTAAGTTTTTTTGCATTCGAAATTACCCTTCTAAAAATTCTAACATATTTTTTTTGTAGTTGAGGACACTAGCATCAAGTTTATTTCCACAAGAGCATAATAATCGTTTCATTTTACTCGAGGTCTTCACACCTCTTGTGACCCACTTTAATTGAAAATGACGTCTTAATTTAATTTTTTGTTTACGTTTTCTAAAACTGTAATGAAATACTTCAACTCAAGTCTTCAAAAATGTGTTGATTCCCACTTCAAAAATGTGGTGTCCACTCTCACTTGAAAAAGTGTTTCGGTAACTGGTTCAGACGTATGAAACTTTGTTTTAAGGCTAGTGGAGAGTACTTTGAAAAGATTTAATAAAAATATTTACCTATGAACCTTTATTTTGATTTTCGCAAATCTTTCTGAGTGTAAATGGAATAATGAAATATTACGGAGTTTCGGTGGCGTGGCTGGGGAGTATGTTCCCTGACCACGCCACCACGGTTTTTTGATAACGATTAGGCCCTTCCAAACATCGTGAACACCTGATAGCCTTACATAGTACCCAGGCATAGTGTACACTAAAGAATTTTACGGAAATTGTTCTTTTCCGTACGCTATTAAGAGGTTTGAAAATGTTATTTATTTAGCCTCGCGTTGGAGTTATTAAGCGTACCCGGACTTAATATACACAAAAAAGAAATACGCATTATGTAGTACCCAATAACGTAATAATATTACGAAAAAGTGTCATATTATAAGAGAAATCGTCAAATCAAGATTAAGGGTCAGCAGGCTTGCTAATCTTTGTGCTTATTAGATGTGGCCTTCAATTTGCACAACAAGAATAATTAACCTTCAAGAAATATTATAAATAAGAAGTTGGAAGGTACTTTTATTCTAAGTATAATTTATGTGTTCTAGAATACACAAAAATTTAATACTATACTCTATGACACTTGCTTCTGTGAACAGATTTTGAACATCTGTGCCTGAACTATATCTACACTAAAATTATAAAGAGGAAAGATTTGACTGTTTGTTTGTATTGAATATGCTCCGAAACTACTAGACCGATTTGAAAAATGGTTTTACTATTAGTAGCCGAAATTATGTCTGAACTCAGGCATTTTTTTTGTGAAATCCACGCGGACGAAGTCGCGGGCGAAGTGCTAATATAAAATATTTGTATTTCAGCCATCAGAGCTCTTCCCTTGTTGTAGGCAAACCTTAACAAATTACTTTGTTTGACCACTATACACAACAACACAACATTTGATCAAATAATAAAATAATAATCATAAAAAACAAGTGACTAAATGTGGGAGAATAATCTTAAAATAAGTTGTGTGGTCTGATGACTAGAGTGTAAATGAGTAGATGTGCATAGGAGAGTGAGTAATTTATTATAAGCTACTCTATTACAGTCGACACGTTTTCGGTATCATTGCAGTTTAGCTAGCGAATTTTGTCTACTCAAGTCGATTTACATTTGTTCCACAAGCTTATTTATTCTTTCATACAGAAAAAAGCTAATGTTATGACCTTTCGTCAGCGCTTAGAAAAATAGAGGCCCTCTAATACTTTGTACTAGCATGGTGTCTCAATACTGTGTGCAGGACAAACTGCTGGGGGACCGTGAGGACTTCACAAGACTGGTACATTAGGTAGTTTGGAAACAGGTACGGCCGGAAAGTGCTGACTTTGAGTATTGCGCTTTGTGCAACGTCTACAGGTTTGAGTATAGTTTTTGACGTGCCTCCCCATACAGAGTTACAATACTGCAAAACTGATTCACCAAGCGCTAGGTACACTTGCTTAATCTACTATATATGTCGAGCTATAATTTGTAAAGTAATTATATTTTCGAATTTAATAACGTACGAAAAGGAACAATTATTTAGTGTACTACACTATAACCGGGTACGCTTAATAAACTTTTTGCCGTGGCCAGGGAACATACTCCTTTGCCGCCCACCAACACAAGGCTATCATTTCTAAAGTAAATTTAATTTCCAATTTCTTAACTCGAAACTCGAAAGAGACCTTTTTTGTGTACTATTTCCGGCTGCGCCTAAAACCGTGGTGGCACGGCCAGGGCACACCGCCAAAACTTCATTATATTTCATTATTCTTTTAGATTTTTTTTTTTCAATAAGTGTACCATAAAGTACATAAATGGAACAATTAATTTAGAAACTAGTTTTTATTTCACTGTGGCGCGGCCCGTAAACGAAGCAAAAGGAGTCTTACATACTCCTCCGTTCGATCGTAGCAGACAGCATTCCATAGTGTCTGCCTACCCCCATGGGAAGAAGGCGTGAGTTGATGTATATATGTAGAAGAAAACATTAAATGATTGAAAAATTAAGAACAGCTTACAAAATTTTAGCGTTGCTTGAAGAAGACGCAGCAGTCAATGTTCATGCAAAGTCTTTACAACACAGAAGAAAAACACAAGTGGAAATTTTCTTAAAAAATTAGTGTATCTATATTTATGCAGAAAGTAATATTGTATTAGTTACCCCACCAATATAGGGAACAGCGTCCAAGCTACGGTCAGGGCTATCTGTAATTCTGTATAATCTGTATCAAAAGATCGATGCCAGTACAATGTGAATAAAGTACTCATTCCATCTTCTTGGTCGTTTCACTCTTGCCAGAGTGGTCGTGGTCATCATATTCCGGAAGGTTGGGCAGCAGACAGTACCCACTGTATGACGTCCCGCCACCCCTTCCTGCTGGCCGTTAATCGGGCACACTTGTGCACGGGAGCGCCCAACGCAGCCTTCACTTGGTCCGTCCATGACATCGGGGATCTTCCCCTTTGTCTTGTACCTTCGACTTTCCCTTGCACGACAAGACGTTCTATTGAGTCGTTTCCACGCCGACAATCATGCCCAAAGAATTTCAGGATCCGTAGCGCACTTGAGTGGATAGGCGCTCTTTTATGCTAAGCTCATCAAGGATGGAGGCGTTTGTTCAATCCATACTATACATAGTAATCCATACTATACAATAAAAATTGAGAAGTAACTGTCTGTATATAACCTTCTCTTAGGCGTGGAAAGGTAACATACAGACAGAGCTACGAGATTTCGATAAAATTTGGCAAGGAGTAGATGTAACCCTCGGGACATACGTATGGTTACTTTTTGTCCTGGTAGCACGTTCCCGTGGGATGATTTCCGACATCCACCCGAGTGAAATCTCAGGCAGAAGCTAGAATCATGTAATGAAAACCAGAATCGCAGTGAGGATGTATCACTCCTAATTGAAAGGAACATGTTTATGAGCTGTAAAAAGCAGTCATGATTTTCTTTTGAACTTCATGCTTGTCAAGAACAATCTGCTTCAGTTACGCTTCTTTTCCTAAAGATAAAAAAACATCAATTAAATTAATGCACATTTTAGTAGGATTGCTTTGATAGTTATCTACTGAGACTACGATACCATGTCGTTGTCATAATTATAATTATATTAGATTTATACTTAAGATGAACATGATACAAGTTTAATGCAGTGATCGAGATTAGGTAAATTAATCAGGCGTTATTTATCTATTAATTAATTTTAACATATGTTTGAAACCATACTCAGATAATGGTTTAAAATGGACACTTTTGGTATTCAAAAGACGAGCGACGTCCATTTCAGGAAATGAAAATACAGCTAATTTTTATCAATTACATAAAAAACAGGTGTTACGTGGGATACTCAGAAAGTTTTGCGAAAATAAAAATAAATGTTCTTTATGGAAATGTTTTTCTTTATTAAATCTTTTTCAAGTACTCTCAAATAGCCCCTACACAAAGTTTCATGAGTCTCAACCAGTTTTCAAAACACTTTTTCCAGTCCGCCGTAGACACTTCGTTTACAGCCTGCTCGAACGCTGGCAGCGCATCTTCCGTCGACAAAAATTGTATTCCTTTGAGTAGATTTTTTATTTTCGGGCATAAAAAGAAGTCACACGGTGCTAGGTCAGGGCTGTAAGGAGGGTGGCCCAGGAGTTTGACCGTGCTGTCCGGGAAGTCCCTCGTTTTGAGCGCGGGTGCGAAAGAGCGTTATCTTGGTGGAGCAGTAGTCCGCTGAGCCCTGTGTTTGGTCGCTTGTTGCTCACAACAGAGAAAACTTCTGCCAAGCATTTGGTAGTATACCAGTCAGCGTTGACGCTTCTTTGGTTCCGTAGAGGAATCGACACCAAGTAGCCGGTCAAATTGAAAAAGCTCTCAATCAAAATCTTCGCGCCACTTCTAGATCGCTTCACTTTGGTAGGCGTTAATTCGTTTTGAAACACCCAGACCGTCGACTGGCGCTTCATTTCTGGATCACATTGATAAATCCAAGACTCATCACCTGTAATGATGTCGTAAACACGCCGAGACGAACCTACTTCAAATTGGTTTATCATATCACGGCACCATTCCACCCGGGCCTGCTGCTGAACATCGGTGAGATTGTGCGGCACCTGCCGTGAAACTATCCTCCTCAAGCGAAGATACAGGTGTAGGTTTCCGATCCAACCTGCAGTATGTGCTGAATCTCTTGATACGTAACTCGCCTATTGTCTTGGTTTTTTTTTATTGCGCTCACGTTTTCTTCCGTAACAGCCGTCAAAGGGCGATCACTTCTAAATTCATCCCCCAAAGTTAGTCGACCGCGCTTGAATTCGTTATACCAACCATACACAGTTGCCTTAGAAGGGCCTTCATCCATGAATGTCATTTGAAGTCTATCGTACGATTCGTCCGGTTTCAGGCTTTCAGGCGACACTTAAAACGTAAAAAATCATAGCGAGACAATGTCACAGATCCATTTTTAAATGAGACACGATAATTTAAATTAGCTCGCAAACAATATAGAAGGAAACTTTAAAATTGTAACGTGACGTATTTTTAAAATATGATTATTTGTAAGTTAAAAATTTAACTTACAATTAATCATATTTTAAAAATAGGCTATAACTGAGTCAGTCTCTCATAGCTAAAAAAAAACTTTCTGAGTGACCTGATATGTATAATCCAGCTCACTCCACGCAAGTCATCACGGTGAGATTTTCACATGCAGAATCGACATGCAGGTCACTCAGAGAGTTTTTTTTCTAAGACAGCGGTGGAAGTTACATAAAGGACACAATGCCGATCATGACGATGATCAAAATGACGGCACCGATGTAATTTGTGATGTTTTTTTTGTTTTGTTAACTTGCCAGACAAAATATGCTTGTCAATAAGAAAATAGTTTACTATGAGGACGGTTTACTAACCTTTCAATCCCAATACGAAAGATTTGAAAGGAAAATGCTCATCCATTGTGTCATAATTATTTTTGAAAAGTTCTTCTGCTCGACAACATATAACGCAATTAACTGTCAAAATGAAAGGCGTTGCCATTGTAAGTGTGCGCCCGCGCCATTACCCCGCCGGTGTCAGGCTGTCCAATGATGTTTAATGAAAAAAGAATTTAAAATAGGGAACTAAAACAAACCTACATACAAGCATAAACTCACGCCTCATAATACTTAGGTACAGTTGTTCTATCTCACGAAGGCGCATAAGCAATACTTGTAGTTGTGATTTTTATGGGCACACGCTCTTGTGTGCGTAACTGCAGGTAGCATAAGCAAGTCCATCGTTATTGAACAAAATAATATGAGTAGGCAGTTAGTTTTCTGTTTCGTGTAGTCAAAAATAAGAACATTTTTCGTGTTCAATATTTATTTACATACTTTAATAGTATTTACAAAATCTGTGTAAAAATAGTTCGTTACATAACTAGACTCTTCCGTGATACTTTCATCGTCACTATCATCTTGCAAAATGAACTCGGTATCAAAGAATATCCTATATGCAGCTTCTTTCTCCTTTCACTATTGCATGTATTACAAAAGGTTCCGCAAGTTACATTTTCAAAACTTTCTTAGATAAGTTTATGCACTTGTCATATTATTTTGTTCAACGTTTCTTAGAGCAACATAGTTTTTAAAACCCCCATATGTTCTCTATAGCATTTGAGGGCCCTAAAACAAACAATACATAATTAGAATCACGTATTAGGTACATGTTACAATAAAACTGACAACTAAATATTTTAACATTATTTACTTACCTCAATGTGAACAAGTTTTCTCTGATTACTTTTCATGTTGACGGTGCGCGACGCAAAATTTTGCCGCGACACAGTTAGCAATTAGAAGCCCGCCCGACCGGCAGCTCGGGCGATACTAGAGGTGGGTAACTCCGGAGGTACTGATCCAAAGGAGCCGGTTCCGAACACGGATACGTAAACCTTATTTATTCCTCACTATCCTTACCAGCACCGCAAATGATTCCGGAGCGCGCGTTCACTGTTCACTCGCTCAAGTCACTCGGAAGTACTCGGAACACGTCGCCGTCGTATCGCTATAGTACCTTGGCACTATGACATTAGTAGGAACACAATAACAGTACGGTGCGCTCTTATTTCAATTGACTTAGAGTTAAATATGGATTGACTGGCACGCATTAAACGTGATTTTTGTGTCATTGTAGAGTCGCTCAAAAGACAGACCACGCTTATTTACAAAATTATGTATGTTTTTTATTTATTTTTAGAGAATGTTTGTATTCTTCTGCAAATTTTAACAGACCATACTATCGCATTAAGTATGCACTTGTTAGTAGTTGTAAGGGAGATTTTAATAAATAAATAACAGTTTTTAGTTAAAAACAGTTTTTTTTTAATAATTTTATTTATTTAAATAAAATACTTCGGGGAAGGAAGTGAAATAAAAATAATACGCTGTACGAAATTTAAATCATAATATCAATAAAATAAGCAACTGTTCGATTATTCAAAATGTGCCAAATGATCCAGTGAAGCAAATGAATAAAATGTTCTGCGAAACCGGGGAACCAAAATGAGCGAGTGAGTGCCGGTGCCAAATGGTGCCAAAGGAATAAATAAGGTGAACCGGTACCGGACCCGGAGTCGGATTAAGTGAATCAATTCACTTGCCGGAATAAAGATTACCCACCGCTAGGCGATACTGAGCGCTCATACAGTAACCATGTGCATGTGCATCTGCACGACTAAGAAAAACCCGTCTTCGTGAGATAGAACAACTGTAACTAATATGCCGTCTTAAATATTTAGGTATCTGTCGTTTGTGCCTTTTTGTCTTAAGGCGATACATGGTAATTAAGATCATTTCCATGTTTATTTGACAGGTATTTAAAAATAAAGATCCTCATAGTACAAAAAACAAAACTTTTACTTGTAATGTTATTATGAGTGAAATTGCTTGTCTGTTTTGAAAGTGATTATTATCTATACTTAAAACATAAATTAATGTGCTTAACAAGTTTTTTACATGCATATCATGATGATGATGATTACCACGAAATAAAAGGAATTATATACCTGGTATTGTGTAGACAAAGACATTTTACCTACATACCTATTATAACCAAAGTGTAGAGCCTTGTATGGCCTGTTACTAAGGCGCGGGTCACACAGAAGGGACGAGAGACGAGAACGGGACGCAGACGCGGCAATAAACGCGCCTGCGGCTTGTTCTTTATGTATGTTATGTGCCAAATCGCGTTAATATATTTTGCATGAAGAATAACGCAAATACGTGAAAGGCACGCCGCGTCTGAGTATTCTCTTTGTACGTCCCTTCTGTGTGACCCGCGCTTAGACGCGACGAGAAGAATAAATTTTGATGAAGAGATTTTTAGTCCCATTCTGCTAGATTTGTGAATGCAAAGCAAAGAAAAGTTGTTCCCTTGCAGACAATGCAGTTAACCAACCGCTTTATACCTGACTGCTCGACAGCAAAGACAAGGTTATGTTTTTCATGCGTTTCTATGCATCTTTGTATCTTTGCATGTGGGATTCTTTATAAACTCGAAGCATCCCAACGGCTCCTAATGGATGGATTTAAATACTTACGTGAGGTGTCTATCCACTGGTATGGGTCGCCCAATTGTTAAAGGCTAGGTTTTATTTTATTAAATCAAAATGGTGGATTTTAGACACACTTGTTGATGTCTAAAATCCACCATTGTGATTGTGTTGTAATTGTGAAAATAAGTATTGTGAAAAAATAAATGTACCATGACCTGGAGGAGACAATTTAAAAATTATTACACTTTTACGTTTCAAACAAAATAAAACCTTACTTCAAATTCAAAGATCACTTTTCAAGTAGTTTGATGCAGTTGGAAGCATCAAATCTCAGATTGAACTAAAACAACTCCCACCAACTAAATCAGACTGCTTGAAAAGGGAGCTCGTTTTGGACTTTTAGTTGAAATCAACAGTGGGTTTTTGGTTTTTAGGGATCTTTCCCAAAGCGTGCCAACCCTATAACAAAGGCTCCGCTGTCCGTCCGTGAACCGTAATAGGTAGACAGTTGATATTAAATTTCCACAGAGTGTGTATTTCTAATGCCGCTATAACAAATAAAAATTATAAAATGACAACACAAGAAAAGTGTGTTTTTTAATATGTAGTGTTAATACTGTACGGTGGCACGGTTAATGTGCGAGTCCGATTCGCACTTGGCCGTTTACTTTTTATTTTGATGAACTCAACACTTACTGAAAAATCAATAATACTAAACGATAGGGCTATAATTGATCCGGAACCAGGGAATTCCGTTTAAATGCATTCACATTAACATTAAACTACGCAGCTGTAAATCTGGGCACCGCTGCGACAACCAACAGCAGATTGGCATTAAACAATTTGCAAGAGTATGGCTTCTTCATACTTTTGCTCACAACGATGACGATTGACGGATCCTAATGATATGGCGATGTGTGTGAAGCGATGCGCGATGTGCGGCTGTTGACGTTTTTCGGCCATGATGATGATTATGAGTGATATGAAGAACGATAGAGTATAGTCGCTTCGGATCAGGAGCCGCAGCCAAGAACCGGCAGTTTATTTATTTACGTTTGGTTTATAATCTCTGGTCACTATGAGATGACGGTTAATTACCACATATTGATATTGCTTTTTGGAAGTATTGCATAGAGGACCCGCTTTTGGTGGCTAAATAATAACAGCCGCACGGGACGCTAGCAGTGGTCGGTTCGTGAAAGGGTGACCATCAGTTTAAGCAGATTAAGCAGTTGGTCCCAGCTGTCATTCATACATCCTTGACAGTCGTTACGGTTTAGTCAGAAGTCAAAAAGTCGTACCAGTATTAAGTTACCCAGTAAGTGCATTGAGGAGGTCAGACAGGCAGTCGCTTCGTGTAAAATACTGAAATTCAGCTGCATCCGGTTAGACTGGATGCTGACCCCACATAGTTGGAAATATTATTTTAAATTATTGTTTCAAAAATCGGGCAGTAAAATACCTATAACTTGCATACTATGTATACTTAAAGAAACAAAACACTGCATGTCCTAAAATAGTGAACACAGCGTAATGAGTTACTATAAATCACAAAGAAGCTCATACATACTCGTAATACTCTGCCATTGGACTAATTATTATTAGTCGAAAGGTTGCACATACTCATCTTAATCTTAATTTTGACTGAAGCCTAAGGTCCCGGAGAAAAATCCTGCCCGACGTTCTTGTACACGGCTTTAGATATGTTTTGCAATGAGGCATCACAAAAAACGACTGCTCTGGCGTTGAACAGGAAGTTGAATTCTCTCCAGCAAACCTTCACAATCTACGTGAGCATTGACTAACTTTAACAAGTACCTATATTATCCGCTTTTCTTCTAGAGCATAAAGTGGTCGTAGGTTCCAATTGGTCGTTTCCTATGTAGAAGAGCCGGCAAGAAACTTCACGGTTATTCAATAATAGTTTAAACAGGCAAGAGAACAGTATTTTCCTTTTAACAAGTAAGTACCAGGTTCCTAATAAAATAGAAAATGGAGTACAAATCTACAGTCCACAATGCCTACAACATTCTTTATCTAAAAAGAATCTTAATAAAATAATAAAAATCTGTAAACCATAATAAAATCTATAAACCAAGTGACATGATTGCAATTACAACCACAAAAAGAGTTGAAATTAAATGTGTAGGTATACCAGGCCACTCAGAAAGTATTGCGAAAAAAGTTTTCTGTGTGACAGACTAGCCAATTATAGTCTATTTAAAAAATATGATTATTTGTAAAAAAAATGGATCTGCGCCTGAAACATTTTCGCGCTATGATTTTTACGATTCCAAGTGTCGCCTGAAACTGGACGAATAGTACGATAGACTTCAAATGGCATTCATGGATGAAGACCCTTCAGGCAATCGTGTATCGTTGGTATAACGAATTCAAGCGACTAACTTTGGGGGATGAAGAAAGAAGTGGTCGCCCTTTCACGGCTGTTACGGAAGAAAACATGCTTGCAGTGAAAAAAATTATCTAAGACAAAAGTTGAGTTACGTATCAAGAAATTCAGCACATAGTGCAGGTTGGATCGGGAAGCCTTCACGAAATTCAACGCATGCATCTTCGCGTGAGGAGGATAGTTTTACGCTGGGTGCAGCACAACCTCACCAATGCTCAGAAGCAGGCCCGGGTGGAATGGCGCCGTGATATGATAAAAAAATTTGAAGCAGGCTTGTCTCGGCGTGTTTACGACACCATTACTGGTGATGAGTCTTGGATTTATCAAAACAATCCAGAAACGAAGCGCCAGTCGACGGTTTGGGTGTTTCAAAACTTTTTTCTATTTTGATCGCGAGCTTTTTCAATTTGACTGGCTATTTGGTGTCAATTCTTTTACGGAACTAAAGAAGCATCAACTCTCAATGCTATACTACCAAATGCTTGGCGGAAGTTTTCTCTGTTGTAAGCAACAAATCAAATCAAATCAAAATATTTTATTTCACATAGACCTACATGGGCACTTATGAAACGTCAGATTCTAGGTGCACGGTTCCAATTGGTCGTTTCCCATGGAGAAGAGCCGGCAAGAAACTCCATGGTTACTCTTTTAAAAATATGTATTTTACAATGTTTTCCAATTACATTGTTAACAGGTATGGTAGGACAGTGTAGGCCTGTCAACAAGTACCATATGTTAAACAAATAGACAATTGTCTATAAATTTACAATCCACAGGGCCTACGACGTTCTCACATTTACAAAATATAAAATAATCTAATAAAGTAAAATCAAAAACTAATAAAAAATTGTAGGCATATAATGTCAAATAATGAAAGAATTATGTCAGAGATATGTAAAAGTCCATATCTAATAATAAAAAATAAAAATTAAACAACAAGCGACCAAGCACAGGGCTTCGCGGGCTACTGCTCCACCACGACAACGCGCCTTCGCACACCGCGCTCAAAACTAGAGGTTTCCTGAACAGCACGCCGGTCAAACTCCAGGGTCACCCTCCTGACAGCCCTGACCTTGTGACTTCTTTTTATTCCCATAAATAAAAGAATCTGCTCAAATGTTTTTTTTTAAATATTAGTCATCATCCCTATTCCAAAGTGCCTGTAAATATGTAGTTTAACTTAAATAAATGCTTTGAGTTCGAGGTTGCCTTCTAGTTGCCTCTAATGTGGGCGCCCCATTGCAATTTTGAATCTAACATTTTCCCTTGAAATACAGTCTCTGTAATAGCATCTAGATTCTTGCCAACAAGTTTTAAATTTAGACCCACTTACGGTACATTTGGTAATGAGAACTGAAGACATTTAGTTTTGTTCGCATTAAGTAAAAGATGTGAACGACGATGTGAAGAAAAGTGTCATCAGCGAATAAAATTAAATCAAAAAAATTAAATAGGAAAAGGCCAGGAATTTAATCTTGAGGCACTCCCATCTTAACTAAGGTTCCGTAGGACGTCACCCATTAGCGTTTAGTTTTTACTGCCCGTTGAGTAGACAAGAAAGAACAAAATCAGAAGCTTATCCACGAATTCCGCAGAGGTGTAATTTACAGATCAGTGTGTTGTGGTGGATTCAAACTCTTTTGAGAGGTCACAAAAAATGCCAATAGCATCCTGGGACTTCTCCCAGGATTCCAAAATGTAACTGATGAGTTTTACTCCCACGTCAGTCGCCAACTTTACCTTTCGTGAAACCAAACTGGCGACTACATAAAATCCCATTTGAGTTAACATTTTCTAAAGTTTACCATAGTTTTTGTTAACTTTGGTGTCAAATTAAAGTTTTAAGACGAGTAAGCCGTTAATTTCAAATTTATGCCACTGTACGTATCATGTAGTGGTGAAAAGTTAAGGGCATAGGGCTGAGTATTGCTGAGGAGATTGGAACAAAACAAAACGTGATATCAATGTTATGGTCACGTTATCGTACTACTGGTGAAGTGGCTACTAAAGTGCACCCTCACCAACATCAGGGGGTTGCACTCCAATCTCGATCCGGTCTATCACCATCTTGAGACCGAGAAGCCGCACTGTTAGTGCTACAGAAGCATTCATTTACCAATATCACAAAATAATCACATGAAGTATCACCGAAAATAAACTTACAGTACCTCAGGCTAGAAATTATTATGGCAGGCGAACAGTAAAATTTTTAATTCCCACAATAATTAATGAAATACCAAAATCTATAATAAATGAAATCAACTATAGGCAAAATACAAAAAATACTATTAACTACATAAATAACTTAGCAAAAAAAAACTAAGCAACCTATATAGGAACTTTTTTACGTTGACTAAAATCGGTCTTCTAATGAGCGGCCCAGTAGCAAGTCATTACATGTGACTCACGTACTTACTCATAGATGTTTACGGCTTTAAAAGTTACGTGCAAAAAGTATTCATGTACCTACATTATGTCATAATATTTACTTATTAGTGATTAAGCAGTGTTGATAAAGCGAATGTGAGAACCAATATACCAATACAAACCATTTCTGGTTTAATGGTACAATATAAACATGATCCTGTATTAAGACTATGTATAAATTAAATATAAATAAAAAAACCTATTTTTTTGTTTCTAACGGAAGCGAAGATAGCAACCCCGTTGGACGTGGCATACCTCAACTACCTGGGTTACTCTCTGGAACACAAGTTCAAGAAGCAAACTGGGGTCTGTGTGTACGTCCGCGAGGACATTTGTTGTCGTCGTCATTTGTTGCTTTTAGAAGTCGGGTTTAACTAATGGTATGGCTGCTTGTGGACACTGCTGCACTGGCGTAGAGAAATTTCTCTACATCGGCGTCTACCGATCGCACAGCGGTGACTAGAAAACAACAGCGCTCTTCAATTGTCTCGTGGAGTCGACTGACGTAGCTCAGCAACGGTACCCAACAGCGAAGCTCATTTTTCCGGGGGACTTCAACACCCATCCCATAAAGAGTGGCTTTTCCCGTACCAGACAACTGACCATGCTGGGTTAGAGGCGCGCAAGTTTGCTTTAATCTTAGATCTAACCCAGCTGGTGAATGTGGCAACGCGGGTGTTGATGACCAGATGTTGACGGCCATACACCCGATTGCTTGGACCTACTGCTGACGACTGATCCGGACAGTCATTCAGTATCGGTCTCAGCCCCGCTGGTAACGCTTGACCACTGTCTGGTGAAATCCGTGTCGACCTGCTCTCCGCCAGATGAGAGTCCCAGAGGTACGAGGCGAGTATGGCGATACGAGTCAGCAGACTGGGATGAGATGCGGCACTCTTTGCGTCTTATCCATCCCCAACACGAGGAAGCCCGCAGAGGCGGCACCAGTGGGGGTTGCGGAAGAATCGTATGTTCCCGCGACCCCGACTTAGGTGTGAGATGGAACACCAGGGTGGTTTTTAGTCAGTAAGAGTCTGACAGACCTCTCTGCCCGCCCCAGGGCGGAGGGCAGCCATGAGGATTTTCCACCCCTGAACAAAAAAAAAAAAGGCTTGCGACCGAAAAGTTTGAGTCAAAGTCAAAGTCAAGGCATTTATTTCAAATAGGCCCATAAAAAGGCACTTTTGAACGTCAAAATTTACATTAAAATAGAACTGATTCTAGGCGACTGATTCTAGGATATTGAGCAAGTAGGGTTCGCGCGAGGAAGAGAGCCTTTACTTCTGCCGCCAAGTTCTGCAAGCGGGTTCTACGTGGGGCGCGTTTTGACCATGTTGGACGTATCGGAGCTAAACTGGCATCGCATCGCAGCAGTTGAAACGAATTTTTGTCGCACCTTACCTCCAATGATGAAACCAGATGGGTCGCAGGGTCACTCTGCAAGTGAGAAGGCAAATTTATCTGTATCTGTCTTTGCAAGTTATTTGTGTTTGGATGCTGGCTCCAAGCAACCACCTACTGTACCTGGTTGTGACTCTTCGATGGCGGAGATCGCAATTCATAATAAAGACGGCACAATACTCGATGTGCAGTCCAGACGGGTACAAGGCCAGCGGCCCTGACGGTATTCCAGTGAGAGTGTTGAGGCAGTGTGCGCTTGAACTGTCTCCTGCGTTGACGCGCCTATTCCGCCTCTCTCTTGAAAAAAGAACGGTGCCAAAATCCTGGAAGCTTGCTAATGTCAACCAGTGCCCAAAAAGGGCGACCGTGCAGACCCTGTCTATCACCGTCCGATAGCCATTACCTCCACTCTGTGCAAGGTTATGGAAAAGGTACTGAACCGTAAGTTGCTGACCTTCCATGAAGACAATGATCTCCTCAGTGACCGTCAATATGGCTTTCACCGGTCAACTGGCGATCTTCTTGCGTATGTCAAACACTGCTGGGGCGAAGCCATCGAGAAACACGGCGAAGCACTTGCTGTATTGCTAGATATTTCGAAGGCTTTTGACAGGGTCTGGCACGCAAGTCTACTCAGCAAGCTTCATGCTTATGGCATCCCCGCTGATTTTTGTAGCTGCATATCAGACTTCCTTAGTGAACGATCGATTAGAGTAGTCGTTGACGGCTGCTCCTCTGAGCATATGAGTACTGATGAAGGAGTTCCTCAGGGGTCTGTTCTCTCTGCTACATTTTTACTGCTGCACATCAATGACCTACTTCAACCTGGTATTGTTGGGTACGCACATGACAGTACTGTTTCAGAGAGATACTTGTCCGGCCCGAAAACCAGCGGGGGTGAAGTTCGTTCCTTGAGAGAGACCATAGTAGAGCGGACTGATTTGACCTAAAGCCTTGTCTCCCAGTGGGGTGATGACAATTTGGTCTGATCTATGTCTGGACAGCTAAAAGCTTTCCAGGCATAAAATATACTCTTTATAAAGGTCAAGTCCGATCCTGCATGGAGTATTGCAGCCACCTTTGGGATGGCTCGGATAAATACCAACTTGCCGCGTTCGACTCAATGGAACGCAGAGCTAAGAGACTCATTGGCGACGTAAAACTGGTGTATGTCAAGCTACACAGCTTGGCTCATCGCCGCAAGGTTGCCTGCTTGTCGGTCTTCTACAGATTGTACTTCGGTGAGTGTGCGCAAGAACTCCACGACCTAATCCCACCTGCCCCCTTCTACCATCAGACATCTAGACGTACTGCTAATTACCATCCATACTTAGTTGCCATTCCACCAATTCGCCCTAAGCGCTTCCAAACATCGTTCATAATTCGCACGGCAAAGGAGTGGAACTCACTACCTGCGTCTGTGTTCCCGAACGTATTCAACCCGAATCTCTTCAAAGTTGGAGTAAACAGGCTTCTTCTGGGTAAGCTCACTCCATCGTAGACTTTGTCTCTGTCACCTCTGACCTAGACTAGAGTCAAGAGCAAACCCATCTCAAATAAAATAAAATAAAGAAGTGGCTGAGACCACTCAAAAAGAACCTCAGGCATTTTCCTTCGAAGCTGTATATGGTACGTTAACTATTAATAGTTACTAATAATAGGTACGCGCTGCCCCTTAACAGTTGTCTAGCCGAAATTGCGCGATTTCTCCGCATTTACCATAATTCCGATATCTCAGAAATTGTGTATCAAAGCTCTACAAACCCTATGTCATTGAAATTTTTATGAAGTCGGCTATCTGATTATATAGGGTTCAATACAAGTTTGAGGGTGGGATAGGTGACGTTTTCCCTGCTTTTTTTCAAACGCTGTTTCGTTATATCTATAAAATGAAAGCATTCTAAAAGTTTGTATTTAGTGGCAACAAGCTTATAATGATGTGCATCAGAAAGACGACACTAGGGCGAAAAGTGCTGCAAAAACATTTAGTGATCAAATCAAAACCGAGATTTTTTGTGCGTTGTTTTTGGACATTTCGAACAACATCATTTCAGACTCCAACGATAGCTCAAGACTTCTAATATTTCGACAAAAGATTCAACTATTACATGGTAGCCGTGGAAGATCAAGAATGCTGCCAATGAGATTTACAAAAACCGAAAACAGACAGACGCAGACATTGAAAACAGCAACAGCCAAGAAAGCAGAAAACCTCGCTAAAAGCTTCACCGGTGAAGGTGACTTTTTTTTGTTCCGGTTTGGAAAATCCTCATGGATGTCCTCCGCCCTGGGGCGGGCGGAGGGGTCTGTCAGACTTTTACTTTTTTTTTTCAATTTAAATCTGCAATCGGCTTTTAGCCATAATCAGCTGGTTTCTAGGATTCATTTGTATTGGGTGCAGTTCCATTAAACGGCACCGTGTGAGTTTGTAGACACTAACTATTTAGTTTCTCTGGTCTATGTCTAGTATTTGCCATCTTTTTAGGTGAGTTACTTCTTCTTGTCGATTTGTTAGGTTCTTAGCCAGTTCATTTATGTGTTTATTGAATTTTTCTTTGTATCTCTTGCTTATTTTACAGGCTTCCTCTTTTACGGTCGGTAGCTCCAAGTATTTATGTATTTCCGTGTTTCTCACGAACCAGAGTGCACTTGAAATAGTTCTAAGAGCAAGATTTTGAAATCTCTGAAGGATCTCGATATTGGAGTTGCTGGCACAGCCCCAGAGCTCTATCCCGTAGGTCCAGGATTGGCTTTATAATAGCCTTGTAGACTAGCAGTTTGTTACTGAGGGACAGCCGGGATTGACGCACTAGTAACCAAGACAGACCTTTGAATTGCAAGGTCGCTTCTGTTTTCTTGGCTTTGATGTGGTTAGCCCAGATGAGTCTTCTATCCAGGTGTAGACCGAGATATTTCACGCTATTATTGCTGGGGAACAGTTTGTTTTCCATACGCACAGGTGGACAGTCACCTTTCCGTAGTGTGAATGTTACTTGTGTCGATTTAGTAACGCTAGGTTTATTCTCCACTTCTGAAGCCACAAGTTAATTTTACTGAGCTGTTCCTGCAGTTAAAGCGATGCGTTGTTCGGATTACTATCACTTGCAAGGCATGCAGTGTCATCTGCGTATGTTGCTGTTAACACATCTTCAGTTTCAGGCAAGTCTGCCGTATATATTGAATAAAGGACTGGCCCAAGCACAGATCCTTGTGGAACTGAGGCGGTGACGCAGTAAAGCTTTGATAATTCTTCCTCGTATTTTACTTGGAATCTCCTTTGTTCCAAGTAAGATTTTAGGATCATGTAGGATAATTGCCTTCGCTGTTTTCGTTTTTCTTCCAGTTTGTTTCGTATTTCTAGCGGTATATTATTTCTTTGGGTGGAGAAGTTTAATGTCGGGGTAGCACGCCACGCAGCAACTTGAATGAGTTTTGTGATGTAAAATGTTGCCTCATCAATATCTTCTTCTGTTTTAAGTTTGACCTTTAAGTCGACTTCATCTTCCACGTATTCAGTGAAGGCATCCCAATCTGTTTTATAATTATACAGTGCTGGCCTCTGTGCTCTGTGTATTGCCGACACGCAAAATGTTGCTATGATAGGGGTGTGGTCAGATACGCTGTCAAGCGATGATTCCACATCAAAATATACACCAGGTAGACCCTTTACAATGAAGAAGTCTACTAGATCGGGTATCTTGTTGACGTCAGTTGGCCAATAAGTTGGTTCGCCTGTGGCTAATGTTATAAGTTTGTGTTTGTCAATACATTTCTTCAATTCTTGTCCTTTAGTGGTAGTTAATCTTGGTCCTCAGTGTGTGTGTTTACAGTTCCAATCTTCACCGCTTATGAATCTGTTTCCCAAGCTCTGGAAGTAGCACTCAAACATGTGTTGTTTCGGATTGTGCTTTGGTAGGCAATATATAGCACTTACCTTAATAGGCCCATACTTTCGTTTATAGTGATGGTAGTAGCCAGTCCTCTTGAAACTCGCTATAGAGGTGGTGTTTGATGTTACTTTTAACAATAACTGCAGAACCTCCGTGTGATGTGGTACCAGGATGATTGGTACAATATACGCGATAGTTAACAATCTTGAAATTCTTGCGGTCATTAGGGTGGGTCTCAGATATCAGAGCAATTTCGATTTTGTTATCTTTTAGCAGTATTTCTAGTTCTTGTTTATTTGGCGTCAGGCCATTGATATTCCAGGTGGCTTTTACTGAATAAAAATCACCCTAGTATTTCATCTCACACCTACGCCGGAATCGCGGGAACATGTAATTCTTCCGCAACCCCGACTGGTGCCCGGCTGCGACTTCGTTAAAAGATGCCCTCCTCCCAATAAATATAAATACCACTAGTCTCTCCACTAGTCCAATGCTTACACTAAGGTGCATACGGTAGGCTCATTATCCTTGCCATCCTAAGGGCACGTCTTCCTACCTCAATATATCTACTTGTACACAATGATCATGCTTAGGTACATTAAATAGAGCCGTACTCCGATGTCTCATAGTTAAATGCGGGAATTGCCGCTCTGATTATTTTGCGTATGCTCACCACAGAAGATTCAAATTCAAATACCTAGACATACGCGGGGCGAAAAGTTTCTGCTGGCGGGAAGGGATTGTGTTTTGTTTTCGTCGTATTTGATGAGTGGGGTAGGCAAGAAAGCGCGGGTGAAACTTGTTTTATTCATGTGTTTCTTCTCACTCTTAACTTAAAAGCTAATTAAGCCAGTTGGTGGCGACAAAAACACATAACACATTTACACTATACTCATAACAGATCGATGTCTGTATAATCAAAAACCAGCAAAGTGCGTTTCGGACCACGCACAGTAATTTTTTTCCGTTCCATAGTTGGGATGAATTTTAACGCATGCACAGTTTCGACTTTATCGACCGCAAAAATAAGTTTTTAAGTCTTTGTATTTTTCGAAAAAACAATGATTAACAACACTGCGGTTGTAACCGACAAGATCATATTTCTCAAAAAGCATTGATCTAAATAAGAAAGTCAAAAAATCTCGTAAAAAGAACTCGTATTTCGTGCAAGTGACATTCAACCTCAGGGTGGTAAAGCAATTACGAGGTCGACTATACATCCAGTTATTTAAGCCTTATCTGAATACACAAATGGGCAGAACCAGCCGGGTGACTTCACTTAATTTTATCCAGTTAGAGATATAATCTTTTCCGTATTAATTAAATTGTGAATAATGAAGATAAGTACGTGTTCGATTAAACTATAAAACTAGCAGTTAGGAGATAAGGCTTTATTAAGCAGTGACCTGTTGCCACATGCGAAACGAAATGATTCGCAATATATTCATATTATTTATATTAGTGTCTTACGTAGTCAGTGATTATGGTGTGAGGTACACGTTTGAGAAGAATTTCAATGAGGGGGAGGGATTGTGTCTCCGGCATGGAGATTGTTGGCTATTTTGGATTGTTGGCTATTACAGAAATTTGGAATAGAAAGGTCGAAATGAACGCAGCCTCAATTATTACGCCTCTACCAGCTTTGAGTTGTGCGTCATTTTTCCGTACCTCAAGAGGAAAAAACGGAACCCTTATAGAATCACTTCGTTGTCCGTCTGTCGGTCTGTCTGTCAAGACCCTTTCTCTCAGGAACGCGTGGAGGTATGACATTGAAACTAATATCAAATACGTAGGTCTAACGGTCCCTTGGAGCGCTAAAAATCCTAAGTTAAGCAAAAAAATCGGACATTTATGTGACATATTTTGATACTCGCAAATAAGTAACAACTTAAACTGTAGGGTACTTCCCGTTGACCTTGAATAATGAAATTACACAAGTAAATGAAGAAGAGCGAAAATCGTTAATTAGTAGTTTTATCAAATTGTGTTTTTTTTTTGCGATTACAAACTTACATTTGCAGGAATTGATCATAATGTATATCGATGTATGGGAAAACATTTATTCAACAACAAAGTTAAATTTGTTCTTGGGATAAATCAACGTTAAAATTTATTCTGAACCACAAGGTTTTATTACATACGATAGAAGTGGAAATTTATTTAGAAGCAATGGATCCCGCTGACCAAATCATTGTAATCGCCAACCTGTTAGACGTCACTGTTGACAAAGCTGAATGCGCCTCCACTCTTGTTACCCTAACAGAAGTGGAAGCGCATACTGCCTCGGATCCAAGTTTTTTAACAGGATGGCATACTCTTAAGATCACCGTAACTGGCTCAGATACTTAAGATGGCTACGTGAGTTTGTTACAATAGATTGCAAGAGGTTAAAGTGTGGCGTGCTCTCGGCACATTCGATTCGGTAAGATTTGTTGAGCAACAAAGCCAACCCGAACAATTCCTTCCACCTTCTATTAGTAGGTAATTACTAGTAGGTAAAATAAATACATTCTTTCCCATGGGAAGAAGCCGTGAGTTTATCTATATTTATGACTACTAGGTACTATTCGATTTTGCCTTCGGGCTGATCATTGTAGCCTGGGTACGATCGGTCAAAATCAAGTTAAACCCGTACCGTACTTTTCAAAATGTTCATTTTATATTTGTTTAGCTATTGACCGCGGCTTCGACAGCGCGGAGGTCGGTAATCCTACGGGAATGTACTACCGGAATAAAGCAAGCATCCCATGTCCTCATCACACATCATCAATCCATTCAGCCATAATATACATGCATGTCGTTTTCATTTTATTTAAGTATCCAAATCTATAACACCCGTTTTCATTATCATAGCTTCAGTTAATTGTAGATAGCTATCCTAAATAAACTATGATTGTGAATATTTTACAAAAAAAACAGCTTATCTTCAATTACTCTCTCAATTATATTGGCACCGAGGATAGACTAAAAGCATATCGAAAAAAATCTAAACTTTATCCGAATTTTGACAAAATCACAGATAGATAAGTTGATCGGAATGGAGAGAACCACTAACAATTTATCCCGCTAGGTGTAGCATCGTTACTGGTGTTGTTTACCTGTCAAACACCATACATTTCGATGCGTTACCACTCAAACGTCCGGGCGAACATGCAGCCCAAAACGTTTCGACTTAAAACGGACGATTACCAGCCTCGTCGACATGTTATCTTTTATTTACATTATTGTCCGTGATAACTTTATGAGCGCTTCTATAATATATAAGACGTATACAAGATCGTTCTGTCTTAAAGACGCATCTGTGGGTGTGGGTGCGAAGAAATGTCGATAAAATAAGTCTCAAGTTTCAAATTTTTTGAAGTGGTCGTGTTATTTGTGTGCACGATTTTGTTTACGATGCATTACTTATAACCCAATGTTGTATTGTAATATATCAAAACAATCATCAAGAGTCAACGGTCCAAAGTCCGTTTTGGACGATAGAATCGGCTTGGAAAAAGACAGTCATTGCGCGCTGGTTTTAATAAAACTATTACTCGTAATATGAAAATAAGGTAATTAATAGTACATATACACACATAGATAATAAAAATACAACGAAATTACGTTATAATACTACTTTTCACGACTGCCACTATCGGAGGCAGCATCAAATTGATGAGGAAATGGAATATTTTCTTACCGGTTCATTATTTTTATCAATATGTCTATTTTTATTGTTCTAGTAAGAAAAGTTTACTTTAAATGTTTAGTATTTATTGCTTACGGCTGCGACTTACAAAATCAAAAATCAAAATCAAAATAAACAGAAACGTCAGATACTAGGTGCACGGTTCCAATTGGTCGTTTCCTATGGAGAAGAGCCGACAAGAAACTCCATGATTACTCTTTTAAAAATATTTGTCTTTTACAATGTTTTTTAAATTACAGTGTTACGAATGGGCACTTATGAAACGTCAGATTCTAGGTGCACGGTTCCAATTGGTCGTTTCCTATGGAGAAGAGCCGGCAAGAAACTCCATGGTTACTCTTTTAAAAATATTTGTCTTTTACAATGTTTTTTAATTACAGTGTTACGAGTTGTAGGCCGTAGGTTCGAACCCAGACAGGCTCTTTACTTTGTGTTAATCATTTCATCACCATTGCTCTCAAAACGCTGAAGAAAAACATCGTGAGGAAACCGGCATGTCTTAGAAGCCAAAATTTGAAGAGATGTGACATCTACCAATCCACACTGTGTCCAAATATTGCATTGGTATAAAAAAGGTTGCTAAAATTTGTTTGAATTATGAAAGGGGAATGCCCACCGTCCGTAGACACTTCGGCCACGAGTGCACACATTTAAAAGTATATAGATAGTGTAATATGCAATTTCAACAATTACCTGGTCAAGGAATTGGTTTACAAAAATGTTAGGGTTTTTAAGATTAAATAGTTTTTAATCTTGACTAACATAATTGCTTTACAACCGTTGGATATTTAAGTTAGGGTTAAAATAATCGCCGCAATCCATTAAATAAGCCTATTTTATGGTTAAAATAACAAATCCGCAAGTTTTAAACTCAGTAAGGCAAATGCAAACAATGTAAGTAGATTCTGTAGATTTTGGTGATTTGACACTTGACTGTGTCTTGACTCTTGACTTGACAGCCGGCCAGCGTAACTCAATGTTGCCACATTAGCAAAACAAAAAAATCGATATCGACTTTTATTCGAATCATAATTTAATACAAAATTATAATCACTACTATAACCCCACTGAAGATAAGTACGTTTTTGTCATATTTGATATTTATTGTGCTAAACATGAATTGAATCATTATTAAAATGTGTGGTAGCGTTTCTGTTATAATCCTAATTATTCATTATTACAATATCAACTATTAAATAGTTTGTCCATTTCATATCAAAAGTAAAAACATGACACCGTGTATATTAAAATAAATCGTATAATAAGCAGGATGTGATTTTATTACTAAAAAAATCCATGAATTATTTTACTTATACGCAAGTTATTGTGCCTTTAGGGCCAAAAACGGACATCCCCCTTTTGGCAAAACGGCAGGATCCCAGTGATAACTTTAGATCGATAGTTTTTTTATGGCGAGATCGTATATACTGGTAATAGTCCTTGAAAACATTCAACAGACTGCTGACAGTTACCAACGAGAATGGCGTCATCTGTACTTAGCTTTACCTAATAGGTGTTAAGGGAAGAGACGAGGTCTGTACACTTGCATCTTTGTGAGGGTGGTTACACCTATTCGTTACAGATGTGTCTGAATCTTAGTGTCAGATGTTGTGGAGGACTGGAAGCCTATAAGTCTTTAAGAAAATGATGAACTTAGTTTTTTTTTCATGTTAGGTTAAGGAAAGAAGATTTTTACTAAGAGCGCAAGCACGTATTCGCATATTATAAGGTGAAACCCATCACGGAATTGTGCACAAGGGTATAAATAAATTATCAAAAAATCCTAAGCAGTGTACCAACAATAAAGATATTGTTATAAGTAATGCTAATTACTGTTTAATATTATACTGCTAATTATACTGCTAATTACTGTTTAATAAATATTTTAAACCTAATAAAAGTAATTTATTTGGTTTAAATTCTCATAAATACTATAGAAAATAAATGTTCTGTACGTCAATTTTTTTTTTATTAAGTCTTTTCAAAGTTCTTTCCACTAGCCTCTATGCAAAAATCATGCGTCTGAACCAGTTACCGAAACACTTTTCCATTCCGCCGTAGATACCTCGTTCACAGCCGGCTCGAACGCTGACAGCGCATCTTCCGGCGACGAAAATTGTATCCCTTTGAGCAGATCAGGGGTGTAAGGAGGGTGACCCAGGATTTTGACTGCGTACTGTCCAGGAAGTCCCTCGGTATGAGCGCGGTGTGCGAAGGCGCGTTGTCGTGGTGGAGCAGTAGCCCGCGGAGCCCTGTGTTTGGTCGCTTGTTTCTCATAACAGAGAAAACTTCTGCCAAGCATTTGGAAGTATACTATTCAGCGTTGGTTCCGTAATGTAATTGACACCAAGTAGCCAGTCAAATTGAAAAAGCTCGCGATCAAAATCTTCGCGCCGCTTCACTTTCGTAGGTGTTGATTCGTTTTGAAACACCCAAACCGTCGACTGGCGCTTCGTTTCTGGGTCGTATTGATAAATCCAAGACTCTTCACCTGTAATGATGTCGTCAACACGCCGAGACGAGCCTGCTTCAAATTTGTTATCATATTACGGCACCTTTCCACCCGGGCCTGCTTCTGAGCATCGGTGAGGTTGTGCGGCACCCGGCTTGAAACTATGGTCCTCACGCGAAGATGCACTTGTAGAATTTCGAGAAGGCTTCCCGATCCAACCTGCAGTATATGCTGAATCTCTTGATACGTAACTCGCCTATTGTCTGTGATTAAATATTGCACTGCGCGCACGTTTTCTTTCGTAACAGCCATAAAAGGGAGACCACTTCTTTCTGCATCCCCCAAAACTCCGTCCGTTTCATCCGTTTTACCAACGATACACGGTTGCCTTAGATGGGCCTTCATCCATGAACGCCATTTGAATTCTACCGCACCATTCGTCCAGTTTCAGGCGACACTTGGAATCGTAAAAAATCATAGCGAAAATGTTCCCGGCGAAGATCCATTTTTAACGAGAAACGATCATTTAAATTAGCTCGCAAACAATTTGGAGGGAAATGTTGAAAATGGGACGTACCTATTTTTACTTACTTACGGCGTATGAGAGACTGGCCAAGGCTATTTTGAAAATACGATTATAATTTCTAAATAGACTATAACTGGCCAGTCTCTCATATATATAAACTTTTTTTCGCAATACTTTCTGAGTGGCCTGGTATTGATTGAACACGTGTATTGTGTTCGAACCCATACCACGAGTACTTAGATTATTGTTAACAAAATAAATCTTAATTAAAGGGACAGCCGGTACTTCACAGGAAAAACGACTTTTTGATTGAATTTTGCTAAGTGAAGGTATTTACATACAGTATATTGATGTCCGCGACAGTACAGTAACATACAGTGTCTACTTTAAATAATGTACCAATGAAAAAAATTATCTAGTGTGCTATAAACTTGTAAAATAATTTATGGCAATCGATAATACATAGTACTTAGGTCATAAAAAACCATAATGTTTTTTTAGTCTTGTTAACACAACTCAACATGTAGCATAGCTGGCTGCTTAAAAACCTCGCAAAAATAGTTTTTGACAAAAAATACACCCAATTAACTGACAATGGCGGTTATAAAATTCTAATTTTAGTTTACTAAATCGTTCATAAAATTCGAATTATAATTTACTAAATAGTTTATAAAATTCGAATTATAATTTATTAAATCGTTTATTATTATTTGTGAATGTTTTTGCACTACTTTTATAATTCCCACTATTATACCTATACCTACCTCCTTTTTTCTGTAGGTACTGTATTCAATTTGTGGAATCGATTAATATTTCATATCTTCTTTTCAGAATTGAATGATAAAACATAATAATGGAACTAATACCTACTGTATTGTTTTTTGTCACACTATTACGATAATAATGTTTTATTGATAATGTAAAATTTTACATTGAACTTCCCGTTAGGTACAGAACTAATTGCAGCTTTTTGTCGCTTTTTATTATAGCTGACCTGTGCAATAATAATTTTATTTGTTCATCTTGGTGTGTTGTACCTTTCATACATAATACTCATAAATAGAGACAAAGAGACCATATAAAATTAATGTTTTAACACCTTTTATGTACTACTTATGTACCTACACAAATAAAGATCAATTAATTGATTTATAATTTAATTTAACCCGCATTAAAATCCATGAACTAGTTTAACAAATACTGTACAAAAAGACAAACGCAGCCGAGTGACTTCATTTTATACAATCCTAGAGATTTTATCTTATCAAAATCCATTATGAATAATTAAGATACGAGTACGATTAATATATTATACAGAATATAAATTAAACAAATTGAATATCTGCAGCAGTAACTACTGCATGTGGCGAAACGAAATGATTCGCAAAGTGTTAATATTATTTTTATTAGTGTCTTACGTAGTCAGTGATTATTGTGTGAGGTACACGTTTGAGGAGAATTTCGATGAATGGTTGATCAATGAGTTGGGCGGGGCTTGTGTCTTCATGCCATTTTGGATTGTTGGCAAGTACAATAATATGGACTTAACTGGTCAAAACGAACGCAGTACTTCATTTATAACGCCTCTACCAGCACTGAGTTGTGTTTCATCATTAATTTTTACTATGAACGTCGGTGGTACGATAGAAGTGAACATTTATATGGAAGCAACGGATTCTTCTGACCAAATTATTATTTTGGCTTACCTGTTAGACGTCACTGGTGACAGAGTAACAGGACAAGCTGTGAATTCGGCCATGGATCCAAACTTCGTGAGAGGGTGGCACACTCTGACGATGACCTTAACCGGTTCAGAAACTTATGAAGGCTACGTAAGTTTTTACATTCTGTTACTTAGTATGGTACTTAGTCGTTTTGCTGATAATGATAACATTAACGTCGCGTCGCGCGCGCCTAGTTTAAAGGCAAAAGTGTCTAGTAATTTTAACACTATCAATTTGTTATCAAGAACTGCTATGTAAAATCGATTCACACATTTTTTTTTTTTACCTTACATTTACTGATAGATGTTTTTTCACGAAAACGCTTTGGTCACGTTTACATTATTGAACTAATGCGAGTCGTTTTTAGATAATTCCCACACTTTATCCCGAATTCACCCCAGTAGAATTTCATATGCTTTCTAAGTAATAAGCAGTTTTAGTTACGTGTGGAATATTACATACCCAATTTACGCAATCGATCAAGTAGTGTTCTAGTGTGTTGTACACTAGAACATCACTTGATGGATTGGTGGCAAACCGATAAACCATTGCTTTTGTACATAACTATAAAATAAAACAAATTCTTGGACAAAATAGTTTTGCCTGAGGGCGAACTGCAACCTGATTGCGTAACATACAAACACAACACGAAGGATTTTGAAGGAATCCATAAATATATTCCTTCACAATATGTTTAAAAAATTCGGCTGCCGTTGTAGCATAGCATATGCATAAGCATAATCAGCCTATAACGTTCCCACTGCTGGGACACAGGCCTCCTCTCTATGAGAGGTAGTGAGCCGTAATCCACCACGCGGGCTCAGTGCGGGTTGGTAGATGTCACATGTCTTCGAATTTCGCCGTTGTAGTAGGTACACTTATTTATTTGTTAAGTTCAATAGGTTAAACCTAATACTATAACATGTGTAAAATTCTTAAAAATTGTCATTTAATTATGCTCAATCATAATTAAATCATTTAAAATATCAATTTCAGGTAAAAACAATAATAATAATAGCCTCAGGCTTTCTCATAATGACTAAATACACATTTTCAATAGAATAACAAAATGATCAGCCTACAATGTTCCCACTGCTGGGCTGCTGTCTCCGGCCTCTTCTCTGTGACGGTTAGTGGGTTGGTACCTACCAAGTGGTTCTAAGTTGGAATAAGCATCCTATAACTAAGACTATCAAAGGTTGACATTGGTGCCGATTCTGTTGTACACCGAACTAAATTAACTAAACTATCACTAAAGTTCCTTACTTTTGACTATGAGAATCTTAAAGCTATTATATATTTATATATATAATAATTTGACACAACTAAAATGGAATTTGACAATCGCGAGTCCGAATGGTATTGTTTTTCTTTTGGCTTCGCAACGTTTGGTTTGCTTATGGTCTTTGCCCTTCCCCGTGATTTTTTGTCAGAGCCGGAGGCGCGCCCCGACGTGGTTGTTTTTTTTATTATTGTATATGTACATTTTATTTCACACCTTTTTAATCGCGATTAAAAATAGTCAGATTCATGTTTAGTCAGATTAAGTTACATATTTTTTTTTGTTGAAAAACGTCAAATTCAGAATTGCAAAATTGCCATTTTCACTAAACTAATAACTCAGTGCTATCTTAGTGCTGTCAAACCAAAATATAGTTAAGTTGCGTCACTTTAGTCAATTTCAGGATGGGAAATCATAGTTTGACAGGATTAAACCAAATTTTTGTGATTTTTAGTCTAATAAAGAGGCATTTGTGACAAGACAATCGGCACCATTATTTCACTTAATAATTACATTAGTACATGACATCACGCCTGTATTTTCCCTATGGGTTAGGCAGAGATGTACTTAACAGTGCACAAAAATTACGCCAGTTCTGTGTTAGCCCCTTGTGCTAGATAGGAAGGAGTTCAAACACTGAATAACAAATATTAAAATCATTACGTTTTTATCCAAGTGTTTTTTCTTCTAATTCGTCGGAAAAATTATAATTTACCGTATCACACGAGTGTGAAAAGTTTTTCTGCCCTCAACCGGACACTTATCCCGACTCAGGGCTGCTACTTAGAAATTGATGATGGAAATATGAGACGTAAATTTTCAAAACGTTCAGTACGTTACTAATATGCGTGCACCTTTACCTATACGAATCTGACAGAACGAAAAGTCTTGTCACCTTCTTGAATAACTAACAGCTGTTTACATGCAGTTATGCCCGCTGTTGATACAAAACCTGCGTCTTAACTGTAATTTGACGGCGCGTCTAAAGGTTTAGCGACGCCAAACTTAAAGAGTTGATTTTACTTGACGTAACTGAGAAACCCCGGGTACTGAGAAAGCGGCAAAAAAAAGGGATCAGTAAGGCCGATCGAAGCCGGCATTGATAGCGACGGTGATGTTGTGGTTGTGATAATTGTGATTACCCTTGCAATGCAGTGGACGATTGATTTGCGCTCATACCTGTCGGACTCAGTGGAACGTCGTTAACATTATGTTTCATTGTGTCAATGTGATCAGAGAAAGGCAATACGTCGTCTTTATTAGGAGAGGTCTTAATGTTTCTTATGCGTGGGTATGCGGGCGAGGAGATGTAAGTAAATCCACCCACTCTAAATCTATTTAAAATATTAAATAAAAAGAACACACTTAAACAAAAAAACTGTTTAGTTTATAGATAGTTATAATGAGTAGGGCATAGTGTTTTTAGAATTTTCATAACAGCACGATAATGGGGATGAAATCTACTTTTTGAAGTGAAAACTTCTTTAGCGGCGTTGTACACTTTTTTTGTAATGGGTAAAAAAAAAACTCGCTTCAGGACACGTGACCTGATCGAAAATTTGAAGACGAAAACTTCTTTAGCGGCGTTGTATTTTTTTTTTTTGTAATGTGTAAAAAATGTTTAACTCGCGTCAGGATGTGTGATTGTTGATTTTTATTGATTGATTTTTCTGAGAGATAAACTTTTTAATGTAATATAAATTGTCATGTTTGTGTACGATATCGCAATAAATAAATATTGTATTCTACCACATAAATGATTGTACTTTTATACTGATAATTAAAGCAATTCGTGCAAAATTATTTATTTTTGATTTTTTATCAAAAATACACAACGTTAAAATTCAAGTTTTCACTTCTGCCGGCACTCCCGGTGCAACCCGTCGTTTTTTTTTTAAATTATTATTATCTCAAAAGATGTTTGTCTCCAAAAAGTGCAAGCAATATTAAGTTGCTTTCAAAATTGTTGAGCTGACTGTAGTGCTATTCTGTAAACGTATCACGGTGAAAACTGCGGTGAAGTGAGCTGTCAGTCCCACTGATGCTAGGGATTGACCAAGACGGGATGACACTGACAGCTCACTCCACGCAAGTCTTCACGGTGAGATATTTACAGAATCGACATGCTGGTCATCTCTTAGCTGCCACGGCATTTTAATTTCCAAATCGTTTTTTTTTTTTTTTCTTTGTATGTTTTTCATTACGGACACCTTTAACGTGCACGTCTTTGCACATCGTTCTCACATATATAATTTCAACATGACTGATGTAACCAATTTTATGTAACAATATTATTTAAAACAGTGTCCATGGAGTTTCTTGCCCTTTCTTCTCCATAGGTACCTAATACGCTTTGGAATGGGCAACTAGCTTCATCTTTCTGACTTACCGACCCTTTGACAATTCAAAAGTGCCTGTAATTGGTTTATTGGAAATAAATGATTTGAGTTTATTACAAAAATTGTAAAAGCTTAAAAAATTGCCAAGTAATAAATGTTTTACCGTACATTGTTCGTACCGCGCGACAAGGACGGGAATAATCACCTCCAAAACCTTTTAGAGCGTGTATTTTCCTCATACATCGATTTAACGGATTTTTTCGTTTCATTTTTATTTTTACGAACATTTTTAATCAGTCATCATCGCTATTCTAAAAACACTATGCCCTAAGTATTTAAAGCACAACAGTTTTTTTTTCGAACATATTTCCCTTTAAAAAAGCATATAATCAATAACGTGAGTCCTTCCCTACGTGCTAGGCGCGCGCGCACCTTTCTCCCGTGGCGCGGACCATGGCCCCGAAAAGGTTGAATTAAATTCCGGTCTGTCGTTTAGGTGTACCGATTTTATAACAATAATTTGCCAAACAGACCGCCTATCCAAAGACACTCCACACCATGGCAACGACGAGAAAAAAGTACATCCCCACTTTACGTTTAGGCAAAGAACCCTTTTTTTATCAAGATTTTATTGTCCCACTTTTTCGGCGTCTTAGATATGTATACCCATGCCAAATTACGGATTTCTAGAAAAAGAGTCTCTGAGCTAAGCCGCGGACAGACAGACGGACTGACATGGTGAAACTATAAGGATCTTTCTTGACTACGGAACTCTAAAAAGGGTATCTATATGTATAAAAGAACACATCCTTACCTTATATGCATTTTTATCTTTGTATTATCATAATTTCATTGAAGAAAATTGCGTGTCTGAAAGTTGATGAAAATTAATCCTAACTACAATGTTATAAATGCGAAAGTGAGTTTGTTTCGCTTTCACGCTAAAAACGGCTTAACGGATATAGAGCTCAATTGTAGATCGTGACCTGGGAAGGGTAGACCGTGACCTGGGTCAGGACAGATGATACTGTTTATCCTGGTAACAGGTTCCAGTTGAAAAAAACTAAGCTCTACGCGGACGAAGCCGCGGGCTAAAGTTACTTAAAAAGATTGGATAGTGATTGTCTTATTTAAAGTTTTCCTTGTTTATTTTAGGTAAAACGACTGTACATTCCTTTAGGTATTTGATTGCACGAATAAAAAAACGATTACCTGTAAGTATAAAAGAAACAGTGTTCGCCGACTTACTAACCGATTCTTGCGGATGATGGGCTCTCCCTTCTAGATCTTAGAATCCCCTCTCCCCCCACCATCCAACAATTCATGAAACGCAGCCCTGTATGTAGTATAGGTATAAATTCGTCCCAAAATAATCACAATAACAATCCAGCCTGTCCCTTACTGCAGTTTCTTCCCTCACCAGCGACGCCCTATGCCTAGGTCCGGTCCCCACAGGCCGGAGTGTCCTTAGTGTGCAGTCGCATTGTCAATAAATTTTATGCCTTGGCTGGAGACACCGTTCGACATCCTGATAAGCCGCTGACAACCTCATAGGGTGATCTACTACATATCAAATGTAACTAAGCCATTCATTATTAAGCCGTTCACCATCAGCGAGGTAACCCGTAAAATAATTTCACAACATACCTAAGTTATACATGTACTACCTCGGTATTGGTGAAAGCCAAGTATAAGAAGAAACTCATAATTTAGAATGATGCTCTCGAAGCGATAATTATGATTTCATAATCAGCCTATTATGTTCCCACTGCTGGGACACAGGCCTCCTCTCTGTGAGAGGGAGTGGGCCGTAATCCACCACGCGGGCCCAGTGCGGGTTGGTGATTATGATTTATTGTGTCATATTTCTAAATAATAATTATAACATAAAAATAAGCATGTTGCAAACGATGACAGCTTGTAACAGTTTTTTAGATAGGTTAGGGTCTAGTTCCATAAAGAAATGGGAACTAACAAATTAATGTTTTACAAATAAACGATAACTTAACAATTATATAAATATAATAGTTAAGTTATCGTTTCGCATTTTCAGTCAGTCTTTTAAGATTGATCGTATTAGCGAAATATAATCATTCACACAAAGCGAATTAGGCCCAAATTACACAACAATATTATCGTTTAGTAGTAACTAAGAAGTCAGCCAATAACCGCTGAACGTTACATACAAGTTAAATAGAAGCATAAAGACCGACTTTACGGTCCAACACTAGTTGTGTTGAGACCCACAAGTAACCACTTATTTCACATAGCAGTTATAATGACGTTGTCAAACGACTGAAACATTGTTCACTAGTGTAAAACAACATTATAACGACAACCATTTGATTCGCAGGTTAAATATTATTTAATATAAGAAAAAAGTTAAATGGAGTTAATTTCCTTGATTACAAAATATCTATCCCGTGCCTATTAATTTATAATAAAAGTTGCGTATCTTTCAGGGAACGTTAGTTTAATGACAATGTAAAAATGGGTTGTTGTGAAGTTTTTAACGCCCTCCCCCATTTATTTTTAATTCAATGGTTTTAGTTAATAATTATAAATATGTTTTCATAATAAAGCTCCAGCCATATTGTCTAAGTTAAATGGCAACCTCTATAATACACTAATATAACAATAAGGTCGCATAGAATTTTACTTGAGACCATGACGCCTCGGCCATATTAAGTCGACTTTAGGGTTCCCAAATCATTACGTACTTTTAAATTAAATTATTATTGTATGACAAACCCAGATTGAATGCTTTAACATTAAAGTGAGAGAATGACCTTTAAATGATTTTAAAGTCTACTTTGAGTTATGTAACCGTTGAAATTGAAATTTTTTGTCGCATACACGTCGTAGTTAGTCTTCCATATGACCAAAATAGTTTTGCTATATAACGTTCGTGCACAAATTGTTTTGTCCCGACGACGGTTGTGTTACGAAAACCTATTATTTAACCGAAACGTTTATATGACCAATACATTTTCAAATAAACCATAATACGACGTCGTGTAAGTTAGTCATGACAACGATTACGCAACATATGCACTCACACCAAGACGTCGTATAAGTAGGTAAGTCCTGAAAAAGTTTATTCAACTAATATAATAAGACATTTAAGATTCGCGACTGAAGCGTCGTAAGAAAAACGTCTAAATAACGTCTTAGTTAGCTAAATAACACTATACAACTGTTTTATAATATGAAGTTCTACACAGGAATTATACGACGTTTTTGTTAGTTGGATTTTTTTTCACAATTAAAATAGGATAGACCATCTAAGCTGAGAAGATGCATTCTTAGATCAATCAGCAATTTCGAAAACGCCAAAGTTCGAACGGCTACTTCTTTTTGGATTTTATTCGTAGATCATACGAACGATACAACGTGAGAATGCGAATAAAAATCGAAATACGAAATTAAAAATGTACTGATTGGAACAATTTGTAAGGGAGCAATTTTGTACTGTCGTCCAGCTTTGGATAAAGATTACAGTGCACATATAATTGAAAAGTGAATGGTTATGGAAGGTACTCATATTTGAAACATAACATGATTTGTAACACACTTTTAACCAGATTTTGACATATGAAATATCAGCTGACTCGACGGAATGTTGCGAATTACGTCATGAAAGTTAATGTAAAATCATAGCGCGAGAATGTTCCCGGCGCAGATCCAATTTTTTATGAGACGATAATATGTGGCTCGCAAACTATGTGGAGGGAAATTTTGAAATTGGGACCACACAAATAATCGTATTTTCAAAATAGACTTTAATTGGCCAGTGTCTCATACACAAAACATTTTTTCGCAATACTTTCTGAGTGGCCTGGCATAACACACGATTAAACAAATTCGCATATTTTTTTGCATTGCACCAATTATGACAGCTAATTTGTGTTAAGTTTAACTAATCTATGGCCGGCATAATGATGGGTACACATAATATGTGAAACTTAACATGAAATATGCTAACATCCTTACATACGTTGTAACATATTTAGAAACGAACAGGACGTTCGAATACAAGCAATGTAACTTGATTTGCAACACAACAATTAGTTTTTTTTTTTTTTACTGGCCAAGTGTATGTATGTTTAGCCACGCACAGTGAAGGGTTCCGAAGTTGATTGAATATGTACGCAAGCACATTGCAAAGCATTACTTTTATCGACTGCAATAATACGTTTGTATTTCATAGTATTTCGAGAAAAAACTATGAAAAACAAAGTTAATTCTGCGGTTGTAACCGAAAATATAACATAGTCACTATCATATTCTTATCTTTTTCATTTCAATTATGAAATTCAAGAATACCCAACACGTTTATGTGCATAGTTATTTTTTTCGTCCCTCGGTTACCGTTTTTAAATTATAAAAGATAAACCCCAAAACATACATTTTTTTTACTTACTGGCTATAAACTCAAACAACATTTACAAGTATGTTTTACGCCTTATTTACATAGAAAAAAGAAAAGAGTGTCTATGTGTACTTGTTAGCTAGTAACAAGCATAATACAGAATCAGCTGGTATGTAATTGAAGTAGTTACTAATCCCTTTTTACAAACAAAATTATTGATTTATTTATTCCATTTTTACCGTGCATTATTCTTTTTCCATTCATGTAACATGAGACAGAACAGGGTCAAGCGACTTACAGCTGATAGCACGCGCGGGGTCCGTAATGTTGTTAAATGAATGAATAATATCTCAAAAACTTGTTTCAATTAATAAAATGCTTCTCTGTAAACGATGTTCGAACCTCTAACACTGGTTGCCCCTCGAAAAACCTCCTACATACAATTGTCCGTGTGAACAGATACCCATTTACTAAGATCCACGTCTGGTAATGGATTTTGGATTTTGATTTCCTGATTTTCGGCACCGGCGCCACAATAAATATGTACATTTGCTGTTCGTTATGGAGGAGATCCGTGACAATAATGTTTCTTCGCAGTCCATGATCTTGATCAGTTAGCCACTGTGAGGTACTTACTAATCCTCTGAATACATTGGCTGTGTCTGTGTGACATACGAATGGACAGACGGACCGGACGAAATTATAAGACTTTCTATACATCCAACAGACATATTTAGAACTTTTTCCTTTTGAAGTTATAAAGATGCCTGAAAGAATCTCCAGTTGTTCTTAAAAAGATTTGGTTGAAGAGAACTGAGTGTGAACTTAAATGAGATGCGACCTCTAGAGTAGAGAGAAATCCAGAACCAAATATCCAAAAACCCAGGTCAACAGTTGGACAAAATAGTTTGACTACGGGTAAGGACCCCGCTGCTCGAATAGGCACATCATTGTTAACCACTTCTTGTCTTAACATATCGATCGTATATTTTTCCTATTATCAGCAATACAGTTCAGTGTTCAGTCCATTTTTACTATGTTGTCATTCTAAATAATGCATATTTTTTAAACTGATATTTAGAAGAAAAAATATTTTTTGGCGCAAATGAGTCACCGTACACAGCCACCGATGGCCAGCGATAAGCAGCTCATACGATTTTGTTTATAGACTCGCCGCACACTGTCGCGCTCCTTCCTTCCTCTCCGGAGTCGTTACCATCTCCTCTATTGTTTGTTCTACTTCTACCAATAGAACACATAGGAAAAATTCATCCCCCAAACTAGGCTTCCGAACACCAGTGGCTGTCGCGCGCCACCGCCGCATTTGCAGCAGCTACAGTAATAGGTGGCTCGTTCGCGCCGATCCTAACAGTTTTTATTTTTTAATTGTTATTTTTATTTTATTTTTAATAGATTTTATTCAATAATTTAGTACAATACCATCACAGTGATAGACCCTCGACACTTATCTTTTCTCAGATGACAGCATGCCCATTTTTATAAATTATTTGTTTAGCACCTCGGCTTAGGGCGTCGCTTGAAGAGGGCAGCAAGGGGCTAGCTGGATCAAGATTTATTTGATTTTGGGACGAATTTAAAGCTACAGGCTCAGCGGCACGGGCTGGCTCGAGCAAGGGTCGGGAGGGGCGTGAATTTGGGCGTCGCGGCGGGCCTCACCGGCGAGGACGGTAGAACGGCGATCGGGTTTTGGGCTTATGTAGCGTGCTGGTGGCCTTACTACTCTCCTGGAGGGGTAGTGGCGTCGTCGGGGGCGATTAAAGTATGCCTTGGTCGGCGAATACTGCTAATGTGGGAGGGAGTGTAGCCGCTGAGATCAAGGGGTTTGGGTGTTTCATGCCACAGTCGAAGAAACGCTTCAATAAGCATTTCATTAACTGGACGACGTCTCGAAAAGAGAACCGCCTGACTCTTATCGGGGTTGACCTCGATTCTCCATTTCCGGAAACAAGCGCCTAAGACGTTTGCGGAGGTTTGGAGAGTACGAGCTATAGCATTGGGACAATGACCGGTATAGTAAACGGCAGTGTCGTCGGCGAAGAGAGCCAACTGAGCCTTTTTACTCTGTGTGACAGCATGCCCAAAAAACGTTCCCATTTTATGTGCCGCCCATCGTGGAGTAAAACTGTACCACGTTTAAGTTTCACAAATTTCATATCCATTTTAGACTATGAATACTCGTAGTTTAAAATTCAACAAAGGAAAACAATTGTGAACGACGCGACACTTGACATTTGACATCAATTTTTATCTTTGACTGTTTGACTGTACATACTGGCAATACAGCTTGCTACAAAGTTTGACGACGGGTAAAATTATTCCTTGTGGTTCTGTCTGTTGGACAAAATAGTTTGACTACGGGTAAGGAGACCGTCCAGAGCTAGACTACACACCCCAGAACTGAACAGTATCTACATAGTACCTAAGAAACCAATTAATTTCAGAACTCCGACACTTTATTGATAAACTTAACATTAATATACGAATGAGTCACTATTCTGCGGAAACACCGCGATTCAGAATATGGCGTCATTTACTTAGTCGATTAATTATGCTCGTATCTATTGATTAGATACAGTGATTAACTTGAAACTCGCCCTGCATACAATAAACTTTTTAAAAGCAAACTGGAACCCAATTTGATCTCAAAGAAAGTTGTTATAATTTAAACTAATTAACAATTACTTACTCGTAACATTGCATTACATACCTTTTTTAAATCTTTATTTAATTGAAGATTTGAGATAAAATAAAAAAATTGTCATCATCCCCATTATGTCCTACTTGAATAGTGTTGTCACTATTCGTTTTGGTAAATAATCAACAACAGTCGACACAACATCCTAGCCTCCTCCGACAAAAGGGACGCTAGAATGCTTTTACATGCCCCCACTTAAAATTCAAGCGAATATTGTCTATCGTGTATATTCCGGTCACATTCCATCAGCACGTGGTCAATATCTTCAATCACCCCACAAACTTCGCAGTTTGTTAAAGTGCTTTTACCCCTAAAATATTTAAACTTTTTCGATTGGATGAGGCCCGAACGCATCCTCCGCAGAGCTACTACATATTTCCTTTCCATCTCCCTCCCTTCAAACCATGAGTAACGAAGCGGTTTAGACTGGATGGTGATGTACCATATTCCCTGTAACTTTGATCCTTCATCGAAATATTCGTGCCATCTTTGTCTGCATAGATCTTTGACGCGACCAATCCAATCTGAGTATAACGGTGTGCCATGTGTAATCAATACCCTCTTACGCTGCTTGTTTGGCTGCTAAGTCTGCTTCCTCATGATGCCAATATGTGAGGGAATCTATTGAATAGTGACGGTTTTAACCATAGACTGTATCTTACAAATTTAGTCTAAGATATTTATGGCTACCGGGCTCCCTCGAAGCCTCGAGGGTACTCGAACCAAATGTTGGAGGCAGCTTTCTGAATCCGAAAATATGACAAAGTTCTCCTGATCTATACTCAGTAAATACAAAAGGGCTTCAGAGATAGCTATGAGTTCACAATACATAATAGAAATCCTGGTAGAAATTTGAATTTACCTTCAGTATCAAGTTGAGGAACAAAAAAAAGCAGCTCCTAAGTCCGAACCATCCTTGGAGCCGTCCGTAAATATTTTATAGTGTCGACTTAACTTATCAACAATCGTTTTTACACACGTATTGTTAAACTCCGTTACATTAATCAGTCTTTTTGCCGTATACCCTCAATTATATCACAAAATATTAGATAGATCTAGTGTCCAAGGAATAAATATATAGTATCCAAGTTATCCAAAATACCCAAAAGATATGTCAAGTTAATGTTATGGTAGGCAATTTCAATGTCGATGAAACAGCCAACAGCTGGCACACTTTTAAATAAACTAGTTTCAACCCGCGTAACCAACCATCATAACACGACTTGATTCTTCGGAAGCCCGTTGTGTCGTGGTGTTATGATGGTATAAAATATCTTACAAAAGCATGATATAAGGGCAATAATAGATCTAACATCCGTACTTGAGCCGGGATCTCCTCCCAGCTTCGGTATAGGAATAATTTAACTTTTTTCCACTGCTCTGGTACGAATCCGGATAGCATAAACTTATTATAAATGGAAGTCAACATAATTACATAATTATAGTATATGGGGTAAATGTTTTATCATACAATATGAAATATTATCAGGACCTGAGGCTAAATCTGTTTTTTTGATTGAGTAAATTACTTCTTGTACCGATACCGGGTTGGCCAATTGCGTGTTACAAGAGGTAAATGTAGGAGTTGGTCGTTCGGCTCAAGCTTGGTGGAGTTGTACCCAAAATTTGAAAGCGCATGAGTAGGATCAAATCCATCTCATGCGCTTCCACATTTCACTTGAAGAAGTTACACTATCTATGTCTATGGAAAATCCCTGAAATGATTTATTCCTGGCTTGGTCATATTAGTATTGGCGCCTCACTTACTTTTCTTTGTAAAGCCTCAAGTTTTTGTGTAGTGTTTTCTGACATCTAAGTCCTTTATCTTTCAAGCGATTTGACTCAGTTAATTTATTCGCACTCGCTTTGTTACTAAACTGTTTCCATTAGTGATTACCATTTTGCAGGGATGAATCATGCGCCTCGCTTCGCCTCGTTGGTCTACTGGTCGCAAGAGCTACTACTGAGCATGAGGTCCTGGGTTCGATTCCCAGGTTGGCCAAAGTGTTCTTGGATTTTTCTATCTAGAATTTCTCAGTAGCAGCCCGGAGTGTGGATTAGTGCCCGGGTATGGCCCGAGTATGGTATAATATGGGTGTGCTATAGGTACACCTCTGCCCAGCCCTTCGAGGATTACAGGCGTGATGTTATGTTATATGTTTATGTGAATCATACGCACGGTCGAACGATGTGAGTCGCAACCGGTTCGAAATCACACAGTATGCGCGTCTACCGTTGACAATGACAAGCGCCCGCGCGCAACTCATTGCATCACTCAGAACACCACATCAATTATTATTATTATCTTACCTCACCACTTTGTTTGAAATTCTTTCTTCGTCACTAATCAACCACCAATGGAAAGCGATTTTTATAACATTAACATCAATATCATTACTTTTTTTAAATAACACAGTTGTTACCTTTATGACGTGTTATTAATAACATAATATGGTTATCACATATCACCTATATTCGTTAGTACCATTTGGCGTCAATAGATGTCGTTACGTGTTGGTACCTCCCATTACGTAATGAAAAGTCTCCGAGTTATACACAATATTTGAGTGTAAAAGTTAACCAACAAATCTCTCACATCCAAACAGACAAGCAGACAAATAATAAATAAATGGTAGAAACGGCATATGTTGGTTTTTCTTCAACACCCCAACAATTTTTTTTATATATTTTAATGTACGGAAACGCCTCGTCTACAGATTTATTATATGTATAGATTACGTGTAATCAAATAATTTGGTAGATATGCATGCATTATCTTTTGTTAAGAATAAAAAAAAATGTATTCTAGTTTGTTTGTGATCCCTTGACATTAATGAATGGCGACTTTTCGTCAGCTTCATTTTCAATTGTTTTAATGGAGGATAACCTAATCTTTATAATTTTGGCTATCAGGTAGTGGTATACTCTAATAGCTTAAAAACGTACACATATTAGTAACTTCTTACTGTACAATATCGATGTTTCTTTTTTTTCTCATTTATAGTCGACCACGAAATTTTGGCAATTTCGTGGTCGACTATAAATGCACGCCCACAGTAGGAATATCCGTTCGGTCTAAGTTTGCCGGTCCATGGAATGCGCGTCCCCTCTCCCCACGACTTCCTACGCCGTCGCCCTCGTAGTACCGTAAGCAACGCCATCGTAAGCGCGTCATTATTACTTATTATTTGGCGTGACATCGTAGCAGACAAACAAACCTTCTTTCATATATTTAAAATATTAGTTAGAATTCGGCACCTTAATTTTATTTAGTTTTCTCGATATTTGTTAGTTTTGCTGACGGACAGCGGCAAACTTTACGCTAACGGGTAGTATAATTTATGACTTAGGATAAAACATTTATTCGTATTATTAGTCAAAACTGATAAAAAACAAAAATTACGTCACTGCAGTCATACAATTATGACAACAGTATCAAACCAGCACATTATTCTTATAAGCAAATATAAATCATGTCGTTACAAGATGTGCACGTGGCACACACCTTTAGGATGAGAAAGCAATTTTATGGTGGACTTATACAATATTTTTTGCCAACATCAAAAAATGCATATAGGTACAAACAAAACCGCAGTATGTATTTTCGGTTTTAATAAATACAGTAATGCAAAGATAAAATTCATGCTACGTGCAAAATAATCGTTTATAAAGCATGCTATCTTATCCGTATCCATTCTGAACTATTAATCTAAAATATTGAGATACATATTCGAAAAAATACGGAACTTTAATTATTGTGTATGAGATTTTGTGTCTATTCGCAGTAATTGTGGCATGTGGCGAAACGAAATGATTCGCAAAGTATTACTCTTAATGATATTGGTGCCTTACGTTGTCAGTGATTATTGTGTGAGGTACACGTTTGAGCAAAATTTCAATGAATGGTCGACACATGAGTGGGGGGAATCTTGCGCCTTCATGCAATCTTGGGTTGTTGGCAAGTACAGTGACATTGACTTGAGTAATGAAAATGGTCAACGTACTACTTTTATTACGCCCGCGGCCCCACTTGTGCTTAGCTGTGTGTCGTCATTCACATTTCCTATGAAACCCGGCGGTACGATTGAAGTGAACACTTACATAGAAACATTTGATTTGGGAGAGCAGATCTGGATTGTGGCCAACCAGTTAGACACACCTCATGAAAGATTCTTAGCAGAAGCTTGGAATAGGGCTTGGGAATCAAACTTCGTGCCAGGGTGGCACACTCTGAAGATAACCTTACCCTTAACCGAAGCAAACATTGATGACGGCTTCGTGAGTATAAATTAACAATGTTTTAGAAGGAATAAGTCATGCATGATAAATCGATTTGTTAATCTACATCTATGAAATAACTGTATTTCCTCCATCCATAACTCGAAACGTTTTATATTATCTATACTAGCTGACCCGTCAGACGTCGTCCTGTCCAAACAATAGTTCATACAAATATTTCATAGAAAAAGGACTTTCTGGTTTCCAATTTCTGTGTAACTGTTCCAAGTTTTCTTACCGTAAAACATAAATCGGATTATAACGAATATTTTAAAAACGGAAACTGCCAAAGCGGCCCACCCGTTCTCAAGTGATGGGCTTATCAACGAAGCTTATCAAGAATTTCATTTTTATTACAGGGTCAAATTAGCTAACGAAACTCCGCAGACGTGGTGGGTCGATCAATATCGTAACACGATAAACAGAAGTAAATAAGTTTTATGTTTTTTGTGGGGTCATCGACTGCAGCTAGTTCACTGGAAACATCAGTTTAAAAATCTGTTTATTTCTTTGTAAACATCATAGACGTGATTGGTATCGATATTTAAACACGATTAAACATATTTTTTCAACTCATACTTCCAGTAACATCGCTTCCAGCGGTCGTATCATGTCTGTGGAGTTTCGCTAACTTATTTCATTTGACCTTTTATAGAAGATAGATTATGACCCCTTGGTATACAATAAGTAGGTAAATGTGTATTATTTACGCATGCCAAAGTACTTAGTTGAGAATCGAATACTACTTATTAAATTTTAGATATGTTTGAGAGCTCCATTTGCATACTCAATACTCAATCATTTATTTGCATTCCACATGTTTACTTAGATGGTAACTTAAAATTATATCGATCATTGTGGACCCTGTCGGGCACAGCACAAATAGTAGGAGAGAGGAAACTTTGTAGAATTTACCTAATCTCTCTAACAAAAATCATTATGTCTCTTTTTTCTAATTAACAGATATTGCTTAAAATTAAAAAAGAGAACAAATTAAATCAAACAAATAAAATTATGTCAAAAATAAATCGATAAAACAAAATAAAATCAAGGTAAATAAAATAAAAATCAAATCAAGTCAAATGAATAACAAACAAAATTAATAAAATCAAATGAAATCAAAAATAAATAATAAGATCAAAATTAAATCAACACCCATTAAACACCCCATTTGCACTTATATGTTGTCGTTTAAATATTCGTTAATACTATAGTAGGTTGACTTTAGACGGTTGTAGTTAACTTTACGGTTATGGTTGCGGTTGCCTCTGTACCGCTACCCTAGTAATATTTTTTTTAATGTCAGGTCAAGAGGTATACGAAGATAATTTACTTGCAATTCCCGACGCCCAGGGCGTCTCCTAAGGTGACTAGGGGCGTAAGGGGGGGGGGGGGGGGGGGAAGCTGTCTCCCTCACGCGATCCGACTTCTCCGAGGTGACCCATTCGCTTTTGCTCCGTACCATGGCCCGGACCAGGGCCGGACGCGAGAGATCGCCGCCGCTGATCGCCTCCGCGAGAACACGGCGGTGCTCCACACAAGCTGGGCAAACAGGAACCTGCCGAAACAACCGTGTCCGCCTCTCCAACCACTCCTCAAAGAGGGGACTTATCGCCGCTATTGTAGAAAGAACGAAAAACAATTTATTCGTTACATAGTGTGATACGCAGTATCACAAACTGAACTAAACAGACTCATAAAACATAAAAATTAATAACACAAAATAAAACAAAAGAAAATTGTTACTAAAAACAAAGTCCTGTACGAGGCTAAAAGGCCCCTATCTCAGCATAATATTACGACACTTAAAAATAAGTGTCACAGCGCTGGTATTCTGATAGGGCCCACTGTGATGTCACGGACAGATACAGAAATATGTAATCAATCAAATAATATATAAGTAATATAAATGTAAATTAATTAGTGTGTAAAATATCAACATAACTTTTTCTTAATCCGCTTGTCTGCATCCGACGTAACATCAATCACTTGTGGTCTATGCCATAAGTATATGTGTTACTCTATGGCTAGAGTGCTCTTGGACACTATTACATCGCTGTGACAATCAAGTAGACCAGAGACGTAGGCGCCTAAACTCCGGCAAACAAAATTAAAAACATTAAGGCTGTTTAAAACACAATGCTAATGCAACAATAATAATAGTGATCAATACAAACAAAAGTATTCTAAGGTCGTAAACTACCGGAGTTTACGACCTTAGAATACTTTTGTTTGTATATACTATATGGATAATACTATATGGAGTAATACTATATGGATATCGTATGATGCGATATGGATGTCGTATCTGGTGGGCAACTGCCCACCAGATACGACATCCATCTGGTCGGAGGATCCTCCCTTTTCCACGAGTATGAGTGAACTTTACAACCTGTTCCTCATATCTCTAAACTGGTGACCCCGACGTGATGAACATCACCTCTTCACTTCTGACTCTCGGGGTATGAACGTAAATGCAGCCTTCGTGCAACTACTTCAGCGTGACGTCATCATCATCACTCCCGCAAGTCACACAGCCAGCCAGCAACAACGGCTTGAACGGTTGTCCTGACCATCAGCATGCAGCTCAAGCGCATACCTGGTCATCACCTTCAGCCTCATCAGCAACCTTGGCACAGCACACTGCACATTCGTCCGGTCCACAAGCAGAGTGCTTAATCCCTCTCCTGGTCGACATCAGCAGTCAGCCACCCCGACTCACTGGGGCATCTTCGCAGACAGTTCCGACTCACCGCGAACTATGCGACACCCGGTTCCAACCCACTGGGACCCAACTGGCATTGGCAAGCATCGCAAGATACAAGACTTGGTCCACTATCGACCTCCGGTCTTCGGAGGGGAGTGATGTGGCGGCATCTACACCGCCACATGCGAACAAACGCATCAATCCTGCATCGCGCAAGCAGAGTTTACCGCGCAGATAGCATATATACAACTTCCCGACAACAATCATCGGGCAGTTGCCCACCAGATACGACATCCATCTGGTCGGAGGATCCTCCCTTTTCTAAAGAGTATGAGTGAACTTTACACCCTGTTCCTCATATCTCTAAACAAGCAACCTCGAAGCGTGGCACGCCACGACAGAATCGCAGGTGATACGACGATCATGTGTCGCGGACCTAACCAGACTTGCCTGTCTCGACCTCCAAGGATTCTACGCGGCTGGTAAAAGCAACCTGAAAGCACGCAAGCCAGGTGAATAGTTTGGTACCCGGGAAAGAGGGCAAGCTGCCCTTTTTAACGGGTTCGACACCATTGACAAATAAAATAGGTGAAAAGGCTAAAACACCAGAGATAAGGCTAAAACTTCCGCTGAGACAGCAAATAAGGGAAAGTACATACCAGATTCGAAGAATATCTTTGCAGCCAGCACTATTTGTGCACAACTCAACAATATAACTTGGTTGACTGTAGAACCTAATAACTTGAAATTTTATATGGAATTTAGGTTAAGTGTATTCAATAATATTTACATAACTCAATTGAAAATGAAATACGAAAATTTATAAAAATCGATTGATTTCAATTTCAATTTTTCAGCAACTGAAGTTATTTCAATAATTAAATGAGAGCCTAGTTTAATTCAAAGTTTTAAAAAGACTGATAACCAGCCATCGAATTAGAAAAGAATAGGTTACGCTGCAGTCCTCTGCTGCCGCAAAAATAACACAAAGTGACAACCCTGTGGCGGCATCTACACCGCCACATGCGAACTACGCATCATACTGACGTCACGCAAAATACTGCATCGCGCAAGCAGTGTTTACCGCGCCACTAGCACATACATATACAACGTCCCGACATCAATCGTCGGGCAGTAGCCCACCAGATACAACACCCATCTGGTCAGAAGATTCTCCTTTTTCCAAAGAGTATGAGTGAAGTTTACACCCTGTTCCTCATATCTGTATACTGGTGACCCCGAGTATGAACTTCAGCGCAGCCTTCGTGCAACTACTTGCCAAAGTTGCATCTTCTATTTGGCGAAAACTAGTTTTAAATTTTAAAGTTAATTTTCAATACCCCTCCTGCGACAAGCACAAATTTTGCGTGAGTAATCTAATGCACTTTTTACACCAAAAATTAAGTTCGTCAACAATAATTTTTGTACAAATATACTTAGTTTGATGTACAGAATGCATACAGATTTAATGATGACTTTGTGATGGGTCTTTATACACCCTATATAGATTTCAACAATAGCAAGTAGCCTTCGCAAACTTTTGAACACGTAAGGTTAGGAATTTAAAAAAACTGTAAAGTTAGGAATATTAGTGTTAGAAGAAAGAGTAACGATGGTGTATAATTTTGACAATACTGTACCTACTTTATTTCATTAGAAAAAAAATACTGTACCTACTTTATTTCATTACCCTACAGTGCTCAATAAAATAATTATGCAAAACGGTTTCTGTTAATTTCATTCAATTTACTATTATATCGTTGTGTATGTTTTAGTAGTACCTATGTATAACTTTACATTTTGGAAGTTAGGGAAATACTAATATAACACTGCGTGACACGATTTCGGTACCCGAAAAAGTGATTGCTATTATAGTTTTCTATTCGTTATGTAGGCAATGGATGTCTTTTGTTTCTATCTCGTCTTGTTTTGTAGGTACACAACGATAACCTTTTTATAAACGACCCTCATTTTGTCAGTAAATGTAATTGCTTAGTATCTTTCAGATTAACTTGTGAGTGTTTACATAAAGTTTTAAAGACGACTACTGAAAAGTAGTTGCCGCCAGTGCAAAAATTCTCCAAGCAAGTTTTGTTTCGTTTAGGACAGTACATTCTTAAGTCTCAAGGCAAAATTAATAATGAAGAAGTTTGTAAAGCAATGGATAAGAATTGCAAAGGATTTTTTTTATATTTAAAGTATTTTGATATTTCGAAAACTGCCGCAAAGAAAATTAATTAAAAATCCAAATTTTCGATCAAATACTAAATGACAAAGAACGATCTCAAATACTAAATGAAACGTTTTAGGAAATCACAGAGCCGAAATCGCAAAATTCTTGAAGAAAGATTTGTAAAATGCATACGAAGTTACGGGTTGCCGGATGTCATAAAAATATCACTTTATCCATTCCTATTTCCAATTTTTCTCTTCAAATCTAGGAGCTGTGAGTGAACTGAGTGGTAAACATGGGGAGCAGTTTCAAAAGGGTGTGAAAAGGTTTCAAGGTCATTGGGACGCAGCTATATTAGGAGATTATTGCTGGATACTTCCAGACAAGAGAAAGTTAAATATTTACCATTGTTTGTGTACGATATAGACTTTTTCCACATATTTTATATTTTATTGTGTGTATCTAAGCATATCAAAAATAAATAATAAGTTTTGTTTTGGCAGTTTTATAGTATACCTACATATATGTAAAACCTACAACTTTTTTTTACCAATAATTGTTGGTTTAAAAACAGTACGTGATAGAAAAATAATTACTTATTTGTTCTTATTAAGTGATAAGAACACATGTACTTAACTGTGTAACCGTGGGTAACCTAAACATTTTTTTATATATTTTTAATGCTATGTCACTAGTTGGTATCTGTGTTGTAAATGCAGTGTGCACAGCATAGGCATGCAGTTTGCATTGCAGCACGGCATTGCTAAATGCTAGCCGCAGCGGGAGATAATCGAACGCCGTGCATGGTGCGCCTACCGTGGGATGAAGAGGTCTTGTCGTTGTGCCCGTCCGTCTTTGCACCCTATACCTAACTCGATTTAGGTCACACATCTACCAAAAACCTTACTTTCTTTGTTTCAGATATCCATCATGGGCATGGCGTCACCAAACTCAATTGTTTTAGTCGACTCATTCCGATACATACCACCTGGTATGGAAGAAAGCGATTGCCGGCTCTACGAAGACGAACCAGAACAAACCACGCCAGAAGAGACAACACCTGAGGCATCCACCCCAGAGGTGACAACGCCTGAGGCAACCACTCCAGAGGTGACAACGCCTGAGCCAACCACGCCAGAGGAAACAACGCCTGAGCCAACAACGCCTGAAGTGACAACGCCTGCGCCAACAACCCCTGAGGCCACAACGCCCGAGCCAACCACACCACAGGAGACGACGCTTGAGCCAACCACGCCAGAGGAGACAACGCCTGAGTCAACAACGCCTGAGGCGACAACGCCTGAGCCAACCACGCCTGAGGTGACGACGCCTGAGCCAACTACGCCTGATGTAACAACGCCTGAGCCAACAACACCAGAGGAAACAACACCTGAGCCAACTACACCAGAGGAAACAACGCCCGCGCCAACTACGCCTGAGCCAACCACGCCAGAAGAAACAACGCCTGAGCCAACCACACCAGAAGCGACAACGCCTGAGCCAACTACGCCTGAGGTGACGACGCCTGAGCCAACTACGACAGAGGAAACAACGCTTGAGCCAACTACGCCTGAGGTGACAACGCCTGAGCCAACCACACCAGAGGAAACAACGCTTGAGCCAACCACACCAGAGGAGTCAACGCTTGAACCAACCACGCCAGAGGATACAACGCCTGAGCCAACCACGCCTGAGGTGACAACGCCTGAGCCAACCACGCCAGAGGAGACAACGCTTGAGCCAACTACGCCGGAGGAGACAACGCCTGAGCCAAGCACGCTGGAGGTGACGACGCCTGAACCGACTACGCTTGAAGTGACAGCGCCTGAGCCAACCACGCCAGAGGAGACAACGCCTGAACCAACCACGCCTGAAGTGACGACGTCTGAGCCAACTACGCCTGATGTAACAACGCCTGAGCCAACTACACCAGAGGAAACAACGCCAGCGCCAACTACGCCTGAGCCAACCACGCCAGAAGAAACAACGCCTGAGCCAACCACACCAGAAGCGACAACGCCTGAGCCAACTACGCCTGAGGTGACGACGCCTGAGCCAACTACGCCTGATGTAACAACGCCTGAGCCAACAACACCAGAGGAAACAACGCCCGTGCCAACCACACCAGAATCGACAACGCTTGAGCCAACCACGCTAGAGGTGACAACGCCTGAGCCAACTACGCCTGAGGTGACGACGCCTGAGCCAACCACGCCTGAAGTGACAACGCCTGCGCCAACTATGCCTGAGGTGACAACGCCTGAGCCAACCACGCCAGAGGAGACAACGCTTGAGCCAACCACACCTGAGGTGACGACGCCTGAGCCAACTACGCCTGAGGTGACAACGCCCGAGCCAACCACACCAGAGGAGACAACGCTTGAGCCAACCACTCCAGAGGAGACAACGTCTGAGTCAACAACGCCTGAGGCGACAACGCCTGAGACAAACACGCCGGAAGAAACAACGCCTCAGTCAACCACGGCGGAGGTGACAACTCTTGAGCCAACCACGCCAGAGGAGACAACGCTTGGTCCAACTACACCTGAGGTGACAACGCCCGATCCAACCACACCAGAGGAGACAACGCTTGAGCCAACCACACCTGAGGAGACAACGCCTGAGCCAACAACGGCTGAGGCGACAACGCCTGAGGCGACAACGCCTGAGGCGACAACGCCTGAGACAACGCCTGAACCAACTACGCCTGAGGTGACAACGCCTGAGCCAACCACACCAGAGGAAACAACGCTTGAGCCAACCACACCAGAGGAGACAACGCTTGAACCAACCACGCCAGAGGATACAACGCCTGAGCCAACCACGCCTGAGGTGACAACGCCAGAGGAGACAACGCTTGAGCCAACTACGCCGGAGGAGACAACGCCTGAGCCAAGCACGCCGGAGGGGACGACTTCTGAACCGACCACGCCGGAGGAGATAACGCCTGAGCTAAGCACGCCGAAGGAGACAACGCCTGAGTCAACAACGCCTGAGCCAACTACGCCTGAACCAACTACGCCTGAGGAGACAACGCCTGAACCAACTACGCCTGAAGTGACAACGCTTGAGCCAACCACGCCAGAGGAGACAACGCCTGAGCCAACTACGCCAGTGGAGACAACGTCTGAGTTAACCACACCAACGGAGACCACGCCTGACCCAAACACGCCTGACCCAGTTACGCCCGAGGGGGCAACACCTGAGTCAACTACGCCGGAGGAGACAACGCTTGAGCCAACCACGCCGAACGAGACAACGCCTGAGCCAACCACGCCGGAAGATACAAGGCCTGAGTCAACCACGCTAGAAGAGACAACGCCTGAGCCAACCACTCCAGAGCCAACTACCTTGACGCCTATTTGCGCTGCTAATACCAAAGGTTTTTGGACCCCACTCACCATCACAATGGTGGTTCTTCTATCGCTTATAGTATTAGCTATAATTTGTCTGTTTTTTTACGAGCTTGGACGGAGAAAAGCTAAAGCTAAAGCGGCTGCAGCAGCTGTTGATATTGTTGATTTCGAAGACCTTCCAAGTGCTTTCAGAGTGCCAAGAGTAAGAAATGTGTACTCTCACGTCAAAACAAACCCACTGTCTAGAAGTAGTGCTTATATACCTTAACAAACAAGCTTTGTTTATATTACTTACAAGGTTTTCTTGTAAATGAACTCTGCGAGATCAAATGTTTCTGATTTCAGAAACAGTTGATTTAGTACCAAAGAATCCATTTTTTATTTATTTTACTCATAATCAAATAAAACAGCATTGTAAGCATTTTCTTACTTACACATATGCATAGGCAGACGTGCGACTATCTGGAGAAACTGTAGCTACACTGATCAAAACGGTTTCCACCTATTTCGAAGGTCATCATCCCATTGCAAAGATTAAATAAATAACCGGCCGAGAGCGATTTGGTTCCAGTTAAGGTTCCAAACCAAACTACACAGAGCAGTCTGTGGAACGTTCGCTGACCTACTGTCATCACAAACCTGCGCTAGAAACTGTATATACCTCAACCTTACTAACGTTTTATTTGCAAATTTTAATATTCCGCTACTTCCGGTTAGACTGAAACCGACCCCAAGATAGTTGCGACAAGGCTAGGCAGATGATGATTATCTTTATGCCCGCTAATACAAAAAAAAAAATCGCCAATGGATCACGGTACGCAAAAAATGATTATTTTTATATATCACAAATGAAGGTTTTTCTCAACATCCACAGAACTATCAAAACCAGTTTTAACAGTTATGGTGCAATTGTTTTTTTGATCAGTGTATTTGCAGTAGATATAGGTTATTTTAGCATACGTTGTTTTTGTATAAATAAATATTGTATAAATATTAACGGACACATGTTATGCTCCGGCTACACGGTCCGTCTTACCTTCGCAGTATGGCTTTTGGGTACCTTCAGGCAAGAACGCATGCATGACGGAGCGTGTAGCCTGGGCTTATGAATAAGTCATCCTAGAAGCTACAATCATCATCATAAACTAAAGAACTTTAAGGACTATATAGATCGCTGATCTCATACGAGTATGCCTAGAAATTACAAAAGTTGAAAAGAGATGTTAACTATTAAAAGCAAAGCAAGCTGGCTTTTATAGGTAGCGTAATTGAATCAATCCTAGATAACATAAAGGTGTTTTCTCTGACATCATGACTTCACATACAAACAAACCACGCGCGACATTAATCAAGGTCAATAAAACAGGAATTTGAAGATAATATACACTCTAGCTACAAAATTATCGTTTATAAAATAATCTTATCAATATTTGTGATATGTGTTCGAAAAAAAAATATTATTATAGATACTTAATGTATATTAGTTGTAACTATTAGATGTCTCGAAAAAAATGGTTTGCAGTGCTTACATTTTTGATTTGGGTGACTCACGCTGTCTGTGATTATTGTGTGAGGTACACGATTGAGCAAAATTTCGAAGCAACGGATCCTTCTGACCAAGTCATTGTAATGGTCAACCTGTTAGACATCACTGGTGGCAGGGTAACAGGAAGGGAAACGCATTCGGCCTCGGATCCAAGCTTTGTGAGAGGATGGCACGCTGACGATAACCTTAACTGGCTCAGATACTTACGATGGCTACGTAAGTATTTTTTGTGATGTTTAAATGTAGATGTTTTATTGGGTGTTCGTCAAAACTATTTACTGAAATGATTCTCGCGCCTTTCTGGAAATGCATACTACAAGCAAACACACATTGTAAATTAAAACTCGAACCAACACTAAACAACGTGTTACAAAATAAAACGAAGACCCTGAAAGTAATATGATCAGAATGGACCACTAAAATCGATTTAGTGGTCTATTCTGATCATATTACTTATTCCCAATACCGTATGGCCTGAAAAATACTGACTTAGGCTTTGAAAATGATAATAATGTTGATTCCGAATTCATATTTGCATGCTTTATTACCCATACGGTGTCCAGAATCCTCCATTGTCTGCCATCTTTGAGGCTTTTTTATCATCGGTCGGTAAGCGTCGTTTTTAGTTTCTATAAACTACTCTGTCAAGAAAGTACCGGGAAAAGACAAAAATACACAAAATGTTACTTATTAAACAAAATTTATTTTATCGCCTTTAAAATATGCTCCTTCAGAAAAGAATACACTTACGCCAACGAATAATCCAAGCATCGAAACATTTTTAAACGCTTTTTCCGGAATTGAGTTCAGTTGTCGCCGCGAATTCTCTATAAAAGAATCTCCACACACAAAACAAACAAAAAACAGGTGTCACGAAGTGGTATTTTGAGTGTAGGATTAAGAATGAAGTCGTCTGGAGACATATCTGGTAAAAAAGGTGCTTGCTCGATGGTATTTGTTGAGTTTTTGGTCAAAAATTCGTTTACAATGATGGCCTTGTGCGAAGGCCGGTCGTGATGCAAATGCTAAGATTTTTTTCCAAAAATCGGGTATTTTCAAGTTTGCTCTCTTAAACGCCGCATAACGCTCAACTAATATTCATTATTTACAGTTTGACCTTCCAGCAAGAATTCCGAGTGCACAACACCGCAATAGTCAAAGAAAACAGTCAACATGACTTTGACTTTTCGGTTTCGATTCAGTTGGAAGGCACCACTCCGAAGCTTGTTGACTAGTTTGCACGTCAAACTCGTAAACCCACGTCTCGTCACCAGTAACAATGCGTTTCATGAATGTTGGGTCTTCTAGCATGTCCTCAGCGAATTGACTGTTCTAGCATGTCCTCAGCGCCTCTTATGCGATTGAGTTTTTGGAGAAAATTCAGGTCTTTTGGGACTAGCCGAGCAGCAACATGTTTCATACCCAAGTGATTTTTGATAATGAAGATTTTCAGTCACTATTTCCTTCACTTTTGCGATGTTAACTTCAGTTGAAGACGTTGATGGCCTACCAGAGCTAGGCAAATCTTGCATCACATCTCGAGCGCTTTTGAACGCTTTGTACCACTCATAATTTGGTACATGTGTTTTATAAAGTCTGTGTTAAATTTTCTGTGACTCCGAACACGAAATTCCATTGGCGATGCAAAATTTAAGACAAACTCTTTGTTCGATGTTTTTGTCCACTATGAAATTCGCAATACACACTAGATATGATCCAACTAAAAACAGCACTGTATTTTATCTAGATAACAGATGCAACTCAAACTCCTCGCCAAATTGGAAAACAGTTGTGCCAATCTAACATACATAACACATACATAAACTCACGCCTTCTTCCTATGGGGGTAGGCAGAAACCACAGAACGCCACCTGCTACGATCCTTACATACTCCTTTTGCTTCGTTTACGTTCATACATCTGGTCATACATGAGCGCCGGTTGAGAGTACTACGCACCTGACCTTTCCGAAGAACATCACCAATAAGGTCACTTTATGTCTTCCTAGGGCGTCCCCTCCCGGCGTTTCCACTCACATCTGCCTTGTAAATACCCTTTGTTAATCTCCTTTCATTCATCCGCTCAACATGACCAAACCATCTAAGCATACCCTTTTCAATTTTTGTCACTACATCTTCTTTTAAACCACACCGTTGCCTTATCACATCATTCCTCAGCCTATCATGCAAAGTCACACTACACATGCTCCGCAATGAACGCATTTCCACAGCATTTATTCTGCTTTCATGCTTCTTTTGCCACACCCAACATTCACTTCTATACATACGTGTAGGCACCAGCACACTATTGTGAACAGCCAGTCGTGACTTCTTGGACATCAACTGGTTGGTCACAATTGCATGTGTAGCACCATTCACTTTATTTCCAGCATTCACTCTCCTTTCCACATGTCCATCAATCTTTCCATCCCTTGTAAACAGACTCCCCAAATATACGAACTCACTAACTTGCTCCACACTCTTATGATTTATTTTCACATCACACACCGATACATCCTCTTCTCTTTCAAACACCATGACTTTTGTGTAATTCACATTTATATTTATTCCTTTCATCTTATATGCTTCATCCATCACAGTCACCATGTCTTGCAACTGTTCTGCTGACGATGCAAGTAGCACTTGATCATCTGCATAGAGCAGGAATTTGACAGTGAACTCATTCATCGTCAATCAACATTCAGCCTCTTTCAAAAACAAAAAAAATACAAAAATTTGGAACCATAAACAAATCATCCATTCCCGATACTTTTTTGACAGAATGTATGACAAAATAGATAAAACAATATTTATAAACTAAAAATGTCGATAACCGACCAGACCGCGGTAAATTGAGAAGGAGGCCCCGCCGAAGAAAAAAACAACATACTGTCTACAACTTTAAAACAGAAACCATTGTTATCGTTATGGCCACTATTACTTAGGGAATTAATCGAGGTTCAAATATTGGCCCTCACAGTCACCTGATGCTAACCTGGTTCAAAGCGTTTGGTCGTTGATGAAACCTAAGATGTGTGTAAAAAATACATGTCCGCGCTAAACTTAAACGTAACATAAATAGATACTATAATTATCTATACTAATATTATAAATGGAAGTTTGTATGTAGGAGGTAATCTCCGGAACTTCTAATCTGATTACCAAAGCTGTTTGACTAATGTGATACGTCATCTTAAAACCACAAATTTCACGCAGGTGAAGTCGCGGGAAGGAGCTGGTTCATTTAATAAAAAATTGGCATCAACTTCCTCACTTGAAAACTTTCCACCCTTTATGTGAATAAACCTGTCTGTTCAACTATGTGTTAATACTGACTTTCTTTGTTTCAGATATCTATCATGGGGATGGCTGCTCCAGAATCTATTATATTGGTCGATTCATTCCGTTACATACCGCCTGGTATGGATGAAAGTGAATGTCAACTATACGAAGAAATTACTAACCCAGATCCAACAACCGTTGCTACTCCTGATCCAATCACTACCCCTAGCCCAGATCTAATCACTACCCCTAGCCCAGATCTAATCACTACCCCTACCCCAGATCCAATCCCTACCCCTACCCCAGATCTAATCACTACCCCTAGCCCAGATCTAATCACTACCCCTACCCCAGATCCAATCCCTACCCCTACCCCAGATCCAATCACTACCCCTACCCCAGATCCAATCACTACCCCTACCCCAGATTTAATTTCTACCTCTACCCCAAATCCAATCACTACCCTTACCCCAGATTCAATCACTACCCCTACCCCAGACCCAATCACTGCCCCTACCGCAGACTCAATCACCACCCCTACCCCAGATCCAACAAACACAACGACACCAACGAGCATAGATACTACACCTGAAACTGATTCAGATGACACTGGTGATTCAACACCGTATCCGTGTCCAACCCCGTTCATGGATAATGTTGGTTCTTCTATACCTCATAGTTTTAACCCTAGTATGTCTACTATTTTATGAGATTGGACGAAGAAGGGCAAAAAATGCGGTATTTGCCAGTAATTTAGATTTTGAAAGCCTGCCAAGTTCATTTAAAGTACCAAGAGTAAAAACTGTACACCCTGATGCCAACACTAATCCATACGCAAGAAGAAAAAGTTGATAACCGAAGCACTTAGAATGTCAATGCCCTTAATTTTGACAAAGTTCCCAAACATATGAAGAAATCATTTAGCAATTTCCTTCACAACCTGACGGATTATGATTGAAAGTGTGTTACGCAATAAGGGTGTATGTGTGTAATATGTGCAGTCGCGTTCATAATAGTGCAGTTCTAGGCCAACAATATTAACCCAAGCAATGCGGCCAGTTCCTCGTCTCACAAATAAAATGACAATGCCAGATCCTGCCCCAGCTATTCACAGGAAATGTCAATTAATGAAAATAATTGTAATGATTAAAGGACCTTTCCATAATACATTGTTTTTCAGTAAAACTTACCGATTACAAATCAATGATAAAAGAAATTCAACACCTGAATTTCCTATTGCGTTACTTAATGCGCATGATACACAACAAAAAAAAGTTTTAAATGCCTGTTAAACAAAAAATAATATTACGATTATAATAATTATGATAATACGTAACGTATCTATTGTTGAAATCGCTTTTTAACATTTATAAACTGCACCTAACCCATAATCAATGTCAATATTGTTTTAAAATTTTAACAGAAACCGCAAGTTCTACAGGCATTAGGACAAATGTTTGGTTAACAGTAATAAATAAGCTTTAAGATGCTGCATATTGCAGGCTTGTAAATTAATTTTTGATTTGAGTGGGTCAAAGTTCTATGGAGTTTCTGGCATTGTCCTTTACGGAGGTGTATACATCTCTCATACGCAAGCCAAAGTACCAAGTCCAGAAGGTAGGCGTGTACTTATGGCTTCCCACAAGGATTCATAAACAGCTTTGTGGAGTGCAAAAATGTGATATACTTCATTGCTGATCTCAAATTAATGCCTAGGGTGATAGAGGTGAAGAGAGGTCACAAAAGAGTTATTAATATACAATAGAAAGTAAAGCAAACTGACGCGAAACCGTAACAATAAGTCAATGTTTTTAAAGGGGCACTAAAATTCCAAAATATTGTAAGATGCAAGTGTGTTTTAATTAAGTCACAACTTAATGATATTATACTCAAAGTAACTGCCCTGCCTGCGAGAGGAATAGTCACTATTTAAAATACAATGTAAGGAACCATTATTGTAGATATAAGTAGGTCCTATGTCATCCATGTTATAAATTATTTCTGAATTATATTAAACCATTATGTACTCGAATACAATCTTTTTTGTAAATATGATTAAATACTTAATTGTAAATATAAGATAATTACTTATAAACGTAGGACTTTTATTTTTTATTAAGAGTTGAATTAAGTGCCATCTACTGAAAATGATGTGAAAATACGGTAACATCGTTTTTTAATAAGTAAAGTCACGCCTGTTTTCCCGAAGGATTAGGCAGGGGTGTAGGTACCTACCTAAGGCACACTCAAATTTTGGCAGTAATATTTAAAAGTCCCTTGTAATAGGGATAGGGAGCAGCGAACCTATTGCCATCAACTGGGAACAAATCCAAACTCCGAACCGCCACTGATACATTTCTCATGGAAAAACCCAATAACACTACCCGGCCTGGAAATCGAACCCGGAACTTCATGCTCAGCTGTAGTGCTTGCGATCACTAGAACAATGAGGTGAACGCAAAAGTAACGATGATAGCAGATAACAAGAACATAAACAAAACAATACAAAAAAAAACACAGATGCTGTTGTAGCAGTGAAGATTTGCCAGTTTTGAGCGTCATTGAGACATCAGATTAAATAACAGAGAGTTTTGAAAACAGTGACCATAAGTACCTATCATTTATAAAACCTCTTCTTTCCTGTCATGCCTAACCCACCACTGTATTAAACTAATCCTGTGTTACGTAGTCCGCTCGAAAACGTACCCCGCACGGAACAAATATTTGTATGATCTGCAAGTAAGTTGTTCCTGGTCTGGGTGTTTGTGTTTGTGAGTTTCTATGTTTGTAAACGCACCCACGAAACAGGCAGAAATTCCTAGTGTGGCGCACGGTTTTAATAAAAAAGTACGGTAAAAAAGTCCGGTAAAAGTACGGTTTGTAACACAATGTAAAAAGATTTTTAATCACAAGTGGATATGTATGTCAGTACCTACACTACGAGCAACCAATACAAAAACAAGACGAACTTACAAACTTCCGAAAAAGAATACATATACCTACAGTATCACAAATACTTGTCACACGATCTAATTTGTTACGTGACCTGAAATACCTACTCGTTTCGTATATTTATTTTTGACATTTATAAAAAATATGAATCATGAGGACGATCAAATGAAAGTGTAGCTCAAGTGTACTCGCGAATTGGTTTCTTATTCTTAAATGTCAAATATTCTTATTTACTTGTATTATTATTTCCTTTATTTCATTTAAAACCCTATTAATTCCATTTTAAATATTTTATAAAAATACATTTAAAATTATTAAAATAATATCCCTCCGGTATCGGTAGCAGGGTCCAACCTACCTGTGGTTAGGGCTCCAGAGACAGGAACCTCTTCACGATGCGAGCCGTATTGAGGAGTACTGCCTTCTGAATCAGGCTCTTGATCCAACCGCCTAACAAAGCCTCGTGAGATGTTGATCGAGGCTTTCGGCCATCAGACCATTGAACCGATATTATTATTATTTATTATTGACATTCTAAGAGATGCAGTCGAGAATTGATAAAAATATCAATTAGATTAATAAAAGATTAAAGAAAATAAAATGTTTCGGACTTCTGCATTCAGTTAGACTGGAAGCCGACCTCATTATAGTTGGGAAAAAGGTTGGGAAGAGTTTTAGACTAAACAGCGATATACTCATAGAGCGTCAATCATGGCCTGTAATAAACTTGACCGAAATACCAATAGCCTCTACTTTGACTCAGTTATTGGCTTCGGCGGGGAACTTTTTGTTAAGTACCTACAAGAAGTATGCCTAGCAAATCTTTTTCCTAGCACTATTATAAAACTCGAGGACTTTATCGAAAGTTTTTATTTTAAAACTTTATGAATACTTACCTAACACTGTCTTATAACAATATTAAGAGCCCACAAGTCACTGCATGAGAGACATTGATCGACACGATCTTAATCAACCTAACATCGACAACTTACCATCAAACAGAAGGGTTCATAATAGCTATTCAGAACCAAGTAATAGAAACTCGTAATTACCAGAAACACATAATGCGAGTTCCTCAAACCACTACCACACCACACTACACCTTCGTTCCCAGGCGATACAAAAGGTCCTCCAAAACCATTTACCACATCACAGGCGCGTGCAAAGCAATAGTCCAGACTAATTACAAAATCAGACATGACCAGATGGCGAATATAATCCATCAAAAATAAGCAATAAAATAAATATCAATTCCACCTGTAGCTTATTATTAATATCAACCTGAAACTGTTCTCGTAAACTCCACTCAAAAGCTGTACTTTGACCGACAAAACAAAAAACTGCAATAGACTGAACATCAAGTTATTACATCAAAAATTAACCATAGCCGTTCCTAATACACACAATCTACAGAATGCTATAGCAGAAAAACTATGTAACTATACAGACCTGAAAATAGAAAACAGCCGAAGGCTTATGGGGGATTTACACTAGGTCAATTTTCGCCGTGCGGCTGGTCGCTTACCAAATCGCCTCACAAGCCGAATCGCCACCCCATTTACACAGGTCGATAAAAATCGCAGATAACTTTGCTTTGTTTTTTTTAATGATTATAATCAAATTGTCAGACTTCATGCGGCAATGGATCTCCTGAGGCTGATCATTTTCACGGTCGATTTTAGTTACCCGCCGCATGCGACCTGTCGCCACACGATAAAAGTCGAACCTACTCTACTTTGGAACTTGCGGTTTTTGTCACCTGCCGCCTAGCCGAATTGCCATATAAACAATCTTGTAGTCACCTATGAAAAGCCCGCATTAGCAATGTCACTATAGTTCCTATACTATTGTCATCAACAGGTGTAATACCTAAACAGCTCCACCAGTCTTTAAAAACACTCGATTTACCACCAAATACATTTCAGATTCTTCAGAAAGCTGCAATCTTGAACACTTGCAGGATTGTTAGAAAATTTCTGCATAATGACAACGAAACATCAAATAGTCCCCTCACACACGAGCGTAGCAACCACCGCACGAACACAGTCGCATGGACAGACACTCACCATCACATAATCCGAACATACCATCACCTCATCATAATCTAAAAAAATTCCAGTGGTAGCACATGGCTTCGGCCGGTATTCACTACCCCATAAATCCGGCGCAACGCCGTACGTAGAAGTATAAACATAATCGGTGCAATATTCTAAGGATATAAAGGTGATCATCATTACAAGATCTAAATGTTTTTAGGAGATCAATTGAATATTCCCTATTTTCGAAGCCAACTTTATTTGTGTAGTGCAAAAAGTGTGTGGGTAAATTTCACAGTCAGACCTTGATTCAACAACACTTTTGGTATTTCCCTCGTTCGCGTCCATCTAAGAAGCCTTTTATGCAAGGCTATTTATAGCATGCAAAGGTCGCGGTTCTCTCATCCACATAGTTATTCCTAAACTAGTAAAAAATATGTATTCATGCTTATATACACATAACATTGACTGTATATTGTATTAGCAACCATAACGGGGTCATCGACATCGACCTTGACAATCACAGTAAAAGGAAACGCGATATTTTAATGCTGCTTTCCCTCGGGCGCATAATTATGTTTCCTTACATTATGTAGGTACAGTGTATAAGTAAGAGACACAGATAACATGTTCTATGTTCACATTAAGAGGAACATGCTACGCTGTACTGTAAACAACCACTACCACATGCAGCAGGTTGGAGACAAAAAGTGAAGTGTCGTCGTTTTTATGTGCGCACTAACTGTTAACACTGCCCTGCAAATGACTATTATAAGTTCCATTCTTACCAAACGAGCGAATGCAAGTTCTACCAAATTACTTTTGTGTAAACAGGCTAAGAGCATTCTTTCGTTGGTCTAACCTTACTATTTATTCTTGATCTTTTTCTATGTTCACTTGGTCTAAACCCACTTTACCGGGTCGCCTTATCGCCCTTACCGGGTGAAAAATAAAACGTATTGAACAAAAAAGAAGTACTGGAATACAATCACCACGCTCTTCTTGTAAATCTTGTAATTTACCGAACAAAAAAGTGATGTGTAGGTTCACACAACATACTGATAACTGCTGCCTTCGCAAACACGTTTAGGCAATATGAAGCTATGAAATACGTAGGGCCATTCTATGTGAGAGACCCGATTGATGATGATTTCATCATAACATTCGTATACATATACAGGGTGTAAAAAGACCCATCACATATCCGTCAACTACGGATTCTGTAGTGCTATTCTGTGACCATTTCACCGTGAAAACTAAGGTGAAGTGAGCGTGGAGTGAACTGTCAGTGCCACTGATGCTAGGGATTGACCAAGACGAGTTGACACTGACAGCTCCCTCCACGCAAGTATTCACGGTGAGATTTTTTCAGAATCGACATACTGTATATCAAACTAAGAAACATTCTACAAAAATAATAGCTGAAAATCAAATTTTATTTTTAGTGTGTCACGCAAATCATTGTGCTTATGGGTGCAGGCAACTGTACAGGGGTGGTGGGGGTAATCAAAGTTGTTTAATGTTACAAGTTGTGAATAACACAAGTTTAAATATAAAAGTTGGAATTTTGACCTTCAATATATCCGTAACCAGAAGGTTCCCAGGCATTATTCAGTACAAAAAAATACAATGGCGGGGAGTACAAGTAACTCTCGGCTTCGTTAAGTGTCTAATTACACCCGTTATGTGTCGCAGATGGATTGTCGAATCCGCTGTTTTACATAACCGCGAGGGGCTTTACAAAACAGCTCTGTTAGGTAAAACAGCTGAACGACGCTTAACTATTTTTCATAGTTACTGAACATTAACAGGCGGAATTTCATAAACGTTTGCAGCAAGTCAACGATAAGAGGTTACGTAAACAGCGTGCAATGAAACGTCACACATAATATTTAATATAATACACCACGCCTTCTATTAAAAACGTAACAAGAAAAAATCATGATATATTAATAACACTCACGCTCATAATTTAGGTAACGTAAAATCCAATTAGCAATCGCAAATCATGCAAGAACCATGAACCCAATGCGTAATAAAACCATATACTAGTCTAGGTGACCAAGTTTATGACGATTTGATGGCCATTACTGCGGAGACAGAAAAACCCAATGCTCTGTGTTCTTGACACAAATATTCGTAAGGCATAATAAGACGTAATAGCTGACAAGACAAGGCTCTCGTATGAATTTACAATGGGCCATGACGTCGTCGGGTGCGACAGATGAAAAGAATTGTCAGGGGGTAGCCTTTGTGGACGGTGTTTGTAGGTAGAGCAATTATATTAAAGTAACCAACAAATATATGTGGTAGTAGAGAGCTATTATCTATATCTATTTATATAATAAAATTAAAGCGAAGTCAAAACTGCACATTGAATATTTATTAAAAAAATAGTTATTTCTGTTATTTATTTTAACCTTTTAAATGATAATGATCATACCTTTATGGAGCTAAGCAATCAATCATGAAATATATTAGTTAGCGGTTCGGCGACTGCTTTGCAAACCTAAAGTTCGATTCCCAACAATTTTGGTCCACATGTAAACCTAACTCAATAATGGTTACTGAAATTTTCTACTTAAGTAACTACACACATCAAAAGTGTCGAGAATCAATGTATTTAAAAAATATATTTTATTGCCATAATTAAATGAAATAAAAATGTATATTTAGATTGATTAAATACAATGTTTTCGTATCTAAAGATCGACGAATCTCCTCCTCTCTGCTTTTTCATTTCTTAAAACTGTTCGCGATAAAAATAAAAGTTTTAAAAGGTTTTTATTGGGTAAAATAATAAAAAATAGTCAAAAATATATGATTTGGATGAACTCGATATGAGTTCATCCAAGTCATATATTTTTGCGGAATGGCCGACCACGTCGTACCAGGCGAAAAGGATATTCTGTTGTGTGTACGGCATCCATAATTGGCAGAGCTCTTCTTTTCGTGCTCAACGGGATTCAAGTTTGGCGATTGAGCAGGCCATGGTAAGACATTGATATTAGCTGCTGTAAGTGTGTTTGTAACGACTCTGGCAGTGTGTGGACCTGTATTATCACGCACAAGCAGAAATAAAGCACCAAATTGGGTCCGCAAAGGAATTGCAACATCTGATACAGTCTTTTCAACGTAAATCTGTGCATTGAGATTTATTGTGATTTAAATCAGTACGGTTCTTCCAAAGATCCAAATACCCGCCCTTATCATGATTGTTCCACCACTTTATGCATGGACTTCCTGGCTTCCTTTAAACGTTCTTGGCGCCCAGGGGTCCTTCAATACCATGTACGTCTAGTGTCTCGCCTGGAAGCGACCAATTGGAACGGTGCACCTAGCTTCTGACGTTTCATAAGTACCCATGGAGGTTTATGTGAAATAAAATATTATGATTTGATTTGATACCAAAGCGAGATTCGCCAGTAAACACAACGCCCATCGTAAAAGGCTCTGCGATTTCGGGGCTCAATAGGTGGTAAACGTAGCGGCCTTTCGGAAACAGAGATTGACTTCATGCAAGCGATTTTTTTATGGTTTGATCGCTTATTAACAACCCTGAAGAGCTATTAAGCCTCGCAACCAACATTATCGTGGTCATTGTACGATTTCGTCGAGCAGTAATTTGTATGGAACGATCTTGTCTGCGTGTGCTTATGCGAGCTCGTCCTCCATGTCACTCTGCCACGCTGCCAATAATGCGATAAAGTCCAAAGTCGACATTTAACAAATGTCGACTTTGGACACGTTACTGACGTGCTGTGGCAATCGCTCTGGGCACTACGCACGTGCCCAGAGCTATTGCCACAGCACGTTGCCTAGAACCAGCTTCCAACATTCCCACGGCTCTGATCATTTCTTCTCGGCTCAAATAAAGTCTACTCTCCATAATAACGTTATTTTGTACCTATTGATTCCATTTAGAAGTATGGCAGATTTTTACTGATTTGGCCTCAAACCCGTTGCAGGATTATATAGGAATACGACATGACAGAAGATTTTCATCTTTTGACCGAAATTCAAAAACCATTTCCTTTTCAAATGAAATTTACAAAAAAACGTTTTCATAAGAGTTACAAATAATATTTTTTTAAATAGTTTTATTGTAACAAGGTACCAAAAACGTGCTTGATTGGATAAAGTGAACAAAGAATTTGCAGCGCTCAAAAAAGCGAAGTCTTTCTTCCCGAAGGTTGTGTACCTACTTGAGTACAGCGCATACCTTGCACAGTTGCAAGAAAGGTGCTTTGATAGATGAATGCCGCGACCCCTATTTATTCATCTTACGAAGTTTAGCAAGTAGGATACATAATTATTTACTAGATTATTGCCACTCAAACGCCTCTGGCGGCTAGTAAAAGCTGGATAATCGTAAATCGCTTAACTTTCCATCATCAGCCTGATAGCAGTCTACTGCTAGACATAGTCTTCCTCAGTCGCATGTCATGTAACCCGATCCTCGGCCACTCATAGAGATGTTACCATTAGGTACCAACCACCAGAATAATAACTAATTCGTATTTAATAATTCTCCTCGTTTGGACTGGCGCGACACGCAATACGAATTGCAAGCGACACAAAGGGACCGCGTTTCGCGCGACGAGCGGTGCGTACGCGACGCGCGCGAGTAGTGTTGAGTATCGCGCCTGTTCGTAGGAGTCTCTATTAAAAAAAAAAGATGTTGGCGCAGTATCTTCTTCCATGCATAATTATGTTAAATGCATAATTTACGATTTATGAAGAAACCCATTTGAATTTCCGGTAACGACTCACACTTATTTAATTCACTGATATTTTTCAATTTTCATAATTATGCTTTTTATGATAAATCTGTCCAAAACGAAAAACTTTGTTAAAGGAAAAATAAATATAACGTGAAAATAATAAAAAGTATCACAGACTTTTTTCATATTCCTTCGCCACTTAATTAACGCTTAGAACGTCAAGTATTAAGAAAATTTCATCCGCAAAGGTTTTTTTACGGTAAACGTAACTTGGGACAAAGGGAAATTAGGAGCAATGGAGAACAAAACGAAGAGGCCCACCACAAAATAAGCTAAGAGATTCTACCATTGGTCTCCGATATGGTAAGACATTAATAATGGAAAAAAATTACTACAATCTTTAAAATCTTAAAACCCTTGAACACTCACTATTTTTGGCTTGTAAGCTGTCATAACTATCAACTTGACAACCTTCTAAAACTCATATACGAGCATACGAGCTAGATAGTAAAATCTACGTATCCTTATATTTTTGGTATCGCCAAGGTTCATGGTCAAAAACCTGGCCAATCTGTTCATAAAAGCGACTAATTCAGACCTGCTCGGATTTAAAGACTTAAAAGGAACTAGTAGACCTTGGTAGCCCTTATTTTAAAACATATTCAAATAAAAATTTAACGGTTCCGGTCTCAACAGAAATCTGAATCTGTCCAAAACAATATCAAGAATTATACGCCAGAGTTTTTAATTCGAGTGCTAAATGTGAGGATTATACTTAGCATTAATCCCCTAAACTCATTTTCGTTGTAGCACTTTATGTAGGAACCCCATGTTGAGCAGAGGACGCTGAAGGCGAAGCGATAAGTCATGTTATCCAATACATTAATACTGTTTGTGTTAAGCGAAACCACTTCAAGCTCTCGATACCAAGCACTAAACGAAAGATTCATTTGATAATGAAGAAAGTAATAAAATCATAGACAAAATAGCTAAGAAACACGACATTGAGAATTTCCCAGAAATAATATGAAACGTCGATCGAGTTCTTGAATACATAGTAGTTATGAAGGTTGATCGCAGAGCGAAATATAATTGGGGCAAGCGAATAAAATTAAAACTCCCAACGAAGACTCCCCACGAACTCGCCAAGATAATTGGTCGCGAAAGCAGAAAAACAAGATAAAATTTATGTGCCACCATCAAAACACTTCAGCATTTCTTAATTAAGCACCCACTTAGGACGCTTTGTTTGTTATACAGAGTTGGGGATGCGTTTCAGTTTAATATATTTAGAGGGTGGTGAGAGTGACAATGGTTTTATTTATATTATCAATGAAATGGTATCCTTGTGCTGTTTTCTCTCGAGGGTACAAAAAATCCATTGACTCAGAAATGTTTGTTTACCGACTGTTAATAAAATAATAAACACAAAAAAGCATATTTTAATAGATTATTAGATGATATCACTCAATCAACATAGGAACATGATTCATTGTAGATCACTGTTTTGGTTTTTTATTCCCAGTAAAAAACGGTAATCTAGGTATCTATGTAAAAGGTACAGGACTAGTTACCTCAACAACATTGGACTCCCGCGACTCAAGGGTATCTCGACTTTTGAATGATTCATCGAAATAGAAGAATATTGGACCTGCAAACACTACACATACTAATTAATTATCTATCTCCAAATGACTACTGCTTTATTACCACTTAAACCAAACAAAAGGAATCCCGGCTGAGACATCACAAGATTTTTTCATGTAAGTGTGGGCTTCATGACTAAGTACTCTAAAATAAAGTAGGACATTCCTATTCAGAAAAATACTGTCACCCAAAGCCAGTGCCTCAGGCGACGCATCATCTAACGTCTCAAAAGAATTAACGCTACTTAAAACTTTTGACTGGCCGCGATTAAACGCGGATACTTACTTATTAAACAGGCTCTTACTGACATATAAAGTCCTATGCTTTTGGATGTAAGAAATTATATAGGTATATTGATAGGCATTTGGTTTTTATTATTTTTAGAGGTATGCAGCAATATGCATGGATTTTCTGCGTAATATCTTCAATCAACTTGAAAAAGCCAATGACCTTAAAAACGTAAACATAACCTTAATTAGTTTGGTGACAGAACTTCTTTCATAACGATCTCAATTTCCGTTCAACTAACCATCTGCTATTTGGTCCACTACTCTTTTTCTAATCTCTTTTTCTCTTTAATCATGATCATGACACGCAGTGCACGGGCTCGCCTAGAAGAGTCCAAACTCACTCAGGCTTTAGAACTAAAGGCGTCTAAGGAGCACTGTGACCAACTAATTAAGGAATGAGATGAAAGTTAAATAGAATTCCTTGGTCTCCTTGAAAGGAATAGCAAGTTGAAAGCAGAAATGGCTCAGTTATATATTCAACTCACTGATGCCTTGGCAGCCCGGGACGGGCTCCAAGATGTTGTGGACGGGTTTAACCAGTGTGGCAATGAGTATGAACACGCTCTCAGTCAAAACTATTCACTACAACAGCAGCTACACGAGGCACATAGTCAGATTGAACAACTTGAGACTACAAATCTTAACATCACTGCCTCGTTAAATCAAAGTATATTCAACGAGTTGGTGCCTATTGTCCCATCAATGGTTTCTGCTATAAACCCCTCTTAGACAATAGATTTAACAACAGGACATGAAGATTTAAAATCAAGTAATTCATTGAGGGTAGTTACTAGTAATATATTTAAAAAAATAAATTTAAAAAATACATAAAGATTAACAAATACATTGTTAAAACAAAGAAAATAGTCAAAAAACATTCAAATTAATGACTTGCCTTACTTCATAAAGGATAATCATGATATAGTGTTGTTTGCGGATGATACTTCACTTTTGTTTAAACTTAAACGTCAGCAGCTGGTTACTGACGATGTAAATAACGCGGTCTCAAAAATAGTTCTGGTTCAATGTTAATAATTTACTTCTTAATGAAAAGAAGACAAAATGCATTAAGTTAGCAAGTTAAGCACGCAATAACGAATGTGTTGATAAAGGGCGAAGAATTGAAACTTGAAGACAGCACAGTATTCTTGGGCTTAACTTTGGATGCTAAGCTTCAGTGGATATTGATAAATTGTCAAAAAAGCTAAGCTCCGCAGCATACGCTGTTAGAAAAATTCGAAATTTAACTGATTTAGATATAGTTATTTTCATAGTGTGATGTCGTACGGTATTCTTTTGTGAGGAAATGCCGCCGACATTCAGACTGTATTTGTTTTGCAGGAAAGAGCTGTTAGATCAATTTATAAATTAAGTCCGAGACACTCTCTCAGAGAGAAATTTAAGGAAATTAATGTAATGACTGTGCCTTGTCAGTATATTTATGAAAATCTTTTATATGCCCACAAAAACATAAAATTGTTTAAAAATTACAGTGAAATCCATAATATAAATACTAGGAACAAACACAAATTTATTGTACCTACAACAAGGCTCCAGAAAATGGGTGGCTCGTTCAGATGTCAATGTATACGCTTTCATAATAAACTTCCAAGCCATATACAAGATCTAAGCCTTAATAAATTCAAATCATTTATTGAACGTAAGTTGTGCAAAATCTTTTTATACAGTCAAAGACTATATTGGGGACAAAAAGGCTTGGGACTGACCTGCTCCAATTTTTGCATGCTGAGTATGTTTTTTGTGTTTTGTTTGGTACCTAACTCTTGTTTTATTTTATACACACTTTGACATTTCATGATTATTATATACCCAATGACATGAATATTTACTTTGTATAATATTTTTTATTATTTTTATTTCGTGTAAGGACTTAGTGGGTAATATTTTTACATATTTTGTCTATCTCAGTTATTTCTTTAATTTTTATATCTGGCAGTTTGAGTACTTAAAGCGGCCTACCTAAATGTCCTTTCTTTGGTATTGTTCGTCGAATCGTTGAGCTCCTTACGTTTTGAGTTGAGCTGCACGATTAATGACAAATGCATGCACTGACTGGACAGGCCCACTCAAAACTGTATGGTTCTTTCCTCAAAAGACCATTTCACACATCAATCCACATGGTCTAAACATGATCTGACCAAGATTATGTCTGGACTTTAAAAGAGACTGTGACCTCTGAGTTTGTTTCGGCTTTTCTTCTCAGAGTAGTCAGATAGGAAACGCCGACCTCATCTAGTTTAAAAAAAAAATTTGACGTGTAAAAGTGTATGTACAAACCCACTTACAGAGATAAAAATCATTTATCATCTAACAACGACAGCTATTTAGTTCCTGAATTAAATCAATATGATTGATTAAATTTACTTTTTTACATGTTTTAAGAAAATTTGATCAGAATCGAACATTGGTTTTTTGTTGTCGTAAGTGGTTTACAAATATAGATTGTAAAATAAAAAAAGTATGTTTACTACATACCTGAAAAAATTGAAAAATATTCTAACATGGATAGGATAAACCAAAACAGACCAAGTGCGTATCGGACCACGCACAATGTAGGGTTCGGTAGTTGGATGAATTTATCCCAAGAACAAACTTAATATTGTAGTTTAAAAACATGTTCTCTACTACTGCACTTTCCAACTGCAAATGTAAGTCGACTATTACTCGATAACATGTAAAGCCTAGTTTGCTGTGATATTATCCCTTTTACGCGTTTTAAATACAACTGCCGTAATTTTTTCACATATCCAAAATCAACCATTTTGCTGTGGCTCCGGACACCTGACTCTAACAAAAATTTGCACTTTAAAGCTTAATACTAAGCAAACGGATCCCTGAATATTTTTAAACGACTTTTCCAACGACTGCCCAACACCATGGGATAAACGATAAAAAAACATCTCCACTTAACGTGTAGGGGAGGTACCCTAAACCATTTTTTTTTTCAAGATTTTATTTTATCACTTTGTCGGCGTGACTAATGTGTATATCCATGCCAAATTACAGCTTTCTATTACTTAGTCTCTGAGCTAAGCATTGGACAGACGGACGGACGGACATGGCGAAACTATAAGAGTTCCTTGTTGACAACGGAACACTAAAAAACTAAACTACAAGACGTTCTTGCTTGGTAGGTACGTAGTTAAGTTACCTGTTAAATGTCAGATAAATTTTGATGGTTAACGTGGTAAATGTTGTATTGAAAAAAAAAAACAATATGTTAAATTACACAAATAAACCTTCCGGAATAAATTCTCTAAATGACTATGTTTCTTAGTTTTTTTTTGTGATTTGCAGCTCAGTATCATGTGGTTACCATACAACAATTAACTTAAACGCGCCCGTACCAAATAATATGTATTTACCGAAGTTATAACACCTAATCATTAAAATCATCAGTTCAACTCTCAAGTTCAATTTGCCTGATTGACTATTTCATGAACACAATCATGCGATTTGAGACTAGTTCTAAACAGATTTTGGCCAACCCTGCTGATTTATAATTTACTTGGTAGAAATCCCAAGTAAATGTGCAGAACAGTAAAAAACGTGACTTTTTTCTGTTTATGTGGTAATATTATATCTGGATAATACAAACAATTAAATATGCAGCTATTTGCATATCTGAGGATAAGACGATTATTGCAACTTTTTACTAAGAAAACGATAAATCTTTAATACATAATGAAAATTAATCCTGATTGATAATATATACCAAAACAACATGCTGAAATTATTTGTTTCTTTGTTTATCTCAAAATAGGTTAAAAAAAACAGCCAAATGTTATTCCGTACCACGAGGCAAAAGAAATGCCGAAAAAATCAACTTTCTTGTATCATTTTATTTTTATTATTTGTTGTTCTAGCAATAGAAATACACACTGTGAAAATTTCAACTGTCTACCTAATACGGTTCATCACAGACAGATAGACGGACGGATAATTTATTGCCGTGTCGAGAGCGACATCAATATATCTTATTGGTTAACTCTCTCTATGTCTCTAGCCAATATTATTTTCTTGTTTCCTATTTGCTCTTGGATTGATTCTTTCTCGTATGAGCTTCGCTTCCGATTAATATCTAACCGGAAGCTGCGACATAAGGAGGTTTTTTTGATTACTTGAAGAGTTTTCATACATTCTGTCAAAAATGTATCGGGAACAGATGATTTGTTTATGGTTCTAAATTCAATTTTTTTTTTGTTGTAAGATTGTCACAACTGTTTTCCATTTCGGCGCGGAGTTTGAGTTGCATCCGTTATTTAGATTAAATACAGTGTTGTTTTTAATTAGATCATATCTAGTGTGTATTGCGAATTTCATAATGGACAAAAACATCGAACAAAGAGTTTGTCTTAAATTTTGCATCGCCAGTGGAATTTCGTGTTCGGAATCACTGAAAATATCACAGAAGGCTTACGGTTAATCGACTTTATCAAAAACACGTACTTATGAGTGGTACAAAGCGTTCAAAAGCGGTCGAGATGTGATGGAAGATTTGCCTCGATTTTTAAGAAAATAGTGACTGAAACTGTGATCCTCATTCAAGTTTGAGAGAGATAGCCGCTGAACTTTCTGTGTCCCACAAGTCGATCCGTACTATTTTAAATAATCATTGGGTATGAAAGATGTTACCGCTCATGTTACCCCAAAAGACCTGAATTTTCTCCAAAAACTCATTCGCATATGAGTCGCTAACGACATGCTAGAACGACTCAATTCCAACCCAACATTCATGAAAGGCATTGTTATTGGTGAGGAGACGTGGGTTTATAAGTTTGACATGCAAACAAGTCAACAAGTTTCCGAGTGGCGCCTTCTAAGTGAACCGAATCCGAGTAAACTTTATTTTTGACTATCGCGGTGTTTTTGCACTCTGAATTCTTGCCGAAAGGTCAAACGGTATATAATAGTTATTTGTTTTACATATGGATAAAAGTGTTTTTTGCCGTGAGTGCTTGGATTGAAACCTGAGCGTCGCGAAGGTTTCAAATCACGAAACGCCAAAAACTTTTACCCATAAGTGAAACACAACAATTTTCACCACGCTACGAGGAACTTACCCAATAACCAATAACCAGGTATTTACCGTTGACAGGTTTTGAACGCTCCTAACTTTTGTCTTAAAAACGTTTTTGTTCCTAACTCTTTGGTTTTATTCAAAACTTCGAGTAAATGTTGAATCGGAAGCCTTCGACTTTTAAAACACTTTGACACTCTAGATAACAAAAAAGGCTTTTACCCTTGTAAATCGATGGGTAAAAATTGCAGGTAGTGTGGTGAAAAGAATATTATTTGACCGTTATGCGGCGTTTAAGAGAGCATATTTGACGAAAAAAGCCAGATTTGTGGAAATAAAATTCTTGGATTTTGCATCACGATAATGCGCCTTCGCACAAGGTCATCATTGTGAACGATTTTTTGAGCAAAAACTCAACAAATACCATCGATTAAGCACCTTATTCACCAGATATGTCTTCAGCTGACTAGTTTCTTTTTCCTAAACTCAAATTATCACTTCGTGGCACCCGTTTTCATTCGGTAGAAGACAACGGAGAATTCGCGGCGAGAACTGAACTCAATACCGGAAAAAGCGTTTTATTTTATTTATATGATTGGATTATTCGTTGGCGTAGTAAGTGTGTCGTTTCTGAAGGAGCATGCTCCTCCTCCTATCCTGTCCTCGGTGCCTCAAAACATGTAGACAAAGTGACCTCTGCGATGCCACCGATAACGCCGTGGTAGTGGCGAAGCCAACAGAATATGAACAAGTGTCGTGCCATCGACGCGAAGAAGAAGAAGACTATTTTTTTGTACAGAACAGAACAACATCAACCAACACGAGTTTAAAAGTTTGCTTCAAAGAACTATTTGCTCATAAAACAGAACAATACGTAATGACGTACAGAATTACCGGATTTTTTGCTTTACTCATCCGGGAGCGCCCGGATGAACCTAAATGTGTCTTTTGTCTACCCGGACCCTAGACTGGCGAGTGTGTGACCATGTAAAATGTGGCTTTGGAAAAGTTCCGGAAAAATGTAGGTACAATTTCATGATTTGAATAATGATCATTAAATCCATCATAATTATCGCTATTTGAATATCAGGTGTAACTGGCACCTGTAGGTATTTCTTTTGAGCAGGTAACAAATTAAAAATTAAATTTTCTGCTTTTTAACATTAAATTTACATTTTAACAGTATCGTTAAAAAACAACTATTGATGCATTTATTAGCAGCACTGTATATAAACTTCACTGAAATACTGTTCGTTCTTAGCGCATCATTTGGGCGAATACATAATCAGTCTATCATGTTCCCACGGTTGGGACACAGGCCTCCTCTCTGTGGGAGGGAGTGAATTCTGCTTCTCTGGTTCTACAGAATTTCTGGTTCTAAGATATGCCGGTTTCTTCACGATGTTTTCCTTCACCGTTTTGAGAGCAGTGGTGATGAAATAATTTACACAAAGTAAAGTGCCTGTCAGGGTTCGAACCTACGACCAACAACTCGGTAAGTAGCGGCCTTTCCCACTGGGCCACCACTGCTCTGCTTTGGGCGAATGGTTGGGCCGATTTGGTAAAGTTTTTAAGCAAAGAAAAGTTGTCCGGAAAATTGGGAAAATCGGGAAAAACTGAACATTGATTTACTGTGGGATTTTATTATGAAATATTGAAATTCAAATTATTGAAAGTCGGGTCAGCTAATACAAAACTAAAAAACGTTATCCCTTAAAATATAAACAAGGTTTTTGTAAACCCTACCATGGAGTGTCCCGGGCAAAAATCACGGGAGCAAACGAACAATGGCCTCGTAGATGGCGCATTTCCTCCGCGGGAACTAATTAAGTGGATTCTATTCAGGTAATAGTTCCGTTTCTATAGCATCTACCTACGTATTCACCGATTACGTCAACTTTGTTACCTGTTCCTAAGGCAAATCATTCGTAAATGTATTTGTTGGGTGGATGTATTGTTCCGATTACCGTAGGTAAAGTTATGGGAAGCCAACATTATTACTGTTTAGAACTTTTCAGGCGCATTTAGAGTGAAGCGCACATGCTATTTATAGTTGAAAATCAGCATACAATTAACACATGGATTACGGAAAGAGTATAGTATAATATTTACACACTCGGAGAGCATGGTGTTAGTGAGTATTCCACCTTAGTATCACACAAATCTGCTTTTTAATAGAATGTTCATTTCAGTGTTTTGTTCGTTCGTTGCGAGCTGGGAGGTCTAATCGGTACCTATACAAAACGAAATTGATTAATTGCGCTATTCGCATGACTAATGCATAGCTTGAACAACCAAAAAACTACTAAATTGTTTTCTATGATTTCGAAGGAAATGGCCTCTAAATAGGGGATTTTCTTTACTCTTAATAGCAATTATTTTATTGATGTGTAAACGGCGTGTAAACGGCGTGTTAAAAGAAGTTTATTGTGGCAATAGTGTTAGCAACAGTACCTATTTAATAAATCAATAAATTGGTTATCACTATCATCGATCAAAATCAATTTAATCCAGATAATCTTAGATGATAAGGATCTAGTATCAAAACTGTTGTTTTACCTACATGCATATTGCGCAAGTCAACGTATTATAGCTATGTGCGAGTGTGATGCTAAATATTACAGAGTCATGACATGTCATGCCTTTATAGTATACAGATTTAAAATATAGTTTTCTACCCATGACAGAGTCACGACTTTATAGTCCACATAGCTATGACGTTGAATTCTTATTCAAATTCGTTCCATAATTAAAAGGTATTTTGAACAGGGGTCCGTCGTTTTATTGTGCTTAGGTATGCAATACCAGGTCACTCAGAAAGTGTTGCGAAAAAAGTTTTTTTTGTATGAGAGACTGGCCAGTCTATTTTGAACATAATATGATTATTTGTAAGTAAAAATAGATACGTTCTAATTTCAAAATTTGCCTCCACGTTGTTAGCGAGTTAATTAAAATTATCGTGTCTCATTAAAAATGGATCTGCGCCAGGAACATTTTAACGCTATGATTTTTCACGATTTCAAAAGTCGCCTGAGACCGGACGAATCGTACGATAGACTTCAAATGGCATTCATGGATGAAGGCCCTTCTAAGGCAACCATGTATTACAAGTCAGTGTCAGGTTGTATGTTGAACAAAATATGATTAGCGACCGTTATAAGCATGTATTCACAGCATCATAATCTCATGAATCATTAACACATCCTCTAAGTTCATATAATCCTATTGAATAGGATTATATATAAATAAATAGGCTTGTATGAACTTAGAGAGGAGTATTGATGATTATAATGATTATACTTAATTTTGTAAATACATACTTGTTACGGTCGCGAATCATATTTTGTTTCTGACACCTACCTGCAAATTGCAAGAAAAAATTAACCTGGCGCTTCTAGTTAAAACGAAACTGTTTTTCAGATTTAGACAATTCAATCAAAGAGTCTTTGCCAGCGTTGCGCACATCGTCACCTCAGGTGATTACAAGCATTTTATTTTTCGTAATTTACATAAACGTATAAAGGAGGTTTATTATCAAATTTCAACAACAACAGATATCTACTAGGTCTGGATACCCGAAGGAACACAGTACCACCTACACTTAACCATCCTGCGTTAAGGTCTCATAGAGCCGATCACGGCATTTTATTACCTGAATGCTGTTAAACCACTTTACAAAAATTACTAGCAATTGAGCAATACGAGTAGAAAGAATATTACAAAACAAATTATAGTACGTCTCATACAGATACATAATACATACATACAATACACCATGTAAGAAATCAACAACCGCAAACAGACGAATCTTAATTGCATGACACAAATGGGACTTTCTTTTTGGAACGAAGTTCTTTAACGCAACGGAAGGAGCAAACTTTTAGTTTAATTTTTAGAAATCGGCAAGTAACGAAAAAGCATTACGCGCCATCATGGATTAAAATAATGAAAATGCAAGATGGGGGCATCTTGCATTTCCGTGCGACTTTTTAAAATATATAAGATAGAGAGATAGAGAGGGAGAGGGATAGTTTTCATGGCATTCGCAGCACCCTGCTGAAGCCGATAGTGAAGTCAATTATATTCGGAGTTGAAGAAAAAGCGTTGGGAATTTCGTTCCTGACGGGGATCCCCCTGTGGCGGCATCTACACCGCTACATGCGAACAACGCATCACACTGACGTCACACAAATCCTGCATCGCGCAATCAGAGTTTACCGCGCAGCTAGCATATATACAAATTCCCGACATCAATCGTCGGGATTTGCCCACCAGATACGACATCCATCTGGTCGGAGGATCCTCCCTTTTCCAAGAGTATGAGTGAACATTACACCCTGTTCCTCATATCTCTTCACCACGACCCCACACGTTTTCATTCCTAATCTCTCTATTGCAACAAAACCAATAAGCCGATATAAAATTAGATAGGTTGTTAGCGCCGCGAGCTTTTTAGAAAACCTTTAAACGCTAATATGCATGGGATGCATTATAGAACTGTTTAAGCAGGTCTTTTCAGGCTTCTAAAAGCCTTGCTATGAGAATTGGCGGTTTTGTAGACTATAATAAACATTATGTGGCAGCATACATTGATTTTGAAGGAGGCTATTTTGGTATGGAGAAACAGGAATGCATGACCTTTATGCGGCAAACCAGAGTGGTTTCACAGATAAACGGTTCCTATTTCTGTCACAGCTCTTCAAATCAGTGTAACTTCATATGTAGATCGGTCTAGTTTGATACATAGACCTGAAAACCCGGATTTATCTCGTAATCGAAATATTTTTGCGGTAAAAACTCTTAATGTTTTTGCGGCAACGGATTAGACGAATATCTTTTTTTTTTATGGCGTCCGTTACAGTCAAACTTCTAGCCTCGTATTGCTGTCGCGCTCTGACCTACGTTACACGCAGGAATGAATGAAAGAAGGGACTGATGAGAAACGTACCTACTACCGCCACATTCTAGAAAAGATATACTTCTATGAATTATGTAGATTTGGATGTTAGCACTGTTTAAGGCGGGAATATAGGTAAATCCGATGAAACAAATTGTAACAACATTCTAATAACAATATTTTCATTTGGAATGTACGATAGCAAAACTATGTATAATAATAAGATTTTAATTCATTGATAATGTAAGTGATTGGCTGGCCCATAAAAAAACATTTCCTCCTACAAAATCTACCTAATCCAATTTTCCATGAATTTTCGTAACATTTGTACGTCAGTATCTAAGCGTATCTACTCGTAATTACGATATTGTTGTGTCAGTTTTGAATTGATGTGGTGTACATAGATATTATTTTAAATACCGTACACAAGGGACATTCTGAATTTGATAAAAAGTCCATCGTGTTATGATATTTTTCACGTAAGATAGGTTGCCGGCCGAGATGTCATCTTTATTCGTACCTATAATCGTTACGACAAGGGATTTTAGAAAGGTTATTTTCCTAGCATATTTGTTTAAGACCTTGCTACAGGTTTTAGTCCATAATAATGTCCACTTTGACACGTCCAATCATTCAAATAATGGTTATGTCACGTACTTTTCAATACAAGCAGTCTGCGGTAGGTAGCGCACGCGCAATCAACCTTCTAATGAAGGTTGACTGCTTACAGGGCCTTAGTAAACATTCGATTTTTATTTGATCCTTTCTTTCATAGGTAATGTTTACCTATCCTTTACGACGTAATGAAAAACTTAGATTTTTATTCCGTAGTACGTTCGAAACAAACACAGCACTACTAACTTGGTGGCGGAAATAGATAAATAATTTATTAAATTTCTTAAATTCCAAGCCAATTTGTACGCAGCTTCTTTTATTCCAGTTAAGCATAAGTTAACTAATATCATAAATGTGATTGTTTGCATGTTTGGAAAGTCAAAGTTTATTTTAATTAATCGTACTCCCTACTATCCTACTAATATTATAAATGTGAAAGTTTTTATGTTTGGTTATTTATCACACTTTATTTATCACTTATAGCTATTATCATCATTCATTATTTTATTGCAAAACTCGCAATTCAATTTATTAAGGTCTTAAAAATCATTTACGTCTATCAAATCATTAAAATTAAAACCAATTATCATTAAATCAGTAGGTTTTAGATCAGCTCTGTTATTCTACTTTATACCTACTGTTCATAACGCCATGCAAACTGCACAGAATGCCACAATGGACAGTCGATTTTTCCAGCCAAAACGATAAGAATCCGGTGCGATTGTACGGGCACGACTAAGCAATGATGCAGCTTTCTTTCTGAAGATGGCATGGACTCCACCAATTCAAGTGTCGGCAAACATGCCCGATGCGCTGCAGTGCCTCGGCAGCCGCATCAGCATCCTAAATGCATTATAATTTCCGACATCTACGCGGGCGAAGCCGCGGAAAAAGCGAATTTTTGCTATATGTACGTGTTTCTGTGGCAATTAACAAACTTTTCTTTCTTTTCCTTTCCCACCAAGTCCTCATATTATTATAGATATGTTCAAGAAACATTTATGTCTAGAATCTTTAAAACAGATTACAAGGGCCCTCTAACGGAAATTGATTATGTAACTTTTTAGTAAATTGGGTTGCAAATATAACCTGCCTTGTTTGTAGGTCAATCACACGTAGTGATTGACCTTTAGACGGATTTGGTAGTACCAAATAAAATAATAAAGGTGAATCCGAAAAGTACCTATTTAAATTTCTCGAGTCACCTGTACCTATGAATCATGATTGCCCAATTACTGGATTCGTATGCATTACCGCAACACCTAACGATAAAACAGAATGACGTCAATTTTTTTAATTCAAGTACCTACCGATCAAGATTATTTGGAAAATAAATGAAACTTCTCCTGAATACGCTCGAACTTATTAAAATAGTAGCACTAGTTATGGTGTATGAATTCCTTGAAACTAATGGTACCTACGTATAGATATAACTACAAATTTAATTACATCTGCCGAATCTTTTGACAAATACATAAAGGTAAGATCCTTCGAAAAATTATATCAAGAATGTGTTAGAATAAGTTTATGAAGTATCGCGTTAGCAAGGTCGTGTGATGGACAATTTAATGCTTAAGTGTTTATTATAAATAATGAATGAAAATTCTAAGAAATCATGTCATGAAAGATATTACTTATCTCGTATTAGATACAATGCGGGATAGTAATGCGGGAAATGACATCAAAATCTAAGTAATTTATATGAGAAAGCAAAGCGTACAGTTTTCAAATGAGACCGGTATCGGCAACAAGTGTTTTTAATATCTTTATTTTATAATATGCCTGTAAAATTAGTATTTTGGAGTGTACCTGACTGGATTTTACGGTCCTTTGCCCAATGTTATCATTGATAGGTAATTGTAATCGCGATACCCGTTACAGATTATTGATGATTCCTAGAAACAGAGAGTTAATGCGAATAATCCAACCTAACGTTGTAAATGCGAACGTGTTTTTGATACTATTGTTATTTAATTATGACCTAGCGTATTAGAGATCCGTAACCATGAAGAAACCGTGGAATTCTTGATTAAACTCGAAAAAAATCGATTTGGTCATTTATTTGAGCGTCATGAAATGCGTTTAACACATGCTTTAACAAATAGCAGTTCCAGTTTATGCTTCACACGCATATTATTTACATAATTAAATCATACCTACTTATTAAAAAAAAGTTCATACAACATGCAAAGGAAATGGATTTTCTGTTGGTATAATGACACCTACAATTTAAAGGCTGCGTATGCGCCAAAGAATAGTTTAGTTATATAACATTATTTGAATAGTTGCATGTTGTATATTGGTATGAAACATATGAAATATCTTTCCGTTTCTAAAGAGGATTGAAAATTCCCTCAGCAATTGTAAAGGGTAAAAGTAGAGAGCAATTAAATATGTTGTTTCAGAGTGAAGTAGAACACTAACAATAAAATAGGCACGCACACGCTGAAAAAGCTATTAAAAAGGAAACTTTAACATGGTGTCACATTAAGGAAAATCTACTCCGTTTTTCCGTTGGAAGCATCATAGATGCCTAAATACTGCTTGCTTTCAGCACGCGTATCATTACCACCATAAAAACTAGTTTTGTCGACGGAAAAATAGACAAAATGACAGATGAATAAAGAAATCTGTTATTTCTTCTGTCGACAATATGGTGAAACTAAAAACTACGCTGTCATAGTTAGCTTTAGCAAGTTTTTTTTTCTGAATCAAACACATCGTATGGGTCGACATATTGCAATCGAAATAATGAAAGTCTTAATCTCTTAGTCTGTCAAATGGACATAATAACATCTCAAAGAACGTCCAAAAACTTTAGTCGGTTTTTGGAAGTCGACATCCCGGCTTGATCTTAAGCCAGCTTTGCCGGTGACGGTGGCGGGCTGCAGTACACCAGAGGAAATAGCGAACACTTTCCTAAACCACTTTCGCGTTTCCTCGCCGCTGGGGCCTTCTAAATCAATGGTCTATGCTGAAATTTGTCACAATAGCCCTCTCAGTCGTTTTACTGCCAAGCAAGTATCATCTGCAATACAGAAAATGGCCAGAGGCAAGTCTCCAGGGCATGACAGTCTCAGCATCGAGCACTTGAAACACGCGGGTGTACACTGTCCGAGAGTATTATCCATGTTCTATTCTTTGTGTTTAAGTCACTCTTATCTTCCTCCCGAGTTAATGCACACATTAGTTGTCCCAATCATAAAGAATAGGACTGGTGACGTCTCTGACGTAAGTAATTACAGACCCATATCACTTGCCACTGTGCTAGCAAAAGTATTGGACAGTCTGTTAGATAAAACTCTCAACAAATGGTTGAAGTTAAACGACGAACAGTTCGGGTTCCGGCCTGGTCTTTCCACTGAAAGCGCAATACTGGCTCTTAAACAGACTGTCCAATATTATACTGACAGAAGCACGCCTGTATATGCGTGTTTCCTCGACCTCTCTAAAGCTTTCGACCTCGTCTCCTATGACATATTGTGGAAGAAGCTCGGGGAAGCATGCGTACCAGCTGAAATTATACGTCTTTTTCAGTACTGGTATGGTAAGCAAGTGAATTTTGTTAGGTGGAATAATTCAATCTCTGCTGCGTATGGGTTGGAATGTGGGATAAGGCAGGGGGGGTTGACCTCGCCTAAGCTTTTCAACCTTTACGTCAATGAGCTGATCGATGGACTCAACAGCAAACGGATTGGATGTTGGATAGACAACGTTTGCGTAAATAACCTCAGCTACGCGGATGATATGGTGCTGCTGGGTCCAACGGCCGGCTCCATAAGGGAACTTTTAAAATGTTGTGAAAGGTACGCTGCAAGCCACGCTCTTGTTTATAATTGTTAGAAGAGTCTTTTCATGATCTTTAAGGCCCCGGGTAAGAAGCAGACATACGAGCCAATTATCAACCTCAATGGCCAGCCCTTACAAAGGGTGGAACAAACGAAATACTTAGGGCATTACGTGACGGAGGACCTTAAAGATCATGAAGACATCGAACGCGAGCGCAGAGCTCTTGCAGTGAGAAGCAATATGCTGGTTCGCAGGTTTGCGGGTTGTAGTAAGGAGGTTAAAATTACGTTGTTTAAGGCTTACTGCCAGACCTTCTACACAAGCAGCCTGTGGGCCAGCTATACGCGGAAAACCATGGACACCCTGAGGGTGCAATACAATAACAGCTTCAGAATGCTCTTGGGGCTGCCGCGTTTTTGTAGTGCCTCTGGCATGTTCGCTCAGGCGCGTGTTCATGACTTCCACGCTATGGTGAGAAGAAAAACAGCGTCGCTATTAGAGAGAACGCGGTAGAGTTCTAATAGCATTTTGAAGATGTTAGTTGACAAATTTAACTCACCGATAATGAATCACTTCATGCAGGTGTTGGTCAGGCAGGAGTGATTCATTTCATGCGGTGAGTATCATATAAATATTGTAATTTCTGTGAGCTTGTATTTAATTGTAACACACTAACATAGCTTTTAAGTATTTTATTGTAACTAACCAACTAACAAAATATGGATCATTGTTGTCTAATGGAATAAAAATAAATTTAAATTTAATGTTGATTTTTTTTCTGGCAGCCTACACAGTACCTACCTATGTAATTTTAGTAAGACTAAATACAGTGGTAGTAGAAGATAATATATATATAGATTCTAGCATCTTTAGTAACTTGTTACTCAATATTTAGTAATTAAACATGGTGTTTGTAATAACTCTATGAATATTGTATAGGTACACTTTACCAGATAAGAACTAAGCTGCTATTAATTGTGCTAACTAATCCGGTGGCCGGAGCCATGCTACGTCAGCCAATCACTCGCGCCTACAATACGTCACGATCTGTCGGATTGGCTGTCCGGTCCGTTATCTGGTTTTAGTTAATCACCTCTTTAGTTTTCTGTGATATACGGATGTTTTATATATTTTAGAAACATCTCATTTGTAGGTAAGTTCTAAACCAGATTTTAATTGGGAATACTGGGATAAGGAATGTCATTATAATAAAAGTAGTCTTTTATAATTTTCATTGGTTGACCAACACAAATATTTTAGAAAGAAGATTAGAAGCACTCAAGTCAATAAAAAATGTCAGAAGGTCGTTTTGTCAAAATAGAGTTAGAATGGATGTCATAAAATAAAAAAATCGTGAAAAGCCCTCGCGGTTAAGGCATCGCCAGAAAGAATCCTTTATGAAACATTACTTCTCAATAAAAAACAAATTCAGAGGAAACGACGAACTTTTGGCCAGCTGTAGGGCAGAACATAGTAAAACAAAACTTAAAGAAGTTATATTTTGAACAAATCTAGAAATTATCGAAAAACCTTTAAAAATATTAAGTCCAGAATCCCCGTCGTAAATGAATAATTGGTATTAACCATTGACCATTGATCTGTGTTAGATAGTGTGTTATCGTTTTTCTTGCTAAAGGGTTTACCCTCGAGGTCATCAGCTTGTAACTGTCATGAATTATAATAATGATAAATATGTCTAGAGCGATTAGCAGCTGTTTAGATTAAAGGTTCAAATGAGCGCAAGCATGAGTAAGCATTACCTAGTTAATTTGTTAATTGGCGCAGTTATTAAGCTTCAAATTGCCAGAGAGGTGAAATTAATTGTCTTCCGAACCCTTCAGAATTATTTATTTAATTGTTAGTCGAATTCCAATACCTTTATTCATTATAAGGTACTTAGATACGAATCACAAGCTTATCGATATCTGCCAATAGTAAAGAAAAACAACCTACACGATTAAAACAAATCTGATCACGTGTAGGTAAAGTCCAACTTTATGATGAAACCGGATGTCTACTTTGCAATTAGCAACATAATATTTATGAAGCTTTTTTAAAAAATGTAGCAAAGATTTCAAGCATAAGTTTGGTTTTTGCCATAAACATCTTCTATGTAGGTTTCAGGAATAACCTGACGAAGAATATGTAGTTTTATTACATACTTTTCTTTACTTTTTCACTACGGAAAATCTAATAGGCTCAATAACAAGTTTGTAATCGAATTTGATACTAATTATAATATCCTATCACAAATAATTGACCAGCATGGTGACTAGCTGTTATGGGTTTAAAAATAAGAATAATGAAGTTAATAAATTTTAACTTACTGGTAATAATCTTGTATACCATATTGCTTGTTAATTGAATAATCATTCTATACAACCACATTTTGGTATCAACGCCTATTATGACATATGTCTTAAATCACCCTTTGTTATACCGTTGCTTTGTTTGAGTACCAAATAAAGTATGCAAATAAATAAAACAAAAATAATCTAGATGCCCAATGAACAAGTGTATGTGTAAGTCTTTTGTAACGGGGGGCGAGCTTATTTATATCAACCGGGCATAAATCCAGACTCCGTGCAGCTACTGAGAAATTTCAAATGGACAACCTAATAAACACTGTGCGACCTTATAGTACATGCTTGCGACCTCTAGACCAACGAGACAACATTTATAACCAAACCATCACTCAACACTCAACCATACTCATCCGCCCCGACAATAGTGTCGCTTTCGACAGTCCCGATAAGGCTGAATGTCTTGCCGACAGCCTAGAGTCCCAATGTTCTCCCAGCTCCCAACCAGTAGACCAAGCTCACCTGAACAAGGTCGACGCTGAAGTCGAACGAAGAGCCTCCCTCCCTCCCGTCGAAGACCCTGATGATCCTCTGCCTCCCGTCACTCCAGACGAAGTGCACGACATCATTAAAGGGCTCCACGCTCGTAAGGCCCCCGGTTCGGATGGTATTACCAATAAGGTATACAAACTCCTTCCTGCCCCGCTAATAATGCTTATGACCGCCATCTTCAATGGCGCCTTGAGCAACAACATCTTCCCACAAGCATGGAAAGAAGCCACCGTCATCGGTATCCCAAAGCCAGGCAAGCCAAAGTCTGAGCCCTCCAGCTACCGCCCTATTAGCTTACTCAATGTCCTCGGCAAAATCTACGAGAGGCTTATTTATAAGCGTCTCAAAGACTACGCCGAAGCAAAGAGCCTCATACCCAACGAGCAGTTTGGATTCCGTAGCCAACACTCGGGCACCCAACAGGTCCACCGTATCGTAGAGCACTTATGCGCTGGTCTGCAGCGTAACGCGACGACGGGTGTGCTATTCTTCGACATAGCGAAAGCCTTCGACAAAGTCTGGCACAACGGCTTGATATACAAGCTCTACCAACTAGGAGTGCCAGATCGTCTCGTGCTCATCTTACGAGAATTTTTGTCGAACCGGACCTTTCGCTATCGCGTCGAGGGAGCACTCTCGTCCCCTCATCCTATTCGCGCCGGTGTCCCTCAGGGTTCCGTACTATCTCCTCTCGCCTTCACGCTGTTCACTAGCGATATCCCAAAAAGTAAAAAGGCTCAGTTGGCTCTCTTCGCCGACGACACTGCCGTTTACTATACCGGTCACTGTCCCAACGCTATAGCTCGTACTCTCCAAACCTCCGCAAACGTCTTAGGCGCTTGGTTCCGGAAATGGAGAATCGAGGTCAACCCCGATAAGAGTCAGGCGGTTCTCTTCTCGAGACGTCGTCGACTCCCTCCCCCACTTCCCAGCCCGATCACTATGTACGGCAAGCCAATCCTAGGCGTGATCCTCGATGAGAACCTTACCTTTAAGGCTCATATTAAGGCGGTTCGCGCGCGCGCCTCCTTCGCTCTTAGCAGGCTGCAATTCGTACTGACAGCCCGTAGTAAACTGTCCCTCAAATGCAAGCTCCGCATCTATACCGCAGTCATCCGTCCCATCATGACCTATGCCTGCGTTGTATTTGCGCACGCTCACCCACGTCATCTCCATAAGATGCAGACCCTCCAAAACCGTTTCCTCAGAAGGGTCACGGGTGCCCCCTTCTATGTCCGTAATATCGATCTTCACGTCGACCTCAAAATGCCAACCATAAAACAGTTCATGAAACGCTTATCAAAGCGTTTCTTCGACTGCGGCATCAAACATTCTAACCCCCTGATTACAGCGGCCGCCCGCTACACTCCCTCTCGCATTAGCAGTATTCGCCGACCAAGGCATACTTTAATCGACCCCGACGACGCCACTACCCTCCTCCAGGAGAGTAGTAAGGCCACTAGCACGCTACATAAGCCCAAAACCCGATCGCCGTCCTACCGCCCTCGCCGCCGAGGCCCGCCGCGACGCCCAAATCGACGCCCCTCCCGACCCTTGCTCGAGCCAGCCCGCGCCGCTGAGCCTGTAGCTTTAAATTCGTCCCTAATTAATACCAATCCTGATCCAGCTAGTCATTTGCTGCCCTCTTCCAGCGACGCCCTAAGCCGAGGTTCGTACCCCACAGGGGGTGCCCTTAGCGTTGTCGCTTAGTTTTAGTTAGTATATAAGTTTAAGTCCTGGCTGGAGGCCTTAATTTATTAGGGAATCCACAGGCAAGTCCGCTTAAGCAGACGACAACCGCATAGGTTGACCTGCGAGATGCCAAACAAACAAACAAACAACACTCAACCATACCATTTTTCATCGTTCTACTACCGCGTTCTACGTTCTATTCAAACCAAATTTTTACAAAGGCCCTTGCCTTGCTTTGTAGTCACTTTTAATTAATACGTATACAAATGAATGATCCGGAAGCTAACGTTAGGACATAATAAAAATGACTCAACAACATCATAACGTTTAAGGCAGAATAAATAGCTGTCTAGAGTATTGTGACCATTCCGTCCAAGGATAATTGGTGGCGCAAGGATCGAATAAGATATTCACATTTTATTATGTCATTGTTGTTGATGCATTATCATGATGGTTTAATAATATTGCGCACGTTTGTGGGGTATAGTAGACTTGTAGAGAATCCCAACTGGGCTAATGTGAATGGTCTGTTTTTTTTGTGTATGGCATCTCGTAGTTGACCTTGAGAGGTCGTGACTACTTAACCGGACTATGGAGCGCAGACTCGTGTTAAGTAGGTACAGTTGAACCCAGAGCGGAGGTAACACTTTGAAATTGAGGAAACCTCGCGTAGTACGGAGTTTTTTAGAATACGAGGCTAGCTATACTCGTTTTTGATCACTTAGGTACGTGTGGCCTGCTGTACCTCGGAGTCATTACGTAATATAGTGAAAAATACAAAAGGTATCTGACAATTATTGCCACTATGGACGTCATGGAAGGAGATCGTATTTTAAAAGGATAAGTAGGTAGCTGCCTACGTGCCTTACCAGCAATCAAGTAAGTATGGCGATTTTTCGCAATATAAATAGGTAAGTAGCTATAAAACGCCAATAAAACGACCGTGAAATTACAGAATTGCACTACAGGCATGGCGTACTTCTAACTTCTTAAAAAATGTCACGTAGATCGTGATTTTTTTTTCCAAATAACTGTGGCCATGACATTGGTCAAACAATCTTGAGTTACTGCAAAAAAACTATAGACTTTCTTAGTGAATAATTCACATATTATTATTATACAGTAATATTAACATTATTACTTTTATAGTTAATAAAAATGAAATAACAGTGTAACATAGTTACCGAAATTTCTGAATTGACGCCGTGCCCAAATTATTTTGTTACGTGTGCCATTGGTTCGCCATCCATAAATTATTCTATTTAAATTGTTGCGTAGCGACATCTATTATGTTAAATATGGAAGTTATTACCGCATAACTCGATGATCGTGGTGTGTGATTATCAGACGGTAAAAATTAGGTACCAACTAAGTATGTTATTATCTTTGATAATAAGCGTAAAGCATAATCTTCGTAGTAAGTTTAGTTTATGAGTTCCTGTGAATCTTTAAAAACACGACGTCGCCCCTCTAAGATGGTAGGTAAGACGATCTGACCAAATTGGTTTCAAAGCTACACGATTAGACTAAATCTAACGATTAGTATGAAAAACACGAAAACAATCCGGAAATCGACCACAATAGTAAAGTCACTTACCTTATAATAATTGTGAAACCCCGGAGGAATTTGGTCGTGATGATGCATAATAACTAGTTCACCGTTTGTACCTATTATTTGAAGCTCATCAATCAGAGTTTTCTCTTCAGCATGTAAGTCGCCATTACAATACCTACAAATAATTATTGTTAGCTAAGGTTATAATGTGTCGTGTACACAATGGCCCGATTCTACGAGTACTGCCTATGATAAGATAAGATAAGATAAGATCTGCCTCGTTGGTCTAGCGGGGTTCGATTCCCAGGTCGGGCAACGTGTTATTGGGTTTTTCTATCTGGAATTTCTCAGTAGCAGCCCGAGGCCTGGATTAATGGCAATAGGCTCGCCCCCTATTACATGGGACTTAAACATAACTGGCGAAATGTGGGTGTACTATAGGTACACCTCTGCCCAACCCTTCGGGGAAACAAAGCGTGATGTTATGTTATGTTAAGATAAGATAATGATTTATTTCTCACCACAATATATAAGTACATTTACAAATGGTCAAAAACAATACATAATAGTTTTAATTATACCGTGGGAGACTGGTGCCTAAGCGAGGCGTAATGCCTGTATTTCAGGACACCAGGTCTCCACCCTTTCAGAAGCAGTTACATTTAAATCGGGAAATTAAAATCACTAGATTAAGATATCATGCTCGATGATATCAATAGATAGGTACCTATATTGTAGGCACCAAGGCATAAATTGCAATCTGTAGGGCAAACCTTCCCCTAAGAACATGGAAATCTTTACGATGTTCATTGCCGTAGATATCACCACACTTGGTGAAAGGACTGGTGATTGCCGTTTGTCGCCATTAGGTACACGTTCAGTGATTTTAGTTACAAAGTCAAAGTGAAAATTTGTACGAACCCCACTAAATAACAAATAAACACTTACCAAGCTACTTTATTTAATTCACACAACTATTAACCTGATTAATTCAAAACTTTCAATATTTTCAGAAAAAACAAATGAATTTGTGTTAAACATAATACCGCCAATTTTTCCTATCTGTCATAAATTTGAATTAGAATTACGTTCCATGCCATTTTTTTTTAAATAGGAAAATGTTATTAGTTGCCTTTGCTATTTTTTTTAAGAACGCAGTTGTTTCAATAAACTAATGACTAAGTAATATTTTACACAAGTAAATCACATGAGGATACCTGACAATTTTATCTCTTATTTACTTAACTTTCAAATTAAGTATATCGCAACCATAATCAAAATCTTATCTGTTCTTGAAAAAAAATACCGGATAGTTAAACCAACTCGCTCACAACTAGGATGTAAAGTTCTAATACCAGTAACTAAACAAGAAAATAACTGCCTAAGTATTATCAAACCACTTCCTAACTTTTCTAATTATTTCCTCCATTCGTTCTTCGATAATTATTTTAAATGATCAAACACGCAGGAAAATCTTAAATGACAAAGAGCCCGTTCAAATATGAACTGACGATGGTTCAAATTATCTTGGATTATTATCATTCCAGATACACATCATCACAATACCTAATAATTATCCATTTATAACATGATATTAGTAAGTAGGTAAATACTTATAAACCCATAGGTTATTTTTATCAACAAATTATTCTAAAATTCCTATATATTAAAGAAGGTGATTTTTTATTGCAGTCTCTTTCACAGAATTTGTGTAGGTCAAGGAATTCTGTTTCCAGTGAAAAATGATATTATTTAGTCGAATAAGTCATGCATGACACAGTTATACCTTTATGGTGTGTGTTGTTTGGTCTTATCGCTAATGCGATTAAATTGAGAAAGACCTTTTATTAATACTTAGATACCTACACGTTAAAAGATAATTTTAACGGTCTTCTATGGCTATAAGAGTTGGACAAGACCAAAGAAACGATGCATGGTCTGTGTAAAAGAGTCACCATCTCGGTAGTCACTTCTTTCATCTATTTCGCCATATGGCTAAGATGACGACCATTGAAACTTCTTAACCCACCTAAGAAAAATAACTAAAGTACTTATTAAAGAATTACGTACCCTACAATCGCTTTTTATCAATAAGTCAAAAGGAAAAAAAAACTGAACCATTACAGGATCACTTTGTAGTACGTCCGTCCGTCTGTCTGTCAAGACCCTTTTCCTCAAGAACGCGTGAAGGTGTCAAGTTGAAATTATTGGCTTGGCTCCACATAGATCTGATAACTTTTTAACAGTGAAAGTCTTGGCAACCTAGTTTACATGTAATATTTTTGGTGGGATTATTTATTAATAGGCGTAATTTATGAACTCTCAATATAACTGTGGTTAGTTCAGCTGGACGGCTGCCCCCATAGACAAAATCCCTAGCTACGCCAATGATGACGACTACTGGAGGAGTGACCTATGAAATAAAAAAATATGTTTCGCCGACCCCAAATAAATTTGAATAAATTGGTATGAATCATTTGCTTTTCAAGTAGGTAGGTTTCTATAAAATAATATTAATCCTTTTTCAGATTAAAAATGAACTTGTTCTACGAAGACGCACCGTTAATCCATCAATTTTGCACGTAACATCTGTTAGATCAATCCCAAACAATGTGTACAAATGTTTTTACAACCGCATTAATTAAAACTGACTACTTAGCCGTCTTTGTATGAGACAAAAAAACACACGTAAGTGAGAATATATATAAATGCAGAGATCAACAGATCATAATCATTGTTAAACAGATCACAGTATAGTGCGGATCGCAGTGATCATGAATACCTTGGTGAGCGTTTAATTTATTTAAAATAGTGCAGTGATATAGTTAAAAAAAAAACTTCTGATAGAAAATACTAAATAATTTCGTGTAATAAGTGTTTATTGTTTGGAGGTTTTGTCATTTTAACATTTTTCTAGTTTTGCGGCCAGTGTCTACGAGAACATAGGCATGTAAAAAAAAGCAACGTGTTTTTTTTTTCACCAGTTATCGGCAAACGTATCTCCACTGAAAGTGTGTGGGGCCTGCCTAAATTAAAAGAAAACAACCTGGCACAAGATAAAAAAAAAACACATGCATACATGTTATGTTACTTAGGTTTAGAACTCGTAATTACAATTTCTACACTGTCGCTTAGGGTTTTCTTTTCACCCCAATATTATTATTTAATGTTGTTTTATTTTTAAATCTACGTAGGTATGCCAAAAACAAAAATCTTTAATCTAAGATAATTAGAGCGGCTTCTATTTTAGTTCATTATCTGCTGTATCTTAAAGATTAGATTTTTGAGATAACTTATCTTTTCTATCTTGGATTGTTAAGATGCTATCCGTTTCCGAATCGGGTATTCAATCTTGATATGATTATCTTTCTTGATTATCTAGTAATTAGATTGTAATACATTATAGTTTGGAACTGGGATTTAGGTACCTGTGATCTTTCCGCCGACGGTTACTTTTACGTAATAACACGTAGTCATTCGGGCCTACTTAATGTACGAGGCGCTGACTGTGCTGTGGCAAGCAAATATTCTATTCTTCGAAATTCGAAAAGTAGATTTACTAATGTTTACCTGATAACTAGATATTATAGAACCCATGTAAACTTATCGTTACTTATGTATGACGCATGCCTATCACTTAAAGGGCGCCAAGCGTATTCTTACAGATTCTAAGATAATTCGGCATTATCCAAAATATTTAATAGAAAAGGTATGTTTGATTGTATCTTTCTATTATAAGTTTCAATTTCAAACCAAAGTGACTAAGTAGGTAACTACCTCCACGTTCAAGTCCACTGATATTTACGATAAAACTAAAAATAATGTACCAAGGTAGAATATGAGAATTGGGCTATAAGAACCACCCCGATTGGGTCCGACGCACGACGATATTGAGGCAGGCCGAGACGAATATGGCCTGAGGAGCTTGAATCCTACCGAAGGATCTGGCTGCCACAAACAAAAGACAGAATTGTGTGGAAAACGGAGAGGCGAGGCTTTTGCCCTACAGTGAGACATTTTAGGCCTGTCAGACTTCATTATATTAAGTAGGTAAGGCAAGACACTCATCGTAGTTTGTACCCGCAAGGTGAACTGCTAATCTCGCAACAAAAGCCAGTTAGGGCGATAGCAAGAAGATAGTACGTGGTAGGCATGGAATAAAGAATGGTAGACTCAAATTATATTGTCGCCTTTAAAAAGGTCCAAGCTGCTAGGCAACCCATATAGGTACCTACGTATGACATTCAAAAACGAATATTGGTGGTTAGGTTGGGTTAGATTACGGAGATAGTGGAAGTTCAAGTACAAGAGCCGGATCATCCCCGTGCGAGTGCGGGAAGGGAACACCGTGGTGATTTTTAGTCAGTCAGAGTCTGATAGACATCCGTGAGGACTTTCCAATCCGGAACAAAAAAAAATTGATTAGGTCTACCTATTTGTGATGTCGATAGGAACTTTGGTTGGAACACATAGGTAGGTACTTCAGATTCACTAGTCTCTTTGATAGGCATAACTATTGCAATATAATCACGTCCAATTAGTCTTTCTTCTCACTCACGCTTTACCTTATTTATCATTTCTATTATTTATAAACAAACCATCTGTTACTAACATACTAATAAGTTGTATCGACAATGCTTTTACAAATAGGAGTGGTAGGTACCTATACAAATGTACCTACCGAATACTGTCAATATGTAATACCGTCGCGCGACACGCGGTGCCTTTGGGTCGCGCTGTCGCGGCAGTGTGTACGAGACTTAACTCCTGAGGATTAGTGAGGATAGGATATCTAAAAGTTAAGGTTAGAGCGAGATTTCCAATGAACAAATATCATATTAACATCGTCGTCTTTTTTTCCTAGAGTTTCATAATTAACTAAGGTGAACAGTACTTATAACTTACCTACTTTCGTTTTTTTTTTCTTGCATGTTACTAATACTAGATAACTGATATTATCTGGGGTTGGTGTTCTGATTTCTTGAATTGTGCTGATAATTTTAAGCATTCTTGAAACCGGCATTGACCGATAACTTATTTGCTTTACACCTTGTGTTTTCCAATGTAACTAAACACGACACTGCTCCTCATGTGTCACACTGAGGTATCATGTCTCCTGCTTCATTTGTCTAGTGGGCGCAAGCGCTGCATCATGAGGCCTGGGTTCGATTTCTAGGGAGTACAAAGTGTTTTGCCACCAGGAATTTCTCAGTAGAAGCCCGTTGATGGCAATAGGCTAGTCCCTATTACGTGCAACTTATGATAAATTATTTTATTTCTATAAGTAGGTTTGTACAAACACTTTTACACGTCAATCATATTTTAAAAACTAGGTGAGATCGGCGTTTCCTCCCTGACTACTCTGAGAAGAAATGCCGAAACAAACTCAGAGGTCACAGCTTCTTTTAAAGTCCAGACATAATCTTGGTCAGAATCATGTGAAGACCATGTAGATTAGTGTCTGAAAATATAAATGGTATTTTGAGAAAAGAACCACACAGATTTGAGTGGACCTGTCAAGTCAGTGCACGCATTTGTCAATCATCATGCAGCTCGACTCACAACTAAGGAGCTCAACGATTCGACGAACATTACCTAAGAAAGAACATTTGGGTAGGCCACATAAAATACTCAAAATGCCAGACCATTATTAAAGCTAACTAAAAAAAAAAAAAACTTCCTAAATGTGGGTTACTATAGCTAGGTACACTTCTGACAAACCTTTCGGGGAATAGAGCCGTGATGTTATCTTATGTTATTTTTATATCTGGAACCAACGAAGCCAGAAATTGTTGTTCGACGGGAAACAAAGAACATCTCTGTAAACGAAGTTAGCCTCAGTTAGGTACACGAATACTTTAGGAAGAGGAGTGTGAGAACATGCATTGTTAAAGTTTAAATTGCACGGTACCTACATTGAGCAATGTGCCTTTGTTCTCAGTTACGAATGAATTAACTGGTGGAGCAATGCGTTTTGGGTACCGACATTGCAGACGATGAATGGAGGGAAACAAAATAAAAATCTAATTTTGAATGAATATCATCATACAAATTAATTCAGCGTTATGTACCTAATTATGACTAACCTAACCTAACAACGCCCTAAATAAGCATATGGTAATCAAATTAGGAACATGCTGTATGAGATATAGGTACCTACGCTAGACAAGCTATGTGCTATATTTACCTATTAGGTATCAACTGAAACATACGTACCTACTAAATACCTGAGTGAGCCTGACTATACTGACTATTTTAGGCAGTCACATTATGGTGGTTTCTTTACGTCTTAATAAAATGCCCAATATACCCTAAACGCATCAATAACTCCAATTATGTGTTATTATCATCTTCATCGTTTTATAAACGAAACTGATTAAATCAAGGTTTTTAAACGCAGCGTTCGTTAATGAGGTTTAATTTTTTTCTCTTCTTTTTAGAACATAATTTTGCTGTCATGTTCTGTGGCCGTGACCATCGCTCAAAAAGTGGGGGACACAAGCAATGACATCATAGATGGACAGGGGCGGAATACTGGAGGCTATGGGCTGCTAAGACCCGGTTTGCAGGGTGGATATAACCAGGGCGGGTATAATCAGGGTGGTTATAACCAGGGTGGTTATAACCAGGGCGGATATAATCAGGGTTACAACGGCTATAATGGTGGCTACGGAGGTGCACAAGGAGGCTATGGTCAAGGATACGGTGGTTATCAAGGATACGGGCAACGCTACGGAGGAAATCAAAAATACGGCGGTGGCGTACCCGGATTTGGAGCATATCCGGGAGCAGGACAGGGTGGTTACCCTAGTGGCTTCGGAGGTTAGTGTATTGACAGCCATTGAAGGCCAATCTACAATAACTCATCATTATCCTTCTACACCTAAAACAAATGTGTGGAGCATTTTTTCTTCCATATATCTCTATTAGCCGATATCTCAATAGTCACCTCCTTGCTAGTCATATCAACTATCACAAAATCCATCCATTGTTTATACAATAGCTATAAGAAGAAATTCGGTTACTTTGTGATTAAGTACCATCATAAAGAAACGATTATAAAATCTGTCCACAAATGCTACCCACTGAAATAAAAATAAAGCAAATGATCCCAATGAATTAGTTAATCACAAATATAATGTGGTCGGTCTTATTTGAGGTCCCTCAGCACGCAACTCGCACAATTTAAAAAATAATTTTATAGTATTAGTACTTATAGTTATTTCTTGTAACCTCTGTAATGTTATAAACTTGTATTTTTGTATTTCTGTTTGTATAGTTTGTGCAACTTCATTTTTATTCTATATTATATTAACTGTATAAGCCCGTAACTGTTATCTAGTGTTATTTGATATTTTTTTTATACAGAAGCTGTTGGTCTACCTTTATTAATCATCATCATCAGCCTACAGCAGTCCACTGCTGGACATAGGCCTCTCCAATTGCACGCCATTTAGCTCGACTCTGCGCAACTCTCATCTAGCTGCTACAAGCCACCCTGCGGAGATCGTCGCTCCACCTAGCCTGAGGACGTTCTACGTTTGCCGATTCGCGGTCTCCACTCAAGAACACAACTACCCCACCCAACGGTCATCAGTTCTACGGCTAATATGGCCGGCCCATTGCCACTTCAGCTTGCTTATTCTGTGCGCTATGTCGACAACTTTGGTTCTCTGCCGGATCACCTCATTCCGGATTCTATCCCTCAGAGAGTATCCAAGCATGGCACGTTCCGTTTATAAATAAATGAAATAAAATAATGTCTATACATAGGTACAGGAGGCTACGCCAGCGCCGGCGGTGTCGGTGGCTACCCAAGCGGATTCGGTCAAGGATATCCGGGATATGGCGGCAGCGGTAGCGGTAAGCACGGTTTACTGAATATAATAGTTATTTTACAGTAGAACATTTTATGGGTAAGCGTACCGTGTGATAGTTTGTTTCGGCATTTCTTCTTAAGGATCAGTCAGCTAGGAAATGCCATTCGTAGTTCTACAATATTTATTGAAAAATGGACGTGTGAAGTATCATATACTTATTCTTATGTTTTCTTCTTCTTTATTTACAAAAATACATTGTGTTCGTTAGTCTCGCAAAAACTCAAAATGGCCCAACGATTGTGATGAAACTTTTGGAAAGTTGTTGTCTGCGCGCCAGAGAAGGTTCTGAGGCATTGCAACGCATGCCTGGCATTAGCTAGTAAGATATAAACAGGTACACAAAGAGAGTATAATTCGCAACTAAAGCGAAGACCCACACTTTTATCAATAAATGGATAGGTTAGGTTAGGTAGTTATAATTATAGAGGTAAATCGTAGGTATAAATACTAGCGTTCCTTCCTTTCACATAGATTCTCTGACAAAAGATAAGGTGTATTTGTGGAAAACGATCACGAATCTCTCGTACGTATGGAGTCAATGGCCACTACGACCATCGCACTTTATAAGTTACACGTTATACGAAACATTATCTTCGTATTTCTTGTAAAAAGTAAATTGTTTGCACGCTCAATCATAGCGGTTTTACGTTTTGACGTTGGTTTAAAGTTATTCAGATTTTTACATAAATAGTCAGAACATTTTCTTTTGTCGAGTTCAATAATATAGGTAGCTGTACTTTCATTGTAGTAGGTACCTAGTTAAGTTAGGTCGTTTTGCTATTAGGACCATTTGCGTTCAGGACTTTTCGATACGGAGGAGTCCAAAGACATAGTTTTATAATCAAATCGTTAGAGATACCTAGGTATCTAATTCAAATAAATTGATTGTCTTAATTGTATGTTCTCACAAACTATGGTGAGAATAAAAACATCATTGTTATTATTAAATCTTAGGTGTAGCCAAGCAACTATCATCTATAACTAGTTTGATTACATATTCTTAATTAATATATCTACTTAAACAACATGGTAGGTACAGACAATGGAATCCATGAATTTGATAACCAGCTTAAATTGCATACCCGTCACCAACTAACATGCATAATCAGGCTATTATGTTCCCACTGCTGGGACACAGGCCTCCTCTCTGTGAGAGAGAGTGGGCCAAAATATACCACGCGGGCCCAGTGCGGGTTGGTAGATGTTGTCTTCGAATTTTTGGTTCTAAGACATGCCGGTTTCCTCACGATGTTTTCCTTCACCGTTTTGAGAGCCCGTCGAACCTATCAAGCGGGAACAAATTACAGTGGCTTTTAATATCGGATACCTTTGACGTGCTACATCGAATACTAATCATTTGAGACGAGAGAAAACAATGTCTAGGTTCATAGAGTAGGTAATCCTAACTTCCTACTAATATTATTAATGCGGAAGTAAGTTTTTTTGTTTGTTACGCTTTCTTGCCAAAACGGATTTGGATAAAATTGGGCTAACAGATAGACCATGACCTAGAACATAGGCTACTTTTCATCTTGGATAGCAGACGAAGTCGCAGGCAACAGCACAAAATAAAAATGTTAATGTTAATCCACAACTCTCATATACTTACTAAGAACAAAGCGAATTTTTCATCACCTTTTTGTCTACCAGGTTACCGCCCCAACGCCTACAAGCCCGGATTTGACTACAACCGTCCCTATTTCCCGGAACTCGCCTTCCCGGGCCGGAACCAATACAGGCCTTATTTGGACCGGCCTGCTTCAACACCTTATAACTATCATACTGGTACCTACCCCGTAGGTTTGGAGGATGGTTATACGTACAGTGATAACGTCAGAAGGTACCTAGGTAGAAAAGCCGGAGAAATCAAGGAGGGTGAAGAAAAGTCGTAGTTAATAAGGTATATTAGTACCTACTAATTTAAATTTAAGATCTGATTTGATTGTTGCACTGATTCTTTATTAATACAATTATTTATAGTTTAATGTGGTATTTTCTTACTAAAACCATCCTGTTAAAAACGTAATGATCTCTGCATCTAGTAAAAAGTAGAAAATAAGGCACCAAAAAAATCTAAAGTCGTTCATTCAAACTAGGCTGAGAACAGCACTTTTGAACGTCAAAATTACAAAAGACTGCTCCAAAACTTTTTGCTAATTTAATTTTTTTATTTTTATTTTAATTTTTTTTACTTACTCACACACTGACTTATTCCTAGTTAATATTTTAGGGAAAGTCATATATTTTTACAATGTTTCTAAATATGTGAGCACAATGTACCTATCGCGTGATTCATTTATCTGCCTTTGCTTTATTTTTAATTCTTGGTGCATCGTCTTCACATATAAAAATATAATTAATGTATAAAAATATTGTAAAATATTTTAAAAGAGTAACGGTGGAGTTTCTTGCCACTTCTTCTCCATACGAAACTACTTTTTGGAAGTGGCGCCTAGAATCAGTTATATTTTTAATGTAATTTTTGACGTTCAAAAGTGCCATTTTATGGGCCTATTTGAAATAAATGCTTTGACTTTGACTTTGAAAACGCCCGCCCTTCACTTCCTAGTGCTTAAGCTGGGAAGAAAAAGTGGTGCAACAAACAGGTACCTTTTCACCAGTTTCAAGCGATTTGTAAGTATATCACAAAGTCGTCTTTATACTTAAAGTTAGGGGGACGGTTATTCTTTCTCAGACACCAGTTTAAAATTCCACACCACCCTTTTATATCAATACATACATTACTCGTTGCGTTATTGCATTATAAACCATTTCGGCGATTCGCATCGTTGAGCCTCCTTCAATCGCTGCGAATCAGAACAATGGTTCATTCAGGTACAAATAAAACGGCAGTATGAATAAGTTATTTGATTATATTTAAATTGAAGTAATAATTTTAATACATTTAATATTTTGATATCACATTGGTCAAATATTATCTGGGAAGCAGCAAACGGCTATCCTGGGTACACATTATGATTATATAATCTAGAATTTCTCAGTAGCAGCCCGGAGTCTGGATTTGTGGCCGGTTGATGGCAATAGGCTCGCCCCCTATTACATGGGACTTAAACATAACTGGCGAAATGTGGGTGTACTATAGGTACATCTCTGCCTATCCCTTCTGGGATTACAGGTGTGATGTTATGATGATGATGTAACGGTAATGTTACCGCAGTATAATCACGCTATCCTAATGTTCCCACTGCTGGGACACAGGCCTCCCTATCTTCGAGAGGGAGTGGGCCGTAATCAACCACGCGGCCCCAGTGCGTGTTGGTAGATGTCACATGTAGTCGAATATTTGGTTCTAGGACATGTCGGTTTCTTCACGATGTTTTCGTTTTGAGAGCAGTGATGATGAAATAAAGTACACAAATTAAAGCGCCTCTCTGTGTTCGAACCCACGACCTACAATCCGTAAGCAGAGCAGAGCAATGAGGGCTGCTCTGCATTGAATGACCTTGGTAGGTACTCTTTCGACTTTTATGGAAAAAAAAAGCTGTATTTATGTCATACCGAATCTAGTCTATCTTAGAATAACCTAGGCACAGATCTTACATGTCACGAACGCGCGACAATCATTCTAATTTATACATTATGACAATTAAATAAGATTAAATAAGAGCTCGTGAATTGCATTAACTATACTTCTTGTAATCTCGGATTTTAGCTTAATCTTCATATATTCGCTTTGATTATTGTTTTCGATAGCCGACCACATCATTGCCTATTTCTCAGCAAGCCACTACTCCAAGCCATTTGACCATCAGTAAAATCGAAAATAAAAAATCATAAATAACAATAATAACTACATTACGATCCGCTGAACCAATCAGAGGAGATAGAGTTGAAGAACGAAGCTGCGCCGGAGCGTGCGTTAGCGAAGTTGATGGGTAAGGAGTTCGTCATCAGATCTGATATGTCAGACCTCGACTTGTTGGGGCTTGATGATACGGGCTTCTTTTTTACCTGGAAAAGGACCATTTTGTTAGGGGACACGCAACTTTTTTTTAAATTTGATCACGTATACTTTATAATTAATTCATAATTTTTTTGGAAGCCACAATCTGGTGTTTACTTGTTCTATTCCGGGAGCTAGATATTTAAAAATATACAGGAAATATTATCATTTAAAAATAAAATAATAAAATCAAACAAGGTAAGTACACGTATGTTTGTCACTTAATTGTTAAATGATACATGTCAACAAAACGCGGAACTATTTATATATAAAAGTTTTAAAGAATCAGTTATATAACAAACAAACACTCAATCACTCTTGATGACATTTAATAAAATTGTTATGTTTTCAGTGTTTGCATACCACTGTGTTTGTAACACATTCAATAGATATTAAAACATTAACAAGGAATACCGGTATGCAATAACACTGACTATTAGTATAAAATAAAACTGATTTGATGTTTTAGTACGCCATTCACAAGCGAAAAAGAACTGGGAAGCTAAGAAAAATGGTTAACTGACTAGTTTCTAAATTAGAATAATAAGTGTAAACTTAAATCATACCAGCTCACAGTATGAAGAAATCTTCATTCTGAAGAATACATTAAGAAAGTTATTTTTTTAAGAACTTTTTAGAAATTAAAAACAATACAGAAATTCTTTAAAATACCTATCCTATAATATATCTCCCAACCTACAGTAGGTACTAACATACTTTAATACAACTCATTCCCTAGTATTTATTCATTTTCATAATCCGAATCAAAATGTATTAACTGTTAACAACATACTATATTTTTATTTATTTTTAAAATATAGTATGTTGTTAACAGTTTCATACGTTCTGTAAATTCTACCACAATGGTGTATGATTTAAATGTAATTCTTAACTGAGTAGACAGTCAATTTTAAGATTATAACTGTTGTGTTATTGTTGCAAAGTTTTGTTTCATAATCACACAACCACCACATCTTACCAACATGATGGCAGTGTGACTCATTACCTAATATGTGCCTGACGTATATTATAAGTGTCGCCCCGCCATCGCCACCGGAGACTGTTTTAATACACCCCAGTATTTATTTAACCAAACTACCCAATCATTTAAAGCACCAAATCAACCATTCAAACATTTAAAAAAAACTCACAGGCTTATCCTGCTTCTTAAGATGGCTGGGTGGGGCTGCAACTGGCAGTAAAGAGAACCAGTGAGAGTCTCCAGAAGCCAGGAGTGCAGATGCCTTGTCTCCTGTACCTCCTGATAGCACCGGTTTAGTACCGATCAAGGTAGTCAGTTGGCCATGGTGGAGGACCAAGCTGCCCAGGAGAGTCTGTAGGGAAATATTGAATATTATGATCTGTGGAAACATTTGGGAGTGATCTTTGCCCACGATAAGGGTAACATTAAAAAAGACAAGGCTGGATTGATTTTCTTTCTTGTTAATCATGAATGACTAATCTAGCTAAGAGGAATGGTAGTAGCATCATCTCAACACTTGGTCTGTATTTTAAAGTCCCCAGATTCGATTTAAAAAAAACGATTGTATTTAATTGTGATTTAATAGTGAACGGTCTGTTAATTTCGTACTACTAGCGCCATCTCGTTACTTGATGCGGTACAATTTACATAGATTATGTTTCAATCGATCACGATTGACGTAAATTACTAAAACTAAAAATTAAGGCTCGACTAGCGAAAAGACGAACTGAAAAACATGAAACGAGAAAATATTCCTATCTGAATCTTTTTTATAAATAGTTACTAACCTGAACTCTTTGCACTGATCTCTTCAAACTAGTCTGTATAAATTTATAGAACACATCATAGTCAAACGGATCGATCTTCTGTCTCAAAAACTCACAAATCTTTATTGACTGTTCCGTAAATATTTTGTTTTCTCTAGGAACCAACAACAGCGTTAAATGTCGAACATCCATCAGTAGTTGAAGCGCACACCTCTGATTTATGTCTGTCTCGTTCTCTCTTATGACTTTTTCATAGTGTGCGAAGGTAATAGCTGTTACTCTTTCAATGAATAGCGTGTGTGTATCTATCGGTAAGGTGTGTGGGGCCACTTCGTCCAGGATTCGGCTTGTGGCGTATAGGTACTCTTGCAGCTTCAGGGACGGTCCTGCTGGCACCTTTATTGTAGACTCTACTGGATTCCCTTCTTCATCTTTTTCTGTGATTTGGATGACGTCCCATTGCTACAGAAAAAAAGAACAGGTGTTGATAAGTACGTCCATAAACCCTTAGCCAGAAGGTAACTAAACAAGCCATAAACCCTTAGCCGGAAGGGGTAGATGTAACTTAAGAGATAACTTACCATCATCAAATAATCAATATTCGCTTCCAAAGTAAACGCTTGCGGTAAACCTTTGGTCAAATCTTCAACCTTGGCCACCACAATATCCACCCACTTGCCCCAGCAGAACTGACAGTTTTCCTTCAACACCACACACAAATCATTCCACCTCTTCAAGGCACTATCGTCAATATTAATCACCCCCAAACTGTCACGTTCTTCGGGGATATAGCACTTGCGTAAATGAGGCATAAGGGTGGAAATCGCTTGTGTAAAACGCGCTGTGTATATGGCGGTTGTTTTCTTTTGTAATTCAGTGGATTGTAACGTGGATTCTTCGAAGCATGCCTTGATGTATTGTAGCATGCTGTGAAGAAAAATATTGTATAAAGGCTCTCTAGAATTGAATGTCATTTGATCTGATCAAATGGCATTAAATTACTTAAAGAAATAAGTGTGGTTGAATTTGCCAACAACAAAAAAATACTTCATAGTGACTTTCGAACTTGGTTGAACTTACATGAAACATCAGTTACATTTCTGGCTCAAAACATTCCTTTACATAATCTAAATACTTACACAACCTAAACAAAACTATCTGCTCCTTAAGTTTTACGTCACCTAATTACACCTAAATAACACATGCATAAAACCAACATACCTATGTATATTGCTATCAGAGACATCTCTCAAATACATCTCGATCAGGTGCTTATCGCTGTAAATCTGATCGATATCATCCTCGTCTTCGTACGCAAACAGAAGCTTATCTTTACTAGCCAAACTCTTCTTATCTTTGTACAGGTACACCTTCAAGTCTTCCAGAAGTTTCTGTAGTTCGTCATCTAAGCTTTGGCAAAGTTTTTCTAAAGTCGGTGTGTAGCCGCGGTCTTGACGGGCCATGCCTACAAGAAAGAGGAAGAGATTCGACTTATGGAAAGTACGGATACTGGTGAAATAACCGAGCTGTTTGACTGTTGGTAGTTACTTGGGTGGCAATAGCTTTACTTATCGTCCTGCCTTAGAGACTGCATTAGCCTACAGCTCTGGATCAACTCAGGGGTGTATGCAGCTTTCTTTTTCTATCTAGCTAGCCCCTTCACTATTTAAAGGCCACAGAAGTTCCACCCTCAAGCACAATACCTGTATTCACCTATCCTTGCAAACACCATATTCCAATAACAAGAACATACTTTTGGTGATTGGCCTTGCGCTGTCACCATTACAGGCAATCAATAATTGCATATCAATTCCGAAAGATTGCATTAGCAATTGGCTAATCATTCATTGAAAACGAACTTTGCTGCATAATCAAGTATATCTTCAAAGATTAAAGATAGCACATAAGCTATACAGATGGCGCCGATCAGAGATCTTTGTCATGATGAATGGCGCTCAGCGTATCCATTGATGACGATTAGACAACACTGATGCGTGAGAGATAAGATCTTTATTATAACATTATCAGGTTAACATCGGAATCTGTGATTAATTATCACTAACACAGCTAACGTAATCACTGATAGTCACAGTCATTGATTATCGTAATCGCTGATTATGATCACTATTCCATATTCTTTGCTTTAAGGGTTTTTTGAGGATTAGTGGTAATTTTAATAGTCGTAATTCGGGGGGAGAAGTTCGCGTACCTACTAGGTGACACAAGGGCTTAAAACATCGATGATGTAATGACTCATTAGTAAGCGTATTCGCTCATGCGTCTATAACCCACTTCAGATCTTGCCGAGAAAGGGCAATTGCGTATCGATAAGCGCTTACATATTACAGAAACGCGAGTTTCTAAGATTCTAAGCTCAGAACTCAGCCTTATATGCCTAACAAACTGTACCAATACACGCCAAATCAGATGATTTTTCGAAGCAGGCAGTGACCTTTTAAGTTGTAAGTGTAAGTTCGTGACCAAGGACTGAAACTTCTCGACCCTGATTGCCGGACACCGGACGTGATAAACATGATTATATCATTCAAACAACAAACAACGATCGATAATTTCTATTTCCAAGAAATCATGCCTATAATCAAAAATTAAGTCCTTTAAAAATGTAGAACAATTTTTGATAATTTTTGACAAACAATTACTAGACTACTGTGTTACCCGTATCATAGACAAGATAAAGTTATAATGTCATAATCGATCAGTGTCGCATGCACAGCTTACCTGCGGCACTGAACTTATCAATACTGAGAACTGACTGTGGGTTATCATATATTTGTTCAGTGGACATTCTTTAACTGCATGTAGGTAAATAAAATTAATTGATAGCGTATACAGAGTACTGTTTCTATGATTTTTGATATGATATACCTTCGGGCATAAAAAACATTTTTTTCTTTTCGCTTTCCTTTACTATTGGTGCTTTCCATTCTATGGTAATTACGAACTAATCAGTCAAATTAATCAATGATCAAGTGTGATCAATTATGAGAAATAGGTATTGATGCGTAATTAAAACTAATTGCATTCCATCACCACAATCTCTTTCGACAGTTACTACAATCAATATCATATCTTAATTATTAACAGCCTATTCAGATAGAAGATTACTGTGTTCGTTAATTGCATTACATACTAATATTGACTTATAATCATAATAATAGTCCAGACCGTATTTCGGCAATGGAGGCCAAAAAAGACACAGGTGCACTCTGTCTTCCCTGTCTGTTATAGTCCGATGGGACGGCAATTCGACACGACCGGAGAGACATGGGGCGCAGGACCAACGGCCTGACGTGCTTTCCACGGCACGGGGGTATCATACCGCCAATTCTTATTTGAAAATTCCAATTTACCCGACCTGGGAATAGAACCCTCCTGGTTTCGATTCCCATTTCTGGGAAAATGTCAAAATGTGGGGATTACGCCACGCTCAGCAGTCGCGCTTCCCATTGACAATTTTATGACATACAGGTCCATAATTTAAAAAAAAAAAACAATAAATGCAATGTTCTCTTGTAGCTTGATAAACCAAGAAGACAGGTCTCAATATATTCATTGAGTCTTGCTTTCTGATTCTGGCTAAGCGCGTATGAGTATATCAAATAACCATCTCTTGACATAGAAAAATTTCATTGCAGTGGATTTTACTTTTAAAGCGAAAAAATGTTCTTGTTCATTTATTGTTGCTGTTGTTTTGTTTTGATAAAAAAAAATATTTTCTATTCCATTCTTATGTTTTTTTTTACTAAACAGTTTTCCCGCAATAAAATTACTCTAAAAAAAATTGTGGTAAGTCGGTATTTAAAACAATTATTCAAATTAAAAGCAGAGTTTAAGCAACTTAGCAGATCGGAGTGAGGATTTGTGATTGGTTGATGACAATAGGCTCGCCCCCTATTACTAGTATTAGTCATTAATGTCCCACTGCTGGGCAAAGGCCTCCCTACTCTCTATCCACCTCTCCCTGTCCAGAGCTGACAAGGACCAATCTTTATTAAAAGAGTCCAGCTCATTCCGTTACCTCCGTCTGCCCCCTATTACATAATAATAATTCAATCTCTAATATGATAAGCATAAGAAAGTGGAACAAATTGTGTGAAAACCCGAACACTTGTGCTAGTTACCCTGTAGTTACATGGGACTTAAATTCAACTATCGAAATTTGAGTGTACTATGTAGGTACACCTCTGCCTTACCCTTCTGGGTAAACAGCGTGATGTTATGTGTAAAACCAACTTAAGAACAATAACTTACCCTTCATTAAAGAATTCATGACTTTAATAACATCACCCCTGGACTCGATCACCGTCTCTCCAATAAGGTCTTTCCACACAAACCAATTGATATCTGCCTCCTTTTCCACCTCGCTGTCTGAGGATACCTTAGTCAGGTCTATGAGGAGTTGCGTCTTGAACGCGTCGTATACTTTGACCCATCGTCCGTCTATGATTGCTTGGACCCTAGAGGTCAATAAAGGTTGGTAGTAGTGGCACCATACGTGGACCTCTGGTATGTCTAAAGAGGTACATATTGTTGACCAGTTTTCAGGTGTTTCTGTAACAAGATATCATAGGTAAAGCTGTGGAGAATTTAGGGAGATTTGTATTATTGATGAATGGTTAATTTTGTTGCCAATTATCCGCCGTATAAAGTGTGAAAGCCATCTTCATTTTAGTTCGAGAAAGCGACGAGCGAGAGCGGGTGAGAACGTTCGAGCTGTACAGAAATAATAGCTCCATCTCTTTTTGGCAACGAAGGAATGATGGCTGCAACGCTTCGCGCATACCGCCCTCTGATAACTTACGGGTAGTTTTACGTGCACTGGATCGCTTCACTTCTAGTTATAATTTTTTTCTGAACATGCAGAATAATAGTGGCGGATTTACACATTTCCCAAGTTTAGGCTACGAGTATAATTAACAGCCTAAACCCCACCACCCTTACCTCTACAATTGTCAGGTCCTAGATTATTTAACCAATTCAACAATTTGGTTGAAATTGCACAAGCAGTGGCGGACTATGCCTGTCGGAGGCCCGCAGCGGAAAAACTAAAGGTCAGGGTCCCTTGAGTTTTTCCGCTGCGGAAAATCGTTTCCCAGCAGATACAGGGTCTGCAACCGATGTCCCCCACAGTCATTCATTACTTTCTGTGTTGCCTGTTCATACTCTGGGGATACAAACATTAACACTATTTCGATTTATGGATCTGTATTCTGCAGTGGCGGATGTACAAGCACGGCGGCGACCGCGACGCGTATATGGAAACCGTTCCAGTATTCAGAACCCCAGTAGCTGCGGGAGGGCTTAATAGCAATCATTACCAGAAAGTTACCTTAAAAAAATCCGCTATTCAGAGTTGTGAGCGATCTGGATTCGGGTATTGTTTTCGGTGTATTATTCAAGACTTCATAACTAAAATTTAAATATTAAAACAAGCCGTGGCAGCTAAGATAAGAGAGAGACATGATCATGGATCAGCATGGAGAGCATGGATCAGCCCCAATTAGCTCAAACATTTTGAAGGGTGCTAGGATCAGTCAAAGTCAAGTGAAAGCATTTATTTCAAATAGGCACATAAAAGGCACTTTTGAACGTCAACATTTACATTAAAAAACAAAATTAATTCTAGGCGCCCCTTCCAAATGGTAGTTTCGTATGGAGAAGAAGGGGCAAGAAACTCCACCGTTACTCTTTTAAAATGTTTAACAATATTTTGTTTACATTAATTATATTTTTATATGTGAAGATGATGCCCAGAATAAAAAAATACTATACCACAATAAGTAAAAATAATTTAAAATAAGTGTGGCGGCATCTACACCGCCACATGCGAACAAACGCATCACACTGACGTCAGACAAACCTGCATCGCGCAATCAGAGTTTACCGCGCAGCTAGCATATATACAAATTCCCGACATCAATCGTCGGGATTTGCCCACCAGATACGACATCCATCTGGTCGGAGGATCCTCCCTTTTCCAAGAGTATGAGTGAACATTACACCCTGTTCCTCATATCGCTTCATAAGCAAAGACAGATAAATCAATCACGTGATACCATGTGCTCACATATTTACAAACATTGCGAAAGTTTATGATTTTCCCAAAATATTAACTAGGAATAAGTCAGTGTGTGGGTAAAGTAAAAATAACAAATTATACAATTTAATAAGCAAAGAGTATGATTTTGTCAAGCCTCTAGATTGTCCTATGGAGCAGGATCAACATGTTTCTAAGCTTAAGCTTGTTTACAAAGTATACTTTTAACATGAGTTTTAAACTTTATTTCATTTAATTGCAATATATCACAAGGTATTTTGTTGTAACATTTAACACACTACCCTTAAAACATATGTATGTACTTTAGACAGTCTGAAAAATGGTTGATCTATTTTACTTTTATTTCTAGTGTTAAAATTATGTCTATCACTTATTTTATTGAAAAGATGCAGATTTTTTCTTCCATTCATAATATTTTCATAAATGAACTGGTAGGGTACCGTCATTATTTTTATTTTCTTAAAAAGTTCCATAAGAGATTTACGGGTTTTTTTTTTATTGTAAATGTAAATGGCTCTGACAGCTCTCTTTTGCAAAATATTTTTTTTTTGAATGTCCTACGGCATTTAACTGTGGGGTCCCGACCCCACAGTTAAATGCGTAGTAATAAGTAGCTAAAATAAAACAAACGCGCGTTTTCTACGTCTATTAACTGTCTTATCTTTCTAACAGCATACGCGCCGAGCTTAGTCGCCCCGCGAGAGATGTTATATGAGGTCCTTATTGTAACTTCTCGTCTAGCGTGATTCCTAGGAAACTGTCTGATTAATGAATTCATTATTTAATTCAATCAGATCCCTAGAACCCGCGTAGTGTGTACTAAACGAGTGCGTGTGCGTGTGCGTACTAAATAGCCAAGTAACTGCGACCAACTTGAAAGTAGCACTCGCCGAGTGCGCGAGGTTGGTTGCATTTCTAAGTTTTTTTTATGTTGTCGGGATTGAAATCATCATGGATGTCCTTCGCCTTGGGGTGGGCAGAGGGGTCTGTCAGACTCTTACTAACTAAAACCACTCCGGTGTTGTGTTTCCTCGTAAACCTGCGTCGGGGACTGCGGGTATGAATAATATCTGACTTCCACTGCCCCGGACTAGTGATAGCGCTATTTGGGCCACTTCCCATAGGGGAGAGTGAGGTGTTGAACTCCCCCCGTTACGTCTTAGAGAGGCGCGCGTGGAAAACTATCGCCGCCACCTCGGGTCCTGATGTATGGGGGGCGGCGGACGTCCCCTAGTCCGCCGTCCCTGGACCCATTAAGGGGGGCTGGAAGAGGGCGTTGTCCGCCCTCCGCCTACGACAGTTGCGAAGTCCCCAACGGCACCGCAACCTTGACCGCTACGTCGTCGGCTTTTCGGCAGAAGCCCTGACGAGCGGCCCCTCCTCGGGTTCCTCTTAGCTTCACTGTGGTGCCCAAGCCACGGTTACTGAGCATCCCCGCCTCGTCAATGCGGGAACCCACTGGGAGGTGACCTATCTCAACCTAAACCAATTGGTCAGGGCTTCGGTAGCAGTTTTGTTAAACGTAACGCAATGGCAATCCAGCTGAACGTTGATCGGGATCCCGCATTACAGAACTAGAAGCAGGGTAGGTTAATCTGAGTAGCGGTAGGAATTTATATCCATAACGCTAGTATTCGTAGTATTAAAGCACTAAATCATAGCATTTTATCCATCAAACTGGGCGTTCAATCGCTTAAAGGTTCCCAGCTCAGAAGTACTGGGGTTCTGAAAACTGGAAGGGTTTCCATAAACGCGACGGCGAGGACATCGACGCGCAATCTGTTACCATGGGTTCAGTACAAGATTCTAAACCTGAAATTTTTCGTTTTTTTTTTTTATATGCGACGAAAAATGTCTACGCTCGTCTACGGGGGTCTAGAGTCATGTAGTGAATTCATGGTTTCAGTTTGTGCGTCGACGTCCCTGCCAACCTGCATTTTGGCTATACAGTCCGACACAACCAAAATAAAACTGTTCAAAATAACCATACACACCTATTTTAAACGCCTCCTCCCGAATCTCATGCAGCACTTTGACCCTGGTAATGTTGCGTAACAAGATCTGCACATTGGTGTCTATGAAGGACTTCACCCAGACGTTCCAGTCCTGAACTCCTTTCGTTATCTCCAGTTTGGCAAGCGGCTGCACTTCTTTGTTAGATGATAGCCTGATAATTTGAAATTATGGAAAACATTGAATTTTTGTCTGGGTACAGTGACAAGTAGGACTACAAGAGAGTTACGATAATGGTTTTCTTTCTTAATGCAAGAAAGTGATCATAGAAAATCTTTCCATTGTAGGCGTATGGCCGGCGCAGGACTGGGTAAAAGCAGCACAATTATCACTGCAATATCGACTTTATGGTCGTCAAGATAAGGTGCAAAATACATTTTCTTACTAAGGGTTTGCATTCTATGTTTTTTTGTAAATGTTAATTTATTTTCAAATTATTTTTTCAACCTCTCTGGCTATTGGCAGATAATATACCAATTTAAAGAAAATAAAATATTTAGTAGAACCATACCGGTAGTTACAGATGGCAGGAGGCAGTAATTTCAGAGACGAAGGGTCACTGAACTTCACTAGTTCGATTAAAGGCTGCGAATCTCTTTTGAATAAGTCTTGTAACTTTGCTAGAACAGCGCCACCATCATTATCTGTAGAAATAAAAAAGTTAGTAAACTGTTATAAAATATAAGGAACTTGAGGTGCTAAGAAGAAATTTACTTAGTTATAGGCAAGATATAGTTGTTGCATATTATGAGCGCGTCTTTCATTTTAATTTAAGCCTTATGTTTATGTGTACAAGACTCATAATCAATGTGCCAAACAGGACATGATAAAACAAGGAATAAGTTATAGTTTTTTTTAAACCATCTAACTTACCAACAAAACAAGAATACACCAACACAACAGTCTTTAAAACAATCTTGACTCCATTCACAATTTTATCTTTAATCTGCGCTTTGACATCTCCTTCCAAGATCTGTGCCAGGTCGAACTGTAGCGTGGACTTGAGACTACTGTTGCTGTGCAGACCTATCAGGGTGTTGAGCAGTTCCACCATAGACTGGGAGTCTAGGAGGTATAAGCTGACGAGGCAGGAACAGGCCACCTGAAATTGTAACACTGTCAGTTTTAAACTAAATATCAGTAAAAACTATATTTTGGAGGACCTTGGAGGTAACATGAGAATTGTACAGATTGATCTGCAGGGTAGTGCTGAGCTATCCACAATGAGTCCACAAATAGGCTGGCATTTTCCAGTTATTTATAAAATGACCTCATTGGCCCCTTCCAAGTAAATCTATTTTTATACATAAGGAAACCGTGACTGATTGGGTGATCCATCAACGCATAGCTTAAACCAAAGAACGGATTGGGTTGAAATTTGGCACACTGGTAGTTACTATGACGTAGGCATCACATAAAAAAGGTTTTTGAAAATTCGACCTTTGAGCAGGTGAAAAGGGGGGGTTTTGTTCGTTAGTAAAATCTTATTCCTTGATTTAATAAACTTGAAACTTGCCACGGATACTATACTATACATAATACTAAGTAAATTACAAAGTATCGTATTTTTTTCTTTTTTCGAATTTAAACGCGCGGTCCGATTAACTCGAAACTGAGTACTTATACTTAAGACCATATAGACAGATAAAAGAATGTTCATTTATCCCAAAATTTGACAATCAAATAAACTGGGTGTTAGATCAATTATACTATGACAAAACCTTTTTATCACATGGTTCTAAGATTCGGAAAACAAATACGATTTGTACAAAAAACCAGAGTACACAAACAAATTCTTAAAAAATATTCGAATGAGGCTTCTCACGTTAATGGCACCATAGGTAGGGGTTTGGCAGACGAAACATTTTTTCGTGCCTAAAACAACCAATGAACACCAAGTCGTTTCTCATCAGAATATTACTGGTGCTATAAATAAATCCGATAATATTGAAATGGCACTAAACTTACTTCGAGACAAACAAACTGCTGTTGACTTTATATGCCTAACTAATATTTGGAATAATCCCAAAAGATTTGATTTGATTTTTTTTTATGACTGACCGACCCCTTGACAATTCAAAAATGCCTGTAATTGGTTTATTTGAAATAAATGCTTTGAGTTTGAGTTTTTTCAAAATTTCGCCCCTGTGGGGAAAGAGGGGATACATTTTACATGATAATGTTATATTCTTTGGTTGATCTCAAACTCAAACGCAAAGCATTTATCTCAAATAAACTAATTACAGGCACTTTTGAATTGGCAAGGGGTCGGTCAGTAAGCGAGATGAAGCTATTTGCCTATTCCAAAGCGTAGTAGGTATCTACGGAGAAGAAAGGGCAAGAAACTCCATACACACTCTTTTAAATAAAATTGTTACATAAAATGAATTACATCAGTCATGGTGAAATTATACATGTGAGAACGATGTAGAAAGACGTGCACGTTAAAGGTGTCCGTAAATTCAGTTCAACCATTTTGAAGGGAACCAACACAAAACATCACCACCATCGAGACATTTGAGTGAGCGTGATATACTCTCAGCCGCCAGGGCTCATTCAAGTCAATGAAAGACGTACCCAGTAAATGGTAGCTTTATAGCAGGTACATAGTGCTCACACGTGTGCTTTGTTATAATACAATACTAAAAGATTGAATTAATACAGTGCAAAGATAGTTTTTACAATCTTCAGCAGCTCCAACAACACATATTTTCGAATGCTAATCAATTAGTTTGTGTGCCCTTGTGGAGCAGAACCAGTGTTGAGCATTTTTGTCAGCGATGTAATCCCCCAACTTTTAATATGCTTGGCTGCATAGTGTGCGTTTGATACAAGTTTTAAACTTCGTTTTATTCAGTTGGAGTACGTGGGGAGGTATTTTATTGTAACATTTCAAACAGTACCCCATGTAGGATGAATCTACTTTAGCCAGTCTGAAAACTGGTTGAACTAATTGGTCCCTATTTCTAGTGCTATGACCACTTTTACAGAAAAGATTCTAATTTTTCCTTACGTACATGATGTTTTCATATATACATTAACAAGGTACGGACATGATGTTAATATCTTTAAACAGTTATCTAAAAGAATCGCGCTTGCGGGGGCCATATATTGCTCTGACGGCCTCTTTTTGCAGAACAAAAATATCATATTAGAATAAATACCCATAATAAAATACCGTAAGACATACTATGAATGTAACGGAAATAGACTAGCCATGCGGTATCTACATTAGTAAATTGACTGATTTTTCTTACAGCATATGCTGCTGAACTTAGCCGTCTTGCAAGAGATGTTAAATGAGGACCGCATTGCAGCCTTGAGTCGAGCGTGATCCCCAAGAAAACAGTTTTATCAACAAACTCTAGTTTCTCTTTATTCAATACTATGTCACAAAATTATAGATAAACTTGAAACTTGGCAACATTTTCCTTGTTCCTTAATAAAGACTTAGTATCTATTTTTAAAGAGCACCTCCCAAACGCTTTTTGTAAAACAATCCCTGTCGTGGTGAAAAGGGACCGCTTTTTAAGAAATCTTATACTACATATAACCAAAAAAAAAATGGCCTGAATACTTATTTATCTAAATCTATATTTCTATTATAATACAGCTGATGTATTTGTATTTTGTTTGAACACGCTAATTTCTGGAACCACCAGCCGGATTTCAAATGTGTTTTTGCATTTGATAGCCCAATTCTGTTAGCCCAAGGCTATTTAACATCACGCTACGAGCCTAGCAAAGGGAATAAAGCAGAAATAACGCTTGGCGAAAACGAAGACACAGCGCGGGCGGAGCGATGAAATGCGACGGGGTGGGTCGGGGGAACAAGAAATTTCACGCGGACGAAGTCGCGGCAATAGCTAGTCTATATATAGGAGAAACTGACTGACTGACTGACTGACATCAACGCACAGCCGAAACTACTGGGACTAGGAACGTGAAATTTAGCACACGGCTTCCTTTTATAAAGTAGGGGAGAAGGGGTTTTTGGAAATTCAACATTTAAGGGGTTAAAAAGGGGTAACTGTGGTTGTATGAATATAAATATAGCCTTGAGTTAATAAACTTGAAACTTAGCACGGATACATATCTAAGTAAATGTTAAAATGAGTCATTTTGAATTTTTCTCAACTACCGCCATAAGGTGGATTGCGGGGTGTCAAAGTTTGTATGGAAGAATTTTAACGCGCGGTCTGATTAACTCGAAACTCAGTATTTATACTTATTTCCAAAAATAGAGAACAACGTGTTTTAGGGGTTTTCCATAATCTGAAACTTAGCCCGAATAAATTCTGATTAATAAAGTTTGTTATTATTTGTTCAAAATTAAGAGGTAGTTTTGAATACCTAATTATGACAAACAAAGTGATTTATAGACGAGAACTTAGAATAGAACTTGTAGCAGAAATTAATAGTTACAAGATTTTGAGACAAAGACATTTTCGAAAATGGACCCGCAAAAGGGTAATTTTGTGTTTGAGGGAGGTTTTCACTGCGTGTCTGGATTAAGCCAAAGGAAGTAAAAATATCGTAATCATTAATTTTCCGCTACATTTTGTGGGAGATAACATGGAGACCACGAGGACGAAATCGCGGGCGAAGTTCTAGGTACTAATAAAAAGCCAGCGTTGGTTTACTCTATAAGTTAAACCAAACTTATTTTTATAAAATTAAATGCTGGAGGATATAATGATGGAGGTAAAATTGCAATTTACAAGCCACAGTTTACAGAGCATTTAATCAATTACTTAGCATCCATATTTCATGCCCAGTCCAACACATACCAGTCTCCAGCAGATGTCTGGAGCTGGTTCACAAATAAGCCAAGCTGATAATAAGTTCAAATGATGAAAGAACTGGGGCATACCTCAACACTAATCTCGACATCCTGCAACTTCTGTCTGCACACATCAATGATGGTCTGGTTGAAATTAGCAGTAGAGTTCCACTGCTGTTGCACCAGTCTCTGCAGGGAATGCATACCTGGCTTTACATTCTTGCCTCCTATTTGGAGTTGCAAACCTGTGAAATAAGTAAATAGCTATTTAATGTATTGTAATCAATTGTGTTTATAGTTGTATTCAAACTATGATTTAACTAATAATGTTTAATATAATTGTGCATGCTGAGCTTTTCCCTAAGTAATGGGGCACTTAGACTTAAGTTTGCAATAAACAAATTGTGTACAAAAGTGTACTCATTGTTGAAGAGTTGGAACGGAGTTCCTTTTGCTGTATATATACTAATTATTAAAACAGAGCCATCTACTCATCCGCCCCGACAAGAGTGTCGCTTTCGACAGTCCCGATAAGGCTGAATGTCTTGCTGACAGCTTAGAGTCCCAATGTTCTCCCAGCTCTCAACCAGCAGACCAAGCTCACCTGAACAAGGTCGACGCTGAAGTCGAACGGAGACCCTCCCTCCCTCTCTTCGAAGAACCTGATGATCCTCTGCCTCCCGTCACTCCAGACGAAGTGCACGACATCATTAAAGGGCTCCACGCTCGTAAGGCCCCCGGTTCGGATGGTATTACCAATAAGGTATACAAACTCCTTCCTGCCCCGCTAATAATGCTTATGACCGCCAACTTCAATGGCTCCTTGAGCAACAACATCTTCCCACAAGCGTGGAAAGAAGCAACCGTCATCGGTATCCCAAAGCCAGGCAAGCCGAAGTCTGAGCCCTCTAGCTACCGCCCTATTAGCTTACTCAACGTTCTCGGCAAAATCTACGAGAGGCTTATTTATAAACGTCTCAAAGACTATGCCGAAGCAAAGAGCCTCATTCCCAACGAGGAGTTTGGTTTCCGAAGCCAACACTCGGGCACCCAACAGGTCCACCGTATCGTAGAGCACTTATGCGCTGGTCTGCAGCGTAACGCGACGACGGGTGTGCTATTCTTCGACATAGCGAAAGCCTTCGACAAAGTCTGGCACAACGGCTTGATATACAAGCTTTACCAACTAGGAGTGCCAGATCGTCTCGTGCTCATCTTACGAGACTTTTTGTCGAATCGCACCTTTCGCTATCGCATCGAGGGAGCACTCTCGTCCCCTCATCCTATTCGCGCCGGTGCCCTCAGGGTTCCGTACTATCTCCTCTCGTCTTCACGCTGTTCACTAGCGATATCCCAAAAAGTAAAAAGGCTCAGTTGGCTCTCTTCGCCGACGACACTGCCGTTTACTATACCGGTCACTGTCCCAACGCTATAGCTCGTACTCTCCAAACCTCCGCAAACGTCTTAGGCGCTTGGTTCCGGAAATGAAGAATCGAGGTCAACCCCGATAAGAGTCAGGCGGTACTCTTCTCGAGACGCCGTCGACTCCCTCCCCCACTTCCCAGCCCGATCACTATATACGGTAAGCCGATCCCCTGGGAGAAGCAAGCCAAATACCTAGGCGACCTAGGCGTGATCCTCGATGAAAACCTTACCTTTAAGGCTCATATTAAGGCGGTTCGCGCGCGCGCCTCCTTCGCTCTTAGCAGGCTCCACTTTGTACTGACAGCCCGTAGTAAACTGTCCCTTAAATGCAAGCTCCGCATTTATACCACAGTCATCCGTCCCATCAAGACCTATGCCTGCGTTGTATTTGCGCACGCTCACCCAAGTCATCTCCATAAAATGCAGACCCTCCAAAACCGTTTCCTGAGAAGGGTTACGGGTGCCCCTTACTATGTCCGAAACATAGATCTTCACGTCGACCTTAAAATGCCAACCATAAAACAGTTCATGAAACGCTTATCAAAACGTTTCTTCGACTTCGTGGCATCAAACATTCTAACCCTCAGGGGGTTAGAATGTTTGATGCCACGAAGTCGAACAGACAGCGGCCGCCCGCTACACTCCCTCTCGCATTAGCAGTATTCGCCGACCGAGGCATACTTTAATCGCCCCCGACGACGCCACTACCCTTCTCCAGGAGAGTAGTAAGGCCACCAGCACGCTACATAAGCCCAAAACCCGATCGACGTCCTACCGTCCTCGCCGCCGAGGCCCGCCGCGACGCCCAAATCCACGCCCCTCCCGAACCTTGCTCGAGCCAGCCCGCGCCGCTGAGCCTGTAGCTTTAAATTCGTCTCAAAATAATATCAATCCTGATCCAGCAAGTCATTTGCTACCCTCTTCCAGCGACGCCCTGAGCCGAGGTCCGTACCCCACAGGAGGTGCCCTTAGCGTTGTCGTTGTAGTTAGTATTTAAGTTTAAGTCCTGGCTGGAGGCCTTAATTTATTAGGGCAACCACAGGCAAGTCCGCTTAAGCAGACGACAACCTCATAGGTTGACCTGCGAGATGCCAAACAAACAAACAAAACAGAGCCATCTAATATGGTCTCAAGTTTATAGTTTCAAAAGTTTTCGTTTTTGCTATAGACTAGACGGCTGTAATAAAAAACTCGAACTCGAACTCGATTTTACGCATCGGCCGCGTTCAACAATCTATGATCGAAATGGACCGCACTAGGGCCGCAAGTTAACTTCCGCCTTAAAATTTAACTCCTACCGCAATCGACCGTCCATCGAATCTCCGTTTAAGAACTTCGTTCCAAGAAATAAAATAAACAGTTTGTGTGAAAGCTACTCTGCAGAGTATGTATTATACAGGTCATACCGACAGTAAATCTACAGCACTAGCAATGCATAACTAATTTAGGTTCATAAAGCTAGATGCTAATGTATGTATAAGAGGTTTGGCAAAGCAATTTCCACCATGGAAGACCCACCAAACCAAGTTTGTACATTTAAGAAACTACCAAAAATGGTATTTCTACTAACCAGTAAACTTACCAGTATTTACATGCCTGGCCATAATGAACAACTGTGTGGCTTTCACATAGTCCTCTGCCTCGATGCTGGTCCATATCTTTTCAGGGATTTCCATCAACAGCTTCACTTGGACTGACAAACTATGCAATGGGTTTGCGTTGAACTGATAACTAGAATATTGAAAACAAATTAAGTATAAGTAGCAAAAGTTGTCTGTGATTATTATTATTTAATTTCAGACTGAGTGTTCCATCTGCAGTATAAATGCCTCGCTTTCTTTTTTTCTCTTCCAACTTTATCAGTTTGACACAGTTGACACAACTAACATGTCCGAGAAATCATTGTCAAGCCAAAAACGGGCAATAGGTGGCCTATTGCCCGTTTTCCCATTGTGGTTGGTTGGTTCTGTAAAAAGTCTAAATAACCCTGTGCATTTATGTTCTTAGGAAGCTTGATTGGACCAATAACTTTTCCATTCACAATTCGCGTCCATGGGTTTACTTTAACTGACACTGCGAACTGTCTTCCCGCATCAAATTTGGATTTTGGATCATTATTGTAGACACAGGCCTTGAAAGATCATCAAAGGGTGTCACTTTTTGAGATTTACTTTTAAATCCATAAAATGTGAAAAGTACATGACCAAGATGTTTTTATATTTTTCTAATACCTGTCATAACTTGGCCTATTGACATTGATTTATGGGACATGTTGTAATATACAAGATTACAAACTTGGTATGGACAAATCTTGCCTGTACCATGGGGTCTCAACTTGAACATTTTATAATTAGTCTTAAAAAAAAAACATAAATGGCAGCATAGGTAACCATTATGAAATTAACAATCATTAGAAAGCGATAAAGGGCAGAATTTTGGCTAAAGTAAGATTAGTAAAAATCAAGAATTCCTTGTTAAATGCTGATTTATCTATTCACACCCGTTTTTCAACAAAAAAACATAAATTAAGCTTTTAACTTCAATTCGAACCCTTAAAATGATAAAAGTAGCCATCTGTTAATCATTTTGTTTAGAGCTCTTTGCAATAGATGGTGTTTTACTCAATTGGTGCTGTCTTCAAAATACCAATAAAGTCAACTTTAAATCAAACAACTTATTTAAATCTATTTCTTTACATAGAAATATAAATGAAATCTATTGACATGTTTATCCGAAACCGGAAGTATAAAACTTTATTTAAAAAGGATGGCACGAAACGTTTTAAAATTAGGTTGACTCCTACATGGCGTTGTAAAACTACAGTCTCTGGCAATTAGTGAATTGCTGATGCTGCCATCTGTTGAACATTTTGATGACGAAAAATTGCCAGCTCAATAGCCAGACTTAGGGAGGTGTCATTTCTTTGTATGGGATTGGGTATCTGTACGTAGTATTATAATATCTGTGCCTGTACTGTGTTGTCAGCAAGTTTGCTTTTTGTTAATACTTATTATAATAATATTAGTTTAGATTGAATAAGTACCTCTGAGCTTTAGAAGGTTTTTCATCAATCTTGAATCCTACCAAATGTGTGTTGTGTAAGTTTTTACAAGCAGCCATCATATCACCAATGTGATTCAGAGTACTGGCAGTGGTCTCCTTCATCTCTTCAATGGTGTCTGCTGCATGGATCAGGTCTCTATATCTCTCACTGAAATATTTTCAATGAGTTTTGAGTCAAATATTTTGGTACCATGTGTTAATGTTCTTTTCAAATGGTTAGTAAAGACCGTAGTCTTTACTTACGATTTGTAACTATTGCCAAACTTTCTTATCTTTGACGTATCGAAGACAAAAAAGTTTGGCAATAATTCCTTCTGCACATGTGGCTTCCCTGGTAACTTAGAAACGGCATCACTATGTAAATTTCTAATAACGGCTCCCAAATAATGGTGCTTAATTTTATTTTGTATTATTAGATATTGACTTTTTACATACCTGACATAATATTATCATTATTTGACATTTTATACCTACAATTTTTAATTAGTTTTTTCTTTACTTTATTGATTTTACTTTATTGGATTATTTTATATTTTGTAAATGTGAGAACGTTGTAGGCCTTGTAGATTGTAAATTTATAGACCATAGTCTATTTGTTTAACATATGGTACTTGTTGACAGGCCTACACTGTCCTCCCATACCTATTAACACTGTAATTTGAAAACATTGTAAAACACAAATATTTTTCAAAGAGTAACCATGGAGTTTCTTGCAGGCTCTTCTCCATAGGAAACAACCAATTGGAACCATGCACCTAGAATCTGACGTTTCATAAGTGCCCATGTAGGTTTATGTGAAATAAAATATTTGATTTTGATGATTTTGATTTTGAAGTCTTTGTAGTAGTCCAGTATTTTCATTTCACGAAACGACACGAGCTTTACTTATGGTTACCAAATGTACGAACACACTGTGCATGTGTGTGTTAGCGCAGGAGCTCTCAGTACCGTCCGAGGCAACGGCAAAGTCGGAAGTGTGTGTGTATGCGTGCGTGTGTGCGTTATCTGCTGACGCTACTCGTCTTCACGCACATTCTCATTAATTCATTCTCAGCGTGATTATACTCTTGGTCAGCGCAAGTAAAGCGCGCGTCGCTTTCTGAGATTAAAAGACTTTATGTGATTAATACAAGATAGTCATAACACTGAATGTTGCCAAGCACATGGCATGACTTATACTAAACGGGAGATAATAACAAGCCGGAATTGACAAAGTAGATCCAAGCGGTAACAAGAAATTGTAAATATCCGTCTGACTTTGATATTCACACTTACCCGACCATAGCACGTAATTCCTCCCTTTTCCTTTCAATTTCATATTGCAATTTCTTTTGTACTTGGTCTATATCACTAATGTAATGGGCTTGAAACAATTGATCAGGAACTATGTCCAATAGGTTAGGTTGAGACATCTTCGTTTGATTCACGCTTAATTGAACAACATGGAAATTATGCACTTATGCACATAGCGAACGTAGTGAAGACCGTACTTTGCTTTTCAAGCAAAGTTAGAAGTACTTAGCACTATTAGCGTAAAATGTAAACAAATCATGAATTATTTTGATTGCCAACACATCGGCCGTCAAAATAAATATTTCTATCACTTGTCATACGAAATGTAACAGACTACTAATATAATTTGACATCAAAAGTTTCGTTCTGGAATTGTCAACTTCTTTAAAAATCTTACCAAATGGCTTACGGTTGAACCCAATAACGTATCTATCTCCAACTTTGGCGTACTGGAGATAATAAAATCTATCAGTCTCTGGTTTGAATAAAGTTGTACTGTCTATCATCAGTAGTAACTATCTGTCTTAGGATATTGTGCGCCAAATGTAGAGTTTGTGCGCCTTAATGTTTCGGAATAAAACGGGAAAAACAATTCCTGCATGCGTAACGTTGTTATAGCAGGAAAATTCTAAACGAATGACCGTAGGTAGGATCACGTGCCCGTACTCGCCGTTTCAGTTCATCCCAAAGGCTCAATAGGGTCCAGGGCTGGATTTTGCTCCGACCAGCGCACAACAGGGTGTTTACGCCTACGTTAATTGAAGACGTTCAGTGTTTGTGTGCCGTGTTTTGCTATTTTGTAAGGCCAGGCGTCGTAAATATTTTAATCTTTTTATACCATCACAAGGTATATTTTTGTATAAAATTTTCACCTTCGTTCATCTTATACGTTCCACAAATGTATTATATTAAATACATAGGTTCACTGCGACCAAACGCAACCACTGGTTGAGACACCATTTCACCACTTTTCTTAATAAGCTCGCAAACAATGTGAAGGGAAATTTTGAAGTTGGAACGTACCTATCTATTTTTATTTATAATCATATTTTTCACAACAGCACATCACGTTAACTCAATAATAATTGTTTCTTGATAAACAGAAGGTCAGAAATCAGGGTCATTATGCGTCTATGCCTACAATAAAATATCAGCTGATACCTACGCGTAGGCATAACGTAGGTTTCTTAGGTCTGGTGGGGTGGCCCGGTGGGTTGCAGCGAGGGTGAAGCTGCTGCAGCCCAAGGCCTTGCGGTGCTACCGGTGCCTGGACATTGGGCATGTTAGGGCACGGTGCATCGCTGCCGAATTGACCGCAGCGAGCAGTGCTATCGCTGCGGCCAGCCCGGCCATAAGGCGGCGCCAAACTGCAGCCTCTGTACAGCTGCAGGGAGGCCCGCTGAGCACAGAGCGGGCGGTAAGGCCTGTGCCGCGCCCGCCAACAAGAAGAGGAGAAGGGTTGCCAAGGTTGCCGGGGACTCTTTTCATCCCCCTCAGCCTGGCTGCCCTCCGGACGACTCCCGGCCCAAGAATGGTGCGGATGGAATGGATTGCGCATAACGGCGCTCTACCATTATACCTCCAGGGCAATATCAACCACTGTGCCAGAGCTCAGGATCTCTTCCTCCAGAGCATAGTGGTCGATTCACGTGGCTGTGGTCGCCGAGCCGTACTTTGGAGCTGGGGGGGGGACCCCCGGGATAACTGGGTGGGGAACTAGATGGTTTGGTGGCCATCATTGGCGGGGCTTTCGTCAACCCGTCCCGAGGTCACGGCTTGTTTAGCCGCCCTTGTAGACGGGAATGGCATTGTTGGAGCGTATTTCGCTCCAACAATGCCAATCGCCCAACAAGAGTGAGTTCGATGGTCGGCAGCGTCGAGTCCTGGGACGCGGTGGTTTTCTTCTGCGAGACGCGGAGGCTGCTGAAAGGGAGAGAGAGATCTCGACTCTCGAACCGGCCCGCAGCAGACGCACCGGGCGTCGGAGGACGGCGGGCAATGCCCTCTTCCGGCCCCCCCTAAATGGGTCCAGGGGCGACGGATTCGGGGACATCGGTCGCCCCCCAACATCAGGACCCGAGAAGGCGGCGCGCGTAGTGTTCCGCGCGCGCCGCTCACAGACGTTGCGGGGGGAGTACACCTCACTCCCCCCGCCCGAGACGGGGCCCGCACAAGCGGGCCGGCACCAGCCGGGATTGCGGAAGAATTATGTTTTCCCGCGACCCCGGCGTAGGTGAGTGATGGAACACCGCGTTGGTTTTTAGTCGGTAAGATTCCGACAGACCGATTTTGCGACGCGTCCATGCCCCGGGTCCACACACAGTCACCAAGGCGCCAGGTGTACTGGTGGTCCGCCGAAATCGCGCAGTTACGCGTCGCGTGGGGGGCGGTTAGACGCCAGCACACCCACTACCGGAGGTGACGTCGTCGGGTTCCTGACGAAGAAAGCCGCGCTGTATGAGGTGTACCGCGCGGCAAAGGAGACTTTGTGGCTGGCCATCGGCGAGGACGAGAGCCAGGGAGGAGATGTTGGAGACTCTAGACGGGGATCCGTGGGGGCGACCCTATCGAGCAGTTCGAGGGAAACTCAGAGCCGCCGCGCCACCACTTACGGAGAGTCTCCAACCCGAGCTGCTGGCGGAGGTAGTTGCAGCCCTCTTCCCGGCAAGAGCGGAGATGGCAGAGATGGGGGCGGCCGTGATGCGGCTCCGGGCCAAGAAAGTGGCTCCGGGCCAAGAAAGTGGCTCCGAGGCGTTCGATTCACGGCCTAGCGCCCTCGCTCTGAAGGAGCTGGAGCCCCAGCTAACAGAACTCTTTACAGCTTGCCTTGAGCGGGGCCAGTTTCCCACTTTGTGAAAAACAGGTCGCTTGGTCCTGCTCAGGAAGGCGGGGCGCCCTGCGGCCTCACCGTCCGCGTACCGGCCCATAGTGCTGCTAGACGAGGTGGGTAAGCTGTTTGAGCGGATAATCGCAGCCCGCCTCGTCGGCCACTTGTGCAGAGAGGGGCCAGACCTAGACGTTAGCCAGTTTGGCTTTCGGCATGGGCGCTTCACCATCCACGCTATATCGCAGGTGAGAGTCCTGGCGGAGGAAACCCGTGTCCCGGGGTGGGGTGGTCGTGGCGGTGACCTTGGACACCCTGCCCTGGAGTTGTATTCGGGACTGTACTGGGCACTGCGGTATCAGCCTCTCTACCTCCGCCGCACCGTTGGGGCTTATCTGGCGGAGAGGTGTCACCTACATGGGACGCAATGGCGGAAACCAGCGCCAAGTGTCGTGCGGTGTTCCACAGGGCCGCTCCTGTGGAACATCGGGTTCGACTGAGTGCTGAGGGGCGAATTCCCACCGGGCGTAGACCTGACGTGTTACGCTGACGACACGCTGGTCACGGCCCGGGGGGATTCGTACAGGGAGGCAGCGTTGCTGGCGACGGCTGCGGTTTCACAGGTGGTGAGCCGCATACGGCGCCTAGGCCTGGAGGTGGCCCTCAACAAGTCGGAGGCCACGGTGTTTCATGGTCCCCCGCGGGCGCCGCCGCCTGGATCACACATCGTGGTCGGGGGGGTTCGAATCGCTGTCGAGTCAATCATGAAGTACCTGGGATTGGTGCTCGACAGCCGGTGGGATTTCGGACCCCACTTTCGGTGGCTGGTGCCAAAGTTGTTGGGCGCGGCTGGGGCGCTGTCAACGCTGCTTCCCAATCTGGGGGGCCCGAGCGCCGCTTGTAGGCGGCTCTACGTGGGGATCGTGCGATCGATGGCCCTTTACGGGGCCCCGATATGGGCATTTGACCTGACGGCCGCTAGCATCTCTGTCCTGCGAAAGCCACAGAGAGCAATGGCCTTAAGACTCATAAGAGGGTACCGCACGATCTCCTACGAGGCGGCTTGTGCACTGGCTGGATCTCCGCCCTGGGACCTAGAGGCGAAAGTGCTCGCGTCACTGTTTCGGTGGCACGAGGAAGCAAGGGCCCGGGGCGAGCGGCCGATGCAGCGCCATGTGGAGCAGCGTCGGTCGCAGCTTTGCGAGGTCATAGTGGCGGAATGGCGGGACAGGCTCTCACGCCCTACCGCCGGCCTCGTCACCATCGAGGCTGTCCGGCCAGTGCTCGACCTCTGCCTCGGGAGGAGGCACGGCTCCCTGTCGTTTCGGGTGACGCAGGTACTTTCGGGGCATGGTTTCTTCGGAAAGTATCTGTGTCACATAAACAGTGAGCCGGACGCCCGGTGTCACCACTGCGTCGACTGCCGGGAGGACACGGCGAGGCATACGCTGGCAGAGTGGGAGGAGCCGCGCCGCGCGCCGTGCCCTCATCTCAGAAGTAGGCAGTGACCTGTCGCTGCAGACCGTAGTGAGTTCGATGGTCGGCAGCGTCGAGTCCTGGGACGCGGTGGTTTCCTTCTGCGAAACAGTAATCTCACAGAAGGAGGCTGCGAAAAAGGAAAGAGAGATCTCGTCCACTCTCCCGATCCGCAGCAGGCGCACCGGGCGCAGGCGGAGGGCGGACAATGCCCTCTTCCAGCCACCCAAAATAGGTCCAGGGACGGCGGACTCGGGGACGTTCGCCGCCCCCCATACATCAGGACCCGAGGTGGCGGCGCGATGTGTTCCACGCGCGCCCCTCTTAGACGTTGCGGGGGGAGTCAAACACCTCACTCCCTCCACCAACCCGAGGTGGCGCAGAGGCGGGCCGGCACCAGTCGGGGTTGCGGAAGAATCGAATGCTCCCGCGTCCCCGACGTGGGTGTGAGATGGAACACCGGGGTGGTTTTTAGTCAGTATGAGTCTGACAGACCCAAAGCGGAGACATCCATGAAGATTTTCCACCCCGAAACAAAAAAGATTTCTTAGGTCCTAAGCGACAAAGCACCGCCTTGCTCAGGCGACTTCTTTGACACTAAACTGTAGGTGAACTTTGTGGAGCGATCAGTGTTGCATTTGGTATGAATATTTCAAATATTTTGAAATTAATTGTTTTCATTGGGGAAAATAATAATATCGTATCCATTAAATAATTACGTATTTGTGTACGCAGTACGATACCAAATAATACCCTTCAGGATCGGACAGGGTTTTCGTTACATGCTGTAGATTACAAAGATAAACATTAAATAATCTACAGAACTAGGTTTAGTATACAATAACTAGGTTAGATAACTGATATAGGATATATAATAAAATTCAAAAACAATAAATTCAGATTACAAAAATCTCAACCACGGGGAACTTGACTTTTGTATACGCGGCAACACTGAATGGCGAATCATGAATTGTACGATACTAACTGATGATAAGTGATCCCAGTGTCCTTCTTATTTCTTGTAGTATTATTGTTACACAGATTGACTTTGCAAACTGCCATTTTAAATCGGATTATGCCCAAAATTTTATTAATCATTCGGCACGTCACAGACAGGTTGCAGTGTGACTGGCTCGGGTACGCCGACTTCGGCGTAGTATTTATTGCCGCATGTGGCAAGTTCGCCGGTGGTAACTAGTCGAGCGCAGCGAGACCAATCTTTTATCGTAGTAAATAACCTAATTAAACCTGCAAGTAAGCCATAGATAGATCGATGGTCGCTGCTATCAAACTGTCCAACAACTACTGCGGCGCACATTGCTAGTAGATGAAGCACTAACTCTTTGTCGGGTTGAATTAATTCTAGGAGATACTGTCCTGCTGGCGTAACGCACACCATGTCAGCCATTAATCGATAGGGTTAAAATGATTTGAAGGAAATGCCCACAGAGGTGCGATTTCTGCGACGCGGAGTGTATTTGATTAACTCAAGAGTTATTTAGGATATGAACGCGCAAGTGCCTTGTAACTCAAGAACGGCTGGACCGAATTTTATGATTTGTTGCTTTTATCTATTATTTTGTTGGTTTTATCTCCACCCCGAAAAGCAGAATAAATATTTTCTGCATTCGGCTATACGGGGCGGAGACAAAACCAACAAATTGAATAGTAAATTATGGAATAAAATCACGAAATAATCATTATTATTAAAATAATATTCCGAGGCGGTTACGAGGTTCGCCGCCCAGGTCTTCTAGTTTATGATAAATGTTCTAAGCTTCAGCTTTGTAACCGTGGTTCTACCTGTGGTCTTACCCGTGAACATGTAGATCATGCGGTTAAAAATAAGACAAATTATTATTTATTTAGCTATCTTATATAACACAGGTTTTGACCCAACGACCCAACTATTATATTTGAGTCGGCCTCCAGTCACTGTCTAGATCTGGTTTTGACCACATAGAAGCAAGTGGGACGAAATGGCTGCCATGTCGTCCCACCAGCTTGTAAGTGGTCCGCCACGACTCCTGGCTGTGACATGACTCCACATGCTGCATTTTGACCAAATGCTCAATCGCTTGTCGCAGTTTGTTAAAATAGTTCTGGGATAGGAACATAAAGGTCCATGAGGAAAAAGATAGGAAATAAAATTAGCAAGTTTTATCGAAATAATAAATATAATCAAAGTACATAATACGATTCAATTAAAGCAGCAAGCTGCAGTAAAATAACAATTAGATGTTTGTAGTCAATCTGGTGTCGCATACTCGGTATACTTACATGTCATTGAAGAAATAATATCACAATTTGCAGATCATTATTATAATGAAATTCATATTTAAGATTCGATTTGTATAAACTTTAAGTACAATAAAATATACTTTGATATAAAAATTTCAGTCAGATAGAAAACAAACTTCATAATACATTATTGCAAGAATTTAAATGGAAATAAATTTTCGTAATATTTTTCCTATAGAACAGTCTGAACTCTGAATTTTTAACAAATATTCCCCATTTTCCCAGTCCGTGTTCACAGAAAAACTACATATAAATAAGGAAATATCCTTAACTTCGTCCAACAAACTTTAGCAGAGGTACATTTAAAAAAACTTCCGAATACCGCTCATACATCACACCACTTCTTAAAATTGTCAACAATTTATTAAAGAAACTTCATTTGGTTTGATAATAAAAACTTGTTCACCTAAAATTGTAAAGCACGATTTTCTACTCAATATGAAATGTTTGAACAGGCACTATACTTTTTACATATACACAATCACTCCATCATTTTGGAACCAATGTTAGGGCCTTCAGTATTTGTACATTGTTCGTACTCTAAACGAGTTGGCGCCCTTCACTATCATACATTAGGAACATGAGTGGGGCCGACATTAGCCCCGCATATAGACAAAATGCAAAGCCAAAGTGTGCGTATTTTGACGCTTCATCATCAAATCAATAATAAGGACGAATATTGACAATACGATACGCATAATGATCAAATCTTCACATACTCAGAATATCAGTCTGAAAGAACTTAAAAATCTGATTAATAAAATAAATACTCGTAATAAATGAACCATTCACGAAACAAGATTCAACTTGGAAAATTAATTTAAATGGTTTTCTTATTTCATTATAAAAATATATAATAACACTAAAAATATCCATGTTTAACGGTGCAACATTGATCTATTTGTTACATTAAAATACACTTATTTCAACAACCTTTAGTTGGCTGCACGCATTGTTAATTACTTTAACACAATAAAATGCTTGGAAGTCTTGTTATTGCTGAATTGAATACTAATTAATAACTTTGCAACTTGCAACACTAAATTATAATACAAGAAAATTTTGAGATCGTCATGGCTGTCCTGGGCCAAATAAGACTTGTTATGCCTGAATATTTTGATAACTTAGATTATTTTGTGATTGTTACCTCGAAGGTTCGAAAACATTATCGAAATAAAAAAACTGTTTAAAAAAACTTATTGAAAGAAAAATACTTGGAATATTTTCTTAAACTTTCCACTACAAGGGAAACTATACATAATTTATTGCGCGGCATCCATATAGCCAAACGTTATAAAGAGGAACATTTATTAGCAAGGAACTCACGACAACAGTCTGATTGATATGAAACCGTCACTACTGGACCGCTTATATTGTCCAGATTGTCACAGGCACAACACCTGGGCACCTTGCCCAAAGGTCACTACTCTAACCTTACATTATAAAGAGAGACTGTGAGTTTGTTTTGAAGCCTTACTATATTTTGACCAAGTAGCTTATAGCCAAAGAAGTCATACAAAATCTTACAAAATAAAATAAAAATCCTAGACGTAAGTCCTCTCACACTGCTGTCAAAATTTCTCCTTCTAAATTAAGCTCTAAGAAAGTTGTTCACAAGAGATTGAGAGAACCTTCTTTGATTTTCAGTTTAGTACATGCTGTTCTGTTTATTGCTGAGGATTGAATCCTGCGACAACAGGCCTACTTTGTCTATAAACCTCTTGATAATTGGCTATCTTTCCCTATATAAGCCACTACTCCCGCCGACGTAAGTCGGACAATAATTTTAGTTTCTCCTTAATAAAAAACCATATCAATGTATACAGCCAACTAAACCTCGACATAAAACCGCTCTCCTCGCACTGGACCTCGATCAACGTTCATTTATTGCCTATGACTTATGAGATTACCGACACTGACACTTCAGTACATCACTTCGTAGACAGTCGCCTTCTTGTCACCAGAACCCGTCACTATGAACTTATCGTCCGCTGAAATATCACAACTGAGCACCGATGACGACTCCTTAGACTGCAAATAAAAATATTTTTTTATCAATTTGCAGATTCTGCATAAACTGTGGAAATTATGCGAAGCTTTATCAAAGAAGTTGAATGCCACATGGTCTGGAAACTCTTGAGTATTTTTACATATCGGAGAATATTGTCTCAAAACAAATATTTTTATGGGTTTAAATCTTTTATCAATAAATAGAGCTATTCTGTTATGCACCCACTACTATACAGGTAATTCTGATTTCTGATACAACAGAAGACAAGGTAAAAACTTTTTTACAAAATAAAACAACCAACTCCAAAAAAAAAATACCGAAGTCGGTGTTTAGCTTTTGTATTGTCGGTTTTGCCACCGATTTAAGAAATTAAAGATATTTTTCAGTTTGTAGTGTTGTTTTTTGTATAAAAGTTTCAATTTTTTCACTTTTTAGTTGTGGTACCTACCCCAAATTTCTATATCACTACTTGCTATGTAAATAACACTGACAGGAAGTTTTTATAAGATACGAAAACGATATGGAAAAAATACGTATTACTGAAGCTAACTGAAAACTTCCCGAGCAAAGATAATACAATTTATATGGGACCACCCCTGAAGCTTACGCTATCCATTAAAAAAAGAATTTTCGAAATGGAGTATCAAACATGCAAAAAAAATTTACAAACAGAGAAATTCATTTTGGAAGTCGGTTAGTAAGTTAAATTGCTTCACAATTTATTGTGGTATATTTTGTGGTGCTTTCGGTTACGTGTGTTACCGTATCGTTTTTAACACCATGGGGTCTCAACTCGAACAAATTATTATTTGTCTTTAAAAAAAAAAAATACGGCAGCGTAAGCAAACATTATGAAATTAACAATCATTAAAAAGCGCTAAACGGCAGAATTTTGGCTGAATTATGATTGGTTAAAGGCAAAACTTCCTTGTTTAATGCTGAGTTATCTATTTCCACTCATGCACTTATAAAAATAAAATAAAAACGAAGCCTTTAGCTTCAATTCGAACCCTTTTAATGATAAAAGTAGCCATCTGTTAATCATTTAGTTTAGAGCTTTTTGCAATAGATGGCGTTTTTACTTATTTAAATCAAACTACATTTTTTTTACATAAAACTTTATATAAAAGGAAACGTTTTAAAAGTAGGTCGAATCCTAGATGGCGTTGTAAAACTAGTCTTTGGCAATTAGTGAGTCGCTGATACTGCCATCTGTTGAAAAATTGGACGAAGAAAAATTGCCAGCTCAATAGCCAGACTTTGGGGGAGGTTTCATTTCTTTGTATGGGATTGGGTATTTGTACATAGTATTATATTATCTGCGCTAACACTTTAAGGACAATGTTACTAACCCTATAAGAGTCTTCACACGAAATAAAGAATTTGAATTAACTGAACTCAAGCTTTAGCTTAAACAAATACACCAGCTCCTGTTTTAAACATTTAAAATATATTAGTTAACATAAACCTACATGGGCATTTATGAAATGTCAAAAGCGATTTGCACGGTCGCAATTGGTAGTTTCCTATGGAGAAGAACAGCCAAGAAACTCCATAATTACTACAACAACATGATTAAAAATTTATTTGTTGTACAAAGTAATCAACCCACATCTCAAATTCTTAATAACATACCTGGAATATACTAGCTCCATAGGGCGTGCGCCACGCATTAAGTAGGTTATCCTTCCCCGTGGACACGAACCATTTACCGGCGGCCGCGAACTTAAGAGACAGTACACACGACTCGTGCAATAGTAGCTGATAGCGGTCCGGCTTGCCTGCGTGGAGAACTTCTACGTGGGAGTTTTCCATGCCTACGGCTAGCCACGAACCTGTATAAGACAACAAAGGTATATTAAAGCTTAAGTTGTTTATTTCAGCGTCATCAGAAAGGCAAAAAGGTGGTTTATGAAGAAAAGCAGGAATTTCGTTGACTTGCTTTTATAAGATTTTCCAGTATTTTATTATTATTTATTTATTTGTTTACGAACTCAAATAAATTACATCCACAATACACCACAGATAAATCATGGGCTTTCTAAGTAGGTAGGTAGGTAGTCTCCTTTAATTGAAGGAGTACTCCTTCAATTAAAGGAGACTACAGCAAGCACTATAAAAAAGGTTGACCTTTGACTTTGTTTTGGTCTAGAGTAGTTGGTTAAGAAACACCAAGCTAAGATATTCATTTTTTCTAAAACATGAGTAATTATACAATAGATTTGCATAGTCTTTGTACAAAAAAAAATGGTCAAGTTAACCAACTGAATTTATAAATAACAAAAAAAGCAAGAACTTGTGGCGGCATCTACACCGCCACATGCGAACAACGCAACACACTGATGTTACACAAATCCTGCATCGCGCAAAAAGTTTACCGCGCAGCTAGTAAATATACAACTTCCCCACAACAATCATCAGGCGTTGCCCACCAAATACGACATCCATTTGGTCGGAGGATCCTCCCTTTTCTAAAGAGTATGAGTGAACACCCTGTTCCACATATCTCTACAAACTGAAATACTGTCGCGCGCCGTTTGAAAAGATAAAACTATATAAAATAAAAACAAATTAACTAAAAAGGTTTTACAGTTTGTACGACCATTATAAATTCTGTTAGGCTATAATAACATTTGGCTATCAGCAATTTTTTTAGATGTAGTCAAAATAGAGTTGTGGGCATTTGTCTAATGGGTTTATTGATTTTATTGTAAATAACTGGTGCTAAAGAGATTTTTTCGCATCGGTGCCGTGTGCACCAAGGTACACATAATTTAATGTTATCCCGACGACGACGGTTGCTGATCAACCCGACTGATAGTTTTTTAAATAGTTTGGGACTGGTTTTACAAAATTAGCCACTTCAAAAATAAACAAGGAAGGATTTAAAATATTATATTTGGTAAAATACGAGGGCTGCACTAAAAGTATCGGGAATGGAATATTTCCACTGTTCCTGTCATATTAAAATCTTTTTAATTGAAAACTCCTTGGTTTTAAAAATCGAATATCATTTATTTATTTAAAAAAAAGATTGTCGGTCTTATCACAAGGTTTTGTCAAACTTATTTAGTCGTTGAGAAAATGGAATTGACTCGAGAAAATTCAAGAGCGATGATTTATCATGACTTTCGAAGTGGTTTAACACAAAAGCAGTGTGTTGACCGGATGATTTCTGCATTTGGTGATGAAGCCCCATCCAAAACCACAATTTATCGCTGGTTTGCTGAATTTCAACGTGGACGTGTCAAGCTCAGTGATGATCCCCGTCAAGGTAGTCCAAAAACTGCAGTCACTCAAGAAAACGTTGATGCTGTGCGTAAGCTGATTGAGGAAGATCGACATGTAACATACCGCGAAATTCAGGCAACTTTAGACATTGGCATGAGTCAAATACAAATAATCTTGATGAACAATTAGGTGTAAAAAAGTTGTTTTCCCGATGGATACCGCATTCGCTCTGTGAAGAGCAAAAAGCGGCTCGCGTTACTTGGTGCATCAGAACTCTCGAAAGATTCCACGCAGGATCCTCAAATGCTGTATACAACATTGTATCAGGTGACGAATCCTGGATATACGCGTACGAACCCAAAACAAAAAACCAGTCACGAGTTTGGGTGTTCGAAAATGAGTTAAAGCCAACAAAAATTGTTCGTTCACGGAGTGTTACAAAAAAAATGGCGGCCACGTTTGTCTCCAAAACCGGCCATGTTACGACTATTACTCTTGAGGGACAAAGAACGGTTAATGCAGAATGGTATGCTAGCGTTTGTTTGCCACAGGTCGCTTCTGAACTCCGTAAAGAGAACTGCAACCGCCGCATCATCCTCCATCACGACAATGCGAGTTCTCACACCGCACACAGAACAAAAGAGTTTTTAGAGCAAGAAAACATAGAATTATTAGACCATCCGCCGTACAGCCCCGACCTAAACCCTAATGATTTCTATACTTTCCCTAAAATAAAGAATAAATTGCGTGGACAGAGATTTTCATCACCTTAAGAAGCTGTGGACGCCTACAAAACGGCCATTTTGGAGACCCCAACTTCCGAATGGAATGGTTGCTTCAATGATTGGTTCCATCGTATGGAAAAATGTGTCAAATTTCGCGGAGAATACTTCGAAAAGAAATAAATACATTCTTAAATAGTAATGTTGTGTCACTTCCTTGATTCCCGAAATTTTCAGTGCCACCCTCGTACGGTTTGCAACTATCAGTTTTTGTTATTTAAACTGAATTTAGGCCTTTTTTTTTGGGTGGGAAATCATCAAATGTCTGCTCTCTACGACTAAAACCCACCCGTGTTCCTTCAGTTGCCTGTGCCAGGGCCACGGTTATCTCTTTCGAATTACCTGCGACCCTGAGGTGTCGGCCCTATCGGACCCCGTCACTTTGTGCTAACATCTCTTTGAGGCGCGCGTGGAACACGACGTGCCGTCGACCCGGCCCTGGTCCTTACCGGACGGCGAGCTACCCATTGCTCGCCGTCCGCAAGCCCGCGCCTACGGTGGTCGGTAATCTGCAGGCGACTCCCGACGAAGAAGTTCGACTTCATGAGGTTCAGAATGTTGCCTCGTATTCCATAAGCTTCCAGTTTAAGAAGGAGAATATCATGGTCAAGATAATCGAAAGCCTGGGTCATATCCGCAGTAAATAGAACATACTAGAGCGCTTTTATCTACACTAGCCATGACGTTATTAAAAAAAACAAAAATGGTCATGTTTATTGTTTTATTCTTCCGAAAGCCTTTCTGGTCTTCTGTAAAAGTTGAGAGAGATTGAAGATAAGGGAAGATGAATATTTAAAATGATTAAAGAGAGATTGATGCCAAGGGAAGATTGAATATTTTAAACGTTTAAAGAAAGATTGATGATAAGGGAAGATGAATATTTTAAAATGATTAAAGAGAGATTGATGTCAAGGGAAGATTGAATATTTTAAACGTTTAAAGAAAGATTGATGATAAGGGAAGATGAATATTTTAAAATGATTAAAGAGAGATTGATGCTAAGGGAAGATATAATATTTTAAAATGTTTAACGAGAGATTGATGATAAGGAAAATAAATATTTTATAATGATTAAAGAGAGATTGATGCTAAGGGAAGATTGAATATTTTAAAATGTTTAACGAGAGATTGATGATAAGGGAAGATAAATATTTTAAAATGATTAAAGAGAGATTGATGCCAAGGGAAGATTGAATATTTTAAACGTTTAAAGAAAGATTGAAGATAAGGGAAGATGAATATTTTAAAATGATAAAGAGAGATTGATGCTAAGGGAAGATATAATATTTTAAAATGTTTAACGAGAGATTGATGATAAGGAAAATAAATATTTTATAATGATTAAAGAGAGATTGATGCTAAGGGAAGATTGAATATTTTAAAATGTTTAACGAGAGATTGATGATAAGGGAAGATAAATATTTTAAAATGATTAAAGAGAGATTGATGCCAAGGGAAGATTGAATATTTTAAACGTTTAAAGAAAGATTGATGATAAGGGAAGATGAATATTTTAAAATGATTAAAGAGAGATTGATGCTAAGGGAAGATTGAATATTTTAAAATGTTTAACGAGAGATTGATGATAAGGGAAGATAAATATTTTAAAATGATTAAAGAGAGATTGATGCTAAGGGAAGATTGAATATTTAAAACGTTTAAAGAGAGATTGATGATAAGTGAAGATAAATATTTTAAAATGATTAAAAATGTTTTTACAGAGATTGAGGATAAGGGAAAATTGAACATTTTAAAATGTTATAGAAAGATTGATGATAAGGGGAAATTGCCTTTAGGACCGTTGTAAAAGGTGATATTCTAACCATGGCAGATTCTTCGTGACGCGATGTTCTCTTGTACGCCCTAAATTCATTATTAGGTTGTCACCACGGCGACCACGTGGTTGGGTAAACCACGTGGTCGCCGTGACAAACTTAATCACTTTCACTGTTTTAATGCTATAGTCTTTTCGACTTGCGGGGTTGCTGTTTAGGAGGCAGTATAATGTAACTGACCAGTAGGACAGTATCCGAGCGAGAAGATCTGACTGGAGAAGTCGTGCTGGTGCAGCTGCCGGCCCTCGCGCAGGTCCCACGAGCGCACCGTGTTGTCGAGGCCGCCCGTCCACAGCCGCGTGCCGTCGCCGCTGATGTCTATGCACGACGCGCCGTCCGTGTGACCTGGACATACACACACCATTTTAGGGGTTTTTGGGAGTGATGAAAAGAAAAAAGAAAAAAAGAAGATGGCGGTAAACAAAATGGGAAATTTTTCGTCACGGGTGTTATTTTCAGAGGTGCTAATCAAGCCAGTATATGGGCCACTGTCTAACTTTTCAAAAAATTGAACGCTTCATATCTTAATTTTACCGAACATAATTGAATTTAGATGTTTTATACATACCTTGGAATTGCCTAACTAATGTTTGGTTCTGGAGATCCCATACAGCTATGTTGCCGTCTGAACAACAGCTGAAGCACACCTGTCGAATAATACTTTTTTTTAAATAAAACAACATTTTAATAAGCATGTTTGACCATTTCCCGATTCTTCAATATTCATAAGCACTAACATTCATAATATTTTATTTCACATAAACCTAACCTAACATGGCCACTAACGAAACGTCAGAAACTAGGGGTCGAACATCTATGAGTCTACAAGGCCTCATATTTACAAAATAGAAAATAATCATCTACATAGAAGACAAATAAATCCTGCTGAATGTCTTAGTTGTTGGTACCTTGGAGTCGGGACTGATGGCGAGCGCGTAGCAGGCGGGCGCGCACGACGTGAGCTCGGCGCGCATGCGCGGGGTGGGCGACGACAGGTCCCAGATGGACAGGTTGGACGCCTCGCCGCCCACGATCAGCGTGCGACCGTCCGGCAGCAGCTTCACTGAGCGAATGTAGTTGTCTCTTTGCTGGTTACAACAATTTTTGGGTTTAGTTATGCGTGTAAGGTAATTCTATACATTACGTATTCACAATATTTAGTACCTCATACTTGGTTTCTACAAGATCCATCATTCAATTACGACAGAAATTAATCAAGTCATCTGATTGGCGTTTGTTATTTCAGTCGGCATATCACATTCATGAGTTCGGAAACCTAGCAGCAAATTTTTCTAGGTATTTCAGAAACCGGATATAAGGTATGCTAACGATTTCAAGATATAAAACGGTAGCGCATTATATTAGGCCGACCTGCCTTATATAATGCGCCACTACATTTTCAGTTGCACAGACAGAAGTTATTGTGTTTTTAAAATTTTCTGTTTTATTTTTTGGTTATCTAGAATTTTTTAAATGTTTCTCATAAACGTCTTCTTTTTCGTCATCAACAAAACCTGGGCGAACAACATCACACCTAAAAGTTGGGAAACAACAAAAACAAGTATAAACTCACCAAACAATCAAGCTGCGACAACGGTTCCAACGCAGCCGGCGACCCTGGGTTGCTAATATCCCATAACTTAACACATCCTTTCCCCCCCGTATACGCATGTCTCGAGCTCCCGGACAGTGACAACGCCACAGCACAGACTACTTCGCCGTGAGGCAACGCGGCCACCGCCCGGGCCCCGCGCGGGACCCCGGGCCCCCCCAGTGCGTCCGCCGGGAAGCCCACGGGCTGCAGGGGCCCACCGCACGAGTGGTACGAGTAGGCCCTGTCGGTTGGAACATGTTGTAGTTGACTGAAGAGAAAAAAAAGAAAATATTATGGAGGCAAATTATTATTAGCAGTATAATTGAATTCAGAATCTACTTATTAAAAATCTTTAATTCACTCATTCACTCACTGAAAACCAATGCACAACCTAAACCACTGAGTCGGAAGCATAAAAATTCCACAAGCGTTTCTAATATAGCGAAAGTGGTGCTCACTATAAGAAAGAATTTTGAAAATTCCAAAAAAGTTTCAACTATGCACTTGACCTTTTTGAAGAACATCACCAACAAGGTCACTATATTATGTTCTTCTAGGGCTTGGAAACGACGGGAGGGCGCTCCCGGAATTTCTACTTACGTTTGTCTTGTAAATACATTTTGTTAGTCGCCTTTCAGTCACCCACTCAACATGACCAAACATACTCTTTTTAATTTTTGTTTCAGCATCTTTCTTTCTGTTTCAAAAATGCTTGATTGAAAAGGTACTGACGGCTTAGCGGGCGCGATCCCGTTGGTCCTGTGGTGCGCGTCGTAGTGCGCTGCGTGCGGCGCGGCGGCGCGGTACGCGGCGTACGCGGGGAAGCCGTACGCGCGCGCCGGCGTCGTGCCCGGCGTGCCCGGCTTGTCCTGGGGACGTGTTGGACGGACCGGTGAATGCGGGAACGAAGTGATGTCACCGAATTGGATTGAGCATCTCGGTCAAAATGATGTCGATTTAGCACAGCATTCAAAGTGTTTATGTCCAAAAGGGAAAGGTTTTTTTTGTTTTTATTTACAATATTTTTTTATCAACCTTTAGAAGACAACTGACGCAATAACTTCTTGCTATTAATTAGACAACGTGTATATGACAGTTGGTGTGAGACATCTTAATTCAGGTTTTCAGTTCGGAAATAGGTTATAAGACAAGGAATAATACACAATAATCTTGTCAAACTTCCAACAGAATAATAATACTTGGAAGATCAAATAATCATAATAATTCAAACTTGACATAATTATGTTCCTCACAGAACTAGCTCTAATAAATAGTGATTAAGTCCGAAAGTAACCAACTCACGTCTTTGGAACTCTTGGGCGTGGAACGACTGGAGGAGGAGCCAGATCTCGAAGGAGGTCGCGGACCGTTCTCCGTTCGCTCACCGCCGTCTGTGCGTACACTAGGTGACCCTCGCTCCTCCTACAAAGGTTGGAATTGTAGCATTAAATAATGCATACTATGAAAAACTTTATCCATTATTAAATGGATGTGTATTTTTTACTGGAATCACACCCGCGGCATACAACAAAAAATCAAATGCCTAAATGCCTGTGTCTTAGGATTTATGGTGATTTGATATAATATAATTTTATATTGCTATTCTATTTACACACTTAAAAGTATTGGGGATCCCTGTTAAAACTCAGCCGGTCGTTATTACAAAACAAGGTATTTCTTTAGACATGGTTTAACCATCCAGCCTGTTTTTGAAATAATAACCTAACAGCAATCGAAAGTCCGATCTTAGGTTGTCAATTTTATATTAGGAACTTTACTGAAGGCGGCATAAAGTTCGAAATACAAAAACTGTCTCGATGATTTAGGCTCGGGCTAAAGTAAGATCGATCGATAAGACGGTTTTTTTGTTTAATTTAAATGTTTCATTACTATCATGAAGAAATCAGTTCATGCAAATATGCAACTGACTGATGCACTTCAACTTACGGAAGGTCATCGCTTTTATAAAAATAAAATCTATTTAATGATTAAATGTATATTAATATTCATCAAGAACACTTATTTACATTCAATAATGAAAAAGCTTTTAGTTTTAACATTTGCTTAATCATCTGTAAACTGTGATTAGCAGTACCCTAGTCACAGACTGCATAGAATGCAAGCCATTATCTTAGAAACGTGCACTTTGCTAAAATAACTATCAATTAGACACAATGCACTGCCAACAAAAACAGGACATCTCAAAGTCTTAAAATCCTTTGCACACTACAGAATACACAAACGGTACCTTCTTACCTCATTGGCCACATCAACAACAAGATCTTGGTCACTTTTTTCAGCGTCGCTGTCCTAGAAATGTAATTAAACAATTAATATAGGTATTGATAACATTTTCTCTTAAGGAACCAGCAATAATATTTATTGATAAGTATTGTTACAGCCATCGTTATCAGCAAGTATTTTGTAAAGCATCTGTATAAACAAGCAGTTGGAACAGACGGTTTTTGCTGAGTTGTGATCATTTGCATTTGTTTTAAACGTTATGATTATGCATAAGATAATCTTTTATTAGACATCCATCATTAAAAAAAACATTTTTAAAGGATGTTGAGAAGAAACGTACCCACCATCCAACAGATTTGAAATATCATTTGAAGCGTATAGTAAGATAGATAATTTTTTAATATGGCGACGTCCTTCAAATACGCGGGGTTTAGGTTTTATAATATATTGTTTTTTTTTTTAATATAATATGTATTTCTTTTTTACTTAAATCCTAAATTCCTATCCTAAATTTCTTAATGGGTCAATAACCGCTATTACTATGCTAAAACGCGACCAACCATACGTGTTTCAGCCTGCCACGATACGGGACATCTCAGCAAAGTATTAATATTCTCCTTCATTACACCAAATATCATCTAAACCGAGCAACAACCGCCTAAATCAAACACAAGGAGACAAAAAAGAACACAAAAAGCAACATGAATGTTATAGAAGCCGACACATACACTACATAGACTCACATGGCCGAGTACCTTCTCCTCCTTCCGTCGCTTCACATCAAGAGCTTCGGGTTCCGTCGGCGACCGCGGCCGGTACTTCTGTTCGCGCTCGTGAGGGGACACTGAGCGCCTTTGCTTTATTATGAGCACGAATTAAGTCATTTGTTTATTTATTTTAGTATCTAAGTAAACACAATAAAATACAAAGACTTAGATAGTTGGGCCTTGTGACTAATCAAGTCTCGTGCACACGTTCGTCGCGCGACAGGTTTTCTAACTAAACAGACAGCTGTGCTGCTGGGGAGTTTGTTGCGCCACTTCTTCTTCCCAGCTAAAGCACTAGGAAGTGGTGAAGGGCGGGCGTTTTGGGGGACTGTCTTATGTAATTTTGACGTTCGAAAAGTGCTGACTCTCAGCCTAGTTTGAATAAATGACTTTTGATTTTGATTTTGACACGCGGTGCCTTTGTGTCGCACTGTGGCGTCGCGCCTGTTTGCGGGAGCCTTCAACGTTACGCTGTGCTGCGGTGAGATGTGTTCTATTTACCTAGTTTGCTCCTCAAAAATGAGGAAACAAAACATGCTGCTTTGCGCTTCGTGTGGCTACTTCGATTGAAACACATCAGGGATTTCGCGATACATGCTAACTCGGACCTCACCATGTCCCTTCAAGATTTAACTCGCACTTAGCACTTGCTCACATGCATCGTGCTGACTTGGATAGCACACCTCGCGCCGCGGCGCTGTCAGAGTTGATTGTAGGAAAAGCATAGCAAGAGAAAATTAGCTTAGCTAAGCACAGCACAGCATAACGTAATGTTGATTAGTCACTCTTGTCACCTAGGGCCTTTTTCTTATTATGCAGATTTGTGACCGCGTTCGTTTGCGGCCCGAACGCGCGCCGCCCATATCCTATATTTCGTACATAACTTTCTTGTCATGCACGCCACACGCACGCGCGACGCGGGAAGTTGCCGAGTGCGGCACACGCGCTGAACGCACGCGTGCGGGTGCGCCACGCACGCGTGCGCTAACCCATGTGACAGGAAAAAGGCCCTAAGGCACACCAACATAATACGACAAATCCAGATAATTAGTGAATATGAGCTACCTGTTGTAGTCCCCTAGAGCCGAGTCGGTCATCGTCTCTCGGCGGAGGCTGGCCGGGCAGCAGTGGGACAGGCGCGGGCCCGCCCGGCAGGACGGCCGGCTTTATGTCTGCGGGCGGGGGGAGCTCCACCTGATGGATGAACATTGAGTTAGAAGTAGTAAGTGTATAATCAATGGCCTTATAAGCTTCAACATTTGCAAACTTTGTTTGAAGACTTTACAAAACGCGATGGCAAAGAGCTAAGTGTCTTCTTGCTACTCGCCGCGCATGTTTGGCGCCAGAGCAACGATCATCGCGGAATCAACATGCCACACGACGTAAAACATGTGCCATGTCAAGTTACTTGATTTATTTAACTTCATCGGCTTTCACGAGGTTTCCATCATGCGAGAATGAGAAATCAATATCGAACATGTCTTTTGCCGATCTAGCATCACTGTCTCGGGCTTATTCGTAACAATAGTCGTATCAGATGAAGTTGTAACAGTCGATCGATGTCCGGCTCACCTTGTGCGCCGGCGGCGGCAGGTGCGGCGGCGGCGGGGGCCCCGCGCCGGGCGCGAACAGCAGGCCCCCCGCGCCCAGCAGGGCCCCGGCCCCCACGCCGTGCGACAGGCCCGCACTCGCATGGATTTGCTGCTACAAAAAACATTTATATTGTCAGAAGTAAAGGTATTCTGCGGAGTATTAGTAAGGTGGGTTAATGTTCTAAGATTATTTTTATGTATGTACACTCATGAGCAAAAATACCTTACATTTACGTAAGATTCAAAAGCGATTTCCTCCTAAAGTATTGATAGAAATGTATGTTTGGTACAAGAATAGAATTTTCGAAATATACTCTTATCTATATCATGAAATAGGTGTTTTCTCAAAGTTGCAAACGTTGGGTATTTCAATCGATTTTGAATGTTGCGTAAGTGTATGGTATTTATGCTCATGACTGTATTACCGATTAGGCATGACTTAATACTATGTGGACCAGTGTCTAATTAATTGATTCGGTTTTCAAATCTCATTGAGTAATTTTATTGGCTATTGAACAAACCAATCATAACAGTAACTTGAGATTTCACAGTAGATTTGCTGATAATGTTTAGAAAGGAGACCAATGAAGATTTCATAAATCAGTGGGGATTTATGAATGCACCAGCATATCATGATTGATTTTATTGGTTGATGGTAGAACCTAAGATATAATGAATCTAGTTCCTTGAAGTAAATAGTTTCAAGTGCTTAATAACAATAATCCCCAAGATATATCATGCAGATCCATATGGTACGATAATATGCGATTAATAGACAGACATGACTCTTTCCCATTCATAATCTGGCCCAAGTCTAAGGTGTGATGGTGTTAATGCCTTCCCACTGTGAACCCAATCCACAATAACTTTATTTTATCTGAATTGGACTCAGTATCTAGCTTAATATGTATGGTTTATTAAAGTCATCATTCCAGACCTTAGTTTTAGTGATTTAGAATTCCCTACTTTGTACGATCTCTACACGTTCTTATTAGCAGCTACGTCTATTATGCTATGAACACAAATGGCTGTGAAATAATGACCATATAAATATAGAGTAATAAAATAGATGTGATCACACAAACATGAAGCAATAATCTATCAGAACATACTGTTCATACTTTAATTTTAGACACAGGAAGTATGTTTTTAATTAATAATACAAGCGTGCGCATGAAAATAATTTAAATCTTAGCAAAAAGTACTAATAATATAATGAATGCTAGCTAATTGATTAATTTATTACAAAGTATTAATACTTAAATACGCAAATGTTCATTTACAAACTCCTCTAGGGGTATAATTTTATATTCAAAGTTTAGGTATGAGAATTATAAATAGAATAGATACATTAACTTAGCATTAAAAACAAAGATGTTATAATTTTCGCTTATTAGGTTACCAGCATGTTGAACAAAGATTGATATGCCATGTTGATAGCAAAACAACTAAACAAACTGATTTACTAGCAACGATGCGTAAATCTCATTTGTCATTATAATGAGAAATTAAAAAACAAATGAGTAATATAAATATGGCGTACACATCATAAAGCACTAATAATTGCATGTTGGATGCAACATCTACGCGCTACTTGTGTGCTTGCATACAATGAAAATGTGAAGTTAGATGTGATTATAAAACATTGAAGTCCAATTAGTTTTTCCAATTACTGTGACATAACTTATGTTAAACATCCGCTTGTGATTATTTTAGCTTGTGCATTCTCTTGATTGGTACCGCTTTATTGCAATAAATTTTTGCATTTGATGGCATTACAGAAATCAAGGTGTTTAGCGAATAAGATGATTATGATTATAGTTGTATGTTGAGCCGTTTGTAGTGATTGTAAGAATATTATTAACTATTAAGAACATTTTGTAGGTTGAATTATGAAGAGTCAGTTCCATTTCTGAAAATATGAAATAGGGGATCACCAATTTCGAAGACCACGTAAAGCGACCATGCATGAGTACTATATTATTATAGGATAATTAAGGAATAAGTATATTTGATGGTAAATAAAAAAACAAGGCTAAATTAGTTCATGAAATACTTGAAGAAATATCTTCTGGCCCTTTTAGAATATACTTTCACCCGAATGAACTCAGCACTTTGTTTTTCCAAAGCAGTGAAAATTATTACATTATGAAAATTTTTAAAATTAACTCCATTCCTCAAAATTCCTTTTAAAAAATACTGGATTTTAATTGTAAGCGCAAGTATAATGCATAATACAGTACCAATGCATAATGAGATGAGAATGCAAAAGCTAACATGAGCAGTTTTGTGATGTAATTTTAAATGATATCGAAGTGGCAACATAAAATAATGCAAAATGTTAATCACAACATATATCAATGTACCAAGCACTGTATATCTTGACTTACAAGCAGTTGCTGCAGCCCCTGCTGTTGTTGTTGCTGCGGACAACGTTAACAATATATATGCTGTTGTTAATAACCTACTCTCACTAACGTAACTATCTTGTTAACATAAGTTTCTTGGTAACTACATAGAATGTTAATTTAATGTTTGGGATAGGCTATCAAAATGGTACAGTACACTTAGTATATTATTTCTACTCTTTCTATTTATGTCTCCGAATCATCAATGAATAGTATAACTGCTCCTAACTTTGTACAGCATTATTGTGTTCTTTAGTAAGTAGATTGTTGAGGCATCACCTATGACCCTTTGGTGCTAATTCAGTAAAACAGTAACTAGGTGTTACAATCTGCATGACAACTGCAACTAAACGGTGCAATTATTTTGTAATAAAAACACATTTTACTTCACTAAATACTAATTGCACTTTTCTGTTTGCTGGCAGCTGAATGCAGGTCATTGCTTAGACTGAATTAGAAAGTAGGGGCTTTTGTGTGTGGCTTCTCAAGATAGAGCCACAAATGTTGTCAAGTTGAATAGTACAATTTGATTGCTCCAGGTTGTTTTTTTTTTGCAGCAGATGCAGTGGTATGTTCTCTTTTTTGCAGTTGCATCAATAAATATTTAAAAATTCATAAACTGTTAACATAAATTTTGCCTTTAAAGAAATAACATGATTTTGGATAATTTGCATAATATATAAAAAAATAATTTAATAGCATTTATTTAGATTGATACATACATTTTATGTGTGGATAACAAAATATCCTAGTTTTATAAAAACGAAATAAAATAAATAAGCAAAATAATTAATGAGCTAAATTAATGATATTATTCATAACACTATACAAGCCTTTCAGATGAATAAATATTTTTATATTTAGTTGCATTTTTTTATAGTTAAGGTAAGTTATCTACTGTGGCATGTAAGATAGCTTACCCCAATGATGGCATTAAGTTCAGACATAGTGACTTGTTTTGCTCTTTCCACTGCAGATGCCACCTGTTGCTGATGCTCCTGTGCTAGGAATGGGAGCACCTGCCCTATAATAGCGCTTAGTCTCTTCGCTATTTCTGTCTGTAAATGATAAAAATGTTTTTAAGAATTTTGTTTAGAAAGAACTTTATAAGATTTTGGAATTGTGTTTGTTATTTACCTGTTTATGCATCTCTACATTGAGACCATACGACATTTCATAATACTGTAAGAGAAATTGAAACAATTATTTTTCATTATTCTTTACATGAGTAAGAAAACTGGTAGATGGTCCGATGAGGCCATTAATAAACTCTGCTGTTGTGGTACCTCAGGGGTCACATCTTAAGTGTCTGATAACATCAAGACTAATGCCCCCAATTTGATCCAACTGATATTAGTATATTATTATCTTAATTTTCCTTATAAACATGGCCTTAATTTTAAGTTATTGTTTATGGTAAAGAGTCTAGGTAATGCACTAGGTAACAAGTGATAAAAGAATTATGATTTTTTTAAGACTGTGAGTAAAATATTGACAGTTATGTGCTAAATAATTTAGCAACTATTTAACATATTGGAAAGTGTGTTTGACATGTAATGCACTTAAAATAAGTTTACTCAGTCACCAGAAGTTCAAATATCACAAAATAATCAATCAACATAGGTTATTATAACAATAAATGAATACTGCGTAACAGTGACAAAGTTTCTATAATTACTTAATTTCGCAACATGTTCAATAATTACTGTTTGAGATTAACTAAGCTTAGACTACATTGTTATCTAGACAAACATTAAATATTTGAACAATTATTATCTTAGTGTCTCTTCTATCCTTATTTATTTCTAACTTAACAGTGATATTTGTTCACAAATAAACTCTCTTTATCTTGGGCTACATAAAAGTTTGATTACCATAACATAATGCCTCTGCATTTCCGTCTTCTCACTGGCCAGTTTCTCACATTCCAATTTCAAACTGTAAACAATGAATTGTAACTTTTAATCTGAAGATAAGATAATGATTATGGATAAAACAGATCAAATTAGAATACGTGAGCAATGTAAATAAGAACTCAACATGTACTTACGTATGGTATTGAGCTTGCAGAAAGTTAAATTCCTCTTTTATACGCTCTAGTGTGTCTGCTATTGTAAATTTGATAGGTCCTGCTGGCGGCTGAGGTCCCTGCACAAACAGTGACAAACAATAATGTAAGTCTAAACAGACTCTACTTCAACAAGCAACTTTGAAGAATTAAACTTCTGCTACAACAGTATTACATGAAGTAGAAAGCCAGTGAAAGATAGAAAAACAACACCAACCCTTACCGCGGCCGCCGGGTGCCGCGTAGCTGTTGGATACATCTTAACAAAAATCGACTGTAGTATCTCCAGTATACGCAATCAAATATAGTTCTCTTTTGATCCGTTTGCTAACACCATCGGCACCATCTCCTACAACACCGTCCACTACTGCTATAATACACCAAACACTGGAGAGCCCGACTTACGCGCTAACGACAATGATATGCACAAACTTTGCCTCAAAACTTTTGAATTATCGGTCATTATATTGACATTTACAACTTTTATGTAAAATTATAAACCACCATGCAAATAACTCGGTTAATAATAATTAAGCACGTATTTCGAGAAACAGTCAACAGATTTCCGCAAATTTTAACCATAAATCCACGCCGTAATTTTTGTTCGGCTGTCATGTCATCCATCATCATTCATCACAAGAAAAGAATGGCATTCTCGAAATTGTTTCACATCGTCATATTTGTACGTACATTGCTGGTTTGTAAGTCATAGACTTTTCTGGCCAATTTCAGTAAACCGAGAATATCAGTTGATGTTTTAGTTGGCAGTTCAGTTGGGTTCGACAGGAGCCGACTTGTCGCTGCCGGCCGTCGCTCGTTCGATGAGGTCGGGAGCGCCGAGTCGTGGGATGCGGTGATCTCCTTTTGTGAAACCGTAATTTCACAGAAGGAGGCTGCGGAAAGGTTGAGGGAGGTCGAAACCACTCTCTCGATCCGTTTCAGAATTGCCGGGCGTCAGCGTAGGGCGGTCAACGCCATCCAGCATCCATAGACAGGTCAAGAGGGACGGCGGACTTGGGGACGTCCGCCACCCCCCCCCCCCTCCATATAACTGGACCCGAGGCGGCGACGCGTAGTGTTCCACGCGCGCCTTAGTGGACGTCGCGGGGAGAGTTTGGACATGAGAAGGCCCGCAGATGCGGGCCAGCACTAGCCGGGGATCGTGGAAGGCGCACAAGTTCCCATGATCCCCAGTCCAAGTGTGAGAAGGAAACAACGGGGTGATTTTAGTTAGTAAAAGTCTGACAGATCTCCTCCACCCGCCCCAGGGCGGGGGATATCCATGAGGATTTTCCACCCCTGAAAAAAAAAGGGTAAGACATCCGTTGTGCAGTTGTCAGGGGCCTGACGGCTAATTTCACGTTTCCGCGTTTTGTCTTTCCGCGTATTTTTGACGTAATCTTTTCATAATCGATAGATTTTTGTTTCCATCATGCACGTGGGGAATAAGAATCGGTTGCTGATATGAGGGTGCCAGTGCTCTGGCAGTGATGATTTGTAGGCTGTGACATAGTTGGAATACACAAATACAATAATACGAAGATTTCAGTTTCGCTGTCATACAATAAAACGATAAGATGGCTATGGTCCTTTTATAAACAAAGATCTTAAAGTGCTACAAGGGTCCTCCCCACCCTTGTGTGGTTTTCATCCATTTTTGAGCATTGTTGAAAGCAAAAGTCTTTTAGCATAACGTACTTAAATTCAGGTCTGACATGATATGTCATAAACTAAACTACGCAACTAGTGATAAGTCGCGAGAATTTTATGTCACGAAGAATGATTTCCGATCTAGAATATTCTGCAATATTCTTTTCTACTGATAATATTATCCAAAACGACCAAAACTATAAAATCAGTCTGTTCGATAAGAAATCATAATGGTGTTACGTAGACACAGTGCAAAATTGTTAAAAACTGAAAGCTTGTTATAGGTGGCAGCACTGTTCACAGTCTACAATCAGCCATTGTTTTGATCATAATTAAACGAAAACTATATAGATAAATATGTATATGATTTGGAGTGTAGCACTATATAAAGACAACTAAGGAAAAGGGAAAAGTAAATTAAATAATAACATTTTAAAATGTTATTTTATGTTTGTTGACTGACTGAATAACTTTGGGTTTGACGATATTACGATAATTTCAAAACACACCACATACACACCTTAACTATAATTTAGAAAATATTACACCACAAGTACCTGTAGGTAATAAAAACAGACTTACAAAGTTCTATTGGAAGCATCACCTGTATACAAATTTCTACTATGACAGTCTGAAGTAGTAGTGGTAGAAATTACAGTCTGCAAAAGGCTGACGCAAGAAAGCGTAGTCTTGACGGAACTTCCGGTTTCCAATATATTTTCGGAGAGCTTTTCCCCACAGTTTTTGTCTCGTTACATCTTTGTTCCCGTATTTTTACAGTCAGTAGCTGCACAACAGCAAATTCTTAGACGCTCAATAGTAGCGACATCTGAAGTGAGCGAGTCGCAGTTTTATAGCGAGAGCCTTGCGCCCTCACGCCCCTAGTCGCCGCAGGAGACGCCCTGGGCGTCGGGAATCGCAAGGAGATTCCCGGCCACCGTAGGCGCGGGCTTGCGGACGGCGAGCCATGGGTAGCTCGCCGTCCGGTAAGGACCAGGCCCGGGTCGACGGCGCGTTGTGTTCCACGCGCGCCTCAAAGAGATGTCAGCACAAAATGACGGGGTCCGATAGGGCCGACGCCTCAGGGTCACGGGTTATTCTAAAGAGAAAACCGTGGCCCTGGCACAGGCAACTGAAGGAACACGGGTGGGTTTTAGTCAGTAAAAGTCTGACACGCCCTCCCGCTCCACCCTGAGCGGGAGAAGTCATTAGATGATTTCCCAGCCAAAAAAAAAAAAAAAAAAAAAAGACACTGCACTTAGCTTACATTTAGGTAACCGTAGCCGCTTTTAATTCCAGGTGATTTGACAATTGACAAATAATCATTGCTCGCTCGCAACGAAGATTTCAGCAAACAACCCCAATCAAACAACAACAACCAAATCACGGCTTTACTTGCTTTATTTTATAAATATTAAGTAATCTTGGCCAGAACTAATTTTGCTCAATGAAAAGTTTTTGAGTTAGTAATCGCTAAGCATACTTAAGTGAATTTAGGAAAGCTCTTGGAGAGAGGCTTATAAAAATCATTTTGAACCACTGCTAAGGGCCACCCTGTAAACAGACGAATTATTGAGAACCTCCTGAATCATTTAAAAAGTCGTCTATAAAGATTCGTATTTCAATCTCAGTCACCAATTAAAAAGGCAAAGTGTGAAACAATTTTGTCGTTGGTAATTTTTAAGGCATTTTGACACTAATTTGTGATTGTGGCAGAATTGGCAGACCGTCGTCGCGCTGCAGCTGTTTGCTGAGCGATTGAGTTTGCAGTGTCGAAGTGTTTTGAAATAAACTGACTGGTTGCTTTGTTTTATCGTGATACAGTGTATTTTCAATGAATATATTCAGAAGAAAGTGCCGTTCCTGAAGTGATATTCTGTTGTTGTGAGTTTTTTACGAAGCAAAGAGAACCATCATGGATTTCAAAACAGTCGTTTTCAACGCTGCACGAGATGGAAATCTTACGCGACTGAAAGTAAGTATTTTATAATTATATTTACCGGGTATCTAACTAGTCGAAAGACATTAGGGAATATTACATTCATAGCTGGTGTATACAAGTTGATTGACTTCGTTTTTTCTGCTTAAAACTGTAATTTCTACGGTTATCTACTCAGTTCCACGTTTTTGAATGCCAATTCGTTGCAGCGTGATTACAGATTGAATAACAGGACAATCGTGACATTTGCGATTGCTTCCTTTGTATGTGATATAATTTTATCTTATCGCCGTTACGCATTAGGACAAAAATATATAGTTTCTACGTAATAGGTGCTGTCGTAATGTAGGTAGGAAAGTTTTCGAGTCACTATTTCTGGAATGCTCAATTTGTCCGCTAAACGGCTGAAGCCCTTAAAATGACATTGACATGAAACTATTATCATCCCCATTTAGCAATAAATGAATCAATAAGCTTATGTACTTACCTAGAGGTAGAGGGTGTAATTTTATTGTTATCAATTTATTTGTGTAAGCATTATGTTATTGTTGCCTGTACAGTGTGTGTAATTTAAACATACATTATGTGAAGTGTAAAATAATTTGTTCTTAGACTTGCATGTTGGAAGTATTATAGACATCTATGACCTGTAACTATTGTATTTTAACAACTACATTCAAATGTACTGTTAAACTGGATACCATGTACTTGGTACAAGTGAATACATCAAACCAAATTTTGCTCTTTTAAAGCATTTTTCTCTTTTGTAGTTTTGTTCAGACAGAGGACATCAATAATTTATTATATGTTCTTAGTTTTATATATTCACTAACATAAGCTTACAATTTTAAATTAAGCATATTCTTATTGCAAATATTATTGGCCCTTCAGGCATTGTAATACAGTAACTGACAGGACATACACATTCCTAAATAAAGCAAATATTCTTTCTCATTCCTATGGCTCTAAACAAAGCTATATCAATGTGTACAAAACATTTAAAGCAGTGTCATACCACACTGATACCTACTTTCCTGCAATGTGTTGTTCTTAAAAACTGGCATTACACACAAAAAATTTGTTTTCCTACTTGCAAAAATAGAAAGAACTCTTTTTGTTATGCTTGTAACTTGGTTGTTACAATTTTCTTTTAAATGGGATATTAGAATCACTTAAATACATGTCATATAAAAAAATGTTAAGGAGTTGAATTTCTGCCTATCCCTGAGAAAAAGGTTAAAGAAACTCAACTCATTATTCATGTTAAAGTTTCAGTGTTAGAACATTCAATATGCTAGAGAATGTCTGTAAACAAATAAATGTTATTTCAGCCTTATTTCACATTTATTCCATTGCACCCTTTAAGACCACAAAATACTTTCATAGTAGGTATGTAAGTCCCTTCAACAATTTGCATGAATTGACTTAATTGCAACCTTACTGAATACATAGACAAAACTAAGTTAATTTTGAACACTATATATGCTTTCTCTTCTCTTGTTCACTGTGTGTAAGCAAAATTCTGTAGCTACCAGAGAAAACTACTGGATAGTTTGCTTATCTTGTTATTAATTGGTGATGTTATGATATTCCGCACTGCCCTTTAATTCCTCTCTAATGCACCATCATTAGGTATCTGTGTTGTGTTTAGTTTTGCATTGAAGTCAATGACATAAGCTGACCAACTGTCTTTAAGCAGTCCATCAGTCTGTTAAACATTTTATTATTCCTCTCAGAAGTTATCCCCCATTTTCTGGATTCACTAGTTTTCCACTACCTTTAATTACTCTTTGGCCTTTTTCAACATTTACTGTTTGGTACATGTGTAATAAATAATTCACAACTCAAAAGTAATACTACAACATTTAAATAATTTATGTAAATACATATAAAATGTGTTTGTTTAATGTCATTGACATAATTAACAAATGTCAAAACTCTGTTTGTTGATTTTGTATCTTATTATTGTCAATAATTACAATAAATGTCATAATTTAATGTTGTTTGTTTAAAATGGAATAATACATTTTATTGCTTAATTTTAGATAAGTTTTATGATACAAAGAAATAAGGAGTGTCTTGAATACTTTAACCCCATTTACTGGACACCAGTAAAACTTAGCACCAAAATAACTGATTTAGGCTACGTGCATTGTCTATCAGTCAGGCTCAGAATAGAAATGCACTACAATAAATATATGAGAGTTCTTTGTGTGCTTTCCTAACATCATAATACATAAATAAACACCTAACATGCCTTTTATACTTAGTGTTAAGTTCACATGGGAAAAGATGAGTGTGGGGCAAGTTATCTGCTATTAAGTGACATATTTAATTACAAGGATAGAAAACAACATGCAATGATGTCAGTTATTCAACCATAATGAAAATACTTTTTATGTTGTCATTCGAGTATCAATTTGTGTGATGCTTCACTCTTCAGTGCTTTTTTTACTGGATCAGTACAGGGAAATCTGAATCCATAAGAGAAACAGGAGCACTGTTTTAGGACTCAAGCTCTATTTCATGATTTGTATTACCCCTTCTGTCCCAGTTATAAAAACAAGTGGCCAAGTGCGAGTTAGACTCGCTCATGAAGGGTTCCGTATCACCATACAAAATTTAACACGAAAAATATATATTTTAAATACTTTAGAAAAAAATGTTTCTTGCATCGGGACCCCCTTAAATTTTCAACATTATTTTATTTTACACACACTACACACTGATGTTTGTGTCTTGAAGTGAAAATAAATAATTATATGAAACCCTTGTGGTACGGAACCTTAAAAACACACTTAAATTAACACTTTTATAATAGCCACAAAAATTGTTGAATAGCTTGTGCATGGTTTAAATATCATCCAGTTAGTAGCATGGCTGTCTGCGCTAGGTATACCAAACATCATTTAAGTATCACCACTCATGGAGGTGGAGGACAGTGTGTTGGTGGCGCATCCTAGGAAAGGCCTATGTCCAGGAAAGGACTGCGATAGGCTGAGTTGATGATGATGAACCTCTCGAGATTATTTTTAATGCACCCATCTGTAATCACTGACAATTATAAAGTAAGCAATTCATAGGCCTAGGCGCACTCTTGGCTTTTCCCTATGGGCTTATATTATATTTTTATCTCAAGTTTTCCCGTATAATAACTGCGAGGCAAACTCTTCTATATTGTCTCTTGTGTTATCTCACAAAGTCATCAGATGTTGAAATGTGTTTTGTTCTTTAAGGTAACATATAATGATTTCGAGGAGCTTGTGGTTTAATAATAGGTAACAGACGCACGGGACGATCGCAGGTTAAGCTACGCTTTTCGCGGTCGGCTCGTGGATGGGCGAACATTACATGCTGAGACCTCTCCGTACCTTGGAAAGCACACTAAGCCGTTGGTCCCAGCTGTCATTCGTTGATATTTGACAGTCGGTACGGGTAGTCAGAAGTCCTAAAGCCTCACAAGCAGTCTTACCAACTAGAAACTGGGTTGAGGAGGTCAGATGAGCCGTAAGAAAAAAAAAATTTTTGCATGCCCATGTGACGGTAATTATGGAGAACTTTAATATTAAAACACTGTACTATACCCATGTTTGCAAACAAATAGATGATTTGATTTCATCATCTTGACGCGGCTTCAGTCTTGCCTACCACAGCACGATACTCCGAAACACTGTAAGAAATTCAAATAGGTAACTACCTCAAAATTAATGATCTTTCAGAGAGAATGCTGGCAACCAATTTATTGTTATTTCAATCATTTGTTATCCGTAATGAGTCGGTGTCACTCGCAACTTCCTACATTATCTAAACGACGAGGAAGTGAAAACGCTTCCTTTGTGCAACGAAAGTAAAGGAGACTTTCCACTCCGCACACACTGAACATATCATCAGATCGCCTGTAAATATTAATAGTTTTTTTTTTTTTACTAGTTACCTATATCAGCAGTCTTATTAAGGGGGGGGGGGGGTAGTGACGTTTGTGGAGGAATGCTGGTATTCAACTGCATCTGGTAACGGACGACAACTAAGTTGGGAAAGGGCTAGGAAGAAGTACTAGTTGCATTGAGTAAATGTTCATGTTGTTAAAAACTACGGAGTAAGTTCAACTAGGACGTTTTACGGAACATGCTTCCTGTTGTTGATTGTCCCAATCCACATTGGGACATGTCATTCGGAATATTTTATTGTCGCAACAATGCTCCTAAGGAGAATTACTAAATGCGCATGATCTTAAAAAATATTGCGTCTTTGACTTTGTTCACCATGACATGAACAGTACCATTGTGAAATATCAATGCTACGTTTTATTATAAAACATGGGCCAGCGCCGTCGTCTGCAACTTCGTAATTGCCTTGAACCAGCCGCGCGATATGCTTATCTACATAGCTATGTGCGCTGATTATTCCACTGTCTGATGGACAATAATAACTCTCTGTAGGGAAAGTAGGTGGCAGAGCGTTGACCCCATTCGAGTTGTGTTTACACAGGCACCACTGTGGGCGTACGTACTCAGAATTCATGATCGAACCAAGAAAATTCGGTATTAGAATATTCCAAAAGTGAATGGCGCAAGAGAAATCTCAGATTTGTTTGCTCCCAAGTTTCTATTTTCGGATGATTGAGTAGCTTGAAGCGATGTTACTTTTTTTAGCGGATTGCACGAAGGAGATCAGTCAGAGCTCTATAAAACGTGTATGTAAACTTTCGTAGCTCGTGTCTTTTTGTGCTCTGATTTATATCAAGAACAAGTGGCACGGTTATAGAATAGTATCAGCTGTCGTGTTGGACATGAACTACTCGCGGATTTTGGATTCGTCGAGTGCCAAACCTCAATCAGCGTGGTAGAACACGACGATGACTGACGCTCTATTAATAACAGTTATTAGTTCTTAGCCCGCTACGGATGTAAAGGACATTGCCAGAAACTCTATAGAACTTTGCCCCACTCAAATCAAAGAGTCATTTACAAGCCTGCAATATGCAGCATCTTAAAGCTTATTTATTATTGTTAAATAAACATTTGTCCTAATGCCTGTAGAACTTTCGGTTTCTGTTAAAATCTTAAAACAATAATAACATTGATTATAGGTTAGGTGCAGTTTATAATTGTTAAAAAGCGATTTAAACAACATTTATGATAATGTCGTAAATTAAAACAAAAAAATATTTTTTGTTTTAAAGGTATTTAAAACTATTTTTGTTGTGTATCATGCGCAATAAGTAACGCAATAGGAAATTCTGGAGTTGAATTCCTTTTATTATTGATTTGTAATCGGCATGTTCTACTGGAAAACAATGTATTATAAAAAGTCCCTTTAATCATTACAATTATTTTCAATAATTGACATTTCCTGTAAATAGCTGGGGCAGGATCTGGCATTGTCCTTTGTTGATATATTTTAACACCAAAAAATTGTATAGCTCAAATGCTGAGAAAAGAATCGACACCAATATCGAGAGAAGCTGCACTGATTTAAATAAGTTACTCAGACGACCACATTCACGAAAAGCAATTTCGGTAATGGAGACACAAAAAGTAATCTTTAGAAATTATCTAACACAATTATCAAATAAGTAATTTTAACTTAATATCCTTGTGCTTAATAATAATATTTATACAAAAGTATTCTGAAGGAGCATCGACCTAAGTGGGAGTTGATTGGTTTTATTTCGTTTCGAATTGCATTATATTCTTGCACGGTTTTCGCTATAAGATTCGTCCGTATACTCTTGCAGAGTCAAAACATTGGTCCACCGCATCTGGTGGTTCGATACTCGTCCCACGGCACGTGTTCCCTTTACGAGATTTAAAATAAATATCGCGAACGGATTTAGAGCGTGGCTTACTCATCCCGCATGCGCAAATGCAACTTGGAACCGTCTTGGTTTACTCACAAAGCGACGCGATAAAATTAAACCACACTATGGGATAATGGTCCAATTGAAACGCCAGAGCGATTAATGCGCCATGTTATGGAGCCATTTGTCTTGATGAGTTTGGCTCAAGTTTTTAACAATGCTAAGGTTTCTTTTCTTTTATGAATTGTGTTTAAAAGGCGAGTTGTAAAAGTTAAAGTTTAGGTTTTTCTTACTGAAAACTTTTCGAGCCTCCCTAAGTATTCTCCGAGCTAAAACCTAGGGAAACTATGCACTTTTCTCAATACACACATACGTAAACTCACGCCTTTTTTCCATGGGGGTAGGCAGAAACTATAGAAAGCCACCTGCTATGATCCTTACATAATCCGTTTGCTTCGTTTACGTTCATCTGCACCCTAACTGCATAACACATTATTAAATCACAATCTGAATCAATTTGAATGAAGGTTATAGATAATCCAAAGCTTCATATGTTCAAAAAATTTGGCTGCTCCACAACGTAAATAACGCAATTAATGTTGTCGAACTGTCAAAACGAAAGGCATTCCTACTGTTAGTGTGTTACGCAACTACCCCGCTAGTCATCTGGCGATAATTCGCCACTTCCTTTTTGGTCTCTTTTAGGCCTGCAATGATCTTTACCTTGTTCGAGTTGAGATAGACGCTTCAAACACCATATAATAGCAAAATTTCTGTATCAGAAAAAAAGGGTACTGCCTGAGACTGCACGTGTTCTCAAATGATGGTTTGCCGGATGAAAAACATGTTTACATGTCAAATATCAAAGGTCAATTATATCAAACGTCTTTGTAACATGAGAGCATCTTCTGACTAGGTCATTCATTACTTTCACGCCACCCTCATACATTATGCTTATTTATGGAAATGTAGACAATCACAACATTTCCAACAATGATTCAGAATACTCGGTTCCGGAATATACGACGTTGCTTTATTTTACTCATGGTATGTATAAATGTTTTGGCATTAAATTAGACCACACGCGTATTCACAGCTTTTCCTCTATTTCGTTTTGTCGTCGGTCATTGCCGGTTCTTTGTGCCGATGTGACTCACTCGGTCACTCGCACTCAACCCCCTCTTTACCACGGAAGATGGAATGAGGAAGGACAAGTTTCTGTTGCTCCTCAATATGTTTCCTAATAGGCCTTTGTTGATCTTCATCATTAAGATTTTTTTTTGTGCGGTTTATTTGGCCCACTGCTAAAACAATGCATAAATGCATGACGAGTTCCAAACAGTTCCGTCCCAAATCAGTTTATTAGGTTAAATATTGTACGAGGTATTTATTTGTGTTTTCTTAAACATAACTGGCGAAATGTGGGTGTACTAAAGGTACACCTCTGCCTAACCCTTCGGGGAAACAAGGCGTGATGTTATGTTATGTTATGTTCTATATAATATGTGTTGACGTTGTTCTTAGCGCGACATGACTCGGGCACATACATATTTTATTCTTCTAGAAAATACGACGGAAACGCACGCTTCATTATGATTGGTGATCGCTGCATTGTATTCACAATTTTTTTTAAATAGTATTCCACCGCTATCGGGAACAGGGTCCAAGCTACCGGCGTTCAGGGCTCCAGAGAGAGGAACCTCCCGAAAATGAAAGACGCTTAGACTGAATCTTGGTCTTCGTCGTAGCTTTCTATGGCAGTTTATCGTGGCTGGTGTCAAAACTTCTATCCTGGGAGCCGATTTCCTACGTCATTTCAAATTACTGGTAGATCTTCACAGGAAAAAGCTCATCGACAATGTGACGGACTTATCGATATCAATCGCGCATCAGCGCTTGAAATAACGACCGGTGAAGAAACGGTACACGTCATTAGCTCTGATCAAGATTACTACGAAATCTTGAAGCAATTTCCAGAGGTTCTACGACCAACGTCCTTGAAAGAACCAACAAGACACGACGTCGTTCACCACATAGAAACGACAAGCCCCCCGCTTTTCGCCCGACCCCGCCCGCTTTCTTTAGAATGCAACAGGTATTTTCTCCTAAAACTAAACCATATGCTTTTTCAGTAATGCTAAGAAACGCATGCTTCGTTCTGTAAGGGTAAAATTATGGGAAACTGATGAAAAACTTGGCTGCATACCTGTACTAGCTCCGATGCAGCGTTTGTGCTAGTGCAGGTCTTCAGCCAAGTATGGTTTTAAAAGTTCGGCTTTCCGTTAGTAGATCTGGTTACTCTGAAACTGCTAAACCAGCATTGTATGGATCACGTATATTTAAACTCGAAACCAATGTCAGAAAGCTTTCTTGGCCAACAAGAACGTGCCTCACAAAGGTTCTAAGAAATAACGGGCTGTAACTGTCCCACCTTCAAAAAGTTTTCATCCTCTTCCTCAAGTTTTAAATAGGTCGCAATAAGTTTATTTGAATCGTATTGTTTGCAGATTTCCTATAAATAAATGTGGTTGGAAAATTGTAATTTTAAATTTACTTCATGCTTAGAATTTCAAATGATATTTTGATGCGCTTAGGACAGGAGTGGCCAATTATAGGTCAGCTAGAATGATCTAACGCAGTATGTATATTTAATTGTTAAAAGTAACAAAGAATCACAAATATCGAGATCATTTTGTATTCGGCTCTATTAAAATTCCGTTACAAAAACACACCGTTAGTTTTATTCTATGTTGAGCGGTATTGCAGCTTCGTGTTGCAATTTAGCTTTGGGCTAAATTCCGTTAGTAATTATGTACTTACTTACATTTGTAATATATAAAACGCGAGTACAATTTTGTTGTAAATTCGTCTAATGATTTGTACGTTACGTAGAAAAGTTTGGCACAGTATCCATAGCGTCTGTAATTTGTTTAAAGGTCACCCAAGCATGATGAAAATTCACATTTATTTGTTCATGCCCATGGTTTTCTTTTAGATCCATTTTCCTAATAAGTTTTGCATAATCCTCCTGGGGCAGAAATTTAAATAGGTGGAGAAAAAAAACCCATATGTATTCTTGTCTGCATAAATCTCAGGCGACTGAAATGGCAACACAAATAGTAATCTTCGCGTCGCTAATGCTATTGGATATTTCACTGCAATTAGGGTTTGGTAACATTCGTTTAGTTTGGAAATCTAAATGACCGTAGGAGATTACGATTTGATGGTTAACTATTTGCTCACCGTTGTTAGCTGATTGGATAAGCACAGACAAGAATGATGTTTCAAGTTATCTTCTTCATTGTAATGACTATGTCAGTAATGTCATAGGTCCTTTGAACTTGAAAGTTTGGGAAATTGAAATGCTGGTCGATTCATTGATTTGTTATGCCGATAAAGTTACCAAATGTGCGCTGTTGTAACATGAGCTCTATTGAATCGAAACGTACATAGAACAGAAAATTTTAAGAGCCCTTGGTATTACATTCTGCTATAAATAAAACTGTTTTCGCATTGTTCTATGTTTTTACTCAATGCATTAGGTTAACTGCTGTTGTGTAACAGAAACAAAACGATTCAACTATTGACACAATACGGATGTAAGTGACGATAATTTATGTAAATCTGACCGCCGTTGCTTAGAAAGGTGTACCACTCTATTTACACATTTTGCTGCTTGCAGAATTAAACCTAAGCTCTTATTGTGTGAACAGGTGTGGTGCAATGAGGAAAATGGGTCGATGTGTTTGAGCATACTTCTTTAGCAGGATTTATAGCCGTATTACGACACGTGGCTTCAAGTGCTTTCCTAGATCTTAACAGAGCGAATAATACATCATAGCGTGACATGATAAAGAACATAAGGCATGTTTGAGAAGTTGCTTACAAATTAGGTTAGACTCCGTTCTAGTGATAAGCCTGAAAAGGCAATGAATGTTCTTGAACCGTCAAAATCAAACAGATTAGTCGAAATCGTTTACGAAAATGTACGCAATTAGGGTGCAGGCCCGGGTCGACGGCGCGTCGTGTTGCACGCGCGCCTCAAAGAGATGTCAGCACTTAATGACGGGGTCCGTTAGGGCCGATGCCTGCCAGGGTCGCTGGTTGTTAGAAAGAGATACCGTGGCCCTGGCTCAGGCAACTGAAGAAACACGGGTGGGTCTTAGTCAGTAAAAGTCTCACACGCCCTACCGCTCCACCCAGAGCGGCATAAGTCATTTGAATATTTCCCACCCAAAAAAAAGTGTCCCCGAAGACTATACCTACTCATTTATTTAAAACTTACAGACATTTCAAATTTCCATGATATTTTTCATAGAAAAATTGCATAGATATTTGTGATATCTGTGCTAAATATTATGAACAAGGGAGTGCGCACAATTTTTTGTCTTTGTCTGTAGCAATATTATTAATATTATCAAACAGATTAGTCGAAATCGTTTACGAAAATGTGTTACGCAATTAGGGTGCAGGTCTTACCGGACGGCGAGCAACCCACTGTTCGCTGTCCGCAAGCCTGCGCCTATGGTGGCCGAGAATCCATCAACTCAAATGTAGATATAGCTCAGGAATTTGAAAACTTTTTTGTTAATGTTCCACTTAAAACTACTGAAGATTTAAATTCCTCACCCGCGCTTTCTGCTGCCTTACTTAAAAATAATGTAAAACCATGCCCTTTGGCGTTTAGGTTTCAGCATACAAACCCCCAAGCTGTTATAAAAGCTTTTAAAGATCTTAAAATTAAATCAACAGAAGATCTCTGGGGAATGTCTGTAAAAGTCGGTAGATCTCTCATCGAAACCCTTGCGCCCTATTTAGCTTTCATATTTAACACCAGTGTAGACCAAGGAGTCTTTCCGGATCTTATGAAACATAGTAAAGTGATCCCATTGTTCAAATCCGGTGATAGTAAAGAGCTCAATAATTATAGGCCCGTGTCAATTCTGCCAGTTCTCAGTAAGGTGTTTGAAAAGTTGATGCTCAATCAAATGTTACGTCACTTTAATAAAAACTCCATCTTGCATGAACATCAGTACGGTTTCACTAAAGGACGTTGTACCACTGACGCCGGTGTCACCCTAATAAAGAACATTTTTAGCGCCTGGGAGGAATCACAAGATGCCATTGGAATCTTTTGCGATCTCTCTAAGGCTTTCGATTGCGTAAACCATGAGACACTTCTGCTGAAACTGGAGCACTATGGGATTAGGAATGAAGCTCTTGATTTGCTAAGATCATACTTGAAAGACAGAAAGGTTAAAGTACAAATAAACGGCACAAACTCATTAGGGTCTGAAATATCAATGGGCGTTCCTCAAGGTTCGATATTGGGTCCATTCCTCTTTTTAGTCTACATTAATGATTTACCCCAGTTACTTCAAAAACAACCGAAGATGGTGTTGTTTGCAGATGACACTTCATTGATCTTTAAAATAGATCGAAGGTCACAAAATCTTGACGACGTGAACAACTCTATTCTTCAGGTCCAAGATTGGTTTACGGTAAATAATTTGGTACTAAATGAGAAAAAAACCAAATGCATTCGATTTAAATTACCTAATGTTAGAAGTAGCGAATGTGACATCATATTGAACGGAGAAAAACTGGAATTTAGTAATCAGACGGTTTTCCTAGGAATCACGCTAGACGAGAAGTTACAATGGGGACCCCATATAACATCTCTCGCGGGGCGACTAAGCTCGGCAGCGTATGCTGTTAGAAAGATAAGACAGTTAACAGACGTTGAAACCGCGCGTTTGGTTTATTTCAGCTACTTCCACAGCATTATGTCATACGGCATTTTACTGTGGGGTCGGGCTGCTGACATTGAATCCATTTTTATTTTGCAAAAGAGAGCTGTCAGAGCCATTTACAATCTACGTCGCCGCGAATCTCTTAGGGAACTATTTAGGAAGATTAATATAATGACTGTACCTTGCCAGTTCATTTATGAAAATATTATGTATGTTAGAAAAAATCTGCATCTATTTAATAAAATAAGTGATAGACATAATATTAACACTAGAAATAAAAATAAAATAGATTAACCATTTTTCAGACTATCTAAAGTACATAGATCTTTTATGGGGTACTGTGTTAAATGTTACAACAAAATACCTGGTGAAATATTGCAATTAAATGAAAGAAAGTTTAAAACTCATGTTAAAAAAACACTTTGTAATCAAGCATATTACAAATTAGAAGATTATATCCTTGATAAGAATGCTTGGAAACATGCTGGTCCTGCTCCATAGGACAATCTAGAGGCTAGACAAAATCATACTATTTGCTTATTGTATTGTATATTTGGTTATTTTTACTTTACTCACACACTGTATTATTACAAGTTAATATTTTAGGAAAATCATATATTTTTACAATTGTTTGTAAATATGTGAGCACAATGTACCTATCACGTGATTAATTTATATACCTTTGCTTTATTTTTATTTTTTTGTACCAAAAGTGGTATAGTATTTTTATTATTGGTGCATCGTCTTCACATATAGAAATATAATTAATGTATACAACATATTGTAAAACATTTTAAAAGAGTAACGGTGGAGTTTCTTGCCACTTCTTCTCCATACGAAACTACTTTTTGGAAGTGGCGCCTAGAATCAGTTCTATTTTTAATGTAAAATTTACATGTTGACGTTCAAAAAGGCACTTTTGAACGTCAACATTTACATTGTAAATGTTGACGTTCAAAAGTGCCTTTTTATGGGCCTATTTGAAATAAATGCTTTGACTTTGACTTTGACTTTGAATCTGCTGGCGATTCCCGACGATTCATTTTTATTAATATTGACATCTGCATGTCGATTCTGTAAAAATCTCACCGTGAAAACTTAGAAGTGAGCGTGGAGTGAGCTGTCAGTGCCACTGATGCTAGGGATTGACCAAGACGGGATGTCACTGACAGCTCACTCCACGCAAGTCTTCACGGTGAGATTTTTCCAGAATTGACATGATGTACCATTTGTTTACCAGTGTTCTACAAATCAAAATATTTGAATTTGAACGTTGTCAGATTGTTACAGTCCTGTTACGAACGGCAACGTTGCATTATTACTAGTACTTCTGCATCGGCAAACAAAAATAAATTCAATGGTAATGAGCATTTAGTTGAAAATTCCAAGCTGTATAGACATTTACGAATCCTAGGTGCACCAAATATATTGAAATCTAGCGTTTTTAGATATTTATATTCCTAAGAGTTGTCAGATATTTTTGACTGCACTACCGTAACATATTTAAGAACAGTTTAAATGAAAACGTGTTATTGGTGTATAAGTTTGTAGAACTATAGGATAATTTTAACGCTTACAATATTTTGAAACATTGTCACTGCCAATATTTTAGTGAACTCGACTATACATAGCAGCTTTTTTTTTTCAGAAGGTCGTTGGGTAAATTGATAAAGCTTTCCAGTTGATAAGATATTGGATATTTTTATGCAGTTTAAGTGTAGTTTAGAAATGAAGTCAAGTGGCAGTTATTTTGTGCGTTCGGTTGATTAATTGTCTCGTAGCGTGCGTAGTCTCTAAGTCTAGAACTACGCAGTACCCGCTCCCGCAGGACAATCAGCATAAGGTACAAGGACAGAAAAGTTAAGACGAATCGTGTCTAAACATAAAACTAAAATCTTGCCACTATGTAATACACCACAGATTAACAAAAATAAAACGAAAACAAAGTTAGTAACTTCTTAAAATTATTAGGAAATACAGCAGATTACGCAATTATGCTGCTGTGTTATTCAATATTAGGAGAAGATAATACAAAAAATAATAATAATAAGTGTGCTCATATTTTTGCTGTAGCGAAACTTGATCGATTGCGTCTTACTTATTGCACTAACCGTGACGAAAATGTAAAGCAACGTTATATTTTGTAAGTGTATTTAAGAGTTCTTATAAAATAATTCTTATGATGACTGTAGGTAAAAGCCCCCAATTATATTATTTTGTATTTCCTTTTTCCTTACATTCTTTTCGTGATTCATAATAACTTTGCGAAGCTTTGTTTACGTCGAATTCTGCGAAACTGTAATTTGGGATGTTGGCATGAATCATCACTCATCGTATTCGCTGGACTGGGATATTCAAGACCAGAAGGCCAATTCCCGTAGTTAAAAACGTTCAAAAGTCGTGCATCGGCGACAATCAAATGTTAAAAACTTTGAAAATTTGAGGTTTTTCTGACAGATTGAGACAGATTAGAATGCGAACGTTTTAAAAAAATACAATAAATTGTTAGTTCAGTTACCTACCTATTTGAATATTGGTTTAGAATTTTAATAAACGTTTCATACTAGCAGTTAATCAATACTTTGTCATCAAAGATTTATACAAACTTTCCATTCGCTTTATTGCGTCAATGCATACATTGATAAAATGACAAACACTGATAACCCTCTGACTGGCCAATAACAGCTTTTGCGATACGACCACGTCAGTATACATATCTAAGAGAGTCTATAAATTATCTCTATAATTCTATACCATCCTAGAAAATGAGCTGGCTCCGTTCTTCATTTTAGGTCCAGCCATTACGGTAAGGGATAATGGCCATTCATAAAAGTTGCCAGCTTTGCGGACAAATGTTATCTGTTCGAAGCATTTGCGCAGTCGGGACAAGAGCAGGTGGGCTCCTGAAATTAAAGTACTGGAAAAGACGAACCGAAAAGGACCAGCAAACTCGATATTTTTTTTTTTTTTTGTCTACGCTTTATGAATTTGTGTTTCAATTTGTATAAAGCCTGAGGGAGAACTGATTGACAAACATCTACAGACAAAATATTTGGTAAGAGCAAAATTATGATTGTTCGCAAAGTTATCTTGAGATTTTTTTAATAGGCACCGTCGAAAAATGTATTCAAATATGTATAGGTACTGTAAGACATGCTATGACTATGACTGTTATCATATTTAGCATGTGCCACTCCTTTTAAATAAAACTTTGTGGGTTATAATTACTTACTACATGACTATAATGTTATTTTGCTAATATGAATCCTAAAGTTAAGTAGATTACATTAAAGCGTCGAGATAGGTATCCATAACCATATAAATGTAATTGCACAGACAACACCCGTTGGTGTCAATATTATGCTCGTGTCTCCCTTCTTGTTATGGGGAGCGAAAGAGACGACAAACTGAACATTGCTTGAAGATACAGGATCCTGATAGACCATTATTTAGGACTTAAATGCCATCTTTAAAATTGACTTCGCACGAATGTAGCCTTTATGGTAAACGACGAAGAGCATGTTATGGCTTGATGGAGTATTTTATGGTAATGTAATGACAGTTCTGACCTTTAAATGCTACTTGCTCAATTGGATCCATTGCCCTATGTTTGACTTTGTTATGGGCCCATAAAAAGTATTTATTAGAAAATTAATAATACCGATAATTGATTTACACTGATATACACTTTGATATGATGTTGATCACCCTTTGTAATTTACTTGCGGATCTTTAAATAACATGCTTGGTGCAACATACCAGGACAAGGTGGTTTACATCAATATGTAATTATCAAAGCCAGGGCCTAGGATGTAAACCACGTACCATCTACTCTACCTATTGAGGCTATTGAGAACGAATTTAATTAATACAAAGGCAATTTCGACAGTTACAGATGTAAGAGCACGGGTTTCACTGCAAAATGACGCATTGGCGCTAAATCTATAAAAATATAGTCTCTCAGGACCTTTCTTACTAGAATAAACCCAGTCTTCGAGACAATGGAAAAGGTCAAACGTGTTTTCAATGCCAAGGACTCGAATCGATCGACATAAAATGTACATAAGCGCCTATGTACCTACTACCTCATGAAATATCGCGTGACGTAGATACCGACGTCCGCGACGCAATCATTTTTTTCAGAAAGAAATTCAAGCTAAGATTTCTTCCGAATATTTTTCTCACGTTTCACTAAAATAAACATGTTTATGTTATAGTTTGTGCTTGACCTTGTTAGAGAGAAACCGTAAAGTTTATGAGATCAATGACTAAGAAATAAAAACTAGGAAGAGCGAGCATAAAAAAATTCTTATCAGTAACGTTGTTCAGCATTGTTTCCGTATCAGGTAAGTAAGACTGAGTGATGAGCGCTTTGTGTTAACACTGAGGCACTATTCATCACCACTACACCGTAATATGCATTGCTGAAAATGGGCCAAGACTCCAAGAGGCGCATTATGATGTAGTTGGAGGCTACAAGCCAAACTATTAGATACCTTTTGAATTAGACCTAATTTTCACCATTCATCTACCATTTATCATCTTTGGAACGTGTTTACGTGTCCCATAATTATAATATTGCCGTTCTGAGAACCTCCGATATAATTATCCAATATGTTCAGAATTTTCGTCTAAAACTGTTCATCGATCCCGTCTCTAGCGACCTCTAACTCCAGCTCAAATACATTTACCGCGAATTTCATGAATAAGGTGGGAGGTAAGGTCGTCCTTCGTTGGAAATTGAACGAAATTTACTGAATTGGGTTACCTCCCCTGAACAAGATTAATAGTGCAGTATTAATAGAAATTATTTCAACTTGTTGATTACCTTGTTTCTAAACGTTTAGCAATGAAACAACAGGATGCCTAGACCGGTTTCTTTCAAGCAATAGTTTTTTTCTGTGCTAATATATTTAATGTTTTATGAACCAATCTAAGTACCTACTTTATATTTAGTGTCATCTGGTCAATAGAACTTCGCTGGTGACCTTGAAAATATTGGCTTGTAAAGTTGTAACAAAAAAAGCGAATATGTGGCACAACATTGCTTCGATCGATCTTGTATTCTCGTCTGATGACTGTAACTGGGCCAATTTGTTTTAATTAAGTAACATTTAGATGAAACAAAAAGCAATTTTTGTCTTGATTGCAATAAGGTCCAAACAAGCTCTCTTCAAAGCTCCCGCAAACAGGCGCGGCGCGTCAGCGCGACACAAAGGCAGCGGTCGTCGCGCGACACGCGGTGCCTTTGTGTCGCGCCAGTGTTTACGAGCGTTCATTGTCGAATGAAATCGAAATTAATTAATAGAAGAACGAATCTGTACTCTAGGAATTCTCTATCTGCCTTGCCATCTTTTCGATAAGCAACCTTGTTGAACGATCATAATTTTAATTATTTTCCATAAAACGGTAATTTTTGACATTTTTGACAGACATGTTTTTTACGTTGAAGTTTTATTTGTGCATTCCTTTTGTTGCAGGTAAGTTGAGACCGGTCATGTCTGTTTACATTCCATCAGGTATAGTATACTTACAAGCACTTCGCCCGCTACTTCGTCCGCGCAGATTTCGTATTTTTCCCTACAAAATTACACACTCTCTCCTCCTGTTTTAAAAGGTATTTTGATCTAAAAAGTATTCGGGTCAAGTTTCAAGTTGGTTGACCAATGGAAGATGATTTTTCATATGATGTATTCCCTCTTTTCACGCGATTCAAACGATTTTCAAAATTGGAGTTTTTTTGGAAAATCTTTTACGGTGTTTCAATAAATTGACAGCCACGCAGTAAAAACCTTTGTAAAATTGGCTATCGCTTTTCACCATTTTTTGAAAGACCCTGATTAACTATTCTTTATTTTTGGTCTTAAGTATGGAAACTCAATAAGACAAATTTTATCATTTACTTAGAAATTACGTGCAAAGTTTCAAGTTTATTAACTCAAGGATTAAAATTCGTATATAATAAATTCACCCCTTTTCGCCCCCTCGAAGGTCGAACTTCCAAACACCCCTTCTTAGTGCTCCCCTACATCATTATTGAAAGCCAGTCCCAGTAGTTTCGGCTGTGCGTTGATATATCAGTCGAGTCAGTCAGTTTCGCTTTTATATGTACTTAAAGATGACGTAGCACCTAGCTTTTAATTACTTTCTTCAGTAAACATATTGAAATGACACTGTCTAATTTATGTAAAACAAATCTGGTTATTTATAATAAAAAAAAAATTGTTTTCAAATCCAATAGTTATGATAATTAATCAAAACATTGATCATTTTAATTATCCAAAACAACACGCGTTGGATTCCTGTAATATGTATATTCCATAATATGTTGGTGGTAAATGTAGGACAGTTGTTAAAATGCACGTTGTTTACTATAATTATATTGAAGTTTCAAGCGTATGTGTACATAATAGTTGGTAAGTACATACGCAACCGCCGAGGGTCAATGATCCTACTTACGTTATACCTACACGAACTAGTACATGCAAACTTAAGTAATGACGGGACCTGTTTTGTGTAACGTCAAAAAATAGCACGAAATAAGATTTGGTTTGGGTTTCTAATTTTGATCAAACATCTCGAACAAACTTAACTATGACTAAAGTCTAAAGAACAATCTGACTTGATCACCAACTACTGAGATGGTTTGTTCTATTTTTATATCAAATCAGATAAAATGTAGAGTCGGCCTTAAAATATGAGGCGTACAGTGCAATGCACAGTGGGAAATAAACCGGCTCGGTCACGGAGGTCACCGAGCTATGTATGGGCCGCGGAAGCACCTGCGAGCGCGTGCCATGACCGAAATAGGAGACTCCACTCTTGACATGGACACGAACCCGACGTATGCCGAACGATATCGTACGGCAACCTTCTTGGAATCGGATAAATAAAATCAATAACCATTAGAGCTTGGAGACCGAGTTACACATAACGGAACAAGCAAGCGTCACGCAATCTTAGATCTAGTAGTTTTAATTTTATTATTTTATCTCTTAGAGGAAAACAACCGAATACAGTTTAATCTTTTCCTCCAACAACCTCAAGAATTTTTAATGAACCAAAGTTCAAGTTGGTTACCAATTTCAAAACACGACTATATGAAAGAAGTCGGACTACTACAAATGAAACTGTTGCCTCATCATCAGTCACAACCAACCGTTTGACTTACAAACTCGTTTCCTAGTGGGATGCCACGCGTTACAAACACAATAACTCACTGACATAAATGGTAGTCCACGTAATTACACTTTCCTTTAAAGGAGTACTAATAATATCTAGTTTTCTAAAGTTCTCACACATTATTGTCTTTTCACTCGCACTTGTAATAATGTATGAAGCGTAAGGGAGACCAAGAACATCGTCGCGGAAGAGTTTATTTATCGATTGGACCTTGACAATCTTGATTAATGCTCATGTGTCCTAATAGTTACTGTCTGTACCAATGGTACGGATTGCTTGACTATTGTTATTTTTCTTCATTACCCAACTCAGCAGGGCCGTGATTCTAAAATCGTTCTATGATTTGTAGTTAAAATAGTAATTGATTGGTTAGAACTTCTATGATTTAAACCACGTAGCCCTAGGTTAGCTTCTACAACTTGGTAACGATGATAAGCAGCTGATATGACTCTTTGTTTCCTTTCATACTCGCATTGTTGTGTTCATGAGTGGGCGCATTAGAGTTTGTTTTTCACAAAAATTGATTGGTTCAAAATATCCCAATGCGTCGTTAATTTTATGTTTTTTATTTTAGTTTTGACACCAAAAATAGTCCGTTGCGAATGTTACGATTAAAATGAGCATAAACGAGCAATCATAAATTAAGCTACTAGAATATTAACTGATTTTATAGTTCTAGTAGATAGAACGTTTCATTTCTGAAACTAGTTTGTCATTAACCTGTTACTTATTATTAACATCCGCCCGCTCTAACAATCTATTTAAGGCTCCCGCGATCAGGAGCGACACGACAGCGCGACAAAAAGGCACCGCTCGACGCGCGACAGACGGTGACTGTGTCGGACTGTCGCGTCGCGCCAGTCCTTACGAGCCTATAAGATCGGTGCAGCAAGTCTTGTTCTGCCATAATTCATCATCTCTATTAGCCGTCGTTTCAGTATTCATCCACTTTCTAGCTAAATCATTTTCTTTCCATCGTTTGTTTTATTAACTAATTACTGTCTGTTAGGTACTTTGCTTTGACTGACACCCATCCATCAAAAATGTCGCCAAATTAGGTATCGTACATTAACTAATAATCGCATTATTAATGACATAGCTTAAGGTTCTTATCGTTGAGAAACTTCTGTCAGTCCGATTTGATGTGCTGTATGAGATGAATTGCTTTGAACAGACACAGTCCTTGACAATGGCTGGCCGTTTGTTTTATGATAAGTATGGAGGTACTGTCTCGACTGTCTACCAGGAGAGCAGAACAGCAAGTAGGCAAATATAGCAAAAATCAAGATGAAGGTTACAAAACTATCACCAAAAAGCATCTAGTTATTTTTTGTAATCTTTTCCTACTTATGCTGCTGAAACTGTTGTCCCGTTTTTCATTTTCTTTCTATGGATTATTTATTGGATGGATTTCTAGTCCACCTTCCATCGATACACTTCCGACTAGATTATTTTCATAAACCTCGCACAAAAAGGTATCTATGTAGTTTCTTTGATCCAAATGACCAACATTTAGTACCGAACTAACGGTTTTATTGAAAAGTTTATCGGTAAATTGACTAAGGTTTAAATAGAATCATCGAGACGTGAAATGAAACTTGAACGAATACTGAGTAAATCGAATTGACGTGGCTCCAACGCTTCCGCAGTTCTTGAAAGGTGAAAGTGGTCTAGAACGATATGATAAGGTGAGCTGCGAGCCTACAACGCTGATTCATTTGCACAAAAATAGCACGCCTCGGAATATCTGTGAAAATAAGAAAATGTTCCGAGTTTCTTATATCTACTATTACTAATCGTCTTTGCTGTAGCATTGGAAATAAAGTTTCCTTAAATTAAAGAGATATCAGTAAGGTAGGTAACAGGGCAGATGAAGATAAGTCTTTGATTGTCATAAAGATAATTTTCAAAGTATGTAATTGGTTCTGATCCTGAAAATGAACGACGCATGTAAGCGTTCGAATACCTGGTTCAAATTCCAAAGACTTAAAAAAAATACAATCCTGAATGTCGTGCGCTTAAAATAATTAAAAATTTCCTTTGTATTTGTACATTTTGGACACAACGTCCTTATCGAAGGTCTTAAACAGACTTGAACTTTACAAACTTGGTAACATAATATAACGAAATCGTCCATCTAATTAGTAAAGGTGAACAATCATTTACATTAAAAGATGTAAAAATTAAGCAATTATTTTGTAGAGCTCTGTAAAACTGACTTCATAATGATTTAAACATCCGTTCGTTTAGCTGTTTCTCGAACATATTCATAATATCTAGATCTACTTTACACGAATCTTCACGTGAAGTTCATTTAGTTTGATGTCAAGTGTTATGTTTGAGCGTGCTCTATCGGCCTTGGTATACTGAACAGCAAAATTAAAATCAATAAAGCTCTAATCTTATGAACGATTAACCTTTCAATCGGTGGGTTCAATTCATCAGGAATCGTCACTGGGCTGGTTCTATTTAATCTGGCTTTAATCTAATAATCGTGTAGACGCAAATAGAATTGAGGTAAATTTAACGATGAACTTATCTGATAAACAGTAGGTAAATAACTTAACCTAAGAAACTAAGATCAAGAATCTAGAGGAGTTCATTAAGGATAAGACAAATATCAATCAGTATCAATAGCTAAGTTGCTTCTGCGCATAATGATGAGATAGAAACGTAATGGAAATGAACCGATCTAAATGCAGCGGGTATCGCCGGATTTGTGTTGCTAACAGATTTCATAGTAACAAATAACTGGTATACATGCAGTATATAATATGAAAATATATAGCTACATTGTTTGGCTTCATCATTTACAGATGTGAGTCTCAGAGACAAGAGTTAGCGATGTTTCTTGAAATTTATAGATTAAAAGTACTGATCTTACAAATATGGACTTAAAACTTTGTCGGTTGCTGACGTTGCAAGTTTTTCAATCAACATTCATTGGAAATGGCGATTGCAATTTGTAATCAAGATAAAATACGTACAATTTAATTTCATATCTACTTATTCTAGTCAAATCTTAAGTTTTTACAGCTGTTCTTGCGGTTACCTGGTCAACAAACGGCGCCTATTACCAAATACATACAAAAATAGTATTCTAATTACAAAGTAGCCATATTAAATTCTTGAAGCCGTTTCAAGTGATTGACGTTAGCATTATTAATTTATACCCGTGCTATAAATCAGAGTATCATGTTAGCAATTACACGGAGGTAAAATCGCAGATTTTTACGTTACGGAAAAAACATTATATCCTAATTACTTCCTACTGTGTATTTTGTTTCTGAATTATGATGTTTTATCAATTATTCGACGGCTCTTTATCACATGGACGAAATTATATTGTTAAAGGAAGCTTTCAACTTACTTGTCTATTTTCTTTCAGGAGAAGATAAAATATCATTTTTAACGCGCTTTTATATCCTTCACTTGTAACTAACTAACTATTTAACTAAAAAACAATGTAAAAAATCATTTGAAGTATATTTTAACCTACTTCTAGTCGTCGTGTCTAGATTTAAGAAAGAAGGTCGTATCGAAATGAAACAATGTATGTTTATGTAGTTCGGATGATAAAACAAAATTTTTGGTATCTTTGAGCTGATCTGATGATGAAACGAGGAGGTGGATAGTGGGACTCTGCAGTAGCTATTAAAGCTATAAAGTAGTTTTTAAATAACAAAAGAAACACGCTTTTATCACGTAATTATAAAATAATTAAATTGATTTGTAATTGTTTTAGTTCTTCTTTTAAAGATATCCTTAAAATCGTGGAGCACTTTTTAATTGTGTGTACTCTTAATTAATTTAAAAAATTTTAACAAATTATTTTTTTATATGCGTGTTGAAAACGTGTCTTTTTTTGTTTTTTGAACGCTGCATATTTGTATACCTAACTAGCACTTCGTCCGCGTGGATTTCGAAAAGAAAAAATTTCGGCTTCCAATGTTAAAACAATTTTTCAAATCGGTCCAGTAGTTTCGGAGCCTATTCGATACAACCAAACAATCAAATCTTTCCTCTTTATAATATTAGTGTAGATAAACATACTACTTTATTACTTTTCTCTACCGCTTGATCCTTTGCGTAATAGGTATCTGTGATTTTTGCCTACCAATTACCTATTATGTAATTTTCAATACATATTTATGTTGATTATTTAATTTCATAGTTAACACACATTTCCCTTTCGCAAACATCCTTGAATAAAATCAACAGATAAATGAGTCACTCAGAGAAGAAGCCATGTGCACTAACACATGTTTAGTTGATTTTCACTAAAAAGTATGCTATAGTTGGTTCTTTCAGACTTTTGTCTTTTTTGATCGGCTCCTAAGGGTCGTAGCCTATATATATATAACCTTCCTCAAGAATGGGGCTATCAATGCAAAAATAACCGTTTGGCAGTTCCAGAGATTAGCGTGTTAAAAAAAAATTAATAGATGCGTTTTGAAAATCTTGATTGGTTGTTCAACATGGGTACAACTAACTCCTTATTTATCCTACGAATCAGCATTTAATTTCCCAGCAAAAGCGAAAGTTCTGTTCAATAATGAATGGATCCTCAACAAAAGCCTAGCGGATTAATGTTCGTTATGAATCACAAGGGTAAAAGGTCGTCAGTTAACGATCTTCCGCAAACCAAGTATGGTGAAAACATGTTTTTTTAACTTATCCACTCCGGGGGTCGAAGTGGCCATCAGCCGGCAGTATCCGGGTTCCACGTGTGTTTCTTAATTGGTAGCTTTGTTCCTTTAACGCTTTTCAAATATGTAGTAGCTAATTAGTTGGTGTAAATGACTCCTTAAAAATTCATTTTCTTAAGGGCTCGGCTGAATATGATTCAAACTTCTTTTGACTTGACTTGGCTTGTTCTCGTTTAACGACCACGAACTTCACCAGCACTTCACCAGCATCCATCCAAAACATAGCGTGTTCAAAACTCATCTACAGATGACTGAGTGGATATTATTGTTCAACATTGCTTTGTCTTCGACATCATTATACTTTTTTCTTTCTTTCATTCTTATACTTATGACGTTTGACGTTTATGACAACCCTGTACAACTTTGGACTTGGATTCACATAAATATACTAATTATCCTATCTCTAGCTGCTAGGTCGCTGATGAAAGCTCACGAGTATCTCCGAAGCGACCGCGCAGTGTTCCTGTGGCGGGCGCCTAGAAAGCGGTTTAAGTCGTGGGTGTGTGAGATAGGAAATTACAGTGTTTATTACTGACGTGAAAGTTGACAATGTTTAACCCACTGTTCACGAGTTTATTCAGATTATCACTATAATTCTTTGGGTTTAGTTTAAAAATAGTTTATTTATCATTTGCAAGGTTTTGATTGACCCAAGCTGTTGCGCGATTGCAGACGAGGCTCCAGCAGCCTAATTGCGTAACACATTAGGAGATTACGACTAATCTGTTTGATTTTGACAGTTCATCAACATTCATTGTGTTATTTACATTGTTGAGCAGATTTTTTTATCGAACTTGTGAAGCAATGGATTAGCAATCTGTTTCAAAACGATTCAGATTCCGATTGAAAGTGTATTACGCAATTAGGGTACAGGACTGGTGCGAACATATCGGTATTGATTGAGACAAGCCATTGATTCAAAATGTGTTGCCAGTACAATAACAACCTACGCAAGTACGCTACATTGTTTCGAATAAAAATGTTTCCTTAAACTGGGTGTATTGATTGCATCGAAAATTTATATAATTAAACTGTTCCAGTTTAGTCTTACCACAGATATTATAATACTACGTACAGATACCCAATCCCATACAAAGAAATGACACCACCCTAAGTCTGGCTATTGAGCTGACAATTTTTCGTCATCAAAATGTTCAACAGATGGCAACATCAGCGATTCACTAATTGCCAGAGACATAAGTTTTACACCGCCATCTAGGAGTCGACCTACTTTTAAAACGTTTCGTGACATCCTTTTTAAATAAAGTTTTATACTTCCGGTTTCAGAAAAATATGTTAATAGATTTATTTTATGTATATATGTGTGGCGGCATCTACACCGCCACATGCGAACAAACGGATCAATCCTGCATCGCGCAAGCAGAGTTTACCGAGCAGATATACAACTTCCCGACAACAATCATCGGGCAGTTGCCCACCAGATACGACATCCATCTGGTCGGAGGATCCTCCCTTTTCCAAGAGTATGAGTGAACTTTACACCCTGTTCCTCATATCTCTAAACTGGTGACCCCGACGTGATGAACGTCAGCGCAGCCTTCGTGCAACTACTTCAGCGTGACGTCATCATCATCACTCCCGCAAGTCACACAGCCAGCCAGCAACCACGGCTTGAACAGTTGTCCTGACCATCAGCATGCAGCGCAAGCGCATACCTGGTCGTCACCTTCAGCCTCATCACCAACCTTGGCACAGCACACTGCACATTCGGCCGGTCCACAAGCAGAGTGCTTAATCCCTCTCCTGGTCGACATCAGCAGTCAGCCACCCCGACTCACTGGGGCATCTTCGCAGACAGTTCCGACTCACCGCGAACTATGCGACACCCGGTTCCAACCCACTGGAACCCAACTGGCATTGGCAAGCATCGCAAGATACAAGACTTAGTCCACTATCGACCTCCGGTTTTCGGAGGGGAGTGATGTGGCGGCATCTACACCGCCACATGCGAACAAACGCATCAATCCTGCATCGCGCAAGTAGAGTTTACCGCGCAGATAGTATATGTATATACAACTTCCCGACAACAATCATCGGGCAGTTGCCCAACAGATACGACATCCATCTGGTCGGAGGATCCTCCCTTTTCCAAGAGTATGAGTGAACTTTACACCCTGTTCCTCATATCTCTAAATATGTAAAGAAATAGATTTAAAATAAATTGTTTCATTTAAATTTGTGACTATATAGGTTATTTTGGAGACAGGAAAAATTGAGTAAAACACCATCTATTGCAAAGAGCTCTAAACAAAATGATTAACAGATGGCTACTTTTATCATTATATGGGTTCGAATTGAAGGTAAAAGCTTATTTTATATGTTTTTGTTGAAAAACGGGTGTGAATATATAAATCAGCATTTAACAAGGAAGTCTTGATTTTTACGAATCTTACTTTAGCCAAAATTCTGCCGTTTATCGCTTTCTAATGATTGTTAATTTCATAATGGTTACCTATGCTGCCATCTTTGATTTTTTTTGAAGACTAATAATTAAATGTTCTAGTTGAGACCCCATGGTCTTACAAATTCTACGGAAAAATTAATACTTCTTATTTTACTACCTCACTGCTCACTAGATTTCGAATTTACAGAAAAAAAACATTATTTTACGAGTGTCTTTGACGTTTTGAGCACCTTCTGTAGGATTATTGTCACTTCCAAAAGTCTATTGACATCGCTTGAAGCTTATTTACGGAAAAAATTACAGTGTGCTCGATTCTCATTATTAAACGAACCCAATTTTAAATTACTTTATTTCGTTGTGTCATTCCGGTCGCCTCGGTCACTGTCCTTATTTATACAAAAAACGTATCTATTACACGCCCCATCGCCCGCCAGCGGTATCTTCGCCTGGGTAACTTTAAGGTTCAGATGATCCAGATGATCAGTCGACTTCATTGCCCAAATTGCTTTGATCATTCATTGTTTTTGCGATTTAGCAACAAACAATCATATTTATGTGTTTGCTAGCTGATGACTGATGGACAGCCCATTAAACGCACGTTGTTAATCGTCTGAACTAGCTCTAACTCAATACAAAGAACCCTACTGCATCAACGAGCTGTCACTAAAACATTGATATATTATGAGGTTTGTTCCGACATTATAAATTATAGGCACTCATACGATAGAATCTTATAGTAATTGGCTGCAATCATCACCCTTATCTGGCATTCGTAGAAAAAATACTGAAACACGTGAATGATGCTGGTGTTGCACGTGTAAACCCGCACATAACACTTGGCGACGTGAAATGATAATTTAAGTAAATTGTACACGTCTTTGTATCTGATGGCTTTCCTGCAGATATTTTGGAGCTGTGTTGATGCACCTTTCTTGTAATCTGTGCTTTTGATACGGTTCCGATATACGATTCGTCTTCAGCCAATGTAAAAAGTTTATGGGTACCAAATGAAAGGAAGCGAATAACACTGAGATTTTTGACTGATGGACTACCAACTAACGTCCGGACAGACTTTAATTCTTCAGCAAAGATAACAAGAGACATGCCAATTAGGAGACCGTAAAAGATGAAGAGTATGCATTTGTGTAGGTATGAAGTTTGTATGCACGATGTTGCGTTTAAAACCAAGTTTACCTGATTAAGATTCCTGGTTGCACTTTATTATCGTGATTGTTGTTTTGTCACTACTTATACGTCAACAGAAACAATTATATAATTACAATACTTTATTTAATTCGATTAGTGAGCTGTTGAAGTAGTGATCTCATTGCCTTGGAATATTAAATAAAGGACAATGCCAAGATTAGGCTCGAAACATGGGTAGCGTCCGACAGACTTTCTATAATAATGATAATTGATAATAAAAAACAGTAAGAATTATACAATATAAATAAAATCTGTAGAAGCCCACCGTTGAAAACTCATTTTAAATAGTTATTCAATATATCAACACATTTCATAATCTACCATTTCAATTAGAAATGTTGCCAATACCAAAATATTTATATCGATACGAAACTGCTCTTGCAAATCGATTGCGAAAATATCAATATAGGACTATGTAAGTGAATTAATTACTTACTTATGTCACTAAACATATTATTATATCAATAAATAGCATTTAGTTACATTTTTAAATATATATTTTACAATAAAGTAATATTAAAAAAAGATTCAATTCGATTATCGATACCGTTTCGCATAGTTTATTCCTATATTGCTGGCAGCACCAGATGTCAAACTTTAACTTGAATCTGTCACTGTCAAAAAGTTGTATTTACTTCTCCCGCGTGATATCACCAGCGACGAAGAGTTTCCGTGTTTTTTTGAGTTTTGTATTGTTTATTACTGTGTTTCAGGACTCCGATTTTCTACTAAATACGTAGTCGTATTTGGCTTTTAAAACGGTACCCGAACCTGTATTATTCATTGCTAAAATCAGATGTATTAAGTGGTCAACTTTACAGATCTTTAACTTTGTTTGGTGTTCTTCTAATAGAAAACTAATTATACCATGTAATTCTATAATTATTTTCATTTTTTTGACATATAGTTCATCTTTGTCGGTTCTGGCCGAGTCTTGTGGGAAACTTTGGCATTCTCCTTTAATTATAAACTAAATCGTTTAAGTACGTATAATTATGTCATGCTCTTATCGCTCATACGGTAACACTTAAATGAAAATTTTGATTTCAATTGTTTAATGTCTATGTAATGACAGAGTTATTTTACATTACCATGAGAATAAAATTCTAACACAGAGTTTTATGTTAAGAATTGATATTTGCAAGTTTTCCAAAGAAAACGATGGTATTTTTATATATTTACAAGCCACGCGTAAAGACGATGAGTTCTTGTGTGTTTTTAAATAGTACTACATGTGCCAAGTAGGTATCTTTCCTTGAATAAATACGACCAAAGTTTACGTTTTCCAAACAGCTTTATCAACCTGCAAATGATCTACATCTTGTATTGTTGAAATATGCAAATCACTGTGACTGAATCTTGGAAAACCCTAAATCCGCAACGTCAGCTACAGGTGCGACTACAGTGATTACGTTATTCAAGGAGTTTCAGCTCTTTCAGAAAAGTTTTTTTTATTTTTATTTGTCAGTTTTGTTCTGGGATTGTGATGTAGAAAAAAAGATTTAAGCAATAGTTTTTGCTTTAAAATTACGAAAATATTAGCCATTTCATATGTAGGTATTACTTAAAATCTACAGACATATTGAAAACTTGAAACCTTTTCTAATCTATGTTGTAATCGGAATTATTGATCAGATTTGTATGAGCTATGTTGAAATATCTGTTTTTAATCATAACAAGCATAATGAGTATTCAATGGATAGTCATACTTAATCTGTCACGCAGTCTGTTTACTAGTCAGTATCAGGACACAACACAAAAAATTGTGACGCCAGTACATTTTTGTTGATGTTTGTCAGTAACCGTAAGATAGAGAGAGACTAATTAAGGCCTCAATACCTAACAATAATAAAGAACCATGTTTCAGTCACCAGAAATATGGTTAGATTTGAAACTGTCAATTACCTTATTATTAACTATAGATTCAGGGTTATTAGATTGTTATTGTATGTTACTTAATACCTAATAATTTGCCACAACTGTACTCGATGCATCGAGTTACAAGCGCCAGGGGGGTTACGGAGAGGGATGTTGCATGATGACCTATTTATGAAGGCCAACATCACAGCTCCGCGCCTGGCATGACCTACTGAACTGGGAACTAGGATATTGGATTATTTTCATGGTCAATAAGTTCTTGTACTAAAACAAGGTTTAACCTAGAGTGAAGAAGTGAACATATAAAAACTTTGAAGAGAATAAGAGTTGAAACTTGCCTTTTACAATCCGCTCTTCACTTACGACGGAAAAGGACTTAAGCAGTTTGCCTACATTTCCTTTGCGACATGCTTCAAGAGTGCTGCAATTAAGAAACTGGCCGAGCCAGTAGGCAGTAACCCTACTTTTATAAACGACAGGCAAACAGGCACCAATAAACACAAGTACGAGACGAACACATTATGTATACTATGATATAGTGTGAACGACTACACTTATAACACCTGCATACATATGAGATTTTAACTAGGACATGTCGCTTATTCACAGAATATATTAATATTTTCATGAATTAACTCTTTTTAACAGCACTAGAATTGTGGCTAATCCTCGTAATTTAAAATGTTCAAAATCTAGACGAAATCTCATCTCAGCTATAATCAGTGTCAAACATGTATAAATTAGACTTTTTTTGTTGTCAGATTGAGAAAATGTAGATGAGATCGTTCTTAAAAATACGGGAATTGCCTTTTTGGTCTAACAGTTAACAGTCCTTCAATGTATGGCAAGCGTTGTTCTTAATACATATAGATCGAAGTTTATACTTATTGTTATTGAGAGCGCATACGACTTACAACTGCAGCAGTATGTGTCGTGAGAACCGCAAATAAAAATTCAACCGGTGTCGTTTTTCTGAGGATGAGTGCACTCACGTAAATTGAAACGTGTAGTCAAAAGTCAACCGTAACACATTCAATTAATGGTGCAATATTGATGCATCAGCTCCCGTTTTATGCAACAACAACGCCATTGATGTGGCAAAATGTTTGAAAAATAAAACAAATTTAAAACACAACACACAAAACATTGAATACGTTATGCATCTTGTGAGGTTTTCCTCGTTCTTGTTTTCCACAATGGCATTCATAATGGCTTTTGTTCGTAATAAATGTATGTCCAGCGCAATTAAAACAAAATCGTTTCGAATTATTTATTATGGACTAGGCTTCAAGAGGCGCCTGCATTCCACTAGATATCTGTGTAAACAACTTAGATAATTCAATGCAATCATTCGTCATGACTTTATTTGGAAGTGTACACAACACTACAACAGACACAAAACCCGGTTTACTGTATAATTGGTAACTTGTTGTTTAAATTTTCAGTTGCAAGGAAAGCTTGGAAAAGCACGGCATTATTTATTTCAATAATTTGGAAACTGTTTGATGTTCATTGGAATGTAATATTAATTAAAGTTGCTCCTTGCCGACTGGCTTCTGGAATTAACCTAATTTCAAATGAAACACAACGCAATGATCACTATCCTTAACTAGCTATTAACTGCGACTTCGTCTGCGATCCCGGATAAAAAGTAGCGTATGGGTTAACTCAGGTCATAGTCTATCTGTGCGCCAAATTTCATTCAAATCCGTTCAGCCGTTTTAACGTGAGCTTAGTTTCGCATTTATATTAAAAGTTACGATTTTACGATGACTGATGTTTTGTTTTGAAAACTAAATAGGTAGGTTACTGCATTCGAAAAAGGACTGGAAATTATTTGTTAAAAAAAAAACACTTTTTACGATCGTTAAATACACATAAAGTCGCATCGCGCCTGCCTGGGGGCCTACCCCGCAGACACGCGCGACGCGGCTTTTGTAGAACGATAACCATGAAGTTTTCATATGAATTGTCTAGATTTGCGTCGCGCCTGTTGGGTAAGCCTTAACTTACTGAATAATGCATGCCGTATGTATATAGGTAACTGCAAATGTTTAACAATCTAAAAGATTGTTAAACATTGTGCCTGAAAAGTTTAAGGATAAATCAATAATATAGAGTGCATTTTTATTTGTATTGGTCAATACACGATATTTTACCTGAAATCAACAACAAGACATAAAATCTAAAACATGGCGAATGGTGTCGGTTGTCAATCAATAAACAATAGTAGTTGGGATGCATGGAATTAAGAAATACTTTTGGGAGGTTTTTGAGACGCTACACTCCGCTGTTACAAATGCTTACGATTTCGAGGCTCATACATACGCATTCATGAATGAACATGTTCTTGCGATAGGACTTAGTTCAGATGAGACACTTGTAGATGCCTCCAATCTTAATACTTTTTGCAGTTATTCGTGCTGAATGTTTTTAAGTCGCTTATGTCATCATATTTTTGATTATGTTAGTCACGACATAATATTTGCTCATGAGTTCCGCAATCAGGTGCATTTTTTGCCACCCGGCTCACTTGCTGATTTGCCTGCTAGATAAAATCTTTGGAGTTCGGAGTATCGTAATATAAATATTTATGAGTTCTAAACCAGAAGTGTAAGATTTGAATGGATTTGAACAATAACACTTTTGGTTACTATGGTCACGTAACATATCTGCAAAGCTTCGCTTTTCAGTTTTGCTTTAACTACCTGAAGAAAACATTTAATTGATTGACTTGTATGTCGAAATATGTTATGTTTTATTTGCTCGCTGCACTATGAAAATTACAACCTGCTTGTAAAAACTTGATGTATGCCTGATATAAAAGAAATCGGCTCACTTCTGTAATAAGCAGTTGTCAAATTCAAATGGTTTGTCGATCAAGTAACCAACATCCTTCAGAGTATTTTGTCGAAAGTTGTATAATTGTCACTTGTCACGTTTTCAATCCTTTTGTTCTTAAAACTCAACGTCTGTTTGCAAATAACTTGATCGTATTATGCTTCCTACCTTTGTCCACGAAGTAATGCTTTAAAATTGTCTATTAGCACTACCATTGTCCTCGTTCATACAACTATTTGATATCTTCAAGGCATTTGCCAGTCTATTGTGAATCGCTTAATCGATTTGAATACTCCATGCACTGAACGACTAATCGTTTTTTTATTGGCTTACTTAAGAAGGTAAAGAGCATTGGCAATGTTTGTTTATCATTACATCATATATATAATTGGTTGTTAATGAGAAACAGTTAAGTAAATGAATAATCTTGATCTGAGGTAAAGTACCCGTTTTATCGTAAGTACCTATAACTATTAAGTGGCACCGTGTCGAGTGAATTATGATGGCATTTGACATTAAATTGTTATTTTTTCTGACTGACAATAGCAAGTAGTGGTTGTGTGATATTTCAATGGAATCTATTGCGATCCTTGGAAACATGCTATTCATAATTCATTTAGGTTCGTGAGCATAAGTCAAAGGACTTGAATGACATTTGCACGAGTCAGTGTGGCAGTCATTACGATCATGCGATTGCCAGAACCATTTCCTTCGTATGATTCCATTTTGTATTTTCTAATATCCGCTCTAAAGTTGCTGATGTAAAACAGGTATAAAAAGAGTTTATAATATCTATTATTTAACATCTTGCACCATTAAATTGTTAAAACAATGACGATTGTATAAACCCACCTGTATTTGAAAATAATCCAAGAGTTTATCTGAGTTTATATTGCAGTTAGGAACTGTATTTTATGACTGAACGTTTCTGGTTTCAACGTAGTTTGAAATCCTCTAGGGTATTTTGAAATGTTTGTTAAAATACCTGTTTCAAACAAATTTAACTTATCGGGTCCATTTGTCTCTCCAAACGGAATAATCTGTGAGGTTTTTACAATTTTTTTTGCTTTTAAACAAGTCTGCTTTCAGTAAGGGCAATATATACCTTTCACCGTTGTCTTACGGCGCACGGTGGCACATAGGTATCAAGCATTTCGTAGGATTGTTAAATGACTGTGCAAACATTGAACCAGTAAGTATACAATCTACCGTACCGCCTTATGTAGCGGTATACTTAAAGCGACCTTTAAACGCTGTGCCAAATCCGTTGTATCACAGAGCTGATGTAGACAAGTAGTTTTTACTTCTTTTCGTATGGTTTTAATATAAATTTAGTTTGTAAATCTAGACGCGGGCACTGTTTAGCATTATGTGCAAGTTCTGTAAGTTTTATGAACTGACCAATAGTTTTTTTTCAGTTCACAAGTTGTTCCAGTTCATGTGACGTACTGCGTACGCACGCGACTTAGTTTTGATTCACAAGACCCTAATATAAATAACGGTACATTATTTTTTGACAGTAGGTATGCCAATAATTCAATAAAGCATGTCCTATAAAAAGTAACAATCAATAGAAAACAAAAAAATGTGAATGGGCCGCTGCTGGCATTAAAAAAAGCAGAGATATATTATTATTTTTTTATCACGAGAAATCATTGAATTTTATCAAACCCTTCATAATTATGTTTGAAATTATTTTATGATATTCAAAAGAGTCTGCACAAGCTAAAATGAATAAGTAACCAAATTAGTATTTCTAATAATAAAATAATAGCTGTGTGTAATTAATTAATTATAATAAAAATGGATAATGAACATTTCATTATAAAACTTTAGAGAATAAAGTTGTTGTGGCACTAGAAAGTTTCTTTACCAACCACCCAATAGAACATCTCAAAGAAAATTCAGATATGATGATATCATTATATGATTTCCGTTAAGGTTTTTGGAGATATCATAGACACAATTACCCTTGTCCTAACAGGCATATTTAATCAATGTTTAGTCAGCGGTACGTTTTCTGATTTAATTAAACATAGTAAAGTAGTATCAATTTCTCAAATCGGATAATAAGAGTGATCCCTCTAATTATAGACCTGTATCTGTGCTACCAGCATTGAGTAAATCTATGAAAAAATCACGCTAGACCAGAAGTTGTCATATTTTAACTCTAAACGGACTTTACATAGTCGCCAGTTTGGTTTCACGAAAGGTAGGTCGCCGATTGACCCCGGGCACATTTTGGTATCCTGGGAGAAGGCCCAGGTCGCAATTGGCGTTTACTGTGACCTCTCAAAAGGGTTTGATTGCGTTGACCATGATACACTTATCTTGTAAATTACTACAGAATTCCCGGACAAGCTGCTGATCTTGTTCATTCCTATATCTATCAAAAAGGAAGAAAAAAACCATACCGGGGCGACGTCCTCGGCGTCCTTAGTTGGGGTTAGATGGGCGTGGCTCAAGGTTCAATTCTTGGCCCTTTTCTATCTGCTTTATATTAATGACCTTCCTTACATGATAGCTAACTTTTCGGATATAATTTTATTCAACGATGATACTTCTTTAATTTTTTTAATAGTTAGAAAAGAAACGGTATATCTTACATGTCAACGATAGTCGGGCTGTTCTTCGAAATCGATCGCATTTTTTACTTAATGTTGTTGACTGATGGTACCATCACTCATTAACGGCATCACTTTGTAAATGTCGTATTGATTGCTCCCAAATTCCTTTTTTTATTAATTTTTTACTCATAATCATAATCTTCTCATTATTGACATAAAAATTTACCTACTTACAATTCTAATTTCAACGCTTTACTAATGAAAGTAGAAAGGATATAAATTCAGATTTGTTACAGTTGTAATGGCAATCATGTCATTTAGTTTAAATAGGTTTTTATTATTTAATTAATCTTTAATATGTGTAAATTCTTTTATATTTTGTGAATGTGAGAACGTTGCTGGCCTTGTAGACTGTATATATGTAGACCATTTTCTAATTTGTTCAGTATCTGGTACTTGTTGACAGGCCTACACAGTCCTCCATTTATGCTGAACTGGGCCTATTTGGCGCATGTGTGCATACATTAATATTTGCTTGTTTTGTTTTTTTTTTGTTTTGTGTTGTGTGAATATTGTGTGCCTAAAACTGGATCAAATAAATTTATTTTCTTTCTTTCCCATACCTAATTTACACTGGAGTTTGGAAACATTGTAAAAGCAAATTATTTTTTGAAGAGTAGGTAACCATATTGTTTCTTGCCGGCTCTTCTCCATAGGAAAAGACCAATCAGGACCGTGCACCTTGCTTGAAAGTTTCATAAGTGCTCATGAAGGTTTTATTAGAAATAAAATATTTTGATTGATTAATTACGTTACTACAGTCCGCGAGGCCTTAGCTGAGCTTTGCATTTGTGTGAGTGATTACCAATCGCAACAATGTGAGCGATCTTACAGCGCTTCAGGCCGATTGTCCGATTGGCTGATTGGCTGATTGCCACGCAAATACTAAGCTCAGCTTAGGCCTCGCGGACTGTACGGAGGCGGACTTAATGCCTTAGGCATTCTCTACCAGTCAACCAAGGATGGTGAAGAGATTAATTGGCATGCACTATGGTTTAAAGGAACAATGATGAAAAGAACTTAAAACTTTAAAATATAAATTGTGGAGAATTAAAAACATCTTAACTTTGTATAGTGGTACGAAACCCTTCGTGTGCGAGTCCGACTCGCACTTGGCCGCTTTTTAAATGTAGTTTTCTTGGTGACCGGTCTCACACCCATTACAAAACAGATCAAAACAATGCCGAGTGCACTGTGGCACACGATTCGCTCAACAAAAGATAATTAAATAGAGGTCAATGTCGTTCGCACGTGTTGGACGGAAACGGCCCAATTCGTAACAAACGGTACGCGAATATGGCAGTTCAATGCTTTGGGTGGCAGAAAAAAAAAATACAGCATGAGCGAATTTTCATAGGTGCAAAAACTTAGGCAAGTTTTTCGCATCGTTTAGATAACATGCTGTCCATAACCATCGCTCGTCTCCAGATTCTCTGTCTTCTATTTCCTTGTTGATCGTATGTATTGTGGTTGTTCGTCAGAACACATGTAGTAAATACCTGTGACTCATTGTATCTAGCAGGTCAATATTTCGTACAATTGAGTCACACTCATACTATCACCCTATATACCTACATACGTACATTTGCTATCGATACTGGTAATTTTTATCTGTCATTCAAGCGATAGCGTACCTATTTGTCACAGACAGTGACTCAGTTCAAACCGAACCAGTACCAAAAGGGGGGTGAACCTGAGGACAATAAAAATCCGTACTTACATTATGTCTTAGTTGCATGACACGATTCTCATAAATAAGCATTTAAAATATACCAAATTGGATCAAAGCGTGCCGCAGTTATGACACCAGACGCCAGCCTATGCATCAAAATAATGTCTCTTCCAATACTTATTTCAATACAGAATTAAATAGAAATGAAAACGTGCACCATGTGTAGCGCCAGCTATATGTATACATAACTTTATAAAGATGGGATTTGTAAGAAGTTATCGTACATAACTTGCACGAAGACTCATAAGTCGTAATTCGTAAGATATGCAGAGAAAATTCTAGAGAGGTTCCATTCTACATTTGAATAGCATATCTTGAATTAAGGGCCACTGTTTTTTGTTCTGTTTGTTTGTAAGTATTTGCACAGACAGGAGTAATTAAAGTTACTGGTATGGTAACTGTCAGCCTGCATCATCTCACTACTGGGCAAAGACGTCCCCACATGACTTCCATTTATTTTTGTCCAGGCCTAATGTGGACAATGCTTATTAGTTTTGTCTAGAGCTCGTCCCGCCATCTTCTCCGTGGTCTATGCAGGATAATCGACAATTCTAGAATAGTGAGAAGACAGAATGTAGTGTTGTAAAGCCTACTACTGAGTACTACTTGCTTAATGACACGAATAGAAGAAATTTAATTACGTTTTCTTCAATTCTTATAAAATTAACCTAGTTTAGTTACATAGATAGCCTTCATTTTCCTTTTTGCGTTATTCTTGTTTGATATTATAATAAAAAGAGCAAAATATTCTATCGCTAGACATGATAACAAAACTTGTCCTTAAGTTTTAATTAATGCTGAAACAAAAACATAAAATACCGTTTTTTTGAAGTTTAGAACAAAACAAAAAAAAATGTTTTAAGTTTTAAAACAACTGGGTCTTTCCAGACGTATCCTTTTACAACAGTATGTTTTCATATCGCTCGCAGTCGCAGAGTTTCACATGCATCTAGCTTTATACATATATTTATTATAGTAATATTATAAATTCGAAACTAACTCTGTATGTAAACTTTTCACGCGTAAACCACTGAACGGATTTCGAGAAAATTTGATAGGAGATGGCATCCTGCACGCGTAGCATAACCAACTTTTGTCGACGGAACAATATACAAAATGACTTGTCTATTGTGCCGTCGACTAAATTCGTTTATATGGTGGTCATAGGCAACATTTTGTCCCGGTCGCGCGTTCCCGTGGGATTATTTCCGACGTCTAAGCGGGGAAGCCGCGGGCAGAAGCTAGTCCTCTAATAAACTTAATTTATTCAAGGTAGACGGTTAATTACACCGGTATTGTTCGGAAAACATTTAGCACTTTCACTATGAATAACTCGGAGTTAAATCGTATTACAATAGGCTAAGTTCTTCCGAGTCGGCTTAGCTGTTTGCCAGTCAAACATGACCTCTATACCTTTTTAGACGCGTCTAGAACAGTGCGACAATGCATCATGTTGCATTTAGTATATTTTATCCGGTAGGTACCTAAATGCACGTTTAAGCTGTGTGCAACTTACGCGTTATTGCAGACAACACATTTTTATTGATGAGTGAGGGATTGGCAGTTTAACTACATACTACCATACATAAACCGTCTAGCCCAGGGTAGGGCAGACTTACACCATCGGCGATCTACAACAAAATGCGAACGACTAGCAAGGCATAAAAAAAAAAGTAGATTATTGCATCGAGCACAAAGTAATTTATTATATAAATTACTTATGGCGAGGTGTATAATCTGCTTTTCTTTCAACTATTATCTACGGGAATAGTAGATAAAAGAAACTCATATCAAACAGTTAAAATAGAAGTATAATTATTGAAATTAAAAGTTATACTTGAGCAATTATTAAACGTAAGGTTAAGAGTTTTGTTGGGCAAATTTATATTTAAATTTGGAACAAGTAGGATAGAAAGGAATAATACGTACGTAAAAAAAAAAATTGGTATCGGCTGGCTGAATAGAGCTAATCCAATGAGATTGGCACCTTTTGGTGCGATAAAAAAAAAACTGTGCAATAATGAAATTTCATACATTTTTATTGCTCTGGAGCATTAAAGACTCGCTTTGGACTGAGTTTTTAGTGTGATTGTGATGAAGTTATAGCATAGTTGGAAGAAAAATATGTTAAGGCATTTATTGTAGGTGCATTTGTGTCGCGCTGTGGCGTCGCGCCTGTTTCTGAGAGCCTTCACGAATGGGAAAATCGATTATTCGGTCCACCACAGCTCCTCAAGGAAGGCCAGCAACGACTTGTGTGATAACACACCCAGCACAACAGACTTACCAAAGTTACTATTCCAATATTGTAACTGCTACAAATCATAGTTACGTCACGTAACACAGCCCTTACCGCCACGCTGTGACAAACTGCAACCGAGGTGAAATCGTGGCGAAAGCGTTTACGCAACCGCCACTGTTCCTAAGCAGGAACTCTTACTTGCTAGATCAGAAACCTGGCCCTGCACAACATGCGTCAGCAACATTTCTGGGTTAGAACCAACCTCCTGTAATTTAGATAAGGTTAACGTAGAAAATAATTCAGATTTAGAAAATGGCAATGTCCATTTTTTGGAAAATGCTTGATGACGAAACGTAAATAGCACTTTCAAGAGTGGTTTTTCTTCATTATTTTTACTCGCATTTGAGGTAATCTCATCTTATTATCTTTATTAACTTTATCATATTATTAACTTTACCTCTACATCATAACGTCTGGTTTATTGAACCACTCTCTTGCCCTTAATTGTTCATCGATTATTTAGATCATGTTAATGTTTCTAACACTTTGTACAGCTAATTTTTATTTGACCCTCGTTCTCACGTCAATTTCCAAGATGCATTTGCAAGAAAAAATACTACATAGGTTGAAAATTGTTACGCAGCACGCAGAAAGAAAATAGGAATGATATATTTACGTAGAGTTTAATTTGCATTGATTGTCTAATTGACGTCCAGCAATAAATGACTGATTATAGGCCTTAAATGTTGGCCTTTTTGTTCATCAGCGAGTAACTGTAGACTGTGATCGTAATACCTATTAATTGCACAATTTCTATACATTTGGTTACTCCACCGTCTTATCTTTGTAATGTCGATGTTGTGTGAACTGTTGTGCTGTTATTTAATTTGATACGTTTAATTTGATCTTTTGATGTCAAGTCAAGCTGAAAAATGTACGTAGATATTACGAAATTAAAATATTTCTTATTTTGCATTGCCTTGGATTCTAACTGCAGTAAGCTACAGGTACAAGTAGGTACTACAATTCTCTACTTTCTTTTCAGTGACGTTTTGAGCGGTTGAAAATTAATTTTGACAGATCTGTGATTTAATATATATATATACATATCTTATCCAACGACAGTTCAGCGACACATCTGTAAAATTTGATGTATAGCGTATTGTTTGAAGTAACACCTTGCTATACTTTTCATAAACTGCAAATGCAGTCTGCAAAATATCACAAAAGATTCTAGTTGTGTGTCTGAGTCTGTCTACCAAAGCAGACAGCCCGGCCCGCATACATATTAGGTGTATGAGAGTGCCACTTTCCAATGACGGCTCTGATCAAAATACAAAACACATACATATAATATGACGGTACAGTTTAACAATGATTGTGCAACGTTGTTTTCGTTGTTAATTTATTACGACATTTTCGTTTTGGGCGAATGGCATCAGGATTTTAAGTTATTGCGAAGGTATTGCCGAACCTCAATCTGCAAAATTTGCTGAATTATCCTGTCGAAGTAAGTAAACGTGTATTTGAAAATTAACCTAAATAGAAACGTATTTAAATCTGTTGCTTTTTGGTAAACATTCAGTTTCATGAAATAACTGGAAATTTTGTAATCAAATAGACTACCTATTGTGTGTAATGAATATAAAAAAAAACAACACAGATGGAAAACAGCGCGCGGAAGTTGGTAACCGGGCCACTGGTAAGGGCAATGTCCATCTGGGTACGTGTTCATGGACCGATTACCCAATTAAACGGCGGCTTATTAATACTGAACGCATACAGGTTATTGTAAAATGATTTAAATATTAAATCACTCGTTAACACGGCGCTCGGTGATGGACTGAATGAGTCATCGTTTTTTTGAATCGATTATTTATGTGAGAGGATGTCGATTTGTCTATTTAAGTGTTTTGCAGATATTTATATTTCATTTACGCAGTTAGTATCGATTTCGCTGTAAACGTCCGGTTAATAGAAATGTGGAAAGCTTCGCGATAGAGTTTAGCCCTTTTGAAAGTAACTTATTTAAAAGTACATTGAATTATTCAATTGACGAAATGTGTCTGTTATATAGGTACACCTCTGCCTAACCCTTCTGGGATTTCAGGCGTGATGTTATGTTATTAGTTTCTCGTTTCTCTGCTACACTGAAATGTTTGTCCTACTTTAAATAACACTTGTCATAAAGCTCAGGGTAACATTTACTTTGCAACTCTACTGACCATGTTATCTAAATTGTGAGTACATAGTTTGTTTTCAGAAGATTGACGTGTCTTGCTCGATATAGGACAACTAGCGGTACAGCATGAAACCGTAATACATGCATAAAGTATGTCTTGTTTTTATATTTAGACTCTTTGTTAAAAGTAAAACGTGTCGGGTTATGTAAAATACTAGAGATTACGTCTTCCTCACAGTATTATTGATTTGCTCTCGGCTGTTGACACATGTCAAGTGATTTGCATTTTTATTGCGGATATACACTTGAAGGAAAACGAATTTGTTAATCATAAACTCGCGTTTGAGAAGCGATTAATTACTATTCGTGTATTTAAAACAAATTCTTCGCAAGAGTGCACTTTATTTCATCCAGCAGGGCTAACATTACAAGCACGAGAACGCTCTCTATCTCGATTTGTCGAAATTTGTCGTCGTCGTATACGATTTTGACGTCATCCTAATGCCTAACATGACCGTTCTATAGTAAACTCGGAAAAGGCACTTTGACACTTCTGTTTCTCACGACGAGATACCGATGGATGTAGCAAGTTATTAAAAACAAATAGTTTATATCATTGCAACATTGGTATGTTTAACGCATGGAATTAGTACGTACTATATTGATTTTACGTCCACCTCTTTTAATTTATGTTTAATTCTATAAAACCACACGACATGACATTTTGACTGTTTTTCTTTGGCATGCTAAAATTAAAATTTTAAATTTGTGGCACTTAGGTATAATACACACTAGGTAATCACCACAATTGATAAATCGGCCGACGACGGTCACAATTCGACAAAGGGGAGGTTGATATTGTAACAATCACCATAAACCCATGATATTGCTGTTACCATATTGTAGAATTAACTGGCGATGTTCGTTATTAATTTGCGTAAGTTTGAAATTGCCATACAGCCATAACTTCCTAGATTTCGGTAATGTTATTTTGGATACAAAAAATAATTGCATCATAATTTTGTCTACTCTTCTCGCATTGTCAAAATGCGAGATAATTTAGGTGGTCATGCTAGGGTTTAACGAGAAAACATCAATTTTGACAGAACGAGTCTAGTATTTTGTATGGCAGCACTGTCAGAAAACGAGAACAGTGACAGATATGGACGCGACGAGAAAAGAGAGTAAGCTTTTTTTTTTTTTTTTTTTGTGTATGGCATCTCGTAGTTGACCTTGAGAGGTCGTGACTACTTAACCGGACTATCCTGTGGCTGCCTTAAGCGGACTCAAAGCCTCCAGCCAGGGGCGTAAAACTACTTATATTATTAAGCGAACGCTCGCTAAGGGCACCCCCTGTGGGGTACGGACCTCGGCTTAGGGCGTCGCTGACGGGAGGACAGCAAGATGGGACAGGCTGGATCAAGTTTAGTTGATTATTATTAATCGGGGAATTTAAAGCTACAGGCTCAGCTACGGCGCGGGCTGGCACTTCGTCGAGCAAGGGTCGGGGGGGACAATTACGTCGGGATCTTCGCGAGGAACCTCGGCGGCGAGGTCGGAATGTCGGTCTGTGTTTGTGCACTGTACTGGTGGCCCTACTGCTCTCCTGAATGAGAGTTATGTGGTCATCGGGATCGGTGAGGACATGCTTGGGACGGCGGACATGACTAATGGAGGAGGGAATATAACTAGCGGCTTTCACAACCAGAGGGTTGCGGTGATTCGCGGCGGTCTCGAAGAAACGCTTTGAAATGCGTTTCATGAACTGACGGATAGTGGGAATCTTGAGGTCAACGTGAAGGATCTCGTTGCGAACGTACCAGGGGGAGCCTGTTATCCTACGGAGGAACTTGTTCTGGAGGGTCTGCATTCTATGGAAGCGAACGGGCTTGGCGTGTGCGAAGACTGCACTGGCATAGGTCATGATCGGGCGGATGCACGCTGTGTAGATACGCATTTTGCACTTCAGTGACAATTTGCTACGTGGATTGAGGACAAAGTGAAGTCTACCTAGAGCGAAGGCGGCGCGCGAACGAGCCGCCTTAATGTGCTCTGAAAAAGAGAGGTGTTCGTCTAGTACGACACCCAGGTATTTGGCTCGCTTCTCCCAAGGGATCGGCTTGCCGAACATGGTGATCGGTCGAGGGGGGCAGGGGGTATGACGCGGCTTCGAGAATAGAACCGCTTGACTTGAGGGACTCCTGCGCGAATAGGGTGGGGGGAGGATAGCGCTCCTTCGATGAGATAACGGAAGGTGCGATTCGACAAAAAGTCCCGTAAGATGAGCACGAGACGATCTGGCACACCGAGTTGGTACAGCTTATATAATAAGCCGTTGTGCCAGACTTTGTCGAACGCTTTCGCTATGTCGAAGAAAACAGCACCGGTCATCAAACCTCGTTGGAAACCGAAGTTGATGTGTTCGACTATACGGTGGACCTGTTGTACGCACGAGTGTTGGGTTCTAAAACCAAACTGTTCGTTGGGGATGAGGCCCTTTGTCTCGGCGTAGTCTCTGAGGCGCTTATAAATAAGCCTCTCATAGATTTTGCCGAGGACATTGAGCAGACTGATGGGGCGGTAACTACTAGGCTCTGACTTTGGCTTGCCGAGCTTCGGGATACCGATGACGGTGGCTTCTTTGAATGCCTGTGGGAAGATGTTGTTGCTCAGAGCACCATTGAAGATGGTGGTCAGTAGCATTATCAGGTGGGCAGGGAAAAGTTGGAATACCCTATTGGTGATTCCATCTGAGCCGGGGGCTTTACGAGCCTTAAGACCTTTGATGAGGTCGTGCACTTCGTCGGGCGTGACTGGGGGCAGTGGATACTCTGGATCTTCGACGGGAGGGAGGGAGGCTCTATGTTCGACTTCAGCGTCGACCTCAGAGAGGTGAGCTTGGTCTACTGGTTGAGAGCTAGGCGAGCATTGGACTTCTAGAGTGTCGGCTAGAAGCTCAGCCTTGTCGACATCATCGAAGGCGATGGTCTTGTCGGGACGGATCAGAGAGAGTAAGCAATTGTCGCGTGTGTCATGTTAGCCCTGCTGGTGGTGTTGTTTGTACCCTACATAATTTTGTTAGATATACATATCTAGCGTTACCGTTATTAATGTTGCAAGTAATTTTAGTATTTCTTGGTAGAAATACTAGAATTATCAATCAATACCAGCTGTCTGTTCATGAACAATATCGATCTTTAGCTACATATACTTGTTCCTAAGAGGCGTAAAATGCAAGGGTTGAAACTAAATGTATGATGAAAGAAAACTTTAAGACATTAAATTGTTAATGTTAATTTCTCTAGCGTTTCGACAAATAAACTCAACCGTAACTTCCTATCAAATTAATAATATTCCGTAGCACTTGACGGTTTCGTTGCGCTTGCGCTACGTCCGGTTCAAAAGTCGTTTAATTAATAACGAAACTGTTCTAATAAACAGGTTCGTGTTTGTCCCAGCATTTCTGCACTATACGTAACTATCATTTAAATTACTCTTTAACGTTAACAATTCAGTAAAAGTTGGCTCGAAGAAAAAAATGTAAGTTGGCTGTTATATGGTCTCACAAGGCGATAATTGTATGACTGGCCTGCAAAATATACATAATTTATTACATTTATTTTATGTAGCCAAAGCATCTAAACCGCGCCAAACGTATTACGCTTTGGCATTAATTGTTTGGGAGTTGGGAATGATAAACATGATTTAAAATTCTTTCATCTAATTCGGACTTCCAACAAATAAAAAATAATGTAAAACTCAGAAAAATTAAACAAGTTCTCCTGGCAATTACGACAATTATTAAACAAAATAACAATTCGTTACTAAAGATGTCCGCATAATTAGCTTAACTGCATGTGTTTTGCAGTGCGGCCTGATTGATGCAGTTCGAAACCACGACACGATTATTTCATCGCTCGATCGGTATGTTGCCGCAATTTCGGTTGCCTAAACGAATTACGAGTATTTGTGCCATCCGAATTGTGCCGTATTTAAGAAAGAAGCGGCAAGCGGTTGAGCAATCCATATTAGCCGTAGAACCGATGACCGGTGGAGTAGACGTGTTTTAGAATAGAGACCGCTAATCGCCAAACGTAAGGTAGGACGCCCTCAGGCTAGATGGAGCGACGATCTTCGCAGGGTGGCTTGTAGCAGTTGGATGAGACTTGCTGATAATCGAGCTGAATGGCGTGGAATTGCAAAGGCATATGTGGCCATAGGCCTCTCCAATTGCCAATTGAACTTTTGGCGTCCACTGCTGGAGCAGTGCGACTCTAAAAAAATCTATTACGTAGGGACGGTATTTGTGGTTTTATAATTTTTAGACGATCAAGCGTATTCATGTCGAGTAATTTCCTCATTTAAAGAATAAAAGATAATCATCTACTTAACGATTCGATTAACTTGTAATAACCAAATTAAGCGATTAATGCTGCCGGAAGACCATTTACTAGTAATCATTCAAAATTTTAAAAAAAACGCTCCTGTTTATGTCTTGTACCGGCACGTGACTGGTACCACTGTACTCCGCTCGTTGTAATCACATTGTGATATCGCCAACTATTTTTAATAAGGCATTCTTTTTGTGGCATATTAATGAAGTGTTACGTACTGCAGGGTAGGTACTCTATTTTCGTTTTGCAAGCCACGACATGGTCACGAACTAGATGTAATCGATATTTAATTATATAATCGCGAGCGGACCTTCGCAATCAACTCTGAATAATTTCTGTTTTGCTCATGTTTTGTATACAATACCTTTTTCGGATGACTTGACATGCGTAACACTTGTCTTGTTCTTCTGTAGTCCTTAGAGAAACTAGACAGAAATATTTTTTTTCTCCAGAGACATGTCAATCAATATGGAGCCCAGAGGGTTTTTGAGCAAGCTTAAATTGGGAGAAAAGTTGAAAGCTAAGTAGGTGTCTCATCATGCCGCACCTACTCAGCTACCAACTTTTCGCCCTGCATATGCTTGCTCAAAAACCCTCTGGGTTTCCCTATCATTATGTTACTGGTAACATTATTTACGAATGAAATCTAAAGTGTATTTCCTACAATCTTATTCATAAGACAATATTTATTTTCTTCCATTATCATTAAGTACATTCCGTTTCGTAAAAATTACGATATATTAGGAATACATAATGTTAATTCATCAGATACGAGATGAAATCGAAATGATGACGCCGCACACAAGTTATTGTCAGCTTCCACAGACTCTGTTACTTTTGATATTCGCAAATCTTTAGAAGCAAGCTCCGTATCTTGTTTGTTAAACACTGCTTTTGTACATATTATGTTTTTAACGTGATATGTATACACATAAAGACCATTTATTATACCGACCAGAAGAAAGGAACTGAAAATACGTAGAAAGGCGATGCTTATTTCTAAAGAAATCCATTCCATTATACCTGCGATAGGAGAATGTAGATAGAAATGTAGTTAACTAACAAGCTTAATTATACATTATGTTCCCAAACAAAGCTATCCATCATCTATACCATTTAATCTCTGTTTAGCTAATTATTTTCATTTATTAAATTTCAGTCCAACTCTAATCGTTTACTTACGATAATTCCATAACTTTTATTCCGATAACAACTATAAAAAAAGGTTGTAGTTAATTTTGGGAATGGCGTTGTGAAGACATCAATTAGTTAAAATGGTAGTTAGTTTATGGCTCATTAGTTCCTTATTACTTGTTGTAAACCATAAGAGACGCAAAATATTTATGGAGTTTTCATTTTTGAGAGATTATTAACGTTTCTTCGGTGCTTTCCAATCTGAGCTCCTATTTATAAACAGTTTACAAAACTATTAATCGCAAATTCGGAATTGATTAAGTTTTTGAAGAAAATGTGTATTTATCCGGTCTTTATAGATCGGTAAAAAAAAACTTGGTCCATACGCACCAAGATTTCTCTGACCTTTAGTAAATACGCAAATAGATACCTTTCCACAACACAACCCACGTTTCTCTACACCCTATGTTCGCCGTTGCCGATACGCAATTTCATCCACTTTACCCAATTATATACATTCCCACATCGTCTGAACCTGGTTAGTGGAACAAGCTTTTTCAACCAACATTAATTTACATAAGTTTATGTATGTTTGCGGCCGTAGACTGCATTAACACAACCTAGTAATTACACATCAGAATCTGTGTTACTGACTGCCAGTCTTTTATGGCAGGAACTTCATGAGTAATGGACACGAATTTCTCTGAACTATTTCGTAAAAATATACTCTTGCACTGTTCCTACCTAATTTTCATTCAAAAATTTCCATAGTGACGTCACTACCTGGCTGCCTCATTTTACGAGGGAAAGGGTTTAGTAAATTGTATTGTTAGAAAAAAAAAATGAACCTTTCCTTAAAAATACGCTTTTTCGTACGATAAGGTTGGTAGGCTAAGCTAATAAGTTCCGAGCGCCTGGTCGTTTAAACATAGCCATTAACGTGGAAGCGTTTCTTGACGCGAGTAACTTAGAATGTTCAGGCGTTTATGTTGACACTTGACTTATATTCATTAATTCGATTGTTTTGTTTAAGCTATGCAAACTTTTATGAAAACAAAATTTTTCAAATAAGTTGAAAAAGGTGTGAACTACTACAAAATATCACACTTGACTAGAGCCAAATGACTACTTGAAATTCTGAGCGAGCAAACATTCTGTAACGGTTAATGAAAATTTGTTGATTTGTTGAAAACACTTTTTCTGACTATTTTCTAATGGAACAATGTGAACGCACAGGTACAAAAAACACACATACAGATAACTTTTTTAGGAACCCAGTTCTAAAGTGTTAAGTAAGACCAACGCTAGTCTAGTTTCAAGTAAGTCTACCCACGTTCGAGGCGCCGCGTTGGCCCAATTCGGACGTGAAAGTAGGACTGCAAACTGATCTAATGATCAGTATAAATAGTCTGTACGTAACGCCATAATTAGGCTGATCAAGGAATTGTTTCTAATTTTAGTTTTGGAAACTTATTGTGACATGTTATTTTAGCAGGAATCAATTCTTGATTTTTGAAAGGTTAACCTCAAAAACTATTGAGGATTCTATGAATTCTTGGGTGTATTTTGCAATGCTCTGTACAATATGAGGGTATTGTAAAAGAAAACATCTAGAAATATGAAACAAGAAATTTGTTGAATATATTTTTTATAAGCCCGGCGGCTCATACTCATTACTGCCCTTTGAAGTTGCCACAACATTTTACGAATACTTAATATCATCAACTTCATCAGTAACATTTAGAGGCTGACATCTAAAGGGATGACATAAGAGCGAGAGTGAGCTCTTTTTAATCTGTGGCTCATTTCGTAAGTATTTACGCAATTATTTGTGAGGAGCGTTTAGCTTTACGTATGTGTATAATACCCTTTATGCAGCGTAATGATGATGAGTTAAAATGTTTTCTAGGGACATTGAACAATGAGGAATGATTTGCAACGTCTCTGTAAGGAGCAGACTTCCCCCCATTTTGAAAGATCTCTTTTATAGGGCAATATAACACTTTTGTTCCACCACGTCTTTGTAAAAAAAAAAAACACAAAATTTACTCGAGTTTGTCTGTAAAGGCGAATGCAATAAGAGCAAACCCTGAGAAAAAATAACTAGAACGGCATGATAAAGACATTTAGAGAACAGCAACGTAATTAAATCAAGTTTGTGTCAAGTTTCGAAGACATGGTGTCATTCACCAACCCGCACTGTCCCGCGTGGCGGGTATTGTGACTGAATATGCTGTGATATGAGTTGATAGATATAATTATAATCAGCAGCTTTTACTGACGTAATATCTGCATAGAAGCAGCATCTGGAAGGTTCTAGAAGTCAAGAAGCTGTGTGTATTAGCAAGATCATGTAAATGGACACTAATTAGTGTGACAAAATGAAACGCAAAGTTGATAAATAAGGCCGCATGCAGAGCAAAGGCCTACCTTTCTCTTTTCCACTCTTCTCTGATTGAGCTATTGTGGACCAGTCCTGTCTGTGGGTGACAAGCTCGTCCTGCCATCTGCTCTTGGGTCTGTCTCAATGTCACACGTTCTTTTCGGGGTCCCACATGGTGGTAGCTTTGGCCCATGATTCGTTCGATGTGTCCGGCCCGGTCACACTTAAGCTTGGCTGCTTTTTGAGTGACGTCGGCGATTTGTGTTTTGGAGCGCAGCACTGTGTTCCTAACACGATCCGTTAAAGTAACTCCAAGTGTATTTTATTTTCATAATAATAGTTGTTGTTAGGCCGCTGTAGTAGTAAACACTCTGAAAATTGCAAGTGTCTACCTATGAAGCCTTAGTAATAGGCAGGGTTGCCAACTTCTCCAGCCGCCATAACAGTACAACACATTTAATCTGGTCATAAGTAAGTAAGAAAAATAAAACACGTTAAGTATCCATGAAAGAGTTATAATTAGAAAAATACAGATGTATCAACTTAACAGGTGGGTAAAAACAAAAATATAGGTGTAGGAAAATTATTTTTTTTAAAATTGTACTTGCTCTCGCTTTAAACATAAATGACAAGTAATTTTCCTGCATCTGTTCCTATAAATTCTTCAAACTCTGAACAGGTTATAATATTGGACATCACCATAAATTCCGACTTCACCATTTCGACTTTCAGACGATTTCTTTCGTCCTGCCAAATATTTTTCATGACGCTAAATATGCGTTCTACAAACGCATTTGAAGGTGGAACCGCAAATATTGTCTGTACTATTCTTAGAAGACTGTTTGGTATGATGGGGCTTGAGTTTTTTTTTTATTCAAACCACAATAAATCAGCTCTCTTTGGATTTGTTTCCTGACTCCGTTGGTCCGTGCTATTACTAGTACTTTGTGGTTCTACAGTTTTTGGTTGTTTTTTTTAGCTCCTGTGAACCACTGTATTCAGCAAACAAATTTCTGAGAATAGTTTATCGCCATCAAATTTAACACCTAGCTTCTCCGCAACCATGACTACGTCCGTGAATTCCAGCTCTTCTTTCAAATTGAATGGAGTACAGTTTACAAAAAGAAGTGTCGTTGAAATCAAACCACGTCGTCAAATATTGTAATGCTTGATCATACACATTCTTCGCATCATCTATATACTTGATGCGATTTCCGGGCGTAAGTTTCGACAATGATTACAACTAACTACCTACGCCGCCTTCACCGGCGAATTAGCAACGTCGCGTTCACAATTTTATCTGACCGGGACATATTGCATCCGGTCGGAAGTTAGTGACCTGACCCCAACAATTCCTTCTAACACTCAACAGTCCTGTGCCTACTGACTACATAATATTTAAATGGGATGACAAGAGTAGAGGACTCGAGTTCGAGAATACAATACTTTCATATTTATTTTGATAATTATGTGCGTTGCAGTAGCCGCTGTGAAAAAATCCAACTGTACCAGTGAGACAGATTGAAAGCAGATTTCAGCATTGTTAATGTAATTGACATCACAGTATGAGTTAACCCGTAGTTCAACTGTGTATTCATTTTTTTAAAGCGTCTTAACACTGACATCATTTTCATTAGTATCATTTAAAAAGTAATTGATGGTCCTTAGAATTGAAGGAACATTACGTAGGTGTAGGTAAGTACGTACTTATTATTATAACTATGGTTTTAGACAATTCATATCAATAAAAATAACATCACTTACAATTTCCAAACAAATTAAGAAAATTGATGAGTAATAAGCTAATTGGGTATTTGAATTGCCTTGTAAGTTTGTTTTTTAAATTTACTAATTAAACAATAGATTTTCTATGAAGATATAAGATGAAATTCCTATCGTTATAAGAAACGTGATATTAATAAGCTGGGTTTCTGTTAAATTAATCTTCCTTTGACTGTTTTGCCTGCCGAAAACATACCTCGATTTGATTTATCATCCAATTCTATCCGTGTTTTCTGCTCGTGAATAGAACTGAGTTTCGTATTTACCTTGATCTCTTACGTTGTTTCTCTGTCCCTGAAACCATTTCTAATCTTCCTTACTGACTAGTGAATACAGCCTTGGCCCTGACTTAGGAATCCACGGCCAATTATTCAAACTTAATAAGATTGCCTTCGAAGCCGCGGCTTCATGATGACGTTTTTGGAATTATATGTATGAAAAAATTGGTCCTGAAGTATAATCTAGTAACGTAATCCATTGCAACGATAATACTTGACTCCTACATAAATATATCATAGGTGTTTGGGTAATGATGGAAGATGTGTCTTATATAAATACATACTGACGCCTGCATTGCCTTATTATCATGTAAAGCAGTCCAGTTACTTCGACCCTCTTAGATGCTTCTCTTTCAGAAACTAGCGCTGACAACCGCATCAGCTGTCAAGGTTCCCGTCTTTCATAAGAGGTCACATGGCGTTGAACATAAACATCTCAGTGCATTACATAAGGCAGAATGAAATTATGACACACCCATTACGTGGTAAATATCGAATATTAAGTAACGATATTGTGTGTGTTTCTTAGTGCCGATAATCCAGTCAGGTTATTCGGTGTATCCGTTTTATTGGGCTGTTCGGTAATAAGGTGTTTACGATTGTTGCTTGTCTGGTTTGTAGAACGCTCCGCAACACCATTACGATAATGTAAGGCGCAGTACTTCTTGCCGAACATAAAACTGAATTGAAGCTTGTTAAAGACTTGATTTTAATTAAAACTTAGTGCTCAGCTGGTGGTCCATTGGCTACATTTCTCATCGAAAAAGAAATCCGATCTGAAGCTAATCACTTATTAAATGAATACAAGAGCACTGTTTCTCTGAAATGAATATAAGGTACAGTCGAGTTCACTAATACACTTGGGAGCAAATAAATCGAGCCACTACCTTTTTTCACGTAAAATGGTAAATATTTTTGGGAATATGGAACGTATCAATTCGAACTATATATCGCCTAAAAGTTAAGTTAATAACCTTAACAATGAGGGTAAATTATTGAATAATAACCTTATTGAATGATAAATTATTGGCTCTGCAAGAAAAATGGTAATTTTGATAGAAAATTTAGTAGGGCTAAAACAGTCCATAAAAACAATAAAAAACAAAATTATTGCAAAAAAAATATTCTTAATAACTGGTATTACCCCCCCGTGCCCTGATGCATTCTTGTAGCCTATTAGTCATCGATCAGAGTTACGATGACATATTGTGGTATGTTCTCCCACTCTTCAAGCACAGCGACTTTAAGCTCGGGAATGGATGAAACAGCGGGAACCCTGGCTCGGACTCTCCGTTTTAGCTCGTCCCATAGGTGTTCGATCGGGTTCAAATCGGGACTTCGTGCTGGCCATACCATTTGTTGAATCCCGATCGCAGACAAGTATTCCGTAACGATCTGCGCGGTATGAGGTCTCGCATTGTCATGCATAAACAAGAAATTTTCTCCGACAAAACCAGCATACGGCATTACGTGGTCTTCAAGAATGTCAGTTATGTATCGGTCAGCTGTTAATCCACGTCTACCACTGCCATCGTTGGCGGGGTCGACGAAGACAAGTTCCGTTTTTCCGTCTAGAGAAATTCCTCCCCACACCATACAAGAACCACCACCAAAACTCACAGTTTCTCGAATGCAACATTGGGCAAATCTTTCACCAGGACGTCTATACACTCGGTTTCTCCCGTCATTGCTAAAAAGACAGATTCTTGACTCGTCAGAAAACAAAACTGACCTCCAGTCTTCTAACGTCCAATTAATGTGTTCTCGAGCAAACTCCAAGCGAGGTCGGCGATGAGCTACAGTCAATTTTGGGCCAGTTGCTGGTTTGTGTGATGTTAAATTTCGTTCCTTTAGTCTTCGTCTCACTGTCCACCTACTGATTGCGACACCTCGAACGTCACGTAACGCTTGCTGTAGCTGAACAGCATTAAGTCCACGGTCGCGCAACGAATTGGTTGCAAAAAAGCGGTCGTCACGTTCTGTTGTTGCCCGTGGTCGGCCAGTTCCAGGTCGCCGAACAAAAGCACCAGTCTCCAGATACCTGCGGTATACCCGCTGTACCTTTGAACGACTCCAATGAAGTCTGCGTGCCACTTCACGTTGTCCGTGTCCAACCTCAAGTAAAGCTACAACTTGGGCAGCTTCCGTCGGTGTAGTATCCATTTTATCAGGTTATTTTGATTACACAGACACAGATAAAGACAACAATAACAAGTAATATGGGTATGATTAACAAAAACCTCAAATTTAATCTTTTCTTAACAGAGTACAATAAAAATGTCAAAAGCAAATTAAATGCGATAATTTTATTCTACCCTTTAAACTTTAATTAAAATGAAATTTTGACAACTAACTACCCTCATTGTAAAGGTTATTAAATACCCTTTTAGGCGATATATGTTTCGAATCGATGCGTTCCATAATACCAAAAATAATAACCATAATGCGTGAAAAAGGAAGTGGCTCGATTTATTTGCTCCCAAGTGTATATTGGCAGTGACAATGTTTCAAAATATTGAAAACGTTAAAAGATCATAAAGTTCTGTACGAACTCTAAATATCAATAAAATGTTATATAAACTTTTCATAGGTATATTACGATAGTGCAGTCAAAAAATCTGACTACTCTTCGGAACATAAATATCTAAATACGTTACTCTAGATTTCAATATTTAGTGCACGCTAGGATTTGTAAATATCTCTACAGCTTTGAATATTCAACTAAATGGTCTTTACCATTAGATTTAATTTTGCTTGCCGTTTGCCGTTAGTAATAGGACTGTACCAATCTGAAAACTTTTAAATTCAAAAATTTGTATTTTTAGAACACAGGTAAACAAAAATAACAGATGTCAATATTAATAAAATGAAGCGAAGCGCCGACCAGCCCGCCGGTTGAACGCGTCCCAAAGGTTCATGGAAACTCGGCTGGTCCGGGGATACCGCACGGTCTCCTGTGAGGAGCCTCCTTGCCGGATTGCCGCCATGGGATCTGGAGGCAAAAGCCCTCGCGCACGTATGGGAGTGGCGCGAGTAGGCAAAACGCTGGGGCGTAACTCCGCTGCCAGCACAGCGGACAGAGCACCGGCGGGATCTCATGGCGACATGGAGGGTGCGATTTTCACAACCCAGTGCTGGGCACGCCACTATAGCGGCGATAAGTCCTTTCTTTGAGGAGAGGTTGGAGAGGCGCCACGGCGTCCTCACCTTCCGCCTGACACAGGTCCTTACCGGACATGGTTGTTTCGGGAGGTTCCTGTTCCGTATAAGGTGGGAGGAAACGCCCGGGTATCAACATAGTGTGGATCGCCCGGAGGACACGGCGGAGCATACGGTGGTCTGCCCAGCTTGGGCGGAGCAACGCCGTGTCCTCGCGGAGGCGATCGGCGGCTGCGATCTTTCGCGTCCGGTCCTGGTTCAGGTAATGGTTCAGAGCGAGAGCTCCCACCTCGCGCCGTCACCTCTTTCTGCGTCGGTAGTAGCTATGCTTGCGAAGGATGAGGCGGAGCGCTTGAAGGAGAGAACTTTACGCCCTCACACCCGTAGTCGCTGCAGGAGATGCCCTGGGCGTCGGGAATCGCCAGTAGAGTCGCACCGTAGGCGCGGGCTTGCGGATGTCGAGCTACCCATTGCTCGCCGTCCGGTAAGGACAAGTCCCGGGTCGACGGCGCGTCGTGTTCCACGCGCGCCTCACAGAGATGTCAGCACTAAATGACGGGGTCCGTTAGGGCCGATGCCTGCCAGGGTCGCGGGTTGTTCGAAAGGGAAACCGTGGCCCTGGCATAGGCAACTGAAGGAAACGGGTGGGTTTTAGTCAGTAAAAGTCTGACACGCCCTCCCGCTCCGCGAGCGGGAGAAGTCATTTGATAATTTCCTACCTAAAAAAAGTCCCAGAAGACTAGGTTTAGTCCATGTTCAACCCCCACAATCTTTACCCCCGGCCATGTTGAGCCCCTAAATGTTGTCCACGTTCAACCCCTGGTGGGTTAAACAAGGATTTTTATTTTTGAATGTCTTTAATCCACGTTCAACTCTCAATGGACAGTGAAACACAAAAGCTTTCCACATCTATCCTAAATTTATTGCTATTACTTAGCTACATTTTTAAAGTCTGCCTATCCTCTATTTGTCCTATATTTCCGCAGTTACTTTGAAATACAAGTGAGTTTATTCTATCTCATTAGTAGTTGGCCGGTTGTTACAAGTGCATAACTTATTCGTTATTTAAAAAAGGATATATTGAAGTTACTTTGACAGTGACAAATATTGTATTTCTAATTATGGCTGAGATTCCGTCTACGAGTAGTGGATTATTTAATTTTGATTTTGTGACTTCTAATCGTGGAGGACGTGTACTAATTTTAGCAGGTCATCAGTATTACCAGAAAAAAGAATATAAGAATGGCTGTACTTACTGGCGTTGTGTTAAGTGGCCTAAATGTCATGGAACTGTTACTAATATGGAAAAAACCGTCAAATTATTAAATCAACAGTGCATAGTTGCACAGCAAGTTATGCTAAAAACGAAGTAAAAAGGGTTATTTTGATTTGTAAAACAAAAGTTACCGAAGATTTCAAGAAGACTATTCCATCCGTATATCGTGAAGCTGTAATTTCTTTGAAGGACGCAAGTGATGAGACTATCAAAGAATTTCCGTCGTAAAAAATGTGAAATCTGACTTAACCAATAAAAAGAATATGGCGGTAGGTGTAAGAAAAACTAGCTATTCGAGAGGGATTGATGTAGAAGTACCTGCCATTTTTCAAAGGTTTGCTCTTTGATTACAAATTTTAAAATAATAGAATAATAGCTTTCGCATCTGAGGCGGCGAGGGAAATAATAAGCAGCGTGAAACATTTTTTTGCTGATGGGACATTTAAAACATGTCCACGTCCTTTTTTACAACTTTATACAATACACGCTGATGTAGGAAGTTCGGAAACCAAACTAATGCCGGTGGTGTACACTTTGTTATTAAACAAAAAACAAAGAACATATGATTTACTTTTCACTTTAATTAAAATAAATTGCCCAAATTGGAATCCAACTAAATTCACAGTTGATTTCGAAGCCGACGGATTTCTCTATATTATGGAAGATAGTCATACTGACGAAGCTGTAACTAAATTTAATAATTATTTTGTAAAACAGTGGTTGGAGAATAAACTCATGAAAGATAAATGGTGTTGTTTTGCTGAAAGGCATCGCACCACAAATAAATTAGAAGGTTGGCACGCTATGTTAAATAGGACGTTAGGTAAATCCCCTAATCTAGTTCATTAAAAAAAAAAACTTTAGATGAGGATTCTATTTACCAAAAAATTATAAGCCAAAAACAAAACGAAAGAAGATCAGAACATGTTGAAATTGACAGGAGGATACATTATATTGTAAATCGTTTTATAAACGGTGAAATAACGGTAGATCTTTGTCAAGAGAAATTGAGTCCATTTATTTTTTAAACTTTTGACTCGCAAGATTTTATGGTATGTAAACCCGCCACACTATTCCTAACCACTGCAACTCCTGAAAGCCAGAATCAACAGTGACGACCACCAGAAAAACACCGAGACAATGAAGCTCGACGAGTCCCGAAGAAACAAATCGAATCTTGGATTTCGCAACGAAATTAATCAGCAAAGAACATCGGAGGAGTAAGAAAAAACATATTTCCCCTTCTACTAGAACGAAGCCAATAGGCATAAAGGGACGTTTAGAACCTCATAAGATATGATGTGCAGATTGTTCGTATTCACGGTCAGATGTAGAGCATTGATACAAATTCGAAGCAATTAGCATTAATGAAAAAAAATTACTCTTAAAGTTGCCATGATCTTTTGGTCCACCTCTAAGGAAAGAACTCATGGTAGTGTAGGCCCTTGATGGAAGTATCCCACCTACATTGCCGTTCGGATAAAAGCTCCTCCCAGACGTCAGTCTGCGGTTTTAATAATTTAGAGATCTTAGCACGGTCACGTTGTATTTAAAAAGTTTGCGTCTATGGTCGCTGGTGTGGAATAGTCTTTTGCAGCACGTCGCTGCACCTCAAGATCGACTGGAAGTGCTCCGGAAAGTACCGGTAGGGCTTCAGCAGCAACGGTCCTATACGCTAAGCATAAGATTTTGTAGATTGATGGTTATATGTGGAGGCTTGTAATTAGCTATTTGTCAATTTTATTATCTTTATATTCTTGGTACTAGTCTGTAACCCTCTGTAATACTTAAAATAATAAAAAATTAACAAATAGAATTCAAAGCTTAACGTTGACATTGAAGCAGTTTACGTCGTACCGGCCCCATAGTGGCCCTATCGACCCACACATGTGCACCGAAGCACATACAACCCAGGTAAGTAGCCCCATAAATAGTTGTTAGAGTCAAAAACGAGTAACCCAAGTAGCTCATCATCATCAATGTTTACCAAAAAAACATGTATCTCTTTTACCCAACAGCTACAATACCTTTAAAATATTATTGTAAAGAAAATAAATACACTTCTGCCCTCAGTATTACTTTAATGTCATTATAAGTTACCTAGCAACAATGGGTTGAATATGGACAAAGAAAAAATTAACAATGTATTGAAATCCATGTTCAACCCCCAAGGGTTGAACATGGAATCATTAAGGGGTTCAACATGGACGGGGATAAAGATTCTGGTGGTTGAACTTGGACTAAACCGAAGACTATACCTACTTATTTGATTAAAACTTCTAGACATTTCAAATTGTCATAATATTTTTCATAGAAACATTGCATAAATATTTGTGAACCTAACTTTGTGCTGTATAATATGAACCAGGGATTGCGCACAATTTTTTGAGTCTTTGTCTGTAGCAATATTATTGATATAATGTCACATATTTATGATGTTACAGATTGTTTACAATTTATTGTAAGGCGCTTTGCCTTTTTAAGAATTTTATGAAACTTACCATTGCCTATATATTTTTGATTCATGAACATGCCAAGAAATTAAAGACCTCGACTGTACCTAATCGTTATAAAAGTTGCGTGATTAAAATTGCATACCTCATAAGGTTACATCATTCTAATAGTCCTTTCATTTCAGGCTATATAGCTAGCAGTTTCTTTGCTTTTCAATTCATAGCTCAATTTTCTTGTTTAGTAGATAGTAGGTAATTTAGGCCGAGTGCAATACTTCTCGTTCATTATCTTTACGTTTCTGTCCTGAAAGTGAAAGGGGGACAATAAAAAACAAGTGTACCATTTCAGTAAGCTTAAGCAGTATACAATATTAAATGGTTGTGTCAACATAGATCATCAGTTTGGTTTAGCGTTTTACGATGAGTCATGCATCAGACGGTTATCCGATTTTAGTTCGTTTTTAAAAGTGTTGATAAATGGTTAGAAATCGCTCGTAGGATTGCCCTATCCCAATGACTATATAACCTCTCTTTGCCCTATCCCTATTTGTCAGTTTAATACTTGTAGCCTCTAGCTCTAGCAGAATAAAAGTTTACAATGAGTGTAGGTACTGGGAAGGAAAAGGAGAGGAGACAAGGCTTCGAAGACACAACACGATACGACACAATAGAAACTAGACTGTTACAAGACCTAACAATATGTAATGACCTTAAAATGACCGGCGTGCTGGAGTCTAGGAAGTCCTTCGTTTTGAGCGCGGTGTGCGAAGGCGCGTTGTCGTGGTGGAGCAGTAGCCCACGGAGCCCTTTTTGGTCGCTTGTTGCTCACAATAGAGAAAACTTCTGCCAAGCATTTGGTAGTATACCATTCGGTATTACGTTTTTCACTGCTAGCACGTTTTATTCCGTAACAGCCGTCAAAGGGCGACCACTTCTTTCTTCATCTCCCAAAGTAAGTCGACCGCTTTTGAATTTGTTATACCAACGATACATGGTTGCCTTAGAAGGGCCTTCATCCATGAATGCCATTTGAAGTCTATCGTACGATTCGTCCGGTTGCAGGCGACACTTGACACTCCATTTTTTATGAGACGCAAAAATTCAAAATTAGCTCGCAAACAATGTGGAGGGATATTTTGAAATTGGAACGTACCTATTTTTACTTACAAACTAATCATATTTTCTAATCACTTTATTTGACCAGTCTCTAATACATAAAAACATTTTTTCGCAATGCTTTCGGAGTGGCCTGGTATTCTTACTTGAAACTGCAATGAGCTAAAATCCTTAGCTAACAATTGAAGAAACTTCATAGCAAATTGTACCTTAGTAATTCAGCTGAGAACCTTGGCAAAAATGATTGACTACATAATATCCGTAACAATCAAGACAAGATGGCGAAGCCTGCAGAACTTGGCAAATAAACCAAAGCATTTATATTCGTGACGATAGCAAGAAACCTTAGAAATGCGTAATCTGGATAATCGGAACTACTAGGGATCGCTGAGATACTTTGGCAGTAGCATAGATGCAACGTCACACACATAAATCTACTCAAGCTAAACAAAATTTTTCATTTGAAACCAAAACAACATTGTGTTTTCGGTAGAAACTCTGGCCCAGAAACTTGACGTAAATAGATGGGGGAATCCGGAAGTACACTCGTCTACACTGTTTGGGTTCAAGTTCCTTTCTTTTTAGAAATGGACAAGTGCAGCTGGTTCTTTAATTGGCAGAGCTCGAGAAAATAAAAGCAATGAACGGAAAACTGCGTTTAAGTGTGTCAGGACCGTGGATCAACTCTGCCCGAGTTGTTGGTGACCGATTGACCATTTCATGGTTTATGAATTAGCTTCCTGCTGCGTCCCATAGCTCACTTTTTAGCCTTCCTCGGGTCTTCCTGTCTTGCATTTGATATAATCCGATTATTATCTGACTAGCTTCTGCGCGCGTTCTCGCCCGCGTGGATGTCAAAAATTATCCCACGGAAACGTGCTAACGGGACGTACATTAGCATATGTCCTTCCCCAGAACGCCACCGATCTCCTTGCCAAATTTTATCGAAAACAGTTCAGTGGTTTAGACGTGAACAGGTAGCATGCAGACAGAGTTACTTTCAATTTTTTTAAAATTAAGTATGGATTCAGTTTATCTAATGGGAACACCCTTTGACGTCAGGAACAAAATAAACAAACTGGTTTCGCTCAGCTTTTTTTTTTTATTGTTCCTGATAAAATGCATTACCGCAGAATAGTGATAAATATTACCTACCATCAAAACATTCAATCAATAAATTTTTATTTGTAAACATAGGTATACATAAAAGGTCTTAAATATACATAATTATGATTGTAGTCGAGCACATTATACAGATAATCATTAGGCAACAATACTCTGACGTGTAAACATTTCCAAACTTGAACTGATTACAGTCTTCTGCTAAACCGGTTACCTAGTAAAAACATATTCTAACAATGAGCTACGCGTCTGATTTACATATCGGCATAGACTCCGACCATCCAAAAAAGCAATTGCTACACGCTCCGTTGCAGCATTGGAAAGGCAAAATGTTTGTTAGGTAACGTTTTTATTGTGTAAGCGTTCGGTGAAAGAAGTTGTCCCACCACTAGCTGCTGCAGTAGTGCATACGGCATGACAACGGGCGGTCGACTCTGCGTCCATTCGCAACGCGAACTTCGTCCCGAGTGTAAAAGAGTAATCGCCGATCAAACTAAAGTTTAATACGGTTGTGCAACCCGTCTATTTTGAATTTGTTCTTTGTGTGTGCGAATGATTTTATGTATGACGTTTGATTTATTTGTTTAGATTTTATTTCTGTCACACACTGTATACTTACAGTTTGCCGTTTTTAAGTGTCGTGAGTTTTCCATTAGTAATTTATTGGAGACGGAGTATCTAAAATGGTATTGTTGTGATTATTATTACAGTTTCTGTGATTGTTATTGAAATTGGTCGATTTTGCAGAGTTTATATATGCAACCCGATCTCGTGTTGCGACATATTAAATGTACACAACACACAGCAAACGATTGCATTATAAGTTGCCAGCAAAACTTGACACATCGGTCTCTGGAGTTTGTAAAAAGATTTTCGCAAAGAGAACATCAGACGATCTAATATTTGTCTATTATGCAAGACAATTAATCTTAATCACAGGATATAACGAACATCGTTCATGATTAAGAACAATAACTACAGCAGTTTCGTAATCAACAACGTTATATCGCTAAAGTTAAGTAAGCTTGCGGTAACGGTGAAGTAAGTTTAGAAAGCATTAGGCGTTACTGTGTCCAGTACGTACACGATGCGGTTCTAAGGCCGAGCCAGTGAGTAACTAACGGGACTTTTACTTTACTGTAGTTATGGTACCATTTTATGCTGCACCTTACTTTACTTGTTTACCATGTGTGCTCAGTTCCTCGCCATGCCTGCCTACAGGCTACATCAGTAAGGCTATTTAGTTCATAGTTCATGCTACCTTGGTTTCAACTAAGTCAAAGTTTGCTGAATAAAGACCAAACATACGTAAACAAATGAATGTCATACGAATACACACACAATATTTTGCATGTCTGTGGAAACATACCTATTTATGTACTGTACTGTAAATAATACCAAATTCAGATGTCTTTGCAATACAGACCGAGTTGCTAAATAACAGCCTTATTCTAATCTCAAGTCAAGTCTTCGGTAAACATTTTTTCCTAGTCACTTGTCTATGACTAAACAATGACGCAAATTGCGACACAAACCTGCATGGTTTGACATTCGTGATGCAATTGATTTTGCACAGCAAAAGCACTCTCGTTACTATGTTACATATTATGCTGTAGGTACATTTAGTTTAAGACTTAAAATTGATATAATTCAAACATTAAAAAAATGACTCCAGATTAGAGATGGGCGGGTGGGTAAAAAATGGGAAGGTAAAAATTGGTAAGAAAGGATAAAAAAGGTAAAAAAGAAAAAGTACCCTTTTTTACCGGGTATTAATAAAAAATACCGGGTAAAAAATGAGTACTGCCTTTATATTACTTAAATGGCTTCGCCATGAAATGAATACTGTTTTTATATAATGTAATTGGCATCGTCATCAATACCATGTAAGTTTTGACCTTGACCACTGAAGATAAAATATTGATTTTAAATAACTACTTTTTAATAATATCTTTTTCACCACACTACCTATTATTTGCAATTTTTACCCATCGATTTCCGAGGGTAAAAGCCTTTTTTGTTATCTAGAGTGTAAAAGTGTTTTAAAATTCGAAAGCTTCCGATTCAACATTTCGGTACTCGAAGTTTTAAATATAACCAAAGAGTTAGGAACAAAACGTTTTTTAAGACAAAAGTTAGGAACGTTCAAAACCTGTCAACCGAAAATACCTGGTTGTTCAGAAGCGAAAATATCTGCTTTTTAATTTATTTTAATAAACAGATTCTATACGTATTTTACTGATTTTCTTTCTTTTTTGCAAGTTCCTCGTAGTGTGGTGAAAATTGTTGTTTCACTTATGGGTAAAAGTTTTTAGCGTTTTGTGATTTGAAACCTTCGCAACGCTCAGGGTTCTTCTTTTAAACCACGAGCGAAGCGAGTGGTTTAATTCTAGAACCCTTCGCTAGCTCAGGTTTCAATCCAAGTACTCACGGCAAAAAACACTTTTCCCCTTATGTAAAACAAATAACTATTAAATCTTTAATCAACATAAAATAAACTGTTTTAATTAAAACAAATATAGTTAACTAAGTGCTGCACACTATATATATCGTGAAAACATTTCAAAACATAAATGAGTAACAATCACTTAGATTTTTCGTTTCAGAATACAATAATTACAATGCAACTTAGACAGTAAAAATAAAAATTGCACACTCAAATAGTTTGATACTCGTATAGCGCAAATATTCAGTCTTCATAATACCTTTAATTTTAGTAATATCAACTGATCAAAATCACATTGTCTAAACCCTTTTTATGACTTATCATATCACAATTACCTACATAAGTAATTTTGAAGGATTAGTGTTAGTCATCATCATTAAATTAACTCCACTAAATTATTACTTTAATTTAGTAGGTCTTATTATTATTTTAATTTAGTAGGGCCTCATAGCACGATGTGAGATTACTTTTAGTTCTCAATATTACACTAAACAAAAATTATAATTAGTAAAAATTCACACTCGTATTTTAGTACTCCTAATATTAATTTCAGTCGGGTCATATCAATTTCAATCCTCATTACTGCTACTATTACCACCACAGTCCAAAAATATTATATCATGTCCTGGTGATCTTCTTGCTAAGATATTTTATTCTGCAGTGAGGTTGTTTCGATCATCGTCCTGACTTTCATCTTCACTAGATTGGTTTTCTCCAGACTGTTCAATGTTCTGAATATGATCTGGAGTCATCCTATATTCAGGAGATTCACTATCTTCAGATCCTACAATTTCATTGTACTTGTGGAGTAGATCCCAGTTATAAGATGCAAAAGCAAGTTTAGCTGCCCTTTCGGACGTCAAACAGTTTCGTTTCTTTGAATATATGTGGCCATGCTTGCTGAACGATCGCTCTGTTGCTGCAGATGTGCAATGGGCAGTTAAAATACGTACTGCTATTTTGCTCATGTTTTTAGAAGAGCTAAGTCCCTTCCACCATGTTACGGGACTTATATCTTGAACTTTTTTACAAATGAAAATCCGTCCCTGGCTTTGTAATTAGCCAAACCTGTGACTACATCAGAATTGTGATTTTGAGCCATTATTTCAATAAATTCCATTGCCTCCAAATCTTCATTTTCGTTTAATGTCAATCCTTGTGTTTTGGGGTCTAAACGGTAGGCCGCTAAATGTATTGGTTTTATACAATCTTTTGTTCTTTTTTCCACTGAATTCAAAATCGTTTGTTTGTCCTCATTGCTTATAATTGTTATGTTGGGTTACATGAACTCCAATTTTGACTTCACGCCTTTGAATATGGGGAAGACCTTATGTATATTACATTCATTTGCTTCTTGTTTGAAAATAGGCTCAGTAACTGGTTCAAAAATAGAATTGCATTTTTCTATCATACTCCAAAAACTATCATCTAGAAGAGTAGATTTGGTCTCTGAAGGAATCACTGCGTCTTCGTGAGTAGCCAGAGCCAGTATGGCTGCTTTTGTTTTGTTTAAACTTTTTAAGGAAGCTACGTGGCTACCCCATCGTGTTTTACTGATAATTTCAAGGTCTCTCCGGTTTCCTTTTCTTTTATATTTTTTTAAAGTTGGCTTACCTTCTGTTATAGTATTAAGTGAACAAAACTTCACACTCATTCACGTCAGAATACTATTGAAAAAAGAACTGAATATAAATAGCAAAAGTAAAACTTGGACGTTAGACACACGAAAGCAGAAACGAAGCGCGACTGCACGGCGTGTGCTCAACAAAATTGCGGAGCTCTAGAAATTCTGTATTTCGAAGTATTTATAAAAAAATACAACAATTAGTTTAAATGAAACTGATTTTAATTTTTACCCGGTATAAATTAAAAATGGGAAGGTAAAAATGGGTATAAATGGGTATTTACCCAAACTCTGGGTTTTTACCGGGTATAGTCCCATCTCTACTCCAGATGTAAAAAATGCTGACATCCTCATTGACAACCACGTGTTTGTTAGTAGAGGCCGCCATCATCGTCTGCGATCCCTACAAACATCCGCTGTTTACTTACTATGTTTACATAATATACAAAGCACACGCGGCTTTACATTACTATGTGGATTAGAATGAAACAAGATTCGGCGTAAAAAATCCTCTGGGCAACTATCATTATGGGCTATTTTTGTTTGGTGCAAAATGTTTTCAACCCGACCCTCTCGATTCCATAATGTTTGTATTAAGGTGACCTCTGTTTAAAGTAACATAAGGTCGAGTTTGTCTTGAGCTGTTTCCTAGTATTGCCTGAAGGTGAAGCCGTTCGTGTTGTTTAGAACTTAAACTGTAATAATAAGCAATTACTGCTGCCAATGGCATCTGCGACTGAATAAATACTAACCCAGTAGATTATTATTTCTTACCAAGACCACAGATATTATAATACTACGCCAAGACTAAGTATTACGAGTTACGACTACTACTACTGGATTCGTACTTGGTTTGTGAAAATTCAAATGAACACTACACGAAAAATAGATAAATAAATAAATGACTACTACATTAGCTATACGTACATGACGTAAAAAGACAGGCCTTTTTTTTACCAGGTTTGTAGTTGTACCCAAGGACCTGAGAAGGTAGGTACTGAGAAGAATACTAAATGAATAAGGAAATAATAGAGTTCGTCGAAAAGCGGGGATTACGCTTGATTCAAAGCTACAGTGGGGTTCTCCTTCAACATAACTTGCAAGGCGGCTAAATTCAGCCGCTTACGCTGCGCTGTCGGGAAAATCCATCAATGAACAGACGTCGACACCGCGAGACTGGTCTATTTTAGTTACTTTCATAGCATTATGTCAAAGTCAAAAGTTTATTGCGAACTAAGTGTACAATGTTGATGTTATTTTATGATAGCACTTATGACTTAGCTTAGGTTGGCTTATGGCTTAGCGGTATTTGCTGTGGGGATGGACTGCAGATATAGAATAGATCTTCATTCTGCAAAAGAGGACTGTTTCGGAGCCATCTTCAATCTCCACAGACGCGAATCTCTAAAAACAGGAACAAATTAGATCAACCACGTTTCTGATTGCCTGTACACACTTCTTTAACGGAGATTTGTTTAGTGTTTAAAAAAGGCCTTGTTAACAGGGTTAAATTGTACTCCAAGATATTATGCTGTTTTGATACAATACATAAGACACACAGTTGGCGTCAACCACAATCCTTTTTATATGACAAAATTAATAAGATTCTTGAAATGTACTCTATGAACAAATTAACGATGAAGAATTCGGTATCTCTGTGGCTTTGGAAGAGTGGAAGGCTGTTTGCGGGAGCCTTAACTACTTCATATTCATACTTTCTATTTATTTACTTATTGTCAATTTACCTACTGTAGTCTAGAGAAAAAGTAGGTTGTAGTGTATTAACCCGGACACATGATTCATGCTCATGGCCACATAGTAAAACTTAAGCGACTGACACATTTTATAAATAACAACACAATCAATCGATTAATATCCTTATCTCATTAGGAACAAGAAGCTTATTTTGTTAAACGTTTAGCTTGATAAATTATTGATTACATAAGGTTTGAACTGCGTAATCCCTTAGTTTCTCATTAGTCTCGTAACCATCACGTTTAATAGTTAATTAATGTTCGAACCAATGCTTTGTTTAATTTACTAATTGGAACACAAACTACTCTAGTATTTTCTGGAAATGAATGGAAGTTTTATTGATCAGAATCAGCTGTTATACGTCAGAAAATCATGCGATGTGGTTTAAATACGGTTATTACCTATTAAAGGCTTTATGATTGGATTTGGTATTAAATATCTGAATTGTAAATGAATGATTAATAATTTATACTGAAAAGTCAATTACCTGTTATTGACGAAACAGACGAAGAAATATTTTAAAATGTGGAATTTCATATAGGCTGGAGCGAACAAAACAAATAATCCCGTTCATTTCGCCCGACTTGAGCGCAACTGAGATTGCCAGGGCACTTGAGATGAGGAGAAATGATCAAACCTACAGACTGGTCACAAGAATTCTTCGCCGACCTGTTTCAACAAATTATCGCAGTATCCAAAGATTCAGGGAGACTAATGCTTTTGTGAGAAGCCCGGGTCAAGGCAGAAAAAGTCATGTACTTACTTCGAGAAAAGATGATCGTTTCATTCAATCAGCTTCGCGTACGTAGGAACCCACGTCTAGCGGCCATACTAGGCAGAAAAGAGCTTGAGGACGTTCAAGGTGTCACTGTCAGTGAGCGTTCGATACGAAGAAGATTGAAGGCTCGTACACACTGGCGCGACACGACAGCGCGGCACGAAGGCACCGCGTGTCGTGCGACGAGTAGTGACTTTGTGTCGTGCTGTCGCGTCGCGCTTGTTTGCCGGAGCCTTAAAAAAACTGGTTTTGGATCGTTCGTGTCCGCCAAGCCACTAAAACTTGAGATTTACCAGAATCCCAGCTCCTGTCAATGTGGGATCACCCACCGATTCGCCGTAGTTGAGGAATGGCAGAGACTATTAGAAAACATAACATCATTCTCAGCATGTCTAGGCGGGTGGAAACTTTGATAAGAGCACGTGAATGAAACACGCGATAAAAAGTTATTTTTTTATAAAAAATTGTTTTTAAATTAACTTTTTTCAACTTTTCTTAGTTACTTTAAAATTCAAGAAAGCACATTTTTAACCAAAAAGTATTTTTCTCGCAAAATGAATATTTAATGTGATCTCATTTTAATATTAAAAGTCCAAAAATTGAATGGTGAATTGTTTGGTGTTATTGTGTAAGAAATAATTATGGGTGGTTATCTGATTTTTTCTTTTTTTTTTAAACGTTGGTTAACTCCTGACGTAATTTTGAAATTGGTGTTTTTAGTTAAAAATCAGAACAGCTTATATTCTATGCTGTGGGTATAACATCTACTTTGCTGCATCTAAAAGGGCCAGTCACTTTACTTGATAGTTTTGGAGAAATGTGTGATTTTTTTAAATCGGTTTTCTAGGGACTGACGAGACGTGATAGGGACTGACGCCAAACACGGTTATTATGTCAAATCACATTTTTATTGCAAAATCAACTGAAACAACAAATTATTTCTTATGTTTACAAATTCTATGAACTAAAATCACAGGATTTATTTTATTTATGCACATGAAAATAATGTATCAATATTTCTTAACAATCAAGCCTTTAAGTTATTAACAATTATTTCAAATAATCAGCCTTCTAAAGTTCTAAGTAACCAAATTATAATTTGAACACAATATTCAGACTTTCATTAATTATTATAAGATCACAAATATTTCAAACTTAAACTACCTACCCAGTACCTCGTATTAATTATTATCACTATTTGTTTCATTTCTTCTCGTAAACATTAACGGGTTTTTTTAAATTTGTAATATACTGTATTTCTCTTGACGATTAGATTAGGAACTGGCAGTTTTTCTATAACGTCTTCGTAAGGCACGTCGGCGATATCATTATCATTTATTTTTAATTCTGTGCCATCTTCATTGCAAACTTTAAGAAATGTAACTGTCAGCAGCTCTTTGCAGAACGAAATAAACCCAATTTTCATCAAACTCGTATTCAGAAATTTTTGATGCAAGTTTTTCAAGGAATCCAGCAAATATGTTTTTTTGTTTTTAATTTTTTTTGCGAGTGCTGCATTCTTTTTTTCCTGCCGTACAACGACTATTATTGTCATCTTCATAAAACTTGTGTATGATTTCTTCAACTCTCTTTCGCTTAGCTTCATATTTTGTACGATTAAATCCCATCTTTTTATATGTAATGGCTTTGTTTCCAAGTCTCCATATCTTATATTTATGTTTCAGTGGACTGGACAAAATCGTTTTAAGCAGGTATTTTTTTGGTGTGTCTCAATCTTTTCATCTACAATTTGCCTCTGAATAATATCGCCAAATAACTTTTAACAAATTTTGATTAGGGTCGTTGGTCATTTCTAAAATTTTACTTTTTGGTGTTAGTGCTTGCTTCTTTTTTATCATTCTATGTTTCAGTCTTCTGTTTCATTGTTGTTCGCTGACAAGTTTTTTTCTTTAAATTTTCAATGAGTAAAGTAAGTCCTTCCTCTTCAGTGGATTTTAAAATTAAATATCCCAGTATTTAAAAAAGGAACCTTGTTTATGTACCGCTAAATTTGTGTGTATTATTACTCAAATCACATGTTGTGCAAGTAAATTTATTGCAATTATAATTTTAACGAGAAATCCAGGATATTTGGGTAATTTACAAAGAACTGAATGAATTTAGAAGAAGTGAAGGGATATCCTGTACAATAAATAAGTGATTGTAGTATATATTTTTGCTCCATTCCACAAACCCCGGAACTTAAAGGCCAGAATAAATGATATAAAAAAAAACAATAAAAAAAATTAACCAAGAGATAATAGCTAAAAGATTCAGGATGCAACACTCGACAAACACCAAACTAGCATGAGGTTAAAATTTAAAAATAATATAGACCTTCATACGAAAGTAAAAATAAACCGGTATCTAGAAGCCATATATGGACGTGGAAGACGCATTTCCTCATAAAAGTATAATTATGAGAAAGATCAGATGACCTTTTAAATACATCCTTCCCTTGAAGGCAGGTGTAAATGACATGAGACGTGATTACAGTAATCAAAGTTCAACGGTCCTCTCACCATCATTTATTTTCATGATGTAGCCAATTAAAGATTATTCTGTTCACACATTTTGAATATCATTCCGAAATCGTACGTGCAAACCCGATGCGTCACGCTACCAGCCTCTGATTTCTATAGAAATTACGCAACGGAAATATAACAGGCACATGTGAATGTTATTGTTAAAACGTGAGTTATATTCCACCGATCTCATTCAATTGGACAATCAAACGCGTTTCATTGCCATTGTAACTAAGTGTGTTGAATGTCTCTTCTCATTTTGCTTTTGACGATCAGCATCTTTATTAATCGAAAAATAAGAAAACATTCCCAGTCCGTTCTCCTATTGGTTATGAAATACTTTTTAGGATTCCTTGAGGTCGCAAAATATAAATTTTGCGACCTCAAGGAATCCTAAAAAGTACAATAAATATACGATAAGTCAAAGAATATACGAATAATCATAAAAATAAGATGCATATGGATGGACAAGAATACTCATCCAGTGGCAATAAAAACCAAAATCAGTCATTCTGTTTCTTAGTTTTTTCCTTGGTACACCTAACCAGTTCTTAAAGTTACCAATTTACCTTATAAAAACCAGAACAGCCATACTAGAACATTTATCTTGAGTCTAGTTCAATTGTTCAAGTAGGTGTAAAAAATAAATATTAAAAAGAAATACATATGTCCAGGAATGTCACTTTTAGTGATTATCGTGCCACGTGGCCTGTTTTGTATAACAGTGTTGAATGTCATCCCTTTATTTATTCAAGAGCATAATATAATATCTACACGAGTAGATATGACACCGTATCTCAACAAATTTGTTTTACGTCAGTTATTTCTCTTATATCTCACAGTGTAAATATTAGAAACTTGTCGTTGTAACGAAAATAGTAATAAAAAACATAATGGAACGGCATTAGTGTCAATATAAAATATTTTATTTTCCTGCTTTTCCAGAAGCAGGGACTCAAACTGTAACTGTAATAAATGTGTAAAGAAACACAGTTATAAATGTATCAAATACCATAAATTTACAGAATCAGAGTTTAAGCTTTTCTTTTAACAGTAATATGCAGTTTTAGGAAAATTGCACGGTACGGCATCAACGCGCGGCGCGACACACACCACACACTCAACATATTTATTCAGTTCCTATATATCCAATTTCTTTTTAAGTTCCGAAGAAAAAGTATTCAAATAGACTTGTATTTTAAATCACGAATATTTTAAATACACGTCTTTTGCACGGAAACGAGTATAACAGACGGCCACTGGATTGCGGCTATCTAATGCTTAGTAACCATGAATATCTACGTAGTAAATTTGGCAACGCCGCGTTTACCTGTGACACTTTAATAAGTGATAATGCACTGTTAACACTTTAATATCTGTTACACATATATCACTAGTACACTTCAGTGTTTTGGATTAACGTACACACATTTATAAGTGTTACGTATTCGATACTGTTATCAATTTAAAATGTAACATTTATATTTCTGTAACATTTATGAAGTTGTTTTAAGTACCTGTCCGGAAGCGTGAAATTTTATTACAATGTTTGACGTCTGTATCATACATAAACTGTAATTGCTCGTTGAGAATTTTCTACAATTAGTAAGTAGATAAACACGTAGGACTGATGTCAATCTATATTTCGAGACTACTAGTATTACTATTTTTATTTCTAAAATAGTACTACAATTTTTCCTATCCCAGCTCCTGTATAGCATAGCTGTTCATCGCCTTTTCTTAATTGGAAAGAAATCAATTTCTTTTTGGTCTGTGAATCCATAAAAGTTTCCCAGTTTCCTGTAATCTTCCCTTGGGTAGTTTCATGGACTATACATAACATAGTTGATGTTAGTTTGAAAACCATTCCATTTACAGCTTCTACATGAAGTAGTTACAATAATAATCATACCTGTGTTCCTTCAGGGTCGGTATTATCACGTATGTTTCCATGGAGAAACCCCGCATAATATGTAATCGGTTTATACAGAATGCACAGTTTACTCAGAAAATTCACGTCTTTCTGCGGTTGCCTTACTGTATATATTTGTCCATGAGCAGAGGACGGTGTCATTTAAGGAGAAGTTTTCGAGACGTTGGCACGATATTGGTAATTAGGCCGCATACAAATCAAATAATGGTTTATTCACATGGTGTTCAAATAGAAAATATGCGACGTTTTGAAAATTCCTAACGTGTGACCTTTAAATAAAATCTAGAAATAAAAGAATAACTAATCGATCTTTCAATATTAACATATACATGTTTACAGTGTTTAGTCTTCAAATATTTCAAAGCATTCTAGAATGTGAATGTTGTGGAAAAAGTGTGTCGTGAATATTTTTTTTTATGAAACTGTACTGTGATGTGTTGATTCAAAATGTCTGCTGGTGTGTGGGATCTGATGCCGTCGAGGTGTCGGTGGATCGAGACTCTGCGGCACTGCGGCAAAACGCTGTTGCGGAGGCAGAGGCGGCTGCTCAGGAGGTTGAAGAAGGTAAGCTTCAGATAATGAGTCAGCTGGGTTTGCGCGATATTCTCAAGGGACTAAACAGTAGCATTGTTATGGATTTTGTACGGTGCAAGCACTCGCACTGCTTTCCTTAATTTAATAGATCTGATATCAGCATTAATGCGTTACAGAACGAGAATAGCAAAATTTTAACCTGATCCAGAGATTCAGAACACTATTACCATGGACATTAGCAGTAGTATTAGCAGTACAAAGCGTCGCTCACGTTTAACTTTCATATTTAATGGGGTAAATAGACGTAGGCAATAGCAGCAAGACCTAACAACTGTCAAGTCACGTTCAGCAGCGCATCAAATTTTAATACATATAAAGAATTAGTTACGTGTAGACTGGCCTACACGTAACTAATTCTTTATTTTTGTAAAAGCAAGACCGGAGCAATTTCTTCATAGACATTTACAACCTTTAAAGTAATCCTGCGCGCATGCACCTGATTACAAAAGTAATTTCTTCAAACAAGGCTGAGAATCAGCACTTTTTGAACGTCAAAATTACATAGGACAGTCCCCCAAAATGCCCCTGGCATACCGTTAGGCTGTAAATGAGTTGTTTTCGATATAATCGACATTAAATATAGGTACATAACCTGCAATGCAAAAAATTGTTTTTTCGCAAGGTACAATAAATTAACGAGTTAAACCTTACTTGATTCATCAGATTCTGAATCATTTTGAAAGAAATCCATTTGCTGCATATGTTTCGAAAAGTTTGTCTGCTCAACATCGTCAATAACGCAATGAATGTTGTTGAACTGTCAAAAAGAAAGCCATTCGTACAGTTACAGTTACTGTGTTCGCAATTACCCCGCTGTAAGAACCTATTGGGTTTTCATGACTCGTTTGTTTTGACCATTACACACAGCACATCTAAAACGCGTTCAAAACCTGTTAGTGTCAAAATTATTATGGAATAGTGACACAGAGAGTTCTTGAACTGGGTTTAAAAATGCTGATAGCGTTCAGTTTCATTGCTAAAATCGGCACTAAGTTGGGTTCAAGATTAATATTCATGATTTATGCTCTGATTAAAAATGTTACAAGTATTATACCCTGTATTCTATTTATTTCAATAATAGTTCTCATGAATCTTTAAACATGCTACCGAAAGACATTGACTTTTATTTTTATTCAATGAAATCTGAATACTGATTTAATAATAAAATCTTTACTTGTATTAAAAAAATACTACATTGCAACATCAAAAATTAAGTGTCCATGTTCAGTATAAGTCATTGTTGATCTTTTCGCGCAACAGTCACGGCCACCAGTACAATACCAAATTGTGAAATATCTTGCTACTTTATTTTCATTTGTTCATTGTCTTTGCACTATTTAATTAGCTCCGATGTCTTATTGATGAGTCAGTGTCGTGACTGATCTGACTGACAATTTGTTATGGTGCTTTAAAATCAAAATACATAGTTCATTGTGTCTTAAAATAGTGCTTGAAAGTAGTCCGTAGTAATCGCTGTTGTGAACCATCTTGTAAGTCTAATGTTTTAATTCTCACTAGTCTAATCTTATAAGAATTCATTTGCAAGATTGTCGATTGTTGTTTTGTAAGAAAAGATGTTATCTTCATCAATTGGACAGGTTTATAAAAAAAGAGTTTCTTCACTTCCTAAATATTTTGTGATTGATATTGATAAGTTTGTCTGTTTTTTATTATGTTCTTCAATCATCCCAAGGACTGATGTACAACATTTTCGATAAATTTTGATATTTACTACTTACTTTTCATAAACACAATTAGTTGAAAAAATATCTTCGTGGAATTGCTAAACATAGTAAACATCTTTATTTTCATTATCGTCTTTTCAAACACTGACATGAATTAAGGCTTCCACAGACAGGCACTACGCGACTTTAGTAGACTACCTACAATTTCTATGAACACTTCATTGAAATTGCTCTACCAGCATCACGTCCCACCGTCGCGTCGAGCTTGGCTGTGGGGGCCTTTAACATGACATCGTTATTGAAGCATGTATTGATGAATCTACTAATGAAATAGCAAAAACAAACGTAATTCTCGGTTTATCGGATTGAGCATTGAATGTTCTTATGCATATCATTCACACTCCCTGGTTCAGTACTTTCGAATTAAGTTCTACAATTCACTGCCTGCCTAGTTATACTGGCACAGTAACAGCTTCAAGCGGGTTCCACACTTTACCACTAGAGCATCGTTGACCCATTTCGATTTGGTCTGGCCATTACTTGTGCCACAAGACGAACATCTGTGTTGATACTCTTAAACAGTTCCAATAGAGTATAGTATGTTTGTGTTTCGTCCCTGTATCTATAAGTGGCCTAATACCCAAACATAATCGCAATATGCGATTTAAGTATACGACAGTTCTACGACTCAGCTGTAAGTAGACACTTCCCATTGTTTGCTAGGAATCTAGAAAGTAAGACATAATAAATATAGATGTTTGGAAGGATCGCAGGATTTTATTCCTATTTAATAAATACAATGTTGATACATGTGCAGATCTCGAAAAAATTGTGTTTGTGAAAACCATAAAAGAAACGGTAGAGGTTTATTGATTCTACTTGCGCAATTGAGACTATTTTACCCTTCGCCAGAGTAGCTCCCATATTGTGTAATTTACAATATTTGTTGTAGCATTGACTTGCGTCTCCTTTATAAAGCGAAAGCCTTCATTTACTTGGGCTTCATAATTCACAAAGGTCGTCCCGTCCTGGTCAAGGTAAGGTTCGCAATAAATTTCACACGAAGCTCTAAATCCTTCAGGGATTTTGGGGATGAAAGTCTGGTTTACAAAAATGTAACTCGTGCGTCTGTTATTAGTTTATATTAATGGTGAATACATTTTAAGCTAGCAATTAAGTACAAAAGTGTGGAAAAGTCGACGTATTTATTTATTTATATAACAGAAAACTAAAAGTATTTACGGGTACGTAAAATAACCCACGTTCAAAATTCCTAAAATCTTACCTAAGTTTTACCTACGAATTACCTAAGTTTAAAATACTGATTGGACTAAATATGTAATGTTTAAAATATCAACAGTTACTACACCTAAGTTTTATACACCAACATTTAAAAACACCAAATGGACACAAGGGACATTGTGGAACCAGTGTACTTTATGGACTTTTTATTGTATTTTTTAGGAAGTATATACCCTTTCTAGTGTATTTTTGAAAACCCCAAATCTAGCAAAACCAAAGGTGCTGAGAAAAAAAAACACCAAGTTTTGCCACAGTGTGAATATAAAGTTTAGTTTTTACGTAGGCGTAGTCGAAAGAGCCAGCTTCTGAGTGGTTTAATAAAAAAACCACTAAGGGGATGGCGGGGTCTTTTTTCGCTCGCTCACTAGACCCCGCCATTCCCTTCTAACCTAACCTGTCCGAGTCGAGGTGCCAAAAGTCCCGAGCTCGCTTCGCTCGCTCTCACATCCTAAGTTTACCTTTACAATGATTTTGTTCATAGAGATTAAAAATTGAAAATAATAATTGTGTTTTTATTTGGATTTTGAACTGTACATAGGAATTTCTAGTTTTAGCTTTATGAACTTCAGTAACATATCCATTTGACATTAAGCTTTCGATATTTTGAATATAACGGAAACTATCATTAGGTATTTTGATTTCAGGGATTTTGAACGTAGGTTATTTTACGTTACTTCTTTTAATTTTAGATATTGCAATACGTACCCGTATTTACCGGTGTATGTTTTGCAAGCGCCGCGCAGCGTTGCGCCACGCATCGGCGCGGGCGCTTGCCAAACTTCGTTGTTATTATATCTGGGGATTTCACTTTTGCGAATCTTGATACCGAAGACCAAAAGATGACACGATTTTTACAATTGCCTTTTAAGATTTAGTTTTTCATCATTGTATCTATATCTTAGTCGGTTATAAAATTGAGATGCGCAAGACGTTGTGCAGGAAAATAGATTCAGTATGAGTGTTTACTTTGAAGACGTGCTTGGAATACATAAGAGTATCTTTTAGGCTTTTTTGACTCGTAAATTATACTAATGCTATTATAGTAGTTTCAGGTTTTTTATCATTTTCTACAGTAATAATTCAGATTAAGATTTGTAGTGGATGCGCGTTTGTTAATATTCACAAAAATAAAGAATCATAAAAAACAGCCTTCCGTGCTTGAAGATTTTGCTGGTTTTTATTTGAATATCATTATAGGTAGGTAATTATCCGGCTCCCTCCTAATCATTTAGGCAAATATTTGATGTGATTAAAATTCATACACATTATCTGCGTTACCATTTGTATTTGCTTTGTCTGTTTGTCTGGTGTTTAACAGCCAATACATTAAAATAATATTCTAAACTTAATGGTCTTTTAAATACGATTACAACAAGAAGCAGAACATAAAATCGGTAAAAATATGTTTCTAATAAGCGATTCAGTTAATTATATAGTGTTAGCGAACTTACGAGTATCCGATGTCGAGATACTGATACGGACACATAGAAATAATATCATTTCTAAGAAAATGGTGTGACTTAGCCAAGTGTGTGTCAAATCACTTATCATCTGTATACAATTTCAAATAATGGAAATACCAAGTATTTTACAGATAATGCAAAATATTAAAAATATTCGTCATCTATTAATCGACGTCACTTACCGCTGATGGCACTGATTGTGCCATCTCCTCGCTCCGGTGCCAGTCTTATTCAATTTCGTCCCTCGTCCTCCCTTTTCATTTATTCATTTATTTCAGCCCCGAATCACCATAGGTCATCCTTTCTTTTCTGCCATACTTCACGCTTTCGTGAATCCCTGAGTCTGTGAGTTTGTTTTCTTTGGACTTTTCTCGATAAGCCAAAGAGTACATTAAAAACAACTAGGTACAAACTATGATGGTTTCTAACCGTTCTTTCTTTCTTTGCTTCCAGGCGTACCTACACAGTTGGCGCTCTGCGGACGAGCTGAACATGTTAGTGGGTGCAAAGGTCGGCGGCGCGACTCCACTGGTCATCGCTTGCAGAAATGGACATTACGACGTAGCTGAATACCTCATCGAGAGGTGCAAAGCGGACATCGAACAACCTGGTTCAGGTAAGGCCTCTTACTTACTTACTGTATTTGTTACATGAACCTGTTTGGAAGAGATATGTCCTGTATAGCTACATCTCTTTCTAAAACTGAAGAAAGATTAAAATAATAATGTCATAGGTTGGTAGTAGGCCCCCTGGTGATGTTGAATTTACCAATTCACTTTTTCGCCATTGAGTGATAAGCGGTTAAGAAATTACATTACATAACATATCGTAAAATCACGCCTTGTTTCCCCGAAGGGTTGGGCAGAGGTGTAACTATAGTACACCCACATGTCGCCAGGGAAATTACGAATAAAAGGAATTACGAGGTCAACTATCCATAAAACCTGTCGTAAGAAAGGTGAAAACACAGAATAATATAATTGTTCTTAAAAATAATAATTAATTGTTATTCTGTTTTTTCGCCTTTAGAGTTGTGTACAATTATATATAAAATTGATATTTAAAGATATTTAATTTCCTTTTCATTAATATGCACGGTCATAATATTGAAACATTGGGGTCACTGCGTTAATTATGCAACAAAAATAACTCGTTCTTTGATGTTTTACATCATTTTTAACACGCATAACTGTGTTATTAAAACGCAACAAAACATATATAATGTTCGCTTGATATACAGCTTACTGTGCATAACTAGGTACTTAAGTAAATTAAATATAATTAGGTACGGTACTTTGCAAAGGATCAAAGTTGCAGTTTTATTTTGAAAAGGGTAGAAAATTTACGACAGTTCAATAGGAGCGGGGTCACTCTAGGATGAACTTTTGTCTTTGAAACGAAGTGCGTAAATTGTTTCTCAATAACACTATTCCATTGTGTCGGTGTTGGCATCAGGTCAGGCGGTCAATACCGTCGGCGAAGAGTTTCCCCAACATTCTCAGTCGATGGAACGTGTCGGTCAATCAGGACCTTAATAAATCACTCGTTTGTCGTGTAAATACAATTGTTTATCTGTTTTATGCCCGAATTGTCACGCGCCGTCGTAACGGCTTTCCAATTGCGTCAATAGTTTGGCCAGAAGCCATTTTACTACAAATTGTTCAGCTGAAACTGTAGTGGCAAATATATCTTTTGTGTTTTATTTGAACTGCAACATGGGCACTTTTTTTTTTTTTTTGGGAATGCCATCTCGCAGGTCAACCTATGAGGTTGTCGTCTGCTTAGACGGACTTGCCTGTGGTTGCCCTAATAAATTAAGGCCTCCAGCCAGGACTGCAACATGGGCACATTGGCCACTATGTTTTTATGGGTTTACATTGGTCTTTAACATACAAGTAGATGCTTAGGTACCTACTGTTTGTGAAAGGACTTATCTTTATTGTACTACGCCAGCTTGGAGATGTATTTTATTACTCAAAATAAAAATAAACTATTCATGATTACTTTAAAAATTGAATATGACAACTACTAGCCTTCGAACTTTCTAAAGGTTCCCTTAAACGTAGCTGACCTTCATGGGCTGAGTACACCTTTGTGTTAGAGAAACTTGAAGAAACAGTCATGCACATTTGATAAATAATTGTAAATGTACTTAACTTTAACATAAAGTTAACGCAATCTAAAAAGTAATGTGCCTGCGTAACACATGTTATTACGGTACAAATTTCAAAGGAAATTTGCCCATTGAATATCCTTCAGCAATAGTTAGTTATATTGATGTTTGCAGACTACCGAAACTTGCTAGAATCGAATTCAGTACAACCAATTAAGACCATATCGATATTATCTCTACTTGAATGATTATAATAATCTTGTTTACTTCAAGAACTTTCCACAATATTCATTTATATTAAATCGTTGGCCATGCGGTATCAGACTTTATTTTAAACTAGCTAACCAAGCGAACTTCGTACCGCCTCAGAATATTAGCGTCATATAATTTTATGTGAATTTTTCCCATGTTTTAATAGTTATTCTGCTATTACAACATTGTCTCTGCCCCGAGACAAATTCAACAAATCAAACGTCATAATAATTGGTCCAGCTATTCTTGAGTTGGTGTAACTAACCCGACGTTATTTATTTATTTAGATTAGTCATTTGTGTTTAGGGAACGTTAAATAAATAAAAACTCCGAATGCTAAACCTCCACCTTTTTTGAAATTGGTTAAAAGAGATGAAATTTTTGAAGGTTTGAAGAGAATAATTGCATAGCTTTATACATCTTTTTAACCATAAGGTTATCCTCTTTTTGTAAACTTTGACTTCATAATACCATGTGCCTTGTGTTAGCCTTCAAAACGTAAAATAATTGTGGAACAAATACCTACAAATCGATTACTAATAGTCCCATTGTTTATATTGCCTTGGCTTTAATGTAAGGGCTACCTAACCAATTTTCAAATACATGTTATGTATGGTCCAGTTCTTGTACACAAACATACGTAAACTCACACCTTCCAATGGGTTATTTTCACACTTCATAATTATTTAACTCCTCTGGTCATGTGACTTCACGATACATTTTATCAACACGATCGCCTGACAGACATTTAGTACTTACACATTATTTTTGTCAATAGCTAACAGAAACACAATGGTAGTGCCCATTGTCGTGATATGATCTCTTATTCGTCCCTACAAATTGCAATTATCTTCTAGGTCCGATTTTTAAGGTATTTGAAAGAAAAAGAAGCCTTATGAAATATAAGCCTAGGAGACTGTAATTTTCACCATTTCCTTTCATCAGATGCGCCCTTTTTCTTTACGGCGAGCGGAGGAATTATCCACGAATAATACAGAAGTATAGCCTATTTTTATCATTATTTCCAGTGACATTCGACGGTGAGACGATAGAGGGCGCGCCCCCACTATGGTGCGCCGCAGCCGCGGGTCACTTGCCACTGGTGAAGCTGCTGGTCCGCGCCGGAGCCAATGTCAATTCCACCACAAGGACGCACAGCACCCCCCTCAGGGCCGCCTGTTTTGACGGCCACTCTGAAATCGTTAAGTTCCTAGTCGAAAATGGCGCCGGTGAGTGACACGAACTTATAACAAATGAGGTTTCTCGCATTAGAAATACTGTTCTTGTTAAATCTACACTTTATGTGTACAATCTAAAGGGTGCTTGAAAAGTGATAGAAGATTGCAGTTCAAATGTGTTTTTTGCTAAACTCGACAAAACGTCCTGCTTGTACAAATAGACTGACGAAAACTAGATATATTGTTTTGGTCATCACAAACATAGCTTTGCCCTTCTGCAGCCCTTGGAATATCTTAGTCGGCTTTGAGTTTATTAGATACATAGCTTTCCACTTTCATTGACTTTTAGATGTCTTTAGAAATAAGTCCTTGATTGTTTAAATTCTAAAACCCATCTTTTTATTTCCAGACATAGAAATTGCAAACCGTCACGGCCACACATGTCTAATGATCGCTTGCTACAAGGGCCACATCAGAATCGCCAAGTACTTACTGTCACTAAACGCAGACGTGAACAGAAAGAGTGTTAAAGGCAACACTGCGCTACACGATTGTGCTGAGAGCGGGTCTCTAAATATACTTAAGATGCTGTTGGGACATGGAGCTACTATGGACGTTGATTCGTACGGTAAGAAACTTTGTTAAAGGCTAGAGATTTAGCAGAAGATGGTCCTTTTAATTTACAATGAATGGTCCTGTTGCCAGTCAGGACACCATTCACGGTGGGACTATACTAGTGTTGTTGTGATTTAACGGACAATTAGTAGATGACGGTAGCCATTCTATGAATGATTCATCGCCAAACTTCAACAAAACGAAACTATAAGAGCTGACGTTAGCATCGGTTCTCTCGTTTTGTTCGTTCATTAACTCTGAATGTTATGGTCTTTAACTTCATTAGTCATCTTTCCATCTTTAACTTCTCCTAGAACCTATATACTACAAAATTTATTGCAGGTATGACGCCACTCTTAGCGGCCTCAGTGACGGGCCACACGCACATAGTCGAGCACCTAATAAACGCGGAATACGGACTAGTGACGAGACAGCAACGCATCGACGCATTGGAACTACTCGGTGCGACGTACGTGGACAAGAGACGCGACATGGTCGGTGCACTCGCGCTCTGGAAACGAGCTATGGATGATAGGTAAGCTATTTAACATTTATCAACGAACCAGCTGTCATAATACCAACCCATAATTGTCTGGCGCCCACTGCATACACAAAATATCTAAAAAGAATGCGCATTCACAAAAAAAAGAAAACATTGGTTTATTTGGTCCCTAAATGTTTGAACGTAAAAACGATGTTAGAACACTATACCACTGGTGATTTTGAATGCAATTTTAAATTAACAAACTAAAACACAGCCTGTTATGGCATCGAAGGCAAATGCCTGAAATATAAGGAACGATCTCACCAGATGGGCCCGTTCGGGGCCCGGGGTCCTCGGCCACAGGCCACAGATCTTGAACTCACGTATATCACTGGTATTTTATTGTTTATTGTTTTGTATCTTTCTAATGTGTTGTATCTTTTGTGTTGTGTTTTTTTGAGATTTAGTTATAATGTGTATTTTATTGTATGTTTCAATTCTATGTTTTGTAAGTGTACCTATGGACAGAAAGTCTGAAATAAACGTTTATTATTATTATTATATCACTTTTGAACTGTTTTAAATTATTTTAATTTGCGATACAGAGGCACTGGCACACAACAAACAAATGAAACACCGTTAAACTCGCACCACTCGACCACATGTTGACCTTCGGGCTGTCAAAACTCTTTAAAAAAGGAATACGTTAATAAATTGGGATTTCGAGTTGTTAGTGCACTAAATCCGAAATATGATCCGTACTACGAAACATTAACAGTGAGACCAACGAATAACCTTGCTTACTGGTTCATACAGGGTGTAAAAAAACCATCACATAGATACAACATCAAACTAACAAAAATGAATGCCCTGAAACGGCTTTTACTTTTGGTGTGAAAAATCGTTTACGAAAGGGCGCAATTTGACGCACGCAAAATTTTGTGTTTACGGGTGCATGCATGCATCGGTAACATTTAAAAACTTGTTTTCGGTAAAAACGTCAAGTTTTTAACACGGCGAGAGCTACTTTCATGTTGTGTGTGCGAAATCAAATACGAGAAAAGTCGAAATGTTTTAACAATTGGAAAACATCAGCTATTTAACACTTATGTTATTACTTTTATTATCCAGATTTCCTGCGGACGGAAACGAGCCCATTCCTAAGCCTAAAGACATCCCGCGCATAGAAGCCTACGACTACGCGGTGGAGCCGAGCAACACGCAGCAGCTGGAGGAGATCCTCGCTGACCCCGACGGCATGCGCATGCAGGCCTTGGTCATCAGAGAGAGGATTCTCGGTGAGTTCTCAATCTAAGTACAACTTGTATATAACTGTTGTATGTAAGCCCACGACTTGCTGGAGGAGCCGAGCAACGAAGCGATTTGGAAGACTTATATTAAAAAGATAGCTATGAACTTTTTTAAATGACAGTCATTTTCAAATTCAGATTCTTTTTAATTTTTTAAATTTGCTACCCAAAAAACAATGAACAATCGACTTTTGACCACCAACTTGGAGATTCATTGCCGATTTCACCAGTGCAACTGAACGCGATCAGCATGTCTAATACGCGTTCAAGAGCTGTCAGTGTCAGTATTCCACAGAAAATAATGACACTGACAGCCCTTTAACCTAGTTTCTGTGTTGATCGCGTTCAGTTTCCTTGGTGCAATCCACCCTTAGTTAAACCACGTAAACCTGGTTTTAATGGCCACCTGTCAATGAGCAATTTAGAATGTTCGGCATGTGCAATAGTTGGTTTACCCCCTGGTCGGCCCGCAGGCCCGGCGCACCCCGACACGTCGTACTACGTGCGCTACCGCGGCGCCGTGTACGCGGACGCGGGCCGCTTCGCGCGCTGCCGCCAGCTGTGGCACCACGCACTGGACATGCAGCGCCAGGTGCTGCCGCCGCTGTCACCGCTCACGCAGTCCTCGCTCTACAGCTTCGCCGAGCTCTTCTCCTACATGCTGGCCGAGCGAGCGCGCCCGCCACTCAGAGGTATGTTATAATGTCTACAGCGAACTAAGCTACCTGTCTAACCGAAGCCGATTAACGAGAAGCGAGTAGAGCTAGCAACTAAAAACGTGTTGGCGAACAGCGAGTGCGCTACGGCGACGAGCAATTACTCGCTGCGTACCAGCGAGTAATGACTATGTACCAAGCGTGAGTCTCTCAGCGAGTGTTGTACACACTAGCAGCAACTGACGGCCGCTATTTTCAACTCTATTCGAGTTTAGATTTAGTTCATTTTCAATTGATCAATAATAATGCTCGATGTGCGCTGACTTGCAACACGACCACCATAAATGATAAACGATTTATTTTCTGTAAATAGGTTTGTACAAACACTTTTACACGTCAATCATATTTTAAAAACTAGGTGAGATCGGCGTTTCCTATCTGATTACTCTGAGAAGAAACCTCGAAACAAACTCAGGGGTCAGTCTCTTTTAAAGTCAAGACATAATCTTGGTCAGGTCATGTGAAGACCATGTGGATTGATGTCTGAAATGGTCTTTTGAGGAAATAACCACACAAAATGAGTGGACCTGTCCAGTCAGTGCACGCATTTGTCAGTTGTCACATAGCTCAACACAGAACTAAAGGAGCTAAACGATTCGACGAACATTACCAAAGAAGGAAAATTTGGGTAGGCCGGATCAATTACTCAAACTGCCAGACCATGATTAAAACTAATTAAAAAAAATGCATTAAATAAAACAACAAATCCACAATGTCTTCACATTCACAATAATTAAAATAGTATAATCCTTTACAAAGTAAATGTTTGCATCCATCAATGTCAAAGTGTAAATAAAATATGAAAATTATCTTGGTCATATCATATGAGGACCATGTAGACTGGTGTCTGAAATGGTCTTTTGAGGAAAGAACCACACGGATTTGAGTGGAACTGTCCAGTCAGTGCACGCATTTGTCAATAATCGTACAGCTCAACTAAGAACTAAGGAGCTCAACGATTCGACGAACAATACAAAAGAAAGAACATTTGGGGAGGCCGCGTAAAGTACTCAAACAGCCAGACCTTCGTTAAAAGAAAAAAAAGTGACCCACATAGTCCTCACATTCACAAAAATTAAAACATTATTATACTGTATACAGTAAATATATACAAGTCATTGTTTAGATAAAAAGGTATGTATATAGAAAAAAAAAAAAAAAAAAAAGTAAAATAGCAAATTAAACATCAGCTATGTCTGTGTAAACATATTGGAGCAGCTCAATCCCAAGCCTTCTTGTCCTCGATATAGTCCTTGACAGTATAAATAAATTATTTTAACCACCAATTTCTATCCCGCAGGTCGCATAGTCCCCCCCGTGACCTTCGAAGACATTGAACCCGTATTCAGGAAGGCATTATCTGAAATACACCGGGGTATGGAGCTCCTGGATTCCAAACTCAGCATTGACCGAGAACAGACCTTGAGCACTTTACAAAGGGTGCTGGTCATCTCCTTACACCTGGCGGCGTTAATGGCGCGGTTACTTGAGGAACCGGAATGTACTGAGGAAGTGTCCAGGAAGATACACAAAGCAGTTTACTCACTCGTTAAGTTAGATATTACGGTAAGTGAGAGAATGGGAAAAGTTCTCATATTTATTTATGTACACACAAAACACTTAATAAAGAAAATAACATAAAGTTAGAAGAGAACATAGGTACTGCTTATTTAATTAGACATATATAAGCAATACCTTTCATATTTTTTGTTATGTACTCAATATTTTACAGAACTACTTTATATATCTTTGACAACTTAAACAAATTGTTTATTATTTTATTAGTCATACATACATGCACGTACGGTTTATGTGTAGCGTAGTATTTTATTATCTGTGGCACACGGTCACAGATAATATAATACTACGCTACACATCAACCTACACTGTTTGGACTTTTAACTATTAGAATTTGATCGCTGCGAATCGTGCGAGACGGTGCGATGTTTTAGTTATTTCGTCTAACTCACGCACGTCGCAGAGCAGTGGTGGCCCATTGGTAACGGCCGCGACTTATGAGTTGTACGTCGTATGTTCGATCTCAAACAGGCGCTTTACTTTGTGTAAATTATTTCATCATCACTGCTCTCAAAACGGTGAAGGAAAACATCGTGAGGAAACCGGCATGTCTTAGAACAAAAAATTCGAAGACATGTGACGTGCCATCTACCAACCTGCACTGTGCCAGCGTGATGGATTACGGCCCACTCCCTCTCACAGAGAGGAGGCCTATGTCCCAGCAGTGGGAACATAATAGGCTGATTATGCTTATGGTTATGCTACGTACTACGCACGTCGCCGCGTCGCTGCGGGAGCCGCGCGTGGCCTTGCCGCCACCCTGCGGCGCAAGTTGGGCTCGTTGCGTTCCGCCTGTGAGTGTGCACCAATATATCCATTAGCCTATGTATTATTAATCCGTACTTTATAGTTGTGTATGCATACTTTATAGTATCATAATAAATGAAACAAGTGTGTAATGGTCAATGCACACGCGTTTCGTATGATGTTTTTCAACACTCTTGCGAGGAAAATAATAGGCTTGTATCGTTAATAACTTTTCAAAGGTAAGAAAGTTTTGTAGGGCGCTAAGTATTTCTCTTTAGATTTTGGCTATGGCTAGCACTCGCATTTCGTGACTCGATTAGTATGTCGTCGGGGGTTAAATCTATGTATTGCTATTCGTCTTTAAGTGAAGTCGACAATTTTGATAATAATTGAGCACACAATGATACGATAATATGATTTTGTGGTGTACAATAAAGTATACAAATAAATAAATGAAAACGTCTACAAATATTTATGAAAAATGGCTGTGTTTTGAACCATGCGCGCGCAGGTGTAAATAAAGGTACTGGCAAAACCGCCTAACAGCCTAAGTATAAAAAAATATGATTAAAATTTACCTTCAAATTTTCGTGCGGGAGCCACAAAGAAACGTTTCCTGAGATAGAGAAGAGTGGAAGGGGTAAAGAGCACATTATACAACAGGGAAAGAATGTGAGAATTCCGGCGAAGGCGAATTGGTAATCACTTGAGCTTCACATGAAATTCGGAAATATGGTCATATTTGCGCGAACCGAATATGAACCTTAAAAAATGAACCCTAAAAAAAATATTAAGCCGCTCAAAGGGGAATGCCCACCGTCCATAGACACTTCGGCCCCGAGTGCACACATTTTAAAGTAAATTGATAGTGTAATATGCAATTTTAACAATTAACTGGTCAAGGAATTGGTTAACAAAAATGTTAGGGTTTTTTAAGATAAAAGAGTTTTTAAACTTGACTAACGTAATTGCTTTACAATCATTGGATATTTAAGTTAGGGTTAAAATAATGGTCGGAATCCATTAAATAAGCTTATTTTATGGTTAAAATAACAAATCCGCAAGATTTAAACTCAGTAAGGCAAACGCAAACTATGAAAGTAGATTCTGTAGATTTTTGTTATTTGACACTTGACTGTGTCTTGACTTGACAGCCGGCCAGCGTCACTCAATGTTGCCACATTAGCAAAACAAAAAAATCGACATCGACTTTTATTCGAATCATAATTTAATACAAAATTATAATCACTACTTTATCCCCACTGAAGATAAGTACGTTTTTGTCATATTTGATATTTATTGTGCTAAACATGAATTGAATTATTATTCAAATGTGTGGTAGCGTTTTTGTTATAATCCCAATTATTCATTATTACAATATCAACTATTAAATAGTTTGTCCATTTAATATCAAAAGTAAAAACATAACACCGTTTAAATTATAATAGATCGTATAACAAACAGGATGTGATTTTGTTAATAAAAAAATCCATGAAAACATAATCGATTATTTCGTGAACGAAATTGATAAGTATTGGCAACACTGCTGCGTTATCCACAACCGTGAATGTCATTTATCATTTCAGTACTTTTTATTATTGCAAAAATATTGCCAACTTTTTCGGATAAATGAATAACTTGTTAAATAAACAGAAATTACGACGTTTTTTTTACTTATACGTAAGTTATTGTGCCTTTAGGGCCGAAAACGGGCATCCCCCTTTATCGAGTTGGTCTTGGGTAAGGTCAAGATAGCTGGCATCAGCATAGTCAAGGATGGGTAGAAGTAGCGACTGTGCAAGCGCAATCTTGGTGGCAGTCGGCAGAAAATTACGCAATCTCTTCAAAGGTGGAGCGGATGAAAATAGCTTGCGGCTTCCTTCCTGTAGCTGGAATCCAAGAGAAGTTCTTATCTACTCTACTTTCTCAGTGAAGGGAACAACTGAACTAGAACTGCCTACTACCAAAACCTGCGTCTTTTATGGGGTTAACCATAAGTCCCTATCTCTTGGCCCAGTCGCATAATCGGGCCAGATAAGGAAGCCTAGGATAGATTTCCGAGAGGAGCTCGCGAGCAACTTTGTAGATCATCAGCATAAAGACAGTAGGAAGAAACTAGTTCGTCGGAGATTGAGTTAATAAAAACTGCGAAAAGTAATGGGGATACAACGCCACCCTGAGGTACACCGGCAGAAGGTTTACACCAGGAAGACAAGGTATCCAATGCAAAAACGTTGCCAGCGACCTACGAAACCAGTCATTTACTTATGGAGATAAATGTTAATTGGACGGTATTTAGAAAAGGACGTGGGATTAGACTTTATGTAAAGGAATTATTTGAGCATGTTTTCATGAGCATGGAAAAAAACCACTAGATGCACAAAAGTTGAGGATGTGACTAATAGCGTGAAGGATAAGATCTAGCACAGGCACTATCATATTACGGCTGATACACGCCCTACTGCATTGGAAGTAATCGAAAGTATGCTCTTCTTGACATCACATGCGGGGAACTGACCAAAAACAAATGGGGAATAACTGGGAGTCGGAAGAGAAGGTTTTTACTACATGAGACTAAGAACACAGAACCAGGGGCTACATCGAGCACCTCACAACCCTTGGCTTCACAGCATGTATGTAGCAGAAGAGAAAGAAGCTGTTGAAGTGAACACAGTGATCGCATCGCATCATACAACTAGAAATGGAATAGCAGTAGTAGCTACTGCGGTTGTAGAAGCAACGAATATGGAGGGTCAAATCATTTCACTACGCACGCTGTTAGTTAGACCAGGTTTCTCAAGCTACATTCATAAGCGAGAAAGCGACTCAACTATTGAAACTGAAGCGACAACCATTCAAGGCAAGTGTTGTATGTGTGGGATCTGCTAGAACAGAGATCAAACACGCGGTACAGCTTAATATAAGATCACAATGGGACCGTAACCACAGTTTATCGATCGAAGCCTATGTGATGACGAAACAACTGACCGCTAAGATACCCACCAAAACAATTGTCAATCAATCATGGCCTCACATTGAAGGGCTTACATGGCTGATCCAAGTTACTTAACACCTGGTTCTGTAGATCTTCTAATAGTAGTCAAGGAATACGCACAGATTATACAGACAGATTTAATGAAGGGTCCACCAGGCACTCCAACTGCACAAAAAACAAACCTGGGTTGGATTATTTTCGGAGAAATCTATGAAAAAATGTTGAAATCGAAATGGGAAATAGAGATTGACAATGATTAACATTTAACTAAAGAAGATAAGATCTGTGTAAATATCTACGAGAAAACATCAACTAGAAATCAGGAAGAAAGGTACATACAAGTGCAAAGTTACGAACACCAGAAGAAAAAGCAACGGAGATTAGCCAAACTAAGATTCTTGCAGCTTGAGCGGAAGTTTAAGAAGTCATCGGACCTAATAAAAAGAAGACACAAAAGTCATGGATGATTACATAGAACAAGGACATATGGAGAATGGATACCTAAAAGAGAAAAAGAAACAATATCAGTTTACTTTTCTCACCACGATGTAGTTGGTACTGACAAGGAAACTTCTCGAACACACGTTGTTATCGATGCTTCCTGCAAAGACACAAACAAAGTATCACAAAATGAAGAATTATTGGTAGGTCCGCAGCTGCAAGATGATTTGAGGAACCTTCTTATGAAATGGAGAATGAAGCGTGTCTGCTTCATGGCTGATATCAAACAGACGTATCGTCAAATGTTGGTGACTCGTGAAGACGCAGACTTCCAGTGAGTTATCTGAAGACTGGATGAGGGTTATGATATTCACGAATACCGTTTGCTGAGGGACACATTCGGTGCACCAACCGCACTGTATTTAGCTGTTAGAACACTCCACCAACAGCTGATGATGAAGGAAGGGATCAACCGCTCTCTGTGCAATCCATTACGAGTAATTTTACTTGGATGACTGGCTTGATGGTGATGGTGAAAGGCAAATTTTTCTTAATGGGTGCTAAAGCCGATGGTGTGAAAAAGGGAGGTGAAAATGTAAATCCAAGATAACAACTGCAATTTTTTTTTTTATTGTTATCGTGGATGTCGTTTTCATAGTTTTCCTGGGTGCTAAAACTGATGAGTCCAAAAGAAAATTCAAGATTGCGGCTGGGAAGCGTTTAAATTTTACTTCATGGTTTTCGTTTTCATGGTTTTCGAGGGTGCTAAAGCCGATAGTGAGGTCAAAATATAAATCCACGATAGCGGCTGCGAAAATTTCAGTTTTCTCGTCATGGGTCAATTGGGTGTCGTTTTCAAAGTTTTCGATGGTGCCAAAACCGACAATATAAAAAAATTTAATATTTTTTTTTGTAAAACTTTTATCGGCTTGCGTCGAGGATGACAGGGCCTTAGCCGTGTAATAATATCCATACTTGTGTTGCAGGTGCGTCAAGGCCGCTCGGCGCTGCACGTGGCGTGCTCCGCCGAGGGCTCGCGGGGGCGCGGCGCGCGCGCATGGCTGCCGGCGCCGGGCGAGGCCGCGCCGTGCGCCGCGCAGCTGGTGCAGCTCATGCTGCGCCTGGGCGCGCCGCCTGACGCCAGGGATGCCGACGGCAACACGCCGCTGCATCTAGTCTGCAAGGTATGCTACTCACTCCCTCTCGGCTACCTCACTTGCCGGCGCCGGGCGAGGCCGCGCCGTGCGCCGCGCAGCTGGTGCAGCTCATGCTGCGCCTGGGCGCGCCGCCTGACGCCAGGGATGCCGACGGCAACACGCCGCTGCATCTAGTCTGCAAGGTATGCTACTCACTCCCTCTCGGCTACCTCACTTGCCGGCGCCGGGCGAGGCCGCGCCGTGCGCCGCGCAGCTGGTGCAGCTCATGCTGCGCCTGGGCGCGCCGCCTGACGCCAGGGATGCCGACGGCAACACGCCGCTGCATCTAGTCTGCAAGGTATGCTACTCACTCCCTCTCGGCTACCTCACTTGCCGGCGCCGGGCGAGGCCGCGCCGTGCGCCGCGCAGCTGGTGCAGCTCATGCTGCGCCTGGGCGCGCCGCCTGACGCCAGGGATGCCGACGGCAACACGCCGCTGCATCTAGTCTGCAAGGTATGCTACTCACTCCCTCTCGGCTACCTCACTTGCCGGCGCCGGGCGAGGCCGCGCCGTGCGCCGCGCAGCTGGTGCAGCTCATGCTGCGCCTGGGCGCGCCGCCTGACGCCAGGGATGCCGACGGCAACACGCCGCTGCATCTAGTCTGCAAGGTATGCTACTCACTCCCTCTCGGCTACCTCACTTGCCGGCGCCGGGCGAGGCCGCGCCGTGCGCCGCGCAGCTGGTGCAGCTCATGCTGCGCCTGGGCGCGCCGCCTGACGCCAGGGATGCCGACGGCAACACGCCGCTGCATCTAGTCTGCAAGGTATGCTACTCACTCCCTCTCGGCTACCTCACTTGCCGGCGCCGGGCGAGGCCGCGCCGTGCGCCGCGCAGCTGGTGCAGCTCATGCTGCGCCTGGGCGCGCCGCCTGACGCCAGGGATGCCGACGGCAACACGCCGCTGCATCTAGTCTGCAAGGTATGCTACTCACTCCCTCTCGGCTACCTCACTTGCCGGCGCCGGGCGAGGCCGCGCCGTGCGCCGCGCAGCTGGTGCAGCTCATGCTGCGCCTGGGCGCGCCGCCTGACGCCAGGGATGCCGACGGCAACACGCCGCTGCATCTAGTCTGCAAGGTATGCTACTCACTCCCTCTCGGCTACCTCACTTGCCGGCGCCGGGCGAGGCCGCGCCGTGCGCCGCGCAGCTGGTGCAGCTCATGCTGCGCCTGGGCGCGCCGCCTGACGCCAGGGATGCCGACGGCAACACGCCGCTGCATCTAGTCTGCAAGGTATGCTACTCACTCCCTCTCGGCTACCTCACTTGCCGGCGCCGGGCGAGGCCGCGCCGTGCGCCGCGCAGCTGGTGCAGCTCATGCTGCGCCTGGGCGCGCCGCCTGACGCCAGGGATGCCGACGGCAACACGCCGCTGCATCTAGTCTGCAAGGTATGCTACTCACTCCCTCTCGGCTACCTCACTTGCCGGCGCCGGGCGAGGCCGCGCCGTGCGCCGCGCAGCTGGTGCAGCTCATGCTGCGCCTGGGCGCGCCGCCTGACGCCAGGGATGCCGACGGCAACACGCCGCTGCATCTAGTCTGCAAGGTATGCTACTCACTCCCTCTCGGCTACCTCACTTGCCGGCGCCGGGCGAGGCCGCGCCGTGCGCCGCGCAGCTGGTGCAGCTCATGCTGCGCCTGGGCGCGCCGCCTGACGCCAGGGATGCCGACGGCAACACGCCGCTGCATCTAGTCTGCAAGGTATGCTACTCACTCCCTCTCGGCTACCTCACTTGCCGGCGCCGGGCGAGGCCGCGCCGTGCGCCGCGCAGCTGGTGCAGCTCATGCTGCGCCTGGGCGCGCCGCCTGACGCCAGGGATGCCGACGGCAACACGCCGCTGCATCTAGTCTGCAAGGTATGCTACTCACTCCCTCTCGGCTACCTCACTTGCCGGCGCCGGGCGAGGCCGCGCCGTGCGCCGCGCAGCTGGTGCAGCTCATGCTGCGCCTGGGCGCGCCGCCTGACGCCAGGGATGCCGACGGCAACACGCCGCTGCATCTAGTCTGCAAGGTATGCTACTCACTCCCTCTCGGCTACCTCACTTGCCGGCGCCGGGCGAGGCCGCGCCGTGCGCCGCGCAGCTGGTGCAGCTCATGCTGCGCCTGGGCGCGCCGCCTGACGCCAGGGATGCCGACGGCAACACGCCGCTGCATCTAGTCTGCAAGGTATGCTACTCACTCCCTCTCGGCTACCTCACTTGCCGGCGCCGGGCGAGGCCGCGCCGTGCGCCGCGCAGCTGGTGCAGCTCATGCTGCGCCTGGGCGCGCCGCCTGACGCCAGGGATGCCGACGGCAACACGCCGCTGCATCTAGTCTGCAAGGTATGCTACTCACTCCCTCTCGGCTACCTCACTTGCCGGCGCCGGGCGAGGCCGCGCCGTGCGCCGCGCAGCTGGTGCAGCTCATGCTGCGCCTGGGCGCGCCGCCTGACGCCAGGGATGCCGACGGCAACACGCCGCTGCATCTAGTCTGCAAGGTATGCTACTCACTCCCTCTCGGCTACCTCACTTGCCGGCGCCGGGCGAGGCCGCGCCGTGCGCCGCGCAGCTGGTGCAGCTCATGCTGCGCCTGGGCGCGCCGCCTGACGCCAGGGATGCCGACGGCAACACGCCGCTGCATCTAGTCTGCAAGGTATGCTACTCACTCCCTCTCGGCTACCTCACTTGCCGGCGCCGGGCGAGGCCGCGCCGTGCGCCGCGCAGCTGGTGCAGCTCATGCTGCGCCTGGGCGCGCCGCCTGACGCCAGGGATGCCGACGGCAACACGCCGCTGCATCTAGTCTGCAAGGTATGCTACTCACTCCCTCTCGGCTACCTCACTTGCCGGCGCCGGGCGAGGCCGCGCCGTGCGCCGCGCAGCTGGTGCAGCTCATGCTGCGCCTGGGCGCGCCGCCTGACGCCAGGGATGCCGACGGCAACACGCCGCTGCATCTAGTCTGCAAGGTATGCTACTCACTCCCTCTCGGCTACCTCACTTGCCGGCGCCGGGCGAGGCCGCGCCGTGCGCCGCGCAGCTGGTGCAGCTCATGCTGCGCCTGGGCGCGCCGCCTGACGCCAGGGATGCCGACGGCAACACGCCGCTGCATCTAGTCTGCAAGGTATGCTACTCACTCCCTCTCGGCTACCTCACTTGCCGGCGCCGGGCGAGGCCGCGCCGTGCGCCGCGCAGCTGGTGCAGCTCATGCTGCGCCTGGGCGCGCCGCCTGACGCCAGGGATGCCGACGGCAACACGCCGCTGCATCTAGTCTGCAAGGTATGCTACTCACTCCCTCTCGGCTACCTCACTTGCCGGCGCCGGGCGAGGCCGCGCCGTGCGCCGCGCAGCTGGTGCAGCTCATGCTGCGCCTGGGCGCGCCGCCTGACGCCAGGGATGCCGACGGCAACACGCCGCTGCATCTAGTCTGCAAGGTATGCTACTCACTCCCTCTCGGCTACCTCACTTGCCGGCGCCGGGCGAGGCCGCGCCGTGCGCCGCGCAGCTGGTGCAGCTCATGCTGCGCCTGGGCGCGCCGCCTGACGCCAGGGATGCCGACGGCAACACGCCGCTGCATCTAGTCTGCAAGGTATGCTACTCACTCCCTCTCGGCTACCTCACTTGCCGGCGCCGGGCGAGGCCGCGCCGTGCGCCGCGCAGCTGGTGCAGCTCATGCTGCGCCTGGGCGCGCCGCCTGACGCCAGGGATGCCGACGGCAACACGCCGCTGCATCTAGTCTGCAAGGTATGCTACTCACTCCCTCTCGGCTACCTCACTTGCCGGCGCCGGGCGAGGCCGCGCCGTGCGCCGCGCAGCTGGTGCAGCTCATGCTGCGCCTGGGCGCGCCGCCTGACGCCAGGGATGCCGACGGCAACACGCCGCTGCATCTAGTCTGCAAGGTATGCTACTCACTCCCTCTCGGCTACCTCACTTGCCGGCGCCGGGCGAGGCCGCGCCGTGCGCCGCGCAGCTGGTGCAGCTCATGCTGCGCCTGGGCGCGCCGCCTGACGCCAGGGATGCCGACGGCAACACGCCGCTGCATCTAGTCTGCAAGGTATGCTACTCACTCCCTCTCGGCTACCTCTCTCGCAGTACTTCATATTTAAGGGCGAATTCGACCAAACTTTCATAACATTTTTTTTTCTCGCTCTTTAGCTTTACAATAAATATCTTAACATTTCCAGCTAAACCCGTGTCCCGCTGAAGTGGTCCGCGAGTTACTCTCACACGGAGCTCACATCGACACAGTCAACTACGAAGGCGAGACGCCCGAAGAGATCCTCAAGTCGACGCAACAGAGCCTTAGCGCCATCGTCAACCCTCTGCGGTACACGTCACTCAAATGCCTCGCCGCCCGCACTGTCAAAAACTACCGACTCCCATACAGACATGTGCTACCACTGTGTCTGTATTCCACCGTCATTACTCATTGAGCGAGAAATAAACGTGCCGCGTGCGACACCGCGCTGTGATCCAACCTAACGCTAAGCCGTATCGACCTCAACACTTAAACTGGACAGCGTACACGCTTATCGTTAAAACTATTACAATAAACCCATAAATAATGGCACGATCTTCAACCTCTGATTGGTTCAAAACCATTTCCCGTGCGGTTGTTTCGATTGATGTTGAATTGATGACGTTTGATACGTCTGTGACACGTGTCATCCTGGCACTATAGATTTTGAGACTTGTAGTTTTGTTTGAAACGTTATTTTAGCATTTTAGATTGGAATGATCAGTGTATATTTTAGGATTTTTTGAGGCTACATTATTATTCTTTTAATTCGTTGTAATACCACCGGAATTAATACTTTTACTTAACTGCCATACGAAATAGACTAATAAGGCAAAGGTATGATTTCGGGTTTACACTAAAATTGAGAATGTTAGATTGATGTAGGCAGTCAAGTAAGCGACGCACACCAGCATGCTGTGTAGTGTCAGATGTAGTGGAATCATTGAAATATCAGTTTTAGCGTGAACTTAGTGTTACTCTGATGTCTATTTTGTCACAGTATTTTAAAATCGGTAGCTCAGCTCAAAGCAGAATTTATATAATATATTATTATGGATTGTATCATTGTATTGAGTAGTATAAACTTCATAATTCTGTGAATTTATGTTTTATACTTAGTTTTTTTCTTTATAATTTCTTCTCATAGTTTATAATTATTTCAAATCTATAATGTATCATATTGATTTATTATAATTTCATAGTTGTTTTATCCTTTGATCGTACATTTCAAGTAACGTATTATTTTTAAAGTGTCAAAAGTAAAACAAGTAACGTCCGTGTATAATTGGTAGTAAAAGGTATATAGAAATAAAATTTCAGTGCTGTGCCGTACGTGATTTGAAATAGATGTAATTATGTACATTGGAATAAGTAAAATTTATGTTAAAATATATAATATTGATGTATCTGTAAATTACTGTTCGGCGAAACGTCTTGGTACATGGGAGTTTTAGCCATTTAACTTGGCCACTGTTTGTACAATAGATCATTTTAATGTCACAAATATTATAATTTAATCATTTGAATTGTTTGAGATGCTCAAAATAAAAATCATTATGTTATTTTGATTACTGTTTGCGTGATAACCTGCATGCATATTTATAATCTTTAATATTCTTTTAAAGGTGGACTATGTAACACTTTACAATGGTTATAAATAGATGAAGTTCATTTATACAGTGTAATGGCACTGCATGTACTTACTGTTTTGCTTTGTACGGAATTATAAGAATTTTGTTGTGAACACGATACAGCCATAGTTAATTTTAATAAGTGTTTCTGGAGGTTAAACTATAACATGTCTTCATCTGTGTATAATCGTTGTCATTGCCACCAAGTGATATTCGCTTTTAATATTTGACTATTATCGTAACGCCAGACGGCCGCGCAGCCGCCGCCCGGATAGAGCCAATAGTTCGAGTGTTTCCACTTACACATCTCTAGTCCTGTATTACTTTAGTACATCCTGGATTACTTTTTATACACATACAATCTTTCTCCATATGTCAGTGATCATCGCTTGACGCATATATCAATGTAAAAACAAATTAGACATAAGTAGGCGTAGTAGAAAGTAACGGAGATACGTATAAATTGGTATTGTATATTAGCAGAATAGGTAACGACAAACTAAACTACTAGTACTGAAGATGTTGATTATGTTTGTAACAACAGCATCGTTCGCTACTTTGTGTGTATTTCCTCATAGTATATTATAAATTTAGTAATAATGCGTGATTAAATGCTAGTTATTTTTGAAATTAATAAAATGCTTTAAAATACTTTTTTTTATTTTCAAGAATATATAGTCTTAGTAGTCAGAGCAAGTCCCAACCCATTGTCATAGCAGAAAAAATACTCATATTTTATCAAGTGTTTGACTTGTTTTTCATACATTAATACGTTTATTTTTATGAATTACGAAATTCGGTGTGTAAGAAAATCGAATTCCATACGAGATAGCGAAGTTTCTAAATCGGGGGCACATAACGTAAACACTCGACAACATTATTTTGTCTCAATGATTATGTACTGTATGTAACTTTCAACTATGTAGCTCGTAGATATGAAAGAAAGGACTAGTTCAAAGGTCAGTTATGTTATGATAACAAAAACAACACCTCAGTTGTAGTTCCATTTACTAGGAAACAATAGAAGATTATAATATTACATTTGTAAGATTATAAGATTAAGATTATAATAGTACATTTTTATAAATGTACAACATTGATAAAATAGAAAATAGTGGCAGATTATCATTAAAAATTATTAAATCTGCCGGTCAGTTTTGTTCCAAAAAAGTAACATAAGAAACATCAATCCTGGAACAGCTTTCTAAGTTCTGGTGAGTCATCGATCAAGTTCTGCAGTTCCCTCAATGAAGTGCCCGCGAACATTAACCATATACGTTTAGCTTTCACCAGGTTGCTCTTCAAAACCTTTGCCATAGTCTCTCCATCAGCATTCTTTATGTTGCCCATTTTCACTACTAGTTCTATAGGAAGCTTCTTCAGTTGGTACTTGCGCATTCCACACAAAAGAGGCCAGAATGAGAACTGATCGATCAAATGCTCAGTGCCACTTACGGCTGATAGGTACAGCTTGCATTTGTCGTCGTTGTTGTGATCCCAAACCAGGCCCAGGACCTTCGCCTCACTGGACTGTATGTTCGGGAATCTCTTGCGATTCTCGTAAGCATATCCGGCGGCGAGACCAACCAGACGGTTGTAAGTGAACTCGAAATCTTCAACTTTTATGTTCTTAGCCGTCTTCTTTATCAGCAGTGGAGTACTGGAAAAATAAACATAAAACTATACTGTTATAGGAAACTAAGCCCAGGTCCACGACGGCGTGTTTTTCTCGCGACGTTTTTTTTTTCGCGCACTGTTTTTTCTACGCACTACATAGCGCCGGGAGTTGAAAACCCAAAAGAGCGTATTTTTACGCTGGGATGTGTTCTGTTGGATTGTCATTTGTAGATGCTCGGCTCAACATCGAGAGTTGAAAATCCAGTGCGCGAAAAAATCCTGCCGCGATATTTTTACTTCCGTGCGAACAGACTTCGTTTCTTGTAGTCCAGTCGACAAATTACTCTTTTAATTACTTATGCTATTAAGGTTTTTTTTTGTGTTTTAAATGATCACGTGTCGAAATAAAATTATAAGTACCTAGCAGCAATTTACGAGCTCTAAAGTTACCTCTACTTGGTAGGAGAAAACATTCAAACGTTAGAAAATATGATAGATTGCCAATCAAGAAAAATCGAAACACAATCCCGACTTCTGTTCTTCGAAACTTACTTGCGTTCAAGATTCATTCCTTCAATGACTATGGTCTTGCCAGGTTCCACAGTGCTGAGCTTCTTTCTCAGCTCATACCCCTGCGCCAGGAGTCTCTCAACGTTGGCATCAATTTTCAGGAATTCCGCATCCTTGTACACGTTGTAGAAATGCGGACCATTGAAGGTGGTTGTGGATGGAGTCTTGGGCACAGACGAGAATTCGAAGTTTTCCATGACTGTTGCTGAACAGGAAAAGGTCAGTTTAAAGTAAGTACGTTACCTATTATAGGCCATACCTTAGATGGTTCGCAGAACTTGACAGCTGCTTGAGAAAGCTGCTCAATCGTATACGGAACCTTTGTTTTGGTCGCGAGTCAATTCCATGTTTATCAATAATCAGTTTTTAACAAAATTTTGTCAGCTAACCAATTGTCTTAGGGCTGATTTTACAGTGATCAGATAACTTATTTATTTCTCAACTTACATCTACCGTTACAGGATACTACCCAATGCGATATATGTGCAACTTATTTAATTTACTATATTAACATCTATAACTAATTATATACAATGCATTCCTTTTAGCTGGGGAATAAATGTTGTGCTTTGACAGCTTTTGTACAGAAGATATGTCAAACTGCCGTAGTTATTCAAAATCAAAATCAAAAGTCATTTATTCAAATTAGGCTGAGAATCAGCACTTTTCGAACGTCAAAATTACATAAGACAGTCCCCAAAAACGCCCGCCCGTCACCACTTCCTAGTGCTTTAGCTGGGAAGAAGAAGTGGCGCAACAAACTCCCCAGCAGCACAGCTGTCTGTTCTGTTAAAAGAACTGGATTCTAAACAATTGTAAGCAAATTACCAAAACAATTTTGATTTGAAAAAAAATAAATTGCCATACGTCAGCTAGCCACGCCAATACAAAAAAAATACAAAAAATTAATGTAAATACAACTTAAAACATAAATAAAAGCCTCCAGACCTAAAGGGCATGGCAGCTTACATATGCAATACTGGATTTATCATACAAAAAAATAAAATAAATAAATGATAAACTAGGACCATCAAAGTAAAATAAATTAACATAACAAATACTGTAACAATAATAAAACCATAGACAGCAAGACGACCAGTCACCACAAGCAGCACCCGTTCACGAGCATAACGCAAAGGTCAGCCATTACCCCTCTCGCAATATTTGAGGGAAGGAGGAAACCCGACCCCCGACGCTACCGCAAGCAGTGACATCTAAGGGAACATGACGAACTTGCTGCCGGTTGCTCAGGCAAGAATAATATTATCAATTGTCGAGGTCGCTAGCTAACCACATATTGCAATACAGCTCATTAAAAAACATTGTAATGAGTAGATCATGTCAATAGTAAATGAAGATAACAAAATAATTGACTTATACCGTCAAATAGAATAACAAAAAAAAACAAATATATGAACTCATATATAACAAATATATGTCAGTAGGTAAGCTGATTCTGGAGAAAGAACACGAACATTGTCTTGAGTTCATCACAGCGACCAACAGTTCTTATCGTTTAAGTATTCGTTAATGGAATAATATGCTTTTGAACAAAGGTTGGATTTTACTTGAGCCTTAAACGCATTAAAAGGTAAATCTAGTAAGGAATCTAGAGGGCAACTTGTGATAAAAGGTTATACCAAGCCCAACAAATGAGTTATGGACCTTATGAAGCCGGTGAAAGGGAGCACGTAGTTTGTTCTTATTTCTAGTGTTAACATTGTGAAAATCACTGGTTTTAGTGTATAAGTGTATATTTTGCCTAATATATAAGATGTTGGCGAAGATTAATTGAGATGCCACCGTGAGAATATTGGTATCTTTAAAAACGTCTCTAAGAGAAACTCTGGCTTCTAGCTGATAAATTGCTCGGACAGCTCGTTTTTGAAGGACGAATATATTTTGAATATCAGCGGCTTTGCCCCACAGCAGAATACCGTAGGACATAACGCTGTGGAAATAACTAAAATAGACTAACCGAGCTGTATCAACGTCAGTGTATTGTCTAACTTTCCTGACGGCGTAGGCGGCTGAACTGAGCCTCCCTGCTAGGCTTGATATGTGTGGGCCCCACTGAAGTTTGGCATCTACTGTTATGCCCAGAAAAACCGCCGAGTCTACAGTTTCAAGCCGCTCTTTATCTAAGACGATGTTGGGTCCTAGGTTTCTAACATTCGGTAAGACGAACTTAACACATTTCGTTTTCTTGGCATTAAGAACTAGGTTGTTTGACGTAAACCAATCCGTAACCATTGAGAGTGCACTGTTTACGTCGTCAAAATCTTGTCTATTCCTGTCTACTTTGAAATTAAGAAAGGTATCATCTGCAAACAGTACAACGTCACAGATGTCATTTAAATAGAATGGTAATTCATTGATATATACTAAGAACAAGAATGGACCCAGTATTGAGCCTTGAGGTACACCTAACTGAACTGGTAGCTCGGAAGATTTCACACCAGCGACATCAACACATTGGAACCTATTATGTAAATAAGAATTTATTACATTCAGAGCTTCGTTTCGGACTCCGTAATGACGTAGTTTACGCAAAAGCGTGTCATGGCGCACGCAATCAAAGGCTTTAGAGAGATCACAGAAAACTCCAATAGCATTTTGCGATTTCTCCCATGCATTCAATATGTGTTTCAGCAGAGCAACACCCGCATCTGTAGTCGAACGTAATTTTGTAAAGCCATACTGTTCATTATGAAGTAGGCTATTTAAGTTAAAATTTCGTAGCAACTGATTAAGTATTAACTTTTCAAATATTTTGCTAAATGCTGGTAAGATAGAAATAGGCCTAAAATTGCTAATGATATTTTTATTACCAGATTTAAATAATGGTATGACTTTACTACTCTTCATGAGGTCAGGAATAGTTCCTAGATCAACACAATTAATAAAAGTAATAGCTAGATAGGGGGCTACGATGTCTATTATATTACTTAAAAGTTTAATGGAAATGCCCCAGTAATCACCAGTGTTTTTAGACTTAAGAGTGTTAAAGACGTTAATTACATAACTAGGCGTTACATGTTCGAAGCTAAATAAGCGAGTACATTGTGGGACACTACTATTCAAAAGGTTCTCAGCTTTAGACGGGGACGAATTTAAGGAACAAGTCGTAGTTATAGGTATGTTGGCAAAAAACTCATTAAATGCCTCAGCTACGTCAGCTGCCTTACTAACTAATTTGTTATCGACCATAATCTCAAGTTGATTTTCTTGTTTAACCGACTTACGCGTTTCATTGTTGATAATTTTCTAAGTGGTTTTTACTTTATTATTGGAATATTTAATTGAATCGCTTAAGAATTTTGATTAAGCAATAGCACACATCTTTTTAAATAGTTTTGAATATTTTTTTACATACTCTAGGAAAGGAGTATCAAACCTGTATTTTTTCAAACCATATAACGCGTATAGTCTCGCTCTACTTTTATAAATCCTGGAGTAGCCCATTGGTTAAAGCCAACGGAAGTGCCATTAATGTTAATGGTTTTGGTCTTGAAAATAGACTGGTATTCTTTTTGCACAACATCAAAAAGGGCTCCGTAAATTTCATTAGGATTCTCGTGTTCTACTAACGATGGTGTAATTCTATGAGCTATATTATTTTTAAACTTGTTACAACGACTAGCTGTATAAGGCCTGCATTCAAGTTTATACGGTTTTTTATGTAATGTCATGGGGAAGCTAGCTAATAAACCACAGTGGTCGGACGTTAAGTCACTTAACACTAATTTATTTTTGGCATCACAATTACTAAACAAATTATCAAGACAAGTTGACGAAGATGCCGTGATCATAGTTGGTTCAAAATACAAGTTAATCAAATTATAAGACCTAAACAGATTGAGAAGTCTAATACTTAATGGAGTAACATCTAAAATATTAATATTAAAATCTCCACATAAAATTATACTCTTATTACTTGATTTTAACCTATTGAGAGAATCCTCCATTACCGATTCAAAACTAATAAAATCACCAGATGGGGGTCGATAAACGCAGATTACAACGAATTGCTCTAGTTCAACACATGACAACTCATATTCTTCAGATAAAGTTATCAGACCACTGAAAAATCAGCCCTTAGTTATCATATTTTTTTTAAAAGTATCAATGCACGCACTCACCACTTTTTTCCATAAATCATACACCAAAAAAACAAACACACAAAACAAAAATATATTTTCGGTTGTGTATTTACCTACATTAAGTAATAGAGATTAAATAAACCTACAATTAAATAAAAATATTCAAGTATTATATAAAGAGAACATTCTGTAGTCGACATCAAAACAAATGCGGTTTTGTAAATAAATAAACAGAACAAAGACTCAGTAACTGAGTACAAAGCAAGGACATTAGCACAATAGGTATCTAAATGTTACCAACTACACACACTACGTAGGTACACTTAGCAGCTGATAACCAAACGCTGTATACCAATTTAAAACCAAAATTTACAAAGAATAAACCTACTTTGGTTCTGGAGCAAGAAGAGGTCACTATTGGAACAAAATTCGTCGTAAACTGAAAAGTTAGAATGTAGAATGTTTATTTATTATGGAACGACCTGAACGACTAATAACCCAAGTGATTAGGCTAAGCGAGTAAGCGATTCTTAAACCAAGTAAGCGATTCGAAAGTGTACGCCATGAATCGACTTAAGATGGAATAGAATGAATAAACTTTAGTATCGATAAATACAGACAAATGTTTTTGTCGCTTCATTGATTGGGTTTAGGTGGGTTAGACCAATTTTCTGACTAACTGTATGTCTATTGTATGTGCAAAAAATGTATGTTTCATAAATTTTGTCGCTTATCTATATACTAAATGTAGAAAACAGATCTGGTGATGTCGATTATTTCATTATCAATTCAAGTTCACTATATTTTTAGAATACTTAGCATGTATTTGGTTTTTTATAAAAGCGTTATGAATTAGTTCGTTTCTCGCAAAGTAAGTAAGTCGTATGATAAATCGATTAAATAATAAGACTGCCTTGGTTCGCTGTATTGTCTATGGTGGGTCTTACCCTGTTGGGCAGAACAGAGACTTGGCGTGTCGCGAACTTTGTAACATTGGGTATAAATATACCATAGATATAGCAGGTATGTCTAGATTATTGTATGAGTCATTTTGCTCGCTGTGTGTAAAGTTATAGTTTCATGTTTCCTCCGAAACACTGAATGAATATAATAATAATATTACTTTCGCAAGTTCGGATTTGTTAGCTTTCGCAAGTTATAGTTTCATGTTTAATGGAATCTTTACGCTGAACATTGTAAAGATTCCATTATTTTAAAACAACAACAACTCAGACTGTGTACAGTCTGAGTTGTTGTTGTTGTGTTAAATGCTCTACCTACTTAGGTAGGTACCTGTTTTTTATGTAAACAAAAAAAAAGTGCTTAAGATAGATTCATCATTAGTTAATTTGTAAAAGTAAATAGAATCTGATTAGGGGATATTATTAGATGTATTATAAGGTTATGGTATGTACTTTAAAACAGCGCCATCTCTTATCAATCTTACAAACTCGATCGTGCCACTCCTTTAATGTTTGTGAGTAAAGCAATGTTCCGGAAACAGCCGTTAGGTGTCTCAATCTGCCCACCCTTTTCCCAACAACATATGTTTATTTATTTATGTCGGGGTCAGCTTCCACTCTAACCGGATGCAGCTGAATACCAGTATTTTACATGGAGCGACTGCCCATATGACCTGCACAACTCAGCTACTGGATAACGCTAAACCTTGATAAGACTGTTTTATCAGACTTGGGCTTCTGACTTCCCGTGACGACAGGCAAACAGTGAAACATGTACAAATGACAGCCGGGAGCAATAGCTTAACGTGCTTTCCGAGGCACGGGGAGGTCTCGAATGTTATAAATGGTTACCCATCCACCGACCGACCTCGGCAAGCGTTGCTTAACCTTGAAGGTAGACCCGTTCTACTGTTGTTATTTAGCCACGAGCCCCTCACCAGTTCAGGTTTTACTGACTTTCTGTTCAATTACTTTGGATGGTCCTATTACTGGAGGAGGTCCTTTACGAATATCTGCGGAAAGAAGATATTATGCAGAAAAGTGCCTACACTGCCTTATCTATAAAATAATGAAGTACTATCATTTAGGTACCCGGAAAGCGATAGAATAGAATTATCAGCCCTAACCGAAATAAGAGCCGCAGCAGAAATGCTACCATAAGCATCTGCGATTAGTGATTTGGTTGTTATTCTTCAACGTATCGATGATTCTGACAGCGACTAAACTTGAAACACCGCATATTTTTTGCATCAGCAATCACCGATTTCATCGCTTTTCAGGAGCTCGCGAAAACGCTTTGTCTCTCCGGAAAACAAGTCAGCATCGTTGAAAAAAATATTCTCTACGTAATATCTACTACGGTCTAAAAAAACATCCTGTACTAGTCTTGTGTAGTTCATGAACGATGAACGAATAGGAAACGTATCTTCGCACTGTACTAAAAGAAACGTTTCCGAACGCTGACTCGTAATCGGTCTATTAGGTCTAATAGGTCTTTTCGATCTCGGACATTGTAAACCGCGCGATCGTTTGTGCGAACGAGAACGAGAAATGATGAATGATGAATGAACGATCACTGATTGTTTGACAGATACGTTCGATGTCTGTGAATGAGAACGAGAGAGAATAGCCGACGAATGACGATGATAACCGAACCCGACCGACCGAATCTGCAAGAATGAGATCATGCTGACCACCGAGAGCGAAGACCGAATAGAGCTATTAGAACTAATAGAATGAACTAGTTCACTGTCCGAAATGAACTAGTACGGAGCGATCTTAAAAATGACCGAGCAGGCACAAGACTACCCTGTACAGTCCGCGGGTCCTTTGCTTGGCAAGCGGCCTGCGATCACATTGGTGAGATTGGTAAATCACTCACACAAATGCAAAGCTCAGCTTAGGCCTCGCGGACTGTACCTATATGTTGCTGTCAAAAGTAAATTAACACGGTCAAAAGTAAAATAGTTTTGATAATTATATAGTTTTATGAGAGAAGTGGTGGCCCAGTGGTAAAGGCCGCGAGTTATCGAGTTGTAGGTCGTAGGTTCGAACCCAGACAGGCGCTTTACTTTGTGTAAATTATTTCATCACCACTGAGGAAAGATCCACACAGAATGAGTGGACCTGTCCACTCAGTGCACGCATTTGTCAGTAATCATACAGCTCAACACATAACTTTAGGAGCTCAACTATTAGACGAACATTACCAAAGAAAGGACATTTGGATAAGGCGCATAAATTACTCAAATTGCCAGACCATGATTAAAACTAACTAAAAAATAAAAAACTTCGTAAAAAACAACAAATCCACATTGTCTTCACATGCACAATAATTAAAATATTATTATACTTTAACAAGAAAATTTTCATGTCATTGTTTAAATAATGTCCATCAATGTCAAAATGTATTTAAAAATCTAAAAATATATCATACGAGGACCATGTAGACTGGTGTCTGAAATGGTCTTTTGAGGAAAGAACCACACAGATTTGAGTGGACCTGTCCAGTCAGTGCACGCATTTGTCAATCATCGTGCAGCTCAAGAACTCAAGAACTCAGAACTAAGGAACCTGAACAAAGAAAGGAACAGAACTAAGGTATTTTGAATTGTCAAGGAGTCGGTCAGTCAGAAATATGATACTAGTTGCCCATTCCAAAGCGCAGTAGATACATAGGGAGAAGAAAGGGCAAGAAAATCCATGGACACTTTTTAAAATAATGTTTTGCTAACAAATATATTAGTTTTTTCATCATTAATGTTGATCCTTTACGTGAGAACGATGTACAAAAACCTCACGTTACAAGAGTCCAGAGTGCAGCAAATAATAAATAATTAAAATAGCCGTGGCAGCTAAGATGACCAGTTCCAACTGACGGCGCCCGTTCAGGAACATGACGCATACATGGTCAGCAACCAATTTTTTATTATTATCCTGGTGACGGGTCGGAGGTTCAGTGAGAAACAAACACCGACTCGTCCTTCATAAAGTTTATTGCACAGAGTACTTGTTTTATCAATAACTAATCCCAAAAATGTTTCAGTGAATTTGGAGAGAAAAAGTTGATCTGACTGTCAGTTTGTTACATGTCATATTGACAACCACCCTCATCTAGACCATTCTGTTGGTGTTGTCAACAGAAGCCAAATGTGCCCCGTACCGAGAGAAAAAGGTACAAAAAAGCATTCTTTGATGAAACTGACTATTGTGTATAGATCCAGAACGTCCAAGTGGTAATTCCAGTAGCAGGTGGTGGGACAACTGTTTCAGAGGGTTCTGGAATAGATACTTTAGTTGGGACAGGGCCAGAAGTAGGACTCGGGAGTAGGCACGGCTCCCTGACGTTTCGGGTGACGCAGGTGCTCTCGGGGCATGGTTGCTTCGGGAAGTACCTGTGTCGCATAAACAGGGTGCCGGACGTCCGGTGTCACCACTGCGTCGACTGCCGGGAGGACACGGAGTGGCATACGCTGGCAGAATGTGCCGCTTGGGAGGAGCCGCGCCGTGCCCTCATCTCTGAAGTAGGCAGTGACCTGTCGCTGCCGGCCGTCTTGAACGCGATGGTCAGTTGCGCAGAGTCCTGGGACGCAGTGGTCTCCTTTTGCGAAACGGTAATCTCGCAGGAGGAGGCTGCGGAAAGGGAGAGACAGATTGTGACTCTCGACTCGGCCCGCAGCAGACGCACCGCGCGTCGGAGGAGGGCGGACAACGCCCTCTTCCGGCCCCCCTAAATGGGTGACGGATTCGGGGACATCCGTCGCCCCCCAACATCAGGACCCGAGAAGGCGGCGCGTGTAGTGTTCCTCGCGCGCCGACCACAGACGTTGCGGGGGGAGTACACCTCTCTCCCTCCGCCCGAGACGGGGCCCGCGCAAGCGGGCCGGCACGAGCCGGGGTTGCGGAAGAATTATGTGTTCCCGCGACCCCGGCGTAGGTGAGTGATGGAACACCGGGTTGGTTTTTATTCGGTAAGAGTCCGACAGACCCCCTCGCCCTCCCCGGGGCGGGGGACATCCATGAGGATTTTCCAAACCGAAACAAAAAAAAAAAAAAAGGGGCAGAAGTAGGAGCTGAAACTTGTGGCGAAGAGTCAGGAGGCCAGCCGTCGCAGGAAGTATGTAGGCACGATTAGATACTAGTAAGTTGTGCTTGTAAACCTTGTTGTACTTCAGCAGGGGGCTTCGCATCTGGCACCTCCAGGGCCGGGGTGTTGTACACCAGTACTCGGAAATCAGTTTTCACTATTTTTGAGTTTAGTCGGGGTCACCATTTGATGGGTCGGAGGTTCAGTGAGAAACAAACACCGACTCGTCCTTCATAAAGCTTATTGCACAGAGTACTTGTACTTGTGTGTTGTGACTACGCTCAACGTAGTACTCTTCGTTAGCTAGACGAAAACACCCAAAGGTAATGTGTCTGATTGATTCAACCGGACCAACCGTACCGTCTTCCACAATAAATCTCGGGTAATTGTTTGTCATCATAACTTTGTCCATAATTGCAGGCAAAACCTACGGTTTCCTCAAAGATTTCACCGAAACGCAGCCAGACTACGAAAGCTAGTAGTTCTACATCAGGTCCATGTAGGGCCCAGGAAAAACGTCCGTGAAGTTCCTTACTCTGATATACCTCCATGCGACCATTAGTGTCAAGCACTAATTGCTTTGGCTTGCGCCAGTACTCTGTAGCCAAGGAGAGCGGGGTGAGGAGAGCTTCTCGCGATTGTGGAGGGACCGTGGTTGATGCATTCGATTTGAAGTCAGCAGTGTTCGAATCCTCCCATCCAAGGCGTCGAGTTCAGTCTCAGTCCTTTTGGGTAGTCCGAAAGATTACATAAAACCGGCATAACCCAACCGTTGATGGCGCGCGCCTTGTTTCCGCCCGATAGAAGACTATTATTTACTTTCTTCAGGCGGCCAAAGAAACGCTCCTACAACGATTGGGTCATGCAATTAACATTGATATCCAAGGCTTCCAACATATCCAATTACTTATAGGTTTCGGATGCTGAGAGGGCTCCAAGGTTTTTGGAAACCGAGAGTTAGGTTCCCACGGAGTCCACAATCTCCTCTCGCTTTAGTTTTAGGTTTAGATTGAGATATAACCTGACCACCTCTCCTCAGACGATATAGCTTAGACCTGAATACTCCAGGAGTTTGCTAAGAGGATTCAAGGCTAAGCAGAACCAAACCGGACTCAAACTATCACTTTGAAATATGCCTCGCTCGATCCTTATCGGCTATATTATATATTATTAAATTTGGATATTCCTCTGGATATTTCGACATCCTGGATAGCAAAGCACCGTCCTCCATTGACCCATTCATGATATAAGAAAGGTGTGCAGAGTTGGCCTCTACTTTATAAAGTAGTTGTATACAACTTCAGCGCCTTCAGCGCAAAGTAATATAACTGAGCATGATTTTGTATTCTTCGCAATTGAACTAAATTCTCAAATCCGTAAGCCCTGTCCCAAAGTAATAAAAAAAGTAAACTATGACACCTTGCACAATGACATGTGCTTAATAGATTCCTCAATATTTAGCGACAATGATGTCAACACAGCTACAAATTATTTTACTTCCTCCCTCAATTAAGCATTGATCACCAGAAGCTTGTTAAAATGCATGAGGAACCGCGACAATATGCATAAAAAACAACGAAACGCTGGAAAAGATATCGAAAATTCTCCAAGGATCTTTAAAAAAAATTAGAGTCGAAAAAGAGAGATCCGAAATCAGCAAAGTTGCCTCTATTAGCAACAAAAAGCTCTTCGAAGCAATAAAGTCGGTGACAAACACGAAAAAACTCAAGGACATTCCTGTTGAACTACTATCTAAAGGCAATCCGTACGGCGACTAAAACAATATAAATTTATTTTTTGCAAAGATGGGCAAAAATTTTGGTAAGAAAATACTACCTAGCAATAATCGATTCCCTGAAATACACACTAAAAACTCATTCATATACAACCCCATACAACCCCAGCGACTAAGTTGAGGTTGAACAAATGACACAAGGCCTTAAAAACGACTGTGCTGTTGGTCGTAGAGAGTTTGTACTTCCACCTTTAACTTATATTTGTAATCTTGCCTTTTCAACTGGCGTTTTCCCAAACTCTCTTAAACTTGCTGTTTACCCAATACATAAGGGGGTGGGACAGGGTCTGTGTCAATAACTTTAGACCTATTTCCATATTGCCCACGCTATCCAAGATTCTAAAAAGGTTATTAAACAAACGATTGACTAAACACCTCGAGTCAAAGAAACTTTTATCACCTTCTCAGTTTGGTTTCCAATCCGGAAATTCAACTAGTGAGGCCGTCCAAGAACTGGTGAACTCTGTTTCCACAAATCTCGATGGTAAACAAAGAGTGCTGGCAATCTTTCTAGACTTAGCTACAGCTTTTGGTACAGTCTCTGCTCCTCCTCCTCAAGCTGGAGAGGTCCGGAGTGAGAGGCACGCAACTTTAATTATTTTCCGATTACCTTAAAAATCGCTTGCAGAGAGTAAGGGTTGGTGATATGTGCAGTAATGATCTTGACATCACGTACGGGGTACACAGGGCAGTATACTTGGCCTCACGTTATTTGTGACGTTTATCAACGAACTTTGTAACCTCAAATTGCGTGGTGGCAGGATGGTGACGATCATTGTGGATGACACAGCTCTGCTTTTTCACGCGTACTCATGGGAAGAAGTTGATTCAAATGCTCAGCTCGGTTTCGACATGGTCGCAGAGTGGTTAAAAATAACAAACTCACTGTTAATGTGTCTAAAACTATGTATGTACCCTTTGCGTGTTGTCTTGCAGGAAAGTGCATGTGTTATTGAACACATGCACTTTCCTGCAAGACAATCCCTGCTCATGTCTTACTCTTAAAAAAACGGCTGTTATCAAAATATTTGGGTATTCATATTGACAATAGTCTGAAGAGATATGAGGAACAGGGTGTAAAGTTCCTCCAAAAGGTGTTCTATCATCTATTGTTTTAATTTTTGAGAATGTGAGGACTGTGTGTGTGGGTCATAGTATTTTTCTTTTAACGATGGTCTGGCTGTTTGGGTACTTTACGCGGTATACCAAAATGTCCTTTTTTTTGTATTGTTCGTCGAATCGTTAAGCTCCTTAGTTCTGAGTTGAGCGGCACGATGATTGAGAAATGCGTGCACTGACTGTACAGGTCCACTCAAATCCATGTGGTTCTTTCCTCAAAAGACCATTTCAGACACCAGTCTACATGGTCCTCATATGATTTGACCAAGATTATTTTCAGATCTGACTGCCTCGTTGGTCTAATGGTCGCAATCGCTACTACTGAGCATGATGTCCTGGGTTCAATTCCCAGGTCGGGCAACGTGTTATTGGGTTTTTCTATCTGGAATTTCTCAGTAGCAGCCCAAAGTCTGGATTTGTGCCCGGTAGATGGCAATAGGCTAGCCCCCTATTACATGGGACTTAAACATAACTGGCGCAATGTGGGTGTACTATAACTACACCTCTGCCCAACCCTTCGGGGAAACAAGGCATGATGTTATGTTATGTTATTTCGGATTTTATTTACACTTTGACATTGATGGACTTTATGTATATGTCGGCGTCACCGTTAGCGGTAGGTACAGCGGGCCGAGTTACGCTGTGTAAAGCGGGACGTTCGCCTTCCCACTCTCCCCACTTCTCAAGCAACTTAATGTAAGCTAGTGCGCAGCGAAGAGGGGGATCATTCTTGTGGCAGGCTTGGCCCGGTGCGCCTGCTGTAGCGCCTAGAGCTATTTATTATCGCGATCTATTTAATTAATTAACAAGCTGTCGGAATAAAAGAGTTGGTTACTGCTATATTTCATACTTTCATTTAATATGTCGGACCTCTGCCTTCAGGTTATTTCATGGTGATTATTTTATAAGAAATTGTGAGTGAAATAAAGTGATTGTGCTGTAACTAGTATCTCTATTTTCTTCGCCCGACAATCCACGCCTACTTACAAAAGTGCAAGTGTAATATCGCTGATGAGGGCCTATCCCGATATCAGAATTGGGATTCGAAGGGCAAAAACCTGAAGAAAATAATGACGACAGTGAAGTGTGGGCCAACGTCTAATCTATTCAAAATATGGAGTTTTTGCTATCACGACTTACGGCAACCACTTAACCGCAAACGTCAAATTTCACCGCAACTGCGCGACTGATACGATACGGTTTGATCCTGATAATGACAATCGCTTCAATAGCACATGTCATCGTTAAAGCACAACAGTCCAAAAATCAAGTGATTGAAGCAAGTGGCAGTACGAACCTTTGACCGAAGTGAAGAATTCGAATCGAGCACCAGCACCGAAGAGTCGTGATACGAACCGTCTCACCTGCTACGTGTATGGACAACCACATCATCCGGTGAGCTCGTTCCTTTTCTTTTTAATAGATAATCTGGTAGTTAGTTTGTAGCTTATGGCTTTGTCAAAAATTCCAGGGCACTATGCGCTGTGATTTAGTTTACCTTACAGGTATACCTGTGTAAAGAAAACGTTATTTATGAATCGCAGAATACTGAGCCGTGGTGAAATTCAACACGTCGGTGTCCTTTTTGTTTCATGTTGTGCCTGTTAACTCAATTACAGAACCAGTTATTATAGGTAAGGATCTATTAGATAGTAGATCCATGTACGTACGGATATTGCAAAATTACATTCTATTTGGGGTAAGAAAGTTAACGTTACTAAAGAGATTCATTATCATATACCACAACATCAAAACTGACCTACATGGTGAAGATAAAGTCGCATTAGTTCAGTGCGAAAGGATAATTGATTCTTTATTGATTCGAAATTATTTCTCGATAAGAAATTACAAAGATTTCACTTACTTGAGAACGTTTTTAAACTTAAAATATAACTTGGACACACAAACTAAGCAGCTATTGTTTGAATTTATATTAAACCATCTAAGTTGTAATACCATTTCTTTTCGTACGCAAATAACATTATTAACTAACACAAAACTTAAAACTTTTCGATCCACCCGCAAAAGAAATAATTACCGTAGATAAGGAATGCGATCCCGGTGCCACAATAAAGCAATGCAGTAGTAGGGCAAGTCTGTTTAATGGAGTAGTGTTTGATCACTTAGAAAGTGAATAATAAAAAAAATACGATCGTTTAGTTTGCATTCTTTACTTCTACAGGTAACTTATTACATTGTTGCACTCCCGCAAAAATAATTTTACTCTCGCCATTTACTGTCCACACTCGCGGTAGTAAAATGTGATCCTTCCTACTATTGCTGCGATTGTGTACCTGATGTATTTTTCTGTGAATGAACTTACTTAGAATTTTTAAGTATTCTGGTGCAATATGCAGGAAGTTGTTTAATATTCATGAGTTTCGTTTCCCTGTAAATTTTAACTGTAGGTGTAAGGTAATCATAGTGAAATAATAGTTTAATAATTTTATTTTGACCGATCCGAAATGATCCGCGAAGTCGCACCGAAAAGACAGAGCCTCCTTTAGTGCAAATCAAATCAAATCAAAATCAAAATATTTTATTTCACATAGACCTACATGGGCACTTATAAAACGTCAGATTCTAGGTGCACGGTTCCAATTGGTCGTTTCCCATGGAGAAGAGCCGGCAAGAAACTCCATGGTTACTCTTTTAAAAATATGTCTTCATCTGCACCTGCTGCATCCAACTAAGAAGTGCACTCGAGAAGGACTCATTTAGTGAAAGAGTCAACAATGACAAGAATACTCCCTACCATCGATTACTCCACACAACTTCTCCGCGATGTCTAAATGTACAGTATAACATTGTGCAGAAACCCTAAGCATAGGATGGAGTGAGCCCCGAACAATCCCTTGAGGCCCAGCACACAAGTGTGAAGTTCAATCAGTGCGTTCCAGTCAAATCATTTTAGTCAGAACCCGTTCTGATGTTAGTATTTCGATCACTTTCTTGTAAATATCTGGTCTGTCCATTTGATAGGCCCTTTTAATTTGATTCAAGATTCTTAACGTAAAACACGTGAAATATGGGGCAAACCGCCAAAAACTAATCTAAAGGTTGATTTTGTGGGTTATAAAACGTTGTAATGTATGTCACCGACGGACGAGCGTACAAAGTAATGTATCTACCAGTTTTATTCTTTTTACAGAAAAATGGGCCCGCAGTGACTCTAAGGGGATGGAGACGCACAAGGACGTGCGAATGTCAGTCTGGCCGTGACGGCGCTTCAATACTTAAATTAGTGTTATTTAGTTTTCATAGATGTCGTTTGTTAGTTTAGAGTGTTATGTGTGTGTGAACATGAATTATATGTCTGCTACGACACATTCAATGATATGACACTCTGACACAACACAGAACGCTTATGCACCTTGAAGTGACATTTTGCTGGCTGTATGACATGAGACTCTGTCGGCATCGCACAGGCGTGCTACGCATTCGGTGGAGTGTCTAAGTCAAGTCTGTTCTTAAGATTAAAATAGTTTGTTTCTGTTATAGGCTCTAAAGTAAATGACTTTGGTGGTAGTGAAACTACCAATGAACATAGCATGTGTGGATTGTTGAGAGACAAGTATTTAAATACATTTGATTAAATTATCTACTGGGACCATTTTAGTCCGGACTAACAAGAGACAAAAAAAAAGACTAATAAAGAGACTAAAAAAAGAGACTAAAAAAAGAGACAAAAAAAAAGAGACAAAAAAAGAGACTAAAAAAGAGACTAAAAAGGAGACAAAAAAGAGACAAAAGAGAGACAAAAAAAGCGCAAAAAAAAGAGACAAAAAAAAACTGTATAAACTGGAGTGATCTTGTAGGGTCATTCATGATTGTTACTGCTTGGTCCGGCCAAGCAGTAACAATCCTGAAGGGTTTGTTATAACCGGAACAGGAGATTATAACTCTGTAGGGTCGTAAGACCGGACCAGGAGGTTATAATTCTGAAGGGTCATTTGACCGGACCAGAAGATTATAACTCTGAAGGGGTAAACCGGACCAGATTGCTAAAGTTCTGAAGGCTCAATAACGAGCGGTCCCGAATTAGTAGTAAACTCTGCAGGGCTGAACCGGACCAGATTACTAGTATAAGTCCTGAAGGCTCAATATTGAGCGGTCCAGAGTTGGTTGCACAGTCAGTAGGGATGACCTGGATTTTTTTGCTCATCGAGATTGCTAGTCAGGATGAACGAACATTAATAATAACGTTATGTCTTTTTAGACAATGCTTGATGAGTCTACGCGTACGAGGACGTCCGCACGTCAGTATGGCCGTGTCGGCGTCACCGTTAGCGGTAGGTACACCGGGCCGAGTTACGCTGTGCAAAGCGGGACGTTCGCCTTCCCACTCTCCCCACTTCTCAAGCAACTTAATGTAAGCTAGTGCGCAGCGAAGAGGGGGATCATTCTTGTGGCAGGCTCGGCCCGGTGCGCCTGCTGTAGCGCCTAGAGCTATTATCGCGATCTATTTAATTAATTAACAAGCTGTCGGAATAAAAGAGTTGGTTACTGCTATATTTCATACTTTCATTTAATATGTCGGACCTCTGCCTTCAGGTTATTTCATGGTGATTATTTTATAAGAAATTGTGAATGAAATAAAGTGATTGTGCTGTAACTAGTATCTCTATTTTCTTCGCCCGACAATCCACGCCTACTTACAAAAGGGCAAGTGTAATATCGCTGATGAGGGCCTATCCCGATATATACAATGACATGTTAATTTACTTTGTAAAGTATTCTATTATTTTAATTGTTGTGAATGTGAAGACATTGTGGAATTGTTCTTTTTTTTAAATGCATTTTTTTATTAGTTTTAATGATGGTCTGGCAGTTTGAGTAATTTATGCGGCCCACGCAAATGTCCTTTCTTTGGTAATGTTCGTGGAATCCTTTAGCTCCTTTAGTTCTGTGTTGAGCTGCATGACAAATGAAAAATGCGTGCACTGACTGGACAGGTGGTACACTCATTCTGTGTGGTTTTTTCCTCAAAAGACCATTTCAGACATCCACATGGTCTTCACATGACCTGACCAAGATTATGTCTGGACTTTAAAAGAGACTGTGACCTCTGAGTTTGTTTCGGCCTTTCTTCTCAGAGTAGTCAGATAGGAAACGCCGATCTCATCCAATTTTTAAAAATATGATTGACGTGTAAAAGTGTTTTACAAACCTATTTACAGAAAATAAATCATTTACCATTTACCAGCCTTTATTACGATTTTATGGTTATCAGATGGCATACGATCGAGAGAAATTTTGAACAATTGAACTAATGCGTTATGCTGATGGAAAAACCTTTGTAACTCACGAATAATTTCTCGTCTTGTGTTCGAAACAATTGCACAACGTTGATCCAATTCACGATTTTCATCACAGATAAAATAAATTTGCAAAAATTGATGATCAGCGTCGGTGCATATGGCAATAACGTATCAGCTTGATGATAAATCTGGCCCTGAATCTGTAACATGTATGCAATTTTAGGTAGATGTTGGATCATGATTTTTTAAATGAATGATCGAATACTTTATGATTCAGATTGATTTAAACATGGGACAATCCTGTTGTAGTATTTACCTTAAACGTCGGCTTAAAATTATCTCTTATAATTTTAGTAGCACCAAAATCAGTCATTTGAAATTACGAATTGTATTGTTGAATATGACTCAAAAAGTGCTTCGACGTTTGAGATGTCCCAAAAATAAATGAATACAATTTAATTCAAATAAAAACAATTTAATTCAAATAAAGCATGTAAGCAGAGAACAGTGGTGGCCCAGTGGTAACGGCTGCGACTTAAGAATTGTAGGTCGTAGGTTCGCACCCAGTCAGGCGCTTTACTTTGTGTAAATTATTTCATCACCACTGCTCTCAAAACGGTGAAGGAGAACATCGTGAGGAAACCGGTATGTTTTAGAACCAAAAATTCAAAGACATGTGACATCTACCAACCCGCACTGGGCCCGCGTGGTGGATTACGGCCCACTCCCTTTCACAGAGAGGAGGCCTGTGTCCCAGCAGTGGGAGTATAATAGGCTGATTAATAAAGCCAGTAGACGATATGAAACACCGACGGCTCGCTAAAAAACTGAGAGAAGTACACGCACACATATACATAGTACATTTGAACAATTCAAGACTCACCTTTTGTACGAATGCATGCAATCAACAATATTTAAAAAAAAATAAACACGAAGTAATAATTATCTCTGACAATTTGCTTTAATCGAAGCACGTCCACTATGAACTGACTGCATGAATGACACAACAACATTTTTTTTATGTCAAAAATGAAAAAAGTTTCAATTTGACAGCACAATCCCCATTTAAAAATAAAAAAAAATTGACAGCAAAATCCCCATTAACAATTTATTATACGCCATTTATTGAATTGATTTGTTACAAAAAATGTGATAAATAAAGAACCGCTCGACCGATTTTATGCAAACTTCACACAAACCATCTACTAAATAGCCCGAACAAAGCCTAAACATTTGGTTTGGATAGGTGAGCCCGTTCTTGAGTTATAAAATTACAACGAAAAGTGGCATTGATTTTTATATATATAGATTAGGTATTGTGCTAATTTTCATTGAGTGGTGGAGAAAAATAAACGTTTTGATTATATTATTATATTACATAAACCAAACAGCAAATACATAAACTAGTGTAAAACCCAAGCTAACCATGATTAATTGAACAATATAACAACGACACACCTTTTCCAACACCCTTAACTTAGCACAGACAGAGAACCTTCAAAACATGGGTGGATAAAAATAAAAGGCTCATAAAAATGTATGAGCGGCACAAGATGCGCAGCTAACAAGAGAAGGTTTATCGCCACTCGCCACTCGCCCCTCGCCCCCGCGACTCGCCTCTCGCCACATCGCTAGTTATTCCGCGTCACCGGTAATTGTGACAAATGAACGTGTTTCGTTATACTTACAAAGTAGATAAAGGCGAGCGAGGACCTGGGGTTTTGTTGCAAATATTATTATGTTATATATGGTGGAGAAAAAGGAAATGGTTTGGCAGATGTTTAGAATGATGTTTTTCGTATTTCTTTTGACAGTAGAGCGCTAATGGGCGTGAAAATCGAATTCTGAAATGTGGAGACACAATTACCCTAAACAGTCTGTCTAGGTAAGTATGGAATTAGCGGGGTGACAAAGTCAATGTCTGCGGACCCAGCGTAAAGCTCAGCGGCGATAGTGGAAATCCATCAGCGCGCTTCTATTGAGGAATTTATTTAGGAATTAGAAAGCCGGAAAAGCCTTGTACCTATGCCGCTTAAATCAGCGTTCGACGATTATTATATATATTTGATTAGTGAATTAGGTAAGTATTTACGTGCATCGACGGTCATTCCCTACGTTAATTAGGTTAACTTAGTCCTCAAGATCTTTGACTTTCAACATACAAATCTGTGCCTTGGCGTGGGTCATGCAAACTGGATTGATGGATAAGCAGAAAAAAAGGCAGGATTAAGCCTACAGAAATAGTTATAACTTATAACAGAATTAAAGCATCCAGATTACATAATTATTTACGATTTAATCCAAAACCATTACAACCAATTAAAATACAATACATGACAGCTCAACCCCAAATTGCGATCGTATACAACATACGTAACATTCAGGCACGTGGGTCAAACGGGCCCATTGAAAAAGCTAGGCACGCGCCATGTCGCAATAGAAAGACGTCGTTAAACAAAGAGGCTATTGTGCCCGAAACGATCCCGGGTGGGCAGTTATTGTACAAATACGGCTGATTCGCGGAATTCGCAGAGACGCTTAAAATTTGCGGGAAAAAAAGGCGCGCTCGGGTAGATACGGCCGATTGTGCCCGATAGGGTTGATGCTCGGGCTGTTTGTATTTTGGGGTTAAATGTTTGAGGTTAGCTCTGACAATAGTTCGTTAACGATGATATTTTTATTCGTTTTTTTGTAAACATGTCCGACAAATAAGGTATGCCGTAAAGATTAGTTTGTTGATAAAGTCTTTTATTGCATGATCTAAAACGTTTACCCAATTGAATTCCTAGTATCAAAAATTGAGTAATTCTTACAAATAAACCGTTATTTAAAGACTACTTTTGTATCTTAGGGTTTATGGATTCTGCTCAGGTTCGGGTTCATACGGTTTAGGATTCATAATGATCAGAATTCATAACTACCTCGTACACAATAACGGAAACAAAACGTCAGAAACTACCATCCGTCAACCCTAATGTGTCTCCATTCTCTGTTATTAATAACGGCAGCATATTACAATTCAATTTGAGCGCTCCGCCCGCGCCCGCCGCCCCGGCTCCAACCCGTAATCCTTGCGTATAATCTGCCAACAGATAAACTGAACACAATTATATTAAAAGCCAACATGAAAATTTTGCCAAATCTCTGGCAAATGCTATTAAATCGACGTCTAATAGCATCGTCAGCTCATACACATGTTGCACGTATGTTACTATGTGCGTATCAACTGATTTTTAATATTTTACATGAGTTTTGGAGGGTTAAAAACTTTGAATGTCAAAAATTATGATAAATTGTTTAATAGGTACAAACCTATTCTATCTATTTACAGATAGTTATCGTTTGTTTTCGTTCATATTTGAAGTTAAGAAATAGCTTTTTTTTACTAACATGGCAAGAAGAATAATAAATTATGTTTTGTATAATATTTTCGTCCCTGAAGTAAACAATCTGATATATTTACAAGTGTTCACGGATGGTAGGCTGCGGGTATCGGTTCTCTCATTTAACGTAATCGGTTTAGTATAACCAATGCTATTTGTCGGTACAGTGGACGCGCTCTTACGTCGGGCAGAAGTAAGTGCTGCAGTGATTTTTGTGGCGGCTTTATATTTACGCATACAAAAATGTAAAAAAACGTGAAGGAGAATGTTGAAAGCAAGGTTGGTGTTATCTTACTTAATTTTATCTTCTTTGTTTAAAGCTATTTATACTTACGTCAATTTGCCGTGTCTACCCATTTCATTTTGTTTGTTTTGAAATTTCTTTATTTTGTCATAAGCCAAACAGATAAATGACATTCAGATCTTATTCTAAAAGCATTTAACATTTTGATTGGGTGTTTTGTGCAGACTATGGCGCCTATATAAAACATTTACGAATACAAATAGTAATGTTTAAACTTCGTACTTGTTATAAATCAGAGGTATCACAATTACTTACGTTAAATAAATATTGTACTGTACAGCGCGATGATTAGACACAAACGCACTTTAATAACACTTAATTCGTGTATTGAGTGTGATTCGTTGCAAATCTACCTCACATTTTGAGCGAACGTAAAAAAAAGTCCGGTCATCGAGTCGCATCGCCTTTGTTAGTCGTATACATAGACTACTATATATACTAGAGAGTCGTATAGCAGTAAGCGATGTGGGAGACGGTATCGATGACATGTGTCGATATATTTTAAGTTTCTAGACCGGGTTTGGCCAATGGAAGAAGATGAGATGTTTTTGTGAGCCTTGTAATGAATTGTTTTAATGGTGGGAAATTTAACTGACTGTGTAACGTTTTAAGGTTTGTCCGTAAGGGAGTATTGAAAGAGGTGTTTAATGCTTTGTTTTGGACAACTTGTAGTTTAAAGTAATTGCTTTCGCTAGTGCTACTCCAGACCGGTGCTGCGTAGGTAATGCAGGGTCTTACAAGGGTTGTGTAGATTTTTAATTTGGTCATTGAGCTGACTTTAGATCGCCGATTTAAGATTGGACCCATTTCATTGTTGTTTGAAAGAATGACATTTGTGACTTGAACATACTTACGGACAATTTTAGTTAAGCTTAACATTACATTTTCCTGACTGAATGTTTAGCAAATATTAATAATTACTGGGTTAACTCAGCGTCAATCGAAGTCTTGATTACTTTGTTGCATTGTCATCGTCTTATTAATCAGACCAAGGACTAACAATGACTTAATCCGTGTCCATATGGATTGAGGAGCCATGGCTTATATTTAAACGCGGGTACTACCAATATTAAGTACAAAATAAGCCGATTTTGTAGACCGATTATGGAATTTGTAGTAAAACTCTTAAAAAATGATAGAACGTTTCAGGTGGCCCCTCAATTCTGGCGTCTGGATTGAGGGACCTTAGACTCGAAAACCAGCCGATGGATATTTTTGAAAACGTTATAGTAGGTAGTAGTTATGCGTAATCTGTACAAAAAGCACTGAGTTTTGTATGCCTGAATTTGAGAGTTACAATGCTTTGATTTGTCATAAACATTTATAAATTTCTCCGCTCTGTTTTTCGGAAAGTAATCAGCCAATTAAAACAGATTTTTAATATCATTGAGTAGTACTTAAATGTTATGTGTAATTTGTAGAATAAAAATAAAATGGAAACATTATATTCGTGATACAACACATTTTATGTGGCTTTTCAATCCTGACGCTTTCTAGAAGTACCTATAGAGGTATGATGTAGCTTCGGCTTGTTTTCGAGTTCTCAGGTGGCTTATTAAAGGTTTTACTACAAATTCCAGGATCGGGCTTACAAAATCGGCAAATTTACTCCTAAATATTCGTAGTACCCGCGTTTAAATATTTGAGAGACATGGCTCCTCAATCCATACGGCCACCTTTATCCCTTTAACATTTTCTGCTACATACTTCTATTAATCACATTAGCGGCTAGCGTAATTCGCCATTCTGAATGCAACAGAAATTCATTTGCTATTATAAATGTGCTTACATAATTACTTATTTTTGATTAGAAATAAGGCCGTCCCATGTTCGCGCTAACTCAGGCAGACATAACTAAAAGTGTGAAGGCGCTCCACGACGAGGCTCCAGTTAATTGAATACTAGCCACTACTAATGGAACTGGAAACGGGAAGACACACTTTACTGATTTATCAATAGACAACTGTCAGTCTTAGTGAAAAACTGACCTTTTCGGACGTCTAACAGTTTTTGATTTTAAAACTATTTTTATAGCGACGTTTCAATTGGGATGATAACTAATATTAAAAATGTATATAAAAATAATGTAATTTCAAAGAGGGCATAGTAAAAAATTAGATAATCGAAAATTTGTGTAAATTTGAAGAAGATACACGCTTTAAAAGTTTTGGAGCCTTTATTGCCGGCCCTGTCGCGCGGTACTGACAATGTACGACGCCAGTATGAAGTTACATAGTTGTGACGTCACTTCTACGATAGTGCTGTCCTTGTCTAACAATCATCTTAAAACGTTTGTAACTTGGCAATTTTTTAAGCTTTTACACTTTTTGTAATATAGTTTGCGCTATTTGGAAACAAACAGGATTTTGAGATAAAAATAAAAATAATTCATCATCCCAATTATGCCGTGGCGGCACTTAGTCATCCTATAGGTAATCCTGTTCAAATTGTCCTGGCTTTTAAATGTTAATGGATAACACTACACTCTTCCCAACTGTACTGCAACTGTCGTAAACCAGAATTAACAGTCTACCAAGAAAAGTCCCGGAGAAATTATCTGTTTTGGAACCCGCAATGAAATACCTCATCATCGTCGTTAGCAGCCTTATTCTACCCACTGCTGAATATGGGCTTGCTCCCTTTAGTGCCATGCTTCCCTGGTCTATGATAATATCTACTGCCATATAAAACAATACTTCTGGACGTTTCGTGGACAAGTAGTAGCATCCTGAGAGCAGCAGTCCGGAAAGTTAAAACGAGCCCCGCCTCCCCCCACCCTTTACTCATCCCCTGTTTCCCTCCAACGCGAAAAGTTTACACAATTCAATTAATAACAGCATTGTTATTTATCGTTTTTAAATATGTCTGTTACAATCAAGATTACATGTTTCCTCATTATTAAGGGACAAGTTCTCGTTTTAGCTTGTGGAAACGAATTCATTTGTGATTCGTTTGTGAGGTAGGCTCGTGTTTGACATCTATTTCAACCAATGATATTAACTATTAAGCAACGATGCAATAGTCCGTCACTGACGGTGCACCCTTGTCTCGAAGTATTACACAAAATTAGAACAATCCCAGGTTGAAGTTACAGGTAAACACAGATTCCGGCAAGGAGTTGCACTTAGCAGTACGCACACTTTTATGTATTTTCAAATCGTTTTGTGCGTAGGAATAGGTAGCCTCGTTGGTCTAGTGGTCGAAACCATTAGTGCTGAGCCTGAGATCCTGGGTTCGATTCCCAGGTCGGACGACGTGTTATTGGGATTTTCTATTTGGAATTTCTCAGTAGCAGCCCGGAGTCTGGATTTGTGCCCGGTTGATGGCAATAGGCTCGCCCCCTATTACATGGGACTTAAATATAACTGGCGAAATGTGGGTGTACTATAGGTACACCTCTGCCTAACCCTTCGGGGAAACAAGGCGTGATGAATAGGTAGATTCACTATAGCTGTGTGGCGCATCGCCGAAAACATGGTTGCCCGATGATGGAAAGGGTTCTTAGGAATTCAATTGTAAAACTCTCAGCCGTGAAATGCATAAAAAAACACCGTTTCTTTCTTTACCTTCTATGATGATGATCTATTTACGGGATCCAGGTTACTAAATAATGCTTCTTCTAATCTGTTAAAGTAATATTGACAACGGGATGTGATACTCAAATCAATCGAGAAAAGAAGATGTGCAAATGTGCTTATCGGTAACTCACAGTCGACGGTCGTCGAAAAACTGTGCGATCAACAATATGTGCATTCCACAATTTGCGAAAATCAACGTAGGCAACTGTAATTTTTTCCGAATAAACTGTGATCGCATTCTCCCATATCGATAATTCTAAGTAAGTAATTTTGTTTATAAAGTTATTTAATATTAAAAGAGCTTAATCACTTTGTGTCCTTTGTTTGACCGTAACCCGAACCGGCCGTCGGCGGCGGCGGGTAAGGCCCTTCATTAGTTAATCTATTGGCATTACCTAGAAGCCGCATCACTCATGTCACCGCGTATGTATGTATGTATAATGTATAATCAGCCTATTACGTTCCCACTGCTGGGACACAGGCCTCCTCTCTGTGAGAGGGAGTGGGCCGTTATCCACCACGCGGGCCCAGTACGGGTTGGTAGATGTCACATGTCTTCGAATTTTTGGTTCTAATAAGGCCGGTTTCCTCACGATGTTTTCCTTCACCGTTTTGAGAGCAGTGGTGATGAAGTAATTTACACAAAGTAAAGCGCCTGTCTGGGTTCGAACCTACGACCTACGACTCGTAAGTCGCGGCCTTTACAACTGCGCCACCACTGCTCGCTGTTGTCACCGCGTATTTTGTTTTAATTGATGTAGTCTAAGTAGTAGATCTAGTACCGTTTACCTTTTAAATTATTGATAAGTAATATTGTAATTGTTATGTAACTAACAACGAATATGCTAGCAAAATGGTGAGCGAATAAGTTGGGAATGGTCAGCTTAAATCTGCCATTTGTTATTGCTGATTAATTTTGGTGTTAAAACAAAGTCTGTAAGCATACCTACAGTTTTACTATGAAGCGCCGGTTAAATCAACATTAAGTTAAATTGAGAAGCTGAGACGTCTTGACAGTTTCGTTGGAAATGATTTTCACTGAAGTACGAAGTATTTAACACATTGCGTCATGTACAGGAAGCATTAGTTGAACAAGTTGTGAAACAGGTTGCAACGTGAAGTTGCTACGAATCCTACGAAGTGTACACTACAAGACTTACGCATCGCCTACGCCTTCGCCGCTGCTACGAGGACTGTAATAACCCAATTTATTCAGTTCATTGCTAAAAGGAGGATTGTTATTATTTAATATTTTATTTTTCTTTAAGCATAGTATTACTATCAAAGAACTTACACTGATATAGAACATACCTGAGATACAGGTCTGTTGCTGGATGTAGATTCCAGTGATTATATACCTCTAGTTTAAGGCAATTATTTCAGTAAACAAGAAACATTTTAAAACTTAAAAATTTATGAATTAAGACATGGGTAGAAGACCTTTCATTCATACATTTTCTGCTTTATAAAACAACACGTTTCATTGTATGTTTTTTGACAAATATGTCGCATTGTCAGGTATATTAAATAAATAGGGTTTCCATCGTTATTTATTTACCGCAAACATGAATTGCCAATAAGTCTTTAAGCACCTAATTAGAGAAAGCTCGCACGTGTATTCAAAATATCAATAGCAATCTTTTAAATCTAAATACTCGGAAAAAATCCTCTATTAATTGGTGCCGACGTTACAAGGTTGGGGGGTATTGTACGTCCATGGACCAGTCGAGCTCACTGTTGATGATTTGAAAAAATAATTCCAATTATGAATACGAATTGAAAATGGAGTAATTTTATAAATGTGTGTTAGAATTCCAACCTTATCAACGTCCAGTAAAGTTTATTTTGGTATGCATTTGTGAATGTCAAATGATGATAATTTTGGCGAATGTGGTTGTGGTCGCGTGCTTATAATCCTTTCATTGTAAATATTTACTCAAATAAAAATGTGGTTTGTGATTCAATGTGAATTCTTACCTGAGATTTAAAGTAGAATTAATTGTAATCCTCACCAACCCCGAAACATTTTGACAACGCACCACGGCCGCGTAAACCATATCAATATTCTTCGAAATATGTCAGTTAAACAAAATACTGACTGGTGTAAAGGTATGAGTTTTGAATAAAACTGAATTATTTTTGAACTTTTGGTCCTATGTAATTTAATACCAAGTTTGATACTTCCCTCGGATACTGTTATACCTTCTTATCAAACTTTATCAAAATCAGTGTAAGCGTGAAAAGGTTAGTCAGACATCCTTGCTAGACAAAAGTCGAATTGGCAACTAATACAAAAAACCCAAATATTAAGGTAAAGTACAACGAACAACGTTTGTATTTTGTGTTTCACAAACTGTGTCCAAATAAAAACTATTCTTCCTTTCTTAATTCTAAGGCACCCATAAGTCAAAAAGATGCGTTAAAAATTAATAATCACACACAAGAATCACTTAAATCATAGTAACAAAAACACCAGTATAAGTAGCATTCATTAATTGCTGTACATTTTATCGTTTATCAATGAAAACATCTGACATTAAAGCGGGGTGCACAATGATAACAACGTAAGGGCTGGTACACACTCGACAATGGCAAACATTCGCGGCGTGACGACACTTCATTATATCGGTATTGAACATCGACCGTAGTGAGGGGATGGAAAGTTGATTTACGATATCGATGATCGCTGCTTGTGGTAAAAACCATATCTTATAAATAAGGTAACCAGACCATTTGTAAGTCATAGCTTTAGAATTTGCCTTATAGGATAAATTTTTTAATTGTGGTATTTAAGAAGAAAATCTAACTAAACACCTAAAAGAAACGACTGTACTGCTTACAGTACTAAATAAACGGCAACGGTAATCGGCTCACTATCTCCATTTTAACAGATGTTTCAAAACATTGAGATTGCTAGTCCAGCATGTCGATTCTGTAAAAATCTCACCGTGAAGACTTGCGTGGAGTGAGCTGTCAGTGTCATCCCGTCTTGGACAATCCCTAGCATCAGTGGCACTGACAGTTCACTCCACGCTCACTTCACCTAAGTTTTCACTGTGAGATGGTTACAGAATAGCACTACTGGTTATTTTGTGTCTATTTTTGTCTTGGTTTACTTGTTGTATTTATCTAAATTTTAAACGATTAAGAACAAAAAAGTTTGAGAACTACTCCATACTCTCTGATCCTCTATGACATCACAAAATCCTTTTCAAGTAAACACCAACATACAATTTTCCCCATCACTATTCCATCAATTGCCGTCGCAACAGGGGTGCACAACCCTTCATCGCGGCTTAATTCTATAATTGAGGGTTAAATCTCTGGCAGCCGGGCTTCCTCATTATCACACCATGTTTATATCTTAGTACTTAATCGTTCACGCTACAGCCAGCAGGGAACCATATCTTGATGGCATTTTGGGAATTGTGTCATAAAAGTATGTGATGTTTCTAAGAGGAAAGATTGGCTATTATGCAATGACAAGTCGTGCGTTCGATGGGGTTTCCCTCCGGCAAAAATTACGAACTTCTTTCATCCCCTATTTAACCCCTGTAGGGATTTTGTTTCGACGTATAAGGAAATCTTCTTCTAGACACAGCAGTTTTGGCGGTGCGATGTTTGTCTGTATGTTGGTAATGTTCGTCGAATCGTTGAGCTCCTTAAGTTCTGTGTTGAGCTGCATGATTACTGATAAATGCGTGCACTGACTGGACAGGTCCACTAATTCTGTGTGGTTCTTTCCTCAAACGACCCTTTCAGACACCAATCTACATGGTCTTCACATGATCTGACCAAGATTATGTCTGGACTTTGAAAGAGACTGTGACCTCTGAGTTTGTTTCGGCCTTTCTTCTCAGAGTAGTCAAATAGGAAACGCCGCCGATCTCATCTAGTTTTGAAAATATGATTGTCGTGTAAAACCCTCCCCATTTCGAAATAAAAAAAGAGTTAAACCACCGCAAAATAACTAAGTTTGTAACTATGTTACCTACTTGTCTAAAAAAGTCAATAAACGTGAGATAATTATAACTATTTTTATAGTAAACAATTTTAATATGAACGCCAGTCTTGACATGCTTTTTTTTCTTTCAAAAATTAATCATTTATTTTCTTTATTTTATTTGTATGCTGTTTACACCACTGTAAATGAATGTTCAAACTTGACATGTAATTTTTTTGTTTACATTTTTCTCAAATTTTATCTCATTTATTATCCCAAACTGTTTTTTTAATGTGTTTACAACTAGTTATATGTGCAAGCTGTGGTCTCCTGTAATTGAAGAAGCACACATAAAATAACCTTATTAAGATTGTAATTTATATGATATATGACATGTATATCCTAAATAACTAAATTGAGCTTTTTATTAAATTGGTGTACAATGAACTTTTAGTATTTTTTAAATTCGTAAAATAATATCTTCATTTTAAATTAAATTGCGTCGGAAAATAAGACACCCGTATTATTATTATTTTCTAAATTCTTTTGTTTTATTTTAAAAACAACTCCAGTCACAAATCCAGACTCCGGGCTGCTAGTGAGAAATTCTAGATAGAAAACCCAATAACACGTTGCCCGACCTGGGAAACGAACTCAGGACCTCATGCTCAGCAGTAGCTCTTGCAACCACTAGATTTTGTTTGTTTGTTTGGCATCTCGCAGGTCAACCTATGAGGTTGTCGTCTGCTTAAGCGGACTTGCCTGTGGATTCCCTAATAAATTAAGGCCTCCAGCTCCAAGGACTTAAACTTATATACTAACTAAAACTAAGCGACAACGCTAAGGGCACCCCCTGTGGGGTCCGAACCTCGGCTTAGGGCGTCGCTGGAAGAGGGCAGCAAATGACTAGCTGGATCAGGATTGATATTATTTAGGGACGAATTTAAAGCTACAGGCTCAGCGTCGCGGGCTGGCTCGAGCAAGGGTCGGGAGGGGCGTGTATTTGGGCGTCGCGGCGGGCCTCGGCGGCGAGGACGGTAGGACGTCGATCGGGTTTTGGGCTTATGTAGCGTGCTGGTGGCCTTACTACTCTCCTGGAGGAGGGTAGTGGCGTCGTCGGGGGCGATTAAAGTATGCCTTGGTCGGCGAATACTACTAATGCGAGAGGGAGTGTAGCGGGCGGCCGCTGTAATCAGGGGGTTAGAATGTTTGATGCCGCAGTCGAAGAAACGCTTAGATAAGCGTTTCATGAACTGTTTTATGGTTGGCATTTTAAGGTCGACGTGAAGATCTAAGTTTCGGACATAGTAAGGGGCACCCGTAACCCTTCTGAGGAAACGGTTTTGGAGGGTCTGCATCTTATGGAGATGACGTGGGTGAGCGTGCGCAAATACAACGCAGGCATAGGTCATGATGGGACGGATGACTGCGGTGTAAATGCGGAGCTTGCATTTAAGGGACAGTTTACTACGAGCTGTCAGTACGAAGTGGAGCCTGCTAAGAGCGAAGGAGGCGCGCGCGCGAACCGCCTTAATATGAGCCTTAAAGGTAAGGTTTTCATCGAGGATCACGCCTAGGTATTTGGCTTGCTTCTCCCAGGGGATCGGCTTACCGTACATAGTGATCGGGCTGGGAAGTGGGGGAGGGAATCGACGACGTCTCGAGAAGAGAACCGCACTCTTATCGGGGTTGACCTCGATTCTCCATTTCCGGAACCAAGCGCCTAAGACGTTTGCGGAGGTTTGGAGAGTACGAGCTATAGCGTTGGGACAGTGACCGGTATAGTAAACGGGAGTGTCGTCGGCGAAGAGAGCCAACTGAGCCTTTTTACTTTTTGGGATATCGCTAGTGAACAGCGTGAAGGCGAGAGGAGATAGTACGGAACCCTGAGGGACACCGGCGCGAATAGGATGAGGGGACGAGAGTGCTCCCTCGATGGGATAGCGAAAGGTGCGATTCAACAAAAAGTCTCGTAAGATGAGCACGAGACGATCTGGAACTCCTAGTTGGTAGAGCTTGTATATCAAGCCGTTGTGCCAGACTTTGTCGAAGGCTTTCGCTATGTCGAAGAATAGCGCACCCGTCGTCGCGTTACGCTGCAGACCAGCGCATAAGTGCTCTACGATGCGGTGGACCTGTTGGGTGCCCGAGTGTTGGCTTCGGAAACCGAACTGCTCGTTGGGTATGAGGCTCTTTGCTTCGGCGTAGTCTTTGAGACGCTTATAAATAAGCCTCTCGTAGATTTTGCCGAGAACATTGAGTAAGCTAATAGGGCGGTAGCTGGAGGGCTCAGACTTTGGCTTGCCTGGCTTTGGGATACCGATGACGGTTGCTTCTTTCCATGCTTGTGGGAAAATGTTGTTGCTCAAGGCGCCATTGAAGATGGCGGTCATAAGCATTATTAGCGGGGCAGGGAGGAGTTTGTATACCTTATTGGTAATACCATCCGAACCGGGGGCCTTACGAGCGTGTAGCCCTTTAATGATGTCGTGCACTTCGTCTGGAGGGACGGGAGGCAGAGGATCATCAGGGTCTTCGACGGGAGGGAGGGAGGCTATTCGTTCGACTTCAGCGTCGACCTTGTTCAGGTGAGCTTGGTCTGCTGGTTGAGAGCTGGGAGAACATTGGGACTCTAGGCTGTCAGTAAGACATTCAGCCTTATCGGGACTGTCGAAAGCGACACTATTGTCGGGGCGGATGAGTTGCAACCACTAGACCAAAGAGGCAGGGTTATAAATAAATTGATGTTAATTGGCCTATCCAATATAGGCCATCGTGTTCTATGGTAAATCGTCAATGAGTTGCTGAAAGACTCATCCCAACACCCAACAGCTGGACGTAAATAACCTAGGTACGACAAATCTTATTCTAAGCAATGAACGGAAATTAACTATTCATCAAATTAACACACTATGCCAATTTGAGGTGTTGATACAGCCATTTCATACATCTATCAAATTATAATAGCTGATGTATAGATGTGATTTGAGTTCACGGACTATTTAGGTTGGTATTCAATGTGATAAAAAAACAATTTTCCTGGCTTTACTTAAGACAGTTTTTGAGTAATTTGCACTCTACATTCATGGGGATATGCTGTAGTTTTATTTGCATGAGATAGCAGATAGTTATAGAAACAAAAACAATTCAATGGGTGACCACTGAAAATCAGCGCTGTGCTGTGGGTCCACTATAGCACAGCATCATGCTGAGTGGAAGCCTTCTTGTCACAGTCAAAGCGTGCAGCTGCCAACTATGTTCTGTGTTCGTAAGAATAAATCTGTTTTGTTTTTCGTTTTGCTTTTTAATCGATTTATTTTGTATGCACGTGTTTCTGTGAAAAATAAATAAATTTTTCTTTCTTTCGTTTCTTAATTCGCTTAAGGTTTTTTCGCGTTTGTGGAAAAGCTTCCTTTACGTAAATGTTTTCTCATTTCAATTTTAAGATATTTTAACGCGTCTAAATAGCATTACAAGTATACCTCTAATCCTCACAAACTCAATACTAACAAAACCGGCACCAAATACCTATATTATTCCACTCATAGTACTACAGACTCCAGTTGTCCCACTTACAGGTATTCAGGTATATTATAGTGAAAGGTATAGAGGTCCCACGGCTTTTCTTGTAGAATGCGAGGGTGGGTTAGAGGGAGGTACTTACCTGGCTCCACGACATAGTAGTGTTTATATTAACTTAATTTACTTTTATAAAACTTGAAATTTAAAGTAACTGTGATTTAGTTGTATCGAAATAGATAAAAAAGACTTTTGGAAAAGACTCGACTTTTAAAAAGACTTTTCCGTATGACAGCTGTGCGGACGAATACTTCGACCCCTAAGTGTAGTTTTGTTTTGTATTTATTTGTGTAGTTACGGACGAAGCTAAAATCTTTCAGGTAAATAGGTTACTATTTACCTTAAAGATTTAAGACATATCGCTATTGATGATAGACAGTATAATTATATCTGTCACTGTCAAACAAATAGCTGTCAACATGTTATAAGAACGCATATTTTTGCGTTATTGGGACGTTAAAACCAGAGATTTATAGGTTTTTCTATCTCCAGCATGCCAACATTGGTGATAGATAAGTTATTGGGTTCGGCCGGTAGCCATTTAATTTAGTACCTAGGGTACTTGATATAAAATAAATAAACTAAACCATACTTACAAATGTCGCTAATACCAGCCTTCATAAAAAAGTAGGAACTAGAAAATGTTTAAGTTAGTTAAATGAATCTTAATCTTAACTGGATCATGAAACATAACTATGTGCGTTCAGAAATAGAAAATAATCCTTCAATATCAGAAAACACAAACAAGATTAAAAATCAAAACCTGAAAAAAAAATACCGACGCAACGAATCGAACACATCAGAAACCAGCAATCGTAATAATCTCTATTTTAATCGAACGAGCCGGGCGCGAACGAATTATACGTTTATACTTGTAATTTCAATCACAAAATTAATTCTGTCGTCGCCCGCCTTAAATAAGTGCTGGTGCCGTCCAATCGATAAGTTGAGGCAAGCTGGGCGGGCGGGCGTTTGAGGTAAATAACGTTTTGGGCGGGGGCTGATTGGTTGGTGCGCTGGTGGGCGGGGGCTGGCCGGGGCGTGGCGCGATTGGTCGGGGCTGAGAGAGGACAGTCTCGTGACTACTGCGTCGGTGCGCGGTGTGCCACGCGCTCGAGTAATGTTGTGATTTGTGACAGCTGCCGAATTCAGGTATGATATTTGTTTGTATAGTATTAGTTAAAAAAAAATGATTTTTAATTTGTCATCAAAACATATGAATAGAATTTTAAACGTTGCGGATCCAGTATTTTTTTTACAACGAATATAAATCGTATCTTTTTCAAAAGTACTTCTAAAATAATAACCCCTCGTCGCACGTAAATTAAGTTTAGAGTTTTAACGTACTTACATAAATAAACTAACAAAACTTTTGTAACAAGCTACGATGTTTCGTAGCGCGCGTAGCACCGTAGCACCGTAGCACTGCAACCACGGAACTTATACGCTGTTCTACGATCTTTTAAGTTTTTTTTTAAAATTTCATCGTCGTAGCAAACTTTCAAATAAATATTGTAGTATTTTTAGGTCCTTTGACACTATTTATAGCTGCTGTTTAAATTATGAAGGGTTTCTTCAATACTATTTAACGGACTGCTCTAGGAACTGGGAACGGTTTTACCAGACATGTTTTAAAATAAAATATAAACGTTATTGCATTGTAAGCAAACCGTTTAGGCAAGCAGTTTATAATAGTGATTAAAATAAAAAGTAAATAAGTGTTTGTTTAAATGTAGTCTATTGTTTATATTTCCACCATGGTATATATCTGTTGACGTGTGTTGCGTCGCTAGTTTGGTAGTTAATGTGGTATTGAACGTTGCTAAATGTCCAAAATGGCCGACTTTACTGCAATGACTGATATATAAAAATGAAAAAACTTCTTTAGTCACTTGTCCAAAACATACCGAATCGAATATTAATCCAGCTTTCTTTAAAACCAAAATTAAATTGGTAACGTTGCTCATTACATGTTTTGAGGGGATGTGAAAGGTCTCTGGCAAATGCTAGGCTCTCTCTTGCTTAAGATGCAAGGTGTTATAATGCGCTTTATCTATCTCTAGCATTGATAATACCTACATCAAAGAAATACTCTTCTATCTTGAATTAAAATAACTATCTTGATTTACATTCGCCTAAATCACGGTTATCAAAATGAAAAAAAAAACAGTAAATTACTGCTACCTATGCAATTACCTGCTACTAAACATTCTTCCTTTTCTGTCTATATAAAGCCAGAACTTTGTTTAAATTCAAGGTTTTTTTTAGAGTCCGACAGCCCTCGAGCGGAAGAGCTTTAAGTAGATAAAAACTTTGGTCGCCACATTAAAATGCGTTATTGCAGTAAGTAGTAATATACTTACTTTTTTACAACACGTCAGGCGAATTCTCCGTAAATCGTAAAAACATTAAGACCCATTTATTAAGAAATTGTGTTTATACTCAGCCAGAATTAGACTTAATTTAAAATTTTATTTTTTATATTTGTTTAACTTGAAAACATTGAATGTTCTCTGGTTAGTACAAGAACAACTTATCAACTAAGGGTTGGTATTTATTATCTAAGTCTACATTCTTATACATCCCTGCCGCACGAGCAACTGGACAGAGTGTCTTAGTATTGTATTGTAGTAATGGTGTTTTTTTTTTATTTTTTATTATTAGATATTGACATATAAATAACTCTGACATAATATTTTCATTATTTGACATTATATACCTACAATTTTGAATTAGTTTTGATTTTATTCTATTAGATTATTTCTATATTTTGTAAATGTGAGAACGTCGTAGGCCTTGTGGATTGTAAATTTATATACCATTGTCTATTTGTTTAACATATGGTACTTTTTGACAGGCCTACTGTCCTCCCATACCTATTAACACTGTAACTAAAAATATTGTAAAAGACAAATATTTTTAAAAGAGTAACCATGGAGTTTCTTGCCGGCTCTTCTCCATAGGAAACGACCAATTGGAACCGTGCACCTAGAATCTGACGTTTCATAAGTGCCCATGTAGGTTTATGTGAAATAAAATATTTTGATATTTGATATTGGTGCATCGTGATGTTCAGCTACGGTTATAAAAAATACTACTGCTGCTAGCTCTTATTCTGGTCATAAGGATGCAGCCTTCTTCCTCATGATGGCATAAAAGTCGTCAGTTCGTACTACAGCAAACATGCTAGACGCGCTGCAGATCCGGGGCAACGTCAACAGCACTCTGAAGCCATTGTTATGATTTCTTACAACTCTTATTACAGTTTTTTTCTTGTAACGCCGTTTCAGTTTAAAGGGTAAATGATTTATTTCTGTAAGTAGGTTTTCACAAAAACTTTTATACAACAATCATATTTTAAAAAACTAAATGAGGTCGGCGTTTTCTGTCTGACTACTCTGAGAAGAAAGGTCACAGTCTCTTTGAAAGTCCAGACATAATCTTGGTCAGATCATGTGAAGACCATGTAAATCGGTGTGTAAAATGGGTCTTTTGAGGAAAGAACCACACAGATTGAGTGGACCTGTCCAGTCAGTGCACGCATTTATCAGTAATCGTGTATCTCAACACATTACTAAGGAGCTCAATGATTGGACGAACAACACCAAGGACATTTGGGTAGGCCGCATAAATAACTCAAACTGCCAGATAATAATTAAAACTCAGAAAAAAAAATGAAGCAATGACCCACATAGTCCTATGCTATGATTCATAATAATTAAAAGTTAAAGGTATTTTTCCGGCCTATTGGACATCTGAAAACACTTTTAAAATGTACTTAAAGTACATAATTGGTAGGTATAAAAAGTCTAATTATAGCGCCGATGAATATAGATTTTTTTTGAACAAATCTTATAAATAAAAAACAAGAAGTGAGTGTTTGTTTGTGCCTGAGTGTTTTATATTAATTTGTACAGGTAGTAAGTTATTTAGTAATTTAATTTAGTTATATATATGTTGTTATTTTTTAATTAATATCTCTTTTTTATTGATTTTTTTGTAATCAATGTAATCAACAAAAATATTTTTTTTTTGTTAATTTTGTAAGATGTGATGAATGATAAACATAGTTAATTATTGAAATATACAAGTTGTTTATTTAATAATAATAATTAAAACTGCAGATTAAACTAGATGTTGTCCAATATTAAAAAAAAACAAGTCTTAGAAGTAAAAGCCACATCACCGTAAAAAGTCATTGCTTCCGTAGATTACATTTTGAACAAGACAGATAAGCGGAAGATTTAATTTTTGTCCCTCCTTAGATATACATGGGAGTGTTACATTGTTTAAACAGGGGAGGCGATGTCCCCTGGGAGTCTATAATTGAAAGACAAACAGGGGACGGACGATTCGCGACGAATTCATTACTTCTACATTAAGTTGATACCGCTCCGGGTTGACGTCATACGGATTATGTTTCTTAGAAAATCGTTGGAGGAATTTGTTCCGTGGTTGTGAATGGTAAGGAGTTTAGGGGAGGCATTCGTTTGTTTCTCTTCAATTATGTTGTACTAAGGAATGAAAGTTGTAAGTACGTACTTTTTTATTTTGTTATTATAACGTGGCGTTTGCCATGCATGAAGTTGTAAAGAAACCCGTTTGTTTGTTCTGGCCTGTAAAAAGCGATAAACAGCGTCTAAGTGCGTGTCGGACGCGCACACGAAGGGTTCTATACCACAGTACAATATTTAATAATACATATTTTTTTATACATCATTTTTTTAAAATACTCCGAAACAAAAAAAATATCCTTCAACTTTAGTTTATTATTTGTTGTTATAGCAGCCATTGTAGTACTGTTAGTTAGTAGTGTCTACCCATTACGGTTCAAAAGATGCAGCCCTGTGACAGACGGACGGACGGACAGCGGAGCCTTAGTTTGTGTACGGAACCCTAAAAAAGTTGGATGTTCGAGTTCAACACAGTCATCTTGAAATAAGGTTCATGGATACGGCACCATACTTTTGTTTTGGGTGTGCCCAACTGTCTGGTTTCTACTCTGGCTACCTACCTACTTTATAATATGTTGGTAAGCATGAGATTTAGTAGGGACAAGTTTAAAATACATACACTTCAGAACGTACATACATTCTAATCATTTCGCAAATTCCCATTACCCCGGCATTCGCGCCAAATACAAATCAGTTGTCATTTTGACATTTAACTTTTAAAATGGCGCCGTCTTCATCTAACTTTCTTTTATGAGTTTCCTCGAGGAGTGTTTCGCAAATTGTGTTTATAAAACTGTTTCATTGTCAATTCGTTTGTTTGGCTGTTCTCGTGTACTGGATTATTGGTTTGTCATTTCAATATATCGATATAATAGATTTGTTTGTTCGAAGCAAAGACATTTATAAATCATAATAAATTGCAAAAATAAAAAATACAGAGCTTAGAGCTTTTGTGCCTGCTTTTCTTTTTGTGCCTTAGATATAAATGTTAGTATCTGCCACTAATGACGAACGTTTTTTAAGAGATGTTATCAGGACATTTTAAGCAAAAAGCTTATGTCGACTAGTCGGTTTTTGTGGTTGGCTGGATTGCAACAAAACAGCCATCGATTTACTCTGTTTGGGAAAAACAGCATAAACAAAGTTACTTAACCCAGGAAGGATTTAAAAAAAAAACACATTATTTATGCATAAGTCTCCGCATATCTACGTAATAAAGTTAATAGAGGGGGACGAAGTTAATAAAAAGTGGGCATCTTCTACCGAGTTGGTAATTTTCATCAAATCAAGTCTACAGATGTCATTTCGTCGGCGCGGGCGATTCAATTACTTGTATAAATAAATTCGGAGACAATTTACATGTTGATGCTTCTCGTTCACGAACAAGGAGGGATGCTTGTTTTAACTTTCTCGTTATCTTACGATAAGTTGATTTTAGAATGACAAATTATTCAGATTTTATTTTTATGACAACTTTTATGGAAAATCTTCTGGTACGATTTACTGCACCTATTCCTAGACCTACCTTGATTTAAGTAGGGATTATGAAATAAGTTATAATAATTCTTGGTTTGAGATGCCATCGCACTGAAGATGCGAAGTTGCCTTAGCTCTGTAGAGGGTCATTTAGGTTATGTCCAGTATTAAATTACGGAATATGTTATAAATGTTCAGAAGATAATTTCGTAGTAAAATTGAAGTAAGACGAGTCATGTGGATAGGCACAGCTTATTTACTATGCCAGTGAAAATCCCTCGGTAAAGTTCGGAGGAATATTTCAGATTTTCAAACATTTCTTCGAAATATTCATTCCTAAATGAGTTCTCTAAGCCTTCATAGTTAACAATATAATGTAGGTAACTTTATCGTACCCTTTCTGCAAAAATGTTTCATCAATTGGCCTTATATTTTTTTTATTTTTCAATAAAATCATTCGGAGATATACTTACCTATTACCTATCTCTTATCTTTTGTTACCATGCTGCAAAGTAAATCATCAACCTACTTAACCCTGAGAAAAAAAAAATTTGATTGTAGTCCGACAACTGTTTAATTTTCAACAAATTAATTTACCAAATTAACAATGGATCGGGATTAGTTACGAATTCAATTGTGCGAAAATTCTGCGCAGAGAAGCGCGGCTCTGCGACCCGTGTGTCAACACAGAACACACAGATCATTGTGCTATGAGCGTTCGGGCGATGAAACGAACGCGCCCAGTTTAGAACTTTATGGTGTGTCGGGAGAGTACAAAAAAAGTGCGATTTATTTTTTAATTTAGTTTTTGGGTTCTAAAAGATGGTTACATATTAATATAAAATAATAGCGTGTTCTTTCAAGAACACGCTTCATTTTTCTATTTTTAATCCTATTAGGGATTTAAAATGAAAAGTGACTTGCAGAAAAATGCTCTTATTTTGAACAGTTTAAGTATTGGCTTGATCATTAAACATTGAAATAATAAGTATGGGTATACTCATTATTTCATAAACAACTTTTTAAGAAAAAAGGCGCTTAATATTTAGTTACGCAAATAGATCAAGAGTTTTTAACCTCACAAAAAAACCGAAACCATCTAAAATCGAAGCAAACATTAAAACATTTATCTACCAGTTAACGTTGACAAAAGCTCCCTGGCTCCGAGACTACAACTCAAAGCGCTGATTAAATATGAATCGACGAATTAACTCCATGTCTTTGGCCGTCGACTCAATTAAGCGAACAAAGTAGCAAAGTAAATAACGCCGTCGAATTAATTTTGTACGTAACCTTTTGAATTTGAAGCGGCTTGTTTAAACTATGTGTCTATTGTGCGAAAGATGTACGGAGTTACGGATTATGAATAAGTGAATGGGGTTTAGGTATCTCTTGTGATTTTGTTGCTAGATTATGATACGTAAATCAGTACTAACTGGAAACGTATTTAAGTTAGAAGGAGATACGATCCTTTATTGCATTTGGTGATAAACTTGCGTGTTGCATTTTGGTGCTCGTGCACAAGTCACGGTTTGCAATTCTAGGTTTTTTTATTATTATGAAGTACACATGGGACTTATAAATAATTTTATTATCAGTGGAAACGAAATCAAGACTGTAAAATCACACTCGTAGTGCTGGTAACTGCCACGTGTCAAAGATAAACGACAAGCAAAAAAAGTCGAGAGGTATCGTGGGACACCCGGTTAGAACGAAGTTTTTCTCGCTGTATATTGTATTTTATATAATACGCACAGTGAAATAAATAAACAACAACACTATGCATTAAGACATTTATTAGTTTTTATAACGTGCAAGTTGTCTTGTTTGTTATGCGTCCTATTGCACATCCTAGTACATATAAGTTTGTCCGATGAAATCCTGTGGAATTTTGTGTTTGATTCTGCGTATCCCCTTTTTATCCATTATATGGTTTGCCAGGTTATTTCAGTGACGATTTATTATTTCCTTATATGACTTGATATAGCTTTTTATTTCCTCTTTGACTGTCGGCATTTATAATCATGGTGTATCTTTATTTGATACAAACCATGGAGCGATTGTGATTGTTCTTAGAAGCTCGTTTTGGTATCGCTGTATTATCTCTACCTATGTTAAAGTGTGATGCTGTTTCCCACAGCTGAATGCATATCGGCTTGATTATAGCTTTGTATAAGAGGGTTTTTATTTTCCAGGAGTAATTGTGACTTTCGACCAATTATCCAGTAGAACTTTCTTAGTGTCAGTCCAAGTTTCTTCCGTTTCGTAAAAATGTTTTTTTTTCCCAAGTAAGACGTCTATCGAGGTATAAACCAAGGTATTTGACTTGTTCAGCTTGAGGCACTTGTATTCTATTTTACTGTACTGGTGGACAGGCATTCTTCCTCTTAATGTATGTGTCATTTACCGATTTGGTCTCGTTGGCTTTTGTCCTCCACTTTTTGAGCCAGTGAGCTATGTCGTCTAAACAGGTCTGCAGCATAGCTGATGCTACTTTATAATCGGTATGGGACACCAGCACCGCTGTATCATCCGCAAAGGTTCCTGAAGTCGCTAAATTTGATATTGGAAGGTCAGCAGTGTAAATTAAATGCAAAATGGGTCCAAACACACTGCCCTGAGGAACCCTAGCAAATATAGGGCATAGTTTTGATAAAGCTTCACCACTCTGCACAAGAAATACCTATCCTTCAAATACGAAATCAAGACTAGGAATTTACCACTTTTAAGAGTACCTAAAGGGAAAAAAGACATACTGTAGCAAAAGTGTCGTATTTTTTTCGGTCTTACTCTCATTCGCAAAGCGTGAAGGAACTTCGTTCTAAAATTTATTTATTTAGATACTCATCTAAAACAAATAATTCAAGATAACAAAAACACCAAAAATAATCCCAAAACACTTCAAAACACTTCACGTACCATGACGAATTATTTTGACTTTTACAAAACGGTCCGTTTCGTCACGTATCATAAAAATAGAGAGCGGAGACCCCTCGACTGACTGACTAGGCAACGAACATAGGACCGTAACAACAGCGGACGGCGGACGGGACCGACGGCCGACGCCGACGGCTGTCTTTATAAAGATTAAATAGTATTGCGCTATACAAAACGGAATCTCAAAGGAACAAGTTCGAACCATTCGTTGTCCGGATTTTGGTAGGGTGACTAGGACGTTGCGTTTAGGAGATATAGTTTTAGAAATGTCAATAGCAAGACAAATGTAGGTTCATACCGTGTCAAAAGTACACCTTTATCAAAGGCAAGGCAAGAAAAAAAGAGTGGCCTATACGGGTGGCCCAGCAGTGGGTGAAGTCGGGATGTGGATGATGATGATAGTGACTAAGATAGATTACTAAAAAACATGTCCCAAATAGTGCATGCTTTAAGACGAAATAATAATCTCATTTATTTAAATGAATCTAATAAAACATTTATATGAATTATAGTAGGTATTTTTTTTATGAATCGATCAACTGGTGGCTGATAATTTCGCGAAGTTTAGTCTACAAGGAGGTGATTTCTTCTAAAATATATCTTATTTATTTGTAAGGTAAAGAGTTTGTTGACCTTCCCGTTATTGTACCAAAAACATAATTTCACGGTCACCCTACAGTCCCCTGCACTTGACACACAGATTCGAGTGTCCCCTTTAGTTACGGATTATCCGGGAAACTGCACAACATGTTGTCAATGCGGCGTTGCGGGCACACGCCCGGTATTGTGCGATTTGTGCGTCACACGTTTGTTTGGACACCCGATGATAGCTGTTAGATAGCCACTGTCTGTTGTAGAAAATACACTTTTATACCGAGAACTAGGTTTCATGTTTGAGGGTTTGTAAGTAAACTTTAGGGCTCTCTCGCTCCGGGCCAATGTTGTATATAAACTGCCTTAATGAGAATTGGGTATTTGGCATTTTTTTCTTTTCGTGAACATGACTAGGTCCTTTTTATGGTTGTTTTGAAAATTACATTTAATTTATAATAATGTCAAGGCATCTTGTAACACAATGTTAATTTAACATCTAAAGTAGATATTATATAACGAATTCGAGAAAAGAAAGAAAGAAAATACGTGTATTTGAGGTAAACATGACGCAGGGAAATAACACTACACAAAAACAAATTGGCATAAAATATGAGGCACATCCACATTATTGCTAAGCATAATGCTAAGAAACTACGCGCGACAGAGCCCCAACGCTGGTTTTCAATAACAAAAATATGCAGCATACAAAAATATAAATATGACAAAATAAGAGATAAATTAAATACACAAAACCTGGTTCTACGAGTAAACGTTCATAAGAAAATAAGAAGGAAATACAAGAAATACAGAAGCTTTAATTGGCACCTGTGTAATACGCAGTAAAATAATGAATTCAGAGAAAATAAATACCGTGAACGTATTAAACTAATGCCGACAACCATACTAAAGGAACAGATTTCTTCCAAAAACGATTAGTTCCGTTACAAGTGTGCACATGTGCTCATCCCCATGCCATCCCATGGGGGATGACCCCCATGTATCACCGATATCAACACCATATGGCCCCCATAAGGGATTTATAATTACAAGTGTATTTTATTAAATGTATTGTCCGCGAATCAACAGGAATTCTTGTCAGCTGAACCGTGAAATGTAAAAAAATGATTAATATGGTGTATCTAATCTGCATATAGTGAGGGAAAGATGTGCGTCTAAGGGCTGATCTTACCAAACTCAGATGTCTTCTATCCGTGGAATAAAAGGTCGTCTGATAATTCTAGATTGACAAAACTGTAAAAAAACGAAATTTATTCTTAGAATAAGCCTTATTCTGGGTATAAAAGTTTAGTGAAATTCGCCCTTAGGGTATTTATTTTTATTTACTTCCTTATTTATTTTTTATAAGATAGTGACGGTTTGGGCGTAGAAAATTAATTATTTCGTCAACTATGTTTTATTTCAAAGAAAGACATGTAAATTTCTTAAAGAGATAAAGACCAAAACAGGGATGTCCCTAACTGACTTAAAGCATTAATAATAGCAAAGTGCTCCAATATCCATTTCGTCACAACCAAAAATTATAACTAATCTATTCACAAAATCACCACAGAAACAATTGATTGTCCCCTACAAAACGAACATATGTGATCATTACATTAACGTAACGTCGTTTAACTTAATCAATTATTTTGGCGGGTCTGATCCTCAGCCTACTGTGCAGGGGTGACACAAATTGACTAATCACACCCTATAATGATCCTGCCGGTATGTCACCGCGTCCCGTCCTTGCAAACCCTATTTTGATTCCTGGTTGTAGGCCAGTTTTAAGTGGTTATATATCATTTTAAAGTGGTGACATGTTTCGTCACAGTGTTTTATAATGTTTTCGAGGGTGAATATAGGTCAGTTTTGTTTGTAAGTCTTCTCAACCCTTCTTTTAGATCTGTATTGGTAAAGCGAAATGGTTGTTGAATATACTGTTTTTTTTTTCTGTTTGTTGTAATAAGTTTGTGCCATTTTCTATCTGTGCGAGTCCCAATAATAACTTTTCCTTTGCTTCATTCTTTCTTTATAACAAAACATTGGTGTTTGATTTCTTTATTCTAAATTATTAATAAGGGATAACATTAAAACAATAAAGATGTTTTATCCATCCTTTTCTACAAAACTTGCTATAACATAAATAAAGGTTTTGCGAAAATTTCTAAAAGCTAAACTCGAACTTGATCTACCAAAAAAGTAGTAAAGTAAAATCCCTCAAAGGGGCGGTACTCCATACATTATCGCTCCCCTCAATATGCCCAATTGATATTCGATACACTAAATTCACACGCAAACTGCCTATTTGTATACAAAACGATCACTTTTGTCCCAAATTTATTCGAATATATCACACTGTGCAGTTTTATTGTGCGGCAAAAGTAAATGAAGTCATTTTATTGGTTATTTGCTTTATTAATGGCACAGAATGGCATTCAGTAATGATTTTTGGTTTATTATGGCGCTTAATGACCCAAAAAAGTGTAAGGAATGGTTGGTTTGATTAAAAATGGATCGAAAATGCCTTACTTGAGCAAGAGCTTTGGATTCGTTTTAGTCAAAAAATAATATAAAATAGAATAGACATTTAGTTAGATGAACAGTTCACTAGATGTTAATTTCGTGATAAGTTTTCCTTTTTTAACACGCTTTTATTAGCTTGACCTGTATGTATGTAAGTAACGAAATGTTTTTACTTCATTTTCACGTACTGCTAGGAGTCTGATTAACTTGAAAAATTGCACAGGGGTCAAGGTCCGATGACAATACAATAAACTCATAACTTTATATTGATGTCTTGACTGGGATCATCATGATAAAAAAAAATTAGATTAGTGAGTACTTAGATGTATTGTGGAATATAAAAGATACCAAAAACCGAAGCGCTTGGTTAGAAGTTTTTATTATTATTGTCGTCTTGAGACTTAATTCTATTTGCATAATAATTCTGATATTGCAAACATTAAAAAATAAAATGATCCTCACATTCGATATCAAGCACCCCACGCTTTTTCGCTTTATTTGAATTTTTGGTAATATCTTAATATTATATTAATCTTATTCTAAATTAATTATGATAATCGATTGTTGGATTTTATGTTGCAGTAACACAAACTCTCTTATACCTAAAAAACATTTGCTACTTTTTAGTTCGTTTGCTATAAAAGCGTGTTTTTTTAGTGTTTTTAAACTACCTACCATTTTTTTTGACAATTTTTACTTGATCTCATAATAATAGTTCCAGAAGTCCGCAATAATCCCGTTTTTTTTGTTATAGAATGGAGGCTACCAACTTAGCACTCTCGCCGCGAGAGACTCTCAAACCTAGAGCAGAACACAAGACTTTGCAATTAAGTGGCAAACCCAATCAGGTAAGAGTTAATTACTTTGAAATTGTTTCTAAAATAGTTCAACTAAGGCGAAATGAGGCAGAGATTTTGAAGTAGATAATAGTCGTCTCATAGAAGACCGACTTATTGAAACCTACTTTTAATTCTAAATAGTAGTTATCTACGCAAACTAAATATATTCTTGATTTTTTTAGTTTATAATTTTAGGGCTGCTTTGGGAGTCGGAATAGTAATGTCTAAAACTATTTGAAATGTTGAGTTGGGAAATTGCTTAATAACTCCTCCGACTAAGCTTTACTTGAGTGACGAGGAAGTCAACCACTTATTAGTCTATTGTAGTTTTCCTAACGTGATTCTAAATTATGTTTTCCCCCTCAGGTTGGCACAGTCCTCCTCTATGGAGTACCAATAGTCTCCCTGGTAATCGAAGGTAACGAGCGCCTCTGCCTGGCGCAGATATCGAACACCCTGCTGAAACAGTTCTCGTACAACGAGATTCACAACCGTCGGGTGGCCCTGGGCATCACGTGTGTACAATGTACCCCAGTGCAGCTAGAGATACTGAGGAGAGCTGGTGCCATGCCCGTGTCGTCACGACGATGTGGTAATAACACTCAATATGGCACTCGATTGCCGACTAATATAGTCCGGTACAGCAATTCTGTAAAGTTTACTCTGAATTCGAAGGTCAATTCACGTACTTAACTACTAAGTACCATGTTCACAATTGAGTTTTTTCTGGTATCAGTTAATCGCCCGTATCGCTTTGACACTAATAATATTTTCAGTAAATAAGGTATTCTCGACCCTTCTAGACTAAACTCTGCCTACGCTGTTTCCGTAACACTTCGTAATCTTAGCTTCATAGATTTTTTATGTAGTTAGTACATAAAAGTTCCAAGGAACTAAGAATACATGATTGTTATTTATCTGAACACCAAACAAGTAGACCGCAATTAGACATATTTGGCATAATTGGGTTTCTTAAGTTGAGTTTAAATAATTATAATTGGCCGTAGGTTTAAATTCTAACGAATGGTACTTAGCTACCTATTGTGTTATTGCCTCAATTTCATGACTTAATAAAAACCTTCGTTAATCTTAAAACAAACTTAAATATCAAGGCGCCTTTTAACTAAAACATCGTTATCACCCAGGTATGATAACAAGGCGAGAAGCAGAGCGTCTCTGCAAGTCGTTTCTAGGAGACAATGCTCCTCCGAGATTACCGGATGACTTCGCGTTTGCTGTCCATCATGAGTGCGCTTGGGGATGCCGTGGAGCGTTCTTACCGGCCAGGTATAAACGAAATGGTGGGCCCATGTGTTGCCAAAAGCCCAAATTGCCCAAAAAATCACGATGTTCTGGGACTGACAAATTTAGGTTTCCGATTACAGATACCGATGTAGGTCTAAATACTTTTTTTCAAAAGTTGGCTTAATTGCGCTTTTGTTTCTATAAAAATCAATCAATCAGTTCCGGAATCGATAAGTTTAGTGTTTTTTTTCTGACCATAAAATTCGGATGCATATCTAACTGCCTAATATTGTAAAGTAGGTAGACACCAAACTGCCAGACCAAACAACGTCAAGATAAGATAACTTACTACATATATTACCTATACTAGAAAGGTTTAGGTAGTTAAAATAAGGTAAACATTCTTGATCTTGATTTAATCCTTCACTCAGTTTAAAAATAAAATGCTATTACTAACTACTAGCTATTACATGCTATTACTAATGCTAAAACTAATTTATTACAACAATAATGATTACTAAATCAATTCAACCATTAGTTAAGCAGTAGTCATTTGTTTAATATGTGTTTGTGTAAATAGTCATATTAAGATTGTTACCTTTCTAGTATAAATATTTATTTGCATCGGGGGTTAAACATTCGTTTTAAATAAATATGCATCTGAGTAGTTTTGCAATCCGAGAATCCCAGTTTTTATTAAAATAAGTATAAATATTTTTTTGAAGTCGCTGCCATACTATACACCAACTAGTTCTGCATTCCCGATATTTCCGTAACACCATTACATTTTTTTTTTTTTTACAATAAACATCTTTTAAGAAGCTGCTTCAATACTTTCACAGTCAAAAATTAACATTAGGTAAATATGCATCCGAATATCTGATCTCTGCTAAGAGAGAATGAATTAGATATATATATATATCTTATTAAATATATTGAATAGATAGCAGCTGTGAGAAGTAGAAAAAAAGGGGGGGGGGGGGTTATCCAGCACAAAACATCGTTGCAATACTTTCTGACGCAAGAAAATTTTGAAATATTTATTCAGAATTTAACAATGTTTGTAGTTATCTTATCTTTGTAGATCGTTCTAGTTCAAACTTTACAAACCTTCAGAACAATAATTCTAGATTCCTACGTTTTGAAGTATCATCCTTTCTCTTGACCAAGTAACTTAAATACTTTTTTCCTAGGTACAACTCTTCACGAGCGAAATGCATCAAGTGTGCCTTCTGCGGACTATTTTTTTCCCCAAACAAGTTCATATTCCATTCCCACCGAGTTGGTCCTGGCGACAAGTACATCCAACCTGACGCAGCTAACTTCAACTCTTGGAGACGGCACATGAAGCTCAGTGGGACCCCTCCCGAAGAAGTAGTTTATGCTTGGGAAGATGTGAAGGCTATGTTCAACGGGGGAACGAGAAAGCGGATGCTGTCGGCTGCTAGGTGAGAGCGAGAAAGATATGTTTTGGTGGTACGGTTTTAAATGCTACGTGGACGGTGGGTGAAAGGGTTTGGTTCATTTGAATTATTGTTATTGTGCTGTAGACTGTATGTATTTACATGAAATTTCTATTTTATGTTACTTAAAACACGTGAGTCTTTGGGTCTTTTCTGTTTAATACGAAATACTGTTTTTCAGTTTTTATCTACAGACTGCTATCTTACGTTTCTTTACCCTTATTCTTCTGGAACTGCTTACAAAAATCTATATAAATAGTTCAGCCTTAAATTGTGCTTCAGAAGAGTGCCTCTTCGCAGGCCAGAACCTGAAGGCAGCGCAGAGGCCAAGAGACCAGCTGCCAGTCCTCCCAGCGCTCATGCACCCGTGCCCCGACTGGCTGACTATGTATGGGGGGCCAGGCTGCCTCTGCCGTATGCTATACCTTGGTTGAAGCCTACTTTGTGGACCCCCGGTGAGTGAGGAAATGTTTAGGTACTTTAACAAACAGGCAGTGTTCATGAACAGAATTTACTCGTGAAACATTGTGCTGTGCTGTTTAAGACCATACTCTTCCAATGACTAAATTGATGAGTCAACGGATAGGAGAAAAAAGCAGTTTGTATTTGTACCGTACTTATTGAAAAATAAAAGTTACTCTGACATTTCTTTTTAAGTAAAAACCTAACTGTATCAGAGAAGTTACAAAAGCAAGTATACAGAACACTGAGACCGATGCTAAAATCTATTTCGCATAGGAATTTGTAACGAGTGTAAATCAACGTCTTTTTTACCAAAACCATGTACTATCCAGGTGCATTAACAGCATTGAGCAGCGTGAACTCAATAGAGGAGCCCAGAGCTTTCCGCCCGGTGAGGGGACACAGACTGGAGTCGCCACAGCTGTCTCCGGTCATGTCTCCACCGAGGTCGCCTACCAGGTATGTTGAGATGACTGTCGTGAAACTTGCAGAGTAAGCATTGGATCTAATAAATAACTCAAGATAATCTGCGTAGATTTAATAAAATTGCATTCGAATTTTGTTAAAGTTTCGTTCATTGCGAATAAAAAGACAAAACTGGTAAAAACAAGATTAAACAGTTTGTTCATTGGCTCGGGAAAACCAAACCAATCTAACAGCAACGAATAAGAACATTTTCAAGTGTGAGATTATCAATTAAAAGCCGTCTTTTTTGTGTACAAAATGTGCCATTTTCAACCTCGATTTAAACAAATGAATTTATTTGTTTAACCTAGCATATCATCTAGGTCCCCGATGTCATCATCACCGCGTCGGTCACACACTAGATCACCGCTGCGGTCACCGCCGCGGTCATCACCGGCGAGGTCATCCAAGAGTGACCGAGATAGTGATGAGAGTGTCGATATAGAAACGACGGAGGAAGACCGGCCGAGAGACGTGGTGAGTGACTTTAAATAGGTACTTGATTATTTATTTATTTAATACCTCAAACACACAAATACAACGTGTCGTTTTGCATCCTCGTCAAATTTCAGGTGGCTGTTATGAAAGACATAAATAATCAAATAAAATTACGATACTTGCTCAATAATGAATCCATACTTGTGTTTTTAGTTTTGTAAGTTTGGCAGTTTTTCAGAATAAACCGCTTTCAAAGAACAGAATCGCCCCACTGCTTATGCGGTAGGCAATGTCGCATGGCTATGTCGCATAAAAGGTCAGTTACAGTGCGGTATCACACGGGCCGCGTTTTAACATGCGCGTTCCACAAAAGTCGATTTCTGAAAATTAGAAAAACAAAAAATACTCATTTCATTATTGATTCGTGTCGAGAATCATTAGCATAGTAACCTCCTTGAATTTGACGAGGATGCAAAACGACACCTTTTATACAGAGGTAGACTTAGGGCTGATTTTTCAATAGCCCAGGTACTATTATCTGAACAATAAATGTGACAGTTTAACATATTTTCCATCCAAAAGCCGTCAAACCGCAACATTTAATCCTCAGAGAAAAGTTACCGGACTATTGAAAATTCAGCCCTAAGTCTTATAGTCATTTTAGACCAGTAAACTATTCGGCGATGCAGAGAATAACAGCAGTAGGTGCAATTACGATAAAATTATATATCATATTAAAATATAAAGATACAGGTATATTGACTGAGTTTCAGGTATTGAGTGACTGAGTTTAAGGGTTGAGCCACCTTTGTGTGTTTCTGATTATGACAGACTTAGTAGGAAGAGTAAAAATAATATATAATGTTGAAAATAGATTCTAAGTTAGACTGAAATCTGTCTCATATAACAAATCGTGCACACGAAGAATTTAATATTGTAGAATTCCAAATACTAAATGCCTCTTAAAACTCAGTTTTGCTACCGATCCTTTATTCTTCTCTAAAGGTATACCTAAACAGAAACAACTAAGTACTAGGCAAAGACTACTCAATACTCGCGAATAAGTCAGTAAAAATAAGTCCAATCCTTTTATAACTTACGTAAACGTTTCTCAAAGATGCAATTTAATAGTATTGAGTGAATCGCATTATCCACTCGAGTTGGATTTTTCTGAGCTCGAGCGAACGGAGAGTTAGATCCAATTTAAAAAGTTGGAAGAGGAAATTTTTCCAATCACCTTGTCTGTAACTCGGTAATCGTTGCGATTAGTTTTTTTGTTCACCTATTTAGACTTCAAGGTGCTGTGCTGGATTTTGTAGAGGACGGATTTGTGATGTAATGAAAAGTGGGATGAAACGGATAATAAGATGCTTTGGACATAATTGAAAAGAATAATCGTGCAAGACATTTCGCGTCCAGCTGCTTTAGAATAACATCCATATTTAAAATTATAAGTTCGAAAGTAACTGTCTGCTTGTAGATATGTTACCTTTTCTCGTCTAAACTTCTGAACGGATTTCGATAAAATTAGGCATGGAGACAGATGGCATCCTGGTTAAGGACATAAGCTACTTTTTGTCTCATAAATAATCCTAAAGAGCATGAAAGTATTTCTTAAATTAGGGGTTTGAAAATTCAAATTTATGAGGATGGGGAAATGTGGATGATTTTTAAATTAACATGTATTTATATTGAAATGATGCCTCGTTGGTCTAGTGGTCGCAATCGCTACTGCTGAGTGTGAGGTCCTGGGTTCGATTCCCAGGTCGGACAACGTGTTATTGGGTTTTTCTATCTGAAATTTCTCGGTAGCAGCCCGGAGTCTGGACTTGTGCCCGGTTGATGGCAATAGGCTCGCCCCCTATTACATGGGATTTAAAAACATAACTGGCGAAATGTGGGTGTACTATAGGTACACCTCTGCCCAACCCTTCGGGGAAACAAGGCGTGATGTTATGTATGTTATATTGAAATTTTTGTGCTACTCTCTTAAAGCGATTTAAGCCTTAAGGGCTGAACGGAATTGGATGAAAGGCATACGGATAGGCCATAACCGGGTTAGGACATCGGTTACTTTGTTCGTCCCGGTAGTAAATTCCCGTAGGGTAATTTCCCAAAAATATCCGTGTGAAGCCGTGGTCAAAAGCTAGTTATGACATAGGTTGGAGTTTCGAATAAGAATGGTTTCTATCCCATTATTTAGTCCGTGTCTTTTTTCACCTATTTATCCAAGGTGAGAACCACAATAGCGAAAAACGCCTCTCGATGATTTATTTTGAAGTGTCGGGGTAGTTTTTTACTATGAGTAGAAAATATACCTACCAACATGTTTTGCTTCTGCAAGTGATTGAAAAAGAAAACGTCTATTTGTGGATTTATAGTTAGTTGTTTTAGTAACAGTTTTCCCCGAATTTAATCATTTTCCGGGAAACTTTTCCATTTTTCTTTCCATAAAAACATTTAAAAGAAAAACATGCGAAATCGTACCAGCTGTTCTCAATGGGGAAGGTCGGTCAAAGCTAATTGTAGATGGCATGACCATAGCTAGGTCCCTACAGCCTACAGTAAATTTGACAGTTCGTTCATTCATTCCGTTTCATGTTCATTCGTGAGTTTGGTTTTATTGCATTAATTCGTTATTTTCGGTGATTTCAATTTTTTTTAATCAACAGTTATTCGATTTGGAATATGTCAGAATAGAAAACATTAGATATTGCTTATTTCCTAGTCATTACTTTCTTTAAAATGTTTCCGATATAACCTCGAACTCTGTTGTAATAGAAATAATTATCTTCTAATAGCTTTAGCAGGAGCAGTGGTGGCCCAGTGGTTACGAGTGACTTACGAGTTGTAGGTCGTGAGTTCGAACCCAAGCAGGCGCTTTACTTTGTGTAAATAATTTAGTCGCCACTGCTCTCAAAACGGTGAAGGAAAACATCGTGAGGAAACCGGCATGTCCTAGAACCAAAAATTCGAAGACATGTGACATCTACCAACCTGCACTGAGCCCGCGTGGTGGATTACGGCTCACTACCTCTCATAGAGAGGAGGCCTGTGTCCCAGCAGTGGGAACGTCATAGGCTGATTATGCTAATAGCTTTAAGCCACAATCTGCTAAGCTAAGGGTATTTCGGAAAATGGTAGACTAAAATTTTCGAGCATTTAGGAACAGAGCAAAGAATCCGCCTTGCATTATTAGCTTGTTTTGGGAACTAGCTACGACAGCGCCAGTTTGACAGTTGCCTTCCCCATTGATATGCGCTGAGCAGAGAACAGCATTTCATTTTTATTTTATAGGGTGACATCGACGCGCGAATTAGGTAAATGGTAGATTCATTGGCGGCAATTTTGATGATGACGATTGTTTTATTTATTTTAGTTTTTTTTTTCCAAATAGTGCAAACAATATTTAAAATAGTGTAAAAGCTTAAAAATTGCCAAGTTAAAAACGTTTTAAAATAAGTGTTAGACAAGGATAGCACTATCATATAAGTGACGTCACGACTATGTAACTTTATCCTATCGACATACATTGTCTGTACCGCGCGACAAAGACCGGAATAATCCCCTCCAGAAACTTTTAAAGCGAGTAGCTTCTTCACATTGACATCGAATAAACGGATTTTTTCAATTATCTAATTTTTACAATGCCTTCTTTGAAATTACATTATTTTTACATTTTTAATATGAGTCATCATCCCTATTCAAAACAATGGTCTCATCAAATAAAATATACGATTTTTGAATCACCTTCAATGATAATAAAATTCCTGAAATTCGATTCTAGGTTTTTTCAGTAATTAACCACCCAGTTTACAAATAAATAAACTCTAAAACAAAGAAAACTTGTATAATTAATGCATTGATTAATTTTAAAGAGCCATTTAATTCCAAGCGGTGTCCGTCATCCTCCCAGAGGAGTGAACTGCCCGCCATTTTACAAAATGGCAGCCATTCGAGGCTTTTGCACGTCGTAAACTCTGTAATTACTGGCGGGACGAATTCAAATGAACTTCATTTCGGTTTTAAATAAGAGAAAATGTTTAATTTGGTAGCGATCGGCTTCGTGGACCCAATTAATTGCGGATTTACGTTTTAGTGTCCGCGCGGTACGAGTTTCCGGAGTTTTCTTTTTTTATATTGAGCATTGAGTAAGCTTTGGTGCTTTGGCTTCTATGGACTGTAATTAGTGGATGTGCTTTCTCTTCGTCTGTATAGGGTGTGGGCATACTATTATTCGATATATTTGTACATACGTACTTATTAATTTATTGAAGCTTCTGAGAATGCGTAAGGAAACGATTAAAAGTTAAGATCTAAAGTACCTTCTAAACATTCAAATGACACAATACCTATCACGTGAACTGTCATTGTTTACTTGGTTTTCACTTAAGCGAAACTGTAAACAACAAAAACTTAAAATATTACCTAAGGTCAACATTACATTACATCACACATTTAGTCTCTGAAGGGGTAGACAGAAATCTATAAATCACCCATATTTCCAACCAAACCTTGATTTACATTACAATATTTATTAAACACCCAAAACTACACTAACAACACAGTTTCAAGTAAATCCGATCGTAAATAAGTTATTTACCAGTGTTCAATGGGTATTAGCTTGTAAATAAAACACTGTTGCCTCTAATGATAGACATAAACGTTAGTAATTAACGCGCCTCGAGAACCCTACGATTAATCCCTTCAAAGGACATTTTAGGGTTGGCACAGAGAGAGTTTGTTTCTGTTTTATTTCGGAGTAAGTAAAATCAGTTTTGGAACAGGATATAAGGATTGAAGATTTGGTCGGAAGTAGTGTTCAATTTTGTTTTTCTTCCTAGCGTGTGTGCTGAATTTAGCTACGAGTTTCGAACCTTCACTAGCCTCCCTCGGTTCCAGTAACGTGCGTAATTTTTGTATGAATCACCTATTACAGGATTCTTGTATCACGACAGCTTGATTGATTCGACACTTTATATGTATTTAGCCGCCATTTAGCATTTAAAAACACTTTTAATAACGCAAACATTTGCCATGAGCTTGAAATCGTTCTCCATCACCGATAAAATTAATCAAGTTATTTAGAAATAGGTACCTAATGATTACAAACATGACGACACACACAGACAGCAAACTTCATAATGCATTACAAAGCTTAAAGAGAAGCGCATCTCGAATCCGACTTCATTAGTCTAATAGCCAAAGGAGCCTCGAGCCAAATCAGTCATCATCGACCCTACGCACCTATCAACCTATTACGTCATAGTTATAACAAAACAATTAATATAGATTGCCAAGTCCGAACTGGGATTAAAATGTAATCGCCAAATCGGATCCAGAACCGGTAGACTAGTCTAGATGGAATCGGCTTAGTGTTCACGCCCGGGGCTCTCCGCTTATTGGATCGATCCATTGTCCGGACATAAGGGCCTTTGTCCGTATTGGTTGGATGTTGGCTTAAGTATTGTATGGGCAGGTGTAACGGTATTGTGGATTGAATTTTAAATTATTGATCGAGTAGAGAGGTGCACTTGTTAAATGAATCATGTACACTTTTAGGCTCGTTAATGTTAGGTAGATTTTTGTTGCAAAAGAACCATAAATATAATGTTGTTGTTCATCAATTAAATAAAGGAAACAATGATCACGATTATGGAATTTGCAGTGTAAGTAAAGGAAAATGGGCAGTAAATAATAATTCAGTAATCTTATTTATTTTCACATAAGTACCTAAAACGGGCTGGTGTCCGCAACTCCACGTCAAAGCACGTATTTTGCGTGCGGTTCTTTTTACATAATTTATTATAGAAAAGAAGTCATATCTGCAGCTCTTACATTGATATTCAGCGATTATCTAGTCCTCAAACGTTTACCTAATATTAAACGAACTCCAAATAAATGAGATTAAAATCCTTAGAGGCAGCCCTGCCACGCGCGCTGTTCAAATTAGGGCGCGTTCACAAACAGGCACTCGACACTCTATCATAAGCTCCAATACTTTAAGTCCTCGACCAGTTATTGTATTAAAACGGTACATCCCTCTGTCTGATTAATTATTAGTGGACATTTGAGAGATGGTCTCTGTTGGTTTTCTTTTGGAATCGTCTTTTGAAAGCGTCTGTTTAAAAAACGAATTTCTATCGTTAAATAAATAGGTGTATGGTGATTAAGATTGGCATTTGCAACAAGCCCTAAACGCTTTGACGATAAATGTTCAATCAAAAGCAGAAACATTTTTCTTGGCAAAGAAGTACCTAAAGGAAACCCAAGCTAAAGTTAACATAAAATACTTACTTAAAATAGAGTAGTAGTAGTAGTAGTAGAAGATTCCGACGAAGAAAGAACCAATAGTCTAACACAACGACATACAGTAACCACCAAAACACAAAGTAACCAACCCAAAACCTATCTTCAAAAAGACGAATGGACATAATCCTCGGGGCGAACATTAAAGAAAAAGAAAAAAATCCCAGTTTCGTACCAACACATAAATACTTTTGTACCGTTAAAGCGAGTTCGGTAACCGTCTCACGTCCCTAATAGATACTTCAGGCGGATTGTGCCAAACGATTCAATTGTAGTGCTTGATGTTGGTATAAATCACTCGCTGTACCGTGCCACTTTGTTTTAGGCACGTAGAGATTATGTTTGGGTTTCGTGATGCGTTACAAGTATACGTGGGATTTGTTGAGTCTGTTTCTCGTTGGTCCCTGTTTTCGATATTGGTTTAGCTTGAAAATATGTGTTCCGTGTATTCGGGATACTTTTGCGAAGTACGAGGTTTAGTTAGTGGATTTTTTAAGCTTTTTCTTTGCCACTTATGTTAGAATTCTGCAATACAGTAAGTACATATCAACTTTTGTATGTTAATGAGCCATTGCATTGGTCCGATCCGAAGAACCATATAAATTCTACATTGCTAGATAAAAATCAAAGTTAATTAAAAGAACTTTAGTCGCTTCTATTATTCATAATTTCATATTTCGATGCATTGTATGCGTTATTATAGCCGAAGGCAATACCGTACATCGTAATTGGTTTAGATTAAACAATTGTTTGTACGCAATGCAACAGTGTCGCCCCCCGGGATGGCCTACGTCCCGCGTCCCGTGTCCCAGGGGAGACTGGCGGAGACTGGCGTATCCCAGTTAATTACACGCTTCACACGCTGACGTCACGACAATGACATCATTTTGTATTAATTGTGTTTGAACTTCGAACCGATGTTGGATTCTTGATTAGGTTACAAACCTAATCAAGAATTAGTTTTGTCTGCCGTCTGTAGAGACATTTCCATTGAAATAGAAAATATATGTTTATAATAGAAGGTCTATAAACTAAGCTGTGATTTGTGACCTTAACGTCATTCTGCCTGTACAACGCGAATAAAGCTTGGGTGTGTTAGTTTTGTCAGCGGATGCCAGATGGCTCAAGGTTTTTTTTATATTTTTTTGTGACCTGCTCCTGAACTGTTTAAATATTACAGCAGCTTGAGCTTTGCAGACTAGATACAACTGCAGCACTATTCGGATGCGAGTATTGTGTAATATTTATAGATAATCTTTTAGTACGGAAACTACTACTACTAGCTACGATGCAGAAAATAAATCAACCTTTAATTTATTTTCTGCATCAAAGCTGGAAATGCTTATAGATCTTCTTTGAAAAAGGCTTTCGCTATAAGATATAAGTAGGTTTAAATTCTCTTGCTATAAGTAAGCGATTTCTCGTAGAATATTGTAAAGATCTGCACCTCGAGAACCATAAATTAAATTCCAAATAAAACAGTTTTCTAATATTACAGGAATAAATCCACTAGAAAGTGAAGTTGATAAACATTCTTTATAGAACTACCCACATACACGTGTCTCATTACACATTCCAATATAACATTTCTTTTCTGTAAACAAGTGACACTTAGAACAAATTACTCTGTTTAAACAACATTACATTTCTTTTATTAAACAATAGTTCCAGGACATCAATAATTCAATGATATTCTAACGCATGGACGTTACAATCAAATTATTTGTGTCCATACATTAGTGACAAAGAGATCTATATCGGAATAACATTAAAAGTTGGGCATTTATTATTGTTGGATAGTGTTTTATTTTCATGCTAATCGAAAATCGTTTGAAACAAAAGCGGCTTTGAAAACCTTTTCAAATGTTGTCAAGTCTGATATTAGCCGCTGTGATTGGTTGTATACCTACTGTAAAATATTATGTAACTATGTCAACCAATCAAATCGGCTAATATCAGATTTGATAACATTTGAAAAGTATTCAAAGCCCCTTTTTTTCCAAACGATTCTCGATTTCCATGAAAATAAAACAGACAAGAATTCATTACTTCTATTTTCTGTATTTGATAGACGAAATCAGACTGTTAGATTGAAGCTGAAAGAAGAAAATGCAATAAACATTAATACGAAATCAGAATGTTCAGCTTTAGTTAATCCAAAAAAAATCGAGAGATGTCGTGGGACACCCGGTTGGAACGGAGTATATTTCGCTGTAAACCTGACTTGGTTTCCGTATGTTATTTCTGGGTGACCTCTGAAAATCTGCGCTTTGCTGTGTGTCCCCTAAAGCACAGCATCATGCTGGGTGATAGCCTTCTTGTCACAGTCACGGCGTGCAGCTGCAGACTATTTATGTTATGCGTTCGTAAGAATAAATCTGCTTTGTTTTTTTAGTTTTGTAATCGAGTTATTTTATATGCACATGTTTCTGTGACAAATAAATCTATTTTTCTTTCTTTCTGGTATGTTTGAATTCTGGTATATTTTACTATGTATGAAATAGCAGACACAATGAAATAAATTAATAACGTTTGAGAGTAACTCAATGAAAAAAGCAAGTGTCTTGTAAAAAAAATGGTCTAGCTCTCATTCGTCGAGTGTACAGAGAGTAGTTATAATGTGCAATAAGGAACTTCATACATAAAAAATAACATCAGTTACTCGTTTCTATTCCACCAAAAATCCAACAAAATCCTACCCGATTCGGTCTCTGCCGTTATTTAAATGTCGTTGTGACATTTCGATATATTTTTTATTTACCTCATTTGGGATTTGGCATTTTGGCCCGCCCGTTTTTATTGGTAGCGCCGTGTGCGGAACATTAATTTTGTTGTTCGCTTGTGGGCCGCGGAAATGTATGCCCCTAGTCTTTTGTTAGTCGTGACGTCATTATTATTGCGTAAATCGTTTCTTTTTGTTTGTTTTTTTTTTGTTGTAAATTTGGTTTGTTGTTGGTTCTGTTATTCTGCTCTTTGGTGGCTTTATAGAAGCAGAAAATATACACGAAACTTTTATTGTTCGGAGAAAAAATTATAACTTAGTAAATGCTTTTAAAAAAATCCTTTTTTTAATGTTTTATTGTTCAAATATGAGCGATAACATTGTGTTTAATACAAGCATTTTTCTATTTGTGTTAATTTCAGTTTTATAATCATCATTTACAGACTGGAGAGTTTGCCTCCTTACTCTTTTATAATAACAATAACATTAGCACAGAAATAACAAGATAACTTTGACCGTAAAACAAAAAATGCCCATAAACAGATTACATCTATCGACACTTAGGCAATAAAACCTAATTTACCCATAATAATCTGAACATTCAACAAATCTAACCCAATAATTACCCATATCTAGAACGAATACCTTTTGAAATCGTAACTAACAAATAGAAGGTTTAATTCGAAGCACTCATTGGCACGCGACACATGGAAGTATGTTTATCGAACTACGATATATTATTTAACGTATTACGTGACTCGTGTGGCAACGAGTCACGGTAATAATTATATGGAACCGATGAATAGTTTAGTAGGACGGACAGAGAGTTAATAGTGTATAGAGAAGCTCAGGAGAAACTTGTGTGTGTGATTTTGAAGACGTTCGTAGGCGCTCGTAGCAGAGTGCTACGCCGTAGCTACGTAGCAAGACAAGTGTCGCAGCTTTACTGAGTAAGATCCATCTTGTTCTTGCCTTAATTGCCTTAATTAGTATTCTGGTGCGTTTTCCCCGAGCTAAGGTCCCGTTTGGTATACGTAATTCTAGGTTTTACACATTTTTCAGTCGAAAAACACGCTTTTTGTTCAGCATTCATTTTAGTAACCCCGTAGATCACTAGCCAGCGCGCAGACACGTCTTTTGACACCTCGCACGTGCGCCTAGGAAATATAGAACATAAAAAATAAGACATAACAAAAATGCATTTATACATGTCAAGTACTTATTAATGAATAATAAAGTCATTATTAAATGTGTCGTGAGGAAACTGGCATGTGTTAGAACCAAAAATTCGAAGACACGTGACATCTACCAACCCGCACTGGGCCCGCGTGGTGGATTACGGCCCACTCCCTCTCACATAGAGGAGGCCTGTGTCCCAGCAGTGGGAATATGATTATGTTTGTGATAATAAATGTGTTATGTTACGCCATCACGCTTCGCCAATGTATTATTAATTTAAAAAGAAAAAACTAATGTTCGTGCCAGAATCGGATGTTACCGAAATATGTTTTTCATTAATTTAATAATTTTCAATATTTACCTCCATTCCTTACTGCAATTGGTCCTCAATACAAAAACTCATTTTCACATAAGTCAGTTCTAAAACCTTCAATGGTCAACATTCAGTCGCCATTGCATTGGCTTTTAAATCAAACAACAATAATTACTGTAAGCTTTGTTCGTAATGTCACTATCTGTTCGCAAACTGAACAGCGGTGCTCAACCTTTTGAGTTTGACAAGTGTCAATACAACACTGATGATAATACCGCAACTGTCTGAATGGTCCGAAAATTAAATTGCATTTTAAATCACGTGTATGTCGGGTATCAATCATGGGTCGCTTAGCGAACGTCGCTTAGAAAGGATGAAACAAAACCAAACCATTCCTCCATTGAAAAGGAAGATTTTTTTTTCTCTTATTAAGTTTTTAAAAGTAGCCTTAGTTACTCCTTATAACATCAGCTATCTGCCAGTGAACCTCTCGTCATAATCTGTCCAGCTGTTTCCGAGATTAGCCGGAACAAACAGACAGACAAAAGAAAAGACAAAAAGAAAAAGAAAAAAGTACCGTAAATACCTAGATTCATATGCATTTAGTAATAAGCGTTATTTTGAGAATACAAACAGACACTTTAATTTTATTTATATGCCTGTATAGATCTATAGATTCTACCTGGAACATATCCTGTGGATGTTACATATGTTATGATGGTGTATGTTCTATTTAAAATTCTACATAACTCGGATCTAAATGTCTCTAATCGCACATGCACAGAGATGTTTTGTTTTACTCCCACATTTCGCCGAAGATGAAATATTCATTTCCTTAAACACACGGATTTTTAAATGCGGTTTCTGTCATCATTCATAGTTATATTACTGACCCGTGCTTCGCTCTGCGCCTTCCGGAATAAATTATCTGAATGATGATGGCATCCGCATCGTAATCCGTTGCGTATTATAGAAGATTTACGCAGTCACACCTGAGACACACGAAAAGCGACTTTAATTTATAATATGTACAGAAGATTTTACAGCACGCGTATCCTAACCAATTTTTGACGACGGAAGAATAGACAAATTAAGAATTAGAATAGATATAAGGACAGATTTCTATCGATTAGACAGTTTTTTTAGATGTCATTTCAGGGGCGTAGCTACCGCCGTATCTGCCTGTCAGACCTGTCACTATTGTCCATAGAAGCAGAAACTTTAGAAAAACCAAAGTCATCATCAGCTAAATGATTTAAAAAATCAGTTAGCCGAAAAATAAGGAAGGAGAGTGTATATTTAATTTGAATTGTTTGTAAAAATTTAGGAAAAAGTTTCAGATAGATCATTATGATGAATAAATATTTCTTTTAATTTTTTGCAAACATTTTTTGTGGCATTTTGTCTATTTTACCGACGACTAAACTCGTTTGTATTATGGTCGTGCTGAGCTTGTTGGTGTTGAATACACTAATTTGTTTTCAAGTAATTAGTCCTATATAAAAGGCAATACTGATTTCATTCATCAACAAATGAAACAAAACCAAACATAAAAATTGAACAAATTGTTGAAGGAGAACAAAATATAGTACTGTGTCTAAGATATTACCTATTGTCAGTAATAAGTTAATAGTGTCCGCACTAATAAACATACCGGATACCGGATACCGGTTGTTCTGTTCCCACAGACAAACCGTGAAAACGGTTTTGTGGGGCATAGTTCCTTATGAAAGGTTTTGTAAACTTTGTTTTGATAAATAAATATATGTATATAAAAATGCCATATTAAACTTTGAGAAACAATAAAAATCGCTGAAATAGCATAACGGTAGTTATTAGTTAAGTGATAGTAACAAAGGGGTAGCTTCAAGTGCCGTGCTCCATCAGATAGACAGGCTCTCGTGACTGAAACCGAAAACGCGCGTTTTCGTCACGAATCGTGTGGAGTACGACGATTATTGTGTACTACTTTAATGAAAACACTGCATGCGTGATTTAAGATAACAGTTTTCCATGTTATCCCTTATACAAATTGGGAAATTCTGATGTCAATAAGTTTAATACATACTCTACTAGAGTGGCGATTTTGGAACCTGCATCCGTCAGGGGGGGGTGATTCTACCCGTCATTTTATACAACTTTCGCTACGAAACTCATATGCGATTCGTGAAAAAAAACACAAATTCCTATACAATAGTAGTTTCGATGCATGAATGTTTTTTTTATACAATTCGGATGTGATGTGAATGTAGGTAGCGAAAGTTGTTTGGAATGACGTATAGAATCAGCCCCATGACTAAATTACCACCCCGTAAAACGGTTTTTTTTTCAAATGTAGAATTATTTTTGCCATATGACAAACTATCGGTCAACTCATTGGTTTGATGCTGAGTTTAGGACGGTATTATGAGCAGAAAGTGACCACTTACGATGAAAAGTATTTATGGCCATCTATTCCTCAATAGATATATCACAACACTGACGCAACATTGTTTTCCATGAAAAAAAGAACTTAGGTATAAGGATATCGCAAACTCTAAGCTACTAGAATGAAACTCATTTTTGTAGTATGTGAGGATCGTAGCATGTGGCGTTCTGTGGTTTCTGCCTACACCCATGGGAAGAAGGCGTGAGTGTATGTATGTATATTTGTAGAGATAGGATAGTTAAATCCCTAAATAAATAACGTTTGTTCAACGAGGTCCGTGATGAATCAATTTTTCTATCATTCTAGATACGAAAAAGTGGTCATCTTTTCATATTATGCCTTGAACTTATAACGTTTGTGTAGGTTGGTTTGAAATGCCATGCAAACTAAACCTCTAAAGTACCTTCCGATCTATCAGGGGTTTCTCGAACTATAGTGATTTTTCCCCACAGGCATGCACCTGGCCAATCAGCAGTGTACCGACTCCTCGGCCTGATGAAAACTGCTGGAGCGGACTGGTGCCCAAGGTGGAGAGGGATGAGGAGTCCAGGGTCGAGCCATGGAGGCTGCCTGACCTGCGACCCTCGCTGCATTATATGCATGACCGTGGTAAGTGTAAGTTATCAACCCTCTTTTTCTAGATAGTTTTTTGTTTGAGCAACATTTCAGATAGAATTTATGACGACCGTAACTGTCTCATGAATTATTTATATTATTACCTAGATTTTCCCACAGCAGGGCAAAGGCCGCTCATAAATAATATAGGTACCAATTTTATCAGTCTTTAATTCGACTGAACGTCGTAACGGGCTGAAAGCTGACGTTCACGACCTAAGACTACAAAAATCGCGGTAGGTATAGACTACAAGTTAGTGGTTGAAAACCCAGTGCGCGATAAAATCTCACCGCGATGTTTTTACGTCCGCGCGAACCGAGGCAGTTATCTTTCAGACGGCTCTACTCTCGAAATCGTTTCTAACGAGCTGGATGATTGCATCTAGTATTCCTTTTTAAATAGTACATAGGTAACTAGACTGGCAAAAACACCCAAACGACCTATATTTTCCCCCAAATTAAACAGCATGCACAAATTCCCAACATTTCCATTCCATTAATTGAAGGTGTTATTCATATCAATAAAATTTATATTTAATGGAGCGTCCATATTTACTGGTGTAGAAGCTCTAATTGGCAGTAATACGGGAGCCGCAATTATATTCGGATTATGTTCCTGGTGCCGCGAGAAGTGGGTCGATATTCTCGTTCATCTCACTTAGGTATTTCTGTAGACACGGAACGGAACGGTTTATTTGCAACTCGTGGTACAGGTCAGGTACCCACCTCGACCTACCTACCATAGATAATACACTATATAAGACTACCTACTTATGTTTTATTTCCGTTGTCTTTTTTCTTTTGTTTTTTTACGACTATTGGGTTTGAGTTGATTTTTCTTTTAAGAGGGTGGGTATTAGTTTGATCAATAATGTTCTGTTTAATCATGAAGGTAATTGCTAGGTAGGTAGATACATCATACCTAGATACCTAGTTATTTATTTATTTTAAATACCCATAGGCGAAGGTGCGGTCCCATTGCTTCTAAATAGACAACGAACTTGCTCGGAGTAGTTACGAGCATCATCTCTAGAGATCGAACTCTAGTATGTTCTCAAACTACTCAAATAGGCTTTTGCTAAAGTGGCAGATGATGTGAAAAGATGTGGCAGTGCAACGGTTTTCGATCTACCTACTTACGAACTTTTACTCGCCATTCCGCACCTTAATCTTTGAGCTTAGAGCTATTGTTTCTTCAAAATGGTGCTATACACTAACCAGACTTTATTTTCTTCTTTTCCAGATAGAGACTGTGTTGCCTGCGTCGCGCCGTTACCTCTGCTGCCTCCGCCTGCACCGGCGCCACATTAGCCAATACCTCCTACAAGAAATACATATCTGTAGTCTTAATTAATTGTAAATGAATACACTAAGGCTAAGATTTCACGGTGCGATTCTTACGCCTAGTTTCTGGAACAAAAATTAACGATGCTCAAAATTAAACGCAAGTCGAGTGGTGATTGGCTGTTGATAAATCATTAAATCAAACGCGCGCTTAGGTACTTGTGCTTGACATTTTGTCACATTAAATTTCCGAAAGTTTTCGTTTGAGAAACTGGCTGTTAGCACTGCCCGAATTCAGTTGCGGGACTACAACCCCCTCTGGTGGTAGCCACTTTTCTGTTACCCGCAAGCGGGCACGAGAGAAAAACGTACCGCTATTTTGGTCCCTGAGCTGTCCCAATTTGCCAAAATGACTAGTCGCTTTCTTGTCATGGGTTTAATAATAATAATATTTTATAATCTTACCTTAACTATACATAGGTACTTCAGAAGTCAATTTATTTGCATTTGGAAGTTTTAACGGCATGTATTGTATTAAATAAACAAATTGCAGTATCATCCGCTAGAGGGCGTTTATTTATATTTCTACCATTTGACAGTTACGCCTAGTGTTGCTACATTGTAAAATATAGGTTTCGCTGGTGCACTGCATTAGGATAAAAAACATTGGATCTAGTCACACAAGCAAGAATAAGTAATAAACAGAATCTAGTCATGTATAAGTAGTTAAGTTAATTAGAAATAATACTTCGTAGTGTAACATAAAAAAGCAATTATAATGAATTTAATTCATTGATTTATAGACCCTAGATAAAAGAATGTAACCTAATCAACGGCTCTTTGTAGTTTCTACTAATGTAAAAAGTGTAGATCGCGCACTCATAAGCTAAGCGATTTTATTGTAAATAGGATATTTAAAAATTGTAGTGGTACTAGAATGTTTAGTAATTTCATTAAAATTCTGTATACTCAGGTACACGAAATGATAAACAACAGTAATTTAGCTCGAAATCAGGGTTGTTAAAAATACATTTTGTCATAAATTACTTTTGATTACATTTCACAATTTACCAATATTTAATGTAATAACAGTATCAAAATGTAGTGGTATTTAATAGCAGCACAAATAATAAATTATGCAAAAAAAAAAAGTATTTTCCTTCCCCATTTTTATTTGGTTTACGGTCGACTGGATTAGAACAAAACTTTTTATTTACTAAAATAAAACAAAGAATTACTACAAAATTAAATAATAGTAATATCCAACCATGGTACTAGTACCTACACCAGCAAAACTGGCTACAGCAGATGAGCAGATTTCCATTTATTTCATACAGAAGAATTACTGAGAGCGAGACTCGTAGCGACATCTATATTGTCTAAGAGGCATTTCTTTGCAGCAATAAAGTTAAGGTTAAAACAAGCCAATTAATACAGCCAATACAAATATGTACCTACTTGAATGAATAATATTTTAATTAAACAGCTTTTTACCCCAATGAAATACTTACTTCATTCGCAAGTTCGGTCAAAACTTATAGATGGCATGACCGTAGCGCCTCCCTACAGCCTACAGTCAATTGTTTTACCTCTGACAGCTCACAGCAGCAACCCAATAGCAACCTTAATGTTACGACTAAATAAAGATCATTGGGAATTTGACAGACTTGTCAATGGCAGTAACCCAACAGCAAAGGCATTACAGATCACAGAATTTGACAGTGATGCAAACTCAGTGTTAAAATAGCAGTGTGACTGTGCACTACAACAACCAGTCATTTTCGAAAAAATAAAATAAAACCACCTCATGCCTTGTTTTTTTTTTAATGTTTATGGCATGGCTACTAGGCCTCATGCCTTGTACATAAAATAAGTATTTCTACCTGCTAAAATTTCGTGCAAGGATTTTCTAAAGCTTTTTTATATGTGGGACTTTACTTTCAGAAAGCTGATACGGTGGCGATACATTTAGAGTAGGTAATAAAAAAGGTGATCGGGGTTTTCATTGAGGAAAAATAGAAAAAAAAGAAGTTAGAAAATACTTTTTGTCGCGTCGAGTTTTTTCTTTGGTTTTTATTATGAGAGGACGTCTTGTTATTTGCAGTCATTACTGATTTTGTTTCTTCGTGATAAATCGTTAATTTATTTTAATTTTTTACATATTTTCCGTCCATACAATGGGGAAGGGAACTGTCAAAATGGCGCTGTCGTAGCTAGTTCCCAACACAAGCGAATAATACAAGGCGTGATGTGGTTTTATTTTATTTTAGCGAAAATTGACGCATTATTGTGTCCAAAGATACTCTGAAATGGGGAAGGCAACTGTCAAAATGTCGCTATCATAGCTAGTTGCCAACACAAGCTAATAATACAAGGCGTGATGTGGTTTTATTTTATTTTAGCCAAAATTGACGCGTCATTGTGTTCCTAGATACTCCGAAATTGGAGTGCACCATTTCCCGAAAGACCCTAAAATTAGAAGATTGTGGTAAAAAGCTATTCGTAGAGTTTTTTTTGAATTCGAGGTTGTTTCTGAAACATTTTGAAGAAAGTGATTACCAGGAAATATTAAAGGTTTAAAATTATGACACTTTCTATGTCAAGTACTTGATATAAAATACTGAAATCACCGAAAATAACGAACTATTGAAATAAAATCAAACTCATGAATAAAATCAAACTCATGAATGAACACAAAATGGAATGAATGAACGAAATGTCAAATTTCTTGAAGGCCGTAGGGACCTAGCTATGGTCACGCCATCTACAATTAGCTTTGCCCGACCTTCCCCATTGGAGTGCACTCAAAGTCAAAGTCAAAGCATTTATTTCAAATAGGCCCATAAAAAGGCACTTTTGAACGTCAACATTTACATTAAAAATAGAACTGATTCTAGGCGCCACTTCCAAAAAGTAGTTTCGTATGGAGAAGAAGTGGCAAGAAACTCCACCGTTACTCTTTTAAAATGTTTTACAATATGTTGTATACATTAATTATATTTCTATATGTGAAGACGATGCACCAAGAATAAAAATACTATACCACTATTGGTACAAAGAAATTAAAAATAAAGCAAAGGTATATAAATTAATCACGTGATAGGTACATTGTGCTCACATATTTACAAACAATTGTAAAAATATATGATTTTCCTAAAATATTAACTTGGAATAATACAATGTGTGAGTAAAGTAAAAATAACCAAAATATACAATACAATAAGCAAATCGTATGATTTTGTCTAGACTAGAGATTGTCCTATGGAGCAGGACCAGCACGTTTCCAAGCATTCTTATCAAGGATATAATCTTCTAATTTGTAATATGCTTGATTACAAAGTGTTTTTTTAACATGAGTTTTAAACTTTCTTTCATTTAATTGCAATATTTCACCAGGTATTTTGTTGTAACATTTAACACAGTACCCCATAAAAGATCTATGTACTTTAGATAGTCTGAAAAATGGTTGATCTATTTTATTTTTATTTCTAGTGTTAATATTATGTCTATCACTTATTTTATTAAATAGATGCAGATTTTTTCTAACATACACAATATTTTCATAAATGAACTGGCAAGGTACAGTCATTATATTAATCTTCCTAAATAGTTCCCTAAGAGATTCGCGGCGACGTAGATTGTAAATGGCTCTGACAGCTCTCTTTTGCAAAATAAAAATGGATTCAATGTCAGCAGCCCGACCCCACAGTAAAATGCCGTATGACATAATGCTGTGGAAGTAGCTGAAATAAACCAAACGCGCGGTTTCAACGTCTGTTAACTGTCTTATCTTTCTAACAGCATACGCTGCCGAGCTTAGTCGCCCCGCGAGAGATGTTATATGGGGTCCCCATTGTAACTTCTCGTCTAGCGTGATTCCTAGGAAAACCGTCTGATTACTAAATTCCAGCTTTTCTCCGTTCAATATGATGTCACATTCGCTACTTCTAACATTAGGTAATTTAAATCGAATGCATTTGGTTTTTTTCTCATTTAGTACCAAATTATTTACCGTAAACCAATCTTGGACCTGAAGAATAGAGTTGTTCACGTCGTCAAGATTTTGTGACCTTCGATCTATTTTAAAGATCAATGAAGTGTCATCTGCAAACAACACCATCTTCGGTTGATTTTGAAGTAACTGGGGTAAATCATTAATGTAGACTAAAAAGAGGAATGGACCCAATATCGAACCTTGAGGAACGCCCATTGATATTTCAGACCCTAATGAGTTTGTGCCGTTTATTTGTACTTTAACCTTTCTGTCTTTCAAGTATGATCTTAGCAAATCAAGAGCTTCATTCCTAATCCCATAGTGCTCCAGTTTCAGCAGAAGTGTCTCATGGTTTACGCAATCGAACGCCTTAGAGAGATCGCAAAAGATTTCAATGGCATCTTGTGATTCCTCCCAGGCGCTAAAAATGTTCTTTATTAGGGTGACACCGGCGTCAGTGGTACAACGTCCTTTAGTGAAACCGTACTGATGTTCATGCAAGATGGAGTTTTTATTAAAGTGACGTAACATTTGATTGAGCATCAACTTTTCAAACACCTTACTGAGAACTGGCAGAATTGACACGGGCCTATAATTGTTGAGCTCTTTAGTATCACCGGATTTGAACAATGGGATCACTTTACTATGTTTCATAAGATCCGGAAAGACTCCTTGGTCTACACTGGTGTTAAATATGAAAGCTAAATAGGGCGCAAGGGTTTCGATGAGAGATCTACAGACTTTTACAGACATTCCCCAGAGATCTTCTGTTGATTTAATTTTAAGATCTTTAAAAGCTTTTATAACAGCTTGGGGGTTTGTATGCTGAAACCTAAACGCCAAAGGGCATGGTTTTACATTATTTTTAAGTAAGGCAGCAGAAAGCGCGGGTGAGGAATTTAAATCTTCAGTAGTTTTAAGTGGAACATTAACAAAAAAGTTTTCAAATTCCTGAGCTATATCTACATTTGAGTTGATGGGGCCACGTGCAGTCACTAAATTAAATTCAATATTACGCTGTTTTTTCCTACCTGTTTCATTATTTATTATTTGCCAGGTAGTTTTTATTTTATCATCAGCTGATTTTATTTTATTACTAATATATAGAGCTTTAGCTATTTTGCACACATTTTTAAATAATTTTGAATATCTTGCAACATACTGATGAAAGCTTGTATGAGTCACATGTTGCTTTAGGCCATAAAGTTCAAATAGATTTTCTCTACTTTTACGAATGCCAGGAGTGGCCCAATCACTAAATAAAAACTTTGTATTAATACTTTTAGTCTTTAGTGGAAAAGTTTTTTTTATTAAATTGCGTGTTTAATAGTGAAAAGAACTCGGCGTATAACTCATTTGGGTCACCTATATTATTAAAACTTTGTTTACATAATTGACTGGCCAAAGAATCATTTAATTTCTCTAAATCTTTACATGTAATTTGCCTAAACATTATTTGAGTTTTTTGTAAAGGCGTATATGAGCAAAACATTATTGTTTGTCCACTGTGATCAGATGGCAACTTATTTACTATTTGTTTGTGTAAGTAATCACAATTGCAAAAAACATTATCTATACAAGTAGCAGAAGAAGCTGTCACTCGGGTAGGTTCAATAAAAACATTAGACAGATCAAATGACATAAAAAGACTTAATAATCTGACTGTACCAGAGTTATTTTCTAATAAATTAATATTAAAGTCCCCGCAGATTATTATTGACTTACTACTAGCACTAAGTTTCTTTAACACATCTTCCATTACAGAATCAAACACAGGTAGATTCTGGTAACTTGGAGGTCTGTATACGCATACTATGACATGCTGATCAAGCTCAACACAGGACAATTCAATGGCGTGCTCAACAGACAGTCCGATGATGTCTTTTCGTTCTTTCGATTTAATTGAATTTTTAACTAATATTAATGACCCGCCATGTATCATACGTTTTCGGCTAAAATGGCTAACAACACAATAATTTGCATAATTAATTGACATTACTTGATGATCTTTTAACCAATGTTCTGTTAAACAAATAACGTCAAGCTTAGTACTTTCTAGAAACAATTCTATTTCCAATAATTTGGAAGCGCAACCTTGGATATTTTGATTAAATTAATTTAAAGTGTGTTGCACTTCCTTTGGTTTTTTATTACTATGAGTTATTTTGCCAGAAGATACTTTATTATTATTCTCTAGTAATAATTGGTTATTTAAAGGGCTAACTTCTGTTGTCTTACTAACTAGTTTAAATTATTATCCGGAGTGACCTCCACAACTACAACTGACGAGTCTACAATGGCGGTATGGGTTCCAGCAGGAAAAGTATAACCTATCTGACTTGTAGTGCCCTCCAAGGATGTTGGTATTATGGTTGGATCCTCCTTCGTACAACATGATGAATCATAATTAATCTCTATGTTGCTTGTATAACTAGGCAACACAGACTCGTCACTAATACTACAATCTGTTATATTATCTATAACCTCATTAATATTATAAGCTATCAACATAGCTATCCGATGTCTATTATACCAAGACAGAGATAAGGTTCTCTGAGTTAACTTAAAACCACTAACAAACTTGTTAGTGTCAAAATACAATAATTTGTCACTATGACAACATGTCAGCTTGTGAATAGTACTATTCAACTTATAAATATAATTATTCTCGTCACCTGATAAAGAATCAGAATAAGGAAAAGCACACAACATCAGCTTTCCTATGTTTAATTTAATTAAGGTGTTCACACCATCCACTATGTCCTTTCTGGTAATACCAGTACTATTTCCTAATAGCAAAACTACCTAATAGTAGAATAATTTTCTAGGTTTGTATTTGCAATTCTTTTAATCATTTGTTTAAAACTTATGTTATGATAACTATGGTTAGTAAAACTATGGCTAAGGTAATTGAGTAAGATTTTTCCAAAGCCAGAACCTAATTCGTCACCAAAAAATGTTGTCTTGTTTTCCTTTATATTAACACAGGTCTCTGCTGGAAGAGCCAACACTGGAGGGGGCAAGTTAGGCTGAGGCTGAAAAGGTGGTGATTGGTTGGCACAGCTGCTGGAGAGATTATTAGTTACAGACTCGTATCTCTCAGCATTGCACTTCACTTTCTTCACTTCAGCAAGTGCTCCTTCTGTAATATATCATTATACAGGAGCTGGATATCAGTGTCATACTTTTCCCTACATTTATCTAACTCAGTAGTACAACTATTTAAACTTTTCGTTAGGACAACACGTTCCTTTCTAAGCACAAGATTTAATTTTAAGAGATTTTGTTTTTTATTTCTTCTCTGTGACCATTTAATTAACTTCTTGATTTTTATGTATTTTTTTAATTTGTTGTGACTCATAACAACAGGACATAATGGTATGGTATCATCACCAGTCAAATCTATTGTTACAGCTGGCTCACACACTGGTTTTGATTTATTACCTACCAACTTATGAAATAAATTACTGGTGCTAGTGACCTGTTCGCTGACCTTGGTACACTCTGAAAGAGATAGTGCCTTTTGAGCTTCACACAATTTCAGTTCCAGTTCTGTTATGCGATTCAAAGCCAGTTCGTGGGTGTCACTGCACTGCTGAAATGTTGACACAAGATGTTGTAGATGACTGTGCTGGTTGGCTAAGTCCAAGTGTTCTATGTGTAGCTGAGACAGCTCATTCTTGAGGGAGGTGTTCTTGAAATTAATATTTTCCACTTCTACTTCGCTGTCTTCCCTTTCCTGGAGTAGTTGGTTGCACGGAGCTTTGGAAGCCTCAAGCTCCTTCAATGTAGCTCTTAATTTTGCTTCCATCTCCCTGATTGTGGCACTGCGGGTCATCATTTTCTTTGAAATATCAGTCACCTGGAATGTGTAAAGATAAGCAGCTAAATAAGAGTGTAAGAAAAGGTGTTCTATTATTAAGATTAGTAGGAGGTAGATGTAAAAAAATTAAATATTAATTAAGTTAAAAATAAGTGATGAATTTATAGTTAGTGAGTTAATATTACAATTAGTGAGATAAAATTTATAAGGAATTACATAGAAATGTTAAACAGAAGTGAAGTTACAAGAAATACACTGCTTATAATATGGGTAATTACAAAGAAACTTGATTGACAATAACAAGTCTATGACACAACAGAATTTTTAAATTAAGAGATCAGCTTTAATGAGCCTATTTTTGTGCAGTAAATTATGTCGTGTTTATTGTCTGAGCGAATGTTTTCGTCGTCGATTTTGCTTCCACTAATTGTCAAGCAAAAGGAGACATAAACCGTGCCAGTGTGTGGATGGACGTAGCTCAGAGACCTGAGCAGTATTTTGTGATGTTCTATGTCTGTAAATATTATGTAAAATAATATAAATAAAACAAAATACTCCCCGGGATTGCTGATATTTTTAAATCAGTCACCGTTGGTTGGTTGAGTTGACAGCCGGTTTAGTATCCTCTATTGACGAAGTTCTTGCGACAAAAAACACTGTTTAATCACTGGATAATCTACTTAATAACTAGTTACAATTATTTTACACTAATTAAACACAATTAAAACACTTTATAGTAATTTTCTAAATTAATTATCCTATGATCGTTATTTTTGACGACCGGCTACCAGTGTTGCCAGTTGTATCCTCAATACTCACTATTTCCCGAAGAACCTAAAATTAGAAGATTGTGGTTTAAAGCTATTCAAAGAGATTTTTTTGAGTTCGAGTTTGAGTTGGAACTATTTTGAAAGAAAGTCATTACGAGGAAGTATTCAAGGTTTAAAATTCTGACACTTTCCATGTCAAGTACTTGATTTATAATACAGAAATCACCGAAAATAACGAAATAGTGAAATAAAATCAAATTCATGAATGAACACAAAATGGAATGAATGACCGAAATGTCAAATTTATTGAAGACCGTAGGGATCCAGCTATGGTCACGCCATCTACAATTAGCTTTGTCCGACCTTCCCCATTAAGCTTAGTTTCCCCATTTTGATGAGCACTCACACAGTTTGTGAACATCAGGAATTCAGCATAGACAACTTTTTAAACAACTAAGTAAATATTTATTTGGGCTGGCAGCTCTTTGTCGCAGTTGTCAATGTCAAAACTCTAGTTGTCAAAACGTCTTGTCTATTCCTTTTCCTGTTAAATTTTCTCCTGAGAGGTTGGTTTCGTGTTTGTTGAAATCTATTTTAATCGTGAAAACTACTTAGTTTTGAATTAAATCCAGATATGGTGTATTTAAGGACAGTGTATTCTTGTTGCTCATGTGTTTATTTTATAAAATATGTGAAAAGCCGGAATGTTTTAAAATGATAACCTATTTGCACACACAGCTTTTGAGACTTACGCCGCTCTGTGTTTCAGAAACTAAACATGGGGCGTTACTCGAAGGAGCCTGATAACCCAGCGAAGTCATGCAAAGCGCGTGGCTCCAACCTCCGTGTTCACTTCAAGGTAAAACTCAAAACTGTTATTTGTATACAAGTCATCAATTCCACATGGACTGACACTAATCCTTCTTACAAATAGGTAGCTTACAAACTATAAACTCATGAAATCACTGCTTTTACTTGATTGTTGGACGTAGAAAAACAAACAAAACAAACCTTGCGCGATTATGATATCTTAGGTTAGTTAGAGAAACAAGCACTATCAAGCAGTGTTTTACTTTTACTGCTTTTGAATTTGATGTCATGTCAGTTGTTCTCTTGGATGTTCACTATTTCCCTTCAATGTTGAGGACGATAACACAAAAAACAGCTACTAGTCAAACCCTATCTGAGGAATAATGTGGCAAATAGGAAATTGCATTCCCTTCTGTTAAATTAAAGATCGAAAACGTCATTTTATGTATTTATGAAAATTGTCTGATGTCATATGAAGTAATCCGTGAAAAATTATTATAAATTTGTCTTCAGTCCATCCATTGCTGGAAATGAAGATATCAAAATTTGGCTAGTATAAACTAATGTCTTCCTTTATGTATCTTTCAGAACACATATGAGACAGCCATGGCGATCAGGAAACTGCCCCTGCGCCGTGCTGTACGTTACCTGAAGAATGTTACAGAGAAGAAGGAATGCATTCCATTCCGCCGTTTTAACGGTGGTGTTGGTCGTTGTGCACAAGCCAAGCAGTTTGGCACCACACAGGGTCGTTGGCCCAAGAAGTCTGCTGAGTTCTTACTCCAGCTCCTGAGAAATGCTGAATCCAATGCTGACTACAAAGGCTTGGATGTTGACAGGCTTGTCATTGATCACATTCAGGTGAATATTCATTCTGAAACTAAAATTACTTTATTTATTTATAATAGATTAGCACTTCGCCTGCGACTTCGTTCTTACGTGTGACGTAAAAAGACAAGTAAAAAAGCGTATTTATTACAAAAAATACATTGCTGTTACAAATGATTAAGATCAACCGTAAACCTAGAAAACTGTTGCAGTGTTTTCAAGGTTTCATACCTAGCATAGCGAGATAATACAACAAGCTAAATCAAGCAACTTCCTAACATACAACCAACAATATTTAGGTACATTTTTTATAGTGCATGAGGCATCTTGTCTGAGTAGGGTTCTCGCATTAATGATTAATGAGGGCTGCTGCGATTCTAAAATCACTCATTGCTTTTGTTGCTGTTTTGTTAAAATTTGTGTTATTAGCACTGATTCCTCTAGTGGCTTTTTGTTTGTGCTGTCGTATTTAGTATTGACTGACAAGTATACTAGGGCCATAACAAACTTAAAGTCAGTTATAACTTATTATGCCAATAACAAAGCCTCAGTTAAGCTAAACACTAGTACCACTCTATGAGGGCTGTTAGTGCAAGCAAGAGGTCCGATAAAAATGTTTTATGACTAACGTACCATTTGTAGGGGCCGGAGTATAGTGGCAGTTGTAGTAGGGAAACCAAGCTTCTATTTGATAAAAATGCTGTTCAAAGAAATGCCTGTAGATGTATTCAAAGAAAATCTTTACGAATTTTCTTTATTAAATCAGTCACTACAGTGCACTTGCAACAACAAAATCACTTTCTTGTCACTTAAAGTTATCTCAAACTGAAATTCTAAGCCTAAAATTCAATAAACCAAATACAAGTACTTGCATTGGCAAGAGTCGGTCAGTCGGAAAGATGAAGCTAGTGACCCATTCATAAGCTTAGTAGGTACATACTATGAATGGTTCACTAATATATTGGCAGTGACAATGTTTCAAAATATTGTAAGAGTTAAAATTATCATAAAGTTCTTTACAAACTTAGACAAAAATAAAATGTTATCATATTATAAACTGTTTATAGGTATGTTACGGTTGTGCAGTCAAAAAAATCTGACCACTCTTCGGAACAAATATCTAAATACTCTAGATTTCAATATATTTGGTACAACCTAGGATTCGCAAATGAACCTATGGAGAAGAATGGGTAAGAAACTCCATGGACACTCTTTTAAATAAATAAACAATTATTAAATTAAATAGGTATTTAATGGCTTCCACATGAAAATCTTCATCTTTTGTTGATTCATATGTAAATCAGACAGTGTTTCACTAATGTTTTCCCTTATTCTATTATCATTATTTATTATTTTGCATTAACCATGCATTTCATTATTCCTTCTTAAGTGAAAGTTCACCATTTTAAATGTTTTGATACTTTTTGTGAATGGTAGATGAAGTTGAAATTCTCTTGTGATAGATAATTATTACAAGTGAAGACTTATGGCTAATAAAGAATTAGTATTGATGAAAAATACATGTTAAGCCAATCCTAAATAGATTGCGATAAGGGCAGGAGAATGCTGATGATTTCTTAAAGCTTAGTTGATAAGTGTTGCCTTCTTGCTTGTCAGTGTTACTAGTTTCTCGTAATCACTGTTTTCAGAAGGCATACATCAAGAAGCGGTAAACATAAAGAAAGTTTTTCCAATGGAACTTTCTTTTCTCAATCACTGACACTTTTCCAGCCAAAAAAAAGCCTGACGATGATTGGATGAACCATTTTTTTTTACCAAACATTATCTACCTCCAGGTTAACCGCGCTCCCTGCCTGCGCAGACGCACATACCGTGCCCACGGACGTATCAACCCTTACATGTCTTCACCCTGCCACATCGAGGTCTGTCTGAGCGAGCGTGAGGACGCCGTAGCACGCGCTGCGCCAGCTGACGACGCACCCGCAAAGAAGAAGCTTTCGAAGAAGAAGTTGGCTCGACAGAAGGAAAAGATGATGAGGGAATAGATGTTTAAGGGTTAATAAATGATTTTACAGTCAATGTTCTTGTTTAATTTGAATAGGTTTTAGCACACTGTGGGGGAAGCACCCGGGTTGCTTATGAAATTCAACATTTCTTAGGTTTTTTGCTATATGCAGGTCAGTGTCAGGATGTATGTTGAACGAAAATGGTTAAATTTTAATTATTAAATAAATTTATACCTGGAAAATCCTATGAAAAGATAGTGTCATCAATAACTGAATGAACTCTCTCTCTGTGTTCCGATAGCCATTATTTCTGTATTTGTAGGTAATAAATTGTACTTACCGTAAAACGGGGTGAATAGGGATGCAGGGGTGAATCGAAACGAAACTTTAAATTTTAACATTGAAATAATTATGTTTGTTGCCAAAAATGTCGCTTATGTATTGACTGTATTATAATTAACGATTAAGTGTCCTTGTTGGCAACAAACTCTATTATTTCAATGTTAAAATCCTTTTTAAAGTTTCGTTTCTATTCACCCCTGCATCCCTATTCACCCCGTTTTACCGTTATCTAAAAAAGATGACATCATTGACAGTGTCATTCAAATCTTGGAAGATTTATTGCCAGAAAATAATATTGTGTGCTTTTCCGGTTTTCCATACTTCGATCACGTGTCAAGAATCGATAAAGTTACATAACGTTAATTAAGCATGTATTAGTTAGTCAAAATAGTGATAAACTCATATTTTTTGACACAACACTTGTTGAAAATATCAACTACCTACGAGGGCTGCACTAAAAGTATCGGGAATGGAATATTTCCACTGTTCCTGTCATATTAAAATCTTTTTAACTGAAAACTCCTTGGTTTTAAAAATCGAATATCATTTATTTATTTAAAAAAAGATCCTTGGTCTTGTCACAAGGTTTTGTCAAACTTGTTAAGTCGTTGAGAAAATGGAATTTTCAAAAGCAGTGTGTTGACCGGATGATTTCTGCATTTGGTGATGAAGGCCCATCCAAAACCACAATTTATCACTGGTTTGCTGAATTTCAACGTGGGCGTGTCAAGCTCAGTGATGATCCCTGTCAAGGTCGTCCAAAAACTGCAGTCACCCAAGAAAACGTTGATGCTGTGCGTAAGCTGATTGAAGAAGATCGACATGTGACATACCGCGAAATTCAGGCAACTTTAGACATTGGCATGAGTCAAATACAAATAATCTTGCATGAACAATTAGGTGTAAAAAAGTTGTTTTCCCGATGGATACCGCATTCGCTCTGTGAAGAGCAAAAAGCGGCTCGCGTTACTTGGTGCATCAGAACTCGAAAGATTCCACGCAGGATCCTCAAATGCTGTATACAACATCGTATCAGGTGACGAATCCTGGATATACGCGTACGAACCCGAAACAAAAAACCAGTCACGAGTTTGGGTGTTCGAAAATGAGTTAAAGCCAACAAAAATTGTTCGTTCACGGAGTGTTGCAAAAAAAATGGTGGCCACGTTTGTCTCCAAAACCGGCCATGTTACGACTATTCCTCTTGATAGACAAAGAACGGTTAATGCAGAATGGTATGCTAGCATTTGTTTGCCACAGGTCGCTTCTGAACTCCGTAAAGAGAACTGCAACCGCCGCATCATCCTCCATCACGACAATGCGAGTTCTCACAACGCACACAGAACAAAAGAGTTTTTAGAGCAAGAAAACATAGAATTATTAGACCATCCGCCGTACAGCCCCGACCTAAGCCCTAATGATTTCTATATTTTCCCTAAAATAAAGAATAAATTGCGTGGACAGAGATTTTCATCACTTGAAGAAGCTGTGGACGCCTACAAAACGGCCATTTTGGAGACCCCAACTTCCGAATGGAATGGTTGCTTCAATGATTGGTTCCATCGTATGGAAAAATGTGTCAAATTTCACGGAGAATACTTCGAAAAGCAATAAATACATTTTTAAATAGTAATGTTGTGTCACTTCCTTGATTCCCGAAATTTTCAGTGCCGCCCTCGTAGTCGATCTTGATTTCAGATACTGCGTATCTGCCTATTCGTTTTAGACGTCAAATAGCATGGCTTTATGCTTTTAATATAAACTCAGACATAATATGATGTTGAAGTCTGTTGTAATTAGCACCACAAAATGTATTTAATTCAAACTAGTTACACAACAAGATATCACTAACAATGTGGTTAATCTCACCATCAACAAGGTATCCACTAGCACTCAGTTAATGGTTAAAACGGGGCTAAGCAGAATTCCTTGAAATAATTTTTTTCATTAAAACATTAATGGTTTTTCTTCCAAACAATTTGAAATTTGAATTATAAAAAAATGACATTGTTTGATATTATTTGTATAACTGAACACTGGTTGTAAGATTATGAAATGATAATTAATTATGAGAACTATAGTGTGGGCGGTTGTTCAAACCGAAAATCCATGCTGCGTGGAGGTTCACTAATCTTAGATCCTATCAGTGGAACATAGCATTGAACTGTCCTATGTTGAGTTAGATAAACATTTTATTGTGTGCGTATACCAGACCTCTAAATTATAATAAACTGACCGACTCTTTGACAATTCAAAAGTGCCTGTAAATGGTATAACTGAAACAAATGCTTTGAGTTTTGAGTTTACCAAAAGTTAAAGAAAGTTCCTTAACGTTGCAAATGTTGCTTTACAAAAAGTAACTTCCGTGTAGATGCACCAATACACCTGCTAACTTGAGCGTCGTAAAAGTATTTTTGGTCAACTAAGCTGTTATGTTTTGATTTGTGACCCTTGGTACAAGCCTACAGCCACACTGAAGTTGTGTTGCCAGCAGCCTACCGGACGTAGGAACGAGATTGATTGTACGAGTAGCACGAATTAGCTCTACATACCTCCCGGTCAAACCTTTCTCTTGCAAGGTCCACCGCAATACATAATGTAACATTTTAAACAGTTTAAACTATAAACATGTTACAATAAAATACCTCCCCACATACTTCAACTGTATGATATGAAATTTAAATATTTTATAAAACGCACACTATGCAGGCAGGCATATTATAAGTAAGAGGATTACATTCCGCGAGAGCTAAGCTGAGCTTTCCATTTGTGTGATTACCAATCGCACCAATGTGATAGCGCGAGGGACGCACAGCGCCTCAGGCCGATCGGTTTAAACCAATCGCGCTCTAGGCCGTCGTCACACCTACACTATCTATGTGCACTCACACAAATGCAAAGCTCAGCTTAGGCCTCGCGGACTGTACATCGCTGATAAAATGCCTGGCTCAATGCTGGTTCTGCTCCACAACCACAACTAATTGATCAACATTTGAAAATAGGTACTGTTGGAGCTGCTGAAGATTGTAAGACTATCTTTGCATTGAATTATCTAACTCAATCTCCTTTGTCTTCTTTAAATACTCATAAATAAAAGGAAACCGTATCTGATTGGGTGATCTATCAACGCATAGCGTATATCTGAACGGATTTTGCTTGAAATATGGTACACTTTGAGATGATAAACTTGAAACTTTTTTTTTTTTATTATCCCCAAAAGGGAGACTAAGGGTGTCAAAGTTTGTATGGAGGAACTTTAACGCGTGGTCCGATTAACTCGAAACTCAGTACTTAAACTTAGGAGCAAAAAAAATATACGTGTATCAGGGTTTCTATTTTTATAAGGGAATGATTTTACTGCATGGATTGATTAACTCAACAATTGGTGTCAATAGTACTTAGGTTAAGTAATGGCTCTAAATTCCACTGTTCACATTCCACAAATTCCCTTTGGATAAAAGGAGATACATTTTAAATGAAAAAGTAATTCAGGGTTTTTAAAAAATGAACTACTAACGGGGCGGCCGTTAGGAGTTTTAAGTAATAAAGTTTGGATTTTACTGCTTGCTTCAATTACCTCGAAAATGTGTATAAATAATGTCTTTCATTGACTTGAATGTGGCCTTTTTTTTTTTTTTTGGGTGGGATATTATGAAATGACTTCTCCCGCTCTGGGTGGACGTGGGCGTGGTTGACTTTTACTGACTAAAACCCACCCGTGTTCCTTCAGTTGCCTGTGCCAGGGCTACGGTTATCTCTATCGAATCCTGAGGCGTCGGCCCTATCGGACCCCGTCATTTTGTGCTGACATCTCTTTGAGGCGCGCGTGGAACACGACGCGCCGTCGACCCGGGCCTGGTCCCTACCGGACGGCGAGCTACCCATTGCTCGCCGTCCGCAAGCCCGCGCCTACGGTGGCCGGGAATCTGTTTGCGATTCCCGACGCCCAGGGCGTCTCCTGCGGTGACTAGGGGCGTGAGGGCGCAAGGCTCTCTCCCGCACGCGCTCCGCCTCCTCCTTCGCTAGCAATACTGCAAGGAGGAGGTGACGGCTTTCCATTCCCTCTCGCTCCGTACCATGGCCTGGACCAGTACCGGACGCGTTAGATTGCCGCCGCCGATCGCCTCCGCGAGGACACTGCGGTGCTCCACCCAAGTTGGGCGGACCTCCACCGTAAAGTGAAAGTGCCCTGGCGGCTGATAGTAGGTGTGTCATGCTCACTTAAATGTCTCGCTGACGGTGGCGCGTGTGTTGGATCATTTAGCTCCCTTCAAAATGGTTGAGCTGAATTGTGCTGATCCATGCGTCATGTTCGTGAACGGGCGTCGTCAGTTGCGACTGGTAATTTCTTAGCTGCCACGGCTTATTTTAATTATTTTACTTTTGTTTTTTTTTTGTTTCTATTTGTTGTACGTTGTCACTTGTAATAAAATTAAAACTTCAACATTAATGATGCAACTAATATTTTTGTAAAAATATAATTTGAAAGCGTGTCCATGGAGTTTCTTGCCGTTCTTCTCCGTACCTACCGTACCTTCTACGCTTTCGAATGGGCAACGCTTCAGATTTCTGACTGACCGAATCCTTGACAGTTCAAAGGTGCATGTAAGTTTTGAGTTTGACACATACCGAGGTAGGTACGTAGGTACCCTATGATACGTTTTCTCCAGATCAATTAACACCATGTGCAAGTTCTTGTGTGCACGTCTGTACTTCTGGCACAATTGGCGGAGTGCAAAAGTGGCGTTCATTGTTCCTCTACCTGGCATATGTCCAAACTGTTTCGGGGTAATTTCACTCTTCTCTAGCAATGTTTTCTCTTCTACTTTCTCTTAATCTTCATTCTATGTGACATTAGCTTTATCCCTCGATATTTGTTGCAGTCATGTACATCACCTTTATTCTTGAAGATACTAGCGAAATAGTTGCACCATTCTCGTGGGATCGCTTCTACGTACAGAAACATTTTAATGAATAAAATCAGCCACGAACATCCATCTTCTTTTAAACACCTCCATACTTCTGGGAATTATTTTTGGTACATGGCTTTAAAAAAAAAAACGTTTTACATTTTTATTAATTAATAAACATTCAGTAACAAAAAGGTTCACGATAATACTATTCTAACGACGGATCAGTGACTACACATGCCTTATTTCATTTTACATAAATTATTTTCAATATTTTTATGGCGAAATTCTCGTTTGCACGCTTAGTTTCCATGTCTCAAATTATATAATTCAACGTACGCTTCGGCAAGACAGTTTTGTAAATAATAGTTCGATTCAGCTAGCTTCTCAGCGTGTTTGGATGCTTCCATTCTCAACTTTTTTGATTGAACAATTAGCTTTTTCAATGCCTCATTCTCGGCTTGTAGGGAAACCAGTCTTAAGTCGACAATTCCACGCATTGTTTTTATTGATGCAGTTTGCTATAGTTCTCCCGAAGTTTACAGGCTGCTTGTTTTACCTCATGTATCCTGGTCTTTAGGTACGCATTTTTTTTCTTGAGGTCTATAGCTCTTGACATCTCCTGATGCTGCTTATCAGTGGCTTCGAGTAGCTGTTCCCGAAGTCTTTGGTTTGCTTCCGTGACCCTTTTTAATGTGCCATGTGGATCACAAGTTTTCTTTCTTACTGAATGAAGTGGTTTTTGCAGTTTCATATTCTAAAAACACATTACACTTGGAAATTTGGAGTTTGATCTACAATGATAGGTTTGGATTTCTTTTATTGTATTTTTTTAAATGTTTATTGGCTACGAGGCCTCTATGCCAATCTTTTATTGTTTTTGTTATACAGTATAGACTATAAATTTTGCTTTATGCAACCATAATCTGTTCAAAGAGGTTTGAAATATATACGTAAAATTTTATGGAAGTGTTTTAATAAACAAAAAATTTGTTTAGGGGCCAGAAGCCAAGTCCAAAATTCGACAAGTTCACATTACAAAAAAATCGAAAATTCAAAGTTAGTTTCAGTTGCCAATTAGCGATCCAGCTTATCGCAACTGTTTTGCAAAAACACTATCCCAGGCCAGTATAGCCGTAGGGGCCCTGTATAAAAATATGTTGTGGGCCCTTTCTACCCGACTGCAGCTAACCTAAGTTAAGCTATGCTAAAGAAGGGTTTTTTATAAATAAAGAAAATTGCTTCCTGAGTTGGAGAGTATTTAAAGTTGTCATTGTGACTTTACTAAGAGCACGCAAGAGCGAGCAAAGCGAGATAGTAAATTGGAGTATCTCGACTCGGATAGGTTACATTCTCATTTTAGTAAGAGAATTTAAGACCAAGCGAAGCGAGCTCGAAAATTGGAGCATCCTAACGCGGAAGGTTAGTTTTTCATTAAATACCTAGCGAAGCGAGTACGAAAATAGGATTCAGTCGCGTAGCGGCTTTTATGTTTTTTAAATGACTCAAAGTCTACTTGTTCGCCACGGCTCACTTATCGATTAGTTTGCGTGTATTTAACATACAGCACACGTACATCCTTTAGTACCTGAAAAACACTGGAAACTGTCGAGTTATCGCAACTATCCGCAAAAGTATCCAATCAGCGAAATTTACTAGTCCGCGAAACTGGCGAATTTAATAAACTGACGAGCTTGGGAAAGTGACGGCCCCATCGGCAATAAAAAAAAGTTTTTTTAAAGATCTACCTCGTGATACTACATTTTCACTGACGAGGACCGTCAGTGAAAATGGACCAGAAATCCATAGCAGATTGTAAAATCAAAATCAATCAAAATCAAAAGTCATTTATTCAAACTAGGCTGACAGTCAGCACTTTTCGAACGTCAAAATTACATAAGACAGTCCCCCAAAACGCCCGCCCTTCACCACTTCCTAGTGCTTTAGCTGGGAAGAAGATGTGGCGCAACAAACTCCCCAGCAGCACAGCTGTCTGTTTAGTTAGAAAAATCATTGTACTATACAATTATAAGGTAATCAAAGAAGAAAAACCGAAACACAAAAAATAATATTAAATTATGTGCCATATGTAAGCTAGCCACGCCAATATACCCAAAACATAAACCAATAAAAATCAATGAAAAAACAACTACACAAATAAATGCCTCCAGGCATAAGGGGCGTGACACCTTACATATGCATTATTGGATTATTTTTAAGTACACACAAATGATAAACAAGGACCATCGAAGTAAAATAAATTAACAGAACAATTACTTTAACAATAACAAAACCATAGACAGCAAGACGACCAGTCACCACAAGCAGCACCCGTTCACGAGCATAACGCAAAGATCAGCCATTGCCCCCCTCGCCATATTTGAGGGAAGGAGGCAACCCGATCCCCGACGCTACCGCAAGCAGTGACATCTACGGGAGCATGACGAACTCGCTGCCGGTTGATCAGGCAAGAATAATTTATGATCAATTGTCGAGGTCGCTAGCTAACCACTTATTGCAATACAACTCGTTAAAAAAACATTGTAATGAGTAGATCATGTCAATAATAAATGATGATACTTAAAATTATTGACTTATACAGTCAAATAAAATTAAAATAAATATACGAACTCGTATACCCTGTCAGTAGGTAAGCTGATTCTGGAGAAAGAACACAAACATTGTCTTGAGTTAATTACAGCGACCAACTATTCTTATCGTTTAAGTAGTCGTTAATTGAATAATATGCCTTTGAACAAAGGTTGGATTTTACTTGAGCTTTAAATGCATTAAAAGGCAAATCTAGCAAAGAAGAGGGTAGCTTGTTATAAAAGGTTATACCAAGCCCAACAAATGAGTTATGAACCTTATGAAGCCAGTGAAAGGGAGCACGTAGTTTGTTCTTATTTCTAGTATTAACATTGTGAAAATCACTGTTTTTAGTGTATAAGTGTATATTTTGCCTAATGTATAAGATGTTGGCGAAGATGAATTGTGATGCTACCGTAAGAATACCAATATCTTTAAAAAAAACTCTAAGAGAAACTCTGGCTCCTAGCTGATAAATTGCTCGGACAGCTCGTTTTTGAAGGACGAAAATATTTTGAATATCAGCAGCTTTGCCCCACAGCAGAATACCGTAGGACATAACGCTGTGGAAATAACTAAAATAGACTTACCGTGCTGTATCAACGTCAGTGTATTGTCTTACTTTCCTGACGGCGTGGGCGGCTGAACTGAGCCTCCCCGCTAGGCTTGATATATGTGGGCCCCACTGAAGTTTGGCATCTACTGTTATGCCCAGAAAAACTGCCGAGTCTACTGTTTCAAGCAGCTCTTTATCTAAGACGATGTTGGGTCCTAGATTTCTAACATTCGGTAAGACGGTTTTCTTAACGGTAAGGTTTTCTTAACATTGAGAACTAGGTTATTTGACGTAAACCAATCCGTAACCATTGAGAGTGCACTGTTTACGTCGTCAAAATCTTGTCTATTCCTGTCAACTTTAAAAATAAGAGAGGTATCATCTGCAAACAGTACAACGTCACAGATATCATTTAAAAAGAATGGTAAGTCATTAATATACACTAAGAACAAGAATGGACCTAGTATTGAGTCTTGAGGAACACCTAACTGAACTGGAAGCCCGGATGATTTCACACCATCGACATCTACACATTGGAACCTATTGTGCAAATAAGAATTTATTACGTTGAGATCTTCGTTTTGGACACCGTAATGACTTAGTTTACGCAAAAGCGTGTCATGGTGCACGCAATCAAAGGCTTTAGAGAGATCACAGAAAACTCCAATAGCATTTTGCGATTTCTCCCATGCATTAAATATGTGTTTCAGCAGAGCAACACCCGCATCTGTAGTTGAACGTCCATTTGTAAAGCCATATTGTTCATTATGAAGGAGGCTATTTAAATTAAAATGTCTTAGCAACTGCTTAAGTATTAACTTTCAAATATTTTGCTAAATGCTATCTAGTAATAGTATATGTAGTAGTAATAGTATATATAGTAGTATATATATATATAGCAGCTACCAAAAAATAGCAGAAAAAAAACATTCAAGCATACCTTAACTAAGTTCATGTTTCATATTGTAAATAAGAATAAAAACCTAAACATACAAAATCTTAATTAAAAAAACCCAAGGCTCAGGCACTTTATGGCCGAGGATACACGTGTTAAGAATGGAGGAAAATCATGCTGTTTACATATGCTATTAAAGTTTCTACTTGCACGTACTATGAATGAATTTTACCTGTAATTCGTTGAGGTAAATGGAACCCACGCACCATTGCGGGTTCCATTTACCTCAACGAATCAAAAATTTCCAAGGTACAACATAAGTATCCAAGGATTTCCTGAAGAGAATCGAGATAGGTTGGGCAATCGAATTCGAACATCGTACAAGAAATTTGGATGAAATATTATCCGGGTCAGCCGCTTGAGAAGTATCTAACTTGCGAAGCAAGGTAGAAACCTCTTCAACGTTCACTTCAATGCTACATATATCAGATAGGGTGGAAGATTCAGTAAAAAGAGGGGGTGACGAAATTCCATCACTAAGGCTTGTATCCAGAAATGTAGAGTGAAAGTACATAGAAAACGCTTCGCATATTGTTTCTCCGGTACGCAACGCTTCGTTATTATAATTTAAAGTGCTTGGAACTGCATTTGAGTTGTGTCGTTTTTTAACGAAGGTCCAAAAATATTTAGGGTTTTCTATAATAGATTTTTCAGTTAAATTCAAATAGTTTTCTTAACATTGCGATTCTAATACCTTTACCCTTTCACGAAGAAGCTTAAATGTTGACTCATCAGCTATATTGCCGAACGTCTTGTTTTTTAATAAGTATTTGTATTTTTCTTTAATTGTTTTTATTAATGCCGAATTGTACCAAGTTGGATATGTTTTGCTACTATATGTACTTTTTGTGGAATATATTTTTTGTGTAAATTGAAAATAACCTGTTTGAATTTTTTTAAATGATTCATCAATTGATCGCGTCGCAAACTCGGATTCCCAGTCAGTCATGAAAATGTCTTTGTTGATAGATTCATAGTCACCCTTGTCGATCAGATATTGCGTCCGTGGCGTGCACTCTAATACAGGAAACTCAACTAAATCCATATTATTATTAGTGCTGGTTATTAGTAGTGCTGGATGATAGGCGTCGATGGGAACCAGAGGACTTGCACATTCAACCACATTAACTAGTTGGTTTGAAAGTACCAAATCTAAAGTTTTACCAAACTTATTAAGAGCACCATTGTATTGAACAAAGTCAAGGGTACATAATTCGTCACTAAGTACAATCTCGTCAGGACCATTCGAGTTCATTGGGACGAGCGAATCACCAATGATGAGAAAAGTATCAACAGAGTTACTCATAACTATTTGTTTTAATTTGGTGAGGTAAAATATAATAGCAAAATAGGAAAGTATGTGTAAAAATTAAGAAGCATGTTAGACAATCTTGTTTTAATCTGACTTCTTCCTCATAATAAAAACTTTCTAATAGTTATTTTAAAGTATATGAATTTTGCCATGTCTAACCCATACGTACTCATAATGTTTATCCTTGGCTATGGTTTTTAATTTTCATTTAAGGCTTTTTATACTCCACGCGGTGATCATTAACATACACACGCTGATACGAGCCTTGAAACCCAATGTCACAAATGGATACGTCCTTCTTGGAGCGTGCCGCCGCAATGAAGTCTTCCTTTACATACCGGTTTAAAAAAAACTCACTATTATCAGCTTTTCTTTGGAACCAAAAATAGGGACCCTTTAAATATAGTTCATCTGGGCTTTGGGACAGCTGTAGTTAACTTGACGGCCGATAGCGTCGATGAGTGAGTATAAATTCTTATCTTTTTTTAAAGGAACCCCCTTAATTGCAACGTTGTTAAGCCTGGCCTGTCGTGCTCACCAAGTCAGACTGTAAACAATTCACTATTTCCTGAAGCTTTCCAAATTCAGACACTTTTGCTTCAACTTCCACGAGCCGCATGTCAAAATCGTCGAGTCTTCCACCAGTGCCCTCACATTGTCAACTTTAGCTCAGCCAACTCATCCTTGATCACGCGCATGTCATCTACCAAGGTCGGCAAGTTAAGAAGCTGCCGTTTCATGTCACGTATCTCGTTTAATATGGTCTCCAGCGACGCAGGTTCAGGGGTAGGCACAGCTGGTGACGAGGTTCTGCAAGTGGGGCATTTCCATTGTGCCATCCTATTGGTACCCAGCTTTCTCCATCCGGTTTCTGAGATGTTTGCACATCCAAAATCCAGGTGTTTTTTGCAAGTGCATTGTTGAATTGCACGTTACAAACTGCGCACGATGTAATTGTCAAAATTCTACGATTTGAACTGAACTAAAACGTAAAAAGGTTGGGGATCTATTTCTTTTGAGTGGCGCGTACTGTGCGTATGTGTGTCCACACACGAGCGATGCCGGAGAAAACACCATTTTAGGAGACTCTTATTTGAAATTACGTATGACTTCGTATAGTAGCATAATCATGCATAATCAGCCTATAACATTCCCACTGCTGGGACACAGGCCCAGAAGTGATGAAATTAAATACACAAAGTTAAGTGCCTGCCTGGGTTTGAAGTGGGCCGATACCACTAGGCTACCACTGCTTCGTGAAGTCCCAACCTTGAATTGCTTCTTACTCGCAGCCCTATACCGTAGCTCCAATTGTGTGCACAATTAAACTTGAACGTTGAGAGTTGCCGCTGAGTTGCCATCAGTCCTTCAGTCGTGACCGCCGCTGCACGCATGTCGTACGCGCGCACTGCCTTGTTCTACGCATGCGCGCTTGCCGTGAACACGGTCTATGCTGCGCCTGCGCTGCCTGCCAGATCAGATAATAAAGGTAAATGTTTTATTATTATTCGTTAATATAAAATGTTGGACATTAAAATTATTACGTACCTACTTTAACATAACTGGAGAAAAGTCTGTAAATAGGAAGAATAGGATCACCTTTCGGAGAAATACAGGAGTGATTTATTATTTTATGATATGTTTAGGTTTTACAATATTAAATTAAATTAAAAAAATATTTATTTCAGGAAATTATTAACACTCACAACACACAATTATTAACACTCCAAACAATGTACATAGAAACATACTAAAAATAAAAATAATAAAAAATTTAAATAAAATACAAATTAATATTAAAATAAAATTCAAGTAAAAAAAAGAGTTAAATAACAATATTATAGTTATTAGGTTAAAATTCGTCCAATAACATTTAATAATAATGATAAAACAATAATCACTTAATAAATGGTGACGAACTGGTGTGCAGGTGCACGTCTCCAACATCGCCGAGTCTCACCGCTCGGATAATACGCTCAGAATACTGTTAGTGCTGCGTGGTGCGACTTAGTAGCTAGGTGCTCCGCTTCCTAATATTAGCATAGAAGTAATCGGTTTGCGCCTGAGCGAACATCGTAGAAGCGCAAAAAAAACGAGAAAGCCCCAGCAGTACCCTAAACGCATTGTTGTACTGGACGCGCAAGGCGCTGTACGCTCGCTGCGTATAGTTGGCCCATAGAGGCTGCACGTATAAAAAGACTGACAATAGGCTTTAAATAAGGTCACTTTTACTTGTTCAGTACAGCGTGCAAATTGACAGACAAGTTGTCTGTGACCCAGTGGTCCAGGTACTTAACCCTATGCAGACTATCACCGTTAAGAGTGTACTCACTCTTCTTAGGGTTGTACCTGAGCACATGAGTCTCAGCATATGTCTCACAAATGCGCAGGAGTTTCCGCAAACCCCAACCGACGGGCTCGCCCGTCGAAATATGTTCCCGCCCATTTCACACTGTTCCGCTGGTGACTGTACCAATACCCAAATATCGACACTATCTCACTCGGTACCTGTGCCTCACTGTGCAGTCAAACGCTTTCGAGAGGTCAAGATAACAAGCGTACACAACACTATTTCTAGCTGTGTAATACTGTACAGTCTGCTTGAGACAGAGGATAGCACTCTCAGTCGACAAACCAGGCGTGAAGCCAAACTGAGCGTCATGTAAATGAAGGTGCTTCTCCAGCTGTCTGAGCGACTGTAGCGAGCGAGATAGAATATTGGTAATAGTGTGGAATTTGTAGATCTATTTAAGAAAAGTGTTGCTTTGCCAAAACTTATAACTTTACTAGGTTAACATATTATGTTATCAAAACGTTATGGTGTCCCGCCACGGAGTATATGATTACAACATTTTCATAGTGTTGCTTACTAAAGGCTTTGGCTTTGACTAAAGGGATTGGTACGTACATCCAGCTTGGTAAATTAATCCTGGAGTTTGATTTCCAAAGAGGCATCGGCGGTGCTGTGCTTTTAAAAGAAACGCAAGAAACTCCATGGACGCGTGGTCCATGGAGTTTCTTGCTCGTCTTCTCCATAGGTACCTACTACGCTTTGGAATAGGCAACTAGCTTCATATTTCTGACTGACCAACTCATTGACAATTCAAAAGTGCTTGTAAATGGTTAAGTTTGAGTTTGTTTGTGTCTGTAAAATTGTCCCATTGCGGGGCTTTCATTTGCATTGTCCAGCTCATCAAAATAATGAGGGCATCGAAGGAAGTCATACAAGGAGCAGTTGTTTCTCGGATCAATCCACTCTTGTTCTTTACTCGACATTGCTTCAGAAATAATCTTGTTATTAAATTAATCAAATACTTAACATAACATAACATTACGTCTGTAAACCCCGCGGGGTTGGCCAGAGGTGTTGGTACCACATTCAATGTGATAGGGGCGAGCCTATTACCATCAACCGGGCATCAATTCAGACTGGACTGCTACAGAGAAATTCCTGATAGAAAGACCAAACAATACTTTCCCTACTTTGCCCGAACTGGGAATCGAACCCAGGACCTCATGCTCATCAGTAGTGATTGCGACCACTACCCCAACGAAGCAGCCGCATTCAGTCATTCGTCACCAAATACATAAGGTTACTTAAAGATCTGGCAATTCACAGGATTCATGATGCAAACAAAAACGGTTGCAAATCCTAAGAACATTAAATTATTATTGAACCCTTCTCAAGTCCTATGCTGTTAACAATCAGGATAGAGAATCTTGAGTCTTTAGAAATCACCGGGTTTCACAGGGTCTTGAAAATACCTACCTACTTTCGTAAACACTATACTTTGTGAGAACCAAATACACTGAAGAGTATCAGTGATGAACGCACGACGATTCTTCACCAAAATAAAGACAGTTCACGATAAAGAAAGAAAGTTCAGTTCAGATTCTGCAGCCAGCTTAACATATAAATCTTTATGACTCTAAGCACGCAATCCGCGTGCCCACACGCATGAAATGATCTATCAAACGTGTTGTAAATCACAAAACGCACTCTGACTATTTTAAGACCTGTGATAGTAACTCCAGTCTATTTAGATCATTGACACCAAAACTGTATCTAAGTGAACTCAGGAGCATGTCAACGATCCTTGCGGCGTCTTTGATCGCTTGACCCATATTAGTACAGACACACCGGACGTTGGTAAACGTTTGTAAATCGTTACAAGTGAGATGTGATTTGACCTATTTACGATTGTTTCTTAGTAGGTACCATTGTTTGAATAAAATAAAAAGCTCCACCTTAAAAATATGCTTTAAAATCGAATAGAATTGGAACCGCGGGAAACCATTTCTGATGAGACAATTGTACTTGCAACAAACAACAACAACACAACAAAAATTCCAACAATTGTATTGGCATTTTAATCTGATCCACCAGGTACTTTTGCTAAAAATTCATAAATGAGCTAAATGTAGTCTATCAAGTTTGTGCGAAACCAGAGTGTAGGACTTGGATCTTAAACGAAACCTTCAAATAGGTACCAAAGTCTCCTTATGGAATGTGGCGTATTTTAAGACTTAGCGCTCTGGCCAATAAGGTTTGCCGAGCCGAAATGTAACAAAAAAAAAACTGGTAAAGTCTTAACGGTACGGTCTTAGTCTTTAAACAGTGATTTTACAAAATTAACTAATACCTAATATGCGAGTACGAGCGAAGCGAGCTCGAAAATGTAAGCACCTCGGATTGATTCGTTTTTTTAAAGCATTCATGCAAATACATCATTTGAAGTTTCTTTGTCGAATTTTGCATAAAAGCTTGAGAATTTAGGAATAAGAGCGAGCGCAGAGCGCACTCCATATCCGACAGGTTTTCTTTTGTCCACTTCTACTGATGTAGACATTACGGGGCTGCAGGCTACAAGACAAGAAGAACCTACTAGTATCAAGAAAATAAAGCAGGCTGCAGGGGGCGGCTCGCGTCACTCCTCGCTGTTTGCCGTCAGGGTTCTTGGCCCTCTTGGCCAATAGGGTCTAGAAATCCAACCATCATCATGAACTCGTCCAAAAGCTATAACAGATATGAATATATACCATTACAAATCGTATTAGTATACAGGTCACTGTCATGACACACTGCGCGAATTTCGTTCTCCCGAAGCCCACTTATGATGTTCCATTTCCTTAATGTCCATCGCAAATTGTGCGTAGGTTACCAACACTTGTCCATATTTCGCGAACTATTTTTGGAGGCTAAATTCGGTGTTGTTTTTGTTTAACAATATGAGATTATATCAGGATTATCTTCAAAATGATGTCATAGTATGGCCAATATTTTGACGTTTTAGCGTTTTTTGTGGTCTGATTCCGTCGATCAGAGTGTTAAGCATAATGTCACTGAAAAAATAATTCAAACGTGTGTTATTAAAACATCCAAAATGTGAGCTAAATATCCTCATCAACAGTCGTTACTTTCCTAATACAAATAAAACTTTGGTAGTAATTGCATAAACTTACAGAATCAATAGATTGTCAAAATCACTGCTATATAGGATCTGAATGTTAGATGGAGATGAGTCAGTCTCTTCACGTGAATTACTGCAAAATTGATACGATGAATGCAGGAAATTCTTATGTTTACAATTCTGCAGTCGGCTAAGGAAATATTGTATAGCCCGTTAATGACTAAAGTACTTCACACCCACAGACATAAAGGTTCCAACTACGTCTCGTGAGGAGTCACGTTTCGGCCATTATGACGATTATTGTCTACACTTTTCATTGTGACTACGTATCTTCCCCTTCCGCTCTTGCTAGATCTTTGTTGACATTAATCTGTGACATGAATGGAATGCCACATGCTATTTACAATACTAGATCCAGATGCAGTATCTTGATTATTATCCTGATAATTGAGAATTTAAGGACAGACAGTCGGAGGTGGTAGCACCTACCGATTTTGGGATGTCAAGTCATCCGTGACATCCGTGCTGGCAGAGTGCAATAGAAAGATGGACGAAGAAATAAATAGAGTTTCGAGGTGTTTACAAACAAGGCCCTTGTTCCTTTGTCTTCACGTTTATGTTTATGGTGCATCTTATTTATAAGCACCTAGTACACATCCTCTGTCCAGTCGACCCGAGACATTGAATTTTGTGCCTTTGGATAAGAACATCAGGAACAGATCCCTCCCTAAAATTTACACAAGCTCATGATTGTACTTTGAAGAATCGTCAGCTTTCTAACGCGCTTGTTATGTCTGTATAAATAAGGGGCTTTTAGAAGTTTCAGAATTTCATTATGTTTGATAGAAGACAACATCCCCTTTTTTTGAAAAACCCATCAAGTTCTTTCTTGTATTTTTTTCCCGAGAAACTGTTATGGAAAAATTACGTTAGTTGAAGACTTGAAGGCTTCCTGAATGTTTTTTTATATTTGCACTTCTAAAGATAGGTTGCAAGCTCCTACATGAAACCACGACATCATACTTTTGATTGGCAATTTCGTGAGAATGTGAGGGCCAAACATTTTCTCTTATTGTCGGGTCAGCGATCGTTCTGATACTTAAACCCAAGGACACACGAGTTTATCAGATCTGTAACTCCTTTCGAACTGAATGTTGTTTGTGTTTCGACTTTCGGGAACGTACTCATACATACATTAACTGATGCCTTCTTCCCATGGGGGTAGGCAGAAACTACAGAACACCACCTGCTACGATCCTTAGATACTCTTTTTGCTTCATTTACGTTTATACATTGTGTCATACTCGCGATTTAAATTTTTGTCAATACATAATCTTTTAACCGCACCGTTGCCTTATCACATAATTCCTCAGCCTATTATTCATAGTCACACCACACATGCTTTGTAAGCATCATTCACTTCCATACATAAGAGTAGGCACCAGCACTCCATTGTGTGTTGGACGGACGGACTGGACTCTCTCTCGGACTTTCGAGAACTATCTACTAAAGAATGAAAAACAGGCATGTTTGTCTCTGAAACAAACATTGTTCTTAGAAGTTATGCTACACCAATTATGTCCAATATCCATAAATCTCTGGCGTACAACTGTCAATTTTTATGCACATCGCCTTAAGTGATAAATGGTGGTTCCTAACACACGCGACCGGGAAGTAGCCGGTACATGTAGACCAATTGTCAACATTGGATTATGAATGTTCTCTTTGTGGAATTTGTTTATAATGACATTGTTTTTTGGATAGTCGATAGCCTGCAAACAAGAGGCATTAAGTTTATTTCCTTGGAAAAGAGTCGTCAAAAATTAGGATAGCAGCATTCTTTACTGAGTCAGGAATTATAATATATTATGACTGAAGCAGTGGACTTAATGACTGATTGAGTAGAAATAAATACATTCATATGTTTAGAAATAACTCAAACTACAATTGAAGCTCATGGCGATTTTGACTAGCTAGATAGTCTAGAATGAACCTAATGAATGAATGAATGAGCTAAGGAATTCAGATCAAAAGGATTGTCTTTAAATATGAATTCCTTAGGTATCAGCTTATTTACCATACCGACGGCAAGTAGTATGTCGGTTGAATGGATCGTTAGACTGTTACAATCAGGAAGAATGGAAACATGCGACATAATATAAAATGCAGGAAGATTCCATTACCATATTTTAATAATATTGTAATGCATGTGACATTGAATGCGCTGTCTTCCTAGTTTCTCACCGGGAATTATTATTGCTGCCCTACCGGTTCCGCGTTCGAGTAATAAACAAGCTTGGATCTTATACCCGGTAGGGATTATCTTGTCGGCATCTCGTAAAAGATCGTTTCCATTTGTTTTGATGACAACGCTGGACATTGTTTCGGCAAACGTAGGTACCTAGGTATTATGATTGACGTTGAAGGCGTAGAACCTGGTGTTTCATTGTTGTTGTCAAACAGTTGACTGAGATACTGTTCATCTATGATCTGGTTTTAAAGTATACCACATTGCTATAAAGATTATTATAAAAGACATTGGCGTCAATGTTAACTATTAGATTCGTGTTTGGAACGCTATACAATCTAGCATGCGCGCGCGCTATAAACGCAATTCGAATTTTTTTGAAAATTTGGTTTTAATTTTCGTGCTGGCCTCTCAAGGCCGAACAGGAACCTTCTAATCAAAATCAGAACGCATTGAATGTAGCACTTACTAAGTGATTTTAACTTATTCACAAGAATTTGTTCCAGGATCTAAAATGGTGCAAGAAGAAACGATAGTGGTGCGAAGGTTGCCGAACGCATACTTCTACCCGTTCAGTTTATGGCCCTTACCGAAATATCAAGTTAGAGGTGAGTGTTTTGGCAGCATTAGGGTGTGAGCAGTTTTCTTCATATCTGTCGAAAGGATCTATGGGACAAATAAGATTGTTGAGAACATTGTGCATTTGTGTTTTTCTGCCTCACTGCTGTACAACGACTCCCCAAGGCCTTCCAGGAACTCTTTTCCCGCGCTCTTTTTTTTTTCTCGAACCAGCCAGCAACGAAACTTAAATGTTTTTTTTTTCCCGCAGATAATGAAGATTCCCACGAGTCGTTTCCTTACAGAAGAAGTTATAGTATTAAGAGGCAAAACGAAAGATAGTTGACCGATGCTTAGTTTCTATATTTCTGTAACGAGTCGTTATTGTTAATAGTTGTATTATTTACAATTAAATCTACTGCCAAAATTATTCCCGGAAAAAATCTATGTATCTACGGAATTTACAATATGTGAGAATGCTACTCCTTGTTATTACGAAAAGTTGTACTACGACAAAAAGGCTACAATAAATATTTGTTCGATAGCATTGCTTTGTGTTGCACTGTTGTTCTGTATATTATTTAAAACACGGAATAAATGACGGAAAGATACCTTTAGGAGCTGGAGCCGGTAAATACGTACCTAGGCATCCATGTAAATAAATATGTATTTATTTGAGATAGATAATTTAATTATAAGAGCAATCATAAGATTAGTGTAATGTCAGTTGTGATAATTTTAATTTAATAAATTATTTTGAAATATGTTTTTTTTTGTGTATGGCATCTCGTAGTTGACCTTGAGAGGTTGTGACTACTTAACCGGACTATCCTGTCTAACTAGCCTTAAGCGAACTCAAAGCCTCCAGCCAGGGGCGAAAAACTTACATTACTAAGCGACTGCGACAGGGGGCTGTGGGGTACGGACCTCCGCTTAGGGCGTCGCTGGAGGGAGGACAGCAAGATGGGAGAGGCTGGATCTGATTTGAATGATTATTATTATCTGGGGAATTTAAAGCTACAGGCTCAGCTACGGTGCGGGCTGGCACTTCGTCGAGCAAGGGTCGGGGAGGGAAAAATATTGTTTTGTTTGCTTTGCCATTATATACCCCACGGCCTTATCCTCCATTTCTGCAATAAATTGTAGTTATAAGTCATTTCATGATCACTTAAACATCAGTAAATAACAACAGCTGGACAGTTACTTAAGTAACTTATGCCAGAAATATGTATTACATAAAGGAAGACGAAGAACTTTAAGCTCTACTACCAAATTAATACCTACCTAGAAAATAACAACTTAGTGCATTTATTAATTATTGAAGTAGAAAGATTAATTGTTAAGTTCAGCAACAAGCATTCCCTAATAATTTGCAACTTCAGCATCGCAGTAGCGCCATCTATGTCCTCGTGAATAAAACACAATGTTGCGAATTAGCAGCTCTGAAAACAATAAAGGCGTAAGTCCACTATTGATTACGCATGCGCGCTACTACCCACATCTCGGCTATCGAGCAGCATCCCGCGAATTGTAAACATGTTCCTTTAAAAATATACGATAAACATCACAAATATTTATCAAAATGAAGCTGGGATTCGTATTTATATTGTTAAGTTATGCCAGAAGCTGTGTTGGTAAGTAAAGTATTGAATTTTCGAGTTATTTTGTTGTAAAATTGAATTATAGAGAATTTGACACAGTCGCTTGCAGAATTCTGTTACGATTTTGGCACTGTCTTGGAGAAAAGTCGAAATTCATATCTCTGTACTTGTACCTAGTATTATATGGACTTCGGATCAACGAGGTAGATGAAAATATTAGTGTATGTATAAGATCCATCCCTTTTTGAGACGGAAAAGTTGATTTAGATATTAGATAAATTAAATTATTTTTTCAGTAAGTCAAGAGCCTAATTAATTCTTGCAAAACGTTTATGCTAGATAGATGGGCAAAATAACCCAATTGAAATTCAAATCTCAAATGAATTTATCATAAGTCGTTGATATTTTGGTCAACCAATCACAAAAGCTTTCAAGATCTGACAGCAGATTTGAATTGGACAAACAGAAGCTAGAGATAAATTGTTCTAAATTCTATTCCCAGGTGTAAAGCTGCTCGAAGCAAATCCAGACGTAAAACGATTGTATGATGACCTACTCAGTAACTACAACCGTCTTATACGACCAGTGACCAATGTAAGTGACATACTGACTGTCAGACTTGGATTGAAGCTATCACAGCTTATGGAAGTCAACCTTAAGAACCAGGTCATGACGACGAATCTTTGGGTGGAACAGGTGAGCTTTATTATTCATAAACACTGTTTGAATTTTAATGTTTATACCTGTGTAGCTGCCTACTTGCATTTTATCCTAAGCACCATCTTATGCTTGTGTTGGCTATCTCCTCTTAACAGGCAGAGCGAGAAAGAGAAAGACAACAAGAAAAAGTTATAAATGAGTTTATACTACAGTGTATTTTTAGGCTTTTATTGTAAGCATAATCGGCCTATAACGTTCCCACTGCTGGAACACACTCATCTCTGTAAGAGGGAGTGGGCCGTATTCCACCATGCGGGCCCATTGCGGTTTGGTGGATCGCGGGCTCAGTTCGGGTTGGTGGTGTGTTGTAAAGTGCCACAAAATGAATATATAATGAACTTTTAGTCTTCCGACTCCTTCTTGACTTAGTTGCGAGTATAGGTTAGCAGTTTAACATGAGTTTAGTTGGCATAAAACGGAATCCAGGTCACTATCTACTAAATGCAGTTTCTTGTTAGCGTTAAGCTTCCAAAAGTGAAACTAAGTGGAGTGTCAAAAGTGGCATTTTCAAGAGATATCACGGTATTTTTCAGAAATGGTCCGACTACAAGCTGCAATGGAACCCGGACGAGTACGGCGGAGTTGAGATGCTGTACGTGCCATCTGAGCACATCTGGTTACCTGACATTGTGCTTTATAACAACTGGGATGGTAATTATGAAGTGAGTATGATTTCTAGTAAACAAAACTATACACATAAACAAATACTAAACAAATCCTACCAATATTATAAAACGCAAAAGTTTGTGAGTATGGATGGATGTTTGTTACTCTTTCACGCAAAAACTAATAAACGGATTTGAATGAAATTTAGCACAGAGATAGTTTGTAGCCTGGATTAACACAAAGAGTACTTATTATCCCGATATTCCCACGGGATCAAGATTTATCCGGGTGAAACCGCGGGGCGCAGCTAGTACTAGATTTGTAATATGAATCTCACAACAAAACACGACGGACTGCCTCAAACTAAAACCACAGTTGAGGTCTACCGGCTGAAGATGAATGAACATTAAAATCATAAATGTTATTTTCGAACTGCAATAGATTGAAGTTTCAAAAACAATAAGTATTGATTTCACAAAAATAAATACCCGTAGCTTTAAAAGCGCCAAAGATCGTCACCTTTAGCCCTTTTATTTCTAGGTGACCCTAATGACAAAAGCCACCCTGAAGTACACTGGCGAGGTGAACTGGAAACCACCAGCGATCTACAAGTCTTCATGCGAGATAAACGTAGAATACTTCCCCTTCGACGAACAAACCTGCTTCATGAAATTCGGATCTTGGACTTACAATGGTGCACAGGTAAAAAAAACAATTTATTTACCTCACTTTCTACTCAATTATAAGTAGGTAGTACTTTGGTTAGTGATTTGAGCATGAAGCAAAGTGCAGTCTTAGAAAAGTGGTGAGATGACCCAGTGACCTAAACATGTTAGCCAAGTTATAATAGATTCAGAATCATATAGCCGTTGCAAATCTCGCCAGCTTTTAATCGTATGCGTTTGTTTTTTTTGAAATCATTGATAAGTTTTATTAGGAATAATTAAAATTGCACACTGTAGAGTCGATTTCAGTGAAACATACGAGTATGTGACGCTTTGATTGTTTTTTGACAGAAGATTGACTTATTTGTATCTATGATATTCCAGGTAGACCTTAAGCACATGGACCAGGCATCAGGCAGCAGTTTAGTTCACGTTGGCATAGATTTAAGTGAATTCTACCTGTCAGTGGAATGGGACATACTGGAAGTGCCAGCAACGAGGAATGAGGAGTACTATCCTTGCTGTACAGAACCGTTTTCAGGTAAAGTATTCATCGATAATATCTCTTGTGTTAAATGTAATCGTGGCTTTTACCGTGCAGTTCTGGAAACTGTAAACTGTTTTCAAATAACTTGTGGCGAATAAACACTGACCAATATACAAAATGTAATTGAATTACAATAGAACCTGTAGGGTCATTGTGTAACCTACTAACAGTAGCAATGAGTTTAATTTTGTCCTTTCAACAGCATTCATTGCGTTCTTTACCTTGTTCAGCATACAAATTTTTCGAACATATGAAGCAATGGATTAGCAATGTCCTTGAAAATGATTCAGATTGTAATTAGTAGTGTTTACCAATTAGGGTGCTGTAGTTTGAACTAATAAGTACGGGCTAAAAGTAAATGAGTAGAAGCATCCTACAGGACAAAAATGTAACTAATCACATTGCGGAATCGAATGTTTTAAGACGTATATGATGTCGTGCTGATATCAAAATGAGTAATGGTCACACTCAAATGTAACAGTTAAATTCCAGACAAATCTTGGTCAGGTCCTGTAAGGACCATGCCAATTAGTGTCTTAGATGGTGTTTTGAGGAAGGAACCATACAGATTTGAGTAGACCTGTCCAGTCAGTGCCCGCATTTGTTAGTAATCGTGTAGCTCATCTCAGAGCTTAAGGACCTCAACAACTCGATGAAAGGTTAAAAAAAAATCGGGCGATAATGTATTTTTTATATTTACATCAGGAATCAAATTTTCTGAGATAGCGTAGCGCACGATCTTACTGAGGCTGAAAATTGTGATGTTGTACTAAAATCAAAACAAAACTAGATTTCAGACAGTGATGTCAACATTTGATCTGATTTGTCCCTTTTTCAGATATAACATTCAAGCTGACGATGCGCCGAAAGACATTGTTTTACACGGTGAACCTGATCATACCTTGCGTTGGACTTACGTTCCTAACGGTACTTGTATTCTATCTACCGTCGGATTCCGGAGAAAAGGTAATTATTGTTTCTTTGATAATCTTTTTACTGTGTGTTGTAGACGTAACGACATTCTATTTGAAATTGGGGTTGATAGAGGTTGCTACTTTCTTATTTCCTTCTTTTTTATTTTGTTAGTTCTAATCTTTTGTGCATCAAATTCAAAGCATTATTTTGACTTAAGTACTCATTTTGAAAATGTTTTTATTTGAACTGCCGCTGCTAGAGTGAAATCATAATTATTGTAACTTATGTGTATTCTTTTATATCGTAAATCAAATTAAAGAATTGTATATTTTATAGATTTATTTCTTCTTTACGTATTGTTATTTGATCTTTTACGGCTATTACACAAGTGTTTTTCTACCATTAGTCAAACAAATACATATTTATGCAGTTATAAAAAATTCTCAATAGTCGAGTAATTTATGAATGGAAAAAAATATACTGCTTCGGTTGATGAAGTTTTTAGTGTGACGAAAAGAAATCTCGATGCTATATGGTTCTATGTTTAAGGAAAGACGATATCGCTTTTCATTTTTTTTTTAAACATAGTTAAACACTTGTGAGGGTAGATCTTAGTGGAAGGGCTAATAAGTTGTTGATACCTTTATTGACATCGAAGTTAAGTTATGAAAATGCAATAGAATGTCGTTACAAAATAGCTTTCTATGTAAATTCGAATGGGATGTTTCAGGGCATGTTCATAATAGCCTTCAGTCCGCAATACCATCCTTCATGCCCCTCATCCATTGGTAATGGTCTTTTTTGAATCACTAGCTAATTGTGTGCTGTGTTAGCGTCATCTGGATATTGTTTATGTATGCTATTGTCTTTCCACACCCCGAGATTTTTGTGATTGCAGTGAACCTCGTTTGCTGGTCCCTTAGAATATTTATCCCTTCTGTATTTTTGTGTGCTTATAAGTATACCCTATCAAATGTATTGGATATTGTTGTCCTTTTTCCTTAATATGAATGTTTTTATTGGTTGTATACTTGTAAACCTTCTGCCAAGACTCCCATGCTGCAGGAACAGTAAATAATAATTAATTAATGCTGTCTTAGGCTAAGACAAAGTCTTTGGTATTTTCTCGTCTTGATTTGAAATTCGTCCCTGTTTATCTTGGACCTTAAAGCTTCCAATACTCTGCCCAATTTTTTAAACATTTACTTTGAAGTCATTAACTTATAAAGCAACTTAGAACGTTTTTTTTTCTTTTCAGATTGTATGAGTAGTGAGTAAGAGTGATTATAGTCCTTATTAATAATTTCTTTCCCATTGGATACAAAGTAGGAGTTTATTTCCCATGTTTCCGTAATTTAACCTCCCCGAAGCAAATAAATCTTTCAAAATTACTTACTCCACGATCCCAGTGAAACATTTCTATCCCCAGAATTATCATTATCATTGCATGATCCCAAATGTATCACTCATTGGTTGAACAATATATGCCATGATTTGTACCTTAATATTTTTTAAGTAAATATTAGTGGAAAGACAATTTATAATTATTCAAATGTAATGTGATAGCTATAGTATGGATTTTCGTGCACTGATTTGTAAACAGGTGGAATTAATTTCTGACTAAGGTTCGTTGAAAACCCCATCAGGAGAAAAGTGAAATAGTAAGCATGGCAATGTGAGTGAACTATACCAATTAATTTTCCGACTGAGAATTGAACATTTTGGACTTTTACAGACGTTTGACTTCAGCACTAGTAACAGTTTTAACAAAGGCTTTTGACTTGGTAGTCATATTGCCTGCAATGAAAATTGCATCGTTAATATTAAAATTTAATTGAGTCAATCGTCTGTATAGGTCTTCTTACTCATTTAGAAGTACGATTGTCTGAGCTAACATCATCATCAACCACAATGGGGTGTCAAGGAACCTTAAGATCACAAGCTAATTCCACATTTAGTGTGCAAAAAACCAAAGCATTGAACAAAATAACTCAAAAGAGACTTCTCTTCCTTAGATATCGCTCTGCATCTCCATCCTGGTGTCCCTCACTGTGTTCTTCCTTGGTCTGGCTGAGATAATTCCGCCAACATCCCTGGCAATCCCCTTGCTTGGGAAATATCTACTATTCACGATGATACTCGTGTCGCTCAGCGTTTGGGTGACTGTTTGCATACTTAACGTGCATTTCAGGTAAATATATATTTTTTCTTTTCTCGTAGATATCGTTAAGCATCTCGATTTTGGTGTCGCTGACTGTATTCTTCCTGTTGCTGGCTGAAATAATCCCGCCCACGTCGCTCGCTATACCTTTATTAGGGAAGTATTTGCTGTTCACCATGATTCTGGTGTCTCTGAGTGTTTGGATGACTGTTTGCATTCTCAACGTTCATTTTAGGTGAGTAAAGAAAGTTAGTTAGCTTCCTTTCTCACTGTTTCCACTTCCTTGATTATATCTCTGGCTATACTGTCGCTTAGTAGTTGTTGTTTATCATCTAAATCTTATTATTAATAACAAGGTAAAAAGAATATCATAAAAATCTAGTGGCAGTGCATAAAACCAAATAAATAAAGATGATGGTCAAAATATCTTAAACGCTAACTTAGCTTTGTTAGTTGCTAAATAATTACGAAGCTTCTAAAACTAACATAAGTATTATGTGCCTTAGTTTATGGCTGATTGGTGAAAAACCGACAGCGACTAGTACCTCAATAACATCTGCAAGCTGTTTATAAAATTGTTCACCCAACCATACATTAGCATATTGTCTAGCAAAGTATATTGCTTGTAATAGTAGATTCAGAGACGCACATAATGCTAGTTGTATATTGAATTAAGTAAAATAAACCCTTAGAATTTAAGATGTCGTGAAAATGAGAGAAAAAGCTAAATGGTATGACAATACACACGATCAGCACGACCCATGGTTTAGAACAAGTATACACGGTAGACCCTACAAATGCGTGTATTTTTATATTCACATCTGAAATGACACCTAGATCATTTAATTTTTTTTAAAGCCTCATAAGATGCAGACGTGGGTATTATATAAAAGCAGTTGCAACGAAATCATTGTTTGTTTTTTTATAAATTAATTACCTACAGAGTTCTTACCTATTCAACCCATGGTAGCCCGTTCCCGGACGGACGGAAAAAGGATTCGCGCGTGCGTGGCGTTGGACTCAAGTCGCGTCGCATGTCGTGTCGCAAGTCGAATCCCCCGAGGTCATGAATGGGGCCTGTCGCAGTATGATGAATGACGTGGTCATGTTTGTTTAAACAACTACTTAACACTATTATCATTAGGTATCTTTAGTGGGTGCTCCTAGATTTACGGTAAGAGAGAAATTTGCCAATAATGACTGAAGATCAACATGAAGGGAACAAGGGCTTAAATTACATCTTGCATGTAATTTAAGCCGTTAAGCCTTTGTTCCTGGCTGTCATTTGTAGATCCTTGTCGAAAGACGTTACGGTAGTCAAAGTTCGAAAGTCTGACAACCAGTCTTATCAAGGTCAAAGTAAAACTCTAAGCATTTATTTAAAAGTCACTTTTGAACGTCAACATTTACATTAAAATAGAATTGATTCTAGTCGCCCCTTCCAAAAGGTAGATTCGTATGGATAAGAATGGGCAAGAAACCACCGTTACTCTTTTAAAATGTTTTACAATATTTTGTACATATTAATATATTTTTAAATGTGAATACGATACACCAAGAATAAAAATACTATAACACAATAGGTAAAAATAATTTAAAATGAAGCAAAGATAGATAATTCAATCACGTGATATGTAAAATATTGTAAATGTTTTACAATATTGTGTATAAATTAATATATTTTTAAATATGAAGACGATACACCAAGAATAAAAATACTATACCACAATAGGTAAAAATAATTTATTTCTAATAAAAAACTACTATTATATATTCTACTAAAACTCTTTTCCCCTTCCATTCCACTCTATCTCAAGAAACGTTTCCAGTTTCTTTTAGTCCCACACGATTTTTTTAAGATCATCGGATAACTAGCTAAAATGCCTAAGCACTCCACAACTTTCCTCGACAAATCTTTTACTGCCCAGGCCGTTCGTTTGTGGAATGCACTGCCTGACGAAATAAAACGCGCGCAGTCGTTATTTGTGTTTAAAAGACTCTTGAAGGATCATTACTTGTTGTGATCTTGCTTTCGTAAACTGTAATTATCATTTATTTACGTTTCTTATATATTTCGTATGTATGTATTTATGTATCTATTCCTTAGGATATGTTACTAAGTATATATCTGTGTATCTATTTTAGTCTAATGTATATTTATTTCTCGCACCACTGACAGCCCCATTTTATGTCCAGACAAATCACTGTCCATTCTAAGGTTGCCTGGAAGAGATCGCAGAAAGCGATAAGGCCGCCCATTGTATGTTTTTTTTGTTTGATTTTTTTTGTTATGTCATTTTGTGGTGTACAATAAAGTATATGTAAATAAATATAAATAAATAAATAATTTAATTTGACAGATAATTCCATCACGTGATAGAAACATGGTACTCACATATTTACAAACATTGCAAACGTATACGACTATTCTAAAATATTAACAAGGAATTAGTCAATGGGTATCTTATTACCCAGTTACTGGGTTGTAGAAGTCAGATGGCCAGTCGTTTCAGGTAAAATTATAGTGTTTAACTGCATCCGGTTATACTGGGATCCGACCTAAACACAGTTGGGAAAGGACTAAGCAGGCAGACTTGCTCCCATTTTAATAGTACTCAATATCACAATATCACTAATATCGACCATTTAAATAGTACTCAATATCACTAATATCGACCATTTAAATAGTACTCAATATCACAATATCACTAATATCGACCATTTAAATGGTACTCAATATCACAATATCACTAATATCGACCATTTAAATAGTACTCAATACCACAATATCACTAACATCGAACTGGTATTCGACGAAGTGGTTTATGGTTCGCGAACTTGTTTGATAAGAGAACATTCGTTACGTTAGACCTTTAATACTTTCGGTTTCTTTTAATTCAAGCACAGTGCTACCATTTAAAGTTAAATATTATTATAACAGAAAAACTGTCTACTATCGATAGCTTAACTAAAATATTCCATACACTAACAAAAAAGCACTAAAAAATGTGATAAAAATATTCCGGTAAACGGCGTTCGCTAAATAAAGGAGGACGCATAAATCTAAAGGTTCATTGTAATAACGTCAATTCGATAGCGGGACAATAGCGTGAAATATGGCATGGTTACACTCTAGTTTAGAATGCTCTTCATTGAATGCATACGAAGGACGTAATGAGAATTTAGGTGTGGAAATATGAGATGTGGTTTTGTCGGTGGAGTCTGCAAAAGTTTAAAAAAGCCGGTAGCTGGTTATATCTGGAAGGTGCATTACAGGCAAATTTATAACCAATAAAGTTCCTGTTCATACAAATAGTTTTATTACAACAGAAACCGTTGATAATTTAGAAGGAATTTTCCACAAGTAACTATATTTTTAGGAAGTTTTTGATTCCTCAGAAAACAAACACTAAGGTGAGTAGATGTAAGAGTGAGTGACATAAGCCTGACTGTAATGTGCCAAGAAAACTTGATGCTGAATAGAAAATCGTTGACATAAAGGACAGTTGTCTTTGCCATCAACAAACAATAATCAAGAAAGGGATCTTCCTACGGACGCACGTCGATATTTCTCAAACGAAAATAACCTACATGAGACTAGGCAATAGGCATTCTTATTGCTATGCTGTGAATCACGACTCGCCTTTACGCACTAAACCGACCTGACAACGCCAACATTTCAAACTATCACATAAATGGTGATAGCTTGAAACTCCAGAACAAATATGTATACTGAAGCTGCACGAACATCGAATGCATGTCAAAATGCGCTCTCATACTCGTAACAATAAAAATTAACCGACTGCGCTCTTGTAATCGCGCTCCAACAAATGGTTTCAACCGTTGTGCGTAGTGACGTGCCAACTATTGCCGGCTATTCGAATGAAATGGGATTCGAACAAACGTTCTGTTCCATTAAAATATTTCAGTGGAAGAGTTTGTCATTCTATTATGGTCTAAGTCAGATTTGCAGGATTTCGTAAAACTCTGTAGTATCAATAAATAAAGAAAAATCAATTGCCAACAATTTTTGATCGCGCATCACTTCAAAGCGTCTGCACCCCTATTTGGACAAATATTTTTTTGTTGTGTTTGTAATTTTCAGGTTTTGGATGTATTTTTTATAATACACAGGGAAAGCCGGAAATTTTTGAATTTCACTCCGGGCGACGCCGGGTAATGTTTTCCTTATTCAGAGAAATTAAGTAATCGGTTTTAATGTTTTTTTCCGACGGAGCAATCCACTTTCTTAAGACGCTGAAAGCCGGAAAACGCCGTCATGACATCCCATGGGATTCACTTTTATTTATGTAGCATTTTAAGAAGTTAATTAACATTGTAAACAATTTCCGGATCACCAACTTTCTATATTGCAATAGTTATTTGAATTATTCGAACGGCACATCCCTATTTCAGCACTTAGAATAAATCTTCCGTTTTCATTGTTATTTTGTCATTATTGTAGTAGAACATTGTGTGTGTGATATATGGCGTGCAAGATTGCACGATAAGCTATTAGAGCTTTGAATAATTTGTGCCGTTGTATAAAATAAAGCGGTATTTCATACGGTAATTAACGAGGCAATTTGAGTGGGATCTTACAGCGCTTAAAGCGATGGATTGTTAAATGTTCGGTACTTAATGACGTGGTACTAGCGTATGTTATCTTGTTTTAATACGTGTTGAGAGTAAAATTCAGGTAATCTTCTGCGATTTATTAAGTATTAATTAACTCATTAGAGTCCCTTTAGGCAAAAATCCTTTTGTCATCTGCAAGATGATGATTTATAGTACAGTATGCCTGCCTAATTAGCTAACTCTAAAATCAAATAGATCCAACTAAGATGCATATGTAACTAATGCATAAAATATAACCAAGGTACAACAACCCTTTAATATTTTCTTAGATTTTTATTGTCACATACAACTAATGCTAACAAAAAAAAACATACGAAAACTCGCTTTCAGAGCCATGTAATTAACTTTAAAATAACCTTAACAGGGTGGCTTGTTATTTGACGTATTGCTTCTTGGACGTCATAGTGCGACCCATTTGCATCAATTAAATACCCCAATAAAGCCTAGCAAAAAATTCATGAGATTCGAGAAAACAAAACTTACATTTATGTTTTAAAATTTCTTAGAATTCATAGCTAAATATCACTTCTCTCTAAACTCTCACATTGAATGGCCTTTAACGCTATTCAACCAAATATTCTAAAACATAAACCAGTTAAAATAGGAAGAAGTTTTTTACCCATTTTCAAAAACCATCTTCGTACATGAACTTTATCGAATTAATTAACTGGTTAACGTAATCCCACTACCTTCTCACCACGCAGCAATGCTTCCTGCGTTTGATAGTAGATTGATTCCACCTCACCTTGAAAATTTAGGTGAAGTGAGCGTGGAGTGAGCTGTCAGTGCCACTGATGATAGGGATTCTCCAAGACGGGATGTCACTGACAGCTCACTCCACGCATACATGAAAATTGTGTTTTCTAGATTACCACGAATTTTCACCTAAGCTATAGAGAGTGATTAATTGATGACCATTTTTTTTTAATCTCAAGATAATGTTGGTTTCCAAATAGTGCAAATGTTTAAAATAAGGGTTGGACAAGGACAGCACTATCGTAGAAGTGACGTCACGACTATGTAACTTTATTCTAGCTAGCGCCATACATTGCCCGTACCGCGCGACTAGGACGGGCATAATCCCCTCCAGAAACTTTTAAAGCGTGTAGCTTCTTCATGTTTTTATGGATTTAACAGATTTTGTCGATAATCTCATTTTTACTGTGCCTTCTCTGAAATTACACAATTTTTTCGAACATTTTGAATATTAGTAAGTATCCCTATTGTTACTAATGTTTCACACTATCGCGTCCTGAACGGAATACGTCAAATAACAAGTCACCCTGTATAATAGAAATAAATTGATAAAAAGTTGACTTATATAGAAAGAAGACAAAAAAATAGTTTAGATACTACCGCATTATTTTTCTACTTCATATCCTGAAATTCCACAATAGGTCACCATCAACCCACACGATGTCACCTTGGATGAAGAAGCTATTCCTTCAGCTGATGCCCAAGCTCCTCATGATGAGGAGGACCAAGTACTCTCTGCCAGACTACGACGATACCTTCGTGTCTAATGGGTACACCAATGAACTGGAGATGAGGTAAGATTCTGAACGAAATAATGACATATAAAAACACGAAGTCAAAATAAATTAACTGACGAAATTTTACAGACCATCAGTCATCATCCAACCTTGAAAAAAAAAAAAAAATATGGAATCACATGTTCTGACCAAGACAAAAGTATGCGTATGTTTTGGTTTTTCTACTCAGAGTGGTCGGATGAGAAACACCGACTTCAACTAGCTTAAAAATATGATTTAAGTACGTGTAAAAGTGATTACATTTACGCTACCCGTAGCGGTCGCATTCGTTAATCTCTTCATCAGCTGTAGTTATTTGAATTGTGAGTCTAGCTAATTGTTTTTTTATGATTAAATTTCGAAAACCCACAACGTCAGTGAGATTTGCTATTTAATTAATTTTTTTCCTTGTATAATGCGATACGTTTACTTTTGGCGATTGTTAAAATAAAACTATTCTCAACTAACATTTTTTAAACTTTCAAGCCCTTCCGACGAACGGCTGCAAAGGCTACTAAGTAGCACTTGTACTTCAAGGTAAAAACTACCTTAAAGTGTTTGTGCATCCATGCATGCATGTAAACGTGAAAAACTGTCAGCTTGCTTCCAATTCTAAAGATATTTTTTATTAAATTTTCCTGCATTTCCGTGTATTCAACAATGATTACTACGGGACTTCCTTGTGTACTGTACTTTTCCAATAAAACTCTAAGTCCAGGTACGTACGGGCGTATTTCTATAGCGGTGTTTTTATTTTCGTACACTGGCTTTTCAACGCTCTTCTGCTAAGCGCCGAGAGTCGAAAATCCAGAGAAACAATCGCCCGTGCGCCTACCTAGGCTAATTCTAATTTACAATATTAGGGTGCTGCAGCACAGCAGCCCGCAGCTAAGCTACGCACGTGTTTTAGCTTCGCTTTACGTGTATGAAAATGTAAGCAGAAATTTCCGCAGCGACCCACAGTCACGCTACGCACGAATTCGTGACTGGCAACTTCAATTAACCGCGCACCTTACGTTGCAAATCTCTGCGTTCATCTTACGTAGTTTTTTTTTATGTATGGTGCCCTAATAAATTAAGGCCTCCAGCCAGGACTTAAACTTAAATACTAACTAAAACTAAGCTTGTCAATGTATACGTTTTTATAATAAACTTCCTAGCCACATTCAAGGACTAAGCCTTAATAAATTCAAATCTTTTATTAAGCGGAAATTATGCCAGAAAGCCTATTATACTGTCAAAGACTATATTGAGGACAGGAAGGCTTGGGATTGAGCTGCTCCAATAAATTTACACAGACAATCTTGATGTTTAATATTATTTTGCAATTTTTTAAAATATTTTTATTATTATGATTTTTTAAATATTTTGTTCCTTTTTACATACAAAATGATATGTATATATTTACTGTATAAAGTATAATATTATTTTAATTTTGTGAATGTGAGGACGAAGTGGGTCATTGTATCTTTTTTTTTTCTTTCAGTGGTTTTTAATCATGTTCTGGCTGTTTGAGTACTTTATGCGGCCTACCCAAATGTCCATTCTTTTGTATTGTTCGTCGAATCGCTGAGCTCCTTAGTTCTGAGTTGAGCTGCACCATGATTGACAAATGCGTGCACTGACTGGACAGGTCCACTTAAATCAGTGTGGTTCTTTCCTCAAAAGACCATTTCAGATACCAATCTACAGGGTCTTCACATGACCTGACCAAGATTATGCCTGGACTTTAAATGAGACTGTGACCTCTGAGTTTGTTTCGGCCTTTCTTCTCAGAGTAGTCAGATAGGAAACGCCGATCTCATCTAGTTTTTAAAATATGTTTGACGTGTAAAAGTGTTTTTAAAAAGCCTACTTACAGAAATTAAATCATTTATCATTTATCAAGCGACTACGCTAAGGGCAACCCCTGTGGGGTACGGACCTCGGCTTAGGGCGTCGCTGGAAGAGGGCAGCAAGGGACTAGCTGGATCAGGATTTATTTGATTTAGGGACGAATTTAAAGCTACAGGCTCAGCGACGCGGGCTGGCTCGAGCAAGGGTCGGGAGGGTCATCCTACGTAGCAGTGGACGGACGACTTTATACTGATATTCCCACGACCAGGCCACAGATAATAGCGCTTTCTAATCAAGCTAATTTCATTATGTTTTTTTTTCAAGACTAATTATAAATTGTTCGAGTTGAGACGCCATGAGCAAGCTAATTATCACTAACTTACAGGATTCACACCCCGAACAAAAGCAAGTACATATTGTACACGCACCGATAAATACCAATATAAATGTCGATGGCCGATTAATTAGTCGATGCATCATCGCACTTCCAGTGCGTTGAAATCGTTCGTTCTATGGAATTGGTCGGTTTCATTCAAAATCGTTAAGTCAAAAAGATTTCCGCATTTTGTCGTCATATCTGAGATGAAGTGTCACTTCACTTTTTATGATTTCACGATTCTCTCTGTAGATGAGAAATATTGTAACATTTTTAAGTTAGTTTAATCATTTTCATAGAGATTTGTTGCCTTAAAAGGCTGTGTTTTAAACACATGACGCCTGTAGTTTTCGTTTCCGGAACAAATAATGCACGGTTTTTTTTTTATTACTACTTACACACCTTGGTTTGGTATTTTGGCGTCCCATGGCAACTAAAATTTTAATATGAAGTCGTAAAACCACGCTGAGTATATTGAATTCATTATCAATTATTTCAAAATATATTAATTAGTGCTAAAAACATAACTAACTACCTATACAAAAGAATATAAAAAACACAGGCGTCGAAGTACTCGTCCGCATGGCTGTCATCCGGAAACGTGCCCAGAAGACTGGCAGCAGTGCCACGCTAAATGGAAATGCTAATTCTTTGGCTAAAAAACAATCCAGCCCTCTGGTCACGTGAAGTGTCGACTAGTCGGTGAGAAATTTGTTTAAAAAGGAGATGCGCACTCGGGCTACATGACCCGAGCGTTTCGACCCCAAACGGCTCAAAACTGTAGTTACCCATAAGGTTACAGTATTTTCGCCGCTTGAGGGTCTCAGCAGCCGCAGCAGCAGCGCCAGCGCAGTTCGCCGATTTTTATTATCAATTAAAAAATATCAAATTCAAGTTTATTAAAATGAATTAAAAATAATGTTCAATTAGCAAAACAGTATAAAACGTCTGTGCTGAGCAAAACTTACAAAGATTTTATTGAATTCAAATCAAAAGTTTTCTGTTTTGCGATGCGTCGCTACATATACTACTAGCGACGCTGCAACATTAATGCGTGGAATGGCAAGCGGCAGCTCATGAGTTTGACCCGAATTCCCCCCTCAAGGGGAACGAGAAATACTCACATAACCAGTAAAGCAATGCGGGTGCAAAGCAATTAGTTCTCGAAAAATACTAACAACGTGGCGTTTATTTACTTCCCGTTTCGTGTTATTCCGCAATGTTTTTTTTTGCATTGCACTGTGTTTCTTTTGGCGTCCGAAACTCATTTCCTTTCTCTTTAGTAAAATAAATGGCTTTTTTTTTCCTTATTAATTGTATCTTCCATGGAGTTTTATGATGAAGCTCTTTGGAAAGTCTTACAGACTTTTGAAGTTTCTCTAAGGTTTCGAAAAGTTTTGGTGAAAAACCTGGGTTCTGAAACAGTTGACGGAAAAATATAGTTTAACGATGAATTCAGATTCTACATTTTTGTTTTTTTTAGCAGGGACAGTTTCACGGACGCGTTTGGTGATAAAGAAAACTGTGATTATCGCAAATCACCAGCTCTTGAAGACGACATGCTATCAGCTGGTGGTGCTCACCAGAGACCTTCAGGTAAACCCTCCAACCGAAAAAATGTAGCCCAAGTAATAGTTTTCCTGTCCTAACATTTTCGCTTTTTCCTGTACCCATTCTGTTTGATGGTCTGGGACTTATTTTTTTAAGTCTGTGTCTATGTTAGCTTCTGATGAGCTTCTACGGTTTTCGGTCACCAATCTGCCTGCTAAGCACTGCGATTGTGTCTTTGTAGCGATAATAAGAAGGCTCATGTCCAACGCCTATTAAGCCTATTATTTATTATTTTATGTTAAAATTTGTCTGTAATCTACTAACACTAGAAGTTCAGTGACATTGTTACTAACCCTATGGACTCCTGTCTGAACTAATTTCTAAGTTTATTATTCTATTCTGTGCCATGTTCTGAAAAATTATATTGGGTTGCAGTTTAAACGCAACGATGGATTGCAGCGAACAACTTTCTATTAAAATCCTTGTATTCAAACTCACCTTAAGCTTGACCTTAAATCACCTTTATTTAACATTTTTATTAATTCCTTACTTTAGTGACTGAATCAGAGAACATGCTGCCGCGCCACCTATCTCCTGAAGTGGCTGCTGCGTTGAAGAGTGTCAGGTTCATAGCCCAGCACATCAAGGATGCTGATAAGGATAATGAGGTCAGTGACTTTTTGTAAAAACTGGGTTTCTCGTTCTCCAGCGCGCCAGGTTTTTTATATTTTAAGTGAAGAATATTACCATAATTATGTATAAAGTGTAGACTGAATCTGTGTAGCCGTTTGAGAATCAAAATTCATATATATATATATACCTTTTGTTTGGAAAATACGTGTGAGCAGAACAACACAAGTCAGGTACTTATCTAGGCATGCACGATATATTTTCTTTTGGCGTACAAATATCACATCTAGACCTACATTTGGCAAAATGTTTATTCGATATTATTCAGCATTTCTTCAAAAATAACCACTGACTGTATTGAAAAACTTCACCCAAAGGATTCTCGCTGAACAGACGTGAAAAGCAAAGTTTAAAAAACTTCCGTCTCACTCAAAGATCTTTTAAAAATCACAAACTTATTTCCCGTCGACGCAAAAAATCCGTAGCTGAACTAAAATAAACTACGACATGAATCATCGGATAGTAATAAAGGAGAGACAAAAATAAAACTTTTGCTTGTTTATTCAGGAGGACATTTTAAATATTCATGTATTGTTGGAGTCGTAATGGTTCGGGGAACAGGAAGTGTAATGGCGACAATGCCGAGGCCGCATAATGACAGCTACCGGTATTCCTATTGTTAGAATTACGTCAAGGCATTTGTTCATCAGTGTTCTGAGGTGTTTTGTGAGGTAGTTCGATTTTGACGTAGATTTTCACGACTCAGCATGAGGTCCTGGTTTTGATTCCCCAGGCGGACAAAGTTTTATTTGGAAAAGGAACTTCTTAGTAGCAGCCCGAAATCTAGATTTGAGCCCGATTGATGGCGATAAGCTCGCCCGCTATTACATGGGACTTGAACATAACTGGCGAAATGTGGGTGTTCTATAGTACAGTTATGTTCTAGCTGTACCAACTCTGAATAACCTTTCAGAAAAAAGGGGCGTGATGTTTCATGAGTAGTTCTTGATTTCAGACAATACTCTAGCCAACAATAAGGACCTTTTTTTATAAAACGGTCTTATTTTCGAGGCAATGGCACTTTCTCGAAATCTTGATTCCTTGGGCCCGGTTAGATGGCTAAGGAACGGCGTTTATTCCTTAAAACGGTGTGAAATGATGGCTTAGATTTCTGAAAATTTATTATTTAATTCAAATCCTTATCAATATGCAGCTGCAAGTAGTATATTCCAAGAAAATCTACTGTCATTTGGAAGCATGAATCAAAAAGTGTCGTGCACGAAAATTCTAATTTGCACTATTTCAATGTCACGATTTTTTAAAGAATTGATCTATTACCATACAGTTTACATTAAACTCGCTCATTCGTATATGTGGGTACACTTTCGTGCATTGCATCGGTGGTGTTATAAAACCGAATTACTCATAAGTTGGTGGTTCATTGCAAGCTCGCGTGCACTGTACACTATCGTGCGCCGTAGATCGTAAACCTACAACAAAAATACGAGGGTGTAATAAAGGAATTGAGAAATGGTACCGTGTGCTTGCACTGAGTTGTAGTCTTCGCAAATGGCTGATAAAGAGTACGTGTTGGCTAGTTATTAGGTAGCGTGTAGCTTGCAACAGATTCTCATCTCGTGCTGGTTTTTTTTGTGTCTCTAGGGTTACTGGCGAAATTGGTTTGCTCTCGATACATTTGCACTTTGATTAAAGTTATAAATCACATTACATTATGGTTGTAGAGAGATGAGTAACAGGGTGTAAAGTTCACTAATATTCTTGGAAAAGGGAGGATCCTCCGACCAGATGGGTGTTGTGTCTGGTGGGCAACTGCCTGACGATTGATGTCGGGAAGTTGTATATATGCTAGCTGCGCGGTAAAGTCTGATTGCGCGATGCAGGATTTCTGTGACGTCAGTGTGATGCGTTGTTGGCATGTAGCGGTGTAGATGGCCACATGGTCGTCTTATTTATCTTTTTAATTTTGGCTTAATTTTGTATTTTTACAAGATTCGTATCTACATACGATCGTTTCTCAACTTCTAATCCAAATACCAGGACGACATAAAAATGAGCGGGTCGCAACACTCACAGCCACGCACAATGACGCGACAATCAGTCAAAAAACCGTCCAATTTTCATACCTCCTTCCAGCTGATCGAATTAATTGGTTCCTTGCCTCGCTTTGCTGGTTTCGTGTACGTATTAAGGCTCAAACGACAAAACGTCTCTGATCGTTAATTCCAATTTAAATATTCAATAGCTATTGAAGATGAAGCATTAAAATTTCATCGTTCGTTTGTTCAACATCCCTTAAATCGATGTCGCATAATTATGTATGTCTGGTTTAAGGTAACGATGTTGTGGTCTGGTTTAATCTTATTTTGGGTTGGGGATCAATCGATCTGTTTGTTTTATTTATAAGGGAAGCGTGTGACAAGCAGTTTTCTTCAAAGTCTTGCTAAAATAGCTTATACGCCAGTCTCAATAACGTGACAGTAAACCAACAATTGATGTAATGTTATTTTCGATTCCATAATCACATCACGTCTTTTATCGCGCAAATGGATTCGATCACATAAATTGTTTTCTTTTTGTATCGATTACTATTACATATAGATTCGATGACAAAAATCGATATTTTTTTATATCGATAACTATTACACATAACGGTTATAAATTAAATAATCGTTTTATAACAAACTTAACATCATAACAATCCTAACAACATCACTATTTCCAATGATATCAAAGTTATGACAGCTCAAAACCTTTACAATACCGTTAATATAATCTCGCAATGTCCACAATTTGCCAAATTGCTCCACAAACAAATAGATCACTTAATAATAGCAATTAATTTCCTGCCACTATAACACATTTACTAAGCTAATATTGTGGATCCCTTCGAGTGAATGTGAACGAATGGTCACGAGGGACCGGGAGTGATGAACGAATGAATATTTTATTACCTGCGTCCTGGAGGTAGCGGCGACGAAATAAGGACTGGGAATAAACGAATTACGGAAACTTATTTTGGTTTGTAATGGAACAATGTAGAAGAAATTAGTTAAATTGATTTAGGAGATACGCGCAAAATGTTTCGCGAAAATGGTCTTTACCGTTTGTTTTTTTCCATTTTACCTACATCTGCTGAATCAAATGAATGAAAAACATTCAAAGAAGCCTGACAACTTAATTGTCCGTAATTTCAAATCACTACTGACTGTTCTCTCAATAAAAAAAAAGTTTTCGCCAGTATGTAACTTTTATATTTTATAGTGTGAGTGCCTGACAGAAAAAAATTATTAAAACGATATTAAACGTCAAACAGTCGACTGTATTCAAATTCGGAATGCGCCGCCAGCCTGAACGTCATGTCAAGTGTCATGTGACATAAGTCCCGCTCATTTCCGCCTGAAACCCGCATGATGGCTTTGTGGAAACGCTAGCGTTGACCTACTGAATGGAGTTTAATTATAGGTTGTGGAATGACTGAACGTATTTTTATGCCATGTTCATTAAGAGAACTTACTACTTGAAAAATCATCAGTTATCTTACTTATATATTTTTCGGTTCTTTTTTTTTTTTGGCTACACGAAGGTCTTCTCGTAGTCTCGCCGATTTTCAAAGGAACGATATCTACCAAGTTACCTGAAGCTGCACTGTTGCTATTTTAGGACGATCAGGCAAATAGGACAACTTATGGAAAGAAATTGCCTTAAGCAAAACTGAAACAGCAAGATAGTTGTTAGAGTCAAACTGGAAATGTTTAGCCTGTAAAGCTAAGCTTTCTTAAGACTGCGCTAGCCGTCACATAGCGTCCGCAATTTACTGTTGAATGACGTTACTGAACGGTTATTTATGAAAGTATTCTATTCTATTTTTATTAAATGGCAACCAAAGCCGATGTCGACTATTCTGCCAATGTCGAAAGTGAATTGGAAAAACAAGTGTGCATGACAAAAAAAAGAGACGATTTTTTTTCGTAAGTTAATAAGAAAAAGCAACAACTGAAGACAAAAGTAAAATTCTTCGATTGATTTAGTTGAACACTGTAAGTCTTGTTGGATTAGTACAGGACTGAAAAAAAAAAGGTATAATAATTGTTAAAAATAAAATACACGCACAGACAGAATAATTTATTATTTCATGTTATTGTGACGGATGAAGGTCATCAGTGCCACAAGCAGTTCTGGGGTTCCTCCCCAGAACTGCTTGTGGCGCTGATGACCTTTATACATTTAACAGAATAATTTATAATTTTATGTTATTGTGACGGATGAAGGTCGTAACGCCACAAGTGTTCTGGGGAGGAATATGTTAGCAAGGAGATTTATGAAAGTAAATTGGTGTGTTTCCCTAGAGAGCGAGAGCGATCTTTAACACCGTTAATTAAGTAAAACCGCGGTATCCTCATTTTCATGTCAGCTGCCCCTGCGGCCGTTTTGTGATGAGTAGCCGCTTTTCTGGGAAACCGGAGTTTAATGAACAAATACCGTAAAAAAAAAGACAAGAGGTAGCTTATTAATTTCAGTAACATACATTGTTGACTTTGCCATCATTTTTATCACTGATAGAATGGCACTTTAATTATTTTTTATTTATTTCAATCAACTTTGGATCATACAATTAAACTGAAACAAAAATGATTAATTGACTTATTAATTACACACTTTAATATTTAAAAAAAATTACAAACAAAATTTAAATAACGACCTTTTATTATTATAATTAAGATTTATAAAATATTTTTTTTTTTATCAGAGCTTCAAATCTTTACAATTTTCATCATTATGAACAGGTTATTTGACTAAAATATTCGACTCCTGCAAACAAACACGGTTGTACATTATCGGCAGAACTTTCCAAAAACAATTCTCTGCTATATTTTTTTATGAAAATGGTTGACATTTGCATGTCATACGGGGTCATTTGGTTGCAAATGACCTCCGTTGCATCCTTTTAACGGATTGCTGACATGTTACCAATAACCCTATACCATGGGGTCTCAACTAGAACATTTTAAAATTAGTCTTCAAAAATAATAATAGATGGCAGCATAGGTAACCATTATGAAATTAACAATTATTAGAAAGCGATAAACGGCAGAATTTTGGCCAAAGAAAGATTAGTAAAAATCAAGACTTCCTAGTTAAATACTGGTGTATCTATTCACACTAGTTTAAAAAAAAAAACATAAATCAAGCTTTTAACTTCAATTCGAACCTATTTAATGATAAAAGTAGACATCTGTTAATCATTTTGTTTAGAACTCTTTGCAATAGATGGCGTTTTACTACATTTGTCCTGTCTTCAAATTTACCATTATAGTCACAAATTTAAATCAAACTGCTTATTTTAAATTTATTTATTTACATAGAAATATAAAAATAATCTATTAACATGTTTTTCTGAAACCGTATGTATAAAACTTTATTTAAAAAGGATGGCACGAAACGTTTCAAAAGTCGGTCGACTCCTAGATGGCGTTATAAAACTACAGTCTCTGGCAATTAGTGAATCGCTGATGCTGCCATCTGTTGATCATTTTGATGACGAAAAATTGCCAGCTCAATTGCCAGACTTAGGGAGGTGTCATTTCTTTGTATGGGATTGGGTATCTGTACGTAGTATTATAATATCTGTGCCTATACATAATCAGCCTATAATGTTCCCACTGCTGGGACACAAGCCTCCTCTCTGTGAGAGGCAGTGGGCCGTAATCCACCACCCGGCCCCAGTGCGGGTTGGTAGATATCACGTCACATGTCTGTGAATTTTTGGTTCTAGGACATGTTTGTTTTCCTCACGATTTTTTCCTTCACTTTTTTGAGAACAGTGGTGATGAAATAATTTACACAAAGTAAAGCGCCTGTCTAGGTTCGAACCTATACCTACAAACTCGTAAGGCGCGGCAGTTACCACTGGGCCATCCCTGCTCTATATTATATGTTGTAACAATATCAAAGCCTAATTATTTCCAGACAGAAATAGTCCTGTATTAATCTATTATCTTTTATCAAGCTACGACTACACTCAACAGATTACCGTGTGAACTTTTTCTGCCATTCCCTGAGGCGTTAATTTCCTCTAATGCGGACAAAAACTGTAAGATAATGTTCAGTTACTTATCCGAAGACGATGAAGTTGCCATATGTGACGTCATTACTGCTACCTGTATTTATGAGGGTTTCTTTTACGGCGGGTAGAAGAGTTTTCTTGTAGGAAGAAGGTAACATGTCCTAAAGAGTTTTATGACGAAATTCTATGACTGCTAAGCTCCATTTATGCCGTTACCACGATGATGTGTATTATTTTTGTATTATCAGAACAATGTGGTAGATCTTCGAGTTTTTTTGATGTTTTCCTTCACCGTTTTGAGAGCAGTGGTGATGAAATAATTTACACAAAGTAAAGCACCTGTCTGGGTTCAAACCTTCGTAAGTCGGGACCGTTAACACTGAGTTACTACTGCTCTTCATATACGCTTAGCGTAAATAAGATACATAGAATAAACTGGGTAAATCACACACAGTTTTAAAATCAGTTTATCATAGACCTCAATCTCAAAGCATTTATTTAAATTAAACCAATTACAAGCAATTTTTAATTGCCAAGGGGTCGAACAGTGTCAAAGGTGAAGCTACCTATTCCATAGCGCATTAGGTTCGTATGGACACAGATAATATGATACTACGCACAGATACCCAATCCCATACAAAGAATTTACACCTCCCTGAGTCTGGCTATTGAGCTGGCAATTTTACTTCGTCCAATTTTTCAACAGATGGCAGCATCAGCGACTCACTAATTGGTAGAGACTGAAGTTTTACCACGCCATCTAGGAGTCGACCTACTTTAAAACGTTTCGTGCAATCCTTTTTGTATAAAGTTTAATAGTTCCGGGTTCAGAAAAACATGTGAATAGTTTTTTTTTTACATTTCTATGTAAAGTAATAGACAAAAATTAAAGTTGTTTGATTTAAATTAGTAACGATAGCGGCTACTCTGATGTGTTTAAGTTGAGTAAAGCACCATCTATTGCAAAGAGCTCTAAACGAAATGATTAACAGATCATCATTTTATGGGATAGAAATGAAGTTCGGATAGGCTTCATTCATGTCTTTCTTGAAAACACGTGCAAATAAATAAATCAGCATTAAACAAGAAAGTTTTAATTTTTACCAATCTTACTTCAGCCAAAATTCTGCCGTTTAACGCTTTTTATTGATTGTTAATTTCTATAATGGTTACCTATGCTGCCAAATATGTTTTTTTTTCAAGACAAATTATAATTAGTTCGAGTTGAAACCCCAACGTATGGAGAAGAACGGGCAAAAAAACCTGTTTAAACATGGATGTATTTAAAGCAATTTTACTAAAAATACCACAAAAACACTTCCATCGTTGATAAACTAACCAGATTAATAAAGTTGATGGCGTTTTGGTCTTATACCTCGGAGCGCTCCTGTGGGACCATTGTGAGTGGTGAGAGGTCTTACGCGGCTGTAATGACTCGCACAAGGAAAATATTCTGAAGTCCCTCTTATATACTTACTCTACTTATCTTTATCCAGGGGTGTTTATGTCAAACGCATTTAAGTACCTTTTGATTTAAACTGATTAAAAAATATGAAGATCACACAGATCGCCATCTCATGTATTAAAACATAGGATACTTTTATTATATGGATGCGGTTCATTAACTACCACAAGACTATGTGACTTCACAAAATTTCTAACCCTTTTTGATGTAAAAACAATATTTTTAGATTATTATTGACTAACTGAATTATAGCAAAGTAGGTACTATAATAAAGATTTGAAAACGGTTGGTTACTATGCATAATCATTTGATAATTGCGTTCCATATTGTTAAAAAAAGATGTTACAAAATGCTTTAACTAGCTTAAAGCATTTTGTAACATCTTTTTTTAATGTAATATGGACCCTGTAAGGGCACAGCACAACTTACAAAATTGAAACTACTACTAATAAAAATAAGTGATAATAAAGGTATTTAAAATAATTTTAAAATAATATAAGGAAAAGAATAGTCATTAAGATTACACGATTACAAAAACATTATAGCATTTATTGGTAATCCGTAACTATCATGCATTAAATAATAAACCAAGGTGCTTTTTTATGTTTACAATTTAAACCACTGCTCTCATAACGGTAAAGGGAAATATCGTGAGGAAACCGGCATGCCCTAGAACCAAAAAAACGTGTGGAGTTTGGGGACCTCCGGTAGGAAGTAAATTCAATATGAAAATTTTCTCAGCCGCCATCTTCGATTTTCATATTGACCTCTTTTTTCCGTTTTAGCACTCTCGATAACCATGAAAACGAAACCCAAGATGAACAATTTCTTAATTTTTTTAGATTTTCATTTAAATCTCACTGTCGGCAAGATCAACCACGGCCCTGATGGAAAGTATTTTTTCTTTAGCACCACTAATTTACAATGAAATCCCTAAACCCATTAGTCAAATGCCCTCAACTCTATTCAAACTACATTAAAAAAATACTTCATAGCCAAATGTTGTAATAGCTTACAGAATTTTTAAATTACCGTAGTTAGTTCCTATCTTTATGACATTTCTTCGATCTCAAAACTGTAACACCTTTTGTACAACTGTAAAACTACATAAAATACAAACAAATTAATAATTTGTTTGTATTTTATGTAGTTTTATCTTTTTAAATGTCTGCGCGACAGTATTTCAGTTGCTGTTTTTTTTTTAAATGTATAAATTCAATTTGGTTAACTTGGCCATTTTTTTTGTACGCCATACATGGCAAAACGTGCAGATCCTGTTCGCGAATGTTATTTTAAGACCATGCAAATCTGTTGTATTATGTACTCATGTTTTACAAAAAATAAATATCTATCAATCTATCGGCTTCAGCACCCTCGAAAACCATGACGTAAAATTTGAAAATTTTCGCAGCTGCCATCTTGAATGTTCATTTGGAACTCACTATCGGCTGCGTCCACCTTTTATAGCAGAACTTTTTACATCATAATATTATTTTGCATAGCAGCGGATAGCATAAACTTCATTTCGTAGAAAATCGAAACTCATTCAAAACTCATAATTTTGTAAGTCAGAATCATCTTTAGTCATAAAGAATCATGGCGAGATCCTTACATTAATTTGTATGACAAAAAAAAATAGAGAGCAAATATTTTCCAATTTTGAAATCACATCACCAGGTATAGGCCGATATACATCAATATATATCATATTTTTAAAACCCCGCATTAAAAAAAAAACGAAATTAAAGCATCCGTTTTTCGTTGTATCTTTTCCCATTTTATCTTTATATAAAAATGTGACGGCTGACAACGGATCTATCAAACTGACAGACAAAAGAGCGATGACTGATGTGAATCGTTGTTTACAGTTGCGCTAAGAGTTGAAAATGCATGTTTATTAATTACTATTTCTGACATTTTCCATAAAATTATGTGTGCGTTGCATGAAAGACGATAGGGCCATAAATAAATAAAATAAATACCTATAAAGGAGAGTCTTGGACTGACAGCCGCCGTTTCGTTCGATAATAATAAGCCCTCGTTAAACTATTTACTTTTAACATTATATTTTTATGGCGGGGTTATAAAAATATTGTAAATGCTCGAAGACACTTTCTAGAATTCCAACTTCTCAAAAAATCTTAATTTTTTTTGTACATATCTTGCCATGATTCTTTTTTATCCATAATAATTAAAAAGTAGAAACATCATAGCGCTGAGAGTTCACAGTCAGATTCATCTTTTGGGATACACTTCATATCGATAGTCATTAAAAGGCAGAACTATAATATCTCAGAAAGTTTACAGTTAGAATCACATTGCAAACAAGCATACACCATGCATGCTGCATGCAAGCTAGCATGCAGCATGCAAACTCTCCCTCTGTCTCTCTTTGTCTTTTTATGTAATAAAAAACCGCATGGAGCATGGGCATAGCGCTTTTTCGTTACGTGACGATTTCTACAATTTTTCAAAAAAAAAAAAAACCCCTACCGCAAGCTGAGAGACCTACAGTGAGAACTTCGTTCCAAAAATTTATTACATTTATTTTACGGTTATAATATGTGTAATTTTACGGTTATAATACGTTCAATTGTTTTTTTCTTTTTTGGGCCTACTACATATGAAATTTGAAAATCAAACTTCGAATCGACTCTCGCTTTTTTCGTATCGATATGAAAGTGACAGAACATAGTGAAGTTGAAAACTTTCGGCTTTTGTGTGAAGACCCAGCACTAAACAATAATTTAAAAATTTCCTTGTCTTACGCTTTTGCTACAAGTTTGCTCAGTCTTTAAACAGCAAAACCTGCTTGTTTGAGGTCCGGAGGTGAAAAAGCAATTTCCAGTCTCCAGTCTCACTGGATACAGTTGAATACCAGTATTTTGCCTGGAGCGACTGCCTTTTTGACCTGATCACCTAAAATACAACTACCTTAAGACACTCCCTAAATAAAATCAAAATTCATTTTCATTAATTAAAAGATCACCTTACCGAGAGATGAAATAAAGCGTACGCACCTCCATAATGATACGGTAAGGTCTTAAAATAGGATAAAAAACAAATGAGTGCGAATTTTTATACAATATAAAATAGTTGTCACACAATCACGTTTTGTTGGGTTATGTTTTTCAAAATAATTTTGTTTGTTATATATATATCTGTTTAGTATATTCTATCACATTTAAACTACGAGTATATTATAATATTTTTCTTTAAGTACACTCTATCGGTACAGCGTCTTAATAATTGTTTGTTGCATCGGTCGACGTCATAACGTCAGCGCGGGTTGTCGCTGAAAACCAGTGCTGGGACTCTGTCTTGCATAGGGTCACAGCATAATGCTGAGTGATAGCCGTTTTTCGTGGATGGGAAGCATGTTTCCCCCAACCTTTTCTTTTTTTGAGTGTTTGTTAATTTTTGCGTCATGTTTACCGCAATTAAACGTTTTTTCTTTCTTACTTTCGAAAGCTATTGCTAATCCATTGCTTCATATGTGCGAAAAAATTGTCTGCTCAACAGTGTAAATAACGCAATGAGTGTTGTTGAAATGTCAAAATGAAAGTCGGTTAGTGTGTAACGCAATTACTCCGCGGTTCAGTGCTTCTCGCATCCAGCGAATTCCTGTGTAATTCACTTCAATTCAAGGTCATCGTTCCATCGTGGGACTTCTCCTTTTGACTGCTTATGTTTTAAGCAATTTAAACAAAAATATTTTCTTATTAAAAGTATACATTAAGAAATCATTATTTGTGGTGAAAATATCAAGTTTCTGTACTTGAGGTACTTGGCGAAGGAATCGGTCCGTCGGGATGTCTGAGTAGATCGTTGAGTGCTCACTTTAAAGTGTACGGTAATAAATATGGCTTTGAGTTTTTTTTTTCGTTGAAATTGTGGCTATTATGTTCTTAAACAATACTGAAAGGATCGATTAATAGACAACCTTGGCTAAGTGTTATATACCAATCATTGTTGTTTCTGGTCTTTATATCGATTTTTCCAAAAAGGTAAATACTGTTGTTACGGATTATTTTTCGACATTAGCTCTCGGGCTTAAAACTTCAAGTTATTGTAGAATAAATAACTACTGGCTGCTGCTAAAAGGACAAAAACGTTAAATTCAGTTTTTTCATTATCTAATATCTTGATGTTCAATTCTTAAGTCACCTTTTACGAGTACTGCACATCCGGAAAAAAAAACCTCAACAGGTACGATAGAAAAAAATACTTTTTTTACACCTAACTAAAACATAACATCAAGCCTCGTTTCCCGGAAGGAAACTTTAGGCAGACGTGTATCTATAGTACACCCAAATTTCGCCAGTTATATTTAAGTCCAATGTAATAGGGGGCGAGCATATTGCCATCAACCGGGCACAATTCCAGACTCCAGGCCCTCCCGCTCCACGTAGAGCGGGAGAAGTCATTTGATGATTTCAAACCCAAAAAAAAAAATGGCTGCTACTGAGGAATTCCACATGTAAAAATCAAATAACACTTTGTCCGACCCGGTAATCGAACCCCCTCAATAGGGCTTGCGACCACTAGAACAAGGAGGCAGAAGTTGTTTTTTATTACAAATGTAACAACGTCATTGTCGAAAAAAGGTAACAACGTCAGTATATTCTCCCCACATAAAACAAACCCAAAGTAAAACACAATTAGCGAATTCAAAACGTAGCGTTTTAGTAATGCCGACGTATTATCATTGAGACGAGCATCGAATAGGGACTAAATCTAATTACGATCTCTCATTACTGGTTACGATGGAAGAAATCAGCACATTTAAATTGCTATCGATCCCTCCCTCCCCAAGGAGCTATACTGGCTTCGTCTCCTCGAAGGAGTAGATACTGCGAATGTGCCGAGATGAATTTCAAACGATTTAGTAAGAGAAGTGGCGCCTGCTTTTTTTGCTCGCAAGTGTTTTCTAGATTGCGTTCAGAAGTTTTTTTTTTGTTACAATGGAGTTCGTTTGTGTTAGACAGTTGGTGATTAAGTGGCTGACAAGAGGTAAAGCGCTGTCACTGTCAGACTGCATAGAAAAGATAGAGAAGCGCGATGATTTATTGCAAAAAAATGAAGCAATTTATCTATTTACAAAAAATCTATTGATTGGACTTTAAAAATGAATATGTTACTTGTAGAATAATCTGACAAAAAGTCAGAATGATTGCATTTATGTTAGTATGGGTATAAATCGTTAAAATAAATTTTAGAGACATCTTCGTGTTTTTTTTCTATCGTATCAAGTAAGTAATGTTATGTTTTCAAATCACTACTTAGATAGCTTACACCTTGAAGATTATCGTACATTTTTCTAATTTTGTTTACTGCAGTGGATCATATACTTTTAGGCATTATAAATTTCCTGTAGTCCTCTTAAGTAGGTAATTTTGCAGGGACCATTAGTTTTGGTTCAAGTGAACAGGCAAGTTATGGGGTTATATAACCTTATCAACGTTGATTGTCCATATTCAGTTAGAAGTTAGTTTGACCTAGTTCGTCGGCGGCAGAAACTATTCAAGACCTAGTGCCAAGTTCACCAATGAAACTGAACGCGATCAGTACTTTTAAACCGAGTTCAAGAAATGTCAGTGTCAATATTTCATAACAATTTTGACACTGACAGCTCTTGAACGCTTTTTAGATGTGCTGAACGCATTCAGTTTCAGTGTTGAAATCGGCACATAGAGTAATAAGCAGTATTTTTGCGATATCAGCATCAGAATTTGATAGAGATCGCCGTCGACACGTCTAAGGATTGATTTCACCAATGAAACTGTATGCGATCAGCACATAAACTACGTTTGAGAGCTGTCAGTGTCATTGTTTTCTATGGAATATTAACACTGCCAGCTCTAGAACGCGTTTTAGATGTGCTGAACCCTGAAATCAGCACTAAGAGGCAATTGTCCTCATTTCGTGCCTTTAGGTGGTTGAATTCAGGTTTTAGATAATTAAAATTTGATATTACGCAGTGGTTAAACATAAAAAAGATTATTTCTTACATCGGCTGCTTTTCGAACGAATGGGTAAGTTAAGAAAACGGTTATAGAGCATTTCAGAGTATTCTTGGCGACGAACAAAATCTAACTTGGTCATTGTGAATTAACTTAAAAAAACATCCTACACAAGATCGTGGTACCCTCTACAAAATACCAAGGAAATTGTCTTATTTTCGCTCCCAAACGTACAACGTAAACTGTCTTATCTACGTCAAACTAAATAAATGTAATCCCTTGAATGTGAAACAGTAAAATTAGCAAGACAACTTACATCACGTAGCACATAAGTAAATTAGTTAGACGCAAGCTCCCTAGCTAGGCCGAGTGCCAACACCGCTATTGCCGAAGACCGAATTGTTATTCCGAACACGTTTTTACGTCTCTGAGATAACCGCACTTCATTTTTGAAAGGACGATATAAATAGCACCCGGAGGCCGAATAAATTTTAAAAAGCATCTCGCCGAATTACCCGAGCGATTCATTTTTGTTGGCGAATTATTAATATCAGGTTTTTCTTTTTCTGTAAATAGACATTCGTTTCTATTGATATTTGTGTTGCGGTTTTGACTTGGTGACCCATTTCATTTATTGTATTTATTAGGAAAAGTATGTATATAAATTCAATGCGATTTAATTTTATGTCCGTCTAGTTTGACTGTTAATTTTATTTTCCAGAAAAGTCCTTGAAAAAGCCCATCGACATGTTGAGTTAAAAAATTCTAACTCCTGACTGATTTATGAAAAACTTATGACGTATTTTAAAATTTATAGCTGCTTTAGATATCAGCCGTCTGAGCTGAATATGATTATCTTTATTCGCGGTATATCATATCTTTTATGGGTTTCGAAACAAGATTCATGTTTATAGTTCAAACGGATGCACATAGCAGGAAAAATATTGAAAAAAAAATCTAGGCGCCTTTTATGAAAGAACGAATTCTCGTACTTATGAGGTTTCTTTAGATCAATAGAGAAAATAAATACTTTTCACTCAGAATGGATCCTTCTATTGTTAGACCCATACGCACCAAACAGATAACCCGCACACATTCCTTATAATCCGAAAGGTTCCGTATCCGATGCACCCTAACACGTCACTTTTGACAACTCAACAATCATTTTCACGTATCCCTATTGAGTATTGACCTAATAACTCTCCTTCATTGGGCTTTCGGCGTCCATCAGCGTCTCGCCATTATTCGGCGATCTCGATGAGGCGAACGCCGAAAAATAGTCTATTCGTCTATTCACTTTGTTTGCCATCTGTACCCTATATTAATGGTAGTTGCTCTTATCTCCGCGGCACCGACAGGGCCTGAATTCAAAATAGGATGAAATATGTAATATTGAAGTGTTTTTGCGGTGTTTTTTCGGCATGAGCGTTGAAATGCAGAATGTTTTGGATACTGCTTGTTTATTTGTTGTTCGGTTTGTTCGTTTCGTTTTTTTTTTTGTGAAAAAATGTTGTGAAATGGATATTTTTATAAAAGCTTTCGAGCGTTACTTTGAAGCTACGGGCTGTATTAAATGTGTGTATTTTAGTGGTCGAGTGATGTAGCCTACTTTTAATAAAGTTGTTACCAATCCTAGCCAAAGGAGAAAATAATCTGTAAAATAATAGTTTCTGATGATAATGATAAAAACGATATTTTAATTACCCGACTACGGCGAAGCAGAAAGGAGGGTTATGATTTTGGCGGGTATGTATTTTTGTATGTTCATCTGTTCCCTCATACGAGGGCTGCACTAAAAGTATCGGGAATGGAATATTTCCACTGTTCCTGTCATATTAAAATCTTTTTAATTGAAAACTCCTTGGTTTTAAAAATCGAATATCATTTATTTATTTAAAAAAAGATTCTCGGTCTTGTCACAAGGTTTTGTCAAACTTGTTTAGTCGTTGAGAAAATGGAATTGACTCGAGAAAATTCAAGAGCGATTATTTATTATGACTTTCGAAGTGGTTGAAGCAGTGTGTTGACCGGATGATTTCTGCATTTGGTGATGAAGCCCCATCCAAAACCACAATTTATCGCTGGTTTGCTGAATTTCAACGTGGACTTGTCAAGCTCAGTGATGATCCCCGTCAAGGTCGTCCAAAAACTGCAGTCACCCAAGAAAACGTTGATATTGTGCGTAAGCTGATTGAGGAAGATCGACATGTGACATACCGCGAAATTCAGGCAACTTTAGACATTGACATGAGTCAAATACAAATAATCTTGCATGAACAATTAGGTGTAAAAAAGTTGTTTTCCCGATGGATGCCGCATTCGCTCTGTGTAGCGCAAAAACCGGCTCGCGTTATTTGGTGCATCAGAACTCTCGAAAGATTCCACGCAGGATCCTCAAATGCTGTATACAACATCATATCAGGTGACGAATCCTGGATATACGCGTACGAACCCGGAACAAAAAACCAGTCACGCGTTTGGGTGTTCGAAAATGAGTTAAAGTCAACAAAAATTGTTCGTTCACGGAGTGTTGCAAAAAAAATGGTGACCACGTTTGTCTCCAAAACCGGCCATGTTACGACTATTCCTCTTGAGGGACAAAGAACGGGTAATGCAGAATGGTATGCTAGCATTTGTTTGTTGCCACAGGTCGCTTCTGAACTCCGTAAAGAGAACTGCAACCGCCGCATCATCCTCCATCACGACAATGCGAGTTCTCCCACCGCACACAGAACAAAAGAGTTTTAAGAGCAAGAAACATAGAATTATTAGACCATCCGCCGACCAGCCCCAACCTAAGCCCTAATGATTTCTATACTTTCCCTAAAATAAAGAATATATTTCGTGGACAGAGATTTTCATCACCTGAAGAAGCTGTGGACGCCTACAAAACGGCCATTTTGGAGACCCCAATATCCGAATGGAATGGTTGCTTCAATGATTGGTTCCATCGTATGGAAAAATGTGTCAAATTTCGCGGAGAATACTTCGAAAAGCAATAAATACATTTTTTAAATAGTAATGTTGTGTCACTTCCTTAATTCCCGAAATTTTCAGTGCCGCCCTCGTAACTTCTAAACTAAATATCATAATTTGACAAATGTGATATTGTTGGAAGCATCGATCGTCCGCTGGATATAGGCTATATGACGCATTTGATCATGAACTAAAAATTAATTATCCACGGCTTTACCCTTTTTTTGTACCTGCGTGTTATTGGGTTTTTCTATAACAGCCCGGAGTCTGGAGTTGTGCCCGGTTGATGGCAATAGGCTCGCCCCCTATTACATGGGACTTAAACACAACTCGCGAAATGTGGGTGTACTATAGGTACACCTCTGCCTAACCTTTCTGGGATTACAAGCGTGATTTTTTTGTAGTCGGGTTTTATTCATAAACAAAATATATCAAGTCAAACAAGATGTTTTGCCTTGCCTTGATGTGTGTCAATTGCCTTAGAACTTCACATTTCCTTAAGTAGAAGAATCCTAGCCAGATGCTACCAGCTTTAACACAAGTCTAAATATTTCCAATAGATTTATATTTCCAAGAAAAACTGCATGCAGTTGCAAGTGCGGTTGTATATTTGCTTTAAAAGCTTACCCATCCCAAGAGGCTGTATACCTACCAATGTAAACACGGATCGTATCCTGAAATCCTCCGATCCTCTTCGCGGGATTTCGCTCTGTAACATACACATTGCAGTTTATGTTGTTACGTGAGCTCCGACCAACGGAGATAAGTAAGCAAGCTACGTAATACAGACAAAAATGTCATGCATGTGTGCTGAATTTTAAATTTTAGTACATAGTTTTTTTTTAATGAGATATGAGAACGGTTTGAGTGAGCTGAGGCAGCCTTTGAAGAATCTTAGTCTCTACAATCCTGGAATTTTAATTAGATGTTCGTTTGATAACTACTATTAAACTATTTAAGGGGTTCGGTAAATAAAAAAGAAAAACGTGTGGAGTCGGTCTCCTCGTCAGGAACGTAGTTCCTTGTGCTTTTTCTTCAACTCCGAATGTAGTTGACTTCACTATCGGCTATCCGAAACTCCGGCCCCGAAAACCATGAAAACGTTACCCATGACGAAAACATTGAAAATTTTTACAGCGCCATCTTGGATTTTCATTTGGCCTCACTATAGGCTTTAGCACACTAAAAAACCATGCAAGCGATGCTCATCATAAAAATTTTAAAATGTTCACATCTCCATCTTGGATTTTAATTTTGTCCTCACTATCGGCACATTATAAAAAACCATGATGAAATAAGTGTAAAGTTTTTGCAGCCTCCATCTTCGATTTCCATTTTAACTTCACTTTCGACTTTACCACCCTAGAAAATAATGTAAACTATCTCTCTCTCTCTTTCTCTTGCATAATAGCATAATCAGCCTATCATGTTTCCACTGCTGGGACACAGGCCTCCTCTCTGTGAGAGGGAGTGGGCCGTAATCCACCACGCGGGCCCAGTGCGGGTTGGTAGATGTCACATGTCTTCGAATTTTGGTTCTAAGACATGCCGGTTTCCTCACGATGTTTTCCTTCACCGTTTTGAGAGCAGTGGTGATGAAATAATTTACACAAAGTAAAGCGCCTGTCTGGGTTCGAACCTACGACCAACAACTCGTAAGTCGCAGCCGTTACCAATGGGCTCCCACTGCTCTTTCTCTTACTAATATATAATATAAAAAGTCGCAGCCTGCATTTTCATTATTTCAATCCAAGATGGAGGGAGCATAACGCTTTTTATAATCATAAGGCTAGGCAGATATTAAATTGCGTCAACTAACATGACATTAAAAAAGATAAAACTTTACCGTACTTAATGTACTGCTCTCATTTGTAAATCCTTAATTGCTATTAAAGGCTAGCCTTTATGGAAAAAATGTATGGGACGTAACTAGATAATTTTATTGATGATATTCCTCTCCATGTTGTTTGCTTTCAAAGAGGAATTAGGTGGTTCCTGCATATTTACAGCTTTAAACGATGCCTCGGCGCAAATTTCACCAAATGAAACTGATCGCGATCAGCACATCTAAAACGCGTTCAGAGTTGTCAGTGTCAATATTTCACAGAAAAAATGACGCTTTCAACTCTTAAACGTAGATAGTATATGTGGTTACGTGTTTACGTATTTCATTGGTGAAATTTGCCCTTAATCTGCAAGATGTTGGTGGCATCAAATCAGAGAGTGGACTTTAATAACTGTCTGACTACTTGAAAAGTGTGCTTGTTTTGAACTTATTAGTTGCTGTCGGGTTTTAAGGTGTATTCAATGTTTTTTTAGGCATTCATTAATTTGTCATTATGTCATTTTGCATAGATGACATAATGAAAAATAAATGAATGGGCCTTACTTGAATGTTACTTGCTGAAGTTAGTAAGTAGAGTTAGTTTGGCGATCTCTTGATAATATAAGTTTGCTGTTCGGTTTGAATCCTTTAAAGGAATGATGCAATCTACATGGAACTTTTATTCATGTATTTATTTTGATAATGGCCGGTCCCGTTGAATTCATAACCACTCCACATCGAGTGTTGTATGTGTTGTACCTACCTCGTCAGTTGCCTCATCAATCAACTATCAATCTAAGTTTCAATTTGCATTTTGAACCATATCAATTATCGTTCCATACGATATATGTATCCAAAAACTGTATAACGCCACCGAACGAGGTTGTATGTGATTTGCAACAGCTATGTCAGTGAATATTGAATTTTATTTACTTCTTTTGGTACACACAGTGGGTGCCTATTATGTGCACAACTTTTTAAGTACCTAATGTGTATTTAGTACATACATGTTCAGTACTATCATCAGAGGTATATAGAAGTTAATAGGTAAAAGCAGCATTAAGGTATAGGACAGAATATATTTGCATTGTATAATCTCAATCTCCTTAGTATGAAGGGATATGAGGAACAGGGTGTAAAGTTCACTCATACTCTTTGAAAAGGGAGGATCCTCCGACCAGATGGATGTCGTATCTGGTGGGCAACTGCCCGACGATTGATGTCGGGAAGTTGTATATATGCAAGCAGCGCGGTAAACTCTGATTGCGCGATGCAGGATTAGTGTGACGTCAGTGTGATGCGTTGTTCGCATGTAGCGGTGTAGATGCCGCCACATGTATTATATAAATGCATAGCACAGGTGTGAGGACTATGGGGCTACCATTTACCGGGTAATGTCATACATTGACTTGAATTTGCCTGCGGCGGCTGATAGTAAGTCATGCTCACTCAAATGTCTCGCTGACGGTGGGTATCTTGGATCATTTAACTCCCTTCAAAATGGTTGAGCTAAATGGTGCTGATCCATGCGTCATGTTCGTAAACGGGCGCTGTCAGTTGGGACTGGTCATCTCTTAGCCACGTTTTATTTATACTGCTGAATTGTTATTTTTTTAAGTTTTTTCCATAACATTAACAAAGAAAACATACCAATCTTTGAGTTGATCAAGCAACTTAGTAAAATCCTCCCATTTACCCCCTTCAGGGGAGAATTTTCGAAAAACCCTGCTACACTGTATTCTTTATTTTTGGTCTTAAGTATAAGTAATGAGTTTCAAGTTAATCGGACCACGCGTTTAAATTATTCCATACAAACTTTGCTACTTAGATATGACAAGGAATAAGATTTTTTATACAAATAAAATCCCCCTTTTCACCCCTTAAAGGTCGAATTTCCAAAAACCCCTTCTTAGTGGATACCTACGTCATAATGACTATTAGTGTGCCGAATTTCAACCCTATCCGTTCGGTGGTTTGAGCTATGCGTTGGTAGATCACCCAGTCAGTAACAGTTCCCTTTAAAATATTTAGATTTATTGTTTGCTTCGCCATTTTTGTTAGAGCGAGATAGTTAATACAAAACAGCGCGACAGACACAATGCGACGCATCACGCGACTAGCCCTAACTTTTTTTTTTTTTTTTTGTGTATGGCATCTCGTAGTTGACCTTGAGAGGTCGTGACTACTTAACCGGACTATCCTGTGGCTGCCTTAAGCGGACTCAAAGCCTCCAGCCAGGGGCGTAAAACTACTTATATTATTAAGCGAACGCTCGCTAAGGGCACCCCCTGTGGGGTACGGACCTCGGCTTAGGGCGTCGCTGACGGGAGGACAGCAAGATGGGACAGGCTGGATCAAATTTAGTTGATTATTATTAATCAGGGAATTTAAAGCTACAGGCTCAGCTACGGCGCGGGCTGGCACTTCGTCGAGCAAGGGTCGGGGGGGACAATTACGTCGGGATCTTCGCGAGGAACCTCGGCGGCGAGGTCGGAATGTCGGTCTGTGTTTGTGCACTGTACTGGTGGCCCTACTGCTCTCCTGAATGAGAGTTATGTGGTCATCGGGATCGGTGAGGACATGCTTGGGACGGCGGACTTGACTAATGGAGGAGGGAATATAACTAGCGGCTTTCACAACCAGAGGGTTGCGGTGATTCGCGGCGGTCTCGAAGAAACGCTTTGAAATGCGTTTCATGAACTGACGGATAGTGGGAATCCTGAGGTCTACATGGAGGATTTCGTTGCGAACGTACCAGGGGGAGCCTGTTAACCTACGGAGGAACTTGTTCTGGAGGGTCTGCATTCTATGGAAGCGAACGGGCTTGGCGTGTGCGAAGACTGCACTGGCATAGGTCATGATCGGACGGATGCACGCTGTGTAGATACGCAATTTGCACTTAAGTGACAATTTGCTACGTGCGTTGAGGACGAAGTGGAGTCTACCTAGAGCGAAGGCGGCGCGCGAACGAGCCGCCTTAATGTGCTCTGAAAACGAAAGGTGTTCGTCGAGAACTACACCAAGATATTTGGCTCGCTTCTCCCAAGGGATCGGCTTGCCGAACATGGTGATCGGTCGAGGGGGGCAGGGGGTATGACGCGGCTTCGAGAATAGAACCGCTTGACTTTTGTCGGGATTTACTTCGATTCTCCATTTCCTAAACCAGGCGCCAAGCTTGTTGACTTGGGTTTGGAGAATGCGAGATATCGAGTCTGGATCGCGGCCGGTGTAGTAAATGGCCGTGTCGTCTGCGAACAGAGCCAGCTGTGCCTTGCTGCACTTGGGCATATCGCTGGTGAATAGCGTGAATGCTAGGGGAGAGATCACAGAGCCCTGAGGGACTCCTGCGCGAATAGGGTGGGGGGAGGATAGCGCTCCTTCGATGAGATAACGGAAGGTGCGATTCGACAAAAAGTCCCGTAAGATGAGCACGAGACGATCTGGCACACCGAGTTGGTACAGCTTATATAATAAGCCGTTGTGCCAGACTTTGTCGAACGCTTTCGCTATGTCGAAGAAAACAGCACCGGTCATCAAACCTCGTTGGAAACCGAAGTTGATGTGTTCGACTATACGGTGGACCTGTTGTACGCACGAGTGTTGGGTTCTAAAACCAAACTGTTCGTTGGGGATGAGGCCCTTTGTCTCGGCGTAGTCTCTGAGGCGCTTATAAATAAGCCTCTCATAGATTTTGCCGAGGACATTGAGCAGACTGATGGGGCGGTAACTACTAGGCTCTGACTTTGGCTTGCCGAGCTTCGGGATACCGATGACGGTGGCTTCTTTGAATGCCTGTGGGAAGATGTTGTTGCTCAGAGCACCATTGAAGATGGTGGTCAGTAGCATTATCAGGTGGGCAGGGAAAAGTTGGAATACCCTATTGGTGATTCCATCTGAACCGGGGGCTTTACGAGCCTTAAGACCTTTGATGAGGTCGTGCACTTCGTCGGGCGTGACTGGGGGCAGTGGATACTCTGGGTCTTCGACGGGAGGGAGGGAGGCTCTATGTTCGACTTCAGCGTCGACCTCAGAGAGGTGAGCTTGGTCTACTGGTTGAGAGCTAGGCGAGCATTGGACTTCTAGAGTATCGGCTAGAAGCTCAGCCTTGTCGACATCATCGAAGGCGATGGTCTTGTCGGGACGGATCAGGGGGGGCATGGAGACTATTTCTCCGGATCTGAGCTTCCTCTGGAGTTGCCAGAAGGCTAGGTGGGTGGGCTCTAGTTCGCTCAACATCTTGTCCCAGCCGGCGGTACGCAGCTCCTCTATGCGTGTTCTTACAGTACGCTGTAAGTAACGCATATGGGCTTTGTTCGCGTCGCAGGGGAAGTTGCTGTAGGCACGGACAGCCGCGTTCTTCTCATTCAACAGTTCGCGTACATCGTCCGGCAACTTCCAGCGACGGTCATCCGTCGCTGGAATTTCCCTTGAACAATCGTTCAGGACTGATTGTACGTGAGCTGTGAATGAGTCGATCGCGGCCGTCGTGTCAGCGATAGAGTCAAAATGGTCGGGGATTGGGTCCAAGTGGGGGGACGTGGTGGATTTTAAGCGATCGCTTACTCTCCTCCAGTCCGTTACCACTTTGTTGGGAAGGGGTTGGGTGGAATCGGGCAGACCTATGCGGGGGACCAGTTTCATGACTACTGGACGGTGATCGGAAGCGAGCTCTTGTACCACTTCTATAGAGTCCAACCGTAGTTTGACGTTCTGTAGGAGCGCCACGTCGAGTACATCGGCGGTGTGATTGGGATCGGGGGGAAAATGAGTGGGAGTCATCGGCGCGATGACATCGAAATTCTGAGAGGAGGAGAGGTTGAACAAGTGTCTCCCTCTGGAAGAGGTCCTGGTGCTATTCCAGGAGGGATGTTTGGCGTTGAGATCACCCGCTATGATAACGGAGTCACTCAGGTTAAAAAGGACAGAAAGATCTTCAGTAAGGAGTTGGAAGTTCTCCGAAGTATTAATGGGGGGGAGGTAGGCCGAAACTATGGTGATCGGTTGATGACCTGTCATGCCAAGCCGGCAGCAAGACACTTCTAATCGTGAGAGTGTGGGAGGGTCTATGGGAATGCAGTATAGCTCCTTTTTGTAATAGATAAGGGTACCGCCCTTATGGCAACGCGTCCTGTCATTGCGAACTGTACGATAGTTTGCAATTGACGGATTTCGGTAACTCGGTTTAAGGAACGTTTCCTGAACAAGGAGGATGTCGATGTGATGGTCGCGGAGGAACTCGCTGATTTCAGCGCGTTGTCGCAGGATGCCATTGGCATTGAAATAACCTAACTTTAGGGATCGGGGTTTGGTTCGCGCGAGGATTCCTTTATCCATGATTAGGGTTGGGTTGGTTGTAGCCCTAACGCTTCCTCAATATAATATATACTCGTAAACATTCGGCGGCTAATGCTGTTGCACTCGCACGACTGTGTCGGGTCCTATCTCTGTTCTTGTCTATCGGTAATGGTAATGATGCAACTTTCTGCCTCACACGTGTGTGAGTTTCGTTGCAGGTAGTTGTGCATCGATCCCAGTAGTGCTATTCTGTAACCATCTCACCTTGAAAACTTAGGTGACGTGGGCTGTCAGTGCCACTGATGCTAGGGATTGAACAATACGGGATGACACTGACAGCTCACTCCACGCTAGTCTACACGGAGAGATTTTTACAGAATCCACATGCTGGTTTAGTAATTGAGATGTTGGAACGTACCACAACTACCGCTAATTATGTTTCTATGTTCTATTAGAAAAAAATCGAATTCCAGTAAATTCTAAACTACTCTATTGACTTCAGTTTCCTATTTAGCGCAATAAAAAACAGCTTTCATAATAAATGCCATAAAATATACAAAACATGAAATCAAGTTTCAAGAAATTTACCTATGAAATTAAATTTACCGTTTTTCTTCTGAATCCATTTAGTGATTATATGTATTTCTGGTCTAGGCACCAATGTTGAATGCGGTCTGATTGAAGATAAGGCGCAATTTACTCCAGATTGAGTCATTTTCTATTGGAACGAAGGCTCATAAATGTTCTTTGGGAAATGGCTTTATTATTTAAATTACTTATGTAATGTAGGTATTTAGCTTGTGAATTTCCTTTTGGAAGAAAACGTGTGGTAAGGATTGAAAGTACAGAAAATAATTTTTCGCTTAAATATACAGAGTGTAGACCCATCGTCAACTAGGCATTCTGTACATTAAACTAAGTAACAGCGGATGGAAATAATTTCTGGGAGACAGCTTTTAGTTTTTGTATGAGCTGTTTGCGGTAGTGAGCAATGTAACAAAACATTGAGCTTATGTGTGCATGCAACGGTACAGGGATGTATTAAAGTTGTGTTCATCATCATCATTATCATCATCAGCCAATTGCCGTCCACTACTGAACGTAAGCCTCCCCAAAGAGCGTGAACCATCCCGGTCCTGAGCAGTCCGCATCCATCTGCTGCCAGCCACCTTCTTCAAATCATGGACCCATCGTGCCGCAGGGCTTCACACGTCTGTCTGCTCTATCGACTGTCTGTCCGTCTACAGACATGGCCTGACCACTTCCACTTCAGCATGCTGATTCTACGTGCAATGTCGGTGACTTTAGTTCTCTGGCGAATGACTTCGTTGCGAAAGTTGTGTTATAACATAACAAAATTGTTTTCGTAAAAAAAGTCTGTAAAAGTTGTAACTTTGGCTTCCAATATCTCCGTAACCATAAGGTTCCCGGGAATGGTCCAGTACAAAAAAAATGATTACAATGACGAGGAGTAAAAGTGGCTCTCGGCTTCGTTAAGTGTTTTTTGACACCCGTTGTAGGTAAAAAATTCAAACGAAAATGGATCATCCGTTTTAATTTAATGTTGTGCGATGGTGTTGAAATTTGGAGGGCCTACTACAGGTGAAACTCTGCCTTATTCTTCAGTAAAAACATGCGTGATGTTATGTCTATACATAGGTAACTTAAGAATATCCATTCTTGTTTGGTAGAAAATTTCCTATTGGCCCACCTAATAGTAAGTAGCCACCGCTACTATAAACGCATCAGCGATGCCTGTAATGAAGTATTGCAGAACTGTAGATTCCGACTTTCAGCAACTCGATTCTGTAAAAATCACACAGTCTTCACTGTGTGATTTTTACAGAATCGACTTGCGTGGAGTGAGCTGTCAGTGTCATCCCGTCTTGGTCAACCCCTAGCATCAGTGGCACTGACAGCTCACTCCACGATCACTTCATCTAAGATTTCACGGTGAGATGTAGAATAGCACTACAGGTTGGCAGCGCATTGGCTTGTCTCATGCTGCGATTATCATAAGTTGTTGGTGGCTTATCTTCTTCATATATATGATATAAATATATGAAGAAGATAAGTTGTCACCAACTTATTGATCACAACTTGATTGATATAATCAACTAGCTAGTTGATTATATCAATCAAGCTCCCCGCGGTTTCACCTGCATAAATCTTGATCCCGGGGAAGTATTGGGATAAAAAGTAATCAATGTGTTAATCAAGGTTATAAACTATCTGTGTGCCAAATTTCATCCAAATCCGTACAGTAGTTTTTGCGGTAAAGAGTAACAAATATCCATCAATACTCACAAACTTTCGCGTTTATAATATATTAGTAGGATTGCTCTTCGTTAATTATCAATAGCTCCTCGCTGAAATTCAGAAACGGCTTTACCGATTTATGTTTGTTTTTATTTTGTTCGCTCTAATACAGGAGTGGTTTGAAATAAAATGCATAGCGACGCATTAGCTAGTAACATAAAAAAAAAAAAAACTTTTTTGATATTTACTATACAGGGTGGCGCTTTAGTCACTTGCATCCGTCAAGGTGATGATTCCACACGTAAACAACTTTCGCTATGAATCTGATACGAATTGTAAAAAAAAATACATGCATCGAAATAGTCTATTTTTGTCCAAGTTATTTTTTTCATTAATCGGAGTTTTGTACCGAGAGTTATTTAAAATTACGGGTAGACCTTTGACGGATGCAGGTGGCTACATCGCCACCCTGTATCTTCATGAACGACAATAAAATTGAAAACGAAATTATCCATGTAAATTATAATTACCACACTATAAAGTCGCATTGCGGTTTCATACATAAAGTTACTCTCGGAGCTGTGGTTACCTGTAATTGAGTTTGCATTGCGGGATAAGTTCTCATACAAGATTTAGTTGTAAAAGATTGTAATGTAATGTATATCTCGTTGGTAATCCTCAAATAAATAAATAAAAAGCTGTATAAAAGCTTTCACGTGTCATCAAAAACTTACTGAACATCCATTTCGATACGAAATTTCCTACCCCAAATTGTGAGAGTGCACGGTTCTCTCGGGACACGGCGGGGTCTTGGTTTCCTGCTAGATCACTGTGCTTTAGTGCGTGGGTTTTTTCTTATAGATTTTTGTGTGTTGGTGCACAGTATTTAGAAAAGTGTTCGTTATGGATTGCTGAAAATATAAAGTGCATTGGTTTGAGGCTGTTATTATCGCAGCGGCGGGTGTTCAATGCTATGTTTGTTACTTTAGCTAAACAGCTCGAAATATGGTTATATTAGTTGTTGCCTGCGGCTTCGACCGCGTGGAAAAAATATCCCACGGCAACGTACTACCAGGATAAAAAGTATCCTATGTGTTAATCCAAATCATAAATTATCTGTGTGCCAAATTTCATCCAAATCCGTTCTGTAGTTTTTGCGTGAAAGAGTAACAAACATCCATCCATCCTCACAAAAATTTTCGTTTATAATATCAGTGAGAAGTGAGATTTAGAAAAAAAATTGTAGCACGAAACACGTTGAATCTGTCTTTAGCTTGTTACTGTTCGGTGGTAAAAATTATAGTCCTTTATGACTGCAAAAATACCAGTTCGATACCAGATTGCCTTGTAGCAAAGAGGCGCGCTAATTGGATATTATTAAATAAAGGGCAAAGACTTAATAATATTTAAAAAATAACGTATAATTTTTGAATTTCCATCATGGCTTTCTTTTCTCCGCATACGTCTGTGTGAAAATATTAATTTAAAAGAGTATTATTGTGTTTGTTTTACTTTGATTTCCATCCGTAAGTTACTAATGTTGCAATTCATTAAAATAAGATGGTAATTAGTAGATGTTCAAAGTTCGAACGTGAATTTACTTGTATTAGATTACAAAAATTTAAATTTTTATACGTGATTTGTGGTAACGGAACTAAAAGTAAAAAATACACATTTTATTTATCTCTTTAATAAAAAATCAATAGATAAATTGATTCTTCAAAGTAATGGAAACACTATCTTCTTCTGTTAACGAAGTGGTAAATATACATATGTTTTAAAACTACACGTATTTCGAAATAGTGATTGGTCTAATTACCCAATATACACGTAACATCACACCTGTAATCCTTGAAGGGTTAGGCAGATGTTTACCTAGAGTACACCCGCATTACGACAGTTATGTTTAAGCCCCAATAATATATTGCCATCAACCGGGCACAGATGCAGACTGCTCCTGAGAAATTCAGGAAACATAACATAATTTCTTACTACATATGTAAGTATCTTACCAAACCGACATGACATGATGTATTTTGACATATATTTATGACATTTAGTACTTTCAGCTATAATAAACACACGCACAACTATACTTAATAATTACAATATATTTGACACCTGATGTGTACAACACAATATATCAGTTCTTTAAGACGCACCTATATGATAATATGTATGAACGGGCAGGGGCATTTTGTAGTTTCTGCCTACCTCCATGGAAAAAGCAGTGAGTTTATGTTTTTAAACATATTATAGCTAGGTACGTGTGTTACGGGTTTTATGTCGATTGTCTTGACAAAGTCAAGACATGTAATGAGATTACAGTTTATGTCATTAGTGTGTAGCCAATGTATACGTGGGACACTCAGAAAGTATTGCGAAAATAAAAATAACTGTTCCATAAGTATATTTTTATTAAATCTTTTCATATTACTCGCCTCTAGCCTCTATATAAAATTTCATGCGTCTGAAGAAGTTTTCTAAACACTTTTTCCAGTCGACACCGAAGACACCTCGTTTACAGGCTGCTCGAACGCTGACAGCACATCTTCCGGCGACGAAAATTGTATCCCTTTGAGCAGATTTTTTTTTCGGGAATAAAAAGAAGTCGCACGTTGTTAAGTCAAGGCTGTAAGGAGGGTGACCCAGAAGTTTCACCGGTATGCTGTCCAGGAAGTCCCTCGTTTTGAGCGCGGTGTGCGTAGGCGCGTTGTCGTGGTGGAGGAGTCGCCCGCCGAGCCCTGTGTTTGGTCACTTGTTGCTCACAACACAGAAAACTTCTGCCAAGCATTTGGTAGTATTATAACCATTCAAAATTGATGCTTCTTTGGTTCCGTAAAGGAATTGACACCAAGTAGCCAGTCAAATTGAAAACCTCGCGATCAAAACCTACCCCCCTTTCTAGATCGCTTCACTTTGATAGGCATTGATTCGTTTATTTTATTCGATAAATCCAAGACTCATTACCTGTAATGATGTCGTTAACACGCCGAAACGAGCCTGCTTCATATTTGTTTATCATATCACGGCACCATTCCACCCGGGCCTGCTTCTGAGCATCGGTGAGGTTGTGGGACACCCGGCGTGAAACTATCCTCCTCACGCGAAGATGCACATATAGAATTTTGTAGAGGCTTCCCGATCCAACCTGCAGTATGTGCTGCATCTCTTGATACGTAACTCGCCTATTGTTTGGATTAAAATTTTCAACGCTAGTACGTTTTCTTCCGTAACAGCCGTCAAATGGCAACCACTTCTTTCTTCATCCCCCAAAGTTAGGTCGACCGCGCTTGAATTTGTTATACGAACGATACAAGGTTGCTTCAAAAGGGTCTTCATCCATGAATGCCATTTGCCGGATCGTACTATTCGTCCGGTTTCAGGCGACACTTGAAATCGTAAAAAATCATAGCGCGAAAATGTTCCCGGCGCAGATCCATTTTTTATTGAGACACGATTGTTTAAATTAGCTCGCAAACTACGTGGAGGAAAATTTTGAAATTGGAACGTACCTATTTTACTTACAAATAATCATATTTTCAAAATAGGCTATAACTGGCTAGTTATCTCATCCATAAAAACTTTTTTCGCAATACTTTCTGAGTGGCCTGGTATATAGATTCTTGTGGCTCGCATCCCTTAGAGCATTTCGCATCCTGAATGTTTTCTTGTGGTTCCTTGTGGTGTTACGAAGACCTTTGGCTTTGTTTCTGGATATCTGTTGTTGCTGCTCTCCCGATAGACCCCGGCGCTCACGGACTTTGCATCTTTTCATTTTGATTTACCTTGGCTACTCGATTTAGAACAACAGATTTTTGCCATTTTTAATAGAGAACTGACGCTGCACTAACTGTGGTATAGCAACGCTTCGCTTAAGGTGCCATTTGTTGAATTTGCATGAAATTCAATCTGTTATAACTCAGTGGATTAGCCCGTGATGGAAGACTTATAACATTTTCAATGACGTCTTCAACAAAGGGTGTAGGATGTAGGGCGTATTTGTTTATACTTATGTTGGTTTTTATTTTATTTTAGGTAACTACGTCTGATCATGTGTGGCATTCTTGATAGTTAGTGGCTAGGCAGACAGATATTCATATATTACGTTATAACAAACGAACGCGTTTTCTAGAAAATAATAGTCATCATCATCATTCAGCCCAAGAAGTCCACTGCTAGACATAGGTAGGCACCTCGCAGGAATTTCCTGTATGCGAGAAGCACAGGACCGATCTATGTGATACCTATAGATTATTGTATACACGTGGTTAAAAATGATTTTAAGGAAATTATATTTTTGTGTCCCACCCACTGCAGGGCTCCTCGTACAGGGAAGGCATGAGTATTGCTCGCTTGCTCAACACAGGTTGGCGATTTCAGACTTATATTAACTGTAAGTCCAGGTTTCCTCGCAATGTTTTTCATTCATCGATGTCAGTAAACTTAACACTACATATGAATTGTAAAATGTCACACTGGTACTTGCCAAGAATTTAACGCACAACCTCGTGCATGAGAAGTGAGGCCATAACCCATAGACTAACATGACAATGTACAAGCTTATTGTATTAAACGTCTAAAAATTCCAACAAAGTATTAACCTAAAATGTATTATATCTTGGCACCACCGAGTTCTGGACTAATAAAATATTAACAGGACTATTAAATACAAATATTCCTTCATATCAGATATTGTTTTACTTATGTCCATGCTGGACCAAACTTGTATGGGAGCGTTACCATATACCATTGCATAATCCATTGCGCAACCACGTTATCTCCGAGGGAATGTATGAAAAATGTTCAGTGAAAAAGTCTGGTTAAAATAAATAGGTTCCCGGACAGTCGCTGTGGTTCTGTTCTATGTACTTGTATCAAGTAGACTATGTACTTTAATGGTCGGGGATGTACGATGTACCTACCAGGTATTATAAAATACATTATCAGTGGTGGACTGGTGTTTTTTTACTGCATATGGGCGCTTATTGCATTTGTTTTGGCACTGTTGTTCTGTTTTAGGACCCATAAAACTCGTTGTTTAAAATGTAGTTTTTTCTGGGTCTCTTTTCGTTGTAAGTTGACGAAAGTTCACTTTGGATTCTATAGAAATGTCGTGGGGGCGTCAACTAAATCAAAATGTTAAGCTAATGTTAATTAATGTTGAGCTAATTAATAATGATCAGATTCATATTGAATTAAGAAAAAAGGAAAAGGTTTTTGATTTATTACAAAAACTTGCAAAAAAAAATATCTGCATAAATAATCTAATTAAGTGTGTATTAGAAATAAAAAGCAAAGAAAGAAAAAAACGTTTATTTGCGGTAAACAGTGATTGAACACAAACACCAAAAAGAACAAGTTGAGTTACGTTTCATCGCTTTCAATTAAACCTTTCCAGTAAAGTAAAAAGTAATAAATGTTTATGAATTGTGGAGCGATTTTCAGCAAATTGCTCAATTAAATGCTCACCAGTGATATTTAATTGGTCATTAATTGAATCAGAAATATTAATATTTGATTTCAAAGAAAGGAACGGTGTTTTAATTTGATAAGTGCTACGTTTCGTGTGTTTTCCGGAAAACAATATAATACTTATAAGGGCTTTGCTCACCATGGACGATAACAGAATCCATCGTGAAAAATTCGAAGACATGTTAGATCCAGCAACCTGCAATAGGCCCGCGTGGTGGATTATGGCCACTACATGTCACAGAAAAAGGCGGTCTGTGTCCCAGCAGTGGGAACATTATATGCTGATTATGAACTATTGAGGGTCTTCTATATTGGAGTTCGGACTTGCCCGTTCTTCTCTATAGGAACCTACTACTCTTTGGAATGGACAACTGGCTTCATCTCACTGACTGACCGACTCCTTGACAGTTCAAAAATTCCTGTTTGTGTTTAATTGAAACAAACGCTTTGAGTTTCAATTCGTAGATGTCGTTAAAGGCGGCCAGCTGGATGACCAATACCTTGGCTATTGTCTATGGTCATCAATCCGCCTGACGACCAAAATCCTATCGGTTATTCCTTTTTCGCCCATTTTAGTGGTCTTTGAGAACAAGAATAACTACCGCACCACCACCACGGTTTTCTTCTGTCACTGCTTTATGGATTTGTAAGCCCACAAAAAGATGTAATTGTACAGCTAGTTGTTTTAATTTTAAAAAAACCTGACACGGGTTAAAAATATAAAACTGGTAAACAATGCTTTGCACAAGTTTGTAATAAAATTTAATGATACAAAGGCAAAGTTATGTAAAATGCTACAACAAATTTTCTAGACCAGAAGAAAGGCAAGCGGACAGCGACACAAATTGAATATTATCTTCATTATCATCTTTCCTGACTTCTTTGAGTACAAAGTGTTTATCTACGAAACTACAAACGTGTCCTATTGTATACATAATCGCTTAGGCGCGGTTAATCCCAAAGGGGAAATTGTCCCTTGATACGCTTCCCCTTATTCAAGACTCGAGAGGCCTGTTACGAGAGGAAATAATGAAAAAAAGGCAAGGAAACTCCATTTAGATGATAAGGTATGCTCAACGTGGCGACTTTCCTAATAATGGCGGTTGATAGCCACTTTTTGTAGCAAACAACAGCGAGTGACGAAATGAATTCGTGAGATGAATGGAAGAGGATTGATTGTTCTAGTTGCAATGGTTAATATGCGGAGAGTTTGTTAGATAGGGCCGCCTCTGTTGTGTAAACTGACGTTGTGACAAACCATGTTTAGTTTCTGGATAGTTATGGGTTGAAAAGTTTTATTTAGAGCCCTTTGAATGGAATGAAGCTTCGCTTACGGTCTCTTCGGAAATAATACCAGATATGTAAAGATTAACCACCTTTTACACATCAGCTATATTGGTATGTGATATATAGGTTTGATACAGTAGATTCGGATCATTTGATGATTCTGTGATAGCAAACTAACAGGCTGTTCATATTTGCTTGTCTTCCAAAATATGAATACAACTAAGATCTTTTCTTCTTTAAGAAATTCTTATTGCAGCAAAGCATTGTAAATTTTATGGATAGTTGCTGATCTGTGACTTCGCGTCATACAAAGAGGTCCCATCAAATGCGCTCTTTTGAGAACGAGTAAACAACGCTTGTTAACATCAAACTGCCTCTTTAGAATAATTGGTCGCCATTCTCTTTGGGGAAAGTTTTAAATTATAGAGGATTAAGGAATCAAAGATTAAGTCAAAACTTGGAGAAATCAAATCGAGTGCCATTTTTAGTTGACATTCATGATTTTGATTAATATGGTCGAAATTAATTGGACAAACTTTTAGATTTGAGTTTAGTCACAATACAGCAAGATTTCTGGTTTTAATTTGAATAACTGATGTCCATCTTTCACAGTCTGATTACTTTAGTTAATCAACTGTTATTAAGTAAAGACTTATGTAAGAAACTGTTTTAGTTCTTAACTTATGTAATAGGAACCTACGTCTTATATTGAAGTAGCTTTCAAAGATAAACTAAGCTTAAAGTGTACGCTGCCAATGCGTAAGCTACGTATTTATATAGGTAACCGTGCTTTGAAGAAATTACGATTTCAGAGAACAACTGAAATAGATATATTCTAAGTCAAAACCTCGTGATTTCCTCGACTTGACTCAACCTCACCAAGGTTGTTAATTTTCATAGTTGTAATTTAACTCCTCATCTCAAAACAGTTTCCTTATTCGAGGTAAGTTTGAGTTAGGAACCAACTGTCAAATATAAGGCACGTCGGTTATACCTTGAGGTAGTCAACAAGGAAGTTTTAGTTTATTGAATATTGACGTATTCGTGACGTATCACCTTGACTCACACTCATTCGAGGGACTTCATAATTTCCTTTTAATCTGACGACTATGAATACCGATTTTGAGGGTCTTCCGAGGCATGCCTTGAGGTCTCCTCGACAAAGTTGTGAGTCGAGTAGCTTCTGAGGTTACGACATAGAATAAGGGTGTTAGACTTAGTTAATCTGATACATACTCTTTACCGTTAACCTTATCGCAAATGTAAATTTGTGAACGATTGTGCTAAGATTCTGCATTCGACTGTTTTTGGGGAATGGTATCTCGCAGGGCAACCTAGGAAGTTGTCAGCTATTTAACCAGTACTTCCTGTGGGTGCCTTGAACTGCGGGCCATGAATGTTTTTTTCCTGCCCCAGATGACCTAAAACTTGTATCTACTCTGCTTAACCCAAGCTGGTGTCATAATATGCTATAATTATATTCTTTTCCATTGTTCACAGGTGGTTGAAGACTGGAAGTTCATGTCCATGGTCTTGGATCGCTTCTTCCTCTGGCTGTTCACCATCGCCTGCTTCGTAGGTACCTTCGGCATAATTTTCCAGTCGCCCTCGCTGTACGATACCAGGGTACCAGTGGACCAGCAGATCTCTTCTATTCCTATGAAGAAGAATAACTTCTTTTACCCCAAAGATGTTGAGACTATTGGCATTATTAGCTAGATTGTTGAGTTTTGTTATGTTAAAAGTTTATGCAACTTTATTTAAGGGTCTCACCATCACCGAATTCATTTGGCCGATAATTTTTTACTAATTCTGTTCGTGCCTATTCGGAGATGACGAAATAGACCTTTTAACGGGATATTTTTTCAATTACCCTGTATTATGTTTTGTGTTCCAATATTTCTAATATTGCAGGTAATCATTAATTGGGTGTAAACGCTGGTTGATATTACATAATGTCATTTCTAGGAATATTCCCAATTTATTCTTTGTTTTTTTCTAAGCAAAAACATTCCAGGAATTGGAATCATCAGGATATGATGAAAATTATGTATTTTATCAAGACAATAGTATTACTCAAACAAATTATCGCTTACTTTTAAGGTTTTAGGTATATTATTTGCACTACAAATGTAGTGATAAGTAAAGGCTTCTACAAACAGGCGCGACACACGACGCGAATCGCGCGCTACTCAAAGGCACCGCTGTACGAGCCTTAAAGTGTGTTTTTCTTTGCTTGTCTCATATGGTAAAACAATGGGCAACTGGGTCTGGACAATGAGCGCTAGTGTCCCCTAAATTGAAACTACGTGGGACACTCAGAAAGTTTTGCGAAAATTTTGTTCTTTACAAAGTAGTCTCCACTAGCCTCAAGTTTTGCGAAATTAAAAATAAATTCTCTATGGTAAATATTTTTATTTAATCTCTACAAAGTACTCTCCACTAGCCTCTATGCAAAGTTTCAGGAGTTTGAACCAGTTTTTGAAACACTTTTTCCAGTCAGCCGTAGACACCTCGTTTACAGCCTGCTCGAACGATGACAGCGGCTGTCTTCCGGCGACGAAAATGTTATCCCTTTGATCTGATTTTTTATTTTCGCGAATAAAAAGAAGTCACACTGTGTTAGGTCAGGCCTGTAAGGAGGGTGACCCAGGAGGTTGACAGGCGTGCTGTCCAGAAAGTCCCCCGTTTTGAGCGCGGTGTGCGAAGACGCGTTGTCGTGATGGAGTAGTAACCCGCAGAGCCATGTTTGGTTGCTTGTTACCTCACAAAAGAGAAAACTTCTGCAAAGCATTTGGTAGTATACCATTCAGCGTTGATGCTTCTTTGGTTCCGTACTGGAATTGACAACAAGTAGCCAGTGAAATTTAAAAAGTTTGCGATCACCATCTTACCCCCGCTTCTAGATCGCTTCACTTTGGTAGGCGTTTATTCGTTTTGAAACACCCAAACCGTCGACAAGCGCTTCGTTTCTGAATCGTATTGATAAATCCAAGACTCATCACGTTTAATGATGTCGAGGCTGCTTCAAATTTGTTTATTATAATTATCCGGGCCTGCTTCTGAGCATCGGTGAGGTTGTGCGGCACCCAGCGTGAAACTATCCTCCTCACACGAAGATGCACATGTAGAATGGAGGATTCATGGAGGCTTCCCGATCCAACCTGCAGTATGTGCTGAATCTCTTGATACGTAACTCGCCTATTGTCTTGGATGAAAATTTTCACTTCTAACACGTTTTCTTCCGTAACTCGTCAAAGGGCGACCACTTCTTTCTGCATCCGCCAAAGTTAGTCGATCGCGCTTGAATTCTTTATACCAACGATACACGGTTGCCTTCGAAGGGCCTTCATCCATTAATGCCATTTGAAGTCTATCGTATAGTACGATAGACTTCAAATGGTTTCGTCCGGTTTCAGGCGACACTTGATATCCTAAAATTTAAAAAAAATGCGTAGGGAAATTTTGAAATTGGAAAGTACCTGTTTTTAATTACAAATAATTATATTTTCAAAATAGACTATAACTGACCAGTCGTACATAAAAGCATTTTTTTTGCAATACTTTCTGAGTGGCCTGGTGAGACTTGAGAGACAATTCTCATTTAAAAAGGACATTTATAAATAAATGCACTGACTCTGTTTGTATATTGCTGAGACAATGTCCGTTAAGTTTAATTGTCTTGTTCATTTTACATATTAGTTAAAATCTAATAGTATTTTATTAAAAATAATGTTATATTAGCCCAATTAGTTTTAGAAATAAAAACTAAATGTTTTATTTTTCTGTAACATAAGTAGCACAATTTTTGACTTATTGAAATCCACTTGTAAATAATGAAACTACATTTTTAATAACGGATTTTTTCTATACTTCTAAAACGTATGTTGTACGAAACTAGATAAATAAATGAAAAATAGTAATAAAGCATTATACAAAACAGTAAGGTAAATCAAAAGAACTGTTGAAACTTTAAAAACTTGTAATATAAAAATGCTAGCAAATTAGCTAAAATACCTTATAATAGCCATAAAAATTAATGAATCAAATTTAACACGTTTACTTTGATTGGTGTGATAGACAGAAAATATCCTACATTAAATAATAATAATAAGTACAATGATAATAAAAGTTCAAACGAGGTTATACACGCTCCGCAAGTGGCACGTTCTTCAATCTTGTCTCTTTTTCTCTCGCTCACGATAATTAAAACATGGCATTCTACTTCGACGTGTCATCTAAGTCCAAGTACGCACGGACGTAAAAATATCTCCGCTGGATATTTTCGCTCACTGGATCTTCAACGCACTGCTTAGCGCCGAGAGTTGAAAATCCAACAGTGTGTGTTCGACGCACTGTTGATGCGACGCAATGCACTCAGTTGATTCTCAATGCTCGGTTCAACATCGAGAGTTAAAAATCCAGTGCATTAACGAACGTGGTCTAATAGCGTGACATTGTGCCATTTTTGAACATCAAAGGTTTTGGTAGGTAACCTATTTACATTCTGTAATATAATTGAAAACGTAGATATAAATAAGACAACATGTATTTTTATTTAAATGCTGACAGTAAGATCACGCATATTTAATACTTACATACTTATTAATAAAATATAGTAACATAGTTATATATAAATGATAAGTTTAATAAAGGATTAGTAATAAAGGAATATTTAACTAAGTTTTTATTAAATTATTTGATACGTGTGGCAGATTGTTAATAGGTATTCCATTGTTTATAAAATGATTTCCTTAAATAATTAAATTATTACGGCGTCGTTACTGTAAAATGAAAAAAAAAAACCATGAAACTAGATGTTGTGTGTTCTGTTCTGGAAAATATTGGTCGTTTTTTTTATTTTATATTTAACTATACTGTGGCTTGGCACATTCTTATATGCAAATGGAAATGATTTTTAAAACAAAATTAACACCCTACTGTGTAAACCATAAGGAATTTTAACAATAAGTAAGTTATGTAGACCTAAGTAATTATATTAAATACAATATATTTTAATGTAACGGCTGTGAATGATAAGTTTTAAATATTATAAACTGACAAGTTTAACAAATGAATGTAAAACATGTGTAATGTGACGTACATTGTTATTAACATATAGTTTAGAGCCTAATAAACGATTATTATAATATTCAGCTGTTTTACTATAATTATATAAATCAATCTGCATAGCTTATGTCCAACTATTTTGAGGTCAGCTTCCAGACTAACCGGATGCCAGTGGGCCTAGTGTTGCTTTTATTTTAACCGTATCGATTTTACGCATTGACCGCGTTCGTCGCTCGGATTGGCCCTTGGCAATCGGAGCGCAACGATCGAATGGCGAAGGGCCAATCGGAGCGCCGAACGCGGTCGATGCGTAAAGTCGGAATGGTTAAAAGAAACTCACACTAGGGCCTCAGATACCAGTATTTTACATGGAGCGACAGCCTATGTGACCTTCACAACCCAGTTACTGAGTAATACATCCCTTGGTAAGACTTTCGGATTTCGGGCTACCCGTAACGACTGTCAAAGTTCTACGAATGCCAGCCAGAACCAACTGCTTAACGTGACACGAACGGGTGTCGGTATGTAATGCATTGGTTTGACTATAATTTTGTAACCATCCTTTATTTATCTACATTTATCCGAAACAAAAAAGGATTGGTTTCTTTCGCTTTACGGGCTTAGTGTTAATTTAAAGAATATAGACTTCCTATATACCGATGAGACGTTATCAGAATAATAAATAGTACCTACTGATGACACATCTGTACGTCGATTCTGTAAAAATCTCACGGTGAAGACATTCGTGGAGCTGTCAGTCATCCCGTCTTGGTCAATCCCTAGCATCAGTGGCACTGACAGCTCACTCCATGCTCACTTCACCTAAGTGTTCACGGCGAGATGATTACAGAATAGCACTACTATTATATCTATCCATATCTCATTACAATTTGCCAGTCTGTTGTATGATGATAAAATACGATTCGCGACCTTAAAAAGTATGTATTTACAGAATTATAACCATCAAAAGTCATCAATATTACTCTTTAAGACCAAGTGAAAGACCCAATTGAAAGACTATTTCACGAAATCTTGACATTTGAGGATTATACTAACATAAGGAGTCGTATTACTGATTATAATTCTGTAAATACGTATTAATGTGTTATGGTGACGATTCGTACTTTAATCAACATACAACCTTATGATTTGTAAATTGCAAAAATCGTTGGAAAATTGGAATTTCGCGGCCTACCCGACCATTAAGTACCTCTACAACAGAAAACAAGGTGTTTTCTGCTACCCTTAACCAAAGAAGTCGACAGCAATAGTACATAGTCACTACGACAAACAAGCAAAAGCAAAGACAGACAGGCAGGTAACTAATGGCCCTATAGTTAAACGCGCAAAGAAAAAAAAATGTTTCAGAACCCTAGAAATAGTAACTTATTTCGAAAAAGGTGACCGCGTCCTTCTACGAGACAATAAGCTGGCTTCTGGCCAGGGATGTTCGCAGATGCGCATGTGGATTGCTTTTAAGAAACAATGCGTGAAAGGTGAGCTTCCCGGGTGCGGAGGGTGTGTCTTTCTTAAACATGGTTGCGAGTCGCCTGGACTGTGTATACGTGGTTCAATGTTGTGCCGTCTGCCATGGGCTATCGCAACGGTGAGCAACGGTGACCAACCGTTATTTATTGTACTGTTTTCCTTGTTTTTGTTTAGGGCCTAGTAACATACTCGGGAGTTTTACTAACGATCCTGGTGAGTCTTGATTACTCCAATAAAGAAAAAATCAATTCTATTCTATCAACAAAGTTTTGCAGCACACGTAGTTAGTTTTAGTTTTCCACCATATAAACGGGTTTTGTCGACGGGAGAATAGACAAAAAAAGAGAAATCATTTTGTCTTATCTTCCGACGACCAAATTTGGCCATGCCTGTAGCAGAGAAATGCAAAAACAGTTGCTGTTTCTAAATTCCTTTATTGGGAGTGGGGGAGTTGTACAAGCTTGGTGATGTAATCGAACAGGCTGGTGGGGCAGAGGTCGATGTACTTGTCACAGTCACCGCGGTGCCCGTCCGCCTCCGCCTCGTAGTACTCGTCTTCCAGACCTTCTTCCTTAGATGATGAGGGCCTGGAAAGATGAGAGATGTGGTTGGAAACTTTTGTATTGGCACTTGAACAACAAGGCAGTTTACAGTTAGTATATAGTTTTTTTTTTTGTTTATGTTTACCATTACGCAATCCCTATGTTGTCTTTGGTCCCTGGCCTGGCCCTGACATCAATCAATTGATAAAATATAAAAATTTCAATTGGTTTGTGCAGAAATAAACCAATTTTCGTTTTTTTTAAGAAAATTCAGGAGTGGTATGTACTTTGAAAATGAAGGTTGGTACTGCTCGCTGGGCTTATTCTGAGACTCGTCGGACGTTATCTTTTGTGGTGGTCCACTGGACGATTGTTCAGAAAAGTTGAGGAAAACACTTGACTTTGAGGTTAAGATACATTTTTATCCAGTGTGTGGTTTTTCAACGTTATAAAAATAGAAGTTGGGAACCGGTTCGGCATAGATAAGGATAGAAACGATTGTCATAGTAGAAAAAAGTCTTCTTGCACAACAGTTGGTAAGTAATAATAAAGGAAGAAAAAAATATGAATGATGGTGGTTCGTTAGTAAGTACAATTTGAATGAGGTATCCAATCTTACTCCAAAGTTCTGACACTTTTATCTTTAGAGACATCATGTTCAGTTTCCTCATGATTGCGTTAAAAAAACGGAAAAGATTGTCGTTTTTTCACGAATTTATCCACCCGTGATAATTTGATTTTTGGTTTATTTAAATCACATAATTCCTGAGCGAGACACTTAGATATATTTGTAAGAACAGAATTGTGTTAATATTATCATTTACGTTACTTTCGTCCATTTCGTTTACGATTTTTTTTAATAAACTGAGTTTGGAATTGAGTGTTTGTTCACTGAAGCCTAATTCCTAATGACGAGTTTGTCAACATCAAAACATAGTGTTCTTTCCAACAGTTGTATGTAAGTTGATAGATTTGCCATACTAAATCTGCTTAAAGCTCACCAGGTCAAGACCATTGCAACGTTTGTAATTTAGTAGACTTTTTCACTAACGCGTACGCTCACGTAATTAAATGCCGAAACAAAAGCTCGCTGTTATATTTTCAACGATCAATCCCAGCGCCGAAAGTAAAAAATCCAACGGTGCGCTTTTATATAGCTGTCACGTGGCAGGATTTTCTCTCACAATAGTTTTCAACGCTCTGCTTAGCGCCGAGAGTTCAAAATCCAACAGTGTTTTTTTTTCGACTGTGTGAAAATCAAGTGCGCGATAAAATCCGGCAGCGATTTTTTCCGTCCGTGTATACGTGAGCGTAGTTATTTTAATTTATTTTTGTTTTAAATGAAATTATTATTAATGTCTGTTGGTGAATGCATTATATCCTTTGTGCCTGTATTTATATATTATTTGTGTTCTGAATGTGGGAATACCTAACTTCCTGAAATAAATGTTTATTTAATTAAATTAAATTTAGTGTAATTAAAAACGGGCATCAGGTCCCTGGGCTTAGCTTGGCATATAAAACAAGTAACGATCAGTGAGTATTACGAATTGTTTCATAATCGGGCATAATGTCAGTGCTGAACTTACGTGAAAATGATGTGCATGATGTGTCCAAGAATGCCGTTGTGGTGTAGTGGGGTCTCAGCTGCTTCACAGATGTTACGTAGCATGCATTCTCTGCCCTTCATGCCATATCTGGAATTTTGAGTTCGCAGTTATATTTAGCAAATTACAATGAACTTGCGACGCTTCTTGCTTGTGTCACGCCGCATCACGTCGTGACGAGATACCGATGTAGCAGGATAATGAAAACAAACAATTTTTATCATTGCAACATCGATTGGTTCTACGCATGGAATTAGTATTACTACCTATATTGATTTGAAGTCCACTTATTTTATTGTTGTATGTTTAGTTTCTTGAAATTAAGTTTTTTAACAAAAATAAAATGTTTTTCTTTGGCGTGCAGCACATTAAAATGCAGAATTAGTGGCACTTATTATACTCAGTATATAATCAGCACATTTAACAAAATGGGCGCCGCAGTCTCAATTCGACAAAGCGAAGGTTGATATTGTAACGATCACCATAAAACCCATGATATTGATAATCACCAACTTTGGGAAATTAACTGGCGATTAGAGTAATTATATAGCGTAAGTTTGATATTGCAACTACCTAGATTTCGGTAATCACCATAATTGGCAAAGAGACTGGTTATTACACCTCCGCCACAGTATTTCTCGCGACCGCCGAAAAGAACTTCGTTTCAATGTAAATAGTAGTTTAAAACTGATTATTTTCATTATTATTTTGTTGGTTAATAAAATGATGACAAAAATAAGTTTAATAATGAATTTGCCATGTTATTTTGGAGTTTATTTTATTGAATCATAATTTTGTCTACTCTTCTCGTCGTCTAAATCGAGGACGATTAAATTAGAGAAAATCGGTGATTTTCTCATGTTGAATTGTCAAATTTCGAGATAACTTCGGTACCATGTTACTCTACTCGATCTGTCAAACTTGATGTTTTCTCGTTAATGTTAAGGACATTGAATGGATGACAGATCTAGTCGAGTATTTTGTATGGCAGCGCTGTCAGAAAACGAGTGAAGTGACAGATATAGACGCGACGAGTAAACGTGAGAGCGAGTAATTGTCGCGTGTGTTATTTTAGCCCTGATGGCGTGTAACTCATGGCTTAGACTGTGTTTGGCCACACGATGTCGTGTTTTTGTTCCAAGCCCCTAAGTAGGTAAAGGTAACCTGTTTTCATCAGTACGGCTGCCGGTTCCTTTACGAAGGACAATGGATGATATATTGTGCAGTGTTGTGCACCTGCTAAACGTTGTGAGAATACTAGAAACTATATCATATTGAATAAAAATACTCACTCTTGAAATCTATTCTCCAACACTGTGTAAGTCAATTCTCTTGATATACTACGACTTTGTCTAGAGGTTACAATCTGGAATTTATAAAATAAAAGTGAATACACTCGGATGAACGACTTAGGTATGTCTGTTCACAAATCAATTCTCTCGTCATGTACTCAGTCCTAACTTAGTCTGACTATCTGGGATTTCTCTCATCACGTGTGCATTCAGCCTATCGCAGTACACTTTTGATTATTGGCCTCTCCCAAAACCAGGTTCTCTGTCATCTGCAGCCAGTGTGACTGGGTCTCGTGTAGGCAAGGTCATACCAGAATAGGTTTTGCTAGTCAGTCAGTTTAGTTCGATGAAGTATATAAAATGTTGAATAATCAGGCTTATTGGTTCTACTTACAGGAAGATTTGGGAACAGCACTTCATCGATTTCCGTGATATTGGTCAGGGAGCTGTAGTTCGACTCGAAGTTGTAGGACACGAAAACGTTCTTGTTTGGTATGTCGATCGGCACAGCTATGGCCAGGAAAGTCTGAAAATGAAGGAAGTGACAATTAAATATCTATCTAATCTTTTATGATCAATATTTTCTTAATTACTAGTACCCCAATTCTTTTGCTCGTCTGTGGAAGTCATTCTGCTTCGAAGCAGTTTTCCTGGGTTTTGGTTTGAAGGGTATGAGATCAGAGTGGCAATTTCCGTATTCTTAAGAAAGTTCGCATTCTAATCTTAGTCCATCTATCTGCCAAAAATACAATCAATTTACTTTCATTTTAGACAATGATTGTCGCTGAGATGAGAAGGCGACTTGAATTTGAACCTTTTTACCACGGGAATTGGCTTCATTACGGTCAGCTTTGTCTTTGGGATGGCAACGCATCAGTGAGGCTTGCGGCGTTGATAGGAATCAGGTTGAATGAGTTTCAGGGGATATGGAAATGAATCGAAGTTAAAAAACATAGGTAACAAGATATCTTACCCCGTAAAGACTTGTTGGTGGGAATATGAGTGCTCTTTTATGCTTCGAATTTGCTGAAGTAATGGTAACTATGAGGAACCTGAAAGAATTAAGTCAAATGTTTCTAAAGCATAAGAAAAACTTTAACTTTGATTGGTTGCTAGGCGAAGTTACTATTTATACATTTCAGTAACGACAAAACAAAAGTATGTTATCGTTCGCTGTTTGTTAAAACGTTGTCCAAGAAAAAAGTAAAGTAATAATAAAACAATCAGATAATAAAAAAAAACATCAGTTAAAAAAAAGTTAGTAAAAGTACTTACAATGTAAACAAAATCTTGATACACTTCATTTTGACCAATACCATGGCATATGGCAAAGTGGTATTTATGTAGTATGTACACACAAACAGGGCTACGTATACACTGGAACTAATATTTTTCAGATGCGCAGGCGACTCAAACTGTTCCACATTTTACTCAATTATCGGGTACTCGCTAAATTACAGTGCAATACTTTCGAGAATGGAGACTTCCACGAATTGTTAATGAGTTTTATTTTGCTGGTAGTTCATGTGTATTCGGATAGACTTTAAATTTTAAAAGACATAATTTTTCGATCAATCGATAAGCAAATCAAAGGAAAATATCTTGAGTAAGTCGACATGTGGGTAAGAACCAGAACCTCGATGACATTGATTTGACCTACAGGCCACTCCTGCTCATGGTCAGGAGGCCTGTGTCTGTGCCTGAGTCCCAGCAGTAGGAGCATTAGGTATAAGTTGATTATGATGATTTATCGTCCATATGGACAATGCATGTGATCAAAATTAACAGTTAAATCTACTGCACTGTCAGTCCCGTTATGTGACGATAGTAGTCAGAAGGGACCGTGTAAAGGTTCTAATTGACCCAGAACACAAGGAAAGTGACCCAGAATGTGTAGCGTCAATAGGTTGTCATAGCAACTAAATGTTATCGACGAGTAGGTACGCTTTCTTTGACTTCCAGTGTTTAGAAAATCACGCATGGATAAATTTGTGGATTTCATCAACTTTTTGTTTCGACTTTACTCGTACCTATTGTGACTATGTAGGTATTAATTTAATGGAAAAGTGGTGCATTACGGCCCACTCCTTCTCACAGAGAGTATGCCTGTGTCCCAGAAGTGGGAACCTTAATGATTGATTATGGTATGCTTATGATAAAATGCAATATGCGACCGTTCTTAAAAATACGGCAACAGTCCCTTTGTAGGCTTATAATCATGACGTAACTGTTAGCCGGTAAACGCTACATATTAAGAATAGTACCTTCTTAGTGTCTTCCAAGAAAAGTTGGTCTCAAAAAACTTGTAAAAAGGTGAAGAGCTGTACATCAATTTTATTCATAGCTCCAACATCGCCAATGTTGGTCCAAATATTCAAACGTAGAGTAAAATTAATCTCAACTGTGAGTCACAAATTGGCTTCACGTCGACTTGACAGATGTAATCGTGGAATTTACGTGACAATGAGGGCTGTTTACACGCGTTTAGCTGTAATAGAGGCATTAGTCATGTAGGTGACATCTCATAAAGGATTCTGGATTTAAAATTACGTCATGGTTTTGATAAGATCGTTTATTGCGTAACACACTCACGATCCTACTGTTATTCACTTTAACAATTCCACAATATTCATCGTGTAATTTCCGTTGTAAGTCAGAGGATTTTTTTAACTTATGAAGCAATGGATTACGAATTACCTACAAAATCCTTCGAGTTGTGAGAGAAATTATGTTACGCAATTGGGGTGCGGATGAAGGTTCATCTTTGTGAAAGTTTATAGGTATTGCTCTTAATCTGCCTAGATTTTCCCAATTTTGGTGGGGTTGGTTTCTAGTCTAACCAGCTGAATACCAGTATTTTCATAATAATCATAATCATAGCGATTTATTTATTTGCAAACATGGGTCAGAGATACATAGATGTTTTTTTCTTATAATAAAAATTTCTCCATATTTTACAATCACATGGGTTTAAAAATAGCGTTAATCAATTCCAAATATCAATAATGTCAGCTAAATTCAATAAATCACAATTGTAAAAATCTATGAATAAATGTTGAAAATAAATAAATTAATAATAAACAAATATTATTCTGCTCCCCAGCCACAACTTCAACACATTTAGATCAAACCCTTTGGAAAACCCTTTCAAATTAAAAAAATTCTACCCCTGTTTTAAAGAGAGTTCCCCGGGGCGCAAGGCGGTCTGTTGCTTTAAGTTTGACGCGATGTCTCCGCCTTGCGACCCAGGAGAATTCTTATAACGCCTGGGAGCAACTACTCACCTTCCCTTATAGGATTCTGCATGTCAAAAAGATTTGGCAACTAAAAAAACATTGACAAACCTAATTAAAGACAACTGTAACAATTCGACTACCATTTTAGATCCAAAATTACCTTTCCACAGTAACCTTTCACAAAGAGGGTTATGTTCACATGTAGAATCCAAATTAAGTGTAGGTGACATCAGGGGAGCGGCCAGGCTACTTTTCAGTAGCGATGTGGTGGCGCCCTACTCTCCAGAAACGCTTTCAGCCCTGGATAGCAAACATCCAGCGCCTGCGGATGGTCTCACCTTTCCCGACCCACCCCTCCCTCCCGGTCCGGATTCAACTCCATTAAATTTTACTGCCCCCCAGTTGATTGCAGCCGTAGGCTCCTTCCGAAGTGGTTCCGCCGGTGGCCTCGACGGCCTGACTCCTCAGCATTTAAAAGATTTATTGAGCTCAGGCGCCGGGGAAGCTGGTGAGTCGCTTTTGAAGGAGCTTGCAGCTCTTATTAACCTGATGCTCAACGGTGGTGTGAATGATTCCGTCGTCGATGTCTTGTACGGGGCCAACTTATGTGCCCTGCGCAAGAGGGACGGCGGCATTCGTCCCATTGCCGTTGGGTGCACCTACAGGCGTACGGCAGCCAAAATATGCTGCAAATTGTACTGCGAAACTCTAAGCAACAAGTTCCAGCCCCTACAGCTTGGCTTTGGATCCAAAGGGGGCTGCGAGGCTGCCGTACATGCCCTATCTAGTTTTTTAAATTCAAATAAAGGTGAGGTTATCCTCAAGGTTGACATTAAGAACGCCTTCAACTCCGTTAACAGGGACACTTTGTTGGCTGAAATTTATGCTTTTATGTGGCAGTGCTACAGGAAACCATCAAAATTATTATATAAAGATAAGGTTTTGGAATCTGCAGTCGGATGCCAACAAGGTGATCCTCTTGGGCCAGTCATTTTCAGTTTGGCTATTCATCCCATAATACAACAACTAAATTCAAAATTCAATGTCTGGTATTTAGATGATGGAACACTAGGAGGTGACGTAGACACTGTTCTATAAGATCTTCAATTACTAAAGCAGCAATTCCAATCCATCGGCCTCGAACTCAACAACTCAAAATGCGAAATTTACCTTTGTGACAATACCGACAGACAATCGACCATACAGAAATTCAATTCATTAGCCCCAGATATTCAAATTTTGGAAAAAAGTTCACTACATCTCCTAGGTTCCCCAATTTTAGAAAACAGCTTTTCACAATTCTTCGACGAAAAAATTAAACATTTTAACGATATTTCGGAGAGACTTTCTAAAATTAATTTACATTCGGCATTCACCCTTATCAGATATTGCTGTTTCGGTCCAAATTTTATGTATTTTCTCCGCTCTTCCTCTTTATGGAAGCAGTCACACCTTTTAGAAAAAATCGATCATATTATTCGAAATACTCTAACATCCATTTTAAATGTGGCATTGGACGACCGTGCGTGGCTGCAAGCCACACTACCCATTCGTTTTGGTGGGGTCGGCGTCCGCAAAATTTCCAGTGTAAGCCTACCGGCGTTCCTGTCCTCGGTCCATAGCACCGAAAAGTTAACCACAAGAATCTTAGCCCGTTCTCAGGTTGACTCTGAAGTGCCGTGTTTGACCGATGCGGTGTACGCCTGGAAAGTGGCTTGCCCGGACACGGTTCTGCCCGAGAACCCGTCTTCCCAGAGACAGTGGGATGAGCCGCTCTGCAGGTTGGTACGAAATAATCTTATTAATACGTCCACCAATACTGCCGAGCGTGCCCGCCTGCTGGCTGTGGGTGAATGGGAGTCGGGCCTCTGGCTTCAGGCGCTACCGTCATCCAACATAGGCACTTTGCTCTGCGACTCCACATTCCGGCTCGCTACTTGTTTGCGTCTGGGCGCTCCTTGCGGGGCTCCGCATCGCTGTCAACGCGGTGAAGCAGTCAACTGCCTCGGACACCATGGCCTTTCCTGCAGCAAGAGCGCTGGTCGTATGGCACGGCACGCCAGCATTAATGACATCATCCGTCGGGCTCTTGTCACCGCCGGGGTGCCAGCTGTTTTAGAACCCAATGGCTTGGCACGTGACGATGGGAAGAGGCCAGATGGAATGACCATAATGCCTTGGAAGTTGGGTAGGCCTTTGGTGTGGGATGCAACCTGTGTCGACACCCTCGCGCCATCCCATCTTCCTAGCACGGCGGGCTGTGCCGGGGCGGCTGCTGCAGGAGCAGAAAACCTCAAACGGCGCAAATATAACAACCTTATTGGGAGCTATATGTTTGAACCGTTTGGGGTTGAAACACTAGGTCCTTGGGTTCAGAGTGCTCATCAGTTATTTCGGGACATCGCCAAACGCTTGGTCGACACTTCTCGTGACCAGAGGGCTGGCCAATTTTTTGCCCAAAGGATAAGCATTGCCATCCAACGTGGCAATGCTGCCAGCCTTTTGGGTACTTGTCCCGTTGACAGCGATGCGGACGTATTTTTTGATGCCCTATGAGCTCTATCCCTCTTTTTTTTTGTATACATTTGTACATTACATATTTATTTTAGTGTTAGCTTGTATGTTATAATTTAGATTTTAAAACAAAATTAAACATACTTACTATCGTTACATTATAAAAACTTTTTTTTTAAAGCTTTTGTACCCATTTCTTGTTTTATTAACGATTACATGCTATTTCGTCAAAAAAAAAAAAAAAAAAAACAATACATCCCCAACAGTTAAATTCAGAATAATCAATATTAATTAAGTTCATCACCCTCTGCGGTTTTCGCAGCATCGCGATGCTGCCGGCCGTCAGATCAGATGCCCACACCGGGGCCCCGTACAGGGCCATGGATCGCACGACTCCTAGATGCAACCTCTTCCAGGCGGTGCTCGGGCCCCCCAGATTGGGAAGCAGCGTTGCGAGCGCGCCCGCCGCGCCCATCAACTTGGGCGTCAGCCGCCAAAACTGGGGGCCGAAGTCCCACCGGCTGTCAAGCACCAATCCCAGGTACTTCACGGTAGACTCAACTAGAAATGGCGATTTTTATCGAAGAAACATCGATTTTTGAATCGATTAGAATTGTAAGCTGATGTATCGATTCACAAAAAAATCGAGGTCTAAAAGATCGATTTCAACAAAATCGATTTTTTTTCAAGTTGCATTTCTACTGTAAATATAAATCCATTTTATGAAAAACAAAAAAGACCATAATAAATGATCTCTCATCAGCAATTTTTTTTTTTTGGTTCGGGTAATTCGATAATAACAATTATTTTATTCCCATATCAAAGTCAGATCAGGTATGAAAGAAGACATTTATTTTCAAAATGTATTTATTACATGAGATAGTTGCCCAATGCTTCATATCGAAACTTTTAAAAAACAAAAGTCTGTCAAGTATACTGGGAATCCCAGTATACTTGATATCCCAGTCTGGGATTCAAGCGGTTCTGCTCATCACTTGCGATGTTGCCGGCAACTGAAGAAAGACGCTCACAAGGAACAGATGATCCCACGATACTCATATAAATCATGGCTATTGAGTGGGTCGTGATACATAGTTTTTTCTAAATCAAAAAATCTAAATCAATGATTTTATTTCACATAACCTACATGGGCACTTATGAAACGTCAGAAACTAGGTGCACCGTTCCAATTGGTCATTCCCGATGGAGAAGAGCCGGCAAGAAACTCCACGGTATAGTTCCTGCCAGTACAGTATAGGATCATACTTCAGGTGCAGAACTGCCTGTGATAAATAGTGCTTCAATTCTTCGTTTATGCCCTGATTTTCCAGTGCAATATAGAGCATACAGCCAACTCGAGTTTCAACCCTTTAACCGACAACATCGTAATATTTCGGATACATTGAACTAATTGTAAATAATTTTATGGTTTTATAACAATATAAAAAATCGATTGGCGATTTTCAATGGTGAAATATCGATTCACTGGATCGACTCAATACTGCATAACGATAAAAAAAATCGATATTTTGGGCCTGAAAAATCGATCCTTCGATTAATTGATCCCAGATCACCATCCCTAGACTCAACAGTCGATGTGTGATGTGTGATCCCGGCGGCGGTGCCCGCCGTGGACCGTGAAAGGCCACGGCCTCCTCCAGGCCCAGGCCGCGTATGCGGCCCACCACTTGTGAGACTGCAGCCATCGCCAGCAACGCTGCCTCCCTGTGCGAGCTCAAAAACTAAAATAGGGCGTAGAAAAATTCCTTCGCATCGCATCCCTTGTAGCATAATAAAATTCTATAACCATCAGAAAATTCGTTTCAAAATCAGTTGCAGACATACATTATTACGTATCTGCATTTTCCAGTGCAATATAGAGCATACAGCCAACTCGAGTTTCAACCCTTTAACCGACAACATCGTAATATTTCGGATACATTGAACTAATTGTAAATAATTTTATGGTTTTATAACAATATAAAAAATCGATTGGCGATTTTCAATGGTGAAATATCGATTCACTGGATCGACTCAATACTGCATAACGATAAAAAAAATCGATATTTTGGGCCTGAAAAATCGATCCTTCGATTAATTGATCCCAGATCACCATCCCTAGACTCAACAGTCGATGTGTGATGTGTGATCCCGGCGGCGGTGCCCGCCGTGGACCGTGAAAGGCCACGGCCTCCTCCAGGCCCAGGCCGCGTATGCGGCCCACCACTTGTGAGACTGCAGCCATCGCCAGCAACGCTGCCTCCCTGTGCGAGCTCAAAAACTAAAATAGGGCGTAGAAAAATTCCTTCGCATCGCATCCCTTGTAGCATAATAAAATTCTATAACCATCAGAAAATTCGTTTCAAAATCAGTTGCAGACATACATTATTACGTATCTGCATGTTTCCACCATTGCCCAAGCTATTCCTTCCATACAGCAAAGCAAACTACTCCCAAATACGAAGGAGATGAAAATTTTGAAGTGCTTTGTGTGTTCACACAAGTTTTCACAACAATATCTTCCCCGGTCCCAATATGAAAGCTCCTCAATATAATCTACATATTATAGCGTTTTTCTTCAAATGTCAAAACCACATATGATTTTCCTTTCTTTCCTTTTTCTATATATTTTTATGTAGAACATCGTCAATTTGAGATTTGGTCCCGACGAATAATTGTGCATTTTAATTTTTTTTTAAACTTTCAAGGTTAGTCAGAAAGATTTGGTAAAAGTGGGGTTTATGGGTTCTCGGCAAAGAATAACTATTAAAAAGAGAAGAATTAAAGATCGAGTATTTTATTTTAATTCCTATCGAAAACGATAGTTTAAATGTTTAACGATTCTTTAAAAATAATGGTAGATATGATGATGGTAATAATATTTGATGATGGTAAAAATACCATCATCAAATATCTACTATTATTTTCTATTGTTAAAACATTAACACAAGTCCTGGTACCCGATTGCAGCAGGCTATGGCCGATCTTGTTCAATTACTGCTTGCTAATTACAATGGGAGCTGTGTGAGTCGATACTGGTAGATAAAACAGGCCCAACCCGAAATGTTTCATTAATTAATCGAATGATTGGTTGAACGGCTATATGAGTGGTTTAATGAGTTTTCATATTGGTTTATCTGGTGCATTAAAGGCAGAAATACAACAACAGTTTTAGAGAAACAAATGTACAGAAACACACGGAAATTCATAATTTAGCTCGTGTTGAACAAAAAGTTTTTCGTTAACTTTGCCTTGAGAAAATTACAAAATAATAGAAGACCTGACAGACGTTATCCTGCCCGAACAGCGCTACCTACCGGGTCCAATTGTGAATCTAAACCATCTGGGGACTCTCTCAAACACTCACATAAAATTTCAACAAAATCGGTCGGGCCGTTTTGGAGCAGTTCATTGACATACACACGCACTGAACAATTAATTTTAGCCCATTGGAACAAAAAAGTTTTCCGTTGAACTTGTATTGATAAAATTACAACCAAAAACAAGAAAATGAAAACGCTAACAAGTCATGCCAGTCAGCATTGCAGCTCGGTATAACTTGCTCAAACAGAAACGACCTACAAACAGCGGTCCAACGAGTTGCCGCGTGCCTCAGCACTCCTTGTTTATACGATACCTAGCTGAAATCAGATGGAAATGAGTGGGCAGTAAAATTGTAGTGGATTTTGCAAAGTTTGTCTTTGAGAGCAAATTTAGTAACGGCTGTAAAAAGCGAAAAAGCTGCTGCAGTCTAAAAGTGGAAAATGTTAAAATTGAAGTTTATAAAGTGGCTCAATAAATTAAGGCCTCCAGCCAGGGCTAAAAACTTAAAACTAAGCGACTACACGCAAAGGGCACCCTCTGTGGGGTACGGACCTCGGGCGTAGGGCTTAGGGCGTCGCTGGGGGAGCAGCAAGGGAAAGGCTGGATCGTTTTTTTTATGAATTTAAAGCTACAGGTACAGTGGCGTGGGTTGGTTTGGGCAAGGGTCGGGTCGGACATGGAATCTGCCGTCGCGGCAAGTCTCGGCCCGGATTTTGTGTTTGTAAACTGGGCTGGTGACCCTACTACTCTCATTGAGAAGGGTTGTTGCGTTGTCGGGAATGGTAAGGGTATGCCTTGGTAGGCGAATCCTACTTATGTGGGAGGTAGTGTTACTGGCAGCCTCCGCAAGCATTGATTGGGGTCCTTAATGGCGCAGTCAAAGAAATGCTTTAAGAGGCGTTTCATGAACTGCTGGACGGTGGGCATTCTGAGATCTAAGTGAAGATTCTCAATGTAGACAAAGAAGGGGGCTACTGAAAACTTTCTGCAGAAACGGTTCTGGAGGGCCTGCATCCCATAGGATGCAGACGACGCACGCATAGGTCATGAGGGGACGGATGACCGCAGTGTGGATGCGCAATTTGCACTTAAGTGACAATTTGCTGCTGGCGGTCAATCCGCAATCGCTTGGGCTCGTTCGAATGCAGGCGGCGCGCGAACGAGCCTCATTAATATGCTGCCTGAAGGTACGGTGGTGGTCAAGGATTACACCTAGCTTGCTTCTCCCACGGGATCGGCTTGCATAGTGATCGGATTGGAGAGAAGGGGAGCTATTAGGCGTGGTCTCTAGAGGAGTACCGCCTGGTTCTTATCGGGGTTGACCTCGATTCGCCATTTCCGGAACCAAGCGCCTAAGACATTTGCAAAAGGTTTGGAGATTGCGAGCGAGTGCGTGTACATGATTTTGAAGTCTGCGAATAGAGCCAACTAAGCCGTTTTACTCTTGGGAATGACGCTGGTCATTGAAGATTAGGGGAGATAACACGTAGACCTGAGGGATTCCCGCGGGAAAGGTGCGAGGGGAGCAGAGTGAACCTCGAAGCGATAGCGGAAAGTGTGATACGACAAAAAGTCTCGTAAGTTGAGTACGAGACGGTCTGGCCCTCCGAGCTGGTTAAGCTTAAGTAATATGCCAGACTTTGTCGAATGTTAATGTCAGCGCTTAAGTGCTTTACGCGGTGGACCCGTTAGATCCACCAACCAACCAACTAGTGGGATCAGACGTGGTTTTGCCGGGCCTGGGGATACTAATAACGGTGGCTTCTTTCCAAATTTGCGGAAAGATGTTGTTGCAATAGACACCGTTGAAGATCATGAGAGGGGCGGGGAGGAGTTTGCACATCTTATTGGTGATACCGTCTGAGTCGGGAGCTTTCCGAGCGCGGAGCCCATTAATGATGTCTTGCAATTCGTCTGGTGTAAGCAAGTAGAATCAACAAAATTTTGAAATCCAAATTGTGACCTTTACTCGTATAAGTGCATTTCAAATCAATGTCAAATATATTTTTTCAAGTGCTGACTATTTTAAAGAACACGTGAATCAAGTGTCTTCTCCTTAACATAAAGAAAGTCGTTATTCGACGATTTCTGAAATGTATGGTTACTTAGCAGTTTAAGATATATTAAAATTATTTAGTAGCTAATAGGTTAGATTGTTATTTGAAAAAAATATCACTGCCTGTGATACTTTATAAAAAGAAAAACTTTAAAAACAATGATGAGTTCTAAAACATTTTGAAGGGCTGTAATAGACTTCTACGATTTAAATTATTTTCACGTCATTATCACGTCACGATTTATCGACACTGGAAAAATCCAAAACATTTCCAATCCACACCTCGCGAATCCAAAATCGTCACCGTAAACGCTATACAAAGCTGTAGGTAACCTACCCGTTCCATATCACATTGTCCAGTCAGCGTAGACAATTTTGTGGTGCGCAAATATTAACATGTGTGACGTCACTGACAACGTCAGACGGTTGGCCCAAATAACGATGTTTTGATTGAGAACGGATTTCGCCGGTGCAGGTGGTAGTGTTTTGTTATTTTTTTTAACTTATGTCTCCTTCCTGAGACATAAGTAATGTTTGTTATTGGTACAGGGTACAGTGATGATGAACTAATGTGCCGCCGTTAAAGTTTTTCAGTTGTCCCAAGCTATGTTTTTGCAACAAGAACATCGAAAAAGATCATTGAGGTCCTATTGTGTCCTGTTATCAGTTTTACCGATTGCGACTATTTAAAAGTACATAACATAACATAACATCACGCCTTGTTTCCCCGAAGGGTTGGGCAGAGGTGTACCTATAGCACACCCACATTTCGCCAGTTATGTTTAAGTCCCATGTAATAGGGGGCGAGCCTATTGCCATCTACCGGGCACAAATCCAGACTTCGGGCTGCTACTGAGAAATTCCAGATAGAAAAACCCAATAACACGTTGCCCGACCTGGGAATCGAACCCAGGACCTCATGCTCAGAAGTAGCGATTGCGACCACTAGACCAACGAGGCAGTTAATTAAAAAGTACACAGCTCACTTAATCCCATAATGGATGATCCATGGCTAGTGAAGAAGAACTTAGTGCGTAGCATAAGTTGTCTGACCAACAGGTCACTAGAACAAAAACGAGATCATTTCAAAGGAAAAACACGTTCCTCGATTGTTTTAATTTATACCTCATTGTCAGCATACAAAGAAATAAATTCTAACAGATTTGAAGGACATTCTTTAGTGTATCTTTTGCACCTCTTATCCAAACCATAGTACTCTGCCTCGTAGAAACTGTCTGATATTTCATCTTCTGAAATTGAAGCTGATGGCCTGCAACGAAATGAATTGATTATTAAATTTTAAATACAATCTAACACTATAACAAATAAATACACGCTGAAATTTTAGTGGGTGTTTTCCGACAAGACGAAGTCTTTTATCCATTTATAAAAATACATATTTACAAAGACTAATTTCCTCTCAACATTTACGAATTGCTTTTTACTTTGTCGGCAGCGCGCGGCGGCGCGGGGCGTGCGTAGTAGTACCTATGTTACGTTTAGTGGATAACTATTGTTTCTCACGCTTTCGAGGTGATGCAATTTTTTTTAATTATTTGAAAACAAAAATTTCATCATAATACATCATCAACAAAAATTTGTCCTAAGTCGTACTATCGAGTCATGGAGTATCATGACTCGATAGTACGACTTAGGACAAATCTTTCCGCCGCGGGAAAACAACCATTAAAATTTCACCGTGCTTAAGTACGAATACATATGGAAAACAAAAACTTTTCTATTGAAAACGAAACCAACTCAATAAAAGGAAAGAGATTCTCAATTAGTTTAGTTCATTTTATAGAGCTAGTCAAAGATTGCTGACAAAGCACACTAGGTCCAGGTTCCCAAAAGGCAGACCACTTAGGCCAGCTTTCACTACGAAACGCTAAATACTTACGTTTTCTATTTTCGTCACTCGTTTTGAAGATGGCAGAGACAGAGAGATGTTTCAAATCTAGCTTTACGCGCATTTGTGGTGTTTGTGGGCTTAAGAAAACTAAGTGGTCAAGCAATCATAACTTATACCTACAGGTTTAAAAACGTGAAATTTGATGGCCGATTTACTGATCATATTTTCAAATCTCGGTGATATTATTAGGAAATAGAAATCATCTACTTACGTAAGAACAAGGTAGATGAGGTCTCCCATAAGTCCATTGTGCAAGAAATGAGCGTGAGCATTCTCGCAGATGAGTCTGAGCAAGCAAGACCGTCCTGGATACCCGTGTCTGAAACAGAAAACATAATCAAATAAGTTAGTTAAACGATTGATTGCTGATTGGTGGAATTAGAGGATGGAAAAAAATGTAAAGCTATTATAAACAATAGTTTCATCGTTAACAGAATGAGTTCTTCAGTTATTATACTGAAGTATGTGTTGTTACTAAATGATAAGATGTATCATGGGATGAAAGTAACTAAGATAGAATACAGCTGTCTGTCGGAAAGGGTAACTGGGAAGAAATGGATTAATTAATCATGTTTGGGTGTCCTAACAGTAATCTGTTGCCCTTATGATTAGTATTTTGTGATTCTATGGGCTGTCCTGTTCCTTATTCCTTAATCGGTTGCAGGACACTGGAAAGAGACACAATTGAAGTTTTATTGTTAATAGGTACGTCTGGGTTGTTTTATATCCCACAAAGTGATAAAAAATAATTGCGAACTGCAATTACTGCAACGGTGCAAGTCCTTATTTTTACTATGTTGGGAGATAGATTAGTTAATTTAGTATAATCCCACGTTGTTTTATTTTATGTATGGTCTCTCGCAGGTCAACCTATAAGGTTGTCGTCTGCTTAAGCGGACTTGCCTGTGGTGCCCTAATAAATTAAGGCCTCCAGCCAGGACTTAAACTTAAATACTAACTAAAACTAAGCGACAACGCTAAGGGCACCCCCTGTGGGGTACGGACCTCGGCTTAGGGCGTCGCTGGAAGAGGGCAGCAAGAGACTAGCTGGATCAGGATTTATTAGATTTTGGGACGAATTTATAGCTACAGGCTCAGCGGCGCGGGCTGGCTCGAGCAAGGGTCGGGAGGGGCGTGGATTTGGGCGTCGCGGCGGGCCTCGGCGGCGAGGACGGTAGGACGGCGATCGGGTTTTGGGCTTATGTAGCGTGCTAGTGGCCTTACTACTCTCCTGGAGGAGGGTAGTGGCGTTGTCGGGGGCGATTAAAGTATGCCTCGGTCGGCGAATACGGCTAATGCGGGAGGGAGTGTAGCGGGCGGCCGCTGAGATCAAGGGGTTTGGGTGTTTTATGCCACAGTCAAAGAAACGCTTCGATAAGCGTTTCATGAACTGGTTTATGGTAGGCATTTTAAGGTCTACGTGGAGATCTATATTACGGACATAGTAGGGGGCACCCGTGACCTTCCTAAGGAAACGGTTCTGGAGGGTCTGCATCTTATGGAGATGACGTGGGTGAGCGTGCGCGAATACAACGCAGGCATAGGTCATGATGGGACGGATGACTGCGGTGTAGATGCGCAGCTTGCATTTAAGTGACAGTTTGCAACGGGCTGTCAGAATAAAGTGGAGTCTACCAAGAGCGAAAGCGGCGCGCGCGCGAACCGCCTTAATATGCTGTTTAAACGTAAGGTTTTGATCGAGGATCACGCCTAGGTATTTGGCTTGCTTCTCCCAAGGGATTGGCCTGCCGTACATAGTGATCGGGCTGGGAAGGGGGGGTGGGACTCGACGACGTCTCGAGAAGAGAACCGCCTGACTCTTATCGGGGTTGTAATCCCACGTTGAAAGAGGATGACCTATTTAGCTGTAACCACCAGATTGCATATGTTAATCTTAAATAGCATTAATGACTTTTAGTTTGAATTCCAAAACAATGTAAGCTCTACTAATACTTCAAAAACAAGCACAATGTATTCGAGACTAGGTTGGCAACAGAATTAGTAGGTGTACCGCTGTTCAGTTAGTTGTTAGTTATTTACAGTTGTTAGTTACAGCGGCATTTAGTTCTGTCGTGTTTTATGAGCTCCTGGTACTTGAAAATTTGTTCGGTGTTGCTTACATTGAAGTTTAGGAGCAATTTTGACGGAATTTAATTTTTTTGTAATAGTGCTGTGAAGTTTTGTAGTGTTATTTAATTGATGATTATAAACAGAATTTTTATGACAGGTTACGTTGCCGTCGCTGCGGTATTTTCAACGATGCGTGATGAACGTCTTTGACCCGTATCTCAAGTCTCTGATAACTTTAGGATACCGATATTGCTCAGTAGTCGATTTGACAGACAGCGGCTGTCTTCCGGCGATGAAAATTTTATCCCTTTGAGCAGATTTTTTATTTTCGGGAATAAAAAGAAGTCACACGGTGCTAGGACAGGGCTGTAAGGAGGGTGACCCAGGAGTTTGACCCAGGAGTTTGACCTAGGAGTTTGACCCAGGAGTTTGACCAGCGTGCTGTCCGGGAAGTCCGTCGTTTTGAGCGCGGTGTGTGAAGGCGCGTTGTCGTAATGGAGCAGTAGCCCCGAAGCCCTGTGTTTGGTCGCTTGTTGCTCACAACAGAGAAAACTTCTGCCAAGCATTTGGTAGTATACCATTCAGCGTTGATGCTTCTTTGGTTCCGTAAAGGAATTAACACCTTCCCCCCGCTTCTAGATCGCTTCACTTTGGGAGGCGTTGATTCGTTTTGAAACACCAAAACCGTGGACTGGCGCTTCGTTTCTGATTCGTATTGATAAATCGGATTTCGATTAGACTCATCACGTGTAATGATGTCATAAACATGCCGAGACGAGCCTGCTTCAAATTTGTTTATCATATCACGGCACCACCCGGGCTTCTGAGCATCTGTGCGGTTGTGCGGCACCCAGCGTGAAACTATCCTCCTCACGCGAATAGAATTTCGTGAAGGCTTCCCGATCTATCCTACAGTATCTGCTGAATCTCTTGATAGGTAACTCGTCTATTGTCTTGGATTCAATTTTTCACTGCTAGCACGTTTTCTTCCGTAACAGCCGTCAAAGGGCGACCATTTCCTTGTGCATCCCCCAAAGTTAGTCGATCGCGCTTGAATTCATTATATCAACGATACACGGTTGCCTTAGAAGGGCCTTCATCCATGAATGCCATTTGAAGTCAATCATACTATTCGTCCGGTTTCAGGCGACACTTGAAATCGTAAAAAATCATATAGCGAAAATGTTCCCGGCGCAGATCCATTATTTATTTAGACAATATATATTTCAAATCAGCTCGCAAACAATGTGGAGGGAAATTTTGAAATTGGAACTTATCTTAACTTACTTTCAAAATAGACTAACTGGTCAGTTTCTCATACATAAAAACTTTTTTCGCAATACTTTGTCAGTGGCCTGGTATTTGGGATACCGTTATCCCAAATACCAGGCCACTCAGAAAGTTTAGAAGAAAAATTCGAGGTTACCTGGTGGTACCTTATGAATACAATAATACTTAGTTGTTAAAACAAGGAAATGAAGACGACTTACTTTTCCAGCATCGATTCTATTAAAGTGTAGATACTGCTTCGGGTCATCACTTCTTTTGGAACTTGAATACTACGACCCCCCCTTTCTCTTGATAGCTAGAACAAAATCAACTCATCAATAATTATGGTTATAATAGTGAATGCCGCTCATGAATTTTTCAATGACTGCCACAAGTCATTGAAAAATCCATGAGCGGCTAAGATCAATCTTATGATGATTTCAAGGGACTTCTTTGATCAGAACCAAACCAAGAAAATCATAAAGTCGTTTAGTCTATCAATTAAGAGCACGTTTTTTTTTTTAACCTAAGTGATGACGTATTCAAATATTTAGTTTTACTAACAGTTTCAATATCCCCAAGTAAAGGTTCGAAGTAGGTAGCATTGTCCACAGTGAAGTAGTTGGCTTCAAAGAACCACGCCACACTCACGTACGTTTCTGGATGTAGTGGTATAGATACTGTTGCAAAAACCTGTGATAGAAGAAATAATTTGATTATTTTGGAGTCTTAATCGGTTGATGTTTTGAAGTTTTAGGAAAACATAATTAAAGCAACTGTTTGTGCAGAAGGCTTGAAGGGGTCTTTCATTCTTTATCAACCTTCAATCAACGCAGACTATCGCAGCAAACTGCTGGACATAGGACTCTCCCTGGCTGCACCACAACACCCCAACACCCTGTCCTCAACCCTTCGCATCCAGTCTGTCCAAGCTACTTTCTTAAGGTCGTCGGCCGCCTAGCCGGAGGACGTCCCACACTATCTACCGCGTATCTACGCATGCCGATACGCGGCCTCCACCCCAGGGCTCCTCTGCTCCACCGGCCATTGGTTCTCCGACAATTATGACCAACCCACATTCACTTCAGTTTGCTAACTCTGCAAGCTATGTCGGTAACTCCGGTTCTTCAAGAGCTGGAGTTACCGACATAGCTTGCAGAGTAAGCATACTTCAAACTTCAACCTTGCTGACTGGCAAATCTTTTTACTATTTTAAGCTATTGGCAAATTTTAGGCTTTGTAGACTCAAAGGTGCATCGGGTTACAAAACCCGTCCTTCCGTCCTTCGCGTCGCCCAGTCAAAAAAAATCATCTCAAATTCATCCGATACAGTCTGTCGCTGCTGCCCTCCTCCAGCGACGCTCACAGTCGGCTAAGGGCGTCGCCCACAGAGGGCGCCCCTAGCATGTAGTCTCTTAGATTTAAAGTTATTTAAGCCCTGGCTGGAGGCCTCAATTTAATGAGACACACACAGGCAAGCCCGGTTGACCTGCGAGATGCAAGTATAAAATAAAATAAACTTGTTGCTTCGAATTTTTGACCATTTCCTAAAATGGTTAAATATCGAATGGGGAAATTGGTTGACAACACTACACTGACCTCCCAAACCTATTAAAACCATAACGAAAAAACATTGAAAAAGCCAATAATTAAAAAAAAATGTTGCTGTGGAGTTTCTTGCGGGCTCTTCTCCGTACGAAACAACCAATTGTAACCGTGCACCTAGCTTTTGAAGTGCCCATGTAGGTTTATGTGAAATAAAATATTTTGAATTTGAATTGCCTTATGTAAGTGGAACTTACGCTGAGTGAAAAAAAAGTCTTAGTCGTAGCCCGGAGTCTGGATTTCTGCCTGGCAGATGGAAATAGGCCCCTCCCGTATTTTATGACGAAACGTGGTTGTACTGTATTAATCACCTGTGTCTAAGGGTAACTACAGTTCGGTGAATGCAGTGATTTTAGCAGTAGTAAGACAGTTAAAACAAGAAATAGCAAGAAAAGCAATATTATTGTAGAATACGCATAATAGGAATACAATATGAGATCAAAGTACTCATAATGGAATAAGACAATTTCTTGTTATTTGGTGAAAAGAAATAAATGTACTAATAAATACTCACGCCCCACTGTGTGGCCGGTGTAAATAATAAATATCGTCTTTGCCTCTTCTTTGTGACGGTCTGTTCACAAATTACACTTAATAACACTACAGTCCTGAAAAAAACACGTGCAATCATTATTTATTTGCTTGTTTTTGTTCTACGAATAAATATTTATATTTCCTGTTATTGGGTAAAACTATCATACCGGTAGAGTTATTTTTAATTCAATGAAGGGAATAGTAGCTATCCCCTTTGGTTGCCGCGGCGATTAGACGACTGTTATATTATTATACCCTTTGGTTCGAACCAATGTTTGTTTATATTATCTTCGCCAATATCTAGGTTAGAATCTATAGGAAAGAAGCAAACTCTTTTATCGTTAACAAGCACTTTTAGGTTAGGTTTATTTATAAACGTTGCATACCAGTACCATAAAATTTATAAATGAAGGCGAAAATTTAACTTCAAAAGATCAATTATATAATCAAATATATAAAAAGATCAACACAACAAACAAGTAACAAAAGATTAGCAAAGTAATCCTCTTCAAGACATAATTTGGGTAACACAACACATTTTACAGATTAACCAAAAAAAAAAACACTCGAAAATATATACTTACACAATCAAATACCCACTGGTCAACATTGTTTCATAAAAGATAAATTTCTCAACAGAACAGACTATATTTTGAAGTCTTAAAGTTACACAAACACTGTCGCATGGTCCCGGCTTCACGAACGCCTGACTACCTGATTTTTTATATTGACCCAAGTAATTTGTCAAATGTCGTCGGCTCTAAATCTCTACGCATATACGTTTAAAATACTTTTTAAGAGGTAAGAAAATAAACTGATGTTGCTTTTGATTTTATGGGAAATATTTAATTGATCTTCTTAAAACTTATTGAACCTCTAATGGGGGTCGCCTTTTTTGATCCTTTAATATTATAGATATGGTAATTTCAATGTTTAAAGTATTACAATTTTACTTTTATTATCCATAATGATATAGATTTAGACCGGTTCTTAAAAATACTTCCTTATAATTTGTCTAGGACCAATATATTATAACAAATAGTGAACCAATATTACAATAATAAAACAAGGATTGAACAATATATGTAGGGTGTTATTTAGTCGTGTGCAACAAAACGACCTATTCATATTAAAATAGTTTAAACCACAATTCGCAAATCGAGTTTCAAATTCCAAATCCCAAAGACTTACAGAAGGAAATTGAGGGATGTCTCTCTTTAATAAAACTTGTTGTTTCGTCCCGTAACTACACGTAATCCTTTGAGTTAATTAAGTGCAGAATCTTGTGATACAAGCCGTTGACGGATCTACTTGAATAATTCACCGGTAACATAGTTACGGTGATAGTTATCAGTGTTCCTGCAAGTTTGTGACCCGCATATGTTTCGTGTTGCGTAAATAGGCTTGCTACTTTAGGTCTATAATTTCATAAGTTGTAGGAAAACTTTTATTGCAGCAGGTAATTAAAGGGCATGTTTGTGCTGAGCTGTATTTAAAAAACATTTCACCTGCATCGCCTGGACTGCCTCGTTGGTCTAGTGGTCGCAAGAGCTACTGCTGAGCATGAGGTTCTGGATTCGATTCCCAGGTCGGGCAAAGTGTCATTGGGTTTTTCTATCTAGTGTTTCTTAGTAGCAGCCCGAAATCTGGATTTGTGCCCGGTTGCTGGCAATAGGCTCGCCCCCTATTACATGGGAATTAAACACAACTGGCGAAAGGTGGGTGTACTACGAGTATAGGTACACCTCTGCCTAACCCTTCTGGGATTGCAGGCGTGATGTTATGTCTTGCATAACCCCCCCAATACTAGTCAATGTTACTCCCTTGCCAATATTTCATATTTCTTACAATTGTTTAATTTCTTTGGTATGGTATCCCTTTGTTTATTTATTTCCTATAACGTAGTGATGGGTTGGCTGTGATCAAGAATCATCATCTCAATAATCCGTGCCACTAGAATGTGCATTCGCGGCACTAGACATAAATTTAAACCAATGGCCAAGTCATTCGACTTTGACGATGGAGCAGCCCTACCTGTTCATGACTGATGTGAATACAGTCGGCGAACTGAGAAGACGTCGGTTGCAATAAATCACGATGGATAAATGAGCTTGTTTAATAAGTTTATTAATTAATACTTTGACAGTACTGTTGTTATTATAGATTGTTTTTAAATATATTTTATAAAATTGTATTTTAAATATTTCTTACTACACTATCGTAGCTATATATCCATATCATATTTCTTACAATTGTTTCATTTTTTTGGTTTAGTTATCCCTTTACTTAAAGCCATCTACTTAAAACTTTCTAGTTACATTCCAGGCTTCTCATTCCTCTTTTTCTTTGATATTTTTTTTTCTTTTTCATTGATATTTGTAGTGTCGAAAATCGAACAATCGTCTACCATCATCATCTTCCTGTCCATATCATTCTTCACACAATCCATCCATCTTTTGTTTGGGTAGACCAAACAAAATATGGATGGATTCCTTTAAAAAAATATACAGTTCATTCATAACATCAAGAATATTCGACAGAAACATGAAAGAAATCAAACAATAAAGTGCCACTTATAATACCTAATCAGATTACCAACGATGTCCTAATTAAACAGATTGTCTTACAATCTACTTGTCTAATTTGAAGGACGAGAAAAATCAGGAGTAATTTAATTACTGCGAACATTACTCACGAAACTCAAATTAGACTGAGGTGTATAATAATTTGGGAGGGAAATGAGATGGACGGAACCGAATGTAGATAAGTAGGTATTATGCATGTACAAAATTGAGGGTAGAAATTAGAGTAGCTGTTGTTGTTCGTAGTAGCATACATTATTGAGAAATGGGAAGTACTCGTATTGTAAAAGACCTGACACAAATTATATTACAGAAACAAGGTATGAAATTCTGTAATTAATAAATCAATAGGCAAATGTAGTATTTCATGATTATAGTTTCACCAATGAAATTCGTAACCTACTAGAAGATAAATAATCATTAATAATTGTAAGTACTAAATAACAAAATGAAAATGCAACATTTTGCACACTATTCAGTCCATATTTAAAACATTTACCTATCCGGATTTAGAAACCAAAATTGTAACCATAAAATATTTAATCATTCAAAACCAATTAAACGGGAACAGAACGCAGGAATTAAAAACCATGATTTCGCAGTAACGCTCCCTCTACCTCTTTCATAACAAAATACGATACGTACTTACAAATGAGGATAAATATCTGTTCAACATATTGCAGCGGTGGTATACAACCGCAGAATCCCATTTTAACCCTTCATTTCAATAAATTGGCCAGCGTAGTATAGAGGGGACTTAACTTTGATGCGGTAGAGAACGGCGGAACCCTGTAGAACTCCGCACACTAGTGTGGGCAAATGTTTGCCGGAAAAATGCACGCGGTAGTGGCAAGTTATAAAAATTAAGAGAAAATTCTAATGTTGAAAGCCGGGTAGATAAAATCGTTATTATAGGTACTGTGTTGTGGTGTTGAGTCGTTTTTGTCTAGTCAATTTGAGTTGGGCACAGACGTTCGGATGGAAGTTTTTGTTAGTGAAGATATTAGTTTTGTTAACTAGTTTCTTTCTATATATCGGAAGTTTGGTTTCTTGATGACGGATTGACGTATTGCCTTTAATTTCTGATGTTCATATAATCTGGTCAAAATTATTTGTTAATTGAATTCAATCTTAATTATTACAATGTGTATAATTATGTATTTCATTATTTTTGAAGTCATACTTGCAATTGTATTTTTTTAGTAATATCTTCAAAGTTTTGCTTATAATGTTATGTGTCTTTATTTGTATTGGGATTTTAACCTGATTAAAATTCTATGTTTATCCAATTAGTTGTAAGTGTCTACATGATAGCAGAAAATAAATGCGTTCATCGAGTAGCTGACAGGACTTTTTAGTTGTAGAGAAAAATGTGATCAATATCTGTTCAATTGCCATGATGTGTGTTTTCTTTAGATAAATATTGTAGTGCTTTAAAAATGTAAACTCCCTTTTCTCTATCAAAATACAGCCTACACTCGTAGAATAGGGTCGTTATGTGTAATGTTTTGTAAATCGAAGATGTAAGTTTTACCTCGACTCCACGTTAGCAAGCATCTGGGTCGTTCGGTACAGGCCAAATCAGAGGGAAAACATAACGGTTCATTAGTCAGACAGTGCCGTAGGCTCTGTGTAAACATTCTAACATTTTATCTTATACAGTATTTACACGCCGACGGTGCCGGTGCGCTCAGAATCGCCGTAAAAACGAAATAGTACGATGTTGCTTGCTTTAATTTTGTTAAATTTGCTTTCCCTTTTTGGAGCGGACGCGGGTAGACAGAGGCGGTACCTCGTGTACCCAGACGGTGGACCAGCCAGAGCACAGGTACGTTCTTCTGTCTTATTAGAACAAATCCATGTAAATTAACATAGCGTACCTGATTTAACTTAAGCAAATGATGTTTTCTTTGCATAACGGATAGGGCTTAACGAAGCAGTGTCTTTTTTGTTCGTGAATTTAAATGCAATTAAGCTTCTGTCTGCATTTTGAAGCGTGCCATGAGAGTTTTTGTTTTTAATTTATTTCTGTTGCAAACGGACATGTCTTTTATGTAACTATACATTCGCATGGTTTCAACTATGTGTTTTGTAACCTACTCCTGCCAAATGTTGTGCTGATTTTTTAAATGAAGATTACCAAATGCTTGTCTTATTTGAATGAGAGTGTTACTTATTGTTTCAGTTCATTAGTTTTGTGTATTTATCTCCATCATTACTCTGATTGTATTAGGATTTTACTGCGTTATTTTCAGAAGGACTCTGACCTTAGTGAAAGATACAATAATACTTTTTATTCTTAAAAATGTAGGACGTTTTTACGTTTCGTATTTACAGAATATCTAAAGTGATAAGTATTTTGTTTGTAAAGACAAGTGATTAAATGAATAGATTTATGGTTTTATACTGTAGTCTTATAAGAAAGCGTACTGATAGGTTTTATATTAGTTGGATTGCATGTAGTTTCACATAAATATCATTCTGAATTTATCACTTAACAGTTTTTATGATTCACAAAAATAGAGTTATAACGGAACTAAGCCGATTTACTAACCTGACCTAAATTAATGTAAATTGATTCTAACTACGGCCAACTTTCTCAAATTTTCAGTTCATCCTCGGTCTCGGTGTTCCAGTTGACCTGAAAGAGCAATCAGTTACCGTTGGTACTGTAATAAAATTCCAGTATGATTTGCCTACAAACAGTACAGAGTATACTAGCAGGATCTACGGATTCGCCAACACAGTCTCCAGAGACATGGACGAAGACAATCCAACTCAAGACGTTTCAAATGAAGTAGATTCAGATGATTCAAGACAAATGAGTGAGACGGAAGGTGTGGTAACAGATGAACCCGAGGGAGACAACGATACATTAGTTGATTTGACTTTTGATGACAGACGGAAGAGGTCTCTAGTTTATTCTGAAGGCGGTGTTCTAATAACGGACAAAACTACTGTTCAGGATGATTTGTCTTTGGATGAGGCAATTAAAAAACAAGAAATGATTGACCAGAATGCTTTGGAAAATGAGGAGGAACCACAAAGAATGAATAGATGGGACTTTTATAAAGTTATAGAGCGTATGGTTGAAAGGTAATAGTTTTCTTTTTTGCTTTTGTAGAGATCGTCCAATTTAAACTGCACGACCGTCCGCAATAAATTATATTATTACAAGCATTTGAAATGTGTATGTGTTACGGCTAAAAGCCGAAGTGCACTTACAACCATGATATAGCCAATTCCGAGTGGTTAAAACTACAAGAAGTTGGGACTTGGGGGCACACCGACTTGGACAGGTTAGGTTCGAAAGGGATGGCGGGGTCTAATAGCAAACAAAGACCCCGACATTCCCTTCGTGGCATTTTTTTTAACCATTCAGACGTAGAAGCTCTGCTAACCGGGCCGCCGTCGGCTACGGTATCAGCCGTAAACAAATAGGATACACCTAAGTTAAACAGCAGCAGTTAGAACAGCCGGCTAAAACTAGGTGTAACCGCACTTCGGCTTTTAGCCGTAACATATTTAATAATCCATGGAAGGGCGTGCCAATTTAAATAAGAAAATCCATCTTAACACTAAAAGAACTAGGTTTTATTTAAAAATCATTTGTTGAAATTATTCTGGTAAATATGTAATTGTGTTAAAGTAGTGTAATTTTATATTCATGTAATTAACATTTAAAAATAATACGTATTAAAGTTAATGAAGATGTTGTATTATTATTTTAAAAAAGAATTCAAGGATAGTTGAAGACGAATTTGTGATTTTTAAATTTCATGAAATCCTTGCTAATTAATAGGAACAATATCACTCTAATATTGAGACTATTTTAACAACACAAATATACAAGTACGATAATCGCTCTTGCTCGGGTTAAAATACATAGCTATAAAAACTTCAAAGAATAACAAAAAATCCAAGCATAAAGTTTATGTTTAAAACTGAACGAGGAAAAATAAAACGGCAAAGTAACCAGCGCTTAGCTCGCACAAATGAAGGAGGAAAAAATACTCTTGAAAATAAAACTTAAATCAAAACATCATTCAGTCCAAGTCTTTTAACAAGAATCGCTATGAAGGTATAATATTTTATTAAGGTTGGCCATTGAAACTTCAGGTACGGGTATTCAGGACGGCCGTGCCTGCTTCGAACAATCTGCGAGGCTGCAGAGGTACCATTCACCCATGAAAACGGCTTGCTCGGCGAAATTGGACATATACTATTCACGTAAGTCACTAACGTTATGAAAGGATTTCGGTACTGCTTTATTTATGAATGATAAATCATTCATTCGGGTGGAGTTGACGGGCTAAGATTGGCGCTTTTTGGTTAAGGAAAATCGTTTAATCTGGCGTTGTATGTTGTTTTCGGGAATTTTTATTTGAAGGGTGTGCAAATGAGGTAGCGCTGTGTGAACTCGGCGCTTTCATTTTTAATGCTTCAAATTTTTTCTGCCTCTGTATTGAGATTTCTATGTTCACCGGATTAGTACTTCGCATTCATTTTCCATTTTTTCTTTTTTTGATTATGTGGTGGTGGTTTTATTATAAGTGAATAAAAGAATCGTTATTCTCATATACAGCTACAACATAATAACTTGAGAGGTTGTAATACTAATAAATAAAGATAAGGAAAAAATAAATTCAAATGTAGAGATGATCTTATCTGTTTGTGAGTACTGTTTATTGAACAAGGTTCGGAGTGAACTTTTCATAATATAAGCACTACTTCATTGCTGCCAATAGATTTGTTAGAAGTAGTCGAAAATGGCAGTTGACTGTTATTGGTTCTGTTTTTACTCCATACGCATATTTTAATTCTGTTATTTGGAAAAAAAAGGAATTTACACGTCAAAAATAAATTATGTTTTAGGACTAGATGTGGTAGGGGTTCCGCATCCGACTACTCTAAGAAGAAACACCTAAAAAAACTCAGGGGTCACAGTTAAAGTCCTAAGAATCTATCTGATCTTGGTTAGGCCTTAAGAGGACCATGCGATTAGTGTCTGAGATGGTTTTTTGAGGAAAGAACCACACAGAAACTACAAGTTCTTACCTTTCTTTTCCACAGGCCATCAACAACAAAAGACTCCCTGTCCCACCACACAGACAATGAGTACCACGCAGCGGAGAGGGTCGGCAGAGAGGTAGGGGTGAGCTGTGATAACCTGTTTCCGGAGTGTGAGGGCTCAGTCCTCAGCACCTTCACTCAGATAGGGGAGGAGACGCTACATAATTTTGGGTTCTTGTAAATGGTAGGGATAAATTGTACAAGGATATGTATGATACATCTCATTGTACAATATTTTCAATTATTTTATTATTGTAAAATACCTGTATTTGACGGAAACAAAGCTTTGTATTGGGACAGCCGTTTTGTCTGTTCACAAAAATAATTTATCAAGTAAAAAAAGAACATTACAGAAAAATTAGTATCGTTGGTTTGTATCACAAACACCAAATTCTGTTTCATTTCATGTTATTGTCAGTGTACGGTATAGTTAGGAAAATTAATTGATAAGCAAATTGACACACTACGCGAATTTGCTGTGTTGGCCAACTGTCGACGAATTTTGAATATGTAGACAATTTAAGTATGTTTGGTATTCAATTTGCTTACCAATTAATTTTATTGACTTCACACGGAAACATATTTTATATTCGCTCATGGAAAGCAAAGTTTCAAACGATTATGTTCGAAATACATTACTAACAAAATTACTGAAAAGATATTTGTTATTTTACAATATATTTCAACAAATAGACGTAATGCTATGTTGTGTCTAGAACAGAAGAATGTTCGGAATTTTGGTGTTTTGCTTTCTGATACAAAAATAAATATGAATTATGTTGTTACTACGAAGTTAATACAGTTTTATAACATTTTAGCACTTATGATTTAGGGGATTTATATGTTACCATAATACCGACATAAAATGATTAATAACGTACTTCCAAATGTCGACCTAATGATGCTTGACGGTTGGAATATCATGTATTTATTTTATTTTCCAGATAAAATGTTGAAAAAGTTTTGTTTTATTTGGTCGTTCTTGATGGAATTACAAAGCCCGTCCTTCAAAAGATAACCTTCAAGTACACACAAGTACACCAAGTTTTACTAACAAAAACTTTGTGCATTCAAAAATATATGTTGTATACGGCAAACAATTGACAGATATAGAATCGTAATATGTTAATTATGTCTTATTGTACTCGTAGTTACAACCAGCGTATTGTCGATTATTTTGAAAGCGAACCTGAAGCTTAATCGCTTAAATTTCTAAAACCCGTATATCCTGCCCATTGTGCCACGTAAGACAACAATAGAGTAAAAATAGTAAAAAGATTCCTGCACCCTATAACAACCCACTCTGAGTTGACTTTCTGAATAGCGTGGGATGAAAAACGGGTAATGCACTCTATTTTGTGGCTGATTCATGTGCTGTTTCCGAAAATAGCTTGGAAATGAAAACCTACAGTCTGTATATACCGGTACTCTTTTATGAAAATGAATGCAGTATCATTTTGATCCTGTGCATCCAGGTTAAGGCTCGCATTATTGTAAATTTGAGAAAATCTTAACAGATACGACAGCATGTCGATTCTGTGCTAAATCTCAACGTGAAGTCTTGCATAGAGTGAGCTGTCAGTGTCATCCTGTTTGGTCAATTCCTAGCACCAGTGGCTTTGACAACTCACTCTACGATAACTTCACCTAAGTTTTCACGGATAAATGGGTACAGATCTGAATAACAGTAACAATACATTCCTTTGATATTTGTTTTATCTCTGACAGCTGCACCCTAATTGCAACCTTATTGAAACTACTGTAAAGATCACTGTTACTTTAACAGACTTGTCAATAGCAGCAACCCAAAAGCCGCCTTATTGCAATGGCTGTAAAGATCACTGTGATTTTGACAGTAATGTAAAATCAGAGCTTTAACCGTGAAAGGACTGTACCAATGTCAGGACCGATTTATAGTTTTCATTAAAAAAACGATAAAGGTGATGAAAAGCATAAAAGTTGGCCAAAGATTTATATTGATATAAAAATTTAAACTTCATGAAGAATAAAGAATATGATAGATATAGTGTGAGAAACAGACAAAGTTATATCTTTCTTCTCTCTCATGTATTGAAATGTGCCCATTGTGAGGCATTCTTGAAATTTCGCCCTAAATTCTTGCCCAATTAGGGAATCACCGCTTAAGAAGTTTCACACATTTTTGTCGTCACCACTTGCATCGTATAATATGATGAGGGTTCAGGTTAAGCGTTTTGTAAGTCGATCGTACAGGAGCTGTTATGGAGTGATTGTCTTCTTTCTGATAAGAACTTGACAACAGTGTCCTTCAAGGGCGGATCCAGGTTTTTTTTCTGGGGGGGGGCACAAGAGGCGGACGGGCGAAAAATCAACACTAACTGTTAGAAATAAAGTTGAAGTAGTATAGTAGAAGGTTTATGAAAGTGTCACAACAATAGAAAAATTAAATGTTTAGTAAAGACAGTTTTCTTTTATGTTTCCTGCTAATGTCCAGCACTTCATAGATAGCGCCCATTTTTGCCGCAACGACTCGATGGATCTCCACAGTAATGAAAATACCGTCAGGGGGGGGGCACGTGCCCCCGTGCCCCCCCCCCCTTAAATCCGCCCCTGGTGTCCTTAACAGTGATTAAAAGACCACAAAGGTAGCAATTAATTGAAATAAAATACAATTAAAAACTAAAAAAAGTTTTATTTATAATCCCCACCCTCTCTGATCAGTCATTATCAAACACATGTTCGGGTCGGCATAATTCGGCACAGGGGTATACTCTCTAAGTCCGTCAAAAAACATACGGGCCCGTCAAAAAGCAGTAAGTCCGTCAAAAAGCAGTAAGTCCGTCAAAACAAGTGTCAAATTAAAATTTACGGACGGGCAAACACACATCAGGAGTAGGGACAACTGTCGAATCGTGGTGTCGCTCATTATTAGTTTAGGCCCCGAACTAATCTTATGTCCATAAGCAATACGGAGTAGGAAACGTCCGTAACTTCGGATGTCTGAACTACGGATTTCGTGCTTATTGAGTAGTTCTACTCAGTCTACCAGGCCAGGCGGCATCGTCGTATGAATATATTGCCCGCCCGGCTGTGCCGAATTAAGCCAACCCGAACAAGTATGTAGCAAGCTTTTTACACACCATGTTCAAAAAGCAGTCTTCATCATCTAATCATGCTAGATTATGTAGTTTGGTGAACACGTCTATGAAGGACAGCGAGCATCCTTCGTATAACTTGGTACAGTCCTGATGTTGTTCACCGTTCGTGTAGGCTTTGATGTAAGGGTATGTGTCGTCGCTTTCTGTTAGGCTGTTGATACCGTCGTTCTTGGGACTGGAATCAAAAGAAACAAATCAATTTCAGCTGCAGTTGTCCAATCAAATTCAGAGGCGAGTCTCTTCACACCGGGTACCTATCCAGAAAAGAAAAAAATTTTAGCATTGAGGGGCCATGTCTCATATTTTGACGCAGATACTACACATATTTAGTAGTAAAGTATCCGATTTTGTAGGCCAAAAAACAAACTGATCATAGTTTGAATTATTTGTGGTCACCCGATACACTAAATTGTTAAGGAATATTTAAACTATTGATATCTTTTGAAATACTGAAAGTGCAGGATGTTGGAGTACGTCCATTTTTAGAAGAAATATATAAGCTATTGTTATACGATTTGGTCAAATGCTTTAGTAGCTACGTAAATATATTTTCTAGAGACCGTCACGATTGACACCTTAAACGTCCTGTAACTTTTGACGGGTTTTACTACAAATTCCAGGATCGGGTCAACAAAATCGTCTATTACTACTAAATATTTGTAGCATCTGCGTATAAATATGAGCCATGGGTCCTCAATCCATACCGACACTATTATTATTATTAGAAAGGTTATTTTCTCTTGTTATTGGTAAACATGATAGATTAGCAATCGAATTGAAGAAGAAGATACAAACAGGTTTACTGTGTCCACCAATCAGAACTATATTTGCTATGAATGTAGGTACACGGATCAGATGTTTTACATGAATTAATGAAATCAGCTACAGTCTACCTTACGTCTTGCAAATCATTACAACCAACCGACCATGTGTATTAACGACTGTGTGATTCTGAATGTCTTAAAAAACCGAACAGAAGGTGAACAGCATCGGCCTTTAATTAGGTTGATTACAATTTAAATGCGATTGTCAGCCCGCTTGCGTAGCACAGTATGTATGTATCTACATGGTGGTCTCCAAGAGTCCCAAATTTAGAATACTATTATGTATATATCATAGAATGACTTTAATCAATAGACAAATATATAGCCGTCCAATACCTAGATACTGCTGAAATTGGAGGCTAAAACTATCTATGCTTTCGCCATTAACATAGCTCCGTTGCCATTCTTTAGATACTTGAAATAAAACATGATCGAAACAAATAGGAAACTTAAAGTTTGGGTAGTTAACTGCTAAACACATCGACTACCAACCGTAACTGTTCGTATATTCAAATCACAACACATTCTGTGACAGTTGTATGAAATGGCTATAAATTTGTTTAAACATCGTTTCTCTGACTGTTTAGTTTTATTTAGTTTTATTATTTAAACTTTATTGTGCACCATAAAATACATAACAAAAAAAACAAGCACGTCAAAACATACAATGGGCGGCCAAATCGCTTTCTGCGAACTCTTCCAGGCAACCTTGATATGGACAGTGATTTTCCTGGACATAAAATGTACAAAAATTTAAAAAAAAAAAAAGTTCCTACCTACTCTCAATCTATTTCCTTTAGATGTTTCATCCAGATTTTACTACCCACATACTCAAATCACTACCGTCACTCAATCACAATTACAACTAAGTTTCGTGCCACATCGAGTATGTACTCATGAAATTGTCAAGTTCAAACTGCTAATGGTCGGAACTAGTTGAGTTGAACTTGTCAGCACCGCGTGATGTAACTGTAAGGCATGTGGTACTCTTGAAGGGTCATTGAGTTTTTGAACTTATTTGTCTAATATAGGCAAGAACTATTTAAGACGCTGACACCAGGTGAAGTGAGGTCACTGTCGGACTGCGTTTAGAAGAAAAAGAAACGCTATTACACAACGCTTGTAAGTTATTGCAAAATATGAAGCAATTATTTATTTACTCAAAAAATAGTTGAATAATCGAAAATAACATACAACCAAGTTCTGTATTTAAATATGCTACGTTATTGTTAATAATTTTTTGAAGGTATATTGTCATGTAATACAGATATTTTTGTTGGAAGATCATTTCAAGAGGTTAGGTTACCATTTTTTTTTGTTCTGGGTTCTCAAAAATATTTTTAAGATTAGAATATATATTTTTCCGCTACCACAAATTTGTATAGATATGGCAATTTTTTTAAGACTCTTCTTTGATCATTTGCCTCTTGAAAGCGCCTTAAATGCTAAGCTTCCAAATACAAGTTAAGAGTGCAAAATGAAAGGCGATACATACGAGTTTATACTACTGTTTGTTTTCCCTAACGAAAAGAATAAAAAAAAACTTACTTTAATACAAACATTGCCATTTCGTGCAACAGATCCTCTTCATCATCCGAATGTAATGGTTCTGCTCCAAGTTGGCACAAAGTCTGCAGCACGCATGACCTGCCGTTGTGACCGAATCTGAAAGAACAGAAATTGTATTATTAGGTTTCCAGTAGGCTAGCAGTAGGATTATCCAGGACGATTATCGTCCTGGATAATCCTACTGCTAGCCAAAGACTTCCTAAAACCTTTGGTTAAATTCAAAATCCCCAGACGTTGGGTATCTAACCGTTTATGATATCAATATGATCTAAAAAAGAGGGGTTCGATTGATCTGATCGGTTCTCCGGTTTGTCCACAATCCCGAACCTAAAGTGACGCATTTAAATATTCACACCACCAAAATAAATATACCCGATGTATATTAAAATAGCGCCGCACCAGTAAACAGTAATAAATAACGAATTCTGACAGTCACAAAATTGGTATTGACGAAAGCAATTTATGTGAAAATTTCTTTCGAAAGAAACCAAGTGACGGACTGAAATAAATCATAATTTTGATATCTTGCTCTACCAATCCGGTTATCCGTGAATAAGCAAACACACACACGAACTGTGACGTGAGCAGCGCTTTGAAATATTTTGTTTTTTGCTTTTTGAAGGCAATCATTTGAAATTGCTCGCTTGAATTGTTTGGGCTGTTAAGCACTTTGGCGTTGTCAGTTAAAAATAAGCCAGAGGTTTTCAAACTTTTGGAAATGTTTTTCTCAGATTCCTTCATTATATGAGAGTGACCATCTAAAGGCTGGTTTAGACGAAACGAGCGGATGCACATTCTATCCCCACTTTACCAAATCCGTTTTGTGTAAACAGAGTTGCACACGGAAAACGTAAGGTAGGATGTCCTCAGGCCAGGTGGAGCGACGATTTGTAGGGTGGCTGATAGCAGCTTGAAGTTTTAGAGAATCGAACTGAATGGAGTGCAATTGGAGAGGCCTATGTCCAGCAGTTGACTGCTGTAGACTGATGATTATGATGACTGATGATTAAGAGAGCATTATTTCGTTGGTCCATCACTAAGAATGTGTCAAAAATATCAAGAAATCATGCTCTTGTTCTTGTTTCGGTTCCATTTTTGTTTGATCTTAACGCATCTTGAGTAATGAGTGGCAAATAGTTTAACCACATTATGACTATTCTCGTGAACCTCTTGGCTCCATCAAAGAAGAACGATTTCAAATGTTACTCCCGTTGTTAATATGAGTATTTTATGGAAAGAAAGACCTTTCTCCTATTTTACGTCACGATTTACTGAGTCTGAACTGATAGAATTAACAATCGAATACTTTAAAAACATAATGTAATGTAGGGTTGTTACATTTTCACAACGTGACACAATGGCTGGTCTTATCGCTAAAAGCGAACTTTGAAAGACAACTTTTGGATGAATTAGGATCCCTCTTAATTCATCCAAAAGTTACATTAAAAAAACTGCAGGTAGTCTGTGTGTGATAGACTTTACATAGGAAGTCATTGACCGGATGTTAACTATAATACAGTTAGCTTGATTATATGTTTGTTCTAGTAATACAGAGCAACATAGTTTGCTAGGGTTGACATTTCAAACAACAGTACAAATAATTTACTACACTATCTCAGGAAAGTCCCAGGACAAGATCAATAATCGCCTTCAAATTAGGCTCCTTCTGAAAAGATATACTTACGCCAACGAATAATCCAAGCATCAAAATAATTTTCAAACAATATTTTAGGAATTGATTTCAGTTCTCGAATCTCGAATTTTCCTTTAAGTCTTCTACGGAATGAAATCGGGTGCCAGGAAGTGGTAATTTGAGTTTAGGAAAAAGAAAGAAGTCGGCTGGATACATATCTGGTGAATACTCAGGTGCTTGCTCGATGGTATTTGTTGAGTTTTTGGTCAAAAATTCGTTCAAAATTATGGGATTGTGCGAAGGCGCATTATCGAGATGCAAAATCCAAGAATTTTCTTTCCACGAATCTAGCCTTTTCCGTAGAAATTTATCTATTAAACGCCGCATAAGGCTTAAATACCTTCTTTATTTACCGTTTGACGTTCCGGCAAGAATTCCGAGTGCACAACACCGTAATTCTCAAAGAAAACAGTCAACATGACTTTGACTTTTCATCGATTTTGTCGTGGTTTTTTCGGTTTCGTTTCATTTAGAAGGCGCTACTCCAAACTTGTTGACTAGTTTGCATGTCAAACTCGTAAGACCACGTCTCGTCAACAGTAACAATGCGTTTCATGAATGTTGGATTGACTCGTTCTAGCATGTCCTCAGTGACGCTTATGCGATTGAGTTTTTGGAGAAAATTCAGGTCATACCCCAGTGATTATTTAAAATGGTAGGGATCGACTCGTGAGACACAGAAAGTTCAGCGGCTATCGATCTTAGATTGAAATGAGGATTTTCAGTCACGATTTCCTTCACTTTTGCGATGTTAACTTCAGCTGAAGACGTTGATAACCAACCAGAGCAAAGAAAATCTTCCATTACATCTCGACCACTTTTGAACGCTTTGTACCACTCATAAATACGTGTTTTTGATAAAAATCGATTCACCGTAAGCCTTCTGTAACATTTTCAGTGACTCCGAACACGAAAAAAATTCCATTGTCGATGCATTTAAGACAAACTCTTTGTTTGATGTTTTTGTAATTTCTTGTGTTTTATCAGCAAACAAAAACAAAGTATTTTTAAGCATAGTGTACAAGGACCTGGCCCACTCTCCATACATTATGCAACATCTCCTTTGAGAGTGATTGCCGCTTGTCTATTCCCCAGGTCTTGCAGTGAATTGCAATAATTAATATAGTAGTGTCTTAGTTTAGGTAAGATTAGGTATGTACAATAACACACGGTTTCCAGTAACTACGTAACTCGCACTCCCTCCGCCGCGTAACTCACACCACAACACGCATAAGTTATTTATTAGACGTCACAAAGATGATTTCATAAACCCTCTTAAACGATTTAAGAAAAAAAAATATATATCTGGGGTTTCTTTAACAGGGGTGCATGAAACGGAACCTTCACGAGTGAGATACCGTTGTTAAGTCATGATGGTATCGACACGCTAAAAAGAACATGGTCTGGATTACCAGCATAAGGTGCTAGTTTAAATACCAATACCAGCTCGTGACGTTCTCACGTCAGAGCTCATTAGTACAGATGGGTACAGTAACTCACGGAAGTGATAATTCCCTAACAAACTAGCACGATTAGCGACTCGGCAAACGAATTGACATTCACACTCAGTTTAGTATTGAAATCACGTGAGACCCGTTATGGGGCGATAACTGGATTGTGGTTTCGCCGCCATTTTGCGTTCTTGTAAAGCGTGATTGGACTAGAAGAACTATGATAAGTACAATCTTGGAACGTCCTATGTAATATTATAAATGCGAAAGTAAGTTTGTTTGTTAACTTTTCGCGTATACGTTGTAATTTTTCATATTCTTGGTCAGAGGAACAGAAAAGAACATAATGTACCTTTCATCTAAAGTATATACTAGAGAAAAAGTACTGTTCCCTAGGGAAATTAAATTATTTTCGATGGTCACAATTGCTTTCGGACGCTAGATGGCGCTACGTGTCTTTCAAATCATGATTTTCATGAAACTTTATTAGTGACTTAAGAGTTATTTTTCAAATGTGACCGTCGAAACGTGAGTTTATAATCTTTATTAACTAAATATAGGATTAGTAATTTTTATAATAAAGCCGTGGGAAAAAGCTAGTGCGATTATAAATGTGTTCAAAGATTAAGAATATGAATGAAGATAAATATAGTACCTACCATGATGCATCCTCGAATGTGATTAGATGACCCTAAAGTCGTAGTGATGACGTGTTTTTGGCAGTTAGTTTACCGACCCCTATGTGCAACCAGCGCCGGTCTCACCTAATGCTACCATAAAGTCTGTAATATTGTTTCACTACAGTGTTGAGGGCTCTTATTGATCGCCACGCATTATATCTGCCTGTGGGCAATGTTGGAAAATTTGATTCAGGTTTTTCTTCATGACATTGTCGTTATCTCGAGTAACCTTTTTGAAAAAGACCTTTTGATATAATGTCTGCGTTTGAACCGACAAGATCAGAGTAAAAAAAATTGTACGAGATATTTATTTACATATATGTATATTTAAGCTTACCAAATCCTAAACAGATTACTCATTCAACAAACTATTATTTCCATTTTTTTGGGGTTCCACATCAGGAATTTCTCAGTTATAGCCCTGAGTCTGAATTTGTGTCTGGTTGACGGCAATAGGCTTGCCCCCTGGGACAACATATATGGCGAAATGTGGGTGCACAGCACTGCCTAAACCTTCGAGGAAGACAGGTGTGATCAAAATAAACACTAACGGTCTCTAGCAAGTTCAGATATGTAGGTTTAACAGATAGCACTACCGCGGTTTACCCGATCCTTATGCAAACATAAGTTAGCATTGAGGTTAACGGGAGTGTTCGTAATGTGCAACAAATTAAAACAGGTGAGCCTAAATAAAATTCTGGAATGATAGAATGTTCCAATTATCTATACTAGTAATCTTTATAGTAATACTATTACGTAAAATTCATTTGTGGATTCTGAGGTACCGTATTACAAGTATGTGCCAGTTCTTGAAAATGACCTTGTCTCGTTGTAATGGGATCGGTCTATCGTTACTGACAGGACTATTATAGTTAATAAGTCTGATTTAGTGTTGATAGATCGATTAGCCCTACAACAATTATCGATGTTACCATTCCGCATGATGAGAACCTCGTGAAAGCTGAGAAAGTGAAACAAATTAAATATCTCGACATAGCACACGAGGTTGTTGACATGTGGGGTCGGCTATCATTGTGCAGATTGTCATATCGGCCAATGCTGATGGCCGAAAACCTCGATCAACATCTCTATAGGTTATCGTTAGGCGGTTGGATCAATTGCCTGATTCAGAAGGCAGTACTCCTTGATACGGCTCGCATCGTGAGGTTCCTGTCTCTGGAGCCTTAACCACCGGTTGGTTACATTTTTATCTATTTTAAAATATGTTTTTATAAAATCATTCTTAAATGTATTAAAACAATAAATGAACGAAATGCTAATACTAATACTGACTATCATAACTATAAATATGAAAACCCAATCCTAATTATAATATTGTACCTGGAAAATTCTTTTTGCATTTGATAGCCCGACCAATTCTCGAGGATGGTTACGACCCTTCAGAGCCGGATCAAAAGAAAACAAGTAAAAGTAATATTTATAATCTGATTTCTTTTAAATTAAACTGCGGGTAAGACCGACGGGCACAATATGTAGTTAAAAACTTCAAGAGTACGAATTCTTATTTCACATGCACTGTTTTTGGTCCTCGGCTTTGACGTTGATTCTGTAGCGTTGAAATGGTAAAATAAATAAAGATATGCTTGACAGATTACTCGTAAAAAACCAAAAGTCATCGGTTGGTATAGCAGTAAGGAAGCCAACAAGTGTCTTCCTGTCCAGTTAAATAAAAACATACTGTAATTGCCCATTAGTCCGTCAAACGGTCAATAAGAAGATTTATCGTTTGCCTTGAACAATTTCGAAATATGATTTGAAATATATTTGAACGTCCAAAAGTGACACTTTCGAAAGAAATGGAAACTACGTCTTTTTGAACTATCATATTACTAGCTGCTCCCCGTGGTTTCACCCGCATAAATCTTGATCCCGTGGGAGTATCGGGATAAAAAGTACTCTCGTGTTAATCCAGGTTATAAATTATCAATGTGCCCATTTCATCCAAATCCGTTCAGAAGTTTTTGCGTGAGAGAGTAACAAGCATCCATCCATTTCGCGTTTATAATATTAGTAGTATTTAATCAAGGCCGTCAAAAAAAAAAAACGTTGAACGAAAAGTCATTTGACTACTTCGTTCTTCGATTTAGAAATAATTTATTGGATTGGTTTACTATTGCCATTTTATAGTTATTTTCCTAAATAGTAGATAAAGCTTAATTGTCGAGGTGTTGTCATAATTTTTACTGTGTTATTATGTAGGAAAAATATCAAAAGTTATGGCATTTCTTAACTAAAAAGACTAGTAAGTATTCAAAGTCTTAAAAATATAGCTTGGTTCAATTCAATTAATCTTTATTGCAATCCTTAATGTACACATACAGGTGGTTAGTAATTATGAAATAATAGAAACAATTATGGACCCTGTTGGGCACATCAACATTTAAATAACTAGGAGAGAGGAAGAGCGCTATTATGATTTTTCTTATTATTAAAATATATATCCTTATATACATATACGAGTAATAATATCCTGTTATAATAATATCCTATACCATAACTTAACATCACGCCTTGTTTCCCCGAAGAGTTGGACAGAGGTGTACCCACATTTCGCCAGTTATGTTTAAGTCCCATGTAATAGGGGGCAAGCCTATTGCCATCTACCGGGCACAAATCCAGACTTCGGGCTGCTACTGAGAAATTCCAGATAGAAAAACCCAATGATACGTTGCCCGACCTGGGAATCGAACCCAGGACCTCATGCTCAGCAGTAGCGATTGCGACCACTAGACCAACGAGGCAGTTCTAATATCCTATCTTTCTGTTTTTTACATTAATATTAGTACATTGTAATATTATGTTGACATTAACTACCAATAAACTTTTATTACTCTTTGTTGACAACCGATGACAGTTTACAACTCTTGACCTTCCCTAACAATAGTATTCTCTTTGTCTTGACCTGTGTTGTTCAAAACTTCATTTCTACTAATATATAAAATTCTTGTGTCGCAAAGTTTGTTTCCAAACTCCTCCGAAACGGCTGGACCGATATGTATGAAATTTTGAGTGCATATCGGGTAGTTCTGAGAATCAGCCAACATTTATTTTTCATACCACTAAATGGTAAGGGGGTCACCCTAAATATATATTTATTTTTTTGACAATTTTTTTTTATTTTCACCTTTCTACGATCAACCTGTTTTTTAATTGCGATTTTTATATTATTCTGTTCGATCAAATTTAAATTAATCTTCAACCCTGGAGTTGGGATGAGACCGAAGCCGGCATTACTATAACTAGAGTCACTTTACAACCAGTGATATCTTCCCCCTTTTTAAACGTGTGAAAATTCTCCACCCTCGGGTAGGTGGAGGGGTCTGTCAGACTCTTACTGACTAAAACCACACGGTGTTCTGTTGCTACTTTTAGCCGGGGTGCTTGCGCATTTCGTCACGCTCCCCCGGCTAGATGTTGGCCCGCATGAACTCTTAGGGACCCCATCACCCACAGCTGCCGCATACCGCCGCAATTCCTCTAGACATAGGCGCGCGTGAAACACGGCGCGCCGCCGCCGTCTCGGGCCTTTTGATATCTTTCCCCCTAATGGAGCAGGCAAACCACGAAGCCAGATAACTATACCACAATACAAACTAGTGTCATTATCCTCTAATAAACGACATGCGGTATTCATGTTGTCACAAAACTTATAACTACCCACTAACACAGCTGACTAACGAACTTGTTAAGTAGCAGTTAACTCGGTAGTTTGCTACGAAGAAATTTTACTCAGGTGTACTAGGATAACATGGAACGCAAAGAGAGTGCATCTTTTTAATGGCTTGTACATTGTTTACTTGTGAATATGAGCAGTGGTGGCCCAGTGGTAAAGGCCGCGACTTACGAGTTGTAGGTCGTAAGTTCGCACCCAGACAGGCGCTTTACTTTGTGTAAATTATTTCATCACCTCAAAACGGTGAAGGAAAACATCGTGAGAAAACCAGCATGTCTTGACAACTACCAACCCGCACTGGGCCCGCGTAGTGGATTACGGCCCACTCCCTCACACAGAGGGGAGACCTGTGTCCCAGCAGTAGGAACATAAATGCTGATTGTGTATGTTATGTACGTGTGAATATGAGCTGCGTGTTTCTGGGGCTTTATGACAACCGTGCCTCAGAGAGCACGTTAACCCGATAGACAGTCGTTACGGGTTGCCAGAAACCCAAAAGTCCGACAACCAGTCTTGCCAAGGGTTATTGTGTTACCCAGTAACTGGGTTGTGGAGGGCAGGTAGGCATCCGGGTAGACTGGAAGCTGACCAAAGGACCGAAGCAAAGGCTGGGCAGATAATGAGGCTGTGTGTTTTGTAATTACATGCTACATTATTGAGTGAAAGGTATCCCTTAAGAGTTATGTTTGCCTTGTGGTTGTATTTGGACAGACAGACGCGACGCGACTCTTGTCAAACAATTTTCATGAACTTTTCATAGAAATTTAAGCCTGCTCGTCCTGACTTCAATCTTATCTTTGGCTGACTATTGAAGATTTGAAGTCTAACATTAAAGAATAGTGAAATGTTTACCATGTACGTATATAATAGAGCAGGCAAACATATGGCATATAATATCGTATATGGTAAGGTTGCTCTGTGAGATCTATGACTTAAGGCTGATGTTACCAAAGTTTTTTATCCGGAAAATAAAATTGACGTCTGAGGGCTGATTTTACCAGTCATCTTTTATCCGTGGAATAAGATTGACTTGTGATAGTTCCAGTATAGAAAAACTGTCAAAAATTCAAAAATAATTCTCAGGATAAGACTTATTCTAAGTATAAAAGTTTGGTGAAATTCATCCTGACAGTTCCAGTATGGAAACACTGTCAATAATTCAAAATTTATCTTAGATTAAAAAAAAACGTGAAATTCGCCCTTAGCGAGTGATTATAATTATTGTATGAAAAGTAGAAGTAAGTTGATAACTCCTACCAATTTTTGAAATGAAAAATACTGAATCATACCACCGATTCCTATCAATCTTGGTGTTATAAGAAACCTGCGTAGACCGTAGACACAGTGTTGTAGTGGTCAATTAACCCCTCCCCCCAGGTCAATTATACAAGTTCACATAGATTAATGTTGAGTACATTAATCTATGTGAACCCTAATAATTTATTTACTCACCCATCTAAAACAGCCTCAACATGTTTATAGAAGTGGTACAGCTTGGCATCATCCTGATAATCACCATTCTTGTCTTCTTTAATCCCTGCTGCTCTCTTCTTTCTCGCAGTCCCGATATACCCGGTGTTTGCTCCGAAAATGTCTGTCGGTATCTGGGTTCTGTTCCACGGCAGTTGAAAGTTGGCTTGGAATACGTAGTTCACGTTGATGCTTTTGGCTGCGCTTGGGAAGCCAAAGCCAGCGTTAAACTGGAAAAGAGGAGGACTCGTAATGAATCAAAAAATCATAACGAAAAATACGATGAGCCTGTAGTGTTCCTATCGCTAGATCTCAGGCGGGGGCACTTTTAGAGGGAGTGGTTTCATCTAGGCCCACGGCGGTTTGGTTAAAGTCGGATCAAACTACACTTGGGAGCAAATAAATCGAGCCACTTCCTTTTTCACGCATTATGGTTATTATTTTTGGTATTATGGAACGCATCGATTCGAAACATATATCGCCTAAAAGGGTATTTAATAACCTTTACAATGAGGGTAGTTAGTTGTCAAAATTTCATTTTAATTAAAGTTTAAAGGGTAGAATAAAGTTATCGCATTTAATTTGCTTATGACATTTTTATTGTACTCTGTTAAGAAAAGATTAAATTTGAGGTTTTTGTTAATCATACCCATATTACTTGTTATTGTTGTCTTTATCTGTGTCTGTGTAATCAAAATAACCTGATAAAATGGATACTACACCGACGGAAGCTGCCCAAGTTGTAGCTTTACTTGAGGTTGGACACGGACAACGTGAAGTGGCACGCAGACTTCATTTGAGTCGTTCAAAGGTACAGCGGGTATACCGCAGGTATCTGGAGACTGGTGCTTTTGTTCGGCGACCTGGAACTGGCCGACCACGGGCAACAACAGAACGTGACGACCGCTTTATTGCAACCAATTCGTTGCGCGACCGTGGACTTAATGCTGTTCAGCTACAGCAAGCGTTACGTGACGTTCGAGGTGTCGCAATCAGTAGGTGGACAGTGAGACGAAGACTAAAGGAACGAAATTTAACATCACACAAACCAGCAACTGGCCCAAAATTGACTGTAGCTCATCGCCGATCTCGCTTGGAGTTTGCTCGAGAACACATTAATTGGACGTTAGAAGACTGGAGGTCAGTTTTGTTTTCTGACGAGTCAAGAATCTGTCTTTTTAGCAATGACGGGAGAAACCGAGTGTATAGACGTCCTGGTGAAAGATTTGCCCAATGTTGCATTCGAGAAACTGTGAGTTTTGGTGGTGGTTCTTGTATGGTGTGGGGAGGAATTTCTCTAGACGGAAAAACGGAACTTGTCTTCGTCGACCCCGCCAACGATGGCAGTGGTAGACGTGGATTAACAGCTGACCGATACATAACTGACATTCTTGAAGACCACGTAATGCCGTATGCTGGTTTTGTCGGAGAAAATTTCTTGTTTATGCATGACAATGCGAGACCTCATACCGCGCAGATCGTTACGGAATACTTGTCTGCGATCGGGATTCAACAAATGGTATGGCCAGCACGAAGTCCCGATTTGAACCCGATCGAACACCTATGGGACGAGCTAAAACGGAGAGTCCGAGCCAGCGTTCCCGCTGTTTCATCCATTCCCGAGCTTAAAGTCGCTGTGCTTGAAGAGTGGGAGAACATACCACAATATGTCATCGTAACTCTGATCAGATCGATGACTAATAGGCTACAAGAATGCATCAGGGCACGGGGGGGTAATACCAGTTATTAAGAATATTTTTTTTGCAATAATTTTGTTTTTTATTGTTTTTATGGACTGTTTTAGCCCTACTAAATTTGCTATCAAAATTACCATTTTTCTTGCAGAGCCAATAATTTATCATTCAATAAGGTTATTATTCAATAATTTACCCTCATTGTTAAGGTTATTAACTTAACTTTTAGGCGATATATAGTTCGAATTGATACGTTCCATATTCCCAAAAATATTTACCATTTTACGTGAAAAAAGGTAGTGGCTCGATTTATTTGCTCCCAAGTGTAGTTTATTGCGGTTCACTATGTTCATAATATTTTAAAGAAATGAACTCTGCAATTATTACTTCAACTTTTTGCATGAGTTAGTTCATCTTGCTGGTCGTTTATCATTTTATGGTTAGTTCCTCTTGACTTATCTGTGCGGTCGGCCAAAAAACAAAAGTTTGTAAAACAAGGGAACAAACGTGATTTTTAAACATTGTAAAAAATAATTTTTTACTCTCTTAATTCTTTGGTGAGGTATGCTCACAGTTTAAGCGGCCGATCATCCATTCGAAAAATGCGATTAATTCCTCACTTCGCCACTTCTGCGATGGGGTCACTTATTTTTTGTCGCGAACCACATGATCGGATTATACTGCTATATATGCGGCCGATCATCCATTCGAAAAATGCGATTAATTCCTCAATTCGCCGATTCCGCGATGGGTCACTTATTTTTTGTCGCGAACCGCATGATCGGATTATACTGCTATATTTCGTTGCAGCCCCTAACTCCCCTAAGTCACTTATCTTGTCACCCCCTTTTGAGATAAAAGGGCTCTTTACTCCCTCATTAGATTAAAAGCTAAAACAGCTAGCATTTTCCCGAACATAACTTATTTAAGTTATGATATGTTGGGTGTAAGGCTGTGTTTTTTTAAAGAATGATGTGTTGTGTGGTGTCTCACTTCTTTGTTAACGTACAGAAAATGAGGAAAATCATTCTGTAAATTTCTTATTAGTGCTTTAGAAAAACAGAAAAGCTATAATTACAGCTACGCCAGTGTATTTATTTCTTTATGGGCTGACTTTACCGAAGTCAGATATCTTTTGTCCTTGAAATTAAATTGACATCTGACGGTTCTGGTATGGAAAAAGTGTCAGAAGTTAAAAAAATCAGATGAGACTTATTCTAGATAAAAAAGTTTGGTGGAATTCGCCCTTAGCGTGTCTTTGTTTTCAATTTTTTTTATCATGTGAACGAGAAGAGGCCTTTGCCCGCAGTAGGACGAAAATATGCTGGTATTAATATTATACTAATCAACCCACCAAAATAAACAGTATTTTGCAAGATTGGTTCAAATTTTGCTAAATTTGCTAAAATTGCTCCAATGACTCATTTTGACGTACTTAGCACCCTTCGTGGTAACCCTGCATTTACGACCGCTTAGTTAAGCGACAAAATCAATTACACAGTACATTCAAATATTTATAATTTAATGCGAATTCCCACAAGCAGCGGACTTATCTACCGGAAATATTCGCAGAGCAATTTTCCAATAAATAATCACGAGGCATTGAATACCAATAATATTATTGAAGGAATATACGACAGTGTTATGGTTTCCGATGATACATGTGTTTCAACATGATAAAGGTGAAAAGTTAGAAGGGTAACTGTACCGGTATCTTGAGTGTATGAATACACCGCGCCGTAGTAAGTATTTAAACTAAATATAGATACAAATAGGTTTTTAGGCTCGACGTTCACAGATGTTATCGGTTAGCTGGGTATGTTGCTGTGGTGTGGAACAGAGTTTTTCGGTATAAAACGTTTTAATTTGGAATGTTATATCACCCGAATTGTTATAATTCCAATATAAGCAAGAGATAAGAAGGTATCATTATTGAAGATAACTGAGTGCTCAGTGCAAAAGACAAAAATGCTATGTTAGACAAGTTCTTGTCCCACTGCAACTGTCCACTGCGTTCAAATGCCTCTTGCCATAAAGAGAAGGCACTAGCATTGATCGCGACTGGTTGGCGATTTCAGACATATTTTAACTAAAAGTCTAGGTTTCCTTACGATGTTTTCCTTCACCGACGTCAGTAATGTCCAAGATGAACTCAAAAGTAAATATAAATCGAAAAAGCCACATCGGTACTTGCCCGGATTTGATCGACCATTCTCGTGCATGAGAGGCGAAGGTTCACGTTAACACCAATCAAACATACTTAATTTAAGGGTGTAATATTTCTTAGGTTTGTGGGTATTATCATTAAAAGATACGAGGGAAGAGATATGAGGAACAGGGTGTAAAGTTCATTCATACTCGTGGAAAAGGGAGGAACCTCCGACCAGATGGATGTCGTATCTGGTAGGCAACTGCCCAACGTTATATGTCGGGAAGTTGTATATATGCTATCTGCGCGGTAAACTCTGCTTGCGCGATGCAGGATTTGTCTGACGTCAGTGTGATGCGTTTGTTCGCATGTGGCGGTGTAGATGCCGCCACACGAGTATTATCAATTAGGTAACAGTTAAAATGAAACCATATTATATATCAATAAAGAAACTTCGTTTCGTCTAATCTGGCGAGCCATCAGCTTTTCCCAAAGTAATGTTAATCCCGGAACATCCGTCTTAAAACTTTTTACTGTTTAGACCTTTTTACAGAAATACAACATACCTGCAGAACGGTGCTGTTTGGCCATAATAACTACCTTTAACTCCTGTGTAGTATCCCATCGGATAGTTTCATCTCCTTTCCACTTATGGTGAAAAGTAGGTTGGATGCAATAGTAAGTGAAAACAGAATATGTTTGGAGAACATGATTTTATAGCCTTGAGTGCGCGTGTCTTGCTGAATTATGAGTGACGCACTACGTTAAGTGATGGTAATCGTTTTGGATATCCAATCGAAATTGATAGAGATAACGTACTTACATATTCTTAACCGACTTTAAAAAAGGAGGTTATGTTTCTTTTCAAGTTGAAATGCTCCCATAAAAATTAATTCACTTTTTAAAAGTAGTTTTTAACTTCACACTTTTTAACTTGTAGCAACTTAGCAAGGAGCGGTTCAGGAATTCTTGAGAGTAATTGATATGTGCATAATTGGGATTAAAAGTTTTTTCAATTTTTCTTTAGGCTCGTTGACACGTTCTTTTGTTTGATCGAAATTTCAGTACAGTTACGAGGAAAGTTATTTGAAACAAAAAACAAAACATATTTTGTTTGGTTGTGTCGTCGGCAAATTGTATGATTCGTCAGTACCTGGGGGTCATTCTAGACAGTTAGTTAAATTGGAGTAGTCATTTGGACAACAAACTAAACAGGGCCTGCATAACCTTCTGGCAGTGCAGGAAAATGATAGGTGAGAAGTGGGTACTATCCCCTAAAATTGTACTACGGCTGTATACCACAGTGATCCGCCCCATGATCACCTATGGGGCCACGGTCTGGTGGCCCCAAAACAAGCTGGCTACAGCCTCAAAGAAACAAACAACGTATGCAACGACTAGCCTGCTTGGTGGCTACGGGCTGCATGAGGACCACTCCGACTGCAGCAGTTGAAGCTGTGCTGGAACTGCCACCGCTCTACCTGTTCATACAGCAGGAAGCGACGCTGGCAGTGGTACGTCTTAAGGAACTAAATCACTGGGGTAAGAGAGACGCCACACCCCACGCTACTTGAGGGACTCAACAATCGGGTTTTATAGTAATCGGCCATTAACGATCGGGTACCCAAAGAACTTATCTTCGATGAAAATATAAAATCCAGCTTCACGAGGATCGTAGATGCGAGGGTTTGTGCTCTACAGAGCTGCACATCTTCACAGACGGATCCAAATGGCACACGTGCTGGAGTCTTCTCGGAGGACCTCAACAACAACATACGCATAGCCACACCATTGGGGGTCCATAACACAGTGTTCCAGGCCTAATGCATAGGTATTTCTCAGGCTGCTTCGGCCATAATTGCCAGGGAAGTTAAGGACCACTCGATCCGTATACTCTCAGACAGCATGGCTGTTCTGCAATCGCTGAACAGCCACACAGTTGACTCTTGGCTAATATACGAGTGTCACCCGCGCATTATTCAGGTGGTTAGCCTCAATAACATAACCATTCAATGGATCATAGGACACAGTGGTTCGCTGGGCAACGATACAGCCGACGAACTTGCCAGAAGGGGATCGAGTGAGGCACCAGTGGGACCTGAACCCGTCTTGTCACTCCCCTTCGGGTACTTACACACTCTGGTAAGGAAATGCACCAGAGAACAACATCACAAACTATGGTTGGAACAAGGTGAGTGCAGGCAGGCTAGGTAAGCACTACCTACTGTTGATGGCCGCCTCACGAAACAGGTTCTCCGACTAACCAAACAAAAGCTGTGTATAGTTACGGCAGCTTTAACTGGCCGTGGGTCTTTTAAGAAACACCGCTTTGTTATAGGAGTCACAGACAGTTCGCTGTGCAGGGCCTGCATTGCATGGAGGAGAACGAGACAGCAGCTCATGTGCTTCTAAACTGCCAGGTGTTCGCAACATATAAAGTACTAAGGTAACCCAGGTATCCTGCGCGAGGCTCTCAGTAACACCAAGGCGTTGCTGGCCTTCCTCGAGGAGCTGGGGTGAATCGAATTATCGATTTTCCCACCATACGCAAAATACGCGCATTGTCGTGGACTTGCCGACATCAGTCCAAAATACCTATTACCTATCATTACACAAAGGCACATTGATGTTGCTTCTAATCGTATTCATTTCGCCAAGAGTTACTTATGTTAGAATAACTATGATTTTAAGGATGTATTATAAAAGGCAGAGATATTAAATTGATAGACTTAATACTCATAATATTGTTCGCCTTTTCACGTTCGCCTACTCATAATTCTGTCGCTATTCTTCTTTCAACATTTTAGGCCTTTTAAGAACTACATGTTCCGTTGAAGTTTGCCGCAGTAACTGAGCTAGCGCACTCCGACCTAAACGGATTGGGCTAGGCTTTGTTTAGACGTAGAACAAAAAACTTACACTCATCCAAGTTTTTTGCAGTTAATGTGGTTAGGGCTTATCGCCAAAAGTCGATCAATGAGTATATTAACTTGTCAATTGGTATTTTTAGGAAATTGATTTTGTGTGCCACGGCACCGGCCGCTTCGCTCGCTCTGCTCGCGAGTGTTCACGATTCCAACCTGACCTTACCCGTTAGGTCGGGGTACCCCAGCTTAGTTCCTGCTGTGATATAAAACCAGACAGTTAATAATAGGCTTAATTATTAAAAGACGTGAGCATCATTAGAAGTGAAAACAGTTATTAGAGGTACATTCATTTAAAATAAAGTGTTCATCACTAGATTAATATCACTATTATTACTTGTATTTATATAGGTAATACGGGCTGGTGCCCGCAACTCCACGTCAATGCGCGTATTTTGCGTATTTGTATAACTACGATATATTTTATAATAAATCGATATTTTAAATAAAGTATATCTATCTTAAAATAAGAAAATCGTCTGATGTGGATTTTTAACATTGATGTTTTGAAAATAATTACAATTACCCTGGAACTTGAATACTTTCTTATGAAGTACATTTTAAAAATAGCGCTTTGTACTCCCACGAGGTTAAAACGTCAAACCTGTATTCACAACTTTGCTCATAACTAATGGAAAGAATGTAAAGCTGAAGTTGTAGATCAGTAGGGCTATTCTGTAACCATCTCACTGGTGAAGTGAGCGTGGAGTGAGATGTTAGTGCCACTAATGCTAGGAATTGACTAACACGGGATGACACTGACAGCTCACTCCACGCAAGTCTTCACGGTGTAATTTTTACAAAGTCAAAGTTTAAGCATTTATTTCAAATAGGCACTAAAAGGCACTTTTGAAAGTCAAAATGTTCATATATATAGAATTGATTCTAGGCGCCCCTTTCAAAAAGTAGTTTCGTATGGAGAAGATGGGGCAATAAACTCCACCGTTACTCTTTCAAAATGTTTAACAATATTTTGTGTACATTAATTATATTTTTATACCTATGTGAAGACGATGCACCCAGAATAAAAATACTTTACCACAAATAGGTAAAAATAACTTAAAATAAGCAAATAAAATCAATCACGTGAGGTACATGGTGCTCACATATTTACAAACTTGCGAAAGTATATGATTTTCCTAAAATATTAACTAGGAATAAGTCAGTGTGTGAGTAAAGTAAAAATAACAAATATACAATACAATAAGCAACTAGTATGATTTTGTCTAGCCTCTAGATTGTCCTATGGAGCAGGACCAGCATGTTTCCAAGCATTCTTATCTAGGATATAATCCTCTACTTTGTAATATTTAAATTCTCTTTCATTTAACTGCAATATGTCACAAGATATTTTGTTGTAACATTTAACACAGTACCCCATAAAAGATGTATGTACTTAAGATAGTCTGAAAAATGGTTGATCTATTTTATTTTTATTTCTAGTGTTCATATTATGTCTATTACGTTATTATGTTTTCATACATACATAATATTTTCATAAATAAACTGGCAAGGTACCGTCATTATCTTAATATTCTTAAATAGTTCGAAGAAGTGTCATCTGCAAATAACCATCACCATCTTCGGTTGATTTTGAAGTAACTGGTGTAAATCATTAATGTAAAAAATGTTAAGATGTATGATCCAAAAGTATCATACATCTTAACATTGTAATATTCTTTTATCTTAAATATTTAAAGTACCAATAAATAGGACTTCTACATATAAGGTGTATCTATTCATACACGAAATATTTGAAGAGGGATATCTATAGGTCGAACAAAAGCTTATATACTGTTCCGGAGAAAATTATAACCATTAAAACAAGCAAGAAAACGAAATGGATATCAAGCGGAATAAAAACATGTAGTGATAAGCACAGGCAGTTTGGACACATCGATTAAATTGAGATATATAAAAAAAACCTTAAAAGTACACTAAACTATAATGGAAAATTATGAACTTAATACAAAAAGCACAAAATCATCATTTCCTAAATACCGATCAAAATAAATCAAAAGCTACATAGAAAATTATATTAAAAAAAAAATCTGCCACTGAAGTCTGTAACATGCGTGAAAAGAGATAATTTGACATTAACGGGGTCTGTGGACATTGCAAACGAATTCAACAATTACATAATTGACATAATTGAAAATAATGTTAACTTATTGTTAATAATGTTGTTGCTGACATAATATTTCATAATATAAATTTAAATATTCAAACCTAAAATTTACTATTCATGCAACAATTGACGATATAATACAAATAATTTTAAGACTTAAAAACACAAATGCAGATACAATGAAATTTCCACAAAAGTATTGAAGTTTACCAATGAACTAGTAGCAACTCCTTCGATCATATAATTAACCTGTGCGTAGTTGATGGCATTTTCCGCAACAAGCTTCAAAACGGCATAACAATACCACTGTTTAAAAAGTTGATAAAACAGATTTTAAAAAAATATCTACCTGTTGCAAAAAATTCAATTATTTCTAAAAGTATCGGGGAAAGTAATCTATAACTCTTTATCTATTTCGAAAAGTATAAATTATCTTGCACAGAACAAAATGGTTTCCGTAAGAATATTAATATTATTATGGCACTATTTGACTTGCTAGCTAAAAGAAATCTAGTCTGTGTATTTTACACTGACATTACCAAACCTTTTGACTATGTAGATCATAAGATTCTGTTGCACATATTAAATGGTTATGGTATAAGAGGGATCATTCTGAAGTTAATAAAATCATACCTGAGTAATAGGCTTAAGTGCACGGAAATTTCAAACAAATAAAACTAAATTAGAAACCATGTATACAGCAAAACCAAAACATGTAAAATTTGGCGTCCCACAAGGTAGTGTATTGGGCCCGCCACTTATTTGATATAAATGATCTCCCGAAATCAACAACCAACAAAACGGTTAGTTTAGTTAGTTTGAAGATGACAGTACAGCAATAATAAAATATAAGAATGCCATTGATACAAAATTATTAATTGGTTATATAATAATCATTTGGTATTAAACCTGAGCATAACAAAAGTCATGCATTTTTATCAACGCCGTGAAAACATGAACGTTAATATTTCCTACAAGGGCTATATGAGGGACTGGTGGCCTCTGCTTTGTGGTATGGCATTATTTTTTGGGGGCAGTCTACTGATCGGGAGCTGTTATTTAGATTGCAGAAGTGATTCCACAGGCTAATGTGCGGTCTAAAGACAACCTTCCTTTGACCAGGAAATCATCAAATGATTTATCCCGCTGAGGGTGGAGCGGGAGGGCGTATCAGACTTTTACGTATTAAAACCCAACCGTGTTTCTTCAGTTGCCTGTGCCAGGGCCAGGCCCTAACGGACTCCGTCGATTAGTGCTGACATCTGCAGTTCCAGGTACGCGTGGAACACTACGTGCAATCAACCCGGGCCTGGTCGTTACCGGACGGCAAGCTACACATTGCTCGCCGTCCGCTAGCCCGAGCCTACGGTGGCTGGGAATTTAAGACAACTGATAGCTGTGTTTCCTAGTTAAAATCGTTGACCTTTGCCTTGTCTTATATATAATGGAAACGGCTTCGTTTGTGTAATGTAACCCACATCTATTTAAAAAAATCTAATGTCAGGAAAAATCCAATACAGACACAATACATCAATCAATAATATCAAATAAAATGTAAAACCGCACTAATGTAAAAACTATTAAACGCGCTAATGTTATTTTATAAACCCACTCATATCTAATATAAAAAAATATATGACTATATAAAAAATTAAAAGGGCGCTAAACGAAATTTTAGTTCTGATAACTTATTACACGATTGACGATTTTCTTAATGATGATTCACTAGCTGATTGACACACTGTTACTCTGATTGACTTAATAATTGCGATGCTGGTTTGCTTACTTTTTATTTCCGTTTGGCACATTTATTGCTGTGACCATGCAGGTTTTTTTACTATTTTTATTCCCATGATCTACAACTTATTTTTGATTTTTTATTTGAAATTGTAAACCTTTGCATGCCCATGTGACGTTAAAATATTGAGAACTTTAATTAAAATACACCTGTGTACGCCATGTTCGCAAAGAAATAAATGATTTGATTTGATTAGATTAGAATATTTTCCTTTATCTTCAGTTCTTTAATTTGGGAAACAGATATGGCGTACGAAGGCTTATGTTTAGAGAAAATGAAGGTGTCCGTTTTTATCAAACTGTGTGATTGACTACCAATAAGACAAGACTCACTATTTACGAGTTTTTTGTTTGTTTGTTTGGCATCTCGCAGGTCAACCTATGCGGTTGTCGTCTGCTTAAGCGGACTTGCCTGTGGATTCCCTAATAAATTAAGGCCTCCAGCCAGGACTTAAACTTAAATACTAACTAAAACTAAGCGACAACGCTAAGGGCACCCCCTGTGGGGTACGAACCTCGGCTTAGGGCGTCGCTGGAAGAGGGCAGCAAATGACTAGCTGGATCGGGATTGGACAATTTACGAGTCGATGGTCCTTTTTATTTATAATTTTGGCAGTCTATGTATGTATGTAAGTATGTTTTATTTACTACAAAACTACAAACACACACACACATACACACTGAATATATTTTTTTTTTTCATTTGTATTTTGCGTTTCACGAACTGTATCCAAATTAATATTTTTCTTCTTTCTTTAAACCGAGTATGAGGAATGAGCTATCCAAAGATTCGTAACAATGATCCGGATGACATGTAAACTTCGGACCTCGAAACAAAGTTGAGATAATTATGACATGTATGGTCTCAAAAGAAAAGTCTTGACAAGCATATTACAATTATGTCTACTTATCTTATTGGCTAAGTAAATAAATATGTTTAAATTGTTAAAAAGGTATAAAACAAAATTAAAAATATTTTTTTAAGAACTGTGACCCTTGATTTCTGTCTGAAATATTTTCTTGTTTCGTAAAATTTTGGATCACACGTACTTTTTCGTAGTCGGATTTCTGTTTTGAAATCTTTTTTTTTTTATTATTAGTTGTCCTCAGTAGTTGGCCACCTTCATTAATTAGATCCTCAAAAGATTTGGTGCGGACATTGCAAAAACAAATTAAAAAACCCGTCCGACACCCAATGTAAGTTCGGTACTGTCCAGGGCTCATTTGCTGGAATGTCTCATTAAACGTGTTTAAAAGACAGGTTAGAAAAATATACTGTAAATAAAGATACACCCAAAATCCTCAATTTATAAGTATTGTGATGTTAAACATACCTGTAAAACCGAGCTATTAAGATACAATAATTGTAACTCTCTTTTTTCTCTGTGCACTATCTCACTAGGTCCCGTTTCATCGGCATTTACAACAAAACCTAATGAATTTAGTACTGTAAACGTCAAAATATTTGCCAAAGAAAGCATGGTGCGTCTGGAACGTATCACACTGGAGTGGGGCACAAAAGACAGTGAAGTTCAAACGCTTTGAATTACGTTACGCAAAGGAAATCGATGGAGACCGTTAAAAGGCTACGAAGCGAGAAAGATATTCGATTTTTGAAATATATAAAGTTATTTTACTGCATTGAAGCATTACAGGTTTATACCTACTTATATGAAGTTATTTCTTTCTCGGAATAGTCTCTTTTCGGTGTTTGTTCGGAAATTAGCGGCATTCTAAACTTCATAATGGATTTTGCCGCAGTTTTTGCCATTACAATGATAACTGCATGAGAAAAAAAAACTTATAGAAGTAGCTCGCTGTTGCTAGGTTTAAATACACAATTAAGATAGGACAGAATTAAAACCTGTTTTTAATAACCGTATTTTATTTAATCTTCTTGCTAAAATAATTTCAGAATAAAATGGACAAACAAAGTCACTAGCAGTAAAAAAAAAAAAAATTATCAACATAAAAAAATTATAAAAAATAACTTGAACGCACTATATTTGTCATACAAAACTAGGTGTATTCGGATAGCAAGCGATACCTAGTAGCACACGTAATACGTAAATTTTAAGTTGTCTCGTGATAAACATATTAGTGTGCCAGTGGACGGAGTCATATGACTTCGAGATTTACACGCTGCGTCCATCGTGGTTAGGTACTTTTCATCATTAAGTTCGGTTCTGCATGTCTGGTTACAATTTGTTTTTTCTTTTTCATTTTGGATCAATGTATTTCTAGAAAAGCCATGCAAAAGATCACTGGTTTAAATAAATAGTTATAAACTCAATCTCCTTTTTATTATATAGATACATTGCACAGGTGTGAGTACTTTGTACTAAAGAGCTACCATTTACCGGGTAATGTCATAGATTGACTTGAATGTGCCCCGGCGGGTGATAGTATGTCATGGTCACTCAAATGTCTCGCTGACAGTGGCGCGTATGTTGGATCATTTAACTCCCTTCAAAATGGTTGAGCTGATTGGTGCTGATCCATGCGTCATATTCGTGAACTGGCGCCGTCAGTTGGGACTGGTCATATCTTAGCTGCCACGGCTTATTTTAATAATTTATTTCGTGGATTGTTTTTAATTATGGTTTGCTGCACTCTGGACGCTTTTAACGTGTACGGCTTTTGTACATCGTTCTCACCTATACGATTAGTGTCCACATTAATGATGTAACTAATATATTTGTAAGAACAATATTGTTTCAAAGAGTGTCCATGGAGTCTCTTGCCCGTTCTTCTCCATAGGTTCCTACGCTTTGGAATGGGCAACTAGCTTCATATTTCTGCTTGACCGACTCCTTGACAATTCAAAAGCGCCTGTAAATGGTTTAATTAAAATAAATGCTTTGGGTTTGAGTTATGTTTAGTGTTAAAGTATATTTGTGACAGCGAAATACAAAATACCAATAACTCATTACGGTTTTGGATTTAGACGGACCATGTAATAAAAACTGCATCTTTTATTTAGTGATTATCGGCATACGCGACTGTAACTATCCGAATAAAAAGTGATAAAACAAGGGTTAAAGAAAAAACGACAATATTTTGAATTACCCAAATCTACTTCACAGTATGAATACAACCTTAAGAATGCCGGCTACAGACGACCGGGTGCATTGACACCTTTTCTAACAACACAAACAATTCTGATACGTGGAGCCGACACACGTCGAAAATGTGTCTGACTCCCTACCAGCTGCTCCCTCATTGGTTGTTCATGATTAAAAGTTAACGCGGAAAATGGGGTAAGATACCTACAGTCATTAAGTTCTTTCATAGAGTTATAAACAGCTATATTGAATCTATGATTGATTATGATTTAAACGCTTGATCACCAGTAATATAGATATATCAATATTAACATCAATCATCACTCATCACATAGAAGAGTTTTTTCTGAGCCTATTCTTTAAAAAACTCTCTTTTTTATTTGGACACCGTCATTCTTTCTCGTTTTTTTGGCTCTACTAGGATTTTTTGTCTTCAACCATATTTACTTAATAATAACGATCACAAATCGTGTGATCTAATTCCGATGATCTAAACTTTTTTCAGGTTATTTGGACAGACAATACGGAAATATTAATGCGTGAAACAATTTTCATCAATCAATTATAGTTACTTCATCGTTTTTATTCTGAAAGTACAGTGTCATTGTTTTCTGAATTCAGTCATGATTGAACATGGCAATTATTGTTTTGTTGGATATTTCTACGTTATTTTAGTAACAGTAAAAAACCAGTTTCAGCTCGATAATTCCGGCTCTGCTAATAATCACAGCAAGTGTAGCGGCTGACGATGAAGAAAAACACAAAGCGATGGTGATGAAGCGACAAATCAACAGTATTCCATTGGTATACCCCCAAGGAGGAACTTATAAGGTACGAATATGAATTACTTATTGTTGAGTTCGTCCACTACATAAATCAGATCAATCTTATTATAGCATTAGCTTGATAAACAATATACGAGTGTTAATCAATATAAACGTTCCATAAGAAACATAACCATGCCTAAACTAAGGTTACTAGGTAGACTTACATGGAGAGATCAATCTGAACAGACAAATTTGTCCCGATTGGTTTGACCGGATTACCACACATATACGAAACGGTCAGACTTTTTAGTTTCAACAACTTGCTTTAGTATCTTATATCTCCAGTCATCGCAGATCCTAAGGCCGTATTTTGGTATAGATTATTCTCTGATTGGTCGGATCTGAAGGTAGAATTGACAGTGTTGGTTTTAGAAGTCTTGGAAGAACAAGAAAAGTCGTTGCTGACAGTCAGACTATCACAAAATCAAACCAGCTTATCAAAATACACCTTTATTTTTGCTGAAGTTCCGTCTTTTCCAATCCCCAGCTGATCATAGGCTTCTCAGCCCCAATACATGCCGAGGACTACATCAGCCTGGCCTTCGCAGCCAACTTCCAGTACCAGTACGTGCAGTTTACGAACATCACCCAGCTGTCTCAGTACTACTTCATCAAGACGGTGTCCAGGGAACAGAGGGAAGCTGAAGTGGCTGCTAGGAAGGATGAGAGGCTCACGTTTTATACTGCTGTCGCTGATATGCTGAAGTCGTGAGTGTAATTACTAGTGCTGTGCTCAGATATTCTTTACATTTACCCCTTTATTTATAAAGAACAATGCCCAGTTCCCATACATTTCAAAACCTGATAATAAAAGTTTATGTATTAGAAAATAATGTCATATGGTCATTTTCACAATTGAAACGCTACGAAGTCCAAAAATATTAATGTTACTTTTTAGGTTAGGATTTGCCGTTATAAAGAAATAAATGTGCTAGAACGAATTATTTAACACTCGAAGTTTAGTCTAAAATAGTAATACTTACTTAATAATACATATCTATGTTCTAAAACGTCTTTTTTACTTTGTGAATTCCTTAAACCAGCTGCCCTTATGCCACTGCTTAGACTCTCGATGATTGTCAATTTATATTGAGTGTCGAGCATTAAATGTCAAACGTCAAAAAATACGTTTCAATCGTCCTAACTCAATTACATATTGCATGATTCATTAATTTAATTATTTATTTATCTTTAAATAATCTGTATTATACATTGACTAAAAAGAAATACTTACTGAGTAAATAAAACGTAAAATAATGTATGAAACTCAGAAACAGAGTTGAATAAAGTCAAGCAGCAGTGTGTAAAATGGAACGTTGTAAAAATGGTGGTTGAGATGCGTTCAAAACATGCTAATATGTTTACCCTTGAAGTAGAATACGCATAACAAAAAACAAAATTTTAAAAAATCCTGCCATTCTTTTAACATTGTGATAAGCGTAATTAATATAAAATTTAATTAGCTGTTTTATAAGATTTATTTCATTTCTATACATAGTCAGGTGAAAAATGGGCATTCCTCTTTGCTTAAAGTAAATAGATATTTAACCGGTTAAATGCTGTAACTACAGGAACAATTAAAAAGCCATTGTGTCTCGTGTGCATCCACGTTTTATGTGGATGCCAAGGTTAAATCGTCAAAAATATACGGTTAAAAGGTCGCCATATGGGTGCATGTGACGTTACAGGGCTAGTGGGGTATTTACAGTTGGTTTATAACATTAAAAACTTGTTTTTGTAAAGATGTCTATAAACATTGCAATGTTGACCTTCAATATCTCCGTAACCAGAAGGTTTCCAGATATGGTCCAAGATGAGATGGTACGGGGAGTACAAGTGACTCTTAAGCGTCTTTTTACACCCGTTACTCCTACAGTAGGTATATTGGACGAACTGTTCGTAAAAATATCTAATTCTTGTAACACTAAACATCACGCATTAGTACACCCTCCTTTCGCCAGTTGTGTTTTAGTCCCATGTAATAGGGGGCGAGCCTATTGCCATAAACCGGGCACAAATCCATACTCCGGGCTGCTACTGAGAAATTCCAGATAGAATAACCCAAGAACACTTTGCCCGACCTGGGAATCGAACATCATGCTCAGCAGTAGCGATTGCAACCACTAGATCAACGAGGCAGTAATTAGTAGTAATTGTTGTAATTTCCAGAAAAGGTATAAACGGCGAGGAGTGTGTTTACCGAGCGATTTGTGAATCTGCGCAGTATCCGGTAGAAGAGGAGGGACTGGTGGGAGAGATATTACACATACTGCTGACGTAAGTCAAACATTAGTAATTAATCGTCATCGGCAGGCATGATGATTTCCAAAACTATTTGGTGAAAGGTAGTAGAAGAATTAGTTTAGTTGTTTGTCAAACCAAACCTCTGACCCATAGTTCGTTAGAACTAGGGAAGCTCTACTGTTTTTGCCCCTTGAAGTATGTCAGTTTCACCATGCCGATTTCTGCCTTACAGCACAATCGTCGTTTTCTTTTTCTTTGTTGCTACTGTGCCTTCAATCAAGCTGATGCATTCATCGAGCTCCCAAAATAACTTCAATATCTCTTCAGATAATTTGAAATTAAAATAACTGAAATTGATTATCTAATTTAACTGTTAATCTCCGTTCGGGGCAATGATTACATTCGTTCTATTTATTTATAAATATATAATTTATTGTACACCATAAAATAAGGTACAAAAAATTAAAACAAACACTACAAAATTTACAATGGGCGGCCTTATCGCTTTCTGCGATCTCTTCCAGGCAAACTTGGAATGGACAGTGATTTGTCTGGACATAAAAAGGGGTTGTCGTTGGTGCAAAAAATAAGAGTACTAAATTATACAATATACTTAAGTAGATACACCAATATGTACATATCTGAAATCTCTATTGTGAATATTCCACAATTAATTAAATATAAATAATCTGAAATATGGTGTCAGTTACGAAATAATGAAAGACATTAATAAGCGTATAACAGTCAATTGTTGGAGACTCGACTAAAGCTAGTTCGAAGATAAAACTTAAATTGGAAATAATGCACTGTATTTCCCAAATTAAACCAATTTCAACTTTATTATTTAATCAGTATTTGTTAATTTCATATTATGAGCTGGTAAAATAGGTTCTTTTGTTTTTATCCTTTCAAATTTCTTGGTATTGACTGAATGATGATATTTTTGTCACGATTTTTCCACTGATGGGTTAAATTTTGGAATGTTCACATACCTAACAACTCCGACTATCCTTAGCTTATTTTCTTTTATTCATTAGGTTCAAAGCACAGTTACATGGTAAAAAAAATACAGAACATTCTTACTCTAAAGCATCAAACAGGCCCACACCATTGTCCACGTATAATAAAAGAAGTAAAGGACCGTGATTTGAGTATACAAAAATAACTTTCTGAGATAGCTAAAACTAACTCACTTTATATTGTTCCATATATCAGCTATAGCCTTTCCCTTGAACAGTTGGTTAGACAAGGTGTATATGTCAAGTTCCATAAAATGAGTGTCATATGTCTCAACAAGGCGACGGCGCGTTCCCCATACGTTAGTCTTGCGCATGTCTATGTGGAACGGTCAAAGCATGCACGCCCCATTTCATAAACCTATTTTGTACCTACATTTCAGGCCTGACTACGGAAGGACGGCGTTCGACGAAAAAGATGAAGACTGGGAAGACTTGATGGGAGAATACAATGATGCAGCAATAGCTGGACGGCAGATGTTCAACTGTGCTTCCATTTATCCCGGATGCCCTGAGGGTCAGGGGCTGATGGAAATGTTCAGTATATTGAGAGATGAATAAAGGAAACTTGGATTAATTTACATTCAATCGTCTAGGTGAAGGTACCTTTGAAATAGATAAGCGGTTTTGTACCTAGTTTTTTGATACCTAGTCCAGCATGTTGATTGTTTAAAAATGTCACCCTGAAGACTTGCGTGGCGTGAGTTATCAGTGTCAACCCGTCTTGGTCAATTCCTAGCATCAGTGGCACTGACAGCTCACTTCACCTAAGTTTTTACGGTGAGATGGTTACAGCATAGCTCATATTGGTTACAGGCAAAGCAGTTCTGTTGACTTTTACGATTCACTGGATTTGATATCCATTTGCGCAAAAAATAATGACTAATGCTTTAAATTATTTGAAAAGCTTAGCTTTAATTTTTTTTTAGAAAAGAATGTGTTTTGCTGCATCTTTGTTTTTCTTTTGAATCCATTTGAGTTATCTTCGTCATTGTTTTGAAACCGCCCACTGAAATATACACAGTAACTTGTCAAAGGTACACCACAACACGTCACGTGATGGGGCGTGGGAAACGGAGCCAGTTTTCTCGCACGTTTTTATTGAGTTGATGTAAAAAATCACTTGCGGAGGCGCGTTATCTGCGCCCCTTCGCGTGGAGCGTTGTAGTGTGTGATCCGCGTAATGTCTGAACAAGTTTTGTAGAAATCCATAATAAGCAAGTTCAAAAACTTAACAACTACCACAAAAGCTAAAAGTAAAAAAAAGCTGTATTGATCGGCACGGTTGGCGCAGTGGTTGAGCGATCGGCTGCTGCGATGCGTGTCGCGGGTTCGATTCCCGCACGGAACAAATATTTGTATGATCTGCAAATAGTTGTTCCGGGTCTGGGTGTCTTGTGTATGTGAGTTTTCATGTTTGTGAACGCACCACGATACAGGAGTAATTCCTAGTGTGGGGCAACGTAAAAAAAAAAATTAAAAGCCCTTTCGCTTGATTCCAACAAGGTGTTTTTTTTCTGTTCTTGACTGTATGTCATCTAGAGGGCGTCATTTTTAATATGACGTCACAGAGCCTATAACCAGGGGGCGATCAAAACGCTTCCAACGATACCTCATTTGTCAAATTAAAGGGAACAGATGAACATACATCCCGATCAAAATAGGAACCATTCTTAATGCAAGCCACCAAAAACAAAAATTCATCAAGTTCCTGATGAATGTTTCAAAGCTCACATTATTTTAATTTTGTAATTTAAAAAATATGTGTAAACCTAAAACAAATAACAACATTAAAACCAGCAATATATCACCGAATTCTGATCAAAAGACAAAAAAAATGTCTGAAAAGAAATGTCCGGAGGAGCAGTAGCGGTTAGTCCTGCGAAGTGGCGGTTATAAAGCAAAGCCCGGCTGTTTGCCCGAACCGCTTCTTGCGACAAATTAAGTAAATCTCATATGTGAAGCCGGTCACGTACAGGCGATCTTTTCATTACGATATTTACATTGACTTAGTGGTTTGTTCACTCTCGGTTCTCGATTGCATTTGGCTTTAAATTGCTCGGGTAAGGATGTTGGCACTGTTGTTTGGTTTGATTTGTTTGTGGTTTTTATGTTCATTTGACTTCTCAAACGTCACACTTCAACTGGTTTCGTTTAGTTGGGTTTTACTCTTATTTTCGGAAAAGAATCATTGTATCTGCACTATCAGTTGTTAATGTTAAAGAAAACCTCACTGAAAAAACTGAGTTGACTCTTAAAATTTACTGATTCCATTTTAATATTCATTATTTATTGCTTTCCGTACATTATACGTAGTGGTACTTAGTATTATTCTACATCCCCATGAAAATGTTAAATCAGTGGGTTTTAAAATGGTTGGATCCATGTTTTGAAACACCACTGCAACACGACATAATAGTTGATAGAAATAACGTTAAGTTTCACATGCATCAGTGAAAGACGAACTTAGCTTTCTAGCTCAGATTGGTTATTTAATTGATATACAGAATGGTATACAGAACCAAAGCAGTATCTAACTAGAACCATAGTAACAAATTGAATTGAATAGGGGATATAATATCGGTTGAATGGACAACTCCGACCGCACGTTAAGTGATAACACCGCATGAGTTAGCATGTTGCATGCGTCATGCAACCGACAGTGTTGGATTTAATGTAAACAAAACTTGTATACGGATGTCTTTGTATTCTGCAGTAGTAGGTCTGTTGATGCGTACTAATAAGTCATCCTTTGTGATGGTATAACACGATACAGATAGAAAGAAAGTAAGAAAAAGTATTTGTTGTGACTCGCACAGGAATACGCAGTACTTAATGTGATACTCACAGGAATACGCAGTACTTAATGTGATACTCACACACTAAACTAAACATACTCTTAAAAACATTTAGAAAAAACAATAAAAGAAAAGACAATGAAAATAAAAACAAAGTCCTATACGAGGCTGAAAGGTTCCGATCATAACAATATGTGATTGTGAAGTTTTAGCTTAAGTGGATATTTTTTTCTTCTCTAATTCAGTTTTAAAAACGAAGTCCTATAGAAATTGGTCTCCATGCAAAGTCCATTTTTTTGTGATAAGAAAGTGAATCGAAGTATTCGTAACACAATTCTGAGGTCTCTGATTTAGCGGACTGAAAAATATACTGTTTTTTAAGATTTATAATGCAAAGGAAGATTACCGCGCCATATTTTTCTAATGTTCCACTCGTTGTATCTCAGCTTGCATGCATTGTACCTATCTCGAGGAAATTAACAATACCAGTATTTTATTCGACTGAAAAATAGTCGTCTCCCACAGGCCCCATTTGGCAATCAGTTCAATAGTAGCCGATTTAGACGCCTCGAGAATTTATTGAGTGGTCCAATGGTACCTAACCGGATTTATTTTGTGCTTACTACGCACTGGCTTTCATTAGTTCAGTCTACGGTGTAGATTGAGAGGGTAATATGATGATTGTAGTGGTGTAAGAGAGAAGGGGATAGATTTATTTGCATGTAGTAATAATTTCGTCCTGCCCTTGCTTGCTTCCTTATCTTGCTACTATAAGACCAATATTGAATACAGAATTTTTGCCATGACTTACATCATTCATTCACACTCACCTATTATTCATTTGACAATTTATAATTTTCTTGATATTGTTATTGTATGACTATAGTAGTCGTTTTATAAATCTCTAACCTATAATCGATAATTCGACATATTGTTGTATTGTCGAGAAAATAACTCATACATTATGTCTTACCATATATTATGTAGGTATTATGTTTGGTACCAGCTGCATTGCATTGAAAATTAAATATGAACACCCACAAGCGTGGGTACTGCCATAATTGTATGCTTTGTAAGTGGATTTGTGATCGTATACTGCCATAACGTGGGTGTTCGTACAATTCTGTTTGACAGTTATCCATTATTTACACATGTGTTCAAGTTTTGCATGAAGTAATCAAAACTTATTTAATTTTACACGGTGCTTAAATTAACTTGGGCAGCCAGCCTTATTACAAATATTATTGCGCTGCGTATGTGATAACACAAATAAATATCGAAACCGGACTATGTGTAAGTGTTATCATTTATATGTTTGATATTTTACTAAATTTAAATTATTATTTGTTTAAATTAGCGAATGATGACTGAAGTGTTATTAATATAATGTTATTTTTAATATATTTTTTTATCAATTACTATAGTATATGTATAGTGTTTTGCATAGAGATGTCTAATAGTATTACATTCTTTGTTCTAGACAAAAACTGTGAATCTGTGGGTTAAGTGATGTGAGGAATCCTTGCAAGTCGGAGCGCTTATTTATGAAGTGGAAGGCTTATTTAAATAAGCCCTCACATGGTGAATGAATATGAAACAAATGGTTTCATACCAAGCGGATATTTTGCTTAATTAATTAAAAGCGTGATTAAAAACTGTTCGCCGTGAACTCCAGGCTAAAAATTTTGCATCACGAAAGCCTAGCAAACAATAACGTAATAAACAAGAACGGTGAAGTTCCGGTATAGTTTATCCTGTATATTTAATTATAAAAACTGTGTTTTAGTTTCAATCTTCTTTTCTTAGAGAAAATTAATACTTAAGCTATCCTCAATATTTCACCTATTTTCACTAAAGCAAAAACTTTATGTTGAAATAAATCTACTTATCAATTTTTTTTAACATCGCACATGTTAAAATAAAACAATTTGCTTTTAAATTCCTTGGCATAGTATTGCACATCCTATTTGGATGGTAGCTCAAACTCGAACTCAAAGCATTTATTTCAAATAAACCAATTAGCGGTTTTCTTTATGTGAAATATTATAACAAATACAAAAACAAAATATTAATTTAGCTTGAAATATTGTGTAATACATGAACTGAGGCAACTCCAGTAAGTAACAGAAGCACTTGTGTTGGAGCTGTCTCACTCTTCCCTTAAATGGTAGCTTAGCAATGTAAGAGAGTAGAGTGTTTTAAGGAAAAATATAAATAACAATAGTATAATATAAAGCATTAATTTTGCAGCTCTCGGTGTGTACGAGTGTGAATGTGTGTGTGTGTGAATGGTTTTAGCTTACTCTGGTCAGAATATTTTCTGCTTCTTCGTAAGTAAGGGATCTCAACCATTCAGGTATCGTTTTTTTACAATCGTAAAACAACGACGATATATATCTAACTTACAGTTTAATTTATTATATATGTAGTTGGATTGTGTTACATATTGACGTCTAGCAAAAACAGTTCGAATCCCTGGGCAGTGAGCCACTATATCTCTGCGCCTTCTGCTCTGAGATGCTGAATCAAAAGGAAGACACTTATGAAGGGTTAAGGACGCGTATAGAATATAAAGCTTTCTAATTGTGAGCAAGTTGTATGCTTTATACTCGTAGAGGTCTGTTGTAGGGAACGTAAATGGTTTAAAGTACATCACCTTTATAAGAGATCGCTGAGCTCTTTCCAGCTCGAGGAATTTCATTTTGGTAGCTCCACCCCAAATAAGCTTTCTGATTCTTTTCATAAGGATCTCGATGTGATTGTGCCCTGACAGTCTCTGATCAACAATTATGCCTAAATACTTTTGGAGCTGACTTGTTGAATGGCATGACAGCCAAAATTATAAATATGGACAGCATAATTTTGGCAATCATGAATCGCAATGCCAAAATCAGGTCCAGGCTGTGACCTCTGGCTTGGGGAAAAGTATACATCTTATTATTAAGAATTAAAAGGCTCGCTTTAAGCCAGCCAGCTACTTTAGTCAGACCCCCTTCAGCGACATCTTTTACATTTTTCCATGAAGTTCCTGAGGAAACAACCGCAGTGTCGTCTGCGTATGAAATATTTGCCCTCCATTGATCTGCAGATTGCATAAGCTGTTAATATAAATTAAAAAGAGTGGTGGACCCAAAACGCTCCCCTGTGGGACTCCGTAGTCAACGTACTCTTCGACACTGCATAAGTTATTGAGTTTAACCATTTGCTGTCGATCTATAAGATAATTTTCAAAAAGGGAGAGAGCCGTACCTCTTATACCTATGCTTTCTAGCCTTTGTAGAAGGATTGGGACGGAAACGGTATCAAAAGCTTTCTTGAGATCTAAGAACACTGTTAACCATTTATGACCATTATCCACTTTATTAACAATTTCAGTTGTTAAAGCCGTAATAGCGTCTTGAGATGAACGTCCTCTTCTAAACCCATATTGTACATTTGATAGAATATTGTATTTCTGTAAGTGGTTAATTAGTCTCTTATTAATTATTTTTTCTAAAATTTTTGGGATCGATGGCAGCACAGATATGGGGCGATAATTATTGAAATCGTTTACGTCCCCGCCCTTGTACACAGGGGTGACCAGTGAACGCTTTAAATCTTTCGGAAAAATTCCCGTTTTGAGACATAAATTAGCTAGCTGGCATATCAGGGGAACCACAAAATCCCTGGACATTTTTAAATATTTTGTCGGTATTCCGTCCCAACCCGGTGCACTTTCAGAATCAAGACTCATAAGAATACCGTCCACCTCCAGTGGGCCCGTCTCCAACAAAACGAACGAGGAAGCCCAAGAGTTACTACAGGACCTGATCACAACCGGCATTCCATTCTGAGTAACGACACTTTCCGCTATAGATTTGCCTACTGTGATAAAGAATAAGTTTACCTTATTTAGGTCTGATTTCACCAATGAAATTGAACGCGATCAGTACTTAAACTCCGTTTAAGAGTTGTCAGTGTCATTATTTTCGATGGAATATTGACACTGACTGCTCGTGAACGTGTTTTAGATGTGTTAAACGCGTTCAGTAACATTGGTGAAATCGGCACTTAGTGAGTTTAGGGGGTTAGCGGTAATATTAAGAAGGTGGGTATTTGAAGTTTTAGGTGTTTTCAACTGTGTGATTTCATTTATTGTTGACCAAAGATGTCTCGGACTTTTAGTTGAATCTTCTATTTGTTTTCTGTAATATTGTATCTTTATCTTTTTTACCAAGTTGGAACAAAAGTTACGGAAGCGTTTATAAGTTATTATTAAAATTATGTTGAATGGTTCTAATCTTGTTTGATGCTGCATTTTGTTTCTAAGCCTTATGCAACGCAATGCTCCCGCAGTAAACCATGGCTTAAAAGTTCTTTTACTACAAGAAACGGATTTTATTTTTGAGTTGCATAGGAAGGACGACCTAATTACCTCCACCAACTTAGTAACAAAGCCACCAGGGAGCGTGTAGGTATCAAAAATTGATGTATTTATACCAACAAGGCATTTGTAAGCATTTTCAAAATCGATGATGGTTGTGGTTTTTGAACAAGTTCTTTATGTTTTATTTGAGCCAGTTATATGTAAGATAACCATAGCATGATCCGTGATTGTTGTGTTAAGCACTGCCACAAAGGCAGAGGTTTTAGTTTCATCAAGCTTCAAAAATGTATGATCAAGGCAGTTCTGTTTTCTAGTGGGTAGGCAATGTCCTGGAAGGAGGCCGTGCATAGATCGCATATTTAGATAATTTAGCCTATTCGATCTTTTTTGTGATAATTCTGCGGGTGTTTCTATTATATTAACCCATGACAATAATATTCTGGTGCTTACTACAAGATTCAAGAGGGCTGATTAATGAGCTAATGAAGTTGTCAGCACAAGCAATAGACGGGGAACGGTATATACCTATAATAGTAAAATTAGACACGATGATTTAAGTGCAGAAGCATGTTTTACACTGAGTTCTGTTACCAAGGGCAAATGTTTGTTTTTTACGTAGGCTACCACGCCGTCGTTTTGGTTTAGCTGGATTGAGGTAAAATAAGCCGTGTAGTTATATAGTAGTGGTATTTGTTTCTTACTATTTAGTCTACACTCAGTAAGAATCAGAACATCCACGTCAAACTTCATCAGAGCCAAATTCATCTGTCGTCAAAATTACTGTAAATACTCCTCATGTTCTGAGTCACTACCGTCAGGTAAGTATTTTCGAGTTTTAAAGTCGTGGAAATATGTTCGATATTAACTAAACCCGAGTTTGCAATTTCAGTCAGATCTAATTCATCAAGTGTATTTAAGTTACTATACATTTTCTTTTAAAAGGTCTAATAGTCGTAACTCACGATGTATGATTGAAAATAGAAACAGTTGAGAATAAATATTAATTAGAATTACTTCATAAATAATCAGTTTAAGTTTTAGTTCAAAGAGAGGTACTTTCGGTGTATGTGTGGATATGTGCTGTAAGCGAGAGATAGATGTGATTTTAATGTTAGTTGATAAGTGTTGCATGGATTTTTTTTTCATGGTGAGTTTTTTTTGTTGCTATTTGATGAGCATGCTTTCCAATAAAAAAAATCGTATGAAAGTTTTACTTAGAGTTTAAAAAAAAATGTTACTATTATAACATAATTCGAACTAAATAAAGGCCACAAATAAAGCCAACAACAGTAAATTAGCAAATGTAAAATGTAGAATTAGTTATGCATCTTGAAGCAAGCTATGTACCTGTGATTCACTCTTCACGAGAACAACCTTAGCATCCTCGTCCTTTTTTAGAAAAACTCGACCAAAAGCAGTACAGCAGAATTTATACTGTTTTGATTTCGTTAAGTCCCGGGCTAAGAAAAATAGGCGGGCGTTCTTGGGAGTACGTTGTTCTGAAACGAACACAGGAACATCACCTTTACTTGCAATGCCAAGGTGCTTCGCTTGAAGTTTTCAATAAATCCTGTTTTAGAATTACAGAATCCAGTTCTACTACAATAGGGTGTAATAATAAAAATTTAATGGATAATACGGTCCCTAATTGGGAAGCCAAATGTAATATTAAAAATTAAAAGAATAGGTGTGTGTGTGTGTGTGTGTGTGATCTCCTAAAAAAAGTATGTTATTGTAAGAAATTAAATTTCGGGCGCCGTGGAGCGACACACTATTAATAGATAGCCAGATAAATAAAGTTGGAGAGATTGGACCATTAATCTTAGGATGGGGGCCTGTGGATGTCAATGGTGATTAAAAGACTCACTACCTTGAACGTTCCCAGTTTATTGTACCTTTAGCCTAATGTATACTATTATATTAATATAAAGTTTACTTGCTATATCATCATTGCATCTTTAAATTCGCAGCTGAAGGCTGTTATGTTCTATAGAAAAAAAAAGATAAAAAATATGTAACTTGAAGCTTGACCCCGAGAGCCGGAAGGTGGTACCTCTCAGGTAATCAGCCCCCGTGGAAGGCCAGTAGAAATTTATTTGAAGTAAAGGTGGAATAAGCACCCACAGTTGTAGGCTGTGGACAAAAAGGAACTCTGAGATGTGTTTTCACTCCGAACTCGGACACGCGGGGACGCATCGACCAACGAAAAACTTACCGCTTATTCCAGGTATATAAACTCGCGTCTCCCTCGGTGTACCGTGAAGATATTTGGTATAAGAGACGTAGGGAGGCGACGAGGAAACCTGCGAAAAACCGTAAGATGGTCACAAACGAACCGCCATCGTCGAAGGAAATTTTCTCTCGAAAAGAGCAACTTACCAAAAATCGGATCGAAATATCCACCGGGACCATTCCACGGGTCCTTTGGTTTAGGATTAGGGCATTAAAGCGCCACAATAAACTAGATTAGTTACGATTCCATTCAGGAAAAATCAAGAGACATGTCACTTGACCAACAAAGATCGCAAAAGTGACCTGTCCAATTTTGACGTCCAAAAATGTCATACGAAATGTATCACAGATAAAAAAAAAAAAAAATAAGAAATCGTTCCGAAATCGACTACAATCATCAATACATGTAACGGTGTAAAAAAACTCGTTACATTACATCCCTCCCCGAAAAAAAATAAAAGAAAGCAATTTCTTTTATGCCAAAAAAACAACGATCAAGGTAAAACGAACAGTTTCCCAAAAAAACAGGAAATATAAACAGCGTGTATACAAACAACACTTACAGGTGCAGACTAAATACTAGCACAACCGACCCATAATGTCAAAAGAACCACAAGAGTACAGTTAAGCACCTTCGCCACTGACTAACAAGTTAAATCCGAGTTCTACTATAGAATCAGTTAAGTGCAGCAGTCGCTTAACACTGTAAAACAATACAACAGAACTATACCCAATTGAGTGCGGTTGGGCACCATCGCCACCGACTAACAAGTATAAAATTCTAAAAAGACACAAAAAAATACCAATACAAATTCGGTTAGGCACTATAGCCGCCGACTAGCAAGTATAAAGCTTTACAAACAAACAAAAAAAATACTAATAAGAGTTCGGTTAGGCACCATAGCCGCCGACTAGCAAGTATATGTTTAATGTAACAGGATAAAAAGAATATTAATTCGAGTACAGTTAAGCGCAAAGGCCGCTGTTTAACGAGATTAATCCAAAAAAATTCTATATGAGTGCAGTTAGGCACCATCGCCACTGACTAACAGGAACAAATTATAACTGTGAGAAACAGTTAAGAACCTTCACATCTCTAAAGATGCAAAGGAAAAAAAATGTCGTGATCGGCTCAACTCCACCAACTTTCCGGGCACAAACAAAAAAAAATGTTGTGATCGGCTCAACTCCACCAACTTTCCGGGCACAAACAAAAAAAATGTTGTGATCGGCTCAACTCCACCAACTTTCCGGGCACAAACAAAAAAAAATGTTGTGATCGGCTCAACTCCACCAACTTTCCGGGCACAAACAAAAAAGAAATCACTGTGTTCTTCCTAAGTGCACCGCGAAATATTCCGGGTGACAGAGTCACTATAGGAGCACAATGATAAAAAAAAATAGGTAAACCTCTACAAGTGTAAACAAAACGTACAAAGGTAGTAGGCACCAATTCAGGAATTGCATGCAAAAATTTACAAAGGAAAATTGCATACAAGACTGTTTAAAAAAATATATATACATGATAATAATAGTATAATAATAAGATCTTTCGATATGGAAAATGTATCTGTGTGGGTTGAAGAAGTTTATAAAAATGTCCTAAGTTGTAATTTAGAATGTTAAATCAAGATTTAATAAATTTTATAAGAAGTTACCTAACATACATCTTCATTCAAACTGCCTATAACCTATCATCCATCCCAACGTACATCACACTATCAAAAGCAGCCTTCAATCAAAATCATCAAAATCAAGATTAACAATGGGAAACCAAATTAAAATGTAATTATATCCTTAACATGATAACGACCAGACGTTCCCTTATTAAGGTCTTTCAGAATATAAACATTATCAGAGATCTTTTCAATAATTTTACATTTAATAAACTTAGGAGCAAGTTTTGCCGAAAAATAAGTAGGTGCATGAGATTGAACGAAACTTCTTCTCCACACGACATCACCCACATCAAAAGAAATGACTTTGCGACCTTTGTTATAATAGCGAGCATTACGCTGATAAGCTTTTAATAAATGAGTTTGCACTTTAACAAAAATATTACTAAGTGAATTGAGAGAATCGGCATAGTGAACTCTATTGGAAATTTCCAGTTCATCTATGTTATCGATAGAATTACTAAAACGATGTAAAGAAGCATCAAAAATAAGTTCTCTACCAAACATCAAAAAATTCGGTGTGAAATCTGTGGCCAGATTAACACTATTATCCAAAGCTAGTTGAATATTAGGTAAATATTTAGACCAAGTTCTATGATCATCTTTGACAAAACAAGCTATGCAAGTTTCAACAGTTTTATTATATCTCTCAACAGTATTATTTTGAGGCGTGTATAAAGTATTATAAAATATTTTAATAATGTTAAAACCCTTCAAAAACTCTACAAAATGTTTAGAAGTGAATTGTGTACCATTATCACAAACAATTATTTTGGGACAACCAAATTTAAGAAATATTTCTTTTTCAAAAAGTTTATTTATTACTCTAGTAGTAGCATTTATCATAGGAAAAATCCAGCAGTATTTAGTGAAAACATCAACAACTGAAAGAATATATTTATGTCCAGAATAAGATTTAGGCAATATACCTATAATGTCTACTGAAAGCATCAACATAGGACGATCAACTTTTTTAGGGTTAACCATAATACCAAAAGGAGGTTGAGTGGTATGTTTATAAGCTTTACAAGTATCACAAGCAAGAATATATTTTTGAACATCATTAAACATCCCTTTCCAAAAATAGTGTTGTTTTAATTTATTTAAAGTTTTATGAATACCTAAGTGTCCAGAATTAATATCATCATGATTAGAACGAATTGTATCTAATATGTGTTCTTTAGGAATAACTATCTTCCAATTAAGATTACTATTGGGATCAAACTTACTTTTACAAAACTTATATAAGGCTTTATTTTCTACTCTAAAGTTCTTATATCTGCAAGGAGACTTTTGACAATTAATAAATACTTTTTTATACCAAGGATCATAAATATCATCATCGGGTAAGACTAAATTATTTTCAGAGATTCCTATAGCAGCTATTTCAATACGAGACAAAGCGTCTGGGACTAAATGTAAAGAACCTTTTTTATGAACTATATCAAAAGTAAATTGAGAAATTCTAGCAGCCCAACGTGCTAAGCGTCCACTAGGATTGCTAAGACTTAAAAGCCAAATCGAATCTTAACCAAAAAGCAAAATCTAAAATAAAATCAAGTTGAAAAGAAGGGATAATATGAAAATTAAACTTTTTAGTTAAATTATCACAAGTTACAGGTAATTCAGTGATACCAATAATTATAAGCTTTACTAAAAACAGAATTTATTTTATAACCTAACTGTAAAAATTGTCATGACTATTTGAACCCAAAATACAACTATTTAAACCAACTAACAAAATTTCTTCAAAATGTTGTATAAAATATTCTTCAACTTCAGTAATAAATTCTCCAACACAAGATAACCAAAGCATTCATAGAATTAAAAGAAGGCAGAGCGTGCAAAGCAAAAGCTGAGGAAGAGTGGGCAATCCTTTCATCATGATCAAAAGGGTGTGGTACTTCTGTCAAATTAATCATGTCCGGAGCAGTTTGTGCAACATTAGGATCTGCGCAAGCGCCATCAGATTCTATGTGGTCTTTAGCAATAGGCGGAAAAGACTGGTCTTCATTAGCCATCATGAATAAACTAAACGAAAATTGATGAGCAAAGCAAGATATAAATTTAAAAAAAAGTGAAATATTTGAGGGTAAGTGTAAAATATTCTCTAAGTTTTTTTGTTTTGATGAAACTATCAAGTAAAAAGATGCAATAATAATTTACAGGATAAGTTTAAACTACTTAAAGTAAGGTTACCAAGTTAAACCAAAGTTTACTTAAGATTAAATATGAAACAAAAACTTCCAAAGTTGTAAAATACTTGAGGTTAAAAAGATATGTTCAAAGTTTGTTTTGATGAAAATTTCAAGTTTAAAAAATGCAGTAACAATTTACAAGATCAATTCAAGTTACTAAAAGTAAGATTACTTAGTTAAACTAAAGTTTGCTTTAGATTAAATATGAAACAAAGTTTCACCGCACTTAATTTACACTGTTGAGACACTTAGATAAAACAAACTGTCTTACCATACAAAATGTTGGTTTTGTAAGAGAAAAGAAGTAATGCTGTAACCATAAACATTAAACATACACAATAGTACAAAATACAATAATGTTAGTAGAAAATACTGTTTACTTAAAAGCAAACATCCAAAGACTTTAAGTTTTAAATTACAACATTGTACAATAATGTGTTACTACAAAATATCAAGATGCAATGAATCAATAACAAAATAAGTAAGCTAAATTCAAGTCCCTGTTCGCTTGAGCGACAAATGTAATAATAAAAATTTAATGGATAATACGGTCCCTAATTGGGAAGCCAAATGTAATATTAAAAATTAAAAGAATAGGTGTGTGTGTGTGTGTGTGTGTGTGATCTCCTAAAAAAAGTATGTTATTGTAAGAAATTAAATTTCGGGCGCCGTGGAGCGACACACTATTAATAGATAGCCAGATAAATAAAGTTGGAGAGATTGGACCATTAATCTTAGGATGGGGGCCTGTGGATGTCAATGGTGATTAAAAGACTCACTACCTTGAACGTTCCCAGTTTATTGTACCTTTAGCCTAATGTATACTATTATATTAATATAAAGTTTACTTGCTATATCATCATTGCATCTTTAAATTCGCAGCTGAAGGCTGTTATGTTCTATAGAAAAAAAAAGATAAAAAATATGTAACTTGAAGCTTGACCCCGAGAGCCGGAAGGTGGTACCTCTCAGGTAATCAGCCCCCGTGGAAGGCCAGTAGAAATTTATTTGAAGTAAAGGTGGAATAAGCACCCACAGTTGTAGGCTGTGGACAAAAAGGAACTCTGAGATGTGTTTTCACTCCGAACTCGGACACGCGGGGACGCATCGACCAACGAAAAACTTACCGCTTATTCCAGGTATATAAACTCGCGTCTCCCTCGGTGTACCGTGAAGATATTTGGTATAAGAGACGTAGGGAGGCGACGAGGAAACCTGCGAAAAACCGTAAGATGGTCACAAACGAACCGCCATCGTCGAAGGAAATTTTCTCTCGAAAAGAGCAACTTACCAAAAATCGGATCGAAATATCCACCGGGACCATTCCACGGGTCCTTTGGTTTAGGATTAGGGCATTAAAGCGCCACAATAAACTAGATTAGTTACGATTCCATTCAGGAAAAATCAAGAGACATGTCACTTGACCAACAAAGATCGCAAAAGTGACCTGTCCAATTTTGACGTCCAAAAATGTCATACGAAATGTATCACAGATAAAAAAAAAAAAAAATTAAGAAATCGTTCCGAAATCGACTACAATCATCAATACATGTAACGGTGTAAAAAAACTCGTTACAAGGGGGGCTATTAACCCCTTCCTTCTTCCCATGCGATCTAAAGATGTCCTTGATGTCTGGCTTACTCATATCAAGATTAATATTCTTGGCCAGACTAAGTACCATATTTATTAAATCATCTCTCTTTTCCTGGTTTTTCCGAGGGACATTCTTTATTTCGATATTATTCTTACGCAAGCATCGTTGCAAGTCTTCAATTCTATCCTCCAACACAGTAATATTATCTTTGTCTTTCTTCGCCTGTATTTCTAACTGAGTTATCTAATTTTGGAACTCTTCATTTTGTTTAGTCAGAAACGCGACAGATGTTTCTATGTTGCTATTTGTTTGTTGAATTTCCTTAAGGTTGGCAGTGATGTTTTTTATCCATGTAGGACTGAAACAGCTCTTTCATTTCTTCCTTAAATTTGCAAAATTCCGAGGGTAAGTCATCTTCTCCCAGCCTTTTATTGCGTTGGGAAACGTAGTTTGGAGGAGTAACATCTGTGCCTATTTCACAAATGTTTCCGTCAGAAATAGATTTGTTCATCTTTATATTACGTAGTTCCAAGTTACCAGGATATGATGAGTGTCGAAGATTGTTAACGCCAATTAGACTAAGATGTGCAGGGGCTGGTAGGAGAGACTAAGCGACCTATTCTGTCCAATGGCAACGAAGTGGGCGTAGATTTAAGATAGCCCAAGGGCACGTCCATAAGTCAGCTGACGAATGGCGCAGGTGAAAGGTAGTGCCGCGCATGCGACGGGATGTCCTTGTAATGATGACGCGACTTTATGCGCGAACGCGTGCGCTGATTTGGTGAGAACCGTAGTCAGGTACCAGGACACCAGGTTAATTAGGAGTGAGTCTAGCACGCTAGTATGTTGGTACGCTATGGATGTGTGAATTGTACTCACGTTACTTCTTGTGTACGAGTACACCACACTCCTCTGTGCGTATGCTGTCCTATTTTGCCACTTTTATTTAATTGGCGCAAATTTAGATTTAATTTAGTTTTCAGTGATATTTTAAAACAATACGGTCTTCCCCACGTCTGCACCATATGATGGTCGGGGGGAAGAGGACAAATAAATTGTAACGCATTTTTTTATTGTAAGCCCTTTATTGCAATAACAAAAAAAAGCAGCAATATTTCTGAAAATGATTACTATTTCAAACCAAAATAAAAATTGGCAATAAAACTGCGCTGCATTTTATGAGATCAGAACCTATGCTGGCGGCTTCTTAGTCCAACGCGCCAGCGCCTACTGCTACCAGCTCATATTAGATTAACTTGAATTTTAGCAGTGTAAACTGGCCAGGTCACGCGCATGATGCGTGTCTAACAAAAGCGACGGAAATATATTTTTGTTTCGTGCAGTGCGATGCGAGTACGCGACGATATGTCAGTGTGTGCCGTGCAAAACTGCGATCTTTTTGGTGTGTGTCGTTTAAACACGTACAGTCATACCGCGAGTTTACAGCAATACGACTCTTAACGTGCCTTTGCACTTTTGAACGCTTACTGTACATAAACACCAATTGGTTTACATCAACGACATAACAACAATAACAATATTTTACTTTTCTCAGTAAAATATTATTATTCTCACTAGCGGACAACCGACAGTGAGAAGAAACCATAATTTCGAGCGAATAATTTAATTAAAAATGGCTGCACTCGTCGAGCAGGCATCCGGGAACAGCTTGTTAGTGTCACATTATTATATGACGTCATTAGGTGGGTACGACGAGTCTCTCTCATTCTTGGTATGATGTCAGTTTTTTTGCACCGTGTATTTTAAGGAGATTTTTGTGCATCCTATTAACAATTTAAAGTATGTATAAATAGCCTCATTAACAATTGATTTACGTATTCACGTACACACAAAACACTTTATACAGAAAAATAAATCAACTCAGCTTATCGCAGTCCACTGCTTCCTCATCAACTAACTTTTATAAGTAATTTCTCGAGAATTGAATTTAAGTATACATACAGTAATGTGCGAGGTAGGTACGTTAATAGTAACAGGTTACTACTAATGTGTCAAGGCCCATCATTTATGAGCATCAGGCGATAAATAAAACACGGAAATTACTTTTAGGACGCAAAATCTGTCTATTACACTCTGAAGGGTCATAGAATTTCTAGATAAGTAGTTGCTAAATGATAAATCTTCGCTTTTATTGATGAGTTCTTGAAACAAACTGACAACCTATAAATTGCTTACGAACTAAGGTGGCTTTTTCAGATACGTATATTTTTTGGATTGAGGGGAGTTTCTTCCAAAATAATTAGAATAAATGAATGGTTCTAGATTTTTCTTAGCCATGTGACCCCTACAGTGAAGACTTTCAGTCTCGCGACCGACTTATAGTTTGTGCACAGCTTGGCCTACCCAAGCTGAGGTCACTAGGTGGATCGACCACGTGACGAATCCGCTGGATGCGCGAAAGCCATGGATGTGGTGGCAATGGCGATGCGTAGGGAAGGCCTATGTCCATCTTCGGACGACTTTCTCCTCATTGAAGATAATGAACTTGTTAAATTGTGTAATTGAAATAAATCCATAACTGTGACTTTTACAATGATCAAACTTAAGTTTTTATTCTATTCTATATATTAAAAATATTTACACAAGCAAAATGTTCTACAACATAAAGTATACCCATAAACTTTGACTTTTTGACTTTAGTTATAACGTTAAACATCGGTATAAAGAGATACGTCTAGAAAAGAAAATGGACATGATGAAACGGATACTGCACAGTCTTCAGTTGTTTTGTTGTGCCATTTGTCTGTGGCCGATGATTGTTGTCTGGAAACAAAATTAAGCCTTTTTGAATGATGTAGAACTATGTAGTTAAAAAGTAAAATTTTATTTGTTTCGTTATTTTTTATATTTTACTATCAGAAAAGTTCAAAATATATTTGTTCAGTGATTTCCAAATTTTTGTTTTTGATAACCTAGGTATACAACATAAAAGGAATTTTCATAGTTATTGATTCTTATTTCTGATATACCTCATAATTTGGTACTTCAATAACTTCTTCTTCTTCGTGTCAATGGCACGACAATAACTTCTGATTCCAAATCTAATTTCAAGAAATAATGTTTAAACTGAACCTTAAACTTTAGTGTCAACCAGACCCACGTTGTAATTTCCGAACGTGAATGTCCATTTTGGCGTAAAATTTGCTCGCAATTTCATTTGAGCGTTTCAACGGGCGTCACTTAAGACCATAATTTCATTAACAATGTCATTTTATATTACCTGAAAACCATTTTTAAAAGTTTGTGGTATATTTTTCGTGGTTCAGGGATCGTTTCCATTTCGCAAATGGCTCGCCGGACGCAGTGGAACCCATTCAGGCCGTTCCTAGGGCAATTTATTTATTTTTGGTGAATGTTTTTGGTATTTTATGAATTTGTGAATTAATATTGACGTGCATGTGAATGGGAATAAAGTGGGAGTGCTGTGAACAAGGTTATTGTTAGGCTGTATAATGCTGGTTTACGAGGTAAAACAGTAATCGACTTCTAAACTTCCACGGAAATTGTGATACATTAGTATGCAGATGAAGTGTATGGAATAAAATGCAGATAGTAAAACCAGAAAACCTGTCTCTTATAGTCTACTTATTCAAAATGTAGATAGCGTAGTCTATTTTAAAATTTGTTAGAATTTTGACTACAGCGGATTAAGATCCATCGAAATAGTAATTAACACATTAATAATAATTATTTAATAGTTAAACAAGAAATGAAGATCAATCAAAGTTGCCAATCAATTATAATAATATGAAAGATAAGTAAAGCAACTCAAGTAAGTATAAAATAAAGAAAGAAATATTTTATCCCGTAAAAGAAAGTTATCAATTGGCTATTTGTATTAGTGAGCACAGTCTTTTGGGTGCGGTATTAACCCAACAATAAAAACGTACCTATTTAATGGAAGAACGAGGGCAGATGTCTGAAAAACTTGAAAGCTGTGACATATTTACTCTTTATGAAACAGAAAGAGGTAAGTCCGAGATCTCAAGAGATCCTTAAGAGTAAGAAGGCGACAAATGAAAAGCAAGAGACGAAAATAAGAATCAAAATAAGAAAAAATGTGACATTCTATATCTGTCTGAATCCTACTCACATCATAGAAAAGAAGTGTTATTTACCAAGGTCACACAGTGCAATATCAGATGAAATCATTGGATTGATTCACAGCAAAGGTAAAGTTCGGTAAATGAAGACCATAACACTGACATAATTAAATAAATAGATTTACTTACTTGTCTAAAAGAGTTTCTGTATGGCTATAAATAGTTCTTCTATGAATGAAATGGTTTCGATAAGGATGGAAGGTGTCTGGTGGAGCATCCCAGTTCATGCGGAATCCGAGCGCTTGAGCGAAGATCTGGCTCCAGGGCACCATGTTGACTTTGATGTTGAAGCGGAGCTAAAATCAGTTGAAGCAAAGGTAATTAGACATCTTCGTAATGAAAATTTGCAATATTTAATTATAGTAATGTTAACAAGAGGTTCAAGTCTATTGCAGAACGGGCCCAAAATTAAAGTGGACAACGGATTCGTAATGATTAAGCCAGCCTTCACGATCTAGAGATGGTGTTTAAGATTGTCACAGTTGTTATACAGGGTGGCAGAAACATCGACGAGCTTCCTGTTAGTGGTATCAGAATTTAACTGACTAAAATCTAGCCGTGTTCCTTCAGTTGCCTGTGCCAGGGGCCCTAACGGACTCCGTCGATTAGTGTTAACATGTATTTGAGGTGCGCGTGGAACACAACGCGGCGTCGACCCTGGCCTGGTCCTTATCTGACGGCGAGCTACCCATGGCCTGGACCAGGGCCGGACGCGAGAGAACACCGCCGCCGATCGCCTCCGCGAGGTACAAGGTGGGGAGCATACGGCGGTGCTCCGCCCAAGCCGGGCAGACCTCCACCGTATGCTCCACCGTGTCCTCCGGGCCATCCACACAATTGTGAAGTTGTGGTTTTCTGTTTCAGAATACCCCTGCGTTGAATTTTTTTTATTAGAACAAAATGAGCTGCTCCATACATTTTGACCGCCCTACGCTGACTTATATTGCACTTTTCTATAAAACTGCAGTTTATTTATATCACCGACGAAAAGTTTGTGCGTTTGTGACTGTGTTTTTCCATGCTAACAGTTTGCACGACTTTGTCCCTGCCATCTTGTATGTAGGCATGACGTACGGAGTCAAATCAAAATATTTCATTTCACATAAACCTGGGCACTGATGAAACGTCAGAAGCTAGATGCACGGTTCCAATTGGTCGTTTCCTATGGAGAAGAGCCGGCAAGAAACTTCACGGTTACTCTTTCAAAAATAATTGGCTTTTACAATGTCTTCAAATAACAGTGTTAATAGGTATGGGAGTACAGTATAAGTCTGCCAACAAGTACCAGGTGCCTAACAAAATAGAAAATCATACATAAATCTATAGCCTAATAATGTTGACTGTAGATTCACAAAATATTTAAAAAATGTAATAAAATTAAAAACCTATTTAAACCAAATGACATGATTGCCATTACAACAGTAATAAATAAGAATTATTATCCTGTCCACAATAGCCACTAATGAAGAGTTGAAATTAGAATTTTAGGTATATAATGTCAATTAATAAGAAGAAAAAGAAAAAATAAACATCGTAATTTGGAAGCAGTTAATAGACATTTACATAGTAATGCCGTTAATGAGGTACCAGGGAAGTATGACTTTAGCTATAAACCCATGTGGTGGTCGTTGGAAGCAAGATTTAGGAAGGTAAGTATACAATTGTGTTAATAAGAGACTAGCAACCGATAATAATACCGTGTGTACATGATTCTGCGTTGAAATTATCGCCGGTTATTTAAAAAAAATCGCTGTTGCATATGTGCTGTTTTCTATAAATCTGCATTTTTTTAACGTTATAGATTATGTAACGTAATGAAAGGAATACTCACGAAGAAATGTGTCATGTTCTTGAAGCTCAGGTACCTTTTATGACGATGATTGGTAGATTCATTTGCCTTACCAAAGTCTATTAGTATAAACACTACAAAACAAATATAGCACACCACACAAACATGAATGTACTTGTACATTTTATTGCCAAAATTGCCTACTTAATACACAAATTAAAAGCAAAAACTGGATTCTATGTTAAGAAGTAAAAGTTTGATACCCGCTTCAATTAAACAGGCAGAAACGTTTCAATTTACTTCATCGTTTTCATTTATGTATGTTGTTTTAAACTTGAGTTCATAATTATTTAAAAAAAGTGGGCTAATATAATTTTGACCTGTCAGGTAATTGGTGCAAATTGTGTTCACTTTCTCAATTCAGCTTTTATTGAATTCAATGATCTTTTACAATCCAAATTATAGGAATTGATTCCAATAATATCAATACACACACTGACTCTATCTTCCACAGATTTAATTAGCCTTATTCACACAATATCTCTCCTAATATTTTCATATTAATCTTGGGTTTAATATGTAACTTTTTATAGAGTTTTTCAAACAGAGCTTCCTTTACACAACACACTGTAAAGATGAGCTGACAATATTCGAGAACAAATGGCAAGCCTTCGTAGTCAAAGGAGGTCATATTTGATGTTTTATTTATCAACAATTATTGTATTTGGACAACGTAAACTAGTTTATTGGATGTGGGTTGAGTCTAACTGTTTAATAATGTATTGAAGAAAGCGCGAAATATTAAAAAGTTAGGGCCGTGTCATATTCAAGGAATGTAATATTTCGTTTTTTTTATTACAATTTTATTGTTGAGTTTTCTGCTCTTGAAATCGATCACGCCTGAAAACGACGGATTAGGTATATGATGGAACGAGCGTGCCTAGAAGATGCCTGGTCACTCTTGCATTGAAGGCAGACGGGTGCAAGGGAGGCACAGACCAAATTATTGAAAACTGAAACTGCATTTTTTTAATTACTTGGTCCTTTATGTAAATCGTACTATTTGCCTTACTTAAGTATTAAAGTATGCACTCTTTGAAATAGTGTCATATGACATTCTGTCATTATTGTATTATTATTATGTACCTATTTCTTTGTAATGGTGTTAAAAAAAACTGGTACGTACTTAATAAATTAGATTTTCGTCATTCTCCAACCTACGAAAAAAAGGGCTATGGTTCTCAAGTCGACGCGTATATTTATTTTATATATGACCACGCATAACTTTTAACAGAGTAGTCAGATTTTGATATTTTTTTTTTTTTGATTTGAAAAAGTATACATATACTTCGAAGTTGGTCCCGTCCCGTAAAATTTAAAAACAAAAGTCATCCCTAAGTGTAAAAAATAGGGGTTGATTGATTTACCACCTATAGAATTTTTATTTGTGAACAGATTGTATTGAAACTTGTCACGTATGTAGTTCTGATGACGCTTCAATAAAATAAAGATCTGGTGTTGATCTGATGATGAAGGAGAGAGAGCTCTTCAACAGTTTACAGCAGTTACCTCGTTTTTGGGCTTATTTCATTCATCTTGATGAGAACTTTAGACCTAGCCAGTGAATGACTGTATTCGAAGGTCTTATAATGGAGACAGAAGGCCTTTGAGTGAAGTTCCAACTATTAACTGAGAGATCATACTGAAAAAAATAAAAAGTTAAATAATCACAAAGGTATTAAAAAGATTACATAATAAAAATTGAGTACTTACCTACAGCTTGCGCCACGGAGGTAGGGTGTCAACTTCTGCTCATATACAAGTCCCTAATTTCTGGCATATTCCCTTGAAAATGGGAAATAGCGAAGGTTGTGCCTATATCATCTTCATCATCATCATCATTTCAGCCGAAAGACGACCACTGCTGGACATAGGCCTTCCACAAGCATCGCCACTTTAAACGGTTCTGTACTTCCCGCATCCAGCGGATTCCTGCGGCCTTCACAAGGTAATCGGTCCACCTTGTGTGAGGCCTTCGAACGCTACGTCTTCTGGTACGCGTTCGCCACTCCAGAACCTTTCGGCCCCATCGGCCATCTGTTCTGCAAGCAATGTGCCCTGTCCACTGCCACTTAAGTTTGGTAATTCATCGGGCTATGGAAATGAAGAGATCCTCGATCACGTAGGGAAACTCCAAGCATAGCCGTTGCCCTTTGGATGTCTTTCAGCTTTTTGATAAGGCCCATTGTGAGCGACCATGTTTCAGTGCCATAAGTCATAACTGGCAACACGCACTGGTCAAAGACTTTCGTCTTGAGACACTGCGGTATGTGGGACGAGAAGATATTGCGTAGCTTCCCGAACGCTGCCCAGCTGAGTCGGGTTCGACGATTTACCTCTGTCTCGAAGTTGGACCTACCTAACTGGACAATTTGTCCTAGGTAAATATAATCGTCCACGACTTCGAGTGAAGCGGCTCCGATCTTCATGAGAGTGGGTGTTACGTAGGCATTTGACATGACCATTATTATTATTGTTAGATATTATTAAGATCTCATGTAAAATGTACCAAAAATCACACCAATAAATGAATTTGAATTTGACCTTTGTTTTGTCCATGTTCATTTTAAGACCCACTCTTTCGGAAGTTTTACTGAGGTCATCGAGCATTGCACTAAGGTCCTCCATGGTCTCTGACCATGACTTCTATTTCGTCAGCAAACCGAAGATGAGTGATGTACTCGCCATTGATGTTAATGACAACCCCTTTCCAGTCCAGAACCTTGAAGACATCCTCCAGTGCAGCGGTGAACAGTTTCGGAGAGATAACGTCTCCCTGTCTCACACCTCGCTGCAGAAGGATAGGTTTCGAGGTCTGGTCCTGGTATCGGACAGACATAGTGGCGTTTTCGTACAGACACTTCAGCACCTCGATGTACCGATAGTCAATCAGGCACCGTTGAAGAGACTGCAGTACAGCCCAAGTCTCGATCGAATCGAAGGCTTTCTCGTACTCCACAAACGCTAAGCAGAGAGGCGTTCTTCTGTATGACCTGACGCAGCGAATGGAAGTGGTCTACGGTACTAAAGCCTTTGTTCGGGAGGCTGGAAATGGTCAAACCTGCGCGCAAGACGGTTCGTGATGACTCTGGAAAACAGCTTGTAGACATGGCTCAGAAGTGAGATGGGCCGATAATTATTAAGAAGGGCATTGTCGCCCTTCTTAAGAAAAAATATCACCATACCTCTGTTCCATGCCTGCGGCGTTTTGCCCTCGAGTATGACGGAATGAAACAGCTTCTGGAGGGCCTTAAGAACAGATTTTTCGCCGGCCTTCAGGAGTTCGGCCGTAATTCCGTCATCACCCGGCGCCTTATTGTTTTTGAGCTGCTTCAGAGCCATCCTTATCTCGTACAAGCTGATGTCCGGGATGTCTTCGGTATAGTGTCGGGTCAATCTAGCTCTTGGGTCGTTTACCAGATTCGTAACGGGGTTACTTGTTGACGTGTATAACTATCCATAGAACCTCTCGATCTCTCCCAACAGCTCAGGTTTACCGGATATCATCCTGCCATCATCGGTCTTCATTTTCGCAAGCTGGCTCTGCCCAATAGACAGATCTCTAGCAAAGACCTTTGAGCCTTTGCTCCGCTCTATCGCATCTTTAATACGGTCTGTATTAAAGCGGCGGGGGTCGCTTTACAAGGACTTGGAGATCCGTCTATTGAGCTGCCGGTACTTCAGTGCACCGTCTGAACACTCAGGATCATCTCGCGCCTCTCCCCCATGAGCTGTAAAGTAGAAACAGAGAGTCTCTTGTTTCTATTTGTACGACGGTTCTTGAACATCTTAGACCCGACCCTACAGTTTCCTTGAACCTATCGTTAAAATCGTCCACGGAGCTCCCTAGGCACTAGAAACGATTTTAAAGTTCGAGCTGAAAGCTCTCGGGGTTTTTGACTTGGAACGGTGCTGGGCGGAACGTAGACTTCATCAGTCGAGACCTTTCCAGCTTGATGTTTAAGTTCAATGTGCCTCTTACCATGTGGTGATGTGATCACTTACAGTTTTCACCGCATTCATCACAGAGACATAATTGAACGCTTGCTTCTTCGTCGACATAATGCATTCAATCTCAATTTTTGTTGCACCATCAGGGCTCTATCAGGTCCACTTTCTGTGCTGACGCTTTCTGAATGAGTTCATCATAAAAAAGCCTTCCTTCTCCATAAAACGGGCTAGTTGGTGACCCCGCTGGTTCCGTCGCCCAACTCCAAATTGCCCCATTCGCAGCTCACCATCGTCTCGTTTGCCCAGTTTCGCGTTGAAGTCTCCCATGACAACGGTGAAGTGAGTTTTAGAGCCATGCACGGCTCTGGAAATATCCTCCGTCTCCACCTCATCGTCGGGGTGTGACGAAGTTGGGGCGTAAACCTGCACCACTTTCAGAGAATACCTTGCGGATATTCTGAGTATAAGGTACGCCACCCTGGTCGACACACTCTCGATCTTCACCACGTTGCTCACAAGGGACTTTTGGCCCATAAACCCACCACTACACCACCTGGGGACTGCTGGTCGGCCTCCCGGAAATAGAGCAGGTTTCCGGATTTGATGATTATTGAGTCCTCCCCCTCTCTTCGGACTTCAGACAACCCTACTAAACCCCATCGTAACCTGCTCAATTCTTCCTCGACTTCAGTGATCTTCTCGTAAGTCCGCAGTGTAGGCGTGTTGTATGGTTTATAAATAATAAGTGAAGGCTGCTGCCCATTTTCTAGTAAGTCCCTTAATCGCCTTTTACGACACCCATGGGAAGAAATAGGGGTGGTGCTATTCTTTAAGTCCGGCACACACGGTGCCCATATCCGTAAATAAATTGGATAACAATGACAACATAATTAAGTCAATACTCTGCCCGCATTTCTAAAACGATTTAAAGCTATTCATTAGCGATCATCAGCAGGGATTTGTTTGATTACGATCAACAAGTACTAAAACTGGTTCCATTTAATGAACTTTTAATTGGGACTGTAGATACTGGTCATCAGGCAGACGTCATTTATTCTAACTTTATCAAGCCTTTAAATAAAGTTTCCCACAAAAAAATGTCTTATAAGTTCCGTGCTTGTGGTATCCCTGGCAGCTTCCTTGAATGGGTCATTTCATATATAGCAGATAGATCTTTATTTTTCGTGGTAAATGGTTTCTAATCTATTGTCTTCAATATCACCTCCGAAATCACACAAGGCCGATCTGGGGGCAATTTTATTAAACTTTTTAATTAATGGCATTCCCAGCTGTTTTCGGCACTCCGCAGTTTTTATCTAGCATATGGCTTAGGGGTCCCTATCAATTTTGACGCGCTACTAGAATAGGTAAATATCGGAGCGCAGAGTGTCTGTGTGCGTTCGAGCTATCGCTGACAATCATAGTGTGCGTTGAAGCGGAAACAAATAATCTTGGTCCGTAACCGCTATTATCCTCACACCATAGCTTTTACTTACTTGGTTCCGTAATACTGGATGGATGTTATTGAGATTATGACGTATTATGTTTAGGTACCTTAAAAAAATATCGTTAACAAGTACGGCATTCACTATAGGAAAAGCAAACTATAAAGTGTTACCAGCGCTTAAAAGGTCCCTACGTCTGAAACTGGCCACACGTGTTGTATTATACTCCTCTATTATTTACCTACCATAGAACGCCACCGTGTAGGTCTGTAGATAAGGGTGCGCTTCGAGACTCCTGTGTGCCTTGATTTCCCACGCTATAAGACCGCAGATGAGAGTATAGTATAGCGAGGCCAACTTAGAACCAACAACAGCTAATAAATTTATCTGAATACATGGTGGAAAAAACGAGCGGGACATGCAGGAATAATACTTTAATATTGAATTTATAGAAAACTAGCTTCTGCCCGCGGTTTCGCCTGCGAATGTCCTTCCTCAGGATGCCACCTATCTCTAAGCCACCTATCGTTAAGCCGTGAAAAGGTAACATACAGGCAGAGTTACTTTCTAATTTATAATATTAGTGGGGATTTCATTCAAAAGAAACAATCTAATTAAAATTAAATATATCCTATAATTATGTTTTTCATGTCAGGTGCAGCACAGGTATCTATGAGTTTAGTACGTGTCGACTTTACTTCGATTATACCTTCATCAAGTAAGGCCTTTCCTGTTCTCCGGTGACTTGTTCTCCTTTTCAACAATTAACAATTAAGACTGTCAGAGACTACTGGCTCTCACAAATGGATCTGAATAGTCTGAGTCAATGGTACAAAACAATGAAGTGCATTTGAACTCAAAGAAATGTTAGTTCGTATTAATTAAAAAAAAAGAACATTTGGAAGCTTAATGGGGCGTGTACAATGAAAGAGGCGCGAACAGGAATTACAATGGTATAATTCTGGAGTAAACAAAATGCGTTACAGTAAACAGTTAAAACGAAGTTAATTCTAGAAACAAAGTATGATTCTACTACCAGAAGGGTCACGATGTGATACTAGGAAGTTAACGTTATAAAACAATTGAAGTGAACTAATTACGCGGACGAAATATAAAAGTTCGGTGCGGATCAATGTAGCGTGGACTCGCTTTGAAGGCTTGAAGTTAACTGTTCGAGGGACGGTCTCGACTGCCGCAGCCGACGACCGCGGGACGGCGGCGGGGCGGCGGCGGCGCGGGGCGAGGTAAATGTCTGCACAGGTGTGGCGGCAAACTCGTACGCACACCAGCGTAGGACGTACTCCGGCGCGCGACAATCGCGCTTCGCCTAAACCCAAAAGGGTAAGCAGAAACTCTGTGGACACAAAAATACAACGTTAGTGTGGTCTTATTAACATGACGCCACAGGACCCCCTTACGAATAAAAGGGCCGCCCTAATTGTATCGTTCAGGGAACCTAACAGTCCGCCCTGAACGAGTAGTACGCAATGGGCGTGTAATTTGTGTCTCACGACTATGTGACTCACTCTCAACGCTATCACGGTGTGCATAGGCTGGTTTTACCCTGTCAATCGATACCTTGACAGTTTTGTTATTGAGCACAATGTCGACCGTCTTGGGACTCCTTGTAATGACCTTGTGTGGGCCACTGTAAGGTGGTTCTAGCGATCCACGAAGCAGGTCTTGACGCAAGAACACATGCGACGTGGTATGCAAGTCCTTGTGCTCAAACACCTTATGCCGTGAATGGTCCGATGCTGGACACGGGCGTAGGTCGGACATTCTTTGTCGTAATGTGCTGACAAAATCTGGGTAGTCTACCTTGTTGGTTGTTGCGGTGAAAAACTCACCGGGGACGCGTAACTGCTCTCCATACACCAACTCAGCTGGTGAACATTGGAGATCCTCTTTGTACGCTGTCCGTAACCCTAATAGTACCACAGGTAGAGAACTCACGGGCACGCCACAATAGCGGCGGTAAGTCCCCTCTTTGAGGAGTGGTTGGAGAGGCGCCACGGCGTCCTCACCTTCCGCCTGACACAGGTCCTCACCGGACACGGTTGTTTCGGGAGGTTCCTGTTTCGCATAAGGCGGGAGGAAACGCCCGGGTGTCACCATTGTGTGGATCGCCCGGAGGACACGGTGGAGCATACGGTGGAGGTATGCCCAGCTTGGGCGGAGCACCGCAGTGTCCTCGCGGAGGCGATTGGCGGCGGCGATCTCTCGCGTCCGGCCCTGGTCCAGGCCATGGTACGGAGCGAGAGGGAATGGAAAGCCGTCACCTCCTTCTGCGAAGCAGTAATGCTCGCAAAGGAGGAGGCGGAGCGCGTGAGGGAGAGAGCCTTGCGCCCTCACGCCCCTAGTCGCCGCAGGAGACGCCCTGGGCGTCGGGAATCGCAAGCAGATTCCCGGCCACCGTAGGCGCGGGCTTGCGGACGGCGAGCCATGGGTAGCTCGCCGTCCGGTAAGGACCAGGCCCGGGTCGACGGCGCGTTGTGTTCCACGCGCGCCTCAAAGAGATGTCAGCACAAAATGACGGGGTCCGATAGGGCCGACGCCTCAGGGTCGCGGGTTATTCCACAGAGAAAACCGTGGCCCTGGCACAGGCAACTGAAGGAACACGGGTGGGTTTTAGTCAGTAAAAGTCTGACACGCCCTCCCGCTCCACCCAGAGCGGGAGAAGTCAATTGATGATTTCCCACCCAAAAAAAAAAAAAAAAAAAAAAAAAAGGTAGAGAACTAACCCAATCCTTTGTGCCGTGCGACATCAAAGCGGCTTTGAGCGTGCGATGGAAACGCTCAATCATACCGTTGCAGGCTGGGTGGTACGCTGTTGTCCTTGCCAACTCGATTCCATACGTCTTTGCTAAATTTTGGAATAAATGTGACTGGAATTGTCTACCTTGATCCGTTATTACCTTCTTCGGGCAACCATACCGGGCAATCCATTCCGATACGAACGCTTTCGTCACCGTCTCCGCTGTCATGTCAGGGAGTGGAATCACCTCCGGCCATCTGGTATACCTGTCAATGATAGTAAGGCAGTATTTGAAATTAGAAGATACTGGTAGTGGTCCTATTAGGTCGACCTTAGCGCAGCTAATAATTCTGTTATATCCACGTACGGATATATTAATTTGCAGCTGAATTTAGGTCACCACTTTTGGAAGCTTAATGGGGCGTGTACAATGAAAGAGGCGCGAACAGGAATTACAATGGTATAATTCTGGAGTAAACAAAATGCGTTACAGTAAACAGTTAAAACGAAGTTAATTCTAGAAACAAAGTATGATTCTACTACCAGAAGGGTCACGATGTGATACTAGGAAGTTAACGTTATAAAACAATTGAAGTGAACTAATTACGCGGACGAAATATAAAAGTTCGGTGCGGATCAATGTAGCGTGGACTCGCTTTGAAGGCTTGAAGTTAACTGTTCGAGGGACGGTCTCGACTGCCGCAGCCGACGACCGCGGGACGGCGGCGGGGCGGCGGCGGCGCGGGGCGAGGTAAATGTCTGCACAGGTGTGGCGGCAAACTCGTACGCACACCAACGTAGGACGTACTCCGGCGCGCGACAATCGCGCTTCGCCTAAACCCAAAAGGGTAAGCAGAAACTCTGTGGACACAAAAATACAACGTTAGTGTGGTCTTATTAACATGACGCCACAAACACTTAAGACAGTGTATTACAGACACAGTTAATTCAATAGACCGTCGTTCGTGACCTGAGAGTTCTGTTTGACCAAATGTTAACCTTTGCACCAAGTTGCTGGGTTCGGTCATAAGTCAGTGTAATGGCTTTCTTCGGAAGTAACATAAAAATCTGTAGTATGTTTAACTAAATATATGCACCGACAAGGCCGAATGTCTTGCTGACAGCCTAGAGTCCCAATGTTCTCCCAGCTCTCAACCAGTAGACCAAGCTCACCTGAACAAGGTCGAAGCTGAAGTCGAACGGAGAGGCGCCCTCCCACCCGTCGAAGACCCTGATGATCATCTGCCTCCCGTCACTCCAGACGAAGTGCACGATATCATCAAAGGGTTCCACGCTCGTGAAGCCCCCGGTTCGGACGGTATTACCAATAAGGTGTACAAACTCCTTCCTGCCTCTCTTATAATGCTAATGACCACCATCTTCAATGGCATTGAGCAACAACATCTTCCTACAATCGTGGAAAGAAGCAACCGTCATCGGTATCCCAAAGCCAGGCAAGCCAAAGTCTGAGCCCTCTAGTTACCGCCCTGTTTGCTTACTCAATGTTCTGGGCAAAGTCTACGAGAGGCTTATTTTTAAGCGTGTCAAAGACTATCCCGAAGCAAAGAGCATCATTCCCAACGAGCAGTTTCCGAGCCCAACATTCCAGTATCCACCAGGTCCACCGTATCGTAGAGCACTTGTGCGCTGATCTGCAGCGTAACGCGACGACGGGGGTGCTATTCTTCGATAAAGCGAAAGCCTTGTTCAAAGTCTGGCACAACGGCTTGTTATACAAGCTTTACCAACTAGGAGTGCCAGATCGTCTCGTGCTCATCTTACAAGACTTTTTGTCGAATCGCACCTTCCGCTATCGCATCGAGGGTGCACTCTCGACCCCTCACCCTATTCGCGCCGGTGTCCCTCAGGGTTCCGTTATATCTCCCCTTGTCTTCACGTTGTTCCCCAGCGATATCCCAAAATGTAAAAAGGCTCAGTTGGCTCTCGCCGACGACACTGCCGTTTACTATACCGGTCACCGTCCCAAAGCTATAGCTCGTACTCTCCAAACCTCCGCAAACGTCTTCGGCGCCTGGTTCCGGAAATGGAGAATCGAGGTCAACGCCGATACGAGTCAGGCGGTTCTCTTCTCGAGACGCCGTCGATTCTCCCCCCTCTTCCCAGCCCGATCACTATGTACGGCAAGCCGATCCGTTGGGAGAAGCAAGCCAAATACTTAGGCGTGATCCTAGATCAAAACCTAACCTTTAAGCAGTACATTAAGGCGGTTCGCGCGCGAGCTTCTGTCGCTCTTGGTAGACTCCATTTTATTCTGACAGCCCGTAGCAAACTGTCACTTAAATGCAAACTGCGCATGGATACCGCAATTATCCGTCCCATCATGACCTATGCCTGCGCTGTATTTGCGCACGCTCACCCACGTCATAAGATGCAGACTCTCCAAAACCGTTTCCTCAGAAAGGTCACGGGTGCCCCCTACTATGTCCGTAATATAGATCTCCACGTCGACTTTAAAATGCCAACCATAAACCAGTTCATGAAACGCTTATCTAAGCGTTTCTTCGACTGTGGCATAAAACATTCTAACCCCCTGATTACAGTGGCCGCCCGCTACACTCCCTCTCGCATTAGCAGTATTCGCCGACCAAGGCATACTTTAATCGACCCCGACGACGCCACTACCCTCCTCCAGGAGAGTAGTAAGGCCACTAGTACGCTACATAAGCCCAAAACCCGATCGCCGTCCTACCGCCCTCGCCGCCGAGGCCCGCCGCGACGCCCAAATCGACGCCCCTCCCGACCCTTGCTCGAGCCAGCCCGCGCCGCTCAGCCGTAGCCTGTAGCTTTAAATTCGTCCCAAAATCACATTAATCCTGATACATCCAGTCCCTTGCTGCCCTCTTCCTGCGACGCCCTAAGCCGAAGTCCGTACCTCACAGGGGGTGCCCTTAGCGTGTAGTCGCTTAGTTTTTAGTTGGTATTTAAGTTAAAGTCCTGGCTGGAGGCCTTAATTTATTAGGGCATCCACAGGCAAGTCCGCTTAAGCAGACGACAACCTCATAAGATGACCAACGAGTTGCAATACACAAAAAAAAATTGTAATATTTGTTTTGAAGTCTTTAAAAGCAATAAATGTATTTATCTTAGGGGTATTGGAAGTTTTGGCGGGTTTAACATTATGTCCGAACGACTCTTATAAACAATTTTCCTAAAACGGCATACGACAATATAAGGCCATGTTTTAAAGGCTGATGGGCTTAACAGATGTCGTTTGCAAATAATTAAAGTTAATTAGTTGACAAAATATTTTAATTTCATGCATGCTTAATTACTCATATTTAGAGCTCTATATAACAATCAAGAGAAGTCGTCATAGTAAGAAATATTCTCCTTGATCAGATCTTTGAATTAGTGTATCAAGCCACTCAGAAAGTACTACGAAAAGAAGTTTTTATGTATGAGAGACTGGCCAGTTATAGCCTATTTTGTAAATATGATAATTTGTAAGTAAAAATAGGTACGTTCCATTTTCAAAATTTCCCTACATATTGTTTTCGAGCTAATTTAATTTATCGTGTCTCATTAAAAAAACAATTTGATTTGTCGCCTGAAACCGGACGAATCGTACGATAGACTTCAAATGGCATTCATGGATGAAGGCCCTTCTAAGGCAACCGTGTATCGTTGGTGTGTACGACTAACTTTGGGGGATGAAGAACGAAATGGTCGCCCTTTGACGGCTGTTACGGAAGAAAACATGCTAAAAGTGAAACATTTAATCCAAGACGTAAATACACGATTTACGTATCAAGAGATTCAGCTCATACTGCTGGTTGGATCGGGAAGCTTATGGCGAAATTCTACACCTGCATCTTAGTGTGAGGAGGATAGTTTCACGCTGGTTTCCGCACAACCTCAACGATGCTCAGAAGCTCGGGTGGAATGGTGCCGTGATATGATAAACAAATTTGAAGCAGGCTCGTCTCAGCGTATTTACGACATCATTACGGGTGAGGGGTCTTGGTATTTTCAGTAAGAGCCAGAAACGAAGCGCCTGTCGACGGTTTGGGTGTTTCAAAACGTATCAACTCACTTTGGTAGGCACCAAAGTGAAGCGATCTAGAAGCGGGGAGAAGATTATGATCCCGTTATTTTTCAATTAGACTGGCTACTTGGTGTCAATTCCTGAATGGAACCAAAGAAACATCAACGCTGAATGGTATACTACCAAATGCTTGGCAGAAGTTTTCTTTCTTGTGAGCAACAGCTCCACCACGACAACGCGCAATCGCACACCGCGGTCAACACGAGGGGCTTCTTGGACAGCACGCTGGTCAAACTTTACAGCTCTGACCTTGTGACTTCGTTTCATTCCCAAAAATATAAAAATACGCTCAAAGGGATGCAATTTTCGTCGCCGTAAGGTGCGCTGTCGTGCGTTCGAGCAGCCTGTAAACGAGGTGTCTATGGCGGACTGGAAAAAGTGTTTCGAAAACTGGTTCAGACGCATGAAACTTTGTATATAGGCTAGTGGAGAGTACTTTGAAAAGATTTAATAACAGAAAAAAAAAAACCTATAGAACATTTATTTTTATTTTCGCTATACTTTCTGAGTGTCCCACATATATCTTAACGTTATTGAACTTCAGGGCAGAATCTCCAGATCTCCTTTGGCATGTACCCAAGCTGTCAATTCAGATATTATTATACTTAATTTTGGTCACGTTGTAGTAAATTTTGGGCATACATTTAAGTAATTGATGCACTTAAAAGTTTTTTTTTTAATAATGAAACGAACAATGAGTGTATTAATATATTCTTATTTTCCCCTTCCAATCAGCATGTGCAAGTGTTCATGTTTCCTAATATATAGTCGTGAGTCGTCATAGCAAGGTTTAAACACAATTAAACTTTATTTATTTAATTTGTATTTTGCAGTTTTATTTTTAGCTTTTACAAAAGATGGTTGAAACATTGGTGCATTGGTTTCCAATATCATAAAATTAAGCAATATCCGTGTAAGGAGCGGCGTGTAACAGTGATAAGGGACAGGTAGACAATGAAGTATCACATTCTTCTGATGTTACATTGTGCCATCGCTCGGTTGCTGATGATATTCTTCTGAAACACGAAATACACTAGCGATAAAAAGAAGTCTTCAAGAATTTATTGCTTTTTTTACGAAACTTTCGTCAAGCTGAATAATTAGCGTAATTGCTATGACAGTTTCTACCGAAGAGCCCGGGACATTGTCAACTCTTTCCATACATACCGGCCGTGTCACCTTTTTAACCACCGACGGAAAAAGAGGGGTGCTATACTGTCTGCGGCATCGTAGCTCCCAAACGGCTGTACCGCTTTGTTTTTTTTACTAGCACTAATTTAAAAATGTAGCCCTCCAGCCTGGGCTTAAAAAAACTAAGCGTCTACACGCTCAGGGCAACCCCTGTGGGGTACGGACCTCGGATTAGGGCGTCGTTGGGTGAGGGCACCTAGAGGCAGGCTGGATCAGATTATTTTACTACGAATTTAAAGCTACTGGCTCTGCGGCGCGTGCTGGCTCGAGCAAGGTTCGGGGCGGGCCTCAACGGCGAGGACAGAAGGACGGCGCTCGGGTTTCGTACTTTCTGAGAATACTGGTGGTTCTCAGTCATCAATGCGTGCACTGACTGGACAGGTCCACTCATTCTGTGTGGTTCTTTCCTCAAAAGACCATTTCATACATCAATCCACATGGTCTTCACATGACCTGACCAAGATTATGTCTGGACTTTAAAAGAGACTGTGACCTCTGAGTTTGTTTCGGCCTTTCTACTCAGAGTAGTTGGATAGGAAACGCCGATCTCATCTAGTTTTTAAAACATGATTGACGTGTAAAAGTGTTTTTACAAACCTATTTACAGAAGATAAATCATTTATCATTTAGTGCCACTTTCAGACTTCTCCTCCACTAAGTCTATTTTTACAAAATCAATCAAGTATACGATTTGTACAAACGTATAATCACCACTTTATTTTTTATTTTTTTGGGTGGGAAATCATCAAATGACTTCTACCGCTCTGGGTGGAGCTGTAGGGCGTGTTGGACTTATACTGACTAAAAACCCCCCAACGAACCTTCGAATTCCCCGCGACCCTGAAAACGTATATTCACCACTGCATGCAGAAAGAACTAATTTCACTTAACTGGTATTATTCGGTCTACCATCTATTTACATTCATCTTTGTTACCCGATTACCATATAAATAAATCCTTTCATAGAATCAGCATACGTGCATATGAAAGAAGTTCATTACCTACCTAAAAACCATTTTTAAAAGTCTGTGGTATACAACGTTGGGTTCCGAGATAATTTGCATCTCGCAGATGGCACGTCGCACGCAATGGAAGCCGTCTAGCCCGTTTCTGAAAAAGGAAAGAGTTTTTAAGTTGTTTCAATTTTTTTATGTGTTTTTTTAGTTGTTTTTGAAGAGCTACTGCATATATTGAGGGTTAACATGTATAAAGGTATGAGGACCAGGGTGTAAAGTTCACTCATCCTCAATAGAAAATTTAGATCCTGATCCACTCGACGGGTGTCGTGTCTGGTGGGCAACTGTCCGACGATTGATGTCGGGTCGTTCTAAATATGGTAGTTGTGCCGTAAACTCTGCATGCGCGATGCAGAATTTATGCGTGACGTCAGTTTGATGCGTAGTTTGCAAGCAGCGTGTAAATGTCGCCACACGTGCATGAGAGATACATTATTCTTAGATCTAAAAGGTATTAACGGTTTAGTTTTCTTAACCGTGAACCGTAACCATGTCAGTGATTTTACCGGTTCATTCAGAGTACATTTAACAAAGATTGGCTGCCCTTTCAGGAAAAGAAAGAAGAAAGACTACTTCACCCACTGCTAGATACAGGCTTAAGTTGAAGAAAGAAATGATGGCCATTAGGCATTCTAGGATAGACATAATGCTATTTGATTGGAGTTTTCTGCTGCAATGTAATACTTCCTTCTTCTAAGTTTTTAAATGATCTTTTTATAGCAAAATATTTTAAAAGTCCTTACTTATCCAACAGCGTTTCTACGTAATCATAAATATCCCTGTGGTGCATGCGATGGTAGGTGCGAAAATTGGGCGAAGGTGCGTCCCAATTCATGCGGAACCCTATAGCTTGGGTGCACAGCTGGCTCCAAGGAACTAGGTTCGCTTTGAAGTTGAATTTTAGCTGAAAATTTTAAGAATGTTATTGGAATTGGTTTGTATATGTCAATTATTTGGATTTAAATTGGTGAATGCTAATGAAGGTGTAAAAATATATCCCTACTTGGCAGTCGGAGAAAAGGACAATAACAAACGAGATATTTATCCATTTGTTTAATTAATGTACCTCCATTTTACTTTCTCTTGGTGTTCTAAAAAGATTGCGGAACAGGAAAAGAAAAGATCCATGAAGGTAAAATACATTGTATCAATGTTGCTCTTTCGGTGTACAGTAGGTAAAGCAAGTTACTCGTATTATATCTAACTAGAATTCTAAGGGGTATTTGTAGGATATTTGAAAAAGTCCAAAGGTACTGAACTATTATGTTCAAAGTCAAAGTCAAAGTCAAAGTCAAAGCATTTATTTCAAATAGGCCCATAAAAAGGCACTTTTGAACGTCAACATTTACATTAAAAATAGAACTGATTCTAGGCGCCACTTCCAAAAAGTAGTTTCGTATGGAGAAGAAGTGGCAAGAAACTCCACCGTTACTCTTTTAAAATGTTTTACAATATGTTGTATACATTAATTATATTTCTATATGTGAAGACGATGCACCAAGAATTAAAATACTATACCACTATTGGTACAAAAAAATTAAAAATCAAGCAAAGGTATATAAATTAATCACGTGATAGTTACATTGTGCACAAAAGCTCACTCGACTCTCGCCGCGGACGGACGTGTTTGTGCGCTCTCCCGCTCCAGTGTTGTGTTTCCTGTTCCTACTCGTCGCAACCACGTGACGTCATCGTAGTCGCCCCGACTACTCCGAATAAAATAAAATCAAGCAATTGATTTAATTTTTAATCAATTAAAAAAGTGCCTTTTTCAAGGCAAATCTCGTTTCTCTAACAGACGTTTGTGAGTAGCTTCACTAGGCCCCTTCTGGGTAAAACCACAGTTTCGTGGTCCTCGGTTGAAACCTTACGGTGTCAACGAAGCCGAGTGGGGTGTTGACCCAATTCACACCCGCCGAACCCCTTCAGGGCGAGGCAGTTAGTTGGACGGGTCCCAGATAACCGGCCTTGGGGGATCTCCTAGTCGGCTCTGGTGACAGTTTTGCTTTCCAGCTACTCACCTAGTGTCTTTAGGGTGTGTCTACACCCTTCGCGCTAGACTGGTCAGGGCCCCGTTCGCACATTAAGATTGGCGACGGGTTACAAGCTTAGGGCTCACCAATAGGTACTCACCTCTCTGTCTACACCCGACAGAGAGGGTCACACATCCCCGGGCCCATCCACCCGGGGAGATAGGTTTAGTCTACGTGGGAATAATTTTCCACCATTCCCTCCCTAATCTAGCTTCCCCTCCGACCATGGAGGACGCCTATATTTTGGCGTTCTTCAGAGAGGTCCTTTTTAAGGACCCCGATTTCCTAGCGAGATATGGCGACAAGCTATGTCATCGCTCCACCCCCACTCCGTCCCAGGGCGCAATCGCGAACTTCAGCGACGCCCTCGAAAGCCCGCTATCGCCACCTGCATGCGAACAAGGCATTCCGCCTTTTGTTCCGGCAGACAATGTTCCGGCCGAAAATTCGGCCCCCATTGTCTCACCCGCCTTTGTCTCGACAGATAATACTCAGGCCGCTAATCCGGCCCCTATTGTCTCGCCCGCTACTGACCCGGCAGTAAATAAGTCGGCCGCTAATCCGGCTCCCTTTGTCGCGCCCGCCATTGTTCCGGCCGCCATTGTCTCGGAGACAATAAACCCGACGCAGCTGCGCACCGAAACTGACTCGACTCGCCCAGAGAGTATGGACACGTCAGTCCCACTCTCCGAGGAAGAAGCCCGCACCTCCTCCTCCAGCGATGACGACTTCCAAGTCGTGGTCAAAGGAGGCAAGAGAAAGGCGGCTAAATCCTCCGCCCCCGCTGGCCCGGTCACCAAGGCCCAGAAAAAACAGGACGACTTATCGTCCAGCTCCACAACCACCCCTAGTCCGCGGGCCAGTCGCCCCGCCAGCCCTATGGCTTGCCCACCCGCTCCTACCGCGAGGAAGCAGAAGCCCCCTCCCCCGATATACGTCCAGGAAAAGTCCAAATGGACTGAAATATCTAAAATGTGTGTTGATCGCAAGATCAACTATACTAACGCCCGATCCACCCTCCAGGGGATCAAAGTTACGGTCCCCACGTCTGCGGACTTTAGGGACCTCTCCCGCGCCCTACGTGAAAGGAACTACTCCTTTCACACTTACTCCCTTCCGGAGGAAACCCCTACTCGCGTCGTAATAAGGCGCGTTCCACAAGAAATCTCCACCGAGGAGATTAAGAGCGACCTCATCGCTCAAGGAATCCCAGTTTCCGCCGTCCATCGCTTACATAAAGCGAGACAGGGCCTAGTCTACGACATGGTCCTGGTCATCTGTGACCCCACAGACGGTCACCACCCGATTTTTAAAGTTAAGTCGGTGTGTTCGCTCTCAGGCATCTCAATAGAGAAGCCTTACAGAGCTCAATTAATTGGACAGTGTCATCGCTGCCAATTATATGGTCACTCGCAGTCCAACTGCTATGCCACCCCTAGATGCGTCAAGTGTCTAGGAGAGCATGGCACCGCCGACTGTACCCGCCCAAAAGATAGGGAACTATGTTTAGAGCCTCCCAGCTGTGTACTCTGCGGCCAATCGGGACACCCGGCAAATTACCGGGGCTGTCCTAAGGCCCCGAAGTCCTCCTCTTCCAAACTCGCGAAACGCGCGAGCGACCGCCAGCACAGGGAAAGCCCCTGGGGAAAGCCTCCTTCCGCGCTGATGCCGGAGCGGCTCAGTCCGCAGAGGCCGTCTCCCTGGGCTAACCTTAATCACCTGAAGGCTCCCGCAGCTTCGGTGCCCTCTATTCCCGCGCAACCAGCGCAACCCGCTCAACTGCCAGCGCTGATGGCTTCCGCCATCCCAGCGCCTTTGGTAGCCCCCGCGGCCCCTACGGCCTCTCCAGCGAAACCTCAGGGAACCCAGGGCCGAAACAGCGCCCAAATTATACTTAGTACATACGCGGCTCTCTTCACCACCGCCGCGGACAAAATGGCGGAAGAAATCGTTGCTGCAAACGGCAACGCACTCCGCCTTATGGAAATCCTCAGCGCGTATCCCGAGATCGCGCAAGTTCTACACTCACTCAAATATTAATTCTCAATGGATAATACGAGAGTAAACAGTAACAAACCCCGATCCCTTAAATTAGGCTTCTTCAACGCAAATGGCGTTTCAGGTCAACGCGATGAGATCGCCGCTTTCCTCCGCGACCATCAGCTTGACATCCTCCTCATACAGGAAACCTTTTCAAAACCGCATCACCGAAACCCGAATATTGCCAACTATAAACTAGTTCGCAATGACAGGTCTCGATGCCACAAGGGTGGCACACTAATATACTTTAGGAAATCTTTGTATTGCATCCCTATCGACCCACCTTCTCTCTTCTCCCATCTGGAGACCTCTATCTGTCGGCTCGGCATGACTGGTCATCAACCGATCACCATCATCTCTGCTTATATTCCACCAGACAATGGTCCGGAGGATCCCATCTCTCTCCAAAAGGACTTCACCGCCCTCTTCGGTATGAGTGACTCCGTCATCTTGGCGGGGGATCTTAATGCCAAGCACCCGGCGTGGAATAGTAGCACAACCTCAACCAGAGGTAGGTTAGTTTTCAAGTTAGGCGAATCCCTTAACTTTGACGTCATCGCTCCAATGAGCCCGACTCACTTCCCAGGTAATCCTAATCACCTTCCCGATGTTCTCGATGTAGCGCTGCTCAAGAATGTGAACCTCCGTTTGCAATCGATTGAGACGTTCCACGAGCTAAATTCTGACCACCGCCCTGTAGTCATGCATCTTGCACCCTACTCGGGCCCGATCGACCCCAACCGCCCCCCTCAGACCCAGACGATAACCGACTGGAGGAAAGTAAGCGAAAGACTGAAATCCACCACGTCGCCTCACTTAGATACCATCCCCGATCACTTAGTGTCAGTCGCCGACACGACGGCCGCAATCGACTCGTTTACAGAGCACGTACAATCCGTTTTGACGGATTGTTCACGGGAAGTTCCGGTGATGGAAGACCATCGCTGGAAATTACCTACTGACGTACGTGACCTGATAACCGAGAAGAACGCGGCCATCCGTGCCTACGACTCCTTCCCTTGTGACGCGAACAAAGCCCACATGCGCCATTTACAGCGTGTTGTAAAGAAACGCATAGGGGTGGTACGCTCAGAGGGTTGGAACAAGATGCTGAGTGAACTCGAGCCCACTCACCAAGCCTTCTGGCACCTTCAGAGGAAATTGCGCTCCTCCGAGGAGGTCTCTATGCCTCCCCTCATCCGCCCCGACAAGAGCGTCGCGTTCGACAGCACCGACAAGGCCGAATGCCTTGCTGACAGCCTAGAGTCCCAGTGTTCTCCCAGCTCTCAACCAGTAGACCAAGCTCACCTGAACAAGGTCGACGCTGAAGTCGAACGGAGAGCCTCCCTTCCACCCGTTGAAAACCCTGATGATCCTCTGCCTCCGGTCACTCCAGATGAAGTGCACGACATCGTAAAAGGGCTCCAAGCTCGTAAAGCCCCCGGTTCGGACGGTATTACCAACAAGGTATACAAACTCCTACCTGCCCCTCTAATAATGCTCATTACCGCCATCTTCAATGGCGCCATGAGCAACAACATCTTCCCACAAGCGTGGAAAGAAGCAACAGTCATCGGTATCCCAAAGCCAGGCAAGCCAAAGTCTGAGCCCTCCAGCTACCGTCCCATTAGCTTACTCAACGTTCTCGGCAAAATCTACGAGAGGCTTATTTATAAGCGTCTCAAAGACTACGCCGAAGCAAAGAGCCTCATTCCCAACGAGCAGTTTGGTTTCCGTCCACAACACTCGAGTATCCACCAGGTCCACCGTATCGTAGAGCACTTGTGCGCCGGTATGCAACGTAACGCGACGACGGGTGTGCTATTCTTCGACATAGCGAAAGCCTTCGACAAAGTCTGGCACAACGGCTTGTTATACAAGCTTTACCAACTAGGAGTGCCAGATCGTCTCGTACTCATCTTACGAGACTTTTTGTCGAATCGCACCTTCCGCTATCGCATCGAGGGTGCACTCTCGTCCCCTCACCCTATTCGCGCCGGTGTCCCTCAGGGTTCCGTCATATCTCCTCTAGTTTTCACGCTGTTCACCAGCGATATCCCACAGAGGAAAAAGGCTCAGTTGGCTCTCTTCGCCGACGACACTGCCGTTTACTATACCGGTCATTGTCCCAATGCTATAGCTCGTACTCTCCAAACCTCCGCAAACGTCTTAGGCGCTTGGTTCCGGAAATGGAGAATCGAGGTCAACCCCGATAAGAGTCAGGCGGTTCTCTTCTCGAGACGTCGTCGAGTCCCACCCCCGCTTCCCAGCCCGATCACTATGTACGGCAAGCCAATCCCTTGGGAGAAGCAAGCCAAATACCTAGGCGTGATCCTTGATCAAAACTTAACGTTCAAAGAGCACATTAAGGCTGTTCGCGCGCGCGCGGCTTTCGCTCTTGGTAGACTCCACTTTATTCTGACAGCCCGTTGCAAACTGTCACTTAAATGCAAGCTGCGCATCTACACCGCAGTCATCCGTCCCATCATGACCTATGCCTGCGTTGTATTCGCGCACGCTCACCCACGTCATCTCCATAAGATGCAGACCCTCCAGAACCGTTTCCTCAGAAAGGTCACGGGTGCCCCCTTCTATGTCCGTAATATAAATCTCCACATCGATCTTAAAATGCCTACCATAAACCAGTTCATGAAACGCTTATCGAAGCGTTTCTTTGACTGTGGCATAAAACACCCCAACCCCTTGATCTCAGCGGCCGCCCGCTACACTCCTTCCCGTATTAGTAGTATTCGCCGACCAAGGCATACCTTAATCGCCCCCGACGACGCCACTACCCTCCTCCAGGAGAGTAGTAAGGCAACCAGCACGCTTCATAAGCCCAAAACCCGATCGCCGTCCTACCGTCCTCGCCGCCGAGGCCCGCCGCGACGCCCAAATCTACGCCCCTCCCGACCCTTGCTCGAGCCAGCCCGCGCCGCTGAGCCTGTAGCTTTAAATTCGTCCCTAAATAATATCATTCCTGATCCAGCTAGTCATTTGCTGCCCTCTTCCAGCGACGCCCTAAGCCGAGGTTCGTACCCCACAGGGGGTGCCCTTAGCGTGTAGTCGCTTAGTTTTTAGTTAGTATTTAAGTTCAAGTCCTGGCTGGAGGCCTTAATTTATTAGGGAATCCACAGGCAAGTCCGTCTAAGCAGACGACAACCTCATAGGTTGACCTGCGAGATGCCATTTATAAAAATAAAAAAAATAAAGTTACATTGTGCTCACATAATTACAAACAATTGTAAAAATATATGATTTTCCTAAAATATTAACTTGGAATAATACAGTGTGTGAGTAAAGTAAAAATAACTAAATATACAATACAATAAGCAAATAGTATGATTTTGTCTAGCCTCTAGATTGTCCTATGGAGCAGGACCAGCATGTTTCCAAGCATTCTTATCAAGGATATAATCTTCTAATTTGTAATATGCTTGATTACAAAGTGTTTTTTTAACATGAGTTTTAAACTTTCTTTCATTTAATTGCAATATTTCACCAGGTATTTTGTTGTAACATTTAACACAGTACCCCATAAAAGATCTATGTACTTTAGATAGTCTGAAAAATGGTTGATCTATTTTATTTTTATTTCTAGTGTTAATATTATGTCTATCACTTATTTTATTAAATAGATGCAGATTTTTTCTAACATACATAATATTTTCATAAATGAACTGGCAAGGTACAGTCATTATATTAATCTTCCTAAATAGTTCCCTAAGAGATTCGCGGCGACGTAGATTGTAAATGGCTGTTCTTATCTTACATGTCTTTTCATATTTTTTCTTGATTTAATATGTCTTTACATTTGCCCATTATGATAATTCAATCTTCATACTCACATAAAACCGAGTCTTATCCAAGAAGGATAGATACCGCCTGTTCCTTTGCAGCACCGCCTTTGTATCATTAGCCTCACCCACATCGATTAGAATGAATGCTACTACACTTATGTAGCATATCAACACCAGAGGAAAGAATTTGTTCATATTTTGTACGTTCAAGTTTTGTTCCGTTAATGAATATCCAGGTTTATAAGGCTCTCATTGTAAAATTTGGAATCCGAATCCAAAAAAGATTTCAATGCGTTGTTTTTATGATAAATAGAACATTCGGTTAGTTAGTCTTTATCTGTGTTCGAGGAGAAGCTAGGTCTAGGAAGAGAGATGTTTTGATATTAAAAATGGTGAGCGAAGCTTTATACAAAACTATAAACTGAAAATACGGTAAACATGACGTTCGTGATTTTAAATCCGTTATAAAACAGTAAATAGAGAAAGTTTGTAGTCATAATGCTGGAAAATGTTTTGGTTTGGTTGGTAAATTGGAAAGGTGTTCAAATTGTGCAAATATTATTTAAAACGTAGAAATCAGCTTACGGTAAGCATTACATCTTTTATCATTTTATTGCAAGCACTTACCTAATTAGGTTTTTTGTTTTAAAAGTAACTATTAGATCAGGCTAGATCTCACGTTTGAAACAAAAATACAAATAAAAATGAACTACCTATTATTAAGAAATAAAAATCGTTGAAAAGTGAGTGGTACCAATATTAAAGGACTAAAAGCGCCATATGATGAGACTGTAAGAGAAAATCAACTAAACTATTTCAAGAAAGTAGGATTTATTTGATTTTTTCATTCATATTCTGTGACCTGACCTACAATTTTTGGTAATTCATTGTGACATTTATACACGGTGTTTTTTGAAGTGAAAACTTATGTAGCGGCGTTGTACACTTTTTTGTAATGGGTAAAAAATGTTAAACTCGCGTCAGAACACGTGACCTGATCGAAAATTCGTAAGACGGATGATTGTTGATTTTTATTTTAATTAATAGATTTTTCTCAGAGATAAACTTTTTAATGTAATATAGATTGTCATGTTTGTACGATAGCGCAATAAATAAATATTGTATTCTACCACATAAATGATAGTACTTTTATACTGATAATTAAAGCAATTCGTGCATAATCATTCCCTAACCATTCCAAAATATGAAAAATGCACAACGTTAATATTCAAGTTTTCACTTCTGCCGGCACTCCCGGAGTGCAACCCGTCGTTTTATTTTTTTTTAAATTTACAGGGCCTCTGCATAAATAAATAATGAAACATGGGCTTCAAACGCCCAATGAATTAAAATCGAAATAATTTTGATAAATGTTCAGGAACTGATTATAATTTAATGCTATAAACATTTATTTATATAATAAATGTAGAAAAACATTTATTTATATAATAAATGTGAAGATACGTAGAAATTTTCAGTTACTTTGTTCACTTTAAAACATAATTTGACTCTTATTGATTACAGAAGCCTAACGGAGTATTTTTTGGAAACAGTTTGACAGGTCATGCATGAAAATAACCAGCCTGTAGAAGAAAAGTTAACGGCTAGCCTTTATTTGTTAGTCGTGATCAACGGTACGTTAGCAGCGCATCATTTTGACACTGTTAAGTTAGACATGAATGCGATACTTTGCTTTACACATAAAGAAACAGAAGAAAAGTTATAGACATTAAATAATGGTGATGTAAATGTAGAAGATCAAAATCGATTAAATGTTGTTATTATAGAAGAAAACAAATAAGTGCAAATATTAATTATATAATAATACTAGATTGGTATATTTGCAATACTACTGATTTCAGAAAAGTGCAAATATTAATTATATAATAATACTAGATTGGAATATTTGCAATACTACTGATTTCAGAAAAGGAAATAAAAAAACAGAAACATCAAAATGATAATCAAAATTAGTTTACTAATAAATTCAGCGTTCCTTTTAATTGTGTTAGGAGTTCAAGCCCAAGTAGGAGTTAATGATACGGTGGATGAAATAGAAGTATATAAGAGAAGTGAAATCTTATCAAGGAGGAAAAGATTCATCATATTTCCTGAAGGCAGCTCTCTTCAATTGGGTAAGTCTAAAATTACAATCATCAATATTTTATTAGATATGTGTTTACGAACTGAATTAGACAGAGCGTTATACGATAAATTATCAGCCCCTTTAAAAAAACATAATTTTTTTTAAACCCATAAATATTGCTTCTCATTAATCTGATCATTGTGAAAATAACCTTGTGTACAGTACTTATATTACTAAACAGTGCCAAAATAACATGAGTATCAAAACATGTTCCCAAATCCTGAAGCACTTGCCACCGGCTTTTTAATTTTTAATTCACCACTCGTCCGGTAATGCTCCTCAAAAAGAGAACGTTGTTAGACCAGATTCATTTAAATGATTTAATTTATAAAGTAAATCTTCGCCTAAATTAGGAAATATTGGAGTACTGTGGAATCTCCAACTAGGAACGTTCATGGTTGTACGAATAAGACCCTTATTCAGAAATTTTCCTGAAAGAATAAAGTGTTTAGTGTGTATAGATTTACACTAAAGCTGTATCTGGTTTTGCCGTAGCAGCGGCTATTGCACTAATTAACTATTTGACATGACTGCTTCTATTCTGTTGATCCATGAACCAAGTGTGTTAATCTTGGCTGTATTGGAATCCTACTCGACAATATTCGATGTAAAAGTTAACAAATGGAAAAATGGACAGTTTTTTTTTGGGGGTCAAGCACATTGCGGGATTTTAGCGCTAATGTCGCATAGTTAGCAAGTAATATTATAATTCAACAATTCATAAATACCTTAACATTTCTTTTCCAGTTTTCTGCACCACATATGCCATGATCTTCAGAGTCGGAGACATCTTCTTATACGGATCGACTGCAGCGTTGGCATGGGAGTTGCCTCAAGACCCGTACTCACCATTCAACCATCATGCTGATCCACTCCATAGGAGGGTAGACACCAAAACGATATACTACACTGATGAATATGGAAGGGTTATTGATAAGAAGCCGTTTCACAGGTAATTTTTTTTAACATACTTTAGTTATTTTTGTCCAATGCCATACTATTCTTTCTGGTGTTGTATCTAACGCACTTTCAATAATTATTATTTATTACTGCAATTACTGACAGACTAAACTTCGGACCAGATAATCTTAATTTATCAACCTTCCGATTACATTCCTTGAATGAAGTTTTCATTGATCTCTTCATTAAAATGTCAGGATGTAATCATCTACAAGTAATCCAGATTTATGGAAAAACACTTATACCTATACGAAGTTAACGTGGAAATCAGGTAGTAAATAGTCTGAACACAGTCTTTGAAATGAATTCTGAACAAACTTGTAACACACGGGCTAACTTCTCCCAGTCTAACCAGCCCTAACACCTAATTAAGGCTAATAATTAATGTCGCGTTTGCCAACCTGCAAAATTAGGAACTTGGTGTCTGAGACTTATGCTACCAGATTAGTATATTTGAAAATCATCTACGAAAACGAAGTACTTAGAAGAAAGTACCTAATTGTCTTTTAAGTAGTTATTGATTTGATCAAGAATGATTTATTTTATACCTTTTTAGACTGTGAATTCTTTAACCGAAGAGTTAATATCCTCTAACATACCATTAAAATAAAAACCCTGACATAGGAACACAAATAGAAACCCAAAAACTGCCAGCTAAATTACAAACCCTGGCAGACAGACTACAAACTATGCGGAATTAACTATCCATGAACAACTTTCAGAAAACCCATAGCAAATCCCGCTTTTGCGAAACGCAGTGTGGACTGGCCGGACAAAAAAGGAACTTTAGAGAAATTCAAAATAGACAGGAAACAGATGCATGCTTCGGAAAACGAACGGAAATATATGAAAGGACGCATGGCGCAGCAGAGCGTCGAATATCACAGGAGCAGTCGCGCCTCGCTGTACCAGAAAATAGAGACGATGCTTCACGGGTCGGTATTATGTCGCGAGGTTATTCGTGGTGTGAAACGATTTTAGGTTTTGATTGCTCTTTTATGTTTTTGATTTTTGAATGTTCTGGTTCTTCGCTTTGCGTTTTTTATGATACAGTCGAGTTATGTGGAAAAAAATAAGAGTTAATTAACAGAACGTTGAACGTTTAATATTGTTAATTGTGTCAAAGGCTTTGCTTAATTCAACATTAGTTTCAGTCTCACTGTGCGTACCAGTTTGTTTTAAAGAGTGTCTTGTTCTAGTTTTATTACTTCCCTTTCAGGCTCGGTGTGAACGGCAAGGAATGTGTACTAAAAACATTATGCCTGGTCGGTCAAACGCAGGACCACCCTCAAGGCGAGTTCTTCCAAGAACTTATGAGGGCCGTTTTCACGTAAGTTACACCTTTGTGTATTTTATACTGAGTGACTACAGGGTGACGTATTCCTTTCAGGACGTGATAGGTTGACCCATTTTCAACAATTTAGCACCCCATAAAGCCTAGGCGAAAATTAATGGGATTCGAGAAAAGCCAACTTTTATGTGTTGACAATTGTAAAAAATTTCGAAGCATTTTAGTGGTGAAACGTTATTTTAATACATAGTGAGATACTGAATCAAAAAAAGATTTTTAAGTTAGTATAATTATGTGTATCTTATGCATGCCTACATGGTACAATATGACTGAACTTGTGACTTGAGTTTTGTAATCCTTTATCCCCATATTTGCAAAATAAAATTATTTTTATATTTATGAAAAAATCTCAGAATTCATCACAAAATACCACTTTTCCCTAATCTCTTACATTGAATACCCTGTACTAATGTATCAGTATAAGGTAGCATTCCATTAGGTACCTTATACTTTAATAAAACTGCAATGGTGCCAAATTCTCTAAAACATCAAACAGTTATAAGTAGAAATGTATTAACAATTTTCATAAATTTTCTACACACATAATCTTTGACAAAAGTAATCTCAAAATATTACTATGAGATTAAGCGTACGAATTACAGGGAAGTAATTTTCATTTAAACAGCTATCTGACGAGGTAGGGAGCTTAATTGTTGCAAATGGGTCACACTATCACGTCCTGGAAGGAATATTTCAAATTAAGTCTCAAGTCTGTATGAGATGGTTAGGAAGGAACCTCCTAACATTTCGTTGTTTTGTGCATGTGTCTAGACGGAACCAGGTTAGTCTCCTGACGGCCATGATAAAGTGACATTCTATCTGCGAAAACGATTATGGAAAAGTAAAAAATCTGCTAACGAAAAGCTAATTTGAAAGTCGTTGTGAAAATACGAAACGCGATTGCCATTTGCCTACGCCCTTTGTTATAATCTACATAATAAAAATCTAAAATGTTGTCATATTTCTTAGAAGAAACACACACTACAAGCACACACACAACAAGCACTATCAGTTATAGGTTATATAATTTTCTTATCTTTTAAAACGTAAGCCAATGCCATATTAATACTAATGAAGTTCATTACGAACACTAAAATACCAAAAATCAAGTTAATCATGATTAAAAACTACAAGATAAGCTCGAATGTACATAACGTTATTCGAATTATATTAATTAGGAGTCTCAAAATTGAATAATTAAGAATATAATTACAGAGTTAAAGTTATGAGCCACAAGTGGCCGGATTATAAAGGGAGATATTTACATGCCTCGGTTTGAAGGCCATGAAATAATGGTATTTGGAAACTTGAAATTATTAAACTAAATATATTGGTCAATGTACCTACTGTATATTTTGCTAAAGCAATAGCCAGGTATTCATAAAAATGCAGCTTGCGATTAAATATCGCCGTTGTTCCAAATAATTAAACAAGCAGTGTTACAAAATCTATGATGATAGGCTGGCTTCATAGTACAAAATAACAAGGATATCCGTAGCTGATATTAATTTTCCTGTTTGAAATGACATGATATTCCTTGACTCGTATCGTAACACACGATTACAATTATTACAACCCTTTTGTTTCAAACAAAAATACCTAATTTAAGTTCATGTCTATTTTCAGTTTACCAAAAAACTCAGTGGGTGTAGAAGACAAACACGGTGAATACGACGAAGCTCTCTCAGCCACGGGCTCCTGTGATGAACTGTATCCAGAATGTGAGGAGCCCCTTCTCGAACCGGAAGCGGCGAGAGTTTCTTACTAGAGGTTGCAGACGGGAAAAAAAATGTGGATCAAAAAAACCTGCAGAGACCCATGTTAGAGAGAGAACCTGTCGACATATTTTGGGAGAAGACACAGAATATGATATTGAAAAACATTTAGAGTTTTTATTAAAATACATTATTGATACTGATATTGTCGTTGTATTGAGTCGATGTATCATTAGGTGTTTAGGTGGACCCAATGTAATTCTTGCAATCGCAGTAATTCTTAGTCACACAGAACAGGATGATAACAGTAAAAAATCAATTCCTAGGATAGAGTATTTGACTACCATCAAAAAATACACACTAATTAATACTTATTTTAAAGATGTTACATAAAAATACGATTTGCAAAAAAAATACATCGGTGGAAAAACGGTGAAGTTTTGAAATTATTCTTCTTCAAATCCATTCGTCACGCAAAACGATCATTGTACTGAAAGGCGCAAAATTACTATAGCGTTGCTGTGTAGTGAGATGTCACGAGGATAGAAGAGTAATTTCAAAATTGGGTAACTTCTCCATTTTTCCACCGATGTTTTTTTTTGCCATTACGACTTTAAAACGCAATCTCGACATGATTTGTTGTGATATTCTAACTTTTTTTTAACTGTTGCTTAATATATTTCTATGTTTCGAAAAATCAAAATAACAAATTACAGTCAAATAGTCTATTTAAAAAATCTTAGGACCACTGGCACCATTAATCACTGTACAGCTAGCGTCAAATAAAAAAACATAGTTTTATTTCTAACAATTGTTTAAAGTTGACCGTGACAAAAGGATGTTTAAAATACGTTTAGCGCTAAATTAATTTAGTGATTTGGGGTTCCTCCTTGCATTTCACCATGTTCATCGTCTCTAGTACATCGTTGCATTCATACAATATCGTACACTTTTTGTTAACAAAAGTAGGCCACCAAATAATGGCCCGTCTGTGACCTACCTAGTTTAACTGGCTCCTGCGTTTGAGAGCTCAAGTTCTATTGGCCGATTACTGTTTGCAGATCCTATATAAAGTGGATTCTTGTGTTTTCTTTTTACAGACTAATGGTTTACTTTGCCCATTTGAAGACGAATTAATTCAGAGTAAACTTGGTAACACTAAAATGAATAATAGTTGGACGACAATGCTTTTGAACAATTATATTCAGCCAAATCGCGATTCTAGCATTTTATTCATTTAAGGCTGGTTTTCAACAGTTACATCAAAAATTATCTGAAAAATAAATATGACAATATGACATATTTTCTGTGCGAAATCTGTCAATTATGTATTCTTTAGATAAAAAAATAAAGAGTTTTGAAAACTCTGGACTGATATTATTGAATCGATTCATGCATCATTCCAGAAACTGTCAAGATAGTACGAAGGGACCAAAGAATATTTCCTAAAGTGTGTTAGAATGTAGAAGATTTATCTAGCAAGCCTTTCACCGATGGATTTTTAGCGATTGGCTTGCTTTTAATTTTTTGTTTTTTATAAGTAGTTCTATAATGTAATGAAATTTTATAAAGAGGAGGTTTTATTATGTTTGCTTGTCGACCTCATGTCTTACCTCATTGTATTAAGATTACATTATTGATGTTTTGTTCGGTGTAGTAGTTTTAAGTAATCTAAGGGAACGCCAATGAAGCTTCAAATGTTAAAATTTAGGTATTAATAAGTAGTAGTAAGTTAAAAAATAAACGATTGACCAGTGTTTTGATTTGTTTATAATAATTTGCTTACATATACCCTCATTCTAATGGAATTTAATACCGTAAACACTGCCACTTTATTAAAAGCAGCTTAGAAACAAAGAATGAAATTTAGGCCACATTGCTTTGTGCTTTGGTTCTAAGCAAACATTTTAAGTTTTTAACATTCAGAATAAAATTGTCGCACGAAGTTAACAGTAAATCAATTTACACAGTGTTAATTGACTGTTTTATTTGTAACATTAGGGTTTCAATAGTTCAATAACGGGACAGTCCATTTTATGATTCACAACGGGCAACTCTGAAACGCGTTTTGAAAATAATATTTAGTATCTACGAGTTTGACAAGACATCCGTGTGGCCAGTTCTAAATAAAATCCGTTAGGAATAGGTTGCATTCCTATTTTGAAAAACATTTTTGAATAACTGTTGAGTATTGTTCCAAATATGAATAGTCTCCTTTCATATTTCGTAGCGTTCCTAGTTTTACAGACAGTAATTAGTGAAAATGTAAGGGACAATGGAAATAATACGGTTAATGAAATTCACGGAGAAAATGAAGGATCAAGAGCATTGTCGAGACGAAAGAGATTCGTAATATTTCCAGATGGAAGCTCTCTGCAACTTGGTACGTGAATACTTAAGTGTGCTAAGCATTTGATCCGTAGTGAGATAATATTTTTTTAGCTTTTGGTGACTTCAAAGTGCATTGAGGTTAGTGAGAATTAATAATTGTTGGGACATTGTTTGACATTCTTGGGTTTGGTCTAAATATGCAGACTGTTAATTACTCTTAATGCGGATGATGACAATTTTTTTATGTTTATCTCATTCAAATGTTTATTTCCAAATAGTGCAAATAGTATTACAAAAAGTGTAAAAGCTTAAAAAACTGCCAAGTTATAAACGTTTTAAAGAAAGTGTTATACTAGGACAGCACTCTCGTAGAAGTGACGTCACGACTACGTAACTTCATACTAGCGCCGTACATTGCGCGACAAGGACAGGAATAATCCCCTCAAAAAACGTTTAAAGCGTGTATCTTCTTCATTTTTAAATCGATGCAACAGATATTTTCGATTATCTCATTTTTACTATGCCTTCTTTGAAATTACATTATTTTTACGAACATTTTTAATAGTAGTCATCATCCCAATTGGAAGCTTTGTTAGTGACATTATCAACATTGTTAATTATGTCAGAATTTTATTGACTGTATTCCTGCAAGTTAGAATGATATTATTTTATGTTGATTTATTAGTTTAAAGTCTCATATTGAAATTAGTCTGAAACTCTAGGTAAACCAGCTAATTCGTAACTAATCCGTTCGGAGAAGTAGCGGTTAGTTAGAGCTTGTTTACATGAGGATGCGAATATCGACACTTATTGCATGTATTCGGAGCACGATTATCAGTGGTTACATTTATAAACAATATTATCTGCTTAAAATGTTTCATCATTGGAATTAGAAAAAAAACGGTATTCCTCTTGCAGGGGTTTGAAGGTAGTCGGTATTCTTATCCGAATTGCACGGGTATTCAATGTATCAAAGTAGTTGTTGACTTAGAGATTATTTTATTTTAAGCCACTAAAGGTTACTCTATATCTAGAAATTAAAGTAAAACGAAAAGAAAACAATCATCTAGTTACCTATATTTCTTTTGAGCATTGTGGACCCTGGCGGGAACAGCAAATAGTAAGAGAGAGGAGTTTAATTGAGAGATTGTAAGGTTGAGTCATCAGTAATGTTTTCGTTTCTGTTTCCAGTATTCTGCTGTCAAACGTCGGCTTTAATCCCAATTGGCGACATCTTCCTCTTCGGCAGCACTGCTGCTCTTGCTTGGAGTCTGCCAACAGACCCCATGATATTCCACATGTTCCAGGACTATGGAACAGGTCTGCGGAGAAGCGATGATGTCAGGACTATCAACTACTTGGATGAGAGGGCACGAATTCTTGCTAAAGTTCCTTATAAAAGGTATGTTGGTAATTTTATTGTAAACTGTCGAATACCACCAGATCATAAAAGCAACTGGGTAAACGACAACAGAAGATATTTATTAGAAACATACAATCTCTTGTAATATAACATACATTATAGTAGGTAGATAGGAAAGGTTAGATAGGCAGTAGCTCCATGTAACGTAAAGAAAAACTTAAATATTTTCAGTAAAAGAGGTGAAAGACACAACTATGGGACTAGAAATAGGGACCAATTGGTTCAACCGGGTTTTAGGCTGGCTAAAGTAGATTCATCCTTCATGGGGTACTGTTTAAAATGTTATAATAAAATACCTCCCCACATACTCCAACATGCAGCTAATAATATGCTTGGCTATGCAGCCAAGCATATTATAAGTTGGAGGATTACATCTCTGACAAAAATGCTTGGCTCAACGCTGGTTCTGCTCCACAAGGGCGCCTAAACAATTGATTAGCATTCGGAAATATTGTTGGAGCTGCTGAAGATTGTAAAAACTATCTTTGCACTGTATAAATTCAATCTTTTAGTATTGTATAATTGCAAAGCACACGTTTGAGCACTATGTAATACCTACTATAAAGCTACCCTATAATGGGCACGTCTGTCATTGACTTGAATGTGCCCTGGCGGCTGAGAGTATGTCACGCTCACTCAAATGTCTCGCTGGCGGTGGCGTGTGTGTTGGATCATTAAGTTCCCTTCAAAATGGTTGAGCTGAATGGTGCTGATCCATACGTCATGTTCGTGAACGGGCGCCGTCAGTGGGGACTGGTCATCTCTTGGCTGCCACGGCTTTTTTTTATTATTTTATTTTTCTTTTCCGATTTTTATGTTTTTTATTACGGGTCTTTCTACATCGTTCTCACATGTTTAATTTCAACAAGACTGATGTAACAAATTTTCTGTAACCATATTATTTAAAAGAGTGTCCATGGAGTTTCTTGCCCGTTCTTCTCCATAGGTACCTACTTCGCTTTGGAATGGGAAACTAGCTTCATATTTCTGACTGACCGACCCCTTGACAATTCAAAAGTGCCTGTAATGGGTTTATGGGAGTAGACTGATAGATGATGATTTTTGCATAGCTTAAGCATATAATAATCAGCCTATAATATTCCCACTACTCTGATAAAGGCCTCCTCTCTGTGGGAGGGAGTGGGCCATAATACACAAGCGGGCCCAGTGTGGGTTAGTGAATGCATGATTGGTTTTTTGCAATTTTGGAAAATCAGCTGCCCCACTTTTTGATCGATTTGAAGACTTTTTTTTTAAGGATTCCCAGGAGAGAATAGATTTTGTATCTGAGGATATTTAATACTGATAGAATACTCCTTCTCTAACAATATTGAATATCCTCAGATACAAACATTTTGTTATATGATGAGAGGCCAAACACGTCTAAATTAGAACATTACTTTAACATGCAGTATGCTTTTTCAGGAGACTAGTGGTGAATCCAGCCTTTGCAAAGAGAAGTATAGAAGACGAAACCCTATCTTTCAAAGAGAAGTTAAAACTGAAGATAGATCGGAAGAAGATGCATGAAAAACATTTGAAAAGCGACTATCTGAAGGACATTCAACATTTGGACAAGGACAGTATAGAGTTCCATAGAAGTAATAGAGTGGATCTGTATGCGAAGATTGAGACACTGCTATCAGCGTAAGTGTTAAAAAAGTTACTCCGGTTAAAGTTTTAAAACAAACAGCTGTTAAAGTGAAACAAAATACCACATTGTTTTAATCATTTAGTCCCGCTTGCACCAAATAATATTAAATACGCTCAGTGTTAATCGAATTAAAAAAATAAGTCCGTGTTTGTTGATTGTTTGGAGATGACAAAGATAAAAGCGCTAAACAAATTTGGTCATTTTAGGTGTAAGTGGGTCTCAGACCCGAAATATCCGTCGAATAATTTGTACCCTTTGGTCGCTTTGCTGGGCGGCCATTTGTGTGGAATTTTAACTAGCGATGATTTAACCTCCATATTATCTATATATATCTTCAAGTGCTCGAATGAATAATTAGAACTTCTGTCTCTGTTGTTCAAAGATGTCGATCGTTGCTAATGCAAGCCAGTCCACCTACCGCAACGGTTGGTTTCAATCTAGTGCAGCATTTTCTAAACAGCTTAACGTAATCTGTGCAGGATGGGTCAAGACGGGCGGCAGTGCGTTCTTTACAAACTGTGCGAGGCGGCGCAGCGAACTCCTAACCAGGGGACATTCCTGAAGGAGTTTCTCAGATGTGTGTTCACGTAAGTAAGATTTATCCGGTCATGTCCCTTATTTCTTCCCATCACATGTCAAATTCGCTCCAAAAGATTTCCACATAACTAATATATCACACCCTCACTTGGCTTTGACTCATCATCCTTTTGCCTAATGACGCCCAGTATTCGACATAGGAGGAGGCCTTGGAGGTCGTTGTGGAGGTCAGCTTCATATATTTTGATTAGCCGTTCAACATTCATCACCATTACTGTCACATTATTTTTCACAAAAACCATTCATGATGTTATTAAGTCTGCCTTTACTCTTAAAGCCTTAAATTAATACTTAAAACTTCCAAAAAGTGACGGGCACATAATGATAAAATATTTATTTATTAAAACTGCATGCACAAGTGAAGATAAATGTACAAAGGCAGACTTAATACTTTAGGCATTTTACCGGTCGATTTTATTAGGGTGATGTAATTATTGAAATTATTATTAATTAGTTTTGGTGGGTGATGTAGTTTAAATGTTACATACCTTAATCTCAATTGCAGGTTACCGAAAGGCGAAGAGTTTATATACGGCGAACATAAAGAATACGACTCGGCACATGTTGAAACTGACGACTGTTCGGCACGGTACCCCGGATGTGACGACATGGATGAACCGATAGTCATGTAGTTATGAATTAAAATTTTGTTGAAAAAAAAGTAAACGATTTTATTATTATTATTTGCCTCGTTAATCCCTTTAAGGGATCAATTATATTTTAATGTAAATGTTGACGTTCAAAAGTACCTTTATGTGCCTGTTTGAAATAAATGCTTTGACTTTGACTTTTAAAGTTACAAATGTAAATTAGCGCGCACTGTACTTCAAAATCATCAAATCAAAATCAAATTATTTTATGTCACATAAACCAACATGAGCACTTATGAAACGTCAGAAGCTAGGTGCACGGTTTTAACTGGTCGTTTCCTATGGAGAAGAGCCGGCAAGACAATCCACGGTTAATCTTAAAAAAAAAAAACTTTTTTACTATATTTTCAAATTACAGTGTTAATAAGTCCGCGGCCCGAGGTCCGGTTCCGTGACGTCACGTCTTCGAAGTTTTGGTTCTAGGTCATGCCAGTTTCCCCGCGATGTTTTCCTTCTAATTTTGAGAGCAGTGGTGATCAAATAAATTACACAAAGTAAAGCGCCTAAACAGTCGGCCAAATACGGAAAAGAAACAAAACGTTTATGACTTGAAAATATTATTATAATATTCTAAGGGACTCCCGTATATCCATCTGGCTCTAATATGAAGGATTTCGTGTTTTTGAAGAGTCACTGTTCAGCTTATCCTCAAAGGATTTCGAAAGAGCGGTGCAGTCCAAGGAGGTTAATCAAAACCTGGATCAGACCATAGAGAAGTTTCTGCTACAGCAAAGCCCTAGAATGGTTGATCAACCGGTACCACATTCATGAGTACAATCAAGATGCTGTCATGGCTCTCATTCTACCATATCATGGTACTAAGATATTTATCCGTTTTGTTCAGCTGATGGACATCAAATCAAATAATAATAGATGGAACTGGCTGATGCCTATTCACAAACATGGCATTGCTTTAGCCAATCAAGTTTTGTTTAGTCAATGTGTGTCTAATTCAGGCACTTTGCAATTTATTGCAAAGACAACTTTGAAGTGTGAAAGAGTTTGGTGAGAGGGCAACACAGCTCAATACTGTGTTTGCATTCTTCTGCCAAACAGCAATTGCTGTTATTGACACTAGCAAGAAAGTTACTGAAGGAATCATCAATGCTTTGTTGCCAACCGTCATTAAAGCTATTGAGTCACCAATCCCGGATTTCAGAGCTGCTGCGTATATTGTACTTGGATATCTGTTCACAAAGACAAGTCTTAAAGAAGATACTTTGAACGAAATAGTTTTTAAACTTTTGACCACAGAATTTGATATATCATTTGATGTTGCAATTCTGATAACTATGATGTACGAGAATCAGGACCACGTGACAAGAAAGTCTGAAGACATACTGAATGATATGTATGTGGATATAAAGAATGCATTATGCGGTGTAATCATATTAAAAAAATTGCTGAAAGGGGTAACAACATCAGGGCCTTTTTGATGGCATTCTTGTCTAGTGTCCTGCCATTGATACAGGGTGAAGATTTTTGGAGATACTGTAAGCTACCAGAAATATTGATTGGTGAAGTTGATTTGAAACAACAGAAGCCTGAGTTGATTTTCAAGTAAGTAACTAACTGTAACTATGAGCTTTTTATAATTTAACGTTACAACACTGAATGAAATACAAAATAATAAATATAATAAAATAGAATAGAAAGAAACACTATTACCATACCAATGTTTCTGTTAATAACAAATATAAAAACGAATATTACACTGGCCACAAAAAACACACAAAGGGGGCAAAGAATGCCACCTTGAGGTCCTCCACCAAAGACTGCACGAATCTGATTTCTCACCAAGACGGGCGTAACTTAATGGGCTCAAAGATATAATTAATTTCTGTCCAAACTAAGCTGTTGCTAGAAAATTTGCAGTTTTACGAATTTTAATTTGAACACTATCAACAAAGTAAACCAATACAAAAATTCAACAAAATGGTTTTAAAGAGATTTTTGTACATCACGATCCACAAGTTGTTGCGGCTCTGTTAACAGGATGAAAGCCTCCTCAAATTTTGTTTCAGTTTAGACTGGTAAAAAACACAGACACTGTAAAACCTTTTTTTTCCCGTGGGGTATTCTCATGGATACCCTCCGCCTGGGAAGTAGGGGGGTTATCAGATATAATTTTATTCGCTGATGATACTTCTCTTATTTTTAAAATAGATAGAAAAGATACGGATGTCTTACATGTGAATGATAGTCTGGCTATTCTTTCGAAATGGTTTGCAGCTAATAATCTTTTACTCAATGCGAACAAAACTAAATGTCTTAAGTTCTCATTACCAAATGTACCCCAAGTGGGTTTAAATTTAAAACTTGATGGCAAGAAAGTAGATGCTATTACGGAAACTGTATTTCTAGGAATTACTTTAGATTCTAAATTGCAATGGGGCGCTCACATTAGAGCTCTTTCAGGTAAATTAAGTTCAGCTGCGTATGCAGTAAGAAAAATAAGGCAGTTGACCGATATAGCCACAGAAAAATAAGGCAGTTGTCTTATGGCGTTCTGCTGTGGGGATCAGCAGCTGACGTAGATTCAATTTTCATTTTACAAAAGAGGGCAATCCGCGCGATCTATGAAATGGGTCCTCGCGAGTCTCTTAGAAACAAATTCAAAGAAATTGATATACTCACTCTGCCTTCCCTTTATATCTTAGAAAGTATTTTGTATGTTCGCAAAAACTTAGAACTTTTTAAAATAAGAAGCGATTTCCATAATATAAATACACGTAGTAAAAATGAAATTGTTATACCCAAATTTAGATTAACTAAAACAAGCAAATCATTTCTGATAAACAGTATCCGCTTTTATAATAAGTTGCCAAAGTCGGTTACAGAACTTAGCGATGGAAAGTTCAAAGCCCACATTAAACGTGTCCTTATCAAAAAAGCGTACTATAAGATTAAAGACTACGTCGAAGACAAGAAAGTTTGGCAATAATTCCTTCTGCACATGTGGCTTCCCATGTACCTCATAAACGGCATCACTATGTAAATTTCTAATAACTGCTCCCAAATAATGGTGTTTAATTTTTATTTTTTATTATTAGATATGGACTTTTACATATCTCTGACATATTTCTTTCATTATTTGACATTATATACCTACAATTTTTAAATTAGTTTTTGATTTTACTTTATTAGATTATTTTATATTTTGTAAATGTGAGAACGTCGTAGGCCCTGTGGATTATAAATTTATAGACAATTGTCTATTTGTTTAACATATGGTACTTGTTGACAGGCCTACACTGTCCTCCCATACCTGTTAACACTGTAATTGGAACATTGTAAAAGACATATTTTTAAAAGAGTAACCATGGAGTTTCTTGCCGGCTCTTCTCCATGAGAAACGACCAATTGGAACCGTGCACCTAGAATCTGACGTTTCATAAGTGCCCATGTAGGTCTATGTGAAATAAAATATTTTGATTTTGATTTTGATTTTATGTCGGACTCCTTCCGACTAAAACCCTGCTGTTCCTTCTAGTACCATGAGTCGGAGGCCGGGAGATACTTGAACATTCGCCACACCCCCGACTGGTATCAGCCTGCCATGCCCAGCGGGCCCCATCTCTCCGTCCCGAGAGTCTCCGTCCCGTATTAAGGCGCGCATACTGACAACAGAGCCTCAATTTCGCCCCCCGCAGGCCTCTCCTCATGGTGGCCGGAGATCGTTAAGCACACTCTAACTCTAACTAGTCCAAAATGTATTTTTGAAAATGGAAGCTATAATCTTGGGTTCTATTTCCGTCTTGCCAGTCCAAAATAAAATCGGCAAGGTGCAGCTTCCTCGTGCTATTTTGAAAATACTTTTAGTTACTGTTTCAAATATGAAGAGTTTGATATTCATAACATTTTTGGTAATACAAGCAGTAATTAATAAAAATCGAATATAAAATGGAACTAATACATTTAATGAATTCTACATGGATAGTGAAGGTCAAGACGTAAGAGATTCGTAATATTTCCAGATGGGAGCTCTTTCCAATTTGGTAGGTTTAAGATTAATGTCGTTTATGAAACCTTTTGATCACCATCATCAATTTGGCATTGCGCAGATTTCTAATCATCTTTCTTTGGCTAGTTAATTGAAGGGCTAGAAATATTATAAAGTTAATCATAATCATAATCATAATCATTTATTTGTCGGGTTATGGTACATAATGGTCTTAAGATTAGTCAATAGTATCATCAAATTCTGCCAAGTGTGGCATGCAAATATTGGGTACATATATTACAAAACAGAAATTATGGTTAGTCTTCACATTATTAATATTGATCTCTTGATTACGAGTTAGAATTACAAATAACATGCTTAAGATATGTCGGTTAGGAATAATAACACATACAATTTATTAAGGATGTCAAAAATATCAATAAATGTCAGAGTATCAAAGAGTAAAATGTCAGAGTATAAAAGATTACAAGTAGGATGTCAGAGTATCATTCATAAAGTCGTTTAAATTATAATAGCATTTAATACATAGCAAGTCTTTAAGTTTATTTTTAAATCCATTTAAATTTAACTCTTTGATAGATTTTGGAATTTTGTTATAAACTTGCGGGGCTATGCAGAATATGCTTTTCCACATTAGCGCTGTTTTGGCTCTCCGTCCGCGTAACATATCATTCCGTCTGTTACGTTTAACAGTATCTGATAGATGAGGAAACAAATGTGGGTTCAACTTGACAAATAAGGCAGTTTCATAGATATACAGCGCCGGTAGTGTCAGAATTCTGTACTTTTTAAAATATGATTTACAACTGTCCGTTTCTTGTAGTCCAAACATGGCTCTTATGGATCGCTTTTGCGCTTTAAAAGCGGCTTCTCTGTTTGCAGAGTTACCCCAAAACATAATACCGTATACAGATGCCACAAGACCATGATAAGCTGTGAGTAGTGCATCTGTGTTAACCGTTGGAGCAAGTTTATACAGGGCATAGGATGAACTACTAATTTTCCTACATAGAACTTCAATGTGATCCTTCCAGTTGAGCTGTCTGTCAATAGTCAATCCTAGAAATTTTGCACTATCTACTTCGTGAATTTTATTATTTTCATAATGGACCTCCATTTTTGAACTGAGCTTTTTATGGCCAAAGTGCATTATACGAGTTTTTCCAAGATTAATTCTTAAATTATTATTATTAAGCCAAGAAATTAAAGAATTGACCGCGTTATTGACATCAAGTTCATAAGATTCAGATGTATTGCAAGGTATTGTTATCGTACTATTGTCAGCAAAGAGTGTTATGGGGAAGTCTATGTCATTGGGCAGGTCATTAATATAAATCAAGAACAGCAAGGGACCCAATACACTGCCCTGAGGAACTCCAAAATATACTGTGCGTTCTTTGGACAGGTATGTAACTTCTTCTTTAGTCTTTAAATTTAAGTCTGTTATAGCAGTACATTGTTTCCTTTTTGATAGGTAAGTGCATAATAAGTCCAGAATATTACCTCTTATACCATAGGAGTCCAGTTTGTTTCTTAAAATGTTATGGTCTACACAGTCAAAAGCTTGCGTCACATCACAATACACAGCACAATCAGGTGTCTTATTATCAATATTAGTCAAAATTTTATTTAAAAAATCATAATTAAGTAGCAATCTGTTAAAGAGGATAACGTTGTCCAGGTTGTTTTATTGTATAACCTATACTCTTAAAAATAAAGCAGTGTCATTTATACTAAAAATAACCTTTTCAACACACTTGCTCATAAAGTGGCTCTATGGTCACCGCAATTAGGCACAGAATGACACCCATAATCAAACTGCGACTTTTTCATTGCTATAACTCACTAGTGAGTTATAGTTTTTTATTTTTTTTTATTTGTGGAGTGGCGTTGTTCTTAAATCATTTTCTTCGTAACTAGTACTTGTAGACATTTTAATTGGTTCAGTCCATGTTCAACCCCCACAATCTTTACCCCCGGCCATGTTGAACCCCTAAATGTTTTCCACGTTCAACCCCTGGGGGGTTAAACATGGATTTTTATTTTTGAATGTCTTTAATCCACGTTCAACCCTCAATGGACAGTGAAACACAAAAGCTTTTAATTTACTGCTATTACTTTAAATTAGCTACTTTTTTAAAGTCTGCCTTTCCTCTATTTGTCCTATATTTCAGCAGTTACTTTGAAATACAAATGAGTTTATTATATCTCATTAATAGTTGGCCGGTAGTTACAAGTGCCTAACTTATTCGTTATATAAAAAAGGATATATTGAAGTGACTTTTGACAGTGACAGATATTGTATTTCTAATTATGGCTGAGATTCGGTCTACGAGTAGCGGATTATTAAATTTTGATTTTGTGACTTCTAAGCGTGGAGGACGTGTACTACTTTTAGCAGGCCATCAGTATTACCAGAAAAAAGAATATAAGAATGGCTCTACTTACTGGCGTTGTGTTAAGTGGCCTAAATGTCATGGAACTGTTACTATTATGAAAACACAACGTCAAATGATTAAATCAACAGTGCATAGTTGCACAGCAAGTTATGCTAAAAACGAAGTAAAAAGGTTAGTTCGATTTGTAAAACAAAAGTTACCGAAGATTTCAAGAAGACTATTCCATCCGTATATCGTGAAGCTGTAACTTCTTTGAAGGACGCAAGTGATGATACGATCAAAGAATTTCCGTCGTATAAAAAAGTGAAATCTGACCTATACAGTTAAAGGAATATGGCGGTAGGTGTTAGAAAAACTATCTATTCGAGAGGGATTGATGTCGAAGCCATTTTTCAAAGGTTTCTGCTCTTTGATTACAAATATAAAAATAATAGAATATGCTTTCGCATCTGAGGCGGCGAGGGAAATAATAAGCAGCGTGAAAAAATTTTTTGCTGATGGGACATTTAAAGCATGTCCACATCCATTTTTACAACTTTATACAATACACGCTGATGTAGGAAGTTCGGAAAAGGAAACCAAAATAATGCCGGTGGTGTACGCTTTGTTATTTAAACAAAAAAACAAAGTACATAAGATTTACTTTTTACTTTAATTAAAATAAATTGCCCAAATTGGAATCCAACGAAATTCACAGTTGATTTCGAAGCCACTGTTATGTCAACAATCCAAAAAAAACCTGAAGCATCAATAAAAGGATGCTATTATCATTTTAATAGAGCGTTATGGAAGAAAGCAGAAGAACTTGATCTAAGTAAAAACAAAATTACCCGTAAACACGTTGCTTTACTGACAGTATTGGCTCATCTACCTCCGGAGGCTGTAACCGACGTATTTCTCTATAATAAGGAAGACAGTCCTACTGACGAAGCTGTAACTAAATTTAATCATTATTTTGTAAAACAGTGGTTGGAGAATAAACTCATGAAAGATAAATGGTGTTGTTTTGCTGAAAGGCATCGCATTACAAATAAATTAGAAGGTTGGCACGCCATGTTAAATAGGACGTTAGGGAAATCCCCTAATCTAGTTAATTTTTTAAAAACTTTTGAAGAGGATTCTATTAACCAAAAAATTATAAGCCAAAAAAAGAACGAAAGAAGATCAGAACATGTTGAAATTGACAGGAGGATACATTATATTGTAAATCGTTTTATAAACGGTGACATAACGGTAGATCTTTTTCTAGAGAAATTGAGTCCATTTATTTTTTTAACTTTTGACACCCAAGATTTTATGGTATGTAAGCCCGCCACACTATTCACAACCACTGCAACTCCTGAAAGCCAGAATCAACAGTGACGACCGACAATGAAGCTCGACGAGTCCCGGAGAAACAAATCGAATCTTGGATCCCGCAACGAAATTAATCAGCAAAGAACATCGGAGGAGTATGAAAAAACATATTTCCCTTTCTACTAGAACGAAGCCAATAGGCATAAAGGGACGTTTACACCCTCATAAGCTATGATGTGCAGATTGTTCGTCTTCACGGTCAGATGTAGAACATTGATACAAATTCGAAGCAATAAACATTAATCAAAATAATTTCCTCTTAAAGTTGCCATGATCTTGGAAGGAATAAATCACCTCTAAGGAAAGAACTCATGGTAGTGTAGGCCCTTGATGGAAGTATCCCACCTACATTGCCATTCGGATAAAAGTTCCTCCCAGACGTCAGTCTGCGGTTTAAATAATTTAGAGATCTTAGCACGGTCACGTTGTATTAAAAAGTTTGCGTCTATGGACGTCGCTGCACCTCAAGATCGACTGTGTGGAAGTACACCTGAAAGTACCGGGCTTCAGCAGTAACGGTCCTCTATGCTAAGAATAAGATTATATAGATTGATGGTTATATGTGGAGGCTTGTAATTAGCTATTTGTCAATATAATTTTCTTTATATTCTTGGTACTAGACTGTAACCCTCTGTAATACTTAAAATAATAATAAATAAACAAATAGAATTCAAAGCTAAACGTTGACTTTGAAGCAGTTTACGTCGTACCGGCCCCATAGTGGTCCTATCGACCCACACATGTTCACCGAAGCACATGCAACCCAGGTAAGTAGCCCCATAAATAGTTTTTAGAGTTAAAAACGATTAACCCCAATTAGCTCATCATCATCAATGTTTACCAAAAAACATGTATCTCTTTTACCCAACAGCTACAATACCTTTAAAATATTATTGTAAAGAAAATAAATACACTTCTGCTCTCAGTATTACTTTAATGTCATAATAAGTTACCTAGCAACAATGGGTTGAATATGGACAAAGTAAAAACCAACAATGTATTGAAATCCATATTCAACCCCCAGGGGTTGAACATGGAAACATTAAGGGGTTCAACATGGACGGGGGTAAAGATTCTGGTGGTTGAACTTGGACTAAACCTTTTAATTAATAAATAACTATAAATTCAATAGTGAAAACGAAAAAATGTGAAAAATGTTTCGCTATGGCGGAAAAAATTAATCAGTTTTCCTATGCGCGCGCATTGCGATCGGCCACAGACTAAAGGGATGAGGTTTTTTTTTATTTTCCGCGCATAGGGTTTGCGCCTATTCTGCCACGTACAAAACGGGGAATTAAGAGTTTTCTTCTATTACAGAGAAAACAAAAGTTATATTTGAGTGAAAGTTTTATTTATTAAACACGTACGAGTTAAAATGAGCAAGCAATAGGAACATTAATTTATTTGTTCGAACACGATCTTTTTTTGAATAAAATGAGTGTTTATTGATATTTTATTCACAAGAGTGTTGAAAAACGTCGTATATACGTAAATATTCAACAAATCATCGCAATATCTACTACAAAATTACATAGACGTTAACATTTATGCCAATTCCTGAGATAAAAACGACGTTACGTTTAGCAATTAGGCAGACTATATTTATTTTAATAAACTTATGCTTATATTTCTTCAGGAAACTAATGGTGAATCCAGCGTTAGGTAAATTAGTATAGTAGAAAATTTGATATCGAACCCAGAGAAGGTAAAACCAAAAAAGGATGGCAAAAAGATGCATGAAAAACATTTATATAGAGACCATTTCAAAACCCAACACTTGGACAAAGACAGTGTGGAGTTTTATAGATGTAGAAGAAACAGAACTCTATCAGAAGATTGAGAAACTATTGTCTGCGTAGTATCTTAGAAGAAGTCAAGATTTATTTTATCTAGATAGATAGACTGATAGACGGCTGGGCAGAACTGCATGTTGAACAACAGGGTGATGTGGTCGAATTTAAGAGACGCCAATGTCTAGCATTGGATTGATTGGGCTAGAATCCATACCCACATTTCATTTCATCATTTGTTCAGAGGAATATATACCATTTCCTAAAATCGTTAATTTTCTTTTTAATTTAGATAGTATGTTTTCATTTTGTAGATGTTTGATATAACTGGTTTTTAATTTGTATTATTTATTAGCTTCTTTCTGCCCGCGACTTCATTCGCGTGGAAGTCGTAAGACACCACAATATTGACGGCCGTCACCGCTCTTCTAGGAAACCGTAGCTTTCAATATGTCAGCGATACTGGTTTTTACTGGTACAGTTTGTGGTCTTATCGGATTTCTTTAACTATTACTTTCTAAAGACATATTACTAAAAACTAAGAAAAAAGGAATGCAAACGATATAATAATATTTATTCAAGCATCATATCTACAGCATTAAAAATATCAAAAACCTACGAACCGCAGCTTTAAGGGTCGAGGAACCATGTAATAGGGGGCGAGCCTATTGTCATCTACCGGGCACAAATCCAGACTTCGGGCTGCTACTGAGAAATTCCAGATAGAAAATCCCAATAACACATGGCCCGACCTGGGAATCGAACCCAGGACCTCATGCTCAGCAGTAGCGATTGCGACCACTAGACCAACGAAGCAACCTCACAATGCCAGGTCATATAATATTACTTAAGTATAACTGAGTTGTTTTTTTTTCAGGCTGTAGTAACCGATACGTGGTAAGTAGGCCTCAATGTAAAACAAACCAAAACAATCAACAAACAATCTTCAACCATAAATTCTCCTAATAACTTCATTTTAAATCCATGTAAAACTTTTATAAAACATGGAGGTTTAATACTGAGTTTAATGTAACCCACAATAAAGCATTTTCTAAACAGCTTAACGTAATCTGTGCAGGATGGGTCGAGACGGGCGTCAGTGCGTTCTTTACAAACAATGCGAGGCGGCGCAGCGAGCTCGCAGGCAGGGGACATTCCTGCAGGAATTCCTGAGAGCTGTGTTCACGTAAGTATTGATTTTCGCGCTTACTCATGTGCTTTATTTGTACTCGTATTGTTGTGTTTGTGAATGGTATTGCGAGGAATTTTTTTTTCGTTAGCCTGATGCTGGCGGAAGAATGTTATGTATTTCAATGTGCCTTTAAGTTAGAGAACTTTCTCAAAAGTTCTCTAACCCCCCCCCCCCCCCCCCCCGATGTGAAGAATTACACGAATCAATATTATTATAAAAATGAATCACACACTCACAATTTAAATAAATAATCTGCTCTCACTCAGTATAAGTGCTGAAATAAGCTAATGCTGTTTTCGTAACAACCCAAAATGTATTGTGATCCAAAATAGACATAGATGAGTAGATAGATATAAGTGAAAAAAAATAAACGAAAAAAAAATATATAAAGAATATAAGTGTATTACAGTCCATCATAGTTCGTTGTGAATGGGCTCAATGGGCAGACAATACCTGATCCCAAAACCATCTCCTGTAATATTTACGAAATATTTCATGCATATATGAAGACGTTAGCATATTTTGTGGTAACGTTTTCTCCCTCAGGTGTGATCGAAACCAACCAATACGTTAGCTTTAATTCAATTTAATTTTGCATTGCATAAGTTATTACAAATTTTAATCTAATACTAATGTGTTGCATTAGAAAAATAAAATTAGGTGATTAATTTATTTTTTTGGAAATCACAATACCTTCTTTTTTTCTTGGGGGATTTTTTTTATGTGTTCCGAGGATTTTTTTAAATTAAATTGCAAGTTGATCAAGAGGAAGAGCAACAATACCTACATTTTCATCCTTTTCAGATAATTATAATACAAGTACATATTTTGGCAATTTTCCCAAATGACCTCGCGTCGCCTGCCTCGTGCTTGTAACACGTTGCCGTAATTTTACAATAAAGGCTCAGAGTTGTTGTTAAAGCATGGCTGTTACAAGGACGCACTATGACATTACATAAATTAATCAATAATTTCAAAGAGTATAACTTTCATCATCTTCACATTTAATAAATAAATTCTTAATTGGGGAAAAAATGTTTACAAAAAAAAGTGAAGTCCTAACTCCTGTACTAGATAAAAAACCTGTGTTACAGGAGCCATTGGGTTCTCCTAATCATTAGGTTCTGGATTTTATGCTTCTTGATCGCTTTCTAGAAATTATAGCTCATTTAGTTAAATGCAGCTATCCCCTTAGCTCAGTCTTTGCTTTGTGATTCCTTATAGGCATCCAAGTAGTAGAGGGTTTTATAAAATCTTTAATTCTTTTACAGCAAAATAATATTATTGGTTCCGTGTAATTATGTATCAGCGAATAATATGATTAACGTAAATAATAATTCTAAACACAAAACAAATCATCACGATTTTATGACCGGGTGTTGTGGTCACCATTTGTTGAAATTTAATACCTAACAGTAAAATGAAGCATAACGCGGCTAGCCACTATGGTTTTTGAAAAAGAGAATAATTTTGGATTCCTCGTCGTATTAAAAAAAAAAAACCATTTAGCTGGCAGGTGGGAAGCTTAATACTTCGCAAACGGATCCCTGAATAAAAAAATTGTTTTCACTCACCCGCGATATTTTTAATAACCTTTCCAACGACCACACCACACCATGGGATGGACGAGAAAAAAAAATCATCCGTACTTAACGTGTTGGGGAGGCAACCCTAAATTATTTATCTCTTTAACGGAGTGACAAACTACTCATGCAAAATAACAGCTTACTAGTACTAAGCGTCTCTAAGCTAAACTGCGGACACACGGACGGACGGACGGACGGACAGATGCAAGGACGGACGGATGGCCGGACACGCGGACGGACGGATGGACTGACATGCCGAAACTTTAGGGGTTCCTCGTTGACTACGGAACCCTAAAAACTACTAACTAGCTAGAGTATTACCTACCTATGATTTAAGGACTTAATTTAACAGCGGACAAGTTTTGGCTATTATTATTTTCCGGTTCTTTAATAACATTGTTTTTTTAGAGCGAGGTATCGAAAGCGTGCAAGAGCGATGCCGTACAATATGCTTGTTTTATTATTTATATACACATAGTAAAATACAGAGACATACGACATAATTACAATTTGAGTACAAAGGTACTGCTTATTTCTTAAGAAATTTCATCCAGCAGATCTGCGAAATGAGAAGTGAAAAAGAAATGTAGACAATAGTGTGTGAATACAAGAAGAGAAAAATATTAATAATGTGAAGTTTAAAACTAAAAGAACGCAAAAACATAATGCTTGGAATATGTAAATGAACATATACCTATATAATATATTTTTACTAGCATATACTGTCCCACTCCTGGGCAAAGGCCTCCCTCCACTCCTTCCATCTTTCGCGAGCCCGCGCGTCCTCTTTCCAGTTCTTACGGAACCTGTCCATCTCGTTCCGCCATCTCCTACGTGGTCTGCCGCGACCCCGCCTCACTGTCCCAGGGCACCAGTTCTATGTTATTTGGCGCACATTTTGGTCGGCATTCGGCAAACATGTCCTGCCCAGTCCCATTTAAGTTGGGCAGCCTTTTGAGCCACGTCAGCTATGTTTCAAACTTAAACTCAAACTCAAAGCATTTATTTCAAATAAACCCATTTAGAGATATGAGGAACAGGGTGTAAAGTTCACTCATACTCTTTAGAAAAGGGAGGATCCTCCGACCAGATGGATGTCGTATCTGGTGGGCAACTGCCCGATGATTGTTATCGGGAAGTTGTATATATGCTATCTGCGCGGTAAACTCTGATTGCGCGATGCAGGATTGATGCGTTAGTTCGCATGTGGCGGTGTAGATGCCGCCACATCACTCCCCTCCGAAGACCGGAGGTCGATAGTGGACTAAGTCTTGTATCTTGCGATGCTTGCCAATGCCAGTTGGGTTCCAGTGGGTTGGAACCGGGTGTCGCGTAGTTCGCGGTGAGTCGGAACTGTCTGCGAAGATGCCCCAGTGAGTCGGGGTGGCTGACTGCTGATGTCGACCAGGAGAGGGATTAAGCACTCTGCTTGTGGACCGGCCGAATGTGCAGTATGCTGTGCCATGTTGCTGATGAGGCTGAAGGTGATGACCAGGTATGCGCTTGCGCTGCATGCTGATGGTCAGGACAACTGTTCAAGCCGTGGTTGCTGGCTGGCTGTGTGACTTGCGGGAGTGATGATGATGACGTCACGCTGAAGTAGTTGCACGAAGGCTGCGCTGACGTTCATCACGTCGGGGTCACCAGTTTAGAGGTATGAGGAACAGGGTGTAAAGTTCACTCATACTCTTTAGAAAAGGGAGGATCCTCCGACCAGATGGATGTCGTATCTGGTGGGCAACTGCCCGATGATTGTTATCGGGAAGTTGTATATATGCTATCTGCGCGGTAAACTCTGATTGCGCGATGCAGGATTGATGCGTTAGTTCGCATGTGGCGGTGTAGATGCCGCCACACCCATTACAGGCACTTTTGAATTGTCAAGGGGTCGATCAGTCAAAAATATGAAGTTAGTTGCCCATTCCAAAGCGAAGTAGGTACCTATTGAGAAGAACGGGTAAGAAACTCCATGGACACTCTTTTAAATAATATGGTTACAGAAAATTTGTTACATCAGTCTTGTTGAAATTAAACATGTGAGAACGGTGTAGAAAGACCCCTAATAAAAAACATAAAAATCGGAAAAGAAAAAAAAAAAAAAAAAAAACGTGGCGGCCAAGAGATGACCAGTCCCCACTGACGGCGCCCGTTCGCGAACATGACGTATGGATCAGCACCATTCAGCTCAACCATTTTGAAGGGAACTTAATGATCCAACACACACGCCACCACCAGCGAGACATTTGAGTGAGCGTGACATATTCTCAGCCGCCAGGGCACATTCAAGTCAATGACAGACGTGCCCAGTATAGGGTAGCTTTATAGTAGGTACTACATAGTGCTCACACGTGTGCTTTGCAATTATACAATACTAAAAGATTGAATTTATACAGTGCAAAGATAGTTTTTACAATCTTCAGCAGCTCCAACAATATTTCCGAATGCTAATCAATTGTTTAGGCGCCCTTGTGGAGCAGAACCAGCGTTGAGCCAAGCATTTTTGTCAGAGATGTAATCCTCCAACTTATAATATGCTTGGCTGCATAGTGTGCGTTTCATACAGGTTTTGAACTTCGTTTCATTCAGTTGGAGTATGTGGGGAGGTATTTTATTATAACATTTTAAACAGTACCCCATGAAGGATAAATCTACTTTAGCCAGCCTGAAACCCGGTTGAACCAATTGGTCCCTATTTCTAGTCCCATAGTTGTGTCTTTCACCTATTTTACTGAAAAGATTTAAGTTTTTCCTTACGTACATGATGTTTTCATATATATATTGACAATGTACGGTCATGATGTTAATATCTTTAAACAGTTCCCTTAAAGAATCGCGCCTGCGGAGGCCATATATTGCTCTAATGGCTCTTTTTTACAGAATAAAAATAGACTCGATGTCTGCAGCGCGTCCCCATAATATGATACCATAAGACATGATACTATGAAAGTAACTGAAATAGACCAGCCTCGCGGTATCTACATTAGTAAACTGACGGATTTTTCTTACAGCTTATGCTGCTGAACTTAGCCGTCCTGCAAGAGATGTTAAATGGGGACCCCATTGCAGCCTCGAGTCGAGCGTGATCCCCAAGAAAACCGTTTTATCAACGAATTCTAGTTTCTCTTGATTCAATACTATGTCACAATCAGTACTTTTAACGGCAAAGCAAACCTTATGCATTTTGTTTTTTTCCCATTTAATACTAAATTATTAGCAGTAAACCAATTTTGTACCTGCAGCAGTGTGTTATTTACGTCGTCAAGATTTGATGAATGTCTACTTATCTTAAAAATTAAAGAAGTATCATCAGCAAATAACACCATTTGTGGTTGTTTTTTTATAAATGGGGTAGATCATTAATATATACTAAAAAGAGGAAAGGACCTACCATCGAGCCTTGTGGAACACCCAATTTTACTTTTATTCCAAGTGAATTGACACCATTCATTTGAACTTTTTGCCGTCTATCTTGTAAATAAGATCTAACTAAACTTAGCGCAGGTTTACCTAGTCCGTAATGCTCCAGTTTTAAGAGCAAGGTTTCGTGATTAAAGCAATCAAATGCCTTGGAGAGGTCACAGAAAATTCCTATGGCATCTTGGGCCTCCTCCCACGCTGTAAATATGTGATTTAGTAAAGTGACACCAGCATCAGTCGTGCAACGACCTTTGGTGAAACCATATTGCTGTTCGTGTAAGATTTTGTTGATGTTAAAATGATTAAGCATTTGATTGAGCATTACTTTTTCGAACACCTTGCTGAATACCGGCAACACGGATACTGGTCTATAATTGTTGGTGTCTTTGCTTTCCCCAGATTTAAAAAGTGGTATACCTTACCTTACTGTATTTCATTAAATCCGGGAAGACTCCTTGATCTACACACAAATTAAATATTAAAGGTAAGTATGGTGCTATGGTCTCGATTATGGATGTACAAACTTTGATAGACATTCCCCAAAGATCTTCGGTCAACTTGATTTTTATTTGCCGAAAAGCTTTTATAACTATCATAGGGTTTATATGTTTAAATTGAAATTCAACCGGGCAGCCTGGAACGTTTGTTTTGGAGTGAAGTATTGTGTTTCAGTTTACCTAAATACATATATATTTATATATATTATAAAAACTCACTGTTAAGAGGAAAGGTAATGCTCTTTTCATCGACATTTGAATAGAGAAGTAGTTTTTAAATCACGAATGCTAGGCGGAAGTGAGTTCCACAATCTTACAGCATGGACACAGGAACAAGAATAGTAGCTTGTTTTATGATGCTGAGATTTAAGAAGGAATCTAAGGTGCGATCTACACGGTGCGTCGCTAGAGCGAGCGTAAGAAAAACGCTCACGCAGGTAGCAAGCATTAGACGGTTTGTGCAAGATATTGAAGAGGAGACATTAAATGCGAGTGTTCCTGCGAAGGCGGATTGGGAGCCACTTGAGTTCCTTGCGAAGGTGCGAAACATGGTCATACTTTCGATGACCGAAAACAAAGCGAATGCACAGGTTTTGCAAGCGCTCAAGCTTGTTTAATAACTCCTCAGTAGCAGCCAGGTAGCAGGCGTCAGCATAATCTATAATCAATCGGCTGAATAAGTGTTTGTGCCAAAGAAATTTTAGATTTGGCACTAATAAATTCAAAGTTAATAAATTTGAAGTTTTTTTTTCTGTTAATCTTTGGGCGTTAGTAGTTATTTAAGCATGAGCAGTACCCAGCGAATAATTAGTTTGTAGTGGTGCATGGCATGGCAGAAAGAAGATATCAGAATCTTTGTTTTTTATGATTAGTTACTTCAACTTCGGTTCGACGTTTCCCAGCCATCATTCGTAGATCTTTGTCAATCGTCGACATAAGCCCAAAGGTCTGACAACCAGACTTAATAAGGGTTATTATATTTAATACTTAGGACCTGGGTTGTGCAGGTCAGATAAGCAATCGCTCCATGTAAAATACTGGTATTTAGCTGCATCCGGTTGGACTGGAAGACGACCCCAACGGTACGCAGATCGATTTTAGACTTCAACCTATGCCTTGTGCAAATTAAACCTCCTGTGTGTAGTTTAAAAAAGAGACAAAAAAAATACAAAAAAAGACAGAGAAAAAAGAAACTATAAACTGGAGTGATCTTGAAGGGTCGTGCATGACCGGACCAAGAAGCTCCTCCTGAAGGGTTTGTTGTAACCGGACCAGTAGATTATAACTCTGTAGGGTCGTTAGACTGGACCAGGAGATTATAATTCTGAAGGGTCGTTAGACCGGTCCAGGCGGTTATAATTCTGAAGGGTCGCTAGACCGGGCCAGAAGATTATAACTCTGAAAGGGTAAACCTGACCAGATTGGTAGTCTTGAAGGCTCAATAACGAGCGGTCCGGAATTAGTATTAAACTCTGTAGGGCTGAACCGGACCAGATTACTAGTATAAGTCCTGAAGGCTCAATATCGAGCGGTCTAGAGTTAGTTGCACAGTCAGTAGGGATGACCCGGATCAGATTGCTAGTCAGGATGAACGAACATTAATAATAACGTTATGTCTTTTTAGACAATGCTTGATGAGACTACGCGTACGAGAACGTCCGCACGTCAGTATGGCCGTGTCGGCGTCACCATTGTAAACGGTAGTTGCAATGGGCCGAGTTAAGTTGTGCAAAGCGGGACGTTCGCCTCCCCACTTCTCAAGCAACTTAATGTAAGGTAGTGCGCAGCGAGAGGGAGATCATTCTTGTGGCAGGCTCGGCCCGGTGCACCTGCTGTAGCGCCTAGAGCTATTATATCGATCCATTTAATTAATTAACAAGCTGTTGGAATAAATAAGTTGTTTACTGCTATATTTCATACTTTCATTTAATATGTCGGACCTCTGCCTTCAAAATAAAAAGAAATTGTGAGTGAAATAAAGTGATTGTGCTATAACTAGTGTCTCTATTTTCTTCGCCCGACAATCCACGCCTACTTATAAAGTGCAAGTGTAATATCGCTGATGAGGGCCTATCCCGATATATTCATGTTTACTTATGCTTGTTTCATGCATATTTGTTATGAGAATTTAAACAATTGATAGTGTATTATTATTTCACTATTCATGTGATTTTTATTTATCTTTTCGGGGTTGGAAGGTGGAAATAAAAAGTCGTGCTGCATGATAATAAAAATGTTCATTCGTTTCATTTATTTATAAAATTAACAAACTTATGAGAATTGTGACGTCACATTCCTATCTAATTAAAAGAAGTTTTCTTGTAACCGTTCATGAGATTTTTGTTTTATACCCACTTATTATAGGTATTGAGCAGAGTTAATTGAAAACTAATATATGGTTTAGACTTTAAGTTTTTTTATGTAACGTCACAATGTATTAATGTTGGGATTATTGGGGTTATAGCTTAAGTATTCATTTTCTTGATGAAAAGAAGGTTGAAACTAAACTTCAATTTAGGATCATTAAATAATTACGGATATGTTAATATTACTAAATAATTAGTTACACCGTCTAATAATTAAAACAAAACATCTAGGTATTAATGTTTTGTTCAGTCATGTAGACGTTTGCGCATGGACCCTATAATATTACCACATATTTCGGTTCCTCTTAGATTTTCCAACACCTGCATGCATTGGGTTTTTAATTGCTGTATACACCTCTCATCCCGTGACTCCCGCCTTTGCACCATCAAACCCCATAGATTTTCTATGGGGTTCGATGGTGATCGCGCTGGCCATGGAACAACAAATATCTCGGGGTGATTGTGAAACCACTCGTTTCACAAACAATTTTCCTGGACAAAGGTAAAGTGTGTCAACTCATCAGCTGGGTAAATGTTACGCACAGTAGGTGGCATGCCATCGTTTAATACATCTACATAAGCAGAACTGTTGGCGCGTGCAGGAATAAAAGCAAGTTCTCCTGGCCCTGCTGCACTCATCCATTCCCACATATTAATCGTAATGCGACCTGAGTCTGTATCAGGGATAACGTTTTTATCACACCAGCGAGTGTCTTTGTGTCAAGAAGGGCTTTTTAGCTGGTTTTCTGTGATGCAAGCCTTCAGCGTGGAGGGCACGGCGAATAGTTTGCAATGAGGTGTCGAATAATTCCGCAAAGTGTCCAGTTGGTGTGAAACCATTTGTTTCATACTCGTCCACCATAGGTCGTTGCTGTGCCTCGCTAATAAGCGACGGCCTTCCACTTCGCTGTCAACTAGCAAGGCCACCCTCTTCCTCATATCTTTTAATCCAGAGACTTACAGTATTCCGCTAAAACACAAAATAGTAATTATAAGCAGCTTTAACAAAATACTTAAAGTGACTCCATTTATATATAATACTAGCACTTCGCCCGCGACTTCGTCCGCGTAGATTAAAAAAATTAAAGTTGCCTATGTTCATCAGACATAATTTCTGCTTCTAATTGTAAAACAATTTTTCAATTCGGTCCAGTAGTTTCGGAGCCTATTCAATACAAACAAACAATCAAATCTTTCCTCTTTATAATATTAGTTCGATTCCGAGGTCGGGCAACGTGTTATTGGGTTTTTCTATCTGGAATTTCTCAGTAGCAACCCGAAGTCTGGATTTGTGCCCGGTAGATGGCAATAGGCTCGCCCCCTATTACATGGGACTTAAACATAACTGGCGAAATGTTAGGGGAAACAAGGCGCGATTATGTTATGATAATAATATATATTATAGAGAATAATATTTATATCATTTAACAATATATTATTAAAACGCTGCATTTATAAATCCAATAAAAACTTTTATTTATCTTTCAGGCCTCATGATGGATTAAAAATAATAAAAATAATTAATACTTACGTCATCAAATAATCTTAGGTATAAATTTCAAATAAAAGTTTAAGTTGCAATTCATAAATATAATACTCACATTCTGTCCGGTCTCATCTGATATTTGTTTTCTATTAAGACCACTTTTATGCAGCGTAATAATAATATTTGCCTGCATTTTGAGAGTAAATACAATACTGCTATCTATTAAACCACACGACAACGTTCATTCCGATCAAGTTAAATATTCGTAAAACTCATGTCTACCTCGCAGTAATCTAAATTCTTTATTTAGTTTTCTATGATCTAACTTTTTTTACTTTACGATGTGTGAACAAAGCGAACAAGATATAGAATATTACATTTCTGTCCCATTACTTCCAATCGAGTAAAAACTTACAAAAAGGCTATTGAGTACTGCGTGAGATTTGAACTCACATTCGCGCATCCATCAGCATGCGCTTTACCGCTAGGCCATCTTGACTCATGTTGTTACCTTGAATTTATGAACTACAATCACTTGTTGACGACAATGATTATGCGTGTGTCTCTTGGAAATAGAAGGTCGTAAGTCAAACTAAACGTCAAGCTATTGCTTTGTGAGATTACCTATGGACTTTTGGTCGCCACTGTACATACATAAAGTCAAGCTTCCCATGGGGGTAGGCAGAAACCACAGAACGCCACCTGCTACGATCCTCACATACTTTTGCGTCCTTTTTATTTCATACATCTGGTCATACACGCACGCCGGTTGCGAGTACTACGCACCTGACCTTTCTGAAGAACATCACAAATAAGGTCACTAAATGTCCTCCTAGGGCGACCCTCCTCCTTGTGAATACCTTTTGTTAGTCTCCTTTCATTCATCCTCTCAACATGGCCATATAAGCATACTTTTTAAAAAAATTGTCACTTCATACTCTTTTAACCCGCACTGTTGCCTTATCACATCACCTCTCAGCCTATCATTCAGTCACACCACACATGCTCCGCAAGGAACGCATTTCCACAGCTACTATTCTGCTTTCATGCTTCTTTTGCCACATCCAACATTCACTTCCATACATAAGCGTTGGTACCAGCACACCATTGTGAACAGCCAGTCAAGCCTTTTTGGACATCAACTGGTTGGTCACAATTGCATGTGTAGTATAAATTATTTATATAACATTCACTTTATTTTCCGCATTCACTCTCCTTTTCACATCTCCATCAAACTTTCCATCCCTTGAAAACAGACTCCCCAAATATACGAACTCACTAACTTACTATTACTATTATTTAAATTGGTATAGAATCGTTACGTATCGTAGGACTGTTCATGTATTCCGTTACAGGCTGAGGTACAGTTTAGACCGGCTGCTGTGGCTACCACTAATTATGATCTAGTTGCAAAACACTATATGCTACTACGTTCTCCTGTGGTTTCAATTCAATTTTAGTTATGATTTGAACTGAAACTTAAGCTTTCAAAAACTTTTATATTACGACTGTATTTTACGTGCATAATTACGTTTACATCGGTAACATGAACTAGTTTTTCTCAGGATAAAAAAATATCGAACAAAACTTAATATGTATAAGTTATTCGGAAATGAATCCGAAAAATAGGAATCTGGCTCTAAATAACAATAATTAATTTCCTATCAGTTATCCTGAACCACAATTCACTTTTTCATGTACAACATCTTAGACCTGTACCTGCATTCATAACAAACAAAGTTCTGATTCTGATTCTAATATTATTGTGACATAGTTACTTTATGCTCACATTATTTTGAATAAACATTATTAAAGAAACCGTATGTTTACGCGTCCTCATTAGTCCTATTTATTTTTGCAATCAGAGACAAAATAATTGCAGTCATAATGTAACGGTTAATTATTATACATAGAGGCGTTGTGGTTCCGTTGAACTGCTAATATTTAATAAATGTAAAATGAATGTAATACGTTATAAATTGCTTGTTACTTTTATAAATGGAGATTGTTCATGTTCAACAATGGTCAAAACTGCCCTTAATTTTTGTCACTCAGCCTAAAGACGTTCACGTTGCTGGATATGGGATTTCTCAAACATCTACACCGACCGGTGTAACTCTGCTGATGGCATGTTTGCCTCGTCATCATGGTCTACCTTATGTGACTACATACCATGCTGCGCCTGCTTCCTTCCAGATTTCGATTAGGAAAACTTAATTGATTCAACTACAGTACGCCATTAAATGGTAATCAAAGATAGACAAATTCATTGTACTTTCCAGTAATATTATTGAATTATCAACGTTCTCAAGAAAGCGGGTAAGAAAGAAACTAGTGTACTTCAGAGAAGGTAAATTATTTTGTTACCTATTAAGAAAAACAAAGGCTGTTTGAGTTCTCGTGTAACTTAGTTTTTTTTTTTACTTGTAATTCTTTTGTGTTGTAGCTAGAACATTTTTAATAAAATCTTTTTCATTTTCCGCTTGTAAATCTCAGCTCGTTTCTTTGAGAAACAGAGAGTGTTTTTTTTATAAGGAGCTTTTTGTATTTAACTTGTTTATGGGTATGCGCTAAAATTTACATGATAGTGAGATTATCAGTTGGTGTTTACATGAAAAAAACATGAGAAAACCGGCCAAGTGGCCACGAACACGAAGGGTTCCGTACCACAAGGCAAAAACGCCGATAAAACAAGTTTCTTGTTGGGGACTCCGTTTAATTTTCAACATTATTTTATTTTATCCATTTGTTGTTATAGTGGTAATAGAAATACACAGTCTGTGAAATTTCAACTGTCTACCTATTTGGGCACAAACACACACACACGGACAGCGAAAGCTTTTTAATAGTGTTCCGTTAGCACCCATTGGGTACGGAACCTACGTTTCTATATTATCCTGTTTTTATAGTGGCAAATAACGGACTATCAAGTGTTCACATCTTTCGATAATAGTTTTCAACTATATGGTATGTATACTGTATTTCAGACGAAAGAAATCGACTGCTGGACATTTCGACCGGTTCTGTGCTTGACGCACCCAAGGGATTCCTGCGGCCTCCACGGCCTTGGATGGTATATGAGTTCCAACTTCACATAGGTCACCTCCAAATATGAGTAAAAGTTTCTTCCATGAATAAAAGAAACATAAAGAAAAAAAAAGAGGACTTTACACAGGTGACTATAGCCGCACGATTTGCGAAATCGACGGTCTAATTGGCAATGCGGTAAAGCTGCTGGTGACTTAAATCGCTAAAAGTTCCAAAGGACAGTAGATTTCGACTTTTGTCTTGCGGTGACAGGTCGGATGTGGCGAGTGACTAAAATTAACAGTGAAATTGCTCAGTCGCAGACGATCAGGCATGCAGCTACCTGTGATTTTAATCGACCTGTTTAAACGGGTTGGCGATTCGGCTTGTGAAGCGATTTTGTAAGCGACCAGCCTGACGGCGAAAATCGACTTAGTGTAAATCTCCCATTAGCTAAAATCATCCCTTGATCTCCACTGTTGCTAGCATCCAAAACCTGCGGGCTTTACACAGTTGACTACAGCAAAAGTGTAAATGGCAATTCGGCTAGGCCGCAGGTGACTTATATCGCAAGTTCCAAAGTAGAGTAGGTTTCGACTTTTGTCGAGCGGCGTGGCTTTTCTCGTCCTGCAGGTGACTAAAATCAACCGTGAAAATGCTTAGTAGCGGGTGTACGCCCGCCGCAGCGTATATGGAGGACCCTTCCAGTATTCAGAATGAGGGGTTACTAGCATTCATTCACAGAAAGTAACCATAAACCATTCCGCTATTCCCGAACGATCTGGATTCGGGTATTGTTTCCGGTGCAGTGTTCAAGACCCACGTATTGTGTAATACCTGCTTATTATGGGGTGGCGATTCGGTTTATTAGGCGATTTGGTTAGGGACCAGCCGCACGGTGGATCGACTATATAAGATATAAATTGTTTCAACAATTTCTATTGTAGTGAAATTGTTATACGACACGTTGGCACTTGTCGGTGTAACAATTTTTATCGTACTCTATTCAAGCTGCTTTTCTCCTTTAATCTAGTCGATTGCAAAGTTAAAATATTATATCATGTAAGATGAGTTGGGCCCAGCCAGAGAGAGGGAACCTGCCTCGCGGTGGTGATTTAGGGTCCTCAAAAGTTCAGGTGTATAGACACTTTCAACACTCCAAAATATGAGTCATGGTTTGGTCAGGAGCACCGCATTCGCACTGGGCGTCGGTTGGATCAACAATCTCCCATTTTGCAAGATTATGCTTGCAGTGGCCTACTTGGGTCCGCAGTTGATTGATTGCTTTCCGTATAGGCCACTGCAGGCCACGTCCGGGTGGCAGGTGCTCCTTGAGCTGGATGAAGTTGGTGGTGATTGCTCTAAAATTCCATACCCTTCCTTTTTTCTTCAGTTGGTCCCTACTTTCTTCTCGGTCTTCCAGTTTTCTCTTTACCCTTTTTTTTTCTTGTTAAGTATTCTGAAAATACAAACAAACAGACAAAGAGATGTTCAAAAACGGGTCAGATTAGTCCGTTGTGTTTTCATTAGCATGCTTCTCAAAAACAATTTGTCGTTATTTGCAAAAGGCTTGTAATTTTATGCAAATATGCTAAATACGTGAGGCCATTGTTTTGCACCGCATGCTACTCCTTTCTTGGAACTCGAAAGGGGTTACATTCTTTGGAGTGCTATATAAATTGTAAGTACATAATGTTTATCTGGCTTAAAGCTTTTTCTACACGAATTAGTAGATCACGTTTTGTCTTTTGTATATTCACAAAACTTTTCAAAAGTGGTAGAATTTGCTGCTGAATATTAAAATAACTTTTTTTTTCATTCCAGCAAAACATGAACATTTCTATTTATATCATCATGATACTAACACTTACGTGTGTTGATAAAACAACATCGGGTATTAATGTAACAACAGTAGCAACACAACTCCAAAGTAAGGAGGATGGAACTGCGCTGAGAGTGTTGTCTAGAAGAAAGAGGTTCCTGATATTTCCAGATGGCAGTTCTTTTCAAATAGGTACATAATTCTAATAACGCTTACTGATATTATTTCTTCCCATTCCATTGTAACATAATAATCAAAGTTTTACTTTAGTCTTAGTCGTTACAGGGAGCCAGAAGCCCGAAGGTCTGAGAACCAGGACTGGTTCCCAGCTCACGGCTTCTGGTCAAAGTGTATCGTGCAAAAACTGGGTTATCGAGTTCAGGTAGGCATTCGCTGCAGGTACATAACATACTGGGATTCAGCTACATTCGGTAAGACTACATCCGGTAAGACTACAGGCAGACCCCAACATGGTTGATGATGAATTATAGCCTTACCTGCAGTAGTCAGCCAACAGTCGGTCTTTAAATTTTGAAGGGATTTTCAAGGGTCCTTTGGACGAACTTTCCTGATGGTGAACTAAGAAAATTCAAGGATCTGTGGATGTTTAATTCTTACATATTAGTATAGGTATTCTTTTGTGGGGAAATGCCGCCGATATTTAGAAAATTTTTGTTTAACTAAAAATGCAGTTCGTTCCATTTATAAATTTAGCCCCAGACACTCCGTCTGAGACAAATTTTAAAGAGATTAAATTTTAAGACCTTGTCAGTATATTTATGTTTTTTTTTGTATTCACATAAAAATATTAATTTGTTTAAAAATACAGTGATATCCATAATATAAACACTAAGAACAAATTGTTCCTACTACCAGGCTCAAGAAAATTTTCATAAACTTCCTAGCCACATTTAACAACTAAGCCTTAATAAATTCAAATCTTTTATAAAGCGGAAATTATGACAGAAAGCCTATTATACTGTCAAAGACTGTATGAAGGACAAGAAGGCTTGGGATTGAGCTGCTCCAATAAATTTACACGGATAATGTTGATGTTTAATATTATTTTGCTAACTATTTAACTTTTATTATGTTTTTTTCTACATTTGGACCTTTTTACATAATACTTATATTTTTACATTACTGTATAATTTAATTTTTGTGAATGTGAAGACTATGTGGGTCATTGTATTATTCTTTTTTTCTTTCAGTTAGTTTTAATGATGGTCTGGATGTTTGAGTACTTTATGCGGCCTATCCAAATATCCTTTCTTTTGTAATGTTAGTCGAATCGTTGAGCTCGTTAGTTCTGAGTTGAGCTGCAGGATTACTGATGAGAGGCGTGCACTGACTTTGAGACACCAATATGCATTGTTTACATGACCTGACCAAGATTATTTCTGGACTATAAAAGAGACTGTGACCTCTGAGTTTGCTTCGGCCTTTCTCCTCAGAGTAGTCAGAAAGGAAACGCCGATCTCATCTAGTTTTGACAATATGATTGACGCGTAAAAGTGTTTGTACAAACCTACTTACAGATACAAAATCATTTATGATTTATCATTTACAGAATGTAAACGATTCCCTAAAGTAAATGTTGATTTACATTTGAATAAGTTAAGTCAAGTTCCTTGTCGGACAATTGAAAAAAGAAGGTAAAAAGAAACCTAAACATGACACAGAGAAAGAACACAAACACAGAAACGAACAAGTTGGGGGACAATATGCGTCACATCCGCGCAAAACTGCTAATGCTGGTAGCATTACTATGCGAGGCAGTCGCTGAAAAGTAGCGACGGGGCTCCTCGCTGGTTTTCAGCGACTGCTTGACCATAAAAACTGACACTTTCGGACACACAACTTGTTACTGTACTAAACTCGCTACTTGACTAATGCAAATGTAATCCGCTTTAACTGAAGAGGGTTCCAGTAACTAAGTGCTCATTTGCTTATTTCAGTCTTCTGCACCCAAACCCACGGGTACCTTCAAATCGGCAACATCGTATGGTTTGGCACCACTGCAGCTTTAGCCTGGGAACTGCCCACAGATACTGGAAATTTCGATATACTCAGGGATCAATACAATGTGTTTGATGGAAAGAGAAGAAGCGATGTCTTGTACTACTTGGATGAAAATGGTAAAGTGGTTGACAGGATTGAGTATAAAAGGTAACTTTGAAGACATTGAAGTCAATTCTAAGAGTATTTCGTGGTTACTTTCAAATAATAGAATATGTTCTCAAAACCATTCTCGCCTTGATTAAACTTCTTTCCACAAGCTGGTATCGTCCTAATGCAGTGCAAAGGTCTATCTCTCCCTTTTCCACAGGATTCTGTCTTCTGCTTAATTTAAACTGGCATAAAAAGCTTCTTGCTAGAAAATCTAAATTATAAACTTTTTACAGAAAAATCCTTATAAATCCAGCGTTTGCCAAAAGAAGCGTCGATGCAGCTGATGCGAATGTAAGAAACACGAGGAAAGCCAATAAAAAGGAAATGCATAACTCACACAAAAATAAAATCTCCTTCAAAGATTTAGATAAAACCAGACTTGAGCACCATAGAAAAGAGAGACAGAAACTTTATGTAAAACTAGAAAAGTTTTTGCAAACGTAAGTGGCATTCATAAATATGAAATCCGATTTACTTGCAAGGAACTTTTAAATATTTGAAACTACCTTCTACATGTTGAATGTATTTGCTTAATATCACGCCTGAATTCCCCGAAGGGATTGGGCAGACCCCATTTCGCAAGCTATGTTTACGTACCATCCTATCCACCTGCCACCATGGATTGGTGGTTTCGAGCGGCTACTGAGAAATTAGTAGTGGAATAAAAAAATACTACTTTGCCTGACTTGAGAAACGAACCATTGTCTAAAAAAAAATATTCTCTGTTAAATTAAATCTCAAAGTATTTTCTTGTTTGAACAGGCTAGGTTGGAACGGTAAAGAGTGCATCCTGAAAATGCTGTGTGTGACAGGCAAGGGCCAAATCAAACAAGAATCGTTTGTGGGAGAGATTCTACGGGCTGTGTTTACGTAAGGAATAATTTGTAAATGGACGACGGCTTTTGGAGGTGGTGGGCAGAAAGATGGGAAACATGGTATTACGGTGCAACTTGGGAGCAGTTTTATCTAGGAGTCTTTTGAATGATAGATTAGAATGTTCTTTTAAACATTTTTTTTTAAATTGTTATTTAACCAATCATCAAGTGAACAAAAAAAAATAGGAAAATATTTTTGATTTCATCGAAACATATAAAAAAAAATATTAAAGAATATATCCTAGTTTTTCTTTTGTTGGTGGAAAAATAATGTTAAATTATTCAAAACTTTTGTCTAGCTATTCCTAATAGGGGTTTTAGAGAAGCACTCATATCTCGATTTGTTATAATTATGCGATATAGAGATCCAAAACTGCTGCAAAAACTTGTACTGTTTTCGTCTCAAGTTCAAAAAGTAACGCATCCACACAGGCAGATGCAGCACAGTATGCCGCAAACTTTGGCCTCATAGAATTCTCCAGAAGGGTACCAGACAATACACGCGACGTTTCCTTGTATACCTAAACTTGGAACATAATTTCAGATTACCAGGAGTCCCAGCCTCGGTGTCCGAACTTCATAAGCAGTATGACGACGCTCGAGGGGCCAATGGAGACTGTGTAGAACTGTACCCGAATTGTGTAGACTTGTCTGTAATGTAACATGTCATTGTTATTTTTATTGTTTATTTTGTATTGCCAATAAAATTAATGCGTGTTTTCTGCTGGTTTTATTGTTTTCAATGAAATGGAATTTCTGATGTTACGGATAGCTTGTTTCTATATCTTTCATAGCAGAAATAATTGCAATTAACTACCCCTGATACTTCTCCACCCATTGGTGGATACGTATCATAATTACTATTTGAGCCAGTAGAATAGTGATCATAATGCTGACGATTATAAGCTGGCTGAAGCGTAGATAAAATGTATGGTGTTAAATCAAAAAGCTTGGAGATGTGCGAAGTGGTAATTCAATTTGGTCTCCAGAGCCATTCATTAACAATTTATTTGAAAACACATTTATGCAAAAGACACTTAACGAAGCCGAGAGTGACTTGCAGGTTGTCATTGTTGTATTTATTTTGTACTGGACCATACCTGGGAACCTTCTGGTTTCGGAGATATTGGAGGTCAAAATTACAACTGACATTTTTTACGAAAACAAGTTTTTAGATACTTTTACGACCCCTGTAGTTGCATGCACCCATCAGCATAATGCTTTGCTTGTGTTACATTGCACAAAAATAAAAGTCGTTTCACAGTAATTTTTTTGTGCAATGTTGCTTAGTTTGATGCGTCTTTTTACACCCTCTATTTCCTGTTGGTAAATGTAATACAGGAAATAATGCGCTAAAGAGTCTTACGCATAAAACAACAGAAAGTCTGATTCCATAATGGATACTCTATTACGAAATAAAAATGTATTTTCCTCAAAACATGCAACTAAAACAAATAGCATTATGCCAATAAACATTCAATTTTAAATCAAATAAACAACCATTTCAAAAACTTCTTCTTCATACAGTCTAAGTTTCCAAATACAGCCCAACAGGTCTTCAAAATTCAACTGAAGCATCAATACTCCTAATTACATTGCATAACTTCAAATGCGTGGTTGACGTTCAAAAGTGCAGACGACAGACGTACTCTAATTACTTGATCAAACACAGAAGTTGACGACGCTCAGAGCATTGTACTAGAACGTTGGTTTAGTGTGGAAGAGGTGGCGTTTACTTTAATATCGCCGGGTTGAAGATTTTGTTTTTTATTAAATTAAATATTTCATTTCACATAAACCTACATGGGCACTTAGGAAACGTCAGAAGCTACGTGGACGGTTCAAATTGGTCGTTTCCTATGGAGAAGAGCTGGCAAGAAACTCCACGGTTACTCTTTTAAAATTAATTGACTTTTACAGTGTTTTCTAATTACAGTATTAATAGGTATGGGAGGACAGTGTAGGCGTGTCAACAAGTATTTATGTTCAGTTATCCATAGATGATTTTGATATCCATGTTGGATTTAGGCATCTTTTTATTCAACCTATCAATCTTCTTTTAAGACTCAGACAGAGATTATGTGCTTTGACTTAAATATCCTTATATATCTTTCTCTTGTGCGTCACTGTCTGGAATAACGCTTAGCCAACATATACGTGCTACAGTCCGGCTGACGGAAAACGAAAACGTGTTTCGCGAATTTCGACCGGACTGTTAGTAACGTTTATATATCTCGGCCTGAGTCTCAAAGAATATATATAGCGGGTGGTAGCAAGCTCTTCAGTATTATATAGTTAGAGGCCTTAGTAAATATATTATCATCATTGTTACTTCGGTTACCGTTCTCTTCCAAAGAAACAGTTGCTGATTGGACCTCTTTCAGAGTATTGGAAAGTATTTCAATATTGTTCATGAAAAATATTGTAACAGTAATTTTTTTTTAACTTTTTAAAACTTGTAGGTACGTAGTTAAAGTAGGTACTCTGTCTGTCTGACACTTAAAGTCGTCTTTCATGAACAATACGCTAAATAGACAACCGTAACGGTTAAAACCACAAACGGTCATTAAACTTAAACAGTCATGTGCTCACCAATAATCAGAAGCAGCAATATTTATTTTGTCCCCAACCATACTTCAAGCAACTGTTGGATATGTGAAAAAAAAACGAAAAAAAAGAGGTGTGAAATAAAAATGAATACAGCATAGCCCATTCGACACCATCTTTTATTTTTTGAGTCACGTGGTAGATTTTTGACATTAGTTAAACCGTTTAGTTCGTTTGACGGAGGAATATGAATGTGGTACATTTTCTGGTGATAGTTCTAGCGAGTGGAAATATTTTAATTGTGAATGCTGAAAGGAAGGACCGGTGTGATAATGTGAAGACTTCTTTGAATGTGCTGAGGAAAAGGAGGTATTTGACTTTTCCTGAAGGCACTTCTATGGTAGTAAGTACACTTTTGATTAATATGCAGTTTTAATAATATTCATTAGGTACTATAAATAATCATGTTAAATATAGGTTATCTGTTTTCAAAAAAGATTAAGTTGCAGTAACCTTGTTTTAATTGAGTTTTTAAAAAGTTTATTAATAATAAAAAAAACAATAGATTAGTTAACTTTTTATATAAAACATCTCAAAAAAGTAAATTTCAATCATAAATTATCAGGTTTTCTGGGTTCTTGTATCAATAATATCAGTATAGATAGATAGATATAAACTCAGTCAAAAGAGTAAGTCAGTCAGTCAGTAGTTTCCTTTAAATTGATACTACAACAGAACCTTAACAGTTGTGGTTTTAAAAAGCTTACGTCCTATAAGCGAAGCAAACTAAAACACTACTTTTAACTTTCCCATATAAAATGCACGGATTCTGAAGTTTTGTTTATGGAAAACGACTTCCTAAGTCTTCGTTATAATGAATAATGACTACGATTTTAAACCGCTATGATGAAAACGGTACCAGGATTCTGGTCTTTATAGCGTATGAATAGTTTATATAGTGGTTTGTGTTTGGACGCAACTGACACTGATTAACAACAGGTACATATCACATCAAACACGGGCCCACAGAGTACATTATACTATACTGTTTCTAGTGGTACAAGAATTTTCTCGCTATCTTTGTGGCATTATTTAAGAGTAGCCGCAAATGAACGATCATGTGTGTAAAAGTCAAACTGTACGTTTAGAAAAGGCTTAACAGCATGGAAGCCGGGAACGGGTCCAAGGGTCCATTTCGCTGCATATATCAAAACAATGGACGAAAGAAAACTTATTCTATTTGAGGCAGGGCAATTGTTAAAGTTTCAAGCTCGCTTTATGGAATTTAATATGCACTCCCATGAAAATAATCCTACACATGCTTAAACCAAATTATGAGGTCAACTGTCGTCAATGTCACAAAAATTAGTTATCCATTGGTTACAAGATAAAGATTAAGAGTTAACGGTTGATGAGTTTCCCTATCATAAACGGTTAATTGCTTTGGTTTTCAGCTGTCAATGTCGGTGCTGAAAACTGTGATGGTCCACGCTCCATCAGGCTGGAATGTAGCTGTTGAGATAGACGTGCTCTATCCTCTACTCAGCCCAGAGATGACCAATGCTTTATACAGGAAGAAGTTCCATCATCGACAGAAGAGGGAGTTTTGGGAGAGGATCGAATGGGCTCTTGAAAGGTAAACATGCCGCCTACTTTGTATAAAGATCATATACTACTTAGTATTTTAAAAGACTAAGTTAGAAATGATTTAAGAGGGTGCATGCTAAAAGTTAGCAACGTCGCAAATAGCAGACACATATTCGTTGTTTTGATCATTAAGGGTGAATTTCACCAATGAAACTGAATGTGATCAGCACATTTAAACCGAGTTAAAGTGCTGTCTGTGTGATCATTGTTGTGGAATATTGATAACAGCACTTGAACGCAGTTTGTGCTGATGTAATAACTACGTTCAGTTTCATTGGTCAATTTGGCATCATATTCAACATATAATGCTCCCACTGCTGGTTCCCAGGGCGGGTTGGTAGATGTCACATGTGTTCGAACTTTTGGTTCACACCTTTTGGTACTTACATACCGGTTTCCTCTTAATGTTTTCCTTCACCGTTTTTAGAGCAGTCATGATGAAATAATTTACACAAAGTAAAGCGTCAAACACTTTTACATGTCAATATTTTTTTTAAACTAGATGAGGTCGGCGTTTCCTATCTGACTACTCTGAGAAGAAAGGCCGAAACAAACTCAGAGGTCACAGTCTCTTTTAAAATCCAGACATAATCTTGGTTAATCGTGTGAAGACCATGTAGATCGCTGTCGTCAAACAATGAAATTAATGAATTGGCATATGACGCCCACAATTTCAAGCGCGACATAATTCCACTTTTTATGTCGTGCATTTGGCAATCTACAGGTGTTTTTCAACACACTCTCTGATGTACCTAGTGTCCAAATTCGAGTCATTATCGTCCTGCTCATATCTCAATTATTCGGAGTCGGGTCGGGCCGGGTCAATCGGTGTCGTCTGGGTTCGAACCTATGACCTACAGCTCGACCTACAAGTCGCGGCCGCTACCAGTGGGCCACCACTGCTCTGTGAAATTGGTACTAAATGTAATTATTAAATATCAGTCTGTAGTACTTTGTTCTACCTACAGAGCACAGAGCGATATTTCATAATTACATTTACCTACCGGTGTTGTGTGTTGTAACAATTTTAGGTGTAACACAAACACCTAAAACTTATAATTTTATGGTATGACATTAGGTATTGCAATTCATAATCACAATATTTTAAACAGTATCAGTTTTAGCAGTATAGATTACTCTCAATATTTCATTATTAAATTAAGTTCTATTGAAAAATTAATCAAAACAGCGAAATGTTTGACAGCTAGGTATTTGCGACATTGCGTTGCCAACTTTCAGCATGCACTCTCTTATGGAATGCGCTAATTCTATAAGAACATATTTGTTACGGCCGCAATTCATATTTAGATCAACATACAACCTGCTTATGAAGTGTAAATTGCATAAATTAAGAAAATTTAAATTTCGCGGGCTACCTTGACGCCTTTGCCTTAAGTCGTAAAAGGGTTATGTGCTCACATTGTACCACTATCGTGTATTTCGACTAAACCTACCTACTCATCAAATGATAATTTATTTCGTTATCTTTGATTAAATTAATGTTCTGAGTCTCGCAATGTTAATTACTTTGCACATCTACCAATGTACTTAAAGTTTTTTCTAACTAGACAGACATCTGTGCTGCTAGGGAGTTTGTTGTGCACTTTTTACCCAACTAAAGCGCTAGGAAGTGGGGACTGTCTTTTGTAATTTTGACGTTCGAAAAGTGCTGAATTCAGCCTAATTTAAATAACTGACTTTGGATTTTTGATTTTGATCAGCAAAGTCAGAGTAGTTTGTCATCCAAATTCCATTTTTATTCCATTATTTGCTTTACTTATTTGTCTTCACATAAAACTATGTAAGCGTTAAAAGACTAAGTTCCCGGTAACAAGTGTTCAGTAAATCATTTTGTTTCAGTTACAACTTGAACGGTCGCTCGTGTATTTATCGAAGCATATGTGAAGCGAGAACACACTTGGCTCCACCGGGGAAGTCTTTGGTGCATGACATTTTGAGGACAATATTTTCGTAAGTTTCTTTTTCATCTAAGGTTCACGGTTCTTTCCTTACTTAACTCTCTTCGGAGGAATAATGTTACCGTTTTGGTAGATTTTCTATACAAGAGCTTCAACATTGTGTTCATTGTTAATTTTTTAAATCTTGTCCGTTAAATTACAGTAAAATCGTGTATGTATTGATACTGATACTGTTAATTAATATAACTTGTCATGCATGTTCGATATATATTTATTGCATTATATTAGTTTATATTGGGGATCGGGTTAAAATAGGTGAAATGCCAGTTGACTCAACGCTATTGCATGCCTACGTAGACCCAGGTTCACCTTTCCTCTGAATATTATAATTACATTCCATGATGAAGATTTATGCCGTGTGGATTGATATTTATAAAGTCTTGTTTCTTTTGCATTATATCTGTCATTACTTTCTTCAAGTTATCAATGCTCTTCGAGCACCTATATCACAACTTTCATCATTATTATAAGTCTATAGAAACGCACTGCCTCTCTAATGAGATGTCATTTAACTCGATCCCCAGCTACATTTATCATGCTACTACTAGCCACTTTGCAAAAATCTCGCTACATTATTCATAACTGTATGTTCTCTGATATATTTCGACAAAATTTTCATAAAGCCTTATTTAAAGTTAGCCTGCCTGGCCAGTAATAGAAATTGTTCGTTTTGTTTCAAGCGCCCCAGTTCACGAGAAAGGATTTAAGGAGGAAGTTAATGAAAGTTATTACGAGTTATTGGAACCAAACGTCTGCGAAAGAATTCACGATTGCCCCATTTCGATATTGGAAGTTGTATTAGGTCTGAATAAAAATAGTTACATATAGCTGAAACAGTTTTTGTTTTCTTTATCATATAGTTTTCCTGATCTTGACTTATTCTTGATTTTTGAAATATGGATAAGGTGTGGAGAATTTGTCATGGAATAAAATTATTTATGTCGTACAGTGTAAACCTGACTAGCAGGAATATACCGTGGACGATATGAAAGATTACCCATTACCCCAACTTTAAATACTATTCCCATTCACGCATAACTTCGTGGTGGATGACGGAGCAAAAAAATGTGCTGGTACGAAATCCACTAAAACCTTGAAAGTTTAGGGTTCAATTTGCTGCAGCATGGCAATCAGACTCCAAGGAGGTGTGACTCGTGACTGAGCTAATGAGGGTAGGCGAGGCTCTAATTCTTTGATCCAACGTCCCGGGTCAGTGAACACGCTGGAAACGCGCACGAATCACATTTTACGATATCTTTGTGTAGATAAGGTTTGCATGCAATTTAGTATTTTTTTATTTTTGGTAGAAGGTTTGGTGATTAGGGTAGGTTTTTGGTGATGTTTGGGATTCGCTTGTTTTAAGATTGGTTCGAGTAAATTGAAGACTGCTTTACAATGGTTTAGCTCTTTCTTTATTCTACCAGCGATTGGAAAAGTTATTTAGGAGAGAGAACTCATATTAATAGCTAATACCTACAAACAAGTATATCATGACACATCGAAAATACCTTTCAATGATTATATGACTCTTTTGTAACTTTTAATGACACATGAGATACTTCTTTGTTTCATCCAAGTACAATTTTCAAACACAATTTAGAAATATAAATGTGAAATCTTTGCGTAAAGAAATGAAACAGTTAGACGCTTAGGCAAATGACACTTAATGCTTCGCAGAATACTCCGGTAGTAAGTAAAATTATTCACAATGCAGAAAGTTTAACGTAATGGGTAAATAATGTTCGTTTGAAGTTCACCAATTTTCTAGAATCTACAAGTAAGTAATTTTTCAAAAAAAAAATGAAGTTACCAAGACACTTTTCAATACAGTGTACGGGTTTAACCTCACAATACTTACGAAACAACCTACTCCAACCTAACCAGCGGTACCTGCATACACAATATATTTCATAATGTTCGTGGTAACAACGGAGAAGTAATTGAGACTACACTATCGGACTACACTGGGGAAATATTAAAATGCACTGTCAAAAAACCTGTGCAATTCATTCGTAGAAAATTAATTTGAAAGACTTCTGCTCTGAATATTTAAAAAAAAGTTTAAAAGTTTATTAAGTGTAATGCAAGCTTAAACTTCAGTGAGGTTTATGAACTAAATGACCCAAATTTAGCGTACGACAATTTTATAAGCATATTTACAATCTTTTACGACCTATGTTTTCCGGTATTCATTGTAACAAAGGCAAATTATTAATAAAAAGCAAAACTGGCTATCCAAAGGCATAAGAACGTGCAGCAAAATAAAATGCAAACTACTTTGGCCATACTGTAATTTTAAAACCAAAACTGAGAACAATAAAACAATATCAGTTCTTATACAGCACGATAAAAAAATGTAAGTCTAACAAAGTATGTCCAAAATAATGATTACATAAAGACATCTAATAATGAATACAAAGCAACTCGGAAAATAATTAATGACAACAAAGTTGATTTCCCTCATGAACCAATAACGATAATTATTAACGACAATAAAGAAATAGCAAAAGCTAAAGACATCTGCAAGGCATTCAATATCAAATTACTCCAGGCTGCAATGAACTACCGCCATAAATAGACTGAGTGAACTATTCGATGTTTATAACTCCAACTACACTAGAAGAGGTATCAAGAACGATTCAATCTCTCAAATATACTAAAAGTACAGGAAATGATAACATAACAACAAATATTTTCAAAAAAGTACATCATATTATTTGTCATCATATAAGTGTATCATATTGTTTGATCGCTGATGTGAGGTAGCATGTGCGGAGGTTGAAGGCCATACTTTCTTATGTGTTTATAGACCACCAGCCTCAAACTTGTCATCATTTTTGATAATTATGGAAGGAATACTAAGTAAACTTTTAAAGTTAATAAATTAGTTTTTGTTTGTGGTGATCTCAATGTTGATCTGCTAGTTAATTCACCCGAAAAATTTAAGTTAATCTCATTGTTTCTAGTAGTTCACAATAGTAGTTAAACACAAAATCTCAGTTTTGTGTTTAACTACTATTGTGAACGGACGTACCGATCGCGCGCGCGTGCTCTAGTAAAGAGTATTTTGCTGATGCATCATAACACCGTCGTAGCGGTGTACGTCGATCTATCGGGGCCACCGCGATGACCCAGTTACAAGTGCGGAAATCGTCATGAAGTGTTTATTTTAAAATTGTTTAGGTTAAAACTATACAATGGCTGCAAAACAGTCTATTAAAATTAAAACTGATCTGGAAAGGCAGTTGTATGACTGTTACATTCAGGAGAAAACGGACAGAGAAAATCTGCAACAAATGGTACGTCAACTGAACGGTCACATACAAAGCCTGCAGGAACAGGTACAAGATCTTCAAGGGCAACTAAAATGCTTAAAGACACAGGAGAAAGAAGAACCCTCAGGTAAACAGGTCAGTGAGACCATACCACCTACTCAGCCTACGAGAAGTGATGTTGAGTACTGCACGGACGAGGATGAACTCGCCAAAGAGACTGGGTGGATTAGGGCGAAAAACAGGAAAAAAAGGAAGTTGAACACGTCCCTTACTCCTCCACCACTACAACAAGACAGAACTAGCGCACTGCAGCAGCAAGACTACAACAACAAAGAGAAGAAAATTACTAAAAAAAATCTAGCACCGCCTCCAATCGTAGTGGACGGTGTTAAGAATTATCAAACATTCTATGACTTATTGACTGAATCTCAGCCAGTAGAAACATTTACCGCCAAAATGTTAAGCGGTAATAGTGTTAAAATAAATGCCAAAACTGAAGAGTCTTACAGAGTGATTGCTCGTCGCTTAACAGAAAATAACTGTTTATGGCACTCATATGAGGATAAGCAGTCCAGGCCAATAAGAGTAGTGGCAAAAAAATTGCATTCTTCCTGCCTACCGGATCGGATTAAAGATGATTTAACGTCGCAAGGATTCCAGATAGAAAATGCAATTAACAAACTTAGCTGGAGAACAAAAGAACCGCTGAACATGTTTATACTGTCGTTTAAGAATGACGAAGATGTCAGTAAAATATACGGCATTAAACATATATTAGGGTGTAAAGTTGAAATAAACCCGCTGAAAACGTCTAAAATAATACCGCAGTGTAAGAGATGCCAGGCTTATGGTCATACCCAAAAGTATTGCTCAAAAGAGCCGAGGTGTGTTAAATGTACCGGCAAACACCTTACAGCTGATTGCAACAAACCCGCGCAAGAAAAACCGAAGTGTGTCCACTGTGGCTTATCTCACCCAGCCAACTATAGAGGGTGTTTAGTTGCCAAGGAGATGCAAATGATTAAAAACAAAAAATCTAAAAACAATCCACCTAACAACCCTGCCATTAAGCAAATTGTTAAAAACGCCGACAAACAGACAGCAAAACAAAGTGCACAGTTTGCATCGTCATCCGCAATAACTGCACATACGAGTACATCTAAAAGTGTCTCATATGCACAAGCGGTAAAACCAAGTCCAAAACCATCAAGTCTTGAGGACAAGCTCAACCAGATATTGAAGTGCATATCCTCATTTGACAAGAGACTAGAGAAATTAGAATCAAGCGCATTACAAATCCAACATGAATGACACATTTAAAATAATGGCTTGGAATTCCAACGGACTGCTGCAACATCAACATGAGTTGCAAGTAGTCTTAGACACAGAAAATATTGATGTGTGTTTGATCTCTGAAACGCACTTCACTAAACAGTCTTTTGTAAATTTTAGAGGCTATAAGGTTTATCACTCGCTGCACCCTAACAACACGGCACGAGGAGGTAGCGCAGTCATTATTAGAGAAAATATCAGTCATTACGAACAGTGTAAATACGAGGAGCCAGACACGCAAGCTGTGGCGATATCAGTTAAAACAAATAAATTTAATTTGACAGTAGCGGCTGTATACTGTCCCCCAAGGCACACGATAAACAAAGAACAATATGTAAACTTCTTCAGACTCCTTGGACAGAGATTTATATTAGGCGGTGACTTTAATGCTAAGAACACTCATTGGGGATCAAGATTAACTTCAACTAAGGGAAGACAGCTTCTCAGTGCAGTGAAAGACATGCGCTGTGAGGTCATAAGTACTGGAAAACCTACATACTGGCCGACTGACCGCCAGAAACTACCAGACCTCATCGACTTTTTCATTGTCAAAAATATTTCTATCAATTATCTGAGGGTGGAAGAGGGGTACCACATGAACTCCGATCACTCTCCGATATTATTACAATTATGTGACAAAATATTACTTAGAGAAAATAACTTGACATTAGTTAACAAGTTTACAGATTGGAAAAGTTTTAGCATAGACCTAGAAAATATTATTGACCTTAAAACTTCATTAAAAAGAAAAGATCAGCTTGATTCTGAAGTTAACAGGTTTAACAACAATATTCAACAATGTGCATGGAACAACACACCACAGCTTATGAAAAAATTTAAAGGAAATACCTACCCAAAGGAAATAATAGACCTATTACATGAAAAAAGGACTCAAAGAAAAAGGTGGCAGCGAACTAGATTCCCGCAAGATAAAACTCTATTGAATAACCTTACGAAAAGACTGAAGAGAGAAATACGAACTTTTCAAGATGAGGCTTTTAATAATAACCTACGTCAGTTAAGCAGCGACCATACAACGCAATACTCTCTTTGGAAAGCGACAAAGTTACTCAAAAAGCCAATTACACCAATCCCCCCTATCAGAGATCTTAACGGAAAGTGGGCCATAAGCAATGAGCAAAAAGCTCTAAGATTTGCACATCACCTCGAAGAAACCTTTCAGCCAAACGACGGGTCTGTAGATAACTTGCAGTTTGCCAATATTCTGCAAGACCAAAGAATTAAGCTTGTGACCCCGAAAGAAGTTGCAAAGGAAATTCAAATTACTAACCTCAAAAAATCCCCAGGGTATGACCTTATTACGGGAGAAATCCTAAAACACCTTCCACGTAAAGCCATCGTTAAGCTTACTCGGCTCATCAATGCTGCATTCGTGCTAAAGCATGTTCCTGAGCCATGGAAAGTTGCTGAAGTGATTATGATTGCAAAGCCCGGTAAACCGCCTACCGAAGTTTCATCATACAGGCCCATTTCCCTGTTGCCTATATTATCGAAACTGTTTGAAAAATTGTTTTTAAAACGCCTAAAACCTATAATAAACAAAAGAAACCTAATTCCAGACCATCAGTTTGGTTTCAGAGAGAAACACTCAACAATAGACCAAGTACATAGAATCACAAACATCATTGAGAGAACGCTTGAAGAGAAAAAAGTCTGCTCCACCGTATTTTTAGATGTGGCACAAGCTTTTGATAGAGTTTGGCATAAGGGTTTGATATACAAGTTACGACTAATATTGCCCAATGATTTTGCCGATATCTTGCAAGCATACATTACAGATAGAATGTTTCGAGTAAGGCACGAGGATGCCTTTTCTGATCTAAGAATTATTAAAGCTGGCGTGCCTCAAGGTAGTGTGCTGGGTCCAGTCCTATACCTGTTGTACACGTATGATATGCCAGAGCTGGAAAATAATACCATCGCAACCTTCGCGGACGACACTGCCATTATGGCTACAGGGTCATGCCTTACGGAAGCAATCAAAAAGGTACAAATCGCTGTAAATGAAATTCATGACTGGGCACAAAAATGGAGAATCAGATTGAATGAATCGAAGTCACTACACATTGATTTCACCAACAGGAATTGTGATTACCAACCAATCTTCATAAATGGCCAACAAGTGCCATACGCAAATACAGCCAAATACCTTGGCATAACGCTTGACGCAAAACTGCGCTGGAAAGCGCACGTCAAAAAGAAAAGACAGGAACTAGACATGCGTTTTAAAAATATGTATTGGTTGATTGGACGGGGTTCCTGCCTATCGATACATAACAAAATTTTAGTATATAAGCATATTCTTATGCCAATATGGACATATGGTATCCAACTGTGGGGCTGTACTAAGCCGACCAACATCAAAATTATACAAACATTCCAGAATAAAGTACTCAGGAGTATTGTAAATGCGCCCTGGTATATAAGAAATGACGACCTCCATCGTGACCTAAAAATGGAACCCGTCACCAATATAATCAAAAAATTTGCTGAGGCCCATGAACACCGACTCCATCGACATGTGAACATCGAGGCAATTCAGCTGTTAGACCAAGCAAATATAGTGCGAAGACTAAAACGAACTAAACCTTTTGAGTTAGTGTAGTGTAAAGTGTAGAAATAATAGTGACAGTGACACACATAATAACACATGAAGAAAGTGTTTATATCATTAATTATCAGACTCTAAGAAAGTGGAACGGACTTGAGTAATGTTCAATCAGCACTTTTCTAAGTTTTAAAATAATTATCACGTAACAAATTAAGTTAGATTAAAATTGCTTATTAGTCGTATAGGCTAGATTGTAATCAATTATTAAGAACCTGGTTCTTTTTAATAAAGTATAAAAAAAAAAAAAAAAAAAATCTCATTGTTTAAATCATTCAATTTAAAATGTATATTTAATGAAGCGACTAGAATAACAGCAACCTCGGCTTCATGCATAGACAATGTATTTAATAACTGTATAATAATAGACTCCACCTTAATTAGTGGCGTCAGGTCAGACCATACTGGTCAACTTGTATCATTTGACTTAGATAAAAAGTTAAACTCAAATAAAACCATTGAAATAAGACCTCTTACTAAAAATAAGTTGAAAATGTTTAATAATAATCTTAATAGCAATCTTTCAACAGCTAGTTTTGATTCACAAGACCCCAATTTAAACTATGGTACACTATTTTCCACAGTATGCCAAGAATTCAATGAAGCATGTCCTGTAAAAAAAGTTACTATCAATACTAAACCAAAATTTAGTGAATGGGCCACAGCTGGCATTAGAAAAAGCAGAGATATTTTAAATTCATTAAAATCATTGACGTCTGATCAAACTCTGCGTGATTATGTAAGAAATTATTCTAAAATAATAAGTAACAAAATTGGTATTTCCCATAATAAAATAAAAGCTGTGTGGCAGGTAATTAACAAAGAAACTGGAAACACAAAACAGCGAGATCAGAATGACTTGTCGTTAAAAATTGATAATGAAACCATTTCAGATAAGTTGAAGGTTGATGAGTCACTAGAAAATTTCTTCACCAACATCCCAATTGAGGTTACGAAATCTCTTCCCTGATCATCTGTATTAGCTGAATCTTTACTCAAAGAAAACTTCAGTAAGGACATTCCTAGTTTTAAATTCGAGCCTATTTCTATTGTCACAATTTAAAAAGCGTTCAAAAGTCTTAACATGAAAAACACTGAAGAATTATGGGGGATTTCCGTTAAGGTTCTTGGAGATATTATTGACACAATTGCCCTTGTCCTAACAGGCATATTTAATCAATGTTTAGACAGCGGTACGTTTCCGGATTTAATGAAACATAGTAAAGTAGTACCAATTTTCAAATCGGGTAGTAAGAGTGTTCCCCCTAATTATAGACCTACACTTGGGAGCAAATAAATCGAGCCACTTCCTTTTTCACGCATTATGGTTATTATTTTTGGTATTATGGAACGCATCGATTCGAAACATATATCGCCTAAAAGGGTATTTAATAACCTTTACAATGAGGGTAGTTAGTTGTCAAAATTTCATTTTAATTAAAGTTTAAAGGGTAGAATAAAATTATCGCATTTAATTTGCTTATGACATTTTTATTGTACGCTGTTAAGAAAAGATTAAATTTGAGGTTTTTGTTAATCATACCCATATTACTTGTTATTGTTGTCTTTATCTGTGTCTGTGTAATCAAAATAACCTGATAAAATGGATACTACACCGACGGAAGCTGCCCAAGTTGTAGCTTTACTTGAGGTTGGACACGGACAACGTGAAGTGGCACGCAGACTTCATTTGAGTCGTTCAAAGGTACAGCGGGTATACCGCAGGTATCTGGAGACTGGTGCTTTTGTTCGGCGACCTGGAACTGGCCGACCACGGGCAACAACAGAACGTGACGACCGCTTTATTGCAACCAATTCGTTGCGCGACCGTGGACTTAATGCTGTTCAGCTACAGCAAGCGTTACGTGACGTTCGAGGTGTCGCAATCAGTAGGTGGACAGTGAGACGAAGACTAAAGGAACGAAATTTAACATCACACAAACCAGCAACTGGCCCAAAATTGACTGTAGCTCATCGCCGATCTCGCTTGGAGTTTGCTCGAGAACACATTAATTGGGCGTTAGAAGACTGGAGGTCAGTTTTGTTTTCTGACGAGTCAAGAATCTGTCTTTTTAGCAATGACGGGAGAAACCGAGTGTATAGACGTCCTGGTGAAAGATTTGCCCAATGTTGCATTCGAGAAACTGTGAGTTTTGGTGGTGGTTCTTGTATGGCGTGGGGACGAATTTCTCTAGACGGAAAAACGGAACTTGTCTTCGTCGACCCCGCCAACGATGGCAGTGGTAGACGTGGATTAACAGCTGACCGATACATAACTGACATTCTTGAAGACCACGTAATGCCGTATGCTGGTTTTGTCGGAGAAAATTTCTTGTTTATGCATGACAATGCGAGACCTCATACCGCGCAGATCGTTACGGAATACTTGTCTGCGATCGGGATTCAACAAATGGTATGGCCAGCACGAAGTCCCGATTTGAACCCGATCGAACACCTATGGGACGAGCTAAAACGGAGAGTCCGAGCCGGGGTTCCCGCTGTTTCATCCATTCCCGAGCTTAAAGTCGCTGTGCTTGAAGAGTGGGAGAACATACCACAATATGTCATCGTAACTCTGATCAGATCGATGACTTATAGGCTACAAGAATGCATCAGGGCACGGGGGGGTAATACCAGTTATTAAGAATATTTTTTTTGCAATAATTTTGTTTTTTATTGTTTTTATGGACTGTTTTAGCCCTACTAAATTTTCTATCAAAATTACCATTTTTCTTGCAGAGCCAATAATTTATCATTCAATAAGGTTATTATTCAATAATTTACCCTCATTGTTAAGGTTATTAACTTAACTTTTAGGCGATATATAGTTCGAATTGATACGTTCCATATTCCCAAAAATATTTACCATTTTACGTGAAAAAAGGTAGTGGCTCGATTTATTTGCTCCCAAGTGTATATCTGTGCTACCAGCATTGAGTAAAATCTATGAAAAAGTCATACTAGACCAGATGTTGTCACATTTTAATTCAAATGGAATTTTACATAGTCGTCAGTTTGGTTTCACGAAAGGTAGGTCGACGACTGATGGGGGAGTAAAACTCATCAGTCACATTTTGGAATCCTGGGAGAAGTCCCAGGATGCAATTGGCATTTCTGTGACCTCTCAAAAGCGTTTGACTGCGTTGACCACAATACACTGGTCTGTAAATTACACCACTACGGAATTCGTGGACAAGCCGCTAATCTTGTTCTTTCCTATCTGTCAAACAGGCAACAGAAAGTGAACGTTAACGGGGCGACGTCCTCGGGGTCCTTAGTTAAGATGGCCGTGCCTCAAGGTTCAATTCTCGGCCCTTTCTTATTTCTAGTTTATATTAATGACCTACCTTACATGATGGCAAACTTATCAGATATCATTTTATTCGCTGATGACACTTCTCTTATTTTTAAAATAGATAGAAAAGATACGGATGTCTTACATGTGAATGATAGTCTGGCTGTTCTTTCGAAATGGTTTGCAGCTAATAATCTTTTACTCAATGCGAACAAAACTAAATGTCTTAAGTTCTCATTACCAAATGTACCCCAAGTGGGTTTAAGTTTAAAACTTGATGGCAAGAAAGTAGATGCTATTATGGAAACTGTATTTCTAGGAATTACTTTAGATTCAAAATTGCAATGGGGCGCTCACATTAGAGCTCTTTCAGGTAAATTAAGTTCAGCTGCAAATGCAGTAAGAAAAATAAGGCAGTTGACCGATATAGCCACAGCTAGGTTAGTATACTTTGCTTATTTCCACAGTATTATGTCATACGGCGTTCTGCTGTGGGGATCAGCAGCTGACGTAGATTCAATTTTCATCTATGAAATGGGTCCTCGCGAATCTCTTAGAAACAAATTCAAAGAAATTGATATACTAACTCTGCCTTCTCTTTATATCTTAGAAAGTATTTTGTATGTTCGCAAAAACTTAGGTCTTTTTAAAATAAGAAGCGATTTCCATAATATAAATACACGTAGTAAAAATGAAATCGTTAAACCCAAATTTAGATTAACTAAAACAAGCAAATCATTTCTGATAAACAGTCTCCGCTTTTATAACAAGTTGCCAAAGTCGGTTACAGAATTAGCGATGGAAAGTTCAAAACCCACATCAAACGTGTCCTTATCAAAAAAGCGTACTATAAGATTAAAGACTACGTCGAAGACAAGAAAGTTTGGCAATAATTCCCTCTGCACATGTGGCTTCCCTGGTACCTCATGAACGGCATCACTGTGTAAAATAACTGCTCCCAAATAATGGTGTTTAATTTTTATTTTTTATTATAAATTGACTTTTACATAACTCTGACATAATATTTTCATTATTTGACATTATATACCTACAATTTTTAATTAGTTTTTGATTTGACGTTATTAGATTATTTCATATTTTGTAAATGTGAGAACGTCGTAGGCCTTGTGGATTGTAAATTTATAGACCATTGTTGACAGGCCTACACTGTCCTCCCATACCTATTAACACTGTAATTAAAAAACATTGTAAAAGACAAATATTTTTAAAAGAGTAACCATGGAGTTTCTTGCCGGCTCTTCTCCATAGGAAACGACCAATTGGAACCGTGCACCTAGAATCTGACGTTTCATAAGTGCCCATGTAGGTTTATGTGTAATAAAATATTTTGATTTTGATTTTGAATTTTGTTATCCACTGTCTCATATTGGAGAAGACTTCAATAAAAAATTATCGATCAGTGGCATTAATACCGATATTCTCGAAAGTCATAGAAAAAATAATAAATAACCAAATGTACATTTTCCTCGAAAGTGAGAATGTACTGGTTGATCAACAAAAAGGTTTTAGAAAAAATAAGTCAATAAATGCTGCTAATTATGATTTTCTCAAGTACATTATGGCAAGTGTAGATAACACACTACCTATCTGTGCCTTGTAAATGGACATGACGAAAGCCTTCGGTCATGTTGATCGTACTATACTTATCGACAAAATAGAAAGATATGCAAAACGCAGCAACGGTCTTGATCTTATCACATCATATTTAAGCAACCGGTCACAATACACGTAAATAACGAATATAATTATTACAATCAAGCATGAAATCAAAAATCGGTCATCAAGGGACTGTATTGGGTCTCTCACTATGTCTGGTGTACATAAATGATCTTCCAAAAAGTATCAAACATCCAAGTCATACAACAGTATTATTTGCTGATGATTGTACAATAATGATAAAAAAATTAGTCGTAAAATTATGAACAAGAAATCAATGACACGCTAAAGCAAACTATACATTGGTTACAGTCGAATAATTTAAAAAATAATTTAGAAAATACGTGTGTAATGCATTTTAGTCAGAGACAACGACAACAACTACCCGTTAATATAAATCACAGTGGACATTCAGTTACAACAGACACTAAAAAGTTTTTAGGGTTAGTAATAGAAAGCAAACTTACGTGTAAACCGCACGTTGAAGAAATTTGTAAAACCTTAACAGTTTTGCTTTTGCTCTTCATAAGCTGTCCAAATTTGTGAACCGTGGTTCTTATTGCCTAACATAGCTACGTAGAATAAGTTCTTAGATACGGAGTCGTTTACTGGGGTAACTGGACAGACACTAATTACGTCTTCATAGCACAAAAGCTTCTAACTTTGCCGTCATTATACATATTTGAAGTGGCAGTGTTGATCCACAGCTTTTCGAAATAAAACCCCCAGCTGATCCACGGTTAAGGAAAAGGAATTTAAACATACTTTGTGTTGATCGCAGTAAAACAGCCCTCCTACGTAAAAGTATTTATCGAATGGCTCCAGTTATTTTCAATAAAATTCCACGACGGATAAAAAATCTTGAGAATAACATGTTTCAAAGAAAATGAAACAGTTTTAATTCATAAATGTTACTACTCTACAGCTGATTTTATGGAGGACACTACTGATATTTAGATAATTATAATATTACATGTAAGTTGATTAACTTTATTTATTCTTTATTCTCCTCATTCGTTTAGAGTTTACTTAGTTTTCAATGTAGATTTAAGTCGGTATATTCTGAGTTACTCTATCTTATGTTCTTGTTCTTACATCTAGATTATTATTATATTGACATTTGTAATTGTGCGTTAGTACGTAAGGAATTGTGTTAGTATGTTAGTAATAGAATTATTTCAATTTTAAATGTGAGTCTGTGGTTTCGACTCAACAGATTTTATTATTATTTGTATGCTCTCGATTAAAATGTAGCGAACTAACCATCTTATTATAACATTCTATTGTTATCAAACCTACATTTACGAATAAATACGATTTAATTTGATTTGATTTATGAGAACTTGAGTTTTTAATAACAGGTCATTAATATGCATCATTCGTTGATTGGATTTAATTTGGAGCAAAAATAGGTCCTGATGTATCCCTACAGTTATAGACGAATTAAATAAGATCGGATAAATAGATCTGAGTGTTTACCTGTTTTAAACTTACGCGCAAGTAGTCAGGTAGATTATCTAGCAGGTTTCCTAAATTAAAGTAATCCTTCAGATGAGATTTATACGCCAACTATGTTTTGCCTGGCTTTCGAAAAGTTCATACACAAATAAATATGACTAAGGATAGTCTGAGGAATCGGTCAAAATTTAAAAATAAATTTAAATTAATAAAAAGTTACCCACCTACTACAAATTATTGCCACTCAGATTAAAAAACGAAAATATCACATGTACCTATTATATTGATCCCAAAAATACCCATAATAAGCCGTCATCGTAGCATATCCCATGATATCAGTGTGTGCAGTGTGTGAAAACGTAACGAAAAAAGTTCAAGTCGTGCTTACATAGGTATATCAAACTGATTACCAACTATTATTAGGTGGCATCTAATACAGCCTAGCCGAACGAAAAATACCTATAGGCGCTAAAATAGTAATAGATAGCTAAATAAACCAAATTCATACATCGGAGCAGATACTCGTATTTGCAGTTACTTTGAAGTAAAAGGCAGTTTTATTTCAAACGAAATTTATATTGTTTTCTCGGTGTAGTAATGGAGTTCCAATTATATTTTTTGACAGCGTTTATTTTAGTAAATTACGTTTCAAGTGAGTTCTCTGTAAATTCTACAATAAATGAACAATGTCCAAATGCAAAATCTTTGTTAAATGCCAAATGCAAAATTGTTGTTGTAAGGAAGAGGCGCCATCTTGCTTTTCCACCAGGGTCTGCTGCGTCGGTGAGTATTAATAAACAATATTTTTATTATTATTTTGCGTCTTTCTTTGTGTTATGTGAATATTTACGTATATATACTCGTACCAGCCACTCAGAAAGTATTGCGAAAAAAAGTTTTATGTATGAGAGACTGGCCAACTATAGCCTATTTTGAAAATATGATAATTTGTAAGTAAAAATAGGTCTGTACGTTCCCATTTCAAACTTTCCCTTCACATCGTGTCTCATTAAATAAAAGGATCTGCGCCTGGAACATTTTAGCGCAATTTTTTTTTAGATTTCAAGTGTCGCCTGAAACTGGACGAATTGCACGATAGACTTAAAGATGAAGGCCCTTCTAAGGCAACCGTGTGTAGTTGGTATAACGAATTCAAAAGCGGTCGACTAACTTTGGGGGATGAAGAAAGAAGTGGTCGCCCTTTGACGGCTGTTACGGAATACAAGCTAGCAGTGAACATTTTTATCAAAGACAATAGGCGAGTTACGTATCAAGAGATTCAGCAAATACTGCAGGTTGGATCAGGAAGCCTTCTCGAAATTCTACAAGTGCATCTTCGCGTGAGGAGGATAGTTTCACGCTGGGTGCCTCACTACCTCACCGATGCTCAGAAGCAGGACCGGGTGGAATGATAAACAATTTTGAGGCAGGCTCGTCTCGGCGTGTTTACGACATGATTACAGGTGATGAGTCTTGGATTTATCAATATACTTGTGTATAATAAACACTTGGGTGTTTCAAAACGAATCACCGCCTACCAAAGTGAAGCGATCTAGAAGCGGGGGAAGATTTTGATCTCGAGGTTTTTGAATGTGATTGGCTACGTGGTGTTAATTCCTTTACAGAACCAAAGAAGCATCAACACTGAATGGTATACTAATAAATGCTTGGCAGAAGTTAATTCTCTTGTGAGCAACAAGTGACCAAACACAGGGCTCCATGGGCTACTGCTTCACCACGACAACGCGCCATCGCACACCGCGCACAAAACGAGGGACTTCCTGGACAGCACGCCGTGCTGTCCAGGAAGCGTGTGACTTCTTTTTAATTTCCGAAAATAAAAAATCTGTTCAAAGGGATACTTTTTCGTCGCCGGAAGATGCGCTGTCAGCGTTCGAACAGGCTTTAAACGAGGTGTCTATGGCGGACTGGAAAAAGTCTTTCGAAAATGGTTCAGACGCATGAAACTTTGTATAGAGGCTAGTGGCGAGTGCTTTGGAAATATTTATTAAAAAAATATTTACATATATTTTTATTTTCGCAAAACTTTCTGAGTGTCCCACGTATAGTTGAAAAAATGCAAGACGTGGTTTTCTATGAGTACCTATTACTATAGTTATTGTTCCTTCAATTCAATATTCGTAAAACCGAATAGCATGCCGCAAGTGACAAAAAATCATCCATGTAAGTTAACTAAAATTCCTGTTTCCTAACCATTTATTTTCTCCACCAACACCTGTTTTACCTTTTCCTCTATCAGTCAAAGCGTATTGTACCATTCAGCCATTTCACAAATGGCATAAGCACTAGGAGCAATACAGAAATGTGTTTATGCATGAAGCCACGTGTGGATTTACCGTAGTGGGCAATTGCAATTGCAACGGTGCATGTAGGAGGCGATTTTGTATGGATGTGCTTGTGGAGCCAATTTTAATGAATGACTATAATAACTTGAATCCGGATCCGTAAAGATCCGTAAATCCGGATCCGGATCCGAATTCGTGCAGACGTCGGGATGTTCGGGTAGACGTGCAGTTAAGAATCCAGCTCCTAAATATCAGCAAAAGTTTCAAAGCTCTTCCGGAAAAATACTATAATACAAACATAAATACTCACGCATTTTTCCCATAGGGCTAGGGTGGTTAGGTAGCAAGTACATAACGCCACTAGCTATGATCCTTATATACTTTTACTCTCTCTCTTTACTTACATACTTTCTTTTAGCTTTGGCTGGATTGAGATGATTATTTTGTATCTAGTACGTTTTGTTGCCCGATGTTGTTTGTCCGCAGTATCGTTGTGTTTGGGCGGTGTCAATGTTTACGTTGTTTCTAATCCCCAACGCGAAGGATCTGTTGAAATGAGTTTTTATTTCCGGTAACAACGATTATGTAGGGTTAGGAATTATGAAGACTTGAATTGATTGGCCGTATGGGGTCCAAGCATTGGAAGACGAAATGTCACTCGTCCAGCGGCGAGCGGCGGTTGTCATCGTGGGTAGAACTTGGATGAGGCTGGTACAGGAGCGTAGGGATTTTCACAAGAATAAAGAGGCCTATGCCCAGCAGTGGGTGAAGTCGGGCTGCAATGATTATGAAGATTTTAGTCAAACCTTTTCGGTTGACAAAAAACAAAAACCAACTTTGCCTTGTCGAAAAATATATTTTGAGCCTTATTATCACTGTATTCTGTATTGTTGATTAGCAATGCTCTAACTGGGAGCCTGATGACGTATTAAGTTAGTTGTAAAAATTTGCACCGATCATCAATCAAGTTGTTGTATACAGGTGTCATATTAGTAGGAGAGTGTAGAGCTACTTTATAAATCCCCTCCTTACAATAAATAATTATCGTTCTTGAACAAAAGAAAATGGTAGTATTGCCCAAAATAAATTAAGAACTTTTACATTACTTGCCAAGCTTCACACCTTAGCTCATCGCCGCAAGGTTGCCTGCTTGTCGGTCTTCTATAGACTGTACTTCGGTGAGTGTGCGCAAGAACTCCACGACCTCATCCCACCTGCCCCCTTCTACCATCGGACATCTAGACGTACTGCTAATTACCATCCATAACTAGTTGCCATTCCACCAATTCGCACTAAGCGCTTCCAAACATCCTTCATAATGCGCACGGCAAAAGAGTGACACTCACTGCCGGCGTCTGTGTTCCTGAATGCATTCAACCCGAATCTTTTCAAAGTTAGAGTGAACAGGATTCTTCTGGGTAAGCTCACTCCATCGTAGACTTTTTCTCTTTCACTTTTGACCTAGACTAGAGTCAAGAGCAAACACATCTCAAATAAAAAAAATGATAAAACATGCATTTTTTATATCAGCAGAATGTGTCTTTATGTATGTTCCAGTGCCTTTATAACAAAGGGCTAGATCTCTGTTCATCTCCTAAAACACACAAAATAAAAGATTAAAATACTACAAGTTGCTCCTCATCTAACAAACTAACACAGCCTGAACAAATCTTAAAGAGTAACGAAGCGTCATGTACTTACGTTCAAAGTTTATTTCGGCGCCAGAACTTAGCTTTTGGGCAACGTTACGTCGTTTTGACAAGTTGCTTGTAGCTCAATTTATTTAAGACTGCCATTCTCTTTAGTTTAAGGTAAATGATGCATTGATTTTTGTAAGACAGTATTTATTTAGGCACATTTTTATTTGGCTAGGAAAACACTAAAACAAATGCGATACTACAAGTTTGGATTGAAAAAATCCTTGCTTTCTTTATCGTCGTCCTTCCGTTTGAGCGTAGCTGCCACAATATAAGTAAAGGCAGATTTACATTGATCCAGTGTTTCGAATAGTTTTGATCCATTCTTGGAATTCATTGACGTTGGATTGGCTTGGCACTGGATCAACACCATCCACCAGCCATCTTGTACCTCGCAGTTCCATATTGCTGATTTACTAGAACTAAACTGGGCTTTTGTTATTGGACTCAAACCTCACCTTTTCATAGCCAGTAAAATCCTGTCCTTTGCCTTCCATTTGATGCATGCCATCAAATAATACGCTGATGCACTTCACTTTGTGTAAATTAGTTCATCACCACTGCTCTCTAAACGGTGAAGTAAAACATCGTGAGGAAACTGGCATATGTTCAGGAACCAAAAATGCGAAGACATGTGACATCTACCAACCCGCACTGAGCCCGCGAAGAGAGGAAGCCTGTGTCCCTGCGTGGTAACATTATAATCTGATTATGCTATGTAATGATTTCAGGTAACCACGTCAGTAGTAAAAACCTTTATGACGCACGCACCGTCAGGCTGGTACCTGGTGATCGAAGCTGAAGTTGTGTACATGCTACCAGATCTTAAGGTGGTGGCCGCTCACAATAGGAGGAAGCTGCATCATCGACAAAAGAAAGAAATCTGGGAAACCCTTGAGAATGTTTTGGAGCAGTAAGTGTTGGTTTCTATTAAGTACTACGTCTTTTCTTCTTTGGCCGCTTAGATGCCCCTTTCCGTACCCTCCATCAAAATTTTCCGGAAATAGAATGAGAGACATCGGGAAAGACTGTGAGTCATAGTTGTTAACATTTATGATTTGTAATTATACTTTATCCAACAAGGCGGACCAATGCTACTGAAAAATTCAGCAAAAGAAGGATATTGATCTAGATGTTAAGGATCATATCGTTGCTATATACTTGATATGATGATAATACTTGCACTTATTCATCGTTTTTGTTTATTTATATAAAAGAAACTGCATCTCAATTTCAGACGCAACATGAATGGTCGTTCCTGTATCATAAGGACAATATGTGAAGCCCAATGCGTCTGTTGCCTAAAGGAAAATCTCTAGTTCATGACATACTGAGGGCGATGTTTACGTAAGTATTGTATACTGTTTCCTTGACATGAGCCATTCTCGTAGTTACTGTTGTCACTTGAGAAAAAGAACATCACAAACATAAGAAAGGCAACAATATTAAAATTATTTAAAAGTTTATTCGCTGTCCGGGCGTAGACTTTTAGGTTTTTTTTGTAGCTATATTATATATATATTTTTTTGTGTATGGCATCTCGTAGTTGACCTTTAGAGGTCGTGACTACTTAACCGGACTATTCTGTAGCTGCCTTAAGCGGACTCAAAGCCTCCAGCCAGGGGCGTAAAACTACTTACATTACTAAGCGAACGCTCGCTAAGGGCACCCCCTGTGGGGTACGGACCTCGGCTTAGGGCGTCGCTGACGGGAGGACAGCAAGATGGGACAGGCTGGATCTGGATTATATATCATATTATATTATTATTTTATTTATGATTTATACTTTGTCAGCGAAATCAAAGCTAAACAAAATGAAAGTCTAAAGTGTCATGAAATAGGACTAAAGTACACACAGGTTCATCATCATCATCATCAACCTATAGGACTTCAACTGTTGGATATCAGTCTCTACGTTCGATGGCACGCCACTGAGCACACAGGTTGGTTTTTATTAAAAATTAATCCGTGATCGATTAGGTTGATTCAATAAATAAGTCGAAATTAAATTGTACATATAATGGCAACCCTAAACTTCACCTGGAAGTGAAACTTGCATTGCTAATTATTTAAATTACTTATTTATTTGTTATGGTCACGGCGTCATTGTTAGAGATAGAACTTAAACGGAACATTTCTATATATTTTTTTATTTTCTTTCTAAATGTTTTTGAGGTGGGCCATAGACGGGCATTATTCTTTACCCTCTCTTCTTTGAAACAATTGAGCCTCACATTTTGAAAAAAAAAAAAACATAAATTTGTTCTTTACTTACAGATTACAGGAAAACCTATGAGTGAACATAGAAAAAGTATACAATTGCAGTTCAAATTTATTGGAGAACATGTTTTTCAACTACAATGTCAAGTTTGTTCTTGTACCACAACCAAGACGAGCAAAAAAAAGCAGGGCACTACTTACATTTTCTCGAAACGTTTTGTCGTTTTTTCATACCCTCATAGCATCCTGAAAAACAAAAAAATAATGATACGTTAAATTTATGATTGCATTTCACCTGGAAGGATTGACTTCAGTATAACGAATATCCGTAAATTAAATTAACAGTTTCTGCACACAACAGACTGATCGATGTTAAATCACCAAATTTATCAATACGGTTTATCCAGATAATTAAGGTGTATTACCGAAGTAAGACCCTCGTCTTAAGCAGAGATTACATGACTTCTAATTATACAACGTAACCGACGTATTTTAGTTCAAGCGTTTTGAGACCTACATAATTATGTAGATAGTTTCAATACATCTCTATCATAACTAAATTATGTAAAGCTAAACCTTTAAATATGAATACATTATTCAAACTGTAGGTAAGAACTGGTGTAAGATAACTGGCTCATTGCTTTATGTTCGTATCCCGCTAATTGCCTTATAATCCGAATACGTGACGTTTATACGTTGTGGGATTACGTCTTCATATTATCTACTATGGAACAGGGGACCAGAACGATAAACGTTCGATACACGACATTTAAATGCATCTGTTTTCCATTGCTGCTTTTGTTTAAATGGAGTTGTAATGGGACTTTAAAAGCGCACAATGGATGATAAGGTAAAAATATTGGCGTAAATTTCTGTGTCGCGAAATGTCGCTAGGCTTTTCTTATTGTTAAAATTCCATTTAAACTTTCATAGGTGGTATTGTGAAGGATAATTTGTGAATGACGTCATGTGGTAGTAATACTATAAGTGGAACCTTGTTTGAAAGATCGCCTTGGGAGTCGTAAGAATGTAGGGAAGAAATGAGTTTGTGTCAACTTCCTAAGAGGTGGTTAACATAATTAGAGGAATAGATTTAAATTGCGTCATGTTTAATGGGTTTGTCGAGGGGATCAATGCTCATGCTTCTCTGTATAAGACCAGGTATTTGCCCGGCAGTGGGGCTATAATAGGCTATTATTATTATTATTTTAGTAGGTTTCCAACTGAAAAATCGAGATAGATTTTGGATTCGAATTCGAAAAAACACATTTTTATAATTTTTGCTACCTACTAAATGAAATTTATTAAACACAGTTGCGCTCTAAGTTACCACTATTGTTTCAATTACTAGAACATCTAAAAACTTCTAGAAAACAGCGAAAATAGGCTAATAAAACATTGTATAATTGAAGCTGTGCAATGCATCATATGAACTCCTATTGTACTAAAAGGCGCTAACTCCCGCTACGTTCAGAATTTATCGGATTATGTACGTGCGACAAAGTAGGTGGTTTGTAGGATTGTAGATCAGTATTTTAGATGACTTATTTTGGGTTTAATTTTCCGAACTTTTGTGAGATTTGGCTTGTTGTCTTACGCGTGATTCAATTTATCTCGTGTTCTTATATGTAGTTATATGATTTGCTGTTGCTGCTCATGTTGTGGTATGTGGCATGTATGTTTGGAATTTAGTATAACGGTAGTAGTGCATACTTCCCAGGGTGGGCAGGGCTTGATACATCAATAGGCATCCACTTGTGGAGGTTGCCAAATGTTCTATTTCTAATTCGCATCTGCCATCTTTCTAGATTGTCATCTATCTAAATGACATGATCGTTGTATGATATTATCATACAGGAGCACATTGTTCCCCATACTAAAAAAATGATCACAAACTGTCTTGTTACTTTAGCACTTCCACCGAATATCATTTAAATATTATACAGAAACCGTTCTAAAAATGTCAGAAGCATAAAATTCAAACACGACTGTATTAGAGTAGGTGGCTCGCAGCTGTGTTTCTCCGCATTCCAGCTGGTAACGATTGAATAATCGGCTATAAACTATTCAAAGCTCGTTTCTAGAAACAGCTGGTGATACTAGCCAATGCTATGAGGACAGAAATTGTTTTAATTACTAATTGTAGCCTGAAGTAGGTGCCGCGTCCTGTACTTTAATCTACTGCTTTGTCTCTTGTATGGTAACGCAAATGCAATGCTTCTTGTATAGCAGATAACCATGGCGTATTGGTGGTGGTGGTGGGTCGTTTGTTTGTTTCAAAGCTCAATAAATAAATAACCAATATAATAAACATAAATAACTGCTGAACAAATTAGGAGAAGTTAAGTTAATAAAAAAAAACAAAAAATGCTTTCCAATTTCATCAAGTTTTTTGAAGTCATAGACCAGTGTAAGCAGAGTCTTATCGGGATACAAGCATTACGTTACCATCATTTATTTACGTTTGCAGATAGGCGTTTTTTTTTCAGAAGCTTATTTTTGTCTATAACCTATTAATGCAGTCAAGAAAAGCTTAACATTTTGCAACTAGATGGCGTTGACATTGAATAAGAAGTCGCTATGGTTTCATAACCGCGATTTAGTTAGGTTGTCGTGTATGTGACTTTTCGTGTGCCGTGCCCAGCAAACTAGAGGTGGGCTCCGTATTTATTCCGAAAGTTCCCACTAAGCCTAAAATTTTCAGAAACGTAAACACACACAAAAAGCTCCATGCTCACTGAAATTTTAGTACTTTTGCCATTAATTTACCCCAGAAACTGTTCTTAAAAGAATCTCGTATATTCCTTCAACTAACTTTCATAAATTATTTTCATTCCAGGGCGCCTTTGCACGAACAGGAGTTTGTCGAAGAAATGGGCCTGACGTACAGTGAGTTATTGGAACCAGACTTTTGCAAGAAAGACAATGATTGTCCACTGTCTGTAATAGATTTTTTATTGGATTTAAATAAAATGAGATAGCGGTGTATTGACAAATTGTTTGTTGTTGTTTTTTTTGTAGTTTTTATTTCTGCTACCAAACAGCTTTGCTGTGTTGTGCCTGAAGCATGGAATATGAATGCTGTCATTATTACAGACTGATTTTTAAATAGTCAGACTTTCATCTGAGCATAAATGTTGGTTTGAGTTTTGTATAGAAAATACGTCAAATCAGCACTAATAAGATAATGTATGTGCTGGGAAGTTTGTTGGGCCATTTCTTCCCAGCTAAATCACTGGGAAATGGTGAAGGGCGAGCGTTTTTGGGGACTGTCTTATGTAATTTTAATGAGAAAATGTGCTGATTGATTCCTGAGAAACCTACTTGATTAAATGACTTATGATTTTTTATTTTAACTTTATTCTGGAATGGAAAAGCCCCGACAATGCTTATCGTGTTGCAAATATTCAAAGTCGACAGTGACCACTTACCATACCCAAAAAATAATGGATGATGGATTTTTCCGCCAAGCCTAATGAAGGCAGGGCAGGGACATTGGAGCAGGCTTTCTTATAGTTAATGGATTTAAGAATATCATAAAATATAAATCGATTTAACTCAATGTGAATATGAACGATTATCAACTAATTTCTCATAGTACGACGTAAGAGATTTAAAAATCTGTGGTATTTATTTTGATTGCCAGCACAAAAATATTTTACTAGTGACATCTTGTGACTTCTTGGTTTCCTTCGAAAAAATCTAAACGTCTAATTTCATATGTTTTTTTTTAATGGTGTCGAAATGTTTGCGCAAAAGTAAGTTAGTCTATATTCATAAGTAAATTTATCGAGTGGATTTATCTTTTTTTTTCTAAAACCACGCAATGTTAGTTCACTAGGCTTAGCGTACTATTTTCAAGAATATTCAAATATATTTCTTGTAACTTTGATATTTGTTTCTATGTCCTTTTTAGAGTACTCATACAATCAATATTTTTTACAGACGTCTACCCGAGTACTACGTATGTAAAGAACGTTGACGGTTTCATGGAGTTTTATGTTTTTTTTTGCGATAACAAATAATGACACCATCGATGCTTTGGACGACTCCGAGTTCAATTATTCTGGAGATGATTCAGATGAAGATCTGGCATTTGCTCCACCAGAATTCAATCAAACAGCTCGTGATCACCGTGAAAGCGTGTCCAGTAGCTCGGATGAAGCACAGAATTACTTGGTTACCCCTGTGGCTTATCCTGTAATGTCAGACGACTCAGACTTAACACCTGCAACATCATCGTACCAACCACGAGCAAGAGGACGTGCAAGAACAACATCACGCGGGAGGGCTTCTAGTAGCCATCTGTCGACAAAATAATGCTCACACGTTATACTAGATTCGGAAATCCATAGTTTAGAGCTAACTGCCTTCATCCTGAAAAATACTGAGGAATGGGAGTGGTACCAATTTTATAACCAATGCGTAGATGATGATATTCTTATTCAGACGGTAACCTGCACCAATAGAACACAAGTTTTGGAGACCGGGAAATCCATGGGACTCTGTAAGTCTACGTTAGTATCACTATGATCATGTGCGCATTGCAGTACCCACAAATTTCTATGTATTGGCCTGAGAAATTGAAAGTTCCGATATATAAGCAAGAGCTATGACTCGTAACAGGTTATTTTTCATTAGACTGAGACTGAAATGCGTCTATGACCCCGAATGATGCCGGAACAAAAATAAAACAATCAATCTAGAAAGTTCAGCCTTTATTTAACCAGGATTATAATAATATTATTTGATCCCATATTAGCCGGATGTCACGAACAAATTCGTCCTCAAGAAGTGAGTTTAGATGAAATGAATAAACCTTTTACTGGGAAATCCCAAATGTGACAGTACTGTCCTAACAAACCAAATCCAGTAGGCTCTCTCTTTGAACCAGAGAGAATGATAGTGACAAAAAAAACTATCGTATTTTGCAAAAAAAAAATGCGATATTTATCTTTGTTTTACGCCTAATCGTAACTGTTTCACTAATTTCCAAGAAAACTGTTAAATATAGAATAAGAATACCTAACTGATTGATCTCTAATGCTTCTACTTTTGAACTGCTGTAAGTTTTTAAGTTTTGTTTAGTATTTTTGAGAATATGTTTAAAAGAAAAGTTTAAGAGTGTCCATGGAGTTTCTTGCCCGTTCTTCTCCATAAGTACTGCGCTTTGAAATGGGCAACTAGCTTCATATTTCTGACTGACCGACTCCTTGACAATACAAAAGTGCCTGTGAATGGTTTAATTGAAATAAATGATATGAGTTTGAGTTTGAGTTTAATTTCGATTGATTTTGAAAAAAAAAATAAAAACTAATTAATACTAATCCAAAATCTTTTATTTGATACTTATATCTCCTCATTACGTAATAAATCTAAGATGTAAATAAGCTATCTTCTTTATAAATCACATGTTAGTTTAGTTATATTTTACTTTGTGTAGGACATCGTGAAAAACCAGTTTTTCCGGTTCATGATTTTTTTATAATATTTTTTCCATCCTCAGTCTAACGGTTCAATACTAGAGTTACAGACAGAAACTCGAAAAAAAGTATATCTGGTACTTAGGAGGATAATGTCGTTATTTCTTACATAGGATATAAAGTCGGTTAGCGTGTTTGGTTTAATTTACAAGCGGATGAAGAATAAAAACTTTCTATTCATTAACTTTTTGTGCATTCTGCTAGGCAATTAAAATAGTTGATTTATGTTTAAAACTTTATTCCTAGTATAGATCTGAAATAAAAGCTTTTTTTAAGTGTTAATCTATTCAACACTAGAGTGCGAAAAAGGGGTACCTGTAGAGTCTACTAACAGTTAAATCTCATTCTGAGTTATCATTTAACTAGTCATATCTATTAGAACAAATTCAAGTCAAAACTCAAACTCAAACTTAAATCATTTATTTCAATTAAACCATTTACAGGCACTTTTGAATTGTCAAGGAGTCGGTCAGTCAGAAATATGAAGCTAGTTGCCCATTCCAAAGCTCAGTAGGTACCTATGGAGAAGAACGGGCAAGAAACTCCATGTACACTCTTTTAGATAATATTGTTGTTACAAATGTTATTAGTTACATCGATTAATGTTGACACTATAAGTGAGAACGATGTACAAAAACCGTACACGTTAAAAGCGTCCAGAGTGCAGCAAAAAATAATTAAAAACAATCCAAAAAAATCATTATTAAAATAAGCCGTGGCAGCTAAGAGATGACCCGGTCCCAACTGACGGCGCCCGTTCACGAATATGACGCATGGATCAGCACCATTCAGCTCAACCATTTTGAAGGGAGCTAAATGATCCGACACACGCGCCACCGTCAGCGAGACATTTGAGTGTGCATGACATACTATCAGCCGCAAGGGCACATTCAAGTCAATCTATGACATTACCCGGTAAATGATAGCTCTATAGTACAAAGTACTCACATTTGTGCTATGCTATGCAAATATATTCTTACAATCTTCAGCAGCTTCAACAGTATTTCAAATGTCAATTAATTAGTTGTGGTGTGGAGCAGGACCAGCATTAAGCCAGGCATTTTTATCAGTTATGTAATCCCCTAACCTATAATACGCCTGCCTGCATAGTGTGCGTTTGACAAAGGATTTGAATTTTGTCTCATTCAGTTGAAGTATGTGGGGAGGTATTTTATTATAACATTTTAGACAGTACCCCATGAAAGATGAGTCTACTTTAGCCAGTCTGAAACCTGGTTGAACTAATAGGTCCCGATTTCTAGTACTATAATTATGTCTTTCACCTCTTTTACTGTAAAGATGTAATTTTTTTACTGTAAAGTGAAAGTGAAATAATTTATTTGAAATAGGCACATAAATGGCACTTTTGAACGTTAACATTTTCAAAAAATAATAGAATTGTTTCTAGGAGCCCCTTCCAAAAGGTAGTATGGAGTAGTCGTATATAGAAGAATAGGCAAGAAAATCCACCGTTACTCTTTTAAAATGTTTTACAATATTTTGTACTTGTATATTCATTATGTAAAAAGACTACATGTAAAGTATAATTATGTGTAAAGACGATGCACCTAGAAAAAACTAACTATACTACAATAGTTCAAAAGAATTAAATATAAGTAAAGCAATTGCTGGTAAATTTATTTTGTGATAGATACATGGAGCTCACATATTTACAAATATTGTAAAAGTAGATGATTTCCCTTTAATGTTCAACAAGTGATAATTTTATGTGTGTTAAAGTAATCACAGAATCAATGTCTTAAAAATTTGTATCAATTCAATTAGCAACCAGATTGATTATGTCTAGGGGAAAATTGTGATGAAATCAAGTCCGACAGATCTAATTTTCTCCAAGATACTTAATAACTTTAACATCATCGAAGATGTAGTATATTTTAAAAATCAATATCTTTTCGCAACTGTTTGGAGGTTGGCTTCTAGTATAACTGAATGCAGCTGAATACTAATATTTTACATGAAACGACTGCCTATAAACTGTAAGTGGGTTGTCAGGGTCAGTCACAACCCAGTTACTGGGTAACACGACTTATTACGACTGGTTGTCAGACATTCGGGCTTCTGGCTAACCCCTAACGATTGTCAAAGATCTACGACCGACAGCTGGGACCAACGGCTTAACGTGTTTTTCGATGCTCGGAGGCGTCTCAATATGTAAAAGATGGTCACCCATCCACCAACTTACCGCTACAAGCGTAGCTTAGCTTAGCAGAGCTATAAAAGTATACACAATCCATATAGTATACGTAACAACGACTTAAAAACGATGTTAGTAAAACTTACAAACTAACGTAATACCTACCTGGCTCCTCATGTTGGCACGTGCCTAATAAAGGGACCGTCCACCTTTGCGAACAATGTTTTTCGAATGCTGTTAGAGCTTCCGCGCAACTTTACCATTATTGACGCCTCCCTCTTCCACATATGGGCATGGATATCGTCAACACGGACTTCCGCGAAAATTTGCGAAGCGCTGGAGAAGCTCGGAATTAATATTTTTTCATTATTATCAACATCCTAAATCTATAATTATACTGAACGCGTAGTACGTTGTAGGTCCCTGCGTATACTTCACCCACAAGCTGCATGTGTAGAAAGTTTGGCAGATGCCTAAAAAAGACACACATTTATATCCCTGCTACAGCGTGCAAAGGTGCGGGTTAACATTTTGTACCGAACTAACGAATGTTATCTACGTACTCTCTTATTCAGATTCAAAATAATTATTAGATAAGTCCCTATTAAACTAAACCAATTGAACTTGGACCACACAGCAAAGGGTTTCAGCCCTTAGGATCAGAGCATCCATTACGATCGATCATATTCCATAACACGCAACACGCATTTGCATCAGATATCGATCAATGGCTCGTACCATATTATTATTAGCCCTTTATTATTCACCGTATACAGCATGTAACAAAAACCCTATCCGATCCAATAAAGACGTATTCCTAGTTTAATTTTTTACTACTAGAAAAGTAGTAAAAAATTAAACTCATAAAAACCAAAAGTTATTAATTTTTTATTTTTATGAACTATAAATTTTCAAATTTTTGGTAAAGTTGAATAATGAATAGTAATGAATAGATTTCGCCGGCCGGTGGAGTGTTGTCACTCCACCGGCCCGCGAAATCTTTCTATTCTTTCTATTTCCGGCTATTCATTTTTACCTATTTTTATTTCAAAGGACACCGCTCTGCACTAGCCGCGCTGTAGGCACTCTTTTAACGAGTCCTCGATCCTTTGATATAGCCGACTACATCAAAGGGCAAAGGGGGTGCGCTGCGAAGAGTACGTGCAAATTTAATAAAAAGGTGTCGAATGTGTATTAATGTTGGAGGTAGACATGCGGAACACGATCACCGAGGTATGCAACAAGTAAATGTTTTAATAAACTAATACCTACGTACATTGCCAAAAGCAAATCAAATTAAATCATTCATCATCATCATTAATAATTGTGTCTTGATAAAAAGAAGGTCTGAAATCAGGGTCACCATGCGTGTATGCCTACAATAAAATATCAGCTGATACCTACGCGTAGGCATAACGCAGGTTTCTTTAGTCCTAAGTTAGTTTGGCGGCGCGCGACAAAGCACGGCCTCGCTCAGGCGGCTTCTTTGTTTCTTCTTCTTTATTTTCAATGGGAAAAAATAATAATTTCGTATCCATTAAATAATAACGTATTTGTGTACGCAGTACGATACCAAATAATACCCTTCAGGATCGGACAGGGTTTTCGTTACATGCTGTATTTTAGAAAGTGACTATTTGATTATATTGAGAGCATACTCGTAAGTGTAAGTGTACGTGTAACGATGTTGTTATTTTTGGAATAGAAGTCCTTGTACATTTACTTTTTGTTTTATTTAGTTTTAGTTCAAGTCTTGTCTTGTTTGGTTTTGATATTTTAACTTTAATGTTTTGGTTAACATTTTTTTTTTGTAATTGAAGTGTGGAATCTCCTATCACTAGTATACATTTAACTTAAAAGGAGGTTCCTATGTAAGATTTACCGTAAAAGATGTACAAGATTCTGTAATAAACCTTTTTTTTGTTGTTGTTTAAGCAGCATGGTTTTTGTAACATTGTCTTTTGGTTTGAACAAACTGATGAAATAAGGAGAAAAGAAGAGAGAAAATAAAATAAAATGCAAGAAAGAGAGTACATAGTGTAGTAACAACCAGAATTTAAGCGTTTAAATAACCAAAAGTTTATTTAAGCGTTTTTAATGAAGACTGATAATAATTTGATTTTTCAATATAGCTTAACTTTAAAACAATTGCTTATTTCTAGGTATATCTAGTCTAGAAAATAATTACGTGTCGACCTTTTAGGAGTGACTGCTCGCCATGAGCCCAAGATATTTTTATCAGGGGGGGTAAAGTTGCCTTTACGTTCAAAGCAATATTTTTAGGTGCGCCATCTAGTAATCTGGTTCTGTAAATTTAAGGCAAATAACTCACATAGGACTCACTAGATGTCTCTAAAAAACGACTTAGACTTAATTGTTGTTTAAAATGGCTATTTTAACTTCTTATTTATTTTCAATATACAATATGTAACAAAAACCCTGTCCGATCCAAAAAAGGCGTATTCCTGGTTTAATATACGTACTAGAAAAAATAGTAAAAAAAAATTAACTCATAAAAACCAAAAGCTATTGATTTTTTTATTTTTAGTTACCATGCGAAATGTAACACTAAATATGGTAAATTTTCATAAGTTGACAACACTCCACCGGCCGGCGAAATCTTTTATTTTTTGCCTATTTTATTTCAAAGGACACCACCCGCGTCATAACGAGTCCTCGATCCTTTGATGTAGCCGCCTGGTCGCTACTTGTTTGGACACTTCGCCAGTCTCACGTGGAGATAGCCTTCGATCGGATGTCCGTACGCATCACGTGCCGCTATCGTATCGCGAACAATGTCGTATTCCAATGAGGAATATTTGAATATGTAAATTTTTATCTGTGAGTGAATGTGTGATTCGGAAATCGAAGTAACAGCTCGGATTGTGGAAGCTTTCGAGTCACTCAAATCGTACACATGTGCGCTGCGAAGAGTACGTGCAAATTTAATAAAAAGGTGTCGAATGTGTACTAATGTTCTAGATAGATTGAGGTATTTAACAAGTAAATGTTTTAATAAACTGATACCTACAGTGGGTACATTGCCAAAAGCACATCACATTAACTTAATAATAATTGTTTCTTGATAAACAGAAGGTCAGAAATCGGGGTCATTGTGCGTAAGCCTACAATAAAATATCAGCTGATACCTACGCGTAGGCAAAACGTACATTTCTTTAGTCCTACGTTTCTTTGGCGGCTTGCGACAAAGGAACGCCGCGCTCAGGCGGCTTCTTTGATACAAAACTGTAGGTGAACTCTGGTGAACCCTGTCGAGCGATCAGTGTTGCCTTTGGTATGATTATTTTTAATTTAATAAATTAATTGTTTTCATTGGGGAAAAATAATTATCTCGTATCCATTAAATGATTACGTATTTGTGTACGCACTACGATACCAAATAATACCCTTCAGGATCGGACAGGGTTTTCGTTACACCCTGTACAAGTTTAATTTTAAGACTTAAATTTAAATTACGGGCAGATATTTTTTTTGGATTTTTCGATATACTAAATCGATTATTAAATAAAATTACAAATGTCAAAATTCGAAACTGTCAAAAGGAAGCAAAAAAGGCTGATACGTTTTGTAATTTGCAAACGTGAAATACATCTATGTATTGAATATCCAACAGCAACCTTGTTTCATTAAAAACTTAATTAACCTTTACAAACTATCTAAAATAACAAATGTGCGCATTTTCAAGGCTTATAGATTGATTACATTTCATGTGGAGCAGTTTTTATTTACAAACTACTGTAAAATTAATTTCAAGCTACTAAACATGGTTTTACATGAATCAATCTACAACTACGGAAAATATATGCAAAAGCAATCAAATGAAAATAGTTTATAATAGAAGCAAGGTATAATAGTATGGTTAGTTATGGAACATGAAATCCAGGTGGCGCTACTTGCGACAGGTTGGCAAAAAAATCCTGTGAGATGGCACTCTATACCAAATTGTATTGATGCTCTGTGATTTTTATCATCATGGAAAGGAATCGTTCCTAACTGGGCGTTAACTAATCCCCACTCAACCAACGGAACTTCTAACTCAATGTTGCCATTAAAATAAAATAGGGTGTATTAAGTCTGTTATAGCATCAAAAGTTTACAATAGATCGATATAATATTGGTATTTATTGTACACCAAATCGATATACCGCGGAGAAGATCTGGATGAGACTCGCTCGTACCAGGGAAGCAGGGCAAAAAAGGGAGAAGGCCTATACTCTGCGGTGGGTGGAACAAGGCTGCTCGTTATGATGGTGATGATGATGACAATATAATTGAAGAAAAAGAACAGAGGAGACTCGAGATTTTTATATTATTCGCTTTAATTATTCTCATTCGAAGACAAAGATAAAATAAACCAACTCAATAACGTGTGCATCTCTTCAACTCCAAACAACTCCTGAAGTACCTAAATTCTTAAGTTATCAAAACCACCATCCAATAAAAAAAACTGCTACAAAAGCCAGCTGAATTTAAGGTCTGCCTAAGTTCAGCTCAAAATACGTTCTTACCGATTGGCAAATGCTTTTTAGTGCTGGATCCCGAAAACGGTTATCGCCTTACACACCGGTGGCTTTTATGTGCCCTACCATTTGTGTTTAAACTTTATTTCGTGGTATGGTGTTTTGTTAACATTGTCTAATAGAATGACATTGTAGAGATTGGTTACAAGTCTAATTTTGAGGTGTATTTGGGAATGTTATTCCAATTTGTTTTCCTACCTTCCTGTGAAAATTTGTTCAAAATCGAGATTAATTTAATATTATTTGAGCTACTTAAAATAGATCATATCATATACCCATTGTGTGGAAACTTAGTCTTAGTCAGAAATAGCCAACACATAGGATAACACACGCTCAATGATCACAACAATTCTGAATCAGAAAACAGGCTCCCATGTAGTAGGACATTCAAAAGCTTTTTATTATAGACATAAAAGATTACCAGTCGGATAAAATCACCAAAGACTAACTCGATCAATCTGCAAACTTGTTCGGGACAAGTAAGTCACTGAACCAGAACCTCAGAAAAACAACCAATGACCTCATTCACCCAACATACGTAGAATTTGGCAAGTTTTTGTCGGAGCCATCGGGCCTTTGTCCTCAAATAATAACGATGGTCATAAGTATCGTTCGTCAGCCATTAGTAGGGGAGGTCAAGTCGCCACGGTGATGTATGTTTTCATAAATCTTTTGAACTGTGAGACTATACGGATAAGAAGAGTTAAGACCTTAGTTTCGGGGATCTGCTAAATACTGGGTTTTGGGTCGGTACTGTTAGGTATGTCTTTGTTGCAGCTGATTTTGTTGACGACTGAAACAGATTGGAGATCGCAGTATGTTTAAGTAAGTTTTATTTTTACTGGCGTCACAATTGTATAAAAAAGTGATTATACCTCCTGGTTTGCAACCTGGATGGTACTTTGTCGTGAACCAAATAGCATGGTTAAATGCTGTTAAGACAACAATACTTATTATCTTCAACACCTTTCTACCTGCTAATAACACCACTAAATGGCCAAAACTAGCTTTTATTAGGATTCGTATGACCTGCCATTATTTGGCATAACCATGTGCCATAATAATTTCACTCTATCTTACAGATTCAGCTGACATTCAGAGCTCAGTAGTTATCAACCTACACTGCACGAGGGAATAAAATCGTTAAATTTTATTGCTTTCAATCTCGACTTGAATTTTAAGCGGCATTAGAGCGAGAGAAAAGGGATTATAAGGGCTGCAACAGCGGCTGTAATGTCACATACAGTTTGTGATATAACGGGTGTAAAAAGACACTTAACGAAGCCGAGAGTCACTTCAACTCCCCGTCATTGTATTTCTTTTTGTCCTGGACCATACCATACCATACCTTCTGGTTACGGAAATCTTGAAGTTCAAAATTTTTACTTTTTGGTACTGACGTTTTTTTTTTATGAAAACATGTTTTTAGTGTTTTAACAGAACTTTTAATACCCCACGACCCCTGTACCGTTGCATGCACTCATAAGCACAATGTTTTGCTTGCGTTACACTGCGTACTTCCGCAAACAGCACAATTTGACAACAAAAATACAAGTATGTTCCCTGCATTAATTTTTGCGCAATGTTACTTGTTTTATATTACACAGAATGCGTTGACAGTTATGTGATGGGTCTTTTTATTTGTTAAATTAATCTTTATGCACAAGGATGGGGTCTCAACTCGAACAAATTATAATTAGTCTTGAAAAAAAATCAATGATGGCAGCATAGGTAACCAATATGAAATTCACTAAAAATCGTTAAACGGCAGAATTCTGGCTGAAATAAGATTGGTAAAAATCAAAACTTACTTGTTTGATGAGTATTTATTTACCTACAAAAATAATGCACGTAGTTTCAAGAAAAACATGAATGAAGCCTTAAACTACAATTCGAACCCATAAAATGATGATCTGTTAATCATTTCGTTTAGAGCTCTTTGCAATAGATGGCGCTTTACTCAATTTAAACAAATCATGGTAGCCACTATCGTTACTAATTTTAATCAAACAACTTTATTTTTATCTATTACATAGAAATGTAAAATAAATTTATTAACATGTTTTTCTGAACCCGGAACTATTAAACTTTAGAGAAAGGATTGCACGAAACGTTTTAACAGTAGGTCGACTCCTAGATGGTGTGGTAAAACTAAAGTCTCTGGAAATTACTGAGTCGCTGATGCGCCATCTGTTAAAAAATTTGACGAAGTAAAATTGCCAACTCAATAGCCAGACTGAGAGTTGTGATTTCTTTGTATGGGATTGGATATCTGTACGTGGTATTATATTATCTGTGGCACAGTAAAACAATACTGTACAAACTGGACATAACGCCTGAGGCATTTTCTACCAGTCAACCTTAGGATGGAACAGAGACAAAACATGGCAGGTGCAATAAAAGGGATAGATCAACGATAGTTACTTATCAAATGTTATTCCGTACTATTTTGGAATATAAATTGGAAATGTATTAGCCTAGAGAGCCCTGGCACCCATAAGACAAGTTCAATCTTAGCTTGGGTGCCAATGGAGATATTCCGTGATTAATGGAATTTTAAAAACAATAATGTCACTAGTATTAACCTTTTGCCTTCATATAAATTGGATAGTTGGAAACCAAGTTATATTTTAAAATAAAAAAAGAAAGATAACTCGAATAAGAATAAAATTCTAATACATGGATACATACATACATACATATATATAAACAGATTAAACTTTGTCAGGAGAAATAACGATAGATAGAGAAGAAAATGAATGCAGCAAATCAGCCCTGAGATGTTTTACTAACTTCTCACGAATATGTTCACGAGCCTTCACATTGAAAGATAATCGACTGGTTGCCATCCTGATGTTGAGAAAGAGCGCATTCCCAAGAAAGACCGCCTGGACAAAATAAGAAGGGTGAATAAAACAGAGAGTCTACCACTAAGAACATAAATAGAAATAAAAGCGTTAAGTAATTCCGTAATATCAATTGCATCCAAATCACTAAGTCATCATCAGCCAATTGCTATTCCCTGCTGAACGTAAGCTTCCGCCAAAGAGCGCCAACCATCCCGGACCTGAGCAGTCCGCATCCATCCACTACCAGCCACCTTATTCAAATCATCGATCCATCGTGCCGCAGGGCGTCCCACGCTACGTTTTCCCAAACGCGGCCTCCACTCTAGCACAAGTCTGCTCCATCGACCGTCTGTCCGTCTGCAGACTTGGCCGGCCCACTTCCACTGCAGCATGCTGATTCTACGTGCAATGTCGGTGACTTTAGTTCTCTAGCGAATGACTTCGTTGCGAATTCTATCCACCACAGAAACCCCGAGCATTCTCCATTGCACGCTGAGCAACCTTGAATTTGTGGATCAGACCTATTGTGAGTTTCTAGGTTTCGGCTTCGTACGTCATACCGGGAAGGACGAACTGGTTATAGACCCTGATCTTAAGGGATTGTGAGATCGATGACTCGAAGATATCGCGCAGATTCCCGAATGCCGCCCAGCCCAAGCGAATAAGCGAGTTGTGCCACCCCAGTTGTATAATTTGGCCTAGATATATATATTCCTGCACAACTTCGAGAGTAGCGCCATTTACGATTACATATCTCGGGGTGACATGGCCATTGTACATGACTTTGGTTTTGTCCAGATTCATCGCAAGACCTACCCGCCTTGAAGAATCGCTCAGGCTGTTCAGCATCACTTCGAGCTCCTGCAGAGATTCCGCCATGATGACAATGTCATCTGCAAATCGGAGGTGCGAGATGTACTGACCGTTTATATTTATGCCCCATCCTTTCCAATCAAGCGTCTTGAAAACGTCCTCCAAAGCGATCGTAAACAGCTTCGGAGAGATGACGTCTCCCTGTCATACACCTCGACGCAGTTGGATTGGTTTTAAGTTCTGTTCTTGTACTTGGACGGTCATTGTTGCGGCTCTATTAAGACATCTCATCCCTTTCAGCGCTCTTAAAATCTCATATATTTCTATATCATTTTCTCCATCACCCCATAGAAATATTAGTTTTGGAAAATAAAAAAGAAAGTTTGTCGTAGTAGGTAGTAATTTTGACTATTTTGACATATTTTGTAATGTACGTCTTGTTTGTGCAGAATAAACATTTTTTCTTTGTTTTTTATTTTTTCCACTGAAAAAGAGTCTAAACTGTGCGTGTGTGTTTATGCAATTCCATAAAATATTATGTCCCAAATATCACCATAGCTAAACCTATCGAAAACCGTAAAGTTCTCATCGATTTCGTCCACAAACGACATAGAGACATGATTTGTATACCGACGGATTTGGGGTAATGGCGCTACCATATTCCGGCCTCTGTCGCGTTACACACTTAATGGAATGTCTGCTATCCGTCATCTTGTTCACGTTTTTACCACCACAATATGCTAACTGGGAGTCTTTTTACCTTAACCTTACTTTTATGACTGGTAAAGTATGTGCGTGATTATTTTAAAAGTAATGTTTGCTGTTGTTTAGGTGAAATTATGCTTTGGCAATGATTCGGTGTTGTTAACGAAGAAGAACGAAAAAACTCGTGTGAAGTCTGCATTTGTTTTTGTTAATTGTACTTTAGGAGTAAGCAACGGAGTGACCGCAGTTTGAAATGAAGTATAATAATAGCTTTGACTGTCGTATTCAATTCAGCTTAGTTCTGTTTTTATGCTTGCCTCAAAAATTTAAGGATTCTTTAAAATAATGTTATGTTTTTAAATCCTACATACTTTAGTTCTTTTATCTTTGTTTCAATGGATTGCCGAGATAAATTACGTCTTATTGTGAAGACATTTGAGACATGCATACATCGTAGATTGAAGAAACAATGAGAACAATCTTTATTGATGCTAATTTCTCAAATAAGGGCACCTTCCTATGTATCTGACAACTCGATCGATGTATTTTAGCATCATATTAAACAATACAGTTATAAAATGTGAACAACATATGTGAATGAGTCGTAATTGAACTTCATTCCACTGTATATTACTGTATACGCGCCTTTTTAAGTTTATTAAAAGTGGTGTTTTTTTTTATTGGTATTGTCTGGTTCGCTTTTGATTTTGAGTATATTTTTGATTGTCGTTTGTTTCATTTTGACGATGTATTTCAATATTAATTTATTAGTCGTCATATTTATAAATTGTGTACAGTTTGGTGCGTTATCGAATATATGCGATGTTTCTCAGTCCCAAAGTATTGTCCAGATGAACACGATACGTTGCTTTCCCGAAAGGATCCAGTTTTTCGGTATGTTTTACTATACTTCAAGATAATGAATATTTAGCTAGCGTGAGCTTGGCGGACCAGAAGGTCGTATGCCTTGTCAAAGTCTTGAACTTACCACTTACCACTGACTTATTTTTTTTTTTTTTTTTATAAATGGCATCTCGCAGGTCAACCTATGAGGTTGTCGTCTGCTTAGACGGACTTGCCTGTGGATTCCCTAATAAATTAAGGCCTCCAGCCAGGACTTAAACTTAAATACTAACTAAAAACTAAGCGACTACACGCTAAGGGCACCCCCTGTGGGGTACGAACCTCGGCTTAGGGCGTCGCTGGAAGAGGGCAGCAAATGACTAGCTGGATCAGGAATGATATTATTTAGGGACGAATTTAAAGCTACAGGCTCAGCGGCGCGGGCTGGCTCGAGCAAGGGTCGGGAGGGGCGTAAATTTGGGCGTCGCGGCGGGCCTCGGCGGCGAGGACGGTAGGACGGCGATCGGGTTTTGGGCTTATGAAGCGTGCTGGTTGCCTTACTACTCTCCTGGAGGAGGGTAGTGGCGTCGTCGGGGGCGATTAAGGTATGCCTTGGTCGGCGAATACTACTAATACGGGAAGGAGTGTAGCGGGCGGCCGCTGAGATCAAGGGGTTGGGGTGTTTTATGCCACAGTCAAAGAAACGCTTCGATAAGCGTTTCATGAACTGGTTTATGGTAGGCATTTTAAGATCGATGTGGAGATTTATATTACGGACATAGAAGGGGGCACCCGTGACCTTTCTGAGGAAACGGTTCTGGAGGGTCTGCATCTTATGGAGATGACGTGGGTGAGCGTGCGCGAATACAACGCAGGCATAGGTCATGATGGGACGGATGACTGCGGTGTAGATGCGCAGCTTACATTTAAGTGACAGTTTGCAACGGGCTGTCAGAATAAAGTGGAGTCTACCAAGAGCGAAAGCGGCGCGCGCGCGAACAGCCTTAATGTGCTGTTTAAACGTTAAGTTTTGATCAAGGATCACGCCTAGGTATTTGGCTTGCTTCTCCCAAGGGATTGGCTTGCCGTACATAGTGATCGGGCTGGGAAGGGGGGGTGGGACTCGACGACGTCTCGAGAAGAGAACCGCCTGACTCTTATCGGGGTTGACCTCGATTCTCCATTTCCGGAACCAAGCGCCTAAGACGTTTGCGGAGGTTTGGAGAGTACGAGCTATAGCATTGGGACAATGACCGGTATAGTAAACGGCAGTGTCGTCGGCGAAGAGAGCCAACTGAGCCTTTTTACTCTGTGGGATATCGCTGGTGAACAGCGTGAAAACCAGAGGAGATATGACGGAACCCTGAGGGACACCGGCGCGAATAGGGTGAGGGGACGAGAGTGCACCCTCGATGCGATAGCGGAAGGTGTGATTCGACACAAAGTCTCGTAAGATGAGTACGAGACGATCTGGCACTCCTAGTTGGTAAAGCTTGTATAACAAGCCGTTGTGCCAGACTTTGTCGAAGGCTTTCGCTATGTCGAAGAATAGCACACCCGTCGTCGCGTTACGCTGCATACCGGCGCACAAGTGCTCTACGATACGGTGGACCTGGTGGATACTCGAGTGTTGTGGACGGAAACCAAACTGCTCGTTGGGAATGAGGCTCTTTGCTTCGGCGTAGTCTTTGAGACGCTTATAAATAAGCCTCTCGTAGATTTTGCCGAGAACGTTGAGTATGCTAATGGGACGGTAGCTGGAGGGCTCAGACTTTGGCTTGCCTGGCTTTGAGATACCGATGACTGTTGCTTCTTTCCACGCTTGTGGGAAGATGTTGTTGCTCAAGGCGCCATTGAAGATGGCGGTCATGAGCATTATTAGAGGGGCAGGTAGGAGTTTGTATACCTTGTTGGTAATACCGTCCGAACCGGGGGCTTTACGAGCTTGGAGCCCTTTTACGATGTCGTGCACTTCATCTGGAGTGACGGGAGGCAGAGGATCATCAGGGTCTTCAACGGGTGGAAGGGAGGCTCTCCGTTCGACTTCAGCGTCGACCTTGTTCAGGTGAGCTTGGTCTACTGGTTGAGAGCTGGGAGAACACTGGGACTCTAGGCTGTCAGCAAGGCATTCGGCCTTGTCGGGACTGTCGAACGCGACGCTCTTGTCGGGGCGGATGAGGGGAGGCATAGAGACCTCCTCGGAGGAGCGCAATTTCCTCTGAAGGTGCCAGAAGGCTCGAGTTCACTCAGCATCTTGTTCCAACCCTCTGAGCGTACCTCCCCTATGCGTTTCTTTACAGCACGCTGTAAATGGCGCATGTGGGCTTTGTTCGCGTCACAAGGGAAGGAGTCGTAGGCACGGATGGCCGCGTTCTTCTCGGTTATCAGGTCACGTACGTCAGTAGGTAGTTTCCAGCGATGGTCTTCCATCACCGGAACTTCCCGTGAACAATCCGTCAATACGGATTGTACGTGCTCTGTAAACGAGTCGATTGCGGCCGTCGTGTCGGCGATTGACACTAAGTGATCGGGGATGGTGTCTAAGTGAGGCGACGTGGTGGATTTCAGTCTTTCGCTTACTTTCCTCCAGTCGGTTATCGTCTGGGTCTGAGGGGGGCGGTTTGGGTCGATCGGGCCCGAGTAGGGTGCAAGATGCATGACTACAGGGCGGTGGTCAGAGTTTAGCTCGTGGAACGTCTCAATCGATTGCAAACGGAGGTTCACATTCTTGAGCAGCGCTACATCCAGAACATCGGGAAGGTGATTAGGATTACCTGGGAAGTGAGTCGGGCTCATTGGAGCGATGACGTCAAAGTTAAGGGATTCGCCTAACTTGGAAATGATCCGACCTCTGGTAGAAGTCGTGCTACTATTCCACGCCGGGTGTTTGGCATTAAGATCCCCCGCCAATATGACGGAGTCACTCATTCCGAAGAGGGCGGTGAAGTCCTTTTGGAGAGAGATGGGATCCTCCGGACCATTGTCTGGTGGAATATAAGCAGAGATGATGGTGATCGGTTGATGACCAGTCATGCCGAGCCGACAGATAGAGGTCTCCAGATGGGAGAAGAGAGAAGGTGGGTCGATAGGGATGCAATACAAAGATTTCCTAAAGTATATTAGTGTGCCACCCTTGTGGCATCGAGACCTGTCATTGCGAACTAGCTTATAGTTGGCAATATTCGGGTTTCGGTGATGCGGTTTTAAAAAGGTTTCCTGTATGAGGAGGATGTCAAGCTGATGGTCGCGGAGGAAAGCGGCGATCTCATCGCGTTGACCTGAAACGCCATTTGCGTTGAAGAAGCCTAATTTAAGGGATCGGGGTTTGTTACTGTTTACTCTCGTATTATCCATTGAGAATTAATATTTGAGTGAGTGTAGAACTTGCGCGATCTCGGGATACGCGCTGAGGATTTCCATAAGGCGGAGTGCGTTGCCGTTTGCAGCAACGATTTCTTCCGCCATTTTGTCCGCGGCGGTGGTGAAGAGAGCCGCGTATGTACTAAGTATAATTTAGGCGCTGTTTCGGCCCTGGGTTCCCTGAGGTTTCGCTGGAGAGGCCGTAGGGGCCGCGGGGGCTACCAAAGGCGCTGGGATGGCGGAAGCCATCAGCGCTGGAAGTTGAGCGGGTTGCGCCGGTTGCGCGGGGATAGAGGGCACCGAAGCTGCCTTCAGGTGATTTAGGTTAGCCCAGGGAGACGGCCTCAGCGCGGAAGGAGGCTTTCCCCAGGGGCTTTCCCTGTGCTGGCGGTCGCTCGCGCGTTTCGCGAGTTTGGGAGAGGAGGACTTCGGGGCCTTAGGACAGCCCCGGTAATTTGCCGGGTGTCCCGATTGGCCGCAGAGTACACAGCTGGGAGGCTCTAAACATAGTTCCCTATCTTTAGGGCGGGTACAGTCGGCGGTGCCATGCTCTCCTAGACACTTGACGCATCTAGGGGTGGCATAGCAGTTGGACTGCGAGTGACCATATAATTGGCAGCGATGACACTGTCCAATTAATTGAGCTCTGTAAGGCTTCTCTATTGAGATGCCTGAGAGCGAACACACCGACTTAACTTTAAAAATCGGGTGGTGACCGTCTGTGGGGTCACAGATGACCAGGACCATGTCGTAGACTAGGCCCTGTCTCGCTTTATGTAAGCGATGGACGGCGGAAACTGGTATGCCTTGTGAGACAAGGTCGCTCTTAATCTCCTCGGTGGAGATTTCCTGTGGAACGCGCCTAATAACGACGCGTGTAGGGGTTTCCTCCGGAAGGGAGTAAGTGTGAAAGGAGTAGTTCCTTTCACGTAGGGCGCGGGAGAGGTCCCTAAAGTCCGCAGACGTGGGGACCGTAACTTTGATCCCCTGGAGGGTGGATCGGGCGTTAGTATAGTTGATCTTGCGATCAACACACATTTTAGATATTTCAGTCCATTTGGACTTTTCCTGGACGTATATCGGGGGAGGGGGCTTCTGCTTCCTCGCGGTAGGAGCGGGTGGGCAAGCCATAGGGCTGGCGGGGCGACTGGCCCGCGGACTAGGGGCGGTTGTGGAGCTGGACGATAAGTCGTCCTGTTTTTTCTGGGCCTTGGTGACCGGGCCAGCGGGGGCGGAGGATTTAGCCGCCTTCCTCTTGCCTCCTTTAACAACGACTTGGAAGTCGTCGTCGCTGGAGGAGGAGGTGCGGGCTTCGTCCTCTGAGAGTGGGACTGACGTGTCCATGCTCTCCGGTTGAGTCGAGTTTGATACTGCGGTGCGCAGCTGCGTTGTCTCTGAAACAATGTCGGCCGGAACAATAGACGGCGTAACAATGGCGGCAGGTACAAAAGCGGGCGAGACAATAGGGGCCGCGGTATTTACTGCCGGGATAATGACGGGTGAGACAATAGGGGCCGGATTAGCGGCCGGGGTATTATCTACCGGAACAAAGGCGGGTGACACAATGGGGGCCGAGATAGTTGCCGGAACATTGTGGTGCGGAACAATGGGCGGAATGCCTTGTTCGCATGCAGGTGGCGATAGCGGGCTTTCGAGGGCGTCGCTGAAGTTCGCGAGTGCGCCCTGGGACGGAGTGGGGGTGGAGCGATGACATAGCTTGTCGCCATATCTCGCTAGGAAATCGGGGTCCTTAAAAAGGACCTCTCTGAAGAACGCCAAAATATAGGCGTCCTCCATGGTCGGAGGGGAAGCTAGATTAGGGAGGGAATGGTGGAAAATTATTCCCACGTAGACTAAACCCTATACCTATCTCCCCGGGTGGATGGGCCCGGGGATGTGTGACCCTCTCTGTCGGGTGTAGACAGAGAGGTGAGTACCTATTGGTGAGCCCTAAGCTTGTAACCCGTCGCCAATCTTAATGTGCGAACGGGGCCCTGACCAGTCTAGCGCGAAGGGTGTAGACACACCCTAAAGACACTAGGTGAGTGCTGAAAAGCAAAACTGTCACCAGAGCCGACTAGGAGATCCCCCAAGGCCGGTTATCTGGGACCCGTCCAAATAACTGCCTCGCCCTGAAGGGGTTCGGCGGGTGTGAATTGGGTCAACACCCCACTCGGCTTCGTTGACACCGTAAGGTTTCAACCGAGGACCACGAAACTGTGGTTTTACCCAGAAGGGGCCTAGTGAAGCTACTCACAAACGTCTATTAATGAAACAGGGATGCCTTGAAAAAGGCAGTTTTTTGAGTTATTAAAATCAAATCAATTTCTTGATTTGATTTTAAATCGGAGTAGTCGGGGCGACTACGATGACGTCACGTGGTAGCGACGAGTAGAAAACACGAAACACAACACTGGAGCGGGAGAGCGCACAAACACGTCCGTCCGCGGCGAGAGTCGAGCGTCGAGTCTAAAAAGAACCACTGACTTACCGAAAATGACATAACTTATATATTTACGCCTAGGCCCAGTGAGGAAACGCCAAATTTTACAGAATCGAAATGCTGATTTCAGCGATGGGGTCGCTGAAACAATAACCTACATTCCTAGCCTTAAATGTCCCACTTCTGGGCCAAGGCCTCACCCATATATTTCCATATAAGTAACCTTTTCTTGCTCCACCTCAAACCACTTTTCGGGAAACACGTGGCCTAGACACCTCTTCTTGTCGTCTAACTTCAGGCACATATTATATATTTATTTTACACCGCGGTTGTTATGCATGCGGATGACGTGGCCCGCCTCATTTGTGAATATCAGCCTTTTTGCATGATACCAACCCGGGCCACCCGGACCATCAGGCTTAACTGGGCAATAGCTTACGAATTGCCCAACGTCACAGAGACCGCCATTTTCTACCAACAGAAGAAATATAAACAGCATTTACAGATTAGAATCAAAAGGTGAGAGCTGTATGGAAAGCTGGAGACTATTTTAGACAAGTATGTGTGTCAGGATATAAAACAATATACTTTGTGATAGGGGCTTTACTTAGCAACATTCGAAGTTCCAAGCTTAGGCATCTGTACCGTTGACTTCCATATGCGACGGTTTCCTAGAAGAGCGCTTACCGTTCCCATAGGGTACGCAATTTACCGGTGAATGACGTCATTAAAACGTTATTGATGATAGTAATGTTAGCGTGGTTTTCTAGAGGCAATAGCTACATTTGCCCTTGTACTGTACGGACTATGTATGTGTGTGTATAGTACGGACTATGTCACGCGAAACGGGGTCCATACTTAGAAGAGTGAGCTCACACATTATTATATAGCGTTTCCATATGACAATCGAGCCACTGCGTCATAATGTGGCAGAGGTGTCAAAACGAAACAAACGAGACCATCTTTTGGGCGTATTCAACAGTTTAAATCTATGTCGCTCTATGTGCGGTCACCGTTTTTCAAGGAAAACGTAGCTTTAACGGGCTCTAAAGTAATATTTCAATAGGCAAATACTACACTAACCTGTAAGAGTACCCAGTCAGTTTCGACAATGGTTATTTGCGTTAGCATCGTTGATTTGATTAAAACAATTTTAAGTAACTTTCTTGATGCGAAGCTGAATTTTTGTTCATTTATATTGGAAAGCGCTTAACCGCCTAACGTTTTCCAACTGTTCGAGTTTTCATGGAGGTTTATTTTCTTTTCAATAATATTTACTTTGACGGACCTATTTTTAATGTAAACTCATTTATATGTTTCAGTATGGGCTACAGCGGCAGAGAATGTATCTTGAAGACCCTATGCGAGACTACTCAAAGACTTATACCACACGAAGAGAACGTCGTTGAAGAGATGTTCAGAACTTTGTTTGTTTAGCTAAGTAACTATTGTATGATATTTGCAGCATTGTGTCAATTATAAATATATCTAAGAACTTTCTACTTCTTTAAGAACAAACTATAAAATAGACTGCTTCATCGTCGACTACGGTAGCTGGCTCGAAACATGGGTCCTAGCTACCTTCTTTGACAACTTGATTATTTTAAGCTTGTTGTTTCCCACTGCAAGACAAATACCTTCTCGATTGTTTTGTTCTCTTTTATTATACTTGCCTACCTTTCATAGTTTATTGTCTGATCTAAGATGGGATAATTAGTTCAACGGCTGAACAATACCCCTTGAAAATGCCCTATGATGATAATAATGATCTTTTTAAATGTATAAAATAAAGATAACAAATAAACAAAATAATAATCCATTTATTTTGGGGCGACACAGGACCATAGACTAATACCTTAACCCAAACATACATCTTTATCATAAACCAAACTTGTGTTAATAAATAAGACTTAAAACTATGTTAGTAGCACTTCACTTTGCATTAGCTTGACTTTGTGCTGTCTTGTGGTACTTGTCCGCGGAAGCGACGGAACCTCACATCCTGCGGCCGAAAGTCTTCTTCCTAGACGAGGTGCTGATACCAATACGGCACTCGCACCGCGAACGCCTTAAAGTCGACGTTGCGGCGTGACTCCAGCTTCTGTACCCTCGGCGTCTTCTGGCGCACGTACTCCATAATGTCCTCCGCCTTAGTGGTGTAGTGCAGGTGGAAGATTTACACCGGAGAATTCAGCTTTGTGGCTCGCAGGCTTACTTCGAGCCCCTTAGGAGCGTTGCCGCGTTGGTAGTTGTTAGTTTACCTACCAGCAGGCACTACCTCCTCCGCACCGTCACGAAGCCCTGATCATTATCAGCCCTATTCGGCGCTTTTTCTGGCTTATGGTCGATTTGCCACAGCCAAGTCGTAGCTCATAAGCACTATTAGTCCGGATCTTACACCGACATCCGCGATGCCGTCTGCCTACAGATGTGACACCAAAAAACCAAACTCGTATTTCTTTCACAGGATGCCACCAACAAAAGTACTTCCGACAGAACCGCTAGAACATGCCATCTACGACGCAGCACATCGCCTGGGCCGTCTCGTTGACGTGCGACAGATTCAGATGCTCAAACTCAATGGTGGACTTAATCAAAGGCTATTATAACGCGCCGGCGCCGAACGTTGATGTTGGTCCTTGGGCGTTATTTAGCAGTAATTATGATTTATTGAAATTTTGTTTAAAAATACAGTTTAATATTAGGTACTTTTAACTGACACTTACAAACGTAGTTTTACAAAAATAATCATCCACCTACCCCCAAAATCCCCCTCCTCAAATTCCCTCTGCCTAAATCTTCGGGGAATACAGGCAAGATGTTTTGTGTGTTATTAATTTAAAAGGACAATGCCAGAAACTCTATAGAACTTTGCCCCACTCAAATCAAAAAGTCATTTACAAGCCTGCAAAATGCAGCATCTTAAAGCTTATTTATTACTGTTAACTAAACATTTGTCCAAATGCCTGTAGAACTTGCGGTTTCTGTTAAAATCTTAAAACAATAATGACATTGATTATAGGTTAGGTGCAGTTTATAATTGTTAAAAGCGATTTAAACATCTAGATTACGCATTATCGTAATTATTATAATCGTAATATGAGTTATTGTTTTACAGGTATTTAATACTTTTTTTTTTGTTGTGTATCATGCGCAATAGGAAATTCTGGGGTTGAATTCAATTCCTTTTATCATTGATTTGTAATCGGCAAGTTCTACTGTAAAATAATGTATTATGAAAAGGTCCTTTAATCATTACAATTATTTACATTAATTGACATTTCCTGTAAATAGCTGGGGCAGGATCTGGCATTGTCATTTAACATAATGTACTACAATGGTCCTGGGTGCTATTCCCAGGTCGGGCGAAGTGTTATTGGGTTTTTCTATCTAGAATTTCTCAGTAGCAGCCCGGAGTCTGGATTTGTACCCGGTTGATGTTGACCCACATAACTGGCGAAATGTGGGTGGTGGGTGTGTTTAATAAAAGTATTAAATTACTCATTTTTTTTACTTTTTTCTAACCAATTAAATCCTTTTTACAGCTAAAATTTGATCCAAATTAAAACATATTTTGCACGATCCATCTCAAAATATTACCCGACAGTGGACTAAAAGAGATATGAAGGGTTAAAAGCCTTTACACGATGATAACTTTTGGGTATTATTGATTCCCAATTTTGATGAAACCCGCGTGTTAACGTAGGTACGGTCAAAATGAATCGACCTTCAATAAACCGGTTTGAAAGGTTTTCAGTGTGTTCCAGGGTTAATTAATCAACTTTTCATATTTTGACGGCTGTCTTGGCGGAATTGTTAAATCCATTTTTACCCCTGTTGTTTTTCGGTGTACGTGTATATATGAGAATGATGTTTTCAATGTAATTTATAAGGCTCAGCTAAGGCAGTTTCCATATATTTTTACGTATTTTCGACAAGAAAGCATGATTGTCAAAGTCAAAGTCAAAGCATTTATTTCAAATAGGCCCATAAAAAGGCACTTTTGAACGTCAAAATTTACATTAAAAATAAAACTGATTCTAGGCGCCACTTCCAAAAAGTAGTTTCGTATGGAGAAGAGACATTACTAATTAGTTCAGTATGTCATTCACTTCGTGTGGCCACAGTTAGTTTAGTAATAACATGAAAATCACTGAAACCGTTATTTTGACACAGTTTAACGGACACGCCGTCAGGCATTGCATTGCTATATCCATCTATGAAAGGTTGAACACGCCATTTAAAATTCTCTGAAAATGCTTCTAAAATCGAAATTTTTTGTTCTTTTGATACTGGCTTGTTGTTTTGCTGAATTGTGTGTTGCCAAAGCTGGTTCCAAGGTATTATCGAGACGAAAAAGATATGTTGCTTTCCCAGAAGGCTCCAGTTTTTCGGTGAGTTTATGTTTATTTTATTTTATGAGACTAGTTCTGAAGCAAGATTTATTTAAAGTGAGTTAAGTAGTGCACCAAAGTGAGCTATGTTTTGTATAGCAATGAAGAGATAGGCACAAAATGTAATGTGGGAAGTTAAATTCATAACGGAAGAAACCGTCAAGAAGAAGAAGAGAAAACCGGCAAAATTTGGCGGAATCTCGTATGTACTAGAGTAGCTCTTAGATTAGATGCAGAGCCTTAAAACGTATCATCCAGACACATAAAACTTGGTTGATTACGTACTTTTTGGAATGTTATCTCTGTTAAATTTAATGAGAGTTTTTTACGTCTTATCTACGATTTATGAGTGTCGTTTTTCCTTCACATATATTTCCATGGTGATGTTGGAATAAATTCATCGGGTCGATGTTCTTAGCCACAAGGAGTTAATTTAAGAGTCTCGTGATGCTCGCAGACGGCTTACTAACCCGAGATTGTTATTACTAAGGTGGCTAGCTTACTTTTGTGAGACATGTTCATTATTTCCACTGGAGCTCTATTTGATGGCAGTATGAGAGCTGAATAACTTAGTAAGATTATTTGCTATGCAGACGACTGTATGTCGCCATTTTACGACGCGTGCTGAACGCATTTATTTTGAGATTCTTTCTTACTATTTTTAGTAAGAAATTTAATTATTTTTAGTTATCATGAATGCATGAATATCAAAACACTTTAAAAGTAGATAATTCTGTTTCAATACAATTGTATTCATCTGGGATTTAAAAAAAAATGTCACGAAGTTATCACATGTCATTATTATGGCGAAGATAAAAGACGAATTAGGTTCTTAAATTTATAAAATCACTCTGAGAATATTCAGGTATGGCCTGTTTTACAATCACCAGATAAGTTCCTGTTAACTTTACGGACCGATTAAACCTCTGTTCCATTGTGTTAATGATCTAGTGGAAATAACATAAAAATAAAACTTATCGAGAATCTGAAACCGAATAGAACAGGGGGGCTGCCACCACCTCTTACAGCAATATTATTTTAATCTAAGTTAGTGTAGGAAAGAGATCCAATTATACGTCAAGATGGTGGTAGGCTACCTGTTCTATAGACCTCCAAAAAATAACTATTAGCATCATCTGTACATTTTAGTGTGCCGGCTGCATGACAGTAGGTGTGATTGGCCAGCCATCTCCGTCCTCAGCCCCTGGTACCTTCACCTGGGGAATGAACTGGGGCATAGCATACGAGCTGCCCAACGCCACAGAGACCGGCAAGTTTTACCGCAAACATAACAGACTACCGAAACCAATGGAACAGAGAAGGAGCAGACGAGAACTGTACGGAAAGTTAGAGAAGATTATGGAGAAGTAAGTTTTGATTATTATCATCATATAAGCCTGGAATCACCCACTGCTGCGTAAATTTTAATGGTTGTTTTCCCGCGGCAGAACGATTCGCCCTCAGTAGTACTATCGAATCGTGGAGTTAAAATAAAGAAATAAATGTACATCAAATAATTTAAAAAATCACCTCGAAAGCGTAAGAAAAAATCCGAATCCAATAGACGTAACGTAGGTTCTACTTGAAACGCACGTGACTCCGCGTGCTTCTGACAAAGTGAAGAGTGATTCGTAACTGTTCAGAGCAAAATAAGCTTTGTTTTTCACAACTTCGCTGCGGAGGAAAACAACCACGAAAATTAGAGCCTGTATATCCTATCCTTTCTGCCTTACTTCTTGGTTCCGTGCTGTTCCTCACATTGGTCTCTCCGCGACTTCGGTGATAGCGTCGACCCAACGTGCTTTTAAGTCCTAGGCCTAACCTCAGCCACTATTGAGTTTAGCCAGGTATCCTTCCCAACTCCACATTATACGTATCACCGCCATCTTTTTTAAAGGTTTTGAAGCTAAACATAATATCACTAAAGTAGAAGATTTTCTTTCTCATGACTTAAGAATGTGTTGTGAAATAAAAAAAACTGTTTCCCAACATCACTTTTATATTTAACTTTCACAATCTATAACTTGAACTTTCAAAGAGTTATCATGACGAATGCTAAGTAGATACAACCATTGCTCATATTGGAAGTCGCGCGGAGGCAATACGGTGGCCCGTAAAAACAGACCCCTCATTGCTAATGCGGGGTGACAGAGAAATTTGAGAGCGCGCACCCATGTGATTGGCTGCATCACCGCCGCTCCTCAGGTTATGATCGCCAATGGCTCTTTGTCTTTGTTTGCTTAGAACCCTCTCGTTCCTTGTGATCCAAGGGGTAATGAGTATCGGAGACTGATGTCCTATTGTTCTAGTTTCCAAACATCTCCTATGTCTTCCTTGAAAAGTATAATTACATCTTTAATACGTTCATTGTTCAGGTCTTGTTGACTCATTTATCAGCTATGAGGCTAAATGATTTGTTGTTTATTCCAGCATGGGTTACAATGGAAGGCAGTGTATCCTCAAGACGTTGTGTGAGACCACGCAAAGGCTTGTTCCCCATGGAGAGAACATGGTTGAAGAGATGTTCAGGACATTGTTTACGTAAGTACAGAGTTTTATATTGTTACGAATTCAGATTTTATCACCACACCTCATCTAGTTTTAATAAATATGATTGACGTGTAAAACTGTTTGTACAAACCTACTTACAGAAATAAAATCATTTATCATTTATGTTCACAATATTTACAGGTCAAACCAAAATCATTTTGGTTCTAAAAAGTTACTGACTGAAATTTAACTAAATGAATAATACTAATTTTACTCGGTCAGAAATATTGAACTTACCACCATTACGCCAAGCGAAAAGATGTTTCACGTCAAAAAGGAATCAGATTTTGTTATACAGTAATTGTAGGATATATCATCTGTTTATTTCACGATACCTACGGCCTATCTATTTACACTTCTATTCATGTTTCTTGAACTCTTTAGTTGTATTAATCAACTTGACACTTACGGCCAAAGCCAATAACCTAACGGCAGAACCAAATAACGTATCTATCTCCAATTTTGGCGTAAAGGAGATAGAAAAACCTTTAACGTCAAAATAAAGCCAAGTTATGCGTCCCTATATCATGTTGACAGCAATTTGTTTGACAAGGACAGATTAATTAGAGAATTATACTGACTATCATCACTAGAGATCTGTTTAAGGTTATTGGGTTAGGCAATTAGACTATACTGGTATCTACAGTTGAACCACAATAGATTTGAACTGTCTTCTGTAGCGTCTAAGCCCTTACCAACTTTGTCTTATACTATTTCCCTTTATTGATACTTACTTTATCTTTCCAGGTTACCAATGACGAAAATCCTTGCATCAGAACCAGTGGAGCATGCAACCTATGACGCTGCTCACCGCCTCGGCCATATGCTCTCGAATTGTGACCAGTTCACTTGCCCAATATCTCTTGTTGATTTAGTACAAGGGTATTATAATGCGCCGTCACCTAAGCTGGACACTGGTTTGAATCCTTGGGCTTTGTTTAGCAGTAGCTTCGGGTAGGAATAAATTATTCAAATAATGTGTTGTTTGTTTCGTTTATTTTATGTCTGGAAATCGAATGGGATCGCTACAGTCATAAAAAAATTGAAAATTATGTAACAAACCAAACTCGGTTGCTTTGTGTTTGTAGCGAACTCCAATTCAGCACCCTAATTGCGTAACACATTTTCGTTAACGATTACGACTAATCTGTTTGATTTTGACGGTTCAAGAACATTCATTGCGTTCTATATATTGTTGAGCAGATTTTTTATCGAACTTAAGAAGCAATGGATTAGCAATCTGTTTCAAAACGATTCAGATTCCGATTGATTGTGTATTACGCAATTAGGGTGCAGTTAGGAATAATAAGCCAATCAAAAAATATGTCAGTTTATCTGATTTATTAAAAGTAACTATGGGCAAATGTTGTCTTTAAAAAAAAAAATGCTGACATTTGACATCTGCCTGAATCTACCAATTCGCACTGGGCCAGCGTGGTGAATTACCTCCCTCTTACCGAGAGGAGGTCTGCCCAGCAGTGGGATAAAGTTATAGGCTGATTGTGGTTATGCAAATAGACACCATCCCCGATCACTTAGTGTCAGTCGCCGACACGACGGCCGCAATCGACTCGTTTACAGAGCACGTACAATCCGTATTGACGGATTGTTCACGGGAAGTTCCGGTGATGGAAGACCATCGCTGGAAACTACCTGCTGACGTACGTGACCTGATAACCGAGAAGAACGCGGCCATCCGTGCCTACGACTCCTTCCCTTGTGACGCGAACAAAGCCCACATGCGCCATTTACAGCGTGCTGTAAAGAAACGCATAGGGGAGGTTCGCTCCGAGGGCTGGAACAAGATGCTCAGCGAACTCGAGCCCACTCATCAAGCCTTCTGGCAATTACAGAGGAAATTGCGTTCCTCAGAAGAGGTCTCTATGCCTCCTCTCATCCGCCCCGACAATAGTGTCGCTTTCGACAGTCCCGATAAGGCTGAATGTCTTGCCGACAGCCTAGAGTCCCAATGTTCTCCCAGCTCCCAACCAGTAGACCAAGCTCACCTGAGCAAGGTCGACGCTGAAGTCGAACGAAGAGCCTCCCTCCCTCCCGTCGAAGACCCTGATGATCCTCTGCCTCCCGTCACTCCAGACGAAGTGCACGACATCATTAAAGGGCTCCACGCTCGTAAGGCCCCCGGTTCGGATGGTATTACCAATAAGGTATACAAACTCCTTCCTGCCCCGCTAATAATGCTTATGACCGCCATCTTCAATGGCGCCTTGAGCAACAACATCTTCCCACAATCATGGAAAGAAGCCACCGTCATCGGTATCCCAAAGCCAGGCAAGCCAAAGTCTGAGCCCTCCAGCTACCGCCCTATTAGCTTACTCAATGTCCTCGGCAAAATCTACGAGAGGCTTATTTATAAGCGTCTCAAAGACTACGCCGAAGCAAAGAGCCTCATACCCAACGAGCAGTTTGGATTCCGTAGCCAACACTCGGGCACCCAACAGGTCCACCGTATCGTAGAGCACTTATGCGCTGGTCTGCAGCGCAACGCGACGACGGGTGTGCTATTCTTCGACATAGCGAAAGCCTTCGACAAAGTCTGGCACAACGGCTTGATATACAAGCTCTACCAACTAGGAGTGCCAGATCGTCTCGTGCTCATCTTACGAGACTTTTTGTCGAACCGGACCTTTCGCTATCGCGTCGAGGGAGCACTCTCGTCCCCCCATCCTATTCGCGCCGGTGTCCCTCAGGGTTCCGTACTATCTCCTCTCGCCTTCACGCTGTTCACTAGCGATATCCCAAAAAGTAAAAAGGCTCAGTTGGCTCTCTTCGCCGACGACACTGCCGTTTACTATACCGGTCACTGTCCCAACGCTATAGCTCGTACTCTCCAAACCTCCGCAAACGTCTTAGGCGCTTGGTTCCGGAAATGGAGAATCGAGGTCAACCCCGATAAGAGTCAGGCGGTTCTCTTCTCGAGACGTCGTCGACTCCCTCCCCCACTTCCCAGCCCGATCACTATGTACGGCAAGCCAATCCCTTGGGAGAAGCAAGCCAAATACCTAGGCGTGATCCTCGATGAGAACCTTACCTTTAAGGCTCATATTAAGGCGGTTCGCGCGCGCGCCTCCTTCGCTCTTAGCAGGCTGCAATTCGTACTGACAGCCCGTAGTAAACTGTCCCTTAAATGCAAGCTCCGCATCTATACCGCAGTCATCCGTCCCATCATGACCTATGCCTGCGTTGTATTTGCGCACGCTCACCCACGTCATCTCCATAAGATGCAGACCCTCCAAAACCGTTTCCTCAGAAGGGTCACGGGTGCCCCCTTCTATGTCCGTAATATCGATCTTCACGTCGACCTCAAAATGCCAACCATAAAACAGTTCATGAAACGCATATCAAAGCGTTTCTTCGACTGCGGCATCAAACATTCTAACCCCCTGATTACAGCGGCCGCCCGCTACACTCCCTCTCGCATTAGCAGTATTCGCCGACCAAGGCATACCTTAATCGACCCCGACGACGCCACTACCCTCTTCCAGGAGAGTAGTAAGGCCACTAGCACGCTACAAAAGCCCAAAACCCGATCGCCGTCCTACCGCCCTCGCCGCCGAGGCCCGCCGCGACGCCCAAATCGACGCACCTCCCGACCCTTGCTCGAGCCAGCCCGCGCCGCTGAGCCTGTAGCTTTAAATTCGTCCCTAATTAATACCAATCCTGATCCAGCTAGTCATTTGCTGCCCTCTTCCAGCGACGCCCTAAGCCGAGGTTCGTACCCCACAGGGGGTGCCCTTAGCGTTGTCGCTTAGTTTTAGTTAGTATATAAGTTTAAGTCCTGGCTGGAGGCCTTAATTTATTAGGGAATCCACAGGCAAGTCCGTTTAAGCAGACGACAACCGCATAGGTTGACCTGCGAGATGCCAAACAAACAAATAATGGTTATGCAAATATCTAATCAATTTTCAAGGTCATTTAGTATTAAAAATAATGTAATTTACTTTGAGGACGAACCAAGTTATTAGAAATCAGAGTAATGGGAGGGTCTTTTGTAGTGTAATGTACTGTAGGAAGTAGGGTGTAAACATTGCGAATAAAACTCATGTATTTATTATTAACGCATAACATTTAATATTTATAGTTCATATTTATAATACATTTCAATGTTAGCAGTAAGAAGTCATGAGTGTATTCATAATGGTAATGGTAGTGCTTGATTTTTAATTAACATTACAAAATGGGACTTAAACAATTAACCTTACTACTTATATTAATAACTTTTTTTATTATGTATATTATTTCGCCTTAGCCTAACTTTGCATTCCACCTAGTTTTATAATAATTGCTTAAGAACTATTTATTACAATTATTGAATTACGGATTTCATAAATTATTGAGCTATTATGACTTAGAACGTACAATACGAATATTATTATATTTATATATTATAATATATGTATATTATAGCATAGTGCATAAATCTAAAACGTAGTAAGTGGCAATGATTTCGTGATACAAGTGACTGAACAGTTAAGGTGCGGTCACACTAACGCGGCTTGCGACCCGCGACATGGCGCGACACAAATCACACTTTAAGTACAAACAAAGCTGACTGTATGCGCGAAAATTGTGAACTTAACCTACAAATACATTTGAAAATTCTCCTTCGTCAATAGCTTTTTTGTTTAATTAATTTTCTAATCGTTCCATTTCTGGCACTACAGTCAGCTGTCACAGTAATTAACAAATCAAGGCGCACGTTCTCGAGATCTCCACGTCAGTTTAATCGCGCCTCTAGTTGACTATTTTCCTAACACTATTACTATTGAGGGCAAGATTCCCTTAGAAGTCTATTATTGTATGACGTAATATTATAGTACCTTATATATTAAAATAATTTAGGATTTTCCTCTCATGTAACTATCTATCATCTATATTTGTATCATTAGTGTGGTGTTCGTTTGCGTAATGCCATTTTCACTGGTCAGTTTGTTTTGTGGGAATTGTAGACAATGTTCTACATAAAGGAAAGGCAAAGCCTCAGCCATTGATAAGTTATTAGGTTTAATAATTGGTATAATTTTGTCGTGTAAATAATGCTATTTCAGAATGCTTCATTCGTGATCGTTCAGTCTTGTCAGAGATTTTAGACCTTCGCAGAGACAAACAAGTTTATTATTTACTTCTGCTAATTTTCTTCTCATGTTATTTTTATCAGATAACACTGAAAATGCTTTCTGTTGTAGTTACACGTACCTACACTAAAATATTTTTGAAGACTGACGAAGCGTCTAAATTTTGAACAATTTTAACCAAGATTGGGTAAGCTACATTCGATAGTAGTCTTCACTGATATTAGTACAAATCTATAAATATTATTGTTAGAGGTCTACTCTTATCTTCAATTCCCATACAACAACCACCGTTACTCGTGACGAGAAAGGTGAAAAAAAAATCAATAACAAACAATAAATTATCATAATTAAGAACTATTTGAGGACATTAATTACACCTATTAGTATTAAGACGAAAATTTTTCGAACATTCACTTAACCTACACGTCGTTGCGACACCAAATTAGTACAATGATCCGACAATATAAAATCTTTAACTTCACAAATGTCATATGAGTACGATTTAAAATTAAAGATATACACAATTTTTCCTTAAATACAAGTCCGTCGAGACATCGATAAAATTATTTCAACTAACTTAGGTTAGTTAACTAAGGTAACTAATTCTATTTGAAGCACACAAAAGGTATAGTTATGATACAAAAGTTTCTAACATTTTAGTGGCGTGTTACCGTGGTAAAGATTTTAATTTATACGTTGAGACATGCAACCGTGTCAGCTATACTTTTTTGAAACATCAAAGTCGAATTCCAAATATTTTATATTTACATAAACCTACATAGGCATTTATGAAATGCCACATGCTAGTTTGTAGTTTCCTATAGAAAATAGCCGGCAAGAAACTCCAAGGTTACTCTTTTAAACATAATTGGCTTTTACAATGTTTTAAAAAAAAACAGTTTTAATAGGTATGGGAGGACAGTGTAGTCCTGTCAGCAAGTAATCGGTCACACATCATAGTATGTCAACTCCCGGAAGCGCATTGCAGCGGCGAAACGTAAACTTGGCACAGTAATGCGTGCCGGGCCACAGCGCAGCGGCAAATTGTCTGCTACAGTATAAATGAACATTGAACATGTTTTAAAGTGCGACAACGTGCTGCATACACTGCTTGGCGATCCCCTGCGTGATATTGAGAACTGCTGCACTCTGCTATCACAGCGACCGTAATAAATGTATGGGAAATATTCGCACGGATTTTCGCGCCGCACTGCGACATTGTGAACCGGTATGATGTCCACTTACCTTTACTGGGTTAGGAGTGATGTAAAATTTGGATTAGGTGACTTTACTTTTGTCTATAGAGTCGTAACAGTGTCTTGTTTTTGTGGAATTTTACATATTTATATTTGTCGTTTGATACTTTTGGGTAAGAAGGAAAAATTATGAATAAGACAAATTTTATGAGATTCTTACTCGGATAATTTTAATGATACTACTTATCTTTTTGTTGCTTTGTTGGATTAAAATTATTTACTTCATGTGTAAAGTTCATACAGTCCTGCTAGCTATTAAATATTTTTATTATTTTATGTTCTGAGTGTTTTCTACTGTCAATTCTGTTTTCTAACCTTTCCCACGGTAAAAGCTTAAGACCAATAAGAACTAATAAAATAAGGCACACACAACTTAAAATACAATGTATTAGTTATTGCAAAGGAAACCGTGGACAGATGCTGATCATCACCAATGATGATAGATCCTTAAATGGTAGGAATTTATTGCAACTTGAAAAACAATAGAACCAAAACACGACGAGACAACTCAAGTAAACATCGTGTTTTAACTTATGGCAGTGCCCGCATTCAATGTATAGTGTAAGTTAATATTAATTTAGGTAGATATTCGTGCGTTGTGTCGTCGTGGTGTAGTGTGTCCATACCTTTTATCTTGGCAAAAACACGTGTTTGACAAACGTTTTCTCATTGCCTAGTTTATTTTCGTGTTCATTGATTAATATTTCGACATTTTGATGAAATTATCTAATAAGTAGTTTTCGGTGCTTCAGGAATCAAGAAGGGCTATTTTATTATACTTGATAATCAGCATCTCTAGACGGCTATATTAATTTTACATTCATTTGTTTCATAAGAAGGAAGTGTATATAATTGTGAATAGTGGTTTATTTATTTCTGTATTTACATCTAATCGTGTTGGAAGCTCAACGCAAATTTCGTGTGGTTTCATCTACCTATTAATTACACTTTTAATATCTATGTTTATCGTATCAGTAAACTATCAAGGTAATACAAAAAGTAAGAAATATAGAAAGAAAATAACAGCTTGAAGTAAGCTATTGAATTAGGCTGTGGCAGGATATGACTCACAAATAGCGAATAAGGCTGCCACTGTTCAAGAGTGGAGCATACAAGCATTGAAACTGTTCTTCTTATGTGGGTTGTATTTGGATCTCTGATCAATATAAAACGCCCCGCTTTACACACCATGCGAGTCACAACGTCGCGCGAGCCAAGTCCCCTGTCCCTCGCACTCTCCCCGCGCTCAACGCTCTCTTCGATGCTAACTCTGACGTGCTCGCGGCCGAACGGAAGACGATCATGTCAGTAGGTAAACCTGGAGATCTCTGAGATGAGTCTATGAACTTTATCTAATTTTCTTTAACTAATGTAATTGGCGGCAGTTTTATATAAAAAAATAGAATAAATAAGTAAATAAATACGTATCGCTGATGACCTTATCGAAAGACATTCACTACGTGATCTAGAAGAATAGTAGCAAAACAAAGATGGTCAGTGTCTCAGCTGGTGCAGAGAGCATTTAATTGTTTTGAGAATTACTAAGAAGAAATAAGAATTTTATTAGGTAGGTTTCATTTTAAATAGCTAATCGTAAGTCACATGAAGACACAGCCTTAGAGATTTGCTTGCAGTGGTCCAATCGTACGCTTTTCGAACATTCTCATGAATTCGAAATCTGTTTCGCCCAGTTTTCTGTGAATTTATGTTAGGATGTAGCAAAAAAGAAAAATCTCCTTGATTGGAATTATTTAAATAATGTGTTATTTCAATAAATTCAGAGAAGATTTGTTTTTAAGTAAGGGTTGTAGTTTTAGGGTGACGTCCACTAATAATTAATTAGCTTTTCTCTGAAACTCAATACTACACTATTGTAAGACTAATAAATTGTGTGCCCTATAACACATGTGAACAATTTTTACTTGGTTTATATCAAGTGATTTGGTTAACAACTGAACCACTGCAAACTCAGTAAAGTAATAATAGCGAGTAGTTTACACATTATATAACAAGTTTAGACAAAGAAAACTGAATTATTTATGAAGAATAAATATAAACGTATTAAGCAACAAATATAAGAGAAACACAACAATACCTTACGTCACTTTGGAAGACGTTCGATTAAACATGCAAATACGCCTAACTTACCAATATTTATAGATAAAGAGTATTATAAAATGTAAAGATTAAAACAAACGATCCCAAAAGCAAACGAAAGGTAACGTGCAATAAAGCATTTCCGAAAAGTGTCGTAGAAGAAATGACTATCGAAATTCTAGATTTCGTTGAACCTAATTATAAAGCGTTACGGATTATTACTGACTTCCTTCCAAAACATATTCAATTTACATTTGTAAGTCAAAGTAAATGCTTTATAATAAAATCTAACTAAAGTGTTGAAGACCTTATTGCTGTATCGACATTTACTGACAAAGCAAAAGTCGTAACACTAGGGCGTTCGTCCACTACCTCTACGTTAGCTCTAAAGGTAACGTGAAAGGAACGTAGAAAAATAACTTGTCAATTTTAAATATTATTTAAATTTCTATGTTGAGCTCCTATATTTACAAGTCAACACTTCGGTTAAGTTGATTCTTAAAATTATTGACAGCCATGTGATAGCTGACTATGAGTTCATAACTCTGTCACCCGATGTAGACAAACTTGTTGACAAAATATAGCTTAGCATTAAAGTGACAAACACGATATCCAAACATATCAATAAATCTATTCTAATCTCCTACGATCCTAAGAATAACACATATTTGGCACAATTCCAACCTTTTTCGTTAAAAATTCTAAAGTAACGAAACACAATGTTGACAATAAATAACAAATTTATCTGACATCGCGTTGCCAAGTTGACTCATTCGTCGACTAACTCTAAAAACACTGAGAAGCTAATCATTTATTTTAGTTAAATACAACCTTAACATTATTATGTTAGTTTATTTATATCTAATCTTATTAAAGAGTGATCTAGCATTGTGTTTATTGTTTTATTAACTATCTAGTGTCAATTATATGACAAAATCCTATACGTTCAGTTACCCGTTTATCACCCGAAATATTATAATAATTAACAGACGATTAATCTGTGACTAACAAAGACAACACATGAAACGAAAGGCAACGAAACAGGTCTTATAGACGAGGAGTAAGAAACTGAAATCGAGAGCATATATTAACGATGGTTGGTAATGCATTAACTTTGAAGAAGACTACAATTTAGGAATAATGCTTGGTAGATCTGATTTGGAAATTAATTGAGCAGCAAAAATGTTGACAGACTCTGATTATTGGATCAACACGTTTTTCAAGGCAATAACGGGTAAAGTTGATCATGCTCAAGGTTACCCAAACCACGAGCATGATCAACTTTACCTATACCATACCTAACATGATACCAGAACAAAATAATTGACATGGGAAAAGTAAATACAAGTGGGTTATAAGTGGAAAGTGTGCCACTATATTTCATGATATTGTTTGAACGGGTTACTTTATGGGGATCTTGCATGTAAAATTATATTCATCTTCACAGTCATGTTCGTTTATGTCGAAACTTGAAAAAATATATTTGAAATTGTATCGGATGTTCTAACCCAAATTTGGATTGTTTTTTCCCAAAGTGAAAGCTTGTTATATAAAAAAACTGTTTTTCCAATAGTTTAGTAATCTTAACAAATTTCTGGGCCGTCTTTTTACCATCTTATCGATGCTAACAAAATAACGTTGGTTTCGATTTTAAATAACATTAGCTGACCTGAACTTCCTACCGCCTCAGAATATTATTGCATTATTTTTCCCATCTTTTAATAGTTATTCTGGTATTCGGGGCGGAGACAAATCCAACAAATTAAAGATCATAACAATCGTTCCAGCCGTTCTTGAGTTATAAATGGGGTAAATAACCAGACTTTGTTTTATAAAAAGAAGGTTGATTTAATTTGAAATAGTTGTCATAGAGTCGTTAGTTTTGTAACACTATTTGTAGATAATTTACGAACACGACTGAGGCGTTTTGACGGATCAGACAGAATGACTTACCCAATTTGAGAAAGTCTGGTTCTATTATGTTTCGCTGAAAATGTCGTTTACATGTCATGATTTGAGCTTCATTCAATGGATGCTTTAATATAGCGTGTTTTTTTTTCTTCAAATGGAAATACTTATATTGAATTTTGCAAATCTTGAAAAATATTTCAATACAAAAATCAAAGTCCGTAAGGACTGACCATCCAAACGTAAAATTAAAATAACACCGCATACGTACTTGGCCATTAATCGTTGTATCGACATAGCTCATTAATTTCAATAGTGAACGACTGAAAATGTTGCAGTACACCAAGAGAAGTTCTATGATTATTTTATCCTTTGTCATTGCAATATAGAACCCGATTCAATCAAACTAAACTTAGCTCCATGGTTCACGTTCGAAGTAAGTATGTACAATGTTTTGCTTACATTCTAACACCCCAGACTGAACGTCACTCGATCCTAAACACATTACCCTATGATGTTATAGAAAATCTAACTATTATTAATTTGCAGTCATATAAAAATAACAACAGACCGTTTAATCTAGCAAATATCTAGAATAAAAGTTCGGATGCTTACGGAACAATGTGCCAAGCCTGTGGACTTAACTAATCATTATTGATAAATAGTTATTATAACACTAAATTGGTGTATTTCGGTGGTGCAATAGCACGATCCTACTTTTTATTAAACCACGTGAATGTTTCAATTAGAAAAATTAATATCATAGTTCTGAGGACGCGTTGCAATTCCATCCAATAATTCCTTTAGAGCCAGTTTGCATGTGGCTCAACGCTTTATCGTAAACTTCTGCTAATATTTAACATCTTTCAACCTTTAGCGAGCTGTCCACGTCGTCTATTACGTTAGACCGTTTTATAGTTTATTACGTATCATCTATGTCTAGACTAGCAGTTTTTCATGCGTTACCCTCGATACGAACAGCTATACACATTCAATAACACTTATAATTACGAAGACGAACCACACAAAACAATTTGTTTTTTTTAATTTTTATTTATGTTACATTATCCATCCCTGTTTTCCTAACTGCTCGCTGTGGATTTTATTCATCACTTATATCAGTTACTATGAATTTTATCTAAGTAATTACCTAATAAACATTATCATGATTTACTTTGACATATCAAATACGCGGCTCGAAGTTTTTTTTTAATTACTTTAGACTGCTACAAATATCCTACAGAATGGGTTCAAGTGAGGTTAGAACGTCTCATGCGTCCGGCAGAAATGATAAATAACTATCAAGGGAAAGTGAGTCATGACTTTAAGAACGAAAGGTAACATCTAATACGAGTCTAGTCTAGGTACAAATTAATATAAGGTTACCTAATTTACATGCTAAAGTCACAAACCTCAACAATGATTTATTATCTAATAGTGTTAGTGGTAAAGTGCCGATAAGTGAGTAAGACTTTACATTGGGTGAAAATTTGTGAGAAATATAAATCAGGAGACATTCGTGTACTAAATTTACCCTGTACTCTAGGTTTTATATTGAAAATACTGTTAATATTAACATTACGGAAGAAGTGTGTCCTCGCGCCCTCTCTCTTCCTTAGACAAGCGGGCGCGTCCAAACTTAAGCATTAAGAATGAGTATTGTTCAGTCATTACATTTTGGGCAAGCATTCGTTTTACTTATAAATACATCAGAATATATGAAGCGAATCCAAAAAGATACTTCTAACGGCAATGAAGTTAGCGCACACAGAAAAACAACATCATCGACTTGCAAACATTCTGTTCTATGAAGTCTCGCAGATGGTTTTGGCACTCCGTATTTAAAAATCGAATAAAATACCTAAGAATACGCGATCTTTATAAAAAATGTTTTAATATCTTTACAATTGGCAGTCAACTGTGTTACACAAATAAATCTAGTCATAGAATTATCACGATCGCGATGTGACTAACTAATTGGCAAAATGATAAGTGTTCTTACATACTGATGACTAGGCTTTTAACCTAAATGTATCTACAATCCCTTATGACAAACTACTAAAGGGAAATTATAACATTTCGTCAGTATCGATATTGTCCTTATGATTTTTACGCGAGTACGCAGTTTATCAAATATTATATAATGTATAATTCAAGTTTATTTCTTAATAATTTAGTACATAATCTACATAGTCCGGCTCTCATCGAGGACGTTTGCACGTAACTATTATTTTACATATCTGATCCTAATCGACGTTTGATTGAATATTACCACTTTACATTACTTACATGTTACGAATTTGAGCTCGATTTATTCGAAGTAAATCTTATAGTTAGTATTCTATTACATTTTTATGTCTGTTACCACCCCGAAAATGAATACGACTATCGCAAGAAATTAATACAAACACCTAAAGATAATCTGTACAATGTTTGTGCGCTCATATCAAATTATTATTCGAAAAAGAATCGTTCCGTTGAATAATTGTAAATGAATACGTTCCGCTTAAAGAATAAACGTTCAACACAGCGATTCTAATATAAAAATAGTTATGGCAGATCCGGCGTCAACACAAAACGGCCGTTGCTTGAGGTCGCTGCGACAATCGAACATCGACGGACAGTCTCGACATCGAGTTAATGATTCTATATAAAAAGACGGCTTAGGATACGCTAATGGCGTGTACACGTCCATGGGCGCACCGGGCGCTTGGCACCACACACAGCACAAAAACACGTAGTTCTCGCCTCGCAGTTCCCAACTGGGAGTCTTAAATAGATCATCCGTGCCACCACATGACGATCAGCTCCCAGAACGTCTTCGGCGGCGAGGGGCCGAAGACGTAAGACGAATTTCAGAGACCCGGGTCACCTTCCGAGCCCATCTTTAGTAGCTCCAACTTCTTCTTGGCGATCTTCGAATACAGAATGTCGATCGGCTTCGTGTTGTCGTAGAAGGTCGGTGCCCTAAAGATGATGAGCGCCGTCCCCAGCACGCAGGCTATAGTGAACAGGAACAGGAAGATTCTATCCAACACCATCGCTACATACTTCCAGTCATCCTCCACCTAGAAACAACATCATGCATAACGAGAGTACGTATCCAAACATGAGAAAAAAGTGTTAATGGAATACTTACACTTTCAAACTTATCCTTATTTTTGACATGCTGCGCAATAAACCTAGAACCTTCTATTGTCTTTTCCATCTCTCTCACGTAAGGTTTTTCTAGAGATGGGCTACCGTCGTCTAAGTCTAATCGGCACGGGGATCCAGGAGATGGGGAGAAAAGTTCATCGTCACCTCCAGGTGGAGGCGGCGGGGACGGAGGCATGCCTGGCAGTTCATACTCCTCACATCCCCATTCCTTGAACTTTCCATCCATGTCATCCGGGCCGAAGACATCCGTGAGTATCTGAAAATAAAACTTTCAATTTGAGAACATTAAAAGAAACAATGTCATTATGCCAATCAAAGGAATTGAGAGTAGTTTCAGTACAATAATGGGCGTCGGATGAAATTCCAGGAGATTAAAACGTCAGTGCGCGTTCCGCGAGGGCCAGTGTATCGACGCAGCTTAAGCGGCGCACACAATTAGGCCGGAGTGGAGGTTTCGGTTCGGGCCGTGCCTGCTGGCGTCGTATATATCGCGCGATCCGTCCGCAGCCACCAGGGGAACATAAATAACGGAGGCCGCGCGCGCTCGTTAAGCCCGCCCGGCGTTGAGTAATAAAGGAAAATCGAAATGGAATGAAATTGGGCTGGAAGCGATATTTTCGCGATACACACAGAGCACAATGGATTTAGAATGTCGTTGAAAGAAGCGTTTCCCAGAAGAGTCCCGCGGCTGAGGACAATTAAAACGGTTATTGTTGAGGGCGGCTTCGACTCCGCTGTAATAGCGTTCTGTTTGTATTGGATCCGTTCAGATGGAAAATGTTTTCAATGGAGGAAACTCAATGAGAAAACGCGCCGTGTTGTTTTTTCGTTCTGAAAGCGATTCCCTCTGAAGAACTGCATTTGTGAAAGCTTCTATTTTACAAATTTAATTAAAACGCTACGAGGCTTTGAGGTTTATTCCAGTCTTGGTGTAAGATAACCCGATGCCTTGATGGTTAATGATTTTTCAAGGGATGTGTTCCAGTTCAGTTCTTATGTGATGTTGGTGTTTTATTGAAGAATCAATATTTCTTACCTCGCTTGGTTTATCGTTATCGTCGTCGTCATCGGGTGGTTTCTCTGGCCTCTGTATACACAATATCTTGGGTAAAAAATCTATAAAGACTTTCCGCACCCACGGGGCCATGTGGTGGGTGACTGGCGACCTAAAATTTATGTTTAGCACCACGATAGTGACAACTACTGATAATGTAACTAGCATCATAGTGAATAACAAATATTTGCCTAACAAGGGGACCGTTAGCGATGTCGGAGGAATAATTTCGGCTAACAGCAAGAAAAACACGGTCAACGATAGAAGAATCGAAATACAGAGAGAGATTTTCTCTCCGGAATCTGAGGGTAGGTAGAATACTAGGACTGAGAGGAATGAAATCCCAACGCAAGGGATGATGAGATTGACCGTGTAGAAAAGGGTTTTTCTTCTGAGAGTGATGTTGAAGATGATGTCAGGGTACGGTTCTTCACAGCAGGAGTAGAATTTCTCGTTCCTCGTAGCTGGGACCCGCATTATGTCCCATTCGACTGAGATATAGTACTCCGACAGGTCGATACCCATTCCAATGCGATCAGAGTCTGGCGTCTGTTTCAAGTGCCTCAAGTCCACCTACAAAAGAAAACACGGTTAGAAAATAGTTCAACGCTTGAAATCTCAAGTATTGGCTGTCAATATAAATATTTCAAATATTCATATTAAAGCCCTTTTATTAGCCTCTATCTTTTAAATAAGGATATGCAAAACGCAATATCAGAATCCAATTATATAAACAAATAATTGTGAGTTAATAATACCATCCTTTTCAATACCAAAATAGAGACATCAAGAGCTCTTAAACAAGTGAGTCACAGTTTGAAACCCAAGCATAAAAAACACTCGAAGTAAGGCAATCCGTTATTAAGGAATCAAACCATTCACGCGAAGCTTTACAAATAGCTGTTATTGCTATCTCATACAACTATCTAAAGTAAGATAAGGATGGAGCACACCTGGATTCCCTCGTGAACCTTAACACGTCGATATAAGGCGTAGACGAAAGCCGAGTCTTTATTTATGTGAAAATAGATGACCACGGATTTATTAGGTTCCTTAGTGCGATAGATGAACGCGTCTGCTTTGAGCCTACAGTTACAGAGTCTTTGAAACACTCTATAGCTTCCCTGTTTTTATTCGAGTATGTATTTTTTTGGTATTAGAAGGCCAAAGTTTTCGCAATAGAGGTCCATAAATTTCTTGTCTACGTGACCCTGTTTGGAAAGAGGGATGTTCGTAAAGATATTATGATATACTGGGATAGCTAAGTTTATAGTTGTAGTGTATATATTCTGTGTATACCTATCTGTGTTTCTGGGAGCTACTCATATATTCATGGCAAAATAATCACTGTCCGATTTAATCTTTACATTAATGAGGCATACAGCAAAAATTATAATCTATGCTTTGACAAAGTATAAACCATACTTTAAAAACTACTACTGATGCTATATTTTGTATAACTTTATGCTCTACATTGCCAAGATAAACTATTCAGGCGTTGACATTCGGTTTTTTTTTGTCCGCTATTAACGTTAGCATAATAAATATGCTTGTAAATGCAGTTCCAATACAAGAGAAATCTTCGTTTAACAGAAGTTTCTACAAACTAAACTACAACACTTGATACTGCAGTTATTTGTTTGAAGTGCTTGGAGCTCAAAAAAATGCATTCGATCAATATATGGAGCGCACCCTGGACTGCTGTCCCATTATTTAAAAAAATAAATATGACCACTCCCAGCACTACACATTTATTTTATTTGCATTTTTTTAATCAAAATAAGTATGAATTTGTTCTGCATGAAGTATCCAAACCTAGCCCAAAAAGTTCACATGCTTCATGTTTGGTACACGACAAAATAATGAACTATTCTAATAATGTACTTTGTATGGCAACCAAAGTTTACAATTAAATGCTATTGTTTTAAAACTCTCAACTTTATGAAATTTAAATGTTAATTATTCAATAACCCTTAAGTAAATTACAAGTTGACTGAATGAAAAGTTGACTTAAATATTAGGAAATTATTATGATATTCTATCATTATCCGTTTGACTTAATTGAATCTTTTTGACATCTAATATTTGATCAATTTGCAATTTAAATATTTTACAAATTTATTTAATTCAATTTTATATCTAGCAAACTAACCAAAACCCTAAAAATGTATTTGTACGCCGGAAATGGCAGAATATTATGACTTTTAAAGACTATGTAACATCTCTGTAACAATATATTGACAAATAAATGGACTACTACCATAACTATTACGTTTGCGGGACAAACATGACCAGAGATCTTACAAGACAGTGAGATTTGGTAGGAGAAAGGGGAGGTCTTTGACCAGCTCTGGGGCATATTGTAGGATAGATAGCAAAAATTAATACCATATCAGAGAAGGAAGAAAATGAGCTTGTTTGAAACAGGTCGTTTTTACTGGCAAGCCTAGTAGACGTTTGATATGGTATATGAAAAGGCGTTTTAAAAGAAAGAGCCAATCACACACATCGTGTTCAGTACCTCAACCTCACGCTTCGCTTAATACTGTAAACCCACTCGCCTCTAAACTATCTCGCTCAGTTAACTCTTATGGCTCTTGAACCAAATTGCTCACTTTGGCACATTTTCAACATCCATCGCTGCATCCGTGTTTGAGGTATTTATCGGTGCAGTTAGTAATTTAGGAAGAGCCAAGTGCCAAGATAGGCTATTAGATACAGAAACCATAACATCTTTTTGTGAAGACATGGTTTTTCTGATGCAGCTGATGGAGAATTGAATAGAATAGAATAACGTTTATAGCAGCTTACTTACTAGTACTAGTAAGTACTACAAAATCATAATACCGGAAGCAAAAGGTTTAAGCGTCAGCATTGTGTTAAGGTCCGTTTTTAGCTTAAAGCCTTGACTCCCATTTACAACAACAACAAAATAACGGACAAGTGGAAGTTAAAATGGCGTGGAGAGGGTTCCGCAAGTTGAATATGTTAGATATGGATAGAGAGAAGATAATTTACAATGTATCGGTCTCTTCATAGGAGAGACTCAAAATCAGACAGCTGATAGTGAAGGTAAGAATTAAGTCAATACTTGATTTAACTGGAAGCTGATTATTTGCTTTACTCAAATAACAAACTTTGATCAACCTGCTTGCTTTCTTAGTATTAGTGATTACAGACCATCAAATTCGGTTCCTTAACATATTTCCTTTTGGTGTTGTTAATATTTTGTTAATTATAATTGAAAAGCCAAATACATGCCAAGAGGGTTCGTAAACCTACATGTCTCAATAATATCAAGACACATAAATATACAAATTTCGTGTTAGGATTCTCCATTACAATAAATAACAAATCTTCGACTCACCATGTAGCCATCGTAACTCCAAGATCCAAACTTCATGAAGCAGGTCTGCTCGTCAAAAGGGAAGTACTCCACGTCAATCTCACAGAAGGACTTGTAGATGGCGGGTGGTTTCCACACCACTTTGCCGTCGTGGTGCAGGATCGCTTTCGTCATGATTGTCACTTCGTAGTTACCGTCGGCGCTAGAAACAATATCATTGGGTTAGAATTTAGTATATTTAATGGGAATAAGGATAGAATTAATAATTTTGGGATTAATGTTACTACATAAAAACCAATGGTTGCCATCAGTAGGGATCGAGCAAGCTTGGTTATTGTTACAGGAAAGATGACAGCGGAAGAAAGTGGTTCTTTTTAATTTAGTTTTAGTGGTAGTAAATCAAATAACAGTTGCGTGCCTGCTTTTCATTATTCAATTGTTTGTTTAAAACGGCGAAAATATTCCAATCTTATCGGGAGGTATGATTATGTTCGAGTCGATTGGGGTTGAAACACTAGGGCCATGGGGTCCGAGTGCCAACTTGGTTTTTCGAGATATCTTCATGCGGTTGTTTTACTCTTTCTTCACGTGACCAGAAGGCTGTCCTATTTTTTTGCCAAAACATCAGCATTGTCATACAACGTGACAATACTGTCAGCCTTTTAGGCAATTTTCCTGTTGACAGTGGTGTGAACGTTTTTTTTGATACCCTATGTTTGTTTCCCTTCCTTTTTATGGTTTCGTACCCACAGGGTGCACACAGAACACTATTACTAAGTCTCCGCTGTCCGTCCGTCTGTCTGCCAGCGGGCGGTATCTCATGAACCGTAATAGGTAGACAGTTGAAGTTTTCACAGAGTGTGGATTTCTATTACGACTATAACAACAAAAAAAAAAGTGAAAATGAAGGGCGACAGAAGAAACGTGTTTTAATAAAATTATGTAGTGTTAAATATTGTATTCACACTTTGCCGGTTTTGTTATTATCATGTATACACTTATTATGTCGTTTGTTTATTTTTATGCTTGTTTTGCTACATTTTTAAATATTTTTATAAAACAACTTAAAAAAAACATTTAAAAATATAAAAAGTAGTGGTCCGCCGGTAGCGGGAGCAGGGTCCAAGCTACTGGTGGTTAGGGCTCCAGAGACAGGAACCTCCTCACAATGCGAGCCGTATCGAGGAGTACTGCCTTCTGAATCAGGCCCTTGATCCAACCGCCTAACGAAAGCCTCGAGAGATGTCGGTCGAGGCTTTTTGCCATCAGGCCATTGGCCGATACGACAATCGGCACAATGACAGCCGAACTCACATTCCACATGTCAACAACCTCGTGTGCTAAGTCGAGATATTTAATTTGTTTCTCTTTCTCAGCGTTCACGAGGTTCTCGTCATGTGGAATGGTAACATCGATAATCATTGGGCGGCGCGCTAATCGATCTATCACTACTATGTCAGGCTTGTTAGCGATAATAGTCCTGTCAGTAATGATAGACCGATCCCAGTACAACGTGACAAGATCATTTTCGAGAACTGGGTCGGGCACATACTTGTGATACGGTACCTCAGAATCCACAAGTTTATATTTCAAAGCAAGTTGCTGGTGAATAATCCTGGCTACTTGGTTATGCCTGTGCAAGTACTCGCCGTTAGCCAGATGAGAGCAACCAGAGATAATATGTCTGATGGACTCACCTGGACGGTGGCATGCCCGACACACGTCAACCGTCCCGTCCTTCATAATATGTCTCCGGTAGTTATTCGTCAAGATAACTTCGTCCATAATTGCACAGACGAAACCTTCAGTTTCCCCGAAAAGGTCACCAAAACGTAGCCAGGATACGGACGCTAGGAAATCTACACCAGGCTCATGAAGAGCCCGATAGAAGCGCCCGTGAAGCTAGCGGTAGTAAGTACTACAGGTTTGTGCCAGTTCTCTTTAGCCATGGAGAGCGGGGTAAGCCCCTTGTCCACTGCGACCACATCACGGTGCATACCCAATTCCTTTATTATTATCATTATTTCTGATACTACTGATACTGATTGTTATGTAAATTAATTGGTTGTTACAATTATAGTACATGTACCTTCTTTTTCCTTGCAGTGTACCTCATGAAATTAAAATATTCTATTCAATTCGACTGCGTCAAGCGTATATTTTGTACAAAATAATATTGTTTCTAAACCGTCTAAATTGTGAGTTGTGAAGAAAAATGTAGGTTAACCGTTTATGAGAGGAAAATTACTAGGTACGTCGCTTTTCAAGGTTAAAATTAAATCATTTTAAGCTTTTTACTTTGCGCAAGTTACGACTCAGTCTCAGTCAGTGTCAGGACGTTTACTTGACTCTGGCTGGTGAAACGCAAAAAAAAATACAATGTTCTTAATACTGCTAGTCATTCTTTTCTACGATATATTATATCCGATTTATGTGTTGATACGGATGAATAAATGCCCAATGCAGTCAACAAATCTACTCCATAAGTCAGGTCACTTATTTACGTGGTCGCTTGTACAGTGCTGTGTCAGGACATCAACTTGATCCTTGTACGTGTCAAACTAAAGGGGCTGATTTACAACCCCACAGTTAATTACACATCGAATATAATCTGATTGTCTGTCTTTACTACATTACAGTATGTTTCAGTCTGTACGTAATGGGATATTGTATCCTTTATATATATCGTTACGTATTTTATTGATTTGTTTCTCAGCAGATGTCTGTACCACCTTTACCCTTTTTCCTAAATCCTGATTAACTTTCAATTACATCATCATCACTCTTTTGTCCTTATCTGTAATAAATTATAATGTAGAAATCTAACGTGAAAAATTGACTTAAAATCCTCTCGATCAAATCGACTTCATAATGAAAACCGAAAATGTCTACCAATAAATCTACATCTATCAAAATCATCACCCGTCCTTTTGATACCGTGATTCGTAGTCGGTACAAAATTGACGTTGAAACCCCTAAAAGCTTTGTCGTAACCAACTTTTGCACATTCATGAAAATTGTCCCGTAAAATAAGTCGCCTTGTCTTCCATTAAGCTAACGCTGTACCATTAAAAATAAAGTTAACACTGAATATTCGTGGAGTGGGCTTTTAGGGGAAGTCACAGGTGCATTAAAATGTTACCTCTATTTGGTTAAATTTAAAAATATTACAGTCACGTCAACTGAGAGCTTCTAACAACCTTAATATATGAGTAGAGATAGTAGCATGTTATATTTTATTTGATATAAAGTTTGCCGCAATGAAGTAAGTCACAATGTTGGAAGAATATAAATATGGGTTCTAAAACTACTCATTAGTTGCTTGATTGAATAAATAATTGTATTAATCAGAAGACTAGTTTTTTTCGATATTGGTAACATTGCTGCAAACATTTATGTGACAAACAAGGCTAAAATAAGAACATTCGTTTTGGAACAACCATAGTTTTCGTTAAACCCTTTGGCGATAACAATTATTGTAAGTGGTTAAAACATATTGCTTGCATCTAATTAGAAAATCCTATTGGCACCTGGGGCAGGCGACCACGGCCAAGTCTTAACACTTATTTATAGATCCAAACGGAGGATTCAAAACCAAAACCATTTACAATAAACAACACTATAAAGTTTAACAGTTCCTGGTATCAAACTTAGATAATCCAAAATTAATCCATTAGCAAACTTGTGTCGAGTAGGAATTGAATCTAATTCGCGTAATTTGAATAATTATTATCAAACTTTGTCAAACACGACACGATTCCAGGAAATCTTTCAATTGACAACGGCATCAAGTTTGTGATATAATTAATAATATTTACTACGGACAATGTTATTGGATGTGTGATGTTATGTTGATAAAGAATGTATACATTATAAAAGCAAGTCTCCCCCATTCAGGAGTGAATCTGATGAAGAGATTAACAAAGTGGGTATTCGTGGAATAGGATTAATGTCAACTAAATTAAATTACAAATATAACATTAGCGAATGTTAGTACCATACAAAAGTGAATGTAATTGTATATCTAATAAGAATAACACGTAGAGATGCTGTTACTCCCAAACCCGTTGCTGTGATGCGACGAAATTTCCCAAAGTGAAGTGAAAAGCTGAAGAAAATAGATGAAATTAAGCAATCCACCACGACAGTCAATTTAGAAATTAGGGCAACCGTTCTGTAGTAGAATATTTGAACGGCAATGAGACGAGTGAAATGAGCAAAGTTGTAGAGTTATAGACGTCAACTGAAAGCACTATATTACTGGTGATGGATGAAATGTGAAATTTTCACCAGGTCAAATTATAATCGATAGGTTTCGAAAGAAGGAATTAGGAAGAAATTAAGAAAAAGTTAAGGAATTTTCAGAATATGATTTTATAAAAATAGTTATAAAATTCTATTTCAGTTATGGTTGGTAAAACAATGATTGCGGACTGGTAGGGTCTCAAGTAGTATTGAATGTCTGAATAAAAAGCGAGCTAATTTGTTCTTCACAATAGGTACAATCAATTTGTCTTCAGTAGCTCTTGGATTTGCGTGGGAGGCTACGCAGCTGATGTATTCTTTCGTTTACAATCCAATTTAGATGAAAAACAAAGCGACGGAAAGCGGAAAACATTCATTGAAAAGTATTTGGAATCTGTTTTTGTATAAAACAGGAACACCATTAAATTATAGATGTACTTCCATTCATTTAACTGTCTATTAGCTTTAAAGCTTTGCTTCAATTTCATTTCGAATACCGTTTCCTTTGATATCAATTGCGACTAAATTGCATCAAAGAGACTTCAATATCTAACGTTTGTTAATAATGAATGCTTACCGTGGCGTGTTTAGTTCGATACGCTACCTTGATGCTATTTAGATTAAAGCCCGTACTTATCGTGCCTTCCGCCTGGCCAACTTCGGGCGCACTCTCTGCTTCACCTAGATACCAACTACCCATTCAAATGTCAGCTTTATTTGAAAGAAGATAAGCTCTTAAATCCTGCGAAGTGTAGAGCTTACGTGGCGTTAATGCATATAAATGCGGTGAACTGCCACTGATAATGGTTAGCGTTGCAAGTATAACGATTTTTAAGGCGGTACCGCTTTGCGATTGGAGGGCGCCGGGATCGATTTGGTGTCTTGAGGGTCTGCCAAGTGTTGTTATTGATTGCGTGTGTGTTAAGTTTCGACGATTGCAGTTTTCAATTATGCTAAAAGAATCTCGATACTTCATCGCTCATTACCATTCGTATATTATATTTGTTCTAAATATTTGCGCATAGAAGTTTTTAATAATAATAATCAGACTATGTTGTGTGTGTGTGACTGCCTCACTGCAGGGCAAAGGCCTCCTTTTACTTTTCCACTCAACTCTGATCCTGAGCCAATATAGGATGGAAATAATCCGGCTTAAATGTGTTTAATAAAGTTTACAATATTTCCTATTTTTGTAGAGCCAGTTTTTCTTTTGTGCAGCTTCAGGACAAAAAGAAAGGATGAATAAACAAAGAGATATTATCATTAACAGCAAAATATACCCTTTCAGTGAAGCACGAGTTAAGATTAGTTACACACTTTTGTCTAAACATCTGGCTTTACCGAAGAGTCTCGTCAAGATGTCTTGATAATGCAAAGTAATGGGATTTTTGTCCGCGAACCGGAAATGAAGAGATAAGACCCTTATAAGAAGAGTTTATAACAAAAAAGAAGAAAGAAAACTTAACTTTCATTGGAAGGAATGGGGATAGTGTCACACTTGTGGACACAGGTTTGTTTCAAGTTACTTCTTAAATTGATTCCCCAGTAAATGGCTCCGGAGTGAGATTTATGTTTGTCGCTGGCATTTATAAAAACTAAAGTGTATTCGTTGTATTGTCATGTTGCAAGAAGAATAATGGATATCTTCGAAAAAATGTTTCTCAAGTTTCATTTTGTTACTTTGTCAGTTTAAACAGTCAATGCAAGACTTTGTTGAAAATTCCATTAATCTCAACAACTTTGACAAATAGTTTCAAATAAAAGTATTTGAAGTGTTTGAGTGATTTGGCAAATTATTAAATTTGGGAAACTTTAATGAGAATTGGGATGATGACAATTTATTTTGTTTATCTCAAAAAATTTGTTTCCAAATAGTGCAAAGAATATTACAAAAAGTGTAAAAGCTTAAAAAATTGCCAAGATAAAAACTTTTTAAAATAAGTGTTACACAAGTGACGTCGCGACTATGTAACTTCATACTATCGCCATACATTTTCCGTACCGCGCGACAAGGACGGGAATAATCCCCTCCAAAAACATTTAAAACGTGCTTTTTATTCATATTTACATCGATTTACCGGATTTTTTCGATAATCTCTCTTTTACTATGCCTTGTTTGAAAGTACATTAGTTTTAAGAACATTTTTAACATTAGTCATAATCCCTATTACTTTTCTGCTAATTATGTTCGTAACAATGAAATGTATTTGTTAATTGCTTAGAGGAAACCATTTTCATAAACCTTTAAGATTAATGGCGATACGATTATAACCCAAATTCAGATACCCATTTAAAATTTAACACAGTAAAGATAGAATTTTGATCCCGATTTCCATAATAATGACCATAAAAACACAAAAAAAATGCCGATCTTTATGATTGTGGAGTGTTCTCTCATAAAATTATATATTACCTCCATAAAACTTGGAATAGAATTAGAATGAAATATGTTATATATAGAACTCACTTATTGTACAATACGATATCGGGCAGCCATATGTGTTCAGAAGGTACATGCAAAGTCTCCACACCACCGTAGTCATCAGGGTTCCACTTCAATTTGTAGTCGTTCCATTCCTGCAACAAAATAAACCAATTTATTTACACTAATATTATAAAAAGGAAAGATTTGATTTTGTGTTTGTATTGAATAGGCTCCGAAACTACCGGACCGATTTGATAAATTATTTGTCCTGTAGAAGCCGAAATTATGTCTGATGAACAGGCTCCTTTTTTTCGAAATCCACGCTGACGAAGTCACGGGCGAAGTGCTAGTTTTAAATAAAAGAAACTCGTTTTATGGCATGTGTTGCTATGGTAGATGTGATCATTTTTGCCAACATATAAAGCTGTTTTTGTGACCGATTGAAAGACGACGATGCAGTCTAATCATTTAAAGAATGAAGCCACGGACAAAAGATAATTTAAAATTCAAAAATAAGAGCTTTCGTAAAACATGTATAAAACAGATCTTGTATTTTCGAAATTCTAGCCGACAAAGCCTTCGGGGTCTTAGTGTCACGTAGCTAGTTTTAAGATTACGCTTTCAAAGAATTTAGTCGACTTTCGTATTCCTTAACTTTATTAAACTGTCCTGCCACATAAATTGGGGCCGAAACTGACCAGACCAAAATGTCTATTAGCCTTTTTATCCTCTTAAGAAGTTTTTTCTCAAACTAAAGTCCGCTCGAAGACATTCCCGAAAGTATTTTGGTTGGAGGCGGCATAAAACAGTGTTGTTGACTGAGACCGGTTGCTGAAAGTCGGAAATTGCGGTGGCTTATTAGGTTCCGGTCGCGGGGAGGGTCTATTGAAATTCTGGTGATGTGGGCGAAAATCGACTTGGCCACTTCTCACTTAGTGTCCAGTCAAGCAAATAAGGATTTGTTTTTGAATTACTTGCTTTAATACAGTTTGATAAGACCATTATTTATATAATTTCTCTGCAACTCGAATTTAAACACTGGACGAAAGGCGTAATGAACTGAGGAGTCTTTATTAGCATCTTGAAACTAAAAACTAGTTTATCTTTTGTTTCCTCATTTATTTAGTTTCTCCCATATTCTTACCTTACAGACATCAACGAAAAACGTTTTACTAAATTGTGTACACATGACGTCTTAAAAGATTGCCTAAATGATTATGTCAGTAGTACCTCTGGGGCGTAATGAAATTTTCTTTTTGTGGGTTCTTATTATTTTATTAAGTAATGTTACTTAATAAAATAATAAGAACCTACAACCACTATTTTTATTAAGTAACTGAGTGAATACAGATCTGATTTCCCGAAGGAGGTTTATTTTGTGCTTTCGTTGGAGTTCCAGGGCTCCATGGAGGGCTTCATTTGTGAGCATTGAAGTATTTTGTGTCCCACGTCGGACGCCAATAACAACGATATTAGATTCTTCTGCTACAAATGCTGTATATGTACCCATATGAGTTAGAGCCTTAATTTTAACTTCTGGCTCGAGGACCACGTAGTAATAAAATAGGTGGACTTTACTGTTTCACTGCATTACCCATATTTCTGCTTTATTTGAAAATAAGAAAATGCAATGTTTCCGAGTCTTTAGGAATTTCTTTATTTAGGTAGATAGAAGATTTCATTACAATAGAATCCGTATGTCTTCGTGCAGATTAAATCTAATAGTAAACATATAAGTTGGTTGTTGTTTTAGCCGAGATTTTATTATCCCACAGTGACAGACGGAAGACCTTTTTTTGTTCTTTGGGGACTTTGTATTACTTAACAACTTGTCTATGATATTTTCTTTAAGTTAAATTGAATCAGGAGGGTATGACGTAAAAATGTAGGTATATTTAAAATAGGTATACAAGATGAAAATATTGTTTTGTTTAGAAGGGCGTATTCAGGTTCACATCTTCCTAAACCTTCAAGGAAACAGGCCTGATCAGTCTTAAACACAACGTTATGTGAATTAATTAATTCATGTATGTTCTTTTGAACGCGGAGTGAAATATAGACCTACTAAGACTAATTTATTGAATTCACGTAAAAATTAAAAGAAGTACAAACTCTATTCACGTACTGTCGAAGATAATTCTTTGCAAAAAAAAAGTTTCATGAGAAAAAAGTGCCTTCGGTACTAACTTACCAAAATACTAGAGAAGAACACGTGAAACCAATACTCATAATTCGCAACTTTTTGACAACACAAAACATCACGACACAACAAACAAACAAAACAAATTCCGGGATGTAAATAATTTATAGTACCCAAAATACTTGGCGACGGAACTTATAACCTCAAAAGTTTGGCACAGGGAATGGATCGTTCAGTACTATACGGAACCCCAATATTATTTTGGCGGGCTTTGTAGTCTATGTAAGACCGAATTACTGTTGGTAAAACTCAATTTAAATTTGTCTACACAGACTTCATTTGTTTGAAATTTGTCTTTGCGTATGTGTGGGTCGGTTTTGTGTGGCGCGATGTCAACGTGAAGATTATTACTTGAATTTTTTATATCAATTTGAATGGTGTAAGTCTTGAATGTTTGACATGTTTTTTCTGGTAATGATTCGTTAAAATAAAGTAGAAAAGAACACAACAACCAAGAGGTCACAACATTATCCAGGTTAAAAAAAAAATTGACAATAACGTCAACGTCTGCTCCGTGTTGATACAAAATTTATGCAAAAGCTATAATTTCAGTCACTCAGAGAATCAAAGAAGATGTGTACTCAAGTCAATAATACGTAAGGGAATTATACAGGCTTTCACGGTGCGACGCCCGTGACGTGGTATGGCGTCGTAACTGACAAATGTCTAGAACAATCAATGATGCATAATGTATTCCCTGTCAAGTGTGATATCGGTTTAGTAGGTCTAAGTTAACGGTTGCTTGCTTTTGGCTGATTTAGATTAAATTTTAGTCCATACACTGTAAATTTTGGAAATCTTAAGAATGACTTCCGCATTGATCGGCTCTGTCTAACTAGGTACTTATCTAGTTCCTGACAGCCTTTTTATCAAATGCGATCCTATGCATGAGGAATTGTGTGTTAGTATGTAAGTAATTGAGTTATTTTATTTTAAATGCGTGTCTGTGGTTTCAACACAACAGATTTTTTTTATTATTTGTTTGCTCTCGAGTAAAATGTTGCGAACTAACCATCTTATTATAACATCCTATTGTTATCAAACCTACATTTGCGAATAACAATGACTTGATTTGATGCTGAATTCTGATGTCTTCTTAATACTGAATGGAGTTAACATATTCAACGTGCTCAAAATGAGTTCAGGCTTCCGCCACTTTTACAGCTCCAATCCACAGCTGAATGTTTAATTGAATCTCATAATGGGATATGCGTGTGACTCAAGATTTTCGGTCGTTTCCGTGGCTATAATCTTTCACATGAAGCTGTGTTCCACATTTTCTACACCGTGTAATGTCTGTTTTAGTTCAAGTTCTCTTCATATTGTGAAAGTTGTTAAAAAGTTTCATCGCAGCAATTTGCATTCAAGAAGTGTTTTTATCGATATCTTTTCTGAGAAAGAAATTGTGGAAAATAAATATTTCATCTTTTCATCAAGTAACAATTACAGTAAAATAAGTGTTTTTTTTAAAGTTATATTTATAGTTATTAGTTATAGTTATATTTATTTATTACAATAATACACGATTAGTATCGTATGAACCAATTACTACAAAAATACTACAGCATTGCAAATATCGTGCAAATAATAATAGCTTATTATCAGGTCCATTTTAAGACCCGACTCTTCTCCATAGGAACCTACCAATTGCAACTGTCCACCTGGCTTCTGACGTCTCATATGTATCCACGTAGGTTTATGTGAAATAAATATTTTGATTTTGATCACAATCTTCTACGTTAGCTACGTTTACATTTCTACAAGTCTTTTCCACCGTGTCTACATATAATGCCGTTTTGATGAAAACGATCGAGTCATGATAAGGAAAATTCTTGCAAGAAATTTACAAATCCTTTTTTATCCTTTTTCTCATCTGCTTTACAGCTATTTCATTTGTTCTTGCTCACATTATTATTAAACAAACACTCTAAAAAATAATCAGTATAGATACACGCGTTGTTCTGTGTCGTATTATTATAGGACTGCCTATTTCTCAATTTGGAACAACCCTATTCAATGTTTACATAAAGGGTATGTTTGCTTGACGAGATTCAACCAAAATACAATAGGTTTTAATACGAATTAAAACGAAATTTAAATAACGCATATTATGGACGTACAGCTGTTAAGACTGTGAGAAAGCTTTTTCGAGTGAGCGAGTTCGGTAATGTCATTATTTCAGTTAGGAAATTATAGGGAACCGACCACATTATTATTTGTTTTGATGCATGAAAACAGAAACAGTCGTTCGTATTTCGTCAACAAATTTAATAAACCGGTCAATTACAAAAACCTTTGTAATATCTGACAGAAAAAATGAAGTCTAATATTAAAAATTCGGAGGTTTTAACACACCCTCGGGGCGAGCAAATTGTCAAGAGTTTCAATTGACCGCACCCGCCATTTCTTGGTGGCCAGAGTTTTTTCATCGGATCTTTTGGGCCACTTTTGTAATGGGAGGTGGGAATCTGCAGTTTATTTTCGAGGTTTGCCTCAATGTTGTTTGTAAATGTCGCGCGTGATCATTTTTTTTATATTTAGGTGGTGGCGAAATTGCTGCTGAACAGGTTTTATATTGAAGATTAGAATGAATTGGAAGATACACGCACGTTTCCAATTACATTATACGATAAACTGTTGAATTTCATATAATTTTGACTAATAATGTGCATAGTTTAAAACATAACGAACCAACGCGAAGACCGAGATGTGTTAATTGACGAAAATTTCCAAAAAAAACAAACACAACAGACACAGAATGGGCGTAATGAAAAAGTTCACGAAAAGTGTTGTTTTGCTGTTTACGCAAACGATTCGAACGATTAATAACGAAGTAATGAAATAACTTCCAATGCAAATAAGCCAAAATATCATTAACAAAGCGAAGAACAAACGATAATACGAGAGATTGTTGCAAAACAAAAATGTCGGAAAGTTGTTAGTGGGCCCTCACGGGCAACTCAGCAAGAATCCGACACAAGTATGCGTTTGGATGCGATGTTCTTAAAATGTTAGATAATAAATTTTAACGAGAACTTGATATAATCGGGAATTTCGTTCGGGAAATTTTGGCAAGCCTTCAAAGGCTACGCTCTGTTTAAGGAAATTTAAAATTTCCTCATTTCCATTTAATCGTATATTTCTGGACTTTGCAATAAAAATGAGCTGCAATTTTTGTAAATCTTTTCAAAATGTTTATTATTTTTGGCATCAAAATTATTTTCTACTAGCTTCTGCCCGCAAATCCGTTCGCGTGGAAGTCGTAAGACACCAGAATATACTAAAATAACAGCCACGGTTTTATAAAACTTCCCGCTATACTACGTTTGTAGTTTTGGTCTCAGCAGCCAGAACATGAAGTGAGTCAGGACTATTGATGCGGGAGCAAGCTACGTACTGTTGTCTGTGTGAGAAGCAGCTAGCCCTTTTTTTTTTTTTTTTTTTGGGTGGGAAATCATCAAATGACTTCTCCCGCTCAGCGTGGAGCGGGAGGGCGTGTCAGACTTTTACTGACTAAAACCCACCCGTGTTCCTTCAGTTGCCTGTGCCAGGGCCACGGTTTTCTCTGTAGAATAAACCGCGACCCTGAGGCGTCGGCCCTATCGGACCCCGTCACTTTGTGCTGACATCTCTTTGAGGCGCGCGTGGAACACAACGCGCCGTCGACCCGGGCCTGGTCCTTACCGGACGGCGAGCTACCCATTGCTCGCCGTCCGCAAGCCCGCGCCTACGGTGGCCGGGAATCTGCAGGCGACTCCCGACGCCCAGGGCGACTCCTGCGGCGGCTAGTGGGGGCGTGAGGGCGCAAGGCTCTCTCCCTCACCCGCTCCGCCTCCTCCTTCGCAAGCATTACTGCTTCGCAGAAGGAGGTGACGGCTTGCCATTCCCTCTCGCTCCGTACCATGGCCTGGACCAGGGCCGGACGCGAGAGATCGCCGCCGCCAATCGCCTCCGCGAGGACACTGCGGTGCTCCGCCCAAGCTGGGCATACCTCCACCGTATGCTCCACCGTGTCCTCCGGGCGACCCACACAATGGGGCACCACCCGGGCGTTGCGTCCCGCCTTATGCGAAACAGGAACCTCCCGAAACAACCGAGTCCGGTGAGGACCTGTGTCAGGCGGAAGGTGTGGACGCCGTGGCGCCTCTCCAACCACTCCTCAAAGAGGGAACTTACCGCCGCTATTGTGGCGTGCCCAGCACTGGGTTGCGACAATCGCACCCTCCATGACGCCATGAGATCCCGCCGGAGCTCTGTCCGCTGTACCGTGATTTCTCGCGGCAGCGGAGTTACACCCCGGCGTTTTGCCTCCAGATCCCATGGCGGCAATCCGGCAAGGAGGCTCGCCGCCTCGCAGGAGACTGTGCGGTATCCCCGGACCCGCCGGATGGGCATGACCCTTTGGGACGCGTTCAACCGACGGGCTGGTCGGCGCCTCAAAGACCGCGCCCACCCTGGTGCCCCGTAAAGGGCCATGGACCGCTCGACTCCCACGTAGAACCTCCGGCAGGAGGCGTTTGGAGCCCCTAGATTGGGCAGGAGCCGCTTCAAGGCAGCCCCAGCCCGCTCCAATCTGGGAGCCAAACGTCGGAAATGCTCCACGAAGTTCCATCGGCTGTCGAGGACGAGTCCCAGGTACTTCATCGTCGACTCGACGCCGATGTGAACCCCTCCCGCCAAGAAAAGCCTCCTAAGACCGTATTCTTGTGGCGACAACGAATAAGGTGCATTCCCTGACTACCACATCTCAAAATAAAATTTTGACTGCTTAGCTCTATAAAGGTATAGCGTGATTATAATTATAGTACTAGAAATCGGGACCTATTAGTTCAACAGGTTCAGGTTTCAGACTGGCTAGAGTAGGCTCATATTTCATAGGGTACTGTTTAAAATGTTACTAACAAAATACCTCCCCACATACTTCAACTGAATGAGACGAAATTCAAATCCTTTGTAAAACGCACACTATGCAGGCAGGCATATTATAAGTTAGAGGATTACATCGGTGATAAAAAAAGCCTGGCTCAATGCTGGTCCTGCACGACAGCACAACTAATTAGTCAAAATAAAATTAAAAAATATGTAAGGCTGAATAAAATCATTAAAAAAATGTAATAAATTCAAGAAACATCAAAAATATAATTGCAAAAATATTTTATTGAGGAAAGAACGTATGACTCTTATCAATAAATTAAAGAACTATCAAATTAAATTAGAAGATAGTATAAATATTTATAAATAAGACACTCAACGCTTACAGTCAGTAATTCAAGTTCTAGATGACTCACTAAAGTCCCTTTATAATAAATATGTATGCTCTCGTCACCAAATTAAGGAACACATCCTTGCTACAAACGAGTTAGCAGACAGAGTTGACCTGCTGACTCTCAGCAACACTCAGTGTACTTGTCAGAGGGGATCCAACATTGATGCCCACGAACCTGAGGCAATGGTAGTCCCGTCCCAAGTGGTGAGTGCTCTGGACTGTGACCCCAACCAAGATATACCTGATATGGCGCATGAATTATCTCAAGTGGTACAGGCAGTAGCTAGTAGTGCTTCCTCTTGTAGTCAAGTTTGTTATCAGTCACTTATGTTTTCAGATAGTATAGGAAGAGGTTTAGGGAAATTAGTTAGTAACAACCTGAGTATTTCTACTCAAAACTATTGTTTACCAGGGACATCATTTAAATAAATAATAAATTCAATTACAAGAACCCAATGTGATAATAATACTAACATTACTGTATTTGTAGGTAATAGTTCTCAGGTCAGAAAAGAAGATATCACTGACAGTGTTACTGAGATTTTAAAGCTAAATTGTAATAAAATTATTTTGTGTGCTTTCCCATATTTTGATAGGTTATCAAAAGGAAAAAACAATTATATACAAATGCTTAATAAGCATATTCAGTTCTTGGTAAGTCACTACAGTGACAAACTTATATTTTTTGACACCAACATTTTTGTTGAAAAGTTAAAATCGACAAAGAATACAGTGTATCTGCCCATTAGGTTTAGACATAAAATAGCGAGGCTATTAGCTAATATTATAAACTCAGACATAAATGTATGTCGAAGTCTAATTATATTATTAACCCAAATATTAGTAGTAATTCTAATGTACAGGTGGTCACCTCAAGTAACTGTAGCACTAATGCTATAACTGTTTACAATCATTGTACGAAGGAGGATCCATGTGTCACTATGGCAAATTCTTGTCCAAATGTGGGGCCCACAAGTAGTAGGATCTCATTGCCTGGTGATAGCATGGGAGTCTTGGAGCTCATTCTGGATGTTACTTTAAACTAGATAGTAAGACAACAGAAGATACCAGTAACAATACAGTTATACCTACCAACAACAAGGTGTCTTTTTGCTCGCAATTAGTTAAGTGCAAAAAAGGTACTAAAGAGAATTCCTTGACAATATTTCATCAAAATATTCAAGGTGTTTCTTCGAAACAGTTAGAAATAGAACTATTTTTAGAAAATACCATGTTTGAAATTATTTGTTTAACTGAACATTGGTTGAAAGATGATTAAATGCTAACTAATTATGAAAATTATAATGTGGGCAGTTGTTTTAACCGAAAATCTATGCTGCGTGGGGGTTCACTAATCTTAGTTAAAAAGTCTATTTAATCTAAGACTCGTAAAGATATAGTTGATCTTTCGGTTGAACATAGCATTGAACTGTCCTGTGTTGAGCTAGATAAGCATGTTATAGTGTGCGTTTACAGACCCCCAAATTATCAAAACTACTCCGTATTTGAGTCAGTAATGGAAGATGTTCTAGCAAAACTGGCAACTGGTAAAAAATCGCTAATTGTCTGTGGTGACTTCAATATTAATTTCTTAGAGAATAGTTCAAATAGCAGTCGATTATTAAGTCTCTTTAAATCATTCAATTTGTCAAATGTGTTTTCAGAACCCACCCGCATAACTACAAATTCTGCTACATGCATTGATAATATTTTTTGTTGCTGCGACTACTTACATTAAGCCGTTGTAAATTATCTCCCTTCTGATCACAGTGGTCAAACCGTTGCTTTCAAGTCAAACACACCTTTACAAAAAATTCAGATACAATCTAGACAAAAAACGCCCAGCAATCTAAATAGATTTAATAATAACTTAATTTGTAAGTTAAGTATACCGGGCCATATTAGAAACAACGTAAACGAATTATATGAGGATTTTTTTTCGGTAGTGAGTTCAATAATACTTTAAAGAAAAAAACAAAAACAATTTGCCCCAATTTTTTGTTTAGTGACTGGGCAACTAAGGGTATTAGGAAAAGTAGGGGAAAAATTGTTTGAGTTGTATGGCCTTAAGCCTTATATTAACTCTGAAACGTTTAATAAATACGTTGCTAATTACTCTAAAACTTTTAAAAAGACCTGCAAGGTAGCTAAAGCCTTGTTCACAGCAACAAGATCAAAACAGCCGATATTAAAATAAAAGACGGTTTGGAAAATTATCAATGACGAAACCAACAGGAATAAAAGACACAATAATGATTTCACACTTCAGACTTCAAGTGGTCTCGTAAGCACTAACAAAGAAGTTGCTCAAGAATTTGTTAATTTCTTTACCAGTATCCCACTTAAAACGACTGAAACCTTAAACTCCTCGCCCCTGCATTCTATTGACTTATTAAAAGCAAATACTTCATCTTGCCAGATTTAATTTAAATTCAATCATATAAACCCCATAATAGTAGTGAAAGCTTTCAAGCAAATCAAGATCAAACTAACAGAAGATCTATGGGGAATGTCTGTTAAAGTCTGTACCTCCATTATTGAGACTATAGCGCCATACTTGGCTTTAATATTTAATTTGTGTGTGGATCAAGGAGTATTCCCGGATCTAATGAAATACAGTAAGGTAATACCACTTTTCAAATCCGGGGACAGTAAAGATACCAATAATTATAGACCCGTATCCGTGTTGCCGGTTTTCAGCAAGGTGTTTGAAAAGGTAATGCTGAAACAAATGTTAAATCATTTCGACACCAATATTAACTTACACGGTCAACAGTATGGTTTCACAATGGGACGTTGTACGATTGACGCCGGTGTCACCTTATTAAAACACATATTTACAGCGTGGGAAGAGGCTCAAGACGCCATAGGAATCTTTTGTGACCTCTCCAAGGCACTTGATTGCGTCGACCACGAAACCTTGCTCTTAAAACTTGAACATTACGGACTTGGAAAACTTGCGCTCAGTTTAGTAAAATCTTATTTGAATGATAGACAACAGCAAGTCGAAATAAACGGTGTCAATTCACTCCGTCTAAAAGTAAAAATGGGTGTACCACAAGGCTCGATATTGGGTCCTTTCCTCTTTTTAGTTTATATTAATGATCTACCTCGTTTGTTTAAAACCCAACCACATATGGTGTTATTTGCTGACGATACTTCGTTAATTTTTAAAATAAATAGGCGTGCATTAAATCTTGACGACGTGAATAACGCCTTACTGCAGATCAAAAATTGGTTCACTGCTAATAATTTAGTATTAAATGGGAAAAAAACTAAGTGCATAAGATTTTCTTTACCAAATGTCAAAAGTACTAATTGTGAGATAGTATTGAATCAAGAGAAATTCGTCGATAAAACTGTTTTCCTGGGGATCACGCTCGATTCAAAGCTTCAATGGGGTCCTCATTTAACATCCCTTGCAGGACGGCTAAGTTCAGCAGCATATGCTGTGAGAAAAATCCGTCAATTTACTGATGTAGATACCGTGAGACTAGTCTATTTTAGTTACTTTCATAGTATTATGTCGTACGGTATTTTACTATGGGGACGGGATGCAGACATCTAGTCCATTTTCATTCTGCAGAAAAGAGCCATCAGAGCCATATATGGCCTCCGCAGGCGCGACTCTCTAAGGGAATTGTTCAAAGATATTAACATCATGACGATACCTTGTCAATATGTCTATGAAAACATCATGTACGTAAGGTAAAATCTACATCTTTTTAGTAAAAGAGGTGAAAGACACAATTATATCACTAGAAATAGGGACCAATTAGTTCAACCAGGTTTCAGGCTGGCTAAAGTAGACTCATCTTTCATGGGGTACTGTTTAAGATGTTACAATAAAATACCTCCCCACATCCATCAACTGAATGAAACCAAATTTAAATCTTATATAAAACGCACACTATGCTGCCGAGCATATTATAAGTTAGGGGATTACATTGCTGATAAAAATGCTTGGCTAATCGCTGGTCCTGCTCCTCAAGGACGCATCAACTAATTGATTGGCATTTGAAAATACTGTTGGAGCTGCTGAAGATTAAAAACAAGAATCATTGCATTGTATAAACTCAATTTTTTAGTTCTGTATAATTGCTATATGCCACATTATGTGAGTACTATGAACATGCTTTAAAGCTACCATTTACAGGGTACGTCTTTCATTGACTTGAATGTGTCCTGGCGGCTGAGAGTATGTCATGCTCACTTTAATGTTTCGCTGATGGTGGCGCGCGTGTTGTTCAAAATGGTTGAGTTGAATGGTGCTAATCCATGCGTCATGTTCGTGCACGGGCGCCGTCAGTTGAGACTGGTCATCTCTTAGCTGCCACGGCGTATTTTAATTAAATTTTATTTTCGCATTGTTTTCAAATTTAAATAACGGACGCTTTTAACGTTCTGCATCGTTCTCACATGCATAATTTCAACATGAATGATGTGACCAATCTATTGTAAACATCATTTGATTTAAAAGAGTGTCCGTGGAGTTTCTTGCCCGTTCTTCTCCATAGGTACCTACTACGCTTTGGAATGGGCAACTAGCTTCATTTTTCTGAACGACCGACCTTGACAATTCAAAAGTGCCTGTAATTGGTTTATTTGAAATAAATGCTTTGAGTTTGAGTTTGAGTTTAACATTTGAAATACTGTTGGAGTTGCTGAAGATTGTACGAATATGTTTGCATTGGATAAACTCAATCTAAATCAATTGCAAATTATTATCTTGCTTAAACAACAAACACTGTGAAATAAGTATAATATAATATGAAATATGAAAATACGAATACATAAATAATAACATAATTGAATAATAATTGAAATACTACTTAGACTTCCATAATAATTACCTACATTATTTATATGAAATACAAATAACAATACACAAACCTAAAAAAATATATTTAAATAAATGTATAATTATACACCCAATTAAACATTTCTAATTATTTAAATTAATATTAAACTGCTACTTAGCCCTCTTCCTCTCTCCTAATTTTTGCTGTGCCCGACAGGGTCCATATTGATATTTAATTTAGTTTTTACCATCTATGTAATACATGTGGTATGCAATAAAGTACTGAGTATTGAGTAAATGCATAGCACAGGTGTGAGTACTACGGAGCTACCATTTACCGGGTAATGTCTTATATTGACTTGAATGTGCCCTGGCGGCTGATAGTATGTCATGCTCGCTCAAATGTCTCGCTGACAGTGGCGCGTATGTTGGATCATTTATCTTCCTTCAAAATGGTTGAGGTGAATGGTGCTGATCCATGCGTCATGTTCGTGAACGGGCGCCTTCAGTTGGGACTGGTCATTTCATAGCTGCTACGGCTTATTTTAATAATTCATTTTTTGGATTGTTTTTATTTATTTTTTGCTGCACTCTGGACGCTTTTAACGTGTACGGTTTTTGTACATCGTTCTCATCTATAGGATCAACATTAATGATGTCACTAATATATTTGTAAGAACAATATTATTTAAAAGAGTGTCCATGGAGTTTCTCGCTCGTTCTTCTCCATAGGTTCCTACGCTTTGGAATGGGCAACTAGCTTCATATTTCTGACTGACCGACTCCTTGACAATTTAAAAGTGCCTGTAAATGGTTGAATTGAAATAAATCCTTTGAGTTTGAAAATCATTTAAAAGTATAAATCTGTCAGATAGGTATCTGCAATATTCTTTTACGATTTGCGGTAAACTATAGAAGAATACGAATAAATTGCATTGCCCTGCCGCATATTGTTTTTTTTTATTTTATTGTATGGCATCTCGTAGTTGACCTTGAGAGGTCGTGACTACTTAACCGGACTATGCCGCAAATTGCAAATAGCGTGATAATTTATAGCCTATAGATTGAACAGACTTATAGAAAATAACTATGCAAAAAAAATGATGCACAGGCACCGGTCGCCGCACGGCACGCGGTGCCTTTATGTCGCGTGCGATTCGCGTCACGAATCGCGCCAGTCTCTACGAGCCTTTACTTTAAAAAATAGCAAAGCACAGCAATGCTTTTTTGACTTCACTACGATTTTAATATATGTATTGATATCGATGGCGATCTGTGGTTTCTATCTACCTCCATGGGAAGAAAGCGTGAGTATTTTACTTAAGAATGTTATGCGTAAATTCTCTTTCGATTAATGGCGGCTCAAACTGTGTCAACCTTAATACATTTTCATTTTCTAAATAAAAACTACGAAGTTCTAAGGAAATTCATTTAGGAACACAAAATAACAATGATCACAAACACAATGCGAGAGGGAGATGGCGTGTTTTTTTTTTAGAAGAACTTTTAATTATAGAAATCCTCTTGAAGCCAATTTCACCTTAAAGTGGGCTGCTAACTTTGTCTGGCAAGTTGCCCAGCCCGATCACTATGTACGGCAAGCCGATCCCTTGGGAAAAGCAAGCCAAGTACCTAGGCGTGATCCTAGATCAGAACCTTACCTTTAAGGAACATATCAAGGCGGTTCGCGCGCGCGCCATCTTCGCTCTTAGTAGACTCCAGTTTATACTGACAGCCCGAAGCAAGCTGTCGTTAAAATGTAAACTGCGCATCTATACCGCAGTCATCGGTCCCATCATGACCTATTCCTGCGTTGTATTTGCGTACGCTCACCCACGACATCTCCATAAGATGCAGAACCTCCAGAACCGTTTCCTCAGAAGGGTTACAGGTGCCCCTTACTATGTCCGAAACATAGATCTTCACGTCGACCTAAAAATGCCAATCATAAACCAGTTCATGAAACGCTTACCTAAGCGTTTCATCGACTGTGGCACCAAACATTCAAACCCCGTGATTTCAGCGGCCGCTCGCTATACTCCCTCCCGATTTAGTAGTATTCGCCGACCAAGGCATATCTTAATCGCCCCCGACGACGCCACTACCCTCCTCCAGGAGAGTAGTAAGGCCATTAGCACGCTACATAAGCCCAAAATCCGATCGACGTCCTACCGTCCTCGCCGCCGAGGCCCGCCGCGACGCCCAAATCCACGCCCCTCCTGACCCTTGCTCGAGCCAGCCCGCGCCGCTGAGCCTGTAGCTTTAAATTCGTCCCAAAATAATATCAATCCTGATCCAGCTAGTCATTTGCTACCCTCTTCCAGCGACGCCCTAAGCCGAGGTTCGTACCCCACAGGGGGTGCCCTTAGCGTTGTCGCTTAGTTTTAGTTAGTATTTAAGTTTAAGTCCTGGTTGGAGGCCTTAATTTATTAACGCAACCACAGGCAAGTCCGCTTGCGCAAGGCGTGCGTGGCTGCGCGACACCTGTACACCAGGCACCGCAGGCTACGTATTCGCCCTCCGAATACGGAACCCATTCAGGCAGAGCTGTACGAGGGGTACAGAGCGGCGAAGACCGCCCTCCAAGCGGAGATCCTGCGGGCCAGGGCCCAGGCCCGCGAGGATTCGCTGGAGACTCTGAACAGGGACCCGTGGGGACGCCCCTATAAAATGGTGCGGGATAAACTCCGCCCATGGGCTCCCCCACTGACGCAGAGTCTCCGGCCCCAGCTCATGGAGGAGGTGGTGAGCACTTTGTTCCCTTCGCGGGGGGAGCATACTCCCCCGCCCATGACTCCGCCTACTGCGGTGCCGGATGCGGACCACACTGCCGACGACGACGACAATGCTACGGAGGTGACCGAGGTAGAGCTGAGAGTGGCGGTACATAGGCTTAGTGCCAAAAATACCGCCCCAGGACCCGACGGCTTACCTGGAAGAGCCTGGGTTCTGGCCATGGAGGCTCTCGGGCCTCGACTTATGGGGCTCCTAAGCGCATGCATGGAGGAGGGCCAGTTCCCACTTCGCTGGAAGACGGGGAAACTGGTCCTCATTAAGAAGCCGGGGCGCCCTGTGGACTCTCCGTCCGCTTACCGGCCCATCGTTCTGCTCGACGAGGTGGGCAAGCTCTTTGAAAGAGTTATTGCAAACCGCCTTGTCGGGCGGCTGGTGCGGGTGGGGCCGGATTTGGCGGAGAGCCAGTTTGGTTTCCGCAGGGGGCGCTCTACGGTGGACGCCATCATGCGCGTGCGAGCCCTCACGACGGGGGATGCTGTTGCCCGGGGTGGGGTCGTCTTGGCGGTGTCTCTAGACATCGCCAATGCCTTCAACACCCTGCCCTGGAGTTGCATCAGGGAGGCATTGCGGTATCACCGGATGCCGACCTACCTCTGTCGCGTGGTCGAGGCCTATTTGACGGACAGGGCCGTCATCTACCCCGGTCACCGGGGAGAGTGGAACCGGCGAGAGATGTCGTGCGGTGTCCCACAGGGATCGGTCCTGGGGCCGCTTCTGTGGGATATCGGTTACGACTGGGTGCTGCGCGCCGACCTCCCGAATGGCGTCAGCGTGGTGTGCTACGCTGACGACACGCTGGTCCTGGCACAGGGGAGGTCGCACCAGGAGGCGGCCGAACAAGCGACACTCGGGGTTGCGACAATCGTCGAGAGGATCCGGCAGTTGGGACTCGAAGTGGCCCTGCACAAGTCCGAGGCCATGTGTTTTCATGGTCCTCGGAACGCGCCACTGTCGGGTTCCCAGATAACGGCGGGAGGGGTTCACATCGGCGTTGAGTCGACGATGAAGTACCTGGGACTCGTCCTCGACAGCCGGTGGAATTTCGTGGAACATTTCTGACGTTTGGCTCCCAGACTGGAGCGGGCTGGGGCTGCCTTGAGGCGGCTCCTGCCCAATCTAGGGGGTCCAAACGCCTCCTGCCGGAGGCTCTACGCGGGAGTCGTGCGGTCCATGGCCCTTTATGGGGCACCGGTGTGGGCGCGTTCTTTGAGGCTCCAACCGGCCCGCAGGTTGAACGCGTCCCAAAGGGTCATGGCCATCCGGCTGGTCCGGGGATACCACACGGTCTCATGCGAGGCGGCGAGCCTCCTTGCCGGATTGCCGCCATGGGATCTGGAGGCAAAAGCCCTCGCGCACGTATGGGAGTGGCGCGAGGAGGCAAAACGCCGGGGTGTAACTCCGCTGCCGCGAGAAATCACGGTACAGCGGACAGAGCTCCGGCGGGATCTCATGGCGACATGGAGGGTGCGATTGTCGCAACCCAGTGCTGGGCACGCCACAATAGCGGCGGTAAGTCCCCTCTTTGAGGAGTGGTTGGAGAGGCGCCACGGCGTCCTCACCTTCCGCCTGACACAGGTCCTCACCGGACACGGTTGTTTCGGGAGGTTCCTGTTTCGCATAAGGCGGGAGGAAACGCCCGGGTATCACCATTGTGTGGATCGCCTGGAGGACACGGTGGAGCATACGGTGGAGGTATGCCCAGCTTGGGCGGAGCACCGCAGTGTCCTCGCGGAGGCGATTGGCGGCGGCGATCTCTCACGTCCGGCCCTGGTCCAGGCCATGGTACGGAGCGAGAGGGAATGGAAAGCCGTCACCTCCTTCTGCGAAGCAGTAATGCTCGCAAAGGAGGAGGCGGAGCGCGTGAGGGAGAGAGCCTTGCGCCCTCACGCCCCTAGTCGCCGCAGGAGACGCCCTGGGCGTCGGGAATCGCAAGCAGATTCCCGGCCACCGTAGGCGCGGGCTTGCGGACGGCGAGCCATGGGTAGTTCGCCGTCCGGTAAGGACCAGGCCCGGGTCGACGGCGCGTTGTGTTCCACGCGCGCTTCAAAGAGTTGTCAGCACAAAATGACGGGGTCCGATAGTGCCGACGCCTCAGGGTCGCGGGTTATTCCCAATTCAATTCATTTGATGATTTCCCACCCAAAAAAAAAAATATACCAGTCCGCCTAACCAGTGCGACAAATAACTGAGCTTTTACGGTGCCTGTATTTTGGGCAGTTAGCGCCTTAAAAAACAGAGAAATTCATTACAGAAAAAAAAAACCTTAAAGTTAATTATTGGAACTCAAGATTGATCGAATACTGCTTAGGTACCTAACAGTTTACAATAATGATCACTAAATATACTGAGAGATACCACCAAGTTTTCCATGTTCATTACCAACACCGTTCACATTGTGGAATGCAGTAAATATAATTAATTGTATTATTGATTATTGAGTAAGCTTTTCATGATTTTTTTCTCACTCACTGTATTTTTAGGATATTTTTTGGTTCTAGGACATGCCGGTTCCCTCACGATGTTTTTTTCACCCTGTTGAGAGCAGTGGTGATTAAATAATTTACACAATTTTAAGCTCCTGTCTAGGTTCCAACCTACGACCTGCAATTCGTAAATAGTAAGTCACGGCCGTTACCACTTGGCTACCACTGCTCGTCACGATAGGCGATTTATTTATACCTAATCATTGCAACCACCCAACCATAATCTTATGCACTTCTTATTCGAACATCTCGATGGTTCTCGAATGTTTCGACTTGGACTCGAGTCTGATTCGGTCGGTCTGTTATTGCGACTGGCGCATGGCGCGTTCATTCGCGAGTTGATCCTCGACGGTTTAGAGTTTCTCGAGTTTGTGACTTGCGTTGTGATTGCGAATCCGAAATAATTCTTCGAACAATCGAAAACTAGCGGTCGATTCCGTTGACTCGAACAATCACAAAACATCTCGATTGTTTTGTAGAACGGCGAGTCGATGGTTGACTCGATGGTTTATTTTGACGACTCCGATTGTTAAAACATCTCGGAATCGCCCATCGCCAATAAGCACCACAACGGATAAAAGCCACATATAAAATACATAATATGCAAAAGGATATATCCTGGGGGTAGTTCAAAAACGTGTTAACTGGTAGGTAAGCCGACCGGGAATGATTTATGATACCCTACAGGGGCGGTCGGGAAACAACCCTTTCCTACAACAGCGGTCTGTTTTGATACAATCTAAAACTTGTTTAAAAAACTAGCATAGCAGGTTTTGCCCGCATGCATCCTACGGGATCGTACTACCGGGATTAAAGTGTCCTAAGTTCTGTCGTGGGTCGTGTATCGTGTGTCGTGTGTCGTCATGGTCATCCTGTGTGCCAATGCAATTAACAAATTTAAGTTTTTGCTTCTGACATAATCTCATTTACATGATTTAATTCATTTGACCGTTTTATTATTTTTCATTTTTATTTTGATTTGTGTTTTGGACATCATGTTATTTGATCTGACATTTATTAGTTGTTTAGCTGTTGTATATTATTACGTCATTTCATTAGCTTTTATCATGAATTCATCAGTAATTTAATTATTAATCGCTCAAATATTTATTCACGTTTAAATGCCGTTATGAAATAGACAAAAAATAATGATGTATTGTTCTTGTGTATTATATGGGTCAAGGACCTGAAATAAATGTTTGATTTTTATTATTTAATGCGTCTTTCATCGAAATCCGTTCACCCGTTAAACCGTGTTAAGGAAACAAACATAATATAGAAAGACAGACAGTTACTTTTGAGTTATTCGTTTATCGGTAGCATTTCTTACTGAGCTCGTCGTAACGATTCAAATATAATGGAAGCGAAAAAAGGTTTGAAGTTTTACTATTACGTTTCAATCCGTTCGGGTAGTTTGTGGGTGATTGGCTTGAACGAGGTTTTGTTTACGATCACGTATAAAAGATTTGACCTTAGTATAGTCAACCGCACGCCTGTGTAAAGCTATGAAACCATATCTTTACATTTGGATTACAACCAATAATTGTTTACACTGTAAATAGTTAAAGTAATATCACCATAATCTAAGGTTAATGTAACAATTTCTTACAGGTTAGCACCGCATGCCCCATGGACATATTAGGTGTGGTAAAAGCACGAAACTATAAAATTAATACGTAATAACTAAAACTTACAAGTTTAAACTAACATTACGTGATGGAATATAAAACGAATATAACAGCAAAGGAAACATTCAACAGAAAAAAACAAACAGAGACACAGTATAATGTTTTTGAATTAAATTAAACATTACTAGTAATAATTTTTCTACGAAACTTGGCTTAAGAGTCAAAATGCACGTCAACAAGATCGCTGGAGCTATTTAACAGTTTGCAAAAATGAGGAGCGACAGAGTTTGCACCAAGTATTGTTCTGCGGAGAGGAGGGTGTAAAGGAGTGATTGGAGCACGAGGGAGTCTAATATTAAAACAGCCTTCATGAGGATCTGTCATTTTCATCAGTACATGCCATTAAGGAGTCAAAAAACGCCCTGTATTTGAACAGCCGTTACTGTGACCATTTACCGCTTTCGTATGAAACCAAACTTTTACAGATTTTTGAAGCAATATTTTTGAAGCAAGATTTTTCTATGTCAAGTGCTACATACTGACTGACGTGCAGTTTGTGGGCACTGTTCAAGAAACTTAAAAGTTTCTCGTGGTCACGATTTTTTTTTTAAATCCATAATGTGCCAGGTTGTATTTAATTATGACAGGAATACTCAATTGTCAACTGTAAGAAGTATACTTACCAAACTAAAGGTCAAGAATAATTGTGAGCAACAATTCGACATAATCTTAACACTTCTATCTCTCTTTTATGTTGAAGAAAATATTCACCATCCCTTTCTAATTATCCAAAGCTTTTTCCTGCCAAACAAGTTGGTCCCGCGATAATAAAAATGTTATGAACGCACAAGTAAGTTTACGATTTATTTGTTGGAATGCTGATAGTTTGTGAAAGCGTGTATATGTATTTTGTTAAGGGATGACAAATTTCCGAGTTTACATGGATCCGTCCTAGTTTTCGGTACGAGGTTAGAGTGAACAGTTTGTGTTGTAAATTGTAAGAGAAATATTCGAGTGATTGGAGATACTACTTGCTACTTTTAAGTTCCATTTTAGCTATCTTTAAAAGTACGCTTTTAAAGATAGCTAATACTGAGTGAAGACTGTCCTTAGACCGACAAAAAGTCTAAAAAAAACCGAGGGTTCCGTGCAAACCTGTAGGTATATAAGTAAAAGTTCACACGCGTTCATGAGGAATGTGGTTGTAAGTTTACGGTTTTCGCAATTTTTCCTTCATCTGTGCTATAAGATGTTGCTTCGTACCAAACTTCACGGGAAGTACCCTGTATGTTTTGATTCCCTTGTGAGTGTCGAAAATTTGAGGAAGTTTGCGGCATAAATAGCTGTATCTTTTGATTGCGTTGGTTTAGAAGTTAGGTTTTTTCACAGCTCCAAGGGACGGTAGACCTGAGTATTTGATATACATTACAGCTTGATACCTCCACGCGTTTCTGAGAAAAAGGGTCTTGACAGACAGATAGTCGGACGGACAACAAAGTGATCCTTTATGGGTTCCGTTTTTGCTTTCGAGGTGCAGGACACTAAAAATGATGGCGCAACAGTCACACTGTCACATGCTTACTTATTAACTTACTATACTGTTTTGTCTATGATAGACCAAACTCTTTGATTTCTAATAGCAAAAAGAATGAAGACACCGATGCAATTTGGTTTCAAAGTTGAGAATGCTGTAAGTGCTGATGAATCTATGTAATATTTGATTTATTTTACATTACAATGTACGGTCAACCGGTTTCTAAAAAGTAATAAAATCCTAATAAAATGGTATGACAACGTTCTGTGTCAGACTTCTTTTAACACTCTTTTTACTCTTAAACAAAATTAATTTGTTTTTCATCTATCCCGACAAATGTCTTACGGGCGCGCGATTGCCATTAACAAAAAACAATTAAACCAAAACAGTTTTGATAGAAGTACCTCCACACCTACTTTTCAATGTAACATACATTTTCCGTATCTGTATCGTTACTTTTCATCGTAGCATGTATTTGAGGAAATTACTTATTTATACAAACAGTGGTTCTATCAAATTCCTAAGATTTTACACATAAATGTCACCAGTAACTGTCTACGTGAATAATAAACCAAAAGCTTCCGCAGAGCCTAATAAATAACTCTGCTATGTTTTTGTTCTGCTCAATGAAGTAGAAAATAATAGCTACAAACGTGTTTCCTTTTTGCTTATCTTTGGCGTAACTTATATTTATACAAACACAACATGTGTTTGTATAAACATAGCTACCAAAGTTATGTATGTATACGATTTTGTTACTGTAGGATACTATTGTAAGTGTGAATGTCAACAACGCACCGATATAAAATCTTAAAAAACTCCCTTAGATTTACAGAATTGCATTTTTGCCATTTTATACAGTGAGGATCGGGAGCTTTACGATACATTTGAAAAGCGGTGGTGTTCTATTTGCAGAAATCCAAAATGTTTCAAATAATGTCTTGCTATGCCATCGTCACATTAAATATTTTGTACCTATCAGTACTATATCGTAAACTGTTGACAACTGTTTCAATAAATAAATAGGCGGACATTATAAATTTACCGCAGCTTTCGGTTATCTTAATCGGTTTAATTTTAAGTATCGAATGGAAATGTTAATTAAATCGGTTCCCAATACTATCGCAAATAATGCAAGCTCCAAAACGGCCATTTAACGAGAAAATTGCGTAGTTATAGAAATTATTGGGGTAGGTAACAGCGTATTTTGAATTTATTCTCTTAGAGCAAAAAGATGGAATCGATTTAATAGCTATTTAGAACGATATTGACCGACAAAATTAAAAAAAATACAGGAGGGGGAGGAGCTTGTGCGTAAATGATAATAATCGTAATCATCGAGTACAAATCGAGACACCTTGCATTGGAAAGCACGTTAAGCCGTTGGTCTCGGCTGATATTCGCAGATGTTTGACAGTCGCTAAGGGTAGTCAAAATCCCAAAAATAAACTGGTGTTCAACTTCAGCCGGTTGGATTGGAAGCTAACCCCAAAAGGTAAGGAAGATTGAATATTCAAAACTACAAGCGAACATATTAAAATAACATAAAATAATATACTAAAATTCCGTTTTTATTAACTTATAAAAATACCCTGCTCAGTCAGTAAACTCAAAATCTCGGATCTGTAGTGCTATCTGTAGTGCTATATTCTGTTACCATCTCACCGTGAAAATTAAGGTGAAGTTAGCGTGGAGTGAGCTGTCAGTGCCACTGATGCTAGCGATTCACCAAGACGGGATGACACTGACAGCTCACTCCACGCAAGTCTTAACGGTGTGATTTTTACAGAATCGACATGCTAGTTGTTTCAAAGTTAAATCAATTTCCGTTAATAACGTTACAGAACCAAATCTAGTGTGTGATAAAGAAAAAAAAACAAAATACTCTAGCAACACTTAAAGATTACTGAGGCTGATTTATCTAACAAAGCTGTATACAAAGTCTACAGAACAAAAACTCATACCAAACGAAAAACAGAAAATCCTTTTCCTCAAACGAAAACATTTAATTTATCATTTACCCTCCGAAATCCACAAACATTTAAACGAAAAACAAAACACATTCTCATTTCTTTGAAAGAGAACTTTTTCAATCCTGGAGACTTTGAAAGCCTTCACATCTCTTTACATTAATCACTTTGGAATTGACAGGCGGGTGTCCGTGTCCGTTGAAAGAATGACAATCCCTACTTGTCTTCGAGGTGACACGTCAATATCCCTTCCGGGTTACCATTTGTCAATGGCATAGTGTGGGAGAAATGAGACATGTCCTGTTTGTAACGTTTTGACTTGTATTGTGATCTATGTTGGTTGTTTATGGTTGTTTTGGTTTGTAGTTTTATTTGTAGGTTAGGATTTTTTTGGTTTATTTTGTTAATTTTCAAGTACTGATTAGTCTCAGGAAGCAGGCTGCTTTTCGAATGAAGTATGTAGCAAGTAATTTCTTTATATACGGCAACGGTTTTCTGTAAGAGCAGTGGCCTTCTACAACGAACGCAGGCTGTCATGATATTATGGCAAAGGGGTGTGACTTTACAGTGTCAAAAATGCTATATAAGGAGACACACTAACTAACTTTCTTTACAGACCGACATTCCGACCTCGCCGCCGAGGTTTCTCGCGAAGATCCCGACGTAACTGTCCCCCCCGACCCTTGCTCGACGAAGTGCCAGCCCGCGCCGTAGCTGAGCCCGTAGCTTTAAATTCCCATGATAATAATAATCAGCCAAATCTGATCCAGCCTGTCCCATCTTGCTGTCCTCCCGTCAGCGACGCCCTAAGCCGAGGTCCGTACCCCACAGGGGGTGCCCTTAGCGAGCGTTCGCTTAGTAATGTAAGTAGTTTTACGCCCCTGGCTGGAGGCTTTGAGTCCGCTTAAGGCAGCCACAGGATAGTCCGGTTAAGTAGTCACGACCTCTCAAGGTCAACTACGAGATGCCATACAAAAAAAAAACTTTCTTTAGTAATGTTTTAGTGACGTCATTCGACGGTAAATTGCAGACTTAATGCGGCGAACACTGCTCTTCTTGGAAACCATCGCTTGAGACATTATTGCAGTCAATTGGTCAAAAATTTGGCTGCACAGTCCTGCTAGCTTTGTCAAGTGAAATAGTTATTTGTTTTACATATGGGTAAAAGTGTTTTTTGCCGTGAGTGCTTGGATTGAAAGCTGAGCTAGCGAAGGGTTCTAGAATTAAACCACGAGCGAAGCGAGTGGTTTAAAAGAAGAAACATGAGCGTCGCGAAGGTTTCAAATCACGAAACGCTAAAAACTTTTACCCATAAGTGAAACACAACAATTTTCACCACACTACGAGGAACTTGCAAAAAAGAAAGAAAACCAGTAAAATACGTATAGAATCTGTTTTTTAAAATAAATTATAAAGCGGATATTTTCGGTTCTGAATAACCAGGTATTTTCGGTTGACAGGTTTTGAACGTTCCTAACTTTTGTCTTAAAAACGTTTTTATTCCTAACTCTTTGGTTTTATTTAAAACTTCGAGTAAATGTTGAATCGGAAGCCTTCAAATTTTAAAAACACTTTTACACTCTAGATAACAAAAAAGGCTTTTACCCTCGGAAATCGATGGGTAAAAATTGCAAATAGTTATTTGTTTTACTTATGGGTAAAAGTGTTTTTTTGCCGTGAGTGCTTGGATTGAAACCTGAGCTAGTGAAGGGTTCAAGTGAAAAAGTTTTTTTCGTCATTAGCTTAATCATTATTTGAATTTTTGATGCTGAAACTTCGTTTCCAAGTTGTGTTTACGTTAATCCTAATTATAAAATTATTATTTAAACTCACCTGTTCTACCCACACGTTCGTTGTCATGATTTGATTCTTAAGATTCTGAAACAAAAGAGAAGAATACTATTAGAGAATGTTCTAAAAAACATAGTTTCTAAAATAAATCTGTGCTTTTGGTCAGAAACACAGAACTTTATTATTTATAACAATTAATTCAAAAGAAAATAATTAGCACCTTAGTTGCGTAACATACTTTCAAACAAAAGGTTTGAAGGAAATTGCTTATCAAATGCCTCAAATGTTACAAAAAATCGTCTGCTAAACAAGAAAGAAAGAAAGTAAATAAAAACAGCAATTATTTAAACTCGCACAGGAATATGCAGTACTTATTGTGATACGCAGTATCACAAACATATTTAAACACTCTTAAAATAATACATTAATAATAAAACAAAATAGAAACTAAAATAAAAACAAAGTCATGTACGAGACTAAAAGGCCCCCATCTCAGCATAATGTTGCAACACTTAAAAATAAGTGTCACAGCGCTGGTATTCTGATAAGGCCCGCTGTGAAGTCACAAACATTTACAGAAGTAGATAAAAATAAAATGAAATAAAAATAAGATATATACGAGTAGTAAAATAATAAAAGAACAAAATCAAACTCAAATTTATTCATTTACAAACAACGTTAACAACGTAAGTTCAAGTTATTTATTTCATAACAAAAATACATTTTTGTCGAAATATTTGCACAGTGGGTACACAACAAAGAAGCAACATAAACAATAAAAATACTAACTTTACAAACATTAAAATTCTTATAGATACAAAACAAAGTCCTCGTCGAAGTCGAAATATTCAGTATAATAAGTAGTACGTTCAATTTAATACTAGTTTGTCATTACAAAAATCGTCAATGCTAGGCTATACCTAATAGGCTTTATTTATTAACAAAGCCCTGAGTTTATTTTTAAACATGTTCACATTCCGAATATTCTTTAATTCTGCTGGTAATTTATTAAATAAATTGATAGACTGCACGCGTGACGAGTGTTTCACAACATTAAGCTTTGCCCGCAGAACAGTAGGAAGATCTTTTCTGCGAGTAGGTACCTACTCTATTTTTTATTTCATCATCTGTTTCAAACTCGTTTAAGTGTTCGTGTAAATGAGTAAGGAGAACTAAAATATAAAGACATGGTACTGTTAATACTCTTTACATGATTCTGACTGGTTTAAACGAAGCATGATTCTTAATGCTCGCTTTTGTATAGTAAAGGCTGCCTTAGTATTATATATATTTATAGCAATTAACGAGTTGAATTGTCTAAATGAAAGGCTATTGTCTTACGAACTTAACCCGCAGGACCTCATTATTCGATACATTATGTTTTTGAAATATTTCACTTTAAAAAAATGCTTCATGTACGACCAATTAAATTAAACAGTTTTCAAAATTAATAAACTCCACTTCAAACATATTAAAAGCACTTAATGCAGGGTGGCAGGGATACCGACGCGCAATCTATTACTATGGATTCAGTACATGACCTTGAACCCCCAAGAGTTACAATTTACCGTCGGTTATAAAAAAAAATGGTTTCATAAAAAGTATAAGTGTACGGTCAAAATTTACGGTTTTGTTTGTTTGTTTGGCATCTCGCAGGTCAACCTATGCGGTTGTCGTCTGCTTAAGCGGACTTGCCTGTGGATTCCCTAATAAATTAAGGCCTCCAGCCAGGACTTAAACTTATATACTAACTAAAACTAAGCGACAACGCTAAGGGCACTCCCTGTGGGGTACGAACCTCGGCTTAGGGCGTCGCTGGAAGAGGGCAGCAAATGACTAGCTGGATCAGGATTGGTATTATTTACGGACGAATTTAAAGCTACAGGCTCAGCGGCGCGGGCTGGCTCGAGCAAGGGTCGGGAGGGGCGTCGATTTGGGCGTCGCGGCGGGCCTCGGCGGCGAGGGCGGTAGGACGGCGATCGGATTTTGGGCTTATGTAGCGTGCTAGTGGCCTTACTACTCTCCTGGAGGAGTGTAGTGGCGTCGTCGGGGTCGATTAAAGTATGCCTTGGTCGGCGAATACTGCTAATGCGAGAGGGAGTGTAGCGGGCGGCCGCTGTAACCAGGGGGTTAGAATGTTTGATGCCGCAGTTGAAGAAACGCTTTGATAAGCGTTTCATGAACTGTTTTATGGTTGGCATTTTGAGGTCGACGTGAAGATCTATATTACGGACATAGAAGGGGGCACTCGTGACCCTTCTGAGGAAACGGTTTTGGAGGGTCTGCATCTTATGGAGATGACGTGGTTGAGCGTGCGCAAATACAACGCAGGCATAGGTCATGATGGGACGGATGACTGCGGTATAGATGCGGAGCTTGCATTTGAGGGACAGTTTACTACGGGCTGTCAGTACGAATTGAAGCCTGCTAAGAGCGAAGGAGGCGCGCGCGCGAACCGCCTTAATATGAGCCTTAAAGGTAAGGTTCTCATCGAGGATCACGCCTAGGTATTTGGCTTGCTTCTCCCAAGGGATTGGCTTGCAGTACATAGTGATCGGGCTGGGAAGTGGGGGAGGGAGTCGACGACGTCTCGAGAAGAGAACCGCCTGACTCTTATCGGGGTTGACCTCGATTCTCCATTTCCGGAACCAAGCGCCTAAGACGTTTGCGGAGGTTTGGAGAGTGCGTGCTATAGCGTTGGGACAGTGACCGGTATAGTAAACGGCAGTGTCGTCGGCGAAGAGAGCCTACTGAGCCTTTTTACTTTTTGGGATATCGCTAGTGAACAGCGTGAAGGCGAGAGGACAAAATTTACGGAAGAGATTTTTTTTTAAATATCCTTCGATCAATTTCAACGCCTCCCCCCACAATCCAGTTTGTATCTTAATTATTATTATGTTACATAGTAAAATTATAACAAAAGTAAGTATCATTATGGATTTACCATGTTGTTTTGTATATTTTTTATTGTATCTTAATTTTGTCTACTCTTCTTGTAGTCAAAATCGAGGACTAAATTAGAGAAACTCTGTGATTTTATAATGTTGAATTGTCAAAATACGAGATTAAATAAATATCATGTTAGGGTTTGTCGAGAAAACATAAAGTTTGGCAGAACGAGTCCAGTATTTTGTATGGTAGCGCTGTCAGAAAAGTGATATGGACGCGACTAGAAAACGCGAGAGTGAGTAAATGTCGTGTGTGTCATGTTAGCTGGACGCTATTAACGTGTACGTCTTTTTTACGACGTTCTCACTTTATTCAACATTAATTATGAAACTAATATTTTTTTAACAATATAATTTAGAGTGTCCATGGAGTTTCATGCCCGTTCTTCTCTATAGGATCTACTGCGCTTTGGAATGGGCAACTAGCTTCATATTTCTGATTGACCGACAATTAATGACCTTGACAATTCATAAGTGCCTGTATACTGTTCCCACTGCTGGGACACAGGCCTCCACTCGTGAGAGGGAGCGGCCCGTATACGCCGCAGGCCCAGTGCGGGTTGTTAGATGTCACATGTCTTCAAATTTTTGGTTCTAGGACATGCCTGTTTCCTCACAATGTTTTCCATTACCGTGCAGCGGTAAAATTAACCCACGATCCCATCAGGGATATAAACCTGTGTATGTATAATTTTATGAAAAGGTTTTATAACCCACTGAGGTGGACACAAACTGCTTATAGTCTTCAAACATAAACCTCTTTAAAATTTTAACACTTCAATAGTTTGTTTAGGAGGATCCCAAGTTTCAGGCAACTATAATCTAAATTTGTTTACTCCGTTAATTGCCTTTGACGACACCGCGCGCCAATAGGAAGTGACAGGGTGGAATTTTCTAGAAACTTAGATACTTAACGAAACTAAGCGAAGTTTAAAGTTTAGGTATGAGTATTAATGTCATGTTTGAGAAGTTAAAAGAATGTTTCAAATTCTAAGGTTTCAAGTTAATATAAATTGTGTTGCTCTAAGTTACAGTAGAAATGACGAGAAACTTAAGAAAATTGTTTTATATCGTTATGTGTAGTAAAAAGGGTGAGGTATTCGAAATAGTTTACCGCAGACTCCGGCACACTGCTTAGCGCTGGTGAATGGCTTCGCGGCGCGTCCAGATGTCTTGAGCCCTGCTTCACTTCACTACACATGTATTCCATAGGCGCTGCGTTCCTATAATTGTTCGTATCTTGAGGGGGCGGTAATCACGAACACACCGAAGGACCTTTCTGTTTTAGAAAATGTTTATAGTGCGATGAGCACGTTTCGCGTTAAGAACAGTTAGCGTTGCAAAAAACCACACACGGAAGCATGGCGCTACTGTGCTCATGCGTAGACCAATCGGATTGCTCAGCCAATGAACGACGATTGAGAAAGCCGATCACTTAATCAAATCAAACCCCTATTCATTACACACAAAAGCTTAATTACTCGAAGTGGGTTGAAAATAAACTAACCTAAAACTCCCTAAGGTTTAATGCAGTAGGCAAAACCCACCATATAGAGAACGGTACGTAACACGTTCAGAAGTTATTTAAATTATACAATTCTATAATAACACTCGCAAGATACATTGAATCTAGTCAAGTCCTAGTTACCAATTGATCTCATTTATCTTGATTAAATCACTACTTAATTTACCAATGCATGAAGTTCAATTATCAACTTCATGCTTTGGTAAATTAGATTTAGAATGACTTGTACTTTTATTGAAATAATCATATTTTTTTTGAAGTTGCAGCTTGAACTGAACCTCACGCCTAGGTGTTAGTTATTTTTATAATTACACACATTTGTTTACGTTTTTGGAAACTAATTTGCGAATTCAGAATACATAGAGATTTGTAATTTAATGTAGGTATCAAAAACAAAATATACAGTTATATATTATATGATATATGTTGATAACATATATCACTACTTCCTATCGATAGATTCTTACTAGCTACAATAGTCTTCATGAATTTCGTTGTGCTGAATTAAAGTAGAATAAAGCAAACGAAGAAATTAAACTAGGTCGGCATGATTTACAGTACCTACCTATACGTAAGATGTGGATTGGGATATGATCTCGGATTAGTTGAGTTAATCTGTACAAATTCTGCTTGGTTTCGATGAAGTTGTTGAAGGTTTTTTGGGAGTTCATTACGGAGGGTAAGTTTTTTTTTTGGTTATGAATGCTTGGAACTTTATATTTTACGTCAAGGGTCGTACACACAGGCGCGACACAAAGGCAACGCCCGTCACGCGACACCCGGTGTCTGGGTTTGTGTCGCGCTGTCGCATTGCGTCAGTGTGTAGGACCCTTGACGTAAAATATAAAGTAATATACTAATATTAGAAATGCGAATAACTGTCTTGGAACCGATACCAAAAGTACAGGTTCTGTACCATTACTTAGCGGTTCTTGCCATTTCAGTACATAGGTACCGGCTCCAAACTTCCTGGTACTCCACCTTAAAAGTACAACCTAATTCAGGAACCCGGCGTGTACCACAAATCTCACATTTCATATTCATATTCATTTATCTCTTTCGAATTTCCCACGACCCGAGGCCGGTTTGGATTTGTGGCCCGTTGATGGCAACAGGCTCGCCCCCTATTACATGGGACTTAGACTAGTAAGACTAGTAATCTGGCGAAATGTGGGTGTACTATAGGTACACCTCTGCCCAACCTTTCGGGGAAACAAGGCGTGATGTTATGCTATGTTGTGTATATTCATTTATTAATTGCATTCCATATTGTAAAAAAGATGTTACACTGAGATTAAAGCTAGGTACAAACATACGGACCATGTAAACGCACAGCAAAAACATAAAATTAAGATTACTATAAAATTAACCGAATTGAAACAATAGATACAAAGACAATATAGAAACAATGTTATTTAAAAAAAAACTAGGTATTTTAATTAATTTAACAACAAAATAAGGACATAAATAGTTATTAAGATTAGATGATTACAAATTATTATATATTTGTACGAGGATCCTTGTATGGTTATCTTCCTTCAAGCTGTTTTTTAAAGGCCTTTCAACTATCCTTTTTATTTTCTATATCTGTTTCTAACTAACGGAAATATTTGTTTGGTACCGGTGTTGGTACCGGTGCAGTACCTATACTGATTAGAAATACCGATAGTACAGGTACTACGTCTGGTACCGGTACCAATCGTACAGGTACTACTCTGGTATTCATATCACACCAAGGCCATTTGTACCGATTTCCAAAAATACCGGTATTTTAAGCCCTGATGTAGGTAGTAAGTGCATAGCACTTTTAAACTTAAAACCAATACCTAACAATGTAACTAAGTGCATAAACCGTGCTTCTTCAATCTCTATTACATTATAACTCGGGTATCATGGAAGGCGGATAGGAAGCTTGTCGGTGGTGCTTGTTTTTCAATGACCGACGTTTTTTTTCAAACGTTTCAATCACGATAGCGCCCCGGATCGGGTCGGTGGAAAAACGCCACCTTGATCTCACTATCACCTTAGGAATTGTTAACTTCAGACTACAGACTGGTTGAACTTTGGCTTTTAACCAAACATAGTTTTTAATTGTTACTTTTTGCACATCAGCTCAATGTATTCTACTTGAATCTGGATGATGATGACTTAATATAACGAAGACAAAAGAGTCAAGGTTACAAATGCAGGTGTCCACGTATTCTTTATACGACTGGAATTTGCAACACAGGCTCCCGATGCTGGATATGACAGCATACCTCTGGATTCTTGGTTATTAAGGGTAATTTAGTCCTCTTAATGTATGTGGTGCATATTTATATGTTTACTCACTGTGGCGATCAAGATGTGACATGTTGACGAAGACCAAGTAATGGAGGTTTTTTTAATGTGATCCTCATGCGATTTAATCCCTAAAAGTCTCATGCATAGTTTACCGATTGAATACCTGGTGAGAAGGAAAAAATAGCCCTACATAGTTTTTCTGTTTTATATTATTTTATTGATGTATATATAACAGGGCAGCTGTTATCCTAACTTTCTGGTTCCCATTTAAGAGTCTAGCGAAACGAAATCTGTACTTCCGTGTATGAATAATTCTATGCAACTCTCGTTATTCGTTACTCTATCAATCAATATCGGTGTGTATCATAACATTTGACACACAATACGTGGGAACTTAGACATGTTGCTATACATAAGCGTGTTTAAGTTCGTCAAACTTATCCATAAGCTGAAGCTTCTAAACTAAGTGGAGCTTACGTATTAATATCGTATTGTTAGGAAACTTTTCAACTATTTGTGTGTACCTTACTTGTTTTCAAACAAAATATTAAGTCAGATTAATTTTAGTTATTAGATTACATACATACATAAACTCATGCCTTCTTTCCATTGGGGTAGGCGGAACGCCACCTGCTACAATCCTAACATACTTCTTCTGCTTCGTTTACGTTCATACACCTGGGGCCCTATCATGAACTATTATTTCCAGGCAGTTTACGGCGTAAACAGAACTGCCTTGCAATTTCGTATTATGAACTCGTCAAACAAGCCAGTCAGCGGTCACGTGACACCCTGGCCGACTTCTGGCCGAATATTGCCTGGCAATACCATATACAATCCACGGATTTATCCGTGAAGACTAGGGTACTTAGTTGTTTTTATTAGGTATGAACTTTACGTAAAGTTTTAACTAAACATCATTCTCATTTTAGGTTTTGGTTGCTATAACATAGTATGCTACTGGCTCCTACCAACGCCCCACTGGTGGTAGGCTCTCATTCAATGTCCCAGCCAACATTTTCTATAGTAATTACTTAAGCAAATCACTGAGATTTCTTCAGACTTCTTGGTAGGAATATAAAAACTTCAACAATCTTTCCAGCTGAACATAAGTTAGGTAACGCGCCGAATATTAAAATAAAACTTACATTGTATTAATATCCATGTTAAAAACATGAATATAAATTTAAAATACTCAATAAAGCTTTCGCCATCTTTTTGCTTATACTCGTACTCCGTAAATCTTAGAATGGATCCTTCCATTAAACAAACAATACGATAGTGTTCTTTCATAGTGTTATTGTTATTAACTAATGTTTGTCAAACAATACTTTCATTGAAGTTGTCGAATTCCCCGCTGACCTTCAAGTGGAATACGTTCGGAAACCTCGCGTTACAATTTGCAAACAGAAAATATAATCTAAATATTATCTAGAATAGCACAATATAAATTCCGTTCATATTTTCACCTACTATACTAGAGTAATTAGATTAATATATGGCAATTATTGCTTTTATCATAAAACACGTGATTTAAACAAAACCGTAACTTGCTAATAAATATATAATTGGGTTTCTGAAAGTTATGCAGAGAATTACAAGCCAGCCATAGACAAACTACCCAGCGTGAAGTCACTCAGAACTAGGAATGTCATAATACGAAATTTAATCAGCCCGTGAAATGAATTGACTGAAACTTGCCTGGTTTTTTAAAAGTTCGCAATAGGTCATACACGCACGCATGTTTGTATTATACTTTCTAAACATCATGATTTATTATGTAAAAACACTACCTTCAAAAGCACTCCAATCGACTATGTAAACTGGGAACGAAATCAACAAGGTACTGAGATATATTTCCCGTATGTATGAATGCAAATTCATCACACTGAGCCAACCCACTTAACATGAAGATATGCATGCAAGACGGTAATTAATTGAACATGTACGAGCTTAAATTCCAGACACATCAATTCTTTGCTGAGCAAAAAGTAACTCCCATCGCCAACGGAATATGTATCGTGTTGAACGCACATTAATAATGGTAAGTAAGTTTTAGTGTCAAAAATTTTTTCAAGTTAAATTAAGTTTATGTGTGTGGAATAGCGTAAGTGCCGTTCGCTTGAGTGCAGTTCAAATCAGTGCCATAAGTGGAATACCTCAGACTACCATTACTGAGTCGAAATAGTGAAACAAAAGTCGGATTATTTATTTATTTGTAAGTGTTATTGGGTTTTTCTATCAAGAATTTCTCAGGAGCAGCCTTTTTTTTTTTTTTTTTTGGGTGGGAAATCATCAAATGACTTCTCCCGCTCTGGGTGGAGCGAGAGGGCGTGTCAGACTTTTACTGACTAAAACCCACCGTGTTCCTTCAGTTGCCTGTGCCAGGGCCACGGTTTTCTCTGTGGAATAACCCGCGACCCTGAGGCGTCGGCCCTATCGGACCCCGTCATTTTGTGCTGACATCTCTTTGAGGCGCGCGTGGAACACAACGCGCCGTCGACCCGGGCCTGGTCCTTACCGGACGGCGAGCTACCCATGGCTCGCCGTCCGCAAGCCCGCACCTTCGGTGGCCGGGAATCTGCTTGCGATTCCCGACGCCCAGGGCGTCTCCTGCGGCGACTAGGAGCGTGAGGGCGCAAGGCTCTCTCCCTCACGCGCTCCGCCTCCTCCTTTGCGAGCATAACTGCTTCGCAGAAGGAGGTGACGGCTTTCCATTCCCTCTCGCTCCGTACCATGGCCTGGACCAGGGCCGGACGCGAGAGATCGCCGCCGCCAATCGCCTCCGCGAGGACACTGCGGTGCTCCGCCCAAGCTGGGCATAACGAAACAGGAACCTCCCGAAACAACCGTGTCCGGTGAGGACCTGTGTCAGGCGGAAGGTGAGGACGCCGTGGCGCCTCTCCAACCACTCCTCAAAGAGGGGACTTACCGCCGCTATTGTGGCGTGCCCACTCAGGAGCAGCCTGGAGTCTGGATTTGTGTCCGGTTGATGGCAATAGGCTCGCCCCCTTTTACATGGGACTTAAGCTTAACTGGCGAAATGTAGGTGTACTATACACACCTCTGCCTAACCCTTCTGGGATTACAGGCGTGATGTTATTTGTATGTTGTAATATTAATTTAATTTGACAACATTGGTCCACTGGTTAGTACAAAACAACTTTTCAACTAAGGGTTAGTATTTATTAACTAAGTCCACATGTTTATTTATTCCTGCCACACGAGCAACCGCACAGTGTCTTTTAGTACTCGTATTGGTGCATCGCGCTGTACAGCAAGGTTTTCAAAATACTGTTGCTGCTAGCCCTTATTCTCGTTATTAAGGATACGGCCTTCTTCTTCGTGCTACAGCAAACATGCTAGACGCGCCGATGAATATGAGAGATGCATGTAGGTTAATGTCTGAAATAGTCTCTTCGCTCTTCGGGAAACCCTACAGATTTAAGACCTGACTGACAATTGATTGACACACATGAGTTTGAGTGAATTATAACTAACCCACTGTGGAGTTATACTGTTATTGTAAAGCTCAACACTGTAGGAACTCAACGGAGTGACACACATTGCAAAATAAAAGCAATAAAATCCAACAATGCCGTCAAATAAGTGAGGTTAAGTACACTTAACTATGCTCTAACAATACCCAAACAAAGTCGTCGTTGCACCTGGATTTTGCATTATTTTTGCTTCGAATAGATTGTTTTCGTATTTTTGCACTCTGGGGTTGCAATAAGTTTTGACGCAAAGCTGTTTTTGATATTCCGTAGTGTTGCTTAACATCATTATGATTATAATCGAATATAGATAAATAATTTTATAGAGCAGCGAATACTTATATTATAAGAAGGTGCTAAAACAAATCAAGCATGAAGTATAAACAATAATGTGCAAAGAACAAGCTAGGATTTACAATCCCTAAGCGGTTTACAAGTAAACAAATATAAAATGTAATTCCTTTCTTATCTATAGTTTGAACCAAAGCCAAAGTGTCTTCTTATTCAATATTGCATGCCAATTTAATATGAATTTTAACACACAAAATCTAAAAAAAAAACTTATTTCGGCCGCAAATTGCTATTAAAATTTGAAGGTGCTACTAAGTGCGCTTACCTTTCATGTTACACAGAGTTGGTGCAAAACAGGAGTTCAACTACAAGTTTCATTGTTCGCTGCACTCCGTAAACTTTCGGATTCCTTTAACTTTAATTACCCTTAGTTCACGGACGGCATCAGATAAAATTACATTCCTTTAAAGTCGAACGTTCAGCGCGGGCTGAGGAATCCGAATTATGTTTGCTCATTCGTTCGTAGTTCTTGTTGGGATTGCACGTGATTTTACGTTTCCTGTCTGTGCTATCGCTACTTTGTTTGAATTTAAAGGATCGTTTTAATTCCGTTTTACTGCTTGATGTATTAAAGTATTACAGTCAATACATCTAGGAATAGCACTATTTTGAATTTGTCTTGTCTTGATTTATCTTCTGCAGTTCTATTCAGTTCACCAGTCGTAATCATTTCTAAAAAAAACATGTTATTTAATTTTTAAATAGGCATATACTCACCTTCTGTTTAAGGTAACTAATCTTATAGGAAAAATACAATTGCTATATAGGGCCCTATATACCAATTGTATTTTTGCATGCAACATAATATAGGAGATCCAATCAACCGAAATAGGTTCCCATGATCCACGTAACCGAAGGGAAGCCATTCGTTATTACGGCTACAGATTCTAATATCTTCTCTGTTATTGGTGTACTTGGTGCAAGCAGTGTTCTAATAACTCCACCCACACATGTTGAACTACAAACAAACGTGAGTTACGACTGCAGAACTAGAAATGTCAGTACTTCTAAATACTGTGGAGTATTTGAGTTTATGCGGGTATATTGCATATTAGTTATATCTGAATTTCATCGCTAATCAGCTCTGAGGACTACAAGTTCTAGATTCACATGCTACCGGCAGGAGGAATCTGATAGATCTGACCAAATATCAATCTCACGAGTGGCATATAGATAAGCAGATCAACAGCAATTCTTAGAATATAATCATTTTAGGAAAATATACACAAAATATGCGTGTCATTTAGACGTGCCCCTTTTCTTAGAAACCTTAATAAATGTCACCATTTTGCTATAAACGCACTTAGTTCCAAATAAACTGGAAGATATTTTCCCAAATAATTTAAGGAATTTCTTCGATTCTAATTTATCTTATTCATACAATGCCTGCCTAGTTTATCACAGTTCTTCGGTATTCATATCAACACTTAGCCAATTACCACAACCGTCAAAACACTTTATAAGGTACTCGAATTCATATAACCATATCATTTTATTAACAATTTACCGTTATAGGTAGCCCTTAACTATTTGATAGCAGTCGATCGTTACAGGGTTCGTCAGTGTGTCGTTAAATGTGAACGATTCATAAAATTGTTGTGACTTGTTCTGGTGACGTAAAAGCTTTTAGAAACGGATTACTTTCAATGTTTTAATAGTGTCCATAAGTTATTTTGTTTCTAAGGTGATGATGGAGAGAATGTTACGGAAACAGAAATGCTTTTGATGGCAACTCCTAATGTTACCGAAATGTGAACACAATGTTTACATAAACCATTCTTATACCTGCCCCGGATCGGCAGTTTGTTAAATGCGTGCATTCTAAAAGTGGGTAAAGGTCGCAAATAGTTACTGTATGGAAATGTGAAATATTTGTTTATTTATTTGTGCACAATTAATTACCTTATTTAATACAGTTGACATTTTAATAAATAATGCCGCCAGTAACAGTCACAAGACCTCCCGTACTAAATGATAATTTAATACAGTATTTTATTATAACATCACTCAAAGTTTTGACAGCAACAAAAAAAAAAGGTTGCAGCATCAATATAGCTCAACAGAATTTGGCACAATAGGATAATGATCATCTCATCTAAGACAACAATGTAAATATATATCTATATACAACAACTAGCGACATCTAGTGATTCACCACCTTCATGAGAATTCTTACTTTCAACTCAAGATCCGAGATTGCATATTACGTCACCCCTGTATTTGCCTGAAGACTTAGCCAGAGGTTTACCCATGGTAGATTTAAGAATTCTAATAATCATTTAACACTTTCAAATCGTCTCTTTCTAGTTACCTATATTCATTTACCTAAATTAACGAAAAGCAAACAGTTACCAGCTCCTTTAAACTCACACATTTGTTAACAACAACAAATTTCCATTGTTACATAAGCCTGTTCCCATTAATTTCGTAACCTTAACTATTCGAATAATGTAAAGTAAGTGTGCAAGTGTAAAAGGGACAACCTGACGCTTCATTAAACTTTATAATTGGCTTCGAAGCGACGTAGAGCCGACGAACTAGAAAATACTTCGTGCTGCTACTGAGTTATCACAATTTCACCGAACAGATGTGCCGTGGGATGCAAATTAGGTTTTGTAATTATATTCATCGCAGGTATTGAAGATAATGTGCCTAAGTGTGGTATGCTTAATATTTAAATGGTGAAACGAATCATGACAATGTGATAAAGAAGGCAGATACAACGGGAGTATTTAATTAATTACCTTTTAAAACGATTAAGTTTGATCTATTTATAAATCGTCTTGGATTACTGTGTCTAATTCGGTAAAACGATAGTCGGATTTCTGCAACTATGGAGGTATGAATAATAAAAGTTAATATAAATCTATATCGTAAAATTGTATACGCTTCTTAGTTTTATAAATTAAAAGTATTAAAATAAAAAGAAGTGAGAAGTAAGTTTATTTTTTTTAATTGCCATTATTTGATTTTGCATTCTTTATGCTACTTTGCAGGGCAAGGCAAAATACCTCATTTTATCAACTTTCACTAACTATAGTGCGAGCTGCATAATGAATTCCTGAATCGTACCATCCTTCTGTCAACTATACATTGACGGTTTCCCATAATACGAACTGCCACACACCCTACTCAATTCTTCCATCGAGATCAAGGAGATTTAGGTCGTGGTTATATATGACCTCATAAAATCCTTCAGCGAATAACTGGATGCGAGTTTTAGTTTGGTGCGTCATAAGAGGAAGTTTTAGATGTTTTGAGACCAAATAAAAATGGTGTGGGCGGTAAATTGAAAGGTGGGGTTATGTAAATGAGTGATATTGAAGATGGAAGATACTTACATATAGGAAGTGTTACTGAAACATAAATGGCGTTGCGAAAATTTAAGAAAGTATAGTCCAATATAGAAAAATTAAACACAACAACAAAAATGAAATGTACCTCGCTGAAGATAAATAAATGATTTGAAAAAACTAACAATACTATTATAAATCATTCTTACTGGTTACACAAGCCACTTGTCAAACTACTTCAACGTAGTGTAAAACCTATCAATGACTGCTCATTGAAATAAGAAATTCAATCATTATGTACATTATCTGCAGAATCACCAGTTTTCAACATACACAGCATACACAGTTATATATTAACTATGGACAATATTACAGCGTCCACACCCACGTATACAAGTAACAAGCGTGACTAGCGACATCTGTTGTTTTCAGTAAACTATTCCGCGGAACGATGAGTAATTAAACTTTATAATTGGTTTGGCCGACCCCGCCCAACTCAGACTTACCACTAAAGTCATTTCACTATTTTGGCGAGTAATCACCACAGAGATTGGTGCGAAAAATATTTTAGATTAGCAAGACGATTAAGGTTCAGAATAAAGTTACAAATTAACAAAATAGTAACTTTTGGAATTGGTTTGAAAGTTGTGCTTCAGCTTATGATAAAGTTCTTGCTTTTGAGCTAAAACGCTGCATATTTGTTGTAGAACTTTACGTTTAAAAGGCTACAGATGTATTTGAACAAACGCTTAATAAAATGTAATGGAAGGCTCATCGTTACTCAAAAAACCCAAGACTATACTATAGTCAAATTAAATGTTATGTTAGCTGTTGACCGCGATCCAGGACGACAAGTATCCTAAGTCCTTACACAGGTCAGGGTCTATCTGTGTGCCAAGTTTCACACAAGTGTTAGCGTAAAAACGCAACAAACAAACAAACTTACTTTCACATTAAAATATTAGTTAGGAGTCCAACGCAATGAAAAGTATAATTAAATTCAGTTACTAGCGTACGTTATGCAAATTAACAAATTAATGGTAAAAGACAGTCATCAAAAACTAACTCCAAAATAAAACGAATTGAAGCACATGCAAATTGAAACAGTACAGTATTCTAATAGGTGTGCTCCAGCAGTTTCTATTAAAAATGCTAATTAAGTCCTTGCAGCGACCGCGTTTCCGAGTCGTATTTGTCAAACAGAAACAGCGAAGATCCGACAAAGTTATCCAAATAGACTGAAGAAATATCTTAGATGTTAATAACGTGAAATATTCACATACAGCCTTGATAAAGTCAGCAATTAGCCTTTTAAAATGAGCATAAAACCGGCGGCTAGCCCGAAACTTCTGTGTTTTCGACCAATTTCCAACGTTATTTATTATTACTTGGCCATAATGAGCTCTTAGCCGTTACATAACACAATCCCATTATTGTGTGCCACAAAAGCTTATCATAAATCACCGAGGCCAGTAAAGTTGACATCATTTTTAATAACAATGGCTCGGCCAAGTCATCTTTTGTAGGGTTTGTTATCGCAAATAGGCAGTGGATCTAAATCACCGGTTTGAGCCGCCTCGCCTCTTTGTCATCTGGGCTTGAGCACGTGATTAGGATATTAGAATTTTGAATTGTGAAGGTATTTTTAAGATACGGAAAATCTTCTATGTCATGTTTTGTTGAGATGCTAGATGAAAGTCAATAATTTGCATTGGCAGACTTCAGTATTGGTGACCACACACACACAGTGTACCTCATGTAAGTTTTAAACATACTGAGAGTATAAAGAAAACTATTTAACTCTCCAACCCAACTCAGAACTAAGTCCTACTCAAACTGTATTAATTGAATCTGATATTCATAACAACGAACATTAGTATTCAGCAGCTAGTACATAATATTACAAATCCAAGATCCCGTCCCAAAGATAGTCAAATAGGTTGTATTAAATCCCATTGTTTTAGGCATAATAGCCAGATTATTGTGGCCTAAACACTGACGAGCGGGGATGCCATCGTGGCATAGGGAAACAACGGGTATCGGTTGTGGACTTTGTGGATTCACCGGCGTTGTTTTTAAAGGCATCGAATAAATTGCTACTTAGAAATTGTATCGTTAATATCGCGCTTGTACACCAGATTAAGTGACTGACTCTTAATGAACTGATTAAAAGCAAGCATTATAATAAAGACTACATTTTCAGTGTCTGTAGAGGCTAGAGAGTTTAACTGTTCCTCGAAGTGATGTCCATTTTATGTTTTTCGAGTGTGTATATTATATTTTATTTGAATGTTGGTTAAAAAATTGTCTACACTTGAAGAACTGAGAGATGGCAATCCATCTCTCAGTTCTTCAAGTGTAGACAATTTTTGTTTCTCGTTGCCAGATGACATGACATTTATCACTGATCATCTCAGAATACTTAATTGTTTAAAGCTAGTCAAAGTGAGGCTTAATATCTAAAGGTAACAATAATTATAGAAATTACATCTGAAATGTAAATTAATCTGCCTTACAAAATCCGGTAAGAGTTACAAATGAATCCCTATTCCTAGATACCTGCATAGCATTAATAAACAGGTTTAATACTAATAATCCATCAAACACGGATTTAGAAAAGCCTAAATATAGCTAGTAATTTCAGTAGTTTTATAACTACTGAAATTACTAGCTATACTTGAAAACCGATAAGGAACTAACAGTTATTGTTATTCGATAAAGGAATGAATTTGCTGCATTTTTTTATTCGTATACTTTTAGTTACAAACTGGTTTTATTTGCTTTTGAAGCATTTGATTGCTGTATTGTTGTGAATTTTCTGCTTACGTTTGCTTGTTGCGGATTCTATATTCAAACCTTGCACCGTCGTTTTTGACTTCCATAGAACCGTGGGGAAGTCGAAAAATTTACGATGTAAAGTCAAATAATTGTCTTAATATATGATATGCAATTTCAAACTATATTTTTAGAGAAGTGGGAACAAATTATAATGATCGGCACAAATGGTTAATTAACACAATTTATACACGGTGCAAGGGAATGCTGCGGGGTCTTGTCGAGAATCATGTATTGAATTCATATTAACAATTTGTCGATGTCCCTTTCACTCTGTATTAACTGCCGTGCCCGTAATTAGCAACCTGATTTTGAAAATCATAGTTAAGTTTAGTAAGTTACAGGCACAGAAGCTGAAATTCTAAATTCGATTTTGATCCCCACTGTTGAACTATCATCCGTCTTATCTTTAAAAAATTAAATCTAATTTAAAACACCAGCCAGACTTAATGGAATAAAGCAGAATACTGTATAATATAACATTATTTAGTTACACAACGCTAAATTGAGGACAACAAACAAATCTCTGTTTAGCATTCCGGATTCCGAGATTATGTTGGTACGCGATAGGTATTATGTTGGTACGCTACGTCTAATGTTGGTATACTCTGCGTCATAAGTCGGTGTGCTACCTATTATGTTGGTGGGCGTTTCGTGTTATCGTTGAGCTGGGTTTAATAGTGTAGCTTGTAAGGAGTTAATATTTGAAGGAATATACGTTGTTTGTGTAGCTTACGCTAAGGTAAAATCAAAATATTTTGTTTCACATAAACCTACATGAGCACTTATGAAATGTTAGAATCTAGGTGCACGGTTCCAATTGGTCGTTTCCAATGGAGAAGAGCCGGCAAGAAACTCCACGGTTACTCATTTTAAAAAATACTTTTACAATGTTTTCAAATAACAGTGTTAATAGGAATTCGGACAGTGTTGGCCTGTCAACAAGTACCTTATGCTTAACAAATAGACAATGGTCTATAAATCTACAATCTACAAGGCATACAACGTTCTCACATTTACAAAATATAAACTGAAAGAAAAATAAAAAAAAACGATTTAAACCAAATGACAAGATTGGCTTTTCAATTGTAACAAATCTGAATTCTACCGTTCATAAAAGCCACTAATGAAGAGTTTGAATTAGGATTGTATATAATGTCAAATAATAATAATATTATGTCAGAGTTATGTAAAAAATTAATGTCTAATAATAAATAATAAAAATAAAACACCGTTGAGAAAACACGGTAAAAGGAATATTGTTGTGTTATGGGTGGAGGAATCGGTAGATTCTCTTGTATTAAGAAAATCGGAGAGCAGGGGTGACCCAGTGGTAACGGCCGCGACTTACGAGTTGTAGGTGGTAGGTTCGAACCCAGACAGGCGCTTTACTTTGTGTAAAATTATTTCACCACCACTGCTCTTAAAACGGTGAAGGAAAACATCGTGAGGAATCCGGCATGTCCTAGAACCAAAAATTCGTAGACATGTGACATCTACCAACCCGCACTGGGCCCGCGTGGTGGATTACGGCCCACTACCTCTCATAGAGAGGAGGCCTGTGTCCCAGCAGTGGGAACATATTAGTGATTATGCTATGCTTATGCTAAGAAAATCGGATACTTAGTCAAAGAAGAGGACAACGTTAGAGCACAGGTCAATAATAACACGGTGTGCTTTTGCAAAAGGACTATTGGATCTCAAAAAATATTAAACAGATTCATTAAGAAAACGTTCAACATTGGCTATACAGAAATACTTTCCATACACCGTACCTAAATATAAAAATGTTTCGAAATCATCAATAAATTTTGCATGTCTTGTTGTTCCTCACCGAGACTCCTGCGTGTTGTTTTTCGCTGAGAAAACTTACCGACGATACATTATTTACTTTCCTTGTTACCCAGAACAAAAATATAGAAACGAATACGTTTCAATTGTTACCAAAATGGGAAGGCACATACATCCCTTCATATTTTGCGCAAACTTTTCCTCAGTAACTTTGTAAGGGTGGGTATGAATAAAATCGGCTTAAGAGGACTGGACGGTTTAATAAAAACGAGACCTCCATCATAGTTTCTTTTGTTGTACATGTGAACGAAGGTAGTTTACAGCCGCCAGATCAACAAGACCCCCAAATCCTTTTTAATAGGTTGACAGTAGAGCTCTTCTTATATTGGACGTAAAAAGGCTGCGACAAAAGATTCGGCCCTTTTTTAGTATTCGGGGTACAAATGACCAAACACAATACTCGGGTGTCGTTTCAACAAGGTGATGGTCTTTTTAATAATAGTTTCTTTGTCATAATGGAAATTAACTATCAACGAGTAATTTAAATGACTGAAAACCACATAAGAGGTTACAACTATAACTATGGAACCCAATCAGAAATCCCGAAAAAATATGCCTCTCCAAACATTTATGTTCGCATTTTTTATCTTTTTGATTTTATAGTAACAGAAATAAACCAAAAAATCGAAGACATGTGACATCTACCAACCCGCACTGGGCCCGCGTGGTGGATTACGACCCACTCCCTCTCACCGAGAGGAGGCCTGTGTCCCAGCAGTGGGAACATAATAGGCTGATTTTTCTTATGCTATGGTAACAGTGGTTCATACAGATGTGTACAATGACCTATTAAAAGAAGTTTTTAGTTATTACAATTACACCTCATATAAAACCTCTACAAAACATAATCCATTGAACCATAAAGCGAAACTCAATCCATCAGCAAAAGTTGAAAATTTAAAGTTGTACCGGCAAAAATTCTTCAATGGCGATATTAGGTTGAATGTGATATAAAGGGAGGCTATTGTGTCTCAATAGAATCAATTAACCCTACCCTGGTACATTATGTACGCCACCGCAGCGTAATCCGATCATGGACCGAGCCGAAGCGAACGGGTACCGTCCTAAACGCTGCGCACGATTGCAATTTGACGTAAAGCCAGGAATACACATACCAGTTACTTGCACAAAAGAATGAAAGATAAATGCAAATAAAACAGAAGTTAACTCGAATAAATGATAATTAGTAACGTAAACAAAACAAATCTGTAATTACGAGCCCAGAATAGAAATATTCGGCAACTGCACGTTGTGATTGCGACAAGAAGGCTTCCACTCAGCATAATGCTGTGCAATGGGGGACCTACTTGCATACCGTAATGGTACGCGAGTGTATGCTTATCGATGCTAACAACTTTTGACTGCTGATAACTAATGTTGATGCGTTACCTGTGTTAAATTTTGGCAAGGCAATGGCCTGACTCGAAACTGTAACAGCTAGTGGCATAACTAATAATGTATGTTCATCTCTTTCTAACAACAGGTATCGATATGGGTCATTCCTTTTCTTTTCAAAAGGAAAGTGAATATGATTGTGTGAATTAGTGTGTACATTCATGGCTTACGCTGTTTTTGAGTGCACTAATGTTTGTGTATGACGCGTTTATTTATTATACGTCATTGATGCTACGCCCCGCAAGCCATTAGCATTTTATGCCTAGCTTTTGGTATTGAAAAATGTGATATAATACCTGTTCATAAAAATTGTCACAAGCCATTCAAAACACTACTTCGTGATGTTTCGGGAAAGAATGGACAGGGCATTTGTGATGTCATATTTGGTTTGGTTCTTGGTATAACGTTTGAATTTTCGAAGCTGTCAATTGTTTTGAATCACAAAAGTGTTCTTCAATAGCTGACTACAGGTCTTCACTAAAAGTTAGCTAAGCTATAATAAGACATCTAATACCACCATCATTTTTGAAATGCACCCAAAAACTTCCTTTAAATCCAGGTCAGTTAACCTCAAAAACATGAACCCATATATTTAGAACTGTGCCACACAACGCTTCACATAACAGAATTGATACGAGTGTACACGAAGCTTGCTATAAAGAGATTCTTCATTGTACATAGAATAGGCTGGCTTGATTCCAGCTTCATTCGTCATAGGCAAGCCGGAGAATTGGCAACGTAAACCGCTCACCAACCCCGAGTTATTGAGGATGTGTTAAATAACTTTCTTTCTGGATATTATTTATGGACTGTACTCGATGGGGATGGGAAATTGAAACTTGTATCTTTGCGAAGTCGTTTTACCTTAGGGTGGCGATATAGCCAATCGATAATGGGTTTAGGTGCTATGTAGTTGAAGGGGTGTTAAGATTGAGAATTGGCTGTCAACATATATGTAATGTTCTAGTGTTTTCTGCGGCTTCTGCAATTTATTCTTTCGTATTATAATTCGTACGGTTTGATACGACAACCTTTTTTTTTTTTGGGTGGGAAATCATCAAATGACTTCTCCCGCTCTGGGTGGAGCGGGAGGGCGTGTCAGACTTTTACTGACTATAACCCACCCGTGTTCCTTCAGTTGCCTGTGCCAGGGCCACGGTTATCTCTTTTCGAATCACCCGCGACCCTGAGGCGTTTGATATGACAACCTACGAGAAATGTTCCGTTGGCACAAAAAAAAAATATTACATAAGTTAGCAGCTACTTTTAGACATACAAAACTCAGTTGATACTTTTAATCAAACAAAGCTCTGCAAATCATTAAGCATGCTCATGCAAATTCTATTTACGGTTTAAAATATCATTTATTTCTCGAAGATTTACATAATCACTTAATGAGAAACAAAGTTTTAGTAATAATATGTAGGTATTAATTAAGATGGTCCAGAGCGCTCGTCGTGCAGTTAGCTAGTAATACAAAAATCCGTTTTAATAAATCTGGTGATTGGGTACATCGAAGCTCGCACGTCTATGTAAGTGCACATCGAGTCCGCTATTCTTATCAGTATTTCGCTGTTTTAGGACATTTGATGACAAATACATTGCAAAGATTTGGGCACTCCTACGGACTCCAGTTGACTGTCTAAACGGCACGCATAGGTACGCAACCAGCTTTCCGTAAGACGAATTATACACTATTCTTACCTACCCACCAACATCAACACAGAAACCAAGATTAAATCATAACTAAACAATACAAAATAAAATAAAACAACCAGAAAAATACTTAGCGAAAAATTCTTGAACAAGTACTACGTCAAACAGCCCACCAGTGCAGTGGCAGTGTCGTGCCAGAATTGCACCATTGTACGACCTCCCATTATGCGGACTTGAACGGGAACGATTTGTTTGAAAGGAGATTTTTATTTCCACTTTTTAGTATTTTGTTCTTCAATATTTAATATGCATTCAGAATGGAGATTCAAGAATTCCTGATATCCTGGTATGCCGCGTTACTGTTATTTCGTTTCTTTAAATTGCAAAGGAATGTTTCTACTTCTCCTACTTTTTAGGATTCGATCGTGAAGAAAATGTACGGTGGACGAGATTCAAAGGGAATTCTTTGTTTTATGTTGTTGCGACCAGTTGCGACTTTTAGTTGCCAATGTTAAGAAATAAACGTTGTGTTGTATGTAGGAATGTATTACTGCTAGGCGAATGCGATTTTCTAATTGTTTTTGGTATTTTGCGTTCACTTTTTAAAGAAAGCGAACACAATTCCAAAACATTGAGAAAAAATTACTTTCCCTATAGATATGTTGTAAAAAGGAAGCTTTGTTTTTTTTTTAATTCGGTTCAGTACGAAAAACTGAAATTACTCGTAAAATAATATTGCTAGCTATGTTGTAGAAAATTTATCAGTTAATAAAACAACATCAAATGTTGGAAACCTTTTTGGCTTAATTGCCAAATTAATATAACAATCAATACAGGTTGTCGACGTCAAGCCGCAATTGGGTGATAACAGTTGACTAAAAAATTATATGTTTGTTACGTATTTTACAAACTAGGGCCATTAATAAAAAAAACGAGAAAATCGAATGCCCGTGACGATTTTTTAACTCCTGTTGCTACAAATTTTAAATCTTTATTTTGTTGAATGACCCGCGACCTTTCACCGACATAAACTTACGGGACAACCTGTATACAATAATTCAAACTATCTTCTAAGAAATCACAGTTATTAACGATAAATAAAGCTCTAAATTAAAAAAAACTACATATACAAACACATCAATACTTATTTTCTACATCGCATCACTTTTCCGACAAACTGACCCTTGCAACTGATAGGCATTAAAAAAGCAGGCGAGTGTCCCTCACACTCGCCTGCTTTTATAATGCCTCGAGTTTGCAAACTCGACTCTAGTACTTCGGTCTACGAAGCCACAAATTTCTATAAAAACATCTGAAATGCAGTACTACCTACCTATTGAGAGATTTTATGTGTCGAAACCAACATACGAGTACCCTAGTCTTTTAACAATGTCAAACACTATACAAAAGACGCACTAAACACAATTCGGTCCATAATAAACCCATGTCCAGAATATATCGCACTAATTTTATTTGAGAATCCTGCAAGAATTTACGAGTGCCTAGAGACATCGATATTTTCTGTTAAGTCGGGTAAAATATACTTACACCTATTAGCCGTAGGTACGTGAAAGGGTTGTATGTTTTCCTCTAGGGATGGTGTGATAGAAACTCGTTTTAAGGTGCGATCACACTGCAATTACAATGTTTGAGAATTCGTTTTAGAGCATTCGTTAAGGGACATAAGATAAAACCACCGAAGAGGGTTTAATCTCTGGTCATCGATTATTAAATACGATCAATGGTAGTTGATCGAATATTGGCAGTTTCAACCATCGATTAGTTTAAAAAAGCCCGAAGGGACGGTTAGACTCCTTTGTATGGATTAAACTGACCGTGAACTGACCACATGGCGCATAATTTGACATTTCTACGTATCTATTCATTGAAATTTCGTTTTGTGGTTATTAAAACGGCAAATTATAACAGTGTTTCGGATTTAGATACCGAAATAATACACGAGTTTAACGATATAAATAGTAATTATAGTAGACCGTATGTCGATAGATCGAGATAATTATAATAATTGGAATCAATGGGATGATAAAGAATTCATACGTCGCCGCGTCGTTTTCGTGTCTCCAAAGCTTCAGCAAGGGCTATTTATTCTAACCGAAATCGGAAGCAAAAATGTCTTCCTACCACATAGTAAATTTTATTATTGATAGTTAAAAATGACAGTTAATAAATCCTAAAGTTTTTTCTAGAGATCCCTCCTACTGATACCTATATATTTTTTTAAAATTTAAAACTCGTCACGCAAAAAACAATAATTTTCGATTTTTGACGAAAATAAATAAATACCACATGAAGAGTACATTATTTTACAAAATAATAAAATATCTCAGACGTCAAATGTCAGTGTCAATGTCCTACAGATCTATTTTGTGCCAGTAATATAGTGAACGAATGAACGAACTTCCAATAAACTACAGAGTGTTGCCATATGTGAAAAACAAATCGAATTTTAACTAATCTGTTCATGTTTTCCATTAGATCATAAGACATAACCATGGATTTTATTTTATCGTAGATTACGATGTTAATATTTAAAACTGCTGAAACGTTCAGTCAGTCTCCGTCCCGCTCTCTGCGCATGCCCCTTTTTCATAGAATTCTCAGTTTTTTAAAATTATTACAATAAAAAAAACTACCAAGTGCGAGTCGGTCTCGCGCACCGAGGGTTCCATACAAACCTGTAGGTAAATTTATAAGTAAAAACGCGCACGCGTTCATGAGGAAAGGAGTAGTAAGTTTAAAATTAATAAAAATATTTTTATTACATGATGAAACTAAACATTTACGGTTTGCTTTATCTGTGATACGAGTATAAGAAGTTGATTCGTACCAAATTTCAAGATGCGGGGTTCACGTACCCTGTAGTTTGTGATTCTCTTGCGAGTGTCGAACATTTGCGGCATAACGGCTGTATCTTTTGATTGCGTTGGCTTAGAAGTTTGATTTTTTCACAGCTCAAAGGGACAGTAGACCTGAGTATTTGGTATAAATTCCAGCTTGATACCTCCACGCGTTCCTGAGAAGAAGGGTCTTGACAGACAAGCAGATGGACGGACTGACGGACAACAAAGTGATCCTTTAAGGGTTCCGTTTATTCCTTTCGAGGTCCGGAACCGTAAAAATATCATATTTTAAAGCTAGTGGGCCTGCAATCTTGTACTGAATTCATCGTAACAGCTTGCGCTTCAATGTCCCTTAAAAAGACACATAGCAAAGCCGAAAGTGGCTTGTCCTCCCCCACATTGTAATATTTTTTTGTAGGGGACCATGCCTGGGAACCTTCTGGTTAGGGAGATATTGACGGTCAACATTTCAACTTTTTCATATATACATTAACTCACGCCTTCTTCTCATGGGAGCAGTCAGAAACCACAGAACGCCACCTGCTAAGATCCTTACATACTCCCTTTACCTTGTTTACGTTCAAACATCTGGTCATACACGCAAATAAGTCATCCAACTTTTAACATAGTTTTTTTAACGATAACAAGTTTTTAATGTTATAACACAAATTTAAATACCCGGTTGTACCGCAAACAGCAAAAAATAAAAGTACTAAAAATAAAAGACGTTGCCCAATTATTTTTTTGCAAGTTTGATGTACAGAATAAAGAAATATTTTTTACATTCTTAGGCCCATTTCTGTACAATAAATCAAAAAGAAAACTAAGTATCTATAAATTAAAATAATTATAGCTGTAAACAAATTATACTTAAATATTTACTAACCATCGATTATGCACACACAGAAGATCTACTTGTTGTCTGCAAACAGTAAAATAGCATGTTCGTGGATCTAGAACATGCTATTTTACTGTTATTTAACTAAGCTTTAATTCAGTTTTTAGTTTGTACTCATTGTTAATTTATTATAATTATAAGTAATTTTGCAATTTCTAGCCTGAAACATAGGTTCAACCTAGTTCAGGCATATTAGCAACTGTATTCTTTCTAATTGTTATGGTATCGATTGTAAATGTGTCCCTTTTTATATAAATAAACGTTTTATTATTAAAAAAAAATAAAAAATGAAAAAGAATGCGTTTTTCCGGCTATATCTTTTTTACACCCTCTGTAGTGGTAACCACACTAAATGGCTACGTTTATTTTATAAGGCCTCTTTGCAGACCTAGTAGTAATTTTGTGTTAACCTAGTTTGGAGGTTTTAAATTGATTGTTATTGTTCCGCATAGACCAGGCCACCAGTCGCCCGTGGGAGTCATAAACGCGACGAAGGGATTATGGAAAGAGATGGGCAGCGACCTCCTGTCTGCTAATAACAACTAACTGCGGTCACCAATTCGTCTGATGTTGTTGGTGACCTTTCGTTGTACAGGTCATTTGGAGTTTTTTATTTAGTAGTTGACTTTAAAGAGGAAATTTTAAAGTAGCATAAAATAATAAGGAAAACGGTCTACGTTATTGGTGACTATCTAACAAAGTCATGAAAACCTAGTCAGTGGATCTGATACTTTTTTTTCCCTTAACCGTTACACTCCTACAGTACTTAAGTTCTTACATGTCAGTATGAATTAACAATAAATCGTTTTTCAGAAAATGGTGCACTGAAAGACATTGGATTTGCTAATATCTTGGTTGATACCAGAAACAAAAACAGGCAAAAATTAACCAAGTTAACGAATATTTTGCCTGTAGAAACGTATCTAAAATCCATTAATCAAAACGCTGATTGAACAACTGTCTCTCATCAAAAGTGTACACTGTTATTTTTCATAACATCCATTTCTAAAATATAATATTTTTACTTATATTTTCTTGTAGATAGAGTTGATTAAAATATCCAAAAATAAATAATAATACGGCCCTTGTTCGCCTGCGGGAAACAAACTGATCTGCCTCCCTTAGTTTGGCCACGAATATTTTCTACCAATTTTGTAAAGTTATCGTTTCTAAGATCATTTATGTAGATTGTTATATTAATTGGAGAGTAGTGAATGTCCTGATACATAATATTATAATTATGATCAATTGGAGGTAAACGTCATGCAACAACTGTACTTTTTATCCCGATATTCACATGGTATCGGGACCGCAGGGCGCGGCTAGTCCAAAATAAAAGCATAGGAATCATAGCAATATTCAGAAGATGGAGAGAACGACCCCGTGGAGCTATAAAACATACTGTGATTAGCATTCCATTTGCCAGGCATGGTTCTTTTAGCAATTTTAATGAACGATAAAAAGAACGACATGTGGCGGCATCTACACCGCCACATGCGAACAAACGCATCACACTGACGTCAGACAAATCCTGCATCGCGCAAGCAGAATTTACCGCGCAGCTATCATGTATACAACTTCCTGACATCAACCGTCAGGCAGTTGCCCACCAGATACGACATCCATCTGGTTGGAGGATCCTCCCTTTTCTAAAGAGTGTGAGTGATCTTTACACCCTGTTCCTCATATCTCTTCAGACACAAGCGACCAGTTCTTGCTTCGCACGCATATATGGTCGATATGTCCTAACATCTATATTCCTGTTCATCCTATGTCTAAGTTAAATATTAATCTTACTCATATTGTTTGTTAGTTTGAACGTTGAAGCTTCCAGACGGATTTGAAAAATTATGTTTACATTTGATAGCCCAATCTAAGAGAAAGACTGTAGGCTAATTAACGTCGCGCTAAGCCCTTACGAGCCGAGCAAAACGAAATCAGGAGAACGCTAAGCCAAAAGGAATGATATCTCGGGCAGGCAATGAGATGCGACGGCGTGGACCGGGAACAAGAAATTTCATCCGGATAGATTATTCAAAATAAATGCTCTAAATGATTGTGAAAAGAGCATCGAACCCCTCTGTGTAATTTAGAAGATCTAAGCGGTCACACAGAAGGACATAGTCAATATTTAAAAGTCGATACAACATCACATTGTACCAAATGTAATTATGTAGAAATGGGCCAAAGACGAACAAACGGCAATCTATCAAAAATATTGTGGTTTCCCACGGTTTATGCCGATAAAAAATGTACAACCCTTCGGCAGGGTTCAAAGTATTCCCAAACCAAATTTCATAGTAATCGGTCCAGCTGTTTCGGATATTAGCCGGAACAAACAGACAGACTAGTTTTTTTTTTTGTTAGAAGTACTGTATATAATTTCATATGCATTTAGTAAAAAGCTGATAGTTTGACACTGAAGAGAGACAATTTAATTTATTTTTATAGATAGTAAGTATTTTTTTAACAAAGCCTTTTTAAATATGGCAATACAATAATTTGGGCCTTTACAAAATTATTAACGTTTAAATTAAGTATGTAAAGAATCATATTACAAATTAATCCCACTTGTTTAGTATCAAAAGTTAAAGCAATCCCTTTACAGCTCGCATTTAACTGAACTAAGTTAGTTCGTAAACTATGGGTTAACTGCGCTTGCATCTTGAACGTTAGTTAAGTAAATGATATCAGACAAGGTTTACCTAGTTGTAAACTGCTCTGAGGTATTCTGCTTTTTACACTGTTTTAAAACGTGATCGTGTTTCATTTTGATGTATAACCTATTTATCGTGATTTTTTCTTGTGATTCCAGGAGAATTATAGCGACGATCAAAATGGGCCCCATTTAAGTCAACTGACAATGCGACATATTTGTCAAAAAATAACAGATTTTCACCACAGGTGCTTTTTAATAAAGCAAAGATTTATGAAAAAACTTACAAAATTGACAAATTGTCACCTGTCACTTTTTATTTAAAAATATAAATTCCAAAACTTTCAAAATAAATTACACCTACCACTGTGCGTCTCTGCATCACCCAAAGTTTGACTGGTAGAAAATGCCAATGGGATTAAGTACACCTCCAAGCATTTGTGTGCTTAAATTATAGTAAAAAAATAAAAATAACCTAGGTATTCTAATTTAAACAAAACCTCTGGGTTATGGTTCCAGCACGCGGTTTTATTAAATAGACCCCTGATAGAAAGTGACCTTCTGTGAGAGAGAACTGTGCTGTTATTTATCGACGTATTGGTAACTTAAATCACAAAGTTAAAACTACTTATGCATATCTTTAATTTCATGTTTATTTCACTGGCACTCAAAGGTACTACTCAAATTAGAACATGGCAATTACTGGTACTCATTAGAGGCATGTCAACAAGCAAGACAGCTAGGCACTAGATAAAAAAAGAGAGAAAAAAAACCTTCACAAATTCAACTCACACCAAATAAAATAATAACGAAACAATCATTTTATTAAAACTACTGAGCCACCCCTACTGCGCACGGTTTTTCAGACGTTCAAACACCGAGATTTCTTTATCATATGAAGTTTAATTATGTATAACTTTGTTAGTACAAAATTATTATACTCCTCCCGACCCTTGCTCGAGCCAGCCCGCGACGCTGAGCCTGTAGCTTTAAATTCGTCCCTAAATAATATCAATCCTGATCCAGCTAGTCATTTGCTGCCCTCTTCCAGCGACGCCCTAAGCCGAGGTTCGGACCCCACAGGGGGTGCCCTTAGCGTTGTCGCTTAGTTTTAGTTAGTATATAAGTTTAAGTCCTGGCTGGAGGCCTTAATTTATTAGGGAATCCACAGGCAAGTCCGCTTAAGCAGACGACAACCTCATAGGTTGACCTGCGAGATGCCAAACAAACAAACAAAAAAAAAATATTATACTTTACGAATAAATTGTCTAAATGATTATGTAAGCCGTAATCTTACTTTGTACCTATTATGATCTAAGAGATATAACTTCCTACATAATGCTAAGTAATATATGGAATTTATTATTCTAGGTAAACACATATGGCAGATAGAAACAAAAACGAGCGCTCGAGCAGAAGGTAGATCAGATATACAGAATTAGAATGTATAATACATATATAAATTTTAAGCAAAATGGTTCCAATATCGCAACCCTAATTCACGATCAGAGATCTAATTACGACGGGTCAGTACACAAGAGGTACATTAAAACGAAATATTACTGAGTAACACAATTACAATTGTTGAAATATAAAGCGAAGTCATCAGGTTTAATTAGGGTGCTGTCACACGGGATCGACGACAGCGGACCGAGGCATATCGTCCCATTGATTTCCGGACCATTTGTGGTTAAGGGTGTTTCACAAAGGGTCTTGTGGTGCTGCGGCTTATTGTGGTTTTTATGACCTGTTTTTAATGACTGAGGGTAAATAATTATGGTGTTAGTCGCAAAATTAATGAAATGTGGTAAAAAATTAGAACAAAGAAAAAGAAAAGAAAGAAAAGAAATTATCCGCAAAAACTAAACGCACAAGTAGAATGTAAAATTAATAGAGTCAAAAACCTCGTGAGTGGCCTGCCTCGTTGGTCTAGTGGTCACAAGAGCTACTGCTGAGCACGAGGTTCTGGGTTCGATTCCCAGGTCGGGCAACGTGTTATTGGGTTTTTCTATCTGGAATTTCTCAGTAGCAGCCCCAAGTCTGGATTTGTGCCCGGTAGATGGCAATAGGCTCGCCCCCTATTACATGGGACTTAAACATAACTGGCGAAATGTGGGTGTACTATTGGTACACCTCTGCCCAACCCTTCGGGGAAACAAGGCGTGATGTTATGTTATAAAGAACTCCAACAAAAATGACGAGAAACTCTTCAATAATAAAATTAGCTATTGTTAAGTATAGAATCGAACCGACGTGTTAAACAAATAAGTGTAATGTCCACATAACACTACCCAAATCACAGAAAGTCAAGATAAATTGGTTAACCATATCTATTACTGCAGCCACCATCCTTCTTCGACCTTAACAAGGATTTATGGGGTAGAAGTAATCCAATTAAACATTGAGCCCTTTGTAAAAAGTAAGAATTAAGTGGAAGAGAAAGAAGCTGTTCCAAGATAAGCAGCTTGCATCCAGTGATAAGTAAAAATAACGACTCGGGTAGATTTTTCTCTCATTTGTGGACGTATCTTTGTGTGAAAATGCTGAATGTTCTGTGGCAAGGAATTTGGAAAATAGGGATTCAGAAAATTAACAGTTGTAATATTGTTTTAATTGTGGGTTATTATATAATTGTGGCGTACTCGTAATAACAACTCATTATTGAAAAAGACCATTATTATAATGAAAATGATTAATAATCTTTACCACATATATTGATTGAAATTTGCATTGAGACGCAATACCGTAATGCCCGAAGAGTTGCTAAATAATCTCCAGCTCCCTTCTAAATTAAACTTCTCTAAAATCAATTTATTCGAAGCCGATTTCCATTAAAAAAGGGTGGCAAACACCAAAACCTCATTCGAAGGATGCAAATGACGTCACTTTTAATAAACACTTGCATACTGCGAAAGCGTCTTTATTAAAACCATCAGAGATCCTAATTTGCATTGAATCAACAAGAGAATGAGGAATGCATTTCATACAATATGGCCCAAGGGGAGCAAATGTGTGGGAATATAAGTATTTAGTGTTCGGTGCCGTGGCGGTGTATGACATGAGAACAAATTTTGACGTCGACGGCAAATGTTGGCTGTGGCGTATTAACATTAGGTGTACAGATTTAGGAATAGCTGCTTTAAATTTCATATTTAGAATTATAAGAAAGAAAAGAAAGAAACATTGTTTATTCTGCACTACAAAACAAAAGAAAATACCAATAGTTAAAGGCCTCATATTCAGGAAATAAAAGTTTTACAATGTTGTCCATTGCTTGATGTCACTCAGGACCAAAGACAATATACATTGATCTGTGTGTGTTGCGACACTGCCAAATGACGATAAAACAAACAATCCAAACAAAATGCCGATTGCAAAGTGGAAGAATGACTACTTTTGTAACAAACAAACAACAATAATTATGAACAATTAAGCCGTGCGTCGTATCAGTGAAAGAACAGGTCGTTGCTCAGCAAAATGCTGTGATTTCGGACGAAACTATCGTCAACAGCGCTGATTTTCAGCAACTACCTAGGTCCACTATATAGGTCACCTTTAAGAATTTTAACGCAAAATGTTGAATACACGCCTTATGAAAAATTCCTATGTACCTACATGTAGTGAGAAAATGATGTCTCTAAATATCTAAATCAGACTCATCTTATAATAATACTACCCACAGTATTCTCTACACAGAAATCAATGGCATTCCCAAACTCGAAAATCATACATCAAAGCATATTCAAAATCGCTATGCATACAACGGAAACGTACTCCTAACAATCCCGTATGTTTCCCTTCGACAAACATTCAGAATGCACACAATGTCAACCAACACTGACATCTCCAAGTTATTAAATCCACAGACTCCAAATAAGATGGCTGCTGTAAATTATTTTCAAGACAAGAGACGTTTCGAATAACTTGAGAGTTGTCTAGGCCACATATTTCCTCTAACTTGTGAATTATGTTTTAGTTTAGGCTAAGACATAATTCAAACTTGGAGGTTGGGTGTGGAATGCTCTTAAGCGAGTAGACGGCTAGTTCTCTCGGACATAATGTTATGGTTATGCAATGTTGGCTGGATGAATTCCTAAAGTTTTAGGCGTTCTGATTTTGCAGTGTAGGTAAAACTTAATTATGTTATGTTAGGTACTTAATTCAAACATTTAAAAAAATATTGGTAGATCGTTTCTTAGCACACACAAACAACAAGCAGTTTGTGGTTAAAAAAAAAGTGTCGTGAATAAGTCTTTAATTTTACCGAAATAGTAGGAGGCCATTAAATAAAACTGATGATAACAAAATCGGGGTATACAGTTTGGTGTTGCAACTACATATAAAATATACTAACACCACTCGATAGCTAAAGAATCAAAGAATTTGTCACGTTGAGTCAGGACTGTGACGGTTTGACCTTTACGCACCTCAGAAAATATTCGTAACGTTCACGTATTCACGTAAAACACACGGCATTTAATATAAAAAGAAAAAATCTTCTGTATACCCGGTTCAGCTAATCTATTCCAAATTCCAAAACACTGATATTTACCCTTGTTTAAACATGTATATCGTTTTGCTCACATACATTTTCAACATAAAAAAATCTGCTAAAGCTACTTCTACCTATTAAAAACGTTTCCACAAAGTTGCAAACTAAAATTCTTACACTAATGTAGACAAAGCAGCGAGGGATGCTTGTTTAGTCATAATTACGGAGTCGGCTAAGTCGTTTAAAACTATAAAACAGTAGGATGGTAAAGTTTCCGCAGCGTACATTTTCTCATTAGCTTCAGAAACTAAGGCAAGAAAGTGTTGCGTAGCTTTTTATCACGAGATGTAGTTAGTGTGACTAGAATGCTCTGGCTAGATAGTTGAAGAATTTCTTGGTTCTATTGCAGTTAAAAATAAATAGTACAAAATCAAGTAGTTTTTCGCAGTTTTGCGTGTGTGCAGTGAACTGCACAATGAATTTTGATGTGGTTTTCTCCATCATTGAGAATTTATTATATATTATGGAAGTTTTATGTAAAGGTTTTATACATTAATATAGGTATAAAACTTAGGTTTAGGGCAGGAATCCTGATTTTTTTACACTTCTTCATATCACACATCTTTATATATGCACTACACGCTCCCCGCGGTTTCACCCGCATAAATCTTGATCCCGTGGGAGTATCATTATATAATCTATCTGTGGGCCAAATTTTATCCAAATCCGTTCAGTAGTTTTTTCGTGAAAGAGTAAAAACATCCATCCATACTCACAAACTTTCGCGTTTATAATACTCGTATTAGTAGGATTAGTAGATTGCTAATTTGGTTTAGATATGACATTAAAAACCCGGATGTTACGTAGATCAAAATGTTTTCTGACAGAAACGCGTTCAGTAACATTGGTAAAATTGGCACAAAGGCGTGAGGTTAGGAAGTTGCCGTCGCAAAATGTTTGCTTCTTACAAGTGACTGGTGATAATAAAAACTTCAACCCCTTAGGATAAGAGGAAGTGGTTTTAATTCAGCTTGCCCGTGGCAAGGCAAGTTAAATAAAATCTTGTAAAAGTAATACTCTATTATTATAAACTATGAAAAGAGCATCTAGTGTATATGGTGGATTGTTGGCACGTATCTTGGAAATTATTATGTGATAGTCGATGCTAGAATCCGGTTGTTTGAGTATGTCAAAATCAGATGCTCACTTCTTCTTGGCTCATAATAAAATAAAAACTTCAGACGATCAAAAACTTAACAAACAAAAAGCAAGCTAAGAAAATGTGGATGTTGTTAGAAAATCCATAAACTCTAGATATATGAGAAATAATAGATACGTAGCAAACTTCAAACACGCAGCATGTCAATATGTTAGAATATAATTATTCTAAGAAGAATGAGCACTGGGACAACGTTAGCATGAGTATCAGAAATATACATGTTGTCATTACTATACCTACAAATATCCATTATTATTCATATTTTGCAGAGGAACAGTATCAATAAATAACGAATACAGGTGGCACAACGTTAACGACAGAAAACAATGCACATTCATACATACAAACTGTACAATTAAACCATAAGGTAAATGGTTGTATTGATTAGTTGTACACGGGAATGTCTGAGAGCGCCCGTAAGTTTCTACTTATGTGGGTAGATGTGATTTATTTTGTTAGGACAAAGATCTTTCTACGTGTGATGACTTTATGATCTTTGAGATCGTGTTTCACTTGTGTACCTGATTTATTGTATTATTCGTTTAGCTAGTTATCATGTCTGGGTTGTAACTTATCAGTCGAATGAAGGTATTAACTACTTGTGAGTAACAGTAAATAAAACTATTGCCATTGTCATTTGAATAGCGGATCAAACTCTCAACCCTGGTTGAAACACTTATGTTTTTCTTAAAGGTAGTTCAAACACATATAAAACTAATTTTACTGGGAAAAGAAGCCGTAACATTCATACGACAGTAAAAGAAAAACAAAACTGTTCATTGAAGATATTCCTTTAAGAGAACGACAACCAACTGGCGGCAATGGGCAAAGTACCCATAACGGAAACATACCACATATTCGTGATTCGAACAGTAGAAGCAAAACAAAACAAAGCAGATAATTAGGACCAAAACACAATGGAGTTATAATCCATTTGCATTAACAAGTCTTCTTTGAAAAGGGATAACATCATCGAAGACACGCAGCACGTACCAAAAAAAAAAAACAACAATATTCTTGTTCGACAAAGTTGTACATACAACGGCAGTTACAACAGTATCAAACTTCGGCCAAGGTATATCAATGCTGATAAATAAAAGGTAATAAAAATCCCATCCGAGGAACCCTCAGAAAAGTTTAAAAGTTTCTACTTTCAAGTGACTGTACACATTTGAACGCGGTCTCATACATAGTAAATTGCGCCGCGGTCGCCCGATATTGGCGTTGGGTAAACTATACCGTGACAGTATCTCCTAACATTGCCTGATGTTGGTGTTTAGATCCAGTGGATTTCAAAGTTATCTGTTACAGCACCTCATTTAAAATACGGTATCCATTTTATACGGTTCTGGCAATATAGACTTGCGTTGGAATACTCTTGCAAGATCTCGATTGAATACTAGATATATGCATAGATTTGAATGACATCTTACAGTTTGCAATGAAAATCGTTTCAGAAAAGTGTCTTATAATAATTAGTTATCAGAAACTTTGAACCCATCTATACTCACAAAGATATAAACATCCTCTCTAGCACTGCTGCCCTAGTATTGCACAAAATTGAAGCCTGTCTATGAATGGCGTATGTCAAACATGCTGTTGCCAAACATGTCTCGTGGGATATCGCAGACCTTGTTAACGACGACAAACATGTCCTGCTTGGGAATACGTTAACTATCGAAATTGACTGGAGCGTACGTTATGATGGCGAAGTGGATGGTTAAGTGTTTGCGGTATCGATCGACCGCCGTCAGTTTTCTGGTCCCCTGATAGATGTTTATGCAAACATCGTGGAGCGTAATTAAATTAAAACAGTAGTTTGTCTTTTAGTTAGTGTTATTGTTCGATATTGGAAGGATTGCGATCTTTTTAATCTATAACTTTAAAATAAATATCATTTTGATCTTCCATTTTAAAAGTACCTATACTTTCTCCTGAAATTGTGTTTTAATGTCCTATGGTGCATCGCCTACGATCAGTAAAATAATTAAAATTGTAAAAAATTATGATTTTGAAAAAAATAAAAAAAAGATTTGGGTTATATTCAACTTTGTGCGTCAAATAAAAGATCAAAGAGAAATTTTGGGCACCGAAATAAATGCGGATGGGCAAAATGAATGTTTCAGATACTTTAATTTTGTTTAACAATGTTTATCTTCAATCAAAAGCAGAAACTTTGGTCTCCACATTTTAGGTAAAGGGATAATAACATCGTTTTTAGATGAAAGAATAATGTTTCAGACGTGATAATTTATTGTATATTGGTCAACCTGTAAGGTTGTCGTCTGCTTAAGCGGACTTGCCTGTGGTGCCCTAATAAATTAAGGCCTCCAACCAGGACTTAAACTTAAATACTAACTGAAAACTAAGCGACTACACGCTAAGGCAACCCCTGTGGGGTACGGATCTCGGCTTAGGGCGTCGCTGAAAGAGGGCAGCAAGGGACTAGCTGGATCGGGATTTATTGGATTTTGGGACGAATTTAAAGCTACAGGCTCAGCGGCGCGGGCTGGCTCGAGCAAGGGAGGAATTTGGGCGTCGCAGCGGGCCTCGGCGGCGAGGGCAGCAGCTTTTACCTGCAAATATGCTTAAGTAATTATTTAAGTCAGTATTTACTCATCAATATTTGTCGACTATGTTTACTTCCGGATCCGTGCAAAATAAAATTGTTGAGATAAACTTATCGCACAGTACTTACTCCTAGTACGTACCTACCTAATAACAAAACATCACGCATGTAATCCCCGAAGAGTTAGACAGAGGTGGAACTACCTATATAGTGCATAACTATGTATAAGTCCCGTATAATAGGGGGCGAGCTTGTTACCATTAACTGGGCACAGAAATTCCTGATGGAAAAGCTCAATAGCACTTTGCCCGACCTGCGAATAGAACCCAGGACCTCATGTTTGGCAGTACCGCATATGACCACTAGACGTTAATTATTTACTAGCTTTGGACCGCGGCTTCAGCTGCGTAGATGACGGAATATATCTCACGGGAACGTACTACCAGGATAAATATTATCCTATTTGTTGATGAAATTGGGCACACAGATAGTTTATGTGTTGGCACATAAACTATCTGTGTGCCCAATTTCATTCAAATCAATTCTCGAGTTTTTGCGTGAAAGAGTAACAAATATCAATCCATCCATACTCACCAACTTTCTCGTTTATAATTTCATACACTGTTAAATTTAAGTAGCTCGCTTTTTATTGTTACTTTTTGAAAATAATGGTCCCAATCGTTTCGAGTTCGATTATCGAGTTTATGGCTTTCGGTTCCAGAACGACCTAAAAACAGTGTAAATAATATAGTAGGAAGTAGGATTAGTAGGATATGCGTAATTGAAATTCAGTTGCGTTTTACTCCGTCAAACAAATTATTAACCTAAATTTAGATAGGTACCATTAAACATGGACACCCTAAGAGCAAAGTTTTCTAAGAGCAAAATTTAGTTTTAATATTTAAAGTGCTAACCGCATTTAGTTATGTACCGCGTCGGTTGTTTCGACTAAACAACTGCGTGGTTTCGTTAGCTGTTGTCGTAAATTTTTAATGGTCACTGACAACTTTTGACAATGCGATTAAAATTAACGGTATTGTCGAAATGGGAATAGTCATCGATAACAAAATCCCACTGATAAATGTAATGCCTTTTGTGATTTATGTATAAATACAAATGAATAAAACACAACATTTATTTTCGTTTTTCGATGAGATAACTTTACTTTACACATTATTCTGAGTATTAAAAAAAAACTGTAGCCTTATTTCCTCACTTAATATAAACGATTTTATCCTCTAGAACGCACAGCTCACGTATATTAAAGGGCGTATCCAGTGATTGTATAACAAACATCTGTAAGAGTAATAATAATGACCACGTTAAACAAATTCTTTATATAATCTTTAATACCAGTATTTTATTTGGACCAAAACTGACCTCATCAACCCAGTTACTGGGTTACACGATACCCCTCGGTAAAACTGATGGTCTGACTTCTTAGACTTGTAGTCTGTCGATTCGTAGGTCTAGTCGTTACAAGAAGGCAAACGTTAGGACTGACAAAGATCTTCAAATAGCATAGGTGCAAAAACCTCCTGCAGCTGTAAGAAGCATCAACGAGAAAATTTTAATAGCCTTTAAAAAACCATCATCATACATAAACTTTGCATCATATTCCCTATCCATAAACTATACGATATTCATTGCTATTTCACTAACAACTCACTCATACACACTGTTATCCTGCACATAAAGCTCAGTTTGTTAGTCAGCAAAATCTGAGGAGCGACGCGACACGCCATTAATCTTGTCCCTAACATCCGGATGTAATATATAGTTTATATACTCTTAATGACCGCTGATCTAATGTCTCAATTAATTCCTAACTGAACGGGTCATTGGATTTTGGTCCGTGAATTTTGTTGGGAGTCTTTTTGCTGTGGACCTTTAAAAACGTTTTGTAAACGAAAATTTTGACTTGAAATAACAAATCTATTAAGTGTAAAGTCAAAGCATTTATTTCAATTAGATCATCAGTCTGTCAGGCAGCAGGACATCAGTACGAAAGTTGGTAGCCTGTTTTAAAGCGTAAAATATTTTATAGCAACGTTAATTCGAACGATTTTAAATCGAAAATACGACACTAACAAGTAGTATAACCCATATAAATTAATAGAGTCCTAAAACGAAGTAATATGACGTATAAAACGAGTATTTTCAATTTTAAAAAAAAACGTACTCGGTTCTCAGTACACTGGGCGAAAAGATGTTTTCACTCTTATTTTTATAACTTATTTTTGTATCATATTAAATGATGTAAATAAAATCAAATGTCATTTATTTAAATTAGGCTGAGAATCAGCACTTGTCGAACGTAAAAAATTACATAAGACAGTTCCCCAAAACGCCCGCCCTTCACCACTTCATAGTGCTTCAGCTGGGAAGAAGAAGTGGTGCAACAAACTCCCCGGCAGCACAGCTGTCTGTGTATTTAGAAAAAAAACGTCCATTCTCTAAAATAGTAGGTATGCAAAGTAAAACACATAACGCGACACACAACATCAAATTAAACTACTTGCTAGCCACGCTAATATACCAACAGAGAACAGAGATGAGAGAGAAACTGATGATGGGAAAGTTTTTTTAATAACCAATTCACAATCAACCTACCTTTGCAGTCAATAGATGACCAGTCCTGTAGTCCATTATCAGTACAAAACACTTATCTTGATTAAACTTAAGCCCTACAGGTACAAGGTGATGGTATCGATCGATACCATCCATTTCCTGCTTTCCGTTTCGTAGTTAAATTGAGCGTGACAAATGCCCCGATGTCCTGTTTAATGACTCAAGTAAATTTTGGATGAGTTCGCCATTATCTAATTGATGTCTCGAATGTATTCTCTCGTAATTTGATTAGGTTTAGAGCGCTGATTTTTTTGTTGTTGATGTTGTTCTGTTTGGAATCCAATTTCGTGTAATGAGATTGATTGGCTGTTTGCATGCTCATCGGGGCCAAAAATGAGGTTCGGTGGTATTAATAATTCGCAATAGTCATTATTTGATATTGAATGGTTAATAATCAATTCGCAAGATCGGTAATGACGATGAATTTAGTCATTTAAAAAAAATCCTTCCTCTCTCTTTAATGATCATAATTATACAAAAATCCACCCTGATTTTTGTGACAGGGCAGTAAGGTTGTTTATTCATTGTAGCAACGAGAAAGTAGTCATAGGCTATCCATAACTTTTTGAGAAATTTAAATTGGCATTCACAGATTTCGAAAAAAAAATACAGCCAGCATGAAAACGGGTAATTTAAAAGAATAAATTTTTGATGCCATTCGATCCTGTTTCATATACCTAAAGATTTAAAATACTCAATGCGACCAACTGAGGTTTGAGTTAGTACTCAAAACCTCAGTTGGTCGATTTGAGTTTTTTTCGCGATTTAGAACCTTTTGAAGTAAAATGTTTTTTTTTCCCATACATATCGTAGGAAATTAGACTCCCACCTTACTTTTTAAAGTTCTGTTCCTCAAAATAAAAGACGGGAACAATTATAGGATCACTTCGTCGTCTGTCGGTCTGTCTGTGTGACCACTACCGAGAGCAAAAATTTTTAATTGAAAAATGCTTTTATAATGTACATGAGTTTTTGGATTATATATTGTAAGTATTGTAAATTGCACGAACATTTAAAATTATTATTGTAATTATTAATGTGTGGCAAATCTCTCCCATTATAGACATGATTAATTTTGACATTCATGATTATTACTGTTTCTGCATTTTTTATATTGACATTTATTTAATTAAATAATACAATTTTAATGGATTATTTGTTTAATGACTGCATGATTGTGATAAATAATTAATTTAAACATTATTTTACAACTTTGTAATAAATTTGCACGCCGAAATTAAACGCAGAATATGAGAACAATTTTGTACTTTTTACCAACCTTCTATAACTTATGAGCAAATAATGATTTTGATTTGACTCTTTTTCTCAAGAACGCGTAGAGGTATCAAGTTGAAATAAATATCAAATACGTAGCTCTACGGTTCCTTGAACCTCTAAAAATATTAATCTTCTGAGTCAACGAAAAAAAAAAATACGGCCATTTATGCGACATTATAGATACTCGCCAAAAAAGTCAAAACCTTGGGTACTTCCCCGTTTACTTAAACCGTTTACTTAAAATCCTGAAATGTAATAAACTTACATTTGCAGTTGGAGGATCGACCGTCACGTATATCGATGTATGAGAGAACATGTTTTTCAATTGCAATGTTAAGTTTGTTTTTGAGAAAAATGTATCCTAATTATGGAACCCTGCATTGTTCATTTTCCGACAATTGGCCGATATTTTGTATTTTTTTTACCTACATGTGAAAGTGCCATTTTAAATACGTTTTTTTTATGATGGATATGGTGTAATAAATAAAGAGTATTTTATTCTATTCTAATTTATCACGGGCTATATAAAATATTCAGGATCATAAAGTATCCATTTACTTAAAACATTTAATATTAACCTTCTGTTTCTATGTGACAGTAATTCATCTTTCGCTTTAATTCATTTACTTTCTTCAGCCGCGTCCGTCTTCAGGGGTTTAATATTCATATTGTTGGATAACCCTATGTTCTATTATCTCGAATTGGAAATTTAACGCCTCACATTCTTATTTATACATCGTTCAACAATTATTTTTACAACAACGATTAATTTAGAAATTAAGAAGCAAGGATGAATTTTCCGTCGCTATATTTTAGTTTGCTTATAGTGTTAGTTAAGTTAGGATAATATATTTTTTTTCTATTCATTTAATGTAATTTATAAGTCGACGACACGCCGGAATCGGGTGAATGTTAAGTCATATAACGGTAAAGATAAAAATATTGAAAAAAGTTTAAATCTGTAGCAACAGGAGTTGAAAGAACGTCACGGGAAGTCGATTTTCTCGATTTTCGTATGTATTTTTGCATAGTATTTTTTTTCTATATTTTTCTGTTAACCATTATGACTTGACCTATCACCCGATTCCGGCTTGACGTCGCCTTCTGGGACACCCTGTATGTGTACGTTTCATTTTCGTTAATTCTGAATATACCTTATAATTATAACCTTACATAAATAAAAATAATTTCAACATCAGAAACTTTAAGCAAGCAAGTTTAAAACTGTATTTTTAAGGTTTTTTTTTGTCTCCAACTGATATTTTTTTTTTTAAATTCAACTGCAGTTTTAGTTTTTGTTTGCGAGATGTTTTTACTCACTCTATTGGAGTAATACCGCATTGATACTAAAATATGCAAGAATTTATGTGGATTTTAGTGTATCCTACTTTTATACAATATTATTAATAATACAATTAAATACGAAAAATATTGTTTTATTATATTTTAATTTAATTAAAAAAAGTATTATCCAACGGCTTGTGAATCGCGTTTATATAATGAACACACATTCATGTTCATTATTTAAAGGCGATAAAATGCAGCATTACTTAAAACAAAAACATCATATCCACCGACGAACAAAAAAAAAACAGTACAAATTACAAAAACTTTAGTCACACTTTAAACTTATTAAACACGAGACACAAACAACCCAATAGAAGAGCAACATTAACCTAAATCAGTCTATAACGTTCCCACTGCTGAGACACAGGCCTCCTCACGGTGAGAGGAAGTGGGTCGTAATCCACCACGATGTTTTCCTTCACCGTTTTGAGAGCAGTGGTGATGAAAATTACACAAAGTGAAGCACCTGTCTGGGTTCGAACCTACGACCTACAACTCCTCAGTCGCTGCCGTTACCAGTGGGCCACCACTGCTCCCTAGGCTAGGCAGGGGATAGGAGAACAAGCCCCTAATAAATTCCAACCGAGCAATTCCCTAGACCGCAAACTAGAAGATCGATGTACCTGTTAACATATTTGCAACTTCTAACACGTAGTTTAGTAGGTACAGAAAGTTCTGAACGTGCTCCTTCTGCTATTGCAAGTGAGGAAACAGCTGCATTTCGCTAAGTAATGGCTTCGTACATGACACTGGTAATACCAACCGGCAAAGTACCACACTGTATTTTTCATGTAACTCGAAATAGCTTTTGAAGACAGGTCATATTTCACTCGCATGACTCGGACAAATGATCACATTTTTTTTTACTTGGATCTAGAATGAGGTAGGTATATAGTCGTGCGACGAGACTTGCGAAGGATGTTTGTCGTCGTTTAATTTTATTGCTTTTTGTCATTCTAAGTTCATTGGATCCATTTCAAAAATAAAACTGATTTTTTATTCCGCAATCGAATTTCCTTACGAATCTTCTCTGCTCAGTTTTGCGAGCCCATACGAAAAGTGTTCTCAAAAGATTACCATACGAGATACAATTGGCCACGAATTCACTCGCTGCTCTTTTACGAAATTGTATCATGTCATATTCCCCGCTACCCTCACATGGGCCTGTACTATGCATAATGCTAAAATGTCTCAAGTCTCGTGCTGAGTTTGAAAGTGTCCCTCGACGGAGGCGATCCACATAATTGCCTTGTATTCTTTTGAATACCCTTGTATGAAAAATAGGCTGTTTTAATAACAAGAACCCTACTATTGTTAAAACAATTACAACAAAAGTACTCGCTAAAGCATAAAAGAAACCAGGTCAACAAATTATTTCGAAAGAGATCTGGTCTACAAAAGGGAAATAAATTCCAATTTGACAATTTACAAAAACAAATAAGGACGAAATAAACGAACCAAATTGCTTGAGATAACGGCAAATATTCTCTGAACAAAACCTTAAACTGTAATTAAATTGAAGTGTATTTCATAAGACGCTTCCAGTAAACATGGAGGACCTGATATTTTGAGGTTAACTCCGAAAATGTTTGAATATAAAATATCCTTATTCAGATTCAATAGAAGTAGTATCTTAAGTGCTGTCAATGGTAAATTATATAGCTATTCACGACGTTACCGAAATAGGTGTAGAGTTCCTGCATTTTGCATAACGTTGCTTCTGGATATTTTGAAGCAAGGCCTTCGCATATGCTTCGTTGTTCTTTAATACTATCAAATGTTCTTCCTTTAGAATTATCTAGAATGGTTTCTTTAAGATGCAAAGTAGTTAAGAGAATATGAATTGTAGGCAAAGATGCTTTGAAACAACCTCACTTGAGCATATTTAATTATAGTTTTTAAAAGCCTCTTTGAGTAACGGAAATCATCATGACGATTCGTCATGGCATTCTATGGTATCAAAAAGACAATCTGTATGTATAGGAAAAGCTCATCCCATGGAAATTATCACACTGAATGCAAATGTAATTAATAAATAATCTCATATTTTTTGGAAGAGAAAGTTAATTGCCGATGTACTAATTGTTTGACAGTTTAAAAGAAACACCAAACTCATTTAGTTTTAAAACACTATTTAGTTACGACATGTAAAAATATTTAAAACCAATTTACAGAATAAAATATCTTGAATAGTTAATAAAGTGCTTTTGAAAGACAAACAAAATAAAACGAACATTACGCAACGAAACTCGCTAGCACGCACTCCCAAACTTAGCAGCACCACATTTATATCGCAATATATTTCTTGAAATATAAATACCACATAATATCTATAGCGGAAACGTACGCAGCACGTGCCAGAGTTTCCTTACTACAGCGTGTTTTAGCACAGACTTCCCCATTTCTCCGACAGTCGTATATAATCTATAAAATATATCTGTAAGTGGTACCATCTGGTATCCGATACAGATTCGTATTAAATTCTGTATATTACTGTTGTTATTATCGCAAACGGAACCGATTTACATAATCTTATCATTTTGGCTAAATACTTTATTTTTGTTAACATCTCAGGCGCTTAGGTGAGGGAAAATGTACTATTTCTTGGCGGTAAAATCTGAAGGTACTAACTTTCAACGATGTTATGTGTACTTAAATAATAATAAGGCAAGTTGTCATAAGTAATTTCAAGTCCAAATCTACATAGATTTGATGCAATACTACTATGCAAAAAAGCTAAAGAGATTGTTTGTGTTTTTTTGTTTTCACGCGCGTTATTTCTGGTAATCCCAATTCTTGAGAAAGGTTATAGCCTAAATGGCATTACGCTACAACCCTTAGAGGTCGAGAAAAAAGATAAAGAACACATTTAACGCTAAGAGAAAACGAAGAATCGGATTATTTATAACAATAATCCGATTTGTTTTAAATTAAAAAACTAGCTGGTGGTTACAGATAAACAGTAGGGTCTTTCATGTATAATACATTCGATGCACACTATGAAGGTATTCATCGAATGCAATTTTGCCATAACCTAAAATTTTGCAAGGATGCTTTTGCATTTTGCTACCTTTATTCCTAAATCTGAAATCCATTCCTGCAGAAATACGAAATCTGTTATGGTATAGTACAATATCTGAGATGTTGAGGTTATAAACTAACCTAACCTAATAAAGCTAATGTTACTATTGTAACTATTGTTGTTACAATAGTTTTGCTACTCTTCATCAGAAATATTTAAAAATAAATGGGACTGCTTCTGATTTTTCTTAACTCTTTCTTTCTCATTCTTTCTTAACTCTTTTTATGGCATTAAAGCGTGTGTCTAGTTTTTGCCATAACATAATCATAACTTAGGGAGCTGGAAGAGCATTGTTAGAGCATCGATCACTGCAAACTGTAACCCACTACCTCGCTGATGGGCAAATCTTTTCATAACGCGATCAGATATGGTCGTTTACCTCTCAAGTAGAATCGTAACTTAAATTACAGATAGACTAACTTAAAATCATACAACAAATCCAAAATAAAGTACTCAGGGATGCACAACGCTACATTTGAAATGATGACCTCCACCGAGACCATAAAATGAAATACGTCACCACCGTCATCCAAAAATTTGCTGAAACCCACGAACACAGACTGCACCGACATGTGAATGTAGAACCAATTGAGCTGCTAGACAACACGGACATAGTGCATAGGCTGAAGAGAACTAAACTATTTGAGTTAGTGTAGTGTATAAATAGTGAATAAATAATAGGAACAATGCTGTGCCATACATGTAACACACTGGTTGATGGCATTTTTTTTATTATCTCAAAACAATATTTGTTTCTAAATAGTGCAAACAATATTACAAAAAGTATGAAAGCTTAAAAAAAAATGCTAAGTTATAAAGGTTTTAAAATAAGTATTAGACAGAGACAGCACATCGTAGAATAACGACTACGTAACTTCATACTAGCGCCGTACATTGTACCGCGACGTATTTTTTCGATTATTTCATTTTTACTATGCTTTCTTTGAAATTACATTCATTACTTTTACGAAAAAAATTATTTAGAATATTAGTCATCAATTCATGATCCCTATTATCAGAAAGAGCACTTTTCCACAATTTCGCAGAGCACTTGGCTCTGCGAAATTGTGGAAAAGTGCTAATTGACACTTAGTTAGAATCTTGTAAAATATTAAGTTAGAGTTCAATTGCTTTTCAGTCTATTAGGCTAGATTGTAATCAAATTACTAAGAACTGTCGTTCTTCTTCTAATGTACAAAATTCTCATGTCGCAATGTTTTTTACCAAACTCCTACGAAACGGCTGGACCAAAATTTATGAAATTTTGTGTGCATATCGGGTAGGTCTAAGAATCGGCCAAAATCTATTTTTCGAAAAAAAGAAACAAGTAAAACAGTTCAGGGGTCAGTTAGTATTAATATAGACATTTAATATAAAACTTACATAACTTATCACACAGATACTTTACGACGTAATATGGGCTAAATGAGGATTGTGGCTAAGAAATACCAGCCTCAAGGGGCGATCGATCAGGGTAAGCTACGCTAGCCACAGTTGGCCCGTGGATTGGTGACAAAAAGGACGCCATCTTTACATACCTTTTTTTTTTTTGTTCCCGTGGTGGAAAATCCTCATGGATGTCCTCCGCCCTGGGGCGGGCGGAGGGGTCTGTCAGACTCTTACTGACTAAAAACCACCCCGGTGTTCCATCTCACACCTACGCCGGGGTCGCGGGAACACATTATTCTTCCACAACCCCGGCTGGTGCCGGCCCGCTTGCGCGGGCCCCGTCTCGGGCGGGGGGAGTGAGGTGTACTCCCCCGCAACGTCTGTGAGCGGCGCGCGCGGAACACTACGCGCGCCGCCTTCTCGGGTCCTGATGTTGGGGGGCGACGGATGTCCCCGAATCCGTCCCTGGACCCATTTAGGGGGGCCGGAAGAGGGCGTTGTCCGCCCTCCTCCGACGCCCGGTGCGTCTGCTGCGGGCCGGGTCGAGAGTCGAGATCTCTCTCTCCCTTTCCGCAGCCTCCTTCTGCGAGATGACCGTTTCGCAAAAGGAGACCACTGCGTCCCAGGACTCTGCGCCGCCGACCATCGCGTTCACGACGGCCGGCAGCGGCAGGTCGTTGCCTACTTCGGTGATGAGGGCACGGCGCGGCTCCTCCCAAGCGGCACACTCTGCCAGCGTGTGCCGCGCCGTGTCCTCCCGGCAGTCGACGCAGTGGTGACACCGGGCGTCCGGCTCCCTGTTTATGCGACACAGGTACTTCCCGAAGCAACCATGCCCCGAGAGCACCTGCGTCGCCCGAAACATCTTTACATACCTAGACCAGGGTAACGACACGTTAACGCATCGCTAAGGGTCGTCAGAAGCCCGAAAATCTGACATCTAATCTTACCGAGGGGATCGTAGTACCCAGTAACTGGTATTCAGCTGCATCCGGTTAGACTAGAAGCCGAACTCAAGATGGTTAGGAAAAGGCAAGGCAGATTATAGATTATGACATCACGACGTACATTGTATATGTACATTGTATACGTACATTGTATACGTATGTTGTATACGTACATTGTATACGTACATTGTATGCATACATTGTGTACGTAAAAACCTCGACAGATCAAATAACTTCACGAACGCCCCATCTGCTTCTCAAACAGAATGAAACGACCATTTTATCTTCGACGAATTCCCTCCTCTTTTCAAAGCTGCTCATCTATCTAGTAAGAACATACGCCACATTATGTACAGCGCTATTACTCAGTTAACTGACGGTAGTTTTTCACGCAAAACTCGCACGAATTCCGATAATGAAATGCATGTGAATTTGTGTGGCTAGGAAACGGACGATTTGTTTGTTAGTTTTATGGTGGCGATATTTTGTGGACATGCTTGAAATTTTTGTGCAACAAGAATTGTTTATTTAATGGATTACAACGTGTGTGCTCTGTGTAAATTATTTCATCTCCACTGCTCTCAAAATGGTAAAAGACATACGAGAGGAATCCGGCATGTCCGAGAACCAAAAATTCGAAGACATGTGATAGTTCGATAGTTCGGTAAAATAATACCTATGACACATGATATTTCGATAATCTAATAATATGTCGAACAAGTTATATATGCACTCTATATTAAAAAAAGATGTCGGTCAATACTTTTCGGTAAATTAAATACGAACAACAAAAAAATTAAGGGAAAGGTATCGGTTCCCCATAACATCATTAAAATAACATTGACCCGTTTTAATAAATTGATATGTCTGTCGTTTCCTTCAAATCCCATAAGAAGAATGAATACATTTTAGCCAGAAAATAACAATCCACCAACAATAAGTACATATTGTAATACAGAGTAATAAGTGTCGTGTATGTCAGTATGACCGTGATGTTCTTCGCAGGTACGCAACGGATTTTGATGCAGTTTTTAACATCATTAGGGTAACTTATTCCGAAAGGTTAAACTTTTCGGAAAAAGGTCTCTAAATAGATGTAAGTTTTACGGTTTACATCTTTTAGGGTTAAATGATGACACCAAAGAAAAGGCAGTTCTAAGGATTTCAATAATCCTTTTATTACAATTTTATTTACATTATGGAAGGTGTGTTTTACTAATATTACGCAAGCCGTGTTATCCCACGCAAGGCTTAAATAATGATACAGTCACTATAAAAAAGTAGGGATTTCACTCAAGTGGTAAGGGGCTCGTATAGTTAAAAAAAAAAAAAAGTTAGAATGAGGAAGACATAATAAAGAAATCCCGATGTTTTGTCGAATCGTAAAAACCGTGCTTTTCAGAGACGGGCTGCTGATCTAAAATAAAACAAATGACTTTTTCAACGAACCTCAGAAAATGTATACTAGAATCTACGACACAAATTAGAGGGTTTCCTAGCCACAGAGCAGCGAATGCATTGCTATTCGCAGTCACGCGCGCCGAAGAAAGGTTTTCGTTAGCTGGTGAAATGCAAAAGGAATGGAATCCGTCCGTTATATTATTAGTATTTATTTTAGCTTTGAATTGTCGTTGAGGATAAGGGGTTTACAAAAGAGTTGTTAGAGTTATTCACTTATTTATAAACGTCTAGCTTCTGCCCGCGAAATCGTACAATTGAAAGAATCACTGCAGAATTTGTAATTTTTTTTTGTTGTTGAGAAGTTGGAATTCTAATACTTATACTCTTAGTTGGGTTAAAAGTGTCTTAAGGCATTTACAATATTTTTATAATCCCGCAATAAAAATAAAATGTTTAAAGTTAATAGTTTAACGAGGAGCTTATCATTTTAGAACAAAACGGTGGCTGTCAGTCTAAGACCCTCCTTTAGGGGTATTTATTTATTTATACGCCCTATCGTCTTTCACGCAATTCACACATCGGTTTATGGAAAATGTCACAAATAATGATTCAATCAGTATACTTTTTCAAATAGCGCAACTGTAAACAACGACTCACATCAGTTATCACTTTTTTTGTCTGTCAGATTGATAGATCCATTGTCAGTTGTCACTTAAAATTTTTATAAATACAAAATGGGCAACGAGATAAAACGAAAATCTGGTATTTTCATTTCATATTTTTAATTATGCGAGGTTTTTAAAAATATGAGTATAAGTGTATCAATCTACTCCTGGTAATGTTTTCTCAACATTGTAAAATATTTTGAACTCTCCAAATTATTTATTTTCGTACAAATTAATGTAAGGATCTCCCCACGATTCTTTCTTATTGTAACATAAAAATATTCAATGAAACTCGGCAAAAGTGTAGCTTCGCAAAGAATTTTCAGAAACGGATCAGTAAAGCTCAAAAAATCGCTGGGATTATTCTGATTCTGGGAAATCTCTCCGGGATTTTTTCTTAACAAAAAATTACTGCTTTTATTAACGAATATTTTGTAAACAATTATAGCAATACCTACTTGATTACAGTGTTCAACAGCGGTTGTATGATTTTTATAATATAATTCATATTTATATTGACATTCGCCAACCTAATAACTACAATAATTTACCAAAACAAATATTATTATGTAATCGCTACCAATTATTCCCCTTTGGTAGACACAACATAAAAAATAATCTCCAAACAGATTTTGTCCTTCCCAAATAAATATTTTTTCTTTAGTAAGGATCAAAGGAAACCAGAGAACTGTAAAACACGATACCTACTTATTTGCTTTGGTTGTATATTTTTATTTTCTGTTTTACTGTGTTTTAGTCATCAATTTTAAGTAGATTTCAAAAGTACTTACAGAGAATTTTAATATTGTAAGAAATAAAACCTTAAATGTTATACAATGTAATTAAAAAAAAAAAAAACATTCTAATAACCTGATAATAAATTCACTTCCCAATTTTGTAACTTTTTTATTTTGATCTGGCATAACTAAATGATAAAAGCCGGTGATTGTGGTTTTTCACCATCATTAATGAAATGTCGCTAACACCAGAAGAACGTACACGTATTGTCACTGTTTTAGAAGAAGGCAGAAGTTAGCGAATTACAGCAAGAACAATAGGCGTGTCACTTTCTACAGTGCAGCGAGTCGTCAAACGTTTCCGAGAAACTGACCAAAACATTAGAAGACCAGAAACCGGCAGATCAAGATGTACTACGGCTCCAGAGGATCGATTTATTGTTACGAATATGCTCCGAAATCAGCACCTCACAGCAGTTGGAAGTAACAAATCAACTTCGGGAGACCTTACGGGTCTCCCGGTCAAGCGGTCGGTATGGCGGCAGCTCCTTGAAGCTGATTTGACCCCACATAGACCCGCAAATAGCCCAAAACTTGAAAGGATGTTCCCTTTAGGGTAGCAAGATTACGTTACGCCCGCAAACACGCACAATGGGGACACTTAGAAAAAGGGCAAGAGTAATATTTTCTGATGAATCCAGATTTATGCTGTATGCACATGATGGGTGGCGAAGAGTCTACGTCAGGGGAACGTTTTATTCCAGTTTGTATTGAGGAAAAGTGCCGTTCGGCGGTGGAACTGTAACGCTTTGGGCTGGAATCTCTTCAGAGACTCGCACGGAGTAAGTGCTAATAGAAAATGGTACGCTTACTAGTGCAATGTATATGGAAGAAATTCTTAATTAAATGAAAATTCAAGATTCATGCATGACAACGCATACAGCTCAAATTTTAAATGAGTATTTTTAGAACGTTGGCATCAATCGCATGGACTGACCCGCGAGAAGCCCGGTTCTGGATACAATTGAAATCGAAACCCCGCCCCAGCTACACATTAAATATAAAGTATTAATTTTGTTAGAAAAAATCGTTTTTGTGTTGTATATGAGGTACCAAAACATAATTTTTTCAACGAAAAAAATATTTAATTTTGTTTTTCTATTGTAATTTGGACGTCTCCTGTTAGACTTAGATTGTGTCTTGAGTTTGAACGATAAATTAGTACAAAAATTGGCCTTGAGGTCCACTAAAGCTCTCAAAGCTTTAACCCCATATTTTACATTTAGGAGTTCTATGGACACTTAATACAAGGTGGAAAGGACATCGCCACGCAAACTGTTGCCTACAAGAAAGTTCAATGACGGGGGGTTCAGAATTCATGGTAACAGATAACTGCCACTCTATAATTCATCAAAGATGAAGAATGGGTGTGTGTTTTAATCCAACAAACTTCAATTCAGCATTCATTTTATTCAAAGAATAAATAGATAAGTGATAATAATACTAATATATTACTATGTACTAATATTGATGTAAAAACAGAAAAATAGAATATAATTTGAATATAGTAGGAATAAGAAAAATCATAATAGCGCTCTTCCTCTCTCCTACTTATTGGAATGTTGCTGTGCCTGACAGGGTCCATACACTTAACATAATACACACATAGCATCACGCCTGTAATCCCAGAAGGGTAAGGCAGAGGTGTACCTATGGTACACCCATCCATGTAATAGGGGGCGAGCTTATTGCCATCAACCGGGCACAAATCCAAACTACGAACTGCTACTGAGAAATTCTAGACAGAAAAACCCAATAACACTTTAGCCAACCTGGGAATCAAACCCAGGACCTCATGCTCAGCAGTAGCTCTTGCGGCCACTAGACCAACGAGCCAGTCAACAGGGTCCATAATTGTTTCTATTCCATGAATACTAACCATCTGTATGTGTACATTATGGATAGCAATAAAGATTAATTGAAAGATGAAGAATGTCTTACCTCCAGCAGTTCGCATTGGCACGCTATGGTTTTTTTATATCAAAAATCTGAAAACCGCGATAAAGAATACGATAGTTTCTTTCAAAATTTACTTTACCGTGGAGGAACTTTTCTCAAAGAAAAATCTTTCTTTCGGCTTCCGTCTTCTTGGATCTTTTCGTGGGAAGAGTGTCAGAGACTCCGTAATGGGTTTAAGTCTTCCTGACGATGTAATGTGACGTAATCATATATTTTCTTGTGAGTAGTATAAATATCAGTAATTGTTTCAGGTTCTTTCTTAGTGAGACGCAACTTTTATAATGGAAGTGGGATATGAAGAAATATTGGTGGGTTTGATTTTCTTAAGTAAGTTTTTGGTAAATAGTTTCTGGAGAAATAAAACAAGAGCTATCGAAAAAAAAATGCTAAAAGAAAGTAGATACTTACCGTCCTATCTATTGTTATCTTTTTTATCAAAATAGTCCTTGCTTCATTGCATAATAAGAGTAGGTAAGCTTTGGATAAAATTGACGCAACTGACATGTTCGTTTTCATAATCATACCTTTATAGCCTCTACATCTAATACAAAAACATTACAATCAATATGAAAAATAAAATCCGCCACAAACGTTCGATGCTGATAATTTTCTGAATTTTACAGTAAGCAAAAGGCAAGTTCAATGCATGCTTTTCTTAAAGTAGACCTGCTACAGTCTATGGTCTAAAGTATCGGTCACTTAATATTATTGTGAGTAAAATAACAAATTAGCTTCTGCCCGGTACCTCCATCTGCGTGGAAGTCAAGTAAAACATAAAAATACAGATTGGCGGAACATCGTAGTGCAAACTGTAATCCAAAAGCATAGACATTTTTCGTCGGTTATACAAAAAAACTCTGCTGTTTCATGGAAAAGTGCAATACCTGTTTAAATGACTTGTGTTCTATTCCTTTGCTAGACAATGAAATGTTCAGTTATAGTGATTTGTTAATATTAAATAACATTCATTTGTATAAACTGTATCTATGATTTGTCTGAATCTATACGGTCAAAATGTATGGAGCAAATTTTCAACGTAGCGGGGCTCAGAATCATGTACTTAATTCAGGGTTAGGTTACACATCGTTTTCTCTGCCATCCTGGTATATTCAATGCCACTCAGTATTAGTGTAGCTTTCTATCAGTGAAATATTTTTTGTAATCGAATCAGTAGTATCCACAGCCCGACTTCACCCACTGCTGGGCATAGGCCTCTCTTCTCTTGTGCCACTCCACGCTCCCGTGCCAGCCTCATCCAGGTTCTACCCGAGATGGCAACAATATCGTCTGTCCATCTCGCCGCCGGACGTCCAACATTTTGTCTTCCAGTCCTTGGACACCACTCAGTCACTGTCCGACTCCATTTGAGTTCCATAACTCGTTTATCGATACCAAAAAAATTCGTACTTCGATCTCGATGTTAAAAACAAACAGACAGTTTTTGTGTAGTAGAATGCAGTAATCAAAAATAAAATCCGCCACAAACGATCGATGCGATGCCAGTATTTCTACTCATTGCGCGGATAAGTTCTCTGAACACAGAAACACTTTCCTTAAAATAGATCTGCTATAATCGCACTATATTCTAAAGCAGTCATTATTAACATACGGCCACCGGGTTGCAGCTCATTATGAAGCGGCCGCTTTGACCCGAACCAGATTGAAAGATTAGGGACAGAAAGATAAGGGTTACATAAGGGAAAAAGCCCAATCTTGATACCAAAATGGGGTGCTGCATACTATCATATCTACAATTTAATCATTCATGGAGTTCCTGAGTAAAGAAGAAAGAAAGAAAGATACTTTATTCTGCGCAAAAAAAAACGCACATTACAAAAAATTTACACAAATTACATACATACATACTCGTAGTAGTCAAAGGCCTCTTACTCAGCATTTAAAAAGTTTTGTAATTGTTGTTTTGTAAAGATTCCTGTTATCATTTTTTTGTCTGGCACGTTGGCATTCCCGTAATTTTGTGGCTTCACAGAAAATTAGTGTGACATCCTTGGTCTTCACTAGCTAAAGCATCGGTCACTTTGTATTATGCACTTCAGTGTTTCTATTTAATGCAATTATTTGAGCCACTAACATTATTGTAGATAAACAAAAGAATCAAAAATTAAATCCGCCATTCGATCGATGCGGGCAGTATTTTCCAGTCATTGCACGGGTAAGTTCCCTGAATAGTAATGGATGCACTTTCCTTACCTAAGCAGATGCTAAGTTTTATGGTCTCAAGCTACTGTATCGGTTAATCCATATTTTCAACCCAGATTTTCTAAATACGCGGGTGTACGGACCAGAATGCCGATTTTGTCAAAATATCACCGTGATGACTTGCGTAAAGTGAGCTATCGGTGTCATCCCATCTTGGTCAATCCCTAGCATCAGTGGCTCTGACAGCTCACTCCACGCTCACTTCACCTAAGTTTTCACGGTGAGATGGTCCCAGAATAACACTACTGATGCACTCGTATGACCGTAAACGAAGCAAAATGGGAATGTAAGGATTGTGTGTAGCAGCAGGTGGCGTTTTGTATTTAGCTACTGCCGGTTCCTAGGGGAAAAACGTGAGTTTATTTAATGTAGTTATGAATTTTATATTTAATCAGACCATTTAAAACCCTAAGCTGCTAATATTATAGATTAAAACAATAGAATCCGTGGCAAAGTATCGAAGCTACCAGTGGTTTCCACTCATTGCACCACGGTAAGTTCCCTGAATAGTAATGCATGCACTTTGCTTATAGCAGATCTCTTATTCAGGTGCTACTCGAAGCTAGTTTACGATGCACCCATTCTATTGAGGTGCTACATTTTATAGATGAAGTTAAAGGAAAGAATGGGCTTTTGTTTGGATGGTTTGAGGGTGAAGTGAAGAGTTTTCAATAGTCTGATAACTTTTATACACGGAATAAAATATGGTCATGTGGCAGCTTTTGTATGAAACTTGTTAACTGCCACATTTATTATTTACACTTTTTATATATATCGGGATAGGCCCTCATCAGCGATATTACACTTGCACTTTGTAAGTAGGCGTGGATTGTCGGGCGAAGAAAATAGAGATACTAGTTACAGCACAATCACTTTATTTCACTCACAATGTCTAATAAAATAATCACCATGAAATAACCTGAAGGCAGAGGTCCGACATATTTAATGAAAGTATGAGATATAGCAGTAACCAACTCTTTTATTCCGACAGCTTGTTAATTAATTAAATAGATCGCGATAATAGCTCTAGGCGCTACGGCAGGCGCACCGGGCCGATCCTGCCACAAGAATGATCCCCCTCTTCGCTGCGCACTAGCTTACATTAAGTTGCTTGAGAAGTGGGGAGAGTGGGGAGGTGAACGTCCCGCTTTGCACAGCGTAACTCGGCCCGCTGTACCTACCGCTAACGGTGACGCCGACATATACTCTAATAGTACACCACATAAATAAATAACAAAAAATAAAAATCGAACACCACAACATACACAGTGGGCGGCCTTATCGCTTTCCGCGATCTTTTTCAGATAACCTTGGATATAAATAAATAAAAGTTATCTGACTATTCAAAAATCAGCCCTTAATGGAGTATTTTTAAAGAATGCAGTTAGTTTATTAGTGAACAAGTTTGGATGCAATTGCTGCAATAATAGTTATGTTTATTCTACTTTAAGTAGGATATCAGCTCTATGCCACATTTAACCCAAACAAGTAATTGACTATAGTCAAAAGTTTTTATTTATTTATTTATCTATTTACATCTACCGTTCGATTCCCAGGTCGGGCAAAGTGTTATTGGGTTTTTCTATCTGAACCCCGGAGTTGGGATTTGTGTCCGGTTGATGGCATTAAGCTCGCGCCCATTACATGGGATTTACCTAAGCATAACTGGCGAAATGTGGGTGTACTATAGGTACACCTCGGCCTAACCCATCTGGGAATACATGCGTGACGTTATGCTATTTTATGTTTACATCTACTGTTACAGGATAACTCAATGCAATAAATGCGCTTATACTAACTTAATTTTAAGCAATTAATTCCTTTTGAATTCACACAGAGAACAACAGAATAAGTCCGTCTCACTCGCTAACAGCCACTTTATTTTACTCCTTAAGCACTGGGGATGGAAAACAATTTATTTTCAATCCTCCAAAAAAGTTTCTGGAAATGGTATCTGCGGACAACTTGTTTTTGGGGGCTGATATAGACTGACGATTAGTAAATGCTCATTATTTTTGCTTTTTACTGATATCTTCATGAATACTCAGGAATGGTGCAGTGCGTTCTGAAGTTTCAGTCTACCCCCATGGGAAGAAGTCGTGAATTTATTAGACGTATCTATGTAGTAGCTTCATAATGCTTAATGAAATGTGAAACTGCCAATATTTTAACCATTTGTGCATGAATATAGTAAGTGCAGTAACCTGCGTCCGGTCAGTTTTACAGCCAGCGTAAATTCAGCACATTCGGATGCCATTACACAAATGTTCCGCTTTCAGCATTCACAGGACAATGTGGGATGAGTGTACGACTTTTATGAAGCCACGAAAGTAGCGGAGGATGTAGCGGGTAGCGATTAAGTGGGGAAGAAGTGAGAAACATTTATTTTGACAATAGACCAAGCATTCTTCAAGTCTGACAGCATACTGGTAGCTAGGTTAAGCTTATTTAGTTTTATAGCACTGACATGTCTGTGGTAAACCATCATTTTATAGAGCAATTCTAAATTGATTGTCATCGTAGCTCTAGCTAACTCCTACTATTATGACTATCATTAATGTCATTACCAGAAAAAAGATTCAACACACAACTCATAATAACACTTAAAATGAAAATACATATAGTTTTTCGGTTTTTACGCATATTTTGTCATATGTTTACGCTTAACTCTGCTTATCTCGTAGCCCGTAGTTTGGCTCGCTGTAGTAAAATATAATTGGTGCAGTGCTTACAACTAAATCGTCCTACCCTTTGTTGAGAAAATCTCGTCAGTAACCTCTGTTGTTTTTATTTCAGTTAGCTTTGTAACCAGCTCCACTTATTTACATATTTATTGTGTTTAGATTTTTCTATCTGTATATTGTAATGCAAGTATGTATTGTGGAGATAATGGAAGTACATACAGTTTTAGTGAGTTTTTTTCCGCCATGTTTATATAAAATAGGGAAGTGTTATTTAGAGAACTTAAAAAACTAACTTTTTTGTAGGTTAAGTGAGCCTGAATTGAACTGTAAATAGTCTAAAACCCTAGTATCAAGTGAAGTGACAGTTTTCACGGTGACAATTATACAGAATAAACACAGACACAGCCAGACACACAACACAAACAGGCTTTTGAGACAGCTTTCTTTTTGAAAAAAACGTTACGGTGTCAGCCACGGAATATACTCTTTGTTCGATTGAGTATTCTCAGAGGACTGAGTATTCTCATGTCGATCAACATGGTTACATGTTGATCGACATTAATACCAAAAAGACTGAATAAAACAATTGAGTTACTACGAGTAACAAGGGCTAACGTAGTAGGTATCTTTTTTTAAATAAATTTTGCATGGAGATAATAAAATAACCGTCACTTTGCATCAAAGCGTAAAAAAGACAAAGACTGCGTCCCCGAGGACGACAAGAAAGGGGGAAAACGTGCTGATGAATTTTGAAATAGGAATATCGCAGCTTCGTTTTTATCGATATTCAAATTGACGAATCGGAGACGATCTGTTCAGAGTTGCCAGAAAAAGGCCATTTACTAGAAAATATGAATTTAAAAGAAGAGTTTTTTTTGTGGCTACTGAGGTGAGCCTTGAGCAGCCGTTAGAAATCATTTACTAATTTATTTTGCAACATCATTGCCATCAAAGCAGCTAAACAAAATAAATGATGAAGAGGGCTATCCACGTCTTTATCATTTATTTTGTGTACCTACTTCATAAGTGATAGTTTACGATATTATTAGTGACTTCCACTGTAGTAGCAGCATGGCTTTAACTTCACTGTCCGAAGAATTTTTATTTGTAAATTTATAAACACAATTTCATAGAAGCAGACGAAATATCCAGCATTTTTATTTACAAATATCTCAAACGAATTCCTTTACGTATTCATAAAATTTTCGTTAAACATTCAAACTAGATTCTAGAACGTTAGATGTACATAAATACCAACCAACCAATAGGATCGATCCCGCCTTAGAAATAAAGGCCCAATCAGTGTAAAATCTTGTTTGAAAATGGAATGCATACTGCCCAAAGAGTAAAGGTAACTTGCTGTGGAGGATTTTGAAAATCAAATTAGTTTTCATTTCTTGTTTTTCATGGTTGGGAAGAAGATTTCTGTTTTTTGCTGATCCCAGTCTTGACAAGCAAGCAAATCACAAGTTGAATATATTGATGTTTATAATATTTTTACACATTGGTATCATTAAATATCCGCTTAATCTTGCATTCACCTCTCAGGACGGATCGATTATTTTTCAGAAAAAATGTGATTATTTTAATTGTGCGTATTTTTTCTGAAATATATTATCTTAACCATAAGAACACATATTTATGACATATAATAAATGATTTTTATTCTGTAAGTAAGCTTATAATATATAAAGACTAGATGAGTCGGCGTTTCCAATCCGACTACTCCTGAGTGGAAAGGCCGAAACGAACTCTACACTATTTTGGTATCTGAAATGGTATTTTGAGGAAAGAACCACACACATTTGAGTGGTTCATACCAGCCAGGGCACGAATTTTTCAGTTATCGTGCAACTCTATTCAGAACTTAAGGAGCTCAATGATACTTCTTATCCTTGTTATTTTACGCGAAACTGCTAAAACTAAAAGAGTTTTGATTTTATTTGATTCCGAACTTTGCTCAAATGAAACTTGAGCGAAGGTCTATTGAGAATCTGAACAATAATTTGTTTTATTGTAATTAGAAAGATTACGATTATTGAAATAAATTGACTCACAACAGTTTATTCTTTTGTTTTTCTAAACATAATATTATGTACCTATGGTTGAGAATAGGTATTTGGTTTGTACTTGTTCAAGAGCTTTTAATATCATGACCACAATTGGTTACTACATGTAATAAAATTTTGTTCAGTTAGAAAATTCAATGAGCCGATATTAACATTGCAATTTTTTTTTACTGTCATGCCTTGATCACTCGTACCAAGTAGATGGCCGAGACAGCAAAATGATACTTAGCCGAGAGAGTTGGATGGACGAGTAGGTGTACACAAGTTTTTTTTAAACTTACGAGTCAGTGCGGTGGTGCCCGCGCTCCGTCTTGTAAAAGAACAGGGTCCGAGTGACTGTATCGCCCTTTAACTCATCTGAGCGCTCGGCCGAGGATTCGGTGATATGTTTACACGTATCGAGCATTCGGCCGAGAGCACTGTCTGGCCATATGCTGACAGAATTAAACTATGACTGAAACCATGTTCTTTAAAAAGCCTTAAAATCAATTACAAACGAGTTGCAGGGTTCAACAGCTGGTCGTTTTTAGTAGATGTTTTCTGGAATAGCACTGAATAATTAAATTCACCCGCGGTTGGTTCGTGGATGGGTGCCCATCCATTCCACATCGAGACCCCTCTGTGCCTCGGAAAGCACGTCAAGTTGTTGGTCCTGGCTGTCTTTATAAGTCGTTACAGGTAGTAGGAAGCCAAAAGTCTGACAAACAACCTTACCAGAGAGTTTCGTGTTTCTCGGTTACTGGGTTGTGGAAGTGAGATAGGCAGTTTCTCCATTAAAATACTGGTATTCAGCTGTATTCTGTCACACTTAGAAAAGGCTAGGCAGATTAATTGAGTGATTCCACTTCAAAAACAACCACTTCACACTTAAAACAGATGAAACTACGAACAAAACACGTACTCTCAAAACAGACACGTACAAATTCCAGTCAACATTACAGACCGACTTATCAAAACTACACCAATACACGTACGGAAACTAGTTCGCGCTTTCCATTTATTTATCAATAAATGCAACGATAGCCACGTTCGATGTGAATTGCTGTGGCTTAGTTAAATGAGTTCTGCCCATGTGTCAACAGCCAAGTTAAATAGAATCTGTCTGATCGAATCGAAATTTGTTGGAATGGAATTATGTTGTTATGGATTTTACGGATTAGAATGGTTAAGATTGATTATGTCGTGTGTGTGTTGTGATTGGAAAACGTTTGTTTTGCTGTTAATGGAAATTTCGTGTATCCTAATATTTGCAGGATTTACCAGGCCACTCAGAAGAGTGGCCTGGTAAATCCTGCAAATATTATCAGTATTGCGAAAAAAACTATTTATGTATGAGAAACTAGCCAGTAAGATTGTTTTTAAGTTAAAAACTTTCCAATACTTTCCAATTTCAAAATTTCCTTCCACATTTTTGCGAGCTAATTTAAATAGGAATGATGACTAATATTTTAATTAAATATGAAGAAGATACACGTTTTAAAAGTTTTTGGAGGAGATTATACCCGTCATTGTCGCGCGGTACGGAAATTTTACGGCGCTATTACGATTGATATAAATATATTTAGTAAAATGTCATCATCCCTGATATCGTGTCTTATGAAAAATGGATCTGCGCCGGGTAAATTTTCGCGCAATTTTTTTACGATTTCAAGTGTTGCCTGAAACCGGACGAATAGTACGATAGACTTCAAATGGCATTCATGGATTCCGCCCTTCTAAGGCTACCGTGTACCGTTGGTATAACGAATTCAAGCGCAGTCGAATAACTTTGGGGAATAAAGAAAGAAGGGGTCGTCCTTTGACGGCTATTACGGAAGAAAACGTGCTAGAAGTAGCCGTGAAAAATGTTATCTAAGACAATATGCGAGTTACGTATCAAAAGATTCAGCACATACTGCAGGTTGGATCGGGAAGCCTTCACGAAATTCTACAAGTGCATCTTCGCGTGAGGAGGATAGTTTCACGCTGGGTGCCGCACAACCTCACCGATGCTCAGAAGCAGGACCGGGTGGAATGGTGCCGTGATATGATAAACAAATGAAGCAGGCTCGTCTCGGCGTGTTTACGAGCCTTGGAAGCGCCAGTCGACGGTTTGGGTGTTCCAAAACGAATCAACGCCTACCAAAATGAAGCGTTCTAGAAGCGCGGGGAAGATTTTGAAATACAATTTCCGACCCTCATGTAGGCGTAGTTTGTAATTAAATAACCAGACAAACTATGACCAAAAACGAAAAAAATGCAAAATGCAACAAAAAACACTTGAAAACTTGTCTAGCCTGTGAATGGCGCCTGCCCGAACAAAAACCTGCATCAAAGAGCGTTGGTTTATGAAAAAGAAGAACTATGAAGTTGGAAATACCTAACCATAATAAGTTAAAACCTGTTTGCTAAACTCAGAACTCAAAAACCGAAAATAAACAGAGTTTCGTTGAACTAGTTTCCCCTCAAACGTTATAACTTTCTGTGAACATAAGTTACGGAACTAAATAAAAAACTGTCGCCAAACATTTTACCGGTACATGTGGAAGGAGCTGGAATTATAAAAACGTGCAGATACAGTCAGTTATTTCAGTTTTGGATGTAAATAATTCGAACAGCCTTTAGAGTAAAAAACGTAAGAAGATGATAAAAAAAAGTACCTACATCATTTCTAATAAAAAAGTATTTTAGATTTTATATGGCTTGAAGTGTGTGGTCTATTCAGAAATACATTGCGTGGAAAGGTAAATAGGTTTATTTTTATTTATTTTATATTTAAAAGAAAAAAAGAAAAGAAAGAAAATACATTTATTTAACACAGGTTAAAGGCACACAATATTCACACAAAATAAAATAAAAACAGAAGAAAATAGTATCGTGTGCCTCACGGCTGCGCCAAATAGGCCCAGTTCAGCATAAATGGCAGACAACTGTCTGGCGCTGGTTTTACTTTACGTAATATTATTATTTACGAGGACGTCTTACGGATGTAAATCAGTTTTATCGTGTATGTAAATATTTAAATAAAATATAGGTATATGTGTATATACACATACATAACATCAAGCCTGTAATCCCAGAAGGATTAGGCAGAGGTGTACCTATAAGTACACCCACATTTCGCCTGTTATGCTTAAGTGTCATGTATTAAGGGGCGAGCCTATTGCCATCAACCGGGTACACATCCAGACTCGGGGCTGCCGCTGAGAAATTCTAGATAAAAAACCCTATAACACTTTGCCCGATCTTGGAATCGGACCCAGGACCACATGCTTAGCAGTAGCTCTTGCGACCACTAGACCAACGAGACAGATATGTGTAACTTAAAATAATAAAACAAATAATTGTGATGTTTGCGGTGTTTATTATGAGATATTTATTAGAAGAAACATAGTTTTCTGCTTACGGAGAAAGCTATTTTGGTATCGGACATTGCGGACTCATTTTTATTTTAAAACCTTTATATTTTTTTATCACCAATCATCCGCTTCCAGTCTCACCGAATGCAGCTGGATACCAGTATTTCACTTGAAGCGACTGCCAAGCTGACCTCCAGAACCCGGGTAAGACTATCGTATTATTCGGGCTTCTGACAACCCTTAATGACTGCCCAAGATAAATGATTAACGATTTTTGTTTCTGTCAGTAGGTTTGTACAAACACTTTTCAACGTCAATCATATTTTAAAAACAAGATGAGATTGGCGTTTCCTATCTGACTACGCTGAGAAGAAAGGCCGAAACAAACTAAGTCCCTTTTAAAGTCCAGACATAATCTTGGTCTTCACGTAATCTGAATCATGTGAAGACCATGTAGATCGGTGTCTGAAATGGTTTTTTGAATAAAGGACCACACAGATTGAGTGGACCTGTACAGTCAGTGCACGTCTTTGTGGTTAATCATGCAGCTCAACACATATCTTAAGGAGCTCGACGATTTGACAAGCGTTACTAAACAAAAGACATTTGGGTAGGCCGCATAAATTACTCAAACTGCCAGACCATGATATAAACTAACTAAAAAAAAAAACACATTGTCTTCACATTCACAATATTTAATTATTGTGAATGTGAAGACAACTGTAATATTTATTTATACACTAAGATCCCCGTGACCAACGGCTTCACGTGATTTCCAAAGCACGGAGAAGTCTTGATATGTAAAGGTGGTCACCCATCCACAACCAAGCGCGGCTACCGTAGCTTAACCTGATCGATCCGTGGGACCGTTATTACTTATTGGGATCAATACTAATACTCTACAAAAAACAATAACCCAGCATTTCTAGAATTTTCCTTTTAGATAACAAACAAAATGCGGTAGAATTGAAACGAAACACGATAGTGTAGCTAAGCCTATTTTAAATGAACGGATTTGACGTACATGCCCGGATAAGCCTGCTATCTCATACCGAAATAATTTAGAGGGAAACGTGAACGAATTACAAATGAATTTAAATTGTAAAAGGGTTGAGGGCAATGGAAGGTGTTTCGGTTTATTTGGATGGAAAAAGTTAACTTTAGTCAATGAAATGTGACGTTGCTCGGAATTTGGTATGTTTAAATGAATTTGTTAAATTGTACCAAATTAGTTCACTTGCTTGATAATTGTTTAATTAATAAATAAGAATTCGCTGCCTTTTGAGCGTAACTATAGATATGTCATCGATGCGAATTTTTGAGGTTTTCAAATAGGATTTGTGTTTATTTTCGGTTGTAGATTACAAGCAATACAGAAGTCTTTGTAGAGTCCTCCTTTTAAGCAAAATATGCTTCTAAAAACTATGGATGGGCTACAAAACTCACAAAAGATAATGCCACTGTAAGGATATCGCAGAATAAGGAGGATCCCGCCGCAACATAAAGTATGCATGCACGCACGTTCATCACTTTCCAACCCACACTATACGTGGGCTTTTTATAGAATGTAAAATGCGATGCGCTGCTGGCCGTTGCAGCTATAAATAATGTGCGCTTGGCTTTAAAGTTATGTTAGCTTCACTTACAGCCAAATCTATTACTAAGTCTTAGATAAAGGTACTTACAACGTCGATGAGCTGACTAAGCCTAAGCCCCATCTTGACCGTGAGCCGATCAGAGTTGTTGCCGACGGGCCGGATCAGGCGGTTGTAGTTGGAAAGCAGATCGTCATAAAGCCGCTTCGCTTCAGGGTTTGCGTCGCTCAGGCGGCCCCACACGCACAGCACTCCGACCACCAACGCCAACACCATCTTAGGCTAACACCACCCCTAGAACAACGAGAGAGATCACGTTAGAATGATAAGGAACTGGAAAATATGGACCAGGACTTTTGAACAGGAACTTAAACTGTAACTGTATTGTTTTTAACACTGTTTAAAAGAAAACACATTTATTAATGTAACATACAGAGTAAAAGGAACATCGACGCACAACCTGATACCATGGATTCAGTACATCATTCTGAACCCCCTGGACATTTTGAAATTTGACATTTTTCATCGGTCATCCAAAAAAAAAACTGCTGTTTCATAGAAAAGTGCAATACCTACGCGGTCAAAATGTATGGCAGAGCAATTGTTTTTAAATAACCGACAAAAATTCAACGCAGGGGTTTCAGAATCATTAACAGGTTGTGCGTCGATGTCCCTTCCACCCTGTATACAAAAAGGTTACAGAATCAAAATGTTACCTTTTAACTTCTAATCCTAATCCTAACTTGACAACTTAACTTGTTTGTTACCTTTTCACGCTTTAACCACTGAATAGATCAACATGGAATTTTGCATATACGTGGTCAGGCGTACAGAAATGGACATAGAGTACCTATCATCCAGAAAAAAAGTACTGTTCCTGAGGGGAAGAACAATAACTTTCGACGGTCACAATTGCTTTAGGACGCTAGATGGCGCTACGTGTATTTCAAATGATGATTGGTTTATATTATTAGAAACTTAATTAACGGAGTTAAAAGTTTTGTTTAATACAAGTTATACATTTCGTGAGTTTATAACCTGGATTAACATATAGGATACTTTTTATCCCGGTAGTACATTAACGAGGGATAATTTACGAGCTTTGCGCGTGCGAAGCTGCGGGCAAAAGCTAGTGTGTTAATAAGTGTTAATATGTACAACAGAAATAAGGGGTTTTATGTATCATTGCATGGAACCGCAACAACGAGCGGTGGGCAGACAGACGCGGCATGCCAAAATAGTCGCAATACAGTCAGGATTGGGGCTATTTTTATCAACGCCGCGTTAACCCGTTATATTAACACTGTTTACATTTTTATGTCTGTTACAGTTATTTTACTGTCACACTTTTGTAAGTGTTTTAGATAAACAATTCAGAAAACACATTTATAAGTGTTACATATTCGATTATGTTATAAATTAATTAAGTAACACATATAATTCTGTAACCTTTATTAAGGTGTTTTAAAGTCCCTGCTTTTGAAGGAACTTGGAAAGTAATCAATATTACTTAAAATGAGTATGCTAGAATGATCAAAGGCTTAATTGGATACCTACATACACACTGTTTGTCAGATAAAATAAATAAAACATAACATATAATCACGCCTGTATGGCTAAAAAGAGCTGGCAGCTGTGTTTAGAATAACCACATTTTAACAGTTGCATTCCAAGTCGAATGTCCATTGCTTGTTGCCTGAAATCGAGTATAACAAATCTAGACCCTGGGCTGCTACTAAGAACACCCCAATTAAAAGTTTTTCATTTAATTTTATTTAAAATTCAATAACAAAACTCTACCTTAATTATATGCCTAGACAAGCTCACACACAACTTGCCATCTATGCTGACGACACAGCTACATTCAAGACAGACAAAGACATTAACATAGTTACTGGTCGGTTACAATATTCACTGGAAATACTCAGCTAATTTTGCAAGAACTGGAAACTGAAACTAAATTCTACAAAAACCGAAGGAATTCTTTTTACTGGAAATCGCACTGTACCGTCCAGATTCATTAGAATTGATGATTTTCAGATAACGAAGCGCGACTAATACGTAATATTTGACAAGACCCCTAACTGGAACAAAAACACTGAACTAACTATAAAGTAAGGATGAAAATGCCTTAAATTTATTAACACCTATTTTAAACTAATTACTTATTTATTCCACTTTAGTAAGACCATGCATAACGTACGCAGCACCTGCCTGGTCCAGTCTGGCAGAAACCAAATATAACAATCTCCAAACGATTCAAAATAAAACAGTAAAATTATCGTATAACATTTCGCACGAACCTTAAAACATTACATATGCGTATAAAGTATCCAGTTTTAAAAGATTTTATGTTCAAAATTTCACGCAAATTTTACTTGCATAAGAACCCATATGTAATGCACTAAAATCTGAAATTGGTAAAAGAACTCAGGACATTATCTTACGCTCGCAAGTACCGCGATACTGACTGCCCAGTCACTACTTCCTCCGTGATGTATCATTACGATAGCTCGCTTGCTAGCGACGTCGCTTGACCGGTCATGAGTAAGATCTTTGCGCGGACTACCCGCTACTTACCTTAAGCTATTATAATTTATTATTAAATCGTACATTTTGTAACTTAATTAAACAATTAATATTATGTAAGTCCATACCAAGACTTGCACATACCTAGTACGTAATATGATGTACATATAATTTAACTTGATTCATGTCAACGCAAAATATAATAAAACATGTTTAAATGTTTGTAACGGCGAAATGTAGCTGTAACAAAACTAATCACGACTTGGGCACAAAAAGAATAAACTCATTTGTTAACTCCTTTGTAACAACCTTTGCAGTAATAAAGACCTTGAAAAATCAAAAACAAAAGTAAGGAGTTGCTTCAAATCAAAATAGTAATAACTTAAGGGTTAAAAAATCTGCTTTACCATATTGTTATATTCTCATTGAAAAGTACAATGCCTTTGCTCAACTAACCTAAGTACAGACACGCTATGTATAAACAGAACATTGTATAAATAATGTCAGATATTTCTAAATTCAAACGCACTGTACCTCCCATACCGTTAGCAAGATCACCTTTTGTTCACCATAAAGTATACGTAAGCACATTGACATCGTTGCGTTAGATACACTCACCTTTCACGCTTGAGCTCCCTCATGAGCAGAGCTTTTAGCAGATTCAATACTGAATGAAGTCGAATGCAGAAGTCACATACAGTTAAAGTACAGGGGGGTACAGGTAGTGCTCTGTCTAGGAAATATCGTTACTGTAGTTTTGCTTGTACGTGTCTTTGGGGACTTAGAAGCAATGCAAATTTAAAACTTATGAGTTTTGAATGTTTAGTTGGACGATGTTGTAGTTGTGGTTATTTGTTTAGCTAACTAATATAATGGGATTTATCGAAACATCAATAAATCAATCAACTCTGCTTATCGCAGTTCACTGCTGGACATAGTAACATAGCAATAGTAATATCATTTATATGCTAAAAATATTGTATAAAATATGGTGGATATAAAAATGTGAACAACCATGTTTTGCTTAATAGATATAAGCATGCAAAGGACATGGCCAAAAATTTTATGGGCTTGTACCCCAGAATGTACAGATATAAAATCTTTGTCATTTAATAGTACTGATCTTCTATAAACAAAATTAAAGAGAGGCATATTGCTCAGTAGGACTGGACAAAAGTTATGAAGGTTTGAAATAGTTGTTTTTTCCACTACGGCTAAGGTATTTCACGAATATTAATATGTATACAACCTGTTTTTTATATCCCATAACTCTAGGTTTATATTCTGTAGGTAAAATAATATTAAAATCCTAGAATAGGAGATACAAAAATGCATAGTTTCGGAGATATCATCAATCATAATTAAATTAGGTCAAAAATTGTCACCAGTATGACGAATCTTTAATTTTGCGAGGTTGCCAATTTTGTTTGCCTACCATACAAAATAGATCCTCGATGTGTCTAGGTATCTAAGTTTCATTGATAAATACGAGTAATTCATTTATATTCAAACCAATCATTCATATTTAAAGCCAAGAAATTGCGACGTTGTCAAATTTCACGTAACGATACGTTATACCCCTACGGGTGTTATCCATTAATAATCGTGACTTTGTCCAATTATTTTTTATGAAAAATGAAAAAAAAAGGATGATTGAAACATAATTCATATACCAGTTGATTCTTTGATATGGTCTCAATAATACCCTAGAGTTATGGGGGAAAAACAGGTTTTATATACAAATATAAAACCTGTTTCTATAAACGCCTGGCACAAGCCAGGCGTTTATTATAAATATAATTTTAGTTAAAGTAAAAATTAGAAGAGCACGACGTCAGAATATGGAGTAAATAATACCTCTCGTACATATTTTAGTAGGAGCTACTTATTGAAACTAGGACTTACCTCAAAAGTTAACCACTCCTATAGAAGAACACATCACATCAGGGGGTAATGATGATATTACATGCCACCTGATGCGTTCTCTAATTGGAATACATAGCGTCAGCGTGGTTTGCTACTCTTACGACACGCTGGTCCTGGTACAGGGGCAGTCACACCAGGCTACTGAAGTAACGGGTGGGTTTTAGTCAGTTAAAGTCTGACATGCCCTCTCGCTCCACCCAGAGCGGGAGTAGTCATTTGATGATTTCCCAACCAAAAACAAAGAAGGACAAATTGCTTCATCGGCCATCAGTCCTTCAACAAACATGGCTAGCCAACTGCCACTTCAGTTTGCTCTGCAAGCTATGTCGGTTCTTTTCCGGATAATTTCATTTCTGATTTTATCCTAGAAACTCCGAACATAACCCGCTCTATAGCGCGCTGAGCGACCTTGAATTTGTGGGCCAGCCCAACAATCACTGTGTACGTTTCAGCACCGTATATCACAACGGACAGGACGCACTAGTTGAAGACCTTAATCTTCAAACCTTGCGGAATAAGTGACGATCTAAACATGATTTGTGTAGAATATAAAATGTGATTATATGTTTATCTCAATTAGATTTACAGAACTTAGTAGTCGTGAATTCGTGATGGCATTCTCCAGGGGTAAGTGATTTCGATTTTAGAATTTTGAAAAGTTGTAAATCGAAAACGCAGAATTTCACCCAAATATTTTAATGAGTTAATAAGATTGGCTTATAATCATCAAATTCGATACCCCACTCTTATCAGAGTATCAAAATATAATAACAATACTACATACTTTAACAGAGGCAACAACAAATTGCTTCACGTTGCCCAATTTATTTCAATTAAACTTATTTATCAGGCAGCTTTTACCATCCTTCTCAAGTTATTATTTAATTGTACATTTTCAAATCGAAAACAAAGAGTTTTCCCCAGTTAATTAACAGGTATTTCCGATTTGAGAACCATTAAAACGAGCGAAGTTTAAGAAAATAATCAAAGTTACCTTCTTCTAAATCTATTTTCTATATATATGTACTTATAATAAATCAGTAGACGAACATTTCTGCACATACAAATTTTTTTTTTAAATTGAGGTGTTAAAGGATAACATACTGATGCCATTTCTATAATTTTTGTCTGTTTGTCTGTAGATGTGAGAGATTAATTAAACTATGATGAAACACAGTAGCTGTTTAAGTACCTAACTGTCAGTGGTCCACAGATCATGTAATGCGAAGAAACTCTACTGTCACGGAACTCTTCAATGACGAACAGTATACCTACCTATTCTAACTGGTTTATTGTACGGTAAGTAAAAAAATGCTATGTATCACCATAGTAAAAAAAAACTTTTTAACCGACTTACAAATATGTATATTTCCTTGCTAACAACTTTCCAAATAAAAGTTATTTTCACGTTGTAGTGGAAAGTATTTAATAATTTGTAGTTGTTCAATTTACGATTTTAATGTAAGAGTGAAGTTGTTAGCTTGCTGTTTCTTTGTTGTTGTTGTATTTTTGGATTGATGTTGCCAGCCTTGAAAAAATAAAAAAAGTATTGAGACGCAATTTACTTTTATGCTCCGTGTATCCGTAAACTTACGCCAAAGAATGTCTTATTTAGAATAAATTATTCGTATATTAGGTGGTGGATACGTTTATTGATGCTTAAATGAAACCATTTTAATTAAACAAATCCCAGGAATTCTTTTGTAACTCCATCATTTTCACGCGTCATTTACCAACGAATTCTACCATTTCAAGGGTCATTCTTTGTTTTCCGTTTTCAAAGTCATTGGTGTTGTAACTAACAGACAGGTTGACTGCTTAGTACCCAGATTACGGTCAGAGTCGGACTTAATTACGGGATAAAAAAAGGATAAGCCACAATACAACATACCTCTATAAATCAATCTAGTAGAACTTAGATAAAAGAGGTTGGATAGTGTTTTGTTTTTAGTGCGGATGGGGAAAATGGGGGTGTATTTTGGTAGCCATGTTTTTCGTGGCAGGAAGTGCTTTGAGGAAAATTATAGCTGACTTATATAATACAAACAATAAAGGAAGACCAAAGAAATGGTGGATGGTTTGTGTGAAAGATGATATTGCTTAAAAGATGGTGAATACCGTAATTTTGAGAAGGCTAACCGAGATGTTTGAAATATCAAGACATGCGACGATAATTATAACGGTAACTAATAACTTAATGTTTTAACTGTTCAGAATATTATACATGGTATTAGTTAATTGATTTATAAGACTGTCTTCCTTAGCTCGTGTTTTTTGGCCGGCAGGAGTTGTGTACAGACTATACAGAGAAACATGACCAAGCTCCCAAGTGGATTGTGTTATGATTTTGTGGTTCTTATAATTACGTATGTTAGTTTAAATGTTATGGGTCTTTGTTGCATTAAATGATATATTATTGTCTTGTTTAATTATTTGAAAACTATTTTAAAATGTAAAAAAAATGATTCGTTTATTTATTTTCATCCTTATTTAACAACATTTTTTATAAAACAACATAAACAAACATTTCAAAATATTAAAAATAGTGGTCCACCTGCATCGGGAGCAGGGTCCAAGCTACCGGTGGTTAGGGCTCCAAAGACAGGAAGCTCCTCACGATGAAAGCCGTATAGAGGAATCATTCCCTTGATCCAACCGCCTAACGAAAGCCTAGAGAGCGGCGTAGAGAGCGGCGTTTCACAGAACTTTATAAATATTTAAAAAAGGAACAGTGCGTACATTTGTACAATATATTTTTTCTCTGTTCCCTGCCTACATATTGTATGAAAACAGTTGTAAAGCAGAAGCTACTATGTTTAAGTAATTTTGTTTACGTTAAACATATCGCGAGGTAGGATCTCACTAACGACCATACCACGCCGTTACAGAGCAACAGCCTGTATCTTACACGAATAAACTTTTAAACACATTCTTTTCACCTAACGTTTTCCTTTGCCAAAAAACGTTACTAAGCATCATAATATATATAACTTAGGGATCCTCTGTACATAATTCCTTTAAGGAGCTTATATTTTTTTGCATTTACCTCGTTCTGCCTCACAGTAATGTGGAAAGGAGTTTGTGGAAATAGAATTGTGTTTATGTACTAAGACATGATTTTAGAGGCCTCTTTTTAAGACTTACTTAAGGATTTTAGGCTATTCATTGTACTTTTTTTTTCTAAGGGTTGATTTTTCAATAATCTTCATCAGGGACTTATATCAAATTAAAAATAAAAGTTTAATATATTTTCTATACAAAAGCTGTCAAACCGCAATATTAATTTTTCTGATAAAATTATGTGACTATTGAAAAATCTGACCTAAGTGTAATAAAAAGGTTAACCTGTCCTTAATCTTAATTATATTACAGAAGGTACATATAATTTGTGCGTTTTAAATATTTGAACACAAAGATTTGTCATCAACTGTATAAAAGATGAGGTAATTCAAGAAAAATATTTATTTACTTATAAAATAAAATAAATTTTAAACCAAAATATTCAAAGTTAAACTTTATCGTCTATAAAATAGGGACTTGTTTGAGATTAAGCATTTTCCTTCGAGTTAAATTGAATTGGTGTCATGTAGAGCCGTTTCAATTCTTAGCACCATAAATTCAAGGTTTATTTTCGAATGGACGGGGGAACTCTACGGGGTAATAGAAAGAGAGATTACGTGGAATCCTGACTTTAAAGTCGTTTGATTTACGAGACGAACTAAAACCAAGTTCTATTTAAATGTCTTTCCACGTTGTCTTTCACTTTTGCCTGTAATCCCAAAGTGGTCGGTAAAACACATTTTTATTAAATCAAGAGTAATTCCACCTCCACGAATGTTTCCTGGTTTGGTTGAATTTAAGCGACCCTGCTCGGCACGGTTTTTATGACTTGACAAATTATCGAGATTCCTGTATTACATAGTAATATTGTAATTTACATAAACCTTCCGGAATAAAGTTTCTATCAAAATCTGTTGCATAGTTTATAAGAATAACGCGGTCAAACAATCATAAGCGAGACTCAAACAACGACTTAATTTTTAATAATTTTGTGTATTTATAGAAGTTGGTTGACTTATGAGTATCTGCTTTTTGGTCGAAGTTTTTCTCTAACAATTGATAAGCAAATACGATGATTACAGAAAAGTGTTTTGACTAGGTTCTTGTTTTATTTTATTTTATAATAATATCATACATACATACACAACATCACGACTGTTATCCCAGAAGGAGGGTTAGGGCAGAGGTGTACACCCACATTTCGCCAGTTATGCTTAAGTCCCATGTAATAGGGGGCGAGCCTATTGCCATCAACCGGGCACAAATCCAGACTCCGGGCTACTGAGAAATTCTAGATAGAAAAACCCAGTAACACTTAGCTCGACCTGGGAACCTCATGCTCAGCAGTAGCTCCTGCGACCACTAAACCAACGAGGCAGGCAATAATATCATTAAACCATATTAAGATAAAAACATAAAGATGGTCAGACAGAGGTGTAACTGTAGTACACCAGTAATATCCTAGCTCACTCCGATATCTCGAAAACCTTGCTTTTGACTTCAATTGCTTCAGATATTCATTTTTATTTCTCTGGAAAAACTACATCTACCTCTTGCAAAACTTTCAACCATGAAATCAGAAGCTAAATTTAAATCAAAGTCTTTCAAAAAGTGCATTATCATCAGTCTTCTTTTCCGTCGCCAATAACACATTTTTATGCTATGAAAAAGTAGTCACGCAATATTGTCATTATCATTGACCATTTTCAGGTTAACATAATTCGTTTAAAAATATTAACATGAAGCGAAAGATTTAGGTTATGGAAAAATATTCTGTAAATGCAGACGTTTTCGTGTTGTCAGCAATGGGTTTAGGTACAATTCTAACCTTTTTTATTTTAAATGGCGGCCTGTAAGCCTACCGCCAAGTAGGCACATAGGCCGCCATTTAAAATATGATGATATGAATTCGGTATTTTACAAATCATTATATTGATATGTGAACATACAATGAGGCATTTTAATATCCTCAAACAGATATCCTCTTAAATAGGTACCCACCGTTACGGTAACAGTAATTCGTATAGCTACCAGGACTGACGGACTCCGAGGAGGTTTTGACATGTTATGAACGCTCCAATAAATTTCTTCAGTACCGGAGTAAAAACACCACAAAATGAATAACTCAACCTTTGTTATCCTGGTAGCTACCATCAAAACTGCGATTAATCAGTGCAGAATTATTTGCTACTCCCGAAGTCAATTCCAAAGGTCTAATGTTCGAACACTTAAGTTCAAAGATCAGGCCTCAAAATAAGTCCACTTACCCTTATAAATTATTGTTAATTGCTGCCCTTGTTAGGTTAGCAAGTACAATCGTTGGAATTCGGGGATTACTAAAATGAAAATCGGCTTGCTAAAGATTAAAATATGAATGAGCGTTCTGGGAGTTTTGCGCGTCGCCCTGGTTCAGAAGACACGGCGAGAAGATTAGTGGAATAAGAGGAATGTGATTTGAAGATTAAGGATTGTATGTTTCTACTTTTCTTTTACTAGAATGATGCGTGGTACAAATGAGAGAACACACGAGCTTTTCGGATAGATACGTAAATGTGTACCATCATTTTTTTTTAAGAAACTTCCAATGAGATTTAATTGGAACTATTGTAACCATTGTTTCTTCATTAAAATTAAATTTTATCCACATTTTCCACCCAAAGTTTTTCAACTTCATTAAAATACATTATAAACAGCATCTCCTATCACCATCTCCACAATATTAAGCCGCTAATTACAAACAACAGCACCCAATTAACGATAATTGCCGGCATAAATACCATAAAACAGGATTATTGACCGCGAAAGCCCCTGACTTACGCCAGGGTACTGAGTACGTCAGAAATAGGACCCGAACCGACTTGAGACCAAATGATCCCTCGTTTAGAAATAAAATTTCCTGTAGGGGGGTTGAGAGGAAGGGGGAACCTCGACCGCACGTGATAATTACGGGTTTTCAATAAAATTATAGACGGACTTTTTCTATTGAAGCTTTGATGGTGGTCTAAAGATCGGATCGGATCGGATTCCTTTTGATGTCTCTGAGAAGGAAGTCTTAGGTGAATGTGTTTTATTAGATTTTACTTTTTTTTGGAATATCGATATATGATGAATACGGTTCCATGTAGACTTTGGATTATAATTTTGTTTTACATTATTTATTCAATCTTATATCAGTAACTGGTAACGTGATTTTGTGCCTTTGAAGGAGGTTTCTGAAGGAAAATCTTCTGTACCTTCTTTCTGAACTCATTTTGTTTCTCAGAAAGTCTGTTATTTTAATTGCCCTTGAGCACAGAAACTCAGAAACTAGTTCAGTAATTCAATGATTACCATTCATTACTTTGAGTAGGTACCTACGTGCAGAACAAATAATTAAATAAAGTTACGGAGAAAAGCTTTTTTTTCATAGATTTCGTAGTTTATCTTGGACATTACGTACATTGGTGAAGAAAAAGGTCCTGAGGAAATCTGGACGTATAGTAAATAAAAGTACGAAATCGTAAACCCGTCTTGAGTAAGCGTGGTGATCAACGCTCGCGCCTTCTCTGTATAAGAACAGGCCTTTAGGACAGTAATTTGGATTTGGTATTGGATGTGTGTAATTTATGTCAAATTTTTGTAATGTGCGTTTTGTTTGTGCAGAATAAACAATTTTTCTTTCTTTCTTAATTGGCTGGTAAATTTTTATATTCATAATCGAAACAAGAAAACTGTTTCTACACACGAGAAATGAACAAAAAAAAAATCTTATCGGACAAATCGTTTCCATCTAACACAACTTGCCTATCTGTCTGATAATCATTATCATTCATCAATGATTTTCCTTTACACCGCGATAGAATATCAAAGGTACCAACATATAATCGAGTACAAGTATCTCTTATCTCTCTATATGTATCACGGCCAGAATCTTCAGAGTTTCCCGAGCATTCCTATACTTCATTGTAATAGCTTTCCTAAGGACGTGACAATAATTTATAGCCCGTAAATTGAATTTCTATCGTTTGAAATTCTATCTTGCAATGGTGCCTGTAATGTTGTGCTTTAGTCAATTATAGTAATTTGTTTATTTACATAGTTGATCAATTGATCTAATCGTTAGAGGCGATGTGTGGAATTAATGTTGCTTCTTTTTATATAGGTGAATCTGAAACCTAAGGTGATTTAGTTGAGGCTGTTTTAAAAGAGAATAAGCTTAATCAGTGTAATTTAAAACAGCGACAATGTCAAACGGTGGTTTCAAAGTTGAAGGGTGTTCAGGTTCATGACACGTCATTTCAGTTCCATGTCAATATGAAATGGAAATACATTATAAATTGATTTATCAGTTAATTAATGAATAAAAATAATAGCTTTCCAAGATGAAAGAATTTCGTCTACGGAATTGAACACAGGCAAGTTTGACAAAATATCAAGCAATTATAAAATACCAGCTGATACGCCGAACTTCGAACCGCTTCAGATCAATAAATGTTGTGTTAGAAAATTAGTTATCTTCATTTTAATTTTTTTCGTGAATTTGCCCATGTTTTATTACTTGATCTGCTATTCTGAGCGGAAACAAATCCAATAAATCAAATTTCATAAAAATCTGTCCAGCCGTTCTTCTATACTTATATTATAAAGAGAAAAGATTTGATTGTTTGTTTCAATTGAATAGGCTCCGATACTACTGGACTGATTTGAAAAATCAATTACGAATTAGAAGCCGAAATTATGTCTGATGACCATAGGCAACATTTTTTTTTTCTAAATCCTTGTAGACGAAGTCGTGGGCGAAGTGCTTGTTAATAAATGGTGTTACTAACCCGACTTTTGTTTTTGTTTTAAAGATTAACAGTATTTCGAACTATTTTTGCTGTGTACTTTTAATATCGAAAACAAGCCCGGTAAATTTTAAATAAAATAATTTATTAAGCAACATTTGAATTTCAACACTCTTTGTTTAATTAAGGCGGACTGTTTTAACGCACATTTTCGAGTTAACCAACAAATTTGAATGGACCTTTTATTTAATTATTTAGCATAAATAACGGGACATATTTAAGTTGGCAAGATTGGAATCATTCTGTTTTTTTGTATTGCTATTTATTGTATTTTATATTGAGATTAATATTTCTGCATAATCAATTATACTGTAAGCCCCACGTGTAAGCAAAAGTGACGTCAATGTTGGAAAACGAAATAAAACATAATGCATTTGACTAAGTTACAAATAATCATTTCAAAAACACAAATAAGATTCTACGAAAATGTTGCAAACAACCCTTGAAACCCTTAATCAAACTCAAGAAGACTCAAGAAACTCAGCTGTAATCCTTAATCAAATAAAAAGTTTTTATACCCTATATCCCTATACCCCTGTAGACTTAACAGTAGTATTGTGTGTAGTGGTAGTGTAGTGTTATTGGGTTTTTCTATCTGGAATTTCTCAGTAGCAGCCCGGAGTCTGGATTTGTGCCCTATTGATGGCAATAGGCTCGCCCCCTATTACACACGACTTAAACATGACTGGCGAAATGTGGGTGTACTATACGAGTAGGTACACTTCTGCCCAACCCTTCGGGGTAACAAGGCGTGATGGTTATGTGTTATGTGTGGAGCCGAATGACTGCCTAATTAAAACGAGGATTGTAGATAAAAACTATCAACCCGTTTCACACGGTTGTACACAACTTTAAAAAGCTTCTAGTTTTTTAATGGAAGTTTAATTTTAGTATTTATTATGGAATACGAGTTCAAGTCAGTAGCAATGCCGCACAAACTGCACGCAACATGAATAACGTGTACGGAGTGAAGACTACAAACGAACGCACAGCTCGTTATTGATTGATAGCTCGGCCCCACTCCTCCTACACGAGAACGCTCGACCTCATACGGCATAACAAACGGTCTCTTATCTAGAAGAGCTACGGTTGAAAGTTTTGCGTCATCCACCGTACTCACCAGATTTTGCGGCGACAGAATTATACTTTTTCCAAAGTTTGGACACAATTCAATACTCGATTGGCAGTACAAAATGTCTTATAAGTGTTTGTTGGCTCCCGTACACCTAGCTTCTTCAAGAAGGACATTGAAAAATTACCACTGCGCTGGCAGAGATGCATCAATAGCATGGGTGCATTTTTTGATTGATGGTAATAAAATATATTGATATAAAACGACTTTATCTTCGGTATACTAAACGGCAATTTCAAAGACCTATTATTTACATAGATACTCCAATATTACAATTTAATCTGATTCCCCAATAGTTTTATACAAAATTGTGTTACTGATGTGTATGTACAGCGCGTGAGGACTGTCGACCGATTTATATTGGATTCTTACGCCTCAAATGCTCCACAAAGGAATCACGAATTTGGTACACATTCTAGAGATCCCTTTATCGAACGGCAGAAAGCTTTTCACGACAAAAATTTAAAAATATAAAGGCTGCGGTTGTAATACGGCTAAAACGGAATGAAATTAGAACAACACAGAGATGATAATACATATTGGAAATATACGAAAAACAGTACATCGTATCAACAACAAAATAAAAGTAATTCAACTGTAGATTTTTCATTCTAAGTATAAAATTTAAAAAAAAAGTTTTTAAAATTACTACTAACCCAGTCAACCTCTGCTGCTTATCCTTATAATGCGTAATCTAACTAGCCTATAATGTTCCCACTGCTGGCACACAAGCCTCATATCTCTGAGAGGGAGCTGGCCCGATGCGGGTTGGTAGACGTCTCATGTCAAGTCGTCGCAGTTTTAACCCATGTTTTCCGTTTTCCTTCAGTGTTTTGAAAGCAGTGGTGGTGATGAAGTTATTTAAAAAAGTTAAGTGCATGGGTTCGAAGCTACAACCTACAACTCGTAAGTCACGGCCGTTTCCACTGGCCCACCACTCTCCGCTGCTCTTATAATAAAAACTTCCAACCTGTCAGTTTGCCTAAATAAAAGACAGAAAAATATCAATAAATGCCATTTGATCAAATATCATTATAATTTTGTTTGATACGAAAACAGTTATATTTTATTTCTTTTCATAACATCAGTGTACAATGTTCCACAATCTGATCGAAGTTTCGGTTAGTTTTGCATCACAATCAATTTTGTGATAGCTAAAGCTGGTTGCCATTGTTATTTTCTAATGAAATCCGCAATGGAATTGTGTTTAACTATCGCAGATTACAAATTTGTGATAATCCGTTAGTGTTTGTTCATTGATGCAATTGTGAGTGAGTTTACATATATTTTGAACTAGCTTGGCTTCGCCCGCATCATGTCGTATATATCCTACGTTAACGAACTACCGGGATTAAATTAAGTACTCTGTGTTGGTCCAGGTTATATACTATCTGTGTGCCAAGTTTCAATCAAATCCATTTAGCCGTTAATCCGGAATATACATCCAGACAAACATGAAATTCTAAAAACTATATTCTCGGCATTAGACTCAATCCTACACCTCGTAACAATTACTGTTTTCAAAACACAGTTTTAACTTCGTTGCTATTTTATTTTATGCATAGTTATATAGATAGTAAGTATATTTCTAAAACAATACTTTTCTTTTTTTAGGTTAGGTTCTCTTTGCTTTTATCTTTAGCCTATACAACATTAGCTGCTGTCGCAGTTACTAGAATTATAGATGTTCCAATGTGATATTCAGTCATTCTCTTTCCACCGAAAATATTTTGACTAGTTCATGGCTTATTTATTCTATGTACATATATTTTTCAAACAGGCCTCAAAACACCTTCATTTGTATTCTCTCCGTATTTACTCGTGCCACATTTATCCCAACTGTACCAGAAATGGTACAAAACAACTCAAAACTGCACGTCTAATACAAACATCAGTATGAATAACAAAACATTATCCATCCGTATTCTAGACGTCGCCGCATAGTTCTCAGGAAGTCTGTCAATGACATCATCTGCGAAGATCCTCTCGACATGGAGCGGTTCATTTGATTTCCGGTATCGGTCTTCGAGACTTACTGACGTTGGGAAATATAATGTAACTCACACATATATAAATGTCTTTATATTTATTTGTGTTGAGAGAGGGTGTAGCTAGTGGTACACTTGGTTTTGTGTAAACAGCGGACTTTGTAAAAAGGTATTTGCGCCAGTTGCTACTAGGTGGCGTTAGGGGTAGCGAAATGAACACAGATACTATATTTCTTCTTTTATCACAGTGAGCTTACCTATTTATCGTAGGTTTTTATTTACATAACACACTGTAATCATAGTGTACTACACGTTTTTCATCAAATACAACTTGTTTATTTATGAAAGAGAATAAACATATACCTGCACTGGATATACTTATTATACTTAAATTAACTATCAAACTATTAAAATAAAAATATAATATCCTAATACAACTTATTACTCCTAGTAAGAAATATAGTTATATAGTATTTTGCATCAAGTGGAAGCTTGAGCTTTAGGTAAATGAATCATGTATGTTATTTTAATCACTTCTTTATAGGGATTTTGATATTCTAAGAATTCTCCTTAAAAGCCAATAAACCCAAAATTATATGAAAACATCAAAGACGAAACCAAAGATTCTCATTTCAAAATTCTATGAGAAAAAATATTCATAATTTCAATATCTCATAGTATACAGAGACATCGTAAAGAGCAATACTTTATTGGAAATGCGAAGGAAAAAAATATCCATATTTGTTCAATAGCGATCCAATCGAAGGGGGAAGGTTGAATGTCACAGGTCGAGAGGACCGTTTAACCCTATAAGAATTTGTCCTACCTTTCTGATATAGGCTTTATGGCCTAACGGCTGCAACGTGTTTCTGTTAATAAACCAGGCTATGTGGATGTAGGTCAAAACTATTTTGCTCTCTTCCCTTTTTGCAGGCGGTTTAGTTTTAGGATAAATACATATTCTAGGATCCGTTTTTGTTATTTTGCAAATACTGTGTGTGTCTTTACGTTTTTGGAAAAAAATATTGGTAAGACTTTTTCGAAACGGTTACCAAATCTGCTTCAGACACCTAAGCATTAAACATATTAATCTTAAATAAACTTGGTTAAGAAGTACTTTTATGTCTCAATATTAGTAGGTACAGTAAGAATATCTCCGACTAAACTTCAAGACATTTCTATAACTTCCACACTCAGCTTTCACTAAGCTCCAATATTTCTTAATTTCACTCCACCCGGGAAACCAGCGTATGTTCCTATCTTGTCTTAACATTAAAAATAATTCCATCAAAACGGCACTATGCCAAGTATGATTACAGAAATATATGGACAGTCAGATGACATATAATATAATGTAATGATTCTGATATTAACACAATAGGAATTTGTATGAGACGTAATTTGATTACGTGAACTGAATCGAGAAGACTGATTGAGGAAGATGGGAATTTCCAAATTTTTTTTTTTTTTTGCAATTTTTTTTCCTTTCTACACTCAATTTGAGTGTAGAAAGGTTTCAAGATGTTCAATTCCTGAAAATATTGTTACGTAATCCAAATGCCACCATGAATTTGTGGAACTTTAAAGGTCAAAATAATGGTGTTCAAAATAATTCGTTACTAAGCCATTAATTTAAGTACTTTATAGACAGACTAAAATAGCGATAATAACAGTTAATATAACTGACAACATTGTGATTTTAAGGTGTTCCTGTTTTTTGTTAATTAATGTAAGTTAGAATATTGTAAAAAAAATTGCATAAAACTCAAGAGAGCCAGCCGCAGACGATGTAAGGTAAATCAAGAAGACGTAAAAAGATTTGGTTCAGAACCACTCTTAGAAAAATCCAAAATTATGAAATGATAGTGGTTTAACATTCTCATTTAGACTCAATGCCGTAAAAAGTGTCAAACTTTCAATCCCTAGCATCAAATCAAATCAAATGAAAATATTTTATTCACATAAACCTATATGAGCACTTATGAAAAGACAGAATCTAGGTGCACGGTTCTAATTGGTCGTTTCCTATGGAGAAGAGCCGCCAAGATACTCGACGGTAACTCTTTTTAAAACATTTCACTTTTTTTTTTTTAATTACACAATTTTAAAATTAAAACCATTTTAAATCTGAAAATCTGTATTAATATGATGTTCTCAAAAACCACTATAAAGAGTTGACATAAGAATTGTAGGTATATAATGTCATATAGTGTCGAATGATGCGATATAAATAGTGTCAAATAGAGGTAATAAAGTAGTATTATAAAAAAAACACCGTAATTTGGGACCAGTTAATATAATTTTACATAGTAATGCCGTTTATGAGGTACCAGGGAAGCCACATGCGTAGAAGGAGTTAATGCCAAACTTCCTTGTCTTAGACGTAGTCTTTAATCTCATAATATGCTTTTTTGATAAGGACATGTTTGATTTGAGTTTTGAACTTTTCATCGCTAAGTTCTGTAAGCGACTTTGGCAAATTGTTATAAAAGCGGAAACTGTTTTATTTATAAGAAATGAATTGCTTGTTTTGGTTAATCAAAGTTTGGGTCTCATAATTAAATTTTTACTACGTGTATTTATATTGTGGTAATCGCTTCTTGTTTTAAAAAGTCCTAACTTTTTGGGGAACATACAAAATACTTTATAAGATATAAAGAGAAGGCAGAGTTAGTATATAAATTTCTTTGAATTTGTTTCTAAGGGCTCAGAATTGAAACTTGAGGCAAGCCCATCTTAACCAACGACCCCGAGGACGTCACCCCGTTAACGTTTACTTTTTGCTGCCTGTTTGATAGATAGGAAAGAACAAGATTAGCGGCCTGTCCACGAATTCCGTAGTGGTGTAATTTACAGATCAGTGTATTGTGGTCAACGCAGTCAAACGCTTTTGAGAGGTCACAGAAAATGCCAATTGCATGCAAATGCGAAATTCCAATGATTCCAAAATGTGACTCAAGAGTTTTACTCCCGCATCAGTCGTCGACCTATCTTTCATGAAACCAAACAACTATGTAAACTCATAATTGAGTTAAAATGTGACAACTCAAAAATCTGGTATAGCATGATTTTTTCATAGATTTACATTGAGTAAAATCTGGTAGCACAGATCTGATAGGTCTATAATTAGAGGGATCACTCTTACTACCCGATTTGAAAATTGGTACTTCTTGACTATGTTTCACTAAATCAGGAAACGTACCGCTGTCTAAACATTGATTAAATATGCCAGTTAGGACAGGGAAATTGTGTCATAGGTATATTCAAGAACCTTAACGGATATCCCCCTCAAGTCTTCAGTCTTTTTTATGTTAAGACTTTCATTACACGAAAATATAGCTCACATCTCCTATGTTTGCACGGTGAGATATTTACAGAACATACCGGCTGGCAACAGTTACATTGCCACAGAAAAAACAATAAGCGAAATCATTTCCATTATCTCTTTACTCCAAAAAAAAACAGCCCGATAATACAAATATCTGAAATAATCCACAAAGGAATAGCCTAAAGCACATTCAACTTTAAAACATACATAGAGGAATCTACGTCGGACGACAATGAAGTATAGATCTTTGTTAAAACCAACACAGACGAAGTTTATGCAACCGGCGGTTATCTTACGAGCGGGCAACGAGTGAGTCTGCACGGAATTACACTGTATGAACCAATCAAGGAAACACGGGATTTAGAATTTTATGGTCGAATTGTTTGGTAGAATGGAGCCCGATTGTAGAAAATAGAGCTATCATGTGGTGGATTTGTGTTGTTGGAATGGAACGACTCTGATTTGTTGATGGGTTTGATTAGGTTCAATTTAGAGATCAATTTTAAGTAGGAAATGCGTTGGTCAAAATTTGAAGTTGACTAAAAGAACGCCTGTAATGAATACGGGAAAATACATTAATAGTTTAGTTTAGTTATGTTAGTAATGGCAAACTATACACCAGTACACAACACAAATACAGAAAAAACTAATACATCAATGATGGATATTCAAAATAGCGTAGAAATAGTGCGACAGCAAATATTTTTGATATTCGTGGACCAGACTAACGCAAGTTTTATAACTCAAAACACGAAGCAATACACGGGAAACACCAATCTTTTCATAACTAACACAGTTACAAACGTTAAAATAAGATGAAACGAAATTCATAAGCTGCCAGTTATTTTTTCAGTCTCAAACCATCTTGATGTACGAGATCTGTCTAATATTTTAAACTTTGATTTGTAAATGGAAGGCAGAAGATGAATAAAATAATACACCTGGCCTGGATTCTGAAATAAAGGAAAGTAGCAAAAAAGTTTGGATGTTTGAAGCTTTTACTCATTTTAAAGCGTTTTTGTGAGCTATAGTGATTATTATCAAAATTGTTTACAAATGAATGTTACTTGTAACACATGAAATATTTCACCCAAGCAGTTAGAAATTTGACGCTAATACTGCTTACTGCTTAGTAAACGGAAGCTTATACATTCATATTGAAACTGATACATCGAAATCTGAACATCAATTTGGAAATTGCATTAATTCCCTAATCATCTTTACCGGAATTTAACGCAGAGGTGTAATTCCGATATTAGTTCCGCAGTTCCGATTTCTATCTCCCCTTTATTCTCCTCTGTTGTCATATAATATGTTACTTTAATGTGTTATTTTTTTTAAAAAAGTAAAAAAATCATAGGACAGTGAAAACTTCATCCACATCGCTATCAACAGGAAAAGTGTCCAAAAGGCTGGCAGAATTACCACGTTGTATGACGATGGTAACTTTCTTGACCAAAGAATTGTCCATTGAATTTGTGATATTATATTATAGAAATGTTGTGAAATATTTATGTTAATTGATTTAGTTGTGAATTTTGATCTTGTGATTTGATTTACTTATTTCTATTTTATTTTAAACTTCACGACTTTTTTAAATGTCTTTTTTCAATTTGGGTGCACTCCGTAAACATTGTCAGACACAATGTCAATTTGCATGAGCAAAAGAGCCTTTATATGCTCTTCTAGCTTTTTTAATAGGGTATGTGGCGGCATCTACACCGCCACATGCGAACTAACGCATCAATCCTGCATCGCGCAATCAGAGTTAACCGCGCAGATAGCATATATACAACTTCCCGACAACAATCATCGGGCAGTTGCCCACCAGATACGACATCCATCTGGTCGGAGGATCCTCCCTTTTCTGAGAGTATGAGTGAACTTTACACCCTGTTCCGCATATCACTAAAACTGGTGACCCCGACGTGATGAACATCATCTCAAAACTGGTGACCCCGAGTATGAACGTCAGCGCAGCCTTCGTGCAACTACTTCAGCGTGACGTCATCATCATCACTCCCGCAAGTCACACAGCCAGCCAGCAACCACGGCTTGAACAGTTGTCCTGACCATCAGCATGCAGCGCAAGCGCATACCTGGTCATCACCTTCAGCCTCATCAGCAACCTTGGCACAGCACACTGCACATTCGGCCGGTCCACAAGCAGAGTGCTTAATCCCTCTCCTGGTCGACATCAGCAGTCAGCCACCCCGACTCACTGGGGCATCTTCGCAGACAGTTCCGACTCACCGCGAACTATGCGACACCCGGTTCCAACCCACTGGAACCCAACATGCATTGGCAAGCAACGCAAGATACAAGACTTAGTCCACTATCGACCTCCAGTCTTCGGAGGGGAGTGATGTGGCGGCATCTACACCGCCACATGCGAACTAACGCATCAATCCTGCATCGCGCAATCAGAGTTAACCGCGCAGATAGCATATATACAACTTCCCGACAACAATCATCGGGCAGTTGCCCACCAGATACGACATCCATCTGGTCGGAGGATCCTCCCTTTTCTGAGAGTATGAGTGAACTTTACACCCTGTTCCTCATATCTCTAAAGGTATATTCAAGTATTATATTCTCAAAAACAACTAAATTTTAACTTAGCCCCAATTCTTCTGGTCTGTGCGCCATATATTTGGCAAATGCTGCAGCATTCACGAAATTCGTTCGTGCCGCTTCGAGAATGTAGACTGGACGATGTTGAATTTTTAAATAATTATTTATATCAGTAGAGTGCTCGTTTATTTTAATGGAAATATTAGTATTACAGATTTTAAAATTGAATTCAGTATAATGCTAGCGTGAAAATATTGCTAAATGTATAAAATTATGAATTTCTAAAGTTAAATCTAGCACAAAACAATTATTTTCACACTTAACCACCAAGAGATTAGTAAAGTATACCATTAGTGGAATTAATCTGTGTTTCCATGAATTACAAATCAGAAATCGGTTCTTATGAAATTGTTATTTGGTTGTCTATTGTTATTCCAGCTTATCGTGATACAGAAATATAGACTTACTGGAACACGAAATGTCATCATAACTTCACGCCTTGTTTCCCCGAAGGGTTGGGCAGAGGTGTATAGTACACCCACATTTCGCCAGTTATGTTTAAGTCCCATGTAATAGGGGGCGAGCCTATTGCCATCTACCGGGCACAAATCCAGACTTCGGGCTGCTACTGAGAAATTCCAGATAGAAAAACCCAATAACACGTTGCCCGACCTGGGAATCGAACCCAGGACCTCATGCACAGCAGTAGCGATTGCGACCACGAAATGTGCAAAACCTTATTGCTCGAACATGCACAAGCATAAATATAACAACTTCAGCTCCTGGCAGCCTCTTTTTGCTTGAAGCTATAAATTTACCGAATGCTCGCATTCAGGAGATCTCGACGACTGGTCGAGGTATGTACCAATCTGAATATTTAACTCAGTTGACGATTCACTTTCTGCAGGCAACAGAGCTATTGTTGAGATTGTTATAAAGTTACGAGTTTCTTGTAGTCTTATTTCTCTCATCTTGTAGATTTATAGCGTCAACAATATAGAGTTTGTGTCAATTGCTGTGTGTTTGTTTCAATTGGTAGCTCGGTATCGTCTTCTTGATTTATTGAGTTATGAATAAAGAAGTTTCCAACAAGAGGAATTGTTTTAAACACATCGTATTTTACAGTATTAAACTTGCGTCTTAGACCAGCACTCTTAATGTTATAAATTTGCATTCCATCCACGGAAACTTAAACCACAAAACATCTTCTTTCTAAGCTAATAAGATTCCTTTCCGAATTTCCTTTTGCATCATCAACGAAACCATTTCAATCAGTCTCACATTCATTACATTTTCCAACAGTAATTTAATTAATACTTACATTCGTACCTACGTTTCAACCTTGAACATGTCTCAGTACAAAATAATGACTTTCTTCATGCCATGACGTGTTGTCAAAGAAATGCCGCATACTGTTGGGAAGCATAATTAAAATTTGGCTTTGAATTTCGCGAACATTCTCAAACGCTTGACAGTTTTTGGTTCAACTTGGAGCTTAGCTTAAAGAACGATGGAAATAACTGTTTAATTTGAACAGGTTGTAGGCTTTAGTGGAGGCAACGTTTAGATTTGAAATTTATTAACATATTTGCAAATGACAAAAAACTTCAAAATATTTAGTTCAAAGCTACCAAGTATGTCCATAAAAATGTAAACCCTCATCTGTTGAAGGACGTAGATACCCGTTTCCTTTTGTTGTCTACTGGAAGACTTTCATTGATATCACCAATTTCACGACAAAAAATGCTTGTGTCAATAGAGCTTAGGAAAATATTTCAAGAACCCTGTATTCAACCTTTTACAAAGCTCTAAACCATATAATTCCTGATTCTTACCCGAATCCCAAATCAAATTGTACAATAACAAACGAAATTACCAACAAAATAATTCATTTAAGTACATCCTAAACCAAATCAACGCTAGTTAGTCTTAAATCGCGTTCTGTTTTAAACTCAGCTGCTGGCGACGTCGAGAGCAATTTGTCAAGCTCTTGGGCCACTTCTGATTTTAATTAAATGTCATTTTAGTCCACGTAACGCGAATTAACCCCTCGCCTATGTTTGCCTATATTTTGGTGGAGTATTCCTCTATTGTTGGGTGATTATTTTCGGGTCTGATCTGTTAGTGATTTTAATCATGTGGTTTGGTGCTCTAGTTGAGGTATTGTTTGTGACTGGAATATAATTAGTGAGTCTATCAATAAGAAATATTCCGGGAAAAGAAAATAATCGAATTACCAAATGCATAGGTAAATTATTTGTGTTTCTATCAATGGGTGAGATTATAAAGTGTCTGTTAACAACAACAGCGCAAAGTCAAACTTCGAACATCTATATTTCACAGCGATTTGATCAATTCCAAACTCCCTTTAGCATCGTGTCACCCCAAAACATAATCACAACAAGTCCCGAACACACCAACGAACCTAATACATAGATCAAACGGAGCCAAACTTAAGCATTCAAATTAAAAATTCACGAACGGCACGGCCAACAAGATAACTCCTGAAGTTCTGACAGTAAAGTTTTCCAATTAATTCAATGTCAAAATACGTCCAATCGACACGCGCGCCTCCACCAGAATGCGTAAATTCAACAATTCCATTTCTAACTATGGAATTTCAGTTATGATATACGATGCTAGATTTAACGACGTATAAAATTCAATGAATACTTTTTTGAATTTCAAATCGTTCGATACGTCGGCGGGGGCGTTCTTTCATTTGCATAGCGTTCCCGTTAAATGCGCATTTGTTCTCTATTTGAAACGGTCACTCGACGCTCGACTCTCGCCGCGGACGGACGTGTTTGTGCGCTCTCCCGCTCCAGTGTTGTGTTTTCGTGTTATTATTCGTCGCTGCCACGTGACGTCATCGTAGTCGCCCCGACTACTCCGATTTAAAATCAAATCAAGAAATTGATTTGATTTTAATAACTCAAAAAAACTGCCTTTTTCAAGGCATCCCTGTTTCATTATCAGTCATTCGTGAGTAGCTTCACTAGGCCCCTTCTGGGTAAAACCACAGTTTCGTGGTCCTCGGTTGAAACCTTACGGTGTCAACGAAGCCGAGTGGGGTGTTGACCCAATTCACACCCGCCGAACCCCTTCAGGGCGAGGCAGTTAGTTGGACGGGTCCCAGATAACCGGCCTTGGGGGATCTCCTAGTCGGCTCTGGTGACAGTTTTGCTTTCCAGCTACTCACCTAGTGTCTTTAGGGTGTGTCTACACCCTTCGCGCTAGACTGGTCAGGGCCCCGTTCGCACATTAAGATTGGCGACGGGTTACAAGCTTAGGGCTCACCAATAGGTACTCACCTCTCTGTCTACACCCGACAGAGAGGGTCACACATCCCCGGGCCCATCCACCCGGGGAGATAGGTATAGGGTTTTAGTCTACGTGGGAATAATTTTCCACCATTCCCTCCCTAATCTAGCTTCCCCTCCGACCATGGAGGACGCCTATATTTTGGCGTTCTTCAGAGAGGTCCTTTTTAAGGACCCCGATTTCCTAGCGAGATATGGCGACAAGCTATGTCATCGCTCCACCCCCACTCCGTCCCAGGGCGCACTCGCGAACTTCAGCGACGCCCTCGAAAGCCCGCTATCGCCACCTGCATACGAACAAGGCATTCCGCCTTTTGTTCCGGCAAACAATGTTCCGGCCGAAAATTCGGCCCCCATTGTCTCACCCGCCTTTGTCTCGACAGATAATACTCAGGCCGCTAATCCGGCCCCTATTGTCTCGCCCGCTACTGCCCCGGCAGTAAATAAGTCGGCCGCTAATCCGGCTCCCTTTGTCGCGCCCGCCATTGTTCCGGCCGCCATTGTCTCGGAGACAATAAACCCGACGCAGCTGCGCACCGAAACTGACTCGACTCGCCCAGAGAGTATGGACACGTCAGTCCCACTCTCCGAAGAGGAAGCCCGCACCTCCTCCTCCAGCGATGACGACTTCCAAGTCGTGGTCAAAGGAGGCAAGAGAAAGGCGGCTAAATCCTCCGCCCCCGCTGGCCCAGTCACCAAGGCCCAGAAAAAACAGGACGACTTATCGTCCAGCTCCAAAACCGCCCCTAGTCCGCGGGCCAGTCGCCCCGCCAGCCCTATGGCTTGCCCACCCGCTCCTACCGCGAGGAAGCAGAAGCCCCCTCCCCCGATATACGTCCAGGAAAAGTCCAAATGGACTGAAATATCTAAAATGTGTGTTGATCGCAAGATCAACTATACTAACGCCCGATCCACCCTCCAGGGGATCAAAGTTACGGTCCCCACGTCTGCGGACTTTAGGGACCTCTCCCGCGCCCTACGTGAAAGGAACTACTCCTTTCACACTTACTCCCTTCCGGAGGAAACCCCTACTCGCGTCGTAATAAGGCGCGTTCCACAAGAAATCTCCACCGAGGAGATTAAGAGCGACCTCATCGCTCAAGGAATCCCAGTTTCCGCCGTCCATCGCTTACATAAAGCGAGACAGGGCCTAGTCTACGACATGGTCCTGGTCATCTGTGACCCCACAGACGGTCACCACCCGATTTTTAAAGTTAAGTCGGTGTGTTCGCTCTCAGGCATCTCAATAGAGAAGCCTTACAGAGCTCAATTAATTGGACAGTGTCATCGCTGCCAATTATATGGTCACTCGCAGTCCAACTGCTATGCCACCCCTAGATGCGTCAAGTGTCTAGGAGAGCATGGCACCGCCGACTGTACCCGCCCTAAAGATAGGGAACTATGTTTAGAGCCTCCCAGCTGTGTACTCTGCGGCCAATCGGGACACCCGGCAAATTACCGGGGCTGTCCTAAGGCCCCGAAGTCCTCCTCTTCCAAACTCGCGAAACGCGCGAGCGACCGCCAGCACAGGGAAAGCCCCTGGGGAAAGCCTCCTTCCGCGCTGATGCCGGAGCGGCTCAGTCCGCAGAGGCCGTCTCCCTGGGCTAACCTAAATCACCTGAAGGCTCCCGCAGCTTCGGTGCCCTCTATTCCCGCGCAACCAGCGCAACCCGCTCAACTTCCAGCGCTGATGGCTTCCGCCATCCCAGCGCCTTTGGTAGCCCCCGCGGCCCCTACGGCCGCTCCAGCGGCACCTCAGGGAACCCAGGGCCGAAACAGCGCCCAAATCATATTAAGTACATACGCGGCTCTCTTCACCACCGCCGCGGATAAAATGGCGGAAGAAATCGTTGCTGCAAACGGCAACGCAATCCGCCTCATGGAAATTCTCAGCGCGTATCCCGAGATCGCGCAAGTTCTACACTCACTCAAATATTAATTCTCAATGGATAATACGAGAGTAAATAGTAACAAACCCCGATCCCTTAAATTAGGCTTTTTCAACGCAAATGGCGTTTCAGGTCAACGCGATGAGATCGCCACTTTCCTCCGCGACCATCAGCTTGACATCCTCCTCATACAGGAAACCTTTTTAAAACCACATCACCGAAACCCGAATATTGCCAACTTTAAACTAGTTCGCAATGACAGGTCTCGATGTCACAAGGGTGGCACACTCATATACTTTAGGAAATCTTTGTATTGTATCCCTATAGACCCACCTCCTCTCTTCTCCCATCTGGAGACCTCTATCTGTCGGCTCGGTATGACCGGCCACCAACCGATCACCATCATCTCCGCTTATATCCCACCCGACAATGGTCCGGAGGATCCCATCTCGCTCCAAAAGGACTTCACTGCCCTCTTCGGTATGAGTGACTCCGTCATCTTGGCGGGGGATCTTAATGCCAAGCACCCGGCGTGGAATAGTAGCACAACCTCAACCAGAGGCAGGTTAGTTTTCAAGTTAGGCGAATCCCTTAACTTTGACGTCATCGCTCCAATGAGCCCGACTCACTTCCCAGGTAATCCAAATCACCTTCCCGATGTTCTCGATGTAGCGCTGCTCAAGAATGTGAACCTCCGTTTGCAATCGATTGAGACGTTCCACGAGCTAAATTCTGACCACCGCCCTGTAGTCATGCATCTTGCACCCTACTCGGGCCCGATCGACCCCAACCGCCCCCCTCAGACCCAGACGATAACCGACTGGAGGAAAGTAAGCGAAAGACTGAAATCCACCACGTCGCCTCACTTAGACACCATCCCCGATCACTTAGTGTCAGTCGCTGACACGACGGCCGCAATCGACTCGTTTACAGAGCACGTACAATCCGTATTGACGGATTGTTCACGGGAAGTTCCGGTGATGGAAGACCATCGCTGGAAACTACCTGCTGACGTACGTGACCTGATAACCGAGAAGAACGCGGCCATCCGTGCCTACGACTCCTTCCCTTGTGACGCGAACAAAGCCCACATGCGCCATTTACAGCGTGCTGTAAAGAAACGCATAGGGGAGGTTCGCTCTGAGGGCTGGAACAAGATGCTCAGCGAACTCGAGCCCACTCATCAAGCCTTCTGGCAATTACAGAGGAAATTGCGTTCCTCAGAAGAGGTCTCTATGCCTCCTCTCATCCGCCCCGACAATAGTGTCGCTTTCGACAGTCCCGATAAGGCTGAATGTCTTGCCGACAGCCTAGAGTCCCAATGTTCTCCCAGCTCCCAACCAGTAGACCAAGCTCACCTGAACAAGGTCGACGCTGAAGTCGAACGAAGAGCCTCCCTCCCTCCCGTCGAAGACCCTGATGATCCTCTGCCTCCCGTCACTCCAGACGAAGTGCACGACATCATTAAAGGGCTCCACGCTCGTAAGGCCCCCGGTTCGGATGGTATTACCAATAAGGTATACAAACTCCTTCCTGCCCCGCTAATAATGCTTATGACCGCCATCTTCAATGGCGCCATGAGCAACAACATCTTCCCACAAGCGTGGAAAGAAGCAACAGTCATCGGTATCCCAAAGCCAGGCAAGCCAAAGTCTGAGCCCTCCAGCTACCGTCCCATTAGCTTACTCAACGTTCTCGGCAAAATCTACGAGAGGCTTATTTATAAGCGTCTCAAAGACTACGCCGAAGCAAAGAGCCTCATTCCCAACGAGCAGTTTGGTTTCCGTCCACAACACTCGAGTATCCACCAGGTCCACCGTATCGTAGAGCACTTGTGCGCCGGTATGCAGCGTAACGCGACGACGGGTGTGCTATTCTTCGACATAGCGAAAGCCTTCGACAAAGTCTGGCACAACGGCTTGTTATACAAGCTTTACCAACTAGGAGTGCCAGATCGTCTCGTACTCATCTTACGAGACTTTTTGTCGAATCGCACCTTCCGCTATCGCATCGAGGGTGCACTCTCGTCCCCTCATCCTATTCGCGCCGGTGTCCCTCAGGGTTCCGTCATATCTCCTCTAGTTTTCACGCTGTTCACCAGCGATATCCCACAGAGTAAAAAGGCTCAGTTGGCTCTCTTCGCCGACGACACTGCCGTTTACTATACCGGTCATTGTCCCAATGCTATAGCTCGTACTCTCCAAACCTCCGCAAACGTCTTAGGCGCTTGGTTCCGGAAATGGAGAATCGAGGTCAACCCCGATAAGAGTCAGGCGGTTCTCTTCTCGAGACGTCGTCGAGTCCCACCCCCCTATCCCAGCCCGATCACTATGTACGGCAAGCCAATCCCTTGGGAGAAGCAAGCCAAATACCTAGGCGTGATCCTTGATCAAAACTTAACGTTCAAAGAGCACATTAAGGCTGTTCGCGCGCGCGCCGCTTTCGCTCTTGGTAGACTCCACTTTATTCTGACAGCCCGTTGCAAACTGTCACTTAAATGCAAGCTGCGCATCTACACCGCAGTCATCCGTCCCATCATGACCTATGCCTGCGTTGTATTCGCGCACGCTCACCCACGTCATCTCCATAAGATGCAGACCCTCCAGAACCGTTTCCTCAGAAAGGTCACGGGTGCCCCCTTCTATGTCCGTAATATAAATCTCCACATCGATCTTAAAATGCCTACCATAAACCAGTTCATGAAACGCTTATCGAAGCGTTTCTTTGACTGTGGCATAAAACACCCCAACCCCTTGATCTCAGCGGCCGCCCGCTACACTCCTTCCCGTATTAGTAGTATTCGCCGACCAAGGCATACCTTAATCGCCCCCGACGACGCCACTACCCTCCTCCAGGAGAGTAGTAAGGCAACCAGCACGCTTCATAAGCCCAAAACCCGATCGCCGTCCTACCGTCCTCGCCGCCGAGGCCCGCCGCGACGCCCAAATCGACGCCCCTCCCGACCCTTGCTCGAGCCAGCCCGCGCCGCTGAGCCTGTAGCTTTAAATTCGTCCCTAAATAATATCATTCCTGATCCAGCTAGTCATTTGCTGCCCTCTTCCAGCGACGCCCTAAGCCGAGGTTCGTACCCCACAGGGGGTGCCCTTAGCGTGTAGTCGCTTAGTTTTTAGTTAGTATTTAAGTTTAAGTCCTGGCTGGAGGCCTTAATTTATTAGGGAATCCACAGGCAAGTCCGTCTAAGCAGACGACAACCTCATAGGTTGACCTGCGAGATGCCATTTATAAAAAAAAAAAAAAAAAAAAAATATTTGAAACGATTTTGTATTTTTCATTTTGAAAACAAACAAACAAACTGATGTTTTAAAACATCATTTTGATTTTTATACGTTGAAATCCCTGTTTAATAACTATGGTTAAATCGCATTATTTTACATTCAGTTTACAAAATAGTTGGATTTTTCAGTAAATTCAATAACAACGAAATCAAATTTCTGACGGTACTATTCATTTTTGCAAAAATATCACAGACTCGTAAAATCGTACGACCATTCTGGTAGTTAGAAAAATTTGATTAAAACTTTTATCACAATTATCTTTTTCCAGCCGCTGCAGTCAATTTGGATTTATTTTTGTACCTTTCGACTCTCTCTCTCGTCTCTGATGAACACTGTCGAGCGCAGGGCGCGTGATTTATAGGCCACTGGCCAACGTACTGCATGCAAATACATTGTGTTCTTTTGACGTTAGTCTATGGTTGATTTGGCAGAAGATTTAAACTTGTGATTTAACAGTGGTGCGTTAGAAAATTATTCTGTGCCTTGATCAGCGGTGGAGTTCGAGAAGATTCAAATAATGATGAAGACTCCAAATTATAAAACACATCGTCACTATAACTGACTGCTTATTATTGGCATACGAACAAGAATTAATTTATTTGATGTAGGTCCGTGTTCATAAGTATCTTGAACATAAAACAAAAAATGTTTTATGTTCATGATGTTAGTATGGAGTATCAATCGGGGCCATGGTTAGCTATTAATGGTATTATTACCTACCACTGACGTGCGGGTTACTGTACCTTTAGTAGGTATTAGTATCCTTAGAACATTTTCTATTTTCAAAACTTTTCCTCACATGGTGAGGTGTCATGATAATCTACTAAGGTCTGGCATACAAAGAACGGACTGGCGGAAACGCGAGCAGCAGGACAGAACGGCACGGACATGACAAAATTATAATGGTCCTTTGAAACAGCAAAATTGCGAAAAGGATACATAGGAAGTTCTTATTCATCGTTTGAATAAGATATATTTTATTTCACGTTGCGTACAGCTTAAGCAACTATGTTTGCTACTGTTGCATTTTTTTTTTTTTTTTTGGTATGTCCTCTCGCAGGTCAACCTGTAAGGTTGTCGTCTGCTTAAGCGGACCTGTGGTGCCCTAATAACTTAAGGCCTCCAGCCAGGACTTAAACTTAAATACTAACTAAAACTAAGCGACAACGCTAAGGGCACCCCTGTGGGGTACGGACCTCGGCTTAGGGAGTCGCTGGAAGAGGGCAGCAAGGGACTAGCTGGATCAGGATTTATTTGATTTTGGGACGAATTTAAAGCTACAGGCTCAGCGGCGCGGGCTGGCTCGAGCAAGGGTCGGGAGGGGCGTGGATTTGGTCCTCGCGGCGGGCCTCGGCGGCGAGGACGGTAGGACAACGATCGGGTTTTGGGCTTATTAGCGTGCTGGTGGCCTTACTACTCTCCTGGAGGAGGGTAGTGGCGTCGTCGGGGGCGATTAAAGTATGCCTTGGTCGGCGAATACTGCTGCGGGAGGGAGTGTAGCGGGCGGCCGCTGAGATCAAGGGGTTGGAGTGTTTGATGCCACAGTCAAAGAAACGCTTCGATAAGCGTTTCATGAACTGGTTTATGGTAGGCATTTTAAGGTCGACGTGGAGATTTATATTACGGACATAGAAGGGGGCACCCGTAAACTTTCTGAGGAAATGGTTCTGAAGGGTCTGCATCTTATGGAGATGACGTGGGTGAGCGTGCGCAAATACAACTAACAATAGGTCATGATGGGACGGTCATGATGCGCTTCTACACCGCAGTCCTTGCGGTGTAGAAGCGCAGCTTGCATTTAAGTGACAGCTTGCACCGGGCTGTCAGAATGAAGTGGAGTCTACCAAGAGCGAAAGCGGCGCGCGCGCGAACAGCCTTAATGTGCTGTTTAAACGTTAGGTTTTGATCAAGGATCACGCCTAGATATTTGGCTTGCTTCTCCCAAGGGATTGGCTTGCCGTACATAGTGATCAGGCTAGGAAGGGGGGGCGGGACTCGAAGACGTCTGACTCTTATCGGGATTGACCTCGATTCTCCATTTCCGGAACCATGCGCCTAAGACATTTGCGGAGGTTTGGAGAGTACGCGGAGGTTTGGAGAGCTATAGCATTGGGAAAATGAACGGTATAGTAATCGGCAGTGTCGTCGGCGAAGAGAGCCAACTGAGCCATTTTACTCTGTGGAATATCACTGGTAAAAAGCGTGAAGACTAGAGTAGATATAACGGATCCCTGAGGGACCCCGGCGCGAATAGGGTGACGGGACGAGAGTGCACCCTCGATGCGATAGCGGAAGGTGTGATTCGACAAAAAGTCTCGTAAGATGAGCACGAGACGATCTGGCACTCCTAGTTGGTAAAGCTTGTATAACAAGCCATGCCATCACGTTATGCCAGACTTTGTCGAAGGCTTTCGCTATGTCGAAGAATAGCACACCCGTCGTCACGTTACGCTGCAGACCAGCGCACAAGTGCTCTACGATACGGTGGACCTAGTGGATAGTCGAGTGTTGGGGTCGGAAACCAAACTGCTCGTTGGGAATGAGGCTCTTTGCTTCGGCGTAGTCTTTGAGACGCTTATAAATAAGCCTCTCGTAGATTTTGTCGAGTACATTGAGTAAGCTAATGGGACGATAGCTGGAGGGCTCAGACTTTGGCTTGCCTGGCTTTGGGATACCGATGACGGTTGCTTCTTTCCACGCTTGTGGGAAGATGTTGTTGCTCAAGGTGCCATTGAAGATGGCGGTCATAATCATTATTAGAGGGGCAGGTAGGATTTTGTATACCTTATTGGTAATACCGTCCGAACCGGGGGCTTTACGAGCGTGGAGCCCTTTAATGTTGTCTTGCACTTCGTCTGGAGTGACGGGAGGCAGAGGATCATCAGGGTCTTCGACGGGAGGGAGGGAGGCTCTCCGTTCGACTTCAGCGTCGACCTTGTTCAGGTGAGCTTGGTCTACTGGTTGAGAGCTGGGAGAACATTGGGACTCTAGGCTGTCAGCAAGGCATTCGGCCTTGTCGGTGCTGTCGAAAGCGACGCTCTTGTCTGGGCACACATTTCGCCAGTTATGTTTAAGTCCCATGTAATAGAGGGCGAGCCTATTGCCATCAACCGGGTACAAATCCAGACTTCGGGCTACTACTGAGAAATTCTAGATAGAAAAACCCAATAACATTTTGCCCGACCTAGGAATCGAACCCAGGACCTCATGCTCAGCAGTAGCTCTTTCGACCACTAGACCAACGAGGCAGTCTTATTATCTAGTTTATACGAAATACAATAAACCAAAGTAGGTTCTTTCCAGATACTAGGAGCTTACTGTACTGCAAAACAGTAATCTGCAGGACGTAAGTGCAAAATAATACATTTTCTTCTTCACTTAGGGCCAGGATAGCACTTATACTATGTTTAAGAGCTGTCAGTGTCATTATTTTCTGTAGAATATTGGCACTGACAGCTTTTGAACGCGTTATAGATGTGCTGGTAGCGCTCAGTTTCATTGGTGAAATTGGCGGCTGTCACCTCCTTCTGCGAAGCAGTAATGCTCGCGAAGGAAAAGGCGGAGAGCGTGAGGCAGAGAACTTGCGCCCTCACGCTCCTAGTCGCCGCAGGAGACGCCCTTGGCGTCGGGAATTTCAAGCGGATTGCGGACGGCAAGCAATGGATAGCTCACCGTCTTGTAAAGATTAGGCCCGGGTCGACGGCGCGTCATGTGCCACGCGCGCCTCAAAGAGATGTCAGCACCAATTGACGGGGTCTGTTAGGGCCGATTCCTGCCAGGATCGCGGGTTGTTCGAAAGAGATACCGTGGCCCTGGCACCGGCAACTGAAGGAACACGGGTGGGTTTTAGTCAGCAAAAGTCTGACACGCCCTCCCGCTCCACCCAGAGCAGGAGAAGTCATTTGATGATTACCCACCCAAAAAAAGGGCCTGTGGTCACCAGCGGCACGCACGGCACGAAAAGGGATTTTTATGCGACGAATGTGAATATAACTAAAATAATAGTATGATAATAAAATTGAAAATGGACGTCGCGACATGCCTAAGGATACCGCGGATATCCGCGGATAGAACGTGCAATCAAAATGAGTCCCATTTAATAGTGATGTTAAATTGTGTTGTGATGTTATATTTATTGTCTGTAACAAGTGGAATGTCACTGGTTGAATTGTTTATAAAATGTCATTTTGTTTTGTAGGTTAGCGATTTGTTGTCTTACTTCAGATTATAAGTTAATTATCGTCTCGCTATAAGCCTTAGTTATTTTCACCTACTAGTAGATAGAATATCCTCTCTGCCTAGCAAAGACCTATTCACGCGACGACGAGTCACGCTGCACGTTGTAACGTTATCGAGTCGCTGCTCCATTGAACGGTATTATGTGTGTAACATCGTTGTAGATGAAGCTTTAACAATATAGGTATGATAAGATTATGAAACTGTGTCGAAGTTAAAACAGACAGGGTTATTTTTTACACGCGGATATACACCTATATCTTTGTATGTGGAATTCTTTATCCCATCGATGTATCCTAACAGCTGGATATTTTTTTTTATATGAGGGGTCCATCGGATCGTCTAGGCTTTGTTTTATAAAATTAAAATGCCGAATTTTAGACGCTAATAAGTATCTAGTGTATTGAAAAATAATAATCCACAAGCTCTATTGTGTACTTTCCTTGACTGCGGGCAATACCTTTTGGAAGTAAGATCGTTGAATGAAAAAATACAATTTCAAAGTTGTATAAAATCAAACAAAGTTATTCCAGAAACGTATTCAGATAATCATCCAGTTAAATTCAAAGTTCTAGTCGTCTAACGGCTCAGGTTTGAATCTTTGAAACGACTACACGCTGGGGACTGGCTCAACATTCCATAGTAAATTGGGTATACCATCCAATGAGACCTGTAGTTAATAGCAAGCACTCGTTCGAATTTTGAATCAGAGGGATCCATTTTCCTATTATGGAAGATAAATGACCGTCTCACCATCGTTCCCTAAATTTAAATAGGCACCTAAGAAGTGCTAAGTGTTCGTTTCATTTTCATCATCACTTAAGGGACACCTATGGTCCTAAGGGAACCCTTAAATATTAGGGCCCGATACTTGGCATCTTAGAGACACATTATTTTGTTGTTGAACGTGCATATTTGCTGCGAAATGAACGACTTTAAAAGTTTAGAAGCTATTGAAACTGTAGATTTAGTTACGAATAATGGTTTTTTCTGACTGTTTTTTTCCACGACATATGACTAATTTATATTCAACTTCGATTATACAAGGACTGTGTGTTATTTTCATTAGAGAGAATTGAACACTATTTACATTCTGTCAAAAAAGTATCTGGAATGGATGATTATTTTATGGTTCCATTTTGTTTGTTGATGTTAGATTGGCACAACTGTTTTCCATTTTGGCGTGGAGTTTTTTTTGTATTTGTGATTTAGATTAAATACAGTGCTGTTTTTAGTTGGATCATATGGTACGCTCTGGTAGGCCATCAACGTTTTCAACTGAATTTAACATCGCAAAAGTGAAGGAAATAGTGACTTAAAAATCCTCATCCACTTAATGTCGCGGTGTTGTGCACTCGGAATTCTTGCCGAAAGGTCAAACGGTAAATAGGTACAGACAATTCCTTTACGGTATCAAAGAAACATCAACTCTGAATGGTATACTTCCAAATGCTTGGCAGAAGTTTTCTCGGTTGTGAATAACAAGCGAAGAAACACAAGGCTCCGCGGGCTACTGCTACACTACGACAATGCTCCTTCGCACACCGCGCTTAAAACGAGGGACTTCCTTGACAGCACGCCGGTCAAACTCCTGGGTCACCCACCTTACAGCCCTGACCTAGCACCGTGTGATTTCTTTTTATTCAAGAAAGTAAAAAATCTGAGCAAAGGGATACAATTTTCGTCGCCGGAAGATGCCCTGTCAGCGTTTGAGCAGGCTGTCAACGAGGGGTCTACGGCGGACTGGAAAAAGTGTTTCGAAAACTGGCTCAGACGCATGAAACTTTGTATAGAGGCTAGGAGAGTACTTTGAAAAGATAAAAAAAAAATGTTTACCTATAGATCATTTATTTTTATTTCCGCAAAACTTTCTGAGTGTCCCACGAAATTGCAGGAATAGGTCGACAGTAATAATAAGAATAAATTTTGCCCCCATTTCTTTTTTGCTGACATTTTTAAACTAAAATAGCCAACAAACAACACGACAAGACAACACAGTTAGTTCCCACTAACAACTAGGTAACCTTCAAATGCGCAGCGGTGTCATCTGTCAAGTTGACACTGTTTCTTACATCTTTTTTTCAATTGCATCAGCATTCCGCATTAATAAGCAATTTTATGAATATTGGATGATATTTTATGTACCTAAAATGGAATCATGTTTATTTTATGTTTTCTTTATATTTTGTCGTATTACTTTTACTTTAGTCTTCATGATTTATCATGAAAATACAAAATTTCATCGATAACGTAGGGCCGTTCGTTACGGTAACCCTTAACTCGGTGCAAACAAACTTAGGTAAGGGGCTGATTTGAGGAGTCTCTTTGGTTAAGTGACCCTTAGAAAGGAAGTGTTTGAGGGAACGATGATGAAAACGGGCATAAGACCCACTGGCACCACAAATTAATACGTTTAGCGATAAAGGTATTTAAAATATCATTCTGTCAACTTCAAACACAGGAATGAAATGGCACGATGCTTTATATTTGTTTCGCGTTAAATGTATGTCTAAACAGCGAATTGTGGTGTAAGTGGACATAACATACACATAACGTTGGGCAGAGGAGTACCTATACTACACCCACATTTCGCCAGTTACGTTTCACGTTGAAGTGGACCTTAATTTTGTTAAAAGAAAAGATGATCAAATTAAGTTACTTTAAGTACAGTACAGACCTCATTTGATTGGGTAAGGTTTTAGTGTATGGTAATGTGTTGGTCAATGTGGATCTGACAGCTATAATAATAATAATATAGAAATAAGTATTTAAAATCATGCTTTCACGTATATATTTTTTACATTAAAATGGAATAAATACTATTGTCCAGTAAAATGGAGACTGGAAAGAAAAGTCACCTTATTTGCTCTTTTGAAAAGAGAATTATCTAATGATAATTCTATAATAGAACGCATAATATTAAGCATAAGCTCTTTATTCTTTGTCATACCTAGTTATTACTACAAATTGATCATAACGACCTTCAACCACCTCTAACTTCTAAATGAACGTTAAATTATGACAAAAAAAAAAGTGGCAAGACCAAGCAAAAACTGACTTGTAATTAATTACATCTAAAAAACATAATATCTCAATGGTACGTCACGTTGAGCGCGTGACGTCATGAGTTATGGGGAGCTCGCTAATTAAAGTTTGCCTAATTAATCAGACGAGCGAAATTGGCGCGAATATTTCTTGTTTTACATTCGCTATGAATCCTGCGTCCCCAGTGGTCTTTTTTTGTGAGTTAGAAAAAAGTTTAACTTGTTTTTTTTTTCGGTTTATATTTTTAGTGATAGGAAATAATTTTGTGGCATATTATACGGTATGTGCGGTGGCCGAGTGGAAACCACCGCGATTTGTAGGATGTAGGTTCGAACCCAGACAAGCGCTTTACTTTGTGTAAATTATTTCATCGCCACTGCTCTCAAAACGGTGAAGGAAAACATCGTGAGGAAACCGGCATGTCCTAGAACCAAAAATTCGAAGACATGTGACATCTACCAACACGCACTGGGCCCGCGTGGTGGATTACGGCCCACTAACTCTCACATAGATAAGGCCTGTGTCCCAGCAGTGGGAACATTATAGGCCGATTATGAAACGGTATTTATCTTGTTTTCGTTTGTGTTCAGGTTCCGATGTTTCATCACAGCAAACGATACGGAAACTCATACATTCGTAACTAACAAAACCTTTTGGCTTATTAGTCGATTTGCAGGAATGGTCTCTCCCGCAACTTCCGAATCTACACTTTTACATAATATTATTTCGTCTGTTGGCGACTCGCATGAAGTTAATTTATTTGTGAGTATATCGACAACTCTAGAAAAATTTATAAGGTAATTGGAAAATCACTGCAATAAAGTTAGGATAAAAGTACACAATCATATTTGGTAAACTTATGTAGTTTCTAGTTTTCTTTTTTGTTAACTTTATTAATACTTAAAATCACGCCCTGTTTCCCAGAAAGGTTAAACAGAGATATACCCATAGTAGATCCACATTTCACCAGTTATGTTTTACTCCCATGTAATAGGGGGTGAGCCTATTTATTTATTTATTTATTTATTTATTTATTTATTAGGGACAAAAAACAGTTACATGCTACAAAATACAGAGAAATACTTAAACTAAGTTTTAACAAACACGTAACCCACACCATTGTCCACGATTTAGCAAAAGGTTAAAAGCCGTGCTGAAGACAAGTGATATAAAAAAATAAAATAAAAATAAAACAAGAATACAGTAGTCGCTGTCACAATATTGCTGAGTTAAATTAAACTACTCGCTAGACAAAATATCCAAAGCCATTTTCTTAAATAATTGTTTAGATAGACAAAATATATCTAATTCTATAAAATGTGTGTTGTAAGAATCAACAAGGCGACGAAGCGGCGCACGTTCCCCTGCGTTAGTCTTGTATATTCCTGTATGGAACAGTTGAGGCACGCGCACCCCCCTTCGAATAACACTTCTGGGTACCTTGTAACACAATTTGTTTGTAAGGTCTATACAGTCAAATTTGTTATTGCATATGCAATAACAAATCAATCCTATTGCCATCAACCGGACACAAATCCAGACTCCGAACTGCTACTGAGAAATTCCAGATAGAAAAACCCCAATAACACGTTGCCCGACCTGGAAATCGAACCCAGCACCTCATGCTCTGCAGTAGCGGTTGAGACCACTTGACCAAAGAGGCAGTCAATCTTACATACTTTATTAATACATATTCCTGAAGTTGTCAATTCACCCAAAAACAAATTTACTACATTAACAATGTCTACAGAAAAAATAATATTATTTAAAAGTGTCCATTTGCCCGTTTCGGACCAGTAAATTCTTGCGAATCGACCAATAAGCCAACCGTTTGAGTGAGTGTAGTGTAAATAGTGTAGAAATAATAATGACAATGGTACACATATTCCACATGAAGAAAACTGTTTATATTATTTTACTAGACTCTAAGAAAATGGAACGGACTTATGTTAAATACAATCAACACATTCTCATCATATTTTATTTTTAAAATAACATCATGTAAATAAAAAGTTGGAATGTAACCTACATTGTAATTAATTATGAAGAACCTGGTTGTTTAAAAACGTTTTTTTTATTTTTAAACTGGTTAGTTGGCTGGCTGGCTGGCTGGTTTGTTGGTACACTGCAATGTACTTAATTAATTAATGTTAATGTGTTTACATTCAACATAATTTAATCATCACAACAAAGACAATTTAATTTAATTTTGTAACACAAGTTAATTAATGTTATTTTGAGGGAATAAATGCTAGTCTAGACGTACCTAATTCCATTCCACTAATGCAGTTAAAGTTTCCAGTACAAGCACCAGTTACAGAACACAACATAAACCACATTGCACAATAAACAACACATCTAACTCAAATAAATGTTAACGTTAAAATTTAAACAAAAATAACGGCGACGCGTATGAAATAAAACATAAAACAAACTCAGTTAACTTAACTGCAGTAAATCAAATGTAATTTTTGTACAGAAAATATAAAGTGTTGAAGTGCGGCGAAGTTACCTATATAAACGTCAGATAGACCATTTCATAGTAACTTTTATGTTCACTGCCTCATGAAGTATGGCATAGTTTTATTAAAAACTATTTTGATTTATTCTGTCTGTAGCGACCAGTTTATGAAATATTAGTTCCAATATTATTTTGGCAATTCAACAGACTCGAGGAGATATTATATTTTAGTAAAGGAATATGTTTTAAGGCGTTATTAAAGTACTAGGCTGGCATAAATTTTTTCAGAGTTTTGTCTGAGCTATATTGTGTTTCGTTTCTATGCTAAGTTTTAAAGTTGTAGCTATAGTAATAGATCTTTACGTATGAAATTGCCGTTAAGTATACTGAAAGTTAAAGTATTTTAATATAAATATTTTTATTGCTATCATTCAAAATATGCACCTATGCTATCGATGTATCTATGCGCGCGCGCAACAACCTCTTCAAAGGCATTTTGTACTTCCTCTCGGGTATTGAACCTTTTCCCTGTCAAGAAGTTGTCTACATCGCAAAAGTCGACGTATTTTTTATTAAACAAATGGGCTTAATTAATCAAAGGGGCGATTTATCAAACTTCCGGGATGTATAAACATTGCCTGCAGCCGCTACATTTAAACGGATGTCCGGGAAAATTCGATGATAAAAGTTAATTTTTATTGTTTCCTCGTCACCAATATTTTGACTACGAAATTTGATTTTTGAAACACCGTGCGCGAAATGTTTTTCATTTTTCATTCCAGCGCTGTAACGTTTTACTTTGAAATTGTGTAAAAGACAAACACGTAAACAATAAACAATACACATTTATTCCACAGGCTGTTCGTACAATTGTTCATATCTTGAGGGGAATCACGAATACACCGAAGTACCTTTTTATTTTAGAAAATGTTTATAGTGCGCTGTGCACCTTAGTTTTTCGAGTTAAGAACAGGTAGTGTCGGGAAAAACCACACACGGAAGCATGGCGCTACTGTGCACATGCGTAGACCAATCGGATTGCTCAGCGAATGAACGTTGAGAATGCCGATCACTTAATCAAATGAAACCCCTATGCATTACACATAAAAGCATAATTACTCGAAGTGGGGTGAAAATAAACCATCCTAAAAATCCCTAAGATTTAATGCAGTAGTTGGAACCCACCATCAAGAGAACGGTACGTAACACAATTAAAGTGTTATTTTTTCTAGGCAGATCTGAAAAAGTCAGGCTTTCACAAATAGGACTATAAAAGATTGAGGATAACAGATATCCATCATCTCAAATTAACTCATAACTCGATTCTACCCACGACCTGCCGTCACAATTTTCATCGGTAATGAAGTCCTCGTATAAATACTAAGAGCTCTCTAAAAGCATATTAGTACTCCATCAACTTAATTATGATTAACGCCATCTCAGCTCGAACAGTGACATTTCTTATTTAAATAATCATGAAATACACGGCGGTACTAAGAAAACTCATTTAAAACTCGCTCCGAACTCACGCCACGCGTCAATTATTCAATCGGAATGTTTGACAGAGCTGTTTATTAATTCAACACATCGCCAGCACATTCTGCAGTGGAGGAGCGAAACTTTTTCAATTAACACTCTTGGGGTCGATAGTATTAAAAATTCCAACATAATTCCGGGCTAAACTTACGTGTTATGTGAAACCGTCGATGAAATGCGTGTTAATTATATGTACAGAACTAATTATAAAGGTATACGGTTTGATTAAAATCAGAAAGTTCGTATTCCATTAATTAACGAATTTTTTAAATGTTATTTCGTGTTTGTTTGTTTTTTACGGTTTCACGATGAACCCCTGAACGGATTTAGATGAAATTTGGCACACAGATAGACCATACCATGGACATATTAGTCTACTTCATCGCAGAGATCGCAGACGAAGTCGCTCGCAACAGCTAGTTATTTATATTATTATAATTGAATTGCGTAAGCGCATACGTTACGGAATTTTGGCAGAATCAAAATAATTCGCGGTAGTGATATAGTTGACACATGAGACACAGGATTATTCCTAGTTCGGGAAGAATCCAATTATTATAGAGGTATTTTTAGGCCCAATGTGTGAATATTTATGAACTTAAAAAAATCTATTAATTATTTCTCTACACAATTTAATTTTAACTAAAAAAAAAACCTGCCAAGTGCGTGTCGGACCACAGACAGTGAAGGGTTCCGTAGTTGGGATGAATTTATCCCCAGAAAAAAATTTACATTGTAGTTCAAAAACATGTTCTCCCCTTACATAAAATTATGCCACGGTAAATTCTTCAACTGCAAATGTGTTTGCAATCTTAAAAAAAATGTTTTTTAATATCATAAAACCACAAATGAGTGATTTTCGGACTTTTTCTTTACTTGTGCTGTGAGTCCTTGCTTCTTACCAAATTTCATGATAGGTCAACGGAAAGTACCCGTAAGTAAGGTTTTGATTTATTTGCGAGTATAAATACAACGTGTAACAGAATAAGCGCAAGACCTGAAAGTAGTTTGCTCAGAATCAGCTTCTGAATCCACTTCCGTCATTATTTATATGTGTTAATTTTTCCCGGAAAAATCTTTAATTTACCTGAAATGTGTACCACCGCGTCGTAACAAGGTAAAACAGTATTTGATTTAAGAAAATTTAAGCCTTATCACAAAGGAATAAAGCCTTTTCAAATGCTCGACCGAATTTGCAACTCACTCATAGTTGTCCTATGTGTACAGCGCGTAAAAAAAAAAGTCAATTTAAGGAAACTTAAACCTTGTTCCAAAGCAGTACGTCTTATTTAAATGCAAAACCGAATTTGTAGTCCGATCATAGCTTTCTTACACACATAAGCATTGCTTTTTACTTTTCATTAAATTTAATCTTGTCCTGTTAAAAAAAGAAGCTAATTTAAGGCAATTTAGATCTTATCTCAAAGACATAAAGCTTTTTTAATTGCGCGACCAAATTTGTAGATCGTTTTACACATTCGTTTGTTCAGAAAAGCCAAAATATTAAAAACATTTGTACGAGTAGTACTTCTTTTGCAAATGAAAGATTAATGTGAAAGAGCGAGATGTATTAATTTGCCGACTTACAGCTTTGACGTTTGACATGCAGACGCACGCGCCGCCACTGCCCGCCTCACATCAAAGGTTTAGTTATTCTCCGGCAGCGACAAGTGTTCCCGAATTTAATTATTGTTGCTGCTACATTTATTTGTTTACGCGCGCGATGGCATTCCAGTACAAAAATATTCAGTACACGGAGATGGTGAGGACACTGGCTCGTTGCAACGATAATGTCCAGTTAGCGTGTCGAGAGTTGAACGAACGATATGATACTAGAGTGAGCGCCAGGACAATGTTAATTGCAACTCAGCGTCTGAGGGACTCCGGTACCTTTCGTCCTAACACGGCAATATATAGAGGGGCAAATGTGCGCACTACTCGCTTAGAAGCAACAATATTAAACTATTTTGACGAAAACCCTGAGAAGAGCACAAGAGAAGCAGCGCCATTATTCGACTGCAACTACGTGTGGCGAACGTTACGCGCTGATGGTGAACTCCCGTATCACCTGCGACGTTGTCAGGAGCTGACGCCGAACGACTACTTGCCACGTCTGGAATTTAGTAGATGGTTGTTAGAGAACTGGCAAGGAAACATCATCTGGACGGACGAGAGCACCTTCACGCGAGTTGGCATTTACAACCAGCATAACCAGCATTTGTGGAGACATGAGAATCCACATGCATGCCGTGTTGATTCGTTACAGCACAGGTTCTCCGTGAACGTGTGGGCGGGCGTCATAGGTACACGCGTACTCGGCCCTGTTTTTCTGCCGAGGTTAACTGGAGATACCTACCTACAGTTCTTGCGGGAAACATTGCCCGAGTTATTGGAGGACGTCCCGCTCTTCTTTTTAAGAGACGTGTTTTACCAACACGACGGTGCTCCCGCGCATTTCTCATGGAACGTTCGGCAGCATCTTGATGCGGAATATGGGCCCCGTTGGATTGGTCGTGGAGGGCCAGTGCAGTGGCCTCCCAGATCGGCTGATCTAACGCCTTTAGACTTTTATTTGTGGGGGTCGAATAAAATCGCTCGTCGTAAACGAGGCAACGAGTGTAGAAGACCTCAGACAAACAATTTAACTCGCCTTTGGTATTGTGAAAAGTGACACTGAAGTACTAAATAAACTAAAATTGAACATAAGAAAGCGTGCAATAAAGTGCATCGAGCAAGGCGGTGGACATTTTGAAAGTTTTCTTAAAAGGAGACGAAGAAATAGGTTAGTGTAAATAGCTCAAACCTGTAAGTAATTACTTTCATCTTTACCGAATTTAATTAGTGTAAATATTTATGATTCAAATCATTCATACACGCCGACTCAGAATATGATATGGCAACAGTTAAGTACGCATCAGAGATAAAGGCTCGCACAAACAGGCACGACGGGACCGTGGGAACGAACCTTAAATGAGTCAGACTCCGGGACGACCGTGCGGCGAAAGGGCGCGGGCGCACGCCGGAGGTAACACCCAATTAGAACAAAATAATCCAAAGCTTATTTATTAAGGCTCCCACAAACAGGCGCGACGCCACAGCATGACACAGAGGCACCACTCGTCGCGCGACACGCGGTGCCTTTGTGTCGCGCTGCGGCGTCGCGCCAGTGTGTACGAGACTTTACGTGTGATCTGTACGTAATGTTCGGTCATTGAACTAACGTACACACATACCTAGTGCGTACTCCTACTCTTGTAGTGCTTACCTACCTAGCCAGCTGGCAGGCACATGAGTGTGCGGTGCGTGCGCTATTAGTGTGGGTACAGATCGAGGAGTGCGCTCAAACGTTTTATGTTTAGTCAGGACAACTATTTTATAAAAAAATTGCTAGGTGTGGTTTATCTAAATAAAATTACAGATGTTATTTTAGTCTTACAATTTATAATTCTAATTGGGGTGTATGAGCTCTTGCGTTAATTCCGTTACACGTTGTATATGTCGCATAAATGGCCGTAATTTTTATTGCGTTGACTTAGAAGCTTGATTTTTCAGAGCTCAAGGGATCGTACACCTACGATTTTAATATTAATTTCAATTTGATACCTACACGCGTTCCTGAGAAAAAGGGTCTTGACAGACTGACGGACGGATGAACTACGAAATGATCCTATTATTTAGGATTACGTTTTTTCCTTTTCAGGTACGGAACCCTAAAAAAGACACGGACCAATTTTGTATTGAACTAGAATCTAAATCACCTGATACCTACTACAATAGTAACATAAGGTAGTCCTCCGATGGATCCCGTAACTAAGCACCCTTCAGTGAGGGAAATTTTAAAAATTTCAAGAGAAAATGAACATACACACCCATACATGAACTCACGCCTTCTTCTCATGTAGGTACCCCCATGCAGGCAGAAACTACAAAACGCCACTTGCTACGATCCTTACATACTCCTTTTACGTCGCTTACGTTCATACATCTAGTCAAACACGCACGCCGGTTGCGAGTACCACCTACTTCCGTTTCTGAAGAACATCACCAATAAGGTCACTATATAAATGCCCTCCTAGGGCGTCCTCTACCTGCGTTTCCACTCACATTTGTCTTGTAAATACCTTTTGTTAGTCTCCTTTCATTCATCTTCTCAACATGACCAGCTTAGGTACTACACTTGGGAGCAAATAAATCGAGCCACTTCCTTTTTCACGCATTATGGTTATTATTTTTGGTATTATGGAACGCATCGATTCGAAACATATATCGCCTAAAAGGGTATTTAATAACCTTTACAATGAGGGTAGTTAGTTGTCAAAATTTCATTTTAATTAAAGTTTAAAGGGTACAATAAAATTATCGCATTTAATTTGCTTATGACATTTTTATTGTACTCTGTTAAGAAAAGATTAAATTTGAGGTTTTTGTTAATCATACCCATATTACTTGTTATTGTTGTCTTTATCTGTGTCTGTGTAATCAAAATAACCTGATAAAATGGATACTACACCGACGGAAGCTGCCCAAGTTGTAGCTTTACTTGAGGTTGGACACGGACAACGTGAAGTGGCACGCAGACTTCATTTGAGTCGTTCAAAGGTACAGCGGGTATACCGCAGGTATCTGGAGACTGGTGCTTTTGTTCGGCGACCTGGAACTGGCCGACCACGGGCAACAACAGAACGTGACGACCGCTTTATTGCAACCAATTCGTTGCGCGACCGTGGACTTAATGCTGTTCAGCTACAGCAAGCGTTACGTGACGTTCGAGGTGTCGCAATCAGTAGGTGGACAGTGAGACGAAGACTAAAGGAACGAAATTTAACATCACACAAACCAGCAACTGGCCCAAAATTGACTGTAGCTCATCGCCGATCTCGCTTGGAGTTTGCTCGAGAACACATTAATTGGACGTTAGAAGACTGGAGGTCAGTTTTGTTTTCTGACGAGTCAAGAATCTGTCTTTTTAGCAATGACGGGAGAAACCGAGTGTATAGACGTACTGGTGAAAGATTTGCCCAATGTTGCATTCGAGAAACTGTGAGTTTTGGTGGTGGTTCTTGTATGGTGTGGGGAGGAATTTCTCTAGACGGAAAAACGGAACTTGTCTTCGTCGACCCCGCCAACGATGGCAGTGGTAGACGTGGATTTACAGTTGACCGATACATAACTGACATTCTTGAAGACCACGTAATGCTGTATGCTGGTTTTGTCGGAGAAAATTTATTGTTTATGCATGACAATGCGAGACCTCATACCGCGCAGATCGTTACGGAATACTTGTCTGCGATCGGGATTCAACAAATGGTATGGCCAGCACGAAGTCCCGATTTGAACCCGATCGAACACCTATGGGACAAGCTAAAACGGAGAGTCCGAGCCAGGGTTCCCGCTGTTTCATCCATTCCCGAGCTTAAAGTCGCTGTGCTTGAAGAGTAGGAGAACATACCACAATATGTCATCGTAACTCTGATCAGATCGATGACTAATAGGCTACAAGAATGCATCAGGGCACGGGGGGGTAATACCAGTTATTAAGAATATTTTTTTTGCAATAATTTTGTTTTTTATTGTTTTTATGGACTGTTTTAGCCCTACTAAATTTTCTATCAAAATTACAATTTTTCTTGCAGAGCCAATAATTTATCATTCAATAAGGTTATTATTCAATAATTTACCCTCATTGTTAAGGTTATTAACTTAACTTTTAGGCGATATATAGTTCGAATTGATACGTTCCATATTCCCAAAAATATTTACCATTTTACGTGAAAAAAGGTAGTGGCTCGATTTATTTGCTCCCAAGTGTATTTTTAATTAGAAGAAAAAAAAGAAGACAGAAGAAAGTGAACTAAAAGCGAATTCTATTCATGTTTTTGTACAAATAATGTTTGTTTTATTGTCATTTGCCAGTGTCGCAACACAAACAGAGCAATGTGTATTGTCTTTGGTGCTGAGTGGCATCAAGCAATGGACTAAATTACAAACTTTTAAATGCTGAATACGAGGCCTTTGGCTACTGTGAATTTGTGTCTACTTTTTGTAATGTGCGTTTTGTTTGTGCAGAATAAACAATTTTTCTTTCTTTTCTTTCTTTCTAATTCGTTAACATAACACATTGTAGCAAAAGCTTACCCTTGACTTGGAATTACACAAAGCGCGAAACGCAGGGTAGTAATCAAACTACAATTTTGTGCTGGAATCGAATTTGTAGCGGTTGTATGAATGATTGCATGCTATAATGTGATTGCTGTATGAGTATTTTAGTTGATGATATTTTGGATAGTGTCTGTGTTAGCGTGTCAGACAGCCAATGGAAAAGGAATTTATTTCTGTATCTTTTTAGAAGCGTTTAAACTGTTGCCTTGGAACCTATTAACCACTATGATTCTGTGCCAAAAAAAAAAAAAAAAGTTTTCTGTCAGAAACTTTGAATCTGAATAAAAACATTGTATTATGTTCCTACATTTTAAGAGGTTATTACTGTATTTCGTGCTAACCCAATATCAATAGAAACAGGCTTAATTCCCGGTTTATCTTTAGATAAACTAGGAACCACTTAATTTATTAGCGCAAACACGAGTCTAATTTAAAAAAAATAAACAACTTGCAATCGCTGTTCAAATTTCAATTTCGAAACGCGGCGCGATTGCTTGTGGCGTGTACAAACACACACACACACAGATACAATCGAGTACGTATGTAGACACACTTGGAACGCTCGTCTTTGACTGGTTGATCCGTTACACATAATTACGCTACTCTAATTTCAAGTTTGATGAAATACAGAAAATACGGGTCTATTAATCATCTAGGTTCTCGTTACATTTGCGAGTAAACAGTGTTTGGCAGTCTATTGCTTTTCCGAACTAGGACCGACAATTTGCTGCACGTTTTGGAGTCCGGTTTCACGTTCCACGTACAGGATGGGAAATTGATTAATTAGTCGTTTTGTGAACTGGTTCTCGAGTTTTAACTGAATGAGAGAGAGACTGAGAGTTTCAAAAGGACACGATAAGGTAAATGAGGAAAATATATATGCTAATAAGTACACATCCGTCTAACCCTTAAATTATTACAGACGTGATGATAAAGCAATTACTTTAACCTAACGCTAGTTTCATGTGAAATAAATTGTCTTTCTTCAGTAAAAATGTTTGGTAAGTATAGTCAATTGCAACACAATTAAAACACAGTTTTTACTAATAAATCTGAAAATCTAGTAACAACAGTGTATTTTCTTAGTAACAACTTCTTTGAATAAGAACAGAGTATCCACCTAAAGAGACGATAGTATACGAATGTAACTAATAGTCAACTAAAAGGGATTAACGCAGGGGCGTTATCTTCGACTATCGGGCTAAACATTGATCAAGTTTCAAATTACATACAATCCGAGGCATTGTTGGAAAACGGCGTAAGTGAAAAGAGAATGGCTTTAATTATGAAGACTATGGTACCTATTAATTGAAATTGAAATTGAAGAAGAGAAGTAAATGAAACGAGTTAATTAACAGGAAACAACATTATTAAAAAACTTATTAATATTGACCTAAGAATTTATTTGACAAATAACACTGATGAAAATAAATAACACAACGCTACTTTTATACATCAACAAACATGACACAAAATTTTTCAATACATTGTTTTTCAACATTTCATTTAGTATGTCAAGAGTTAGTATTCTTTTAAATATTCTTTTGTTCCAATTTAAATGAAATAATAATATTTAGCTCAAAGACGATTTCAAAACAAAAATTAAACAAGGCAGGAGTAAAAAAAAATTGGCAATGTCCAAAAGTTAAATAGAGCATAAATGTCGCTGCTTATCATTTACAAGTTCTAAAAGTTGTATGCTGGATAGTTCTACGATAGAAGCAATATGTCAACAAGCCAACTTACTATTGGAATAAAGCCAATTGTCACAAAAAATGTTTTTTGGACGCCGTATACTTTTGTTCAAAACAACTTCAAGTGCTCTGTACATAATATTATGTCAAAACAAACGTCTCTCGGCGTGCGTATGTAGATAATGCTGCCTACCTAGTCCTTCTTTAATTCTATTGCCTTTGTGACTAACTACCAAGAGACTTTGTCTCTTCTAAATATAGATTACTCAATGATCTAGCTAAGAGGGCAGCAATTAACCCAACAATTCGTCATACCTGCACCATGTTATTAATAACGCATACTGTATAAGTCATGTACAACAAAACATTAATGTAACTAAATAAATTATATTATGTTACTATAAATTGACAAGGTACCGAGGTATCATGTCTGAACAGACATTCAAAATAGCTCTATTGAAAACTGTAACAAATACCTTGACACTAAAGTTACCAACGGCGCCGAAGTATCGCTCAACGCTTCTCACTTCCAGTCCCAGATAAGGAAATGTCGATTTTCCGCCCTGTATATATGTTGCGACTCGGTACCATCGGAGGCATTTGTACCGCTACATAGTGGAGTCAGGGGAGTGTATCCCCAAATATGAGTCTTTGTTCCAGAATGGATTCAAATTCTACGGTTTGAAATTTAGAATAGATTCTAGAACGCTTCGGTGTTCGCGAATTTCGTTTGAATGTTGGTTATGTTAATCTTTTGGAATGAAGTTTGTGAATTGGAGTCGGGTGAGAGAGAATCGGGATTTTAGTCTTTGTGCAAGCTTATTTTGATTCCTGAACTTGGGTTAATGAATAGTTTTAGATTTTCTAGGTCAATCGTTACCAATTCACGTGCTTAGCAAGGTTGTTTTACATTTTAAGACGTACTGTTCCGAAATTGATGAAAAAGGATTTTGATTACGATGATACAGGTCACATTTTACCTATTATTTGACGAAATTCAAGGTACGACTTGAATTAATTTCAAAGGGAACGATAGTTTTCAAAGGAGATGTATTTCTGATGCATCGTATTTATAGTTACTTGATTTTCCTGGTTTCTACATAATTTTCTTAAAATAACCTGAAAGACTTTATTTATTTCAAAATGAATCATCAGTAAAAAAGACTCAAAGTTACTACGGAAAAGGTGCCAAGACCAAGTGTTCAAGTTCAGGTATGTATTACACGCACGACCACTGTTTTGAAAAAAAAAACACGTAATAACTACGTCCGTACCTACTACAACCTTGACTAGATCATGACCCTCAGTTACATTGTACGAGGAACAAAAGTATTTCCCCGTTCTACGACAGTCAGTAATTTTCCGGAATCCATTCACACTATAATATTATTATGCATTACCGTCATAAAAGTCCAAGAATTGGTTTGAATATTCCTAGAATTCCAACGATTTTGTTGTGACTGACACTGCTATACGGTCAACAACTAGCGTCGACTAAACTTTAGAAAGGTTAACTATTTTTCAGCAAATCATGTCAATGTCGTGATTAAGAGTTTTTACACGACTGCGCAAGAAAAGGAGTGTCAATAGTATTTAAATTTTTCATACCTTCGGAGTTTGTTTTCTAGAATTGTGTTTAATATTTGCGATATTTATAAAACTGAAGTGTTATTCGACATTTTGTTGTTGACTGTTTTCGTGTTCTTTTAATTCAGTTTGTAATCGTTTCTGCATATTTGGATCGATGATGTTGTGTCTATACTGTCTGGCTCAATGTAAACTTTGTTAATCGGTTCTGTTTTTTATACGAAAAACGACTTTATAAATAATGTTGTTACGGAGCAATTTGCTTGGAACAAAAAAAAAACGATTTCATGATTTTATAGATTGAGTAGACTTTTTACTTTGAGTGTTGAAATGCCGCAATAATGTATGAAAGAAAAAATAAAACAAAAATTTAAAGTAATTCTGGAGAACGCTCGTTGGTTTCTTTTCTGTGACTAAATCAAAGAAGGGCAATTTGGTTTAACCATGTATGTATGGTAGCTCGGTAGACACAACTTTGTTGGCAGTGTTTAGAAAACTTTGTCAAGGTTGAAGACTTCTTCAACTTATACGGTAATGAAACGTGGATACTGACAGTCGGGCTGGTCCACAAATTCAAGTCCTATGTCCAGCTGTGGACTGATGTTTGAGTTGATTGTATGTAGGAAATAATAGTAGTATCTGCAGATAGCAGGAGTAAGTCTGTCTTCGTATCCAAACATTATTGAGTAGGAAGCCTTACGTAATCATCCTATTATGTTCCCACTGCAGGGACACAGGCCTCCTCTCTGTGAGAGGGAGTGGGCCGTAATCCACCACACGTGCCTAGTGTGGGTTGATAGATGTCACATGTCTTCGATTAGTTGGTTCTAAGACATGCCGGTTTTCTCACGATGTTTTCCTTCACCGTTTTGAGAGTAGTGGTGATGAAATAATTCATAAAAAGTAAAGCGCCTGTCTGGGTTCGAACTTACGACCTACAACTCGTAAGTCGCGGCCGTTACCACTGGTCCAACACTGCTCTCGGAGTAGGAACCCTTAAATTTCCAATATTGTGTGTCCCAACATGAGTTGAGAGCTTAATTTTTTTATTGTTGTTTAAGATCTATCGTGGGATTGGTTTTGTTTGATATGGACAGCAGTGTTGCAAAAATGGGGTGTGTGTTTTACTTCATGATTTATATTTTGGATTAACTAAGTCGATTTTTTAACCCCCGACGCAAAAAGAGGGGTGTTTCTGTCTGTCTGTCTGTGGCATCATATCTCCCGAACGGATGGAGCGATTTCAATTTAGTTTTTTTGTATTAAAGGTGACTTATATGCGAGTGTTCTTAAACATGTTTGATGAAAATCGGTTGAGCCGTTTAAAAGTTGTGGGGGGTGAAAGTGTTTTAAATAAGATAATATTATTATTAGGAACCTATGTATTTAAAACTTAACAAAATCTACATTATAATACGTATGTACCTATAAAAAGTATAAAACAAAAAAAAACCCCCGACCCAAAAACCTAAGTTCCCTTTAAAAAGTACAAAAAAAATACGTCGCGTTGGGGGACCGAATAAAATTGTGGGGGGTCAAAATCGTAGATAATCGTCGGGGGTTTTTATTTTTTATTTTATTTTTATTTTATTTTTTAACATTAGCTCTAACTTACCATCGTTGTTATAAGTATAGTGAAGTGAACTATGAGTTCCCTATCAAGCGTGAACATCCAGCTTGGGTTACATTCCTAGACTTCCAATAACGCGGCATAGTTGTTCTATTACGGTAAGGATTGAAGGAGTTCACATTAATCTTCTGCCGGTCAGCCGCATCGATGTTATTATTCGTGTAGTTTAATTCTGAGCCTCGGTTTCAATTGTTTTTTTTTGTAGTGGCTCTTCTGATGAGTAGCGAAAAATAGGCTTAGTGAACATATGTTATTTCTGGCTCGCAGAGTTTTTTTTTTACTGTGAACACACTTGTGCACTATAATATATCCCGTGCCGAAGGCTGGTCTCCGTTGTGATCAACGCTATCATATTTATTGTAATATTAAGTACCTAACAATTCATTTGCGACTTTTGTAAGGTAAACGACATAGTTTGCTGAATATTCTCAATACGACACCAAATCCATCAAAATATTTCAGGTGATGTCAACCTCGGGACTAATAATAATCGATTATATCGTAACAGGAAAACCCAATCACACTTTGATCGACTACCGACCCATATGTTTATCCCCAGGGAAAAATTACAAGAACATTTTGGAATTCCGCAATTTCTTATGTGGATCAATCAAATTGAGTCACAAGTATAAAACTCACAAGATCGGACGCTCAGAAAGACCTAATCAATATGTAAGTAGACTTCCAAATCGAATCTTCCGTCACATATATAAAAACCAGCCGGTCTGACTGAATAAAATAAATCTAGTTCCAAAATCGATTTCCATGCTACCAGTGTCGTCGTAAAATGCTGCTGCCCTGCCGCTGAATTGCGGTGAAATATTCAAATTGCTGGTTCAATTGAAAATCTCTATTGCACGCCAGCCAATATATTTTAAACTAAAGACTTGTGTTTAATATTAGACGAAAAATTTCAATCAGAATTCGAAAAATATAGTGGTTCTTCAAAATTTCAAATTCAGAAGCTTCTTTAAAAAGGTAAAACTAATTCATTCAGTTCTGAAACTAAGCGTTCGCTTTTTAAATTTCGGAATTCTAATTTAAAATTTATCTTTAACTCTTGGCCGTACGTGGCAAACGCCGAGCAAAGGCGAAACATGCCGAATTGAAATTCTACTCGAACGTGCCGAACGAGAGCTTGTGTTCGAATTTCAAATGTAATTCGTGTAGCGGTATGTGTAACTATTTGCAAACAAAATGTGAAAATGAGTTTCTGGTCAACGTTCCAGAATTCGCTTATGGATTTTCAGCCATCTATGACGGTTGACATGTTGTGACCCATTCCAATTCATGTTTTGTAGGTGACAGGTCGATTTGTGATGCTTACCTGTAACAAGAGAAATGAAACGTTAGATTTGTAGGTAGATGAAAGATGTATTCAAAACATGTTTGGAACAGAAATTGATTTCGTTAAAGAATAAGGTAATACCTAGCAATAGAATTGCTAATCCAATTTGTATTCCTTTTTTTTAAATAGATTTCCGACCACGACATTTTAAAAATGAATTTAAAAAAAAATACGCAAAACGAAAACTCGAAAACAAAAACAGCTAAAACCTTTGAGTGGTTTCATAATCGTTTTACTGACTTTTATGAAAGCAGATGATATATTTACAAAAAGGTTACCCGTTTAACAGCATTATCTGACAAATAACTCACCCGCGACTTAATCTGGAGTCTGACAGAGGTCCTTAAAAATATTTTTAATGGCCGCCATTTTGAAGCTTATTCACAGGTTTGTGCTAACTGATTTCAGCCTTTACAAGCCTTTAAGCTGACGTGAGTTAGAATACAGGCCTTTATCTTTGGCCAATGATTTAAATGGCCGACGGCCTGTAGGGAAATGTGGTGGAAATAAAATTATCTTTACGTATAGTATCGTGAAAACTGATACGGTTGTGTCAAAATATGGGGCTCAATGGAGGTCATGGCATAATTATTTTGTTCCTTTTAGAAGGTAAGGGTAGATGGAAATTTAGACGTAGTCAAATGAGTTCTGCCCTTCATAAATCTGGTTTTGTCTGCCACTCTCGATTACGTACTGAAGTGCTCATCTGTAACCATCTATCTCACCGAGAAGACTTAGGTGAAGTGAGCGTGGAGTGAGCTGTCAGTGCTACTGATGCTAGGAATTGACTAAGAAGGGATGACACTTACAGCTCACTTCACGCAAGTCTTCAAGGTGAGATTTTTCAGAATCGACATGCAGATCATATATTTTATTAAATCTTATTTCAAATGAAAGTTAAAAAAATAATTGTGGCGACATATTTGGGTGGATTTCTAGTACAGTTTAGAGGTTATTCTTACCTCTGAACTGGAAACTTCGTTGCTCATCATAATATATTATTATATTCTATGAAACAACGCAGGTGCTTTATATTAATATTATTATTTTAAAAATCCTCATCGGCATGTAGACCATTACAAACGCATACAATCAACGTTAATGTGTGCATTGAACTCTACAACATTGCACATGAACGCACAACAATGTTCTACCTCCGCAGGGACGCCGTCTGTAGAGAGGTAGAGCGCATTATTGATTTATAATTAGTTCTGCTAAGATAATAGAGGATGCAACTAGACATTGTATGTTAGGTTACATATTTGAGGATGGCAATCTATACATATAACCATACCTACCAATTGGTTGTGAACACCTCTTTGATTGCAAAAGCCTAAAAGCAGACTACAATCACTATAAATCAATTTTCATTTGCATATAAACAATAGCAGAGCAAACGTCTCTCGAATCACACGCACTACAAAAAATGTGTAAAGTTCGTGTGACTGAAAAATCCAATCTATGCGAGATATGTTTCACGAAATCCCATTGAAATTCCACGCCGATCAATGTTTGCACTCCGTCAAAACACGAACTTTAGCCAGAATCTATTATTTTCTATGGAAATGAATATTGACACTGACAGCTCTTGAACGCGTTTAAGATGTGCTCAGTAGCATTGGTGAAATCGGCACTAAACCTTCAAGCCAGTTTTTTTATTTCAAAGTCGGCATAAAGTTTATGCCGACATCAGTAAAGTTCTCAATACAAAATTGACAACTCAATACAAAATTGACAACTCATGACCGGACTTAGTTGTCAGTTTTGTAAAAGGAACTTCTGTTAGGTTCTTATTTCAAAAACAGGTTCGATGGTTTTATTCATGTCTAAAGAAATACCGTTTTTTTAATAATTTGGCTGTTATTGTTTTGCGATCTAAAAAGTGGAACAAAAAAAAAATAGGTCACGGTAGATTTAACGCAATATATTACATATGGAATAATACTATAAGCTAGCTTCTGCCCGCGACTGCGTGCGCATAATAGAAACAAAAACTATGGCAATCGGAAACAGCGTAGCTTTTACCAATACCAACGAGCCTTGCATTTTGCCAGGGGTTGTCAGGATCCTTCTGATCCTCAGAATACGCTATGAGGCCCATTTTAGAAATATGAATTTTTGAATCTTAGGGCATTCAAATTTCAGGAACATTACACTCCAACCCAGGTCCATCTGTATTAATGAATCCCTTATCAGGCAATGAACAAAAATGAAAAACGTTTTATTGTTACTTTATATTCTGAATACGAGGACTTTGGCTACTTTATTTGTATGTAATTTGCGTTTTTATTTTTATAATGTGCGTTTTGTTTGTGCAGAATAAACAATTTTTCTTTCTTTCTTTCTTTATTATTCTTTGCCTCTGACAATAAAACAGTATATCAAAACGAAATCCGCACGTTACGGTATTAAGTCTTTAAATTTGTGTAAATCGAGCACAGGTTTTCTTTTTGACATATTTAATCTTTACAATTTTGTTTTCGTTAAAAGTTAGGTCTTCTAAAATAATTTCATTGCATATCAGATATATTATGGTGTTTTGTTTCAACGTTTTGCAAACATCCATCTGCTAACACTGAGGCTTTCATAATCACTCATTAACATACGGATTTAAATTTATTATCTCTACAAATTGATGACTGAAATGCCGCAATTAATAGGTGTGTAATATTAATTTCGGTGTTACACATGAATTTCCTGCGGGTCCAATACTGTTATGCTTAATTAATCCGACATTTTTCCAGTAAAAAACCATCCACAGTCACTTCTGATTTACAGTCAAGATCTAAACTAGAAGCTGGCAATGATCGCAGATAACATTGTTAGTGTTCATGATATCCTCCTTCGCAACAAGGATATGAATTCACGCCCTGAGGTTGTGTCGACTTTGTCTTTGACACTTTAATGCAGTCCGTTTTCCGCGCTCTCCATTGCGTAGTTTCCAAATAAATTCTCAACTTACGTCATTTATAACCGCTAATGTATGTCGCATCCGTACCCGCATCGTTACGACTATTGTGACTGAAGTTAATAAATGTCATGGTACTTCCTCGAACCTGGCAGTCGATCTTTTGTGGTGGGTGGTTGTCCCTTGAAAGGACTTAGAACTTTGTTACGAGATCATCAGCTCCTGTTGGGCCACTGTTGTTTCATAATCTTGCTTGGTAGAACTCGAATTACATGAAAAAATGTCGTAGAAGTGCTTCATGTCACTCGAGCTATGTTAGTAGAGGCTCAGGAAAACAAACTGTAATATCCTGGTATATTTTGCCTTTAAAAATTTAATTTAACAATACTAACAACCAAAAAATATTAGAAGTCACGAGTCTTGTAAAATAAATACGCACGCAAATACAGAAGAGAGTATATTTAAGTTACAAGAAAGTCCACTGAACAGATAAATGAGAACCACATTCTACATCCGTAATATTGACTGACATTATTTAAAATTGATATAGAAAATTCTAAAATTTCAAAAAACTAAATTTATCAAAAGAAATATTGAATGACGTCTCCTGACACGTAATTTCCCACAGCGATAATACAATCATAGGTCGTACATTTACATTTTGTAGATGTCGAAAAAGGTGGCTTAGAGAGTGAGTAATTTACATAAATACATAAATTCACGCCTTCTTTCCATGGGCGTAGGCAGAAACTTCAGAACGCCACCTGCTACGATCCTCGCTCTCCTTTTGTTTGAGTTAGTAATATACCTATCATTTTAATTCCTATCAAAGCATAATTGTGACAGGTTTTGTAATCACTTGGTATTAATTATGGCACAAGTCACGATCTTTCTAAGCTTCCAAATGGCAAACCACAGTCCAGATGGTGGGTTTATTTTATTATATAGATGCATTGCACAGATGTGAGTACTTTGTACTATAGAGCTACCATTTACCGGGTAATGTCATAGATTGACTTGAATGTGCCTTGGCGGCTGATAGTATGTCATGCTCACTCAAATGTCTCGCTGACGGTGGCGCGTGTGTCGGATCATTTAGCTCCCTTCAAAATGGTTGAGCTGAATGGTGCTGATCCATGCGTCATGTTCGTGAACGGGCGCCGTCAGTTGGGACTGGTCATCTCTTAGCTGCCAGGGCTTATTTTAATAAATTATTAGCTGGATTGTTTTTAATTATGTTTTGATGCACTCTGGACGCTTTTAACGTGTATGGTTTTTTGTACATCGTTCTCACTTATAGTGAACAACATTAATCGATGTAACTAAGATATATGTAAAAACATAATTATTTAAAAGAGTGTCCATGGAGTTTCTTGCCCGTTCTTCTCCATAGGTACCTACTACGCTTTGGAATGGGCAACTAGCTTCATATTTCTGACTGACCGACTCCTTGACAATTCAAAAGTGCCTGTAAATGGTTTAATTGAAATAAATGATTTGAGTTTGAGTTTGAGTTTGAGGCCCAGCTACATTAGCCAATAACTCCCATATGACGTTTACTTTCTGTATCTTCATCTTAACGGATCTAATACTAACTCCGGTCCACAAAAACGGAACCTAATATAGAACTACTAACGTTATTACATCCTAACAAAAGACCTTGCCGTTATCATGGTCCATATTTAGAGATACGTGGTATATGCGGGGCCAATAATATCACAAAGTCAGCGTACTGTGAACTCCCGTCTGTGGTAAATTAAACAGGAAACTATTCACTTATTTCCCTCGAGGACCATATGAGGGCACGAACATCGGACGATTTCAATCTAGGGATCATAAGATTATTCAGTTCAATTCTACTATTTCATACCGAGCACGCTCGTGTTTGAATCTTGACCGCTTTGCCTTTATGTGAGCCTGGTACTTTCGTCATTGAGTCTGTTTTTTTTTTTTTTGCTTTAATGAAAAATTTCTGGGTGTTTTTTGGATGTAGGAAGACTTTTCTTGGGTGCAGGCGTTTTTAATTGGCAATTTGAGGATCTACGAACATCAGACGATTGATAGTGTATTTTATTTTAACAAAGAACCACTTCGACCCTAGTCGCAAAAGCTGACGATTTAGAAAAAGGCTTCAATTGATAGAAGAATGGTAAGTAAAACGATAAATAAAAGAAAAATATTAACTCATCGTACACTTGTCGATGACCAGCAAAATACCACGGGGACGTGAAAACTTTGTAAGCTTACATGACAATACACCGTTTACTGTATATTGTCAGACAAGAACCGCTTGTTGCGCGGTTACGCCTCATAAAACGTGCAATGCAACGTTGCCTGCACATCTCTCTAACTTGTTAACGTTTGAACGCTTCAAGCATTATTTAAACTGTCGACGTGAAACTGTTAAAACCTTATTTTGCTGTTTGTACATGGTTAAATATCTGTTTGTTTTTTTTTCTTATTTTTAATAATTATTTGTCGTCTTACGAAATCTCAGATTAAATAACACTCTCAAAGTCGTAATGTCATTCATTTGTATGCATAAACAATCGAGTGTTTGCCTGCCATAACCACAATAGGCGTTTTTCTATCCACAATTACGTATTGCAGGGGTAACCTGGAATGGAATTGTAACAAAGGACATGAATAACTTGACGCAACGTTTAACTCAAACGATGATCTCCAATCTGTCCAAAAATTTATGACCAATTTACGTCACTCAACATTTTGATGGCGCTGCGAAATCTAAAACCATTCCTAATTGAAATATGGTTATTAGTCAAAATTGTGGGATTATCTCCCAAGGTTAATTAGTAAATAATATAGGAATACATAAGTAAATAATATGTAGGAGTTTCCTCTCACTAAAATACAATAGATAGCAACACAACATTTTTGTATCAACACCACACATTATCAGTCCACTCCCAATTCACTATAAAGTACAATCAGCGTTCTAATAACGTTAAATTCTCATCTTTTGAAAAAAGGAGAAACCTAACGTAATTTACATCCCATTTCAGTCATCAATCTACTGTATATCTCTACAATGTAATCTCGGCCGGGCTGGCCGCTGTTACGGTAACATGGCCCTTTTTTTTCTTCTAAAACAGCGCTAAGCTGTGAAGCGGACAAATGAAGCTAGATTTTTTGTTGCCAGTGTTAAAAATTTTCAGATCTAGTTCAAAAATGTTTGAACTTCATTCAAACTGAAACAAAAGGTTGAGGTTCAATTCTTTTTTGGTCAAAAGAGGTTGTCACAATGATTTCCGACAACATAAACTACTGTCAGAAACGAGAAGCCTATTTACTTCACGATTGGTAAAATTTGACAATGATTATTGATTGAAACAATCTACTTTTTTCTGTTTTATTAACACCTTGGGTTTTTAGCATAATATCAAGCATGTAACATAACAAACTCAATTTGTCCCCAACACGAATGGAATCAAAATATTCCACGCAATAATTCCACTTGTTTGTCGCATATTGCAAAAGCAATTATTACCTTCATCGTAACAAAGAAATGGAAAAGATTTCGGGCGCGAAGTTTAATTAAAAACACATCGGTACCGCGTTCGGGATGTCGCTCCGGAATGAACAATTAAGGGGTTTTTTTTTTTCGAAAATCGAAAACAACATTTATTAGGCCGCCGCCGAAGCTTTCAATTAAAACATCAGTTTGACAATGAAAAATCATTCTTATTGATATCGAAATACAAATTGTATTACAAAACCCAGTGTCCTCTTCTTATAAACTCATTCAAAACACAAATATCAGAGTAAGATAGAAAACAAAACGTTATCCAAATTTTTGTTATTTAAGAAAAAATAACAAAAATTTGGATAATATTATATAGTGAAAAATTACATAGTAGGACAAAAGAGTATCTTGAATCCTACTATATAATATTATAAATGGATGGATGCTTGTTACTCTTTTACGCAATAACTACTATACGGACTTGGATGAAATTTGGCATACAGATAGTTTATGACCTGGATTAATACAACGGATACTTTATCCCGATAGTTAGTTTCCGTTGGATAATTTCCAACTGCCACGCGGGCGCAGCCGCGGGCAAAAGCTAAGCGAATTTATAAGAATAATCTAGGAATTATTCATAAACACACGTTTTCAATCGCATAAAATCTTTGTTTCACCATATTTCTTGTCATTTATTCGTTTAATTTGCTAGGCTTTATTTTCATGTTCTCCTACTACTTGGACATTACCACACAAAATAATCGTTTTGGTGGCTGTTCCAGCCATCAACCATAATGGCGGGTGGTACTTCGCCACTTTTTATTTCACTAAACAATAAAGTTTGATGTCATTACATTTTGATGGCGTGCTAAACTGTGGAGCTAGATTTAAAATTTGTTTATCAGGTTTCACACGAGTAAACTGCTTGTAACTCTCTTACTTTGTGAGTTTTATGGGTAAGCAAAATAAACGGGAAGAAAACATTTTGTCACTGTAGCATAAAATCCATACACACTGGTAGTGAAGAACATCCATTAGCTTCATCTAATCCTTTAGGATTCAACACGTATTTCATGTACATCATAAACGAAAAAAATCCTTACAGCCTTTTTAATAACATTGTTGTAAATATGACACAGTCTAAGAAAACAACACTATCCCGAATAATATCCGCTACTCCGGGTCAATCATCATAAATAAACAAACTGCTAAATATGTAAGTATGAGCTGTAAATCATTGTCAACATTCTTTATCTGAGAGACTCTTGGGGTGAAAGAAAGCCATGTTTTTCGCCAAATAGTTCGACATTGTCATATAAGTTGGATTTATGAGTTGGGTCATCTTTTCCTCCTGCGAGTGTCGAAGTTAGTATCGCTTGATAGTTAGTTTTGTTATAATTTTTATACGGATCTCTAATAACAATACCTTTTAAATTGCTAAAGTGATAAACATGAAAAAAATCCTAAAAAGTGGAGAATTCCACTTGAAAAATTGAGCATTGAAAAATATTCTTTCATATTCTGAGATCGTGTGCAAATATGACTTTTTGAGATCAAAATATACGACAGACGCAAACACAAACAGGTCGATAACGTTGAGAATACCTTCTGCTAATCAAAAATACGAATTTTTCTCGAGTATGAAAACATATTAAGGTCGCAAGTGTGGTTATACATTTATATTGGTTGCAGCAACCATTTGAAAGTTAAGACCAAAATTAAATGCTGAAGCTACCTTGTTAAGTTGAGCAAGCGCGGTTGTGGCAATGAATGAATATTTTATAACTATGTCTTCTAGTATCTTATAAAAGATGAGATAAATTCGTTGATAGGGTTGCAGTCTCCTTTGAGAGGTTGCAACGTCTGAGCACGTTTTCTAGAAGTTAGTGTTCAGCTCTGACACTTTCTTTTTCGTTTATATATGTGTCTTTATTGGGAGAAAAAGTGCCTAATTTCCCTTCTTCCACTTTCCTCCGTCTAAAGCTATTTGAAGGGCATGACCTTGAGATAATCTTAGATTGCATGCGGCATGCGAAAAAAATATCTTTGCCTTTATTTATGTAAGTTATTTAATGTCAGAAGACGTAAAGACATCTAAACGTGTCCGGTTACGGATGTTAAAAATCTATGGTCACACTTGCTAATTGTTAACTTACCTACTTGAACGCGCGCTATTGGATTTCCAGTACCGAAAGTCGAAAATTAAACAGCGCACTTTATTTAGGCACTACTTGAGTTGTCGCCTAGTGTTAGAAACTCCCTCACTATATTAACTTTAAAGCAAGGTTTGTAAATAAACCCCTTTTTGTTTAATGTACGAAATATGATGGTGATGACTAATAATAATTATCAGATAATCCAATGATAATACATTCACGAAGACACAATTACTATTTTTTTCACGAAATTTCGTGCTTTTCCTCAATTAATCCACGGAACCTATACGAGAAGAAATGTTGAAAATATATCATATTTTTTTCGCTCTTAGGTCAGTGCACGCAAGACAAGGAAAATGTTATGCTAAAAACATCACTCGTCCATCGTTCTACGTCATCAACACAATAATCGTATTTACAGAGTTACGCCAAGTTGGTGATATTATATCGTTAACGTATAATACCTACATAAACTGACAATACCTACTGAAGCAACAAGGTACTAGAGTGCGCACCATGTAAAATAATTGTTTGCCGCCGTCTCGTCGTTTTTATCAGGTGTAAAGAGAGTGTACTGTGTTCCTTGTTGTCCAAAGTAAATAATGGCCATAATTATTTCGAAAGTGATAAAAAGTGCTAGCAGCGATATAGTTTTGAAATTCAAACACGCGCAGACTTATCTTGCGCGCACTTTACCCCGGTGTTTTCAGTGGATATTGTAAATTTCCTTAGGCAGTGTCTGGTAAACGATAGGCAGGCTGAGGATCTTTTAAAGCTAATAATAAATTATCTATGGTTTAACAAACGTTTAACAAGCAAGGCTCTCCTTCATCTAAACTATTCGACACCAGTAAAAGTTTGTGAACTGAAAAAAAAACTATTCAAATTCACCCAATCTTAACTTCCGAATGGACCACAGTCCATTCCAAAATGTTTCATCAAAAAGTACTCTTGCATAGACACACAAACAAGTTCACAAAAAACATCAAATCAATTCCCCAGTACTTTTATAAGAAAAACACCAGATAAAGTAAACAAGGGAATCGTTACCGAGATAGGAATAAAAATCAATCAAAAACTGTCCAAGCGATGTGGGGACGTGCCACAGGCAGATCGCTGCGATTTGAAACCTCTGTGCAAATTGGAACTGGCTGGACCGGACAGGAGAATCGTTTGAATGGACAAATCTATCAGAAATTTCTTTTGAATGAAACCTTTTTCGGACGAGAAAGACAGGGAAGGGTATTTAATACTTGACATTTTATGTATTCTGGATAAATATGAATGTGATCGAATCTAAAATCGATACTCGTGGTGCAATATTGTTCTAGGCTACGTCCTATATTTTCTCTCTAATCTAATCGCTTCATCAGTGCTGAGAATCTTATGCCACGGGCACTTAGCTTTCTAACGAGAGTATACCTCGTTAAGACAACGAGTACTCGACAGAGTCCACAATAATCATGTATTTTTGTACAACTTACCATCTTAGTTCATATTGTGAACTGTAATATAAGTGAGTGGGTTTTGTTCCCAATTCAAACAGTGTGGATTTTTCGGTGATGAGTTTTACTGATGTGACATCGTTAGTCGCCGCAGGAGACGCCCTGGGCGTCGGGAGTCGCCTGCAGATTCCTGGCTACCGTAGACGCGGCCTTGCGGACACCGAGCAATGGGTAGCTCGCCGTCCGGTAAGGACCAGGCCCGGGTCGACGGCGTGTCGTGTTCCACGCGCGCCTGCGAGATGTCAGCAGAAAATGGGGATCCGATAAGGCTGACGCCTCAGGGTTGCGGGAAATTCGAAAGAGATAACAGTGGCCCTGGCACAGGCAACTGAAGGAACACGGGTAGGTTTTAGTGAGTAAGAGTCTGACACGCCCTCCCGCTCAACCCAGAGCGGTAGAAGTCATTTGATGATATCCCATCCAAAAAAAAAAAACTTACCCTGTAATCGTGTTTGATTAATTTAGACTAGCCATTGCCGAAGAAGGCGAAGAAATGTTGCTCATTAACCTAACAAATCGGTTTCGGGATTTCTGGTTTTCGCCTCGTTGATCGGCTGAAGCGCGAACAAAGCCATCTATTTGGATGACCATGGTAAATATCCTAGGACAATATGGGTATAGGCTACCCGGTAGTTAAGGATTTATACCAATCGGATAAGATGTTTTTGTGTGTTCCATTACAAAGCACCCAATAAACTCCCCCCTAGACCTTCCGGAACACACACGTATCAGGACCATTTGGAAACCGTAAGATGTGTTGGACTGATTTTCCGGATATCGTAATGCCTTCATGTAATTAAAATGTACATAAACTATCATGAAATAAAACTGCTTGGCTCATGTTTATTTATCTGTTACAGTAATCTCGAAAAAGCAAGTCTTGTAAAAAAATTGCTCAATTACCCCTAGCACACTTTTGCAATGTGTGGTCGGTTCGGAAATTAATTTACTTTTACCTTTTTTTGAGTTTAAACAAGATAATTTACGGGTTCATTTAGAATTGATCGTGTTTGGACCCCGCGGGCCGTTAAAATGTTGCCAATTTATTTTTGTAGGAGACGGCCCCTCATTTAAATTAGGAGAAAAATTGATGGCGTATTCTTTCCTCCGGATTTTAATAGGATTAAAGCTAGCTAGTTCATGTTCGTCCATTATGTTGATGGGGTGAGTAGAGTTGGCAGACACCCCAAATTAATTAACAAGTAGGTTTTAACAGTTTAGTTTTTACATTATTATTATTTAGTCATAACAATACATTATGCAGTAGCAATTCTTACATGATCGATAAGAAATATCACTTTCTATTAAAGGTTTGTTTTGCTAAATAAGATACAAAGCTCCAAACAGCTGCTTTATCAAGCTCAACATTCAAATACTTCTTGTTTACAATCATAAATCGCCAGCAAGCAGTCACTAAACCGGATAAGTAATCATTAAACTGTTTGCAGGAACTCCATAAAATAGTAGGAGACTGTATAAAAGTCACAAAAGGGATTTACAGTGATGATAAATCCGCTCACACAATTTAAATAAGTTGTGTTTATAATATTGATGCTGTATTATTTCATGTTGATCTGGACTACGAATGCACTAGCTTTAGTACTAAACCGGTGTTTTTTTTTAATTTCTATTGGTCTTGTTCGTAAGCAAAAGTCAAATTGATACCTAATAATATACACAGTCAAATGGAGATGTACGGGGCAAGACTATAAATGGGATAAAATCCGTCAGAATCTGGACAGGATTGGATTAAAATCTGACTGGAATGTTACAAAAATACCATTTTTGTAACCACACTTAGGTCGTGTGAACTGCATGCAGCATCTTACCTACCATAAACATAAAGTTAAAACAACTACCAACACGAAAATCAAATTAAAAGCGTCATTAATAAAATACATCCAATCTGCCCCATTAGGGGTGAACTGGGTTAAAATGTACAGCGAGCGCCATTTTATTCGCCCAGTTTTCTATACGCTTGTTGACTAGGACAAACAGTTAATTCGAGCTTACGTCAGCATGCTGGCCGAGGATAATGGCCGTCGCAAATAGTTTTTTTTTCCTTTTTTATTCACGCACTGGATTATTCTGTATTTATTGTACAAAAATAGCGTCACAACAGGAGATAGTGGTGTTGGGTGGGGGGAAGTAGTGGTTGTGAGAAATTATAGTGTTGCAGGTTTTCTGTACTTGGTTTATATTGAAGTTTGTGATATTGTTGTTTATGTGGTAAGATATTGTGTGGTAAGATAGTTAAATTATTCAACTTAAAGACCTTTTACTTCGAGACCTTTCGTTTATTATGATATACAAGACCGATACTTTTGAATTTGTAAAATTAATACGCCACATTGTAAAAAATTCACAATCTAATTCACATTATTATGCGTAAAAGAAAAGTTTTGCAGTAAAACTGTATATTTACAACATGTAAAAAAATGAATAATGTCTTAAAACAGCAAACCAAAATAATCTGCCAAAAAAGTCCTCTTCACAATCACTACATTTCCCATAAAAAAACAGGCCACGAAGGTTTCAACAATCGAGTTCAAACACGATTGTTTTCAGCAAGATTATAAAAGATATAATCCCCCACAAATCTTTACGGGTCAAAGTGGTCTTTATCTGTATCGATAGGGTTGAAAGGGGTGAAAGGTGGGAGGGGTTAAACCTCCATCTGTATATTCACACCCACAAAAAACGGTTGTAGCTCGCTAAATGAAAAATAAAAAGAGATTGTTATAAATGTTTTTGTTGGAGGCTCATTTTTATAAACGTTGGGTGGTGACTGTGCGACGTTTTGCTTGGATTTGAACAGGAAAGTAAGTTTTCTCGAAATATTATATTTCATTGTTCGATAGAATATTTTAAATTACCATAGACCCAATAAGTCACTTTTATATTGTTAAGTAAGGAACAAAACTGACTGATTCCAGGGGTAAAAGAAAGACTTAACATTAAAACTCAACTGGCAATATCCCCGTAGCAAAGTTACCTAACTGAGGATTGACACATAACAGAGTAAGAACGGGGACACAATAAAATTGCAGTTTGCTAATAATTTATTATGTTATAAAAATAATCATGGTTAATCTGCAGCTATTGTAAGAGGCTTATAAGATATTATTGTCTGAAGTGGATGAACTACGTTATTCTATCATTCGGGTTAAGAAAAAGTCGGTGTTCTTTATGCAAAGCTTGCAATCTATAGGTTATATACCTAATTATAATGTAATATACACTGTTATAAGGGTGGATGATTAAGGATTAGACTGGAATAAGGTTAACAGGGAGCCGCTTTTGCTAAATAAACATTTATGCAAAGGGGTTGAGAACAACTTTGTTGTATTTAGCTCAAAAAAATATTTGTCTGCAAATAGTGCAAACAATATTAAAAGCTTAAAAAATGCCAAATTATAAACGATTTACAATACCAGTTAGACAAAGACGTGAAGCACTATCACAGAAGTGACGTCACGACTACGTAACTTTATACTAGGGCCATGCATTGTCCGTTTTAAAGCCAGCTTCATATTTCCATTGTTTTTACAGATTTTTCGATTGTCTCAATTTTGCTATGCCATCCTTGAAATAACATAATTGGTTTGAACATTTCTAATAAAAGTCATCATCCCTAGAAATTTTACTTCAAATTTATTTAAAAAAAAACAAAATGGTGGCGTTAGTTCCGATTTTGCCCGCACGCCGAACTCACCTTGTAGCTATATACGGACAGCGAGGACACTAGTCATTGTACATAAATTGACACAAAACACGAATTATTTTTGTTTTCCGTATTTTATGGTCCCCAGAATGTGTATGGTCTAAAGACCGATTTTGATAACTTTTATCTATCTGAGGAATAAATGTAGCGGTTTGACAGCTTTTGTATACAAGACATGATCAGCCGCCATATTTATTCTTCAGAATAAAAGTTATCAACGATTGAAAATCTGCCCTTAAAAAATAAGTTTTAATTGACTATTGTTGCTGCCTGTACCAAAATAACATTCTCATAACGACCATCACAAATATAGACGCAGAATTCAATTTAATTAATGGTTCGTTTGTTAATTATTTCGTTCAGAATCATTAATTGTGATGCCAATAAAAGCTTCTGGCGTGAATGCAAAATTATTCACCAATTTTGTTATGAATTAGTTTTATACGAGGAGCCGCGAGTGGCAGGATGTTCTAATTTGGTAAAAGTCCACTCGACTCGATGGATTTATAGTTACAAAATATTTAATTGGGACATCATTTTTAAACACCAAATTAGTACATAGCTGCTTCAGTAGAAAAAAAAGACAACTTTATGAATATCCGCTTAATAAAATTCTTAAATTCATTCCGCCTCGTTGGTCTAGTGGTTGCAAGAGCTACTACTGCTGAGCATGAAGTTTTGTGTTCGATTCCCAGGTCGGTCAAAGCGTTATAGGGTTTTTCTATCCAGAATTTCTCAGTAGCAGCCCGGAGTCTGGATTTGTGCCCGGTTGATGGCAATAGGCTCGTTCCCTATGATATGGGCAAGGGCCTAAGCATAACTGGCGAAATGTGGGTGTATAATAGGTACACCTCTGCCTAACCCTTCTGGGATTACAGGCGTGGCGGAATTCTTTGTTCTAATCCAAGTCATGGTCTACCCATGTGCAGAATTTAATCCAAGTCCGTTCAGCCGTTTTACCGTTTTACCGTGAAAGCGTAACAAACAAACACAAAAAAAAAATACTATTATCTCTAAAATATTATAAAGTAGACTTCAGACAAGGAGGAAACCGAAAACATAGGCAGTTATCAAAATACAGCACGTAACGAAAACCCTGTCCGATCCTGAATGGTTTTATTTAGTATCGCAATGCGTATACAAATACGTAATCATTTAATGGATACAAGATTGTTGTTTTTCCCCAATGAATATAATTAATTTAAAAAAATAAAAATGATCATACCAAACCCAACACTGATCGCTCGACAAAGTTCACCTAAAGTTTCGTGTCAAAGAAGCCGTCTGAGCGAGGTGGTGCTCTGTTGCGTGCAGCCAAACAAACTTACGACTAAAGAAACCTACGTATGCCTACGCGTAGGTATTAACTGATATTTTATTGTAGGCATAGACGCATAGTGACCCTGATTTTTGACCTGATTCTGTTTATCAAGAAACAATTATTATTGAATAAATGTGATGTGTTTTTGGCATTGTACCGACTGTAGGTATCAGTTTATTAAAACATTACTTGTTGCATACCTCGGCGTGTTCCACATGTCTACCTCCAATATTAAAACACATTCGACACCTTTTTATTGCACGTACTCTTCGCAGTGCACTTGTATATGATTTGAGTGAGTCGAAAGCTTCCACAATCCGAGCTCTTACGTAGATTTCCTTATCACGCTCACTTTTATAAACGATTTGATTAGCATGACCCTATTAATAAAAATAAACATATTTAAATATTCCTCATAGGAATATGACATTGTTCGCGATACGATAGCGACACGTGATACGTACGGACATCCGATCGAAAGCTATCTCCACGTGAGACTGGCAACAACGAAGTAGCGTGCCAGTAGGCAACCAGTCGGCTACATCATAAGGTCGAGGACTCGTTAAAAGAGTGCCTACAGCGAGGCTACTGCAGGGCGGTGTCCTTTGAAATAAAAATAGGCAAAAGTTAAAAGATTTCGCCGGCCGGTGGAGTGTTATCAACTTATGAAAATTTACCATATTAAGTGTTAAATTTCGCATAGTTCATAAAAATAAAAATCAATAACTTTTGGTTTTTATGAGTTTAATTTTTTTTACAACTTTTTCTAGTACGTATGTTAAACCAGGAATTCGCCTTTATAGTTGATAGATGTCGAATGTCTTCGAATTTTTGGTTCTAGGACATGCCGGTTTCTTCACGATGTTTTCCTTCACCGTCGTTTATTAAGGCGTTATTAGTAATAACTAGTTTGTGATTGGTTGGACCGTACACGGACCGCGATCGCCATTGAAGTGCTGTTACATTCTGGCATCTCATTGGTGATTTGAGTTTTTACTACGTTAGTTTTGAGGAGCATCGTGTACCAAGGATGGTCTGTATTGGACGGTTATGCTTGATAGTTTAAATTGAGATCATCATGTTTTTATTAAAAACGTTCCTCACAGCCTTACAAAAATTTAAAGATTACCTTGAAATAACTTTGAGCAGAAAATCGAAAATCGGCCAAGTTTTTAAGCGTAATTGAATCACCGGAAATTTAATCGTTACAACGGACCCAATCATTTTATAGAGAAGCAGTAAGGGATTTTGTAAAATAAATCCTTTAGGAACTTAAATATTCGTTGAGGTAACGATTTTTTTGTAGTCAAATTAAGACTCAATTCAGTATTTTTATGGTGTTTATGATCGTTAGAATAATAAAAGAGGGGTGCCTATTATATTCAGAACTTTTTTTATGGTTACTAAAAAGTATATTTTGAAATAAACCAACTGAATAATAGAAAATAAAACATAAAATTGAGAAAGGTTTTTTGCAAGCAAGTCAAACAGGAAGAAAGACCAATTATAATTAATTAAGTATACCCTACTATTACATTAGGGGACTTTTTTTTTTGTGTATGGCATCTCGTAGTTGATCTTGAGAGGTCGTGACTACTTAACCGGACTATCCTGTGGCTGCCTTAAGCGGACTCAAAGCCTCCAGCCAGGGGCGAAAAACTTACACTATTAAGCGACTGCTCGCTAAGGGCACCCCCTGTGGGGTACGGACCTCGGTTTAGGACGTCGCTGGAGGGAGGACAGCAAGATGGGACATGTTGGATCTGGTTTGGGTGATTATTATTATCTGGGGAGCCTAAAGCTACAGGCTCAGCTACGGCGCGGGCTGGCACTTCGTCGAGCAAGGGTCGGGGGGGACAGTTAGGTACGTCGGTACGTCGTAATAAGACGCAGGCGAATGAACAAGTTAGGCGTGAATATGTTAGTGATTGGCAAAAATCCAAGGCTATCCCTAATTCAATTCTAAAAACTGTCGCATAATTCACTTAAACCTAAATAATAATAATCTTTAGAAATCTCTTTTATTCTGTCTAACGCGATCGTTTTTCTCTTAATTGAAAAACTTTACTCAATCTTAAACTGAAAAAGAACTTTAGAGTGTATTCGTTGAATCACAAAATTGTTTTTGTTGGTTATCGCCCGAATTCTTCCAATTGTTTTGAAGCTAAACATGCGTATTTTATACCCTACGTCGTTATTGTTTTTAATATATTCAGGTTAAGTGCTATAGGGTTTCTGTTTGTGAAACAAAGAATCTATTTATATTTGTTGTTCTAATAGGGATGAGCGTTTGGTATATTTTTGGTAGTGCGAAATTTTGGATTGTGAAACCAATGCAAAAAAATAATTTATTTCAATGATTTAGCGTATGTTACTTATGTTACTAATAATACAATATTTTAAAATAAACATAACTTTGTCCCATTTTCTGAAAGTGCTAAAATTACCTGTTGTAATATTCATTCAAAATAAAATTCACACACATTTTTCTAAAGCTGAAAACATTTTGCATCATACATTTGGAACCCAGGTCATGCACTAAGGTGACCATGACGAGACACAGAGAGGGGTGTCTCAAAAATGTAAATTGGTAAAAGAACGTGCGTCACCCTAGCGCGCCAAATTGAATTCCCGGAGTTTGCCCGCGGCCCGCGAAGTACGCTGATAAATATGTAAGTCCCAGTGAAGGTTTCTTTTGACGCTCCCGGGCCAAACAAAATTATGAATATTTCGAACTAAACGTCTTAGGGCTACCAGAATCTTTACTGGGTGAATGAAAAATTGAACAGTAAAATTGGTTCGTTACTTGTGGTTAAAATCAAAATTCAAAAATAATTTATTTCAATCCATTTGGATCATAATTAAGTTTAACCTACATTGAAAATGTTATCAAAATATAAATTCAGAAAATAATCCTTAATAAGAATCTTTATTTACTCAAAAGAAATTGACTACAAATTTCACTTAATGAGAAATATTTTAATAAGTTAATAGTAATGATGATTCGTGAGCAGAGCTAGTATGACACGCACAAATATTAAAAGAAGACAACAATAATTAACGTAATAACTTAGTTACATTGAAGGTAACAAAAAACAAATTTTTGTGGGTAAATTAAAAACATAAAAAACCAGGGCCGGATTTAAATTTTAGAACATGATAATTATACTGATATTAATATTTACATATACTAAAACTGGTATTCAGCTGGATTCGGTTAGAATGGAAGCGAATTCCAACATAATTGGCTAGGCAGATGGTAATGATTAAGAAAATTATCTAAAAAAGAAGTTAAAATTATTCTTCCATTTTCGAAACCGATGCAAAATTCACTCACAACCCATTTAAAAATGAAAATGTCAAAGTAAGTCAAGATTTCTGAATTACCAATCTAAATTAGTTTTACTTACGAGTTGTAGGTTCAAACCCAGTCAGGCGCTTTACTTTGTGTAAAAATTTCGTCACAACTGCTCTCAAAACGGTGAAGAAAAACATTGTAAGGAAACCGGCATGTCTTAGAACCAAAAAATCGAAGACATGTGACATCTACTCGTACCAACCAGCACTGGGCTCACGTGGTGGATAACGGCTCACTCCCTCACACCGAGAGAAGGCCTGTGTCCCAGCAGTGGGAACATCATAGGCAGATTATTATGAAACTAAATATTGTTCGAGAATATATTAACTGACAATAGCTGTATCTTTTTCGTCTATTATTTTACTTTAATAACTAAATATATCTAAAAAAGGCGTAAAGTAGCTCTTAATAGAACCCAGCAGCCCTAAATCAGTTCCTTCACCCCTTATAGCGAGCGTTGATGAAATAGTGAAATGAAATACATTTGTATGTTTTATTCAACAGCGTAACGACTGTCGCCGAGTGAAAGTTGCATCATGTTGGATTTTTTGCAAAACTTTTTTGTTTTCCGTCTTATTTATGGACGCCACATTATTCTCGAAATAAGGCTTGGATTCTGCTTTTGAAAAGGAATTTTAAAATGAAATCGAAATTTCTTTATTCGGTTAGTAATATCTTATAGCTAGTGTTAGTAAGTAACATATATTTTTATTTTCCTTTTCACTTTGCACACAAGATCACCAAGTAGTACAAGTTTCACACTTGGCCATCCTCTCCACAAAATGGGAGAATTGTGATTCTCTGTCACCTTTGTCAGAATACTGTTCGCTACTGGCCCGTGTTCTAGTTACTAAATCAATGTGTCTGGTATATTACTGCAATGAGGTCGAAATTTCAGTGATTGACCACAATAGTCATGACATGACTATCAAATCAACAGTTATCCAGCCTATTATCCGCCCTGTACTTAGTATTACATCCCGTAACATCGATAATATTTATAACATCGATAAATTTACCAAAATACCATTAAAGTAAAGATAAAACCACCCTCCCTTTCCCCCAAATCTGAATAATACAATATCGATCGAATCTGAACCCTTCGTACTTAATTTAGTAAATATGTGTACTAGTGTTGGGAAGACAAGTGACTTTAATACGCAAAACCAATTGAAATACCCACTCGTATTTTCCAAATGCGAATTTGGAGACGTGTTGCGTCGTGTCACGTAGCTTAGTCGGTGCGGATAAGGATATTTATACGGATACAGGGACGGACGAATATAAATGCACCCATCGGGTTGCTACTGTAAATGAGCCTTCATTTTGTGGGTGTATTGGTTTTTAAATCACGGTGTTTTATACTTGTCACTGTAATTTAAAAACGTTGTTATTTATGAGAATCTTATCCTTTACATAATCAAATTTAAGGTCAAAGTCAAAGAAATTTGACGGAGACTTTGACTTAAACTTTGAATCACACCATTGTTCATAATATTACGTAATCTTATCCTTTTTCCGTCTTTTTTTAATGTCGGTCGATCTGTCTAGCTTTTTCTCGGTCGCAATTATATTGCTTTTCTGGGAAAATTTATACCGTTAAATATGATTTAATAAAAGAATAACGCCTATGTATTGCGTAAACAAAACAAATGGCACGAATAAAAAAACTAAACAAAAAACAACCACCTATCCAATCCCGAAACACATCTTTCATACCGCGCGCAAGTAGCGGATTTTATAAGAATTTAGCACCACTTTCGTTCGGAATACGGCCCTGTGTCCGCGCCGAGCCAGAATATCCATTAAACCGTTATTTACAGAGCCCTCTACACTACGTGAGCTTTAGGACCACGACGGGATAATTTTACCAAGGAAATAGTTTTTCCTTCAATATTCGCAGGGAAATAGAAGTAAACGGAGAAGGAATGTGGGTTTGAGGGATTGGATTCTTCAGAAAATTTTAACATGTGAGTGAAGGTAAATAGTAAAACTTTAATTTAAGTATAGATTTTTTTTTGTTTTTTGTTTGTGAGATGTAATCTCTGGAAATTGCTTCACTGATAGAAAGCTACATTATTTCGGAGTGCCACAGTACGTGTTCTATATGAAAACAAGACACTTCACGAGGACGAAGTTTTCCCCCGATAATGACAATCATCAAAAATTTCTCCAGCCTGTCCCCATCTTGCTGTCCTCCCTCCAGCGCCGCCCAAAGCCGTGGTCCGTCCCTTAGCGAGCAGTCGCTTAGTAATGTCAGTTTTTCGCCCCTGGCTTTGAGTTCGCTTAAGGCATCGTCCTAATAGAACACGAATGCGCGATAATCGCGCCAGTAAGCGATGCGACCATCGCGTGTACGCGCGTTGGCAAAAACTGGTGTCCTTTTGATCATCGCGCGAATTGACGACGCGAACAAGCAACCGTGGATTAGGGCGCGGTGCCCCGCTGCGTCTACGCGATTCGCGCGCATTTCAATTAGGACACCTATTCGAATTCAATATGTTTGATCGCGCGTTCGTACGAACTAAGTTCGCGCGAATAGATATACAAACATTTTGAGTCGCGCGACTGCGTCGTGCGATTGTCAGTTAGGACACCTATTCGAGTTTAATATGTTTGATCGCGCGTTCGTACGAGTAAAATTCGCGCGAACCTACGATGATCGCGCATTCGCGTACTATTAAGACGATGCATAATAAGGCAGCCACAGGATAGTCCGGTTAAGTAGTCACGACCTCTCAAGGTCAACTACGAGTTTATAAAAAAAAAAAAGAGGACGAAGTTGCAGCCAGAAGCCAAGACTAGTCTGTAATGTATTGAGTCCTTCGTACGTACATACTTAAGTCTGATGTTTTATTTGATCAGTGTATTATTAAACGCCCAGTTTCATACTCTTAGTTCGATGTACAAACGAATAATATTCAATATTATTATGATTAGTTTCCAACCACTTTCCGTTCGATTCACTTGACTTTTGCAAACAGGTGTAGTTCTAATGACGATTCAATAAATGTGGTGGCATAAATGTGTACCAAGTAACTGATAATAAGGCGGAAGTTTGTGGTTACAGGGTGTTATGTTTTATCGGGGATGATGGCGATGTTATATAAAAGAGTCGGAGTTGAACATGAAGGGTTCCGTATCATCGTAGGTACAATAGTATTAACACTACATTTTTGGCACAGATCTTTAACGCAGCTTGTGGTAGGAGTAAACTTGTAGTTTTTTTTACTCGTCCCTTTGCGAAAAAGCGTTAAATAAAATTTGCATGGGGGCCACATCATGCAATTTTTTTTTATTCCTTTAATCAGGCAGATAGTTAGACGTTTGTATGAATCGCTATTATTGTCACGCGAAAAAAATACGAAAAAAAACAATCCCCTTTCAATTTTTAACTTTACTTATTTTATTTTATACTAATTACAATGTTTTTTAATGAGCTGTATTGCAATATGTGGTTAGTTAGCGACCTCGACAATTGATAATATTATTCTTACCTGAGCAACCGGTAGCAAGTTCGTCATGCTCCCTTAGATGTCACTGCTTGCGGTAGCGTCGGGGGTCGGGTTTCCTCCTTCCCTCAAATATGGCGAGGGAGGTAATGGCTGATCTTTGCGTTATGCTCGTGAACGAGTGCTGCTTGTGGTGACTGGTCGTCTTGCTGTCTATGGTTTTATTATTGTTACAATAATTGTTCTGTTAGTTTATTTTACTTTGATGGTCCTAGTTTTTCATTTATTTATTTTATTTGTTTGTATAATAATTCCAGTATTGCATATGTTAGCTGCCATGACCTTTAGGCCTGGAAGCTTTTATTTATGTATTAAGTGTTATTTACATTCAATTTTTTTTTCTTTTTCTTGGTATTGGCGTGGCTAGCTGACGTATGTCAATAATTTAATAATAATTTAATGTTTTGGTAATTACTTACAATTGTTAAGAATCCAGTTCTTCTAACCGAACAGACAGCTGTGCTGCTGAGGAGTTTGTTGCTCCACTTCTTCTTCCCAGCTAAAGCACTAGGAAGTGGTGAAGGGCGGGCGTTTTGGGGGACTGTCTTATGTAATTTTGACGTTCGAAAAGTGCTGATTCTCAGCCTAATTTGAATTAATAACTTTTGATTTTGATTGATTTTAATTATAGCAGCCATAGCAGTTCACACTCTGTGAAAACTTCTAAGTGTCTGCCTATTACGGTTCTAACGATATAGCACTGTGTCATACGGACGGACGCACGGACATCGGAGCCTTAGTAATAGGGTTCCGTTGGCACACTTTCGGTACGGATCCCTAAAAACTCCTTTTGGCTCTTAACTTTGCATAAAATTACCAGCATGCCTTATCATCTCATCGCAAACGGATTTTCATATTCTCATACACTAGGGACCGGTGTCTTCCGATAACTGAAGTTATAGAAAGACATAAATAAAAAATCACATATTGAATAACAGCGGTACCTTGATATTTTTTCGTATTAAAATGAGAACTCAATATTTACTTGACATTGTCAAAGCCGTGATGGATTTAGGGTAGTAACACGTGATGGTATCTATGAATAAAGTATTACGTGTTACCTACGACCCTAAAAGAAAATATTTTCGTAAAGTTTTTTTAATAATGCTTATTTTTTGTGAAGATAGTGAGTTGTCTGTTAAATAATTTGTGCTTTATGATGTCTACCTTGTTATTTTGTGTGTCGAAATCTTATTTCTTCGAAATAATAAATAGGTATATTTTCTTTGTTATCCCTAACGCCTTACCAAGAGAAATTCACATAACTAGCCAATTAAACACCTACATTAATATTGAAGCTCAATTTAACTACTCATTACTTCGAGCAAATTTAAATAGCCGACCTCATAAACGCTAACACCGTCATTCCACCATTCGTTCATCACAAATGGTTCACAATCAAGCGCAAACGCTGCTTCAGTGGCAAACTCAATTAAAACTACGACCATTTGTAACAAGAACCAATCGTAATAAACGTTGGTGTCAGATTTACCTCCAATAAACCTGTAAATGATCGTCAAAGACCGATGACATTGGTGGCGGAATACCGGAACGCTAAATGGAGCGAACGGATTAGGCCAATGTTCTTGGCCGAAACCGGGGTATGCATTAGACAGCTCTCCACTCCATAGAGCACACTGACCAGATTTGCGGTTCTACAATCCACCGATCAAATCCCTGACTTGGGTACAATGCGGTGAGTGTTATTGTGAATTTCATATTTCGAAATTGACTGCTTGTAATTTCAAAAGGTAGGTACCGTTTGATTGTCGTGTCAGATTTGGACGTGTAATTTTCTAAATCTAAATGAACTTCAGGTTTTGAGTTTGAAATAGTTTCGAACGTATAGTGGTCTCAGAATAACATAGTGATGTTATTCATGGAAATAAATAGGCATAGACAATCCTGAAGAAAGTTAACTTTTAATTTCTTTGTTTTTTGTTACTTTTGTTACTTTTACGTATCCTTATTCTTAATTGCTAACACACCTTCATGAGACCTTCAACAAACTCAAAACTCTCAACCCCACTCTCAGCAAAAGCAGCTGTTAACTTCAAACCCAAAAACAATAGAACTCAACTACCAAACATCCGCTTCAGGACCAAACATTTTTAGCATCAAACGAAATCCGTAAAGTTCACAAAACAATACATTTATACGAACAAAAGGCTCCGACTTTAAATCGTTATTGCACGAACGCGTCACGATTCTCACTGTCATTTATCAATAAAAGTGGATACTGTGCAATAAATTATCAGAAGTTCGTAATACGTACATGGAATGTAAACAGCAGACGTTGAAATTGCAGTAGGGAAAAATAACGACATTTAAATGCCAGACAGAGAATAATTGTCGGTCGAATCTAGTTAATTCCGCTTATTTGTATTTCAAACGAGTGTTTAAGATAGGGGTGAGAAGCGCAAAAATGTGCTCACTGTCCCAATTTTTTCGTTGTCTTGAAATGTGCTCAAAGTCCCAATTTTTTTCGTCTGTCTTTAGAAATGTCGCGGATGGGGTGAATTGAAAAGTTTTTGTTCTCGAAAGAAACAAAGTGATTTGATGTTGTTTGTTTTCATGATGGATGTTTCGTGTCGGTGTGATTTTCACGCCTATTACTCTTGTCGGGACTCGCTTTTTCATGAACACGGGATGTAAGTAACAGAGCTGGTTGAAAAATGTCGACAATATCTTTTGGTTTAAATATTGTTGAACTTTTGGTTGAGTTATGTTTGCTTCTCTCTCTCTTATTTATCTAAGTACAGTAGCGCTCAAAAGTCCATAAGCAATCTCACAAAGCAATAGATTGACGCTTCGGTTTCACTTACGACCTTCTTCTATAAGTTGTTTCTATACTATAGACACGCACACACACTCACTTGGTCTGTAATTGATAGTAGTTCAACTAACTTAACATATGGCATGCTAGCTTTGTCGTTACCGCGCTTGGGTAGCAGCGCAGCGATTATGGCGAGCCCTGAGTTCGAATCTCGTATGCGCGTGCGTGATGTTATTTTCAAATAATATCTATTTCACTTTTTTGAAATGTTATTAATAATACCTAAAATGATCAATTTTTGTTTGTTTTAATTAAATTACTTGAAGTGGTTCGATAATCATTCGATACTTGTCTCGATCATCTTGTTTCCATAAATAATAATTTTTGTATTTAGGCCACAGAAAACTGAGTAAATTAATTCGATTTCTGTGAGGTAGATGCAATTCGTTACGACTATTCACATAATTGAACGTTGTTGGTTAGTGACGAATGTTTAAATCTGTCAATTAGCGGTGTTGTGCAAATATTAAAGCATTGGCAAATATTGTTGCGCTGCGTAAAAGAGGATGTAAATGATGTGATAACACAAATATATTGAAACCGGACTAAGTGTGTGTTATCAAAAAAAAAAACATATTTTACTAAATTTAAATTGTTATTTGTTTAAATTAATGAATGACGAGTAAAATGTTATAAACACAAATTTTGCTTATAGGTGTCTAATAGTATCACATTCTTTGTTCTAGACAAGTACTGTGAGTCTGTGGCTTAAGAGATGTGAGAAAGAAGGAATTCTAGATAGTTGGAGCGCTTATCTATGAAGTGGATGCTTATTTAAATAAGCCCACACAAGCTGAATGAATATGCAACAAATGGTTTCATACCAACCGGACATTTCGCCGCAAAAACTGTTCGCCGTGTACTCCGCGCTAAAAAGGTTGCATCACCGAAGCCCTGCAAACAATAACGGAATAAACAAGAACGTTTAAGTTCCGGAATAGTTTATCCTGTATATTTAATTATAAAAATTGAGGTTTAGTTTCAATCATCTTTTCACAAAACGAAAATGAAAATGAAAACTTAAGCTATCCTCAATATGTTACCTGTATTCACTAAAGCCAAATAAAATGTAAAATACTTGATGTAAACAAACTGCCATACAAAACTACTTAATAAAATCACTTATTTTAAAAATTCATGATCGAAGCTTAATTGTTTATGGTGAAATAAATCTACTTATAATTTTTTTTTTAATCTCACATGTTTAAATAAAAAAAATTGCTTCTAAGTTCCTTGACATAGTATTGCACATCCTATTTGGCTGAAGAAGTCATTATAAATAATCGTAGCGGTTACCTTTATGTAAAATATTATAACAACTAAAAAATATTTTAATTTTGTTATCACTTCTAACGCATTTTTTTTTAATTTTTAACCATTATATTGCAATAACAACAAAAATATAAAAAACAGCATTTTTTTAAAATATATTATTTCAAACCAAAATAAAAAATTGGCAATAAAACTGCGCTGCCTCTTATGAGATCAGAACCTAAGCCGGCGACTTCTAAGTCCAACGCTTGGCGCCTACTGCTACCAGCTCATATTACATTAACTCGAATTTTAGCAATGCCATAACTCGGCCAGGTCACGCGCATGATGCGTGTCTAACAAAAGCGACGGAAATATATTTTTGTTTCGTGCAGAGCGACTCGAGTACGCGATACGACAGTGTGTGCCGCGCAAAACTGCGATCTTTGTGGTGTGTGTCGTTGAAACACATACAGTCGTACCGCGAGTTCACAGCAATACGACTCTTAACGTGCCTATGCACTTTTGATCGCTTACTGTACCTAGGTAGGTTCATAAAAACTACAAACAATAAAACTTTCATTAAATAAATGTTTATTTGACATCAGACTCAGAGAATTCGTTTTATTTGATAAAATATCAAATTCAGTGTGTTTTCCCTGCAAAGTTAATCAATTTTATTATTTTTATTTATTTATTTATTCACAAAATCCACAGCCCTTAAATAATTTAACTTAAAATAAATAAACTAATCTTACAGCCAATTACGGATTTACAATTTATTACCTACACTTATGAAATGCACAGAAACAAACAGGATGACAGGCTAGCACCCTCCAAACATACCTAGGTGTGCAGTGTGGGTGGGTGTGCAGTGTGGGTGAGTGTGTAGGTGTGTGTGTGTGTGGTATTGAGTTGTAATGGTGTATGGATAACTTATTAAATACTATTTATAACTGTTAGTCAATTCGTCGCACACAGAAGTTACCAAGAGTTTTCTGAACATACCTTTCTTGGTGTAAAATATGTCAAGATGAGAGAATTTCTTGTTAAAGTTTCTTAATAACCTACCAATCACAGAATTTTGAGCGTAGAAAGAAAGCTTATTCAAAAGAATATTCAAGAGGCAAGGAGCATCAACGTTATTGGGTCATCCTTAAATATAATCAATTTTATGCAAAACGATAAAGTTAATTATTTTCTTTGGGGATGAAAACAACATTATTACTATTTCTATCGTATTTGATGGTTATCTGAAAAACATAACTTTTGATCAGAACTGGTTGAAATTGTCTCCATTAAAATCTACACAAAGGAATTGTAAATTTCCAACGAAAAATGGTACGGTCAATCGCACGAGCTATCTACAGTTGTTGTACTACCAAAACTCACCTTTACGCCTACGAAATAAAGTTACTGTTAATGGCAAACATATACCTCAGACACGTGTTCACTCGACGTTCGACATGGTGCAAGAAACCACATCAAACAGCCGTCAACGACGCATTCTGTACATCAAACTAAGTAATATTGCACAAAAATAATTGCTGATAAACGATTTTAATTTTGACGTGAACACGTCTTTAAATTAGCTGTCGTAGTAGAAGGTCATTCTAATAATTGATGATAACAAAAAATCGGGGGATACAGTAGGGGTTACATCCAAAATATAATTATATCACTCGATAGCTAAAGAATCAAAGAATTTGTTACGTCGAGTCAGGACTGTGAAGGCTGGGCACGCCACAATAGCGGCGGTAAGTCCCCTCTTTGAGGAGTGGTTGGAGAGGCGCCACGGCGTCCTCACCTTCCGCCTGACACAGGTCCTCACCGGACACGGTTGTTTCGGGAGGTTCCTGTTTCGCATAAGGCGGGAGGAAACGCCCGGGTGTCACCATTGTGTGGATCGCCCGGAGGACACGGTGGAGCATACGGTGGAGGTATGCCCAGCTTGGGCGGAGCACCGCAGTGTCCTCGCGGAGGCGATTGGCGGCGGCGATCTCTCGCGTCCGGCCCTGGTCCAGGCCATGGTACGGAGCGAGAGGGAATGGAAAGCCGTCACCTCCTTCTGCGAAGCAGTAATGCTCGCAAAGGAGGAGGCGGAGCGCGTGAGGGAGAGAGCCTTGCGCCCTCACGCCCCTAGTCGCCGCAGGAGACGCCCTGGGCGTCGGGAATCGCAAGCAGATTCCCGGCCACCGTAGGCGCGGGCTTGCGGACGGCGAGCCATGGGTAGCTCGCCGTCCGGTAAGGACCAGGCCCGGGTCGACGGCGCGTTGTGTTCCACGCGCGCCTCAAAGAGATGTCAGCACAAAATGACGGGGTCCGATAGGGCCGACGCCTCAGGGTCGCGGGTTATTCCACAGAGAAAACCGTGGCCCTGGCACAGGCAACTGAAGGAACACGGGTGGGTTTTAGTCAGTAAAAGTCTGACACGCCCTCCCGCTCCACCCAGAGCGGGAGAAGTCATTTGATGATTTCCCACCCAAAAAAAAAAAAAAAAAAGGACTGTGAAGGCACGACCTCTACCCACCTCATAAAATATTACTCGTTACGTTCACGTATTCACGTACATCACACGACCGTGTCCACGACACAGCCACACCCCATTTTGGTGTGAAAATTGGCTGTTTGCAGTAGTGCGCAATGTAACACATGCAAAACATTGTGCGTATGTGTGCATGCAACGGTACTGGAGGTTGTGGAGGTATTTGTTTTATAACATTAAAAACCTACTAATGGCGTTATGTCCGCCTCTCTACATTCGTATGCGTGAGGTATTAAATAAACAAATATATAAACTTATTTTCGTAAGCAAACGTCACTTGGAATTTTGACCGTCAATATGCCCATAACCAGAAGGTATGGTCTAGTACTAAAAAAAACAAATACAATGGCGTGAAATACAAGTAACTCTAGGCTTCGTTAAGTGTCTTTTTATACCCGTTATATTCACAATTTTCATACAAAGAAAGAAAGAAAGTAAAGAAAGAAAGAAAAATGCGTTTATTGGCATTAAAACAAAAAAATTACACCTTAAAACTATAAAAACAAAAAACAAAGATGGTAATGCCAAAAGGGCCCCAGCTCAGCATAATGTCAGATGCAATTTTTTTCAAATCTAGAGTGAACAAGCTTCTTCTGGGTAAGCTCACTCTGTCACCTCTGAACTAGACTAAAGTCAAGAGTAAACCCATCTTAAATAAAAAAATGATGACAACATAATGTGTACAATCTGACGCTGGTTTTCAACTACGTTAAAATTATTATTTAAAAAAATGCGCACAACATTCATTTTTGAAATACCATTTATACCGAATACCTTAAGTCCACTACCTCTTCAAACATTGCTCTCTTCATAATCCTTAAAAATGCACCGTGAAAACGTAAGTAAAGCGAAGCGAGCTTGAAGTGAACTGGCAAAAGTGTAAATCTTTGGCATGAGGTGGAATGTCATCTCACGTCAAGCTCACTTCACCTAAGTTGTCACGGTAAGATTTTTACAGAATACATTGGCAAAACATAAAATGGATGATGCCTGTTTTTTTTTAAATATTTGTTTCCAAATAGTGCAAACAATATTATAGAAAATGTAAAAGCTTAGAAAATTGCCAAGTTATAAACATTTTAAAATAAGTGTTAGACAAGGACAGCACCATCGTAGAAGTGACGTCACGACTATGTAACTCCATACTAGCGTCATACATTGTCTGTACCGCGCCACAAGGTCGGGAATAATCGCATCCAAAAACATTTATAACGTGTAGCTTCTTCATGTTTGCATCGATATATCTGATTTTTTCGATTACCTCATCATTAGTCACCTGCTTACCCTTATTCCAATTAAGTTGGGGTCAGCTTCCTGTCAAACCAGATGCAGCTGAAAACCCCACACACACACACAACACATCACACACGTGATGTGTCATCACGCATCATTTTCCGATCTACTATTTTGCTACTTCAAACGTCCCTGACATGATGGAACTACAGTATTATAACGGGTTTTTACTGAGACAGTTCTTGTAGTTTTCGTTTCTTAATGTTTCAATTGCTAGTTTATTTGCTTATTAATATAACATTATATATTAGGTATGTTGAAACTGTTTGTACTCCCCGTCACTTGTCCCTAAAGGTTCATTCGAAAACCAGCGTCAGACAGCAACTGTCTGGCATTTATGCTGAAATTAACCCTATTGGCGTAGCCGTGAGGCACACACTACTGTTGTTGTTTTTTATTATTTGTTTTTTGTGCTTTACGACCTGCGTGCAAATAAATATTTTCTTTTTTTTTGCCTCTCTGACCTCCAGTTACTGGGTAATACGACTCCTTGGTAAGACTGGTTGTCGAAATTTCGGGCTTCAGACTACCCGTAACGATCAGAGGTCAAAGATATACGAATGACAGCCAGGACCAGCGCGGCTTAACGTACTGTACGAGGCACGGAGGCTCTCGATGGAATAGATGGTCACCTATCCACGAACTCACCGCAGCAAGATCGGCTGCTATATGATAGCCACAGTCAGAACAAAATTACAATCATTCAAAATAAATATACTAGTCAACTACAAGTTATGATATTGATCTGCCTGTTTCCCTCAACACGGACGAGGAAATAGGTATAATGACGAGAGAAACTTGGTTGCAGATAAGTTGACGATAATCATGAAACTTGCTCTGTGTTCGATTGAGAGCCGCCATTTTGAAACTTCGTTATGTTCTGCGCTTGTGTGAATGGTGTTAATAATGTCGTTGATTGCGAGGAAATACTGACTACTGATACTGATGATTTGGAGATAGAATGGGTAAACTCAGTTGTTTTAGCTTACAGTTTGTATCAAGTTAATTTACTACTACTACAGTAATACCTCTGATTTTCTAAAATCCAAATTCATGGTGATCTTTATTTTAGTTACTTTAAGGTTACAGTTGGGTTGTTTTCACTGACAAATCTGTTTAAACCAAGTGATCTTTATTCACGTTCTGAGAAAGGGACTTGAGGAACTAGTGAAATTAGAAAATTATTTCGAAATCTTGGACTTGTAAAATTTTTACAACATTTTGAAACTAAGAAAACTTTCGTTAGTATGTTACCAATTTGTGTACATGTTAAGGTGGGTTTACACCAAACGAAGAAAGAGCTAGAACTAGAACAAGAGCATTCTTTCTTGGTATTTTAGTGTACACGAAAGCTCGTTTTCAGCGTATACAACAAAATATCAACGAGCAAGAGAACTAGAATTCTTGCACAATGGATTTTAATATCAGCCAAGAGAAATGCTCATTGCTCATTCGTGTCAATTATGTGGTTGGTAGTGCACCGATATATCCAACCCTAACAGCAACATTATAATTGCAAATGCTGCATTTATTATTTGGTCTCAAACATTCAAAAAGAAAAGAGGGAAGAGTTGTTGGTGGGTGACTTTAAAGCAACAAAAGATACTGGAGACCTGGCATTCAAGAATAATGTGTGAGCACTAGCGAATAACTCTATCTTGCAACATACTAGGGTAACATATGAGAAAAAAGTAGGCAACTAAAAGCACTTTTACTTTAGCCACTAACTTTCCCTTTTCTAGTAAACCACAACAATTACGAAACCACCCAACAAACCATTACCCACTGTTCTCTATCCAGCAGAGCCGGGAGATACTACGCGGTGCAATTTAGCGGGGGAATCAGGAGTAATTATTACTTCAACGCGCAAAGTACTTGATGCTGAGGTGTCTCTAAATGAATGCCGCATGCAGCTACCACTGCTACCAGGGAGGCATTCGAAGTGAAGCGATGGTTTTTAAGAATGCTGAATATTATTGGATTTTTTCAAAGAAGAATACACCTTTGTTTGGTCTCAAACTCAAACCATTTATTTCAAATAAACCAATTACAGGCACTTTTGAATTTTCAAGGTCGGTCAGAAAAATGAAGCTAGTTGCCCATTCCAAAGCGTAGTAGGTACATATTGAGAAGAACGGGCAATAAACTCCACGGACACTCTTTTAAATCAAATTATGGTTACAAAATATTGGATACATGTGAAAACGATGCAGAACGTTAAAAGCGTCCGTAATATAAAGTTGAAAACAATTCAGAAACAAAATATTATTAAAATACGCCGTGGCAGCTAAGAGATGACCAGTTCAATTGACGGCACCCGTTCACGTACATGATGCATGAATTAGCACCATTCAACTCGACTGATTTTGAAGGGAGCTAAATGATCCAACACACGAGCCACCATCAGCGAAACATTAGAGTGAGCAAGAAATGCTCTCAGCCGCGAGGGCACATTCAAGTCAATGATAAGTCTATAGATAAGGCTTAAAATTCAAATAACTCTCGTATCGTGTAATTTATGATTGTTACCTCAGAGCTTGTTTTTTTTTTTTTCTTTTTTCTTTGAAAGGGTTGAGTGGTCCTATTTAAATTTTGTCAAGTTATGATTAGTGGTTTTTGAGAAAGCTTCAATAATACGTATTTTCCACTGTTGATGATGTTATAATAATTTCCTGTCACTGTTATTTACTTAGCAAGTGAAGGTATCCGAATTTGTTTGGAGTAGGAACCACAACTAAAAAGTAAAAAATAAAAACTTTAACACAAAAAAAACAAGCAACTTAAAAAAAAACTTTTACGTTGCTGAAAAAAACCTTTTCTAAGCAATTTCAAGCGTGCTGTTCAAATAACTTTCGGTGGTCAAAAACGAAAATACTAAACCAAAGACACTGACTTCCGAAATGAGAGTTATTTGAACACGCTTGAAATTGCTTAGAATAGGTTTTTTCAGCCTCGTAAAAGTATATATTTTATAGTTACACGATACATTTCAAGACCGAAGCACAGTTCTCAATTGGACAGACGTACCTACTCTATATCAATTCAACAAGGCAACCCCATTCATTCCCAAACTAGTATCAAAGCCAGACATGATCTATTCAAAACTAATTTAACTTAACATATCTTATTTACATTTTGCATTCCCACAACTGATTGCGGCCCTGTATAAACAGCGACGAATTCATTACAAACGTCACTATGAAGCAAAACTCCTTTATTCATCAAAAACACACAATTTCCTACCTTATTCTCAAGATGTGACATGTCACTTCGGCCTCAAGGAACCTGTGAAAGGTGACATGCTGAATTGGAACGAAGAGTGATTGAATTAGGGTTGACTTTTGTATAAAAGGGTAATGTTACGTATTGCTTCAATGTGACATGGTCTCGCAGATTCTAACTCCTATGGTAATGTTTGTAATAGTGTGCAGATATCCAACTAATTGCTGTTTATTTTTTGAAATATCCGTTCCTGCGGAAAATTAATATGGGCAAAGATAAATTAAGATGTTCGTTCAAATGGAAGTTTTTATTTTGTGCCATTTACTAAAGTAAAAAATACTGAAGTGGCGGTTTTGTGTCTCAATTTTGTATATTTTGTAGTTGTCGTGTTTTTTTCAATAAGCTTACGGCCCTGTCTAATTAAATTGATCAATTCATTCCCAAATTGATTAAGTCAAATCCATAGAACACATACCATCTGTTGCGCTGAAAAGCTGACCTATGTAAAATGTTATTTTTGTAGCAAATCCTATTCGCTATTTTTAAAACTTGTCACTAATACGATTTACGGTACAAATAAGATAGAATGACAAAGAACTTTTCCAAACTGAAAATACATTTAAATGAACAGCCTCTTCCAAAGACTTATTTTTTATATACGTTCTAATTTCGAAATAGCTTAAAAAAACGTGGTGACATACTTGTCACCACGTTTTTTAAATAGACGCAAAGGTGAACGACAAACATCCATACCGACACCAGGAACGTTAATCTTTGTGAAAAACTGCGATACGAAACGCGGGAAAAGGGTGGGTTTTTATTCCTTTTTATGATTATTCTTTTAGTTTTTACTGACCTATTGTGCGGTGTGGGTTGTGGGTGGGAATTGGTACTGGAGAAATGCGCATTTTTTATTGAAGGACAAATTGAATAAAAGTATATGAAAATTCTTGACTATTGTGAAAACTACCATAATCTGTGGTAGTGTGCATGTCGAAATATCCCAAAAAGCTGCAATTAGTTAATAAGGTGCTTAGAAATTGACCGTTCCAAATTAAGAAAATATAAAAATACGAAAACTAGTTCGGCAAAGTAAATGAAACCATTCGGAAGGAAGTGAGCATTCCGAACTGCTACAAGTATAGTTCCGCCATTTTAAGATGGCAACACAAACGGTAATGACTGAATTTTGGATAATTTTACTGTTTAACTTTAACAAATTTCAAATACTAGACAACCAAAACTCTGACTTCGGTATCACAAACAAAATTAATAACTAAAACGCGAACTGTAGAAAAAAATACACAATCACAAATTGCCGGGGCCCAACTTGTAATGGTTTTCAAAACATTAACATTAAACCAATATAAGTGAACCCTCCCTCCGACGAGCGGTCATTCCCATCATAATATCTTAGAGTGGTAAAATAAAGTATATGTAATAAAAGTAGATAAACTAATTTATGTATGTAGGTTCTTAGACATGTCATAAATGAGTAAGAATCGAATAAAATTACTTTATGAGCCATAATATGTTTTATGGTAACGTTTTCTGTTTGTGTTTTGTGGTAATGATATTGACGGTATTTCTGAGGTTAGGACCTATAGAGGTATATTATCGGATTTTATGGGTTACGATATTACCCATGATTAACACGTCGACATACCATGATTTAATGGGTGTTTTTCGCCGAAACTCTGAATAGGAATGGCTATTTTTCAGACCATTATTTCGATTCTTTTGTTGTTATTCAAAGCGATCAAGATCTGCATGACTCATTTGAATAGTGTGCTCAAGAGCATCTGTTATACTTAGATATACATTTTATCTTATACAATTATATTAGCATGCAATTGTCCATAATTTCAAATCACAACTGTTATTCATTGACAGTTGTTTGAAATAGCTTCATCACGGCAAATTGACGTAGTACGTATTTTTTTTTTTTTCTTTATTATAAAACTGATCAAATTAATTCTTAAAAAAAAAACTTAAATGTATTAAACAATCTGACAATAATATATATATTTATGTATATAAACAAGTATTTTGTGTACAGGTTTATATGTATAGATAATGTACAAATATTAAGGACAAAAAGGAAAAAGCTCATTGGGCGTAAAAAAAATCGCCTGCAATCGCTGTCACTGGGAAAAGTACTCAAAAGGCTGGCAGCGTGGGATGGTAACGCTGATTATTTGACCGAAAAATAAGCCAGCTCACTGGTCACGTGAAGAGACGACCAACCGCTAGGAATCGCCTAGCCATCCCGAAATAAATTTGTCAATTGGATTAACAATTAATTTTCCTGGCCATTATGGCTATAATGGCTGGATATTAACTTTAAAATCTGGCACTAACTCAAGAGATCAAGAACTACAACAGACTCGGTTAAACCAAGAAGGCTAGTTGACATATAATATTCCATGACTAGGTGAGCAGTTGACAACGAACCTACCTATCTACCTAAATATCCCTCCCATGTTATTTTAGGCAGCATTGTGTACGGTTGGTGTACTTGTAATTTACTCATGGTTTTGTCTGTAACATGGGAATTAAAGGAAAGTAATGATACAGCTGCTACTTCCCGGGGTTCGGAAGTAGGTCATTGTTGCTTGTTGTGAATGTTGTTTTTTTATTGTAAATTATAGTCTAGTTTTTGTGGTTGGGGCTGTTTTTGGGGAAGGAAATAGAAATTGCACTTTGAATACTGAATGGAATGATATTGTGATGGAAGCAAAAAAAAACAAACGAAAAGTATACTGTTTGGAAAAAGAAACAAGTGAGAATTTGAAAATCAAAAGTACCACACAAAATGTTATATGTAACACAAATGTTACAAAAACACTTCAATATTATTTGACAACCTGCCACCGTATTTAGAAATCGATTTATTTTGCACAAGTGCGTTAAGAATAAGGAAAATCTTGAGTAAGGATTACTGTGAGTAAAGATCAAAAAGCACAATTCTGATTACACACTGGAGACGTCATGTGGTCTAATTTGCGATAGCAAAAAAGTTGCTCTGGAATATGTGAATTTCTTTACCAGTGTCCCACTAAAAACCACTGAAATCTTAAATTCTTCGCCCTCGATTGCTTTTGATTTAATGAGGGCGAATGTTTCAGCCTGCCCGATTGAATTTAACTTTAAGCATAATAAACCCTTAACAGCAATAAAATCTTTTAAGCAAATCAAGATCAAATTGACCGAAGATCTTTGGGGAATGTCTATTAAAGTCTGTACCTCCATAATTGAGACTATAGCACCTTACTGAGCCTTAGAATTTAATTTGTGTGTGGATCAAGGAGTCTTCCCGGATCTAATGAAATACAGTAAGGTAATACATACCACTTTTCAAATCCGGGGTCAGTAAAGACACTAATAATTATAGACCTGTGTCCGTGTTGCCGGTTTTCAGCAAGGTTTTTGAAAAGATAATGCTTAATCAGATGCTCAATAATTTCAATACTAATAAAATCCTTCACGAGCAACAGTATGGTTTCACCAAAGGGCGTTGTACGACCGACGCTGGTGTTACCTTATTAAAACATATTTTTAACGCATGGGAAGAGGCTCAAGACGCCATAGGAATCTTTTGTGACCTCTCCAAGGCATTTGATTGCGTCGATCACGAAACCCTGCTTTTGAAACTTGAGCATTTCGGTCTTGGAAAACTTGCGCTCAGTTTAGTAAAATCTTAATTAAATTAAAGACAACTGCAAGTTCAAATAAATGGTGTCAATTCACTTGGTTTAAAAGTAAAATTGGGTGTTCCACAAGGCTCGATATTGGGTCCATTCCTCTTTTTAGTATATATTAATGACCTACTCCATTTATTAATAAATCAACCACAAATGGTGTTATTTGCTGACGATACTTCCTTGATTTTTAAGTTAGATAGAGGTGCTTCAAATTTTGACGACGTAAATAACGCCCTACAGCTGGTCCAAAATTGGTTCACTGCTAATAATTTAGTACTAAATGGAAATAAAACTAAGTGTATAAGATTTTCTTTACCAAACGTCAAGAGTAGTGATTGTGAGATAGTATTGAATAAAGAGAAACTAGAATTCGTCGATAAAACGGTTTTCTTGGGGATCACGCTCGACTCAAGGATTCAATGGATGGAATGGAGTCTGCAAGGGATGTTAAATGAGGACCTCATTTAACATCTCTTGCAGGACGGCTAAGTTCAGCAGCGTACGCTGTCAGAAAAATCCGTCAATTTACTGATGTAGATACCGCGAGGCTGGTCTATTTCAGTTACTTTCATAGTATCATGTCTTACGGTATTTTACTTTGGGGACGGGCTGCAGACATCGAGTAAATTTTTATTCTGCAGAAAAGAGCCACCAGAGCCATATATAATCTCCGCAGGCGCGATTCTCTAAGGGAATTGTTTAAAGATATTAGCATCATGACGGTACCTTGTCAATACATCTATCAAAACATCATGTACGTAAGAAAAAATTTACATCTTTACAGTAAAAGAGGTGAAAGACATAATTATAGTACTAGAAATCGGGACCTATTAGTTCAAGCAGGTTTGAGACTGGCTAAAGTAGACTCATCTTTCATGGGGTACTGTCTAAAATTATTTATGTCTAATATTATAATAAAATACCTCCCCATATACTTCAACTGAATGAGACGAAATTTAAATCCTTTGTCAAACGCACACTATGCCGGCAGGCATATTATAGGTTAGGGGATTACATAACTGATAAAAATGCCAGGCTTAATGTTGGTCTTGCTCCACACCACAACTAATTAATTGACATTTGAAATACTGTTGAAGCTGCTGAAGATTGTAAGAATATATTTGCATTATATAAACTCAATCTCCTTTTTATTATATAGATGCATTGCACAGATGTGATTACTTTGTACTATATAGCTACCATTTACCGGGTAATGTCATAGATTGACTTGAATGTGCCCTGGCGGCTGATAGTATGTCATGCTCACTCAAATGTCTCGCTGACGGTGGCGCGTGTGTCGGATCATTTAGCTCCCTTCAAAGTGGTTGAGCTGAATGGTGCTGCTCCATGAGTCATGTTCGTGAACGGGCGCCGTCAGTTGGGACTGGTCATCTCTTAGCTGCCACGGCTTATTTTAATAATAAATTTTTTGGATTGTTTTTAATTATGTTTTGCTGCACTCTGGACGCTTTTAACGTGTACGGTTTTTGTACATCGTTCTCACTTATAGTGTCAACATTAATCGATGTAACCAATATATTTGTAAGAACAATTTTATTTAAAAGAGTGTCTATGGAGTTTCTTGCCCGTTGTTATCCATAGGTACCTACTGCGCTTTGGAATGGGCAACTAGCTTCATATTTCTGACTGACCGACTCCTTGACAAGTCAAAAGTGCCTGTAAATGGTTTAATTGAAATAAATGGTTTGAGTTTGAGTTTTGATGGGTGAATGCCTTTTTGCAATACCTTTTTTTATTTCTTTGATGTTCTTTTTACAACAATGTGATTTAAATGTGGAAGCTTGTATTTAGCAATTGTCAGCTGTTATTGTTTCGTTACTTATACGGGTAATTAGTCTGTAAGCTTTCTTAAAATTTAAAAAATAAATAAATGTCATTTCATTAAAACTCATTCACTCACTCACACTCGTTAGAAAATGTTTCACAAAATCCATTTAGATGTAAACCTTAGATAAATGATTGGTCTCGCTGCGCTAGACTAGATACCACCGGCGTACTTGTCAACAAATACCACGCTTACGCGTGGTATTTGTTGCCGCAATTGAATTGATGTGTTTGACGTAAAACGTACGAAATAGCAATTCGAGGCCAATACAAAATTCATACGGAATATTGCTATCTCTGTTTGACAAAAGAAGGGAGCGCGGGACGCGGTGCGTAGCCATGTGTGTGTGTGTGTGTCTGTGTGAGTAGATACATAGCTCTTATTAGGTGTACTGTACTTACTGTACCTACCATTCATTCATAACGACTCGGAAGATATTTATATCTATTAGTAATTATGTATGTTCATGATTTGCTTTGTTTTTGTTGACTACTTTGGGGAATCGTTTGTAAATCTACAGCTAGTAATGCGTTTTTTGGAAATTTCTTTACAATGCTGGTATCTCAACATTTGAGAAGTTTTCGAGATCTAGGCCTTGTAGAGAAAATCTAGCAGATAAGTCATACATACCTTTCCTAAAAACTTTTGTAAACGAATGTTGAATGCACATAAACGCTGGTGGTGTTCTTGAATACATTATTTTTGGTAGACCGCGCGCGATGTTGATGTATAGGTACCTATGGTACCTAAACATCGTCATCGCGCGCGGTCTTAGGCGGAACCGGCCGACGTCGTACGTTGAGTAAATATAAAATTATAGAGATATTGGCTTAATAAATTTTTAGCCTGTACAAGTTACTTACATACCATGGTCTACTTTAAAAAAAAAAGGCTCCTTCTGTCTTATTTACGTACTTATTTCTTTTACTAAACATAAAAAATTGTTACTAAATGTATAAATAATTAATACAAGTCAAATCATAAAAGTGTTATGCAAAATAAAAGAAAAATATTCCAACAATTTATACCTATTTACGCGATATGTGTACATAAATAGCACTCTGAGCTAAGAACAGTGAAAATAAAGGATTTTGAAAAACCATTTATTTTGTTACTAGCACTTCGCCCGCGACTTCGTCCGCGTGGATTTCTAAAAAAAAAATAACAAGTTGCCTATGTTCATCAGACATCATTTCGGCTTCTAAAGGTAAAACAATTTTTCAAATCGGTCCAGTAGTTTCGGATCCTATTCAATACAAACAAACAATCAAATCTTTCCTCATTATAATATTAGTATAGATGATCTTACTTAATTTTTTATGTTCTTACTTCATAAATATTGCTATTACCATTGTTATTATTGATTCATCTATTTAAAAAATATGAAATGTAACGAAATAAAGTCAGACAAACGTTACAGTACTAATAAAGAAGAGCAGTGTCCTTGAGATACGCTAGGTAGTATGAGTAAGACCACATTCACACGGAGGTAAAAATCTCGCGGCGGGATCTTCGACGCACTGATTAGCGCCTAGAGTTGAAAATCCAACACTGTGCTGCACTCTGTTGGAGTTCTCAATGCTCGGTTCAACACCGAGAGTTGAAAATGCAGTGCCCGATAAAATCCCGCCTCGAAATACTTACGTCCTTGCGAACATGGTCTAAAGAAACGGAACAAACAAAGCTCCATATAGATAGGTAAATATAAGTCGGTAAAATTGGACTTTTTATCAAAATCGTCATTTGGGTTGGGATACATCTTAGTAATTATTTTTTTTAATTTTTCGTAGTGTGATTTACAAAGATATCATGAATAACACTTTTACTGTAGGGAAATTCAAAACCGAAATTATGACAAAAAAAGTATCTTTACGTATCAATATACAAAAGTATTTTGCGTAAAGTATGTAATTTTCGTAAGTTGTTATTACCGACATATTGGCGTAAATGAATCATGCAGTTCTTAGTAAATGTTAGAACGTCGTAATTGTCGAATTATTTTGAGTAAGCTCAAGCCGATATGAGAACTTATAAGCTTTTTAAAGTAGATAATTGATTAATAAATAATTATGTGTCCCCCGGTCTCGTTTTCGACAACGATTTGTAAAAATACTGATACTGTATCAATTTAAAATAATCACAGTCAAAAATAATAACAAATTACGTTTCTTCTTTGAAATCCTACTTTCCTACTTATCCTTCTATCCAACCTGCTATCCTATTTTAATAATAATATTTCAAACGCGAAAGCTTGTGAGGATTGATGGAATGATGTTTGTTACTCTTTCACACAAAAACTACTTAACGGATTTTGATGACTGACCTAACAGTAATATAGCTTATACATCAAAATAGCAAATAGACTATAATTTATAAAAAAATTGTGTGATTTGTCCATGATATAATGATAAGTATAAAGTAAGTCGGAAAAAATCCAGCCCTCTGAGAGCTATCTTGTCGTGCGCTGCCTAAGCCGTATCGTGTTCGTGTAGACGTGTACACGAAGAAAATGTATCGTGGACTTTTATTTAGGGACTTTTATTTAGAACTGTTTATGATAGACAATTCTAAATAAAAGTCCGTGACAGCATACATCTAGCCAAAATAGTGAGCCATTAATGAATTGCTTTTACAATACACATTTTTAGAGTATTTAGTTAATTCTCATCGAAATGAATACCTTTATCGCTTTTGGTAATTGATGTAGATAAACTTTGTCTTTTACCCTTATTCATTTGGAAGGACCGGATGGTTTAAATATTACCACTATAAGAAGGGCGGACACCGCAGGTGGGGCGCAGAGCTGTGATGTTTCACGGCTACTCAGCTGAACTGTGTTTGAAGCCAGGGGAGGGACATAGGCAACTATTCATCAACACGTCACAAGGGCGAAGCCGCGGGCGGAAGCTAAGCGGAAGTAAGAAATAACGTTGAAAAAGTCCGTATTGTAATGTTACGAGTACGTACCAACAATTTCAACAAATTTACTGCATTAAATGTATATTACTGAAACAATTTACTTACTTGTCTTATTTTTGTTATATTTATTTTCTTAAAGCTTCCACAAACAAGCGCGACACAAAGTCACCGCTCGTCGCGCGACACGCGATGCCTTTGTGTAGCGCTGTCGCGTCAGTGTGAACGAGCGTTTAATTGCAAAGTATTTCCCACAAATAAATTAATGTTGACATCGTAAATGAATTACACAAAAAAAATGCTTCCAGTTGATTTATCAATGAACGCAATTCTTTCACTCTCAAAACACTTAGTAACTAAGAAGGTAGTAGGTTGGTAACTTATAATATATCATTGGGTTATACTAACTTTCAAATACATCCCAAAGTTCGGAGTCCATGTCGGCAACCAAACCAAATCGTATAAAATATTGTAAGTAATCAATATTCTTACGGACTTATAATAAGTCCGCAAGCAAAGCTAAAGTTAGTAAGAATGGGTTACTCGATATCAAATAACAAGGCAAATCTAAATCCAAGTTCACAGCATAAGTCAATAGTGTCAGAAATAGTACAATACAATTTAGAAAGTAAACACACACGCACAGGACAATAAAGTAATCGTCTAACACTGACAACAAACACAGTACATCTCGGCGGGCGCAACGTTGCGGTAATGTGTGTTTGTCCGGGCGATACACACCTACTACCGTGAGCAGTACGACCACGCACACATTGGCATTTGTTTGACGCGATAGCACTACTAGCTATTGAAATTGTGATTAATTTGTTGGGTATTACAGAACACATTATAATAAATTTTGATGTGTTCCGTAATACCAAAAATAATGAATGAAAACTTTTTTTTCGACTATTTTTAACTAGGTAATATGAGCTATGTTTCTAATACAACAACATTACAGAAATTGTTGTTTATAGTACAGAGAAAACGATAAGAAACATGTCATTAATGCTGTAAAAAAGTGCGAAATACAATTAGTTTAAACTTCATTTTAGGGAAGAATTTTGGAAAAAAAAAACGTTGTAGGAACCTAGATGTACACTGTTTTAATCTGAATATAGGCATGTAATGGTGGAAAAATGCTTAAATTGCAAATGGTTTAGGTATTACGTTTGTATGGACAATTCATGAGTCGCCCTGCTCTTCAGTTGACGTACCCGAGCCTGTCACACTGCAAGCTGTCTGTCACGTGCACGTGCCGAATGTTTTAATTTTTTTTTGTCATAATCCTAAGTAAAATGCCAGTTTACGTAGTGAAACTGTGTAAAATAATACTACAAGGAATAAGAAGGACACTGGGACCAAATACCATCAGTAATTATCGTATAATTTCGAAATTTCAACATAAAATAACATGAACCCTAAACGCCATTCAGTGTTGCCGCGTATACAAGAGTCAAGTTCCCCGTGGTTGAGATGTTATAAAATGAGAATTTATTGTTTTTGTATTTTATTATATACCCTATTTCATTTATCTAACCTAGTTCTATAAATTATTTAATGTTCATAATTGTAATCTATACACATAAGGTGTAAAAATAACATTTTTACACCTTATGTGTATAGCTGGCACTATTTCAAGGGGTGATTCTACCCATGAAACAGAACAACTTTCGCCAAGAAACCAGATCGAAATATTTAAAAAAATCGTCGTGTGTAAATTATAGTAAAAAGGTATAAAAATGAGGCCTAATAATTGATATAATACACCTTCCATTCAGAAGAAACCTACGCCTAATCTATACACAAATATATTTATACATTCGCTTTTAATTTATTGTTCATTTTTAAGCATTTTCTGAGCTATATTTATATCTTAACTATAGATCACAGCATAAATATTTTTCCATTAACTCGGGTAACAGTTGAGCAGCTGGTAACACAATTCTTCACGCACACTAGTTGTCAATGTCAACTAACAATAAAAACAGTTAGTACCCTACAACAGCTCTTCAGCAAAACACACTACACCCAGTAACTACTCATGAAGGAAATAAACTAAAAGTACAAAAGCCCACATATAACTCACGCACACGTTATGACAAGTAAGTACATAAATAACACTGTTCTTAGTTACGGCATGTCCTGGAATGTATAAGATTACTCAAGACCAACGCGAGCACATACAGTCATAATTTATGAAAAAAATATGCGCATATGGGCATTGGCTTAAGAGATTTACACAAGAAAGTATATAGGGGCTGCTTTCGTCATGTGAGCGTATTTTCTTGAAAAATTCTTTCTTTTCTTTTCGCGGTTATAAAGAAAAATGCGGTTAATGAAGCTGACTTTTAAAAGATTTGGGAAGTCAATTTGTTTTTTCTTTTGTTTTTCATCGGTTCCTTTACCATTGTGATGTTTGTTATGCTTTCTATAAATTGTATGATAAAATCACAGTCATGACAATGTGGATTTTATATCACTGTATTGACTTTTGTCAATTCGTATTTTGGTTTTAGTGTTGCAAATGCTGGTAGGTATATACATGATCTGTTAGATCAAGCTGACTAAGTGGAAACTTGGTAATATTTCTTTACTTTCATTACATAACTTGGAAGTACAAATATACAACCATGTAAAGCTGATAAGATCCAAAAACGTGAAAATGAAAATGAGTGTTTGTTGAAAGTGTTAATTAAAAATAAGAAGTGCAAGTTACAGTCATAATGGTTTCTTTAGTGCCCTTAAAACTGCATGTTAATACAAAAACAAACATAAAACTTTACAAACACAACGAAACTACGAAAAACGTGGTATCTATGAAACAAAGGCCATTCGTGTTTTTACGACAAAAGATTTATTTCCCTTCCACGTCGGTATACATTAGCAAGAATTTATCATCAAAGTTAAACATCAAAAAGGAAACCGCGTTGTGGTACATAAACTTGAACGTAAATAGCTTCCTCTAGCCGGAGCAGGAACGGTGGATAGATCCACGGAGTCAGCACCGGTAATCTAACTGACACTACTTTCCTTTACTCTGATTCCTATTACTGAACCATCTGATCCTATCGAATAAACTCCTTTACTCCTATGTTTGATTGGTAACAAAATCTGAACGAATTTAGATTGAATTTTCCAATTATGTGCGCCCCTCGGGCCTCAACAACACTTTGGTGGAAGCAAACATCTTTCGGCAATTTCCCTTCAACAACGGTGCTTACTTCAGCAAACACGTTGCCTAACTTCACCAGTTTGAGATGACCTACCTCGCTTCCTTCTAATCTTTGGCGAGTAGAAGTAGACGGGGGTGAGACTATGAATTTTAGAGATCAACTTTTATCGGTCGCGTCGGTGTGACTGGGTTTATGAAGAATCTAATACTCCATTATAACGGAACGGGGTTGTGACAAGTACCATAATGGAGTGTACTGAGGTACCTCTCAGCTCCTGAACACTCCCAGTATCGGAAAATTCAAGCGATTATTATATTAACAAGTACGAGCCAAAGAATTGTAGATGCGGATTGTCTTAAACATTCTATGGAGTTTGAAACGAGAACTGAATAAAAGATGAGGCGTGAGAAGTATGAAAATTCTGTTCGGGTGATGGTTTTATTTTTAGAATAAATACCGTATTATGAGACAAAGTGTAGGTGACTGAATACTTAACATTATTCAGAATACTTAACATTAAATAAAATAATCAATATAATATTTTAATCTAGAAAAGTAGGTATATGAACGCAATTTATAATGTGCTGTATAATTAATTATGTTTTCGAACGAATTCCACTTGAATGAAAATCAGCAGGGAATTCGACAACTTCAATGGAATGGAAGTATTGTTTCAAAACATTATAACATTAACAACATGAAAAAACACTATCGAATTGTTTGTATTATCCTTCCATTCGTATATTCCCCGTAAATCATATTAAAAAAAATATAGCGAAGTGTTATTGAGTATTTCAACTTGACTTTGACTTTGACGCCCTCGTCGGCGCGTACTGGACTAATGTTCAGCTGGAAACATTGTTGGAGTTTTATATTCCCACCAAGAAAAATGAAGAAATCTCAGTGATTTGCGTCGGTAATTACTGTTCAAAATGTTGGCTGGGACATTGAATGAGAGCTTATATCACGGGCGTTGATAGCAGCGAGTAGCATACTGTGATAATGCTACCAAAACCTAAAATGAAAATAACGTTTAGTTAAAACTTTACGTAAAGTTAATAAAATCAACTACCTTATTCTTTACTGATAAATCCGTGGATTTTGTAGACCCATATGGGTTAAAGGTGAACACCAAAAGGAAAGGCCGTTCTAAGGATTTCTATAATTCTTTTATTATCCTTTTATTTACCTATTGGAAAGTGTATTTTACTATTCTTTTAGCCTTGCGTGGGATCACACGTCTCATGATATGTGAGGTCTCAGCACCTCACAATGGTTCAGTACCAAGTCTTTGCTAAGTTGATATCGTAAATAATAAATTGCACATCATCTATGTCGAACGCATTATATTGGTCACGAATTCGTCTTCTTTTGATCTTAGATTCACAATTTTAATGAGAAAAGTCACTTTCCAGGAACTCAAACCGTTCATATTCGTCACACATGACATTTTATTTCTTTTCTAGGAAACAATCAACTAATTTCTCCAAATAAACCCAAAACAATTCAGTAAAAGGTCCTCTGAAGCAGCGTAATTTGAATGGATTGTGATGTTACTTTTTTACATTATAAATATGAAAAGAAATGTCACACGAACGTATCGTATACGGTATTGCCAGGCAATAGCCGGGAAGAAGTTGGCCAGAGTGTCATGTGACCGCTGACTGGCTTGTTTGACAAGTTCATAATACGAAATTGCAAGGCAGTTCTGTTTACGCCTTAAAATACCTGGAAATAAGAAATAAGAGTCATAATAGGGCCCCTGTTAAACCTTAACCTCGCATAACAGACTAACTCGCAAAATATTAAAAATAAACAACGATCCAATACTTCAAAATGTATAAGATACTAAAACAACATTATAAGCGAGTTATTATCAACAAAATTAATCAACAGTACCGCACTAAAATTCCTGTGAAGCAGCCATCAAAAACAAGTAGCGGCATCAAGTATAGTTTATAAGTGATGCGGTTTGGGCCCACACAGTAAATTTTGAACTGACGGCCCGTCTATAAAGTTTAGCCGACGTTACTGTACGTCGTAAAATATGTACGTATTATGATATTGACGGTCCATGTTTTGAAGGGTAACAAACTAACGACGATGGAAAAGAGTTGATTATTATGAGAGAGTTTACATACAAATAATATATGTAGGTTGATGGTACTGACGAAGATGAAACAAATTGAGGAAATTGAAGCTGACAAGTTGCAAGTTGTGTCGTAATCCAAGAGTTGTTTAAAATTAGAACAATAAAGAAGGTACTTCGTGGTATTACTTAAATAAGATAGGCAAAATGAAGAAGGAAAAACAAAAAAAATCGGACTAAAGACTGTCTTTAAACATAATGTGGTTCTTTGAAAATAATGATGGCGTTCACACACACAACAATACTTTTTTGACGTTTGATTTTTTGACAAGATAAAACTGTTCAGTATTCAACAGACGAAACTTTTTTGAGTTGGAATCAAAATTGGAATACAGAATAGAAACGTGGAATGAGTTTTTCAAGATGACAAAATCTTTCAGATTAAACTATCTTTAATGATCAAAATTAAATGCTGTGTGTTGGTACGCGTATCGATTGAGAACGGCTGGACCGATTAGGCAATTTTTATTGTAAAACGTTTGTAATAGGCTGAAAAAGGTTTATAAGGAATTAAAAATTGGACAAAAATTCCGATCCAATTTCGAAATCGAGAAAAACTGTAAGTACTTTCTTGTATGGGAATTGAGGACAGGAAAACGGGGCATCTTGCTCAGCATATAAATTCTATAAAAAGTAACAGGTTTACAATAAAGTATTAACGTTATACACTGCTTTTGTGACGAGACCTTGATCGCGTTATTGTAAAAAGGTTTTTTTTTTTAAATACTCCATGAGTTTAAAATGTGTGTACGAAAAATGTCGCTATGAAAATCATACGATTTTCACGGTTGGGCGAAAAAAATAATTGTTACAGAATTTGTGAGAGAAATTTCAACCTTTTCTTTGATTTACCTTTTAACACAATAGGTGCTTGTTTAAAACTACTTTGAATAACTCGTTGCTTAAAAATAAAATCCCCATAATTAAGTACTTACATTAAAAACTGTTTTAATCATTTTTGTTTTTATGCGGTGTGTGCTCGAAAACTTACCTGTAAAGCAAAGAGATGCACATTATTATGATATATTTTTAAATACTATTAGCACACCAAGGTACAAGTTAATAAATAAATGCGTAACAAAGGTTAACAAACAGACGAATGAAGCAAAAAAGGCTCCAAAACATATAACGCTATTATACAAAAATATATTGCAATATTCTAAAAATCTCGAAAATAATAACCCAGAAACTCATTAAAATCCAAATTGTAACTAAACAGAGACCTTGAAAAAAATCAGGTCGTTATTATAATTAGCTTTCCCACGAACAGCTAAATGAAAGAGTTGCCATCATCCATCACCTCATTGTAAGATTGACACAAATGGCTTTGACTTTTGCTAAATCACGATTCACAAAATAGATTGTAATGACCTAATAATCTTGTTGGAAAAAACGAATTAACTTTGAAACACGGCGAAAGAATTTGTCAAGACACAATCTTGTAAAAGCGGAGAAAGGAACTCCCTTTAATAACTTAAGACTTGGATGTCGCATTAAGGGGTTGCCTTCATTTCTGTTCAACACGGCTTCTGCTGCGAATGTGGGGAAAAGAGGATTTTCAACATTTTCTTTGAGATTTAAGAGAAACGTTCTTGGTATTAGTAAAATGGTTGCTTTGGATGAGAATTCAACGTGTCATGTTATACAACAATTTCTCCATGGGACATAAATCGTTTTCGCGAAAAAAATATCAGCTGTCCTATAGAAAACACAATGTATAGTGAAATTTGGATTGCATTAAAATGCACTTTATTTTACACTTATATTGATGTTGTTATTATTCACAATATTCAATCTCGTCTTTTGTTTTATATCACTATCGCACTAAAATCAAACGCAAACCATTCCCATTGATTATTATCGACGGCTGAATATTGACTGCAAACCCATAAACTGACAGAACGGTCAATATACCACAGACATAGAAAATCATACGGTAGGAAGCTCAGACCATTAAACACATACATCACTCATATCGATTGATGATATCATAACATATCATGCAGTAACCGACTTTGGACAACGTTTTGCAAATCCAATCCAGGAATGGCCTAGTACAGAGTGATTAGATGGCTTAGTGTAAGTCTCAGAGGGTGGAACGGCAATGCAGTGTGCAGATATGGTGCCCTGGTACCTAAATATTAATTGCGCTTAGAATGGGTAGCTTCAATATTAAGAATTTCGTTAATTTTTCAACACGAACACGTCTAATAAATGGAATACCATGAATTTCCGTAACAGCATTTCATTTACTTGCAGAAGCGGTGAATTAGATGTAGGTAACTATGATTTGGCACACCAGACTTAGAAATGGGGTGATTATGTAGGTATTGTTGCATGTTGTCAGTGTTTATGATGTTTGTGATTAGAGGTCAATATGGCGATATAAATGGTGGACAGAGATTTCTATGAGAAAGTAATTCCACTCGAAAGGTTTACTTGCAGTTTCAACCATTCAAAATCTTAGATTGCCGGGGCCATCAGCCGGGGTTTAACCCGTCAATCCACCCTCACAATTTATTGCCAACAGATTAAATATTTATTTAATTACAACAACCATCAAAATTTCAAATTCGCGAGCGATACAAATCGATTTAAATTTGTTAATGTCTCGACAAGTTTAATAATTCATGGTCATGTAAGACTCTTTTATAAACTATGCATATTTATCATTCAATTCGCAATGGGATTAGGGTTTAGCGGCGGTAAAGATGGCGGGCAGTGCAATAAGGCTTTGTAATGTGATGACTTAATATTGCAAATTGCTTGTAATTTCGTAACACACAAAAAATGTCAATGCCTTTAATTTACACAATTTAACATTTATTTATTAATTTATTTAAACTTTTCGAACCCAAAGAGGTACAAAGGCGGACTCAATGTCTTAGGCCAGGGATGGCGAACCAATAGCATGCGTGCCATTAGTGGCACGTAGCGAAATAATTTGGGCACGGGAAATAGTCAGGAACCAACGTACCTAAGTCACTTCATTTAAATAAATATAAAACTTTTAATTTTAATAAGAAAGGTATAAACGAATGCTGGTATTTGATTAGGAAGCCCTGTGATGTCGGGTGACGTCCTCGTTTGTATGTGCAAACGGTATTACGGTCTGTAGTCCGTCTAGCCTTCATTTTAAGTGATAGTGGTGATAGAAATATCTGAAATGTTGTGGCAGTGTGTGAGGAGGAAATACATCCTGTATTTGATAAATCAAGAAGAGATAAGATAGGAAAATGGGGTTCTGTAGTGATACCAACCAAATTACCCATCATTATTAACCCACTTCTTACCTGACCAAAACAATGGCATTGTCATTCTGTATGTACATCCTTTATTTGATAAATCATGAAGAGAAAAGATAGGAAAATGGGATTCTGTAGTGATACCAACCGAATTACCCATGATTATTAACCCACTTCTTACCTGACCAAAACAATGGCATTGTCATTCTGTATGTACATCCTGTATTTGATAAATCATGAAGAGAAAGGATAGGCAAATGGGATTCTGTAGTGATACCAACCGAATTACACATCATTATTAACCTACTTCTTACCTGACCCCCCATGTTCAATACTTATGCTCTGCTCATAGTAAAAATCTTCGTTCCACCAACAATCGTCTTCTACGATGTCCTTCTCACCGTTCTGGTTTTATTCACTCTATTTTCTTTGTCCAGGCGATCTTTCTTTGGAATGCGCTCTCTCTGAACATCAGGATGGCAATAAGTCGGTTATCTTTCAAAGTGAAGGCTCGTGTCATATTCGTAAGAAGTTCGAAGAATCATCTCAGCGCTGATTTGCTGGTAAACTGGTAGAAAATGCCTCAGGCATTAAGTCCGCCTTTGTACAGTATTTATTTTAATTGTGCATAAAGTTTTAATTAAAAAAAAAACATAAAAATAAGTAAGAACAACCAAGATGGAAAAAAATCTGCCTTCCTAATTTAAATTCTTCAAACGAATTATTTGCGACAATCAAAGTCCAGGAGTTTGATTTAAGGTGCAAAGGTGCGTTCAGTAGTGCGAGGCTGCACCGCAAATGATTTTTATATTAATTAAATCAAACGCCTCAGCCTGAGGCTTCCATCATAGGCGTGGCTTACCATTTGAAGCAAATCCCTGCTGATCACACCTAAATGAACACAGGCAAATTTGTTATGACTGGTAATCAGAGTTTTGGGTTTTTGACAACTCGTAACGACCGACGAAGATCTACGTATATCAGCCGGGACCAAATTCCTACTTTCCCATCCACGATGACCATCCACGATCAGAACCGCGGCAAGAGTAGCTTCACTGTTATCACGGCTGTTAGCCATGGGCTTCTTCAAATAACAACCATTATACTTATTGTTGTCAGGCACGCATCTTCGCAACCAAACATACCTAGGATGTCACGTTATTACATACTAACTCGTTGCACCGAAAATGTACGCAACCATCAAGTACCATATGATATTCAACTCAGAATCAAAAACAGATGGAATAAATCAAAATCCTGTGACCTGTAACGCAAATATGGCGGACAATGACAAATGAACTCCCTTGTTTGATTGGACAGTACTCTATGTGACGTCAGGTCTGTTTCAGTGCACAGTTTTAATTGGTTAACGGGGTTGGAGGTGGGTATTGTATCTTGAGATTATTTTGACAGTTATTTGGAAAGTGGTGGATAGGAAATAGCAGGATGCCAATTCCCATATCTAAAAACGTTCAAAAAAGCACCTCACATTCAGAGAAGGAGCATTGATCACCTATTTACAAAACATATTCACATAAAACACTATTTTAAAATCGTATTTTTAATATGTGGTACGTGATTGACATTAACCAAATTGAATCTTTCCACCTAAATCCATTTGGCATCGAATGAATGAACTGAATGACGTCCTCACACCATAATTAATGTAAACACTGTCCACATTCGGTCCGGATGTATTTCGACACCTGCCGAACCGTTCCGAATTCAGATGACAACTCTAAATCCGGTCGGTATTAAAACTCCATTAATATTTCACACCTTTTTCAATTCAACTCTATTTCAATAACGGTTTGCAAATTCAAACAGTGCACCGAAATATGTTTTTGTGTTATTTGAAACTGTTACAGTTATGAAGATTTGTTTATATCGTGTGTATTGTTATCATTTATTAAGATTGCCTGTTTTGATCTGCGTTCAATCGTAACCTTCGTACGAGATTTGAAAAATAAAGTGATCTATTTGACAGTTTTTTGTTTATATTTTTTGTCTATGATACTATTTGGTTTAACTATCCTAGTGTGTGGCGACATCCACACCGCCACATGCGAACAACGCAATCACACTGACGTCACGGAAAATCCTGCATCGCGCAAGCAGAGTTTACCGCGCAACTAGCATATATACATCGTCCCGACATCAATCGTCGGGCAGTTGCCCAACAGATACAACACCCATCTGGTCGGAGGATCCTCTCTTTTCCGAAGAGTATGAGTGAACTTTACAACCTGTTCCTCATATCTCTTTAAGTGCATCATATGCCACTATTTTTCAACTAAAGTACAACTTTTCTGTACAATAATTGGTGGCGCTGGTTGTTAACGAAAATGAAAAAGTTAAACAAAAACCGTTTGCATGTCCCATTAAAAAACGGCCATTACACAGATAAGTTGGTCGAAATATACACATGAAACGAACACAATGCCAAATATCAGATCGAATTCTCACTGCACCTAAATCCGGTTCGTTGTCAATCGCACCGTGTCAGTGACGTCACATCACGTATAATGAACGTTTACACTCCCGCATCCTCTCGTCAGCTGCTGAACTCCATTGATAGCCTAAAACCGAGTTCGCATTCAAGATAGATAGATGGATAGAATACTACATGTAGTAATAATACTAAATGTAGAAGTTTTAAATGTTCTTTCAGGTTTAGTTGTAAATAGGATTATAGTAAAGTTTTGTTATAATAACTTGCTAGTACTGCACACAATATGGGACTACTAGTTAGGAATTGAAAAAGCACAATAAGATTTGAATTTAAAAAGCAAAAATTGTAAACTGGACACTATAGCAGTGCGCTTAAGGCTCCATCTTCCAAGACGCGACTTACTAACGCGTTATTAACTATTTTATGTTAGCTGTAAAATTCTGGCTACTCGTTGGTGATTTGAGTTTGAGAACAAGTAATATTTGAGTAGCTTTCTGGACGTAAGCTGACCGTCGTGCGTGACCAGCGGGCGAGCGTGACCAGTCACGGTTCCAGCAAAACATTGATATAAAATAATTTCGCACTGGGCACAACTAAAGTCTAAAATATTCAATCTACTTCATAATGTATCAACAGAATGAATAATATAAAGAATGAAATAATATCTTTGATTAAATTCTTATGCAATAATAAGAATACAGGAAAAGAGGAGTGGAAAACGGATCGTGCCAGAAGTAATTTGATAATTTCAGGATTATTCTATTTGAGATTCTACGTGAAGAATAAAGGCAAAATAATACTAACAGAAAGTAGTTAAATTCTTTTACATAATAATTTTACTTTAATGCACCTGCAAATAAGTAGATAAGTTTTTAAAAGCACTGTATATGGCGCTTTGAAAATTAACGTAGAACTCCTACTGCTATTCTTGTTTTTGCTTTTTCGCTTTTGCTGGATAAGCATACTTTTGAAAATATATTTATATGTCGGATCAGGGGTGGCCGAGATGCGAAACATCGGGTCTTCTTCACGATCCGACACATTACCTCCTTTAATATCATTTGTATTTGTTATTTTTAATGGATACTTTCGGGATTACTACGCATAGAATGTTGGATCGATCTAGATCCCGGGGTAAAGAAAAGTGTTTTAAGATTTTTCCGATAGAACTTCTGCAGCAGCGTAAACTGTGGCAATAGGCTCGCACCCTCCTACATAAAAGTTAAACGTAACTGGCGAAATACGGATGTTCTAACTAATAAACCTCCTACCTACCTTTTTACTGAGAAATACAGTCGTGGTGATATTTTAATTTGGATTTTTGTGTGTAGATTTTAAACTCCTTATTGTTATTTAAGTAGGTATTCATTGTTTACCTATTTAAGAAAGGAATTCTTGTCAAAATTGAGAAGACATTTATAACAAAGAAAGGCAAGATATTACGCTCCAATTTGTTTCTACAAGCAGGCATTTCTTATAAAGCTTGCCATTCAGTTGCGGTCAAACAGAAAACTGCAATATCACTGAAAAAGTTATTAAGTTTTTCTGCTTTGTCCACCCTTGAGCTGTCCGGACTAATTCATAATTTGCATTGGCTGATGTCCAATGTTACGATTGTTTTTGAAAATTGAAAAGGCAAGTCGTTGTTATTGATTTAAATCTTTGTAGCAATAACGATCTATCATAACCAAGAGATGCTTAACGCGGTGAAATTTAAACGGATCATAAAAGAATAATGGAGACGGTCACGGAATCGTAAGAAAAGTTAAGCAACACAAATAAATAGAAACGGGTACCTCTCACGATTAACTTACATTTGTTTCTTTGTCTCCTCCTTTAATATCTTTAAGTGGACGTAGGCAATTTCACATAAAGCCTAAAAATGAAATCCTCAGTAATTTGCGGGATCCACTCGGCTTTGAATGAAATGAAAATTTTGACGAGAAAAGAGGACTGAATTTGCTTACATTCTGAAATTAAGTCTTTTGAGTTATGTCGCTAATTTTGATTATGTTACTTGACACGCAAAGTAACTGAATATTTTAAGAGTAGAAATTTGCCACGGGTAGAGTGATGGAAATGTTAAGAGCTACTACAGGCGAAGAGCTTGCATATGCAAATAAAATACGCCGAAATAAATTATTTCAACGTTATATTTTTGTGAATTTCACTCAACGTAATGCTAATGAGATTATGTGTGGTACCTGGACTTCTAATTTGAATAAAAAAATGCCAATCCGCCTTGAGCAAGCGTGGTGATCAATGGTCATGGCTCCTCTTTATGGGATGTATCGTTTACCCTGCAGTGGCAAAATATTAGGCTGGCATTATTATGTGCGTTTAAGTATTAGTATTTTAGAAACAGTCTTTTTTTTTTACAAACCGTTTCAAATATTTTATAAGCGTTGTCCTAAATTTCGATTGACTTCTTTAAAACTCTACGAAATGACGAAATCCCCGGAAATGTCAATAAACGTTAAGGGTAGAGGAGTTTCCAGAAAGTGTAGCCAACTTTTTAGACATTTAGAGTTAAATGAATTTGTTTTGTTTCATCGCTTAAGCCTACCTAAAAACGGTGAATCTTGTTCTTCAAAAGTTTTGGTGAGAACCGTATTTTACAACTTTCTCTCGATGTAAAAGGTTTTGTTATTCTATAATCATCCAGTTTATGGTTCGATTCTCATAAGTGAATTTTAAACTTAATTCAATTTTGGCAAACATTTTGTGGGACACCACGCTAAAAAATAAGTGTTCTTTTGAAACACTGTATAAATTACGTCGTCCACTAGTATGCAAATAATCAAATCCTAACTTAATTACAAACCCAAATCGTTTCAAAGGAACCCTCCGTGTGGACTGTCCCAAAGGTTCTGTATTGTAATCAACTATAAATATTAATGTATTTACATACGTTATAGAACTCCCAACTTTCATTAAAGAGAAAATATGCAAATCAACAAAAACTGTTAACGAAAAAGTTGGTAGCTCTAGTTCAGACCTTAGTTAAAATAAATTGGATGTCAACACGTTTGTGATGCAAAACTGGGTTCTATATAAGCACCTGTTCTACTATAGCCAACGAAGTAGCCTTTTGGTGAAGTTTTTTTTACAATTACAACCCCGTAGGACGACGCAAAGGTAGATTTACATTTTTATTCGAAAATGCCTGAAAGGGATGGGTCAGTTTTTTTGACACTTTTTTCCCGACTCGGCCAATAATGAACGTAGAATATTTTGTTTTTTAATTGCGCCGAGAATTACTTTACTCTTATCTAGATTCCCATCTACAAAGATTAAAATATCTTCCTTATCTACTTTGGTGTTTAAATGGGGGATATAAACATTTATAGACACTTGGGTGACTTAGAAACATTTTCAAAAACTAATTTCGACGAAGAGCATCAACATTACTGTGCCTTAAACGTTAAATATTGTCTGTTACATCTCGCATATCATAAATATTGAGTATTATGACATCAAATTTAAGTGTTACGTCCGCTGGAGCGATGTATTAGGGAAATAAGTCTCCTTTTATGTCGAATGGGGAAAATTTAACAGCAATAACTTCTTTAATATAGTCTTGGTATATATTCATTGGGACTTATTGAATTCATATTGCGAGTGATGTGTTTGCTAACAGCATTTATTATGTCTTTCAATGAAAATTTGACGATTAAGTCAGATGAGAATGTACTTTGAAAAGGAGAATATAGTTACTAGGCACTTGTCAATATGAAAAAAATTGTAAGGTATGTGTTAAAATTGTAGTTTTCAAATCGGCAACTAAGAAGAAATACGAATAGAAAGATCAAGAAGTAGATAGAGAGTGACATGAAAAGAAGACGGAAATATGTCGAAAAAGACATAAACTAAACGCAATTGAAATCATACTACTTTAAACACAATTAAAATCATTTCCATTTGGAAAATTAACGTAGCCCAAAACAAGTTAACTCAAAATACAATCAGATTGGTCCTGACAGATTTAATTCGGAATTGCCTCATCAAATTTGGAGTGACGTTATTGGCAGTAGCAATTGTTCACCGTGTTACTGAAATCAAAATCTTTAATTTCGTAAATGTATCTCGTTAAGTAATGAATGCCTTTTACCCCCTGCACCAATTAATCTCAAACATGGCTATTTGCTCATTATAATAAATGAAAAACTGATTTGCCTTTTTGTACGATTTTAACACAATTAATTATGGTTGAGTCTTTTAATGAGGATTTCATTGGAGTAATAAGTACAGAATGTTAAATAATTGAATGATCACTATTTTTAAGCATTAAATATAATAATTTAAGCATTAAGTATATATCGTTATATTCAACAAACAATCATCTTATTTCAAAGTGACTCAAACTACATGAGGTTTTGCCCACACCGTAAATACAAGTGTACAGTCATAAATAAATTTTAGGTTTTGTCATCTTAAAATCCCCAACAACCGGGCCAGTCGCAATTTATTTTAACTAAAGCAACCTCGCAACTTTGTACATTTGCATATTTTCATCATATTTACCGTGGTCACTAAGCGAATTAACATCACTTAATGATTTTATCATATTTGCAGAGGACCGGTGGCTGGTGGTACTGGGTTTTACATAATAATAGAATATTTGAACGACGGAGTTGTTTCCATTTGATTATATTCTTTGGTAAGGTACAATTTGTACAGTGTATCGATGTTAATGCTGAGAGGAGGATAATTTATTTTGTTTCACTGTGTACGTTAATAGCTTAATCAATTTTCGTTTTGAATAAGATTTAAGTGTTACCTTTAATATTGTTTATTTAGTTTGAATGTAAAGAGGAATGACCATTTTTCACCTGACTATGTATAGAAATGAAATTTATCTTAAAATACAGCTAATTAAATTCTATATTAATTACGGTTATCACAATGTTAAAAGAAACGCACAATTTTTTAAAATTTAATTTTTCTTAATGCTTATTCTACTTCAGGAGTAAACATATTAGCATGTTTTGAACGCATCTCAACTACCCTTTTGTAGAACGTTCCATTTTACACACTGCTACTTGACTTTATTGAACTCTGTTTCTGAGTTTCATACATAATTTTACGTTTTATTTACTACGTTAGTATTTCTTTTTTAGTCAATGTATAATATAATACAGATAATTAAAAATTAATGAATAATTAAATTAATGAATCATGAGTTAGGACGATTGAAACGTATTTTTTGACGTTTGACATTTAATGCTCAATTTATAGTGACAATCATCGAGAGCCTAAGCAGTGACATAAGGGCAGCTGGTTTTAAGGAATTCACAAAGTAAAAAAGACGTTTTAGCACATAGATATGTAAAAATAAGTAAGTACTACTATTTTAGACTAAACTTCGAGTTTTAAATACAAATCCTAACCTAAAAAGTATCATTAATATTTTTTTGGACTTCGTGGCGTTTCAATTGTGAAAATGACCATAAGACATTATTTTCTAAACTTACAGGTAGTGTTTTTACTATATAAACATAAACTTTCATTATCAGGTTTTGAAATGTATGGGAAGTGGGCATTGTTCTTTTGAATGATTAAAGTATTAGTGCTTTAAGTAACATTTGTTTAATTATGCCTCTATGTTATCATAAATATTGACCACAATCGAAATTCACGAAACACACTAAACTAACTGACAGCGACTGAAGTACACATATATGAAACATCCGACACAATAGGTATCGGACATGTCCCCTGAACTCGCAACACTGGGACAGAGGCAGACATGTCAAAAAGAAGCCTGTCCAAACGAAAAGTTTTAGCACTTCGCTAACGTTTCATTTTCAGAATATTTAGCAAAGGGCCTCCGACAGTTTTTGTTGTGCTGCTACTCTGTTAGGCGACTTTTTGAAGCGTTGCTTAGTGCTCAGGCTGTTGAAAAGACTTGACTTGCTGTATATGAGTTTGTTACTACTTTATAGGATGTTTAGACTTTATCTAGAATATCCGTTCCCTTTCTATTTAATATTGTGAGCATTCAGCAGTTGAATTCCTAATTATTTATCGAATTGAAGATGAAAATACTGATTTCAACCAATACGTCAAATAGCTGAGTATGTTCCGCTTTACAAAATATCAAAATCCACACACTCCACACGAAACTAGGTGTATTTATCGTCCAATACATCGAAGCCAAAACCTCTAAGTTGTACAATGTTAAATTTACGATCATCCACATGTAGCAGACGACATAAACTCAAGTCTACTGCACTTTACAAAATAACATTGACGTTTGTGCAACGTTACCCTATGCTGTGTCTACGTCGTGGTACGGGGCACTATAATGTGGCCATAATAAAACGGAATATTATCGGCAGATATGGCTGAGACTTGTATTATTTGATTGTAACTTTGTAGAAGGCGGAAATTACATTTGTGATGTTAAGAATATTTCAACAGCAATGACAGTAAATCTGAGTTTGTGAAGTGGTACTCATAGTTACATACGTTGGTAATTTGAAGGCAGATATAAATACTGAGTACTAGAAATTAAGTACAAAAAATATTTCAACTTTAAACATTTAAGGAGCTATGTAAGCGCTAAAGAAAATGATGGCGAATCAAACAAAACAAAAATAGAAGAGGACAAAACTAAAAATAAATAAAAAAATAACAAAAATGAAAAAATAACAATAAATACCGAATAACCGAAGGACGGAATTAACGATTCTTCGTTAACTTTATAGAATAGCGGAAAGTTCGCCCTAAGTAAAACTTTCCACCATTTTATTTCACAATAAAAACTCAACTTAGTTTGGCCTTAACGAGGTTGGGTGCTGCGGAGTTTAATCAATTCCGTGACCCTTAGAACTGAGTGATGGTCTATCATTCTGTATTCTTTACCCTGAGAAGTTAAAGATATGAGCTGTGACCCTTCGCGATTTTTAGCTAGATACTGTTTTTGATGGCCGTTAGCTGTGTCGATGTTGGAATGAAACAAGAAACATGAACATCAAAACAACCTTCTTGTCAATGAAACTTCTTGTCATTGCCACGAAATATGTGTATATACAGTGAAAAATAACCAAGTGTATTCCCTTTTCATTCAATTCCCTTTACAATATGGAAAATATTGCAATCCACATAAAATTCTTCATGAACTGTGTGTAAAATCAGGATGGCTGACATTTTTATGCTCGGTAGAATTTAAAATTCAATTGGATGATATAAATTCAAAGGGAGAGCAAAAAAAGAGAACCCGTGAGAGATTTCAAATTTATGATTGCGTAATTAGCATATAACGGTAGCCATTTTTTGTCTCTTAAAAGTGTGGTCTTTTGGACGCCGTCAAAAACTCAATTTTCCTCCTTCTGTAATTGGGACAAATCACCAATTACGGAACTTAATTAGGAGACTTGTTTAGTATTCATTTTATGTTCTTGACTTGTATAAACATATATATTATCGTCTTTTATGATAGCTTTTGTAATTTCATCGAGCATATCAAATTACTTTCTAATTAGATGATTTTCATTATTTTGTGTCTGATTAACATTGTGATTTTAGTCAGAGTCGTTGCTACATAATAATAAAAAGTAACACCATGATGTTAGTCAATATTACGTAGAAGCGCTGCAGTATTCCTTGCCAACGCGAATGCCAAGATGAAATTTTAAATTCTAAATATTGTAGGTATCTCTTCCGTATGAAATGCATAAAAGAAACTGCTTAAGAGTCACACATGGGCTTGAACTATTCAAATAATATTCACAAAGCGTTCCAAGTAATAAATTCAGAATTCTACATTCAAGAAAGCAGTAAACCCGAATGCAAGTCTCGAAAACGTATCATAAATATAAGCAAACATATAAATCTGGGAGATAAAATCTTGATATTTGCGGTATCGACATGTTCCTAAGTAAAAACACCACAGAATACTCGATGTACTATCGGCTTAGTGCAAAGCCGGTGGCACGATGTACTTTATAGCGACACATGACGTTAGTGAGGGCGCAACTGTATAAAATTTAGAAGTTGCAGCCCAGCAGTTGTTCTTTTATTTTGTCTGCTGTTACGAACATTTTTAACGTCATTTTGTTTCTGTGTCTCGTGTCTGTGGAAATGTACACTGCAGAAAAGAAGGAAGGAATTTCGAGTGTTTTAGTGGCTGTAAGTAAAACTGAACCATCGTTCAGCTGCAGAATCAAATGAGTTTGTTGTGGAATTGTGTTTGATGAATTCTTACTTTGTATTTGAGAGCTTGTGTCAAAGTCTCTATTGTCACTCTACATACAGTATTCAGGATAACTTTCTTAGTACTACTCTCATGTAAGTCTGCCTAGCACACTACAAACCAGGAACATATTGTACTCGAAACGTCTGGTTTCAAATCAAGATTTTGGTCTATCTAAATCCGAAAACCTGACCATAATTAGGAACAGCGAAAGTAAAACGACGAAATTCAAAACTATTATCTGGTTTAGAGATTTAATGAGTCATCATTCATGTTCAAAAACGCAACCTCAACGACTTTTTTATGTGCACTCTGAATATCATATTCTACATCCCAAAAGAGAATTTCAATAAGCAAATACTCTTTACTATAAACAAACTGTTACTAAGAATCGTTGTTTAATTTTAAAGTGCAAAGCTCATCTGTTTCGTATTTCGAGTTATTTGGTTTCATGTCAGCTATCTCCAGCTCCCCCGGGGTGAAGTTACAAGTAGGTCAGAACAAACAATGTTACAATTAATTATTTCATATTTTCAACGGAATTCTTGTAAATATGTGTTTTAGATACGTTATATTGAATATATTGTGGTGTTGTTAAATCTTGCTCGTGTAAATTAAAATGTTATTTTTACGGGTTAGCAGTACCTATAATTACTTAAACGCCGCATTCAAACCTATCCTAGGCTCTTTTTTAAAATGTCTGTTGTCATAGCAATAAAGCAGTCGCTTTTTGAACTAATAAAGAATTTAAAACATTCATTCGAAAAAAATCACAATTCATCTACACTAATATTTTAAAGAGGAAAGATTTGATTGTTTGTTTGTATTGAATAGGCTCGACACTACTGGACCGATTTGAAAAATTGTTTTACCATTAGAAGCCGAAATTATCTCTAATGAACATAGGAAACTTTTTTTTTTTCGAAATCCTCGCGGACGAAGTCGCGGTCGAAGTGCTAGTTATAAATAAATAGATAGATACATAAATAATTTATTTCCGTTCAATAATTCACTCTTTTGGAGGACTTAGCTTAGCTTTAGATAATTACGTAACCATAATGATAAGAACAACTAAAGAAGAAGAAATTCGTCAAAAGCCCGAAAGTATGACAACCAGTCTTACCTAAGGGGTATTGTAGTACCCAGTAACTGGGTTGTTGAGGTCAGATGAGCAGTCGCTCCATTTACATTATTGATATTCAGCTGGATCTGATAACACTGAAAGCCAACTCCAACAAAAGTTTGTAAAACGCTATGATGTTCAATGATATATGCAACTATAAAGTTGCTAATTCAAGTTAAAAACGATTAACGTACACACTTAACGTGAACACCGCCCTTTTACTAATGTAGTCATTTCAGCAGTCGTGTACAAAGTTAGTCCTCGCTGAAGTGCCCGCATGCACGGCTCAAAATAGTCCTTTCACTGCATTGCTTTGACATCACTTTAGCTTCGTCCAGATGGTGCCAACGACGGCAACGTGAGATGTCGGTTTACATTAATTATATAGGGACAGTTACTGGCTGCAACGCCGGGCGAAATTTAGGCTCGGTTAGCTGAAACCGGTGCGGTGGAAACAGGCCTGCACGAAAACACACGGTATGCAATTTTGTTGAAAGAGTGTTTAGCATTGTGCGTTGTATTTTTTATGAGATTGTTTTTGGAATAAGTGACATCTCTACCTGTATTTAAAATATCAATCTTTTGGTTGGAATATAAAATGGAAAATAAATAAAAAGAAGATTCGTTTTTTTATGTTTGAAATACGGGAAGAATAGAAGCGATGACAGCAGTCGCTTCGACATACTCAATATCACGCTGCATGTACCAGGCCACTCAGAAAATATTACCAAAAAAAAGTTTTTATGTATGAGAGACTGGCCAGTTCTATTTTGAAAATAGGACTATTTGTAAGTAAAAATAAGTAAATTCCAATTTCAAAATTTCCCTCCAATTTGTTTGCGAGCTAATTTAAATTCGAATCTCATAAAAAAAATGAATCTGCGCCGGGAACATTTTCGCGCTATGATTTTTTACGATTTCAAGTGTCGCCTGAAAACCGGACAAATCGTACGAGAGCGATTTTTTTCAATTTGACGGGTTACTTGGTGTCAACTCCTTAACGAAACCAAAGAAGCATCAACGCTGAATGGTACACTACCAAATGCTTGGCAGAAGTTTTCTCTGTTGTGAGCAACAAGCGACCAAACACAGGGGTCCGCGGGCTACTGCTCCACCACGACAACGCGACTTCTTTTTATTTCGGAAAATGAAAAAATCTGTTCAAAGGGATACAATTTTCGTTTCCGGAAGATGCGCTATCAGCGTTCGCGCACGCTGTAAACGAGGTGTCTACGGCGGACTAGAAAAAGTGTTTTGAAAGCTGCTTCAGACGCATGAAACTTTGTATAGAGGCTTTGTAAAGATTTATTAAAAAACATTTATCTATAAAACATTTATTTTTTATTTTCGTCAAACTTTCTGAATGTCCCACGTATAGGCAAGTTGTGAGAAATCCTGAGCACAACCAACTGTCACACTATTAATAAGAGATTAACTCCTAATTAAATTACTTACCTACAACAAAACTATACATAATCAAGCTCTCCATGCAATTTAATATTATCCTGTAAAGCCATTTACCTAACACACTCCTACGACTAGGCGCACAACAAGAATTGAGAGCTGCATCATTTCGATAAGCGATTAACACGGTATAGCCTACAGCTCAGGTTATTACAGAGTCATGTTGCACTGGTACCGATAATCCGTATTCAGGAATATTTAAGCCTTAGCTAAAACATTGTATACTGTGCAATTAAGAGTTGTGGAGCAATTTAGATTGAGATATAGTATTTTGTGAATTGGATTTTTCCAATGAACAAAATACGAATACTGTGAGTACCTACCTAATTATGAGAGGGCACTTAAATACTGATCGAGAAATTGTATATGTGGTGCAAACTGTAAATTTATGTGTGTTATAATGATAAATAAACTAAGACACCACAATATACTAAACTATAAGTCACATTGCCTGCCTGCGCTATTCTTTAGTTTTGCTTAGCGTTCTTCCTGCTTTTGTTCTTTTTGCTCAGCTACTAAGTCCGTAGCGTGATATTAGTTAGTAGGTAGTCTTGAGAAATGTTCAAGAAATGTGATAACAAATCTTACTAATCCTACTAATATTACAAACGCGAAAGTTTGTGAGTATGGATGGATGTTTGTTACTCTTTCACGCAAAAACTAAAGTACCAATTTGGATGAAATTTGGCACACAGATAGTTTATATCCTGGATTAACACATAGAGTACGTTTTATCCCGATACTCCCCCGGGATCAAGATTTATGCGGGTGAAAGCGCGGGGAGCAGCTATTGCCAAACATTTTTCAAATTAGACTGGTAGGTCCAGTTAAAAGCGCATTAAAATTATAAACTAATTGCAATTGTCCACAAAAAATCTATCTTTAGGAAACTAAAAGACTAAGCGTAGGGTTGTTCGCGCACACCGAGGATTTTTTTTACTTTTATCATTTTTATATCCGTCGGAACTTCTAGACGAAAGGTCCGATTCAAGTAATATTAGAAAGAATTTACATTACATGATCAACCTTAATTATTTGAAGTATCTGTATTACCTACTTAAGATTTTCTATCAGTTTGATACCAAATGTTCTAAGACGAGCGCTAATCCTGCCGACAAACTGGCGCACAGTTTGGCAGGTTTGTGACATGTGTACAAGTGTTAAGGTCAATTTTTTTTTTACCCGTGATTTGATTGACTCATTTGAAAAAAAATGCGGTTATTGTGACTTAACTATAACAGTTAGTCATATAGTCTCGCAGACTTTTTGTGGGTAATTAGGAGTACTACAAAGATGTAGGATATGATTTCATGTATCAAGACTGATTTTCGCAGCACACGCCAAATAATGTCTTTTATAGGCAAATTTTTGATACCACCAAAGGTATATTATAAAGGTAAAGGTACATTATTGCAATTTTCGTAGGGATCTCTAATGTTTAAAAAAATATAAAATACAACCCATGTTACTCGAAAAGAATGCAGCTTTCTATAGGTGAAACCGTTTTTGAAACCAGTGAAGTATTTTTTGAGTACTGACATTACAAATTCAGAGTTTAGAGAAAAGTGATATTTGGTGACGAATTCTATAAATATTTCCAAAATACCTACATACAAATTGGATTTAATCCCATGAATGTTCGCCTAGGCATTAAAGGGTGATTAATTGTTGCAAATGGATCATACTATCACGTCAAGGAAGGAAATAACAAATTACAAGTCTCTGTATATTGTTTGTAGGGATTCTATTAAAAAGGTAATAAGTGCTGCTATAAACAAAAGAAGATAGAACTAAACTTCCAAACCCCTATGTTACGTACTTCAGAACACAAAAGACGTACTCAACGCGGCAAATACTAAGTTGAAGCGAGAAAAATACGTCGTGTCATAAACTAAGAAATGTCCCGAGCACTGTCCAACCTTTGGGACATTTCAATTCTGTAAAGTGACCATGATTTGTTCGTACGAGGACGGTGCGAGTATTGAAGCAAATGGACTATGTTGTCGAAACCGTGAACATTGATTTTGAACTCCTGTACAAGTAAATATATTATGTATAAAATTGTGGTAGAATGTTTTTGTGGATTTTAATGGATTAGGTATTGTGTTTGTATAATAGTGGTAGATAAATAGAGATATTGTGTTGTTATTTGCTTGCTATGTAACAACTAAAGTGCCTCTGTTCTACCAAACCAATTATGATAGACATAGACTGATGTAGATACGGAAAATTAAACACTTGAAATAAACATAACAAATATACAACATTCATGCAAATTTATAGATCGATTTTCATTTAAAATTATGAAGCTGGTATTATTTCTGGCAAGTATCATTTCAAGCAATACAAATAACTAACTTGTTATATATAATCGAATTGAAGTCAAACACAGAAAAATACAAAAAAAACTGCCAAGAAAATGCAAGATCAAGTTAGATTTCGTTCGCCAACAAAACAACGAATTAAAAGCCACATAATCACCCTCAAATAAACAAAAGACAACACAAAAAGACGAGATAATATCTACAATATTGAAAAGAAACAGCAAGTCATTACTAACTCATTGAGCCTGTTTTTGAAATAAGAATATAACAGGAATCGGAATACAGTTTCTGTTACAAAACTGACAACTTAGTCCGGTCTTAGATTGCAAATTTTGTATTCATGACGATATTAAAATCAGCATAAATTTCGAAGCACAAAAACTGCCTCAAAGGTTTAGGGTCGGGCTAAAGTTAGCTCGAGTTTTTTGAGAGAAGAGAGAGCACCTGTGTTTGCGCACACACAGCGCTAAGATTGGCCGCCATGAGCGAAATTCGGTCCGGAGTACTATACTGTACAATTTCTTATATCTGTTTACGGTTCCACTGAGTTGGCACAAAAATTCTTTAGCGAAATCTGTCTAGTAACAATGTCAACGCTGTTTGTTATCTCAGAAGTTTGGGGGAAGGGGACAATGCAAGGGGGACGACAATATGCTGACTATGTCTTGACAAAATTTTTGGTGTAAGTTTGAATGACTTTGAGTTTTGTTAAAGTGAGGGAAAGTTTGTGACTGCTGGATCGATTACTTTGGCAAGAATGTAGGTAGAAAATTTCATGAGTGCAGCTAAATTTCTTAACTAAATTAATTTACTATGTAACTATTAGTGGCAGAAAATTCAGAAACGTAAGACATAGCTTAAATATTTATATCTTGTGATTGACTGCTTTTTAATAAATAGGTACCTACCCCTAACTACCTGCTTACATCAATGTAAACAAAATTATGTAAAGCCATACATACAAATGTATTGTCAACCTCCTCTTTGGTTAAAAATAATACACTTAACAGCAAATAAATACAATTTCAAACAATAATCACTGGAACCAATAGTTGCAGCGCGCAATCGGTAATGTGCAGCCAAACCTCTTGATTTATACCATTGGCTCTTAAACACGGGTAGCTCGAGTCCCAATAGAGCGTGAACCGAGCTTGTGTGTTCTTGTCACAAGCCTTCGATCGGAGCTTAAAACACTACGGATTTTTAAAAGTGAACAATTTCTTTTGTCGATGCTTGCGAAGTTTTCGTTTGATTTTTGTGTTTTTTATGATATAGTTCCACTAACATGATGACAATGGCGAAGTCAGAAGTGTGTATGTATATAAAATACATGGTGAAATAAATTAAACTAGTGAAGTTCCACAGAGTGATGGGTGGGTTTATTTTTTTACGTTATTTAAATATGATAAAACGAAAAACAAATGTTACAAAGACTTTAAGATACTTTAAGATATCGGTACTCATCACGTGTGTGGAGTTTTGCTTGATCATTTTACTATATTGTCATTGTTAACAATTGGAACAATATATACTGATGAAGTAAGGCGAAAATAATAAACGTCCATAACTAAAATATCGTAGCGTGATTTAACCAAAACTTTTTAATCCAAATAAATATTAGTTTTCTTCTTCGTTAAAAAAAAACATTTAAAGATAAAGATATTTTATTTTACACAGTACATATTGGTAATACAGTACATAGTGGTGATATTGGTAATATATACAATATTACCAGTAACAAAATGAAAAAGTTACATCATTATAAACGAATCCACGAAATTAATCTACTAAACTTTAACTAACAGAACAAAAACCAAACATAATAATTCTTATTTGAAACATTTAGACAGTCTTAGTTCAATTTTTTAAGGTAAGAATTCTTCACGATTTACTATGCAGTATGCTTTGACTGTCAAAAACCTTCGAAGCCTTTTTTGAAATAAATAAAGCGACAATTCTAGGTATTTTATCATATACCAGGTCACCTAGATAGTATTGCGAAAAAAAGTTTTTATGAAACAGAGACTGGCCAGTTATATCTCATTTTGAAAATATTATAATTATTTTAAAGTAAAAATTGGTACGTTCCAATTTCTTTTATTTAATGTTTGCGAGCTACTTTAAATTATTGTCTCATAAAAAATGGGTCAGCGCCGGGAACATAATTATACGCCTGAAACCGGACAAATCGTACGGTAGACTTTAAATGGCATTCATGGTTAAGGCAACCGTGTATCGTTGGTATAATGAAATCAAGCGCGGTCGACAAACTTTGGAGGATGAAGAAAAAAGTGGTCGCCCTTTGACGGCTGTTTCGGAAGAAAACGTGCTAGCAGTGAAAATTTTAATCCAAGACAATTTTCCTCTTTTAATCCGAGTTATGTATCTTGAAATTCAGCGCATACTGCAGTTTGGATCGGGAACCCTTAACAAAATTGTACACGTACATCTTTGCGTGAGGATTATAGTTTCACGCTGGGTGCTGTACAACCCAAAGGCAGAAGTTTTCTCTGTTGTGACCACAAGCGACCAAACACAGGGTTCCGCGGGGTACTGCTCGAACGAGGGACTTCCTGGACAGCACGCCGGTCAAACTCCTGGGTCACCCTCCTTACAGCCCTGAACTAGCACCGTGTGACTTATTTATATTTCCGAACATAAAAATCTGCTCCTAAAGGATATTACGTCACTCAAGACTGAAGTCGGACTAATCAACAAGAAGCTCGAGTCTTCAGAACGAACCGTTGCCGAGCTAAGGCAAGAAGTATCGGTGCTACGCAGTACTAACGCTGCGTCAGCAACACATTCGCGGAATAAGAACGTGCGTCGAGGCGCTGCGGCTCACTTTTCGCCTGTCAGCTAAACTGGAGCTGCGACGGACGACGCAACGCAAACGCGTAACATTGACCGCGATGTGCAAGCTGTTTGTGACACAATTACGTCACAGGCTACAAATACAACGCCGACACAGCCGCATAAGGAAACCTACGCGAAGAAGGCTTCACGCCTTTGCCAAAGTTCGCAGCTGACCTCTGCTGGTGCGTCATCGGTTGCTGAGACACAGAAGCAGAAGGCAACGGCTGCTAAAACCAGTAAAGTGGATAAAGACGGCTTTACTCTGGTTGAATGCAAAAGGGGTCGTTCGCGATGCACCCGCAACAAACGCGCTGCAGTGCCCACCATGCTCCTGTGCAATTCCCGGTTGGACCCACAGACATCGGGAGATAAGCTCCTCCAGTACATCACTAGGAGGAGCCAAGATCAAATTGGTACCGAGTAACGAAGAACGAAGTTGCTGAAGCTGTCGCAGTTGGAGTCAACCAGGACTATAAATTTTAAGTCCTACGTCCTCCAGGTTCCTGCGATGCAGAAGGCTGTCTTCCTTAGCTCTGATTTTTGGCCGGCAGGAGTTGTGTACAGACGTTACAGGGAAGCACGACCAACACCAAGCTCCCAAGTTTAGTGTTTTTATCATTTTGTGGTTTTCTATAATTATGTATATTAAGCTATAACTTATTTATATTATGGGTCTTTGTTGCCTGAATTAAATGATTTATTATATTATTACTATCATATTATTATAACCTACTTCTTAACAAGATAAAAACTAAATGCATTATTTTACGATACCTCATGTTAGACAAGTACAAACTAGTGTTCTTATAAAGGGTGAAGAGTTGAAACCCGAAAACACCACATTATTCTTAGGCATAACTATGGATACCATATAGATAAATTTTCACAATAGCTAAGCTCTGCAGCATTCGCCGTAAGAAAAATTCGTAAATTTACTGATTTAGAGACAGACAGCCCGTTTAGTATACTATGGTTATTTTCATAGCGTGATGTCGTACGGTATTCGTTTGTGGGGAAATGCCGCTGTTATTCAGAAATTTTGGTTTTACAAAAAAGGGCAATTTGTTCAATTTATAAATTAAGTCCCAGATTAAGACTCAGTATATTAATGAAAATCTTTTTAGGCACATAAAAATATTTATCTGTGTAAAAATACAGTGATATCCATAATATAAATACTAGGGACAAACACAAATTTGTTGTTCCTACTACAAGGCTCAAGAAAATAGCTGGCTCCTTTAAATGTCAATGTATTCGTTTTTATAATAAACTTCCTAACCAAATTCAAGAACTAAGCCTTAATGAATCAAAATCTTTTAAAAAGCGGAAATTATGCCTGAAAGCCTATTATACTGTCAAAGACTATATTGAGGTCAAGAAGGCTTGGGATTGAGCTGCTCCAATAAATTTACACAGAAAATGTTGATGTTTATTAATTATTCTTTTGCTAACCTTTTTACTTTTATAATGATTTTTTTCAATATTTTTGCCTTTACATAAACAATGACATGTATTTTCTGTTTATAGTATACTATTCTTTAAATTTTTGTGAATGTGAGGACTATGTGGGACATTGTATTTTTCTTTTTTTCTCTCAGTTAGATTTAGTGATGGTCTGGCTGTTTGAGTTCTTAATGCGGCCTACCAAAATGTCCTTTCTTTTGTACTGTTCGTCCAATCATTGCGCTCCTTATTTGTAGTAACCATGAATAACCCTTCTGTAAATGACAGTTAAAAGTTAAAACATAAATGCCTCAATTTTAAATCAAATGTTAGATTTTTGCGCAATATTGAATTCAAAATTATAACATCACCCATTATAACATTACTACACTATATGTGCAGGTTACTTTAAAAGATGGCGCGTTCAGTCTGTATTTCAAAATGGCATGTCTCTACATTACTCGCCTCGTTTCATTTATTTCATAAGTGACTTAACCAACCTTTTAGAAGTCGGTAAAAAAAAATCCAACAATCAAATTTGAACTTCCAAGTGACTGTGACCATTGACAGTCCTCGACCCAATTTTGGCTTTTATGTACTTACTTAAGCTTTTATGTACTTAATTTGCTTTACTCGTTGCAGAAGAAGGAACATTTTATTTTTCCTTTGTCGGTATTCCGCTCATTGAATTTGAATATTAGAAACAGAAGTGTGAAGTTAGCTTAGAATCCGCGGCTAAGATACAATTAATCTGACTGATTTACGAAGAAGAGCAACTTTCGTAATGAAACTATAAGGTAAAATTATTTGATAAACAGACCATGGTACCGATGCTCTTTCTCTCAAACTTAACTAACTAAACTATCACTAAAATGACTTACTTTTGGCTATGGGAATCATAACGATACATCAGAATCATAACAGAATAAACAGAATTTTTAGTCTAGTTTCTCTTGTCACAAACACAACGCATTTGTGACAAGAGAAACTAGACTCGGCACGAATAACAGGAAATCAAAATCAAACTCAAATCTCTAGCGAATCGCTAAGCGAAGAAAGTGGCGCTACAGAGGCTTACGGCCTAACCAAATAACGTATACATCTCCAATTTTGGCGTACTGGACCTAGAAACATCTAGCAATCTCTGGTTTTTAAGTCCCAATACAGCCAAAGTATGCTAAGCCCTATAATGCATTGATAGCAATTTTTTTGACAGGTACAGATATAATTGTACTGTCTATCATCAGTAGCGATCTGTCTTAGGGTTTGCCCGTTAGTGGAGAAACGAAAATCTAAAGAAAAATAATCAAAATTGTTGGGCTTTTTACTTCGATCAATTATAGTACGCTTTTTGTCTGTAATTAACAAACTTTGAATGCACGACTAAGTAATAATCACCTCATCATCATAATCAGCCTATAACGTTCCCACTGCTGGGACACAGGCCTCCTCTCTATGAGAAGAAGAGAGCCGTAATACACCACGCGGGCTCATTGCGTATTGAGAGATGTCACATAGCTTCGTATTTTTGTTCTAGGACATGCCGGTTTCCCCACGATGTTTTCCTTCAACGTTTTGAACGCAGCATAATCACCTTAGACTGTTAATATCCACAAAGTTCACATCCTATTTGAGAAACACCAGGACTAATTTTGAGTACCATCCAACAGGGTTTAAAACACGTTCTACAATATTAGACGGTCTGAGGTTTCCGTAATTATGTAAGTTTTTGCGGTAATGCGCACCAGGGATACATGAAGAAATGTAAGGTTTGCTTAATGCGGGCTTTACATCTTGAAAATGTAATTAAAATGTAAAGATATATTCCACTGCTGTTGTGTTTGCGGTAAAGCCATTTTGTGGATGAAAGATGGATTTGTAAGCAATTAACAAAACTTCTTACCACACCAAACACGAGAAAAGATTTGTTTTATATTTGTTGAGTTTCAAATTTGCTGATAAAATAAAAATAAAAATTATTTGAATAACATAAAATTTTAAAATTCAGACTGTTTTATAACAACTACGTCAAAAACAAAACATTATAGTATTTGGGCAGTCATTTAAAATCACAAAACTACCCACATTTATTTAGGAACATTTAACTATCTCCAAAAAGTTAGTAAAACCCTCCATCGATCCGAACCCAACGGTAATTCGTAAACACTTTACGAACCCCTTAAAACCCGCAGTACCAGCACTTCAGAAACACCTTATAGCTTAAGCGAAATTAAGTAACTCCCCGAACTAGGCAGTTCTGTTGCAGTTAGCGTTAATGGGGAACATTCCTCCCTCGGAATTCCTCGTTCGCCTATTCCCTGGGAATTTTCCCGACACTGCGCTGAGAATTTTTTCTGTTCTTGTACTTAGAGTAGAAACATTATTACTTCATTCCACGAAACGCGTCGACGCGCGAATCTGTCTGTTCTGGGATTTTTCTGCAGAATGTATAATGTTTGATGTTTATGTGATGCATGGTTTTATTGGAACCATTTTCTAGATGTTACTTAGAGTTTTGAACTATTACTAAACAACGCACAATCATTATATAGCTGTGCAGTGATAATGATCCTGACTTACCTTATCTATTGAATTTAAAAGAGACATCAATAATAATTAAAATGTTATAACTAAATTCACATCGAAGAACAAGATAACTAGGTGTGAAAAAAACACCACTATTTTTCCTAGCAGACAAACTTAAAATTCAATTAAATTTTACAATAACTTCTCAAGTCTTCATTTTTAAGTGCAAATGAAGGTATTCCCGCGTCGCAATAAAGATATTCGTTGGCTGCCCCCACCAAAACATTCTTAATAATATAAGATATTTACAGGACATTTTCTCTCATCTTTTCTATTAAAAATTTCCACGACGCTTGCTTAATTCTTGTTCAACATTTAATATTGTTATAAACATTATTTACATAAACATAATAATAGAAAACCGCAGTGCAGAATGTGGTGAGCTGTTGGGCAGTAATGATCCCACGGACCCTATCTCCCAAGATACATATTGTTCCTCACCTCTGGCTTGCCCTTATTGGCCGGCTGGAGTGAACGCTGACGAGGAACAGACCTCCTACCTCTTTATTGGCGGGTTAAATCGAAAGAGCAAACGTGCTCTGATGAAGGAAGTATTTCAGTAAGTGGTGGTAGGGTTCTTGAGCATTGGGCACGCCACTAGCGGCGTTAAGTCCCCTCTTTGAGGAGTGGCTGGAGAGGCGCCACGGCGTCCTCACCTTCCGCCTGACACAGGTCCTCACCGGACACGGTTGTTTCGGGAGGTTCCTGTTTAGAATAAGGCGGGAGGAAGCGCCCGGGTGTCACCATTGTGTTGAAAGCCCGGAGGACACTGTGAAGCAAACGGTGGAGGTCTGCCCAGCTTGGGCGGAGCACCGCAGTGTCCTCGCGGAGGCGATCGGCGGCGGCGATCTCTCGCGTCCTGCCCTGGTCCAGGCCATGGTACGGAGCGAGAGGGAATGGAAAGCCGTCACCTCCTTCTGCGAAGGAGTATAGCTTGCGAAGGAGGAGGCGGAGCTCGTGAGGGAGAGAGCCTTGCGCCCTCACGCCCCTAGTCGCCGCAGGAGACGCCCTGGGCGTCGGGATCGCAAGCAGATTCCCGGCCACCGTAGGCGCGGGTTTGCTGACGGCGAGCAATGGGTAACTCGCTGTCCGGTAAGGACCAGGCCCGGGTCGCGTTTGAGGCGCGTCGTGTTCCACGCGCGCCTCAAAGAGATGTCATTACGAAATGACGGGGTCCGATAGGGCCGACGCCTCAGGGTCGCGGGTAATTCGAAAGAGTAACCGTGGCCCTGGCACAGGCAATTGAAAGGAACACGGGTGGGTTTTAGTTTTAGTCTATCTCTATTATTTGATGATTTCCCGACCAACAAAAAAAAAGGGTTCTTGAGCATCTTCCGGGCTGAGAGATTGTCCTGATAGCCGTGGAAGCCCTCAGTCACATCAGGACATGTAGCCCTCTCGTCGCTACGTAACTAAGTGCTAGCGACAACTTCCGGGGCCCATTATTGAGTGTGTCAGTCACCCTCTGCATTTTTCCGTGTACAATAAATCATTGATCAGGCAGTGGCCATGGTCCTTTCATAGTTCTAGGTAATCAGTCTACTTTAGCCATCCAAACACGCATTCCAATAACTTTGTTTCCATAACCTGCAATAGTCCTACACCAACCGGGGGTTGTTCTTGGGTACATAGTGGTTAATTATTATTAGCTGATGCTTTATTAAAATTTGGCTGTACGCTTGTAACTTCGAGGCTATTTACAAACCTTGGACTCACTCTTCCTTTCACCAAAAGACAAATGAAACAAATTTTTAACCAATTCCGGTTCGTCCAAACTTTTCCTATTACGAAAATTGTCCTCTAAGCACAATAAATTAATGACGAAGCACATTGAGTGCTTGTGGCTACAACAAAAGTTGTATTAAGTAAAGTTTGTAATTCCATTTGCACGTGTTAGATGTTGTTAGATTTGTCCAACTTATATTATATCTTATTCAGGAGTAAATTCATCATGTGGTGAAAGGGTTAGGTAGAAGTTAAGTACTTGATTAGGTACAGTAAAATGAACTTCAATCTGTTAAATAATCAGGTAAAATTTTGATCATCCAAATGTCGCGTGTTAAAAAAAGGCTGTGCATGATGCAGATGATAATATTTTGTATTTTATTAGACAACAACGAAAACGTAAAAACAAGGCTGACAAATAAAATTATAAGAATGCTTCTATGTAGAAAATGAATAATGGAAGAACATAACAGCAAACAACATCAAAGATTGAACATGAAAGAAAACGTGTTAGATACGGCTAAATATAACCAACGTAAATAGAGTTTAGCTATTCACATTAATTTTGCTTTGGCAAGAGTTGCTTGGCAAAAAAAATGCAAAGCTAACGCCAGTAAGTCAGTAAATAGAAATGACAGAGAATTAAGTAGTAATCTACTACAGAATTAAGCTAATATACATATTTCTTCAAAATATATATATTTCAATATATGCGTGGTCCAAACTGCAGCATCACCAAATAACAATAATTTGACCGTGTCAAATAACTTCATCAACCGAACTAACAAAGAAAACACACCACTTCCGAAACACTCATTCGTAAAAGAATTTATTTGACAGAACAACAGCAGGATGTCGCTTTGTCGCCATGTCACTACACGAAATTGTAAACACAGAACTCAACGCGGTTACATTGTTTGTGAAAATTGAAAATTTCAAACAAACAGTAAGGAGAAATCGCACTGGTTATGTGAAACGTCTCTTCATTTTGGACGGCTTTATGTTACTTAGATGTTGACAACGGGCGCGTTGAATTTAATTAAAAGGTAAGAAATATGTATGTGTTGCGCTTGATGCCGCTAGATGGCGTTGGATGTAGCGTTTGACGGTAAATACAGAACTGTAATGTATTTGTGTGTTAGTCAACTTTATAATTTTCATGGTGTTTTAAAAATTCGTATATTGGTAATTACTGTTTTGCTTATTGCCTTTACGCATATCAATAAAAAGGTTAAAAAGATTTGTTTGACTGAAGTCAAGGTGATATTTTTATTTTCATTGCTGCAAGCGAAACTTATGTATTTAATTGCATTGAATTTAAAGAACCAATTTTAGCCATACAGTTCCAATCCAAAAAAGTCAAGTCAAACGCGATGGATAACACAACTCAGAACAATAATCGAAATTGATACAAAAGAGTCACGTCACTCTTCTAAAATGAGAATATCATAGAAGCACACATAAATATAGTAATAAATAAACTTATATCGTTTGAAAGTAGTGGACACAATCTCATTGAGGCCCATTTTCCTGTGATATCGCGTAAATACGACCCGTTGGGGAACGAAACACATATAAAACTAATATATTGTGCCATTTTTGTCCCCTATTAGCTATATCCTTTGGCGCACGTTCATCATATGGTAGTATAAAATCGAATTACAGTTGGTAATTACTAAAAGCTTTGTTTTAGGATGATGGATTATGATTTTGTTTTTGTTAATTTTATTAACTGACTAAAATAGCCTTCACAAGTGTAATGTAATGAGTTTTGTACGGTAGGCCGCACATTATTGGTAGCAAAACCAGTATACACAGGCTTCATATTCTACTATACTTCCGTACTACGCTGGGCCACTTCAAGGTCACGGTGTCACTGCTGACGTGCGGCCTGTTCACTGAACCCGTACCGAGCAGTAAGCCCTGCTACCATCTTCCAAACGAGATAACATTTTATTGTAAGCTTTTTTATATAGTTCGTGCCGAAACGACGGGAGAGACATACAACAGAAAATAAGACAATGACGGCTCTGTATGATGGCTGACGTTTGCACGTTTCATGAATTTTCGTTAATACTGACTGCTTAATTTGAGGAAACAGAGACCGTACAGCATTGTTGTGCGAGCTGCAATAATATCGTACCACTGGAACTATAACTTAACGAATGGATAAGTTGCATATTCTCATTTGTAAGCTGTCACCGGCGCCATCATACAGTGCCACCGGTTTAAAGATAAAATCAAATTTCTTTGCAGTATTTTCTTGTCATTTTACAAAGACAATCATTTAACTGGCCAAACAGATTCCTAATGCTTCCAACCAATTCGTTCCATGGTTAATATTATCCATTTAATTAGAGCAAGAGCACAAGGCTATTAAAGAGTAATAGCCCAGGGCTACAAAGACCACTCCATTACTCCCCATGAGTGGAGCGACTAAGGGATTTTAGACATTAGGAAGACAGCCAATGACTTCCACCTGCGTACTAATAAAATTAACAATAACTCGCCTTTATGGCCTTGGGCCTTTTAGAGAAGTAGTAACAGTTACTAAGGACGTAGAAGATGATGCTATAACGTCTTGAGCAAATACCAATGGTGAACTTAAATAATAATCGATAAAAACAGTCAATAATTTACTTTAGTTACATATATCCGCAATCCCAAATACTTCTCAACAGCATGTAATAAAAGCTTCATTCTACAAATAATACTACAACAAAATGCGTTCAAGCTGTTATTGTTATATATCTCCTACCGTACTCCACACTCAATTTCAAACCTAATAACATGAGCATTACAGACAGAATTTACATGTGAATCACGAAAATTTGATGCCAAATAATTAACGGTACAACATTGCCGAATGTTAGTATAATTCACCGCATTGGGTATATTGGGTAAATCCCGCGCTAACATGTACCGTTCATTACATTATTTAGGATCATTACCTTTAATATATGGCAGGATAATTGACTGCCAACTAACGTTTGGGGACCATGCAGATATAAGAGAGGCCGTAGGGACAAATGTAAATTAGCTTTGTGACGGAATGCAGTTAAAGTAATGGTCATGATTTTGCTCTGATTGTACCAAACGTTTTAGGCTGGAAATATGCAAATATTAAAAGTGAAACATTTACATGAAAGAAGTAGCAGATAACTTTAATAACGAATCAATAAAAATACACTAGACTAAGTAATTGGAAAATCATTGCTGAATTCAAAAGGTCTGATACAGATCTACAAAGTTAGGATAAATAGAATCTATGCCTATAGCTATTGTCGGCCAATGCCCAACATAAATCAGTCCCAAGCTTAGTGAAGCGATTCAGCAAAACGGTCTACTGACTTATAACAGGAAATATATTTGACCTATATATTACACTGCCCAGTTTTTGTAAACGACCAGTCATAAGGACCAGTAATCATCAACAGTATGCATGGTTGAAAAGGTCTATGTAATCTGGCTATCTTTTTGAAATTGGCCAGGAAACATGATCTCTCTTAAATATAGGGATCCCTGGATTTGGTGGGACGTACTTGTTAATGAAATGGGGTTGAAGAGGTCTCGTTATGGTGGGTTCCATTCAACCAATGTTGATGTATTGGGTTTCGTATCACGAAAGGTAAACACTGAAATTACTATAATATATCAGCGGCATTTTTGTTTGCAAGATGCAGCTTTTTGGGGATTATCTATATGCACAAATAAATTATTTACAAACGTAAATAGTAACTTATACATAAACTTAAGGAGTATAATGTAAAAAGTTAAAAAAGGCCGTCATCAATCAGAGAATAAAAACCCATGATTGAATAAATATGCATTATAATATACTACTTCAATCCCATCCAAACTCCATTGGGTCCTCCACCAAACTACATTCTGAAAAGAAATATCTCGAAAGCAAAATGTTAAAGCTCCCGTTGCATCTCACAATCTGCTTTCAAACTTGGGAGAATTAATATCCTTCCTTAATCCTTCTACAAAGAAAACTTCGCTAAATTCCCTATGACGTAACTAGAGGTTCGGGAATTAGGAGGCTAGATGGAAGCACATAAAATACGTGAAGATGATAGTAATAAACTTCTAGATGGATAAGAAGGAATTTATATTTACGATCTCGATCCTTTATATTGTGCACAACTAAGTGATCAGCGGTTACCGTATCAGCTAGTGTTAAGTAAACTTGAAGTTTATGTTTAATTTCAAGAGTTTGGGCTTTTAGTGCGTTGTCTTTGTGATAGTTGGTTATTTTAGTTTTAAATATACTTGGTGCACTCGATGCAACTGCATACCGATGTTCTGTTGCGCATTATCATTTTAATAGATAAAAGTAGATCTCGTCATAAATAAGAGATATAAGTTAATTTAAACAAAACTCATGTCAGTAAAATCTACTAGCTACACTCGTAGCTAATAATTAAAATAATATCTGAACTGTTATCATGTCGTAACTGTATCGTCCAATTTGACAACAGTTCGTAATTAATTTTCACACTATCAAATCTGTTAGATACTGACATCAAATAATGTTTTCCAATTAAAAATTAGATATTATTTAAAGCAAATCCACTGACGTGATCGCTGCATTTTATTATGTATTGTTGTATGAATATTTCTAGGCAAGCTAGCTGGAGTATTGGAAAATAAAGCCTAGTAATAAAGTAACAGATTTTATTTTGCTTTGAACTGAGGCAAAAAGCTTAAGCAAGGCTGAGCAAGGGGAAAGTGGTTTTCATGATCAGATACACACTTTGGAACGAATATAAGCTCATGTGGTTTTACTAGAAATACGTGCATTAAATATATCCGTTTTACAAGACGGTGTACCAACTAACTACAATTTCCAATCTAAGTTTCGGATAATGTACATAGTTTCTCTGACCTTGTAAATGCGATATGACTAAACAAAAAAAAAGAAATAAACGTTCTGTGAAATTCTGTGTTCGTTAATTTGACATGTAGAAAATTTTCATAGTATCTAATAAGAACAACAAGATCATAACACCAAAAGCAGTTGTCGTCGAAAATCATGAAATATATCCTTAATATATCCTACTGATAGTTGCGTGCCTTACTTTAAAAAATATAAGATACTTACTTTGCCATGTCTGTACATTTTAGAAGTAACTGTTTTTGTCAAAACAAATCCACACCGATTTAGACGATTAGATGAAGTAGTACCACGTAATAGGCGCGACAATAGCAGGATATGCTCTCATACTGCGAGAACAACCCTCATGAGCAAAAGTGTCTTCTGTATGGCTCCTACCATATTTAATAAGTTACCAAAAAGTTGGAGAGAACTGCCCTTGTCACTTTTGAAAAATAAGCTGAGAATTTTTTTAGTTAGTAAAGTATATTACACACACATTTTCTATTCCGACTTCCAATATATAGATAAGAATAACATTTTGAATTTTGTATCAATTTTGAATTATTCTATTTGACTGCATAATAATGAATATCCTGGGAATAATTTAATCTATGTTGACTATAATTTACCTATAAAATCTTGATATAAATTATTATTTATTTGTTTTGTAATTTGTAATGAAATTTAAAATGATTAAGAAAAATGCAATTTAATGTAATCTTCTATACCCACAAAATTTGTACGCCGTTATTGGTAAAACATGGACGCACACAACATACTATTACCTCAATACCTTGCATGTCTGATTAGTCAGTTTATGTAAACGCATGTTTGACAAATAAATGATCTTATCTTATCTTATCTTATCTTAAAAAAAAAAATATATTCTGTTCCGAAACATAAGTAATTTTAATTTAAAAAAATAGTTTTAATTAAAATTAGTCTTTAATTTTTTTATTGGTTATAAACCGTTTTAATAAATAAAGAACGAAATAAATAAATTAAATAACGAGAATCATTAATTATAAGCTCGGATCTCAGTTATTTCCATCAACTCACGCCGCCATTTAAAAGCTGACATGCTGCGGTGGCATAAAATATTAACACTGTTTTAGTAGCCAACATGAAATTACCTAGATTGTCCACAGCACAAACAGGATATAATTTTGTGTGTCAAGTGAAGCTAGGAAAAGTAATGTTACTGTGATTCTAATTGATGCTGTACTTTCCATTGCAGTTGTTGTTGCAGAAACTGAAGATATTGGAGGTGATGAAGAAGCAATGAACAAACACAGTTTTTATGACACAGTAATCTGTAAAGATAGTAATATAGTAAAAAGAGTAGAGCAATATCTTATAAGACCTTTGACTTTGAAGCAGACAAATAGGTTTATTTTCGTAAACACAATGCGAACTCATATTGATCCAGATGGTATTCGTAATGAATAGACTGAAGTCGGAATTACAAGCAAACTGTTAAACCTGGGATGAATAGGTGTGGGATCCATTCATGTCCTAACACTAAGCGGTTTAGTCTACCTAACAAGGCTATCTTAGCCTCAGCTAAGTTCAGCCTTACCTTTTTCAATAACACGGGTTCATAACTCACAATATAGACTTCAAATACCATACTAATTCGCGACGAAAAATTCGAAAATCTTATAAGCCAAGGAAGCGTATTTACAAACTAAATAACAACTAAGGCTGACTTATCTGACACCAACAAAAGATTCCTTAACATATAATACAAAACAAAAACGAGTATACTCGTGCTCAACGATAGTTCGGAACTACGAGACGGCGGATGACAAAAGCAGTTACTTACAAAGAAGTGCTTTAACGAAATCTTACAAAGTTATGTGATGAGCCGCCCCCCTCCTCTACTTCGAGGGTGCTTCAAACACGACGTTTTTTCACAGCTCGTTTGACCCGTGTGATGTTTTTCTAATAAGTTTCGCTTCCTTATGTCAAATGCCTATAAATGTGGAGTTTTAATTAGGCTGTGTCAAGTTTTTTTTGGATAATCGACGCTGGAAGTTGTTTTTGAGTTCAGTTCAAATAGTAGCTTTAGATTTGATACGGGCTATATAAGGAGAACTTTCTCAATTTGTTCTGTATGTTTGTAACGTGATATCTCCGGCAATTGTGCAACGTTTTCAAAAATATTTATTTAATGGATTGGGTTACATCAGATGTGGTCCACCGAGAAGAACGCGGCCATTCGTGCCTACGACTCCTTCCCTTGTGACGCGAACAAAGCCCACAGGCGCCATTTACAGCGTGCTGTAAAGAAACGCATAGGGGAGGTTCGCTCTGAGGGCTGGAACAAGATGCTCAGTGAACTCGAGCCCACTCATCAAGCCTTCTGGCAATTACAGAGGAAATTGCGTTCCTCAGAAGAGGTCTCTATGCCTCCTCTCATCCGCCCCGACAATAGTGTCGCTATCGACAGTCCCGACAAGGCTGAATGTCTTGCTGACAGCCTAGAGTCCCAATGTTCTCCCAGCTCACAACCAGTAGACCAAGCTCAATTGAACAAGGTCGACGCTGAAGTCGAACGGAGAGCCTCCCTCCCTCCCGTCGAAGACCCTGATGATCCTCTGCCTCCCGTCACTCCAGACGAAGTGCACGACATCATTAAGGGGCTCCACGCTCGTAAGGCCCCCGGTTCAGATGGTATTACCAATAAGGTATACAAACTCCTTCCTCACCCGCTCATAATGCTTATGACCGCCATCTTCAATGGCGCCTTGAGCAACAACATCTTCCCACAAGCATGGAAAGAAGCCACCGTCATCGGTATCCCAAAGCCAGGCAAGCCAAAGTCTGAGCCCTCCAGCTACCGCCCTATTAGTTTACTCAATGTTCTCGGCAAAATCTACGAGAGACTTATTTATAAGCGTCTCAAAGACTACGCCGAAGCAAAGAGCCTCATTCCCAACGAGCAGTTCGGTTTCCGTCCCCAACACTCGAGTATCCACCAGGTCCACCGTATAGTAAAGCACTTATGCGCTGGTCTGCAGCGTAACGCGACGACGGGCGTGCTATTCTTCGACATAGCGAAAGCCTTCGACAAAGTCTATGTATGAAATCCTCTGGGACAAGCTAAGAAAGTCACAAGTACCTCACCAAGTAGTAGATCTGTTGAGATTCTGGTACGGCGGCCAGACCAATCAAGTGAAATGGGGTGACACTCTATCTAGCAGTTACAGGTTAGATTGTGGTGTTCGCCAAGGGGGGTTGACTTCTCCGGACCTGTTTAACCTTTATATCAATGATCTGATCGTGGAACTCAGAAGAACCAAAGTTGGCTGTAACGTAGGTAATGTCTGTGTAAATAGCTTGAGCTATGCTGATGACATGGTTCTTTTGAGTCCCTCGATTAAAGGCTTGAGGAAACTGTTGTCTGTCTGTGAGCGTTACGCAGATGTTCACGGACTGAAATATAACGTTCTCAAAACCGAGTCAGTGGTATTCAGATCTGGAGCTGGTCCGAGTAACATACCCAGTCTGAATTTGAATGGTGCGACTATAAAGGTTGTAAAGCAGTTTAAATACTTAGGGCATATTTTGACGGACACACTTCAAGACGACTGCGACATAGAAAGAGAGCGTAGGGCCCTCTCAGTGAGGAGTAACATGCTCGCGCGCAAGTTTGTGAAGTGCACCAAAGACGTAAAGAACACTCTGTTCAGAGCTTACTGCTTGTCAATGTACACCTGCCAACTTTGGTGCAACTACACAAAAAAGATGTACAACTCGTTAAGGGTTCAGTATAATGATGCTTACCGAACCCTTATGAAACTGCCTAGATACTGCAGTGCCTCGAGCATGTTTGCCGAAGCGGGGGTCCCAGACTTTTACGCCATCATGAGGTCAAGGGTCGCGTCTTTTTGGTTAAGTTTGAGGCGCTCTAGTAACAGCATTTTGAGGGTTGTCTCTTGCAACCTAGCAAGCCCCATATTTGTGCACTGGAACTCTGTTCACCTAAGCGAGAACAAAAAATGACGAAATTATTTATGATTTTTGAAGACTACGGATACCTCTAAGTTTTGATTTTTATGTTTTATGTTTAATTTTTATTTCTTTACTGTATTTTTTTTTTTTTTTGTATATGGGTATTTTGCCTGCATTAAAACACTATTTATTTATTTATTTTTTTATTTAAAGTCTGGCACAACGGCTTGATATACAAGCTTTACCAACTAGGAGTGCCAGATCGTCTCGTGCTCATCTTACGAGACTTTTTGTCGAATCGCACCTTCCGCTATCGCATCGAGGGTGCACTCTCGTCCCCTCACCCTATTCGCGCCGGTGTCCCTCAGGGTTCCGTTATATCTCCTCTAGTCTTCACGCTGTTTACTAGCGATATCCCACAGAGTAAAAAGGCTCAGTTGGCTCTCTTCGCCGACGACACTGCCGTTTACTATACCGGTCATTGTCCCAACGCTATAGCTCGTACTCTCCAAACCTCCGCAAACGTCTTAGGCGCTTGGTTCCGGAAATGGAGAATCGAGGTCAACCCCGATAAGAGTCAGGCGGTTCTCTTCTCGAGACGTCGTCGAGTCCCGCCCCCCCTTCCCAGCCCGATCACTATGTACGGCAAGCCAATCCCTTGGGAGAAGCAAGCCAAATACCTAGGCGTGATCCTTGATCAAAACTTAACGTTTAAACAGCACATTAAGGCTGTTCGCGCGCGCGCCGCTTTCGCTCTTGGTAGACTCCACTTTATTCTGACAGCCCGTTGCAAACAGTCACTTAAATGCAAGCTGCGCATCTACACCGCAGTCATCCGTCCCATCATGACCTATGCCTGCGTTGTATTCGCGCACGCTCACCCACGTCATCTCCATAAGATGCAGACCCTCCAAAACCGTCTCCTTAGAAAGGTCACGGGTGCCCCCTACTATGTCCGAAATGTAGATCTCCACGTAGACCTAAAAATGCCTACCATAAACCAGTTCATAAAACGCTTATCGAAGCGTTTCTTTGACTGTGGCATAAAACACCCCAACCCCTTGATCTCAGCGGCCGTCCGCTACACTCCCTCCCGTATTAGTAGTTTTCGCCGACCAAGGCATACCTTAATCGCCCCCGACGACGCCACTACCCTCCTCCAGGAGAGTAGTAAGACCACCAGCTCGCTTCATAAGCCCAAAACCCGATCGCCGTCCTACCGTCCTCGCCGCCGAGGCCCGCCGCGACGCCCAAATCTACGCCCCTCCCGACCCTTGCTCGAGCCAGCCCGCGCCGCTGAGCCTGTAGCTTTAAATTCGTCCCTAAATAATATCATTCCTGATCCAGCTAGTCATTTGCTGCCCTCTTCCAGTGACGCCCTAAGCCGAGGTTCGTACCCCACAGGGGGTGCCCTTAGCGTGTAGTCGCTTAGTTTTTAGTTAGTATTTAAGTTTAAGTCCTGGCTGGAGGCCTTAATTTATTAGGGCAACCACAGGCAAGTCCGTCTGAGCAGACGACAACCTCATAGGTTGACCTGCGAGATGCCATTCCCAAAAAAAAAATCAGATGTGGTCCCACATAATTGTTTTTTACTTTGCTTTGGTAGTTTTTCCGTGAGCTTCAATAATATGTATTTTTTTACTTAGTTTATTTAGATGATTTTATAATAACTTCCTGTTAGTGTTCTTTACATCGCACAACAAAAAGAAAAAATAAAAACTTTTTTACAAAAAAAAAAAAAACACAAAGGGAAGGTGGTATAAAAACAAAATATTAAGCCAAAGACAAGACATCTGAAATTAAAGTGATTTTTCACTTCACAGTGTTTTTTTTGGAAATCGGTGTTTTTTTAAAGTATTTAATTATAATAAGTAAAAAAAGGGTAAGTAAAGAGCAAAATATCACATGCCCTTAAAAGAGCGTCATTAATCTGAGAGAGATTATAACAAAATATGTCAAAAGATACCTCCTACACATAATTTTCCATTCACATTGAAATACATGTAAAAGTAAGCGATTACGCCCTGAATCCTCACCACCAATACGCAGACATTTCCGCTCAAATTTTAATTATTTAAAAGAACATGAAGGAAAGATGAAAAGCAATTCCCGAAGGGACCGAAAAAAATTGAGTATTTCATCCGTTCGGCCTTTTTAAATGAATAATTCCATGTATAATTTTTTGCAATAGATTTAAAATGCGTCGTTCCTTTTGAACTGCTAAAACGTTACTAAGATAAGATTTTGTGAATTTCTGAACTTTTTTGTATAAATGCGTAATTGACCTATCTCTGAGGCGGCTACAAAGGTCTGTAGTCTAAGTTGGAAAACGATTCTATTCGAATAAATGGAACCGTTGACAACATATTAGATTTTAAAAAATATATGCAGACTGAAAAAACCAAATTCGACATTGTAGGCAAAGTACATAGTTTTATTCTTCTATCGTATGCCCAAGAACTATGCAAGGATCAGCATTGTCATTCTACATGGCAATACTGACAGCCTTTTGGGAACTTATCTTATTGATAGATATGCGGACGATTTTTTTTAAAAGCCCATTGAGATCTTCCCCTCTTGTACATATGTACTTGTACGTAGTATACAATTATGTAACATTATTAACGCAATAACTCATACACCCCAATTAGAGTATTGCGTTAAAAGCATAATAAAATGACCAAATCTGTTTTTTTTTAGGTTAACTATTATTATTAAGAAAATTTTGTTGACCCTAGTAATACTTTATGCATTTAAAATTGACTCTTATTGCCTTGACATTAGATGAAATTTTCTTTGGCTCATACGGCAAGAAATATGGCAAAATGTTTTGTTTTGCAACATTACCATTACCTATATTAAAAGTTATTGAAATCGATACAGTTGGCAATTGCTCTACTTTCAGCAATTGCCAACTGTATCGATTTCAATAACTTTTTGTTCATAATTGTCCACTGAATAGTAGACAAATACATATACCTTAACTATTTTCAGTACTTGCGTTTAGTCTGTTATACCTTGTATATTTTAGTGTTAGCTTGTCTAATGTAATTTAAGTAATTATATAAACCATCATTTTCAAAAGAATTTATTGTGATGTAGGAAAAATATTAACCAACACAGCCAGTCACCAAGTTGGTAGCGAAACTGCCATGATGTACCCTGAATTTATGTGTGTACATTTATGCTTTTACATTATTAAGGGACTTCAAAGGAGATTATACCAAAAAAACCCTTGCATAATTAACCACCCTCCGTTATATAACAAAATTAAGTTCTTTATCTCTTCTTAAAGCAAAAAAGACAATGGCCAAGGCAGAAGCTTTGTTGCTGGTTTCCTGCAAAGCAATCTTACTCTTGTTGCTTATTGCCCAACAATAAGCATTTAGGGATTTCCTCTGACTACAATTGGACCTCTGATCTCTGTCTCAGGTATAACAAGGTTCTTTCAAGTAAAAGGATTACTCTAAAACGTTGGAGATAGCCTGTGGACGTTCTAACTGTCTCGAATAAGCTTACTAGGTTTACTTAGCTGATTCCTGCTTAAGCTGCATATATGCAGTATTATTTACAGTTGTACTTAGATTATGCTTTTCCTACATTGCGATTGTTTTGTTCAGAAAACTATAAATTAAAAAATGAATCCGAGAATATGTACTTTTCTCTTCTCAGAAAAGGAAGAAAGGTTTGTCTAGCAATAAGCATCACACACAGGTCACTCCAATACATCTGCACACTAAAACTTTCGTTTCGAAACTAGCAAAGTAAGCAATATATTACGATAAAAGGCGATCTGCAATAAACCATTACAGGGCAACAATAAATAGTACGGACGTTGACCGTCCGGACTTATAGGCTCCGAGCCGTGGAAAGTAGCGTACTCCCCACGCTACTTTCCACGGCTTATGAGTCAAACATATGTTGGCAATATGATAAAACCCGGTATCTGTACGAACGTATCTGCAAAATATTTGTTCAGGCCCTAAATCTTTCGGTATCAAAGCGAGATAAAGTTTGATGGCGATTCAATTTTGACCAATGTTGTTTTTTAAGTTTATGGTAGCTTGGTAGCTGAGAGTCTGAGTATTTGATCCTTTGGTATTGGAATGTTGATTTATAGACAGACGAGCTTGTTTACTTCGCACACATCCTCAAGCAGAATCTTAGTAATGTCTATCCGAAGACTTAAACAACGAATGTACAAAGATTAGCTACGAACAGACCAATCGGTTGGATGATTCTGCCAAACATTGACCACATACAAAAAAATAAAAACAGTATTATTCGACAACAAGGATACCGTACCTGTCTTGCTTCAACATAAAATTCTTGACAAATATCTCTTTTCTAAAAGCCAGACTAACTTAAAAGTTTAGAACGCACAGTGTGCTATTTTAGATTTACTATACACACGTAAGGGGTGATAAAACCCCAGTTTGTGTCCCTACAAAGCAGCAAGTTAAATTTGATGACACACACAGCACTGAGAAAAGATGTTACTTTGTCGCAGTTTTGAATGAAGTTAACGGAATATGCAGTATGCAAAGTGTAGATAAAAACTAGATTTCCGTTAGTTAACTGAAGTTGTAACAATTTTGTTGCGAACGTTTTATTGGAAGCATGAAAAGGTCACAAACTTAGCAATAAAATGATGAGCTAAACAGTTCTAGTTTAAAAATACGATGAGCTAGTAACCCACACTCCTCAGTACAGGAAATTACTAAGAGTAGGTAAATTTAAAATATCAGACATTACAAAAAGGTATAGAAAAATATGTTTTTACTGGCATTGAATGAAAAATCACAACTGATATCTATTAACTACTTGTGTAGGAAGGATAGGGTGTGCGACTCGTAGAAACTTGCCTGAAATTCACTTTCCAAATTTCCTGGTCTGCAGCCTAATTTGAGCCGTGTTCATCCTGATGATGAATCCAACTTAATATCCTTCTACACGAGTGTTCCACAAGCACTGGTTTGTTCGCACTGTTCGTTTGTTGTGGGGAATGCGGGTACAAAATCACAATAACACAATATTTTGAGAAAAAGTTTGAAGAAACGTGTGTGCGAATGGCGGATACTTGAGATTAGCTATGGGCCGACAATGTTGTTGGTGACAGTTCCATGGTTCTAGCGGGTGAAGGGGGGGGGGAGGGTAAAAACAAATGATGCGTAGGTACCCAACTGCACTAGGTAATTGCGTTGTCAAAGATGAGTCTGCAGATTTCTTTAAAAACTGTTACGTGATTTGTCTGCTAAGTGAAATACAAAATACAAATCATAATCAGCCTACTATGTTCCCACTGCTGGGACACAGGCCTCCTCTCTGCGATAAAGGGTGGGCCGTAATCCATCACGCGGGCCGAGTGTGTGTTGGTAGATGTCACATGTCTTCGAATTTTAGGTTCTAAGAAATGCCGGTTTCCTCACGATGTTTTCCTTCAACGTTTTGAGAGCAGTGCTGATGAAATAATTTACACAAAGTAAAGCGCCTGTCTGCGTTCGAAACTATGACCTACACCTTGTAAGTCGCGGCCGTGACCACTGGGCCATCACTGCTCTCGTATACACATACTCATACATAAACTCACGGCTTCTTCCCATAGGAGTAGGCAGAAAACAGTCCAGAAAATGAAATTTCAGTCGTAAAATGATTTTTAATATAAATATTACATATCTTAGCATTTTAACAATGTTATCAACACAAAACGATATAAACCCCCGACTTTGTCAGTTTAAAAAATAATCATCCAACCTAAGTCCTAAATATAATATTATAAATGCGAAAGTAAGATTGTTTGTTTGTTACCTTTTCACGTCTGAACCACTGAACCGAACATCATGAAATTTACGTTGTTGTTGACGATGTCAGCGGTAAAGAAAAGGACGATTTCGACGGTCACATATTGCTTTAGGACGCTAGATGGCGCCACGTGTCGTTTGAATCATGATTTATTTATAGTATTAGAAACTTTAGTAGTATGCTGAGAGTTTATTTTTTCATAAATGTGTTACATTTTGTGAGTTTATAATCTGTATTAACAGACTTTGACCAGGATACTTTTGACCCCCGTTTGCAAGTACCCGTGGGATAATTTCCAACCTCCAGGTGGACGATGCCGTAGTATAATATTATAAATTCGAAAGTATCTCTGCCTGTATGATACCTATTCACGCTTATAGCACAACAACTGTTTATTTTTACATGATATTTAGATCCTGTATTAACTTAACAATTTAAAATATTATATGAAAAAACATTAAAACAGACTAAATTAAACAAACGAAAAAACTAAATAGATGTTGAAAATAATTAAAGAGCGTACTAACAAAAATCCGTCTTAGACACAATAAAACATATCATGAAACGATCCATGATAAACTTACGTCCGACCCAAAACAAGTTTCAAGTTTATTTCAATGATTTTTTCGCATCAGTAGGACATATAAGGCGGAGTGGGGACCCAGAGCCGCGCGGCCGGCCTGTGCTCCGACCAACAGAGAATACTATGTTTTTACATACACCTACACCACAAGAAATATAAAATATATTAAAGAACCTTAAAGGCAAATTAAGTCACGGTTAGACGAACTATCACGTTTTTATCAATCTAAGGGAGATTGATAAAAACGTGTACTCAGGAACTGAAATAACCATTTTATCTATTAATTTATCAAAAATATTCTGAAGGAATATACCCAGACGCGTTAAAAAAAAATCTATCCAAATAATTACCGTCCGATTGCACTATTACCGACGTCATATTTTTTTTCGAAAAAGCAATGTGCAAACTTGTTTATAACTTTTGTGAAAAGTTTAATGTTTTCGATGAATGTCAAAATGCTTTTCAGAAAAAAAGATCCACGATTGTAGCAACATACAAATTTACACAAAAAATACTTTATGTTTTAAATAAAAAAAAAATCTCACTTGAAATGACCAAGGCATGTGATGTGATAAGGTGCTGTATAATAAAATACTAGACAAAACTGCACGGTATCGGCGTCAGAGGAATAACTCAGGAGTGGTTCGCATCCTACCTGCAAAACCGAGAACACTTTGTAGAAATTGAACATTGGGATCATGAAACTGGGGAATTCAGCTTAATAGGTTCGAATAGGCTTTGCATTATTAATTCGATTCCACAAGGTAGTTTTGTCGGGTGTTTGCTATTTTTAATTTATATTAACGACCTTCCTAAAATACTGACAGATGATATTTCATTGACAACTTCCTGTACTCACTATCAACACCTACAAGAGAATCTAAATAATATAATCTAATAAATTTACAAAATTGGATGAAAGACCACAATTTAGTAATTAACTTCTCGAAAACCAAAATTATGCAATTCAGGCCTTACAAAAAAATCCCTTGACTATAAATTTTGCGTTTGACGGTATCAAATTGGAATGCGTAGACACTTTTACTTTGTTGGGTCTAGACTTAGATATCCACATGACCTGGAAAGCGCATAGACAAAAAATTCAAAACTATATAGTTTAAAATGCACTACGGGAACTTAAAAATCGACAGATTTCATAACTGCCCTATCCACTTACTATGCGTATGAATACGCATGGTTCAAGTACGGTATAATTCTTTGGGGAAATAGTGTTGATAGCAACGACTTGTTGATTCTACAGATAAAATGTATTAGGATAATGGTTTATATTGACAATGACGTAAGTTGCAGACCACATTTTAAGAAATTAGACATTCTAACTTTGACCTCAATACATATTCTTGAAATCTGTAAACTCGTAAGACAATATCCACACTTCTACCTCAAAGTTACAGCACCAACCTCGCTGACGTGCACCGCGTTCACGATTTGAAAACACGCTCAGAATACTACAATCTAGGCTAAAATTACACAGCACAAGTCCTCACGTAACATCATTTAAAATATATATTGAAATACCAAACGACTTAAAAAAGGAACAAAATCACAATTTAATTATACAGCTCAGGAAACTACTGGTGGATAGATGTTATTATTCACTAATTGAACTCTTGAATAATGACATCTAAAGGAGATAACATCCACTATTTATTCAGTTTTAGACATTTACATTTTATTATATTTTAATTCGACTTTAAATTGAGTTTTGACTGAATCCTAGGTAACATTTTATGTAATTTTTATGTGTGATATGGTTTTGTTTTTAATTTTTACATTTGATATTATTTTCTCTTGATTATTCTATCTTTTGATTTTTTTTAAATTGTGTCGTTATTTATTTTAAATGAATAAAAAGCTAGCTGATTCGTAAGTCACATTTTTTGTTAAAGTTTCAGGTGTGCGTTTTTTATTGTTTCACATGTAGTTTAATTGTGTGTGATAATATTTATTTTAAATGAATTGATTATTTCTAATGATTTCTAGTTATTATTTGTAAAGATATATATTGATATATTTAAATGTGATATTATTTATTGTAGTTTGAATAGATTTTTTAATGATAACATTTTTTTTTTTTTTTCATTTTGAGGCAAGAGCGAAGGAGGTGCGCGCTCGTACCGCCATAATGTGCTGCATAAAGGTGAGCTTTTGGTCTAGGATCACGCCTAGGTACTTAGCTTGCTTCTCCCAAGGGATCGGCTTGCCGTACATAGTAATGGGGCTGGGATAACAATACATTTTTTTTTTTTATGCTACAACTCATATTTTATAATACTGTTGTGCCCGACAGGGTTGTCGGGCATTTAATTAAATGGAACATTTGAACTATATAACCATAATAACACATTGTAAACACATGTGATAAGCAATAAAGATTTGAATTTGAATCTTATGTCCGGTAGTGATACGAGGTAAAAAAGTCCTGTTACTTCGGCCGAAAACTACGGGCTTTGTGCTCAGGGGCCGTAACACGACTTCATGATACTCGGACCAATTATTTGTTTTCTTGATATTGTAAAGCACCATTCTATCGATATTAAAGGTAAATATTATCTCACAAAACAATTCAAATCTGTTACACGAGTTTCAAACAACAATGTTTATGATATAATTTGTTGTCTTGTTGATTTTGCAAAAAAGTTCCAAAGAACAAATAAAAAGATTGTTATTAAGATCAACAATCATTATTAGGTTCCGTGGGCCCATTCTTACCCCGTTTTAAAGTCTGTACAGAAATCACTACAAAGAGAAATTAAAAACTGGATAATTTAAAATTCGACCCGCACTCACAGAGAGGAGGCCTGTGTCCGCAGCGCGAACGTTATAGGCTGATTATGTTATTAGTATTTCCCATATAAATGATATAATAAAGTCTTTACAACTAAGTAATGCAAAACGAATATGTCATATTTTAAAAATCGTTCAAATTTACGTTTTGTTTACATCTCAAGTTTGTGCTAGGCCCGATGATCGATAGATTATCGTTCTATCAACTTATGTTGTTGAGATGTAAAGTTGTAGGACATCTCAACAACTTTATACAGTCCAAAAAGTTTCCTTACATAGTTCCGACCTACTCCAGAAGTTGGCAACAACCGATATGTTTTATTACACTCCTATTCACGTAAAAACTCGACCACTAAATTAGAGCAAGTTAATACTCTAAGAAAACGTTTGAGAGAACTCTAGGGTCGTACTTAACAGCGCTAACGGTCAATAAAAGCAATAAATTACTGAGGGAAGCCGTGACCAGAACGATTATCCCAGGGCTGCTAGTCGCGGTAAAATTTTGGGGCAGCTTCTAGAATTTTTGGGGCGTTCAGAGTAATGCCATATTTTTCTAGAAATTAACCAAGAATTCCTAAACTTACTGAAGGCTTATTGTTTATAAGAATTTTCCTTCGATGAAAAAGATGCTTGTCTCATAATGTTTTTTCAGCTTAGTTTATTAGGAATGTGCCAAAAACTATGTTTCTTTTGCAAACATCCCAAAGAACATAATTTGCCTTAATGTTTCCAGTCTCCTAAATTGCTACGAAAATCCCAAAATTATAGGTAACCCTAAACTTTACAAATCAAAACAAAGTTAACGGTTATCATTTACACTTGAAGGGCATTAACTCCATTTTAATATTGAAAGTGTTCCAATAAATCTGTTTAAATCTTGCAACCCTAACATTGTTCGATCGGAGGGTTAACGTGAGCCCCTGGCTCATTTTACGATCACCACATGTGCTGCCGACGTCGATTCAGCATTTTGCGTCCTACGAAACTGGTGACAAATTATTGAAGGTACCTTTACTTTATTAACCTTGTTTTCTCTTTCTAGGTGAACAGGTTTTATCGTATTGATCCCAAGAAGCCAACCTTCTAGAATTTGCTACTCAGCTATTTCTATTTTTCTAGGCCAGTATTTTGATTTATCTTCATGTAGTTGGTTGACGTCGTAAATTCGTATCTGGATGAAATCGGTCCTTTATTGGCGGATTAGAAGCAGTTTATAGTACTGTTGACTTCGTTGTGACGCGTAGCGTATATTTCTTAATAATGTTTTGGCAAAACAGTGATATGACTATAACTCATTATTTGTTGGCAAAATATGGTAATGGTAAATATAATAATATTTACAAGTATATCATAAAAAGGGAAAAGAAATCGTCCGCATCGCTGTCAACAGGAAAAATGCCCGAAAGGCTGACAGCATTGACACATTTTGGACACGAACAGAATTGAAGTAAAATTACCCGTCGGGTAAACTAATCGGAACTCAGACAGACGTCATGAAATAAACCCTTAATTAGTATTTTAAGCAGTGTGTTAAAGCAACATTAAAACTTTATTATCTTCAGGTCTAACCTCAGCCTAAGGTAGAATTACTTATATACATTTATACGTACAATAACTTGTCGAACATAACGACTTGCAGGATCTTTTTCCTTCCAAAACTACATACCCTACCTACATTGCAACAACATCCAAATATCACTGCTCATTTGACGTCACCAGCAAATTCGATATGTACTAAGTTTATCATTCTTCAATAAGTATTATTCACATCCACAGGGCCTACTTACAACGCTTCACTGATTTCAAGTATTTCAACACATAAATCGTTAAGTTGGGCTTTGTAAGTAATTTCTAAGAATAAATGTGACACAATTCAATACTATTTGAACATTTGAGTTGAAATTTCAGAAGGCTGTGTTAAAGTTGATAGTTTAAAGAGAGTGTTTTTCTTTAAATTGGTTTGTGCATTGGTACATGCCAGGTTTTTTTTTTTGTGGGAAAACCATTTTAGATGCAAATAAGTTTTAAAACTAAAGAATGGATGGATGGCCAGTGCAAGACCGGTCGATGTGGCGATGGATTAACAGTCTTATTTCCAGCAGTGGAAGTGTTTGACTGATGTAAAACATCAAAGAGTTAACAGTTAATATCGGAGCGCATGCAAATATGGGTGAATTTCACCAATGAAACCACGTTCAATAGGTGTCAGTGTCAATATTCCGCATTGTTGCGGAATATATATTGACACCTACGAGCGACGCTCGGAAGCTCTTGTATGCAGTTTGGATGTGTTGATCGCGGTCAATAACATCGCCGAAATTCACTCTAAATGTTTAAAAAAATCTGTTGCGGTCAACTAGCATATATTGCAGATAATGCCACTCATTGTTACGTATTATTCAAAAGCACTTTTTTTGGTGAAATAATAATTGAAACTTTGAGAAAATACCTATTTCTGAGTACGAGTACGTTTATAAAATAGTAGGTCTTTACCTATGAAGTTGCCCATTATCAATAATGGCCATTTGAAAAGTAATTTATGTACAGCTGGCAATAAATACTCAATTCAAATGAATTTTATTTGAAAATATGGAATTCTATTTTCAAATTCAGTTATTTGTTTATTGATAAGTGTTTTGTTTTTACTACATTGTATCTTTTTCAACAATATGGACCCGTTAAAAATACGAGTAATTATGGAATACGAGTTCCGTTGCGGTAGCAATGCCTCACAAACGGCTCGAAACATTAATTACGTGTACGGAGTGAACACTACAAACGAACGCACCACTCGTTTTTGGTTAATCACTCGTCCTCGCTGGTCCTACTTGACAACGCTCGACCGGCATAAGACGGTCTCTAAGCTACAAGAGCTAGGTTTGGTTTGGTTTGGCGTCATCAACCGTACTCACCAGAGCATGCGCGGACTTCTACTTTTCCAAAATTTGGACAACTACTTGGCAGGGAAACAAATCAATACCCGAGAGGCAGTACAAAATGCCTTTGAAGAGTTTGTTGGCTCCCGTATACCTGTCTTCTTCAAGAAGGGCTTTGCAAAATTACCACTGCGCTGGCAGAGATGCATCGATAGCGTGGGTATCATTTTTGATTTACAGAAATAAAAACATTTAGATGTAAATTACTTTGACTTTTTGTATTCTAAACGGCAATTTCACTTTCTGAAGATTCAAAATCGGTTTTTCCTAAAGTATTATTATTGGTAATAATACTTTTGGAAAAAACCGATTTTGAATCTTCAGAAAGTGTAAGGTATATAAGCTCGTGACTATACTTATTTTGTTATGTAATACATACAATAGTGATGTATTTTGCATTTTATTCCAGCTGGTTAAACATAACATTTCTCTAGGCTTCTAATTATATTCGTAAATCCCAGGAGAGTCTCTAAATTAAACATACAAACGAAGTACAGCACAACTGCAGTTTAACTCCCGCAGTGTTCCTTCTCCTGCAAGCTGACAGAGATAACCGAACAAAAACTAAAGTTTATGTTTAAGACCCACATTTGGACTAAGGTCAATTACCACGATTCAGTTAGCCTAACCTAGGCGTAGGCGTAGGAAGATGGCCACTATAAACATCCTACCTTGTTAACGCCTACGGTTTCTTTTGATTAAATGTTTGAACGGGACGGTCTTAAACTCCTGTGGTTGACCTTTATTGCATCGGAAGTGTGTCCGTGGAAGAGAAAATTAAAAAGTTAATAATGTATAGGTACTGTACCTACAGCTTTAATAAAGATAATTCCTAAAGTCATTGATGTAGGTATTTTGAAGAATATGACTTTTAAAAATATAACTACTTTTTGATGACACATCCTATATTTTAGCTTCACTTGTCTCGTCAGGTAGTTTTGGTGTTCCTTCGATGCCAGATATTTGTAATGCCATATGTATATGCATTCCACAAATGAACACAAAATATTTGCCGCCATATTGACGACAGATATTAATAAATGAATCTTGAAATCCGAGGTAATTGGCGAGCTGTATATTAGGTACATATATGTAACCATGTTATAAAAATGAAACTTTAGAGATGTGAGCATAAAACGAAATATCCAAAAACATCGCACATCGATTCACAACGCAAGGTCAAATGTACTTATTTTCAAAACCATTGCGCCGTTGCGCACTAAAAGCTTCCAACACGATGTAAATGCATTTCCAAAAAATAAGCCAAAAGTTGACATTTGTCGTGTACACCCAGCAGCGACTTTACGACTTAGCGTCCTTTCCAATGTCTTTTAGTATCTGAGCTTATGAAAGCGATGGTAGTGGAAATTTAATTTTCAGTTTGCTCTAGTAATTTTGGAAATATTTCCTCGAGCATTGCGACGTGTTTCACCTCACAGTTTGGCTGCCAAGGTCTTAGTTACATTTGAAGCCTTTGGAAATAAGATGCTCGTGTTAATGGCGAGTTACGATTTTGGCGGCTTGAATAAGAAATAATTTGTTGCTTACTCGTAAATATTTTAATGCAAATTCTATTTATTCCAAAAGTAAGTTTTAAATTGGTCGTTTCATACGGAGAAGAGCCGGCAAGAAACTCCATGGTTACTCTTTTAAAAATATTTGACTTTTACAATGTTTTCAAAATACAGTGTTAATAGGTATGGGAGGTCACTGTACGCCTATCAACAAGTACCATGTGCTTAACAAATAGACAATGGTCTATAAATTTACAATCTACAAAGCCTACAACGTTCTCACATTTACAAAATATAAAAGAATCTATTAAAGTAAAATAAAATAAAACAATTTAAACCAAATGACATGATTGCCATTTGAACTGTAACACAAATCTGAATTAGCATGCTGTCCACAAAAGCCAATAATGAACAGTAGAAGTAAAATTGTGGGTATATAATGTCAAATAATGATAATATTATGTCAGAGTTATGTAAAAAGTTAATATGTATCTAATAATAATAAATAAAAATTAAACACCGTTATTTGGGAGCAGAAGCATCCTACCACAAAGTTCAAAATGTAAAACACCAAGCTTCTAAATCACCAAAACACCAGGAGATCAGAAACATCGAGTAGGTCACGCAGTCTTCTCATATTTTACTTTTATAGGAGAAAAGGACGAATCCGTTGTTTGTGAAGGGTGGTAGTTATAGCGCCTCGGTGGAGCCTGTCTAATCCCCTTCGAGGGTGGTCTGACCTAAAATTGAAATTCTCAGACCCTTTCTAAGTGGCAATGTTTCAAAGGCGAAGTCCACGTTGTAACGTTAAAGTTTAAGTAATGACGGTGTTCTTCGACTTTGAATTTTCTCGTTCCTTGTCAAGGTATAGGTTTTATTGTGGAACGTTTTGAAATATGTTTGGGGCTGTTAATTGTTTTGATTTAGTGTATTTCTTGCTAAGATGGTATCGCTGCTTGACATTATTTTGTACGGTACTCTGACGCTCGAATATTTGCAACAAGAACCCTCTGTCTTCCAAAAAATAATCTCATTTTCTTTAAGAAAATTACCATTACATATTATTTATTATGAAGCGAATTAAAGTCTTCCCCGACTTTTACATGAACGTTTAGGAGCCGTATAACCAATTTAATTGATTGCGAGCCATTTTTTCAAATCAATCTTGTGGGCGTTTCTTTCATTACACCCGTTCCAAGGTTTATGGCTCATAAATTTTATATTAGACCGGTAGTAACTTCCAGTGGCAAGAAAATAACATTAATTATTTTTCATTCGGACGTATGTCAAAAATATTGAGATCACTATGTTTACCCCATCATTCTGTCGTGATGTAAAAATATTATGTAACTCCCTATTTTTGCATGTCAATAAAAAAAACAGACATTAGTAATTATAAATTGTTCTCAAAACATTACGTCATCACTAAGAAAAGAAAGATAGATAAAAAAAACGTTTATTTAGCACACTTGCTTAAGCAAGGAACGCATTTGAGACATGACATGTGCTATAAAGTAGAAACAACCATTTACTTCAAATTATCTAGTCCAGTCACACATACATAGGCACTAGATAAATTCATAGGTACCTAAAATATATTTCTAGGCACGATTTAACTTACAACTGCAACAATTAATCCAATCATAATATTCCGTCTGACCCAAAAAAAACCTAGTAACCATTGTTTTCATGGCTTATAACATTTTTCTTTCGGTGTATCGTATTTTTCCTTTCAACATAGCTGCTAGCAACAATGTTCCTTATACTTTGTTATTTTGTTCAACCATTTCAATTCTGCGAATAACATAAATTTTTTTGGGAATCTAGATTTAAAAATTAGTGAATATGTAAAGCTTTGGTTTCCTGCAGCCATATAGACCTTTGCGCTGCCATCGAGAATGCCGTGGAAGTGGCGAAAATATGGGCCAACAGTTTTGGGACACGACGTATAAGAATATAACGGCCGTCATAAAAAAAGTCAGTAACTTTCAAAATTATTTGACATTACATACATAAATAATCAGCCTTTTATGTTCCCACTGCTGGGACACAGGCCTCCTCTCTGTGAGAGGGAGTGTGCCGTAATCCACCACGTAGGCCTAGTACGGGTTGGTAGTTGTCACATATTATCGAATTTTTACTGTCGAAAAACGTTCTGTACTAAAACAGCCGTTATTGAGTGACCTTTAATCGCTTTCTGGGGAAACAAAACTTTAAGTGTCTATTACTGAGTTATGAATGTTAAAAATATTGTTTCTTTTGAAGTGTTAATAACTGTGATTATTAAGTTTACAATATGTCTTGTTTTCTACTTGATATCTATTAAGATCCGATGTTCCTGCATCTTACCAAATGTTAATTGTAACGTGTTTTGCTTCTCAATTTTTTTTTTGTAAAGATGTTATTGTGTATCTTGATCTAATTTTTTTTAAACAACATTGCTGAATATTTCAATACGTTCATATTTTTGGAAAAAAAAAATATTAATTGCTGCTTTCTTTAAAAACGTTATTATATTTAATTTATTCTGTTCATCCACGCAAATAACAAACCTATATTTGAGGCCTTGAAATCCAAAAACCGTTTTCTCAAACAGAAGACCTAAACTCCCCTCATCACCCATTTATTCAATCAGGCCAAATGTATTTACAGAAAGTCTTATTCACCATCTGATGAGGATCTAACACCTAATTAATGGTGTCTGTTCATTATCGGAATACCAATGAAAGGGGTTGACTTCACGCAAATTCAGTGAGTAATGAAATTAGAAGCCTTCTTTAAATAAGGTATTTTAATGCTTTAGGGAGTATTTATTTACTGGTAAAGAGATTCGTGAACAGTTTATTTATTACCTTAAAGTAGACAATTAAAATGAAATAGAGCTATGTTTTCACCGTAGAACTTATTGTTGCTACGTCGTAGCAATAGTGCTACGATTCTGCGTAGAGCTACGCCGCGTAGCATAGTGCTTGAATAAAAGACAGGCAGCATTGATACCGGCAAAAGTTGGACTGATCAATACTACACACTAACTTTGCAGTAGCTAAATGACAGTTTCTGCCAAAACAGACATTTTCTTGTTATTTCAGGATGTTCGCATTAAGAACGAGTCCTTTTGAGGTCGTTTTCAAAATTAATTTTAGTACTTTTCAATCAACATTAAGTTGGTTGTCCCAATATCCACAGGGCAATGTTCATCGTATTATAAGAAAATACAATAATTCGAAAGAATTGGGGCTTATGGTAAGCCATAAGCCCCAATTCTTTCGAATTATTGTCTTAGTTTCACTAAGGTGATAAGCCGATCAGGTTAGCCTAATTAAAAAAGCGCAGCCTAATTAAAAACCGCTCTTTTTTTAAACCTAAAATAAGATCTTAAATAGATATCTGTGGAGTTCAGTGCACTTAGGCAGACGTGTTTGCATCGCATACTATTTTCGTACGTCTCGCCGTTCAAAGGACTGGGACACACGGCCGGCAAGCTAATCTGATAAATGGGATAGCTTGATAGGGAGAATGACTATTATTTCTTTCTTTAACTCAAATAAATATTTGTTTCCCAATAGTGCAAACAATATTACAAAAAGCTTTAAAAATGGCCAAGTTATAAACGTTTTAGAACAAGTGTTCGGCAGGGACAACATTGTCGTAGAAGTGACGTCATGACTATGTTACTTCAAACTAGCGCCATACATTGTCCGTACCGCGCGACAAGGACGGGAATAATCCCCTCCAAAATCTTTTAATGCGTTTAGCTTGTTCATATTTACATCGTTTAAATAGGTTTTTTCAATTATCTCATTTTTATTATGCCTTCTTTCTTTGAAATTACATTATTTTTTCAGGTGTTGATCTAATTATCTAGAGAAGTAAGTTTTTCTCATTCTCTCATTCTGTTTTCTCTGGCTATATTGGAGAACTCAAATTAATGAAATATTAAATCTCACGTAGATAGGTGAAGTTTTATTTATTCGACATTTCGAAAGCTTTAAGCGCTGGCTACACTTGAACGCGCAACGAGACTGCATGCGTCGATTGTTTCTATTCACCATTTATAATCCAAACTGAAAAAAGAAGTGACTCGTGTGGCCAGGAGACCACTTTCTAAAGGCCAATTTCCGTAATTAAAAACGTTTCAAATCTAGTCGCAGTCTCACGCGACAATCAAATTATTTTTGACAGGTTGAGACTGAGATTAGAATGTAAAATATAAGAATTTCCTCACTGATTTCGAAAATGGACCAAAAATAAAGTGACCTTCAGACCATGTGATTTTGATATGATCGTGTGCGGCCTGACCCTTAATGATTTAAAAAGGCAAATCTGATGAAGAAATTGTGGACTTTCCCTTAATCTGACGACTTTGAAAACCCAAAGGGGCAATTCGGGCGATTCTGAAGTGAGATGAAATCAGAAAACAAATTTAAAAAAAATCGTTTAACAGTCAGAATAAGTATGCTATAGCCACGTTACAAGCACACGACGTACTTACAAACATAGTCGTAATTAAAATATCACCGAGCAACGTCCAAACATGACCAAAATCATCCAACTTTCTCCACCCTGTGTATCATAGGCATTCTTATTCAGCAGCCAGAGCAATGACCCCGGCAGGTGTATAAAATCCACAGCAGGGGTGCCCATTGTTTGTCCAACGTTACTTTGTACATCAGGGGTGCTCAACAGAACTGATTTTTAGTTACGTTCGTAGGAAGCTTGTTTTTCTATGTAACACTGGACTGGATCGTTTCGCATTGGTGAGTAGGAGGAAAAACAAAAGCATGTGAGGGTATTTATGTTTTGGCAAAGTAGTTTGTTGGCATTGGATCCGTTTCCTTGAGAACTATATGATTTATGCTTATCTGTTGCCTCCGAATTTCCGTATAACTTCAGCCCCAATTTGACACCATTACATAATGCATTTCTAAAAATGTTCACTAGAATCTTGGTTAAGGAATTACACCAACTTAAACTACATATTGAAACATTAAGCTACATATTAGTAAATGAGTTCTAACAGCAGAAATGGGTGACAAGAAGACGTGGTTTCTTATCTTGAAGTTCAGTTTCCGTGATTCTAAAGCATGACCTCTCCTTTGTTTCACTTGTCTTTGATCTTGCCCGGATTACGTAGAAATTTAATGTTTTTATTTTTCAACAGAAGAATGAAATTAAAATCGGATTTTAATGAAGAAATAACTATTAATGCAAAGTCGATGCAAAAATGGTTGTCGTTTAGAGCTCTTGCTAACTTCAAAGGTAAAGTTTTAAAGGACTTCAACAGTAGGTATTTAAATAATTGATGTGTTGATAAATTCCATTCCAGTGTAAAAAGATTTTAGTTAAGCGACAATTTTTAGTCGCTTAACTGAGATTTGAAAAATCTAGGAATTTCAGGCTAAAAGAATAGGAAAGTGAAAGAGAAATTCCCGGAAAACAGATTGGAAAAATCTGTCGCCGTTATAAATACGCCACGAATGCGTCTAAGAGGAAATGCTACTGCAAAACGAATCGCTTGGAATTTAATAGGAATTTATTATTTTCCGACACAGTATTTTGGAACTCGGAAATACGGCAAATAATTAAGGTGGATTTTAAGGTATTACAGTTTTTATAAGCAGCACTTTAGCAGCACTTCTTCGTATTATATTTTAAGTATGAAATTTCTTGCCCAATAAAAATCAGACTCAATACATATATATTACATATATGCAGGTGTATTCCATTCCTTCGTATATCCCGTTCGACATGCATTAGAAAAGAATACTCAATTCCCCATCGGAAAACACACACATTACGCTCTCCAAAGTTCAAACACCCTAAAAACACCTACAAAACTACAATCTCCAGCATGCAACAAACATGGAAACGGAGAAAGAAAGAAAAAAAATAGAGGGCGTACAAAACACATTTACAAACCCAAATAGATTTGGATTGACGTCAAAGAGGACATTTTCACACAAATGTACGACAAACTATAAGTCTTGGTGGATCGTCACTACTATCCTATACATCTCAATAAATTGCTTTGACAGACCGGAGTAAGAAAATAAAAATGGCGAAGGAAGAAAAATGGTGGATGGATCGTTTGTGTTCTGACATTTGGAACTAATTACCAGGCCACTCAGAAAGTATTGCGGAAAAAAGTTTTTATGTGTGATAGACTGGCCAGTTGTAATCTTGTTTGAAAATATGATAATTTGTAGGTAAAAATAGGTACGTTCCAATTTCAAAATTTCCGTCCACATTGCGAGCTTTAAATTTACATTATCGTGTCTTATAAAAAATGGATCTGCGCCGGAAACATTTTCGAGCTATAATTTTTTACGATTTCAAGATAGACTTCAAATGACATTCAATGGATGAAGGCCCATCGAAGGCAAGCGTGTATCGTACGTCTTACAGCCCTGACCTAGCACCGTGTGACTTATTTAATTAACGAAAATAAAAAATCAGCTCAAAGGGATACAATTTTCGTCGCCGGAAGATGCGCTGTCAGCGTTCGAGCACGCTGTAAATGAGGTGTCTACGGCGGACTGGAAAAAAGTGTTTCGAAAACTAGTTTAGTCGTATGAAACTTTTTATAGAGGCTAGTGGAGAGTATTTTGAAAAAAAAAAAAAAAGTTTTTTTTTTTTTGCAAAAGTTTCTGAGTGGAAAAGATTTCATGGTGAGAAGTAAAAATATTGTTATCTAAGGCCTTGCATGTTAAAAGAGTAAGTAATGTTTGTTTAAAAAAAAAACAAGCATCATGTATGGATCATGGTACTTTAGTTATATAAAGATTACATAAAACTATTACAAAAACGAAGCAGTTGTGGCCCAGAGGTAACAGCCCCGACTAACGAGATTTAGGTCTTGGATTCGAACACAGGCGGGTGCTTTATTTTGTGTTATTAATTCCATCACCACTACTCTCAAAACTGTTTAGGAAAATATCGTGAGGAAACCAGCATGTCACTTCGAATTTTTGAGGAGAACTAAAAATTCAAAGACATGTGACATCTACCAACCCGCACTGAGCCCGCGTGGTTAATTAGTTCGTTTTCAAGGCGTATAGCGTTATCTTTTCGTTTGCCATGTAGAAACAATAACAAAGAACATGATTAAATTTTTATTATTAATTTATATTTCATTATATTTTTCTATAATCATCGATCAAAATAAAACACATGTCGCAAAGCCTCCATTGCCCACCCCGAGTTATGACTCCTAAAACACCTCGCGTATCAAAAAGCGAAGTGCCGTCTCACGTCAGAGAACAATAACCTTTTTCAATAAGAATCCTTAATATTATCTGACGTGGCCTGAGACAAAAAGAAGGAAGAAAAACATTCTTAACACGTAGCCGGAATATAATCCGGCATTCGTCCGTCCGATGGATACAATTGCTGTCCAATGGTGTTCACGCATCGCTGGGTTTCGGCGATGGCGACCCAATGACGTAATCAGGTACCTACCCATATTCGGACCCAGCTTTTCACTAATGCTGTTTTATTTTCCGGAAATCTGCAGGAATAACTTTTGCTACGTTTGTGCTAGAGATGAGCTGAGATTAGCAACGTTTGACCTTCTCAAATTTTAGGGCGTATTACGTAGGCAGTTTCCACGACGCTTTTAACGACGCCTGATTTTTTTTTTTGTACTTATGAACACAAATCCAATTAGTAGGTACATCTTCTTAAAAAAACAGAAATGTCTTTGATAACAACCTGCAAAAAGGAAAAAAAAGCCTTCTAAACTTTGATTTATATTTTATAGAAAGATACAGAGAAATATAATGTTCCTTTTAAAACGCTTTGCTCGGCATCAATTTACAAACATAAATAATATATACAGAATACATGTTCTATTCAACAAAGACATGAGTCGATGAAATTGTGACGGCCTTTTTATAAATTTACGGAATTTTCCTCATCTTTCAAGTGTATTAAAAACACCTTTTAAAATGTATGTGACTGACGCCTTATACATTTTTCAGGCTTTCGTGTCATATAGATGATACATATAGATCTATACTTATAATAAATTGCGGTTGTTTTGTGTATCTGCGTGTGTGACTGTGGATTTTCATTCGGTTGCCACCATCAATTGGAAAAGGTTTGTTTGTTTAATACATTCATTAAACTTACATTAAATAAACTAAAAACGATGTTTTCTTAAGTCGTAAAATTTTAAGTGCTCTGTAGGGTTCCGTACGTCCGAATGAGAAAACGGAATACTTATAGGATCACTCGTGTGTCTGTCAGTGTCTGTCCATCTGGTACAGTCAATTTTCTCCGAATCTAACGGACCGATTAGGTTGAAATTTGGTTCATATATGAATTTCTATGACCCAAACATGGACGTGTATTCATGAATTTTGAATATATAACTTTTTGGAGGCCAGTAAGAAAATTAAAAACAAAATGCTGACTGTACCGTGTGACACATACACAACAATACATACAATTTTTAATATATAACTTATAAGTTATATAAGAAAAAATATGAAAATTAACCATTTGCTATTTGTAAAATACACAATTTAGTTCTATACTTATACTAGACCAAAAAACCAAAAAGAAGTCTTAAAATAAAATCTCTCAATATTGTGCGTACTAACTTATATTTGTAACTGTAATGTATGAGAGAAAACGGTTTTTATTAACAATGTTAAGTTTGTTCTTAAGGCAAATTCAGCCCAACTACGGAACCCTTCATTGTGCGCGTTCCCATACGTACTTGGCAGGTTTGGAAGGCCTATCTATCACACACATTTCTCCTAAGTTGTCAAAATATTCGCTCCCACACTTCGTGCATCGATTTTGCTTATTGCATGCGGAAATCCGATTCTCTTTCCAGATATTTTTGGTGTTATTCATGGTTCAAAAGCAAAACATAACAGAGAGTTTACTTTACAAAAGGTTTCGGGCCAAATGACCGACCAGCCACATAATCCCAACCTAAATAAAACATCCAAGACCAAAACTCTTTTGTCTAAACTCAGCATAATCTCCAAGAAGGCCAATTGATGAAATCTTATCTATGTTGTGACAGTCTTGATCCCGTTCGCTCCCGCCTAATCATGAAGTACGGCCCCAATAACAAAGTTGTATCCGAGTTCTCTGGAGTTTCATTAGCCCTCTTTAGGCCGTGCTCATATAAAACCATCAATGTAAACTTAAGTTGGATTTATCGAGTTTTCTTAGACACTTTTAGGTGGTTTACTTTCTTATTAGATGTTACTTGAAATAAACATGTTGGTGTGTGTGAAGTTAGGTTAGGTTAAGTGAAATAGAGGTAGTGTCACCCTAAAGGATGGTTAATGGTCATTTGTATTGCTTGTGGTTAGAAATGGTCACGCATGCGCGTTACTTAGTACGGCAAACAATTACAACACAACCGGTACAGAACATCAAACTGAACCTCTTTCTACACGGGAACAACATCGTAATCGCGAAAAAGTAATCGGGTCCAGTTATTTCAGTGCCTACTTGACTCAAATGTTTAGGAAGGCAGTTTTTTTTTTGATGATCAACATTTCTGATAAACGCCAAATAGGTAGCAGCGCCTGTTTCGAGTTATTTCCGGGCTGTCCGTACAAAATTTAGCTCTACCGTTATTAAGAACAGCACACCGGACTTTTATTTGTTTAGATCTTTAAGGTAGGTATAACGGAGATGAATCCACAGAATCTTGTGGTTTTAGAAAATTCAAGTCGTACCTATACTCGATGGTATTTCTTATTGTTGCTGCCCAGCGGTTCAGACTGAGCGCAAAAATTAAGGACTATTGGAACTGGCCTGTCCCTCGACTCAGAAACCTAATTAATAAAGAATTAATGTCGGAATAAAATATTAACTATTTATTTGCATCAATTTCAACACCGACACAATTGACACTTCATTAGTGAATCTCTAAACAAAAAAATACTTATATAACACTGCATGACCCCTTGACCTACTTATCGCTACTCTCGCCAACTGCGGCTTATATAACATAACCCTTCTTGAAAGTCGGGTAAAAACGACTTGAAGTCTGAAAGCAAGTTATCTGAATGTTCTTTTGTAAGAGAAGATAACTATAAAGGTCGAAAATATAGGAACGGGAATAACAGAAACAAGTGAATACAATATTCCTATAGTTGATCGCGATAGCCAAATGCCACTTGAAATGTATTTTCCATTATTTCCTAAATACTATAAATTCGAACAATAAATTCAAAATATTGCCAAAAATAACAACCAAAAATTAATTTGAAACGACTCCAAAAGTTAAATAAACCTTTTTTATAGTTTTTATATCCACAAAGTTTTGCATTGTTACATTGGATTGGTCTAGTTATATCCGAATTTAACCGGTCCGAACCGGTTTCCGAAGTTGGCACACTGTCAAAAGTGGTGCATGGCTTACGCTTGCACCAAATTTGTTAGTTCGTTGCAGAGTTATCGTAGCGAATAAATTATAGAAAGAATGTTTTTGCTGAATGGCCCATGGAATAATTAAATTTTCTGTTACGTTAAATTTTCTAGTTTAATCTGGAACTTTCTCTGTGGCTTCGTTTAAAAGTTTAAGTTATTGGACCTTTGGATTTTCATCTTCTATTATATTTTATCTCGATGTTTAGGTGACTGGTAGGTTCAAAAACAGTGCTCAGGACACTATTAAAACGACTTATTAGTCGATTCGCACGAATTTATTCACCCGTAACTAAGGAATTGACACATTTAAATAACATAATTTTTTCTGTAGGCGGCTCGCACGAAGTAAATTTATTTGTGAATCGACAACTCCAGAAATATGTATAAAGAAATTGGCCAGGTCAGGACCCAGGCGTAAATGGTGGGATAAACTTGACTCGATGGACTGGTCCATATTGCCGCATGATCGAGTTGGGTGGAAAAAGAAAAGGGGGTAAAGTGATAAATTAATTTGAATGTGAGGCCTTTGCTGGTTTTTTTTTAAAGGGGCCTTTGCCCTGCAGTAGGTCAACACACGCTGGTAATTGTTATTATTAATTGGCACATTTTTATTTTATGCCAGACTTCAAGCCTGATATTTACTTACTTTGTATACTACATAATAAACTTTTCGTGATCCTTATGACAAGTCTCGAGCCCTTTATCATTAGTTGCCGATGATAAAATTCCAAACGATATCAAATCCACAGAAAAACGTTTCATTTTATTTTGTTTTTACCAAACAATGTAAAAATCACATCAACACAAAATATAATGCCGAACCACGTCCAAGACTATAAAATAAACGAATAAACCATTATTGACTTTGCACTCCGTGTCGTCTACAATAAAACTGCTTTTATACACTCTAAACACTTTAAAAGTAAGTAACACCTCTAGTTGGAAACTCTTAGATAGGAATCGAGGCTCGATTTAAGTATGCTCTAGTCAGAACGTACAAAGAGAAGATACCGGTGTGAAGGAATAATTGTTATTGATTGCCATTTCATTGGTCTGATAGGTAGTAATGTTTGGAGTTCGAGAGGACGTTGAAGTGATTTAAATTCCAACATAAAGCAAAGTTATGTTTATGTGATGAGAAATGGAATGTGATGAAGACAGTACAAGTTCGTTTGCCACATTTGTAGCAGTAGTTACATGCTCTGTAATGTATCTCCCAACAATGTTGTTCAAGTCCTTCGTTTACGCATTTGATTTATATACGAGGGCTGCACTAAAAGTATCGGGAATGGAATATTTCCACTGTTCCTGTCATATTAAAATCTTTTTAATTGAAAAAAAGATTCTCGGTCTTGTCACAAGGTTTTGTCAAACTTGTTTAGTCGTTGAGAAAATGGAATTGACTCGAGAAAATTCAAGAGCGATGATTTATTATGACTTTCGAAGTGGTTTAACACAAAAGCAGTGTGTTGACCGGATGATTTCTGCATTTGGTGATGAAGCCCCATCCAAAACCACAATTTATCGCTGGTTTGCTGAATTTCAACGTGGACGTGTCAATCTCAGTGATGATCCCCGTCAAGGTCGTCCAAAAACTGCAGTCACCCAAGAAAACGTTGATGCTGTGCGTAAGCTGATTGAGGAAGATCGACATATGACATACCGCGAAATTCAGGAAACTGTAGACATTGGCATGAGTCAAATACAAATAATCTTGCGTGAACAATTAGGTGTAAAAAAGTTGTTTTCCCGATGGATACCGCATTCGCTCTGTGAAGAGCAAAAAGCGGCTCGCGTTACTTGGTGCATCAGAACTCTCGAAAGATTCCACGCAGGATCCTCAAATGCTGTATACAACATCGTATCAGGTGACGAATCCTGGATATACGCGTACGAACCCGAAACAAAAAACCAGTCACGAGTTTGGGTGTTCGAAAATGAGTTAAAGCCAACAAAAATTGTTCGTTCACGGAGTGTTGCAAAAAAATGGTGGCCACGTTTGTCTCCAAAACCGGCCATGTTACGACTATTCCTCTTGAGGGACAAAGAACGGTTAATGCAGAATGGTATGCTAGCATTTGTTTGCACAGGTCGCTTCTGAACTCCGTAAAGAGAACTGCAACCGCCGCATCATCCTCCATCACGACAATGCGAGTTCTCACACCGCACACAGAACAAAAGAGTTTTTAGAGCAAGAAAACATAGAATCATTAGACCATCCGCCGTACAGCCCCGACCTAAGCCCTAATGATTTCTATACTTTCTCTAAAATAAAGAATAAATTGCGTGGACAGAGATTTTCATCACCTGAAGAAGCTGTGGACGCCAACAAAACGGCCATTTTGGAGACCCCAACTTCCGAATGGAATGGTTGCTTCAATGATTGGTTCCATCGTATGGAAAAATGTGTCAAATTTCGCGGAGAATACTTCGAAAAGCAAAAAATACATTTTTAAATAATAATGTTGTGTCACTTCCTTGATTCCCGAAATTTTCAGTGCCTCCCTCGTACCATCAGGGTGATGTGAGAGCTATCAGAGCCATTTACAATCTACGTCGCCGCGAATCTCTTAGGGAACTATTTAGGAAGATTAATATAATGACTGTACCTTGCCAGTTCATTTATGAAAATATTATGTATGTTAGAAAAAATCTGCATCTATTTAATAAAATAAGTGATTAACATAATATTAACACTAGAAATAAAAATAAAAAAGATCAACCATTTTTCAGACTATCTAAAGTACATAGATCTTTTATGGGGTACTGTGTTAAATGTTACAACAAAATACCTGGTGAAATATTGCAATTAAATGAAAGAAAGTTTAAAACTCATGTTAAAAAAACACTTTGTAATCAAGCATATTACAAATTAGAAGATTATATCCTTGATAAGAATGCTTGGAAACATGCTGGTCCTGCTCCATAGGACAATCTAGAGGCTAGACAAAATCATACTATTTGCTTATTGTATTGTATATTTGGTTATTTTTACTTTACTCACACACTTATTCCAAGTTAATATTTTAGGAAAATCATATATTTTTACAATTGTTTGTAAATATGTGAGCACAATGTACCTATCACGTGATTAATTTATATACCTTTGCTTTATTTTTATTTTTTTGTACCAATAGTGGTATAGTATTTTTATTCTTGGTGCATCGTCTTCACATATAGAAATATAACTAATGTATACAAAATATTGTAAAACATTTTAAAAGAGTAACGGTGGAGTTTCTTGCCACTTCTTCTCCATACGAAACTACTTTTTGGAAGTGGCGCCTAGAATCAGTTCTATTTTTAATGTAAATTTTGACGTTCAAAAGTGCCTTTTTATGGGCCTATTTGAAATAAATGCTTTGACTTTGACTTTTGACTTTGATGACTGGTATATCTATACTAATATTTCCTCTTTATAATAATAATTTGTATTGAATAGGCCCCGAAACTACTGGACCGATTTGAAAAATTGTTTTACCATTAGAAGCCGAAATTATGTCTGATGAACATAGGTTACTTTATTTTTTTTTGGAAATCCACGCGGATGAAGTTGCGGATGAAGTGCTAGTGTAGTATAAAGGCGCAGTATAATTCCGAATATTATGACAACCGTTTAAGAAAAACCTAACTTACTGTGCTAGGCTACTCACATTGGTTTAACATTAAAAAAAAATCCGTAGTCATTTATGAAAAAATACGTTTATCTTTAGTCAATAGACTTAAATCCTGCACAAACGTCCTAGTACACGAGGTGTCTCTCACAAACTATCCTTAAAAGTCCCCCCTTCAAGAAATGTGCTACTAATGTCTAAGTATTTTTGCTTCGTGTGTGTTTCTGAAGAATAATATTATAAGTTTTATGTATGTTTGTTGATTTATTTATATGTCTACATTGGTCTAGTAAGCCCAAAAAGAATAAATTTTAGATGATGTTTCGTATGTAATGATAATAATATTTTTGGATAGGTCGATTGTTTCGCGCAGTCTACTAATTAGTTTAAAGATTAGTGAAGATGGACCTTTATTATTTTCCTTTGTTTTCGATCTAATTGTCAGATAAAACTTTGCTTTGTTGCTGTAGGTAATTTGTTTGACTTGGCTTATTCGTTCATACTTAAAATTTTCTATTAAAAGAATTCCCTTTCTCAAATAAAATAGCTCTTGCCGTTAAACAGTTGCATGTCATGAAGGTTTGTAACGAACAATAATATGTAGGCAAGAGTCGGCTGTAGGTAAGTACTTAGGGACCATTATTTGTGTCCTTTGGCGTACTGGAGATAGAAAAACTCTACAACTCTAAACTCTGTTTTTAACGTCCCAATAAAGCCAAAATATGCGGCCCTATAACTTGTTGACAGCTATTTGTTTGACACGGACAGATATAGTTGCACTTTCTATCATCAGTAATGCACCATTTTCTTTATATTCATGTACCTAATTTGTTCTCATTAAATTACCCCAGGTAGATACAAAGCTGGCAGTGTCAACACATAACATGTTCACTATACTCTTTCACATAAACGAGTGTCACTCATTCAATAAAGTATCCAGAATTTTATTAGCTCATCTAGTATTTTTTCTCAGAAAAAACTCTGTTATTATTTTGATCCAGTGATTGTTTCTTGCGTCTAACTAATTCGATTCCGTTGTCAGTGCTGCATCAAGTAAATTCGATCAGTATTTCGCTTCGGGAAACACGACATATTTCGTTATATCGTGAAAATGTACGAGATGAATTTATTTTGTGTCGTTCTTGGGAATTATTTCGAAGGCTGTAAGATCAATAGCATTAGCTTTAAGTCTGTAATCGGGTATCTATTGTTACCGATGTCGTTATGATCTCCTTTTTGTTTACTTGGACTTCTAATCTCAAAAGGTGAACAGGTATCCCGATTGGGGATATTGAAAAACTACGTCAGAAAATGAATTCAAAAACCGTCCAGCTGAAAATTCGATTAAATAACAAAAAAAAAACAACTTTGCATTTAAACTAATAATGTCTCGAAAACAAAACTGAACGGGAGAGAAACGATTCGTTAAATAAAAAAAGAGAATATTTTCGTACTTTGTATAAATTTAATATGAAGCTTATACCTGGGTGAAGGTTGTGGATGATGTCAGAGGGCCTGCCCTCCCACTCCCACGCAACGAACATTACTAAGTAGGGATGGCCCAATTAGCGTTTGAAGTTCATTGCCGACTATCGAGTACGGTCTTGTAATCCGAGTAATCGATGAAGCCAATTACTATTACAAATGTTGAACTTATAATTGATTTGAGCCTAATTTTATTGAGACGTTTCGTGTACTGGTATTTGAATTTGGAATGATATTGGTTGAATTAAATTGAATTTTGTAATTTTATTGATACGTTGGTCTTGTTGGTCCCAGCCCGATCACTATGTACGGTAAGCCGATCACCTGGGAGAAGCAAGCCAAATACCTTGGCGTGATCCTCGATGAAAACCTTACCTTTAAGGCTCATATTAAGGCGGTTCGCGCGCGCGCCTCCTTCGCTCTTAGCAGGCTCCACTTTGTACTGACAGCCCGTAGTAAACTGTCACTTAAATGCAAGCTGCGCATCTACACCGCAGTCATCCGTCCCATCATGACCTATACATAAGCATAATCAGCCTATAACGTTCCCACTGCTGGGACACAGGCCTCCTCTCTATGAGAGGTACTGAGCCGTAATCCACAACGCGGGCTCAGTGCGGGTTGGTAGATGTCACATGTCTTCGAATTTTTGGTTCTAGGACATGCCGGTTTCCTCACGATGTTTTCCTTCACCGTTTTGAGAGCAGTGGTGATTAAATTATTTACACAAAGTAAAGCGCCTGCTTGGGTTCGAACTCACGACCTACATCGACCTACTCGTAAGTCGGGACCGTTACCACTGGGCCACCACTGCTCAACTGCTCATGACCTATGCCTGCGTTGTATTTGCGCACGCTCACCCACGTCATCTCCACAAGATGCCGACCCTCCAGAACCGTTTCCTCAGAAAGGTCACGGGTGCCCCCTTCTATGTCCGTAATATAAATCTCCCCATCGACCTTAAAATGCCTACCATAAACCAGTTCATGAAGCGCTTATCGAAGCGTTTCTTTGACTGTGGCATCAAACACTCCAACCCCTTGATCTCAGCGGCCGCCCGCTACACTCCCTCCCGCATTAGCAGTATTCGCCGACCAAGGCAGACTTTAATCGCCCCCGACGACGCCACTACCCTCCTCCAGGAGAGTAGTAAGGCCACCAGCACACTACATAAGCCCAAAACCCGATCGCCGTCCTACCGTCCTCGCCACCGAGGCCCGCCGCGACGCCCAAATACACGCCCCTCCCGACCCTTGCACGAGCCAGTCCGCGCCGCTGAGCCTGTAGCTTTAAATTCGTCCCTAAATCAAAGAAATCCTGATCCAGCTAGTCCCTTGCTGCCCTCTTCCAGCGACGCCCTAAGCCGAGGTCCGTACCCCACAGGGGGTGCCCTTAGCGTTGTCGCTTAGTTTTAGTTAGTATTTAAGTTTAAATCCTGGCTGGCGGCCTTAATCTATTAGGGCAACCACAGGCAAGTCCGTTTAAGCAGACGACAACCTCATGGGTTGACCTGCGAGATGCCATACACAAAAAAAAAATGGTCTTGTTGGTGTTGAAAAGTTAATTTGGAGTACTGTAAAGAAAATGTTTGATTAGTGATTAAATACTTTCTGCTTCAATTTAAACTAATTTGAATGATGTTTTTAGTTATTGATATATACTGACGATTAAACGTACTTTTATTGGCCTTATTGTTGGTATACAGATACCTAACTTAACGCCTTAGCCTTAAAAGAAGCCTTCGTTAACGGCAGCAGCAGCTTATAAAGTTATTGAGAAAACATGAACATTCTGGCTAAATTGCCACAACAAAAATTAAAACCACTTGCTGGTTTAAAAATCGACTTATCGAACTTGTACATCACTACTCAGAGGTCTATACAACAAATGCAAGTAAAATGAAATGATGGATGTGGTAATAGTCGAGTTCAGAGCGTACACAGAGTTTCTTTGACAGAGGTTAAACTTAACGCGCTGTTTAAGATTTTGTTTGCCTACACAACGTAAGGATCGGTTCATAAATTCTATTCAAATTTCTCTGAATTGCGTTTTCAGAAAATTTGTGTTTTTTTAAGATGTTGTGTGGAATACTAGACACTGTGTCTATTATTTCATACAACATCTTTTAAAAATACGTAATTTGTTGTGTAGAAACAGTGTATCGACAGAATAGGTGTTTAATAAAACATTGAGAATTCAAAATTGAATGAGATTTGTCTCAACTATGCATCTGTAGGTATGAGATCTATTCGAAGCAAATAGCTTGATGTAGGTATACAGATTGGCAGTATTCTCAGGCATATTTTTACAGAAATGAAAGACTTTACGAAAGCAAACTTCGCCTAAAATCATAAGTTACCCTGCACGGAATAGAAAAAACAAGTGGAAGTGCCCGTATGTTAACCCGCGTGTATTATAATTATGCGGAAAAATATGTATATTATTATTAACCTTCGTCAGTTGTAATAATTCTTAATTTTTATGAACAACAAATAAGCTTTTCGTCAAAGTTGAATTTGTTGTTCATACAAAATTAAGTCTGAAGGGATATAAGGAACAGGGTGTAAAGTTCACTCATACTCCTTAGAAAAGGGAGGATCCTCCGACCAGATGGATGTCGTATCTGGTGGGCAACTGCCCGATGATTGTTGTTTTTTTTTTTTTTTGGGAATGGCATCTCATAGGTCAACCTATGAGGTTGTCGTCTGCTCAGACGGACTTGCCTGTAGTTGCCCTAGTAAATTAAGGCCTCCAGCCAGGACTTAAACTTAAATACTAACTAAAAACTAAGCGACTACACGCTAAGGGCACCCCCTGTGGGGAACGAACCTCGGCTTAGGGCGTCACTGGAAGAGGGCAGCAAATGACTAGCTGGATCAGGAATGATATTATTTAGGGACGAATTTAAAGCTACAGGCTCAGCGGCGCGGGCTGGCTCGAGCAAGGGTCGGGAGGGGCGTAGATTTGGGCGTCGCGGCGGGCCTCGGCGGCGAGGACGGTAGGACGGCGATCGGGTTTTGGGCTTATGAAGCGTGCTGGTGGCCTTACTACTCTCCTGGAGGAGGGTAGTGGCGTCGTCGGGGGCGATTAAGGTATGCCTTGGTCGGCGAATACTACTAATACGGGAGGGAGTGTTGCGGGCGGCCGCTGAGATCAAGGGGTTGGGGTGTTTTATGCCACAGTCAAAGAAACGCTTCGATAAGCGTTTCATGAACTGGTTTATGGTAGGCATTTTTAGGTCTACGTGGAGATCTATATTTCGGACATAGTAGGGGGCACCCGTGACCTTTCTAAGGAGACGGTTTTGGAGGGTCTGCATCTTATGGAGATGACGTAGGTGAGCGTGCCCGAATACAACGCAGGCATAGGTCATGATGGGACGGATGACTGCGGTGTAGATGCGCAGCTTGCATTTAAGTGACAGTTTGCAACGGGCTGTCAGAATAACGTGGAGTCTACCAAGAGCGAAAGCGGCGCGCGCGCGAACAGCCTTAATGTGCTGTTAAAACGTTAAGTTTTGATCAAGGATCACGCCTAGGTATTTGGCTTGCTTCTCTCAAGGGATTGGCTTGCCGTACATAGTGATCGGGCTGGGAAGGGGGGGTGGGACTAGACGACGTCTCGAGAAGAGAACCGCCTGACTCTTATCGGGGTTGACCTCGATTCTCCATTTCCGGAACCAAGCGCCTAAGACGTTTGCGGAGGTTTGGAGAGACGAGCTATAGCGTTGGGACAATGAACGGTATAGTAAACGGCAGTGTCGTCGGCGAAGAGAGCCAACTGAGCCTTTTTACTCTGTGGGATATCGCTAGTAAACAGCGTGAAGACTAGAGGAGAAATAACGGAACCCTGAGGGACACCGGCGCGAACAGTGTGAGGGGACGAGAGTGCACCCTCGATGCGATAGCGGAAGGTGCGATTCGACAAAAAGTCTCGTAAGATGAGCACGAGACGATCTGGCACTCCTAGTTGGTACAGCTTGTATATCAAGCCGTTGTGCCAGACTTTGTCGAAGGCTTTCGCTATGTCGAAGAATAGCACGCCCGTCGTCGCGTTATGCTGCAGACCAGCGCATAAGTGCTCCACTATACGGTGGTCCTGGTGGATACTCGAGTGTTGGGGACGGAAACCGAACTGCTCGTTGGGAATGAGGCTCTTTGCTTCGGCGTAGTCTTTGAGACGCTTATAAATAAGTCTCTCGTAGATTTTGCCGAGAACATTGAGTAAGCTAATAGGGCGGTAGCTGGAGGTCTCAGACTTTGTCTTGCCTGGCTTTGGGATACCGATGACGGTGGCTTCTTTCAATGCTTGTGGGAAGATGTTGTTGCTCAATGCGCCATTGAATATGGCGGTCATAAGCATTATGAGCGGGGCAGGAAGGAGTTTGTATACCTTATTGGTAATACCATCCGAACCGGGGGAGGGAGGGAGGCTCTCCGTTCGACTTCAGCGTCGACCTTGTTCAGGTGAGCTTGGTCTACTGGTTGTGAGCTGGGAGAACATTGGGACTCTAGGCTGTCAGCAAGACATTCAGCCTTGTCGGGACTGTCGAAAGCGACACTATTGTCGGGGCGGATGAGAGGAGGCATAGAGACCTCTTCTGAGGAACGCAATTTCCTCTGTAATTGCCAGAAGGCTTGATGAGTGGGCTCGAGTTCACTGAGCATCTTGTTCCAGCCCTCAGAGCGAACCTCCCCTATGCGTTTCTTTACAGCAAGCTGTAAATGGCGCATGTGGGCTTTGTTCGCGTCATAAGGGAAGGAGTCGTAGGCACGAATGGCCGCGTTCTTCTCGGTTATCAGGTCACGTACGTCAGTAGGTAGTTTCCAGCGATGGTCTTCCATCACCGGAACTTCCCGTGAACAATCCGTCAATACGGATTGTACGTGCTCTGTAAACGAGTCGATTGCGGCCGTCGTGTCGGCGACTGACACTAAGTGATCGGGGATGGTGTCCAAGTGAGGCGACGTGGTGGATTTCAGTCTTTCGCTTACTTTCCTCCAGTCGGTTATCATCTGGGTCTTAGGGGGGCGGTTGGGGTCGATAGGGCCCGAGTAGGGTGCAAGATGCATGACTACTGGGCGGTGGTCAGAGTTAAGCTCGTGGAACGTCTGCTATCGAATGCAAACGAAGGTTCACATTCTTGAGCAGCGCTACATCGAGAACATCGGGAAGGTGATTGGAGCGACGACGTCAAAGTTAAGGGATTCGCCTAACTTGAAAACTATCCTACCTCTGGTTGAAGTTGTGCTACTATTCCACGCCGGGTGCTTGGCATTAAGATCCCCCGCCAAGATGACGGAGTCACTCATACCGAAGAGGGCAGTGAAGTCCTTTTGGAGCGAGATGGGATCCTCCGGACCATTGTCTGGTGGAATATAAGCAGAGATGATGGTGATCGGTTGATGACCAGTGATGCCAAGCCGACAGATAGAGGTCTCCAGATGGGAGAAGAGAGAAGGTGGGTCGATATGGATGCAATACAAAGATTTCCTAAGGTATATTAATGTGCCATCCTTGTGGCATCGAGACCTATCATTGCGAACTAGTTTATAGTTGGCAATATTGGGGTTTCGGTGATGCGGTTTTAAAAAGGTTTCCTGTATGAGGAGGATGTCAAGCTGATGGTCGCGGAGGAAAGCGGCGATCTCATCGCGTTGACCTGAAACGCCATTTGCGTTGAAGAAGCCTAATTTAAGGGATCGGGGTTTGTTACTGTTTACTCTCGTATTATCCGTTGAGAATTAATATTTGAGTGAGTGTAGAACTTGCGTGATCTCGGGATACGCGCTGAGGATTTCCATAAGGCGAAGTGCGTTGCCGTTTGCAGCAACGATTTCTTCCGCCATTTTGTCCGCGGCGGTGGTGAAGAGAGCCGCGTATGTACTTAGAATAATTTGTGCGCTGTTTCGGCCCTGGGTTCCCTGAGGTTTCGCTGGAGAGGCCGTATGGGCCGCGGGGGCTACCAAAGGCGCTGGGATGGCGGAAGCCATCAGCGCTGGAATTTGAGCGGGTTGCGCTGGTTGCGCGGCAATAGAGGGCACCGAAGCTGCGGGAGCCTTCAGGTGATTGAGGTTAGCCCAGGGAGACGGCCTCTGCGGACTGAGCCGCTCCGGCATCAGCGCGGAAGGAGGCTTTCCCTGTGCTGGCGGTCGCTCGCGCGTTTCGCGAGTTTGGGAGAGGAGGACTTCGGGGCCTTAGGACAGCCCCGGTAATTTGCCGGGTGTCCCGCTTGGCCGCAGAGTACACAGCTGGGAGGCTCTAAACATTGTTCCCTATCTTTAGGGCGGGTACAGTCGGCAGTGCCATGCTCTCCTAGACACTTGACGCATCTAGGGGTGGCATAGCAGTTGGACTGCGAGTGACCATATAATTGGCAGCGATGACACTGTCCAATTAATTGAGCTCTGTAAGGCTTCTCTATTGAGATGCCTGAGAGCGAACACACCGACTTCACCTTGAAGATCGGGTGGTGACCTTCCGTGGGGTCACAGATTACAAGGACCATGTCGTATACAAGGCCCTGTCTCGCTTTATGCAAGCGATGGACGGCGGATACTGGGACACCTTGTGCAATAAGGTCGTCCTTAATCTCCTCAGTGGGGATTTCTTGGGGAACGCGCCTAATAACGACGCGAGTGGGGGTTTCCTCCGGAAGGGAGTACGTGTGAAAGGAATAATTCCTTTCACGCAGGGCGCGGGAGAGATCCCTAAAGTCCGTAGACGTGGGGACGGTAACTTTGATCCCCTGGAGGGTGGATCGGGCGTTGGTATAGTTGATCTTGCGATCAACACACATCCTAGAAATTTCAGTCCATTTGGACTTGTCTTGGACGTAAATGGGGGGAGGAGGCTTTTGCTTCCTCGCGGTAGGAGCGGGTGGGCAAGCCATAGGGCTGGCGGGGCGACTGGCCCCCGGACTAGGGGCGGAAGTAGAGCTGGACGATAAGTTGTCTTGTTTTTTCTGGGCTTTGGTGACCGGGCCAGCGGGGGCGGAGGATTTAGCCTTCCTCTTGCCTCCTTTAACGACTACTTGGAAGTCGTCGTCGCTGGAGGAGGAGGTGCGGGCTTCATCCTCGGAGAGTGGGACTGACGTGTCCTTGCTCTCCGGGCGAGTCGTGTCTATTACTACGTTGTCTCTGAGACAATGGCGGCCGGAACAATGGCGGCCGTGACAATGGCGGCCGGGACAAATGCGGGCGAGACAATAGGGGCCGGATTAGCGGCCGGAGTATTATCTGCCTGTACAAAAGCGGGTGAAACAATGGGGGCCGAGATATTAGCCGGAACATTGGAATGCGGAACAAAAGACGGAATGCCTTGTTCGGCAACAGGTGGAGAAAGCGGGCTCTCTAAACTCACCGAGTGCGCCCTGGGACGGAGTGGGGGTGGAGCGTTGGCGGAGTTTTGAGCCATATCGCTCAAGAAAATCGGGGTCCTTAAGTAGGACCTCTTTGAGGAACGCCAAGAGGACGGCGTCCTCCATGATCGGAGCGGGAACTATCTTTGGGAAGGAATGGTGGAAAGAAAAATTTCCACGTTACCTAAACGCTATACCTAACCGATGATTGTTGTCGGGAAGTTGTATATATGCTAGCTGCGCGGTAAACTCTGATTGCGCGATGCAGGATTTGTGTGACGTCAGTTTGATGCGTTGTTCGCATGTGGCGGTGTAGATGCCGCCACAATCTTTCTAAAACGGACGAAGGTTGTTATTATGTTAAATGTTTACCGCATAATTGCGACACGCGCGTGATAGCTGCGGGGGCACTTCCACTTGTTTTTTTCTATTCCGTGGTTACCTGCGCATATTTTAGCAATTACTGCTACAACAATATTCGTGTCAATCTGCCTAGTCTTTTCTCAACTAAATTTATGTTGGGGGTCCAGCCCGTTTCCAGCCTAAACGGATGCAGCTAAATACAAATATTTTACACTAGCACTTCCCCCTAGACTTAATCCGCGTGGATTTCGAAAAAATAAATAAAAAGTAGCCTATCTCATCAGACATAATTTCGGCTTCTAATCGTAAAACAATTTTTCAAATCGATCGAGTAGTTTCGATACAAACAAACAATCAAATCTTTCCTCTTTATAATATCAATATAGATGGAACAACTGCCTACCTGACCACCACAAAACTGTTACTGGATGTAACACGATACCCCTAGGTAAGACTGGTTAGGTTAACATGCCGCAAAAAATAACAAACACTCAAAAAAAAGCAAAGTTTGTGGGAAACATGCGTCACATCCACGAAAAACGGCTATCGCTCAGCAATATGCTGCGACTCTAAGCAAGACAGAGCAGCGCGACAGTCGGCGCTGACGTAATGACGTCGAACGGTGCAGCACACAATTATTAGGTCGCTGTACCGGATCAGCTATATTTAAAGAAAAATGTTAAAACATACCATAACATCACGCCTAGTTTCCCCGAAGAGTTGGGCAGAGGTGTAACTATAGTACACCCACATTTCGCCTGTTATGTTTAAGTCCCATGTAATTCACCTAAAAAACAAAAAAGAGACGCAAACGTTTTTTAAATTTCTCGCAGATTACATTGCCGCTGTTATACGTCATCATATGATACTGGTCGTACACAGCAACCATACGTCATGCTGTTTGGCGTTTTTATGGCCTAACCTTCCATAGCTGATATTTGCACTTAGGTCCACGATTTAATAGGCCTTCGCTGGCGGATATTGTTTTTTTCAGTTTGTTTGTAAATGACGATAACGGAACAATGGAATTTGTTGGAATCCATGTAAATTTCGTTTCGTTTGATGTTTTTATTGAGCAGTAAAACATGACAGCACATGGATTATGGCATGTTGTTTACAATTATTGGCACAACGTTTTTGCCATTAGGTTTTTTTTTTGTTTTTTTTATTATTGTTGTGTCTGACCGGACAGAAGTTGTCTTTTCCAAACAATAAACAGCTCATACAACAGTAACAATAATAGGATCTTCCAGTTTATCCCATTTTATAAATTTCCGGGAAACTTTTCCTATTTCGGTTCCCCTAAAACCTTATTTGGACTATAACGAAAATTTTTAAATAAAAACGATCGGTTCAGCCTTCTCAAGTGATCCAACTACCAACGAAAAGCATTTTTTATACACTGTGGTATGACGTTCGCTTTAAACAAGCAAGTTTGTCAAAGAGGTTTTTGAAAGTAGTTACCAACACTGAAATTGCTGGAAATTATTTAACCGGAACCTGTACCTTGTTCACTTTTATGAAGATAGTTTTTTGACTCTCTTCTCAAAGCTTTGTATGTCAATGTTTTGCAGCAAAACAAAACATAAAACTCTACAACAAAGATAATATCAGTGCTATTTTGTAACCTAATCACCGTGAAAACTAAGGTGAAGTGAGCTTTCAGTGCCACTGCTACTAGGGCTTGGCCAAGCTGGGATGACACTCACAGCTCACTCCACGCAAGTCTTCACGGTGAGATCATAACAGAATCGACATGCCGTTCAACAAGTGACACTATTATACAGCAGGTAATCGTATTAAAGTACTCCACCTTCACAGAATTCAAAACTTACAATCATTGGACAGATATTCCCAAAGGGTAGAATATTTGAATACAAATGTGGGAAAACAGGAAGATCTCAATAGGGATCTGTTCTCCAACTACCTGTTTCTGAATAAAATCTATCTTTGTATTCTACTCAGTGCTGTCTTACATAAAATACACTGTTTAGTGGAAGGCTAGATGTACCTAGCCCGGAAAATTTCGGGTTCTTGACAAAGGTTTTCTCAATATAGGTAGAATGCTGAATTATGTAATCTTATGCGTACTGCTGTTGAGGTATGGACTCCTGGTACATTTTTATGCCTAACAAAATATAAGGATCGTTGATCTCACTCAAAAAAAAAAATTGGAATTCAAAAAACACTAATAATAGGCGGTTAAAACGTTAATTAGACCTTAAGACTAATTCGTTTTTCGTACTTTAAAAACAAAAGGAGTAATATGTATTTTTGATAAGACAGAGTCCGTTAAGTCAAAATGGAGACCGGTCGCTAAAATGAATAAAATAATTCAAAGTCTATTTCAAAAGCCCAAAAAAGAAGATACAAAGATAAACTCCAAATTGAGTGTTCAACCAAACAAAACGGATCATCAATATCAAGTAACTCTAAAATAAGTATGGACAACAAAACTGTCTTAGCTGGACATCAATAGGCAGTAACTAAGAACCTTACAATTTATCTCCCGTCTATACCACAATAGACAAATTCAAATTCATTTATCAAAGTCAAATAACCTAAAAAGAGGGAAAAACAATAGGCCCCCCTTCCTTTCTCTAGGAATGAATTAATCAGCGCAGTCACGATCGCCAGTAACGATGGCACGAACGAAGCAAAATATAACGAAAGAAGTTAGTTACGAACTTAGACGAAGTACTAGGCGAGTTCGATACCGGCTATTGGTGTTTTAAACAAGTTTTTTCGTCGTTCCTATTAATATCTTGCGTGTGCAATGGCGTGAAGATGATTGGATTTGTTTTAGTGGATGGTCGAAAGTTTTGGCATCAGTCAAAATTATTGACGTTTCGTAAGTATTGTTCAGAGATTATTATGTAGACGAATAGTGGTTTATGAGTATCGTTCTGCTGATTCATAAAGTGGTTTTGGATTTGTGAAGCCCAGAATGTGCTTTCAAATATTCATTAATCGTAAAATGGATACAAATATTCTCCTTGCTTTTCTGTTTAATTGAGCATTCCTATGATTAAAATATTTATATTTGAAACGCGAGTTTTTTCAAGAAATAAATGAGCACAAGAAAAAGGATCTAACAAATAATTCACCAATATGTAAGAATAACAAAGCTTCATTGTTATTTTTCTTAAGATTGGTGACGCGAAGTCTGAAACTTCATGAGCACGGGGTCGTTCATCAATCAATATTGTCATGATCAACGTAACTAACAGCCAGTACCAGGATTCCATAAATCAAAAAGAGCGATTACATGGTTTTAAATGAATCGGCTTAAGTGATTGTTTAAAAAAAATTGAGGATAATGCTCTGATTAAATTTATTGTTGGTATAATTCGTCATACCTCTTACAATCTTTAAAATACCTACTATTTTTCACACGTTTTTTGTACCTAAAGCACAATACAAATTGACGTTGTTTTGAATGGACATAAGTTTGTAAATTAAAGCCATATTAAAGCCAAGTAAGACGAAAATAAAATATAGTTAATATAGATGTCGTATAGTAATCATGGATTATATTCTATATTCCAAACCTTCACCTGTAAAACTCATGCCATAGAAAAATCTATTAGCGATAATTATTTCCTTGGTCAACAACCGCTACCAGGCTAACATAAAACACAGAGTCCTTGCAGAATTTTAATTTTACCTACTAAGCATTCTTTTTGTTTCAGCTCGCCTTAAAAGCAACAAAAAAAACGTTTGTACTGGCAACATCGCGGGACAATCTCGGGTGTTAATATAAATTTCATGAGCCAAGCTATCGCTGTGTTGCTGTTTTATTAAAAGCCCGTTGTTTAGGCTCGATTCATATTAAAGTTAATCCTGTGTCACACAGTACCGAACGTGGGAATTTATTTATTGGTACTAGAATGTAGGTCACGTTCGAACTTGGCTTGTAGGTCGTTTAAGTAAAAAGGTTCTTATGGACTAAATGGAATACGTGTAAACGATTTTTGTAGGATCGGTGGTTCTTTTGATTTTTTATAAGATGTTGGCACAATAAGTTTTAAATCACAGTATGCAGTATTGTTTGGTCAACGTAAACCGAATCTTCCTATATCAAAACATATCTCGTTAGAACTTAATCTACTAAATAGTCAAAGACTTTATCGTTTACTTGCTTAATCGACAAAAAAAATTGTAGATTATTAAATCTACAATTTGTTGGAAACTACTTTTAACAGTTTATGTAAACTTTTACTAATTATAATTTCGTGAAACATAAACCATATTTGAGAATAAAGTTTGCTTTATATTTTTGATTTTAGATAAGCTCAACATAAATCACTAAAACTTCCATAAAAATACAGTTTATATTTTTCCACAGACCACTTCGGTGTGAGCAACGGCTCTAAAAACCGGGGGCGTAGTATTACTTATTAAAGGCTCACAGGAAAGCTAGCTTATAATTAGATCGTAACTCGAAAGATAAACACGTGCCTTTGGGAACCACCACTGACTAAAGTGGTACAACCAGTTGGCAAAGTTTTACGGTAATTAATTATTACAATTCAACTTAAAAGTTGTTAGTTTAAAATTGGTGTTGAAAACTTTTATTATGGACGTAAAAGTAGGCACTGGTTTATAATTTCAAAAATGTTTTCTTTGTATTATGTCTGTTCTTTGAATAAGTTACAATTATTTAAAATGTATTATTTCAGAAACTGCAAGATTTTTTCTAAAAAGTTTCTTTTTTAAACAAATTAAAACATGCTTTGGTGAAGAATGTACACGTATTTTTAGCAATACGGTTTGTTAAATAAGTAATGTAATACAGACACAATAAAAAAAAACTCAACTAAATATTTCAAGAGGTAAGTATTTCTACAGTATGTAACAACACACAACATGAAACATGGCCAGACCGCTGGTGTTAATAAAATAAAGAAAATATAATTAAATACACCACTGTCTGTATTAATGTGGCAGTTATTGCACAACAATAATATAATAATATGTGAGGCCTACCAGTAAGACATGGGTCCTCCTTGGTTGCGCCATCGACAGATCGAGACTTACCTAAAAATAACAAGAAAAATCATTATTATTTAGCATATTATCGTCTGAAAAATAGAATGATCAACATCACAAAATGTTTCGAGGTACAATTTTGCATAGAGTATATAGGAACGTACGTTTACGCTGAATATTTTGAAAGCACCAAATTACCTAGATTTTAATTAAGAGTACGAAAATAATATTGCTTTCATACTACGGCAAGCGGAGGCAAGTAGAAAATAGCCTTTTTTAACATTGGGACGACTCATTAGGTCAAATAATAATAATCAAGTGATTTATAATAAAAATCCTTAATAAAATAGTCAGAGAGCAGTGGTGCCCTAAGGGCTGCGACTTACGAGTTGTGTACGTTGTGGGCTCGAACCCGAGCTGGCACTTTACTTTGTATACAATCTGTCATCCCCTCTGCTCTCAAAACGGTGAAGGAAAACATCGTGTGGAAACCGGCATGTCTTAGAAACAAAAATTCGAAGACATGTGACATCTACCAACCCGCACTGGGCCCGCGTGGTGGATTACGGCCCACTCCCTCTCATAGAAAGGAGATACAAAACACTAATTACACCAAAAAGAAAACTGCCCAAATATTATCGCACCATAAACCCGAAAAAACAGCAGAAAAATATTTATAAATAAAATATCAGCAAATCTTTTTCACAAAGGAGAAGGCCAGATTCTATAAAGCGTAAGTAAGTACCTAAGTTTAGTATCGCAAAATATTTGTCACACCACTGCCTTGATTGACAGTTCATCCATCATGAGGCACCGAGGCAAGACTTTTAGTCAAACTTATTTGAGGCAACGTTGATGGTTTGCAAGTTCTGATTCTTTTAAGACATAAAAGAAAAGTATATCGGAAAATTAGGATCTAATGTTTAAAGTTGAGAGAGAATGGTAGAGAAAATTGATAAAACTTTAATGAAAGAAATTGGACGATATTGCAAAATTAATATTTAATGTTTTTAAAAACGACAAAGCTAGGGTAAAATATGACTTGTATTATTCGTACAAAACACAAGAAAATATAATAGATTTGTGAAACATAACATGGAATAAAACATCGTATTATAAAGACAAAATAATAAAAAAAATCCTTGCCACAAACAAGAACCTCTAAAAACGGTTGAACTGTTTTTTTTTTTAGCTTGGAATACTCTCGATCAAGTCACCTCTCGAACAAAACAAAAAAATTGGTTCAGCCGTTTGAGAGTTACAATGCCGCAGATAGACACTTAGATACAATAATAAATCCGACTTGTTTTTCGTAAACCTCTTTTAAGCCAGTACTATCAGATTGCCTAGGTACTGTAAGAGCTCAGAAAAACAAGGTGAGAGATGAATAAAGTCGGTGTCTGCGAGAAAAGTGAACGTCCGCCTCGGTGCAATGTGACAGCTAGCGCGCGCTCGTTGCAGTTCAGCTTCATGATGGTTCTCAAGCGCCATTTGTTACCTTACAGTACAAAGTCAATCTGAGTTTCATAGCCATCTGCTCTAAAATATACAGCAAGCAACTAATTCCTCACCACCAATTTCGCAGTACATACCCAAAATAATCCATCAAGTACCAAGTATGTATTCGTAATTTCATAACTCACTGATCGACATTTCCAAGCTTGCAAATAATAGTGACGAATTAATACTTCGTGTATAATTAACGACAGCTGTACCACTGTCGAGTGTCGGCCACAAACCACATTCCATTAGTAATTATAGTTGAATAGAAATATCTCGATTTACAAGCGGTTTCATCGACGATCGAGTGTGGATTTCATGAGTTTAATAGCGTTATCTACGTATTGTTATGGAAGTATTGAAACATGTAATTTATAATGTTGAGTACAATGTCAATAATTCGCTTTCGCTTTTCACTGATAAAGTTATCTGTCCCAAAGTTGTATATCCCGTCTTGGTCAATTCCTAGCATCAGTGGCACTGACACCTCACTCCAAGCTCACTTGACCTAAGTTTTCACGGTGAGATAGTTATAGAACAGAGGACCAGCACCTTACTAAGGGCAGGTGGTTCACCGGGCGGTACGGCGCGGCATGGCATGGCAAAGGGCTTTCATTAGCGGAACTAATTTCGAATCTTATTTTCATACCCTTAGCACTCACAATTCTTGGATATCACATTACAAGGGGATGACTAGGCATACAGTGGGATGCTGTACCGAGCCATACAAATGATTAAATGCTTTGCCGGGTATTAGGCACATTTTTCATGAGAAAAGTACTGCTTGGGAATCCAATTTAGACACATTTTAAGACATGCCGTAATTGACCACCTGACAAGCAACCAGTATGAAAATAGAAATGCAAACATCAGTTTTGAGCTTATAGCAAAACGAAGTATGTTTCCGAAACCGTTTTAGACCAAGTCAACTAACTGGAGGTAATCAAATCGAAACAGAGAAATTCAATAGAGCGAATTATATTGTAAGTTGTAAGGCAAGCTCAATAGAAAATACCTTGCGAACAGAAACTCGTGAAAGCCACGTAACAGGCCAGCGATAAAAACGATAACCGGCTAGTTTCCACAAAAAATCATTTTGAGTCCGTGTCCCTTTCTTGATAGAATTGTTCGTAACTCCCGGGAGCCTTCATGAGCCCCTGAATTATTTCTATGAAATAACTCCTTTCCGTGGCCCAAAAATAATTGGAGAAAAATTGAAAGAAAAAAAAAACGCGTATAGAAACTAACGCGTTCCCAAAAAGGCAATTTCAAACGCAATCATGAGAAAATAACGATATTACCCCATAAACTTTCGACGCGAAACCTAAATATCTCCTCATACCTTTTTACTTCTTTACAGACATTGTTTATTTTATATACGTGGACCATTCTAGCCGTCCTATGATATTTTTATTGTGAGGTGAATGAAAATGATTCTGTCCCTCCTGTTTATTGTGTTTTAAGTTTGGTGAACGCTTAGAATTTTTATGTGGAATTTTATCGTACCATTCGGGCGTAGACCGTTTCAGATAGAAATCATTATGTGTTTGAATTTCAACTAATGTTCGTACTGTTGTGACTGTATGCCATTGTGCGGTATTTTCTTTTTAGGGATACCAGAGCTTGTAGTACATAATGTTATGTGGGTTGATAATGTTCTCGCTAAATCGTTTTTATGCCTACGATTTCCTTTGGCCCCTTTATTACGTTATGTGTATCGAAACCCAGTGTTTATCAATACATACTTGACCGTTTTTATAAGATACTTTGAAAACATTTGGGAGAGACACAGTTTTATATAATATCCACCCACCATTCAATCAGACTCGTGTAAGCTTAGAAACATTTTGCAGCAGAAATCTCTCCGAGTTGCCGGAATCAAATCTGTCCCAAAAATAAGTTCTTTCAATACTTCTGGCATACCGTCCTTGTATCTGATTTCAAGCCGCCCAAACCAGGCATCCCTCCATATGAATAGGCAGCGACAGAATCAGACTTGACGTAAGCCAAATCTTAAATATCAAAAGTTTTGGCTTACAGCGTTACGAATAATAGCTGAAGTCTGGATGCATTATACATGATTTCACACACTGGGTAGCTTAATAAAAATAACTGTGTATATGGTGGAGTGTGTGTGCGATCAGTGAAACACGTCCTTGGCCCGCTTGTGCCGTTATTGAAATCTAAAACGGCCTGTTTAGTGATGTGGCATTTAATTCTGTGGAGCGTAGTTGACGAAGCGTGGTTGTTAGGTCGACAGTTTTTCGGAAAATAATGCCAGATCATGTCTGGTTTGTTTATATACAGGAAACGCTTTAAATTACTGGCATTTAGTAATCCTGAATAGGTTAACAAAAACAACTAAAAGATGTTTAGCATAAAATAGTGAACAAATGTCTCTGCGTGCATTGCGTGCTAAAATTAAAAAGAAGAAAAGTAAGTAAGTCGTATAAATCGAGCAAACCTTGCAAAAAGTTCATAATAAAATGCAAAAAAAAAAACAACTGAACATGCACGGAAGTTCTGTCTACTTGTAATTACCAATCCTGAAAACGTAGCTACCAGCAAACTGAATGGACCCGTATTTCAAAGAAATATACACAATTATTAAATGCTTTGCTGAGAGAATTTAAATAAACATTAATTAAGGTATGTAATTAAAATAGCGTTCGCACGATTACTGCATACGATCCGCAGTTCCGTGAAATATGAAATTAATACGTGGTTTTATTTGATTGTAATTTAAGGTCGTATTTTGTAGGAAATTGCTGTGTTTCCGATTGTCAATATTTCAATAAATCATTATTATTCGTGATTTTACTTTTTAATTTGAATAAATTGCTTTTGAATTTGACTTTGGGCCTGAAAACAATTGATTAATGATGCTTAAGTTATTAGGTTAGCTAAGTTACGACATCAATAATAGCTTATGTAATAACTGGCAATGAGTCAAAGCTTGAACCGAACCTCTAAACTGAGTTGAAGCTGAGTATTTAAGATGTTACCATGAAAATTAGAGCAACTGTTTTCTATTCATCTGTAACAAAATGGGTTAAATCGCTCATCAATTTGAATGCCAAGTGCGTAGATTAAATCGATATTAGGATCATGAGATCGATAATTCGTCATCAAACATCGATATTTTTGCTGATATTTGCATGGTGATGTTGACATACGCGAGTGACAATGTCACTCACACAGTTTTGAAAAATCCTTTGTAAATACCACATGGTTTCAGTTGTTATACGTGCGAAATGTGGGTGTACTATAGGTACACCTCTGCCCAACCCTTCGGGGAAACTAGGGGTGATGTTATGTTATGGGGTGGGTGTTATATTTTCACATCTAGTTTGTCAAAAGTTATTTCACAAGACTCAATAGTTAATCTAAGATAGGCAATCGTTAGCTAAGTTTACTTGGACCTTGCTCAAACTATTCTCACTGTGGGACCAATTTGTGGATAACGATGCTAGTTGCGTGATTACTTAAATATTAAGCATTTTTGCACAATTGTTTGTTTTCCGGAAGAAAAAATAAAATGAACACATTCGCTTCTGCAATTTTAAATTGCATTTTTTTCCGAGTTACAATATTAATAGTTAGAGTGAATTCCCATCACTACTCGTTTGCCTTTCCCGGTCGCCCAAGCAACACTTCTCGCGCTTGAGAGGCCACGTTTGGTCGATAGTTTTTGAAACGTTTCGGTAACCTCTTTTATTTTAATACGGTTGTGCATCGGTAACAAGATCACTAAGGTTCGTTAGTCGATTCGCACGAATTAACTCGGCCGAAAAGGGCGAATCGACACATTTTTCGTGTTTTTTTTTGTAGGCGACTTTCACAAAGTTAATTTATTTGAGGGCGAATCGTTAACTCCAGAAACATGCAATGCAATTGGCACATTTTGAATATTTTGCAATGAAGTTAAGAAAAAAGTACACCAGAAACTAAATTTACCAATTATTATTGCGCACATATTTCTGGAGTTGTCGATGAGCCCGTATCGGGCGAGTAGTTTGTGTGAATCGACTAAAAAGCCCTAACGCAGTCAGAAAATAAGAGGATTTACCTAATGTTAGATTTAGAAGAAAAAATAAATATCAGGGTTAAACAACCTGCAATATTCGATCTACTATATTTCTAGACAAAATAAAATAATAATCGACCCTGCATATATTATTAGATTAAATACTGTAGGTATTTTTTTTGCTTTTGTGTTGTGTGCTGGTGTTAACAACCACAAACCACGAATGTAATTGATTCTTATAAGGCCCATCACCCCAACAACAAACGATTATTTAAAAGCGAAGAAGCATCTTCTACTCCATTTTGTCCAATCAACAACGACCCTCACTCCTTTCAAAACAATACCATGCCCTGTCAACATGTCCCTACGTTAACACAACGTTTCATTCCCGTTGCGGTCCCGCACCGTATCGATGACCGGACCGTGCCCTGATCGTGTGTGCTACCACACAACTGTTGCCAGTTGTGGTCAGCACGTTACGAGAGAGAATAATTGATTTTTGGTGGTTTATATAGGAGACATTAATTAATTTTTGTGATAGATTTCAGGGTTTTTGGATCGGTTATAATTATTTATTGGTGGTTTGATGAAGCGTTAATTTTTTGTTGGAGTTTGTGCAGCTGTTATTATTCTCAAAAAAGTATTTCCAATTTTAAACATTTGGTTGGATAACAATTTATGTACTAAGATATTTCTGTAGCACTGCGCAATGGTAGATTTTTATGAACTCAAACTAGAAGAAATCTATGATTAAAAAATTAACCGCATAATTTAAAAAAATACATAAGCGCACTAAAAGACAAACATTCAGATACGTAACGTTTAATAATATGTGAGAATAATAAGGATAGCAATCAAAATAACAAAAAGTCGAAATATAGAAACGACTAAACCAAACCGAAACTGTACTGTAGATTAAACAAGCCTTCCATAACGTTTCCCGACGAACGTGTTCTAGTGGGCAGCCCTCGATTTAAACACGTTAGTGACAGAATGGCTTCCGAAGGCTAAAGATATGCGTTGACGTCACTGTCAAGTGATATTGAGTTTGAATCAAGGTTTAGGGTTGATGTTTTGTTACTATTTTCTCTGTTATCTTTTTTGGAAAGAGTAAAAGTGGCATAAATCGATTCTCTCGTTATTTATTATGTTTTGTCAATATTGATGATGGATGGATGTCTGCCTCGTTGGTCTAGTGGTCGCAAGAGCTACTGCTGAGCATGAGGTTCTGGGTTCGAGTAATACTCGTAGGTCGGGCAAAGTGTGCTATATGATTCTAGATTTGTGCCCGGTTGATGGCAATATACTCGACCCCTATTACATGGGGCTTAAGCATAACTGGTGAAATGTAGGTATACTACAGTACCTGTAGCATACCTACATTATTATACGTACATACCTATTACATAGGTACAACTCTTCCTAACCCTTCTGGGATTACAGGCGTGATGTTATGTTATGATGATGGATGTATATCCATTTTCAGAGAAAAGAGTGTTGGAAAATGCAATCTATTAAGGATTTTAAGGGCGCAATGTAGATTCTCATTGAGTCGATTGTGTGATGCAACTTATTTCACACCATTGTTCTCACAGTTAAAAAACATAGAAGGTAAGACATCAAGAGCTATAAATTTTACGAGAGTATTAACTAATTAATAATTGGAGACTTGATACTAACTTCAAGTTGAATTTATGAAACTAACCACTACCTTTGACACGAAGATCAGAAACAATTGAATGAACGAAGTAATAATAAAAGACATCTAAAAGAACACGGACAATCAAACTACCAGTTGACAAGCAATTCTATACGCACCAGCGTCTGACAAATCTACCAAATCTAAGTTTAATGTGGAACAGAAACGGTTAATTCAGCTGATTCAACACACAGTACTCGTGGGAATGAGTCTACAGCATAGAAAATGTGTCTTGCTCGTGATAATAGTTTCCTCATTGACAAAGCTGCGAAATTTATGCTGGAGCATGTATAATGCAAAGATGAAGTCAGCTAAATAGATGGGACAATAATTGTAGAGAACAAGAATAAATACTACACAAATTACATGAAATAAACTTGAAGAGATATGAGGAACAGGGTGTAAAGTTCACTCATGCTCTTTGGAAAAGGGAGGATCCTCCGACCTGATGGATGTCGTATCTGGTGGGCGACTGCCCGATGATTGTTTTTTTTTATTTTTTATAATGGCATCTCGCAGGTCAACCTATGAGGTTGTCGTCTGCTTAAACGGACTTGCCTGTGGTTGCCCTAATAAATTAAGGCCTCCAGCCAGGACTTAAACTTAAATACTAACTAAAACTAAGCGACAACGCTAAGGACACCCCCTGTGGGGTACGGACCTCGGCTTAGGGCGTCGCTGGAAGAGGGCAGCAAGGGACTAGCTGGATCAGAATTGATATTAATTAGGGACGAATTTAAAGCTACAGGCTCAGCGGCGCGGGCTGGCTCGAGCAAGGGGCCCGATGATTGTTGTCGGGAAGTTGTATAAATGCTAGCTGCGCGGTAAACTATGATTCAAGGAGCTCGCGATGCAGGATTTGTGTGACGTCAGTGTGATTAGTTGTTAGCATGTGGCGGTGTAGATGCCGCCACAAAATTTATTCGCATGAACGTAAACGAAGCAAAATAAGTATGTTAGGATCGAAGAAGGTGGCGTTGTTTAGTTTCTGCCTTGTGTGGTATTTTGTTACACCTAAAACACATCTTATTATCTATTTATGTATTTAACACCTGAGGAGCTCTTGTGCAGCAATTCTTTCTATGATTCAGTAGGTACTAAAGTCTTTATGAAAATTGTATGACACTCATTTAACTTACATTTGTTTATCTGATAATTGTTGTACTGCTGAAAAGCAAACCTTTAGCTACCTCTGTCTACTTTCCACATCCATTTATCTCAATTCATGTGATCTCATATTATTTTCATTTTATTGAATGTTGTGACATTTTGTATCTAACTTTGTCATCTGTCAGTTTTTCTTTTTCTATGGTATAGAGCTAAGAGGTCGTCTATTTTATTGTAAAGGTATCGTAAAACTAGTGTTAAGCCAGGTTCTCACTGTAAGCAATCTTTATTGTTCCTGGCCGATAACCAATTAAGAAGTATTTGGATTGAAAACTAAAAAAGCCACTTCTAGAACGATCGGCCAGGGGCTATATAAACCATCCGATACTTTTCACAAAGAACCTCTTTTTGATTCCGTCTTTTGACTCGGTCTTTTGGCTTCTTTCGTTTTGCAATTTTTCTTACTCATCAGTTTATGTTTTTCTAAAAGCTATTTAAATATAAACCTTTCTAGAAGTTATTCTCAGTGAATTTATTACAAATATCTTGTGTGTGCGTAAATGTGTTGGACTCACTCGATCACCTCCGACCCTCCCGCTTGAGTCCGCCAGTTCGAGACGTCTTTGAGAAATACAATAGAAATCAAATAACGTGACGTGTGACGCCGCCGCTAGTACACTGGGACGAGAGGTCCTGACATCAAATAACGTGACGTGCGACGCCGCCGCTAATACACAGGAACGAGAGATACGACGCGAGCTCCCTTGCGACGGACTACAGGCCGGCGGAGCGGCCTGCGCGAGCTCTCTCGCAACGGGCTGCGGGCTGATGGAGAGGCTGCTGCGAGCTACCACCCGACGGACTGCAGGATGGAGGAGCGGCCGACGCGAGCTTATTTTATTCGTGAGCTGCTTCGCGACTGTGAGCACGGAGAGGCTGCTGCGAGCTTCAACTCAACAGACTGCGGGCAAGAGGATCGTCCTATACTACTAATCGATTCTAATTCTTGATATCTTTTTATACATACTTTTGTATTTCATATTTTAAATTTTACATTAACTTGTAACCACGTTTGGCCAGTCGGCTAAACGTTACGTTACACTTGTCAATGGAAGACGTGGGGAGGCTTGTATGTTAATAACATCATGAAATAAACTGTATTGCAGAATGTAATTTCCAAATCGAACATGACGGTGCAAAAATCATTTAAGCTGGACAAAGGCTTATTGCCAATTCTCAATTTATTTTTTAAATAAGTTATATACAAAAGATCCGCTACTGGTATAAGAACTATTTCCGCAAAGCTAGCCTTTATACTGTCTTTTTTCCCCTTTCAAAGGAAATTCTCTCCCACTTTAAGTCACATCCACTTCCAACAAAGCTAACTGGCTGTTTAACAGCAGAGCCGTCAACTGTGTTTCCATTTAATCGTTATCAAGATGTAACTGAAACACTTAACTTCCAGCTGATTCACTGAATCTCGTGGGATAAGTTCACTGTGTAGATAATGCGTCCAGTTAGCAACCGACAAGTTTCCTTGTAAACCTGAGTTGGTCGGTGTTCGATATTATAGGAATCGGTTTAAGTAATCAGCGGGTTATTGTTAGCGTTGGTGTTAGATGTCCCCGCGGTTTGGCAGGAGAAAATTTCTGTAATTTGTGTTTGATAATTCTTCTCTTCTTTCCAGGGACTTAAAAACACCTTCACATAGATCACAGAATTATAAGTGTGATATTTTGAATTGAACACGGAATAAAATAAGAAACACCTAAAAATGTGTTTTTCAATGTTTTAACCTAAAACACTTACAAAAGTGTAACAGTAATAATATATCTGTAACCAAGAGGTGTTAACAGTGTTAATAAATGTAAAATGTAAACGCGGGGCTGCCAAAATTATACCTCAAACTGCTTATTTCTTTTACACATTTAAACACATATAAAAGTTACACTTTGATAATAAGGTTATAAATAAGGTTTTATTGTATCTGGTACAAACAAATAGTTTTACACGGTTACAGTAGTACAGTTTGAGTCACTGCTTCTTACTAATACGTCATCAATACTATCAAGGGCTTCGTTTACCAGAAATTACTTCTTGTTTTTTTTTTTCTGTGCAGTGTGCAGTTTAATTCAATGCGTGTTATATTATTAGCTTTAATATATTTAACTTACATTTGTTGTAATCTAACAGTTACTATTTACATAACTCTTAATCACATATTTGAATGGCATTTATTGAAATCACAGCTTCTGGTGGAAAATACAAATCAAAGTATGCGACTGTTCACATCAAACGAGACTTGGCACCAAAACCTGTGTTTTTCTTTCAACCACTGCTACTCGACGTAAAAACTCTTGATAACTTACAAATTGTAAATAATTATTATTAAATCTTAAACCTCGTCACTTGCACCAAAGAAAGTTACCTCCTCCGCTTACAACAAAACAAGTCTTTGTGAAATCATGATGAATTCGTGTTTCTCGATATCGGACTGAAAGGGATTAAATTTTAAGTAAGCCAGTCGTTTTGTAGTCAAATGAATTCGTTTGATATTGCTACTGGAAACATTTGTTTTGGGGGAGTTTGAAAGTATTTTGCTGTATTATATATTTATCAGGGTGAGAATTACAATGAGAAGTGATGCTTACAATGTTGTATTCATTTTAAAACATTTCTAATTTTGAAATAACAGAAGGATTACCCAGAATTGGTTTGTTTTCTTGTTAGAAATTGTCTTTATGTAAAGTTCATGACCGTTATAAAACAAAGATAAAAATGTTTTTGTATTAAACTGTTTTGTCTATTAATATCTCTAATATAAATTAGAGCTAAAATAATTTTAATATACAAATTATCACACTTTAAATTATTGTCGTAATTCTTTAAAGTAAGTATAGGAAATAAATCTCTTTGAAGAAGAGAGACAAAAATCATCTAATGAAAGTACTTTTCGTTTCCAAACATCATTTACATCAATTTTAAAAACAAACTCTCTGTCTTCACGCTCACCTGCCTTCGTTTCACCTTACCTCATGTTCGCGTCATATTTATACATTCATAGTCGAAGATATTTGATTTTTTCTCAACCTTTTACCTCATGGTACGACTGAATGGCTTTGCTCGCGAGACTTGTCAAAAGATTGGCCCCAATCTTGAATCCAATCTTACGAGTCACAAGTAAGGGGGTGTCTGATCACTGACCCGGAACGTGTTTTAGAAAACCTACTTCTCTCCCTACTTCAATGAATCGGATATTCTATGGGGATGGCAGAAATTCATGGATTTTTTTGTTTGTATTGTATATTCATGGTGTTTTGATTTTTTTGGAAATGGTGCATTCACCCGTTTTGTTAATTTACTTTAACTTCTATTTTGATTGGATTTTTGCAGTTTAATAGTTTCGAATTATGTAATAACCTTTTCTCAAATTCTTAGTATGGTAATATTCTTGCAAATTTAAGCTTGTCAATATTTTCAAGTTCATCATTTGCAACTTCTTTGTGTTTTCAAAATTAACTACCTATTATACTATTATTTCTACCCCATTTATTGCGAGAAAAATTCACGTTGAGTCACGATGCAAAAAGAAAGCAAAAAGAAGTCGGGCTTAAAACTAAAAATAACTTCCAGTAATCAAATAGGACGCGTTCTCAGTGAATACGGGATGTGAAGACTTCGTCTTAGTTTATGCATGAAAGGAACAAAAAAGAAGGAGCTTATGCAAAGGTTCGAGTAATGAGTTTTGTCTAGACTTGAAACAAGGGTTCCTACTGACTGAGAAACAATTTATATTTGTCTTAACTTTGGTGGTAGAGAAAATCTTAGAATAGTTAACTCGGTATTTTCGCGGAAATCGCTTCTATTAATTATTAATTTCTAGTAACAGCTTTTTCTTGTAAATATCAATTTATTATGAAGTGTTACTAATAGGTGTATAAATATTAAATGACAAATTTTATAAGGCTATGCGCAGACCTAAGTCAAGACTGTCCTTAATCAAACAGACTAAGGCTCTTAAAAACAGTGACTCTGGTCGCACACTGTCTTAATCTAAACTTCATATTTTAAAGAGAAAAGATTTAATGTTTTTGTATTTTTGTTTGTTACGCTTTCACGCTAAAACGGCTAAACGTATTTGGATAAAATTCGGCACATTGGAAGACCATTACCTTAAGAAGGACAAAGGCGTATTCATCCTGAATTGCAGAGAAAGTCGCAGACAACAGCCCTAATAAAATTAAAAACATTCAAGAAAACCGCATCTTCAACATCTTCAATTCTAGCATTCATTGATACATAAACTGAAAAAGGTCTCGATATCTCAAATCCTACACGTATCGACTCTAATTATATCATCACATAAAAGCTTAAATTATCCGTCAGCGTCCGTCCCTCAAGATCCATTAATATAAGAGCGCTCCACACATCTTGCAATTACAATAGCCTTCTTTGTCCTCTTGACAGGAATTAATTGACAAATCGCTGGGCCGTTAATTAATGGTAAAGTCAATGTCAAAAGCAGACGTGTTTGACAGATGGAGGAAAAGAATGGGCTGTCGGATACATCGGGTGCTGTTTGTTGTGAGAGTTTGGATGAATAGTGCGTAGCTTGGATTTTTATTGAAGTGGCTGAATGGTGGATGTTTGTAACTTGAATTTATGGGGAAGGTTGTATGGGAATCATATTTTTGCTGGCTTTTTCCACTAACTTTAAAACTCTTGCTGAACACTTGTTTTGTGATCAGGCAAGTGAGTTATGTAAATTTTTACCGATTTTTAAAATAAAAAGAGCAGTGGTGGCCAACTGGTAACGGCCGCGACTTACGAGTTATAGGTTGTAAGTTTAAAAAATTATTCCATCACCGCTGCTCTTAAAACATTGAAAGAAAACATCGTGAGGAAACCGGCGTGTCCTAGAATAAAAATTCTAAGAAATACATGTGTCATCTATCAACCCGCACTGGACCCGCGTGGTGGATTACGGCCCCCTCCCTCTCACCGAGAGGAAGCCTGTGTCCTAGAAGTGGGGGCTTAAATTAAAATTAAAGGCTAATGAAGCTATGCTATGAAAAACATTAAAGTTCATTTTCCTTTATTTTGTCGCAAAATTTACGTTTACTTACATTATATTTTTTTCAATATTTCCTTAAACGAAGTCCTTTTTGGAATATTTTGTTTCGTTGATTATGGGCCAACTGAACTGACAAATGCAGCAGTCAGCCGAACCGGAATTCGAATTACGAAAATTGCTTTTCACCAAATACTTACATTTATTCAATTTTCAATCGAACAAATCCCATTAAAACATACGCTGTTCATATTAAATTTATTTCGACGAACTCCGCAAACATTTCCAAGCAGTCGAAGAGACGACTTTGTCACATAAGAACATTCGTTACATTATTCAAGTTATACACTTTTTCCGATGCAGTGTAAATAGGAAATTGAATTTTGCCGAGTGTACGCGAAGTTAGCCGACCGTGTGTAGACGCTCGTGCTTGCATGCAAAGTCTTAGGACGTGTTTAGACACAACCTCTTTTGAACCACAAACTTGTGGACACAAATATTTTGGAACACTAAACGGTGCTACGTCTCAAATGTTCATTTGTATGGTGGCGAACTGATAAATGATAAGATGAAAGATGGTGTGAAAATGTAACGGATTTTATAGGAAATTCATTTGAGCTTGTAACGCCTCCAAAATTTCACCAAAATGTCTGTTATCAGCATCGGGTTTATATAACCTTCTCTGTAGTGTCCCTTCCATTGCTCCTCTTAATGTAGTAGCTTTTATTCAATTTCAATTGATATTTTATACCTACATACACCGGTTGTATGTGTTGTAGACGCAAACCACAAACAATGTGACGTTATTGTTACTTATAGACCACCACAAAACGTGGTAGCTTCGTGTGAACCAAAAGTATTACTTTGTATTACTCGTCTGAACGGGCCCTTACTCCTCGCGGACTTTCTTTCTTGCTCGTTTTAACTCTAACTGAAGAATCTATTAAAGTTATACGAACGATTTAAACTACGCTAAGACTGCGTTTAACGTAAGAAGTAGTTTCAATAGATTGGACGATTATTCGCAAGTTTTATAGGGCCGTTGTAACAAATTATGTCGGACGAATTTATTGCACTGAATTAAAAGTTCTAGTAAATTTTACGACGTGGTTACAGGTTAATGTTGGATTTAAAGACCGGATTAATGAGGTGAGCGACAAAGTTAAATGGTTCTGTCATGTTACATAAGTTGTTAAACAGTTATTAAGGCTATTTAAGCAGGAATTTAATACTTATTTATTATACTTATTTATTAATTTAATACTTATGTGTGGCGAAAAACACTAGGAAGGTAATCATGGAACATGAGTGCTAATAAAGTATCAAAGTGTAACCCCAAATTATATACTGTGTTTAAGAGACGTAATTTGATAGACATATTTGCTCATGTTAAATTTCATAATAAAACTGAAACAAATGCTACTTTTGGTCATACTGCAGCAGATGAGCCAAAACTTTCAGCGGAAGCTTACGTCACGAAAAGGACAAGAGGTTTCTTTTACCACGAATCTCCTGGGATGTGCGGAAGTATTATTTCCGTTCGTAGTTTCATTCTGTCCCCATGGCAAGAAATTTGTGTTAAAAGATAATGCAAAGGGAAACATACAATATAAATAAAGAAAAAATAAAATAGCACGAAAGGGAAACACGCTGTGTAAACAGCAATGTAGTTAATCCACCTCAATTAACTTCAGCCGCAAAGCAAAAAAGCGAGATTAGATAATACAAAAATGATTTTCAACGCCCCGTAGTCGACCCAACTAGTCAACCCGTATAACCCGAACGAAACCCGTAGTCACACAAAACAGTAAAAGGTTGAAACAAAAAAGGCACAATTTCTACAAAACAGTATATCACCCACAATCATTTATCAGAATATAACTAGTGGGGCGGAATAGGATACATTGGCTTGGACATTTTCGTCTGTGTACAGTTTTTGCGAAGGTTTTTTTGCTAAATTTTTGCACAAAGCTGCTTTTTGTGACAGTATGAGTGTGGCTTTGTACAACAACGTTTGTTTTTAAATGGGTTTGATTTTTTGCACATTTTTCCTAAACATTTGGCTTTAAACGGCATAGTTGGACAGGACGCAAGTGACATGTATCCTTTAAGTTATAGAATCAAATTCGGAAAGATAAACTAATTTGTGTATTGTAAGTACCAGAATTATTTAAAGCATGTCCATTTGAACCTAACGGTCACAAAACTAGACCTCCACAAGTAAAAAAAAATATTGCCCAATTTACCACAATCTATTTACTATTAACCCCTATTTACCAAATCCACCTTATTACCCGAAAGTATAATGAAGAACACTTTGTTAGCCCGTATTGACCTCACCAAAAAAACTCGGAAAAAAACACGAAGTAACTTTCCTGTCTATCCACCGAAAGTTCTTGTATCGTTAGAATATCAATGTGATACAGAAGAAAACTTTCCACTTCGTTCCTGTATTCTAAACGTTTTTGCTAGCTAAGAAATTTTGGAAGCAAAAGTTGAATCCTTTATCCGTGAATCTCTGTCTGTTAGAGTAAGCGGTACCCGTGGCCCGACGGTATAAAGATTGAATTAATTATTGTGGTGGAGCCGTTTCTGGCATTTAAATGTCGCCCTGGTATAGCTGGAGGTAGTAGAACAGTTTGCAATGAGAGAGGAATGTTGTCATGTTCGTTACGGCGAGTTAAATGGTTGTCCATTCGAGCGAAACCAAGTGGTCGGTAAAGGGCTATGTTAAAAGCTAAAAGCTACTTAATGATTTTATTTATCTAAAAGGGAGTTGCAAATGCAACCTATATTTGTTTGATCTGTGTGGTTGCACTTACATGCTATCACAAACTGCCCCGTTGGTCTCGTGGTCACAACCTCAACTGCTCGGGCAAAGTGATATTGGGTTTTTCCATTAGTAATTTCTTAATAACTGCCGGGAGTTTGGAAGTTGGCGGTGACATATTCCCATGCCTCAGAAAGCACGTTATGCCGTTGTTCCTGAGCTTGATCTCACTACGATCGTGTCGGATTGCCTTACCATTGGGCTATGGGAGTGAGGGAAGAGAGAGTGCACCTGTGTCTGCGCATATACTTGTGCACTATAATATCTCCTGCGCCGAAGGCCTCCGTTGAGATTGGCCGCCATGGCCGAAGTACGGGCTGGAGGACTATTTCACAAACGACTTTTATCACATTTACATTCTTAAATGAGCAAGACTCTACTACCCTTCGATGTCTTATCAAGTCCTTTCAAACACAGCAAGAATACATAAAATGTTATTTACTAAACAGCCAAATAGCAAGTCAATACAAGTTCCTCACCCTCTCGCAACAGGCCAATTTGCATCGCGCAAACGCACGTACGAAACCCTAAAAAGTTATCTACATTTATTGAGTTTTAGACCCTCCTCGAGCCCTTGATTAGTTCCAGGTAAACAGTTTTCTGGGTTAATTTAGCTAAGAATAGCTTCTTATTTACTTTTATATATATATATATATATAATAACCAAATGTCGAGGGTATCTAGGAAATTTCTGTTAAATAAAACGATATTAAGGAATTTATTTTATGTTGGGTCGGGTTAGATTGGATTCTCTATGTTAGTTGGATATTGAGAAGAAAATAGGCAATCAGGAAAATTGGTGATGTCCAATAAAGTTGTGGCCTTTACTGAGTCTGTTTGGAAATACTCAAATTAGAACTGCTCACAAACTGCCAAATGATCTCATTTTTTAGATACACATACAATCAGCTTAAAACTAAGCTTTCATTAGAGTTCTGTACCTCAACAGGAAAGAACCTTTTTCTAAGGAACCCGTGGAGGTAACAATTTGTAATTAAAATCGAATACTAAAATCTGCAATCCTTTGGAGCTTTGTATTGTATTGTATTGTATATTTGGTTATTTTTACTTTACTCACACACTGTATTATTCCAAGTTAATATTTTAGGAAAATCATATATTTTTACAATTGTTTGTAAATATGTGAGCACAATGTACCTATCACGTGATTAATTTATATACCTTTGCTTTATTTTTAATGTTTTTGTACCAATAGTGGTATAGTATTTTTATTCTTGGTGCATCGTCTTCACATATAGAAATATAATTAATGTATACAAAATATTGTAAAACATTTTAAAAGAGTAACGGTGGAGTTTCTTGCCACTTCTTCTCCATACGAAACTACTTTTTGGAAGTGGCGCCTAGAATCAGTTCTATTTTTAATGTACATTTTGACGTTCAAAAGTGCCTTTTTATGGGCCTATTTGAAATAAATGCTTTGACTTTGACTTTGACTTTGAGCTGTGAAAAAATCTAATTTCTAAGTTAACGCAAACAAAAGATATGGCGTTACCTACGGTGCATATTTTGACACTCGCAAGGGAACCCAAACCTATAGGGTACTTCACGTTGACCCAGAATCATGAAATTTGGCAAGACGGAAAGTAAAGGAAATCAAAGTAAAGGACAAAACCTGAAACAATAGTTGTGGTTACAAACTTACATTTGCAGTTAGAATATTAAGCGGAGAACATGTTTTTCAACTACAATGTTAAGTTTGTACATACATACATACACTCACGCCTTCTTCCCATGGGGATAGGCAGAAACCGCAGAACGCCACCTGCTGAGAGCAGTGGGGATTGAGATTGAAGATTTTATACAAAGTAAAGTGCCTGCTTAGGTTCGAACCCACGACCTACAACTCGTGGCCTTTACTACTGGGCGACAACTGCTCTCTGACTATTTTATTAAGTACCTCCAATTTAAAACAAAAAATAAGTACTTACGTAATGCTACGTTTTACGTAACAGGAACTTTAAATTGTTATATATCCTTTTAGAACTCAAAACTAATCTATAAGAAGGCGGTGTGCAGTCACACTAACGGCTCTCTAAAAATAAAGCACATTTGCAAACTGGCTTTGGCGACAGGTGTTTTCCCAAGGGTAATTCAATTAGCTCTTATCAAACCGACCCACAAAGGGGGGAGAGAGACGGTGTCGATAACTAACGCCCTATCTCCATCTTACCAACTCTGTCCAAGATCTTGGAACGGCTAATACACCGTCGACTAACAAATTACCTAGAAACTAACAATCTTCTTTCACCTAATTAATATGGGTTTTTTAGGTACTTCTAGCCTTCTAAAAGATTTTTAGAACCCGACTGATTGTTTCAGAGACTACCCCCTACATACAAACTTACAAACAATCTTTTACCTCTTTATAAAATATACATATACCTTTTACAAAAGTTTTTTTTTAAGCTAAACGAATCCACACGATATTTTTTTTGCTAAACACAACAACATTTTCGTACAAAATATGCAGATTTTTACATAATTTGCCTCCGGTCTTGAAAAAATGCGTCTTCAAAGGTGGCATAAGGCTAAGTTTACCCCTTGAGGTTTAAAAGCGATACCGATATAGGTGTACCTTTGGAGTTTCGAGGGCCGATATCCGAAGTACCCTAAAATAAACTTAAACTTTGAAACCCGAAAGGAGGTCAACAAAACTTTGCACGAAGATAACCCTTACATCGATGAGGATTCGCGAGACAGTAAGATACTTTTGATGTTACTAAACGGGCGAGAAGGAGAATAAAGAGTTTAATCTTTCAGACTTAAGAATGTTATTCATACTTCAATCAATTGTTAGGGTTGGTTTACAGCCTAAGCGGGTACAGCTAACTACCAGTATTAATATCTATTTGTTCACCACAATGTACTTGTGAGCCAACGAGGCAGCTAACGTATCTCAAATTCGATACTATCATCATTTATTTAACCAACCCACCGATAAGGTCGGGAGCAGTAACACAACCTATTCCAGAATCAACCCACTTATTTGTACAGTTTAACGAAATTAGATCCAATTCTGTTCCACATGTTACAAAATCTGGCAAATTGGTCCAAACATTTTGGGCCAAAAGGCCAACATTAAACAACATTTCAAAGACATTTCTGAAAAGCGAATGTCCAGTAGCGCTCATAATATAATAAGCAATCTCACAAAGCAATAGATTGATGCTTCGGTTTACTTCAGGTTCCTTCTATATGTTGTTTCTATACTATAGACAAGCACTCACTTTGTCTGTAATCAATTATTGATAGTAGTTCATAATTTCAACTAACTTAACATATGGCGTGCTAGCTTAGTCGTTACCGTGCTTGGGTAGGAGCGATTATGGCGAGCCCTGTGTTCGTATTTCACCTGCGCCTGCGGATTAAGCTCTATGTTTATTTATTTATTTATTTTATTTATATGTATACATTGCTTACTCTTTGACAATCATTCGATACTGGTCTCGTTCATCTTGTTTACATGTATAATAGAAGTCACTAGGTAGACAAAAGAAAACTGAGTAAATTATTTCGATTTCTGTGAGGTAGATGCAATTCGTTACGACTATTCACACAATTGAAAGTTGTTGGTTAGTGACGAATGTTTAAATCTGTAAGCGGTGTTGTGGTTATAATTTTCAAAATGCAGTCAAATATAAATGCGTTGCCAAATATTATTGCGCTGCGTAAAAGTTAATGTAAATGATGTGATAACACAACTAAGTGTGAGTGTTATCATTGAATTATTTCATATTTCGTTATCACTTGTAAAAAAATGTTTATTCTAAACCCTTTGTTGATATCAACAAAAACAACAAAACAGCATTTTTTTTAATATTGTTATAACTGAAAACCAACTTTTTTTTTTTTTTTTTTTATAAATGGCATCTCGCAGGTCAACCTATGAGGTTGTCGTCTGCTTAGACGGACTTGCCTGTGGATTCCCTAATAAATTAAGGCCTCCAGCCAGGACTTAAACTTAAATACTAACTAAAAACTAAGCGACTACACGCTAAGGGCACCCCCTGTGGGGTACGAACCTCGGCTTAGGGCGTCGCTGGAAGAGGGCAGCAAATGACTAGCTGGATCAGGAATGATATTATTTAGGGACGAATTTAAAGCTACAGGCTCAGCGGCGCGGGCTGGCTCGAGCAAGGGTCGGGAGGGGCGTAGATTTGGGCGTCGCGGCGGGCCTCGGCGGCGAGGACGGTAGGACGGCGATCGGGTTTTGGGCTTATGAAGCGTGCTGGTTGCCTTACTACTCTCCTGGAGGAGGGTAGTGGCGTCGTCGGGGGTGGTGTCTAAGTGAGGCGACGTGGTGGATTTCAGTCTTTCGCTTACTTTCCTCCAGTCGGTTATCGTCTGGGTCTGAGGGCTGAAAACCAACATAAAAAATTGGCATGAAATGCGTTGCACCTTATGAGTCCGGAATCTAAGCCTGCTTTTCAGTCCAACGCTTGGCGCCTACTGCTACCAGCTCATATTAGATTAACTCAAATTTAAGCAATTCCGTAAACTGGCGAGGTCACGCGCATGATGCGTGTCTTACAAAAGCGACGGAAATATATTTTTGTTTCGTGTAGTGCGATGCGAGTACGCGACGTTACGTCATTGTATGCCGTGCAAAACTGCGATCTCTGTGCTGTGTGTCATTTAAACACATAAAGTCGTACTGCGAGTTCACAGCAATACGACTCTTAACGTGCCCATCCACTTTTGAACGCTTTCTATACGAAGTGAATTAAAGTGGGCAAAGGGAAGTAACTGAAACTGAATTAGCCTGGTAGACACTGTAAACTCGGCGCTGGAATTTGGCCTGAACGTGACATACATAAAATTTGTGTAAGTACGTGAAATATGTTGATTCCAAAGGCTTCGTCGGCGGAATTTATGAGCCTACAGTTAAGCTGTATAGTGGCTTATTTTTGCAGTAAATAAAACTATTGTGTAGTGCGGGGCTTTTTTGAGCTTTATTTTATTTTAAACATGCTTTGACTCAATTTTGCGCCTTATAAGAGAATTTAGCGAACATTTAAAAAAAAGTCAATGAAAAACTGCCATCAATATTTTCACAAAAAGTAATTGTTGTTCAATTAGTAGCATACCTACCCTTTTCATAATAACTCATGTTTCAGAACGTAATCACTGATAACTGCCGATACTTGATTCCCAAGAGTAATAACAACAACAAAAGGAAGGCCTCCCATACGTATTTCTAAATCAGAAAACCAACTCGAAGTAAGCAACAAAAATAATAACTCTTTATCGTATCTGAGGAAAAATCCTTTAATGCAATTCGGTAAATAATAATATAACAAAATCGTAAACTTAGTGCAGCCCCTTTATTGCGAATTACGCCGAACGCGCCGTGACCAAATAGACCTACAAAAAGAGTACCTATTCCGAATTCAAATAATCAGACTGCAAACTTTATGAATAAAACCAAACCAATATCGTGACGCTGTTGAGGAACTTGTATTCCGATTTCAAAACTCTGTTCAGCGTCGACCTAAGGTAACGAATCCTGTGAAATTCATTTTTTTTTATTGGCAACACTGAACTCATCAAGACGAACGCAGCCTAAAGCGCTTAAAAACTCTTGTAAGCCTAAGGAGGTCGCAATCAGATGAATTTGCGAGCGAAAACTTTTAAAAATAAAATTGATTGCGGTGGTTAGCGCCACGCGCGAAAGGGCCAGTGTTATTTTTAATTAAATTTTTCATCTTTCGCTTTTGAAGATACTGATATTATTTTAGTAATTATGGAATACCTTTCTGCTTACATATTTTGTGCAGAAATGCTTTTGTTTGCCTTTTGTTGTCTCATCAAATATTTCTGTAATTAAATTACAATGGAAGGGGATTCACAACTGAAATTATTTTACGTTATATAGAAAAAAAACAACAAACATAGTAAACATTATGACTATGTGACGAATCACCATTTCAATTTTACGGAAACCGTTATTGTTCTGGTGTGGGTACTAAAATTACCCATTTTTATACTTCATAATTTCTACTTCTAGTCCACAACACAACTTTCAAAATAACTCATACTATTTAACTTTTTTTATATACTCAAAATTTTTGCGTCTTCTGCGTGCTTATGTAAGATGTATGAACGTAAACTAGGTAAAAGGAGGATGTAAGGATCGTAGCTGCCTACCCCCGTGAGTTTATGTATTTGTGTGTATGTAATACACACATAAACTTGTCGGAATAAACTATTTAAATCATCAAAATCCTTTGCGCAGAGAACAGTAGAAAAACGCGACATATTTAGAAATAGAAATAATGTTTATTTGCATAAAACATGGTAGATATATTAAGTTGTTTTAAAATCCATTAAAGATCATACTTGTTTTGCTTATTATATCACATGGCATGCAAATATTATAGGTTACATTACAAAATGTTCCCGTCAGTAAATTCTTTAATGCTGTCAAAATGATTGGTTTTTAACCATTTGTGTAGTCATTTTTTGAACAATCTAAGATCTAAAGTTTTTTAATTCACTTGGATTTTTATCTTATATCCGAACACACATGACTAAACAGGTTTACTATATTTTGCCAGGCCTGGTAAAAAAAAACAACATCCTTGTCAATACTCGAACGATATAAATAAAACTCAACCCTACCTATAATTCTGGACTAGTAGGCATAACGAGGTACACATGTAAGTGTAAAGAGTAACCTGATCACGCCATTGGTCAGGGATACTAAGGAACCAGTAATGGTGACTCATTAAACCTAATTGTTATGATCCTTTAGTACCCTCGAAATGACTTTCAATAGCCTTAGGTAAAAGGTTCTGGGAGAACCATTAGTAGGGACCGATTATGGTTATTTTTCTTTGGTGATTGAATTTGACTTTTGGACCCATGTTATACAGAAGTGTATGGCTGGGCCCCATGTGGGTTAGTCCTGGCTGGCATCCCGTCTTTGGTTTTAAGAGGCTCGCACATGAACTGGACAAGGTTCAATCGCACGACAACCCGAATCGATTGAGTCGGGGAGCGAGTGGTCGGGTTCCTGTGGTAACGGGCTGCGGTCGGGCCCAGAGGTCGAAGCTCCCACCAATAGTGTGGCGGCATCTACACTGCTACATGCGAACACCAGTGAAGATTTATGAGGAACAGGGTGAAAAGTTCACTCATACTCTTTAAAAACGGGAAGATCCTCCGACAAGATGGATGTCGTATCTGGTGGGCGGTATAGATGCCGCCACAATGGAACACACTCACTTAAATAGTGACAAAGTTCGACCTCGCCCAGCATCCCACCGGCGTAATTTCGGCTAGTTTGGTGATATTAGGGAGACGTGGTAGTCCTGTCACAGAGATCTATAATGATTACTGTAAAATCATCACTAATAGACCATGGCAGATTTACCGAGCTAATGTAGGGTTCCAGACATGTATGAAGGTACTAACGAAAACCCTTTTACTTACGGGTAGCACGGGTAACATTATTTTTAGTGGAGTTTTTAATTGGTGTGAAAATGGATGATGTATATTTTCATGATTTTTTTCTACAATTATCAAGCTATAAAGTAAAGAGAAACGTGGGTGGGTGTATTATAAGTTGGCCTTTCCCTTCGATTGAATCGTGCGTGATGTTATTGTTATGTTAAATAATCACTTCTGAGCCCTGTTTGTTATAAGTGCGTAGCAATCTTGAAATCTGTCTAAATCCTAATCATTATAGCAATGGATTTAAAAAAAAAAACGCGTTTCTATCAGGCAGGTCTTGCATGCAAGTATGACGTCACATTTGCGTACGACGCTTGCATTGGAAACATGTTTTCGAGAGAGTGCAAATTGCATGCACGTTTTACATGAATACAAGTGGAGATGTTCAACAATTAAGTCGGACATCATGGGTGGAAGACGTACACGTCACTCGTTCGCAAGTCTAACCGTGCAACGAAAGTTTGTGCGTTCAGTTTTCACGTCACTTGAATAAAAAATGCACACGTTCAAACTACCTCATACAAGTTGTAGCTTATAAGCAGGTTCGTTCAAGTTGTATGCAATTTGCACTTGCATACAAGTAAATTGCCTAATGGAATAGCGCGTTAAAGTAAATAGAATACGCTACACCCATCCAATAAACTATGAAATCTTAATCCTTTCTGATACTTTAAATGCCAAAGTAAGTTTGTTTGTAACGCTTTCACGACAAAACTGCTGAATGGATTTGGATGAAATTTGTCACACAGATAGACCTGGGTAAGGACATGAGCTACTTTTAATCCTGGTTAAAAGTATATGAAAGTTAACCATACATAAAAAAATACCGGACAAGTGCGACATATACTCGCGTTCCGTAGGTTCCGTACGATGAATACGTTTACCCACAAAAAAAAACATGTGAAAGAGTTTGCCAAGACTTACATAACGCTTTTTAAAAAGTTATCTGATGAGCAATTCCCGTATTCTTAAGAACGTTCGCATTCTAATCTCAGTCTGAACCTGTCATAAATCCAATCAATTTACACACATTTTTGACCTTGGTTGTCGCTGAGATGTGATTTCGATTAGAATTTTAACGTTTTTTTAAGTGCGAGAATTGTCCTTCAGATTGAATGTAGAGCCAAGCGGTTCCCTATTGTGATATCATTTTTTTGTCCATAATCTAAAGTGCCATTTATTTTGTGTTAATCATCGTTTGTCACATAATATCGCATGGCATAAAATTTAAATCCCTAACTACATTATGTCCTATATCCGTTTGTCATAAAAATTACAACCAATAATATACAAAAGACTTAAAACCGTTTTCAATCAAAGTTATGAGCCCTAAATTCAAATTTGTTACGTTTCTTTATCTTAGTAATATTTTTTTAACAAATTTGTGTTACAAAGCTATTGTAAGCAAGCATGCAAGCGAGCAAGCATGCAGCATGCAAGCGAGCATGCAACATTCAGCAGGCATGGTTTCTGTCACGGCTCCTGCGCTGCTGGGCTCCGGCGGTGCCACGCGAGTTTATCGTCGCAGATATTATAACGCTCGCCTACGCAATTCTAAATTACAGTCTAGGGGTATGGCAGACAAGACTGCGTGGAGTCGGATTTACAGCGATTCGTTTCTGTCACTAAAACCTATTTTTAGCAATTGTTTTAGGGCTAACAATGTTATTATAAATGAACATTCGGAATAATACACATTATTCCGAATAGTATACAACACTTAGGTTAAAAGACGTTAGTGCATGCAAAATTAGGAGATCAATTATTATAAAACAAAAAATGAATATTGTGGTTTAAAAGCTTTTGTACAGAAGATATTTGAAACTGCCAGATTCATTCATAAGATAAAAGATAACTGACCATTAAAAAAACAGCCCCAAGAATTATGTAAAAATTCGAAATTTTATAGTAAACTTGTTATGGATAATGATTTTCAGACAATACATTTTAGGAGAAGAGAGGGAGTACCAGAGCCAAGCTTCTAACTTAACAAGGCTTAACTGTACAAACCTTACGTCTTGGTCAAAATGTACGGCTTGGCCGTTTCGCGGGTGTTGCACAGATACTCTTTTGGGCTTATGGTAAGAAATTAAGTGACTGGTCTTTCTTTTACCCCTACAACATAACAATTAAGCATAACTGGCGAAATGTGGGTGTACTATCGGTACACCTCTGCCTAACCCTTCTGGGATTACAGGCGTGATGTTATGTGTGCTTATGGTATTTAATGTTGTGTCATGCAATAGTTCTATGGAACAGCCAAGTCGTATATTCCAAGATGTAAGATATCTAGAGTTGGCCCTGTAGGAATGGGGCTTGGCTCCACATTAGATCTGATATCTTTTTAATAATGAGAGCGTTATGTAAGTCTTGGCAACCTACTCGTACTTACTTGAAATGTTTTTGGTGGAGTTTAATTTAACTTTGTAGGGTGCTTGCTCTATTTGTTTTTATTTTGGCGGTGATATTGTACATATACATGTTAAAATCATAATTTGACTTCTAGCATAGTCGGGTACCTATGACAGGGATTTTTTGCACGGCAGCAGTAATTTTTTTCATAGAAAACAAAAAGCTGTTTCTTTGTTGTATAAGTTCATGCTAATCTTGTTTTCATAACAAATGAAAGTGGGTGTACCGATTATGCGTACTTTGCGGTTGGAGGCTGTGAGTTATTTATTTTTTTGTATGTTTTTAAATCCTGGTCTGCATACCAAATATCAGGTTTCTAGGACTAGAGGTTTTGTCATTAGATACAAACCTGCTTTCGTCCTCCAACATTCGAAATGAGGGGTCCCACATCAAGTGTTGGAGGGTGAAAGTTACAGTTTTTGTTTGTTTGTGTGCAAATTCTAGCCCGCATACCAAATTTCAGCTTTCTAGGACTTGGGGGAGTGTCTGAAGGTTTTCATGAGCGAGTGCACATGAAACCTTGGTGTGATCGTGAGCTTATTTGAGCTCTAGCATTATCCAGGCGGAAGCTATGTGGTTAAGTAAATACCATGAATCGCTTCATGAAAAGTTTGGTAGTGCAGCAATTCTTTGTGTTTGACTCGTCTTGGCGGAAGGGGTACTATCGTGTCCCCTGATCCCAAGAACAAACGTGACATGGTAGTTGAAAAACATGTTCTACCAAACACTCTAACTAACTGAAATTGTAAGTTAGTACGCATAATATAGAAAGTTCTACAATCCAAAGTTTAACCATGTTATTTTAAGACCATAGACTTCAAAATGGTAATGGTGGCTTAATCTGTAAATGCCTGTAAAACAAATTTCGTATTTTACTTTCTTCATGACTCAAAAACTGTTAATTAAACAAATATTATATTTGAGGCCCTTAGAACGAGTCCTTTTATTTGTTATGTCACAAGATTCAGTTTGCCAAACTTTTGTTTCGTAATTCATTTATATATTACACGTCCGTGTTTGGGTCACAGAAATTAATAACTGTAACAAATTTCAACTAAATCAGTCTAGTAGATTTCGCAAACGGCCTGTGACGGACGGACAGACACACGTGTGATCTGAATGAATCCGTTTTTTCATTAGGGCGTACGGAACCCCTTAAAACATCCTAACTAATATTATAAATGCGAAAGTTGCGTAATTCATTTATATATTACACGTCCGTGTTTGGGTCACAGAAATTAATAACTGTAACAAATTTCAACTAAATCAGTCTAGTAGATTTCGCAAACAGGCTGTGACGGACGGACAGACACACGTGTGATCTGAATGAATCCGTTTTTTCATTAGGGCGTACGGAACCCCTTAAAACATCCTAACTAATATTATAAATGCGAAAGTACATTTGTTTGTTCTGATTTCACACAAAAACGGCTGAACGGACTTGGATGAAATTTGGCACACAGATAGACCTGAGTAAGAACAAAGGCTTCTTTTCATCCTGGGTCGCAGACAAAGCCGCGGGCAACAGCTAGGTACGATTGAAATTGATAGAAAACAATGCGGTACAAGTGGCCCCAAGTGTCCCCAAAAACTTATACAAAATCTTAACACCGAAGATACCTAGCTCCCTAAAACCCTCAAGACGAGAATGATCACTATCCTCCTAGTTGGCATACTCTAATACGTACAATATCAATTCCCCAATTACAAAGGGTTTATCCAATTGATCATGCGTTTACATTACCTCCCCTATGATATAGCCCACATCCAATTAATTATCTGTTACCAATATAAATGAGCTGCTTAATTAGTTACACTAGTGTAGCTTCTGTCGCGACAAACAGGTCGTAATTGTTTGACTATGTCGTGTTTACAGTCCGTGAAAGGTTTTTTTTTAACGAATTACTACTGTTAATATCTGTAATTGTCTTAGCTTTCCGAAAACTTGAAATATGCCTAGTACCCTGCAAAATAATAAAGAGTTAATTTATCTTTAAGTCGCATTTAAAAAAGACTACTACAATATAGAAATACTTTTTTACTTTCTTAAACCTCTGTAGATCAAGCCAAATATTATGTACAATAGAAAATTTCCGAGAAAACAATTTAATAAAAATCCTTAGCAAAAATCTAATTACTTTTATTTGTTACTGATCAGCTCAAAGCTAGTATTGAAAACCATGCATCAGCAAAAATTGAGTGAACTATAGTTCGGCCGTAGAGGGAAATAAAAAAAAGATCCAATATGCAAAACAATGCAGTGCCACTCTAAATTCCTACACACCTCAGAAATTTCAGGCAAAACGTATTTTCCTTGTGTCACTGATTTAATCACTAACCAAATCGGACCACCTGAACCTATTAAATTTTTGATTCAAACTTTCCTAAAAACGGCTCTTCAAATATTACTTTCCCAGCGCGTAAAATGAAACGGTTTCCCTTTTCCAACTTGTTAACCAAATAATCAATACAAAGAGCTCAAAGTTGTGAAACGAGGGTGTTCAATAGGAAGAGAATCGTCGATAATAATCGCTTTCAGTTTCTTCCAATTATATCTGTGAAAATTGCAAGCTATAGCACGCTTTTATCACATTTTAATAGTTGCTTGCATTTGTGCAAATTGTTGCAATTTAGTGAAATGAATTTGAAAAGCTTTAAACATAATATTTTTATAACAATAGTTGGTTACAGCAGTAAATTTAATGAATGAAAATCTGTTTGTTGTGCATAAAGTAGATTAAACATTTTCAGAATATAATGTCACGTTACGAGGAGTTCATAAAGAAAATAACAATCATGGAAGAAAACAAAAACGAATAAAATAATACAATACATACTACTTTATAGTAGTCATTCTAGAGATATTAAAAAGTTTCCATTGTTGAATGTACGTAACAAAGAATAACATCGTTCTCACCTACAGTGTCAACATTAATGATGTAACTAATATAAATTTGTTACAACCATATTATTTAAAAGAGTGTCCATGGAGTTTTTTGCACGTTCTTCTCCATAGGTACCTACTTCGCTTTGGAATGGGCATCTAGCTTCATATTTCTGACTGACCGACTCCTTGACAATTCAAAAGTGCCTGTAAATAGTTAATTTCAAATAAATGCTTTGAGTTTGAGTTTCAACAATTTGGATGAAGCTACAAATAAAGACTAACAATTTAAATGTACCATGTTAAATAACAGCCTTCGGTTCGATCAGGTTAAGCGACTCTTGCCGCAGTAGGTCCGTGGATGGGTGACCATCTTTACATACCGAGACCCTCGTGCCCTGGAAAGCACGTTAAGCCGTTGGTCCCGGCTGTCATTCTTGGATCTTCGGGTCGTCAGAAATGCGGAAGTCTGACAACCAGACTTGCCAAGGGGTATCGTATTACTAAGTAACTGGGTTGTGGTGGTCAGATGCGCAGTCGCTCCAGGTATAGTACTGTATTCAGCTGTATCCGGTGAGACACGAAGCCGACACGAAGCCGACACGAAGCCGACACCAACATTGGAAAGGCAAGGCAGAAGATGAATTTCTACATACTAAAACAGTCTGGACACACCATCTATATGACTCAAGATCTCTGTTCTCGGCAACAACATTTACTAAAAACAAAACTACTTCTAATACCCCACCTATTCACAAACATCCTCTAACAACCCACTTCTAACTTTATATAAACTACATAGTACTAAAAATAAGAATACCTAGAAAAACATGGCCGTTCCACGTATAAATTGACAAGTTTAGTATTTGATTTTTAGAGTTCAGTACCCAATGGGACCCTTTTACTAAGGATTCGCTGTCCGTCCGTCAGTCACGTGGCTGTATGTTTTGAACTGTTATATGTAGAAAAAATGAATATAATAATAACACTCTGAAAAAATTTCAAGTGTCTACCCACTTAAAAGTTCACAGAGTGTGTACTAATATGGCCGCTTTAACAGCAAATATTAAAAATAAAATATATAACACAACATAGCATCACGCATGCAATCCCAGAAGAGTTAGACTGAAGTGTACCTATTAGTACACTCGGATTTCGCCAGTTTTGCTAAAGTCCCATGTATTAGGGGGCGAGCCTATTGCCATCAACCGGTCACAAATCCAGACTCCGGGCTGCTACTGAGAAATATTGGATAGAAAAACCCAAAAACACTTTGCCCGGCCCGGGAATCGTTCCCAGGAATGCAGTAGCTAAATTAAAATAAGGTTTAAAATTAAAGGGATCCCAATACAAGAAACATGTTTTTATAAAATTTAGCATTTAAAAAAAATATAGTGTTAAAATATTGTATGGCGTTACGGAACCCTACGTGTTCGAGTCCGACTCGCACTTGGCCGCTTTTTTATTTTCTCAACTCAAACTTTCAGAGTTCCTAGAAAGTTTGGAGGTGAGTTACTAAAAACGTGTTTTCAAGAACGAACTTTTTTATACTTGGACGCAAAGAAGGGTTATGATTTTTTCAATACATAGAAGATCCATTTTTGGTTATCAGAAGATGTTTGAATTGTTGCGATTAATAATATTGATCAAAAGACTCTATGGGCCAACTGAGGTTTGAGTCCTAGATAAGTCAGAAATCACGAAAAACTTTTCCCATACATTTCGAAGGAAATGAGACTCCAACTTTTTCTAAGATAGATAGACTTACTTATTATACTTTTTTATCACCAGTCTTAATTGTGGTGGTCCCACAATTAAGACTGGTGATAAAAAAGTAAGTTGGGAGTCTAATTTCCTACAATATGTATGGGAAAAGTTTTTCACGATTTGACATTTCTAGTACTCAAAAGTTTTTTGATAATTTTATGGAACAGGACCGAATGGAATTAAAAAAGTTTTTGTGCAAAACAGTGAACGCCAATCTAAATTTCTCAAAAAGTTTTAGACAGTCTCCTAAGACCGTTTTCCCGTAGCTACAACGATTAAAGAAGAAAGAAAGAAAACTTGTTTATACTACACAAACAAAACGCACATTACAAATAATTGACATAAATTCCACACATACAAAATAGCCAAAGGCCTCGTATACAGCATTTAAAAGCGTAGTAATTTTGTCAATTTAGCATTCATTCAGCAATTTTGTCCATTTTGTGCATTAAGGTACCTACTATTGCTGCCTCGTTACAAAAATCGACCCTATATACACCGTGTCAGGGACATCGATGCGCAACCTGTTACCATGGGTTCAGTACATGATTCTGAACCCCCTGCGTTGAAATTATTCATCATTTATTTTAAAAAAAAATCTGTTCCATATAATTTTGACCTTGAAGGTATTGCACTTTTCTATGAAACAGCAGATGTTTTTAGCACAATGCTGTTCGCTGGTAAGCGCATCACTTGAGAACTACTGAACCTATTTGGCTATTTTTTGTTTTAAAATGTTTATAATAGTCTTAATAAGGTTTTTAGGGAAAGATAAAGTGGGAAACTTGCCCAGAAAATAGGAAATTCGGAAAAAATAATTTATGCTTGGACAAGACAGGTACAGTGGCGACCAAAAGTCCATAGGCATTCTCACAAAGCAATAGCTTGACGTTTAGTTTGACTTACGACCTTCTATTTACAAGAGACACGCGCATAATCATTGTCGTCAACAAGTGATTGTCGTTCATAATTTCAACTTATTAACATGAGTCAAGATGGCCCAGCGGCGCGTGCAGATAGATGCGCGAATCTATCTGCACGCGCCGCTGGGCCATCTTGACGAGTGAGTTCAAATCTCACGCATAAATCCTTAGGCGTTTTGTAAGCTTTTGCTCGATTGGAAGTAATGTCATGTTGATCTGTCAAAATGCGACATAAAATTAGGTGGTCATGTTAGGGTTTAACGAGAAAACATCGAGTTTGACAGAACCAGTTGAGTATTTTGTATGGCAGCGCTGTTAGAAAACAAGAAAAGTGACAGATATGGACGCGACGAGAAATCACGAGAGTGAGTAACTGTCGCGTATGTCGTGCTAAACCTGATATTAGTGTTAATTGAGGTCGGAACATTCCAGTTCAATCGACGAAATATAAAACAGAATTACAATGTCCATGGCCCTGATAAGTAATCCGACCAAATATGAATGAACAAACAATGAACGGAAATTCTATACGCATCTCTTTTACACTACATGACGATACGTAATATTTTCTTGTCCTTGAATCGTATAACATGACATTTAATTTTTACCGTATTGTTTCCATGGAGATTAGTTTATTGATTGACGAAAACGTCAGATGGAAAAATGTAAAAAGTTTTTATCATGTGTATTTATTTTAAATGAGTGCATAATACCTTTAGGTACTGCCTGCTAATTTAGTACCGAATTTTCACTTACTACACGTCGAAAAATAAGTTATCAGCGGTACCTCATAACGTCAATTTATTTTGATATTACTAACACTAACCCAGAGTTTAGCGACATCTCTTCCACGTCGGTGGGTTTAATATTAATTGAAAAGTTTAACTCTAGCTTTACTTGTAACTCTTGAATGAAATGAATTATTTGATTAACCCCGAGTTAGCTGTGAACTCGCTAGTTATTTAAGAGTCATCTCAACACCTCTTACCCTTGATTTCGTATATATATTGTATATTTATTATAAGTATATTTATAGTGTGTATTATTAAGTTGTAATCTAGTTATGTACACAATGTCTATTTTTTTAATTCATCAGAATTTATATTTAGTTACGGTTTTTTTTCACTGTTCCTTTTAACCAAAGCACCTGCCATCTAATCCCTTCACCACCTTTGGTTAACTGGTAGAGAATGCCTAAATCATTAAGTCCGCCTTTGTACCTTATTATGTTCGATAACTTTAAATAAATAGTAAATAAACTATGAACGCGAAAGTGGTGTTTGATCCTGACATGTATTCACACAACACACATTAGCTACACGTGTCTATAACTTTACATCCTGATTCAGGAGGTCAAAGCCTGCAAAGGTCCTATTACCCAAATAATGGCTGTAAATTAATGCGTACGTCCACAGGTCCGTTTTGATGGAGGTCCAAACTTACCTGAAGCAAACGAATTGGCTGCTTAGTTATGTATGTTAGGTGTGAACCATTAACTTGAACAGTTGTAACAAGATCGGACTGAATGACATGAGTTTTGATCTTGAAGTTTTGTGAATTTGTAATGTATGAGAATGTGTGTCGTGTCTAGTTTACATAGAATACTAATATTTTAGGCATTTAACCCGCCTCTGCGTTCTAACACCTTGACAAAACATCAAGGTTTTAGAAATAAAATATGAAATCGATCAACAATTGCCGTAGATTCACGTAACTAACAAAAAAAAATACGGACAAATTGATAACCCCCTCTTTTTAAACCTGGTTAAGAAAAAAAATGTATCTTTGAGACTATTATTAGACAATAAAAATAATAAAAGTAACATTTAAAATTTAAAAATCACTCTTAAAGGGCACATAAATATATTTTTGTTACTGCGGAGGTTTTTTTTTTAATTTAAGTTTTATTTCTGCTTATTAAACTTAATTTACTAATAGTAGACACGCTACGATCGACAAATGCCTCGCTTAAATCTGCGCAGCAGTACGGATGTTTCACACAGTGAAGCTAGTTACTAGTTTATCCTCATTTCTCTTTGCAACTCCATCATCAGACCCTGATCATCATCTATCTGTAACCTATTTATTGAGACCATTCCAATGACCACAAACACGATACTTCTGCTGTATGTTTATGAGGGAGTTGGGTATCCTGCAAATTCCAGATTATGCTGCAGCATAAGTCAAGGTTGCTATGTGCTTCTAATTTCATTGAAGTAATAGAATACCAAATTTCGATTCAATCAACCATGTGAAAGAGGCTCACATCCCTTCATCAACTAGAAAAGAGCTGATAATCATCAAACTGCTGAACAGATTATCTTGAATCATAGCTAAGAACAATCTCGATTAAGTCACCTTTCGAACAAATCGGTTCAGCCGTTTGGGAGCCACGACGCCACAGACAGACACACAAATGCACAGACTTAAATGTCAAACTTATAACACCCCTCTTTTTACGTCGGAGATTTAAAATAAACCGCGCATTAAATTATTGACACCCTAGATTTTACAGCATTTAGCTATTACTCGGTCAGAAACATCAACTAGGATATTACGAACGCCTTCTGAAAATCTTAGCTAGATTGTAGTGACCTAAAAGCAACGCTTTAAGATATCCAAACATTTGTAGAACATTTTCTGCCAGTGAAGTATTCAGTTAATTGCAAGTCCACAGAGATAACAGTTAAAATAGCTTGTTAATCTTTGAGAGTTAGTACCGTTAGCGTACTAAACACGTACATCGTTTGCTGGGGTAATTCTTTGGAAAATGTAAGTGTTTTAGAAATAGGATACAGTTTGTTTATGTTTTGTTTTGGATTTTTATGTACATTATTATTTAACAACAATTTATTTTATTTACTTATGTATGTGTCGGCGTAACCGTTAGCGGTAGGTGCAGCGGGCCGAGTTACGCTGTGCAAAGCGGGACGTTCGCCTCCTCACTCTCCCCACTTCTCAAGCAACTTAATGTAAGCGAGTGCGCAGCGAAGAGTGGTAGGATTGGCTTGTGGTCGTCACGCAAGCTCGTCCTACGGAATTTTCCATTCCGTTGAGTTTGTTCCGCGCGGACCGTTAAAAATTTTTCAAAAAATTTTCTGACTACCCGGTTTTTTGTACCGACGCGGTCGCGGAGACCATACCCCCGGGATGCCGAAGCCCGGCACGCGCGGCTCGTTGGGCTGCGATGCCGGCTCACCGGAGCCCCGCCCGGCGCTGGATAGGACGTCGTCGATGCCGAGCATCGGTGTTGCGTCGTCCTGTGCTCCGCCGGCCGGATCCACCAGAAGCGAGGAAAAGAAGAAGAAGACTTCCAAGAAGAAGAAGGAAGAAAGAAGAGGAGGGGGATCGAGCGCCGCTGCTGCTGCCGGCCCACCGACGTCACTGGCGCCTGCGCGCGCTGCGCCTTCGCCGTCGTCGAGCCGACCGCACGCGGTAGTGATCCGTCCCGCCGCGTTCCGCCCGGTGCCCATTCAGGCCCCGGGGCCTGCCGCTAACCCAAGTTGCGCGCCGCACGCGCGCGCCGCGGCACCGCCCGCGCGTGCTCCCGCACCCGCGCCCGCGCGCTGCGCTGCTTATGCCGCCGCGTACGCCGCCGCTTACGCCGCGCGCCCCGCCACGCCGCGCGACTACCCCGCGCGCCCCCGCACACCGCCCGCGCCCCCCCGCGCGCCCCCTGCACGCATCGACGCGCCGCCGCGATTCGCGACTCCGCCCGCGCCCGCCGCAGCGACTACCGTGACCACGCAACCATATACCAAAGCTGCGCCAGCTCCGCGCACCGCCGTGACCGGCGCCCGCTTCTCGCTGGCGGGACCGGCAATGGCTGAGCGTGAGCGGCCAGCTAAAAATTCCGCAACCACCATGATGTCAGCAAGGTCAGTACCAAGCGCCACCCATACGCCCGACTCGCCGGCGCCTCCTCGTGCCTCAGCCTACGACTCGCCCGCGGTTATGTCGCCGTGTTCGTCCATCGGATCGAACATGTCGCTGGCATCCGCGGGCTCGACCCGGCCAGAACCCAGAGGCCAACGACAACGTCGACGCAGGAGCTCAAGCGAGACCGCAGCGGCGGAGGGGAAGCGGCTCTGCCCCGACTCGCCGCGGCCACCGCGCGAAAGCGCGCCGCGGAGTCCGGACCCGCCAGCGTCGCCTACTTTTGCCGACGCAGCGCGCCGCTCACCCCCGCCACCTGCGTCACCATCGCCGCCACCGTCACCGACCGCGGGGGTCAGGCCACCCCCCGCCCCCGCCACCGCTGCCAACACCCCCGATGCAACCCCCGGCGCCGCGACAAGAACGTGGCAACAAAAGCCGGGACAAAAGAAGCCCAGGTACCCGCCGCTGGTAGTTGAGAAGCTGCCAAACTGGGCCGCCCATTTCCGGGCCATCAGGGAGAAACTGGGCCGGCCTCCTAACGCTCGTCCATACGGAGGTGGAGTCCGCTTCACCCCAGACAGCGAGGAGGAGTATAGGCTGGTCCAGCGATACCTGACTGGCCTAGAGAAGGATAGCGGCGTCAGCTGGTTCGCTTACTCGCTGCCAGCAGAGAAGAGCCTGAAGATCGCCATACGGGGACTACCGGCGGATACGGACCCGAAGGAGATAGAGGAGGAGCTCCAAACGCTGGGATACCAGCCGGAGTATGTGCGCCATATCAAGGCCGCACAAGGACGACCCGGTTGCGTATTCCACGCAATCTTAAAGAAGACTCCGGACGTCCGGGCCATTTATGACACCACGACGTTCATGTTGATGCGTGGTGTCAAGATAGAGGCCTGGCGCGGAAAACGAGGACCCGCCCAGTGCCACCGATGCCAACTGTTCAGACACAGCTCGCATCAGTGTCACCGCCCGCTCGCCTGCGTGCGCTGTGGAGGGGAGCACGCGGCGAGAGACTGCCCGCGCCCGAGGGAAGAGCCGGCCACCTGCGTGAACTGCGGTGGCCCGCACCCGGCGTGCAACATCAAGTGTCCGGTGTTCCAGAGAGAGACCCGGAACAAGCGGGTGGGCACCGCCGCCATAACGGCCACATCACGCCGTCCCAAAGTGTCCTTTGAGAGGCCACAAGTGATGCCAGAAGAGGCCCAAGGCACGACGCTTATGGCGGCGGCCAACGGGCCCTCAGACAAACCAGCTACCTCCTCTGGGCGGAGGAAAAACAAGAGACGTGGGGGAAAGGGCAAGGGGAAGAAACCCGACCCACCCCAGGCGACCCAAGAAAACCCAATTGCCACCCCTGCCTTCAACGAGGCACAGGTTGTGATTAAGCAGCAAACTACCGCTAGCGCCGCCACGGCGCAGCGGACAACAAAGGAACTACCCAAGAAGGAGTTCCTAAAAGAATCCAGTGGCGGCGCCACCGACGCCAAAACAGCCACCGAAAAGTCGGATTTCACAACCTGTGCCATCAAACTACTGATGGACCTGATAAAGGCCATCAGGCAGGGACAGGATGTCGAGTTGGTCATCCTGGATGGCTTGGCCGCACTACTGACTCTGTACCGCGGCTAGGTCACCCAGACGGCCCAAAATGGGACGCCGGCGGCCTTCTGGCACAAGGCCGCCCCCCCCCCCCTCCGCCACCTCCTTCGGGACACGGAAGACGTCACAAAAACAAATCCGGATCGACCTCCAGGTAAGCCGCAGCCAAGTTACACGCGACTTATCTGTGACAAAAAGACTCCACACTCACAACACACGCACCCACTGCGTAACGTGTTCTAGGTTAATATAGGCACGTTACGTAGATGCAGACAGACATACATGTCTATACAGGCACCCAAACTCACGCGTGTACGCGCGGCGCGGGCCGCGAGTCACGCAAACATTGAACGGTGTTACACAATTACAATACCGTTCACACCCACATGTCGGCCCCTTAGCCCGGACAGTAACGGCTAGCTCTGTGATCTGGACGGGCGGGGACCACTCACCTACTCTGTAGGCGCGTCGAGTCGGCATCTTCGTCGCTGGTCGTTGTCGCCGGGCCTCCCCTAGGTAACTAGGGGTCTCACCTGGCGGCGACAGACCGCCGAGATGTCGTGAAGAAAGCGGCGCTTCACTATAAGCGTCGCGGCGCTCCTACAGAAACAAACAAGAATCCACACACATAGGCGCACGTATCTCGCGTGCGTCAAGTATCAACCGCCAAGAAGCGACCAAAATGAGAGGCCCGTATTTACGGGTCGCCGTATGGCTTCTGCGGTCGGGGGGCCAAGCCCCGGCACCGCACGCAACGCCCCCTTACGGGGGCGCCGCGATATAGCTCCGAGTGGGATCATTCTTGTGGCAGGCTCGGCCTGGTGCGCCTGCTGTAGCGCCTAGAGCTATTATAGCGATCTATTTAATTATATCTAACAAGCGGTTGGAATAAATAAGTTGGTTACTGCTATATTTCATACTTTCATTTAATATGTCGGACCGATGCCTTCAGGTTATTTCATGGTGATTATTTTATAAGAAATTGTGAGTGAAATGAAGTGATTGTGCTGTAACTAGTATCTCTATTTTCTTCGCCCGACAATCCACGCCTACTTACAAAGTGCAAGTGTAATATCGCTGATAAGGGCCTACCCCGATATATGCATACAAACACATAATTATGCAGTATAAAACTGATTAACATCCGTCACCTTAAACTTCAGGTCCAGTTGAAAACCAGCATCAGCCACTAATTGTCTGTCATTTTTGCTAAACTGGGCCTATTTGGCGCAGCCGCGAGGCACTCTCTCCAGCTGAGTTATCACAAAGCAAAGTACACTTTCATTTGTTTTCTAATTTTTTTTACTTGTAGTATAATAAGTTGGGTTGTGTGCCCTTAGTACGTGCTAAATTAATGTTATTTTTTTCATTAGTGTGTAATTTTGTCTTTCCATGTTTCTATTTTATACTTTCAAAATGTGACGAGGAAAAGTTGTCAAAAAAGTCACAGCTTTCGTAGTTTGCGTTTTGAACAGCCAATCAAATATAGTTTCATTTTCATGAAATGAAAAAAATGTTTGGCTTGCAATAAAAACCATTAGCTATACCCAATTTTTATTTAACATGATATTTAAAAAATAATTTGATTAAATTTGATTCAAAAGCAATTACTGTATGTCTCTTGCTCAAGTTCCTAAGACATAATATAGTTTTTTGTTATAATTCCTAAAAGTTAATTAAATTAAAATACTGGAACATTTTTTAAACAGATCTTCAAATACATCAACATCGTATGTTAAAGGCAAGGTTACAGTACCTTTTTAACTTTCTTAAAACCACTGTAAATCAAATCAAATGCAAATGTTGCCCAAAAAAAAAAAGGAAAATTGATCATAATAATAAAATAAAATAAATTCTCTAAGTTTTTTTGTCATAAAAATGACACTAAATCACAATTTAAAACGTGTACCTTGAAGAGATTCTATCATGAAACCCTGTATAAGTTATGTCAAAAGATAAGGCTGTTGAGAACACATTTATATTTAGTGATTATTTTAAAGATGTATACAAAATCTAACAGTTCAAGAGGTTGCACCGGCCCGCCAGTGCCCATCGAGATTCACTATAAGCCACACTGCACTATATAAGAAGGCCTCTAATCGTTCTGCACAAACGTCCCTTACGTTTCCAGATCAAAACACAGTCAATATTTGAATATTCATTCATTAGCTCTTAAATAGTATTTGAAGGAATCCTAATAAATTACAAGAAAGGTAGTGAGAACCGATCGATCCCGTTTCACATGACATGGCATGGTAAAATGAATGTGTGTACATTTTAAAGTTTTTGCATCGTACCATGTAAGTTATTAATTAAAAGATTTTATCGACACCAGATTGGACTCCTCAGCAAGAGCTTGTTACACAACCGTTGAAAATATCCATGTCCACAAAGTCAACAGTTCAGCATAATTGAATCGACATAGGCAATGGTTGTGATATAGGAAGGCGGGTGCCACCTGTAAGGGGGTGCAACACGTGCAGAAACTGTGCGAGCGAGATGCCAACACGCTCTCTCTGTCACACTAATGGCTGACGTATACGTGTGCTTACAGGTATCGTGGAAGCTGTGCGTGTCGAGCCAGGAGTCTGCCGTAACATATGTTCACATCACATACATCCAAATATATGCCACATACCGTCGCGTTATTTTGTTTCATAGGTACGTACGTACGTAAATAGGCCTCTGTTACAAGTTTCGATTGCGACACGCTATTGTGAGGCGGCGTTTGATAACGAATTCAATCACGGGGAAGTAGGTGACGCAATTTGCGTTCATACGCCTCAAGGATACGACCGTAAGGGGATTTTTGTTTCCCTCGATAGCACCAAAAAGGATAATCGCAACGAATATAGGGCAGAGTTTTCTTTAAAATCTATGGTTGGTGTTTAATCTGTAAATATTTCTGTCACTCTGGCATTCAGACAAAAACATTTGGATATGAAATAAACACGGGATAAATTTACAGAAAAATGCATACAGCATTTGATAGTTCCACGGTATTACTCTTAGTAACTAATATAACGCAAATGACAATAATTGCTTGTCTGATGTTTCCAATTACTGATATTGTTACTATATCGAAATATGTAAAACAATTCTACGAAGATCTGAAATCATGTTTAACAAATCCCTATTTCCTTGCCATTTCATTAATGTATATTTTGATAATAGGGATACTTGGTATTTACAGCCCAATGCAAACGTTATTTAGATTGAGTATTCCAAAACATATCAGACCAGTTCGAACACCAACTGAGAGTGTAAAACGAATTATAGCAGTAACAAATGCGGACAGAAACTACTTCCTCGCATGTTTCTCACTTTTCTTTTTACTGGTAATTTGGAGAATACTTGAATTAATAACATTTTCAGCGAGACTTCACGAGTTTACTAGTTTGATGGGGCACTATAATTTGGTCGATGTAGCAATTTCTCAACAAGCTGAAGATGACGATCTTGATCAACCCTTGCTAGAAATACTTGAAGAGTCCAGTGATGAGGATGATGAAGATCCTGCCCATTGGCCATTAGTAGTTCATTTGAATTTAAAAGAGACTTTACTACTAAAACAATTTTTAGAAGAAACACCTCATGCGTATGCTACGAAACAAAACGAGTCATTATTAATTATTCCTGAGCAGACTGAAATAGGCCAAGATATACATAATATCGAGACTCAAAGTACCAGTAACCAAGACCTAATTCCCACTGATATTCAAGGAGGGAAAAAGGAAAAAGATCTAGAATGATAAGTGTATTTCGCATGTTTTTGGGATCCTCCCTCTTCGTGGAATTAGTTGCAGTAATAGCACTTTTAAAACCTTTCAAGCAGCCGTGTTTTTTAAGAGATTACTGGTGTAAGTTTAAACAAAAATTTCCTCAACCGCCGAAAATCATTGCGTTGCTTGTAACTCTTTCGTTTATAAGCACTGTTGTTGAAATTTGTTCAGAAACTCAAGCTCATTACCTTCTGCTGCAGGATGTGAATACAAATCTCGCTTTGGAATTTTATGCATGTAAAATTTCACTATGCTGTACTTGTTTTATTATGCAGGTGTACCTTTTATTTTTGATGAAATGGTTAGTACATTTCTCGATTAGGATTGCTCGGTTGCTGGAGTTCGAACTTATGTGCAGACATGCTGTGTTAACTAAAGACGAGACTACACAGGTCAGTTACACTGCAGTTGTTATGACAAATGTATTAATGTCTACTGATAGATATGCCAATTTGAGTGATAGTCATTCAGAAGACACTAATACTCGTCATGAAACACGTTACCTAAAAGAATCAATTACATGAGAAAAAGTGTCAATTTTATTAATAAAATACTAACAAGCCTTTTCAACCGGATAAACAAAGAACATTAAACGCACGATTTAGTTTTGGTCCAAAAAGTCTAATAACACAGAATGACATAAAACTAAACCACAAAAGAAGAAATAATAAATTCACAAAACGAATGATTTTCAAGTTGTCATGTACTTGTCAATAAATTGTCATAAGACTAGACGTGGTGCGAATAATGCTTTTACAAAAAAAACGGGGAAAGTGAAACAAAAAGAAACAAGTAATATGCCTTAAAAGCAGTATAGTTCAAGCCATTTTTTGTAAGATCAAGATGATGGCATGCAGCTGCATAGTACTAACATCCTTGTTATTAGTCCAAATGGCCGCGCTTTTGATTATGCTTAACCCCATCTATGATGCAATGAAGCTGACGCAGTTTATCAATTACATAACGAAGGGCTACAGGCGAACGTATTTATTTTTTATTGTGTTTTACTTCACATCTGTTTTATATCTCGGCATGTATCTGCCACTTCAAAGTATACACACTTTGATCTTCTCTGATCATCTCCACGAACACGATAAGATGAATCTGCTGCACATCATCGAGAAGAACTACATCACTGCTGGTTTTTCTCTGTTCTTGGTAGTAGTGATATATGGTGTAAGAGCTCTACTAGAATACACTGCCAGCTTGACTGTATTCAAGGAAAATCAGAATCAAGGGGTCCCAGTACAAGTTCGAGCTAATTCCAAAAAACATGCTGGCAATGAAAGCATTTTACCTAATCTCTTGCGCGTGAAGAGATCGATATCCTACGAAACGGTTTTATTTACAAACGAACTGAGAGAAAAAATCAAAATCATAATCAAGGGCGTGGATTACCCTCAAGAGAAGAACGCTCTCACTAGTATCTTGAAAGCGAACCATGTCACCTTATCGTGATTGCACACTTTTCCCAATAAATTTTTGGATCATTTTTGCGTTTTATTTTTCTGAACGTAGACAGCGGCATGTATTTGGAAATTCTTTGGTATTACACCGGGGCGAGGCAACGGGAAATATTCAAAGACACAGCTATAAAAATAAAATGCCAGTACAGAAGTAAGGGAAAGAAAAATGTCGAATAAGAACGTTTGGAGTGTGAGAAAAAAGGGAGCGTGTATACATTAGGGGCCGAAATGTTTTCCGTTGAATTGAGTATAACGTTTATAGGGTTCCGCACAGAATCATAAAACGGAATACTTATTGATTCGACGCGATACTGTCTGTCTACAGGTGAACCAAGGTGAGGTTACATTCATGTTTAATTAGGTAGGTACACCTTAATATTTTAAGACAATGTAGACCTACTGAGATCCTGTACGGATTTTCATTTCTTCTCGCCTAATTATCTACAAATTTAATGTTTTTGTTATAGATATCCACTGTAACTGTTATTTTTTTCCAACACCATATAATAATCAGCCTATTATGTTCCCACTGCTGGGACACAGGCCTCCTCTCTGTGAGAAGGAGTGGGCCGTAATCCACCACGCGGGCCCAGTGCCGGTTGTTAGATGTCACATGTATTCAAATTTTTGGTTCTACGACATGCCGGTTTCCTCACGATGTTTTCCTTCACCGTTTTGAGAGCAGTGGTGATGAAATAATTATCACGAAGTAAAGCGCCTGTATGGGCTCGAACCTGCGACCTACACTCGTAAGTCGCGGCCGTTACCACTGGGCCACCACTGCTCCAACACCATATAAAATGTAATTTTGCTAAGACCTAAGCATAACTCTTATGACCCAATGACTGCAGCAATTCGAATATTGTTGTTTTTAAGACATATAATTAAGAAAGAAGTACCTTTAATAACAGAAGCAGAACCGGAGTGGTTCATCAAACAATTTGTTTGTATTTCAAGAAGTAGTAACTTCATATAGGTCATAAGAAAAAAAATCACTTTCAATGATTTGTGCAACAATTCCTATTGCAGTAAGCTAAACTCAGTAACAGCATTATAAACGAAAGCATCACCCAAGTTCAATGTAAGTATCATTGATCGTAACAACTTATATTATTACACTTCGATTTAATAACTAATTGAATCGAGAATGCTATTATTTCTATACATATTTCCAGCTTTTGTAATACTTTTAGTTCCAACAATTCTGCAAGACCAAGCATTGATTACAAAGACTGCCAAAGTGAGAACACATGCGTATTGTACGATGTTGGCATCAATTCAAAATTGCCAGTGTGGCGCCAGTCTTGTCAGGTATGTGCCATCCCGGGCCAGAATTAATGCCATACGGTTGACATTTAGCGGTGTTCAACTAAATAAAGAATTGCTTTGGGGGTTCTTTTTCGTGCTTCAATGGGTCATGGATGACTGAATAGGGGTGTGTATGTGTGTGTGTCTTATGATTCTAATTCATTTTTTGATATCCTTATTGTCCATTTGTAAGTGTGTGTGTATTTCAATGGTGTAAATTATATATATGATTGTAAATTGGTAATCTAATTGCGTGTCAAGCGATTTGTAAAAGGTATTCATAACGTTTTCAAATACGAGTACTTTAATTCCCTGTTAACTTTTAATGATAAGCTACGGTGTTACAGCTGTTACTCAACATAACATAAGAAGGACTATTGAGAGACCTCGATATCTGCACGCTGTTTTGTCGACATAAAAGTAGACAAAATTATAGACAAAAAGATCTGTTGTTTTTTTTATACTTCCGTCGACAAATCTTGTTTCTATGGTGGCATGCTACGCGTGCAGTTAGTGTTCTCAAGCAGATCATTGATAAACAAGACAATGGTTTACAGTCTGTCAGTAGCGGATCCCTATAATACCTCAAGTCTCAACACTGCGTACTAACACGTAATATTTTGTTTTGAGCACTAGGTAGTCAGAAGGGCTAGTGTCTGCAACTCCTCGTCTCTCTGACGTCTCTGTCGTCAAAAATCTGCTCTCTGCAATAAAACAATACAAAACAAACAGTCGGTACAGCTTAGACAAATAAAGTCCAAACCCAGCCATAAAACGGTAATACAACATTCATTTCAGTCGAGCACATTTATAATTACCGAAGCAGCGGACTTCCAGAGGATTGAGCTAAGAAACCCGGTTGGTACCTATTGCGGTCACCGTAAGCATCCCTCGGGAGGCACGCAATGCGCTTGATAAATATTACAGCGTCGACTATGCTTTATGTTGCGAGGTTAGGTGTTCGGTAATTCCGATGTGAAATGCAGTATTTTGGTTGAAGGTCTTCATACAAAATAGGTTTATTTTGTTTGTTGTCACCGTATAATGTGTGAGGTGAAGAAAAAAGGTTAAAATATTTTTATCAGTATCATAGAAGCGTACTTAACGAAAATCTCTGTCTATTTTTGGACCGGTACGCAATGGACTTGATGAATATTACAACGCTGACTTTGCATTAAGTTGCGGGGATAGGTAATTCCGTTGGTTTTTCCGATAGTTTTTGGGGTTCCGAAGTTTTACTTGTAGTTTTAAGAAAATGGAATAAGTATTGGTTATATATGTAACATTAAATAAAATCAAACTTGATTTCTTCCAAGGAATAGAGAAATGTGTACTTATTACACCCACATTTCGTAAGTTATTTTGTTTTGTAATTGTATATAGCGTTAATATTTTAATAATTAACGAAGATTAAGGAATCGGACTTTGTAGGACTGACGGAAAGTTAAAATTTTTTGACTGGTACACAATGGACTTGATAAATAATGCATTACCTACCAAGGCCAAGACCACCCCTTGTAAAATTTATACATTTATAATATTCATTTGTATGGTGTACATAATAAAAGCTATGCTATCTATCTACTTACGCTTGTGGAAGAAGATAATAATAGCGATGTAAAATTTTGCAGATTTTAATAAGCACAACGTATCTTATATGTAGTTTCGTTAACCATATGGCCTTACAATCCTAACTTCCTAACTACGTAATATAATAAATAAGTAAGTAAAAAGGAAGTTAGTTTTTTCTTTGTTTCTTACCTTCTCACTCCCAAACCTCTGGACAGGGTATAGAAAGGGACATAGGATACCTTTTATACAGAAAAAAGTACTTTTCTTAAGGGAAAGAAAATACCTTTCGACGATCACAATTGCTTTAGGACGCTAGATGGCGCCACGTGTCTTTCAAATCATGATTGAATTATATTATTAGAAACTGTAGCAGGGAGTTAACATATTTTTTGACACACATTTTGTGAGTCTATAACATCGCGCCTTGTTTCCCCGAAGGGTTGGGCAGAGGTGTACCTATAGTCCACCCACATGTAATAGGGGGCGAGCCTATCGCCATCAACCAGACACAAATCCAGTCTCCGGGCTGCTACTGAGAAATTCCAGATAGAAAAACCCAATAACACGTTGCACGACCTGGGAATCGAACCCAGGACCTCATGCCCAGCAGTTGCTCTTGTTGCGACCGCTAGACCAACGAGGCAGTCAGTCCAGTTTATAACCTGGATTAACAAATAGGATACTTTTTATCCCGGTAGTACATTTCCGAGGGATAATTTCCGACCTCTAAGCGGGTGAAGCCGCAGACAAAAGGTAGATAAAAAATAAGTAACAAATGTGGGTACAAATAAAATAATAGCATGCGTAGGTACAGTACGCGGATGTTAATACTGCCATATCAAATTCCATTTTAAACGCCGAGACACTGTACTAAAATCTCTGCTGAACATGCTATAGAAAATATTAAAAAAACACAACCTACTATTTCTCGTGCACACAAACCTTTATCGCTTACACAAGACCGATATAAAGGGAAGCTGTGACCCTGTATACATATCATATTGAATATTAACCACATCGCTGAACACACGTTATTACGCCAGAAAACAATTAGTGAGTTGAAACTGTTTACGCCCCAATCTTCTACCGACTTCTTCAGTCTTCTTTAACCGATGATTGGGTATACATTTCACATGCGGATTGGGTATGTTTCACAGAATCACGCCATAAAAAAAAAATAACTCGAAAAATAAAGTTTTTTTTTTTTCTGCTCTGGGCTGCAAATCATTTGAAACGTGGATTAGGCGTTAATGGGACTTAATTAGCGGTGTGTAATAAACTCAAATTCTGACATACAAAATGTTGAAATTGGAGTTTATTCAGCGTTTTAGGCTGGATTTACGAACATTTTGGAATCTCTGCTTCTTCTCTAAAGGTAAACCCTAGTTGTTTCGCTGGAAGTTTACTTGATACAATAAAGCTTTTCTTATTTTGTTAACAAAATGTACAGAACGGGCTTCAGGCATCGACTTACTGATCTTGACATTTCAAAAGTACCTGTAAATGGTCTAATTGAAATAAATACTTTGAGTTTGAGTTAAAGGCATTAGAATTCATTGTTGTAAAAACAATTTACAGGGCTCGTAAGAATGGGGTGCTTAACTCTTTTGTTTGGGAATTAAAGTCGAAAATACGATATAACTTATTGCTGTTGTAGAACTTGAAAGCCCCATATGAACTTAGAGCGATATGAGCTACATTTGAATAAAAATGACATTGGGTCATTGTGTAAACAAATTAACCAAAACTTTACACGGAATGTTTCGTCATATAGTCTATTATTATTGTAAGTTGTTCTGGTCTCGCACGTTGTGTCTGAATTTCATCTAAAATGTCTTTAATACATATATCTATCTCTGATCCATAATAAAACACTTTTTAATTGCACATTATTTTCAATTAATATTACCACGAATAATTCAAATGAACACTAGAAATACACTCATATAATGTACAACTTTTTTAAATGGTTCAAAATGACCGCCAATAAAGAAGCGTTTGACAATGACGTTTGAGGGTTTTTTTTTTTGTTCTCTGCCTAACTTCCATAGATAAACTCTTGTTTATCTATCCGATGCTGCGGAATTAGCGTCTGCCGTGAGCAGTTACCACTGCAAACTTAGGGGGTAACTATATAATTATGGCATAATATTATAATTCCTTTTGGCTTACTCTTTGCAACAAGAGATGGGAAGCCTTGCATGTGTATAAAAATGCAATTCTTTTAATTTTTCTCACGCTAACTTTCACTCCGTAGCGTGTGCGGAAAAACATACGGATGTATTTTGTCTAGGCTGCAAGTGACATTCAACCTTGAATGGCTCTGCAATAACGAGGTAGACTATAGAGACTTTGTTATCTGAGTAAGGAGAGTGTTAATTGATATAATTAATTTAATACAACGAGTATTCAATTAATTATATCATAGGTTGGTTTTAAAAAGGATCTAAACCTGCGAAATTCTGTAAAAGTGTTTTCTTTTATTCTATAAGAATCTCACCGTGAAAAGTTAGGTGAAGTGAGCTGACAGTGAGCTGTTAATCCCTGGCATCAGGTGGAAAGGCAGCTCACTTCACATAATATGTATGTTCTCACGGTGAGATTTTTACAGAACATACCGTTAGATCATTTGTTTGAAGAGGCTTTATTTAGTACACGTGTGAACTCTATGCCAACCTTGTAAGGTACGCGCTTGGAATTACTAAGTACGTAAGTATAATACGCGTCTTTCACTGAACACAAGTTTTAAGTACCTACTGTTGGTTAATAATCATATTTACATAATATACAAAGCTGACAGCCTTAAAATAATAAATAATATGAACATGAATATAAAAAAGAAAAGAATCGTAGGGCCAACAAAAAATTCATCCACGTCGCTGTCAACAAGAGAAGTGCCCAAAAGGCTGGCAGCATTGCCACGTTGTATGGCAAAAAATAGGCCAGTTCTCAGGTCACGTGACGAGTCGACCAACCGCTTACCAATGTTAAATAATTAGTACCTAGTTTTGTGTAATATAATTTGCTGAAACAGCCGCATTTGGCGGCTGATTTAGCCGATCAAGTCGACAAAGTCGATCGCACAGACTAGATAGGTTAGCGTCATCATTATCATGGTTGACGGAACGCCGTCAATACCTCCGGTAGGAGTAATAGTGTTCTGTGGTCAATACGCACAGTTTCGCATTCTAACTCGCCCTTGGTTCATGCGCTCGCAATGCTGAATGCAATACTGGCATCGACACAAACGTGCGATTTGTTGGTCGCGAGATGGGTAGACGGATCTCGTGCATGTTTGGGATTCTGTGAGATGATAGCATAGCATAGCATAGCATCCTCAACTCAGCTTCAAATTGGATGTTTAATTTATTTTATTTTATAGTAGTGTTGTATTACTTAACGGTATCAGTTAATTAAGCTTTTGTGGAAAAAATCTACACAAGTTAATCGTTTAGACAACTTTGTTTAGTACTAATGGCACGAGGCCTGAAGGCCAATTTACGTACTAAAAAGATCGTTCAAATTCTAGTCGCAACCTATCTCAGTGACAATCAATATAAAAAACCTGTCAAAAATGTTTGTTAATTAATTGTACTTTTGAAAGATTGAGACTGATAGTGTTAGGCGAACGTTATTCATGTGGGATTGCCGACCCCTATGACTATGTGAGTGAAGGAAGAGAGAGTGAATGAATATAACAACACAGTAATATTATGTTAAAATACACAACACACAGCCGTCAACCACTCACTTTGTGCATCAAACTAAGAAGCATGGCACAAAAATAATTGTTGAGAAACGAATTTTTATTTTTGGGTCGAAAAATCGCTGTTATCGGTAGTGCGCAAAGTAACGCACGTAAAACATTGTGCTTATGGGTGCATGTAACTTTACAGGAGACCCTTCTGGGATAACAGACGTGATGTTATGTATGTATGTGTTATAACCCCTTTCATGAAATAGGTCGAATTTCCCTGTCACCCTGTACATGAATATCTAGTATTGGCTCGAGCAAAGGTTTAATTTCTTCTCACCAAACAAGAAAATGGTCCCTCATAAAATAGTTTACACACTTTACAATAACAACACATTTGACAACAACTTCGATCAAACACAATTAGCTCCAATAACAATAATCGTATCTCATAACAGCCGCCATCTTGTATAGTCAGCAAAACTAAACTTATACTACTCTCCCAAATCCTTGGGATGGTCAACAAAAGAAGTTGAAAAAAAAACGGTTTTTCTGTATTTACTGACCGTAATTACTGCTATCGAAGAGTATTTGGTTTTAGATTTATTTTATCCCCATGTATCCCTTCTGAGGGCAGCTAGTCACTGAATTGGCACAAACAGGAAGCAGGAATTGCCTTATAAATGTTATTACGGTGTAAACGATGTGAGATTAGCAGAAAAGGAAGTGTTTGGGTGGAATTATGTTTTGTTTTATTGTTTTAATAGGTTCGGGAAGAGTGGCTAAAGGTGAACGTTTTTTTTACCAATGAGCTCAAGTGGTTTTAGTATTGACAAATCCGTCGTCATGCAGTTATTTTTGTGGGTTAGAAGACTGCAACATCAAGACACGTATGGCGTCCAATTAATTTTCTCTACGCAAAAATTATACTTACATAAGTGGAGACTCTGACCAAAAAAAACACACACACAAAATGTACCGAATTTTTCGACACGTCTTGTTTTTACAAGTCACTTATAATTGTGGTTATAAGAGGAGAAAATCTGAAGTGTTTACCCAAATCAATAACCCTAAAATTACAAAACACTACCAAACCTAATGTGTAAATTAATTTATCCAAAACTATCCTCAAAACAAAATTCAAAGCTCATATAAATACTTACTGGCCGGTTCTCACCGCTGCGGCAAATTTTTTTTTTTTTTTGGTGGGAAATCATCAAATGACTTCTCCCGCGCTGGTTGGAGCGGGAGGGCGTGTCAGACTTTTACTGACTAAAACCGACCCGTGTTCCTTCAGTTGCCTGAGCCAGGGCCACGGTTTTCTCTTTAGAATTACCCGCGACCCTGAGCCGTCGGCCCTATCGGACCCCGTCACTTTGTGCTGACATCTCTTTGAGGCGCGCATGAAACACGACGCGCCGTCGACCCGGGCCTGGTCCTTACCGGACGGCGAGCTACCCGTTGCTTGGCGTCTGCAAGCCCGCGCCTACGGTGGCCGGGAATCTGCAGGCGACTCCCGACGCCCAGGGCGTCTCCTGCGGCGGCTAGTGGGGGCGTGAGGGCGCAAGGCTCTCTCCCTCACGCGCTCCGCCCCTCCTTCGCAAGCATTACTGCTTCGCAGAAGGAGGTTACGGCTTTCCATTCCCTCTCGCTCCGTACCATGGCTTGAACCAGGGCCGGACGCGAGAGATCGCCGCCGCCGATCGCCTCCGCGTGGACACTGCGGTGCTCCGCCCAAGCTGGGCAGACCTCCACCGTATGCTCCACCGTGTCCTCCGGGCGATCCACACAATGGTAACACCCGGGCGTTTCCTCCCGTCTTATTCGAAACAGGAACCTCCCGAAACAACCGTGTCCGGTGAGGACCTGTGTCAGGCGGAAGGTGACGACGCCGTGGCGCCTCTCCAACCACTCCTCAAAGAGGGGACTTACCGCCGCTATTGTGGCGTGCCCAGCACTGGGACCGCTGCAGCGCTGCCCTGACATTTTATCGCGATAAAACTTAGATAAATTCCTTTGAAAGGAATCCTTTGATCTTGCCGTTTCTAAGGGTTTCTTTTTTGGACACTCAGACCGTAGGTATTGTCTTGGAAGCCTTTTTCCTATGCGAATGGCTTATTTTATTATAGCTATATATATTTATGGGGTTGCGTAATTCAATGGTAATGGCGGATTTCTTACCGTCTCTATCTTTGTATATGAGCTTTTATATTTCCAAAAAATCCAAAATATTTTAGTTGAAAAGGTTATCTTTCGTTGACCAGGTCATCATATCAGAAGGACGTCCACTGCTGGACATAGGCCTCCCCAAGCACCTTCACTCCGACCGGTTCTGTGTTTCTCACATCCAGCGGCCTTCACCAAGTTATCGGTCCGCCTTGTGAATGTCTTCCAACGCTACGTCTTCTGGTGCGTGGTTGCCACTCAAGACTTCATCTCCAACACCCGACGGCCATCTTCCATGTTCTGCGAGCAATGTGCCTTGCCCACTGCCACTTATGTTTGGCAATTCTTCGGGATATGTCGGCCGACCTTCGTTGACCAGGTACAGTCAGAGAAACTAATTTCATATCAAACTTTGACAACATGACAAGCTTTGTCACTTTCCGTACAATTTAAGTTGGTAGTCAACTTGATGAACAATTAATTTCCCTGACTCTACTGACTTAAAGTAACACGACCAAATCAGATTGATCTATAAGCATGAACTAACTGACGCTCCAACTTAACTTGTCATCCATTATCCACACAGCGAAATCAACTCTGATACTCCTTGGGCCCTTTTTTAATATCTAACTTTTTGAGAGATGAAACATTGATCACTTGAAAACGATAGCGTTTCAGATCCGGTAATCGAGATAAATATTTTATTGTTACGAAGCAAACAGTACTTTTTCTTTGATATTGTTTATTCCCTGCTGATCCACGGTCAAAAGAAATATACAACTGCGAATAAGGATATCCGGAAAGGTCCTTTGAAACGTTTCCAGATTTAGAAGAGTGTGGGTTTGTTTTTTCATAAAATCTTTTTATCTGTTTTATTTTTCAATGGATTATTTTAAGAAGCTATGGGTCTTTTCTTTGGAAATCAGTTACCAACAAACACACACGCAACACTCAAGGGATATCCATTCACTGCTCAAAAATTCGTGATTTCCTCATGAATATTATTAATAATATTATTATAACCTTCTACAGAGAAACGTTACTGTTATTATTCTTACACCCAATGCTTTTCAGCCACAAACTTGAAATAGAACATTTTAATCTCATTATTATTCTCCCTCTCTCACTTTACAAATATTATACTGTAAGAGTGAGATGGAGTATCAAGCACAGTAATTAAACTTCCCCGGGTGTAATAACTGCGATAAGATTAAAGTAGGAACTGTACAGTCAGTAAAAGAGATAGGTGTACATGCAACTAGCGACATCTGTGTTTAAATAAAAAATATGAAGCTTGGATTAGTTGATCATTCGCGTTAACATATACATCGCTATGAGACTGTTTCGTTAGATGTATGTACGCTCAGCAAAATTTATTGTTCATCAAATTTACACACTCCATGCAATTTTCCGCGGTATAGCCACTTCATGCAACTGTAAAAGAATAACAATTGAGATTTGAATACACGGACAATTTAGGTTAGTAACTAGTGTAACTACACATTTAATAAGATTATTCATCAACCTATAGGAACCTAAATCCAATACTAGTCTCTTAACAAATCTGTCAAAAGCCGCCTTTACACATACGCCGCAATAGCCGCCTTTAACGCGCGAATCAGCTTTTGCGCGGGACAGAGCCCGCATGTTAAAATAGAAAAGGAGAACGAGAATGCACGCGCTCGCCCCTCGCTCGCACATCCCCCGTCATATCTCAGTCCAGGAACTCAAACTTTAATCGTTATAAGTGTTTTTACACCGTTTTTTAAAAGAAACACATTTATAAATGTAACAGATACAATAATGTTACAGTTTCAAAGTGTAACGTTTCATATATCTTAATAAGTGTCCTTATGTCTAACAGAAATAAGCAGTTTTAGTTATAATTACACGGTACCGCAACAACATGCGGCGGACAGACGGCGATGCCAAAATAGACTCAATCCAGTCGGGATTGCGGCTAACTTGGCCACGCCGCGTTTTCCTGTTACACTTATTAACACTGGCAACACTTTCATATAGGTTATAGATTTATTACTGTTACTGTTTTGATAGTGTTTTGGGTAAACATTGCAAAACATATTTATAAGTTATACGAGTACATATTTGATTATGTTATCAATTGAATGTATCACTTATAATTCTGTAACATTTATGAAGGTGCTTTTAAGTCCCTGTCTCAGACATGCGTTAAAAGTATGTGCGCTTCAAATATAATACACAAGCGCGTTTTGTGAAAACGATTGTCGTCGTAAAATGGCGCACATTATATTATGAAGCAAGGTTTCCTGGCAATATACATGTCTCATTTACTTTACATGACGCTCGTTCTTCTCCGAATTAAAACACAAGATTAAAGCCTGCGAAAGGGACAACGCACATAAAAATTAATAAGAACAATCACTCACGAATAGGCGTACAAGCTTTCCCGCGTTCATTCGCGCACACTCCGATCGCGAGTGAAAGCAAGTGTTTGTTAAGGCGGCTATCGGCAGAACTGTACAATCTAATAAACAATTAATTTTTTTGACTTTACGTTGCTATCATTTAAGATATGTAATTTCTAGAGACAAATAAATTATTATTAGTAACTATTTATTTTGGTTTTCTCAAACTCGCTTAGATATTATTATACCATAAGTGAAGTGGAGCAAGATAAACCTTTTTTCTTTTATTTTGCCCTTCCTCATCATGAAAATCTCATTAGCAGAAACGGAAAACAAATTTTATAACGTAAAAAAGGAACACAAATATTTGAATAAGGAGAAGCCTGTTTAAACCCATGACGAGCCTTTTAAAGGTAACATTTATTATAAACAGAGAAATACGACTTTCGTTTATAATTAAAGCTTCCTGGATTTGTTACTATGCAGTTTTATACCGAACAATGAATACGATTATTTTATTATATTTCAGCAAACCGCCTCCGCTTGACACGAATTTTACGACTTGACAAAACATAAACGATTTTATAATTAAATGTAAGTTCATGATCTATGTATATTATTAAAAAACCTTCCGGAACAAATTCTCTAAAAGTTGGTAAAAACCTCATTGAAATCCAATGCGTGGTTTAGAAGAACAATGCTGTCACACAGATACGAAAAGTGGTTCGGTAATGTTTATTATGTTTTGGTATGGATATTCGATTCAGCGCAGCGCAGCGGTGTGAAAGCTGTGATAAGCTTTAAATTTTTTGAATAAAAACTAAAGCTTTTTGTTTGTGGATATTCACTAATGCCACTAATAAAATAAAATACCCAATGTGTGGCGATCTGCTTTTATTAAAACTGCTCTGTTTGCAAAATTATTTGTTGAATTCAGGAATTACAAACTGTACACATAAACATAACATCACGCCTGTAATCCCAGAAGGGTTAGGCAGAGGTGTACCTAGAGTACGCCCACATTTTGCCAGTTATGCTTTATGTGCCATGTAATATGGGGCGAGCCTATTCCCATCAACCGGGCTCAAATCCAGACTCCGGGCTGCTACTGAGAAATTCTACATAGAAAAACCCAATAACACTTTGCCCGACCTGGAAATCAAACCCAAGACCTCATCCTCAGCTGTAGCTCTTGCGACCACTAGACCAACGAGGCCACTAGAACAATAAATGAATATTTAAAACGTTGTCGTTGAGATAAGTACTAGACAGTGGTGACGTCATTAAAATGTTCAAATAATAGAAAGAACACAACTAAAAAAAGGAACGCAAACACGATGAATCTGCGAGTTTGCATAAAACTGTTCATTTCACCTTTACTCGAGAAATATTCAAGCGCAGAAATAAATAAAATTCATCACGCTTAATAACGGTTAAACGACGCATACGATGCCTACCGAAAATATTAAACCTTCTCCGCCGCAGACCTATTTATAAAAAGCAGGTACCCATACTCCCCACATGGGGTTACCTCCGCTCCAACGTTATCTAAATTCCCAAAAAAAAACAATTGAACACGCGATAAAAATCTCGAATACACTGATAAAAACGTACGTACAATTTTCCCCAGTTCAAAGTTTAAGTGTTTTAACCCGTGGAGTAATAGTACTGGAAAATCTTGGCGAAACAGCTTAATATAAGCCTGCTGTAGATAGAAGGAGACAGTTATAGTGGTCCTGCTAATGGCTTGTGGCAGGCGAGCCAAAGGCACACTCGTAAATAAATGAGCGAATGTGTTTTCTTTTTTTTTCTATTTTTTCTTTGCGTGGGAGCCCATTGCTATGAAGTTAGGGTCGGGTGGGATTGTTTTATGACTAGCTGTAATGCTGAAAGTAGGTTAGTATTGTGTGTATAACCTGTGAGAAGCCTTTTTTAAATTAAGGGGCGGAACCAGATATTTCCGCCGGAGGTGTTGTTTCTGATAACGGGGAACGCTCTTGGTGTTATTTTTGTATATTTTTCATGAAAACATGCTTTTTCTGCGGAGTAAATCCCTGTTTCTGGACCCATGTAGAGATTAACTTGTACAAAAAAAAATCCCTCTTCATAAAACTACATTTCCTATATTTTTACTAACTCGTGGTATTTCAAAACCATGATTATGAGTTGAAAATATTTCTCGAATACAAACAATACTTTTAAAGGATTCTTACAATGCAATGTAAAACGAATGCTTCGTTTTAATTACATTTTTACAATTGACTGTACCTAACTAAACAGGATCCTTTAAAACCGTAGCATGGATACTTCCAGCTTAAAAGTGTTCACGAAAACTGTGTAAGACAAAATTTATCCACTCCCCCCATCAGTTTATTGTAGCCATTTTCTGGCGCCCACTGTTGTGTGGGAGGGGGCTGTAGTTCGTGACCGTACGCCGACAGGGAGCTTGGTGCAAGTCACAGAAAATTGAATTCAATCAACCGCTAATCTGGGGCCACTGCTGAGTAGTTGAATTAGTATGTAATATATTGTTGTTTTTTTGTGGAGGAGTGGTGGCCCATTGGTAACGGTCCCGACTTACGAGTTGTAGGTCGTGAGTTCGTACCCAAGCAGGCGCTTTACTTTGTGTAAATATTTTAATCACCACTGCTCTCAAAACGGTGAAGGAAAACATCGTGAGGAAACCGGTATGTCCTAGAATCAAAAATTCGAAGATATGTGACATCTACCAACCCGCACTGAGCCTGGTCCTGGGTTCGATACCCATGTTGGGCGTAGTGTTATTGGGTTTTTCTATCTAGAATTTCTCAGTAGCAGCACGGAGTGTGGATTTGTGCCCCGTTGATGGTAATAGGCTCGCCCCCTACTTAAGCATACCTGGTGAAATGTGGGTGTACTATAGGTACACCTCTGCCCAACCCTACGGGATTACAGGCGTGATGTTATGTTAAGGATCTCATGCATCGCTTAATATTTGGACGATGAAAATTGTTGTGGACATTGAGTTTTCTGGATTCAATCTATGACCAACTTATAGCAGCCCTTAAATGAACACTGCTGAAGCATTAATGTTGAAAAAAATATTGACTCACAGAAAACAAAACATCATCTCTAACTACCGAAAGAAAATTCTTATCTGGCTGAAAATGACATGACAAAATCGTATCATCATCTTTTTCTAACTGAACTGGGTTAGGGGGTCCAGTCAGGGTTAGATACCCAGCTAATCACGATCAAATATATTTTGGCAACGATAAAAAAAAAACATGGATTTAGTCGACTTTCCGCACACTTTCGCCCACTTGCACCACACCCTAGTCGCAGAAAACGTTCGCCAGCATCGTCCAAGCCCCGATGTATCAGATATAACCTTAAATTATTAATGTTTATTCGCGTATTTACTTCTCTGCGCTGAAAGTCGCTGCTCAGCGCAAACGCAACGTTGTCTATACATTTTGTACATTATGTTGTTTAACTGTTTGATTTTGGAGTTGGATGTTGTAGAAAGTTGTAATTTTCTATAATATAATTATAAATGTGTGGAATGCATTTTTTTTTTGAGGTAAGTTGAATATCCAAATCACCTCAAGCTACTTTTGATCTTCACTTGTACAATCATGGTTGGTGTATGACGAACTATGTATACTAACTTTAAGCATGTGTTTCTCTTAGTACAATCAACTTATTATTTTTACATTTTATACAAATCACCTGCAAATACTGTCGACAATCATCATCATCATCATCATTAGCAGTATTGTTCCACTCATACCTGATAATAGGCCTCCTAACTTTTGTGCCATGCTGCCCTGGTCCTTGCGGGTCACTACAATAGTGTTGATTAATTTTAAGATAGAAAACACGCTTGTTTTTTTAATGCAAAGCTACGAAAAACGAATTTAAATATTTCCAACTATGATAAAATAATATATCCAACGTCGGTTAAAGTTATCTTAAGATTAAAGTAAGTGTAACTATTTTTTTTATGAAGTTGCTTTTCTTAATGAGGTGTAATGGGGTGAAGCTTAGGGTAATGTTAAGATACAAAAACAATATTCGCTCCTTTAGTGGATTGGGTCCGTAACTAAACTCTAGCATTTAATCGCCAAATAACCAACCGGACAGTGCTATTTATAGCCACTTCTATCAACCAAACAATGCTAACGACATTCACAAGATCAGCCATGAAAAGATGACCGTCTTAACCTCCAACAGATCTACACCCTGTAGGCACAGACTGATAGTAATTATGCTTACGCATCATCCTGTACCGTAATCTTTCGAGTGGGTGTTCTGTTTATGCAAATTTTTAAGGGTCGAAACAGAATATCTGCAAGGGCTACAACCCATTTATTTTTACGATACGACCTTAAGCGTTAAAGTTTATTTTCGGCATTACCAGCCTCTGCACTTTGAGGGTACGTTTTTTAAACACCTATTTTATTTATTGTCAACGCTTCAAAAAAGATACGACGCTTAAAATAGTAGTGTGGCTGAGAGTTTTGGTTGAAGTTTTTACGGATTCAAGTTTTGGCTGTCGCTGGTTTGATAAAGATTAGGTTCGGGGACTTAATTTGTACTCATGAGATTTACTTTTGATTAAGTTATCACTTTTACAGTGTCTCAAAACGTACAAAGGCTTAATTGCGTTCACTAATATGTTCAAGCATTATGTCTTCAGAATATTTTCAAAAATCTTGTTGGGCATTCTCAAAATGTTACCTTGATATGCAAAGCGAGCTACTTTCTAATAGAGACAAGCATTAAAAGATAAAAAAATAAAAAATAAACAACATTCAAACGAACTTTTAAGTCAAGCTAACAGCCAGCCCTCGAAAAGCCCCTCCACATGTAATTCTACTTTGTTTATAAAACATATGTATAAATACGCCCTGCTTATCATATTTACTGTCGGTCCAGCCATAACCAATGCTGTTAACATAGTTACTGCTCGGTATATGGGGAGGAACATAACTGGCGAACGACGAATGAGGTCAGAATCCCATGCCAATATTAGGCATAACAATATAAATACGCTTGATTGCTGTATAGACAAAGAAGGTATATTTTATTTGTATTGTTTTGTAGTATTTGCTGATTCTTGCAGTATTTTTTGTGGATTTTTTTATTCATTACTGGCGTCTGCTCTGCTACGTTTTGGTTTTACGACGACGAAAATATCGAGATTTCTTCATTTATTTCACAGTAACAATAATAAAAAGGGATACGACATAATTATAATTTAAATGCAAAGGTACTGCTTATTTCTTAAGAAATTTCTTCTAGCAGACCTGCGAAAGGAGAAGTGAAAAATATGAATAACGTGAAGTCTAAAACTAAAATAGCGCAAATAAATAATGCATGCAATATATAAATAAACATATACCTATAAATATAATATAAATACTCACAGTTAAGAGGAAAGGTTGTGCTATTTTAATCGACATTTGAATAGAGAAGTAGTTCTTAAATCACGAACGCTAGGCGGAAGTCAGTTTCACAATCTTACAGCAATCTTTATTCTTATATGTAAGTTTAATATGAATTTACTGTACACATAAAATTTTCTCCATCAATTCTCTAAATGGTCGCGAAAACCGACTCGATATCCGTTGCACAATTAAGAAGAACAGCGTGTTCTTATAAACGGTTGTACTAACTTGTTTTTCTATTTAAAGATTATTTTCTCACAAACATCAATTATGGATATATGAAAAAGAAGCACTGCACTTGCGCAGACCGTAGTGTTTAGTTTGATGAAGGAAGCAGACTCAGTGTAGTGGAATTAATTCGTGCACACGTTTAGTAAATTAGTGTCTAAGGTGTTTTGATAAGTAGTAGGTATTATAAAATGTATCACAGTTGCAAAGAGAGCCGTGGAGCGTTCCTAGCTTGTCAAGTCCCGAAGACGTTGGAAGGTTTTTGGTATCGGAAAACGAACTATGGAACTTAAATGGAATGAAGTTTGGCAGGACACCTGGCAAGGCGTAGTTATAACAAATGGAATAAAACTGTAACCGAGTTGGGTTCAAGATCTGGAAAACGAAGCTGAACGTTTGTTTCGATTGTGCTTTGACACCATTTTAAAACCCTGTAATGGATGGAGTGTCAACAAAGAATATGAATCCAGAATGCTGGACCATTCTGGATTCGTACCAGGTGCTTAACAAGTAGGAGGAAAATGGTCAACAAAGTCTACGACTCCTACAACGTTCTCACATTCTCAAAATATAAAAGAATCCGTATGTACTTGCTCGTGTATATATCAGGCGTTCGTTTTTAAATCAGTCGTCTTTTCGAACTTGTAACTTTTTGGTTACCAACTTTTTTCAAGCATGTTATTTGTACTCTCTAACTCCCGGGGTAACATAGGTATGTAATCCTAACATACAACTCCTGTTTTGTTATCTACGTACTTTATTTGACGAACTTCCAAGTTTCAAGCTTCCAACGAACTTTTGAAAGATTTCTGCTAAGGTTTCTTCTCCGTGTTTCATATTTTCACCGCAAAATTATTATGTATTATGTATTATCATATCAGTACATTTACAAATACTGTATATCTTATAAACTAAAGCTTAAATAAAGTCTGTTCATTTGATTATTAGTTTGTATTTATCGATCATCTATATCTATTAAAATAACATTATCAAGCATACAATTTTACAATATGTGTACTTCCAAACATAATTCACAATTATAACATTTATAGTAGGAATCTAGTTATTTCGCCATAAACTCTGTAATGATATTACAGTTATGACCTAATGAGATTAAACACCTCGTGAAGCTGGATAATTACTTAATTACTCAGATTATGGCGTCACTATTGAAATTACTCGTAAGATGGGCTTGCTGTTACTGATATCGGTAACTTAATTGGAACGTTGGTAACTGGTTCAATGCCTGCATTTCTCCTAGTATGGAACTAAGAGGATAAAATAGGCGTACCTAAATAAATACCCCGTTTTACACAAAGGTATAAAAATATATTTTACATTGTGTGTCTACTAATGTCGATTATTGTTTATACCAAAAAAAAAGTGTAAAAATTCATTGAATCCAAAACTTGTCAAAAATGCAAAGATGGATAGAATATTCTTTATTATGTACACCTTATAAATTACAGGAATAAATGTAGAAATTTTATTCCACTGGGTGAAACAATGGACGGTTTTATCGATAAAAGCGATCTTTTACAGTCAATCTTTGAATAATTTTAATGGAGAAGGAGAGACAATACTGCAGGTAGGCAGTGATAAATTAGTTAGATAAAAAGATATCGGATCATCGGATACAACGTCAGTATGATACATGTTTTTGACAAGACGAAACCTCGCAATAGTCATGTTAAAGACTTGTCAAAAACATGCACATTACAAGTAATCATTTAAAGTTTTAACATATTTTATTTTTATTTTGGTAAGGTGTGACAGTAATTTTTTATGTTGTAAGTTTGTCACAGTTCAAGCTTTTGAGGCACTCTACAACAACAAATTCCAGAATTCTTATAAAAGAACATTCATCGGAAATTACAACAGAACATCAAAAAAATTTACATTAACTATTCTAACCTTAACCCCCATTTTTACCACAATGACTGCCGTTTTCAATGAACACAAACACAGAAACAGTCAATAACGATCCCGTGAACAAACAGACACAACTATTAAATGCCACCTGTTCGACTCAGCATCAAAAGGGTTTCGTTTACAAAGCGGTGCTTGACAAATAGATGATTTAGGCCTGTTTGGGACTGTGGGACACTGCCATTGTCAACCAATTGGCGGCACAAGGCGCAGGTAACTTGTCACAATTATTGTTGACACGTGGGCGGAAAAAATTACTGTTGGATTGTTGAAAAAATATGTGGAAATGGAATTGATCTTCTGTTTCAGTTTTCTTTTCTTTTTTGTAGTGACCAGTAAGCAGGTTATTCATCTGATCGTCAGCGCTTTCTATAAATATTTGCAATAGCAACTACAGGCATCTCAGGTGCGCGACTATCATCCCAGGGACTAAGTTGCCTGTAATGGTTGCCATTACAAGTGCAGCCAGCCCCATCGACGCCCTAAGCCGAGGCCCGTACCCCACGTGAGTGCCCTTGGCGTGTAGTCAATTAGTTTGTCAGGTTTATGCCTTATTTATGGAGGCCTTAATTTATTAAGCGGCCGACATTCTCTTAAAATAACCTGAGAGTTGCCTCCAAATAAGAGGTAGTCGTTAAACTTGCATCTATGTCTTGCAAACCAGAACACAGCAACGCTTCTTGGACACAGAAATGGGTATAGTAAAAAGTCAAGATTTTTTATTTAAAAATGCATTGAGATCTCTCTTTAGTGTATTGATAAACGAGACTGGTTTTATCAACTTATTTGACTTGTGCAACTAATTTGAAACTAAAATACCTCCTGGCTTGAAGAAACATAATGAACACGATTTTAAAAGAAGAAGCTCTGATGGTTTCCCTCTGGTTCAGTGGATAAACTATACATCAATCTAAGTAACTGGGCCCGTTAGTACTCGTTTCAAAACTTTGAACTACATTCCTACAGCTCCTTTAAAGTATGGTCAGACTAAAACATTTTATTTCTCCCACAGTTCTTTGTTTTAAACGAGCATATTCCGAGTTTTCAGGTCTTCGCTCGGCGCTTCCTGAAACCTCTTATAAGGCTCGTCTAGATATCTGAAAAGTTAATGTACTAGGCACTTTTACGAAGTTTCTTTTACTTTAATTTTGATTGGTTGGCACCTAGTTTTTAATTTGAAGTAGAACATTAAAACTCTACGATTCACTAATTTCCTTTTAAAATTTATAATTCCTAATAATTACTAACTATCCTTCTAATTATGTATCCCTTTAGTGTGAGGGCCATTTTTATTATTACTCAGACTAAATCTTAAAGAATTTAAGTAATAAAAGTACGTGAAAATAGTCCTTTTTTTCGCAGTCCATCGTCATGATAGTAAAAGCACAGCATTTATACGTTAATAACAGTCAAGTTTGGGATATATTTCAGCGGATTCAGCACTTGTTTCACAAAAAACCAAACCATGCATCTTAGGGATGTCAGTCCCACAAAGCGGGACAAACCCGATCATTATTGCGGCACTAAGATCCATCACGACGGTTTACAGCACCCTTACTTGATTATTTTTAGTGCCGCAATTAGACCGCCACTGCTCGTATGCAATCCTGGTACATGCACGTGTGTAAAACTGTCTACCATCATAAACGGTAAATGTTTTACAAAGTCAAAGCATTTATTTCAAATAGGCACATAAAAAGGCACTTTTGAACGTCAACATTTACATAAAAAATAGAACTGATTCTAGGCGTTACATGCAAGTTACGATGTCAGAAAGGTGTAAAAGAGGTTTTAACTTTGTTTACATTAACTAGCAGTCTGGTACACAATATTAAACATTTTAAGTTAAAGCTACTTCTTCTTGCCAGCTCTAATAATATAAAAGGGAGATGTTTGAGCGTTTTTGGGACCTTTCTTTTTTAACTTTTGATTATCTGAGTGTTGATTCTATACCTAATTGTATGTTTGTTTCAGAATGATTTTAATAAATAAAAAATACTTTGACGACCATGCAAGCCTGCTTGAGCTCAAATGTAATGTAACAAACTGCATCAAACAATTGTGTTAGATTGGCGGTGAATTGGTCATAACCACCGTGCATCCACCGTGTCAAGAACTGACATTTGATTGAATATAACAGTCCCTAATGGTAATAGATATGTAGGATCATGGGTGGCCGAGATGCGAAACATCGGGTCTTCTTCACGATCCGACACATTTTAGTGTGGGTACTGTAGTGGGTACTCGAACGAAAAGATAATTCGAAAATTAAAAATAACTCTAATACACTGGCTAACGAAATAAACACGTGCAACGGCAACAGACACATGCGTTGGTACTGAGCGTTTGCCAAGACTGTCCAAGCTCGACCGTATTCTGTTGACTGTCGCAAAACTCGGTCTCTCCGCCAGTCCTCGCTGCATCCCCTCCACCGACGATCGTGTCCAAGCGGTAGGGCTCGCTTGCGTTTCCGATCACGTGAATCAAATTGTTAGATGTCGCTGTCCGCTGTACTGTGGCGCCATCCATCCACGACAGATATATTATTGATCACTAGCTGTTACCCGCGACTTCATCTGTGATCCAGGATGAAAAGTAGCCTAAGTCCTTATAATCATAGGTCATGGTCTATCTGTGTGCCTTATTTCATGCAAATCCGTTCAGCCGTTATAGCGTGGAAGCATGACAAACAAACTTACATTGGTGTTTATGCTAAGATTAGGATGCCAAAATCAGTTGAGTGTACCTACTTGTCGTAGCATGTTTTAGTTTTTGGTGTGTGTTCTGTAGTTTCTGCCTACCGCCATGGGAAGAAGGCGTGAGTTTATGTATATGTATAGTGGCAACGAGTGGAAAGTGCTTATAACAAGAACATAAGATTTCATCTTCTGACGCCTACACAAAGGCGTTGGATTTAAAAAGAACATTCTATACATATTTTAAAATGCAAAGATAACAACAATTGCCCAATAGCTGACATTTAAAAAGTGTGGTTCCAATTTCAACACAAAAAATTACTACCAAATACAGCATGATTATAGGTCATATTTGTTTATATAATTTCATAGGCATTATAAAAATTTTGTACAAAAACATTGTGTTATGTTGTACATTTGCATAATTTACTGAGCACACAAGTGTGTAAATATTATTTCTCCGTCCCAAGTAACGTTGTCTCTGCATTCGCTAATTTCCCTACCACATGCTACACAACGCGTTACTTTTGTAATTCAAAATAATTTTTAAACAAAAATTATGCTGCGGAAGAATATTTTAATGCTTCTAGCTTCTACCCGTATGTAACTCATTCTATTTTTTAGTTTCTAAATCGAATAAAATTTTCTTTTGCATTTTCTGTGATTGTGCTGGAGACATCTTACAAAACTTTCAGGCAGTCAATAAGGCTTCTCTTGTTGTCTGCCTGACACACTTCTAACTAATCATTTGTAATTTATTTTTACTATTTTCCTTAAAGTAGGTAAAAACCAGGGCAAAGATGTTTTTTTTTTGTATGGCATCTCGCAGGTCAACCTGTAAGGTTGTCGTCTGCTCAAGCGGACTTGCCTGTGGTGCCATAATAAATTAAGGCCTCCAGCCAGGACTTAAACTTAAATACTAACTAAAAACTAAGCAACAACGCTAAGGGCACCCCCTGTGGGGTACGGACCTCGGCTCAGGGCGTCGCTGGAAGAGGGCAGCAAGGGATTAGCTGGATCAGGATTTGAGTGATTTAGGGACGAATTTAAAGCTACAGGCTCAGCGGCGCGGGCTGGCTCGAGCAAGGGTCGGGAGGGGCGTGGATTTGGGCGTCACGGCGGGCCTCGGCGGCGAGGACGGTAGGACGGCAATCAGGTTTTGGGCAAAGATGAATTATGTACGATTATATATACACGCATGCATTCATTAAGTATCCCTAAAACAATCATCATCATCATCCACACCAGCAGTAGGTGAAGTCGGGGTCACCTACTGCTGGTCATAGGCCTCCCTGTCTTGTTCCAATCCCTACGCTACTGTGCCGGTCTCATACAAGGTTTTGCCCGCGATGGCAACAATTTCGTCCGCCCATCTCGCTGCCGACGACCGACACCTGGTCTTCCAGTCCTTGTAAAAAATCAATCAAGTATCCTACAAAAAAGCATAACCAATGATTGAAAGAATCTTAATGGATTTTCCAATTTTAAATTTATTAATCCCGTATTTGTCTCCGATAGCCCTCGAAGAAGTATGGTCGAAAGACAAACAGGCTTATTGGCGACATTAAGAGCGAGGCTGCGGGAATGGCGGAGTTAAATTAAATGAAAGATTAACAAAAAATGACGATTTTTTTATTCGGTGGTGATTTAAAACTTTCAGTTTTATTTAAATAACGTGTTAGGTTTTGAGGAGTGAATGTCGGTGTAACGAATAAAATAAAATTACTTTTGTTGTCAATGTTGTTTTGATGCTTCAGTCTATAATTAGAGAACGGATTTTTTTTTCAGGTTCTTATACACACTTGCTAATCAAAACAGTTTACCTATGCATTTTCAGGCAACACGAGAAAATAAAGCCTTGTTTACACAAATTGAAAATAAAATCCTGTTTTGAGATATATTGAAGGCAGAAATCCTTTATCCATAAAAAGTAAAATAACAGGTGAAATAGTACAGCTCCATAAAATAATCGATAAAATATTCATATAATATATACAGGTTAAAAATTGATGTGCCATTCCCAAGCGGGTCCCACGTCCCACGGCCACATACATCATCCATAATCGAAATTGTAATTTCTTCCACCCGACCTATCCTTTAACACCTAAAAGGAGCCGAAACACTTACTATGCGTGCTATGGCATATTTTATTAGCCTCCTATGGTGTAACGTCTCTTGTAATGGGTACGGTAAGCCCACTAAAACTTATTGATATTGACTTGGTGATATTACGTACATGTATGACATTTCTAGATTTTTTTACGACTCTTGTCGTGACATTTATGACCGAAGTACGCTATATAGGGTGGTTTAGGTATTATTACCTCGTTACACAAGAAGGGTCTTGTATGCGTTATTTATGTTTTTGTTTTTGTATATGATCACATGTGTGATAGTTCCATAGTGATGTGAACAGTGGCAATTGACAAATTATTGCTTCAAACAACAGTATTTTCTGGCCATGTTTTATGTGTCCAGCTCTTCAGTCTGCAATCCAGCTTTTCAAGAGATTAAGATCTTTGATTAAATGTAAGAAGAATGGCTGTTCTGGTATTGCTTAATTTCAGATGGGTGAAAGAAATTATGTGAATTATATGAAGTCTAAATGCGAAAAAAATGATACATGGAGTACTGCCATCCTTCTTTTATGCGCACTTATGTCCTTTTCCAATTTACTTTCTATGCCTTTTTGGAGATGAAAAATAAAACATCCTTAAATACGTGAATTCTTTAATACCCAACATGCAGCGAATAAAAATGGTGATCGATGCTCGTTTTCGCAAGTTTTTTTTTTTATGCTAAGACATTTATAGCACCTCGTTAATGCCTATTTTATAATTATGGTACTTAAAATGGTTTTCTGTAGAACAGTAACAGGCTGAAAGGTATTTAAATAGTATACAGAATACTGGAGAAAAATACATGAATTAATATTGCGGTAAGTTTCGCTCATTTAAACACGTTTATTCCATTAATGGACGTTTTTATGTTCGGGGATTTTGTTCGTAATAATATGGAGGGAGGTAAATGTTATCGAACAGTTCTTACACGAGTATTCAATTAATTGGTTGTGAATGTTTCATCATGAATTCTGATATTGGTTGGAATAGACGATATTCTTTTGTTTTCTTCATATAATAACCTAGGAATAAAGTTATTACAGTAGATATTTTGAGTAAGTAACGTTTAATTTAATACAGCATCAAATATAGATGCGTAAGTATGCGATCTGACGCAAACAATAACTCATAATGTATATAAAGACTAGTTGTTGCCCGCAATTTCGTTTGCGTGGATGTCAGAAAATATCTCACGGGAACGTGCTACCGGGAATAAAAGTAACCCACGTCCTTCCCCAGAATGCCATCTATCTCCTTGGCAAATTTTATCGAAATCCGTTAAGTGGTTTGACGTGAAAAGGTGACATACAGACCGAGTTACTTTCGAATACTTGTAGTATAATATAAGTATGGGTTATTCATTCCAACATTTTAGAAATGCATTTAATTTATAATGATTCTAAAACGAAAATCACGATGATTAAAGCAAATATGTCGAAGTTGTCACCGATTAAATTAATTATTCATTTTGAATACGAACTTAAAATGGTCGTTTATTCAGATCACAATAATTGTTACTCTTCGTCTATATGGCTATAATAAGGCAAATTGACGTAGTGTGTCAATCAAAACCTTTAATTAAATAGACTGTACCTGAAAATGTAGATCAAATTGTTGTTATAAACATGTTTCAACACTGTAACTTTTGAAGCAACGATCTAATCTTCAATACAAATAAGCAGCCTCAACACAAAAGCCTTCAAAATAATGCCAAACAGAAACTTCTCTCTATAAACGGCTAACAAACTTGCGAGCCAACCAAATACCGCTATCAATACACGATTTAGTAAACTCTGCAGAAGCCACACATAAATTCATAAGGCAATCGACACACCAGCCATCGGAAAGCCGTTTCGTAACAGAATTTTGCATCTAAAGTGACTTCATAAGCGTGAGCTTAAGCTAATGTACACACAGCATGAGGACCGTGCGATAATCTCAACTTGCTAGGGATCGATGCTAAGTCTGCTTTGAGTATCCTGATATGGAAAGGTTTTGGGAGATTCTAGGTGGCAGACTACTTACCTGTTAGTACTGGGAAAACTTGACAGTAACGGTGTTAGATTTGAGGACCAGGATGCAAGAGTCTATAGAGTTTGAGCACGTAGGGATCTGTAATTACTGCTTTGGAAAAGGTCTGCATTTTTATGCGTTTTTAGAATGGAAGGTTACCTATTTATCATATATATTATTTTTATTCTTCAGCTGAACTAGTTTTATGAGTTAAATTAAAGGCTCCATGTCACGTATCACTTTCGTTTTAAAGTTATTAATTTTATAGTATAGTGCTTGTATCACAATTACGAGTATTATGTTTATATAACAATTTTTGTTTGGTCATTAAAGGAATAAGCATCACTTTTGTACGTATTTTTTCATTTCGTTTCTTCTTGTCTGTGTATGTGAGTGGACATAATTGGTTAAATAAATAAATACATCACTTAGAAAAACACGGTTTTCTAATGAGCAAGTAAAGATTTCGTAGCAAAAAACATTAAATTATTTTAATTCAACCGCAGGTTCAGAAAGACTTCCGACTATTTTAGAAGAAACAGTATAATATTATCTTCCAAACCCTTCGTCTTGGTTAATTCTATAATCTTGCTTTCATTTCACAAAAGCTTTTCACGGATCGTTCAAAAGATAACTATTGTATGGCAAAGATAGTCTTATCCCGTGGTTCTGTTTGTGTTAGGGAAGAATAGATGCAAAGCATATCGATTCTACTTTGTTTTGAAGGGATGGCGTTAGATTGTCTATGGTTTGACAACGTGGGTTTTGTTTGTTGAATTTGTCAATGAAAATTATCGGGTTTTATGAATTTCTAGGGCAAAAGGTTCACATAAAAGAAGTTGCTCCGCGTTTAGAACTGCGCAAAAACCTGAAATATTTCAATAACGTAAATAGCTGCTGTATGAAAAAAAATCCCATCACAAAAAATAGGCTATCAACTCGTCTGGCAACTCTTCCATTCCCCGCACACCAAAAGAACAAAACGAAACAACGAAAACAAAGCAAGTAATGGAACAGAAACAAAACTACATTTAATCCGAACTAACCATCGCCACAAACCACATATACTCGTAAAGAAGCCATTGACGCGTCAATGACGAGTTTGCGTCAGAACAAATTAATACCGGATAAGTCGTTACCGCGATCGAACCAATCGGTGCGCAAGGAAATGACGTATCGCTGTTCATTTGAGAAGGGAAATCGTAAACCGTCGAACGGAAGTTTCGTTCGTTCGCGCCAATTAGGGGTGTTGAGCTACTGCGATTGTGGCGATAACAGTGAGGCTGTGGCTTTGTATACGTTCGCGAGAACAAGATCAACAAAATTGGGAAAAAATGTTTCAATACTTTATTTTACACGATGACAAACTCATGCAAAATGAGTTCGTGTCACAATGTTCAATGAACATTTTTTATCACCAAAGCTCATTGAAATCCAAGAAATAACCAAAACAAAGGGAGAATTGTTAACCATATAGATACATATTTTCCCACGAATAGATTCTAGAAAACTGTCTACCTATCAATTGCATGTAAGATCACATAAGATTATAAGTACTTCAAGGTGAGCAGCAAAAATTTACTTGGTCTTAAATAAGACTGGGTTTCATTATAAGTGTAAGTTCTTTAAAAACCGTTTAGCAAAGCCCACTTAATTATGACTTAATTTTTTATTAAATTTTTATTTTATTATGTTCTCAAACAACTGATTACACTGATACAAACACATGATACATTTTTAAGTACCATCAGTTACCTAGAGGTGCACACCGCATGCATAAAACTTATTTATAAGCGCAATTATTATAAATTGTAAATTCACACCGTGCAGATTTGAGATTGGTATCACATTGCAACTATTCGATTGAAAACAACTAGCGACTGGCTAATGATATTAACACCGACACATATCTTCTTATTTATTTTTTTTGGGTGGGAAATCGTCAAATGACTTCTCCCGCTCTGGGTGGAGCGGGAGGGCGCGTCAGACTTTTACTGACTAAAACCCACCCGTGTTCCTTCAGTTGCCTGTGCCAGGGCCACGGTTTTCTCTTTAGAATTACCCGCGACCCTGAGGCGTCGGTCCTATCGGATCCCGTCATTTTGTGCTGACATCTCTACCGACACATGTCTGACGTGTCAATTTACTACACTTTGGTAATTGAATTGATATATTTTGGTGGTTCTGTTGAACAAAAAGTGAGTGTATTTAAAGAAATGTTTTTGTTTGTGTAAGTTTTTGTAACAAAAACAACACTTGAACGGTTTTTGCATAAAAAGTTAAGCAGATTCAGAAAAAACTAACGATGATAATTTTGCGTAAGGATAAAAAAACTTCAGTTCTTTGTCCCAATTCAACTAAGGCCAGTCAGACTTCGTCAGTGCCATAATTATCGAGTATTTCTTTCATAATCTAGAAACCATTTCCTGATATATTAATAACCCCAAAAACGCAGTATGCAAGCAAGATGATTGCCTTTTGGTAAACGACACACATAACTTAAAGCTTGACGAGCCAGCATGAATATCAATAGTCTGTTTCAAAACTTTTTAATGAAAGTATAAACAAACCCTGTTCAGGCTAAATTTTTACGTAATCACTCACTAATGGGAATTAATTACAATAGAATTAGTATTAAAAACGTTTCATCTCTATGTTTCACCTCTTTCTTCACCAATTATTGCCTGAATAACCTGATATTTTTTCGAATAAAATGAGTTTATACAACTAACCTCAATAGGGTTGATGACAATTTATATATTTAAAAAATGTTTGTTTCCAAATAGTGCAAGCAATATTATAAAAAAGAGTAAAAGCTTTAAAAATTGCCAAGTTATAATAATTTAAAATAAGTAAAGACAAGGGCAACACTACCGTAAAAGTGACGTCACGACTATGTAACTTCATCATAGCGCCATACATTGTTCGTACCGCACGACAAGGACGGGAATGATCCCCTCCGATTTAAAGCGTGTATCTTCTTCATATTTACATCGATGAAACAGGTTTTTTCGATTATCTCATTTTACTATGCCTTTTTGAAATGACATTATCTTTACGAACATTTTAAATATTAATCATCATCCTAACTGTCAAAAAAACATCTTTAAGGTAAAACAATTAAATTACGGGTAAAAACATTAAAAAAATACAAATTGGCGGATACGCTTTCTGACCCCATTTGTTTACATTAAGGTACTGGAAATGCTTTTGGAACTGAGTATAATAATTATGAGCAAGCATGCTTGAGCGTTTGTATGATGATTTTGAGCAAGCATGCTTGAGCGTGTGTTTCATAATTTTGAGCAAGCATGCTTGAGCGTGTGTATGATAACTTTGAGCAAGCATGTTTGAGGGTGTGTCTAATAATTTAGAGCAAGCATGCGTGAGCGTGTGTATAATAATTTTGAGCAAGCATGCTTGAGCGTGTGTATAATAATTTTGAGCAAGCATGCTTGAGGGTGTGTATAATAATTTTGAGCAACCATGCTTGAGCGTGTGTATAATAATTTTGAGCAAGCATGCTTGAGCGTGTGTATAATAATTTTGAGAAAGCATGGTTGAGCGTGTGTAATGATTTTGTGGCAAAATCATCAAACTTACGTTCAAGCATTACGTATACGCAACCTTAACAAAAAAGGTCTTTGACATTCAGGGCCTAGTCTGGGATTTTCTCGAAGGTAATATTGCATGTTCATATTTGCATTATGATAAGGTTTATTTCTGCTAAAATTCATGATGCATGATCAGCCTATTAAGTTCCCACTAATGGGACACAGGCCTCCTCCCTGTGGGAGGGAGTAGGCCGTAATCCACCACGCTTGCCCAGTGCGGGTTGATAGATCACACGTTTTCGATTATTTGGTTCTAAGACATGCCGGTTTCCTTACTTCTTACAACTTTTAATGGTTCAAACACTCGTACAACAAACAAACACATTTTTTTATATATTTCAACATATATTTGAATAATAATGTCTCTTGAAAACTGATTAAGGTACAGCCAATTTTAATAGAGAATTCTTAAGAAGTAAACATAGTGAACAACATTTGTATAGTTATAAAACGTGAATGTTATGTGCAAACTCGCACACGAAGGGTAACACAAGGCGAAAATCGACTTAAAACACGTTTCTTGTACGGAAATCACTTTCATTTTTTATTAAGTTTTACAAAGCGGCAATAGAAATACACACTCTGTGAAAATTAAACAGTCTACCTATTGCGGTTCATGAGATGCAGCCCGCTGACAGACAGACGAACGTATGGACAGTGGAGCCTTAGTATTCGGTTCCGTTGGCAACCTTTGGGTGAGAAATCTTAAAACGTATCAAATTGTGGGCGCAATCTCTTCCCAGCGACACTCAAAAGCTTGGCAAAATTTTGGCAAATAAGTTTTTTTTTTAACTTAAAATTTTGGATTTGCCCCTCTGTTCATATACGTATAACATGTTAATCATAATAATTATTGAAATGGTTTTAAGTCTCAAACATAAGAACTATAATATGAAATCATTCACCGTGATAACAACTTAAGAAAATTGTTTTGTTCATTTTCGTAAAATCATTGTACAATTATTTTGAAAATACTATGAAAATCAGATTATCTTAAAAACTACTCACCAAGGTAAACTTGATATAGAAATATGGTTAATTACTGTGTCTATATGTAAAATATTCACACACAAGAAAGCTTCTGCATCCAAAAAAATACACCTCAGTTTGTCCAATAAGCCAAACGACATACCCTATTAATCCCCAATTCCTACCACAACATGCAGTCAAAATTCCCCGGTCGTACACAAATAATCAAGAACCCTAGAGATTGGAACAGCGAGCAATTTTCAATTCTCTCGGCACCCTTCATGTGTGCGTCAGGTTCGCTGAATTGACTCTCTCCACTTTCGCCGTGACTTCGTCTCGACTGTTTTAAATCTTTTATTCGTAGATGTGCACCATAGTAAGTTGTATTAGTATATGGTGTTAATTAGATAGAGACAGACAGTATTAATTCAATATTCATTGGAACACCGAGAATTCTTCTCGACTTACTGTTCCGTTTATTCAGAACATTTGGCCGATGGGGCCGAAAGGTTTCCAAATGACGACCGCGTACTGGAAGACGTAGTGTTGGAAGACCTCCCACAAGGTGAACCGATGACCTTGTGAAGGCTGCAGGAATCCGCTAGATGCGGGAAGCAAAGAAAAAAAAAGGTCAACGTCTTTCGGCTGAAATGATGATGATGCATATAGGGCAACTTTTGGCTATGCTAGCGACATGACGAGCAACCATGCAAAGCCGTTGCACGGTTTTTACTAAACGCACTCATCTTAAACTATGAATAACCACATGATTGGCAGACTGGCGTAGAAATTATTCGTCGGATAGCAAATTAAAATCTGCTAACATAACATCGCACCTGTAATCCCAGAAGGGTTAGGCAGACATGTACCTGTAATACACCCACATTTCGCCAGTTATGTTTTAGTCCCATGTAATAGGGGGCGAGCCTATTGTCATCTACCGGGCACAAATCCAGACTCCATGCTGCTACTGAAAAATTCTAGATAGAAAAACCTTTGCCCGATCTGGGAATCAAATCAAAGACCTCATGCTCAGCAGTAGCTCTTGTGACCACTAGACCAATGAGGCAGTCAAAAAAAATTACTGTCAAAATGTAGTGCAGAGCAGTTTTTTTATAATTGACGAAAACTTTCAAAGTAGGTTCAGAATCGTGCAGTGAATCCATGGTAGCAAGTTGTGCGTCGTTGTGGCTACCACCCTGTATTTAAGTAAATTTTTAACGTATCATACACATAAACTTTCCGGAATAAAGTTAAAACTGAATAAAAATCCATTGCGTAGATTTAAGAACAACGCGTTCATACAGATAGAAATGATAAGCAACCTTGTTTTATACTATTTTACTAAAAATATGTGTGCAGTATTATTCTTATTCTTATCGTGTGAATCTGTGTGGTATTAACTGGCTAGTTATACATTACATGGTGAAAAGAGGGACAGTTTTGGTTTAATGGTAGTCCCATTGAATTTTTTTTTCTCTCCAGGGTTTCTTCAGTTTCGCCGTGGATTCGCCTCGATTGTTTGAACCGTCGCGTTCGTTCATATTTTTTTTTTTTTGGAATGGCATCTCTCATGTCAACCTATGAGGTTGTCGTCTGCTTAAATGGACTTGCCTGTGGTTGCCCTAATAAATTAAGGCGTCCAGCCAGGACTTAAACTTAAATACTAACTAAAAACTAAGCGACTACACGCTAAGGGCACCCCCTGTGGGGTACGAACCTCGGCTTAGGGCGTCGCTGGAAGAGGACAGCAAGGGACTAGCTGGATCAGGATTTGAGTGATTTTGGGACGAATTCAAAGCTACAGGCTCAGCGGCGCGGGCTGGCTCGAGCAAGGGTCGGGAGGGGCGCGTTCGTTCATAGATTTATTTGCAGAATTTAAGTTATTGTATTCGATTGGGTAGTAGGGTACAATATTGTACGCTGTAAAGAAGTGTAAAACGTTGGTTTGCCAGGGATGTGAAATGTGAGTTCAAATCTTTTGGTTTATGAGACAGAATCAAAATTTTTTTAAACAAAAAAACACATAAATCTAATCTAATATATAAAATTCTCGTGTCACAGTTTTCGTTGCCATACTCCTCCGAACCGGCTTGACCGATTTTGATGAAATTTTGTGAGCATATCGGGTAGGTCTGAGAATCGGCCAACATCTATTTTTCAAAAAAAAAAAAAAATTTGCAACACAACGTTTGCGGGGTCAGCTAGTAATTTATAAGTTTAATTAGAAATCACATTTCACTGTCGAATTATAATTCAAACCGACGCGTGTCTACGGCGTAGAATATCCGAAGCATTCTACGTAGCGCGTAGCATTTTCGTAGAAGTGCTACGACACTCGTAGCTCGTAGCCACTCGTTGTCGCGGTTGCAACAAAAATTGCATTTACATTTATGGATGTCGTAAATGGCGCTTTGAGGTAACTTTGTAATTTTAATGCAGGAAAATCTTTGCAATATATGGCAATATTATGGGTAAATTCTGGATGAACTGTCCTATAATATTGCCATAAAATTCTGTCATAAAATTGTTATGGTTAATTTGGAGAATACCATGAATAAATGAGGCTTTTATTGATGTGCAATTATTATTTGCTTGATAAAATTTTTTTTTTTGGCTATATTGGCATGGCTAGCTAACATTTGGCAAATAATTTAATACTCAAGTTCATTCTAACTGAACAGACAGCTGTGCTGCTGGGGAGTTTGTTGCGCCACTTCTTCTCCCCAGCTAAAGCACTAGGAAGTGGTGAAGGGCGGGCGTTTTGGGGGACTGTATTATGTAATTTTGACTTTCGAAAAGTGCTGATACTCAGCCTAATTTTTGATGCCGATAATTTGCTATTGGCAGCATCATAATTCTGTGCAGAAATTATAATTGATATATGTAATTAGTAGTGACAATTCACTACATAGCAGAAGGTTGAGTTAATCAGAGTGGAGCACGAGTCGATAGATCAGGTTAAGCGACGCTTGCTGCGGTTGGTCTGTGGATGGGTGAAAATCTTCTCATACCAAGAACCCTCCGTGTCTCGGAAAGTACGTTCGTCCCGGCTGCATTGACAGTCGTTACGGGTCGTCAGAAGCCAGGTAGTCTGACAAGCAGTCTTACCAGAACGAAGATATGAAAGATAAATAAATTTGTTTGTCACAGAAACAAGTGCATACAAAATAACTCATACGTGGCAACATTGTAGGCTGATTATGATATTATGCATATTAATTTAATTTAATTAATTAGAATATGTCATACACAAAAAAAACATAATTAATACACAATTTACATAACATAACATCACGCCTTGTTTCCCCGAAGGGTTGGGCAGAGGTGTACCTATAGTACACCCACATTTCGCCAGTTATGTTTAAGTCCCATGGAATAGGGGGCGAGCCTATTGCCATTACACAATTTACATAATTATTAAATGAGGTTTGTTAGTCGCAGCAGCCTGCCACATGTCGCTTACAACAGTTGGAGATGATGGCGCAATTAAGCCTTGCCAAAAGCACGGTCAGATTTTTTTTTTGCGCTCCCCCGCATTAAGGTTAGGTTGGTCGCATTTGAACATTTTTTCACGTCGACGGTCAACGTGCACGCTTGCCCAGAAGTTACTTATTGTCTCGAGACTTGAATAAACATAACAGCTTAGAATGTTTGCACTGCTGGGAACAGAGCCCAGTGCCCAGGTGTCCTCTCTTCCAGAGAGATTGGGCTGTAATCTATCACGCGGGCTCAGTGCGAGTCGGTAGATGTCATACGTCTTCGAATTTCTGGTTCTGGGATATGCCAGTTTCCTCACGACGATTTCTTTCACCCCTTTGAGCGCCGTACCACTGGGCCACCACTTACTGAATAATTGTCGGGAAACACAGACTCCGGGAAGGAATTCCACTCCTTAACGGTACTTATTTTAAAAGTGAGCTAATTTAAATATATGCTTTGCAAACGACTTCATTTAAACCATATCGATCCACGTTGCTTTTATCTGTTTAGCACAGAAACGTCTATATTGAGCACTGGAGTACCGAAGCGGCTCAACTAAGTAGGTAAATGAAAATTGATTAGCAACTGACTGACTGAATGTGAGTCTGAGCTTATTTTACTTCAGAATTTGAAAATGTGAAATGTGCTTTAATTCGTTTTAAATTTTGTCACATGAAAGGACTTTTGATTTTGAGAGCTTTTATCTGATGGAGGTTGTATACCTATATAGGAGTGTGTTGAAGTTAATCATTTAAATATAAATCTTGAATCCACTATCTACAGATCCTCATCTAGACCTAACAAATATGGCGTACTACAAGGGAGCGTTTTAGGTCCCTTGCTATTCTTACTTTATATTAATGATTTACCAGATTCAATAAACTATGATAGTGTCCTATTCGCTGATGATTATTCTGTTATAGTGCCTAATAACGATAAAAATTCAACTCATGAAAATAAAATACGAAGCTGTACAGTCTGTCATAAAATGGCTTGAATCAAATAACCTATGTGTAAATATATCCAAAACAAAATACATTAAATTTCGTACATACAAAAGTAACTCTCCGAAAATATTATCATTAAAATAAATTACAAAAATTTGGAAGAAACAAAAAGTATCAAATTCCTAACTATAACTCTTGACAAATCCTGTAATTGGAAACAACACATTTTCAACGTATGCAGTGAACTAAACAGATTTGTGTATGCCTTAAGAAAACTTCGTATTGTGTCAGATGAAAAAACAGCCCGCATAGCTTGTAGTGGAAATGTTGAATCATTATTAAGATGCGGCCTAATAATATGGGGCAATTCAACAGGAAATGATAAGACATTTATTGTACAAAAGAAATGTGTAAGAGCTATATGCGGTGTCGGTCCACTTGAATCGGTTCATTTAAATATTTTAAAATTCAACTACGTAGATGGTTATTATATTATAGTTTGCATGAATTTCTGCAACATCAAGTAAACTATATTTTTTAAGTTTCCTATAGTTTTAGGGTATGTATTTATTAGTGAGTTTTATTTATGTTACAAAGACAATTTGTTACTAGAATGGGTACCTATGTACCTACTCATGTGAAATTAATTTGCATGCCCTAAACAGGCAAAATATGGACTGTACAATAAACCACCAAATTTTACATCTGGTAACACCTATATTTTATGCAAATAAATGATTCTTATTCTTATTCTTATTCTTTAAATTCGAGAAAATCTTTTAAGAATCTGATACTGCCAACTGCCGATCTTTTCAGTAATAATCTCGTCGCGGAAACTAAGGTGAAGTGAGCTGCCAATCTCACAGCTCATCTCACTTAACGGCTATTTCCACGGTGAGATTTTCCGGTAAACAGCCAGTCTATTCTAATTTAACAAAATAGACCGGTTTTTTCCTTCATGGAGTAAAACTCTTTGAGTATGGGTATTATATTAATTGTGGTGTAAATAAATACGTTTGGTCCAAATAGCCTCTTAATTATAATATTAACTACTCATTAGCATACAGTTCTTTATTCTGGGAAATATTTTTTGTTTCCTACCCGGTGAATAAAACAACTTACTCTGTCAAGAAAGTACCGGGAAAATATCAATAATACACAAAATGTCAGTAACTCATCCAAAGGAGATGTACAAAATGTGCCTCACGGAGTACAAACGTACATTTAATGCAGATAATTAAAATAAAATAAATAAAGAGTTTTGAACAACTTTTTATGCATCATAGCAGAAGTGGAGAAATAATCGTAATTAAAAGTTTTTCTGTTTGATTTGCGTTTTATATACCTTTTAATGTTGCCATATAATATTACATAAGTTCAGAAAAGGGAAAGAATATTATATGAAGGTTTTTAAAATAATAAATAAACGCTTAGCAGGCCTTAAATATACACATTAATTATTCGTAACCATAATGTAATAAAACGTATTTTTTGTATGTGTTCTTGTCTATAAATCGAACCATCTATGACTGAATTTATAGATGTTAGTGCAGTTACGGATAGGATAATATGACGTTATTACTGGCAACACCGCTGACAATTGTCAATACCATATTCCTTCTTTGACGTTTGCGCCGGTTTTCTCGTTTGAATCGTGTTTTTGTTTCATTGTTTTCGCTTATACGTTTATATTTTATAGTGTAGTAGCGCCACACGAGACTGCTCTAACTAATAATGACTGTAAACTGTATTATTACAAACAACGAAAACGAACCTTTTACAAGCGTGTGTTGACTGTAGTTTTCCCAATAAGAGAACGCGTGCAGGCGGCATGTAATATTCTTCTATAGGAGTGGTTAACTTTTGAGGTAAGTTCTAGTTTCAATAAGTACCTCCTAGTAAAATATATACGACAAGTATTATTTACTCCATATTCTAACGTCGTGGTCAAATCTAAGACTAATAGATTCCTATTTTACCTTCACAGTTGTCACCTCATAGATGTGTCTGTGGTGCCTGTTATGACAATAAACCAAGATGCCTTGTAACCAATTCAAGGGAAAGACAACTTGGTCATACCAATGTTTGTTATGGCTGTTGGAGATCAGTTATACGTGCAAGAAGACACGACATTTTGTAATTGAAATAATGTTTTGATAACATTAAATGATTAAAATAATGTTCTTTGTTTTATTATTTGCCACAGACAGAATATGCTACTGTAGATATTTTACTTTAAGTGCTATAAACAATATGTACAAACTATAGATTTTGTCAAATTATAAAAAAACGCGAATATTTTTTTTAAAACTAAAATACTATTTATATTAAACGCCTGGCACAGATATATACACATTAATTTACATGAAATACCTTAGCCATAGTGCAAAAATCAACCATTTCAAACGTTCATAACTTTTGTCCACAACTGCTCAGCAATATGCCTCTTTTTAATGTTGTTTGTAGAAGATCAGTACTATTAAATGACAAATATTTTGTATCTGTACATTCTGGGGCACAAGCCCATACAATTTTTGGCCATGTCCTTTATTTTATCGCCTTCAAAGTATGCTCCTTCAGAAACGATAAATACGCCAACGAGTAATCTAATCATCAAAACATCTTTTAAACGCTTTTTCCGGAACTGAGTTCAGTTCTCGTCGCGAATTCTCCTTTATGTCTTCTACCGAATGAAAACGGGTGCCTCGAAGTGGTAATTTGAGTTTAGGAGAAAGAAAGAAGTTGGCTGGATACATATCTGGTGAACAAGGTGCTTGCTTGATGGTCTTTGTTGAGTTTTTAGTCAAAAATTCGTTCACAATGACGGCCTTGTGCGAAGGTGCATTATCGTGATACAAAATCCAAGATTTTTTTGTTGAATTTGCTGTCTTAAACGCCGCATAACGATCAAATAATATGTATTATTTACCGTTTCACATTCCGGCAAGAATTCCGAGTGCACAACACGGCGTTTCAGCGTTAGTCAAAGAGAACAGTCAACATAACTTTGGCTTTTGATCGAGTTTGGCGTGTTTTTTTCGGTTTCGGTTCATTCGCAAGGCGCCACACCGAAGCTTGTTGACTAGTTTGCATGTCAAACTCGTAAACCCACGTCTCGTTACCAGTAACAATGCGTTTCGTGAGTGTTGGTTCGGAATTGACTTGGGCTAGCATGTCCTCAGCGACTCTTATGCGATTGAGTTTTTGGAGAAAATTCTGGTATTTTGGGACTAGCCGAGCGGCAATATGTTTCATACCCAAGTGATTATTAAAATGGTACGGATCGACTCATGAGACACAAAGTTTAGCGGCTATCTCTCTCAAACTTGAGTGACGATTTTCAGTCACTATTTCCTTCACTTTTGCGATGGTAACTCCAGTTTTAGACGTTGATGGCCTACCAGAGCGAGGCAAATCTTTCATCAGATATCGTCCGGTTTGAACGCTTTGTACCACTCATAAACACATGTTTTTCAAATAGTCGATTCACCGTAAGACTTCGGTAACTATTTCTGTGACTCCGAACACGAAATTCCGTTGGCGATGCAAAATATAAGACAAACTCTTTTTTGTTCGATGTTTTTGTCCATTATGAAATTCGCAATACGGATTAGATATGATCTAACTAAAACATCACTGTATTTTATCTAAATAACAGATGCAACTCAAATTCCTCGCCAAAATGGAGAGCAGTTAAGCCAAAACAACAATAACAAAAAAATGAAAATTAACCATAAACAAATCATCCATTCCCGATACTTCTTTGACAGAATATATTCTAAGAACTTATAATTATTGAATAAATATTGCTGAGTTTCTGATTTAAAAGACAACATTAAATCGTTGGATTAGAGTGATCGTCGTATTGACGATTATGGTAGGTATATGTCTTTTTAATCTAACCGAAACATTTTCAATCAAACATATCATATTTCAATTCAATCTTCAAATATGAATAATAAATATGGCAGTTTGAAATTTGTTCTAAACCTACAAAAGCTGTCAAACCGTAATTTTTATTCGTCAGATAAATAACTATTGGAAAATCAGCCCTAAAATAATGATGAATGTGATACTGAAATATTTGCTAATTCCAAACCTACTTATCTAAAACTTTAATGAATAGCACTACTGATCAGCTTATCGACCGACTTTCACTGTGACTTCACGCTAGGCTTGCGTGAAGTCACAGTGAAAGTCGGTCGATAAGCTGATCAGTAGTGCTATTCTGTAACCATTTCACCGTGAAAACTTAGGTGAAGTGAGCGTGGAGTGAGCTGTCAGTGCCACTGATGCTAGCGATTGACCAAGACGGGATGCTGACACTGACACTGACAGCTCACTCCACGCAAGTCTTCATGGTGAGATTTTTACAAAATCGGCATGCAGTAGGTGTTACAGCCTACCGATTAACACTGCAGGAGTATATAATGCAGCACCCTAATCAGTAACATTTACCTAATAATTATGTTTTTGATAAAGTTTAACCAATTAGTTATTTGGATTGGAACATTAGTTTTTAAGGCTCTTGTTAAAACTGTTTTTAAAAAGAGAAATATATTTTGCTACAAAATAGAGATTTATAAAACTATTACGGTCCAAAAAAAAAACGTCCATGTCGAAAAACAACGGTTCATCACAAACATTTTCTCGATAAGCCAAATGAAACGCGAAGGAAAAACTCGTTGTCACAACACTAAGGGGGGAATTCCGATCGTTTGGGGTAAAGGGGGGATGATTTAATAAATATTCAAATAAAAGAAGAGGTCCATTGGGCTCCAACGACGGACGCAAGCCCTGAACTCTGTATTATGTGTCGATCTGCGGTGACAGGCGAACAGGCGAAAATACAACGTAATGGAATAGGAATAAGGCCGGTTTTCTAACGCTTCTCGAAAGGTTTTGTAACTAAAAATAGGCCGTTCATTATTTTTTACGTAACTTCAGCTTTCAAGTAAACATAATAAAAAAAATAGTATCTGTATTGATTGGGGTCTGTAGACTGTTGTGTGTCTTGGAATGTTATTTTTAGTAACACTGTTTGGTTAGGCAAATATATTATTTTTCTATTATATGACAGGTTTAAAAAAAACACAAAACATTTACTGTGATGAGATTTCACTTTGAGGTCATTATTAAACAACACGGATTAAAAACGTAGGGTATTTCGTTTACTCAAACAGCATGTCAATCAAATTTAAAAGAAAAGCCTACTTATTCTCCAAAAACAAACGAATACCGGAACGGTGAACAAAAAAACACGAGAAAATTCACCAACGTTATGAATATTCCCCATCATGTCTTCACAAGTGTGCATTCTGTGTAGCCTCCCGGACAATCAACGTTAACCGCTGATTAAACAATATCCCGGAGATAAAGACCCTTGAAAAAACTTCATATTTGATACTTTGGCGTCGTCGACGCAATAACTGCCTCTTAACAATAACATGATAAGCTTCCGCTTAACTGATTTTAAATTGTGATGCAGGGATGTTGGTTTAGCGTTTACATTTATTTTCAGTTTGTTGCCATTTCACCTTTTTTTAAGGAGTTTTGGTTAATCAAAGATTAGTTCCAAGTACCAAGACCTGTGTGTAGGTACTTACTACAACTGAGCAAAATCGTACTATTATCAACTGTATAAAACCATCACAAATGCGATAATGGATCATTATATTTTTGGTATATGTACTCTTTTTGCATGACGTCATTCTAACTTTTCAGGCAAGTGTAGTTTACATTATGGCAATATCGTGTTGTATGAGTCAAGTAACAATAGTAATATAAATTATTTATTAGGAATTACCATGAGACGCATATACAGTGTAAGTAACAATAAAATAAAACTAATACGTATGTTAGTGATACAACTTACAACAATTACACAAACACACAAAACAAAACAATCACTGCTTACAATACAGCAGTCCAGCCTGTCGGCAATATCTCCCAGGATGCTGTTGGAGCTGGCTCGCACCCTGCGCCCCATGGACATCTTTACGCATTAATGCATAAAAACAATCAACACGCAATTCCGCAAACGCTCCTGACGCGCTACATACGCTTCTGCGTGGCAGCCCTATCAACACCCTGAAAGCATTATTGTCCTGCACGCGAAGGGCACTGTACGATCGCCTCGTAAAATGTACCCACAGGCCACAGGTGTAAAATGAGGAACAGAGGGCTCTAAAAAGCATTTTTTTAACCTCTGCTTAAAGCTGCGAGCAATCATATTCGCTCGTAATGAGATCGACTAAGAACTAATTCGACCAATTTTTTTTACCGAATCTTATCTAGTATACTGTGTTATCCTGCGTATTTTGAATTTATGTCAGTTTTTTCATTCACAAACTCATCATCTGCCTAGTTTTTTTCCTAAATATGTTGGGGCAGTTTCTAGTCTTACCGAACCCAGCTGAATACCAGTATTTTACATGAAACGACTGCCTATCTGACCTTCACAACTCAGTTACTAAGTGATAGGATACCCCTTGGTAAGACTGGTTTTCATACATTCGGGCTTCTGACGATCCGTAACGACTGTCAAAGATCCACGAATGACAGCCAGGAACTTTAGAAGCATGGAGAGGTCACTTGTATGCCATTGTGACATAACGGCTTCTAATTGGTAAATGATATAGCGGAATGCAAGCTACTGGCGTACTTTTGTTCAAGGAACAGACATATGTATTAGTTATATGTTAAAGAGAGAAAGCACACAATCTCTTAAGTCGCGGTAAGTTGCACATTTTAAGTTAGGTTAAGTAGTCAGACTTTCGGGCTTCTGATGACGGTTTAGACTCTTAAAGATCCACGAATGACAGTCGCGACCAACGGCTTAACGTGCTTTCCAAGTCACGAAGGGTTCTTGGAATGTCCATACACAAATTGTCAGACATCAATATTATTCCACGAATAAAATATTTCGGTAAAATCAGCTCTTAAACGCGCCTACATAGGAAATAGTCGCACAAACCTAATCAACACATTTTCTGAACTAACTCTAGCAGCTAATGCTATCACCACTCCTGTTAGACTATTTAATTTTTTCTCCTCTCTTTGGTACTTAATAAGCTATTGATATCATCTTTCGCCTTCAGAATCATTTCGTTGAGAAGGTTCTCAGCCTAACAGTCCTTAGGGATGGATGGGCTTCAGCATTTTTGAGATAAGGTTACGTCATACCGAAAATGTTTATGAATTATGGAGAGTTACAGGATTTTACGCGTTTTCGGTTATCGTTAACATTTATATTTTGTGAGAATATTCATTAAGCTAGTCTCTTGAATTTGACGTTTTGTTTAACAAAAGTTACATATTTATGAATAGGAAAATTACAACGAATAAATTAACAATATCGGTTTATGTCATGCTCCATATTATTTTATAAATATCACGCCTTTCTTCATCGAAGTTTGAGGCAGAATGTCCATCCCAGTACACGAACATTTCGATGCGAGGAAATAATTTAATTATTTAAAGCGAAATAAAATATTGGACAAATAAATACTGAAAACCTTACCAGTTCTGTAATGTTTTTTAATGATATTGTGTTCCTTAAGGCAATCAGACTATGAATGGGTACTTTGACATTGATGTCACACTACTCTGACGCTAGTTGATAAAAACTGACGCAGTAGTTGATAAAATAGTGCAAGTAATAACTTTTTGACTTCAATGTAGTAAGCATTTATGTATGTATCATTTATGTATGTATGTATAGACATTCAGAACAGGAAATCAAAACGGGGTAATTGCGTAAAACACTAACGATAGGAATAGCTTTAATTTTGACAGTTCAACAATATTCATTGCGTTATATACGTAGTTGACTAGACAATTTTTTTGAACATTTGATTAGCATTAGAACAGTGGATTATCAATATCCTTCAAAACTAGTCAGATTGTGAATGATTGTGTGTTACGCAACTAGGATGCTGGTCGTTTCAAGAACAAAATTTAAATCAACGGAGTGCCATTGAGTTGATTAGGAACAATCAGTTTGAAAATAGAAGTTCTGTTTTTTTCTTCAGATATCATAAAAGTTACAATACTTCTCTCTCTGTTTATATCTCCTGATTTTCGGATATTATGATTCGTGGATTAGGTAGTACGGGCTGGTGTTTTCAACTCCATCTTCAACTCGTAGTTTTCTTACGGAGTTACTAATTATAAGCTTATGAAATGAAATGTTTATTACTGTTAATGGATCTTTAAGAATTTTTTTACACGTCAATTGTTTGGTCAATATTTAAAACTAGACGGCGGCGGCATTACCTAGCTGAGAGATCCCTGAGAAGGAATACCGAAACAAACGCTGAGGACATAGTCTCCTTTAAAGTCCAAACATTGTAAAAATATTAAGATTTAATGTGAGTCTAACAATGCAGGACCTTATCCGGAAAGGCCTTTGTAGCTTTGAATTGACCTGGCCACACAGACGGCTGAATTCAGACCGACTTCCACTACTAACAAGTCAGATTACCAGTCACCTTGTAAATATTGATCTTGTTGACTCACATGCCATTAGGTGTATTGACCCCATCCTCTACGCTAGAATATTCATAGAATAAGCGTCCATTTCCGAACCTGTATTATTTGCTTTGGCAAATTCTTATATTCCGCAATCAGACGACAATATTTATATTCCGTTTATCTCAGCAGATTAAATTACTTTGGAACCAAACAATGAATCGTATGTATCTCATAATGTGAACAAAAAGTTGCCCTCAGATCGTCCGAATTGGCATTTTATTCATTAGGTATATTTTCATAGCATTTATTCTGGTTTTTAACATGTTGTTATACCATTGTGATTAGCTACATTTAAGCTTATTCTGATAAAATTTAACTACAATTTTTTCGTAAAAAACAATCTCTGCTACGTACTAGCTCATGGGACCTTTCCCTATTTAATCAAATATCTTTAATTGGGAATCTGTTGACAGAAACCCAAGCAAGTCAAGGACTAATATCAGATCAATATGAACCGGTAACACGTTTAAACGTATTACCGGTTCATATTGAGCTCTGTCATCACATGTCACAAATACAGTTTTCTGTAAACAACATTATCTCCATGCACTCCTTTTCCTTATATTATTTATTTTTACCCCTTTTAATGTAAAACCACGATATTTTCCTTTACAACACTTAGTTACGCCAGCGGAGGTAAATGGGGTAGCACAAACAAGGGGGCGCTTTCTATTCATGACATAAACTTTTACAAGCGTGTGTACAAAATGTATCTGTTTAATATGTGTGTATGTATGTATTCAGATTAATACATTAGTTTCAACGCCAAATTACCCACTCTTAATTTCAGGGAGTTAGGTCATCCACACACAGCTTATATAAAGTTGCAACATTTTACGTTGCATTCACATTAATTTGTGCCTAATTTGATACCAATTTAGATTACAAAAACTGCGAATTTGCTTTTGGTACATTCATATTTTGTAGTTTTATATTTATAGAAAGGTAATTAATCAACTTGAACCAGTCGGTCTCATAAGTAATTATAAAAGCATTGAGTGTGTGTGAGTGTGTTTTTATTACATTTAAATGGACTGAAACAGATCGACCGACCTTATTTGAGATCAGCGTGTAATTTGGTCCTTTTTTTCAATGATCATTGGTCTTTCTATTCAAGGACTTGTACCAAAAGACCAAAATACTTGCACATAAAATTCCGAATTTGTCGCGTTGCGTATAATTTTCTTCAGTAGAAATGAAGTAAGCGGAAAATGTTTCAAGCACTTAACGAAAATTTTTAGTCGTGGATACCCATAGTAAAAAGAAGGCTAAAGCCGTGCTCGACTCAGACCCTCAACGACATAGAGTAAGTAAGTGCTCTCCAATCCGCCGAATTGAATTTCAATCACGACTTTGATTTGCTTAGTTTACAGGTACATAGTTTTTTATTGAGTTTGAAACTTTTTTATACGATAATGTAATTACTGAAAAATCTGTACTATTTATAGATGTGACTGCGTCAATTAACATTAAATAAATAAATCTTTTTCGTCCTATCTTTTCCATTTTAATCAATTTAAATATTGAAAACATGGTTATTATGCAGTCGCAAATGTATTTTCACGCAGATCTCAAACATTCCCCACAGAAATCTCATCATCATAACTTAAACCGAGCACCCAGTCCAACTTTAGAGAAATTTTGACTTAACCTACTTTGGGTTTGAGACGGCAAATTGCAACAACCTTACGCACGAAATTTATATACGACGTCTGTACAAGGTACTTCGCAACGTAATCGTAAATATACGCCAGGAGTACGGCAGTGGGGAATTAAGTTATGAGTCATTTTGAGAGAATGGCTAGTGGTTGGTGTCAGCCACGTAAGTAGCGGTACGGGAATTATTTTTAGCAGACATAAAGTACTAAGTGTATGTGAGCACCACTTCGTGGTTGACGGGACGGTTTTAGCAGATTATGTGGATGTTGAGGATGAAGGTTAGTGTTTTTTTTAAAGCTTTTTCTAATGTGAGCTGACTAATCAGTTAGCGGTCCTGTGATTATGACGGATTGTACTTTTTCTTGCGCATGACTCACGCGCTTTCAAATCACCAGTCCGCCTGCCAAATGCGGTGATTATGCCAAAATTAAAAAAAATATTATTTGAGGTAGTGGTGTATTTTTTTTTATGAAAATGCTTATTTGTAATGGTACTTACAGTGTAGCGCAAGGGGGGCACATAGCCGAGAGCGCACGAGTGCTCGCCCGCCGCTCGGCCGCGCCGCCGCGCTACCGCATGGCGCCGGCACGCCAGAACCGCGAGATGAGCTGCCCGCGCGTCCAACGCCCGCGCGACCACGACAACCAGTCCACGACTCCCCACCAACAGTCCGACTGCCGACAATTCACAACATCGTCACTACGCTGAGCCAGCTTCAGCGCCGCCACCAGCCGCCGCGTCAACTGTACATCACACTTGCACGTTAATAATGTATGAAAACTTTTTCGTAACCCAACATTGTCGCATTGCAGGAAAACCGCTCCAAAACGCTCCGAGACATTAACTACGCTTTGTCTTCTTGTACGACTTTACATGCTAGCTTATTTATTCACGGGGAAAATTGCGTGCTCGCGTGGACGCGACGTGGTGTCTGCGGCCGTTAAAATTTATCGAGTTTTTGTATACTCACATTAGCATGCCAGCGTCGGCCTCCCGGTTATCAACTATCGTTAACGTAAACAATTGAACACACAATCATTTTGTCGAGTGGCGCGGCGCGATATCACATGCCGGTGGGCCGCGGATCGAAGGAGCCCGGGCGAGAGCCCGGCTCGTCAGAGCATGGGCCCTGGGGCTCCGCGCCGGAGGGCTGCCACGCCACCACACCGTATGCGGCGTTTGCTAGCTAAATGAGCGGATTAGGTGCGGGGCGGAAGTGTCGGAGGCGACACGCGCGTCGTTGCCACTGCAGGCCGCCACTGAGGCGGGGCGGCCCGGGAAAGCCTCCCCGCACCCTTCCATCCCCCCGCGGCCGCCCCCCCGCTCCACCCCGCCCGCCATGTGCCCGGAGCGCGCTCAGCCTCTCGCCTCGCAAAGGGTTGTCGGCAAAGGGAAATTGCTACTATCGTCTTTTTGTCGTGACGACAATTGGCCGTGCTTTTGGCGGCGCTTTTTCTTTGACCGGGTCCAGAGCGGGTCGCTTGTTATATAAGATAAGCTATTTTATTTAGTTTTTGATAGCCGGAAATTTTTTGAATTGTTTTCAGTCATGTATCGGGGTCGGCGCGTTATGTAACGCCATGAGGCTGCCATGGTCGTCTCGCAGACGCAGCGTGCCTGTCGAAATACCCCTAACGCAGCCCTTAAATTTCTACTGAAACGTTACGAGCGGGCGCGAAGTTTGCCGAGTTCGTCCGAGCGACAGGCCCGAGCGCGGCCGAACGCGCGCGACCGGCGCCGCCCAGTCAATAAGGCCGTCTCCACTCGCCGAACAAAGACACTAACCTATAATAATTACATTTAATTAACGATAACTGGACTATTTTGTACAATAAGCATATCGCTGCAGCGAGCGTTAGCATCCAGATTTCACACTTGATAAAGAATCATTAAATACGTGTAGTCGTTAAGGTTATTGCGCACGTGTGCCGTAGTACTATTAATGGGTTAGTGGTAAAACTCTCACATAATAATTACTTATACTTAAATATACTAAAAATATTCTACATCACAAACATTTTGTTTCAGAAATATAATTTGTGGTTGTTTATTATTGTCCGGTCGTCGTTGGTTGGTCAGCCAACCTGTGCAGTGCCCAAATCCTTGCAATATAGTGTGATGAGTCGTCTCCATAGATACGCGTATGTTGTGAAACTCTATGCTTTATTTACATGGAATGCGTTTTATTATTCATTTATTTCGCGTTTTAGTTCGTATTGAAGCGCTTCTATTATTTGCTCGTGAAAGATAGATGTTGTTTGTATTCGAATTTCTAGTTTTTTGTTGTTGTAATAATTTGTATTGGTGTTTTTGTTGTGATATTATTGTTTTATCTTTTGTTAAGGACGGTCCAAAAATCCGTTTTAGTTTTTAAAGATTGCCACAATGGTTTCGTTTTGCATTTTTGCACAGACCTACGTAAATAATAATAAAATTGGTAGTAAACTAGTTTTCCTGGACATGATTGAGTGGCTGATATTGAAGGTTAAGACAGAAACGTTGTAATAAGTTCCATTTATAATTCATAGATGCGTATAAAAAGTTTATAAAGACAACAATGAAAGATAAAATACAATAAAAAAATTAATGAGACAAAAACCTTGTCCTAAAATGACTTTAAAAGCCCATTACAGTTACGGTACATTAAGTTCCGATGGGCAATGTGTAACTTATCAAGAGATGGTGTAACAGGCCATCGATTCTTATATTATAAATGCGAAGGTAGCTCTATCTGTCTGTTCCCTTTTCAGGCTTTAACGGCTGAACGGATTTCGATGTCGCGCCGTCGTCGTTTTTGTACTTTTTTAGTTGTTATTTACTAATTACCTCACAATGTTTTATAAACTATGTGTTAACCATAAATTAATAATAGTTATTACATTAGTTAGTAATAAGATTACTTAAAAGTTTTTCAAAATCTGGACAAACTTACAGAGGTTTTTGTGATGTTTCTGGTTATATTTTGTTTTGTTCCATAATTAATAAAAAAATAATGTATGGCACACAGATAGACCTGGGTTATGACAGCATTGGATAACCCGGTAGTACAGTACCTACTTATTAATTTCCGAACTCCATCCCAGCGAAAAATATAGTACCTAAGTAACTATCTAAATATTTCCTAACATCAACGTAGGTATCTAAAGCAGATTTCAATTTTGTAATAAAATTCAATGCCCCAGCACGCTATATTTCGAACCGGCAAAGCTTTGAGAATACAACAGTAAGCCAACAATTCACCGATGATGGATCGGACCGGGTCGCAGAGTCAACTGTGCGACAACCATATAAAACGGATGGAAACGATTGCATACGGATTTTTGCTGCGCGTTGTGATGCAATCTCGTTCAGAATTTCAGAATATTGTGTATTCTTAGAAGAAATAGTTTCAAGGACTTTACCATACCACAGCTGATATGTTCTGTAAAACGATCACCTTAAAAACTAAGATGAAGTGAGCTTGACGTGATCTTTATCATTAGTTTTAATCACTAGCGTGAGGTGGAATGACAAGAAGGATAGTAAGAGTGAGATTTTTCAGAACAGGACTGCTGATCGCCTGGTTCTGTATTTAATTTAAGGCAATGTTCCCATTCGTAGATTTTTCAGTTAGTCAGAAGGATTTCTAATATTTTGTTTATATGGATACGCCCGGATTGAATTATTTGTAAAAAAAAAAACTCCCTACCAGTTTCCGGTACATTTGATAAAATTCTAGAAACGAATCACAAATGAGAAGTTGGCTAACAAGAAACTGCAATCAAAACTTCTTGTTTTAACAAACTGTAGTCAACATTTATTACACCCGGGAAAGGTTTTTTCTGGGCCATGAGTTCTAGTAATGTATTTATTTTTAGACTATGGATAACTTACACCTAAAATTAACAGAATAAAAATAGTTTCTGAAACTAACAGCCCAACAAAAGTCTTCACTTTTAAAAACAAATTTGAAAGAAAGAGTCTAAACCACACAACACAGCTACCAAAAATATAAATAAAAACAGTATAACATTCAAGCAAACTAACTTTCATTTTCAATCCAAGAATAAAAACCTGAAACTTACAAAGTTTTAATTAAAAATGCCAAGGCTCAGGCACTTTCTGGCTGAGGACACGCCGGTTATGTAAGGATAAAAATAATGATGTTTACACATGTTATTAAAGATTCTAGTTAATGAAGAACTCCTCAGATACTTCATCGTGGCAGCCATTGGGAGGCTCATTTTCAAGATGTAAACATCACGTGCTGGTGATGTACGCTCAAAATAAGCCCTTAGAGAATTGGGAAATAGCTTTCCATCGAAAACAGTACTTGTCGAAATTATTGGTAAAATAGAGGTATTTTTTTGTGTGTGAATTTCTGTACTTATTATATCACAAGCTAAGATTCCTCCAACACCCGTAACTATTCCGAACTGTATTCCGTTATGGGAAAGTTTGCGTTTTAATTCAAATACTAACAGTACAAACTTCCTACAGTGTAGATATTTTTGAGAACGTGCTCAAACTAGTTGTAAAGCTATAATAAGTTCAGTTTAATTGAGCTGCACAATTTGTTTTTTATAACTGTTATAAAGAGACATCCGCCATCTTGAATATACGTAGATTTTAATAGATTCGCTAAAGATAGTAGTTTTTTAGCAAATCTAGAAGCTGAAAAAAGGCGTGGAAATTATTGGTGCATTGTTTTCTCAAAAGCAATTTCTATTCCTGACAACGAAAGGAAAGGGTGTGTCTTTTTAAAAACGCACTACACGACAACACTGTGAAGCAATTTCATGAACTTTTTCAGCTTAGGCTTTAGACTATCTATAACAAACAAGTTTGCCCAGTTTGAATGGTCGAAATAACCTTTTTTAATGTATATTTTACGTGTTTATAAAGCATCATTGTAGGGAAACTTGAAGTACTGATCCAAAGTAACAGATGAAACTGAAAGGATTACATGAGATTCTCGTCATGCATTTTGGGAGCATTTTTATCCTGGTAGATTTGTTGTACAGTGTTGTATATATAAACGTGGTTGTCTCAGACTGGCTTAGGCCTAAGTGAAGGTGTCCACTGAATCAAAATAAGAATACGAAAGAGTTAACAAGAAAACTCTAGTTCTTTCGGAGTTAATTTCTTCGGTATAGTGGCGTAATTAGTTTTAGTTTTGATTATGTTAGTTATTGGCAGAAAAAAATGGCAAAGGTTTATTGTACTAAACACATTAGAATATAATTTGACTTTATACAGCTTTTTCTGCAGGATAAAGCGTTCTCAATATAAGTAGACTACTAGGAAACCATAAGATCACAGGACTCCAAAGGATTTTTCTTTAAAGCAATCTATTTACGTTCCAAAGTATTGAAAAGTTATTTTTTTCTTTAACAATGTGTTGAAAGAACCACGGTTAAGCTCACAATAGCATCAAAGACTTGGTTTAATAATAATATACGAGTACCAGGATTACAGGGGCGTGCAGGATATATCGATCATGGCTTATCTTTAAGGGCGATGTGTTTTGTTTCTTCTTCATAGGAGAAATATTTTTGAAGGATACAGATTATTGGTGACAAGCCGTGTGCCGTGTGGAATTTCCTAACGGCAAAAATGACAACCTTTCATCCCCTACTTAACCCCTATATGGTATAAATTTTCAGAAATCCTTCCTTATTGCTCACTTTCGCTGCAAAATGAACTCTTGGGCAAAATTTCATGCTTCTAGACACATGGGTTTAGGCTGATTTGTAAGTCAGTGAATTAAGACGAAACGCGTGACCAGGTGACTACTCGTACGTTTCGTCTTAGTGAATTTAAGAAATTTTATAATGTCGATTTTTGAGAACTAAATCATGTTATTTAAAAACTGTTTAAGGATTTAAAGCAGTCAGTTGTAGCTGTTAGAAGCGTTTTTTTTTTTTTTTTTGCAAAAACCCAATAAAATTTTAAACAGAATTTCAGATAGTATTAACATCACCACTCTATGTGCTTAAATACATAAAAGCTTATCGAAATAAAAATAACAAATTATGTTTGCAACAAAAAACAAAATTATTTTGTATGGAGCAGAAACAAGACACACTCACCTTAACGGGTTGATACGCCAACAATTATCAAAGAACCACTCAAAGGAATGTACCGACATACTTAAATACGTATAGGGCTTAAATTGCTTTTTAATTCCTACGCTAATCCCATAAATTTAATGGAATATGCTTGGATTAAGAATGGCGATGAGAATTGCCAAAGCTTTTAATGGTTATCAGGAGTTTTGCACGATTATATTGGAGAAATATCGTAGTATCGATTCTGTGTTTTACAGTGTTTTATTTATGTTATTCAGTTCAGGAAAAAGCTAAGATAACACGGTGTTCTTAAAAATAGGAAATTGAAGGACGCTTACAAGTTTCCGCTGACAAATAGTGTTTATCAGCGTAAACTTCTGTTGAGTTCAAACAGTGGGAACATTAAAGGCTGATTTTGCTTAAGCATAGGTTTTTTGTCCCTACCTGTTTAGATTTAATTTTAGTAAATTAAATTGAAACAGGTCGGCACATTACCAGGCCTCTTCTCTTCGAGAGGAAGTGGGCTGTAATAAACTACGCGGGCCCAGTGCGGGTTGGTAGATGTCACGTGTCTTAAATTTTTTGGTTCTAGGACATACCCGTTGTTTCACGATGTTTTGCTTCACCGTTTTGTAAACAGTGTTGATGAAATTATTTACAAAAAGTAAAGCGCGTGCCTGTGTTCGAACCCACGACTTAAGTCTGGGCCAACGCTCTACCAAATTCCAATATACTTATCATATATTAAAACATTAATAGTACACGATCGATTAATACAAACTCGTTTAGACGCAAAAAAATACTTTTTCTTTCTTTTCCCCTGTTTAAAAGATATAATGGGAATGTAATGCCTTGACTTGCTTGATAGTAGTGCAGTATAAGAATATGCCTGTCTATTCCTATGTTCTAGTTTGAAGAGTCCCATAGTAGGCTGGTGAACCACCGTCCCATGATAAGGATCAGAGATTACTGTTTAAAATCTAGTCACATCCAGTAGAAGATTTTGCTATTTCTTGACCAATCTTATGACTAAAATGGCACGTCAGAGCTAAATAACGTCAAAACTTTAATTAATTTCTGACAGGTTTAGCTGAAAAAGGGAGATCATACAGTCAAGTTTATACTGAACACGTTTTTCTTCAATTCCCACAACGACATAAGAGAGTTTATCGAACTACCATTTCGAAATAGCGTTTCTATGCATCCATTTAATTCTTGTGAAACGTTTTTAAAAGGAACGGAGCCGTACGATCACAATGTACCGTTTGCCTTTGGGATTGAAAACGCATTAGTGGAAGACTGTTTTAAATGTAACGGTGCATCAATAACAGATCGCGCTTCGCGACAAGTTCGGCTCTTACAGAAAACGAAGATTAATTCAAGTAGTTTTAAAGATCGTTTTACTTTTTTAATAGTAATATTTGTTGTCTTTTTGTTTTGTATGCATCGATAGTTTTGTGTGTTGATTAGAAAGTGAGATGTAAATACGTAACAAATACCCAATTTAATTCACTGACTTGAACTTTATGCGTAACTTAGCAAAGTATCACTACTGAATTGCCTGGAAGGGTTCGACGGAAGTGTATACGTAAAACCCGCATTTCGGTAGTCATGTATAAGTTTCATTAATAAGGGATGAGCATAATGCCATCAAGCGGGCCCTAATCCAGTGTGTGGACTGCTACTAGGAAAATTCCTGATGGAAAATTATTTTTATTATTAATATTTTTTCCCGACCTGTGAATCAAAACTAGCATCTATTGCTCGGCAGTGCTTGCGAGGATACTTGTACCTCTTTTGAACAGATTGAAAAGATTGAGTTGCTGTCCGCCCTGTATTTCATCTCCAAAAGCCTGTATCTATATTTTTGCTCAAAGGGAGTAGGTACCTACTTAATATTACGGCTGAACTAGGCGGATAAACTGAGTTAAAAACCATTAATATTAAATTTTCATGTGTTATATTATAACTACGGTTAAATTTTTGCATTTTCCAAAACACAATTCTAGTTGTGTGAAAATCATTTAATCCTTCATTGCGTTGCATTAAGCATCAGTCATCGCCTACTCTTGAAACAGAAAAGAAACTACCAAATTAAGTTTTGAGGAAAATTTGAGTATCTATAAGTGATTGCCCATTAGTCTACTTAAAAATTCTGGCTAAAGAAACGACCTGGCTACAATAAATTGAATGTGTGAGAGGGCTTACTTATTGCTAAACACAGAAGAATAATATGCTCGGTGTTTCTGTTCAGTGGTAGGCTAGTAATAAGCTGATGCAGGTGTACCACCCCGTACACAGTAAGCGTTCAAAAGCGGATAGGCACGTTAAGAGTCGTATTGCTGTGAAAACGCGGTACTACTGCATTTGTTGAAACGACACACACCACAAAGATCGCAGATTTGCACGGCACACACTGACGTATCGACGCATACTCGTATCGCACTACACGAAACAAAGATATATTTCCGTCGCTTTTGTTAGACACGCATCATGCGCGTGATCTGCGTTGGACTGAGAAGCAGCCGGCTTAGGTTCTGATCTCATAAGATGCAGCGCAGTTTTAATGCCAATTGTTTATTTTGGTTTGCAATTTTTTTTAACGTAGGTTTTCTATTTTTGTTGTTATTGCTTAAATGGTTTAGAATAAAACAATGAGGAAAAAGATGTGCAAAACCATGTCAAGGAACTTAGAAGCAATTTGTTTTATTTTGACGTACAAACAAAAAAAAAAGACAAATAAAATGTGAAATATAGGTTACAAACTGTGGTTATAGCTTAAGTATTCATTTTCTTTAAGAAAAGAAGATTGAAACTAAACCTCAATTTTTATTATTAAGTAATCACGGATATAGCGGAATTAGCAGGATAAACTATTACGAAACTTAATCGTTTTTTTTATTACGTTATTGTTTGCTGGGCTTCGGCGATGCAACCTTTCCAGCGTGGTGTTACGGTAAACAGTTTTAATGACGTTTTGAAAATTTCAGAAAAATGTCCGGTTGGTATGAAACCATTTGTTTAATATTCATTCACCATTTAAATAAGCTTTCCACTTCATAAATAAGCGCTCCGACTAGCAAGTATTCCTTCTTCCTCACATCTGTTAACCCACAAACTCACAGTATTTCTCCAGAACAACAGACATCTTTAAACAAAGTACTATACACTATAATAATAAGAAAAAAATATTTTAATTACATTATATTTAAAACTTTTTACTCATCATTCACTGTTTTTTTTATTTTTTTATTATTATATTTAGATAAATATGAAATATTTAAATGGTAGCACCCACACTTAGTCCGGAATCAATAGATATTTGTGTTATCACATAATTTACATCCACTTTTACGCAGCGCAATAATATTTGCCAACGCTTAAATTTTTCTATTTCACTGCATTTTGAAAATTGTACAGCACAACACCGCTAGTTAACAGATTTAAACCTTCGTCACTAACCAACAACGTTCAAGTAGTTGAATAGTAGTAGCGAATTACATCTACCTCACAGAAATCTGATTAATTTACTCAGTTTTCTGTGGTCTATTTTTATTATTTATGTAAACAAGATGAACGAGATAAGAATCGAATGATTATCGAGCCACTTCAAAGTAATATTATTAAAACAAACAAAATTGTTAATTTTAGGTATTGTTTATAACATATCAAAAACTATAAATAGATATTAATTGAAAATAACATCAAGCTTAATTCGCAGGCGCAGGTGGGATTCGAACTCAGGTCTCGCCTTATCGCTGCTAACCCAAACACGGTAACAACTAGGATAGATTGTATATGTTTTTTTGGTCGAAATAATGAACTACTTTGTGAGATTGCTTATGGACTTATGAGCGCTACTGTACCTACGTCCATCGAGGAGAAGAGTGACATGCTGACTGAAGAAATCGCAAAACTCAAGGCAAGACAATCAAATCATCTTTGACGCAGACTATTCAGCAGATATCGCTCAAGATCACAGTCGTCAAGTAGGCCCAACCAACATCGCACACAGCGCAGCAGTATACCGCGACGAACTGAAGAAACAGATATCTGCTATTATCATCGCAACTTTGGAAAAGAACATAGCTGCATGCGTCCATGCAACTTCGAAAAAGGAAAATCTGCTTTGGAAAACTAAAACCGTCGGTTAATGAGGCGGGAAACGGGGCAAAGAATACACGAAGTATTCTTTGCGCCGGTTCCCGCCTATTCATAACAGACAGAAACTTACGTCTGTCAATTTCAATTGATACTGGTGCGAGACGTTTGTACGTCATACCCAAAAGAAAAGGCGGGAGAACAACGCCGACCGATTTTTACTTGTACGCAGCGCAAAACCCTACACCCAGTAGTACATCATAGATGCTTTTAGCAAGCCCATCAACGATGCTGACTTACTAAAGACTCAACTGCTTGTCAACATAGCCGGCCGTTTTCTCGTCGACAAGGTTACCCTTAGTCCTAATTCAAGATAGAAGTTGCTCACAGTTAAATGAATACAAATTGTGGTGTACCCCAAGGGATTGGTCATGGGCCCTAGCTGTTTCTCATATTTATAAATGATTTGCCGAAATGTACCGACTATCAAACTGTCCTGTTTGCCGATGACAGTACAGATGTTTTTTCAACTTGGCGAGTTCCTTGGCCTTGTACTCGGCACGGAAGTGTTGCGAGACCACACAACGTTTACGCTTCAGGTCGTTGCTCAGATCCAGCGTGGGCTTTGCTCCTTGTGACGACGCCAGGAGTTACTATGCACAGGATTACAGAAAACCGATTTTGGCGGAAACGCCTGAGCGTTTTGATGACCCGCTCACACTGGTGTTTCAAGGCCACGTAAATTCGACTTCGGCGTCCCCAACAATCGGCCGCTGAGCGCATTTACTCAAAAGGTAGAGTTGCCATCGCACACCGCGAATCTACTGTTTATTCATGCACGCGAGGTCGCTATAAAATTTCGATTCACGTATTATTCGAAACTTAAATCTAACTAAGTACAAATGAATCGAGTGAGTTGCCTAAAAAATAAAGAAAGTAAAGATGAAAGCGGTAAAAAACATTTGCCAATCAGCAAAACTGATGTGGGGCGGGATTCACTAGAGTCCGCTGTAGGTGAAAAATAAATAAGTCACTCTCAAATGGCACTTAAACCCCACCTCTTTATCACCAAAAAATATTTATAATTGACTTCGCAAGTGTTAACTAATATCGGTAAGAAATATTAATTTGACTGAAGATTCTTGTTTTTCAATCATTCTCAATTTAAACTTAATTGTGAATCGAATTCTCATTGGGAAACATCCACTTGAGATAAATCGTTATTTCTTCGGAGACTTCATTAAATTGATTTCGCGGAATCGGGGTTGCTAGCCTGGCGGGTTCCAAAATTAGTATAAAGGTTATTTGCTTGTGTTTTGGAAATATATTCTGTTTTTGACAGCCATCTTGTTGATCATCAAATTGAGTAGTTATAGTAGCTCGATGATACTGCTCTGCCTATACCCGGCCAAGGTACAATCAGCCTATTATGATCCCAATGCTGGACACAGGTCTTCCCTCAGTAAGAGGGAACGGGCTACAATCCACCACGCGAGCCCAGTGCGGGTTGGTAGATGTCACATGTCTTCGAATTTTTGGTTCTAGGACATGCCGTTTTCACTATGCTTTCTTTCACCGTGAAAGCAGTGATGATGAAATTATTTACACAAAGCAAAGCGCCTGTCTGGGTTCAAACTCACAAACTGCAACTCGTAAGTCGGAGCCATTAGCACTGGGCCACCACTGCTCTCCGGCCAATGGGTTAAATTTAATTGTGGGGGTTTTAACAAACCCTTTGTTATCTTCTAATTGATAGGTAATAAAAGACCACCACATTGCCAATATGGGACAGATTATAGAATCGCATAATGTAACGTGACTGCTAAAAATATTCTCTCTCTTCACAGCTTTCGGTTTACGTCAATGACTCATAAAGCTTCATGTGAGGAGTTCGTCCGAAGAAATTAGTAGGCGACTGTGAGGACTTTGCGTTAACTCAGTGAAATACGGTAACGGCTAAAATTAAACCTTGGGTTTAATGTTTCATCAGTACTTAGTACCTTGGTAAAAGAAAGAATGAAAATAAGTTCATTTGCATGTAGTACTTTTCCTAACGCTGTTTTCAAATTTGTTTCACGCGAGCTACTGATTAATACTATCTAATATTTAAGTTAATATTTTATTTTTATTCCAACTAGCTCGGGTAATCCTCGGTTTAGCAAAAAATCTATTCAAGATCTTCCTCACTTTGCTCAATGGAGTGGAGATTCTGCGAGAAATATTAAAAGTCTTAAATTGTAAATACAAATTTCCTTTTACGACAGTTTTCTCAAGGCCTTCCGTATCAAATCCTCCGCGGTAGTATTCTGGTTTAATATTTAAGAGTTTAATACCTATAGCCTCTACTAATTTTGAACTGGGACTGGTATCCAAATCTGGCCAATACGATTATCAGGCATTTATGAATGTTTGTTCATGGCAATCAGCACTGAAAAAACAAAAAAAAACGATTAAGGGTAAACCTGGCAACCCTAACTGAAACGTCAAAATTCCTCTTGTTTCAAGTTCCGATTAAGTTACGAATGGAATTTATTCTAGAAAGTTCTGCATCCATTCTTGTTCAGCAAGATGGTAGATTCTTGTACTGAAAGTAAAATATGTAGGTACTCACGAGTTTTCAGGACATCGTCATGTAGGTATCTGATCAAACGCTACTTTTAGAGCTACAGTCAGCGACAAGTCAATTATTTATTTACTTAATTTTTAGCCTATGTCATCCCATTGCAGAACAAAGGCCTCTCTTTCTCCTTTCCACTCCTCTCTGTCTCGGGCTTGTGTGGACCAATCCTGTCAGTAGGCGTTAAGTTCGTCCTACAACTAACGCTGAATTTTTTAAATCTTAATTATTGATCTTAAATTTAATTTACTGCCTCGTTAGTCTAGTAGTCGCAAAAGCTACTGCTAGCTAAAGCTAGTGCAGCCCGGAGCCCGGAGTCTGGTTTTGTGCCCGGTTGATGGCATAGGCGCGCTCCCTAGTACATGGGACTTAAGCATAACCTACGAGATGTGGGTGTACTATAGGTACACCTCTGCCTACCACTTTTGGGATTAAAGGCGTGATGATTTGTTATGTGTTTAATTAAAATCGGTACAGGAGTACAATTGAAAGAACAATTTTTTTTTTTGAGTTTGAATATTACCTATTACACACATTACAGGGTGGCAGAGACATGTGAGTTAAATAAGGGTCCATTTTTTTTATAAACTGTATAACTTCGTAATTATGCCTCCATGCATAATTTTGATTAGGTATAATTACTTTTTGAGCAAGTTTTTTTAAAGTGCGATTAAACTGTGGGAAATTTAAATATTCGAAAATTTGACCAATGCCAAAGCGAATGTGACGTAAAATTCTATGACAACAGTAAATGTTAATGTGTTTTATACGAGTGTTTACGATTCATTCCGATTTCAATGTGACTTCACAGTAGGTGCCAAAATGGAGGGCGTTTAAGGTGCCCAATCGGTTGGCACCTTTTTTAAAAAGTATGTTGAATTGTTTTTTTGGCGTTCAATATTCTATGTCGATGTAAACTATCTAATAAAATTAATAAATACATGCATGTTCCTTAGTAGATGTTGCGTTACAGTAGCAGTGTACTAATCGTTTTTAGAACCCCAAATACCATTACCATTGCATCATTGGTACGAACCACTAATACATGTATGGATGTAGGAACCGAGATATGCTACGTATGTTAGTATCAGTTATCACGGTAAAGCATCTCACTTTTCCATTCAAAATTCTTCAACACATACTCTGATATTTCCCTACAAAACCCCATTACCTGTGAATGAGATTATTTCTTGTTGACACTCCGTAGAGCTTATATTCCATTACCTTGTAGACATATTCAGAACTCGTTAACGTCACCGATACACTGTCAAACATTAGCTGGCTACTTTGTAGAGGGACCATGGTTTTTGTGTATCAGGTTCAAGCTTAGTCGTGGTTTATTATATAACAGTCAAGAACAGTATGAAATTGAGCTTTGTAACTGAAAATCGTTCTAGAAAAGTAAAACATTTTATTATGGGATGTAAATCGTATGATCAAGGAAACATCCTAATTATATATTTTGTATATATAATATTATAAAAGCGAAAATAAGTTAGTTTGTTTGTTATACCTTTTTACGCCTAAATCACTGAACCGATAATCGTGAAATTTTGCATACACATGGTCAGGGGTACAGAAAAGGACATGCGGTACCTTTCATCCAGAAAAAAAAGTTGTGTTTCCGAGGAAAAGAACAATAACATTCGACGGTCACAATTGATTTAGGATGCTAGATGGCGCTACGTGTATTTCGAATCATGATTGAATATTAGAAACTTTAGTACTGAGAGAGTTATTTTTTTAAGTCATAAGTCATTTAGTCATTTGTTTAACATAGGTACAATAATAATGGTATAAAAAGATAATAAAGAGTTCACTATGTTACGGCAGAGGGCGTACAAATGTTTGTAAAAAAGGTGAAGTGATCCAGCCAGCCATGTCTCAATGATAAAAAATAAAATAAAAAAAAGCTGGACAGTAAAATTAAATAAAACATCTTGTGAGTTTATAACCTGGATTAACACTCAGAAAACTTTATACTCCGGTATTACGTTTCCGTGGGATTATTTCCGGCCTAGATGATGTAAATATTTAGTTGCTTAAAATAGATTTTCTGTCCACTAACTAAAAATATATTAATGTGAATATACATTCTTACAACATCAATCCGTTGGGGCTCGTGACAAAGTAATAACAGGCTCAGGAGTCGATCCATCAGGTTATGCTTGGCTTGCCGGGGTTGGTCCGTAGACAGGAGACCATTAAAAAAAAAAAAACACGTTAAGCCTTATTCCTGCTGTCATTCGTGTGTCTTTGACCGAATGTCTGATAACCAGTCTTACCAAGGGGTATCGTAATACCCAGTAACTGGGTTGTGGGGGTCAATAGGCAGCCGGGCCATGTAAAATAATGGTATTCAGCTGCATCCGGTCAGACTCGAAGCCAACCTGAACATAGTTATGAAAAGGCTGGTCAGATTGATTGACAAAATTAATCCGTTAATACGCTTAGCAGATGGATGTTGTGTCAGTTCAACCATTTACTAGACAAAGTTATTCCCCTCGCTACTATAGTCTCAGAGATCAATAAGAATGAATGATCAAAAGATAAATTAACTCGAATAAATAAGACTTAACTAATCTATGATTACGAGCACAGAATAGAAGTAGTTGGGAAGAGACTGGACCCCACGACACAAGGAATCCTAGTGTGGGGTTCAAGGCCTTTGTAAAAAACTAGCACCTGAGGCCTATATAATCTGTTATTAGTTTTTTATTATTATTTTGTACTGTGTATTTTTCTAAACTAAACAATGTTTTCATTATTTATTATTATAACAAGAAATAAACAAAATTACATAATCAAGTCGGTTTTCAAATTCATTGCCACCTTATCCGTAACTGGCATACTCACAGATTGGATTCCGTCAACCAACGCTTTTAGCTTAGCATCTCGTCTTGGAACGTTAAAACTATAAAATGTATGTTAACGTGTTATTATTCAACAGTTTATTATTGATATTGACAGTGACAGTCTCCGGGGAAGCGTCCGCGTCAGTTCGAACTGAGATGACGCTGGTGGTTTACCGAAGCACACAATATTGAAATATTGAATATGAAATGTGATGTTGATGTGACATTTTTAAAGTAGGACAATTGTTTCGTAGAATATAAGTAAAAAAATATGAACTGTAAGTAGGAATTCTGTGAAAACTAATTGATCAAAATTACTTAAGAAAATACGCGTTTTACCTCAAATGTTGCAGTGTCCTAAAAATTCATGTGTGCATGATATGCATCCAAACAATTAAGATTTCTGTTATGTGTTCACAAAGACAACAACAAAAGTTTCCTTAGAATCTTATCATAATCCACCGAGGGCGCACTGCCCTGATTAGCAAAATAAATAGTGAAATAATTGAGGAATAAACTTATTTATTTATTATAACCTTTGGAATAAAAGGGAAAGTATGAAATAGACAGTAAAACAAGTCTGCCAATGATGATGATGATGTAATAAATACTGATTTCTAAGGAGATCTTATTTTAATATACGTTGGTAAGCAAGAACTTAAACCAAATTATGTATGATTCGTTTATCTCTGCCCATTTCCTCGACAGAGCATTCGTGAATATACCGTAGCTTACAGGAGAGTTAGGTTGAAGGCTGCGCGGCAGTTATTTGATTTGTGAAATCAATTCGTCTCCATTGCACGAGGTAACTCGATATATCCATTACCGTTTTTATGGTGTCCGGGCGAGCAATGGAAAATGTTTTCGTTGAAAAGCTTGTAGCGGCTTACGATTGCAGTTGTTTTTTGAGTAACCAAGAAGTTTTAAATGATAAGAATGCATTTAATTTTTTAAATCCCGACGAAAAAAGAGGGGTGTTATTAGTTTAACGGGTGTATCTGTGTGTCTACGGCATCGTAGGTCCCAAACGGCGAAACCGATTTTGATTTGACTTGAACTTTATTTTTTGTTAAGACCTCTTGGTTCTTAGCTAAAAACAGAAAAGTAAGTTAGTAGTAGTAGTTTTTAAAGGCTTTTTGTTTGTCTCGGGGGGTTTTTAGTTTCTAATTTGTTGTTGATTTTAGGGTTTTGTTTAAAAAAATAATATGAAAAAAATCCAGTCACAATAAAAATAATAGGTAATAAGTGCTCCGCCAAATTAACATATTACTAGTCGGTGTAGTAGTGTCAATTTTCGACAAAAAACGGATGTGGTCGTGGGACCCCCATCAGTAATGTTCCTTACGCGATGCAAAAATAGAAAGAGATAGACAGAGAGAGAGAAAGTGCGAATTGAATACGCGGTTTTAATACAAATCCATCTAGTATACGTTTTTAAATGGTCTCATAAAGTTATCGCCATCTTTTACATTTTGGCCTCGCTATCGGCTTCAGCACCCTCAAAAACCATGAAATTTATCTGTATAATATACACATAATAGAAAGAGAGATAGAGAGACAGTCAGTCTCATACAGCTTTTTTGTTACGTGTTGATTTTTACCAGTTTACTCCTACCGCAAGCAGAGTTAAAGAACTTCTTTCCAATTGTGGTTCTGTGCAGGTATATCTACCCATTGTAGATTTATTCAAATTCAAATTCAAAATAATTTATTTTCTCTTCACAAACAATGGTTATATATACATTATTTAGACAAGCTTAAAAACTATGTGACACTATTTTGTGAGAGACTGGTGTCTGCACTAGGAATACCTGTATAGCAGATCACCAGGGTCCCACCACACGGTAAGTAAACATAATCAGTTAGTCAGAAAATGTGAAGGGATACCCTTCACATTTTCTGACTGGGCATAATATTAAAAACAATGATAAACTCGCAGTAAAAAGACAAAAAAATCAAAACAAAACGTAGGTAAAACAACAAATAAAAATATATGTAGGGAAATTAGCGGGAAAGGAACTATTTTGGATGAGTTAGTAATTCCGCAGTTGCTCTATAATCTATGGAGCCTTTCAGTTAAAGCACTCTTACAAGCCTTTGTTGTTAGGTGATAAATCGAGGTAATACGATTTATTTAATTATATAAGTGGGAACCTAAGAAGGTATAAAATCTTTGAGAGAAGTTCGTTCTTAGACCTTTGGCAGTTTTGCAGACGGAGTATTTTATGCGTTTTCCTGAGATTGTTAGGGGATCAAATATTAAGGAGGAGTGTTTCTTGAGGATAGTGTATAAAACAAAAAGTTGCCTTATTGACAAGTGTTTGTAAATATCTACAGTAGGATACAAGTATGGCAGAAAACATGCCCTCTTGAGGACCACCCGTTGAGCTGTTTCCAATTTTAAATTGTTTGATTGTGGTGCGGTTCCCCAAGATGTTATGCAGTTTGTCAGAAGAGACTGACACATTGCATAGTATACCCACCTAATAACTTCCACATCAGCTACGTGACGAAGTGTTTTAAAATGAAATATTAATTTGCGAATTCTCGACGTGAGGCTGTCTATTTGTGGTTGGAAGCTTAAAGTGCTACCTATTATGATTCCAAGATACTTAATAGAGGTAGTCTTTTGGAGAACGGGACAGGAGCAGGTATTGGTATTCGTGTCAATGCAGGAGTGGACTTGAATGTGGAAATGGGATAGCAATTCATTGCGTTTGTTAGTGAGGGAGAAAGCTATATACTTAGTTTTATTGATGTTAAGGGTAAGATAATTATTTTTTAACCAAGTCAAGACCGTATCAAAACCTTTTTGCGCGTAATGGTAGACATCAGCCCAGGAGTTCGCTGTGAAAAGTAGTGCCGTATCATCGGCAAAAGATATGATTTTACCATGGAATAGCTGTAGGTTACAAAGATCATTAATATAGGCAAGGAAGAGGGAGGGCCCGATCACACTTCCTTGAGGTACACCAAAAGTGACAGGTAGATCATCACTAACATAATTTCCTGTTTTAACCCTCTGAAACCGATCTGATAAGTAGTCCCGGAAAAGTTTCAGCGGTAGACCCCTGATTCCCACGTGTTCCAGTTTGTTTAGTATGTTGGGTACAGAGACTGTGTCAAACGCTGTGGCTAGGTCTAGGAATATGACAAGTGCCTTTTTTTAGTATCAAGACCGTTTACAAGGTGATCTGTCAGCTCATGAACAGCGTCGGCACAAGATTTTCCAGCCCTGAACCCAAACTGACCCCGTGAAATGAGGAAATGAGGCTTTCAAGTTAACTGGTAAGTCTGCTGTTCATAAGGCGTTCCAATAATTTCGAAAAAGTGGGTAGAATAGAAATGGGCCGGTAATTGCTGACATTGCCTCTATCCCCAGGCTTGTGGATCGGATGTACGAGTGATTTCTTTAAAGGTAATGGAAAAGTGCCTGAGTAAAATGCAAGATTAAATTAATGCATAAGGAAACGAGCGGAACTAGGTTCAACACTTTCAGCGCAGGTGCTTTTGAGGTCACAAATGGGGGAATCATCCTCCTTTTCCTCCGTTAAAAAACCCATTGATTGCGGATGAGCGACTGAAAAACTGGGAGGGGTTGGTACGTGTTGATTTAATATCTTCTCAGCAAGGCATATAATATCAATAGAAAAGAAGTCGTTTACCTCATTGACAGATCTTTGTGGGTTTTCAACTTGTAAGAGTTCTTGGGCAGCCGGCTTACCCTTATCCGTGTCGGTAATTTTGCTTATGACCTTCAAAACTTTTTTGCTGTTATGCTTCGCACTACGAATCTCCTCTTTCTCGTATTCCTGTCTAATCTTTTTTAGTAAGTCATTACAAAAGTTGCGGTATCTTTTGTACGTGGTTTGTAATGACTCATCATTCGGATACTTTTTCTACTTTTTATGAAGGTTGTCTCTATTTATTGAGCATCTCAAAAATCCTGGGGTGATCTAAGGCTTAAGGCTACTGACAGGGACAACCTTAGTATGAAGAGAAATGACATTCGTTAAGCTATCTATCAAATAAGTAGCTACTAAATTAGCGTCACTCATGGCGTATTATGGGGAGAAGTCCAATGCCTTCATAGAATTTTCTAAACCACTATAGTCAATTACTTCTGTGAATTTCTTTGGGTGCAAAGGTCGAGTTGACAAATTCAGAAAAAAGGAGGTACTATCATGGTCAGTCACTGAGGAATGCATTACGAAACAAAGCGCGCTCCTTTTGGTTTTTAGGATTACATGGTCAAGGCAGGTACGTCCATGTGTCAAGGCGGCCCAGTGCTCCGCGGCGCCAAACTGCAGCCTCTGCACGGCTGCAGGGAGGCCCGCCGGGCACAGATGGGGGGCGAAAGCCTGTAGCGTGCCCGCCAACAGAAGGAGGGGAAGGGGCCAGAAGGGCTCCTCTTCGGCCGACTCCCGGCCTAAGAACGGTACAGAGGGGGGGATGGACTGCGCATAAATGGCGCTGTTCCGTCTCCTCCAGGGCAACATCAACCACTCTGCCAGAGCTCAGGATCTCTTGCTCCAGAGCATGGCAGAGTGGTCGATTCACGTGGCCTGGTCGCCGAGCCGTATTGGGTCCCGCCCAGGGATAACTGGGTGGGAGATCTGGACGGTTTGGTGGCCATCATTGGCGGGGCTCTCGTCAGCCCGTCTCGGGGGCACGGCTGGGTAGCCGCCCTCGCAGATGGCGTAGGCGTCGTTGGGGCGTATTTTTCGCCCAACAAGAGTCTCGCCGACTTCGAGAGGTTCCTTGTCGAGTTGGGTGCCGTCGTGGGCTCCATCCTCGCCCGGTGCTGTTGCTCGGGGATCTCAACGCCAAGTCTGCGGCGTGGGGATCCCCGGTGACCGATGCTAAGGGTGAGGCATTGGAGGAGTGGGCGATCACAACTGGCCTGGTCGTCCTGAACCGGGGCTCGGTCTACACGTGCGTGCTACAGCGGGGCGGGTCCATAGTGGACGTGTCGTTCGCAAGCCCTGCTGTCGCGAGCCGTGTCCGCGACTGGCGTGTCGCCGCGGAGGTGGAGACGTTGTCGGATCACCGATATATCCGATTCGACGTCTCCGCCCAGACCGCTGGCGGCCGCAGAACATCAGTCCCGCGTTCGGACGGCCCGCGCTGGGTGCGTAAGCGCATCGACAGGGAGCTTCTCGAGGAGGCAGCCATTGCTCATGCCTGGTTCCGGGGGTCGGCAACGACCGGACCCGATGACGTCGAGCTGGAGGCGCTGTGGTTCCGCGGGGCAATGACGCAGATATGCGACGCGTCCATGCCCCGCGCCCACGCACAGGGTGCAAGGCGCCAGGTGTACTGGTGGTCCGCCGAGATCGCGCAGCTGCGCGTCGCATGCGTGGCGGTGAGACGCCGGTACACCCGCTACCGGAGGAGACGTCGTCGGGTCCCTGACGAAGAAGCCGCGCTGTATGAGGTGTACCGCGCGGCAAAGGAGACTCTGTGGCTGGCCATCGGCGAGGCGAGGACGCGAGCCAGGGAGGAGATGTTGGAGACTCTTGACGGGGATCCGTGGGGGCGCCCCTATCGAGCGGTTCGAGGGAAACTTCGGGCCGCGGCGCCTCCACTTACGGAGAGTCTCGAACCCGAGCTGCTGGAGGAGGTAGTCGCAGCCCTCTTCCCGGCAAGAGCGGAGCATACTCCGCAACCGATGGCTTTGCCCACAGCCGCAGAGTCTACAGAGGAGAACGCCATCAGCGTCCCAGAGGTGACACAGGCAGAGATGAGGGCGGCCGTGATGCGGCTCCGGGCCAAGAACGTGGCTCCGGGGCCCGACGGGATTCACGGCCTTGCTTTAGCCCTCGCTCTGAAGGAGTTGGAGCCCCAACTGAGAGGACTCTACACAGCGTGCCTTGAGCGGGGTCAGTTTCCCAGTCTGTGGAAGATTGGACGTCTGGTCCTGCTCAGGAAGGCGGGGTGCCCTGCCGACTCACCGTCTGCGTACCGGCCCATAGTGCTGCTCGACGAGGTGGGCAAGCTGTTCGAGCGCATACTCGCAGCCCGCCTCGTCGGCCACTTGTGCAGAGAGGGGCCGAACCTGGATGAGAGCCAGTTCGGCTTTCGGCATGGGCGCTCTACCATCCACGCTGTGTCGAGTCCTGGCGGAGGAAACAGTGTCCCGGGGCGGGGTCGTGGTGGCGGTGTCCTTGGACATCTCCAACGCCTTCAACACCCTGCCCTGGAGCTGCATACGGGAGGCACTGCGTTATAATCGGGTGCCTCTCTACCTCCGCCGCATCGTTGGGGCTTATCTGGCGGGGAGCTGTGTCACCTACATGGGACGTGATGGCGGAAACCAGCGCCAAGTGTCGTGCGGTGTTCCACAGGGATCGGACTGACGGTGAGCCGCATACGGCGCCTCGGCCTGGAGGTGGCCCTCAACAAGTCGGAGGCCATGGTGTTTCATGGCCCCCGGCGGGCGCCGCCGACCGGATCACACATTGTGGTTCCCACTTCCGGCGGCTGGCGCCCAAGTTGTTGGGCGCTGTCAACGCTGCTTCCCAATCTGGGGGGCCCGAGCGCCGCTTGTAGGCGGCTCTACGTGGGGATCGTGCGATCAATGGCCCTTTACGGGGCCCCGATCTGGGCGGCTGACCTGACGGCCGCCAGCATCTCTGTGCTGCGAAAGCCACAGAGAGCAATGGCCGTCAGAGTCATAAGGGGGTATCTCCTACGAGGCGGCTTGTGCACTGGCCGGATCCCCGCCATGGGACCTAGATGCGAAGGTATACACTATATCGGTGGCGCGAGGAAGCGAGGGCGCGGGGCGAGCGGCCGATGCAGCGCCATATGGAGCAGCGTCGGTCGCAGCTTCGCGAGGTCCTGGTGGCGGAATGGCGGGACAGGCTTTCACGCCCTACCACCGGCCTCGTCACCATCGAGGCGGTCCGGCCAGTGCTCGACCTCTGGCTCAGTAGGTGGCACGGCTCCCTGTCGTTTCGGGCGACGCAGGTGCTCTCGGGGCATGGTTGCTTCGGGAAGTACCTGTGTCGCATAAACAGGGAGCCGGACGCTCGGTGTCACCACTGCTTCGACTGCCGGGAGGACACGGCGTGGCATACGCTGGCAGAGAGTGCCACTTGGGAGGAGCCGCGCCGTGCCCTCATCTCAGAAGTAGGCAGTGACCTGTCGCTGCCGACCGTAGTGAGTTCGATGGTCGGCAGCGCCGAGTCCTGGGACGCGGTGGTTTCCTTCTGCGAAACAGTCATCTCGCAGTCAGGCTGCGGAAAGGGAGAGAGAGATCTCGTCCACTCTCTCGATCCGCAGCAGGCGCACCGGGCGCAGGCGGACAACGCCCTCTTCCAGCCCCCCTAAATGGGTTCAGGGGCGACGGATTCGGGGACATCTGTCGCCCCCCAACATCAGGACCCGAGTAGGAGGTTGCGGGGGGAGTCACTCCCTCCGCCCGAGACGGGGCCCGCGTAAACGGCGCGTAACCAGCCGGGGATGCGGATGAATTATGTGTTCCCGCGACCGCGGCGTAGGTGTGAGATGGAACACCGGGGTGGTTTTTAGTCAGTAAGAGTCTGACAGACCCTCATGGATGTCCTCCGCCCTGGGGCGGGCGGAGGACATCCATGAGGATTTTCCACCCCGGGAACAAAAAAAAAATATAAAAAAAATTAAGGTACGTCCATGTGTGGGAAAGTTTTGGGCTGGTAGTAGGCCGTGAGACGCCATCGCATTAAGGTAACAATGAGATAGGGCGTCAGAATTATTTTCTATAATATCAATATTGATGTCACCAACCAACACGTTTTTAGTAGATGAATATTTCAAGAGGAGTTCGTTCAAAGAGTTCAAAAAACCACAGAAATTTTTGTGCAGGAGGTCGGTAAATTGCTATTATAACAGTGTCTAAATTTAATTTTACTCAAAGACAGTTTGAATCAAGCAGTAAAGGTTCTTCAACAGATAATTTCATGCTACTATTATGGTAAATTACCACACCTTCGTTTTGGGTAGTGTTGGTAGAGGTTGAGTGTGATGTATAGTTCTGAAGGGAAGGAATGACCTGGGTGCACGGCAGTCAACATTCTGTCAGGATGATGAGATCCCAATTTATATTACTCCTACTGATTAATGTTTGGAATGCGGGAAGGTTGCGTCTAATGCTTCTAATGTTTTGGTGAATAAGCGAGAGATGCTGTTTCGGTTTGGATATTATGTGGGTAGAAATGTCTTCAACGTCACATAGATGAGATTTTGCAACCGAAACTGCATCTAAAATGGAGTTTATTTCGTCTACATTATCGAATAGAAATGGCGATTTTGATTTTTGTGAGAGGGGGGGGGGGCTGAATGAAAAGGCAAGGCATACTATTAATCTGAAAGTATCTACGATGGAATAGCACACCATCATTGGAGAAAACAAAGTTAGGAGGGGGAGGAGAAAATAAATTAAATAATGCGTGCTCTAGTATGGAAGTTGACAACTTAGAGGATAAAATATCTACAGAAAGCGTTGCGTGTAACTGTTTACGGAAAAGGTAATATTTGTGTACAACAATTAACAACCTGAATTTGAGAGAACATTTTTACAAATGACAAATTACAGGCTACAGACAATATATCAGTTTTACAGAAGCGCGACGGCATCGAGGCACTTAATATGCTTTGCTGGCTGTTTTTCTTCCTTACGGACAAGGATACGCCCATCACAGAACAAAAAAAAAATTGTACACCTTTTCCTTGGCAACCTTCCGAACCGCAGCGTGAATTTCCTTATTTTATGGAGATAGGTGCTCCGATACAAATACTGGACATTTGTCACCCCCATAACCAATGTGATGAGAGTTCAGCTTGTCATCGCTGTGAGCTTTGTTGAAATTCGTAACAGATGTCAAGAGTCCACGGATGCCTTTATTCTTAAGCTGGACAATAATGGATATAGGTCGATTGTTTTTCGTATCCATTTCCCTAACTCTGTTTGCAGAAAGCACATCCTGTTCTTGGATGGTATTAGAGACAGTGTTAGACAGTTGCACGACTGTTTTAATCAGGTTTTCATTATTATTCTCGGACACACCGTTAATCTCAACATTGTCCTGTCGGGTAAATTGCTCCAATGCATTTAGTCAAGACAATAGTTCATGAACAGATTTTCGCAGGGTATCGTTTTCCTTTTCTAGCACCTTAACTTTATCTTTGTTGACGGTAAACTCAGCGCTAATACGGTCGAACTCATCACTCATAAATTTTACTGATTTTGCCAGCCCGGGCATATATATAGTATAACACCGGTATTCCCCACCGGTGAAATGCTATAAAGTTTTAAATCAAAAGTAATACAACTGTGTAACGGTAATTCGGTTGCAATAGTATCATGGAATAACAAAAATAACGACATTTTACCCGCATTTGGTAAGCTAACACACAACACTGCCTGTTGAGGTGAGTTTCCAATCTAAACTGAAAATGCGGATGAAAGCTGGGCGACACAATTTATGTTTGTAGAAATAGTATAAGAAAACATGGTCACCAATTGGAGTACATAAATTCAAGACTATAAAAAAGGCAAATCAAATAAATACACTTCGTATTTTCACTTTTACCTAGAGTTTCAGCTAATATCGGTAAACTTTGTAAACTACAAAATTCAGGAAACAAAAATTTCGAGTTAGCATTTGGAACTTTCCAGTTTGGGTACTACTGGAAAGTCATTTTTGATGTAATATATTATACCTTTATTTAGCAGAGTTACATTCCGCAGTTATTAGGTTCCTCATCATACGAAAGATTTTTTTGTATTAATTTTTCCGCTGCTGGCCGGAATGCTTCCATTAAGAAACAAAGATCATTGATAAACTCGCTTACAGAGCGCGAATTGGTTACTACAGAAAAATAAATCCAGGCAGCTTCGCGCTTTTCCTCCCCAGCCAATGAAGTTGAAAATCAAGAAAAATATAACATACTTTTGCCATTAAAAACTTAATTTTAGAACATGGCAAGATTTTAACCTAAAAACTAGAGTACCGTTTAAGATATTTTCCACTTCTCTGGTATCTAAGTCTCATGTCAAAAAGCAGTAAGAGCAATACCCGAACCCTGTCAAAAACCTCTCAACAGCAGTAAAAGATAAAAAAAAAGTAGGCCCTTACAAATATATCCGGCAAATAACTAGCCCACAGATGTCGCCACCTTCCATTGCTAGTTTTCTCCTCCAAAGTAAAAGCAATGCATTAGTGTAGAAACTGACATAGTAATCCTACTCTTGTCGTACGGTTCAGTGATGCTTTAACTTATTTAGAAACTTCTTGTATTTGTCAGCAACAGCGAAGAAGTTTTACAAGTTTTAAAAAGCCTCTCTCTTGGAGTATTTGTTTACTTAAAAGGAAGTCTGTTTCGTTTAGCTGGAGGTGATAGAAACTGGCTGTTTTGTGTGATGTGAAAAAATTTATCTTTGTCGTTAAATAAACCTATTTTCTTTCTTTCTTTCTGTGAAACAATTTGAGACAATAGGAACGTTGATTACGTTCCAATTATTAAAATACTGATATTAAGCTGCATCGGGTATTTTTTAACTAACTAAGGTTGTATATTAAATTAATTTGGTATCGTTGCTAAGTAAAATCAAATTTTATGGTAAAAATATTAAATAGCATGAAATTGTTTTCGGTTGAATGAGCGTAACGGTTTGAACTGGCGACTCCAATTGCCACCATACTTGGCTTGGTTCAAAGTGTCAATAGAAACATAACCAACTCTCTCCAACCAAATGCTAAATATAGGCTCATTGATTCAAACCACACTATTGACGTGAATTTAACCAAATGCTAAAGAAAATAAAATACTAAGTATGTTAATCTCCACAAAGTTATTCTTATCATCATCATCATCATCAGCCTATATTAGTCCACTGCTGGACATAGGCCTCCCCTAATGAGCGCCATAGCGCCCTGTCTTCAGCTTCACGCATCCAGCCTGCAGGCAGATGTCATTCGCAGATCGTCATCCCACCTGGCCGGAGGGCGTCCTACAATACGTTTGCCGACTCGCGGTCTCCACTCAAGAACTCGTTTACCTCAGCGGTTGGCGGTTCTTCGCGAGATATGGCCGGCCCACTGCCACTTCAGCTTGGTAATTCTTTGAGCTATGTCGATAACTTTGGTTCTCTGTCGGATGTATTAGTTGCGAATCCTATCCTTCAGAGAGACTCCGAGCATAGCTCTTTCCATAGCTCGCTGAGCGACTTTGAACTGGTGGACCAGCCCTATCGTGAGTATCCACGTCTTAGCTCCGTAAGTCATGACGGGTAGGACGTACTGATTAAAAAACTTTAGATTTTAAGCATTGCGTCCTACCCGTCATGTACGTATGGATGACGAGAAGACTCTACGTAGTTTCCCAAACGCTGCCCAGCCCAGCTAGATCCTCCTCTAAGCCTCCCTCTCAAAATTGTTTCTACCTAACTGCAGAATTTGCCCAAGGTAAGTGTACTCGGAAACAATTTCGAGAGGGTTCCCGGATCAATGAGACCATTGATCACGACTTTGGTTTTATCCAAATTCATACCGAGACCGATGCGTCGTGAGGCTGAAGCTAAGCCGTCCAGCATCTGGTTCAGCTCCTCCAACGACTCCGACATTAAGACTATGTCATCAGCGAATCGCAGGTGTGAGATGTAATCGCCGTTTATATAAACATATCTTCCAACGCGCTCGTAAACAGTTTCGGGTATATAACATCCCCCTGTCTCACTCCTCTGCGCAGCTGGATGGGTTTGGACTGCTGGTCCTATACTTGGACACTCATGGTGGCGGCGTCGTAAAGCCATCTCAGTACCTCGATATAATGACAGTCTACTTGGCATCGCTGTAAGGATTCCAGAACAGCCCAGGTTTCGACAGAGTCAAAGGCCTTCTCCATAGTCCACAAAGGCCAGACATAGGGGCTGATTATACTCTTCGGACTTCTGTATAATCTGCCTCACTGGGTGTATGTGGTCTATGGTTCCATATCCTCCGCGAAACCCCGCCTGTTCCGGTGGCTGGAACTCGTCGAGTCTCCTGGCGAGACAGTTCGTGACCACTCGTGAGAACAGCTTAAAGACGTGGACAAGGGGCATGCGCAGCGTATAATCGGCCATAGAAATCCTCCATCTCTTCGAATATCTCCGGCTTCGACAATACGGTCCTCCCGTCGTGCGTTTTAAGCTTCGTCAGGTGGCTCCTGCCAAGCTGCTGAGTGAATACTTTGGACCCTCGGTTTCGCTCTATTGCCTCTTCAATGAGGCGTGTGTTGGAGCTCCGAAGGTCACGCCGTAACATCTTCGCATCTTGTTCAGGTCTGACCTGTCTGACGAAGTCGCTTGGGTGGTTTCCCGTCTTTTTGCCAACAGCCTGAGAGTCTCATCCGAGAGTTTGGATTTCCTGCCAGTGCGCTGCTTTTGGCAGAACTAGATGCCCTCCTCTCTCAACGTTTCGACCAGATTGTGTAGGGTCTCGTCGGCGTCATCAGTGGGATCCAAGGCAACGAATCTATTCCCAAGAGCCTACTGGAACTTCTCAGTGCCCGCCATGATTTGGATTGGGTTAGGTCGGAGCGTGGACTTCAACAGACGGTTTCTTCCAAGCTTTAAGTTGATATTCAGAAATCCTCGGAGCAGTCGGTGATCAGATCCGGTATTGAACCTGTTGATCACTGAGACATCTCTGAATATGTGTTTGCTATCCGTCATGATGAAGTCGATCTCATTTTTTGTCAGTGTCGGGACTTCGCCACGTCCACTTCCTTTGGGGCCGTTTCTTAAAGGGAGGGGCTGTTCTTAATGAAGGAGTTCATTAAGAACAGCCCCTCCTTCTCAAGGAAGTTGACAAGCGTTTGCCCCCTGTGATTCCTAACTCTATAACCATGCGGGCCTATTCGGGATTCGTTGCCAGTCCGGGTTCCCACCTAGCCGTTGAAGTCCCCCATAACAACGTTGAAGTGAGCCTTAGTGGTGTTGTGTAAGGCTTTGGATATGTCTTCATACATATCCTCCACTTCATCATCCGAGTGTGCAGAGGTCGGTGCGTAGACCTGAATTACCTTCATGCTATACCGCTTGGATAGCCGAAGGATTAGGTACGCTACCCTGTTCGACAAAATGGAGATTTCTTGAACGTTGTTAGTGAGGGGCTCATTAACGAGAAAACCTACGCCACCCTGGGATGTTTTATCGCCCTCGCGAAAGTAGAGAAGATGACCCGAGTCTAGGGTTACAGTGTCCTCCCCCTCTTCTACGGACTTCACATAACTCCAGAACATGCCATTTAATGTTCTCTAACTCCACTTCCAACTGCGGTAGATGATGGTCGAGCCAAGTTATACGTCGCCAGGGTCAATTTTTTGAGTAATGAATGGTAGCCTACCGTAGCCTGGGGATTCCTAGCACCCCCTGCCCCGCCGTTACCATGGCCGCTACCATGGCCAGGAATAGCGAGGCGGCCGGGAACTGGGGGCCATTTTTTGGTTTTAATATTCATTATGGGGTAATGCCTATAATCCCCACGCTGGGCATGCGGGTTGGGGATCGCAGTTTGGTGATGGAATTGTTCTGCAGGTGGGCGCTGCTGCCCGCCCCCCGGTGTATGTCCCTTAGTCGCCTCTTACGACACCCACGGGAAGAGTTGGGGTGGTGCAATTCTAGGCCGGCTCCATACGGCGCCGGTTACACCACAAAGATATTCTATTATACGATTATGATTTTATTATACGTTCATATCGAAACCACGAAGCTGTGAAAAACGTTTTTATAATGTTATAGTAAATGGTGAACGGTGTTTACTCGTTACACCTCTGTTCCCCGGAGACTAAGAGGCCAGTCATTGTGATGAAGGCATGGAATGTGATATATCCACGTCGGGGGTACGTGACCCAATGGACATATGACCATCTTAAAGCGGATTTCATCAATGAAACTGAATGCGAACAGCAAATAAACTCCGTTTAAGAGCTATCAGTGTCATTATTTTCTGTGGAACATTGACATTCTGCTTCTTCTTCGTGTCAATTGTTTAAATACTGTTGGCCCAAAACTTTGCCATTTCCACGGCGTCATCGGTGGCAGCTCGCAGGTCACTTTAGCTGTATGTTTCTGGACACAGAGGGCAGGTTAGGAGGTGGAGCATGGTTTGTGGCTTAGCTCCACGTCCGCACCCTGCTGCTGTTCCGTCGGAGAAGCCCCACTTTACGAGGTTCAACTTATACCTTCCCACTTGGGTTCGGGACCGTTCAGCGACTTCCAAGCGGACCACGGAAGGTTACACCTTGCAGGGAGATGCTCGTTTGGAGGTATATAATGAGTGGGTGGAGGAAAGGCATCCTGCTACAGCTTACAATGGGCTTTGACCGGGTTACCTGGTAAGGACGCTGTCACGCTGCCTGCTGAAACTGAAACTGTTTTTAGCTGCTGAGTTGGTAGTTTAGCGCCAAATAGACGTTGTCTAGTGTCAGACTCCTATTTGTGTTTATCCACTGCACATGCAACTTCTCTTTGGACTTGTGGAGGTGCTATGCCAGCTGTGGGGGATTGTGCGCTGAGAGGGGTCGCTTTTGACATTGATACTGACAGCTTTTGAACGCAGTTTACATGTGTTAATTAAACTGACTTTTGGTAAATAAAACCATTTACTGTGAGTTCTAAAGCCACATCTGGAGTTTTGATCAGCAAATACCTGCGTGGCGATCGCGTTGGTTAGGACGCCTCCGGCCTCTTGAGGTTTTGTCTTTTCTAATAAACAAATGCCTCATAAACTGTTCAGTTTTACAGTTCATCAGTGTTGCCTCTCACAATTAAGAAGCTTTACATAATTGCACGCTACGTGATCTTGATTAAATTAAATCGTCCGGTCTTTTCCATGGCTGCTTTATACGTCCATGTTCATTTGAAAACCGCTTACTAACCAGATTTAGGCGCGCAAGCGGATTGATATTCCATTTATTTCTTTCACTGTCTTTAAGCCATAATAATAAAAACTAAAACTAGTTAACTAACCCGAAATCGCTCGCCCGAAACCAAATCAGCCTCTGGTCTCAAATAAATCGAAGTTCGTCGCCAGAAAATTTAAGTCCGATACGAAATATTGGACGAAATGGAACTCAACCGATTGCTTTTTATTTCGTAGGATATCCGATGCTATTATATTTATTGGTTTTAGAAAAGTGGCCTCCGGGCGGTAATATCGGGGAGAGAATTAAGACGTACCGATGGTTTTGTTGCTTTTGCGATATGAGACTGTGGAAGAAACTTATGTAACTTTAGATATAATGTTGGATTTTGCAATCAAATTTTGTAGGGTTAATCTTTATGTAGATTTTGTGAATGTTGTTGGGGCACTTCCTGATAACACCTAATGATATTGCATTGTAGTTGTTTATCGTACAGAAAGTTTAGTTATTAAGAGGAATAAATAAAGTAAAGTACTATGAACCTACCAACTACGTACTGTGTCTAACGTAATTGCCCACAACAGTAAGTACCAAAGTTATTGAAAAACATTCAATATTTTCACGTCTGGACTTATTTACCATATCAATTTTAGGTCAAAATACAACCACTAAATTGTAACCAACCAACCTACTTTAAACCACAACTTACATATTTAAGTAATACAATTTATTTTAAAAAAAATTACCAGGGTCGCATGAACCGCGAACAGATTTCACTGGCCGCGAGCCAATGGCAGGAGGTTGGGCTGCCAAGCCGGTTCTCTGCACGGTAATGCGGGTAGCGCTGTAGATACAGGCCAGAGGATAAAGTACTGAGTTTTTTAAGTTTCGTTTGATTGGTTAGTGAGAAGGGAGTGGTTCTGTGCTTTCAAATAATTAATGTTTCAACACGCAAGTATCTGTCCTGTCTGTGTCTTTTGATAGGTACACTGATTTGAAGTTGAATCAGATTTAATATAAACTTGAATGGCAAAAGTTTCTTGCTTCTGTTGTAATACATACAAATTCAAGGGTTCTGCCTTATACGTGTAACTACTCTGGCACTTTATGTGAGATACCTTCAATAAAAAATTATTGATGCATTCAGGTATTTAAAAACTCCCCTCGCTAACTGCCTTGTTGGCCTAGTGATAAGAGCGACTGCTAAGCCCTGAATCATTAGTAAGATTTATCAATTATCTGTTGATGTCAACTATCTTGCCCCGTGAGGTGATTTAATCACATGATTTAAACATATCAGAAGGACAATTCTCGTAATTAAAAAGGTTCAAAATCTAGTCACAGTCCCACTTCGGCGACAATCAAATGTCAAAAAATTATAAAAATTAGAGAAATGTTGACGGATTGAGATTAGAATACGAACTTCTTAAAAATACGAGAATTTCCCCTCTGGGATCGGGGAATATTTACAGGCCTGAAGGCCTTGAGGAAGATAAAGACATTGAAAGAGAGCGTAGGGCTCTATCGGTCAGAGGTAATATGCTGGCGCGCAAAATCTCCCGTTGATCTGAACTAGTTCACTAGTTTACACTTTTAAGGCATATTCTCAGAGCTGTTGCACTGGAAGTCTTTGGGTCTGTCACACCAAAAGATCGCTGGTTGCCCTGCGCATCCTGTATAATAATATCTTCAGGATGATGTTGGGGCTGCCGCGTTTCTGTAGTGCATCGGGCATGTTCGCGCTTTTTAGCGCTTTTGGCTTTCATGCCATCATTAGCAAAAGAACAGTGTCCCTGATCTGCAGAATGCGTGGCAGCCGCAACGAAATCTTGAAGACTGTGGCTGTTAGGATATCATCCCCGCTTTGGAAGTCCTTAATTAAATCAGTTATTTAATCATTATTGTTTTTTAACATTTTAATTTTAATTATTAGTTTTATTTTTAATGTAATTGTAAGGATCATGATATCCGAAATAAAATATTTTTACTTATTTAGTTTATTTATAACTACAAAAATGAAACCAATACTTCAGCGTAGCCCTACCACCATCATACCGCAAGACTTGCAACTGACATCTACACCGCAGTAACAGATAGGGTTGACCAAACTTATATTTTACCTTCACCGATAAACGAGCAGCGTTCATAATGTATGAGCTAGTATCGACCGCCCAACCATTACTGAAATTTGTTGGGTCATTAAAATTGTAAAGCCACTGCGTAGATACAGTAAAAACTGGATAATGTTAACATAATGTATGACTCTGATATTTGGATTGATTTATGATTTCTTATGAATCAAAGGTTGTACAAACAAATCAATCATTTGAGATGCTGGATTTTAAAACTGATTTTGAACGGGCATTTTTCTCTTATATATGAATTTTGTAGTAACGAGCACATTTACAGCTTATTTTGTTGTTTAGACAAGTTTTGTATGGTTTTGTAATGATTTTGTAAAAAAATAATTGAGAATAGTTTTTTTTTCGTAGCAACAGATGGCGATAGTGGTTGCACGAACATTATACATCCGTTTTAAGTATTCATTTGTAGAATATAATATTAAAGTATATTTGTTTTGTTTAATACGAAATCATATAATTAGTTAATCATAATTCCAAATGTATTTTGGATTGTAGATCAGGCATGCGCTTTACCTACTCTGTGAAAATAACTTCATCACCACAGCTCTCAAAACGGTAAAGGAAAACATCGTGAGGAAACCGGCGTGTCCTAGAATCAAAAATTCGAAGACATGTGACATTTACCAATCCGCACTGAGCCCGCGTGGTGGATTACGGCTCACTCCCTCTGAGAGGAGGCCTGGTTCCTAGCAGTGGGAACGTTATAGGCTGATTATGCTGTGCTATGCTTATGCCAGATGTATTTTAGTAAGTCAAGTGATTGTATGTACTGTACTGTTACTGTTTAGCCATTTTTGTTTTAGAACAATCCAGCAATGACACAATTGCAAAGCTGACACAATTATTACTCCAAGGAAACAAAACCCAGAAAGACAGATAGTTTTTAAATCTCTTGAGAAAATAATGACCGATTGCTCCCAAACATAAAACGTCCCCATCTCTTAAAAATTGCCACTTGAAAATTCCATCCTGAAAACAGTTTTTGACATCTAAGAGATATGGTTTCTCTCTTAGGACATAGCTTATTCAAAGTACGGTATACAAAATATTATGAAACAACCTGAGTAAGTATCTATCATGTTCAAGAGAGCAAAGTTGCCCAAAGTTGAGGATAAACTGTTTAGCGACATAGCTGAGGGGTTTTCAGTAAATTGTGTTAGCGGGGCATCTTGCGCCACCAGCTTGGAAACGTCGAAAATTTTCACGACTTACAGCTTGGAGAGTTAGGAAAGTGTAGACTAGAATGGTTCAATAAAGCTTAGATTTTTGAGTTCTAACAAATTGCGGTAGGTACCAGAAGGCCCGTAATTTAAAACGTACAAAATCTAGTCGCAATTTCATTGCAGAGATCGGCAATCAATGCCAAAAATGTGTGATATAATTTAGCTGTATTTTCGACAGATTAGAATGCGGACGTTCTTGGAAATACAGGAATTGTCCCTCAGATAGCAAACAAATGTAAAGCGGATTCCACTTCTTACTATATTTCTGATGATAATATTTTTGTTTAAAGGCAACAGTGCGGTTTAAAAGTTGTAGTGACAAAATTTAGAAGAGGATGCTTAGATGGTTTGGTAATGTTAAGAGGATGAATGAAAGGAGACTAACAAAAGGTCGGTACAAGGCAGATGTGAGTGGAAAAGCTGGGAAAGGACGCCCTAGGCCTAGGAGGACATATGGTGCCTTATTGGTGATGTTCTTCAGAAGGGTCAGGTGCGTAGTACTCGCAACCGGCGCGCGGATATGACCACGTAAACGAGTCAAAAAGAGTACTTAAGGATCGTTGCAGGTGGCGTTGTGTGGTTTCTCCCTACCCCTATGGGTAGAAGGCGTGAATGTACATATATATGTTTAAGAAAAAGGATTGCCGAGATACATCACTGACCTGAGAGATATAGTACTTAAAAATCCCAAGCGGCTTATGATGGCCATATCTTTCAAACCGGAATATTTCACTGCAGTTCAGGTACGGTGAGCGCACTAAATTCAGACAACAAGAAAAACAACAGACAGATTTGAAATGTCTGTTGTTTATGGTAACCGAGAACCTTTGAAAATCTACTTCACCCCAAAAAATCATCGATAAAAGATCACTCTAAAACCGTACGAATATCTTTAATATCCGCCGGTTAAAATACAATTTTGGTGAAAAGGTATGCCTCGGTCTACTGACATGACATGGCACATGCAGTAAATGCATTTCAACACGAAGTGCCGGAAAATTTTCACTGCAAAGTGCTCCGTGTTTTATTTTTTCAGTTTATTGGGTTATCATCATCGGTAAAGCCTGCTAAATTCCAATTATGGACGTTTGGCGATGTCATTAACTGCTTTGTGATAAATAATTGTTGAAAAATGTAAAGTTTGGCGAACAGATTTACACACATTACAAGTTATTAACAGTTCAAGTAATATATCTATACGAACTAAAGCCGCTTCGTTGGTCTAGTGACCTTCTAGTTGGTGTAGCGGTCGCAAAAGCTACTGAACATGAGGTCGTGGGTTCTATTCCCAGGTCGGATAAAGTCGAGGTGGGCAAGCTCTTTGAAAGAGTTATTGCAAACCGCCTCGTCGGGCGGCTGGTGCGGGTGGGGCCGGATTTGGCGGAGAGCCAGTTTGGTTTCCGCAGGGGGCGCTCTACGGTTGACGCCATCATGCGCGTGCGAGCCCTCACGACGGGGGATGCTGTTGCCCGGGGTGGGGTCGTCTTGGCGGTGTCTCTAGACATCGCCAATGCCTTCAACACCCTGCCCTGGAGTTGCATCAGGGAGGCATTGCGGTATCACCGGATGCCGACCTACATCTGTCGTGTGGTCGAGGCCTATTTGACGGACAGGGCCGTCATCTACCCCGGTCACCGGGGAGAGTGGAACCGGCGAGAGATGTCGTGCGGTGTCCCACAGGGATCGGCCCTGGGGCCGCTTCTGTGGGATATCGGTTACGACTGGGTGCTGCGCGCCAACCTCCCGAATGGCGTCAGCGTGGTGTGCTACGCTGACGACACGCTGGTCCTGGCACAGGGGAGGTCGCACCAGGAGGCGGCCGAACAAGCGACACTCGGGGTTGCGACAATCGTCGATAGGATCCGGCAGTTGGGACTCGAAGTGGCCCTGCACAAGTCCGAGGCCATGTGTTTTCATGGTCCTCGGAACGCGCCACTGTCGGGTTCCCAGATAACGGCGGGAGGGGTTCACATCGGCGTCGAGTCGACGATGAAGTGCCTGGGACTCGTCCTCGACAGCCGGTGGAACTTCGTGGAGCATTTCCGACGTTTGGCTCCCAGACTGGAGCGGGCTGGGGCTGCCTTGAGGCGGCTCCTGCCCAATCTAGGGGGTCCAAACGCCTCCTGCCGGAGGCTCTACGCGGGAGTCGTGCGGTCCATGGCCTTTTACGGGGCACCGGTGTGGGCGCGTTCTTTGAGGCGCCGACCGGCCCGCAGGTTGAACGCGTCCCAAAGGGTCATGGCCATCCGGCTGGTCCGGGGATACCGCACGGTCTCATGCGAGGCGGCGAGCCTCCTTGCCGGATTGCCGCCATGGGATCTGGCGGCAAAAGCCCTCGCGCACGTATGGGAGTGGCGCGAGGAGGCAAAACGCCGGGGTGTAACTCCGCTGCCGCGAGAAATCACGGTACAGCGGACAGAGCTCCGGCGGGATCTCATGGCGACATGGAGGGTGCGATTGTCGCAACCCAGTGCTGGGCACGCCACAATAGCGGCGGTAAGTTCCCTCTTTGAGGAGTGGTTGGAGAGGCGCCACGGCGTCCTCACCTTCCGCCTGACACAGGTCCTCACCGGACACGGTTGTTTCGGGAGGTTCCTGTTTCGCATAAGGCGGGAGGAAACGCCCGGGTGTCACCATTGTGTGGATCGCCCGGAGGACACGGTGGAGCATACGGTAGAGGTATGCCCAGCTTGGGCGGAGCACCGCAGTGTCCTCGCGGAGGCGATTGGCGGCGGCGATCTCTCGCGTCCGGCCCTGGTCCAGGCCATGGTACGGAGCGAGAGGGAATGGAAAGCCGTCACCTCCTTCTGCGAAGCAGTAATGCTCGCAAAGGAGGAGGCGGAGCGCGTGAGGGAGAGAGCCTTGCGCCCTCACGCCCCTAGTCGCCGCAGGAGACGCCCTGGGCGTCGGGAATCGCAAGCAGATTCCCGGCCACCGTAGGCGCGGGCTTGCGGACGGCGAGCCATGGGTAGCTCGCCGTCCGGTAAGGACCAGGCCCGGGTCGACGGCGCGTTGTGTTCCACGCGCGCCTCAAAGAGATGTCAGCACAAAACGACGGGGTCCGATAGGGCCGACGCCTCAGGGTCGCGGGTTATTCCACGGAGAAAACCGTGGCCCTGGCACAGGCAACTGAAGGAACACGGGTCGGTTTTAGTCAGTAAAAGTCTGACACGCCCTCCCGCTCCACCCAGAGCGGGAGAAGTCATTTGATGATTTCCCACCCAAAAAAAAAAAAAAAAAAGGTCGGGTAAAGTGTTATTGGGTTTTTCCACTAGGGATTTCTCAGTGGCAGTCTGGAGTCTGGATTTGTGCCCGGTAGATTGTAACCTGGTGGATTTTTCCAAAAAGTAACTGGTTACTTTCAAAACAAAGTCGTATGCTGTTTACATTTGCAGAATACAATTTTTATTAATTCTTTCCTCCTATTGAATCGGTTGATAGATTTTATGTCACTAATGTAACGAATGGGATTAAAAAAATTGATTTGTGGCGGCAACTACACACGAACTGCAAACTACGCATCGCACTGACTCCACACAAAATCCTGCATCGCGCAAGCATAGTTAACAACTAGCATTTATACAACGTCCCGACATCAATCGTCCGGCAGCTGCCCACCAGACACGACACCCTTCTGGTCGGAGGACCCTCCCTTTTCCATAGAGTATGAGTGAACTTAACACCCTATTCCACATACCTGTATAGATTTACTGAACATTTGAGCTAATGTTGCTTGATTCTCTCAAACATCCTCTGAACACCCGTTAACAAATCTAAAGTATAATTTATTTACAAATCTCTGTAATCGTTCATGTACACGCTAAATAAATAAATAAAAAGGAGCTCAGATCTCTACTTACACTTTCATAGAATATGTATGTCAGACTTGTCGCGTAATACCAAAATAATAAAAATCGCTATATGAACTTTAGGAGGTATAAAATAAAGTACATTTTGCAATGAGTGAAAAGTTAAGTTGAGTTTGTGAAGGCTTATTCGAATTACAACGCCCTTAGTTCAAGAGATCAAGAATACGTTCAAAAAGTTGATTTGATCCACAAGTAGTAGCTTTAGATTAAATTTCAGACAGTCAAACGCAATATGTGGAGCCAATATAGTATTGGTGTTGGCTAGGTGTGACAACAAATAAAGGGAGCTACGCGAACAAGAACCAAGCCAAAGAAACTGAACAACATTTTGATAAAGCAACAGTATCTTGGACATTTCTGACGTCGGTGAAGGAAAAAGCCCGAAAGAAGACTGGACCTTGTATCCTAGCTTCATAACTAATATTATAAAATGCGAAAATAAGTAAATTTGTTTGTTTGTTACGCTTTCACGCCAAAATGGCTGAACGGATTTGGATGAAATTCAGCACACTGATAGACCATGACCTGGGTAGGGACGTACTACCTTTCATGAATACTGATTTAATTTGTTTATGGTTATTTTGACTTGATTTGATAAAATTTTATTTTATTTGACTTGAGTTTTTTTGTTTTATTTGATTTATTTTGACATGAATTTGTTTCATTTTGTTTGTTTTATTCATTTAAATTTGGAAATGGGTATTAATGTACCATGTGTTTAAAAAAGATTGTCATAGATTGACTTGAATGTGCCCTGGCGGCTGATAGTATGTCATGCTCACTCAAATGTCTCGCTGACGGTGGTGCGTGTGTCGGATCATTTAGCTCCCTTCAAAATGGTTGAGCTGAATGGTGCTGATCCATGCGTCATGTTCGTGAACGGGCGCCGTCAGTTGGGACTGGTCATCTCTTAGCTGCCACGGTTTATTTTAATAATTCTTTTTTTGGATTGTTTTTAATTATGTTTAGCTGCACTCTGGAGGCTTTTAACGTGTACGGTTTTTGTACAACGTTCTCATTTATAGTGTCAACATTAATCGATGTAACTAATATATTTGTAACAAAAATATTATTTAAAAGAGTGTCCATGGAGTTTCTTGCCCATTCTTCTCCATAGGTAATACCTACTGCGCTTTGGAATGGGCATCTAGCTTCATATTTCTGACTGACCGACTCCTTGACAATTCAAAACTGCCTGTAAATGGTTTAATTGAAATAAATGATTTGAGTTTGAGTTTGAGATAATATGATAATATTTTGGCAAAATTTTGCAAAGCTCCCCTCTCCTACTATTTTTGCTGTGCCCGACAGTGTCCATAATGACCCCTTAATATTTTAAGTTACCACCTAAATACACATTGTGGAATGCAAATAAATGATTGATTGATTGATTCATACTGGATCGAAGAAGATGTCGCGGGCAACAGCCAGTTTAATTTAAGTCTGGAATCGCCAACTCGTCTTGAGCAAGCGTGGTGATCAATGCCTTCGACAGATGCCTTCTCCGTTTGTGAAGCAGCCTTTGCCCAAGCGTAACATAACCACCATGGAAACGAGTTTAGCCGACGGAAGAATATATAAATTGATAGATGAGTTAAAGAAATCTGTCAATTTATCTTTTCTATCTGTTATTTTGTGGTTTCTATCTGTAATTTTGTCTTTTATATCTGTCATTTTGTCTTTTCTATCTGTGATTTTGTGGTTTCTATCTGTCATTTTGTCTTTTCTATCTGCCTTTTTGACTATTCTATATGTCATTTAGTCTTTTCTATCTGTCATTTTGTCTTTTCTTTCGTCGACAAAACTCGGTCACGCTCTACGTGCAGGTACTTATAATATAGTCTATCCAGCGTCAGCATTACAATAAATAAAAAAATTGGTAATAATAATGATGCCTCATTTCATTTAAAGTGTGTAACGGGCCTCTAGGAGTTGGCTTTGGCCCCTGGTACGATTTCCCAAGGTCCGCGACCCCAGGGGCCGGAGAAAGATCAAAGACATTTTTAAATTATTAAATATTATATTATAATCACTGATAGAAACTAAGTTAAAAAGTTTCGGCCCAATCAAACAACCTCAAGACGCAACACGCATTTTGTTTTTATGATGTTAGTGATATTTCCTTTAAGGCGTCCCCTGACTAAACGACCTTAAATGTTCTGTCCTTCTCCGTCCCACCGCTAAGTCTCGCGCTGTCCCGTTTCCTGCGCATTTGCCCCTTTATCATAGAATTCGCATTTTATTTTGGAATTATTCAATTAAAAAGAGCGTAGCGATCTTTTGTAATAAAATAAAACGTGCATTATTAACATTTTTAAATTATGTATTCATTAATGTTTTTTATCTCCACTCCTTCCGCAAGCCCGCGTTTCTCTTTTAATGTAATCCTCAAATTATTAGAACGTCACCTTTAGCAATAGATGCATGCAACCAATAATTTAAGACCCTTTTACAAGGAAATTTTAATTGTATTTTTAACAAATGAGAACAACTGAATTTCCGTGCAATGTGTTGTTAGGATACCGAACGTAATGTGATTTTAAAAATAGTTTATTACTGACTTAATTAATGAATTAATAGCCTCTGAATAACGCTCCATCGCAAGGTTTTGCTCGAGTTTGCGCTTTATGCAATGATTTCACAAGTGATAGCTAATACTAGTTTACTGATGCAATTCTTATATGCGTCAGTAGAAATTCTGTGAAAATATCTCTATACCTATCTCCAAACATGCTAATAAGCAACTATTCTAAAACAGATGCAATGTATGTACGAGTAATTCAATTTTCTCTTACGTATGTTTATTGTATTATGTACTTGTCTAGAAATAGAGAATTGCGTCTCGATATACTCCAGAGGATAGCACTATGCATATTGTAACAAGGTGAAACACCTTTAAAGAATCTTATTTTGCTAGATTCTAGACGGTGTTTGAGTAGGGAGGTATCGGTATGCAGTTACCAATACTCATCTACAGACTGTAATAAGACCCATCACATAGCCGACAACGAAGCATTCATTTTCAAAAAAAAATGCACGCAAAACATTGCGTGCTTATGGGTGTATGCAACGGTACAGGGGTCGTGAGGGTATTTAAAGTTGTTTTATAAAATTAAAAACTTCGTAAAAAAGTCAGTAAAAGTTGGAATTTTGACATCTCCGTAACCAGACGGTTCCCAGGGATGGTCCAGTACAAAAAAAAACAGGGACTAGTGTAAGTGTCTCGGCTTCGTAATTTATCTTGTACATCCATTATACATCAATATACTAATCATAATACAAAATGTAAGTTTGCATTCTGGGGGTAATCTTCGGTACTACGGATCCGATTTCGAAAGTTATTTCTCTTTTCTCTAATGGGAAGCTACAGTATTGCCGAGTGTCAAAGCCTTCAAAGGGTATATTTTATGTTAAAACAAGAAATTTCACCAGGATGAAGTAGCCGGCAGAAGCTAGTGCTGTTTAATTTCTGATGTAAAAGCCAAAAATAAGAGAAATAACGTTACATGAAATCTGGGGAGTGAGATAAACGATTGTGGGGTACAATTTAAAAAAATAACAATATCGATGTTATTTTCATGAAAACATAAAAAGATTTAACATCTACATAAAAATAACAATATTTAAACAGTAAAATAAAGTACTTTTACAGTAGCTACTATTAACGTGCGTAGGTATTGAACTTATCCAGATATTAACTTGTTTATCTAAAGAGGTGGGAAAGTTTTGTTAAGGGGTAGATAGTTTCACAAAAAGGCTTTTATTATTAAAACAAAAACAAAACAAATGCGGGTAGATCACAAGCCATTGTGAGATTCACCAATCAGAAGTTATCGTGTAGAAAGAAGGACTATTGTTAAAATTTCGAATGATGTAAGATAGTAGGTTTTGTTATTTTTTTTGGTATTTTTACAAAATTGCGAGTGGCACATTATTATGTAGATACTTAAATAGATATCTACATTTTAATAGATTATAATTATTTTTGCAATATTTAGACAAATTTCAAAAATAAATTCTATTTTATTTTTTATTCATGCAATAATAATAATTCGTAATGTTCAAACACAATGTGAATTGTTGTATAAATAAATGAATTAAATATATTAATGAAATAATGGCATGCGAGCTTCTTGCACACTTTTGTGAAAGATACAGGCATACGTGCTAAATATTGCATTTACAATCCAGGAATTTTTATTATTCCTTATTGTACGTTTCAAACACCCATCCCTATGAGAAAAAAACGTCTACTCGTTTACAACGGGTAATTAGTTAAATAAAAAGATACCAGTAAATAGTTAGGTCTTTTACAAGAGAATTCCTGCTGGCTAGTTCGCTTTTACTGTGAAAGAGCAAGTACGGAACTCGGGCGAAAGAGAACGAACCATCTATTTTAAGGGTATCTTCGATACAACCTTTGCAGTGAAGGATGGACGACGGAATTAAAATTTAAAATAGTAGGTAAATATGACACGGCAGTATTCAGTTTTTATTCTAAGGCTTAGTACAAAACGGTGGACGTATAAACTTATTAATGTTGATTACAATTATGTACTAACACTTAGCATTAGTATAGAATAATCAGCTGAATCACAGACTAACACGTATCTAATAAAAACCATATTGTTTACAAAAAAGTACGAAAATTACGTCAAAATCTTCAAAAAAAGTATAGCTTTACAGTCAGTTTAATGTGTTATTGTTGTGGAATATAGTCAAATATCTAAAGCAGCCACACAGACCTAAATTCCTAAAACAAATAGGCAAATGATAGCTGATTATTTGCACTCTACCATAAATTCAAATTCCAGTAGCCAGCTGCCCCTTAACTTGCAATATCTGTTACAGGGGGTTGATGCCCATCATTCACCCCTGGTGTACACCGTACGAACTCGTTAACGGTAAGGTTGGCCCCATTGATTGCGATGTAGCCCATGGGTAGCGCCCATTCGTGTGTGAACCATGCTTTATACACTGAGTGATGCGGAATTGTAAGGGTTATTGGAAAAATGAGGGGTGAACTGTAGGGGGGTTAAGTGGGGATGCATGAATTCTTTCAATTAGGAATGAAGCCATCATAAAGTTTTTGTGAAGAAAAAAAAAAAGAAGATCGATGCGAATCTGTAGAATGTCGGTTTAAGAAAGGAAATGAAATTCCAATGATTTTCGAGTGAAAAACAAAGAATCATAAAGTACTTACGTGCCTAGCATGAGCAAATATTTTCTGTGTTAAAAAAGAAAACATGTAGCTCTAAACAGAGCAGTAGTGGTTCAGTGGTATAGGTCGCAACTTACGAGTTGCGGGTGTTAGATACGAACCTAGAGAGGAGCTTTACTAGTAATACAAGATAAGAATGCTTGGACACATGATGGTCCAGCTCCATAGGACAATCCCGTCTAGACAAAATCACACTGGTTGCTAATTTAATTTTTTATTATATTTTTTTTTTACTTACTCACACACTGACTTATTCCTAGTTAATATTTTAGGAAAGTCATATATTTGTCAAATGTTTGTAAATATGTGAGCACAATGTACCTATCGCGTGATTCATTTATCTGCCTTTGCTTTATTTTTAACTCTTCTTACCAATTGTGGTATAGTATTTTTATTCTTGGTGCATCGTCTTCACATATAAAAATATAATTAATGTATAAAAATATTGTAAAATATTTTAAAAGAGTAACGGTGGAGTTTCTTGCCACTTCTTCTCCATACGAAACTACTTTTTGGAAGTGGCGCCTAGAATCAGTTATATTTTTAATGTAATTTTTGACGTTCAAAAGTGCAATTTTATGGGCCTATTTGAAATAAATGCTTTGACTTTGACTTTGACTATGTGTAAGTTATTTCATCACCACTGCTCTCAAACTTTTTAAATCAATTACTTTGGCATCTACACAATAGTTCACTCATTATCTTTGGAAGAGGGAGCATCCTCCGACCAGACAGGTATTGTGTCTGGTGGGCAACTGCCCGTTGAATGTTGTCGGGTAGTTGTATATATGCTAGCTGCGCGGTAAACTCTGATTGCGCGATGCAGAATTTGTGTGACGTCAGTGTGATGCGTTGTTCGCATGTGGCGGTGTAGATGCCGCCTTGCATATTATAAATGATAGAATCAGTGAGATTGTCTAGATTTTTAAAAGTTGTAATAAATTACTTGAAACAAAAATCCGAGGCCAGAGAGAAGTAATTAAAATGTAAGGAAATTCATGGTATACAGTTCATAAAATTGCACTAGATTTTTTGTATACATACGACTAACTTAATTTAAAAACGTGACCGTGGAGTTTCTTGCCCGTTCTTTTGTATAAGAATATACTTTGAATGGCAAACTTTAACTTTTGAATTAACTGAACGACTTTTGAACGGTTCAGTTAAAGTCTCTATAGGTAAATGGCATAGACAAGTATTTGTTGTTACGGCGTGTTCCAACACGCGGATTACGATAAAGATAAATGTTTTATTTTTTGTTTATGTTATTTTATTATATTGTTCTCTGTTTCTGTTACTGTCCGTAACATCACAGCGGGCCCTATCAGAATCCCAGTGATATGACACTTATTTTTTTAAAGTGACTTTATGCCTAGTGCAGTACTGTGTTTTTATTTTGATGTTTTTTTTTTTGTATTACTGTTTTTCACACTACGGTCAGCGTATTCCTGTGCGAGTCACAATAAATACTTTTTCTTTCTTTCTTTCGAAATGTTTTACCTCTGCTTAGCATTAGACTGTTGTTCACACGCAGCCATTTTCACTCAATATCCTCAAAGAATTCATCGCTCAAACTCTTCAATAACCGCAAAAGCTCCACCAACATTTACTTCATAGTGTACAGCAAATACAAACTGGTCATCTCGAACTATTTTTGAATGCATCGTGTACACGACTGTACCAATTACTCGTGCGGCTGGCCTCCGCGGAATATTCCAGACTGACCCACCCGACTCAGAGCGATTTTAAATTGAATTTTTGAGAATTACGACGACAATTTTCGGAGTAACGTGGAATCTAAGGGTAAGTGTTGTGGACGGGGACGATGCAATTGTCATTTGTATTGGAAGCTTAGTGTATTTTTGATTAATGGGACCAGAATTATGATTTTGTCACGACTTACGAATTGTAGGTCGTAGGTTCGAACCCAGACAGGTTCTTTACTTATTATCACCACTGCCCTCAAAACGGTGAAGGAAAACATCCTGAGGATACCGGCATTTCTTAGAAACAAAAATTCGAAGACATGTGACATCTACCAACTCGCACTGGGCCCGCGTGGTGGACTACGGCCCACTCCCTCTCACAGAGAGGAGGCCTGTGTCCTAGCAGTGGGAACATAATAGGCTGATTATGTTATGTGCACTTAATGGAGATGGATAATGCTCCCATACAAGTTTGGCTCAGCATGGACATAAATAAAACAATATATGATATGAAGCCATATTTGTATTTAATAGTCCTGTTAATATTTTATTACTCCATAACTCGGTGGTGACGAGATTTAAGACATTTTAGGATAACACTTTGTTATGACATTTTGATGTACAATACGGTAAGCTTTTACATCGTCGTGATAGTCTAGAAGTTGAGGCCTAATTTCTCATGGACGAGGTTGTGGGTTCAATTCTTGACTAAGTACCTGTGTGACTTTTCCCAATTCATATGTACTTTCTAAGTAAACTGACATCGGTGAATGAAAAACATTCCGAGGAAACCTGGACTTATACTTAATATAAGTCTGAAATCGCCAACCTGTCTTGAGCAAACGTGCAATGCTCGTGCCCTCTCTGTACGAGTAGTCCTGCAGTGGGTGGGATAATAATTGTATAAAATATTTTGGCAGTCGTGGGACTTACATAATAAAACCAAACATATTTCGTACTAACTTGTTGAGGAAAAAATCCTTTCAGTGTGTCAGTGCGTGAAAACGAACATGCACCAGGGACCTTTCACAGTTTACACACACATGACTATGACCAACACTAGGCTTTGGTGTTCCACTGATACCCGAGTTTTATGTCTGCCTAGCCATTAACCAGCAAGAACATAAGATCATGATAAGACGGAGTGACCTTTAAATAAAAAATCTTCATAAGTATAAACAAGTACACCCTACACCCTTATAAGACATGTTGAACACGTTACTGAAAAGTGTCCAATCGCGGAGTCATCCACTGTATTCTAATCAGATTTAATTTTATGCGAATCTAACAAATGGTTCCTTAAGCGAAGCGTTGTCATACAACAGTTAGTGCAGCGTCAGTTCTTCTTTAGAAATAGGGTAAATATCTGTTGTTCATAATCGAGTACCCAAGGTGTATTGAGTCAATTTCGGGAGAGCAGTAACAATAGATATCCAGGTACAAAGCCAAAAGTCGTCGTAACACCACAAGAAACCACAAGAAATAATTCAAGATGTGTGCCACAAAAACCTATACACCAATAAATTGACTACACAAGAATGACATAAACTGTCATGTCAATACATGTCATGTCTTGACTTTGTCAAAAAAGTCGACATAAAACTCGTTACACACGTACCTAGCTATAATACGCATACAAACATACATAAACTCACTGCTTTTTCCATGAGGGTAGGCAGAAACTATAAAACTCCCCCTTCTGTGAAGGCTATTTACGTACTCCTTTTGCTTTATTTCATACATCTAGTCGCATAGGCGCGTCGTATTAATAAAACGAATATATTGTGTTGTACACAAAAGGTGTAAAATATATAGTTATTAGATAAATCTGTGAGTGTGTTTTTTATCGGAAAGCATATCGTAACCTTCACAAAAATATGTCAAAATATCTTTTTAAATACGGATTAAAAATATCTTTTTAAATTACCGTGTACGGTAATTTAAAAAGATATTTTAAATTACCATACACGTATTATTTTATTTTAAGATATTTTTTACTATACAACAATGTGTCCTGCACTGAATGTCTGTTTGTAAAGACACTTACTTGCTAATTTATTATGTTTTGTAATATTGAATTTCTCAGTAGCATCCCAGTGTCTGGATTTGTGCCCGGCTGATGGCAATATATTACATGGGGCTTACACGTAACTGCCCAAATGCAGGTGTACTGTTGGTGTACCTTTGGCCATCCCTTCAGGGATTACATGCGTGATGTCTGTATCGGATGGATGTGTGGATAGGACACTTTCACCAAAAATAAAACAATTTCCAAGTTTACACACCATCGAAACTTCCGACCACCGTAATATTATTAAGTCTTTGTCCATGCTGGGCCAAATAAAATCCATGCCCTTTAAAAACTCTTAGGGTGTGATCATTACTATTATTTTGCAGTTCGGTGTACAAGTACATAAATTACTGCAAAATAACAATGGTGGCCCATTACATGGGTCTTAAACATAACTGGCGAAATGTGGGTGTACTATAGGTACACCTCTGCCGAAACCTTCGGGGAAACAGGGCGTGATGTTATGTTATGTATGTAATAATGGGTATGCAAGTAGCAATATTTACATAAATACTGGACTTTGTAAAAAAAAACTTTAATTATTTATTAAGTAATATAGAGTTTAAATGTGTTTTGCACCAATTACAGCATCTTTTTAATACTCATGTTCATATTGTTTATGGCTGTTAGCTTGTATATTATCTAAATGTCGAAAAAACACAACAGTAAAGACAATTCTGGTTACACAGACACCAATTATATTATGAGTAAGCCTACCAAGCGACGCATCTCAAACTTGTCCCCCGTATGTTTTACTTTATCCACCTCCAATTTTAGAGTAGAGAATACATACGTACAATTTTTAAATTACTGTGCTTTCGATTCTGTGTTTGGAAAATGGTTTTAGAGATGCAGTTTTCATGGCTGTGTTTACTTTACTGCATTTTGGGATATCACATTTTATCAACATCGTAAAATCGTGGATACCGTGCATTTTGTACCGAGATTGTCAAATATAGAGAAGGATTTAAACCGTTAAGTCCAGTTTTCTTTAGGATTTTTTTCTTTCACCACAATAAGAGGACGTCAAAGATTTCTGGGCATCACTTTAAATAGTACTATAATAATATGGTATACTACAGAATGATTTATATAGATATTTGCAATGTCCGTGACGCTTGCTTTATGTCAGTCATAGAATGAAGTATGTTTAAAAGACGTGCTCGGATAAGCTTTGAAATTCTCTGCATTGAACTGATCTAAGTGACTGCACATTCTGAAAGCGATTCTAATTATTTTAAAGAAAGCATTGCAGATTCACACCTCGATACCCTGTTCGAAGTTAGTTTTCGAGAACACCACAGTTCACAAACAATTTTGAAAACAACATAGAAAATAATTTTGATTAAATCCGGCTCAGTCTAGCGCAGCGGAGGAATGCTCACAAGCAGCTTACACAGGAACATAACCTGGTGAAACTACTCTTTATTTATGATGTGCTCCTAGTATTCCTATTTGATTGGCTGCAATGTGCGGAAGGATTGGCAGCTCTTCTGCTAATATCTTTCCTCTATCAAGCAATCACTCAATACCATGACGTGAACTAAATGTAGTTTGGTTCACAAAGCCTCAAAAATAGTGGCAACATTAACGTAATCACCACATTTGGAAGGTGTTTTATTAAAAAAAGTCTGTCTGCGTAGTTCATCTAAATGTATTTTGATGAGTTTTTCAAAATCATTAGGCAAAGCAATCTTGATGTTTTGACTCGCTACATCAGTATACTGCGCCGGTGCATGGTGTGGTGCTAGACTAAACTACTATTATTAAGACAAAAGATTATTAGAATTTTGTATGTTTGTTTGAGACGTTTTCACGCCAATGGGTAGACCATCATGGACATTAGGACCTAGGATACTTTTTATCCTGAGACTTATGCGGAAGCAACCGCAAAGCGCAGCTAGTATTATGTGAATTTAAAACTACTTGACTACTTTCTGTAATACTGATTACTTTAAAAATCCTTTTTGCAAACTAACAGTAAATACATTTTTACATTATCTGAGTAAAACATCCTGACTAATCTCTTCTTCCAAAGACCCTGGCGCCTTTACCAGGCTCTCATAAGCTTGAGAAAACTGTATAATTATTAAACTAGAAAAACGAACAGTACGCATTACCGCAAAGCAACAGAGCTTCAAATAAAATGGAATTCTTCATCGTTAATTTTCCCTTTGTTTTTCTCAAACGGAACACGAAATAGTTAACCAACTTCCACTTGATTGTAAATATATAAAAGTGAAATTCCAAGAGCATTTTGTTGAGAATTTATACAAAGGTTTTTGAGGTAACTTGGTACTGTAGCGGTGTGGTCTCCCGGGATCGGGCTATTATTATATTTTTGTGTTTTGTGAGCCAATATTTCTAGGCTCCAGTTGCTAAATAATTACTAGATAACATATTTGATTCATAAAAAAATGAAAATACCATTAATTTCTTGTGGTGCGGGTAAAATTGTTTAAAGATGACGTCGTGTACGCCTACGCTACGAGACTACGCTGGTGCTACGACGTAGCCGGTGCTATGAAAGATTAAAGAACCGCTACGAGTTGAATCGATTTCTCTTGGACAATTTTTTTTTTGATGCATCATTGTGTACACATGCGTGGCAAATTATTGACACAGCTTATAAATAAAAAAAAGTTTCAGTTTTCTTACATTTAGTTACTAATAGTAATTGATAACTAATGCACATCATTCTTATCACATCTATAAATAGCCTATAAAATATCCAATTTAGTTTTATACACTTTATAGAAAGGCAATACGATCGGAGGCCTTGTTACCTTTATTAGCTTGCGTATCCCACCGTCCCCTTAATATATAAATTTACGGACATCCCCGGGCAATAAACTCCTTTCTTACAACGTTTTAAAGCCTTAAATAGCCGAAATATTACCCGAAGAAGATATATTTTGACCTTTACGATGTAATTCATTGGATGATTCTTCTTATCGTTTTAATACATTGAGGAGAACGTTTGATTCGGTCTATATAATTATAATTAACAGATTTATCTATTACCGTTAAATATTATGGTAAATTTCGTATTTCCCTGTGGGTTTGTAAACTAATCATGAACAAGGTTTCAATATCGACTGTCATTATATTGATATGAAGTAAATCTAATTCTTAAACAGCTAAAAAGGAATTACTTCAAGACCGACCAAAGTCAAAATCAAATCATTTATTTCAAAAAGGCACATCTTTTGAACGTCAACATTTACAACAAAAAAAATAGAATTGATTCTAGTTGCCCCTTCCAAAACGTAGTTTCTTATTTTTAATACATGAAAATATAATAAACATAATATACAAAAAACAAATTACCATTATAAATGGATTGGTGATATTACCGGAAATCCCTTGAGCCATTTTAAAAGCTATCGGTATACCAATTATTTTAAAACTGGTAACTGCACAACATTTTTACGAGACGATGCAGCAAGTGCTCCTGATCTGTTATATTTTACTACGTCATCTCTGACGTCACCCCCGGGAAGCGAGCTGGCAACCGTTTCTGAACTCAAAGCAACACGGTTTTACAACTCCTATAAAAATAATATAAACAATTTTTCTAACTTCGAACATTACCGTTTTAATACACTGCGGGCCAATACAGAGAGCAATAACTCAATTCTCACTCACTAACTTCTGAGGGCATTACCGAACGAAGTACTGATCGGGCGCTTAAACTTCTCACTCACAAGTTCGCATATATTTTCGTGCAATAACAACCTTTGTCTGAGATCATTTCAATAATATCCCAAGTTTAATAGCAACGCTCCACAGGCCCGAGGCAGTAATAAAATTTAACGTGTCGTTGCCGAGTTTTGTGACTTTACCTAAATTTATTGCTGAAACTTTTTCACGCGATCCATTAGTTAATCTCGGGCGTTGCGTATTCACATTTGAAAAATACGACAAGCGATATGTTTCGTTTTTTTTTTGGCTAACGCGTGTCGTGTCACAAAAACTTGTGTGTGTAGTTTTTTGTGGCCCCAATTATAACGTTTAATGCTCCCGATTCAGTATTTTTAAAGTGATTAATGGTATCGTTTATTTTGACAAAATGGGACTATGTGACTTTTTCATATTTATTGGGTACAAAATAATAAAACGGGGACGCCGTAAGGGGACATACATTATTGGTGGAACGTAGCAGGTGGCGTTCTGTAGTTTCTGCTAACCCCCATCGGAAGAAGGAGTGAGTGGCGTGAGTAATGTTTTTCCTTTATTTCGCAGATGATCACCGGCTAGCCGATCAATCAAACAATGTTGTCAAATTTCACATTGACACAGAAAATACCAAAATAAAACAATTTAGATAGATATATAAACATTTATTCAGTGCACACAAAAGACGCAACACAACACATATGAACATAACAGAATGATAAAAAGTTACAATAATAAACATAACCAAGGTGCCAATTTACAGAAAAAAAAAAAAAAAAAACAAACCTAATGAAATAAAGTGGCACAATTACATCCTTCAAATTAGACAACGAGCACAGTGCGGTGTGCGTCCCAAGGTTGCACCAAATGGGAGGCTAGCTCAGCATGTGACAGGCAAATATACCTAACGCTGATATTTTGCTGGATCCCTGCAGTGACATACGGACGTCGAGCAGATCAGATACATTTACGGCATTTTAATTCCCCATATTCCCCATTACTTATACAATATGTAATGGTTTTTGTTACATATTGTATAAGTAATGGGGATCCAAAAAAAGGCGTATTCCTGGTTTAACATACGTTCTAGAAAAAATAGTAAAAAAATGTAACTCATAAAAACCAAAAGTTATAGATTTTTTTTATTTTTAGTTACCATGCGAAATGTAACACTAAATATGGTAAATTTTCATAAGTTGACAACACTCCACCAGCCGGCGAAATCTTTTATTATTGCCTATTTTTATTTCAAAGGACACCGCCGTGCACTAGCCGCACTGTAGGTACTCATAACGAGTCCTCGACCCTTTGATGTAGCCGACTGGTTGCCTACTGGCACACTACTTTTTTGACCACTTCGCCAGTCTCACGTGGAGATAGCTTGCGATCGGATGTCCGTACGTATCACGTGCCGCTATCGTATCGCGAACAATGTCGTATACCAATCAGGAATATTTGAATATGTTAATTTTTATTTGTGAGTGAGTGTGATTCGGAAATCGAACTAAGAAATTGGATTGTGGAAGCTTTCGACTCACTCAAATCGTACACAAGTATGCTGCGAAGAGTACGTGCAAATTTAATAAAAGGTGTCGAATGTGTACTAATGTTCGAGATAGACTGGAACGGAAAATGTGGAACACAATCTCCGAGCTATGCAACAAGTAAATGTTTTAATAAACTGATACATGCAGTCGGTACATTGTCAAAAATAATTGTTTCTTGATAAACAGAAGCTCAGAAATCTGGGTCACTATGCGTCTATCCCTACAATAAAATATCTGCTGTGACCTACGCGTAGGCAAAACGTAGGTTTCTTTAGTCCTAAGTTTGTTTGGCGGCATGCGACAAAGCACCGCCGCGCTTAGGCGGCTTCTTTGACACGAAACTGTAGGTAAACCCTGTCGAGCGATCAGTGTTGCCTTTTGGTAAGATTATTTTTAATTTTTTTAATTAATTATTTTCATTGCGGAAAAATAATTATCTCGTAGTACGATACCAAATAATACCTGCTGTATAGAACATTTCAACACCTCATTATACATATACGTATTTGAAAGCAAATCCTGCCTATTTACCTGCTTACCATAAAACGCGAATGTAACTCACGCGCAGTCCTCAACTTTGATGAGTTGTGAAGTTTCAAGGATATAAAAGTACTTATATGGAGTTAAACAATGGCTGTGGCAGGGGTGACTGTAAATGTATGGCCGAACGATATTTATGGGTATTTTATTTATCTTATTTAAATAGGCCCAGATGCCATCTACATAGACATAGAGGATGTATAAATGTTCCACCATTATCTGTTTATATCGTGGTCCTTTAATGGCGACATTCATTTTCAAACGCCGTGTAAACGGTTTCGCGTGTAATCATTGATTTATTTTAAATTTTCTAAAATAGCATATTTTAGCCATCTGTACTCAAAGAACTGTAGTGTAGAGGATCAATGAAATGATCATAAAATCGCATCAATGAAATTAAAACGAGTAACGTGCACAGAGAAGGCGAATTACAGGAAAGAGAGAGCCCTATGTCCGGCGAGCGGTGCATGCGGCAGTTTTCAATTTACGAATTATATTATCTTACTAGCTGACCCCGCAAATGTTGTTTTTCTCCTTTTTTTTAATAGATGTTGGCAAACAAAAACATAAAATTTCATACGAATCGGTCCAGCCGTTTCGGAGGAGTTTGGTAACAAACATTGCGACACAAGAACTTTATACATATTATATTTTTTATGATTACTGATCCTAGTGGGTAGTAATAGGTAATAAATAAATAAATAATAATTACTTATTATTATTATAATTAACAAAGACCCATAATATAAATACGTTATAGCCTAACATACATAATTATAGAAAACCACAAAATGATAAAAACACTAAACTTGGGAGCTTGGTTTTGGTCGTGCTTCCCTGTAACGTCTGTACACAACTCCTGTCGGCCAAAAATCTGAGCTAAGGAAGACAGCCTTCTGCATCGCAGGAACCTGGAGGACGTAGGACTTAAAATTTATAGTCCTGGTTGAATAGAATAATAATAACACACGGGTAGGGCTAGCCATGCTGTTAAATTAATGTCGCCATTGTACGTTGTATAATCGGTCCATTATATTGCGTGCTTTTATTTTATTCATCCTGTCTAAAATACATAATTAATACATATATCTGTTACTTGAACAATAAAGAACTAGAGTATAGAAGCTTGCATTCCGCTTTATCATTAACCAATTAGCCCGGTTCATAGATGGGTGACCATCTTTACATACAGAGACCAGTCCATGCTAAAAGCACGCTAAGCAGTTGTACCTAACGGTCATTCGTGGATATTAGACAGTCGTAACGGTCCGTCTGAAGGCCGAATATTTGACAACAAGTTTTACCAAAGGGGGATTGTATTAGCAACCTGGGCTGTGGAATTCAGATAGGCAGTCGCTCCATGTAGAATACAGGTGTTCAGCTGCATCTGGTAAGACTCGAAGCTGACCCCGACATAGTCAGAAAAATGATTGGCAGATGATGACGTCATGCAAGTTACAGGCATGTGTGTACTGCGGCTTAAGCATGAATGCTTAAGTCATCAGGATTTAGGAACCCGATGTTACTTTCAAACTCAAACTCAAATCATTTATTTAAGTTAAATCATTTAAAGGCAGGTCAGTCAGAAATATGAAACGAGTTGCCCATTCCAAAGCGTAGTAGGTACCTTTGGAGAAGAAAACGCAAAAAACTCCATGGTCACTCTTTTAAACAATATTGTTACAAAAATATTTGTAACATCATTAATGTTGATCTTATAAGTGAGAACGATGTACAAAAATCCTAAACGTTAAAAGCGTCCAAAGTACAGCAAAAAAAAAATAAAGACAATCCGAGAAATTAACTATTAAAATAAGCTGTGGCATCTAAGAGATGGCCAGTCCTAACTGACGGCGCCCGTTCACCAACATGACGCATAGATCAGCACGATTCAATTCAACCATTTTGAAGGGAGCTAAATGATCCAACACACGCGCCACCGTCAGCGAGACATTTGAGTGAGCGTGACATACTATCAGATGCCAGGGCACATTCAAGTCAATATAAGACATATTACCCGGTAAATGATAACTCCATAGTACAATAGTACTCACACCTAAGAAGCTATCATTGGAAAATTTGAATCACCAATCGAGTTAACACAAGTGACGTTTTAATAAGATTCTTCCTTGCCTTTACAAGAAAGAACTAGTATTTAGGTAGTTGTTTGCTTACCTTTTTAAGTAAAAGACTGTAAAAATAAGTAAGTACTAAGGCCTTACGATTTTGTTCTCGCGAAACTTGGCTTTTCCATTATCTCTTGGGTACAATATATTTTCTAGGATGAAAACTTTCCTCGCAGTCTCGACGTTGACTCAAAATACTGACGCAACTATTTACGTTGTGTTGATTTTGTGAATTATAAGTTTTTGATAAATACGAGACGCTTATGTGTTATTTTATGATGCCATTATAACCTTGTTATTATATCATACAACCTAGCTCACCAAAGATTGACAATGTTGGGTTGCTGTGCAGCAATCGGCGCACATGTATATTTTGTACCTGCACTACACTACCGTTGGCTCCGTGGATTCAAGCGCGACTGCTCAGCGTGGGGTCCTGGGTTCAATTCCGAGGTCGGGCAAAGTGTTATTGGGATTGTCCTGTGTCTGATATCTTTCCGGTCGTGCCTGACATCGTGCCGTCCCATCTAACTATGAGAGTGAAGAACGAAATAGTGTACTGTGTGCGCAGACACCGGACAGACACTATCATATCTCCCGCACCGAAGGCTGTTAAAAATCTGGGAAAATTCCTACCAACTACCTATTACCAATGTTCACGTACGTTAATTGGTCGAATTACTTGAATTGGTATTACTGAAAACTATGTGTTATCTGTACAGTAAATGTGTGTAAAATCGCCTGTGAGATTGGTGTGATAACAATCATGTAGGCTAATGTAAAATTGTGGTGATAAAATACTTTAAAAGACGCTGCCATTGAGTTTCTTGGTCCTTTGAAAGAAAAAATGAACGAAAAAATGTTTATTTGCGGTAAACATGACGCAGTGACCATACACAATCATCAAAAACAACAAGTTGGGGGAAACATGCGTCACATCCACGCAAAAACTGCCATCGCTCAGCTTAACCCCATCCTTCTTCTCCATGATGACCTAGAATTGGAACGGACCCGTTTTATAATAAACGTATTAAACTAACCAGCCTAATTACAATTAATGTCTTTCCATGCTTTTCTTCATAAAATCCTTTTCTCAACACACCGTTTTCATAGGTTCTTTCATATACAGAAATAACTAGTAACCATTCTGACACTCGAAGCTGTTAATTAAGTGGATATCATTAACCAAAACATATACTTTTCGTCACATTTAATAACACCTTTCTGACACGGGCAACAGTTAGTGTATACTAATCTAATACTAATATTATAGGGGCAAAAATTTGTTTGTGTATTTGTTTGTAAGTTTGTATGTAGGGATTAATCTCTGAAACTACCACACATCACGAAATAACCCGTAGGAGCCGAGCAAAAAAAAAAGTGTGTGATGCGATGCGACCGGGTGGGTTTTACGACAACTAGAACAGTTTTTAGAACAAGAAATTTAACGCCGATGAAATCGCGGGCAGAAGCCAGTTATTTATAAAGAAACGAACGTAAGCGTACCTACTGGAATTTGAAATGCCGCTACCCATACGACACGCTTTTCTATTTGGTTGTCAATCTCAAATATAAAGTGCAAAATGTCAAATAAACCTCCTAACCTGTAAATTAATATACCCCAGCAGTCATTATCAGGTGCCTCCACCCTTCTCGGATGTTGTGTATGTGAATTAAATGAGACTGTCAGCGCTATGACAAAGATACGAACTTTTGAAACAATCTCAATCAATGGCTGGGCTGACAGCCTTGTTTCACCTACTGCTCAGAATAGGCGTCTTCCCTTTTGTGCCATGCTTCCCTGGTATGTGCGAGTCTCATCCGGGGTCTCTCTCATTAACCATTTACCGAGAAAATATTTCTATGAATTGGTATTGCCCATAATATTCCAAGAACAATTGTGTTGTTAGAATAAACGTGTCATGTTTAAATACTACTGTTGCTGGGTCTTACAATAAATAAAGGATTCAAAACGATAGATTGTGTTGGATATTATTAACACAAAATAATACAATCCAATAAAGGTAGTGAGCATCCATTGCCATATAAAGGGGTCATTCTACCCAAAAGACATAAAGATTAAATATTCTTTTCTTTTTCACAAATTAACTTTTATTTTCATAACTTTTAACCGAACTATCATCTTAAATATACACATCGACAGAGGTGTTGTGAATTTTGTCATGTCACAGTGTCATGTGACAAAAAACTACAGAAATGATGCAGTCAGAACATTACTGTAGAATAAAAATTTGAAAAGTATGCAGCATTGGAAAATAATACTATTAGAAACACATTTCAGAATATTATATGAACGTTTAGAATATTCTTTACGCTTCCTGATTTGAAACATCGCTTTATCAGACCCATAGAATGTACGACAAAAATCAACAGTGAGGTAGTGAGGAACCTAATACCGACAGATATTAGGTTCCTGTATATTTAAAGGATTGGTTCTGGAGATTCCGGCTGTGAATGAGGTGGCGTCGCAATCGGTTTGATTATTTTGATTTGTAGACAAAACAAAATAATAATCAAATGTGCACAAATATATCACTTCTGTTTCTGTATAAAACAAGTCACTTCTGTCGATCGACGTCTTTCTTCCAGTTTGGGTTCAGTATATTGACTACTTTCTTTTAAAAGCTCTTTTTTTCACATTCTGATTAATTTTTACCCGCCATAACTGTAAAAGCAAAAAAAACGTGCAAATCACTTCTGTCACTTTTGTCGATAAAGATAATAAAAAATCAGTGCAATGTGGAACATGGTACCGTCGCAATAAAAAAACAGCATTGAACGTAGATTTATAAATTTATAAATCACAATCGTAAGTATGTGTTGTAAAAGTATAACTACTCGTATAAGCAAAATCAACAAATCCTCACTTCTGTATAAAGCTACATTGCAGAAGTGACATTATATCGTAATGGGTTGCCAGGTATAAAAAATAATCATGCTACTTGAAAAATATGAAGTCTACAATTTGTGCAATTTATTTCTACAGGCGTGATAATTTTTCACGAACATTGTCGAATGTTTCATAAGTTTTTAAATAATAAGACATATTTTGTAATATTACATTTGTTGCTTCTCTGGCATAAAGATAACACGTTAATTATTTTGATAAACCTATCGAATACTTCTAAATATTTTTTAGAGACACTTTAATGTTACAATCTATGTTGCGAACATTCTACAGGACGTGAGTAATCACGTACTGTACTGCAAAAAAATAAAGAAAATATATTTGAGGTGTTAGATAAGGTCATGAATTTGAAAAAAAGTTGAAATTTACGGAATTACGATACATTTCTAACGAACAAATTTTTTGTGTTTCGGTAGAATGACCCAAAGAGATCGCAAAATAAAAGCTACACAATACTAATACCAAACAAAATCAATTAAAAAGAGCAAGCAAAATGGTAGATGCAAAAAAAATTGGCACAGTTAACGGATTTTAAAAGATTGGCAGTTAGTGCTCATAATTCCTTGTGGGCTAGTATATCTGGTCCAATAAACACATTATTTTGGATAAGATAAGAGACATTGTCATTCACAGAGAGAGAAATCGTGGCCTACCAAGACCAAACACATAATAATTACAACAAATTACTAAAAATATGCGACCTTAATTATGAACATATCCAAGAACATGTATTTTAACTCGCACATAAAATTTAACAACCCTAGCTTTGACAAATGAAGTCAAATAACGCCTCCATCATTTTAAGCTGTCATGACTAAGTTTGGATATAAAATATTACATTCTGCTGTATTCGTTCGCAGAAATGTCACATGAAGAGATAGCTGACAGAAGCTTAATGGTGTCGTACGCGCCGCAGTCATGGCATTTTCGGACGGTCCTGCGCACCTAAACGCGCTGGAGGAATCCGTATACCCACAGCAATAGACTATTACATACAAAGATTTATAAAATGCGATGAATGTGGTGCGTACGGTTAACGCACCTTTATACGCCAGTCACCGAAGACACAAAAATTGCGTTAGGTCGAAAAAAAATGCACTGTACTGATTTTTTGGGATGTTGTTAGGATTAAGTCAGAATCTTTTATGCACAGGCGTATTTAAAAGCTTCAGCTGCAGCTTCGAAAGACCTGCGCTGTGTGCGTGATGCTCGAAAACCTCGAAATTTTCGGACTTCTTCTTTCTTTCTTTCAGTTTTTGACCAATTACATCTAAAACGTGCATCTTAAAAATTAAAGTGAGAATACTGTAGGGTTGAGGTCACGTTTGAAACCAAAAATTTGCTGTTTTATTTCATGGATTCAAACAAAATTTCGAATGAATATCGAAAACAATAAAAAATAAATGGTTTGCCCAGGAAGAGAAGTCAAAACTTCTCTTTCTGGGCAATTATACCCTTTGTATTACAACCAAATAATAAGTTGACCATTAAAATACGTACTTTATCGTTTTGTGCTCGACTGTACTCAACTCGAAAATGTATCTTCTATTAACTTCTTCATAGTAAACCAGGTCGAAATTATCGTGGTTGGAGACGGTTTTTCTTGACTATTTTTTGACACCAAATTCGAATTAAAAAACGTAAGCGTTCCGCGGTAATCTGGTGAGGATTGTGATCAGAAAAGCTCACCACGTAATCCTCACAAGACACCTTTATATCTCTGGAATCCATCAATGACTATTTTCGAGATTTAGCATAGCGATACGACAATTTTTTGACTATATTTTGGAATTGAAACCAAGTCAATACACCTAGCCGTTTGCTTGCACTGAGGTGACGATTGGGTGGAGACGTTCACCTTACAATCCTCACTAACTTATAGATATAACTTCGTAATCATAATGCGACAATTTTTAAGTCTTGGTGACTATTTATGACTATTTCTTGACAATTTTTTGACGTTTTCAAATTTTTTGTTTATAATGGTGAGGCATGAGTGCAGTGCATGCAGTAAGGGAGGTACTTCGCCTGCAAGCTCATAAGCTTGGTCTCTGTGGCGTATCTACTCATATCCTAATAAGACACTTAACAAAAGGAATACGCTTTAGATATCAGAATTAATGAGTTAATACTCCCGGATTAAAACTTGGAATTACTCAAAGATATGTACATAATAATGACTTCATAATCTGAAGTTCTTGTATGGATCAAAAATGTTGGTATGTAAATTTGAGCTTCGTAAATTAATTTCTAAGAAATTTGTTTGAAGATAATGTTATGGTTCTTTTAAGTGTCTGTGTTCCTGGTATTATGGTTGATGAATCTGAGAAATTCTTTATAGAGAAGAGAAATATTATGGAATATAATCAGGTCTTCTTGATGGCTATGCCATCAAGTTGATATCAACCTCCTGCATGTAGTACTCTTGTACGACCCGAGCGGTTGTGGCCTGGCGTTATTCTGCATCAGTATGGATCCATCACCCCTTGACACTAAATATTGCCCAGCTCATACTCATTAAGGATTTCTTGAGCACATCTTTCCGTCTCAAGTTTGGGGCCACTTGCTGGCCTTGGGGCTTCAGGCTAGCTTCAACAAGTCTTCTTCTCACTGTACTGTCACAAATGTAGTCTCTTCAAGACGCTGTTGCTGGACTTCAACTGCATTGCGGTGGCGATTTCTCAACGCAGTGGAGACAATATAGCGGTCCTCTCGGGTACTAGTGCACCTGGGTCTGCAATTACAAGATCTACTCTAATGGTTTCCATTTTCTTCGTACCGTCGCTTCACCTTCACCGTTCTTAATGTTACAGCCTAATTGCAGAAAAAACATGATTTTTGCACATTCCTCAGGTGAAAGCAGGCATGATAAGTAAAGTTTACGTGCTGTAGATGTGGATATTGGATCAAAATTCATCGATCAAGAGATAAATGTGAAAACAGAAACAAAAAATTCAAAGTAAGACAGCAACATTAAAAGATGTGTTTTTTTTCAGCCGTTCCTATGTTTAGGTTATCGACTATTTAGTGTTTTTTTTTTTTTTTTGTTACCGTATTTATTTCGAAAATATATCTTTTGTACTTTCTAGGTTAGTACAATTTTAAAAGTCTGGTACTAAGTTTTGAAGGCCTGTATGCTTCCTCATAATGTTTCAGAATAAAAGTGGTTATCTAGCGTTCAGTTTGTGTAGATATCAGACAACCAGCTCAATCTACTCAAATGACCTTTACCTACTTATTTACTAATGCGAACAATAAAATAAAACAATTTTCCTAAAAAAAAAGGAGTCCGATGTAATAGGGGGCGAGCCTATTGCCAACAACCGGGCACAAATCCAGACTCCAGGCTGCTACTGAGAAATTCTACATAGAAAAACCCAAGAACACTTTGCCCGACCTGGGAATCGAACCGATGACCTCATGCTCAGCAGTAGCTCTTGCGACCACTAGACCAACGAGGCACTAGTTGGACTCTGTTTATAAAGTAAATCATTAAACGTCTCAAGTCAACTGTAGTTCACGGTTAAATAAAAGCAAACTAACTTTATAATAACATGATATTTTCATATTTCCCCGTACTAACAACGCGGAATGATGCCACGGGTACAAAGTATGAAGTCTCGGACTTGGATACACTTGGGTTGTGGCCTGAATCATGAACGACAGCGGTTTTGAGAGGTTATATAATATTAATAATAAAAAACTTAAGTCTTTTAAAAGCCTTCCTAAATACATTCTAAGCTATGTTAGTGGTGGCTTGACAAGGGAAAATTTTGAATTGTTATTTGTAATTTTACTTTTACAACCAAAAATAATTATTGATTTCGGCAAATAAAAGTCTGTTCAATCAGATTGAATTCAATTACTTATCGACAAAACAGTATAGACTGGTGACAGTGTGCATCACGGTTTTAAATACATTACACAGATTATCACTACAAGTACCATAGTCGTGCCTATAAAACAATTACAAGACGTCTTGTTAACGACCTTGTAAGGTCAGGGAAAGCTATCCAATCCTAGGGGGATCCAAGCTGGCGTTATCATGCATTCCGTTGATAGCGGTTCGGAAACGGCACAAATTGAGGTACAAGTAAGCCATCTTACTAAATCAATGATAGACAGCTACCAAACTGCTTGCCCAGAGACCACCCCACGTAACACACCAGGCAAACAACCCTGGTGAGGTGCTGATCTGGAGCGCAAGCGCGGCAAGGTAAGGAAAGCTCTAAATAGAGCCATGAACACATGTGCGGATGAGGACTGGGATAAATATAATGCAGCCAAATCCCGCTACAAAAAATGCATCAGATTCAGAAGTACCACGGGATGGCGCAAATTCTGTGGTAGCATTGAATCCTGTCAGCAAGCTAACAGGGTAAGGAAAGTACTGGCGCAACAGAATACACCTGGGCTCGCTACTCTCCGGAAACCCGACAACACACTCTCTTCCTCGCCAGAAGAAACTAGGCGCATCCATATTGAAACTCACTTCCCTGTTCCATGTATCTTCGCTCAGGTAATCGACTGGCAAGAGGTAATCCAAACGCCTTCAGACAATGACTGGCGTTACGCCAGCAGGGTGATCACGTTGGAGAAACTCCAATGGGCCATCCAGAGCTTCCATCCTTTTAAGGCAGCTGGTCCTGACGGAGTGTTCCCCGCCTTACTACAGTGGGGTGACACCGGTGTCGCAATAAGATTGGTGCCTTTAATGAGAGCGTGCCTGGCCTTTAGATACGTTCCTAAAGGATGGACGGAAGTGAAAGTAATATTCATCCCTAAGCCAGGTAAGGGTGACCACACAAACGCCAAATCCCACCGACCAATCAGCCTGACCTCCTTTCTATTAAAGACTCTGGAAAGACTGTGTGATAGGGAGCTGAGGGACGGCGCTCTGAAAACCATACCGCTACACGGTAACCAACATGCATACAGCTCAGGTAAGTCGACCGAATCCACTCTTCACCTGGTAGTCAGCCAGATAGAGGAAGCGATTAATCAAAAAGGCACCTGCCTGGGCACTTTCATAGACATCGAAGGAGCTTTCGACAAAACCAGCTTCTCCAGCATCAGCAGCGCCCTCTCCAGACATGGAGTAGAACAGGTACTAACGGACTGGATTACAAACATGCTTAGCAAACGTGTGGTTCGCCTTGAGGGTGAGCAGCAACGGGCCATGATAGCCAGAGGGTGCCCCCAGGGAGGGGTGCTGTCCCCCCTTCTATGGAATCTGGTGATTTATGACCTCATCACCAAACTCAACGCCAGCCGCTATTATACTATTGGGTATGCAGACGACATTGCAATCCTTGTTTCGGGGAAGGTGACGGGTACGATCTGCAACCTCACTCAGCAAACACTACGTATCGTAGAAAATTGGTGCAGGGAATATGACCTATCAGTGAACCCTACCAAAACTGAACTTGTCATGTTTACCCAAAAACGAGCATTAGGCCTTTTCCGCCTACCAAAACTGTTCAATACAGTACTTCAGTTGGCCAACGAGGTCAAGTACCTGGGGGTCATTCTAGACAGTAAGTTAAACTGGAGTAGTCATTTGGACAACAAACTAAACAGGGCCTGCATAACCTTTTGGCAGTGCAAGAAATTGATAGGTAAAAAGGGACTACACCACAGTGATCCGCCCCATGATCACCTATGGAGCCGCGGTCTGTTGGCCCCGAACCAAGCTGGCTACAGCCTCAAACAAACTACAACGCATGCAACGACTAGCCTGCTTGGCGGCTACGGGCTGCATGAAGACCACTCCGACTGCGGCAGTTGAAGCCATGCTGGAACTGCCACCGCTCCACCTTTTCATACACAAGCCACACTGGCGGTGGTGCGTCTTAAGACACTAGTTCTCTGGGGTAAGAGAGACACACCACACACCGCGCTACTTGAGGGACTCAACAAAGAGTTCCCCATTACGAGAGCCATCAATGATCGGGTACCCAAACAATTAATCTTTAAAAAAAATACAAGATCCAGCTTCAAGAGGATCGCAGATACGAGGATTTGTGCCCTGCAGAGCTGCGCATCTTTACAGACGGATCCAAAACAGGTAATGACACAGGTGCTGGAGTCTTCTCGGAGGACCTCAACATACGTATAGCCACACCATTGGGGGTCCATATCACAGTGTTCCAGGCCGAATGCATGGGTATTTCTCTGGCTGCTTCGGCCATCATGGCCAGGGAAGTTAAGGACCACTCGATCCGTATACTCTCAGACAGCATGGCTGTTCTGCAAGCGCTAAACAGCTACACAGTTGAATCTGGGCTAATATACGAGTGTCACCAGCGCCTTAACCAGGTACCCACCTGGACTCAATAAAATAACCATTCAATGGATCAAAGGACACAGTGGTTCGCTGGGCAACGATGTAGCCGACGAACTTGCCAGAAGGGGGTCGAGTGAGACAGCAGTGGGACCTGAACCCATCGTGCCACTCCCCTTCGGATATTTACGCACTCTGGTAAGGAAACGCACCAGGGAACAACATCACAAACAATGGTTGGAACAAGGTGAGTGCAGGCAGGCTAGGGAAGCACTCCCTGCAATTGACGAAACAAGTTCTCCGACTAACTAAACAACAGCTGCGCATAGTTACGGCAGCCTTAACTGGCCACGGGTCATTTAATAAACACCTCTTTGTCATAGGAGTCACAGCCAGTCCGCTGTGAAGGGCCTGCATGGAGGAGGACGAGACAGCAGCTCATTTGCTTCTAAACTGCCTGGTGGTCGCCACATACAGGGCAAAGCACTTCGGTAACCCAGGTACCCTACGCGAGGCTGTCAGTAATATCAAGGCGTTGCTGGCCTTCCTCGAGGAGCTGGGGTGGATCGAATGATCGATTTTCCCACCGTATGCAAAATACGCGGATTGACGTGGAGTTGCGGACACCAGCCCGTATTACCTATTACCTTATTACCTAAGGTCAGGGAAATTAATTCCAAATTGACTTCCAACTTTAATAATCCGTACATTCAAATTACAACTCTCATTCTTTGGCAGTTTTATGAAATGGCTACACTACTATGGCTACACAGCAAATTTACGTAGGGTGTAAATTTGCCTAGCAATTATTTATCTGCCTGTACCAACAAATAACCTCGCATACCCGCTCCCTCTCTTAAGCCACACTACATTGTTAACAAAGTTACGCGGTGTATTCATACCAGTTTACTGGCAACTTTTAACTGGCCAGCTGTGGCTCAGCCTCCCGGGTATGAATCTGATTTGCTTGTAGATTAATACGGGAGGCAAAACTTTTTTTTTAACAACAGATGAATGTTCCGAGAGTTCTTACAGCTTCAAGAGGCTCGGATGTTTCCAAAGTTTTCCATTTAGGGAAGATATTTTTGTTTTTAATTTAGTAATAAATCTAATTAAAATACTGTAACTTGCGCTCGCGTTACCTAATTCAAAATGGCGGCGTTTGAGAAAGTTCTGTCTGTGTTTCGTGTAGGCTTAAGGGACTTACTTGTCACATTTTGTGAGAAATTAGGCGACGTATTTTAATATTATTTGATTTCATATTCTTCGATGGCTTGTGATTTATTTCTACAATGTGTGTCTTTATTATTTATCTGTTGAATTTAAAGTTTCATGGCCCTAATAAAGATGGAAGGCTTGCCAATAGAGTTACCGATAATGATGACAGGACTCTTGTTCCTTGTCTATCCAAAGTCCATTACTGAAGTAGGCCATTTTCAGACAGTTTAATTTTCAATATGTAGTGTTTTCATTTACCCTTAGCTATCCTGTAGTTAATAAAACAGTTTGATTTGGTGACTTATAAAATTACTCGAAAACTTTGTAATCTGTATGTAAATTGTGCTTTGCTCTACTAGAAAATCTCCACCACAAATAAAATTATAAACGTTCCTAAAACTTCCAAACATTCGCGTTAACAAATCCATAATAATTCTCATACATCGTCGTCTAGATAAACATGATATTCAACAACTTTCGCAGGGTGATCCCGTTAAAACTCTCCGAGGCGGGTTCCTCGCGAAATCGTCGAGTTTATATGAAGGTATCTTCTATGAGCATACAACTCTGGAGACATAACGAGAGGTGTGTAAGGTGACCATCTTTTTGTGATATTATTAGAATATTGATCGGAATACGAATGTCATCTTTGGCTATGTGGCTGCGTGACCGGCAAACCCAGCGTAGGACGTCTTCAGGATGGGTAAAGCGACAATTTTCGTGGGATGGAAAGAAATCAAAATTGATTTACTGTCACAGAAACACGTGCATATGAATAAACGTGTCGGGTTGGTCGTGTCGTGGCCGCGCCGAGCCTCAGCTGGCCGATGACGCGCTGATCACTAGGCCCGCGAGTGCAGACCGCGTTCCAAGTATTGTGTCGGGTTCGATTCCAAAAAGTAACGTCTAGCCTAATGCTAACTAACATTATAAATGCGAAATTAACTTTTTTTTTATGGTTTGTTTGTTATGCTTTCACGACAAAACGGCTGAATGGATTTGGTTGAAAGGCACACAGATAGACCAGGACCTGAGTAGGAAATATGCTACTTTTCATCCTGATTCGCAGACGAAGTCTCGGGCAATAGCTATAACATGTGCTGAATTACCTTATTCAATACCAACACTAACACACCTTTTAACACCCCGTTTTTTACCATAAACTATAAGCAAAAAAAACATCGTCAACATTTTTAAAGTACGTGGCGGCATCTACACCGCCACATGCGAACAACGCATCACACTGACGACACACAAATCCTGCATCGCGCAATCAAAGTTTACCGCGCAGCTAGCATAAACAACTTCCCGACAACAATCATTGGGCAGTTGCCCACCAGACCTGGTCGGAGGATCCTCCCTTTTCCAAGAATATGAGTGAACTTTACACACTGTTCCTCATATCTCTTCACTGGTGACCCCGAGTATGAACGTCAGCGCAGCCTTCGTGCAACTACTTCAGCGTGACGTCATCATCATCACTCCCGCAAGACACACAGCCAGCCAGCAACCACTCCTTGAACGGTTGTCCTGACCATCAGCATGCAGCGCAAGCGCATACCTGGTCATCACCTTCATAAATAAGAAATTGCGGGACACTGACACGCTTAGGTGAACAATCTGAAGCATAAAATCTGCCATACGTACATAGTGTAGCGAAATAAAAGAAGATTTTTAAATATAAAAAACACCGAAAATACAAAAGGTAAAAATGTAAAAAATGTTTAAAAAAAATAGGAAAGTAAACGTCAGAAAGATTGCAGTATTGAACTATTTTGTAAAGAGAAGGTTTAACCAACTAAAACTAAGTGGAATATTGATTTAACGCAAGAGATTTTGGTTATTAAACCTATTGAAATAAACCAATTGCAATTGTTTTAAAAACAGGCGCCTAAACGCAAAATACTACCTTTACGGTATGACGCACTAAGTTGAACCGCGGTCAGTACACAGTTGACCGAGGTAGAGCTGAGAGTGGTGGTACATAGACTTAGTGCGATCAATACCACCCCAGGACCCGACGGCTTACCTGGAAAAGCCTCGCCTTGGAGGCTCTCGGGCCTCGGACTAAGGGGGCTCCTAAGCGCATGCTTGGAGCGGGGCCGTATTTGGCGGAGTGCCAGTTTGGTTTCCGCAGGGGGCGCTCTACGGTGGACGCCATCATGCGCGTGCGAGCCCTCATATGCTGTGGTCCCGGGGTGGGGTCGTCTTGGCGGCCAACGCCTTCAATACCCTGGCCTGGAGTTGCATCAGGGAGGCATTTCGGTATCACCGGATGCCGACCTACCTCTGTCGCGTGGTCAAGGCCTATTTGACGGACAGGGTCGCCATCTGCCCCAGTCACCAGGCAGAGTGGAACCGGCGAGAGATGTCGTGCAGTGTCCCACAGGGATCGGTCCTGGGGCCGCTTTTGCGGGATATCGGTTGAGACTGGGTGCTGCGCGCCGACCTCCATAGTGGCGTCAGCGTGGTTTGCTACGGCGGAGCACCGCTATGTCCTCAAGGAGTCGATGCGAGAACGGAGCGAGAGTGATGGATTTCCATTCCGGAAAGCCATCACCTCCTTCTGCGAAGCAGTAATGCTCGCGAAGGTGGAGGCGGAGCGCATGAGGGAGAGAGCCTTGCGCCCTCACGCCCCTAGTGGCCGCAGGAGACGCCCTTGGCGTCAGGAGTCACCTGCAGATTCCCGGCCACTGTAGACGCGGGCTTTCGGACGGCGAGCAAAGGGAGCTACCCTTTGCTTGCCGTCCGCAAGCCCGCCGTCCGGTAAGGACCAGGCCCGGGTCGATGGTGCGTCGTGTTCCACGCGCGCTCAAAGAGATGTCAGCACATTATGACAAGGTCCGATAGGGCCGATGCCTCCGGGTCGCGGGAAATTCGAAGGATAAACCGTGGCCCTGGCACAGACAACTGAAGGAACACGGGTTGGTTTTAGTCAGTAAAAGTCTGACACGCGCTCCCGCTCCTTTCATGATTTCCTACCCAAAAACAAAAAAGTGTCAGTGCAAAGTAAAATCTAAACACGGTATTAATACACAAACTATTGATATCTAGAAAACTACAATAAGATAAGATTAAGGTAGATAGTATGAATACGAGAATCCGGTGTTGTCGGCGCCGTGCGCGCGACAAGGGATTTCTGGGCTTGTAGGTTGACACAAGCAGTCGAATCATAAGCCGAAAGGTTAAAACGGCTTCGAAATGTGTCATGAGCTGTCTTCAATGATCCAGCCATCGGGCGAACCGATATTCGGCTTGTATTAGTAGTAACAGCCGTAACTCTATAAATAAAATATTGAGATTCTGCTTGTATTTTGGTCTGATGGTCTATCCATCAGACCAAAGATACAAGCAGAATCTTTCATAGAGGGAGCAAGTCAATCAATAAAGGACAAAACAAAACCAGAGTGAGGAAATTGACAAAATACGTACCAATCGTCGAGAAGAATATGACAAAATTCACTGTTTTACAGCGTTAGAGAATCGATGAAAAAAAAAATACCATGTGAAATTTTTGTTGTTTGCAATCAAAGAGGTTGAGATATGTATCCATCATCAATGGAAGTAAATTATACAATGAATCTTCAAAAAGAGAAAAAAAAACGTATTTTTTGACGAAATAGAATTTAAAAATACAGACAGCTAAACAGGTTGCAATATAAATAAAGAAGGTTTGAATGTAGCAGCTAATTCGCCCCCGACTACGCCACTACCCTCCTCCAGGAGAGCAGTAAGGCCACCAGCACCTTACACAAGCGCAAAATCCGATCGCCGTCCTACCGTCCTCGCCGCCGAGGCCCGCTGCGACGCCCAAATCCACGCCCCTCCCGACCCTTGCTCGAGCCAGCCCGCGCCGCTGAGCCTGTAGCTTTAAATTCGTCCCTAAATCAAAGAAATCCTGATCCAGCTAGTCCCTTGCTGCCCTCTTCCAGCGACGCCCTAAGCCGAGGTCCGTACCCCACAGGGGGTGCCCTTAGCTTTGTCGCTTAGTTTTAGTTAGTATTTAAGTTTAAGTCCTGGCTGGAGGCCTTAATTTATTAGGGCAACCACAGGCAAGTCCGTTTAAGCAGACGACAACCTCATAGGCTGACCTGTGAGATGCCATACACAAAAAAAAAATGTAGAAATAATGCTACAATATTTATATAATTATGTTGCCTTATATTGCTTCCTAATATACTATATACCCGCCATTACTTAAATTAAATGTAATATAATATATTAAGGGCTGATTTTAACAAAATGTGAAATATTTTACCCGTGGAATAAAATTGCCTTCTGACAGTTCTAGTTTGGAAAAACTGTCAAAAACTCAAAACTTTATTGTCAGATTATGACTTACTCTAAGCATAAAAGTTTGGTGAAATTTGCCCTAAGTATACGATACTTTAAACGTTACAAGTGCATACTAGTAACGAATTAAAAGTTATTCATATTACCCAATTCAACTTGTAAACACATTAGTAACAACTAAAACTAATACCTAAGGCGAAGGCGTTTGAAACCAGGCCCATGATATATGAACTAAAACTGAAAGGTACCTAATGACCGGGGAGGTCATTGGAAGCGAGTGCCAACAATACCTACTACCATGACGTATGTAACATGTTCACTTTGGCAAGTTCAGTCCATAATTTTGGGTAAACCGACATTAGAATTGATGAATGGAGTGAAGCTTGGCGATATTCAGGGTGTAAGGAACAGCCTTCCGCAGACTGATGGGGTGAGTTCAGTACATCATAGTTGTATGACCGGCACATGATATTATTTCAGGAACGTTATGGGAATCCAATAAACCAGATTTGTTTAATATTCCACACTCAATGTATAGTTACCGTGGAAAACGCACGTTGCGAACGGCAGCGCAGCGAGCCTTTAGCCGCCCTCCCCGTCACGGGGTCAATGCTCTGATGTGTCTTTTGTAAGAATATTTCAACATCCACTTCTTTTTATATTATTTTATCTGTTTTATTAACATAAATGGAGTGCTAAGAACATAAATAATGTATATTTTTCATTGAAATAAAGGAATAGTATTTAAAAAACTGGCTAAGTTTGAGTCGGACTCGCGTACCGAGGGTTCTGTACACACCTGTAAGTATATAAGACCTGAGTATATGAAATAAATTACAATTGAATACCTCTACGCATTCAAGGGGAAAGGAGTAGTAAGTTTTTAATTAGAAATTTTCGGTTTTCGCAATTTTTCCTTTATCTGTGCTTTATCGTTGCTTCGTACCAAATTTCAAGATTCTGAGTTCACGGGAAGTACCCTGTAGGTTTAAGTTCCCTTGCGAGTGTCGAAAATTTGCGGAAATTTGCGGCATAAACTCCAAGGTACAGTAGACCTGAGTACTTGATATAAATTCCAGCTTGGAACCTCCACGCGTTCCTGAGAAAAAGGCTATTTTCAGATAGACAGACGGACGGACGGACAACAAAGTGATCACTTAAGGGTTCTGTTTTTTCCTTTCGAGGTACGGAACCCTAAAATAAAAAAAAATAAAAAAAAAATAATTTTCCTGAGATTTTTTTCCTGTAAAATATGATATTAAATAAGGAGCTGAATGCGCCGTGTTAGTTTGCAGTGGGCTGTCCCTTAAACCCTTTATACTGTCGGAAATATATTGTTAAAATCCATGCTTTCTTAATAGTAGGTGACTTTTTAACAAGGCACTTTCCATACACATCCTGAATTGACATGTTTGCGTAACGAAGATTTAAATCATAAGTATTATAATGTAATGAATGTAAACTGAATTATTGTGCTTTAAATAATTCACGTCTGAATTATTGTGTTGTAAATTAATTAAAGTTTTGTTTCCAATTACCTACTTAATAAAATGTCGTCCCTATGACTATTCATTTTCTACTTCTTAATTTTGTTATAGCAGATCTTAACTGAGAGTATTGATTGCATCGTCAGTTAATTAAATAGTTAACATTTCAATTCGTCAATTGATAGAAACGTAAGTTTAAAACTATGAAAAACCACATTTTGTAACACAAAACAAGCAAACCATTATTGTAATTTAATATTTATCAATGAGGGTTGAAAACGTTTACATTTCATCGACAGCCGTCTTAGTTTTCAACGTAATACGATTGGGTAATACTGTAATAACCCGTATAACTAATAAGTATTCCTCATTGTACCCTCTTCACAAAAGGGTACAGGGATATAGTTTCAGGGTTAGAGCGATATAGTTTCAGGGTTACAGCCGCAGTTTGGTACCTATCTTGTCTAATGTCAAGACAAATCAGTGTCATAAAAATTTAAATTCGTTTTAGCTTTACCTCAGCGGTTCTTTTTCGTTCGCGATCGGCGCTTTCTCCTTTGCACCGTCACGAAACCCTAGTGCGCTATTTGGCACTTTTTCTAGCTTAGGCTTCATACTTGGAGCGTCTGGGGCACTCGCGGTGACGCTAGCTAAATCCTTTTGTAAGTATTTTGCCAGGGCTGCAGACGCTGGCAGTGGGACGGGGTAAGGGGCTCTGAAGGCGCTACGTGGAGGAGGCGCGATGACTGCTGACGCGGAATTTGACGACGATACATCGAGGCCGGCTCCGCAACACATGTTTAAGTAAGACGCATCGACTGCTGACCTAGTTATCGCCACACTGTTACGCAACTCGCTAATTTCGCGACTTCAATAAGAAAGGTCTTGGAAAAACATAATTTTACCGTGACTATGTGGGTATCAAAATTGTGTGAGTATGAAAAGTGGCTTGAAGCGACGACTCCAAAAATGTAACAAACTAATACTGTTTTTGTTTTAAAGAAATTATAATAAAATCAAAAACCTGACTGCAACAAAACAGCCTCACGTTCCAAGCAGTGTGATGCACGTGCTAGCACACTGTAGATGCACATTAAATCTGAGATTGAACAAAACAACCTATTGCCTGTCGGGTTTTTGATTTAAAAAATATTAAATAAACTCATGTAATTTCATCTAAAACACAACAAATTATAATATCATCAATCAAAATCAAAATCAAAAAATGATTTATTCAAATTAGGCTGAGAATCAGCCTAATTTGAATAAATCAGAGAATCAAATTAGGCTGATTCTCAGCATAATTTGAATAAATCAGAGAATCTTTTCGAACGTCAAAATTACATAAGACAGTCCCCTAAAACGCCCGCCCTTCACCACTTCCTAGTGCTTTAGCTGGGAAGAAGAAGTGGCGCAACAAACTCGCCAGCAGCACAGCTGTCTGATCTGTTAAAAGAACTGGATTCTAAACAATTGTAAGCAATTACCAAAACATTAAATTAATTGCCATACGTCAGCTAGCCACGCAAATACAACAAAAAAAATACAAAAAATGAATGTAAATAAAACTTAAAACATAAATAAAAGCCTCCAGGCCTAAAGGGCATGGCAGCTTACATATGCAATACTGGAATGGGGAAGGTCGGGCAAAGCTAATTGTAGATGGCGTGACTATAGCTAGGTCCCTACGGCCTATAATAAATTTGACATTTCGTTCATTCATTTCATTTTATGTTCATTCATGAGTTTGATTTTAGTTCACTATTTCGTCATTTTCGGTGATTTCAGTATTTTAAATCAAGTACTTGACATGGAAAGTGTCAGAATTTTAAACCTTGAATATTTCCTCGTAATCACTTTCTTAAAAATGTTCACGACATAAACTCGAACTCAAAAAAAATCTGTACGAATAGCTTTAAACCACAATCTTCTAATTTAGGAGCTTACGAGAAATTCGGACTCCAATTTCGGAGTATCTAGGAACACAACAGCGCGTCAATTTTCGCTAAAATAAAATAAAACCACATCACGCCTTGTATTTTTAGCTTGTGTTGGGAACTAGCTACGAGAGCGCCATTTTGACAATTGCCTTCCCCATTATTACACAAACAAATAAAATAAATAAATGATAAACTAGGACCATCAAAGTAAAATAAATTAACAGAACAATTACTGTAACAATAATAAAACCATACATAGCAAGACGACCAGTCACCACAAGCAGCACCCGTTCACGAGCATAACGCAAAGATCAGCCATTACTCCCCTCGCCATATTTGAGGGAAGGAGGAAACCCGACCACCGACGCTACCGCAAGCAGTGACATCTAAGGGAGCATGACGAACTTGCTGCCGGTTGCTCAGGCAAGACTAATATTATCAATTGTCGAGGTCGCTAGCTAACCACATATTGCAATACAGCTCATTAAAAAACATTGTAATGAGTGGATCATGCCAATAGTAAACGAAAATTGCAAAAGAATTTACTATTTTTTTTTTTTTTTTTAATATACTCGTATGAACTCATATACCCTGTCCGTAGGTAAGCTGATTCTGGAGAAAGAACACGAACTTTGTCTTGAGTTAATCACAGCGACCAACAGTTCTTATCGTTTAAGTAGTCGTTAATGGAATAATATGCCTTTCAATAAAGGTTGGATTTAACTTGAGCCTTAAACGCAATAAAAGGTAAATCTTGTTAGTAAAGAAGGTAACTTGTTATAAAAGGTTAGCCCAAACCCAACAAATGAGTTATGGACCTTATGAAGCCGGTGAAACGGAGCACGTACTTTGTTCTTATTTCTAGTGTTAACATTGTGAAAATCACTGTTTTTAGTGTATAAGTGTATATTTTGCCTAATATATAAGATGTTAGCGAAAACTAATTGAGATGCCACCGTGAGAATACCAATATCTTTAAAAAAATCTCTAAGAGAAACTCTGGCTCCTAGCTATACGACGAATATATTTTGAATATCAGCAGCTTTGCCCCACAGCAGACTACCGTAGGACATAACGCTGTGGAAATAACTAAAATAGACTAACCGAGCTGTATCAACGTCAGTATATTGTCTTACTTTCCTGACGGCGTAGGCGACTGAACTGAGCCTCCCTGCTAGGCTTGATATGTGTGGGCCCCACTGAAGTTTGGCATCTACTGTTATGCCCAGAAAAACCGCCGAGTTTACAGTTTCAAGCAGCTTTTTATCTAAGACGATGTTGGGTCCTAGATTTCTAACATTCGGTAAGAGGAACTTCACACATTTCGTTTTCTTGGCATTGAGAACTAGGTTATTTGACGTAAACCAATCCGTAACCATTGAGAGTGCACTGTTTACGTCGTCAAAATCTTGTCTACTCCTGTCTACTTTAAAAATAAGAGAGGTATCATCTGCAAACAGTACAACGTCACAGATATCATTTAAATAGAATGGTAAGTCATTGATATACACTAAGAATAAGAATGGATCCGGTATTGAGCCTTGAGGTACACCTATCTGAACTGGTAGCTCGGAAGATTTCACACCATCGACATAAACACATTGGAACCTATTATGTAACTAAGAATTTATTACGTTGAGAGCTTCGTTTTGGACACCGTAATGACGTAGTTTACGCAAAAGCGTGTCATGGCGCACACAATCAAAGGCTTTAGAGAGATTACAGAAAACTCCAATAGCATTTTGCGATTTCTCCCATGCATTAAATATGTGTTTAAGCAGAGCAACACCCGCATCTGTAGTCGAACGTCCTTTTGTAAAGCCATATTGTTCATTATGAAGTAGGCTATTTAAGTTAAAATGTCTTAGCAACTGATTAAGTATTAACTTTTCAAATATTTTGCTAAATGCTGGTAAGATAGAAATAGGCCTAAAATTGCTAATGATATTTTTATTACCAGATTTAAATAATGGTATGACTTTACTACTCTTCATGAGGTCAGATAAAGTTCCTAGATCAACACATTCATTAAAAGTAACAGCTAGATAGGGGGCTACGATGTCTATTATATTACTTAAAAGTTTAATGGGGATGCCCCAGTAATCACCAGTGTGTTTAGACTTAAGAGTGTTAAAGACGTTAATTACATCACTAGGCGTTACATGTTCGAAGCTAAATAAGCGAGTACATTTTGGCACACTACTATTCAAAAGGTTCTCAGCTTTAGACGGAGACGCATTTAAGGAGCAAGTCGTAGTTATAGGTATGTTGGCAAAAAACTCATTAATTCCCTTAGCTACGTCAGCTGCCTTACTAACTAATTTGTTAACAACCATAATCTCAAGTTGATTTTCTTGTTTAACCATACCAACGTCATCATAACAATAACAACGTCAGCCCAAATCCAACATTCGCACGCATTGAATTTACAGAATTTACTGTTATTTCTTCTCTCTTGATTCCTATCAGCTTTATTTAGCGGTTATTACCATTTGAACTTTTTGATAATATAACCGTGACGTGACCAAGGATTGACGTCAAATTCGACATAATAACTCGAGAAGAGTGTAGGTAATTTAAAAACTTACAAAGTGATTAGGTACATTGTATTTGATGATTTTGCTTCGTACGAATTAACTCCTACACAGTTACGTCCGCGCCACTGACAGCAACCGATCCGTTTGTTCGTCGATGGCAACTAAAACCAATGAAGTAAGAACTCTTTTGTCGAGCTGTACATTTAATGGAAAAAAGTGGTTTTTTTTGTAGAAGTTTTCATACGATTTTCTCAGTTATGTTTCCAAATTATTGAAACCACATTAATGACCAGCAGATCATAATTCATTACAATATAATTGCCCGGCTAAAGTCTCGGGCTTAAATAACATGTCATGCAAACCTAACTTAAAGCTGACATGCTTTAAGTTATTAGAGGTTAAAATAATATAAGTCCCAAAAAAACCCATTATCATAGTCACATGAGTGTAGCACATCCTCAGAAGTGCGTTCCGAATCTTCATACATAATACATGCGACGCTACGAACCCAATAATATCGTGTATTGTTTGACAGTAGCGCTGTATTGCCAGAAATTATGATAAACAGGACCTTCCGAACGGACCGCGGCGGCATACATTATAGGCTTTGGTGTGACGTAGTTTTTAGGAGGTAAACAAAACAGGTGATAAGTGAATGAGTTATTCCCGGTTTTCTGTGTATAATAGGTACACATCTGCCTAACTCTTTTTGGAAAACATATTAGCAGCCTGATAAAAACAATCCCTATCAACAGTCCACTTTTAAACATAGGTGTGTTAACCTCAAGATCCGGACTATATATACCGGAAAAAGTTGTGGGAAAATAAGTAGTTAAATCTTATAATTCTCATACAGGTATAAAATTAAGTACATATTTTTTTTTGTTTATAATTCGTCACAATTTGTATTGTTTTAAGTTTTTTGTTATTGTTCCTTTCAATCAAAGCACCTGCCATCTAATCTCTTCACCACCCTTGGTTGACTGGTAGAGAATGCCTAAGGCATTAAGTCCGCCTTTGCACGTTTTTGTGTTCGAAAAGTTTATATGAATAAATTAATTAATTATAACATAAATTGTAACCTCACAAAAAATATGTATTGTATAGTATACCTGTAGTGCTATTCTATAACCATCTCACCGTGAAAACTTAGGTGAAGTGAGCGTGGAGTGAGCTGTCAGTGCCACTTATGCTAGGGATTGACCAAGACGGGACGAAACTGACAGCTCACTCCACGCAAGTCTTCACGGTGAGATGATTTTTACAGAATCGACATGCTGGTCATGTCATATAAGAAAATACATCCTTAGGTTACCAAACAAGCAAGATATATGATACACAAATGACAAACCATATCTTCAGCGGCCAATTGCAAGAATTACGTGAATTTCTCAAGATCCCAGATTATGTCGTCGCAAATACGGGCTGAAACATTGGAACCGAAGCCTCAGGGCCGTAGGGCTCCGTCTGAGAGATAAATTATCCTTAAAGGACGATTTAACCTACTGCGGGAGTGCGCACAATATTTATTGCGTAGGTTTTGTTCATGGGGCTTTTTATAGGATTTGGGAACATGTACGATAGAAATGAAAGAGCATAATAGATTTAAAAAATACGAGCCACAGCAGCATCCTCCTTTGAGTTTCCAGAAATGTCATACGTACACTAATCTTTATGTCTGAAATCTTAGCAATCTTCTCCATAGATTTTCGAAATAAAAATGGCCACATTTTACTGGCTAATTTTATCATAGATCTCTATGACGAGTTGATGACACGATTTTACATTTAAATACTAATTGGATTTGTTAATTGCTTTAAATAATTGTTAAATTTATAACTATTTGGTGTTAATATCCTACTAGTAAAATAAAATTAGCTATTTACATTAATACGCCGTTAAGGCAAAGCATGACTGTGATCTAATTATATCACAGTCATGTTTTGCCGTAAAGTAGTTACTTTAATGTAACATCTTGCATGTCATGTGTGTGTATCCTAATGTTTGGACAAAATATGAAAATGAACATTTCTTATCTTAAATGTAAGTAATTGTTGATTTACTAAAATCGAACCGATTAATGTTTTGTTTTAAAAATTGAAATAGCTTACTGATTATCAAAATTTTAAACCTTATTCCGCTACAATGAACTCGGGTTCGCTACATTATTATTTTCCTAAATAGCCTGCCACAAGTTAAGGAAAGCCTACTTATTCTATTTTTACTTCCACTTCTAGATAAGCATGACTTGGCTTGATTTAAAATTCCGAGTGAGTATCAGAGGCGGTTAGGATAAATCCTCATTTTGAAGACTTGAGCAAACCCCTAAGTAAGGAATATTTTTATAGCTTAAGCTCAGGCCGACCGACGATGACTAGAAAACTTAGTGGCGTCGTAAATAATGGTATTTTTACATTATATATATATTTTAAAGTCTTAGAAACTCACATTTAAAAAAATTCAAATACACGAACGCTTTCATAATCCATAATTAGCTCAAGTTACAGTAGTATTAGTAGTCGTAGTTTCAGTGATAGTTAATAGTTCAGCTTTTGTCAGTGTTTAAGCCAATGTTAATTCTTATATTGGCATAAAATGCTGTGATGTTTCAGTTCATTGTGTGACGTTTAGGTGGGTTTGTTAACCCACCTAAACGTCACACAATGAACTAGCTAAAACTAGCTAATTGATTACAAGCCCTCCGATGCGCCGGCACTCGCAAATCAAATAGATAGCGGCAGATTAGCATAAAATTAAACTATGGTGTGTTAAAGCAGAAGATGGTGCCGAAGGTCCATAAAATACAAACTAAAAAGCTATCTGAAAAGCAAGATAGAGAAATAACAACTTGTTAACGTGTTACATGTTTTATGAAAACAGAAGCTTGAGACAAGGAACCCGTCTATTAATAGTAGGAATTAATCAGGTCCGGGAACAGGCACGCCTAGTTGTAGATTAGAAATACTCTTGATGTAGGTAATAGTTTTACCCCTGTGAAAACTAAAAGTAGGAAACAAAACACTGTAGGATGGGTCACTACGGACGAATTTCAACAAACTATTGTATCTAAATTGTCTTGTCCTGAAACATCGATGTACTAATTAACGAATAATTGATTAGATTTTTTGATTTAGCATAAGCATAATCAGCCTATAACGTTCCCACTGCTGGGACACAGGCCTCCTCTCTATGAGAGGTAGTGAGCCGTAATCCACCACGCGGGCTCAGTGCGGGTTGGTAGATGTCACATGTCTTCGAATTTTTGGTTCTAGGACATGCCGGTTTCCTCACGATGTTTTCCTTCACCGTTTTGAGAGCAATGGTGATTAAATTATTTACACATAGTAAAGCGCCTGCTAGGGTTCGAACTCACGACCTACAACTCGTAAGACCGTTACCACTGGGCCACCACTGCTCCTTTTTGATTTGATGGGACTAGTAGCGGCCGACGCGAGCTGCTTCAACCTCAAGTTGCTGCGCGACCGCGAGCTCGTTCGTGTCAGACCGCGGGCCAAAGGAGCGGCCTACGCGAGTTGCTACTAATCGATTTAATTTCTAATTCTTAATTTATTTTTCTATGTACTTTTTGTATTTAATATTCTGAAATTATATTTACTTGTAACCACGTTTGGCCAGTCGGCTAAACGTTACGTTACAGATTCATAGTTTCGATGTTTTGAAATATTTTGGCTGGTTTGATGGATATAGTCTATATAGTTTTTGTGTTGCCCATTTGTAGTTCGACATGTCCATCTTCGGTTTAGTTTTTTCTTAAAGCAAGTATTTATGGTTGTTAATTTGTGTACGAGTGAGAAATCTATTAGCCTTTGTCCTCCCGCGTTTCTTATCGCGGATACGGTATCCATGCTGTTTCATAACCAAATATTATAATATTCGGTTTAATGTCTCCCATTAATATGATGTTTTTATGAGGTTTTTCCATTGCTTTGCTGATTGTCGAATATTACGCGTCTATATCGTTTTCACTTGCTATTTCTGTTGGGAAGTATACTTGTAATGGATATCTTATAACCTTGAAAATTCATATTTAGTATTGCGATACGTTCTGTTATTCCAGTTTCACTGTCTACCGGGACTTGTTTATTATGAAACCAACACCTTATTTGCCTGGTGTCCTGTCCTATATGAGAGATTATAAAGTTATCATACTCCTCTTTTACCTTACCAAGTCGTCTTATTTCTGAAACTCCTATGTATTTTCTTTCACAGTGTTCTTCTATTTCTAATAAGCGGTGATATGACGATAGCGTTCTGACGTTATATGTTGCAATGTATAAATTATTTTGTTTTGTTTTGTTGCTCTCTAGCAGTGTGGTGTTCTTCGGAGAGTTATAGTCATAATCTTCCACGGTGACCTGCCGGGTTGGAAGATGTTTCGTCTTGCATTTTAGAGTGTGTTTGTTTATGAGATCCTTGTGTGAGATGCCGGCTATTCTTGTCTTGGTTTTCCTGCCTATTGTTTGAATTTATTGTACTCGTATTTTTATGGACTAGGTAGTTGAGTATGCCAGGTTTCATAACTCCTTCTGAGATACTATTTGACCTTTGAACCCATGACTGAGATTGTTGTATTTTTTTTTTGTTTGTTTGGGGTTATTGTTGGCGTGTGAACAGGGATGATGACTAAAATTAAAAACGTTCGAAAAAACAATGTCATTTTAATATTTAAAATGACATTATTTTTTCGAACGTTTCAGGCATAGTAAAAATTTAATAATCGAAAATCGATGTTTAAATGAAGAAGCTACACGCTTTTATAGTTTTTGGAGGGAATTATTTCCGTCCTTGTCTCGCGGTACGGACTATGCATGGCGCTAGTATGAAATTAAATAGTCGTGACGTCACTTCTACACTAGTGCTGTCCTTGTCTAACACTAATTTTAAAACGTTTATAACTTGCCAATTATTTAAGCTTTTCACACATCTGGGCATACACGCACGCCGGTTGTGAGTGCTATGCCCCTAACTTTCTGAAGAACATCACCAATAAGGTCTCCTAGGCCTAGGGCGTCCCTTCCTTGCGTTTCCACTCGTATTGCCTTGAAAATAGTCTCCTTTAATTCGTCGTCTTAACATGACCAAACCATCTAAGAATACTCTTTTCAATTTTTGTCTCTATATCTTCTTTTAATCCGCACCGTTGCCTTACAACACATAATTCCTCAGCCTATCATTCATAGTCACACCACACATGCTTTGCAAGGAACGCAATTCCACAGTATTTATTCTGCTTTCATGCTTCTTTTGCCACACCCAACATTCACTGTCATACATAAGCATAGGCATCAGCAAACCATTGTGAACAGACAGTCTTGCCTTTTTGGCCATCAACTGGCAGGTCATAATTGCAAGTGTACCATACACTTTATTTCCAGCATTCACTGTGTGTGCACCATGCACTTTATTTCCAGCATTCACTTTCCTTTCCACAACTACATCAACTTTTCCATCCCTTGTAAATAGACTCCCCAAATATAATTTGAACCTAGTGATATGCTGTGATTGTCACCAGTTGTAGTTGCCTTGTGAATAAAGCCAAGCTCACTTACTTAATCCACACCCATAACATTTATTTTCTCAGTACGCACCGCTTGATCCTCTTCTCTATCAAGCGCCATGACCTTCGTCTTATTTATATTTAAATCCAGTCGTAGTTAAAACATTTAATTTCACCTATAACAAAACTAAGTAAAACTCCGTCTCGTTTGTAAATATTTCAGTTATTTCTCGTAACTGCGGGTGCAGGTTGCATGTGCACCCACCTGCCTCGCAAGTATCATTACGCGACCCACCGACTCCCATCCTTAACAAATTGAATTACTTTCAATCCAAGATGTCTCTCGATATTTGTTGCTATGATTTTCCGTTGAACTAATAACGTTTTATTGGAGAGGTTGTTATTTTTTGTAGAGTTAAAGGTTGTAACAGTGAAATTGGTATCCGGCCAAGTTTGTGTCGGGCCATGCACAATGAAGGGTTCTGTAGTTGGATGAATTTATCCCAAGGACAAACTTAATATTGCAGATGAAAAACATGTTCTTTCACATTCCAACTGCAAATGTAAGTTGGTCAACGATTACTCGTTTACTTGTAAAGCCTTCTTAGCTGAGATAGTTTTCCTTTTAACTTTGTTACATAAAGGTACTCCTGCCGTACATTTTTTCACATTTCTATGAACAACTATTTAGGTGGCAGGTGTACCTGACTCTACGAAAATTTTGCACTTGAAAGCTTAATACTTGGCAAACGGATCCTTGAATCGATAAATGGTTTCGAGTGAACCGCAACATTTTTGAACAACTTTTACAACGACACCCTACACCATGGAGTAGACAAGGAAAAATAATTCATCCCCACTTTACATGTTGAAGATATTATTTTACCACTTTGGCGGCGTGACAAGTATGTATCCATGCCAAATTACAACTTTCCAGTACTTTGGCATGGATACATACTTGTCACGCCGCGCGCCACGCGAGTCTCTGAGAGGTAAGCTGCGGACATACGGACGGAAGGACGGATATGGTGAAACTATAAGGTTTTCTTATTGACTACGGAACCCAAAAAATAAGGATGCTTAAATTCAGACGCTTGGATTTACCAGATTTTTTTTGCAAAAAAAATTAATATCTTGTGCACTAGTTAGAGTTTAAGATTTAGGTACTATACCATATGGCTTGTGATACCACTCTCCATATAACGGGTGTAAAAAAGCCGAGAGATACTTGTATTCCCCGCCATTAAACCTACTGGTTACAAAAATATTGAAGGTCAAAATTCCAACTTTTACTGACGTTTTCCAACGAAAAGAAGTTTTTAATGTTATAACACAACTTTAAATACCTCCACGACGCGACCCCTGTAGTTGCATGCACCCATAAGCACAAATTTTCACACCAAAAATAAAAGTAGGGTAGGTTCTCAGCAATAACTTTTCTGCAATTTTGCTTAGTTTGATGTACAGAATGCGTAGTTAACTGTGATTGGTCCTTTTACACCCTGTATGGCAAATAGTAAGCAATAAGAACAATTGACGTCACAACAAACCAATCAGTTGAATGGAGAGCAAAGTCATTTCATGTCTTTACTAATATCGGTAAGAGGAAGTCTCGTTGACTTTTCTATGGTTCATAAATATTTTCTTCCCCTAGAACTATTTCCATTTATCATTCGGATGAGGAAGATGTAGATAAATTATATATTGTGGGCTGGTTCTAAGGGAGAGCTGTATATAGGATCAAACTCAAACTCAAAGCATTTATTTCAGTTAAATCATTTACAGGCACTTTCGAATTGTCAAGGACTTGGTTAGTCAGAATTATGAAGCTTGTTGCCCATTCCAAAGCATACCTATGGAAAAGAACGGGCAAGAAATCTATGGACACTCTTTTAAACAATATTCCTACAAAACTATTAGTTCCATCATTAATGTTGAACTTATTTACGAGTACAATATTTCATGTAGACAGTTTTTTTTTGTTTCTATTTGCTGCACACTGGACGCTTTGAACGTGTACGTATTTTGTACATCGTTCTCACTTAGACGATCAACATTAATGATGTGACTAATATTTTTGTAACAATATTAGTTAAAAGAGTGTCCGTGGAGTTTCTTGCCCGTTCATCTCCAAAGATACCTACTATGCTTTGGAATGGGCAACTAGCTTCATATTTCTGACAGACCTACTATTTTACAGGTCAAAAGTGCCTGTAAATGGCTTAAACATATGAAGATTATAACATCTGAATAAATCCTACATTTTCAACGACCCCAATGGGATAGACTAAAAAATATTCATCACCACAATACATGTAAGGGAGGTAACCTTTTTTCGAGATTTTCCATCCCAAATAACAGTTTTCTGGTACGAAGAGTCTAGTAAAAGGAAGTGTGCTCCGCAAGTGGGTGCAAATTTTAATAAAATGTTTCAGCTGCCTACCAAAATTATGCGTCTATCCGTATATACGTACATACGTACTTACTTACCAAAAACAAACTTGAATATTCTAAAATGTTGTATATTCTGATTTTCAAATTAATGAGATATAATTAAGCTAGAAAGTTCTGAACTTCCTCAACATTTGATAAACATTGTCAGCTGCTTATCCGGCAGGAAGTTGGTTTAGAGAGTGATCTCAATTATGTTTGGGGTGTAGAACTCACGTTACATAAACGTTGAGACTGAATATCGGGAGCGGGTAAGTGTTACAGTTTGGTGGAGCGGGAGTTGTTAGATTGAAGAATACACCGATTTCAATAAAATATAGATTATATGTAACTATAAGATAGGGCCTAAATTTTTTCGATTCGGAATTGAAGGACAAACTTAACGTTGTCGTTGAGAAAATATTGTACCATGTATGTACAACGATTTCCGGACATTAACCCGTGCCTATTTGTGCTATGTGAAAAAAAAACCTGATTCTAGGTTAACGGGATGTATTATGAATGGCAATTTATACTATAAATCTAAGTCATCGTCTTGGCAACACCCCCCCCCCCCCCCCCCCCGACCCTTGCTGGAGCCAGCCCATTGTTCACAATGGTGTGCTGATGCCTACGCTTATGTCCATAAATCACTCAAATCTTGATCCAACTAGTCCCTTGCTGCCTCTTCCAGCGACGCCCTAAGCTGAGGTTCGTACCCCACAGGGGGTGCCCTTAGCGTGTAGTCGCTTAGTTTTTAAGTTAGTACATAAGTTTAAGTCCTGGCTGGAGGCCTCATTTTATTAGGGCAACCACAGGCAAGTCCGTTTAAGCAGACGACAACCTCATAGGTTGACCTGCGAGATGCCATTCCCAAAAAAAAAAAAAAAATACAACGTCTTGGGAGCTCGACTTTTTTTTAGCTCCAAAGGACCGTATATCTAAACATTTGATATCAATTTCAACTTAAACCCCCACGAATTCCTGAGAAAAAGGGTCATACAAATGGATAACAAAGTGAGGAAGGGTTCAAATTTTTCCTTTTGAGGTAGGGAACCGTAAAAACAAAGCACTTCCATAAAATTATTACATACTCATGATTTTCATCATCTTCATCATCATGTAGGTAGTACATGACGATGAAAACAAACTCCCTAGACTTGCTTCTTTGACGATATGGAAGCTAATATAATCGCATAACTTACCTTCGCTTTTTCAATTTAAGAAAATGGAATTAATTGAACAAAAATCAATTGATAATTTAAGAATATTTGCCTTTGACTGCAGTGATCAGAAACCCTATTCCTCGAATGGTCTTTCAATTACAATATTTAAACGAACTAAGATCATTGTCCATTACCTTTATTTTCAATGAAATTCTTCAGTAGGTAAAAACGTCGTCTGTTTATTTGCCTATACTATACTCTAAGCTTGAAATTGAGAATTTTAGATTATAGTCATGTTTTGAATTTAGAAACTAAATGGTGACGTGCCAAAGTTCAAATTCTAATGTATCCAAATTTGATTTGACGTTGTTTGGAAGTTGGACCTCATGACGTCTTCGCGGAACACGATGTCCAAGTAAATAAATATAATGGTATATCGTGGATTTTTTCAGGATCATGCAAATTCTATTCGCAAGTGTTACCAATTAAGAAATAATATTGGTGTAGTGGATTTTGCACTGTATTGTATAAATACAAATTTTAATGGTATGAGTCATGAAAACCTATCCTGCGTAAAGCGCGAGTAAAAAAAAGTTCAGCCGAAAACATTTTTGAAAAAGAGGCCAAGTTCTGAATAGTACAGGATAGTCACTTCACCGATATAATAATTGGCGTCTATGTAAATGCGTGCCAAAGTATATAAGTCGAAAGTTTATTAGATAACTCAACGGAGCAAGCCACGAGAACACTATTTGTAAGAATTTTTTTATGTCGCGTGCACAACATTTCGTATTTTTTCCGCAATAAACCCACTACTTATTTGAGTTTACCGATTTTTGTTTGTTTCTAATTTCTAATAATATTATTATACCAATTAACTACCTTTAGGCTTACTTTCGAGTTTCAACTTTTTTTGGGGGTTGGTCAAAAGTCGCTCGAAATGGTTCGTCTAAGGTTACCCTTACACGGAGTTTGTCAACAAAACAATTTGGATCCTAAACTTATTTGCAATAAGATCTAAAATCTCCAACACGAACTTACTAATGAACGTGGAATTGTCTAGCTGGCTATGTTGTAAATTTTCTCCGCAAGAACATTTACCGAAATGCTTTTTTTTTTAATGCCATTTCGCACGTCAACCTATGAGGTTGTCGTCTGCTTAAGCGGGCTTGCCTGTGGTTGCCCTAATAAATTTAGGCCTCCAGCCAGGACTTAAACTTAAATACTAACTAAAAACTAAGCGACGGCGAAGCCTGTGGGCATGGGGTCTCAACTAGAACATTTTATAATTAGTCTTCAAAAATAATCATAGATGGCAGCATAGGTAACCATTATGAAATTTACAATCATTAGAAAGCGATAAACGGCAGAATTTTGGCTAAAGTAAGATTAGTAAAAATCAAGACTTCCTTGCTAAATGCAGATTTATCTATTCTCACTCGTTTTTCAACAAAAAACATAAATAAAGCTTTTAACTTCAATTCGAACCCATGAAATGATAAAAGTAGCCATCTGTTAATCATTTTGTTTAGAGCTCTTTGCAAGATATGGCGTTTTACTCAATTTGTCCTGTCTTCAAAACAACTATTATAGTCACAAATTTAAATGAAACAAATTATTTTAAATCTATTTCTTTACCTAAAAATATAAAAGAACTCTATTTACATGTTTCTTCTGAAACCGGAAGTATAAAACTTTAATTACAAGGATGGCACGAAACATTTTAAAAGGAGGTCGACTATTAGATGGCGTTGTAAAACTACAGTCTCTGGCAATTAGTGAATCGCTAATGCTGAACATTTTGATGACGATAAATTGCCAGCTCAATTGCCTGACTTAGGGAGGTGTCATTTCTTTGTATGGGATTGGGTATCTGTACGTAGTATTATAATATCTGTGCTGTGGGGTACGAACCTCGGCTTAGGGCGTCGCTGGAACAGGGCAGCAAGGGACTAGCTGGATCAGGATTTGAGTGATTTTGGGACGAATTTAAAGCTACAGGCTCAGCGGCGCGGGCTGGCTCGAGCAAGGGTCGGGAGGGGCGTGTATTTGGACGTCGCGGCGGGCCTCGGTGGCGAGGACGGTAGGACGCCGACCGGGTTTTGCGCTTGTGTAAAGTGCTGGTGGCCTTACTGCTCTCCTGGAGGAGGGTACTGGCGTCGTCGGGGGCGATTAGGGTATGCCTTGGTCGGCGTATACTGCTTATGCGGGAGGGAGTATAGCGGGTGGGCGCTGAAATCAGGGGATTTGGGTGTTTTATGCCACAGTCAAAGAAAAGCTTGGATAAGCGCTTCATAAACTTTTTAATGGTTGGCTTTTTAAAGTCGACGTGGAGATCTATATTGCGGACATAGTAGGGGCACCCGTGACCTTTCTGAGTAAACGGTTCTAGAGGGTCTGCATCTTATGGAGATGACGTGGGTGAGCCTGCGCAAATACAACGCAGGCATAGGTCATGATGGGACGGATGAAAGCGGTATAGATGCGCAGCTTGCATTTAAGTGACAGTTTACAACGGGCTGTTTACCGAAATGCAGAGCACTGGCGCTAGTTGTACCATACCAGTCAAAAATCTGTTATCATGCTTATGGCATGTCATCTTGAGTTGTAAAATATCAAATTTGAATTATTACAATGTTTTTTTATAGTTCAGCCTCGCTATTTCATCATTTTGAAAGTGGTTTTTGCATGTTTTCTTTGTCACAGTTTCTTTCCTACACTGTGATAAATTACGAAAATATTACTTACGTAAAAATTGTATCCCAGAGCAGCCGAAAATTCAAGCGCAGTCCTCTCGTCTCAACAGAGTGACGGTGACTGATTTATGAAACAAAAATATGCTTGAATTTTCCGCAACTTGCGATGGAAGATGACTTCTTCCACGAACTAAAAATGTAAGTGCTTAAAGCTTGTAGTCGTATTAAAACCTACATACAATTTTAATTCTATTAGTCATTAGCACATTAAGTAATTAAATATTTGTGTGTGTGAGTGATGCTTTTTTATCACATCTCTCAACAATTTTAATATTTTGTGTTTCTGTTCCACAAAAAGTTCGGAAATATTATGAAGTTACTCATATTATTTTTATTATATATACAGCATGTGGCAAAAACCCTGTCCGATCCTGAAGGGTATTATTTGGTATTGTACTGCGTACCTAAATACCTAATCATTGACTGGATACGAGATTATTATTTTTCCCCAATAATTAAAAATAATCATACCAAAGGCAACACTGATCTCTCGACAAAGTTCACCTATAGTTTCGTGTCAATGAAGCCGCCTGAGCGAGGCGGTGCTTTGTCACATGCCGCCAAACGAACTTATGACAAAAGAAACCTACGTTATGCCTACGCGTAGGTATCAGCTGATATTGTATTGTAGGCATAGACGCTTAATGACCCTGATTTTTGACCTAATTCTCTTTATAAAAAAAAATTTATTGAGTTAATACTCGTATTATGTGCTTTGGGCAATGTAGGTACCGACTGTTGGTATAAGTTTATAAAAACATTTACTTGTTGCATACCTCGGCGATCGTGTTTCAAATGTCTACCTCCAATATTAATACACATTCGACACCTTTTTATTAAATTTTCACGTACTCTTCGCAGCGCACTTGTGTACGATGTGAGTGAGTCGAAAGCTTCCACAATCCGAGCTCTTACTTCGATCTTCGTTCAGCATGACCCCATAAATAAAAATCAACGTATTAAAATATTCCTGATTGGAATACCACATTGTTCGCGAATTTCGCGTTACGATAGCGGCACGTGATACGTACAACCGATCATGTACGGACATCCGATCGAAAGCCATCTCCACGTGAGACTGGAAATAAACAAGTAGCGTGCCAGTAGGGAACCAGTCGGCTACAACAAAGGGTCGACGACTCGTTAAAAGAGTGCCTACAGCGCGGCTAGTGTAGGGCTAGTGTCCTTTGAAATAATAAACAGGTAAAAATTAAAAGATTTCGCCGGCCGGTGCAGTGTTGTCAACTTATGAAAATTTACCATATTTAGTGTTAAAAGTTCGCGTGGTTCATGAAAAAAATATTTAACTTTTGGTTTTTATGAGTTTAATTTTTTTTTACTATTTTTTCTAGTACGTAGGATAAACCAGGAATACGCCTTTATTGGATCGGACACGGTTTTTGTTACATGCTGTATAAATATATATATTTTCATATAAGACTTATCAAATTCATGAAACATCAAATTGAAGATAAGCAATTTTGGCGAATACCCTCCCTCTATTTGCTTATGCAATTTGAGATTTAAATAGTATCTTTGATAAATTAAGTCCTTGGTTGCCATGGGTCGAAGTAAAAAGTTCGTTAGATTTTAAATTACACGACAGACATGAGTTTTCATGGTTATTTATTGGGCCGCTGCTCGCAAGTATTTGACCGGTAAAACGGTTGTCAAAATAATGCTCGAATTTCCAAGTATGCTTTGAGAAAAATGTAATTGCGATCGTGCACGTGCACTAACTTAAAACTGGCAGAGCTCTACTTGTGAAACTTCTATGTTGGAGCAAAAAAGTTCAATGAGAAGGCAATTCAAAACAATTGACAATAATACTGCAGCTAAATGAAGTCCAGTTAAAACTTAGTTTGCGCAGTCTATTTCCTCAAACAAAACTCATAACACCGATAAATACTATGAAAACCAGAAACAGTTTCAGTCTCTATCCAACCAGATGCGGCTACCCACAACCACAACGAAACAAACAAACCAGCCAGCTACTATAAATAGTCAAAAATCCGTGTACCAAACATAAATCAGCGAAAACATCTCGCACAGCGAGATTTAAGCACGGTAGACCCGCATTGCGGTGTCACGGCTTAAATTGTAAATATAACGTGTCAGTAGTAGCACTGCATAACTATATATTATCATCAAGAGAATGCAACTAACTGCTGTGACAGGTGTGTAAGGATGGACAACCAAGGATGTAAAGACGGTCTGTTAGATTTTATTTTTTATTTTTTGTAACACTTTGTAAAGCCAATCGTCCACGACGAGCCAATCACAAATAAGGTACAATTTTGTCGACGGAAGATTAGACAAAATGACAGATTACTTTTATTCATTTGGTTTTTTTTCATTCTTCCGTCAATAAAACTCGTTTTTCTGAAGCCTTATCGACTTAAGCCTGATTCGGGTTAGGTTAGTAATTTAGTCAAATGGCGAGAAATTAAGTGAATAAACGTTCAGTAACTCACCAAAAATCGTTCACACTAAGGTCGAGAGTACAAAAGTTTAGTGGTAGTACGCAAGATGAACAGGCTTCAACCTCAGATCAAATAAAATTCAAGACATAGCGCTGCAAACAAAGTGAAGCATGCAAAACTACACCTTTCTCTTTGCATACACGCTCACACGCACACATTTACAACCAAACTACACCTCACTAAGTGCACACATGTATTCAATACCGGCCTCACCTCACTTCTGTCTTTATTTTTATTTTGTCTGATACTGCAACGCAAGAAAGTGAATAAGCTGATGAGATGAAGCTTATGGGATGAAGAAAAGAACAATGCCCACTTCCCCTACATTTCAAAACCTAATAATGAAAGTTTATGTATAGTAGAAACACTACCTGTAAGTTTAGAAAATAATGTCATATGGTCATTTTTACAATTGAAACGCTACGAAGTCCAAAAAATATGAATGTTACTTTTTAGGTTAGGATTTGCCGTTATAAAGAAATAAATGTGCTAAAACTAATTATTTAACACTCGAAGTTTAGTCTGAAATAGTAATACTTACTTAATAATACATATCTATTTTCTAAAACGTCTTTTATACTTTGTGAATTCCTAATAACCAGCTGTTCGTATGTCACTGCTTACTCTCGATGATTGTCACTATAAATTGAGTGTCCGGCATTAAATGTCAAACATCAAAAAATCCGTTTCAATCGTCCTAACTCAATTACATATTGCGTGATTCTTTTATTTAATTATTCATTTATTTTTAATTAATCTGTATTTTACATTGACTAAAACTCAGAAACAGAGTTGAATAAAGTCAAGTAGCAGTATGTAAAATGGAACGTTGTAAAAAAGAGTAGTTGAGGTGCGTTCAAAACATGCTAATATGTTTACCCTTGACATAAAATAATCATAAACAAAAATTAAAATTAAAAAAATCCTGCGTTTCTCTTAACATTGTGATAAGCGTAATTAATATACAATTTAATTAGCTGTATTTTAAGATTTGTTTCATTTCTATACATAGTCAGGTGAAAAATGGGCATACTTCTTTCCAAGTACATATGCAGATTGCTTCATTTGCCTTTTTTTAGAATGTGGATTTAGAAACAAATTTTAAAGTTGGTTCTTCGCTTCAGCGAAACGACATTTTTGCTTCATCTAATGAACTCGACTGATTTCGACAGCTTTAAACTTGTGTAGCTGATCATCTAGTAAGCAGTGGCGTGTGGTGGGGGACGCTGCGACACTAGAGAGTCTTGCTAGCTTGCCGTTACCGCAATGTTCTCACTTTATGCTTAGCGATGTTACTGAGGATGACGTTAAGAAGTCTATACTTGCGATTACTTCTTCAGCAGTCGGGAATGATAAATTGTGTTCAAGAATGATAACTCTTATCCTTTCCTCGTTACTTCCTGTTCTCACTCACATCTTCAACCACTCATTCTCCTCTTGCTCCTTTCCGTCAGTTTGGAAACCGGCTCACATAATACCTTTGCCTAAAATTAACAACCCAACTTCATTACCCCATTTTAGACCTATTTCTATTCTCCCTTTTCTCTCTAAAGTTTTTGAGCACATAGTCCATAGACAATTATCATTTTTCTTGGCGTCATACTCGATAATATCTCCTTTTCAATCTGGTTTTCGCCCTGGTCACAGTACTGTAACCGCGCTTTTGAAAGTAACTGACGACATCCGCTGGGCAATGGAGAATAAGTCCCTTACTGTGCTTGTATTGCTTGACTTTAGTAGCGCCTTCAATTCAGTGGATTTCGACATTTTACTAGATATCCTCAAATCTATCTATTTTTCTTCTTCCGCTTTAGCCTGGTTCAGTTCCTACCTTCGTGGACGCTCTCAGTGTGTTCGCCTGGAGGAGTCCTTCTCTGATTGGTGTAGCCTCACTGAGGGTGTCCTTCAGGGTAGCGTTCTTTCTCCTCTTCTTTTTTCAATTTTCATAAACTTAGTTACCAGAGTAATCTCCTCTAGTTTTCATCTCTACGCAGATGACTTGCAGCTTTACCGACATTTTACTTTGGCTGACGCGGGTTCTGCGATTGCTGCAATGAATCATGACCTGGCTTGCATCAGCGTTTGGGCTAAGTCTTTTGGTTTGCAAATTAACCCAACCAAATCCCAGGCCATGATCATAGGTAGCAGATTCGTTCGCAATGCGGCGGATGTTACATACCTGATGCCTTTATATCTCGATGGTGTTCGCATTGACTATACCGAAACCGCTAAGGATCTGGGTGTAGTTATTGACTCCAATCTTTCTTGGCGTGCTCAGGTAAATGAAGTCAGCCGAAAGGTACATTTCTCCTTTCATTCGCTGAAATTTCTTCAAAGTCTCCTACCCTTGAAAACTAAAATTACTTTGGCACAAACACTTATTCAGCCGATTATAGATTATGCTGACGCCTGCTACCTGGATGCTACTGAGGAGCTATTAAACAAGCTTGAGCGCTTGCAAAACCTGTGCATTCGCTTTGTTTTCGGTCTTCGAAAGTATGACCATGTTTCTCACCTTCGCAAGGAACTCAAGTGGCTCCCAATCCGTCTTCGAAGGAACACTCGGATTTTATGTCTCCTCGTCAATATCTTACACAACCCGTCTTATCCTTCCTACCTGCGTGAGCGTTTTTCTTACGCTCGCTCTAGCGACGCACCGTGTAGATCGCACCTTAGATCCCTCCTTAAATCTCATCCTCATAAAACAAGCTACTATTCTTATTCCTTCTCTGTCCATGCTGTAAGATTGTGGAACTCACTTCCGCCTAGCATTCGTGATTTAAAAACTATTTCTCTATTCAAATGTCGATTAAAAGAGCATTACCTTTCCTCTTAACTGTGAGTATTAATTTATGTATATATAAATAATACATATATTATATATATATATATTTGCGTTATTTTAGTTTTAGACTTCACATTGTTCATATTTTTCTCTTCTTGTTTTCACACACTATTGTCTACATTTCTTGTTCAATTCTCCTTTCGCAGGTCTGCTGGAAGAAATTTCTTAAGAAATAAGCAGTACCTTTGTACTCAAATTGTAACTATGACGTGTCCCTCTGTATTTTACTGTGTGTACATAAATAATAAAATAAATAAATAATAAATAAATCCATTTTGTTAAGTTTTATACTAAATCAGCTAACTACTCGACAGTATTTTTGTTGTTTGGTCATATTTAGTTCCAAAATTACTTGAAAATTGACTAAATAACTAACAAAGTCCGAACAAGGCAAATACTACTGCTATGACATTGGTTATTTACCAGTGATCGAATTTGTAACACGTTACTTTTATTTATTTATTTGTACATCAAAACTTTTATGCACAATTAAAAAAATACTGTACAAAGTAGTAATATGATATAATGCCTAGGCATTTTCTAACAGGCAACTTTTGAGTAGCGTCCTGGATGATGGGTCTTACTTTCACTTGCTTTTTGGGCGTAATTTTGATAGACCCAGTTTGTTTCAATTAAGATCTATGTCGTTTAGTGATCTTCATCACATACAAGGGTCAACATGTTCTTGCACTTGCCCCACGTTACTTGGGGTCGGGGGAACATGTTTTCTTCTTCCAGTCTCCTCTGTTAACCTTCAAGCTACTATTCACATCTTCTTCTTCTTCTTCAATCCAGTCATCTTTTCTTTGGTCATCAAATGGAAGGGTGTGGCATAATGCTACAACATTATCACCGAATCGGTACGCTGTTGAAAGACGCAGGGAATCTGCTTGACGCTTTAGCATTATTTTCTATGAAAAAAAAAAACGAATTGTTTAAAAAGAAAAACATTGATTTAATTATTAAGTTAGCTGCACATCACAACTTTACGTCACAAAAACTTTTAAACAGCATTTTGAAATTATTAACCACAGCCCTCAGATTTTTAATTTCATTTTTTAGCGGCAACTTCCAAGCTCGAATAGTATTAAAAGTAACCACAGTTTATAAAATATATTCGTTACCCCGTAATGCACAGTATTTTTAATGCGAGGAACTGCTATCATGGGGATTTTAAACGCATTTTTTTCATCTATATGCACCTCATGGTGCGATGGTGTGGCGCCGTGGGCAAAATAAGGTTGAGAACTTAGGTTCTTTTGCCCGTGTTGAGTTTTTTTTTTGCTTTTTTTACTCACCATCAGTCGCGAATCTGAAACAGCTATTGCCACGATTATATTAAAACGTGTAATATTATAAAGTTGTAACATCCTATCTCAACGCCGCCTAAGTTTATCTAGGTCTTCTCTAGGTGTTATCGCCCACGTTGAGAACCTATGCTGTATTGGAGTTTGTAATAGGTACTTGACTAAAACTAGCTTTAAACAGTCAGCACTTTCTACGAGTGTAAGAAAATAATGAATGCTTCTGTTTTGCCTTTATGGGACTTTTCGTATGTGCCTTCGATAAAATGTGCACAGCTGCTCATAAAAAAATACGCAAATCTACTTTCCACATTTGCATTTCAGGTTTTCATAACACGTTTAAATACTACTAGCTATCCGGTGGATGTAAGTTCCACCAATTATTTACTTGGGCTGTTCAAACATAAAAAAATCGAAAAAGACCATGTTCTAATATTAAGGGCATAAGTTTATGCTTTTCGTCATTATCTGCAATTACTATGCCCTTCTAGCATCCATTTAATACATAACTGGCTGCTAAACCTAATCATCTAAACAATCAATTACAATAATTAGGTGTACACCAGTACAGACACATGTAATTCGTTAAATAACTAATTATCTTTGTCGCAATCAATAATTGATGTACGTTTCAGCGGGTCGAGCTAATTTATCTATTTGACAGGTCGCCTAATGCAATATGTAATTACTTAGTAAACGGTTAATCCTGTCAATTAAATTAACTGGCTGTTATTGGCTGCTTGGATCTGTGTGCGAGGTACCTACTCATTGTATTTTTTTGTTGTTGATCTTTTTGGTCTCGTGCTCAGGCCTCCGAGTCTTTGGTTCTGTTTCGTCGTTCTTTCTTCGTGTTATTTCTTTGTGTTTTGGACAATTTAGTCTTTAACAGGTTCTGGAGTTGCGAAATTACACATTTAGCAATCAAACGAATTGCTTTCATTCCGTTGTACTGGTTTTTCTACTATCTCACTGAGATAGTTTATATCCATAACCTTTCCTAATTTTAAGTACCACTCTGAGCAATCAAAACTCATTAGGTATTATTTGATAAAGTATAGTCAGCACCTGACTAGTCCCCTTGACTAGTCAGTTAGTTAATTCCATGAAAGAAAGTAGGTAGGTGGTACTAGGTATTCACTTTATGCTTCAATTTACCCGAACAACATAAGTGCTAGAACTAACGAACACAAAAAAAGTTCTGATCAGCACTAGTAAAACTAAAAGAAACTACTTCCCGATAGAGCGCTCCATCACTCACCCAAATACATGCACCAACTGCCAATAAAACTGTAACATACGAAGTGAACTCAACGAACATCCTTAAATACACTGGCGTGCAAAAGTTTTGGCCAATTACCAACTCGGGAATTTTGCGAAACTCGATTCTACAAGTCGAAGATCGAACCGCTCCTTAGCCGTAATTAGGCAAACGCTAAAGACTGGCACAAACAGAGCGTTTGACGCTATTTGAATATCAAACTTTACTGCAACGGGGAACTTGGAATTACGGACTTGCTTGTATATTGAATTAATTACTCATGAAATGCATTAAACGCTGCTTGCGGTACTGGTTGAACAGGAATCAAAGGTTACTCTGCGTACAGTTAATTTTTATTGGAAGTAATAGTCAATATCCAAATCTTGCGATATTATCTTTTCTTATCGTCATCTTTATTGACGTATAAAAGTGTTTGTACAAACATATTTATAGAAATAAAATCATGTATAATTTATAGTATTTGAAAATATAGCTGATTAATCATAGGAAACCAACGGAAAGTATTATGACGCCGAAACACTATCGTCATATTTGCGATTTTACCGTAAGACATGATAGTTAGTCATGCCTGTGTACAGAATACAGTGTGGTATAATCTCATGCGACCAAAAGCATGGATGCCACTATTCACAGGCCAAAAATCCGTAACACCCGTTAGACCAGCAACACATTTGCCATAAGGGGGAACCGCCAGGGTAGCTCGCGAAATTAAAATTTTCTTACCCTATTATATTGCGATTGCATTATATTTTTTTCAACATAAAACCTGACAATGACCTGAAATTGCAATAAAACGTAAGATTTTTTTTATTTCAGCGCCTACTCTGGCACTTGGGGTTAAGTCACGCCAAAGGTCCCCTTACCGCCAACCACACTCAGTCCACAGCAATTACAAAACCAACGAACCATCGCCACCATTCTTCAACCGCCACGTATGAACAAGTCCTTAGCTCCTTAACAAATTCGTGTGTTATTCATGAGCCAGGTGCCGTCTATGCTTCACTTTTTGTATGTATAATTTTATTTTACGCCTGCTCGCGAGTGTAATTTTGCCATATTTAAATGAGCGTATATTTTGTTTAGTGTATGTTTTGGATTCATTTTAATTTTGTGGTTATATTTTCTAGTTTTAAGGATTAAGCGATGTTTTAGAATAGTGGTTTTAGTATCTTCTACGGGCATGCGATGCGGTGGAAAGAGAGACAAGTCGTGAGGACTGTTTGAATCATTAATGTTGATAACTATAAGCGTAAAGGTAGAGAAAAGAATCAATGGTGTAAAAGATGTATAATCAGGAAGGAGTAGACTGGAATAACGATTGAGGGATGAGATGTATGTAGACATAGAAGAAGGTATGATGCGCCGAACTCAAATTAGCTAAGAATAGGGCAATAGGTTTATGATTATATTGTTTATAGTTTACGGTCCAGTTCCTCACATATATGTCGTATTTTAAGCGATGCGCGTGTTAGAAAAATAAGTTCTGTAAAGTGTTTATGCAGTAATATTTTCAAGTAACAGGCTTTGAATATCAGAACGGCTACTGGTTACTTACTGTGTTCTTATGAAAATGGTTTGTAGGGAAAGGATTTTATGAAGTGAAGCACAGAAAGTCAAGGAATTTATGTCAATTAGGTTTCTCAGTAATTAATCAGAAAGCTAGTCGTCCGTTCACAGAACTAGATGTTCATGGAGAAGGACAAGAAACTCCATGGAAATAATATTACAGTATTCTATCAATACATATCCCACGTTGCCATAAATTATCGTTATCTTTGCAAAAGTAACTAAGACTTCTTCTAAATTCTTCTTTTTCTTCTTCTAAAAATGAAAAAAGTACTCAGAATACCACACACACCACACCTAGGTACCACAGCTAGGTAAAGAAAATAAATATTCCATTACACAATTTAAAACATTTACAAAATTGGCAATATTATACGCACACTATGCAGGCAGGCATATAATAAGTTAGGGGATTACATCACTGATAAAAATGCCTGGCTTAATGCTGATCCAGCTCCACACCACAAATAATTAATTGACATTTGAAATACTATTGGAGCTGCTGAAGATTGTATAAACTCAATCACATTTTTAATATAAAGATTCAGGAGTGAGTACTTTGTATTATGGAGCTACCATTTACCGGGTAATGTCATAGATTGACTTGATTTGCCCTGGCGGCTGATAGTATGTCATGCTCACTCAAATGTCTCGCTGACGGTAGCGCGTGTGTTGGATCATTTAGCTCCCTTCAAAATGGTTGAGCTGAATGGTGCTGATCCATGCGTCATGTACAACAATATTATTTAAAAGAGTGTCCATGGAGTTTCTTCCCCGTTCATCTCCATAGGTACCTACTACGCTTTGAAATGGGCAACTAGCTTCATATTTCCGACTGACCGACTCCTTGACAATTCAAAAGTGCCTGTAAATGGTTTAATTGAAATAAATGCTTAGAGTTTGAGTTTATAACTTAACATTCATGACATCTGGTCCACATAACAACGGCACGAAAACTAACCAACAGAACGTCTACCGAGCAACTGCTCCGATAATTTAATTTTAAATTGTTTTTAATGGCTTCTCGCAGGTCAACCTAGGAGGTTTTCAGCTGCTTTACCGGGCTTGCCTGTGGTTGGCCTAATAAATTAAGGCCTCCAGCCCGGGCTTCATGTGTGTGCATGTGTGTTATGTGTTGACGCTACTTGTCTTCACGGACACACTCACAGCGTGTTTGAATACTAAGTTAACACAAGTAAAGCGCGTGTAGCTTCGTGCGATAAAAACACTGTAGTGTACGGTGATTGTTTCACTATTGTGCCTGATTCGAGTGTTCTCAACAAAAACAGCAAATCTCCAAAATCGCTCAACATCATTTTAATACCAAATGCTAGAAAGGGTTTCGCTCAACATAATGTAAATATATCGATACAAGTATCGCGTTTATTACAGCGCTCTTTCATGCATAAAACAATAGCCAAAAACTAATAAGAGTAGTAGGCACCTTGACAACGGCGCCTGATATTATGATAAATAGAGAACCCTCGTCACGGGCTGGAAACGAGACATGTAATGCGAATCGTGCGCATTGGATACGGTAGAATGGGAGGTATTTTAAATAAATTCGTATATTATAAAATGTAAAACTGTTAGTTACATAAAATGATGATATTGTTGTAATGATATAGACAAACAGAGATTTTACTAAGATTAGAGAAATAATTTTAATATACATCATAGAGGATATACAAACAAATGAGATAGGCACGGATTCAAGATTAACAAAAACTAAACGAAAATCATTCAGCTATGCATTCTCAGCTAATCGGATTTTACTGTAGGTAGGTACCACACTTCGAATCTTACTTTTCATTCTTCACAAGGTGCCATCTAGTTATGCTTTTGTAAAAAAAAAAACATCATACGGGAAAAATACGTATGATTGATACGAGGAAGGAAACGAAATGGATGAACTGGTGTCCATTATAATAAAAAATACTGCTAAAAGAATAGTTATACGAACTTACAGCTGGTTTCCTATAAAACCTTATTCCCAGATAAACTAAAGGGAAGAAGAAAGCCGCTTCTTTAATTCCCCAAACGCAAATAAAAAAGTTTCATCTCAAAATAAATTCAAGTTAAACTTATTTGTACATTCGTTGCTCTTAGACCAACCCACGTTTGCAGAGAAACTATCGTGGGTGAAGATTAAAACTTGAATAATATATGGCGAAACATACGTGAATGAATTTGAGGAGGACATAAATAGAAATATTGACGTGCTGTCATCTCTTCAAGATATTGGCTTTTGGTGGAGGGGATAAGCAGAGTATCAGGTGAAAAGATTGGTTATTGTTGAATGGTTTTGAAAATTATGGTAATTGAACTGAAAATTGATCTCATTACGAACGCTTAGCATAATCAGCCCCTAATGTTCCGACTGCTGGGACATAGGCCTCCTCTCGGTGATGAGTGGGCCGTAATCCACCACGCGAGCCCAGTGCCAGTTGGTAGATGTCACATATCTTCGAATTTTTCGGTTTAAGGGCATTCCGATTTCCTTACGATGTTTTCCTTCACCGGTTTTACGAACGTTTACCTAAATATATTTTAAAAATAAATCTGCTTAAAATAAATTTAAAAATGCATCTGCTGATCGATTATAATGGCCGTCCAGAAAGTATTTCGTTTTCACGACTCCATTAATGTTTCTATTTTGAGAATCTTAGGTGGCAGTTATGTCACTCCCGAACATGCAATTTCGTTTTCCGTTTTAAACATTCCAGTGCACTTTTATTTGGTGCCAGTCAGATACAGAGTTGACACTGATGACGTGGGGGTTATAGAGAAATAGGTTTATAGAAATGAACTTGAAATGAGTCAAATAATTAAGAGATTCTTGGTCGGTGTTTTGCACAGTACAATTATATATTCAGGATAATTGGCGATAATCATACTAATTAAATGTTAAACTTTGTTTTTACAATAATAACCACAAATTTATTGAAACCAATTGAGAGTATACAAAGATAGATTTAATTAGATTTTTTTAAGTAGTTAATATTTCAACACCGTTTTCTCAGATTTTTTTAAGTAGTTAAAATTTCAATATTTCACCAGCCTGTTGATTCTGTAAAATTCTCAGCGCGAAGACTTGCGTGGAGTGAGCTGTCAGTGTCATCTCGTCTTGGTCAATCCCTAGCATTAGTGGCACTCACAGGTCACTTCACATAAGTTCAGTTACAGCACTACAGATGTCGATAGTAACTTTAGCATTATCGTCATTGGGTCCTTAACTCAATACATCATTAAACTGCTCAGTAACACCACCAAAATTATATTCCGAAAATTCTCAACCACAAGATTCAAAAAGTGGACTACTTAAAATATCAGAAGACGATCTCGTTGATAGTATCGTGTATCCAGCAAGTGTAGGGACAAGTTACAACACGATACTCACACAGGGAGCCGAATAGCTCTGAAATATTAAACCCTGGACATAGAATAAGAATGAGTAGAAGTGAAAGTTAAGAACGCATTCAAAATGCCCACAGTTTCGTCTTGTGAAGGTGTTCCTCCGCCTGCTCGATCGGACTTGATTGGCCTGGGTAATCGGTCGTTTCTTGTCCGAGATACGGAAAAATAGACAACCATTTTTCAGATTAGCTAAAGTACATACATCTTTTATGGGGTACTGTGTTAAATTCTACAACAAAATACCTTGTGATATATTGCAATTAGATGAAAGAAAATTTAAAACTCATATAACAGTACTTAGTTAATGAATTTTAAATAAATAAATAAATTCTTTACTGCCATAGAAACAGGTTACAGAAAAATGTGAGACCCTGGCTCCAGAGCTAGGTAGAGTATCTGTGTTTCAGGAGACAGTGACTGCTTCTTTTTGGTAACAGAAATGTCTTATGCAGCGAAAGATGATTAAATTGTATTACTTAAAATTAAGTTTATTATTAAACGTTAAATCTAAGCACTTTGTAAACAAGCACATTACAAATTAGAGGATAATATCCAAGACAAAAATGTTTGAAAACATGCTGGTCCAGCTCCATATGACAATTTAGTCTAGAGACAATCACGTAATTAATTTATGTCTTTGCTTCATTTTTATGTAGTATTGTAATTTTATTGTTGGTGCATCGTCGTCACATATAAATATTTTTTTACGTATACAAAATATTGTAAAACATTTCAAAAGTGTAACGGTGGAGTTTCTAGCCCAGTCTTTCCTACCTTAAAACTACCTTTTGGAAGGGGCGACTAAAATCAATTCTAATTTAATGTTGACGTTGACGACCGATAAGGGGCTTTAATGTGCCTATTTGAAATAAATGCTTTGACTTTGACTTACGGAACGTTATCAACATGCTTATTTTGAATGATCGGACAAGCCGATCGGGGCTAATCGAGGTGGTGAAACACATTTAGATACGAAAAATACAAGACAGTGACGGTGCTTGCTGCTCAAGGTTTGTGCTGGTTTCCAACCATCATCGTTAGCCTGTTCTCTCCTAGGAGGCAAAACACCGGGATGATGTCAGCACTAATTAATTCCGTTAGGGCCGATGCCAGCCAGGGTCGCGGGTTATTCGATAGAGATACGGTGGCCTCGGCACAGGCAACTGAAGGAACACGAGTGGGTTTTAGTCAGTAAGAGTCTGACACGCCCTCCCGCTCCACCCAGAGCGGGATAAGTCATTTGATGATTTCCTACCCAAAAAAAGCCTTTTCTCCCCTCAACTACCTGCATAATGTAGGGGTCGGCTTCTCGTCTAACCGGACACGTCTCAATACCAGCACGCAACAGCATGTCCACCATAGCAACGAGTTTTATCGACGAAAGAATAAACAAAAACAGATGAATAAATCTGTAATTTTGTCTATTCTTCTATCGACAAAACTGACTAACATTTATTAACTAATTTGTGATTGGCTCATCGTGGACGATTGGCCTGCCTGCCATGGTTCACTATTTTGTCAGCAGCGCCATGTCTTGATGATTTTTAATTTCGTCTCAGGTTGGCGTCATGGAGGATGCGATTGTCGCAACCCAGTGCTGGGCACGCCACAATAGCGGCGGTAAGTCCCCTCTTTGAGAAGTGGCTGGAGAGGCGCCACGGCGTCCTCACCTTCCGCCTGACACAGGTCCTCACCGGACATGGTTGTTTCGGGAGGTTCCTGTTTCGCATAAGGCGGGAGGAAACGCCCGGGTGTCACCATTGTGTGGATCGCCCGGAGGACACGGTGGAGCATACGATGGAGGTATGCCCAGCTTGGGCGGAGCACCACAGTGTCCTCACGGAGGCGATTGGCGGCGGCGATCTCTCGCGTCCGGCCCTGGTCCAGGCCATGGTACGGAGCGAGAGGGAATGGAAAGCCGTCACCTCCTTCTGCGAAGCAGTAATGCTCGCAAAGGAGGAGGCGGAGCGCGTGAGGGAGAGAGCTTTGCGCCCTCACACCCCCACTAGCCGCCGCAGGAGACGCTCTGGGCGTCGGGAGTCGCCTGCAGATTCCCGGCCACCATAGGCGCGGGCTTGCGGACGGCGAGCAACGGGTAGCTCGCCGTCCGGTAAGGACCAGGCCCGGGTCGACGGCGCGTCGTGTTCCACGCGCGCCTCAAAGAGATGTCAGCACAATGTGACGGGGTCCGATAGGGCCGACGCCTCAGGGTCGCAGGTAATTCTAAAGAGAAAACCGTGGCCCTGGCACAGGCAACTGAAGGAACACGGGTGGGTTTTAATCAGTAAAAGTCTGACACACCCTCCCGTTCCACCCAGAGCGGGAGAAGTCCTTTGATGATTTCCCACCCAAAAAAAAAAGGCTTATGTCGGTTTAAAGCTGCAGAGAAACGAGTTTGACAGATGAATAAAAGAAATCTGTAATTTTGTCTATTCTATCCGTCATTTTGTGTATTCTTCTGTTGACAAAACTGGGTCATGTTTCGCGTGCAGTGGTTTACATGGAGCGACAGCCTAACTGACTTCCACAACCCCGTTACTAGGTACATGATACCCCTTGCTCCTTACTCAATCAATGGCAAAATTGACGAGGTATAACTTTTTCTGGACACAACTGGTAACGGTTGGGCAAACGTGGTTGACTAGTAAGCGATAATTTTTAGCAACATCTGCCATACAAAAGGAAAGAAGGTACTAGGTATCTAGTCCTATTTTGCACCAAAATTTGCTCCAACTGTTTTAATTATTCTACTTTTTTTTTCTTTTTTTATTATTTCTGTGATGTTATGTACAAAAGTAATAGAGAAGTTTAACAACATCAAAATATTTAGCGACCATTTTTTTTCTTTTGAAGCGAGTTTGGCTGCATGATTCCTTTTTAACGACGAGTTGTCGTATATTTTTCAATTGACTATAGTTTAAATTTTATCCTATAGAAGAGGGTAATAAAAAAGCTGACATGTTAGAAAATAACCTTTATTTACGACAGATCCATTGAAAATTAACAGTTTGGTTGATGCAGATGGATTTACTGTACTTTTAATTTGAATACCATATTTTATGGAGTGATCCGGCTCTCCCACACACAGAAAAAAGAAATGGCCGACTTCAACTGACTGTCAACTCTGGTGTTGCTAGATCAAGAAAAGTTTTATTAGATACAAATATTGCATTCACTTGAAAGGTAAAGTATCAGTACGTAAAATCAGACATATTAATCTTTCGGTTAATATTATTGGATCATTTTTACCACTTTATGAGCAAAATAGGACCAGGTTACGGCTTAAGAGTTTCGCATCTGTACGGTGTTTTAGTCTATGCCTAAGGTCAGGGAGACGGATAGTAATAAAAATGTGCTTTATTTTTGTACTTTGATGCTTTTATGTAGGACCCTGTTCAATGATTAAGGTATGTAAGGTTGGGACTGACCGGAATAATACACAGGTTTGCTATCAATGTGTAATCGCTTACCTACTTCGCACGGTTACCACGTCAGAGAACGAATCCGTATACCTTACCAAAATTGACTGGTTGCTTAAGGCTAATTTTACTTGAGAAGGCAACTAGAGTATAGGAATATACACAGGGTGGCAGGGGATATCGACGCGCAACCTGTTAACATGGATTCACGACATGATTCTGGGTTCCTGGTCCCTGGTTCCCCAATGCGTTTTTTTTTGGTCGGTTTTAAAAAAAAACTGCTTTTACATACTAAAACGCGGTCAAAATGTATGGACCGCATTTTTTTGGACAAAAGCAAAGTTAATCCTTTGGCCTAAGAATGAGCCAGCCTTCGTGAAGTGACGACCAGTCGGCGAGAATTTGTTTTTAAAAGGAGACGAACTCGGGCCCCATGACCCGATCATTTCGCCCCAAACATTTATATTAAACAAGCTGTTGCCCGCTATTTCGTCTGAGACCCAGAATTTAAAGTAGTATATATATGTCCTTCTCCAAATCATGGTCTACCCATGTGCTAAATTTCATCCAAATCCGTTCTGCCGTTTTAGCGTGAAAGCGTAACACAAAAAAAAACTTACAAAAAATCAAATCTTTTTTTTATAATAAATAATTTTTATTTAATGTATTTATCTATGTCTGTCATATTTCCAGTCCATAGTTTTACACTCATACATATAACATTACTCACTCATATTCACTCACTCACTCACTCATATTATATTTTACGTAGATTAGAAAAAAAGTGTTTCAAAGCCATGAGCTTAAACTCAACCAAATCACATTCCATTCTGGATACCAAGGGACCCAACGCAAAATGTCGAAACACTGCTCATTTCTAAACTATTAACATTTACGAAATAAACTTTTGTGAGACCCCTTGTTTGTTGTTAAGCAAGGCTCTGTCGTAAGAATGGTTATGTTGATGGTTAAAATTTAGTTTTAAAGGATTTAAGTCTCACCAAATTATTGAAAACTTTTCAAAGTCAAAGTCAAAGCATTTATTTCAAATAGGCCCGTAAAAAGGCACTCTTGAACGTCAACATTTACATTAAAAATAGAACTGATTCTAGGCGCCACTTCCAAAAGGTAGTTTCGTCTAGAGAAGAAGGGGCAAGAAACTCCACCGTTACTCTTTTAAAATGTTTTACAAAATTTTGTATACATTAATTATATTTTACTAAGTGAAGACGATGCACCAAGAATAAAAATACTATACCACAATTGGTAAAAACAATTAAAATAAAGCTAAGGCAGATAAATTAATCACGAGATAGGTACATTGTGCTCACATATTTAGAAACATTGTAAAAATATATGATTTTCCTAAAATATTAACTAGGAATAAGTCAGTGTGTGAGTAAAGTAAAAATAACAAATTATACAAAACAATAAGCAACTATTATGATTTTGTTTGATTGAAGCAATCGAAAACAATCAATCAATAAACATAAAACAGGTTCCAGATCACAAAAGAATTTATTAATTTTTATCGATGTCAAATTCATCCACCTGATCAAAACGAAGACATTAATTTCGCACCAATACAAAAATCTGAACGCGCTTTGTTTTAAAACTTTCTGCATCTAAGCAATTTTAATACCGGACCCGATCTTCTTTAGTTATTAAATACTACGTTACGTTACTACGTTATTTTGTTACATACGCTGTGGACCTCATTATAATCTGATTAAATAAAGTTTATTAGTATCCATCAGTCTCTCGCCTTGCTGACTGGCTTATTTTTCTCACCACGGTACGATCTATCATCACAAAACTACCAGGGAAGAAGAACTTCAAAGAAACAACACGCGATCGTCCCAAAGTTCTTATATTCCAAATTCAAATAACTTCAACTGTCACAATTTCTGGTTCTCAAATAGGATATTCTTGTTTTACATTATTCAAAATACGTAGGAACAGACACTACTGCTACCGCAATGCAGCACCTCCCCTTAAACCTAAGTATAATGCTGCGTACCCACGGGGCCCATTGTAGTAATTGATCGTAGCTTGGTACATCTAATGAAGGAAAGATATTCTAAGAATTATTCTAAGAGTGGGTAAAATTTAATGGTGGAAAGTGTATTTTTGAAGTGCAAATTGAGATTACGCACTGCGTTTGGATACCCCCGTTTGTGTGAAACGTAATGTTATTTACATTGTAGAAGAACTTAGATTTTGAAATTAGGTCGTACGTATATACAGTGACAACTGGGTCAGCATTTGAAAACCAAACCACAATAAATATTACTTATAATCGTATTTTTCGAGATTCATGAGGATAAACTGTCGAATACAAAATAAAGGCTCAAAGGGTCGCCGCCTTTGCCGCAATCCCGGTCTCCACAGCAAATAAAAATAAATCCAATATTTTACTACGCAATCAAAACATAATCTCGAAATTCGAAAACACGCTAAACCCAGCAAGTCTATAAAGTCTACACTGTCGAGTCAATTTCGACGGACTAAAACGTAACGACAATTCTACATTTGAAAAATGCGAAAACTTTTTCGTTTAAGTTTGAAAACTCTCGCGTTTTATGTTCACATTACCGACAAACCTTTTTTTGTGCCTTTTCGGTGCTAGAAACCCGATATGTACCTACTTCAAGCGATCTCACTTTCAGCCACTGCGTATGTTATACGGTTGAGCTATAAAATTTCTAATTTTGAGGGCGACCGGTTCGTTTTTAGAACGCCTCTTCAATCCTGCCAGCCTAGTAGACGAAATGTTTGAATTGTAGAAATAACTTACTAAATGCCTTGGTTTAAACCATCAAGCTTTTTAAATATTTCACCATGTCGATGTCGGTTTAATATCCAGCCAGAAATTATAAACTAACCCCACTTCCAAGTACCTACGTCCATGAATATGTTTGCAATATTCGTATATTGATATTCGTGTCAAGGGCTCTACTAAGTCATTCAACACCACGTACTTTCTCCCTGAAAGGCCTACATTTATTACAGCTGCGTAACTTCCGTCAACCCGGCCTATCTAAACACGCAGGCCGCCGTAACATTTGAAATTTAATTGGTCGCAGCGCCATCTATTATTACTAGCGAGGCACTAAACATGTACAAGGTATGAATGGACCAGCACGCATGCGTACTACGCATCGATCCGGGATACCAAATTTGTAAATAATCTATTCCACCATAAAAATTCACGGGCCATGTAATATTTCTCATATCTCGAACGAAATATAAACATAGCTAATAGAGGTAATAAATTAAGAGGAATTTTAAATGATATAACTTAAAAAAACAGAGAAATGCAAACTTTGAAACAGATACTACAAAGTTTTTTTTATTATTATACGTCGATGAGCCGTCGTCGTTTCGGCGATACCGAATATTTCATTCCTCCAATAAAATTTTATCCGGAGTCGGCGCAGTGACGCCATGATTACACGGTTTCCCGCCAGTAGGGGCGCCACGATCGCTGCAGCCTCTCGGGCGTAGCTGTCAAAATTACGTTTACGAAAAATCGCTTTCCTCTCTCTTATTGACGATAACCAATCGTCATAATCGAAATAGCCGAATGGCAGTGATCAAGTTTGAGTTCTAAATAGTTGTATTCAGGATTCTTACATCGTGTTAAAACCTAACCTATTCAGGTTCGGTCACCGTCGGTGGTATATGGTAACAATAATTTTGAGTGTTATTGCGAAATGTCCCGGACATTTCTTCTTGTCTTTCTGTTTATTTTCGGCGTTTGTTATTGTAATCCTGATGCGAAACGCCTTTACGACGATCTTCTGAGTAACTACAATAGATTGATACGTCCTGTTGATAAAAACAATAACACCGTGTTGGTGAAACTTGGCCTGAGGCTGTCACAGCTGATTGATCTGGTAAGTACTTCAAGTTATTTTTTGTACAAACCTCAAATCTTTGAAACATCGAAGAAAAACAAACCTCTTGACAAAGTTTGAGGTGTCTGATTACGTTCACTCGTAAATTAATATATTCTGACAAACTCGGATGATGAATTATTGAAAGATTAGAGTAACGCTTAGGGTATTGTTTGGCTCATATTTATAAATTCAGGGTGTGTTTTTGGCTTGCCTAGTTGTAGTTCTAAAGTGCTACTTTGTAACATCTCAAGAAAACTTAGGTGAAGTGAGCGTGGAGTGACCAAGACGGGATGACACTGACAGCTCACTCCATGGAAGTCTACACGGAGAGATTATTACAGAATCGATATGCAGATTTGAGTTAGAACAACAGGTGCATGTGCCTTATCGATATTATTAATTAAGCAACTAATAAACACCTGCGAACACGATTGCACAAATAGGCAAATAAGTACAATAAATATTATTGAAATCCCTTCGAAAAATATTCTTACTTTTTTAACACAAGCAAAAGCAAAAATGATCTTTCGCACTATTATAAAAATCGATTTACTGAGATGGTAACTAGAGACTGCCTCGTTGGTCTAGTGGTCGCAAGAGCTACTTCTGAGCATGAGGTCCTGGGTTCGATTCCCAGGTCGAGAAAAGTGTTATTGCGTTTTTCTTTCTAGAATCTTAAGTAGCAGCCGGAGTCTGGATTTGTGCCCGGTTGATGGCAATACGCTCGCCCCATATTACATGAGACTTAAACATAACTGGCGAAATGTGGGTGTACTATGTACACCTCTGCCTAACCCTTCTGGGATTACAGCCGTGATGTTATGTTTTTGTTATGAAATTTTCAAATTAAATACATTAAAATTGTTACAACGGAAAATGTTGGTGTGCCGTCCTGTTTGACAGATGACATGACATATAAAGGTGCGAACAACGTCAGGTGTCACAGGAAGTTGTGTTGGTCCCTCACACGCCATAAACTTTTCATTAGGACCGCATAGTGGTCAGTCGCGAACCTATACGTAAAAGTATTTTACATGGAGCGACTTCCTAGAAATTCTAGATCGAAAAATCCAATAACACTTTGCCTGACCTGGAATCGAACCCAGGGCCTCATGTTCAGCCGTAGCTCTTGCGACCACTAGACCAACGAGGCTGTAGCAGTGAAAAAGAAAAGAAAAGAAAGAAAGACAAAACGTTTATTTGCGGTAAACATGACGCAGTGGTTGAACACAAACACCAAAAATAACAAGTTGGGGGAAAATATGCGTCACATCCACGCAAAACGGCCATCGCTCAGCTTAATGCTATTAAATTAATATTGAAAATTTCTTTGAGTGTCAAAAATCGCAAAGAATTTGCGCAACATGGAGGGAGGAATGGAAATATGGAGAAGTGTCTGTGTGAGCGTGCATGTGCCATCGCCACCTGTTCGATGTACACCGCGCACAAGATTTATGAAAAGCAGCACATAATTATTATTTTTTGTCTCCGTTGGTGTAGTTGGTGTAATGGCGTTCCAGTAGGATGCTATATATATAAATAATAACAGGGTGCCCCGTAAGTCAAAGTTAAACCGGAATTCGGGTGATAGGTCAAGTTATAATAGTTAACAGAAAAATATAAAAAAGGCTTTGCTATGTATTAAAAAACAACGGACATTCATAAAAAGAAAATCGAGAAAATCTACTGTCTGTGATGGTCAAGGAGACCACTCCTGTTGCTACAAATTTTAACCGTTTTTTTGTTTGTTAACCATTATGACCTGACCTATAACCCGACTCCGGCTTGACGTCGAATTACGGGGCACCCTGCATGTACATTTATCTATACAAAGAGAGGCGCTTACTATGTATGCCTACTTAACTATATCGTATACCTTGGCATGATTACAACGTTGATAGGGAGCAGTGACAGCTGCATGGCTTATAGTTAGTCAGCATACTTGCAAATACCGCTGCTCGCGTAACATGGCCGCGTTTTGTCGACGAAAGAATAGACAAAATTACGTAGAATAGACAAACTTAAAAACTCGTTTCTCTGCAGCCTTAAACCGACTTAAGCCGGGCTTTGTTAGTAATTGAGTCAAATGGTGAGTAATTTAGTAACTGTACGTTCAGTAACGCACCAAAAATCGTTCATACTACGGTCGAGAGTAAACAAGTTTAGTGGTAGTACGCAAGATGAACAGGCTGCAACCTGAGACCAAATAAAAAAATCATCAAGACATAACGCTGCTGACAATACAGTGAAGCATGTCATCCTTATAAACCTCTAAACATGCCTTTAGACTAACATCGGCTTTAATATTCATAACGTCGAAAACGAGCTTCCATACTAACCACTTCGTATTATTTTATCTTGTTTAGACCCTCGCAAATATTTATTTAAAAATTCCAATTCAAATATCTTTATTGTGGATCATAGTTAGGTACATAACACACAGGTCTTAAATAATTAAATTATGATCAGCTATATCCCGCCCTTAGGGCATACAACAGTTACATAGAAATTTAATTTAATTTATTATGTTACAAAATTATTACCATTTCACATAAAGGGTAGAAAAAATAAATAGGAGGAATTAATTGATGCGTTCGGTGGCCCACTGTTGTGTACCTACAGTGGGCCACCGAAAGCATCTGAAGCATGACTGAGGGGGTCATAAGAACGATCTCATTAAGAAATCCTATCATCCTAAATATTAAAACGCGAAAATTTGTGAGTATGGATGGATGTTTGTTACTCTCTCACGCAAAAACTACTGAACAGATTTGGATGAAATATGGCACACAGATATTTTATAACATGGATTAACACAAAGAGTACTTTTTATCCCGATACTCCCACTGGATCAAGATTTATGCGGGTGAAATTTTGGAGAATTAGGAATGCATTAAAGGAATTGTGTTCAGCATAACATGTCGCGAATAAATTGTTGCTCAAAAGGCGCATAATATTACCGTTCCTATACTTCGTTTCTTACTTTGTAAAGAAAAGAAACCACACAATCTCCCAATACCTAATACTCTTTATATCGCACAAAAATCTATTCATCCATAAATGGCGCGAATGTCTATGGTGTATTGATTACCGCAAACAACCTTACCTGCGGTTGCCATGGCAACTTAAGGGTTCTACAGGTGCGATGTGGACTGCTCTTGTGCGCCTAATCAAATATTTAGTAAATAATAATGTATGGGCATGCAAAATTGCTCTTGTTCAGATAGCTTGTATTTTTTTGTTGATTTGGGTTGAGAAAAATGTGAGAAATATGTTGAATTACTTCATTACACGACGAATAGCAATTCCATGAAAATTATTCTCTCATATAAACTGACCAATTGCATGACACTTTATCTGACGTCTTAAGCTTTTGTCTTCAGATTAAAGTTGGCAAACAATTGAAAAATTCCTAGCCTTAATTAAATACTATGAAACTGTCTTCGAATGTGGACTTCATCTGAAACTCTCGAGTTAGCTTTACAATTTTCAATGCAGTGGTGGGCCGAGAGCAGTGGTGGCCCAGTGGTAACAGCCGCGACTTACGAGTTGTAGGTCGCAGGTTTGAACCCAGACAGGCGCTTTACTTTAAGAAAGGAAATTTAAACCTCATATAAAAAGTACACTCTGTAAACAAGCATATTACAAATTAGATGGTTATATTAAAGAATGTTTGGAGACATGATGGTCCAGCTCCATAGGACAACCTAGTCTAGACAAAATCAAACTGGTTGCTAATTTAATTGGATAGTTTATTATTTTTAAACATATAGGTATTTAGATTATGTGATTACTTAACTGACACACTGATTCATTAAGTTAATATCTTGGTAAAATCGTATACAATTGAAATAAAACCTTATACCTCAAGTCCAGCATTAATTTATTTATTCTTGGTGCATCGTCTTCACATTTCATTATATAATTAATGTATACAAAATATTGTTAAACCTTTTCTAAGCGTAACGGTGGGGTTTCATGACCACTATTTTCCATAGGAAACTACCTTTTGGAAGGGGCGACTAGATTCAATTCTATTTAAATGTAAATGTTGACGTTAAAAAGTGCCAACACCACTGCTCTTAAAACGGTGAAGGAAAACATCGTGAGGAAACATGAGGAAACAAAAAATTCGAACACATGTGACATCTGCCAACCCGCACTGGGCCCGCGTGGCACGGCCCACTCCCTCTCATCGAGACGAGGCCTGTGTCCCAGCTGCGGGATGGTTCTAGACTGAATATTCAATTTAATGCGACACCCCAGCAATTACAGTTACAAAGTGGGTAGTGATGAAGTTCCGTGTGAGTGATTTCGTAGAAGCTCAACCACCGTACTTATTCTTGTTGCTAATAAACGTTGTGTGCTCCAGTTCGAAGGATACAGGTGCCTCTGAAAGTTACATGTCAATGAAGCTTCTCAACTTTGTCGCTTGGTTACGTCTGGAATGTAATAAGACGAAAGGCGCTTCTTCAAACTGGAATCAATATTCGACACTATTACTTGAAGCGAATAGAGCGATGTAAGCGAGACTGCTCGGTAAAGCAACAACAAGATGAAAATAAGGGGCATGAAAATTGCGAACAGCATGTCTAACACTGCTTACCACTATAGAAACCAGTTTTGTCGACGGAGGAATAGTCAAGATGGCAGGTGAATAAAAGAAATCTGTAATTTTCTCTAGTCGACAAAAGTTAGTCAAGTTACGCTGCTGATGGGCTTATTTGAGTATTAGGTACGGCCTGAGATATTCCTTTTTTGTAGTTCACGCCTTATCAAAAGAAAGACATTGTCAACGGCATACGTTTGTTGGCATTTAGAAAACAAAGTTGTTAAGTAGTTGTGTCAGCACCCTATTGCGTTACACACTTTCAATCAAAATCAGAGATTTTTTTAGGATATTGCTAATCCATTGCTTCATAGGTTCGACTGCTCAACAACGTTAATAACGCAATGAACGTGCACTGTCAAAATAAAACCCATTGCGATCAATTGTCATTTTCTAAGTGTTACGCAAATACCGAGCAGTGGTGGCCCAGTGTTACCACTGGGCCACCACTGCTCGGTTTTGGGTGCGACTTACGAGTTGTAGGTCGTAGGTTCGAAACTAGACAGGCGCTTTACTTTGTGGAAATTATTTCATCACCACTGCTCTCAAAACGGTGAAGGAAAACATCGTGAATAAACCGGCATGACTTAGAACCAAAAATTTGAAAAATTCACATCTACCAACCCGCACCGGGCCCGCGTGTAAATCATACTTATTTTCTTAACCTATTTGCCGGTAATTAAACCTTAAGTAATCGTCCTAATAGAACGCGAATGCGCGATCATCGTAGGTTCACGCAAATTTTACTCGTACGAACGCGCTATCAAACATATTGAATTCGAATAGGTGTCCTAACTGACAATCGCACGACGCTGTCGCGCGACTCATAATGTTTGTGAATCTATTCGCGCGAACTTAGTTCGTAAGAATGCGCGATCAAACATATTGAATTCGAATAGGCGTCCTAATTTAAATTCGCGCGAATCGCGTCGGTGCAGCGGGGCACCGCGCCCTAATCCACGGTCGCTTGCTCGCGTCGTCAATTCGTGCGATGATGTTTAGGACACCAGTTTTTGCCATCGCGCGTACACGCGATGGTCGCATCACTTACTCGCGCAATGATTGCGCATTCGCGATCTATTAGGACGATGCCTCATAAGAAAAAAGGGTACTCGTTCATGCCTAAATTCCTTTACGATATCTCTGATCCCAATAATTATTTAAACCGATATTGAAGCAAAAATAATTTGGAAGAAATTATCATTTTAACAAATATGAACTCACGTCTTCTGCCCATGAGGGTATGCATGTATATTCTTGTTTTTTTGAAAAAAAAAACCGTTTGTAGTTATTATCGTAACTGGTTATAGTGGGTTACGACTAACGACCCAATTTTAAACAGTTTCCAATAAAAGCACCCACTGCGCTTTACGACTCGGTTTGTTTCAGGAACATGGCAAAATGCTTTACTTTATTTGCCTTCATAAACTTCTAGGTACCTTTAATTACCGCATCTAATGTTTATGAAGAATAGGAATGACCATCATTAAAACATTTTGGAAACAGAAACTAAGTTAAAATGCAGTCAAAAGAAAAACAACAACCATAAGTTAACCCAAATTCAAAGCGTTTATTGTAAGTAATCCATTTACAGGCACTTTTGAATTGACAAGGAGTCGGTTATTCAGTAATATGAATCTAGTTGCCCATCGTAAAGTGTAGTAGGTGCCTATGGATAAGAACGGGCAAGAAACTTCATGGACAATGTGTGGCGGCATCTACACCGCGACATGCGAACAACGCATCACACAAATCCTGCATCGCGCATTCAAAGTTTACCGCGCAGTTAGCATATATACAACTTCCAGACAACAATCATCGGGCAGTTGCCCACCAGATACGACATCCATCTGGTCGGAGAATCCTCCCTTTTCCAAGAGTATGAGTGAACTTTACACCCTGTTCCTCATATCCCTTCAAATGTTACAAAAATATTAGTTACATCATACATGTTAAATTTAAAATTATATGTAAGCACGATTTAAAAAAGACGACCTGCACGTTAAAAACATCCAGAATAATGCATATAGCAAAAAACAATCCAAAAATAAAATAAGCCGTGGCAGCTAAGAGATGACCAGTCCCAACTGACGGCGCCCGTTCACGAACATGACGCATGTATCAGCACCATTCAGCTCAACCATTTTAAAATACTTAAAGATTTAAGGGAGCTAAATGATTTAAAATACGCGCTACCGTAAGCAAGAGATTTGAGTGAGCATGACATACTATCAGCCGCCAGGGCACATTCAAGTCAATTTATGACATTACCCGGTAAATGGTAGCTCCATAGAACATAGTACTCACACTTGTGCTATGCAATTATATAAAACAAAGGAGATTGAGTTTATACAATGCAAAGATAGTGTAATAATCTTCAGCAGCTCCAGCAGTATTTTTAAATGTTAATCAATTTGTTGTGGTTGTGGAGAAGAACCAGCAGCGGCCTGCAAAGTGCATGTTTTTTACATGAACATTTGAATTTCGTCTCATTCAGTTGAGGTATCTGGAGGTAAATTATTGAAACATTTTAAACAGCACCCCGTGAATGTCATCTCAAGGACTATAATACTCAAGTTTACCCCTATATTTGGACAAAACCTGCCGAAATTCATTAATAAGACACAAATCATAATTAAAGGAGGTAGAGTAGTGGTCGCAATCGCTACTGCTGAGCATGAGGTCTTGGGTTCGATTCCCAGGTCGGGCAAAGTGTTATTGGGTTTTTCTATTTGGAATTTCTCAATAGCAGCCCGGAGTCTGGATTTGTGCCCGGTTGATGGCAATAGGCTCGCCCCCTAATATATGGGACTTAAACATAACTGGCGAAATGTGGGTGTACAACCCTTCGGGGAAACAAGGCGTGATGTTATATTATGTTATGTACTATGAAATCCGAACCCGTAATTATATATTTTGTCATTCCCTTGATCATTCTTAATACCAAACGTGATGATTATAACATAACTTTGGGATAGGTACCTACTTATCCTGTCTAGCTGGCATAGCACCTCTGCATGACCCTTGAGTGAATATAGGCGAGATGTTATGGAAATATTAGCGAGGCAGTCGAAACTAGATCTTGGAAAATTACTTATCTAAATGTCTTAATAACGGGTGTAAAAAACACGAGTCACTAGTACTCCTGCTATTGTAATCAGTTTTTGTCCTAGACCATACAGAAAGAGTGGAAATTTATGTCTAATACTCGTACGTAAGTCTACGGTCCCTCCTGGGAACCAGATACCGAGATATTGAAGGTCAAAATTCCGACATTTAATGACGTTTTCATTTACGAAGACACGTTTTTAATGTTATAACTTAACTTTAAATACGAGTACCTCCACGTCCACTGTACCGTTGCACCCGTAAGAACAATGTTTTGAATGCGTTGCGCGCTACCGTAAACAGCGTTTTTCACACCAAAAATAAAATTAGTTTCTCAGCAACTATTTCTGTTCTATGTTGCTTAGTTTGAAGTAAAGAATGCGTAGTTAAAGGCTATGTGATGGGTTTTTACATCCTGTATATCACAAAAAAAATATGTTAGAAAAAGCTATAACTAGCTTTAGTTCAGGTTGGTAAGGTAATTGAAAAAGTCACTCATTTTGGCACTAATTTCATACAGAAATGCAAGCTTGGTATTCCTTATACCAAAGCGCATCCATTGTCTAGTTCTCAAGTTGAGTTCGCGAATATTTATTACGGTAATTAATTGTGAAGTTCCAGCCTGATCTTGAAGATTACACCGCATACTAAGTCTGTATGGGTTACCAGGTTTTTAATTGTTAAGATTAGATTGGTGATTTCTTACTTAAAAGCTACGGATCTAAGATGAATTGATAAACTTTAATTTGTAAAAGTCTATTCTTAAACTTCACCAACAAATGGAAGGGTTGAAACCCAACAAAGTTACATCCCCTTCACATTGACAATGATAGGTCATTCGACAAATAGGCAATTACATAAAAAAAAACGTGATGATTTCAAAATTACAGCATCATTTCAAAGACTTACCGAAATTCATCAAATTCAATTAAGTATACATCCATTCGAACATCTTGTTCGGATGAGTAGATGAATAAGGGCACCGCATGTACAAAAAAATGTTCCAAATCCACATATTTTGATCTTAACGACATTATCGAATAATTTAATACCTATTGCACAACTCCGGTAAGTATCGAAAATATACTTTTTAATTAACCTCTTCATAATCACTTTTCACAGTACCGCATCGCCGTGTATGTTCACAAGTATTCAGTGTCAGTTCGTAAGCAGGTCAAACAAGTAAGTTTAATTACCAACGTGTAATGAACGAGAACAGACTTACAGCCTCCTTGCTCAGTAACCTGGTTTCTCTTTTATTCTGTTCAGCCAGTATGTGTTAAAGTTGTTCTATTTTTTTTACTTGCGCTTTTTATCTGATGAGATTTGAGAGTAGTGGTGGCCTAGCAAAAATTTTGTGATAATATATACTAGCTGTTCCCCGCGAATCCGTCTGCAATCCGTGATGAAAAGTCGCTTATGTTGTTCTCCAGGACCCAGGTTACCTATCTGCCAAATTTCATCGAAATCCGTTTAGCCGTTTTTGCGTGAAAGCGTAACAATCAAACTCACTTTCGCATTTCTAATATTACTTAGGATTTCATCACCACTGTTCTAAAACGGTTAAGGAAAACATCGGGACTGGTAACTGGCATGTCCTAGAACAAAGAATTCGGAGACATGTGATATCCACCAGCTCGCACTTCCTGCGTGGTGGGTTACGGCCCAGTCCTCCTCACAGAGGTCTATGGCCCAGGCAGTGGGTGGAAACATTATATGCTACAAAAGTATGTTTATACTGTCATGACTATGAATATCTTGAATAATCTAATTGTATGTTCTTACGAATAACCTTCTTCGTATTCAGTGATAAGCTTACTGAAAATGTCTTCATCAAACAAGACAAAATGGAAGAATAAAAATGAGTATTGAACCCGATCGCCGTCCTACCGTCCTCGCGGCCGAGGCCCGCCGCGACGCCCGACCCTTGATCGAGACAGCCCGCGCCGCTGAGCCTGTAGCTTTAAATTCGTCCCAAAATCACTCAAATCCTGATCCAGCTAGTCCCTTGCTGCCCTCTCCCAGCGACACCCTAAGCCGAGGTTCGTAACCCACAGGGGGTGCCCTTAGCGTGTAGTCGCTTAGTTTTTTAGTTAATATTTAAGTTTAAGTCCTGGCTGGAGGCCTTAATTTATTAGGGCAACCACAGGCTAGTCCGCTTAAGCAGACGACAACCTCATAGGTTGACCTGCGAGATGCCATAAAAAAAGTGTTTGAAAAAATGCCGAGTGTGTAAGTGTGTGTGTAATATGTGTTTCTATAAAACAGTATGCACATCAACTCTTCTTATTTTACTTGGTTTAAATCATACATATATATGTTAATAAAATTCATCAACTACTTTTAAAGATTAAAAATGATTTTAAAAGACTCGCTAAACTCTAGTTACAATTAAAAAAGCATTTGAACGTCTCATTAAAAATGTATTTCAAAGAATGAAGGTATAACAGGATGAAAGGTAAGGACTATTATCATTTAAACTACGTAGAAAGTTAGTGAGCGGGAGAATTCCTGGCGTGGCTTTAACAGTTAGTTCGTTGGTGGAATTTTAACTATGGGTACAAAGAGACTCTCTGACGATGTATTGTGTATTTTTAGTGCTACAAAATGTGTCGTATGTCGTCTTTGTTTAAACAATTTTAGGTTTTGAATCCGGGATGGCCCGATCCTTCGAGTCTTATTGAATAGTCAAACCCCCCGAATTGTTTGAAAGAGTGGCGTGTTGATTACTAGGCACTAGTTTACTGTTGAGGAAATAAGTAGTTATTCTATATAAAACATTGATACACAGTCACATCTTGTGAAGGTCATTTCAACCTGCTCGGAATCCATAAATTCCAAAAATTCTTCGTGCATGATTGCAACATGGTAACCGTGGGCAAGTAGTTTTGATTTCGTCAATTATAATTCACTATTGCAGAAATGAGTCATCGCCCAAAAGCTTTAGAATGTGGAAATCTATTCGAATTTATTCGTTTGAATAAAACTGAACAATTCGGCACAAAACAGATTGCAAAAAAAATGCATGTATCTAAATAAATCCTTTCCAATCCGGAACCACAAACAGCGAGCAGCTGCAGAGAAATTTTATTTGCACATAACCTAGTCGCTAACGACTTCAGTTGTAAAGGGCCCTTAATTGAAATAAAATTGACGTTTACAGCCTGCGCGGGGACTCTTAATTGCTATGCAGTCGGCCACGTAAGCTGTTCTCGATCGGCCTGCATTGTCCTCGGCTGTCCTCGGCAATCCTCGGCAGGTTTCGGTCTTCTCGGTTCGTGGCCGGTTTGAACCGGTTTTATGTCGTTGTTATGACCCAGCCATTCAGAGCTGGAGTTTGCGTGCCTGAAATGTTTTCGAAATTGGTTTGATCTCCTCTTTCGGAGTATTTTTGGTTTTCGTGAAAGTTTAATACGTCCGAAAATGTTGTGTACTGGATGGTATAACGTGGAAAAACGCTGCTGGGAATTTTGTGGGTTTTTAAAGTAGCGAATAAACTGAATGTGGTAGTGTAGAGGCATTCTTTCTGGTTTTATATTTCTAGCTTCGTTTTTGGAGAGAATCGTAATGTAGGCAGGAACACTTGAAGTATACTAAAAAAGAAATCAACTAGCCTTGACAAAGAAAGACTTTAATACCCATATTCTCACTCAAAACGTCATGATTTCCTCGACTTGACTCAACCTAACTTAGGAGGTTAGATATTCATAGTTGCAATTTTACTCCTCATCTCAAACAGTTTCCTCAGTCGAGTTGAGGAATCAACTGTCAAATATAAAGTAAGTCGGCACGTACCTTGAGACTTCGTTCTGGTAAACACATTAGTTTTAACCAAAACACGCACATTTTATATCAGATTTTCATAATGTCTCTTAAAGAGTTTATTGAATATTGACTTAATGTCTCCTCGACAGATTTGTGAGTCGAGTAGCTTTCGAGGATAAGACTAAGAATATGGGTGTTAGACTTAACAAAATAATGTACGAAAAAGAAAAATGTTGTAGTTTTTGTTGAATGACAAAATACATCAAACAATACTCGTAAGTGATGTGATCATAAGAAGCAATAAAAATAACATACATTTACAAACATTCAGCCTCAAGAAAGGTGACCTAACCAAGCTCAAAAAGGCGAACGTACACTTGATACTATGCTCACAATAAAAAACGATACTATAATAAGCACTCTCCATTCACAACTTGATATCTTCGCTGACGTCACAGCTATCGTATTTTCGTCCTCGCAATACCAAACAGACGAAATTGCTGACAATACAGAACTCTTGTTCAATTTTCTGTAAGCGAAACACGTTTTACAGAAATGACAACAGTAAAACGTTAAACGATGTCTGGATGTCGTGTTGTAAAATATCTAGTAACAGACAAATCACCTCGTAGACTTACCGGGCGTTCACACTGATCACGATTGATTTGATGGAGATGACTTATGGGAACGTAGGATAAGAGAGACCTAAGAAAACTTTTGAGACGAAAATTTTCAATGGACATATACAAAATCACTCAAAAGTGGAGACAACGCAAAATTGAAATATTTCATTAATTCCTTAGTTGTGTATTCCACAGCATCATTCAAATATTTATCTATTCTTCTTTATTTCTGACTCCTAAGTCACAGGATCATCTAGTTTAGGAGCCAGGGTTTATCTTATCTATATGGCCTTATCCTAGTCTTAAGCATTTTTATTATTATTATTATCATAATCCACGATTGAACAGCATTCCTGAAGTTATGCTTTCGTATCATCAATTTTAAATAACAAGACTCCTTGCTAAAAGCATAATTTTCTCCAATACTTTAATGGTCCATAAAAAAAATAACTTCAAACCTGATTAAATAAGTAGTGAAATCATTTTTTCTTCGGCAGAGTGCTTAGCTTAAAGGTAAAGCTCATTAGTGACTGCAGAAACAGTTTCTTCAACCATCCATATTATATGGTGAGGTTCTGTTTTTTTTACTTACTTTACGTTGGATCTTTATATGATTATATTATTAATGATAGATACTAATAACTTTAGTTTAATTTCGAAATCCTCAAAAGCGCTCAGTTTTGATTTGTTTTTTTGTCATCTCTTCCTTTATGTTTATTAATTTGATCACCCTTTCTAGTTAGTAGGTAGGTAGCTAGGTTGTTGATGATATTATAACCTGTACATCATCATACTATCTTCTGTAACTTGATTCTACTCAATGCTAAACTAAGACTTCTCTTAAGTTATGACCTTTTCATATGTTTTCATACACTAGGAGATTTTCTTTAAAAAATGCATTCGAAGCTCGGGTACTTGAGCTTCGATTTTTTTTTAAAGAAAATGTAATGTACGATACATCCTGAACATAAAACAAAAACACATTGTAAATTACATCCCCTTTTTTAAACATACGGCCAATACTGTTAGCAGCATTATTGCGTTTTGTGCTATTTTAGAAATCGAGAAATAAATCGGTACAACTTCTTGCTCCGTTATTTCCCGAGAGGACAGACCAGTAGCCGAAACTTCTTCAAAACATGAAGCTACATTTTCAGCCTTGTATACAACATGCTTATTTTAAAATGAAACATAGGTCAACATGAAACAGAATTCTCGTTCACTTTTATTATGAAGAAAACTTGAACGAAGTGCTTTTAACGTCGGTGCTACAAACAATCAGCAGTAATGCGGATTTGCTAGCTCGCAGCTTCTAATGTGTGCTGACTATTGTTGCCTTTGCTTCCGTTATATTTCTATAACCTACAAGTATACTTTCTCCTAATACCTATGTTGTTCGGGTAGTTTATTTGAATATATCAATAACAGTATTGCAGCATCTATGCCCGATTCATCATACACCGTTCTTCTTTCTGTACCTTGATTAGTAAAATCTTAATAATCATTATCATAATTCAAACAAATATTAATTGCATTATTACCATTCTCATAGACTAAAACACACTCTACAGGATTATTGCAATAATCTAAATCAAATCTTCCTCCCAGAAATTGCAATACGGAACAGTACCTTGAACTTAGGATATACAGGTAGCTCGCAATTACATCCAGACCTATCTATGATAGTTGATAGTGTCGGTAGAAACGATAGTGGCTTAGCTACCGGTGATTACAAGTGAGATGTTAATTACCGGTGCCGTAACAAGCCAACAGCTCGTTGCATACATACACTACGGTGGTACGTTTCCCTTAATTAAATCTTAGACCTTGTCTTAGTCTACCGTTGTCATCTTTGTCTTTGTAGGGTTGAAATGAAGATTCCAAATTTTTGTGGCTTATTATACTCTTCAAAAATATTGCTCTTCACTACAGGTGCGTGTTTTTAAATGGGTGCGATCATAAATATCTCACATTCTGTCATATTCCCAACCAAGTCGAGTATTTTAAAAGTTTACGAATACTTTTACTAAAATCAAGCTCATGGTTTTTTTTTACTTCTACCTTGGTTTTGGTTTCCTGCTTTTTTTTATCTTTCAAACTCGACTGGTAAAATTAGCAACACTCGAGCATGTAAATCTCAAATTAGGTCACACTCACTCGTGCCAGATCATTATTTTATTCCCAGATCCATCACAGAACAAACATACATTTACCACCCACTGAGTAACACTCAAGTGACAAATACGTATAATAAAATTACACAAATGTTACCCAACTTTCCTCTGTAACCAACACCGTAAACTGAACCTTAAAATTTGACGATAAGGTACTTTATTATCCAGAAGGTTTATAGGGGAGATTATTCAACTTGCATTGGGTCTTGTCCATTCCACTTCATGCATGATTCCGCGCATGATCTGTGTGTCATCTCCTTAGTTTGGGATGCTATGGAATATTCATTGAGCAATTTAACTGGTGGAGACGTTGTGTAAGGATTGACTTGGGTGTAATGAGCAATATTCGGGGTAATTTTGCCGGGGTTGAGAGATGTTTGATTGAATTTCAGTAATGAATTGATTGAGTAATCTTAATGTAGCTTCTGAGAGCACCTGTATAAAACTAAAAGATACAATATTTTTTAACAAAACAAATAACATGTATTCCAAACAATAGCCAAAAAAATCGTGATATCAATAATTACGAACTGTTGTGCTATTCTGTAACCATCTCCCCGTGAAAATGTAGGTGAAGTAAGCGTGGAGTGAGCTGTCAGTGTCTCTGATGCTAGGAATTGACTAAGACGGGATGACACTGACAGATCAATCCACGCTCACTTCACCTACTTTTTCACGGTGAGATGGTTACAAAATAGCACTACTGTTCAATAATAAGCTACATTCATTGTGCTATTTAATACAATTAGGATTATCAAAGTATTCCATTAAATTAAAAGGTGTATACAGGCTGTAAAAATACACTTAACGAAGCCGAGAATCACTTGTACTCCTTGCAAGTTTTTTTTGTTGTACTGAAACATACCTTTTTTTTTGGGTGGGAAATTACTGGAACATACTTGGGAACCTTTTTGCTACAGAGATTTTGAAGGTCAAAGTTCCAACATTTACTGACGTTTTACACACAAAAAATTAAAGTCGCAATTCCCATTTCCCTGCAATTGTTTGTGTGCAATGTTGTTTAGTTTGATGTACAGAATGAGTTGACAGCTATGTGATGGGTCTTTTAACACGCTATAATATGTGTCACTTGACCCGAAAAACATTACGGTGCAAAGTCGGCTATTTTAGTTAATTCCATTTCGTAAATGGCGTAGGCTAATAGGACTAGGGCTTGTTACATTTACAGCCCTTTAATGTCTCTAAAAACGAATGTTACATATCAGTATTCTACAACATACTTTGAATTACCAATACTTTGGAGTCCTATGCCCCAGTAGAAACATTACTGGCTGACAAGTACACTTTTGATTAGCGGATCTCTTGGTGACTTAATTTGAAGATGGCATTACTGATAGTTAAAAAAATCATAGATCAACGCCCGATGTTGCTTCATACGTAAGTACTCAGTCAACCAATATTATTGAGGGGAATACGGACATATACGCATGTTTTATAATGTCTCAAAGTATATAATCCACTGCAGTAAATCGAATCAGAAAAATATATGATATTCTTCAGGATATATGCTAAAACTAATTTGAAACGATAGAAAAAAATCACGAGTAAATAAAAAAATATTTTAACTATTAAAAACCATATTAATATACATGCAATCAGATTTTTGTCAGATTATTTTGCAAGCAACATATATACGTAAACGTAATAGTGTTTTATTGTTTTGTCTAATCAATAGATTTTTGGAGCAGTGATGGCCCAGTGGTAACGGCCGCGACAGTTTACGAGTTGTACGTAGGTCCTAGGTTCGAACCCAGACAGGCGCTTTACTTTGTTTAAATTAAATCATCACCACTGCTCTCAAAACGGTCAATGAAAACGTCGTAAGGAAACCGGCATCTTAGAACCAAAAAATTCGAAGACATATGACATCTACCAACCCGCACTGGGCCCGCGTGGTGGATTACGACCCACTCCCTCTCACAGAGAGGAGGCCTGTGTCCCAGCAGTGGGAACATTACGACACGGTGGCTGAATATGTACATTTTTTTGTAAATAGACAATTGCTTCATTGTTTGCAATAAATTAGCAGCGTTGTGTTATCGCACTTCTCTTTCTTTTCTGTGCAGTCTGACAGTGACCGCGTTTTAGCTCTTGTCAGCGTCTTAAGAAATAAAAAAAGATACGTTTTAAGCCTACTACAAACATTTCATAGTCATTTCCAATATGTAAGACTTTTAAGGCCAAGACCTTTGTTTTGACCTCATAAAAGCAAAGATCATTCGACCCCAAACATTAGGGTACCTTCACACAAATCTTACCTTGCCTCATTCCCTAAGCCCTCACATCGGGTCCTTTACTAGAATAACATTCATAACGATTACCTAAAGCAGGATATGTGCGCACGGCTTTAGGACGCTACGCCGAGATTTAGATCTTGAATTATTAGCTATATTAGGTCTAAGGATTCTGGTATAAGTGCGAATTTCCAAGAATTTCCTCACTCAATATGAGGAGAATCGAGTTTTAGAATAGAAGCCGTTGAAGAAATTTTGAAGGCTTCAATTTTGAAATGAACGTCGTTTTTACTTTGATTTATTTTGTATGCTTTAATTGTTGATTATTTGCGGCAAAGACAGCTATCTACATTTCGATGGGGAGTGCTTAGAATTCTTAGAAGATGGGCAGGAACATACCAATAAACACACTACGACCTTCATTCAGCTGTCCTAGTGTGTAACGCACTCATCGCCCTCTTAACTATCATTTTGAAAGCTTAACAATGTTTGCTCCGTTGATAATACAAATACTTTTTCTCGACAGCGATTACCAGAGAAATAAAATAAAATGATGTAAGCAGATCTTTAGAGAAGACACTTTTAAACGTCATTTTATGACAATATTTTAAATCTACTCTCAGATGGCAGTAATCATTGTGATTGGCGTGTGAAAGTGTTTGTACAAACCATTAAGAAATAAAATAATTTATCATTAAGATTTTCCTGTTATCACTGCATAGTTTTGATGAATTCCTTCGATGATTCTAAAATACATCATCACGAAACACCCACTGACCTGCAGATGTGTCCACAAATTAATATTTGTGGTATTGACACGTATGGATAGTTTGGATTGGCCGTCATTTGTACTGTTCAGGATAAAGCAGACTATGCTAGTATGCACACATTGATATATTCTCAACTGTATATATTTCGGTATAGAGCAGTTGCTGAATGTATTTCTAAAGTAGCATTTTAAGACATGCACATCTTACAAAAAGCATTTAAGTATCAAACATTCTCATTTTTTTTTTATCTAAACCATTTTTTTCAAGCCGTTCCTGAAAAATCCGCACCTGAAAACACAGTTTAGCTAACCCCTCAAAAAGCCAACCCAATTTCAAAACAGTTTCAAACTTTAATGACATTCACCCACAAACGGCCACACAAAAAATTCTAACCCCAACAAAATAGCCTGTATCACATAGCCATGAATCAGGGGCTAAACGGTGCAAAGTTGGTATTCCAATGAAGCACCGTTTGATGGCCGCGCGTTGGCAGGGGGCCAACTTACGACAATCGATTTACATAACTTGTACAAAGGATCAAAAATCTATTTTATACTGTTTGACTTAGTTTTTGCGTGGCTACGTCGTGTTTATGGGCTCCTGGTGCATTTAAGCGTGGTAACGGCGTTTTTATGTAGGATAAACATAATTTTTTTAGCTCTATACATTGTCCAAAGTGCAATTTGTATTTTTTTTAACAACAGCGTAGTTATTTTTTTCGAGGATATGAGCAGTACGAGTATTAATCCGCCTACTAAGCGAGGTATTGCATCTAATTCCTTTTCCTACAACATTCGACGTAAAGTGGCTGATAATGATGATTTTTTGCCTTTAAGAAGTAAACAGGTTATATAAGAGCTCATACCCACTTGTCGGGTGTCGGATCCGTATATTAATCGAAGGTTCCAGTGGCACAACATTTTATATGAAGCTATTTACAATTGTCGGAAACCGATTAAGTGTCGGCGTCGACAAGAAATGCCGGGTGTTTTGCCAGCCCTCTACGCCCGGAAAAAAACCGTGTTGGATCTCGCTCGCCTATGAGTAAAAATGTGGCCATTCACATTTGTTGGATGTCGGGGCCGACAAGCTTCTCCCCACTACCCCTTGTTCCGAACGTATGTGCGTCGCTACGATCGCACACACGATGTGTGGGTGCGCGAATTTCTTTAAATAAAAATGTGTGAACTAAAGGTTTAACTTTTCCTTTAAACAAATTATTAAGTATAATTATCTAACCTAAGAAATATTGACAACCTTTCTTCAGTACAAATGCAGTCTCTAAATCTTGTATTTTGGTAGTTTATGCTTACTGATATTTGAGCCTATGGATAGTTGAATGTAGTTATTGAGATCCAAAATAACATTAAAAACTTAATTTCGTCACTTCTCAATTCTGTTATTAAGTTCTGAAATGTTCCCAAACTAAATCTGTCCCTCATGATTGGGTGCACCCAATATTTTCTTTCCTAAGCTCTCTGTCTTCGTTTTCTTCTTTAATAACAATAAATCACAACAAGAACTTCGTCGACGTCCAACGTGCGCAGTCGCCTCGCGTAGAGTGCTAAAAATTGGCACCAGCTTCGACCGTGGCCGACAACCGATTAATAACCGTAAGTGTGAACAAAGACGCCGACATCCGATTAATATACAGATCCGACTTCCGACAAGTGGGAACGAGCTCTAAGAGCCATAAGGCAAATTAAACGTGATTAGATCAGTATTTAACAGTTTATACATGCGTTTAATTATCTTCATCGGCTCCCATTTCATCTGCCTGTACTATTACGTACTGAGTTCAAAACTTTGCTTTTCTGCTTGTTTCAGAACCTCAAAGACCAGATTCTAACGACCAACGTGTGGCTGGAGCACGTGAGTAACTTTGTATTAGTTATTTAGATGCATGCAAATTCTTGACGGACTGCGTGCGCCACGCTGCAGACCTAACGAAGTGACATAATTTGCGAGAAGCCTATATTCAGAAATGAAATTGCTAAAATAGGTAGACTGGCGTCCGGTTTCCGAAGAGATCTTTACTCTGGTGTTTGCTATTTTTAACCCCCGACGGAAACACAAAAAAACAAACCCTTGTTATCGGTTTTACGTGTGTTGCTGTTTATGTGCGTCTATCTGCGGCATTGTAATCAACCTAAAACGTTCCCACTGCTGGGACACCACGCGTAATCTACCACGCGGATCCATTGCGGGTTGGTAGATGTCACATGTCTTCGATTTTTTTATTCTAGGACATGCCGTTTTCCTAACGATGTTTTCCTTCACCGTTTTGAGAGCAGTGGTGATCAAATTAATGATTAAAAACTTACGATCTACAACAACTCGTAAGTCGGGGCCAATACCAATGGGCCACCACTGCTCTGAAACTGAACTGTCTGCGGCTCCCAAACTTCTCGTAGCTCCCAAACTTCTCGTAGCTCCCAAACTTCTCGTAGCTCCCAAACTTCTCGTAGCTCCCAAACTTCTCGTAGCTCCCAAACTTTTCGTAGCTCCCAAACTTCTGAACCGATTTTGTTTTTTTTGAAAGGTGACTTTATCGAGAGTGTTCTTAGATACCAAAAATATTAAATAAAACCTGTTCAGCCGTATTAAGTGGTTTCTGTTTGTGGCGAGGTTTTATTTTATTTTAAATTTCACTTGTTGAATAGTGCCACTACACCACTAGTGCCATATCTGTAATGACATTGCATTTTCGAGATAATGAAGTTTACATAATACTATTATATCGATGACTTTGTGTAATCAATAGCTATTCTAAGTAGATTTTACCCACCCACGGTTAAGTTCTTCAAAAGTCACACATTGTAAGTAAACTCTACTTAGGTACCAAAGTAAATATTTCCAAATAACGACACAGTATTTCAAAGTGCAAAAAAAAAGGTTTTGAACAATTTATGGATAAAATAACTATTAGCTAATTAACTAAAGTAATTCAGTTCGTTCATATTTTTAGGAATGGGAAGACCACAAGTTCAAATGGGACCCCTTGGAGTATGGTGGAGTTAAAGAGCTGTATGTGCCATCGGAACATATCTGGTTGCCTGACATCGTGCTTTATAACAAGTAAGTAAATAATATAATCTATCACATACACGCAGCTCAATCAATCCCTCCCTTTTACGTAAATTCTTTGACATTGATCGATCCACCGCATTCGGACGTGTTGACTGGGGCGGAAAGGACGTGTTGACTGGGGACGGAAAACCCATGGAAATCTGACAGTGCAGGTACAAAATAATGTCAAGCTACAGCAGCAGTACAACTATGAGAACACCCTATTCAGACTCTATTAAAATTCCACTCCAAATATAAAACAACATGCGTCAACAACAACACTCGAAACCAGCATTACAGAACTCATCGGTGCTATCTACATAACAAGCGACATCCGATACGCCTCGTTCGAATACGTTTAGCAAATTAATTTCACAGCACCGAACTTACACGTCCAACATTCGGACATTAGCTTGCACCAAATTGCATTGTTGTACCACCGAACTTGTCTGTAGATGCCATAATTGCAGAGGCTTTATGCTCGTGCTCGCTGATTAAAATATTTCGCTTTGTTGTAATTCTGGAGTTATTTGCGAGGTATTTTTCCGCAGGGAAAGTTTCGTCATGTTGATTTTGAGATGAAATTTTAAATTGTCGTGATAAAGTAAACTTCATTATTGTACACTGACAAACAATAATTAATTATATGTGTTTTATATCTACATATCTTGGTTCGGTTGAGTTGGTACTTCGTTCCACTAGACATCGTTAGCAAGATTATCAGGCATAGTTTACTGGTCGGAGCCTTGATCGGAAATGCGTAAACAATGCAGAGTTTCGACATGCGTTGAAACTATGCGTTGTGTTGAATATTTATTGCATCCTCAAGCCACAAAACATCTTAACTGTCCTAACGCAACAAAAACCATAGGACCCCATAAAGTCAGCGAAGCGAACCTCTCAAGGGAAACACCGAGATTTAACGAGTCAGTTGTTATGGACAGTGCATTCCCATCTTATGATGCATGGTGTTCCGTCGCCTCGGTACTAGGAGCCCATAAATCATGCGGTTCATGCGTTCCACTTAGATACAGGAATCTTGATAGCTTCTTGCCATTGCGTTTGTTTTGCGATGGGTGTGCCAAAAGTGTAATCGTGGAAGGGTGAGTTAGTTTCGTGTTTGAAATTATTTTTAGTAAGTTTCCAAAAAAAAATGACAGCCAAAAGAAACAGAACCACGAAAGTAACATTAAGTTTGTGTTCAGAAGTCGCGACTTCGAACAAAGTAGGCAATGTATCCTCAACCTAATTGATTACAAGAAATATCGACAAGAAAGCGTTCGCGAATGATACATCATAGTGTGTCAAAACAAGCCGGCGAACGATTAATCATGGCCGGCGAATGAGAGACGCACGTGCGACTAATCTTACGCTGTGTCGACCCTAAATAAGCGGCCTAAGTCTTGAGAGAAAAGAAACACCTTAGGAGGTGGAGAAACGAGGTGATGTTCCTCCTGTGAATAGTGAAGATTGCGTAAAGTTTAAATTATCATTTCTCAATCTTTATTTTCTTTGTCTTTCAATGTATTAAGTTGGCAGGAAAATAATTATATCTGTCACAATTATGAACCCTGTCGCGCATAGCGAAGAGAGGAGGAGATCAAGTAGAAGAGAGGAGGAAGAACACTGGGTGTTTAATGTGATAAATTTTATTATTTGTTAATTAGTAAGTTAATTAGTTTTATCAATACACAATTGAATTTAATAATTATAATTGTTGTTTTCTAAATTAAAAATATTTATTAATTTTAAATTGTAAAAACATTTTTTTTAAATTATTTATTGTTGTTTTATTAAATTATTGTTATTTTTATTAATTACGTAATTCATTGTTATACCAATTTGGATGCCACGTTGGATGGCAATGCTGATTCTTTGGGCAAAAAATAGGTCAGTGAAATTATTTATTTTAAAAAAAATGTGAGTAGGCTTTAACCGTGATTAGTTTCAGTAGCTATTAAATTCAGTAGCTGATTGATAAGTTTTTAATGATATAGAAAACAAGAGTAATATTTTTGTCCTGTTTAATACATAGAATATTGTATTATAAAATAAAAGAAAGTGATAGCGGACCAGCACGTGTCTATTCGTTTTTTTGTTTGTTTGTGGTTTACTAACAAAGTTCTTATGTACTTACTAACATAAATATGTGATGTTCTGTAATGAATACTCTGAAATAAAGTTATTAGATATTTAAAAAAAAACTGTTTATTTTGTGGCAGTTTTAAAAATCATGAAAGTAAATCTACTGTTGCATTTCAACATTTCGACTAAGTATAAAAAATCTGAGTATAAAAGTAAAAAAAAGTAAGGGACTTACTAGAGAATGGGCAGCAGCGTTCTCTTATTATTTTAGAAACCATGCTGTGCTCACCAACCCGCCTGCCATGCGTGGCGATTATGGCAACCCAAAAAATAACAAGCACCAAGTGGCGATGCTTGGGGGAGGCCAATGTCTAGCAGTGGACGTCTTTAGGCTGAAATGGTGATGATGATGAAAAAAAAAATCTGCCGATATACCTATGTACTTTCCTCTGTGTGTTGCTGCCCTAGTAAAAGTCGGGCAGATTCGCGAGTATGTTCTTCAATCACATGGCAACAAGCTTCAACATGGCATGGCATGCTGTATCATGTGTGTTACCTTTCAAACCCCGCTAATCTCTCATACCTTGTACCTTATCTTCTTCGGACCGTACCGTCCCTTTACGTATCAGCTGCCTTTTGATAGGTTTATGGTGGCTGTCATAAATTGGGCACCGCACTACACTGGAGTATAATGTGCCATAATATATGAATATGTGGACGTTGCAGAGTATGTGCTGTGGATAGATGGGTGCTTTGTTTACTGGGTTGTTGTGAGATCGGCATTGTAAGGAAAGCAACATTTTTCGTAGGTATACTTGGTTATTGAATACTCACATCAATGTTTTCAAGCTCTGATTTATTGTCTACGTCTAGTTGTAGTAGCTGACCAGTCACACCAGTTGATTGTAATATGAACCGTTTTCATATTAACAAACACTGAATTGCTTCTTCTTTAGATGTATGTTTAAATTGTCATGTTATCAAGTTTGAAGTACACTCTGTACACGTATGGGCTGGCATGTCTTCAGAACGTCGCACAGGGCTAGTCGCCATAGAAAATTGCACCCTAACTGGAAAAGATATGCTCAAGAGATCCTTGATGAGTATGCAGGGTATTTTTTTTTTGTAAATATGGGTGATGGATCGACACTTATGCAGGATTACGCCCGGCCGCACACCGCTCGGGTCGTACAAGAGTACATTCAGGAGGTTGATATCAACTTGATGGCTTGATGGCAAGAAGTCCTCATCTCAACCCGAGCGAGCACGCCTGCGATGAGCTTGATAGGCTGGTCAGAAGCCGCAGACCAACTACTATTACCCTCGAGGCCCTAAAACAGGCGCTGATGGAAGACTGGGAGAATATTCCCCAACATCACCTTCAATACTTGTAAAAGTTATTTGCCAATAAGTTAAAAATGTTTTTTTTATTATTAAAAACGTTACTCATGTGTAATAAACTAGAATTTCAAAGACATATAATGAAATTTTGCTACGAATATGTTTTTATTTCAAAACTCTGAATTCTACAGTTTAGGAAAATTTGCAATTTTAAAAGTTTGGAACAATGTTTTGAAGGCCTGAGTAGAAGCAAGAACACCTATGACTACTACTACACTAACTACTACTATACTATAACTTAATTATCCTCTTATCTATCCTATATCCTAAAACGAACCTTTCAGTAAGATACACTCGTACATAATACATGATAGCCTATTTTGTTCAGAATCCTAAACACAAAACGATCTTAACTCTGAAAGTCAATCTCGCGATATGTCTAGACTCTAAACATCAAGTATTTACATACAACTACTTACTATACAAACACATTGATTTATTTTTCGCACGTCAATACGCGAATATTTGGAATCAAGCATTCAGAAAGATACGCTACACAGGCGCAATTCTTGTCAGTTGTGGTCAAAGTGACGTCCTCGAAAACACCGAGCAATTAACGGCAATTCCAATATTGTAAACCAAGTGGCGCAGTATTAGTTGCCCATGTAAGTGCACCACTAATCACTCTTCTGTTCTCCTAGTGCTGACGGCGAATACGTAGTAACAACAATGACAAAGGCAGTCCTGCATCACACCGGGAAGGTCCTCTGGACCCCTCCAGCCATCTTCAAGTCTTCGTGTGAGATAGACGTGCGATACTTCCCGTTTGATCAGCAGACTTGCTTCTTGAAGTTCGGATCTTGGAGTTATGATGGTGATCAGGTAAGATCTTAGGAATTGTGATATGTAATAAGCGTATAAATCTAGGCAATCTGCCCAAAATTGTGTTTTTGTGGGCAAGACGAGGTGCATTTTCAAAAGGAAGCAATCTAGGTAGACTGCCTGAAAATTAGTTTTTTCTAATCTAGGTAGTAGATTGTTACAATCTACCTAGATTTCCTTCTTCCGGATGTTATGTTAATAGAATGGGAATTGGAAAACTTACGTCAGCTGTACCCGGAGTGGCAAAATCGCAAACAAAAAACATACTTTACAAAAACTTTTATGTTATTAAGAAAATAATTTCGATCATTATGGGCACTATAAAAGACATTATAAGCTTCGAAATGTAAATTATCCTTACGCAATTAGCTAATTGGGATTACTTAGAATTTATGCCAGATCAAAGAAATTTTATGGAGGTCCCTTTTTCGTTATTTTGTAGAGAGAAAGAGCTCTATTAAATACACATTGTAGAGTTCTGAAAACATCATTTCGATTATGTTGTGTAATTTTGTAATATCTTTTAACTCTCTGTTTGTGTGGGGATCTGCACTGAAATTCACATTGAGGTGAACATAATAATGAGTATTATGTTATATTCTATTCTATTCTGAATCCTAGTAATGCATTATCACATGGCATCCTTTTATTCGTTTGTCCTGGGGCAATATAGAAAACGGACAACTTTCAGTTTAAAAAGAGTTACAGAGTTATACAAAACGAATAACACCATCCTTTTTCGAAACGGAACAATTATAACTTTGTATAAGCCTAAGTTCTTTGCTCGGATGTATCTAATAATCCCATATTGACTCTTGAAGTTTCCTTCACAGATTGACTTGAAGCACATTAATCAGAAGAAAGGTGACATGGTGGATGTGGGCATCGACCTGCGGGAGTACTATCCTTCAGTGGAGTGGGACATCCTGGGAGTACCAGCGGAGAGACACGAGAGGTACTACCCTTGCTGCCAAGAACCGTATCCTGGTAAGTTGAAGATCGATTCCATGTTATTATATTTTACTAAAACATACAGAAACTTTGTATCTTTACTTGGAAAAAATATGTTCAACAAGCAGAAGCTATGAAAGAATGTCTGAACCTAAGACCTCTTATACTGGTAACTCTTCAAGTTGAGAAAAATATTGTGAATCTTGGAATGCTTATATTATATAGGTACAGTGATCAAATGTCAAGAAGCTTGTATTTTTATCACTTAATATTTATTTGACGTAATCTTATCATTATTTGACATTATATAACTACAATTCTAATTTCAGCTCTTTATTAGCGGCTTTTGTGTACAGGATATTAATTCAAGATTTATTACAGTTCAAATGGCAATCCTGTCATTTGGTTTAAATGGGTTCTATGTTAGAGGGTTTGGTTTCCGCACTTAGTCCTACATGTGGACCATTGTGTGTGGGCCATGACGGCCGTTGGTACTTAATATTCCAACCAGCCCACCTCCATTCAGAAGCGGATCAAAGCTTCTGGTCTGTTGAGAACATCTGTGTAAGATCCGGGTGTCCCGAGGGTTTCTGTCCTAATCAGGGTAACGCCTGTGCACTCAAAGAGCACATGCGCAACGGTTTCGTCCGACTCCATGCAAGCTCTGCACAGGGGACTGTCCGTTAAGCCTATTGTGTGAAAGTTTTTGTTTAGCGAGCAGTGGCCTGTGATGGTCCCCGTCACTAGACGCGGGGAATTCCTGTCCAGGCGTAATAAACGCCTGGTTAGCCTGCCATCTAAGGATGGCAAAGCTTCCTTGGACTGCCTGCAGCCCGGTGTCGAGGTCCACCACCTCTCGGCTTGTGTGTGGGTGGACTCCCGCAGCCACCAGCGTATCTGGTTGAATGGGATGGGTATGATGGGTTCAGGCCCGCAAGCCGACGTGCTGGATGCTCTCCTGGCTAATTCGTCAGCTGCGTCATTGCCTAGTGATCCGCTGTGTCCTTTTATCCATTATAGTGTCATCGTGTTGCGGTTAGATACCGTTACTCGTTCTAGAGCATTGTGAAATTCTAGTGTTAGACTCGAGGTAATATGTTCTTTCCCTAGTGATTAATGAACTGAGGCGCTGTCGGAGAGTATACGTATGTGAGTGTCCGTAACTCTCCTGGCTTCTATGGCATACACCGCTTGTATAATACCCACACACTCCGCCTGATAGATAGTGTTGAACATTCCCAGCGGACTTGATATGTTTATGTTGAGGTCATGTGAGAAAACTCCGGCTCCGGTACCAGATCCGGTCTTTGAGCCGTCGGTGTTTACGCTCAGTTCATTCGTGCCTGATTAATCACACTGTTCTTCTGAGAGTATGATGTCTTCGGGGTTTTGTCGCAGGGTGATGCCATCATTGGTTGTCGTTTGACCGAATCTTCCTTAATGCGTATGTGCTTGACCCTAGAGTCTTTGCATAGGGTTCCCGATATGTGGAGCCTGCAGGCGGCCAGGGTCGCCTGCTCCTGCACGATGAGGTGTAAAGGTGACAGCCCAAGCATTGCCTGTAGGGCAGCAGTGGGTGTTGTTCTCATGCAGCTAGTGATTGCTACAAAAGCAAATCGCTGCAGTTTTTCGAGATCTCTTTGGGCTGTGCTCAGGTCTGTCCTAGGCCACCAGACCAACGAGCCTTACGTGATAATTGGTCGAATGACAGTAGTGTATAGCCAGTAGTTGACATTGGGGCTAATAACCCAATTTCTGCCAAGCATTCGCTTGCACTGCCTCAGAGATATGCTGGCTTTTGTAGTGATGTATTTGGTGTGTTTTGCCCAATTCAGCTGTTTGTCCAAATACACACATAAAAAAAAGTCTAAGCAACACAGACAAATTTCAATTTTACAATGTGTTTTCGCATTAAATCCTATTTTTTATTTATATTATTTTTAATGCTTTTTTGAAATTAAACAACAAACGAGTAAGTACGTAGTACAAAGTAAGGTGCCTAATCAACTAAACTTAAACTAAAATTAAATGGTTGTACAAAAATTGCATAAATTAATACAAAGTGTGGCCTCCTCTGTTATTGAGAACTTGCTGGCACCGATTATTCATAGAATCGATGAGACTGTTAATGTTATCCTGCGACAATTGCTCCCAATGAAATTTTAGTAAGTCCATCAGTTGTTGGGTGGTTGTCACTACATCCAAGTCCTTCAAAACACGTCTCTGGAGTATGTCCCATGCATGCTCGATGGGGTTGAGGTATGGCGATTGTGCAGGCCAGGGCAATACCAGGATGTTTTCCCTAGCCAAGTACTCCCGTGTGTACAAAGCTGTATACGAACGCGCGTTGTCATGCATCAACATGAAATCGGAGCCAAGCGTTTGTGCGAATGGACGGACATAAGGCCTTAGAACATCCTCAACGTAATTTACAGCGTTCATGTTATCATTTACAAAAACGAGCTCAGTTCGTCTGTTCTTCATAATAACGGCTCAACAGTTATGGTATGGGCGGGCCATACCATAACTGTTGAGCCGTTGTATGGATGCACTTCCTGAACGCACCTCAGTCTTTCAGTATTTCCAGGACGACGGTACACTCTTACCCTTCTAGTATCAGGCTTGAACCCAAAACGAGACTCATCGAAAAATAAAATTTTATCCCATTGTTCCCGGGTCCATGTCATGTGTTCCCTACACCATTCATTTCGACGAGCGCGATTCCCGTGTCCTATCGGTAATTGGCCGTCGTGCTGGTAGGCCATACTCGTGCAGTCGATTTTTTGGCAAGGTTCAGTTTGGCAGCTAACAACAACACCACTTGAATTTTGTAGCCTTAAACCTATCTCTCGGGCGGTTAACAGTGGCTGGCGTCTTGCAGTCAGTTGTATGTATCGATCTTGCCGTGTGGTTGTACACCTTCCTCGACCTGGATGTTGCTCAGCAGGATCTCCCGTGTTAGTGTAACGCTAATCAAGATGGCAAGAAACGCTACTGTTGACACCAAAATACCGAGATACCTGAGACTGACTTCTTCCCGCTTGCAACATTCCTACAGCTCTTTGCATTTCATCTGCGTTCAAATGACGTCGCTCCATGACGTAAAAAAAATCTCAAAATGCAAATTTGATCAAAACTTTTTCAAATTATTGTTTAATTCATAAAAATGATACAGAATATTAAATTTTAATAAGCAAAGAAAACGCTATAAAATTCGAACAAATGCATTCGCTTTTGAATTTGTAGAAAAAAACAAATGATACTCGATTTTTTTTTACAACCAGCCAGTATGTCCTCTAGATCAAAAAAGTTGACATAGATATTACCGACTTGGTAAGAAATGATATAATAATTTGAAAAAGTATGTGTTGCTTAGACTTTTTTGATGTGTGTAGATGCCTTTTGATGTACTTATTTGGTATCGGTTGTTAGGGTTAGGGTAGTACCAAAGAAGCGTGTTAGTTGTAGTGCCGTCAGTTTCCTCTTTTTTGTAAAGAGAATCAGTTCGGTTTTTGTGGGGTTGACGGATAGCTGGTGTCTGCTGCACCAGCCCTCTACTATTTTTAAGGCTTGGCGCATAAGGTTGCGTAGGGTATTTTCTTGGGTGCTATTTATTATTATGGTTATCGGCATAGCCTTTGTCATTTAGTGTTCTGATGAGGCTTGCCACAATGGCCCTTGTGGTGTCGTTCACTGTTACCTGTACAGCTCTCAGTTTGAGCAAATTGGTGATCCACCCGCTCAGGACCGGGTCGATGTTGTGTCTGTCGAAGGCCATGTTGATGCAACGTGGTTTTGTCAAAAGCGCCCTCGATATCAATGAAGACGGTTAGTGCTGAGCATTTGTGATGCACCGCGCATTCAATCTTGGATACTACGCTTTGTAACGCAGATTCCGTTGATCTGCCTGTGGGTTTAAATGGGTTTTTTAACTTTATTATTTTATTTTTCTTTTATTCGGTTCTTATATTTTGTGAATGTGAGAACGTTGCAGGCCTTGTATACTGTGGATTTGTAGACTACTGTCTATTGGTAAAGCACCTGGTACTTATTGACAGTCTGACACTGTCCTCCCATACCTATAAACACTGTAATTTGAAAACATTGTAAAAGTCAATAATTACTAAAACAGTGACCGTGGATTTTCTAGCCGGCTAACCGTGCACCTCGCTTCTGACGTTTTATAAGTGCCCATGTATGTAGGTTTATGTGTTTTTATTTTTTTATGAAGCTTTCTGCGAATTTTAAATACAGTAATCTTGAGTGTTTAGGTATCTACACATTATTTATACCACGTTCAGTAACACAGTGAGATGATGCAATAAAATGCATTTCGCTTACTCAACCCGGAAAATACGGCACCTCTAACTGCCGCACAAACTTCCCAAAACCTGCTGCTCCAAATCATCATAACAAAAATCCAAAGGATTTAACACAAGGATGCTTCAATATAAATCTAATCAATGTTTAGAACTAAACAAATTACTTGTTTCCAAGTTTGATTGGATAATATGCTTACAAACTTGCAAATATGGGTTACCAACTTCAGTAAAGTGTTATTTCTCCCATGAATAGAAACTTCTTGAGAAAATATAACAAAATTATGTTTGTATTGAATTTTGTAGAGTTAATCTTTGTTGATACAAGAGACTCTGTACAGTCTGATCTAGTTTATAATGTTGATTATTTCAATCAAAGGAGATCATGTGTATGAATTAATTATAACTTTGAATTTTAATTAGATTTGGTGGAGCTCTCATCGAAACTTTGTACTACCAACAAGTAGAATTGCTCTATCTCAAGAGTCAGAGACACTTAATGTCTGGGACTCAATGACTTGGCGATTTTCTAGGTGGTCGTCATAGATTCTGGCTCACATGAGTAACCGTGGATGAGAATCGTGTGTGTGGCAGACTTGTCCCATAACAAAAGCCTTTACAATCATAGAACATAAAAGCAATAAAAACCAAGACATTCTTATCAACCCAATCAAGATCTAAGCATCCAAAACCACAAAATCTTCACTAAACCACCATCTTTTCAGACAATCCTTTTATTTTCCAGAGACGTCGTACGACGCTAATCTGGGAATGTTGTAAATTACCGTGAAACGGCGAAAACTCTTATCTATGCAAAATTAGTGAGTTTTACTGCCGCCATGTCGCCTTGAACAGGTTAAACGGTTGTTTTGGTAATGTCCGCGAGTACGGGCCCTGAATGCAGATCAGCGCTTGATATTGCTAATTTATTATGTTTAGTAGTATCGCTGTGTACTTATTGTGTTTTGAGAGGAGAGAGATTGATAGTGCATTTGAGAAGGATTAGAATAGAGTACTTAGTACTTAGCATAGCCACCTTACAAATTACAGATGCAGATGTAGAAATTAGTCAAATAAATGCCCTCTTATTGAGATTTATTGCAAACAAAATAGATACGAAAAATACAAAATAGTCTATAAATACCAGTACTGTCAAATTATTGATTAATTAACTTATAAAACATGCCCATTTATCAATTTGTATGTATTGCAATCAACGGCATCTCAGTTCACATCAGTCGTGTCTAATAACTTGATTATTTGTTTAAAGGAGAATGACCAAAATTGTATGAGGCTTGTTCCAACTGATTAGGGTCTTGTGCATCCGAAATAACACACAATTAGAATCACGTGTGCACAGCAACCCACAGTTCGCATGCCAGAAAGACACGAACAGTAATAATTTAAAATTGCTTCTCGACCATTTATATCGCTATGTATCATTCAGTACATAAAATAGACGGCACGAATTATTGAGATAAAATAAATAAGTAAATATATAAATTATTTATTTTGGACTCAACACTTACACATTTCATAAACCTGCCAAACTGCGATGTAAGTAAAATAAATGTGTCCGGTTCAAACATTGTAGATCCTCCCGATTGCAACGAAAAGTAGGAATCACATCCAATAATCACCATGTTTAGTGGACTTGATTCTCACTTTGATCAAGATAGAAAAACCCCAGAAAATTAAATCCAATCACAGAAGGCTAGACACGATTTAACTTCAATAACATCACTCACCAACAAGATAAACAAAACTCATAAAAAAACGGGCCAAGTGCGTGTCGGACCACGCACAAGAAGGGTTCCGTAGTTGGATGAATTTATCCCAAAAACAAACTTAATATTGTAATTGTAAAAACGTGTTTTCCCATATACTCCAAGAGCAAATATTATTTGGTCAACCTCGTTTATTTTGTAAAGCCTACTTAGTTGTGATCGTTTTCTTTTTAACTTAGTTATACAAAGTGAAGACAACAATACAACAAAAAAAAAAGTAACTGCGTATTTCTATTACTGTTCTGTTAGTCTGCATAGGAAAATTCTATTAAATGTATCCAATAGTTTAGTTAAGAGCTAGTCAAAGAGGCATAACCTACAGTCGACCGTCACTATTGTTTAGTTTGTTAAAAAAACACGTTTTTTATTTATTGGATGGTTCCAAAATACTCTTATGCGTTAGTGTTGCTAGTGTTTTCATATATTGTCGTATTGTTGTCTCCACATTGTATATACTACTGCTGTGACTTTTTACACAAAACCAAAAATAACCTGTGTTGTGTAACCCAAATGGTTGTTTTTGGTTGATGATGCATCTAACAATAAATTTCACTTATAGGTTAATACTTCTCAAACGGATCCCTGAATCGAAAAATGGCTTTGACTTACCCGCAATATTTTAGAACGACCTTTCCAACGGCACCCTACACTAGGTATGGGACAGACGAGAAAAAAATCTTCCTCACTTTAGGTGTAGGGGTTTTATTTTACCACTATGTTAATATCCATGCTAGATCACACGGACGGACATGCCAAAACTATAAGGATTTCTTGTTGACTACGGAACCCTAAAAAAAAGCTCTAGTGTCAGAATCACGCGAGATATAAAGGAGCTTGTACGTACAAAGAGCTTTCGAGCGGACCACTTGATGCCTATAGAAACCCCGTCTTTATGCACTTACAGTCAATTGTTAGAGAATCAAGCAGTTTACCGAGCCACAAGCCACTTATGTGAACAAAATACACTGACACTTCAACGAGGAAAACTTCGCTTCTCGTGTATATTATTTTATACTTCGATGAATTTCTTTATGAGTTTTATGAGATTTTTATGGAAGATTTCATCGACACCTTCTGTTAAATATTTACTAAAAGTATACAAAAGATGAAGTTTAGACAAGCAAATAATTTTAAATGACTTACTTATTACTCTTATAATGAATTACACCGTTTCTGGTAATCCTATTTTCTGTTTTAAATATACTCTACAGAGAAAAACGTAAACACAAATATGAATACACCAACCGTAGGTCGCTCCAAACTCCAAACAAAATGACACCCATCTTCTTAACTGACAGATGTCGTCAAATTACAAAGACCAGCTTATACCCAAAGAGTCCCAACATATTTTTCTCTCCTCTACTTTCGCAGTCCTCATACATCTCAACGATTTGACAACCCATATGCTTTGGGACCAGTCATTGTTATTCACGTGTCACAAATGCCCATCTGCTGGATGATGACACGACCGTCCTTACACAGCATACGTAATTTTGCTTACGAAGCTCGCCATTTAACAACCGTATATTTCACGTTTAGATAAACACATTTGGAAGTTCATAATGACACCCCTTTTATTTCAGCTTAACGGCCCTCAGGAGATTTTTCAACCTTTTTTTCGTTGATACATTTTTACGGTTCACACCTTTCGCGGCTTGTTTGATTTTTTTTTATTATGAGGTCAAATGGTTTTAATTTTGAAGAATAATTGTTTATGGCCAAGTTTTCGGATTGCTATTAATAAGTAGAGAAGGATTGTTTTTTTTTTTATACAATCGTACAAAACCTTTTATATCAAATCACGATCACATTCTCCCATTAACATTAAAAATAAACAAGTTGAGAATGTCTTCAAAATCCATCTATAATTACAATTGTAATCATAGATTTATGACCCACATTTCTAACTGAATTGTAACATCTTCAATGACTGGTTAAATCTAAGCAATTTGCTCGAAGTAGTCTGTAATTACTACCGGCTCTTTGGGACTTACTGCCGTCAAATTAGAAATCCCTTTTTGATTCTTTGGTGATAATTGTTGGTATTTTACTTGGAAACTGTCTATAGATAGATAGAAAGAAGAGGAGAATTCTCTTTGGTTAGCTTGTTCTTCGTTATGAAGTGGGAATAATTTATTTATTGTTAAAATTACATTTTGTATTCTAAACAAAAATTGTACAGCGTTGAAGCTTAAACAGCTAAACCTCATATTTATACAAATACTAGCTGACCCCGCAAACGTTGTTTTGCTTCTCTTTTTTTTTTTTAATAGATGTTTGCGGATTCTCAGACCCACCCGATATGCACACAAAATTTTATACAAATCGGTTCAGCCGTTTTGCGACTCGAGAATTTTATATATTAGATAATAGAATAGACCGTAATATATATAGTTGTTGACATGAACGAAGACTAGGCTGTTGACAAACAAGATAATATATTTGCGTTATATAAACTCAAGCTCCTTTTTATTTGCTAGCCCGGTTGGCGCAGTGGTTGAGCGATCGGCTGCTGAGCTGCGTGTCGCGGGTTCGATTCCCGCACGGAACAAATATTTGTATGACCTACAAATAGTCGTTCAGGGTCTGGGTGTCTTGTGTATGTGAGTTTTCATGTTTGTGAACGCACCCACGATACAGGAGTAATTCCTAGTGTGGGGCAAAGTTTAAAAAACAAAACATATAGTTGCATTGCACAGATTTTTTGATTGTTGGATTGTTGAATTGATATTTGAATTTTTTGGATTGTTTTTAATTATGTTTTGCTGCACTCTGGACGCTTTTAACGTGTACGGTTTTTGTACATCGTTCTCACTTATAGTGTCAACATTAATCGATGTAACCAATATATTTGTAACAACAATACTATTTAAAAGAGGGTCCATGGAGTTTCTTGCCCGTTCTTCTCCATAGGTACCTACTGCGCTTTGGAATGGGCAACTAGCTTCATAGTTCTGACTGACCGACTCCTTGACACTTCAAAAGTGCCTGTAAATGGTTTAATTGAAATAAATTATTTGAGTTTGTGTTTGAGTCAAGCCATTTTTTCTTTACATAATAATAACTTCTGTAACTCTAAAGCTGCCTCGTACACTTTCATTTTTGCTCCTAACCAACACAGTTGGTAGCAATTTTTCCTCCTAAAAAAGAATAACATTTATACGAGCATTTAATCTATTAAGCTTAGCATTAAAGATAAATCCTAGATCCTGTGAAACTTGGACGACGAGAACAAACAAATCGGTCAACTGGAGGGGTTTATCTTTCTGTATCTTTCTGTAACACTGGATATTCTTAAAGAACACCTCATTCAGTACACTAACCGACCGTAACGTGTACTAGTCTAGACAATAAGATTCTTCACAAAGACTGAAATTAAATCCTTTGTCCGTTTCTATGTCTTCTGGACCTTACAGAAGTTTTTATTAAAACATTTTGTTGTTTAAATCAAAAGGTTTGTTTTCAAATATTTATAGTTCTCTTAAGTTACTTTTACTTACTTTTAATGGTTTAGTTGATATTAGTATAGCAGCTAATTTTTGTTGTTGACTGTTATCCAACAGTTTAAGTATTCGATATTAAAAGTAACATAACATCACGCCTGTAATCCCAGAAGGGTTAGGCAGAGGTGTACCTATAGTACACCCGCGTTTCCCCAATTATGTTAAAAATGGATCTGTAAAAAAGGTAACTACATAAACAATACAAAGAAATTAAATATTCCAAAAAACCAAAATGGAAAGCCGCTGTCATTATTTAAACTATGAAAATATCGCTAAAAACACCATCGGTAGATATAAGGTTTTTTGTATGGTGTTCTTTCCTCGTAAGTCGTCGATGGCAGCTAAATGGATATAAAGACACCATCAACTTGAAATATGTAAGAATAAGGACTGTTTACGTCTCAATATTGCGATTGCTGACCGTTGCGCAATCCTATTAGAATTCAAGACAAAATAATGTGCATAGATTCCAGTTTGTCACATTTATTGCTTAAGAAACGGCGCTTTATTTTCTTTCATTATTTATCTACATTATCAAAGCTTTCATATTATTTCTTTCGTGATCTCAAGATCACAATTTAATTTGCTGCTATTTGATTAATTTCGTAATCTTATTCGAACTTATGGCGTTAACTGAAAAAAAAGATTTAGCTTTCTTTTTTTTCCAGTTTTAATACACCTGAACAGGTATGTTTGTATTTAACTATGGCTTTTGTTTCAGATATCTTCTTCAACATCACGCTTAGAAGAAAAACCCTTTTCTACACTGTAAATCTAATTGTACCCTGTGTAGGCATCTCATACCTCTCAGTCCTAGTATTCTACCTTCCAGCTGATTCAGGAGAGAAGATTGCTTTAAGCATTTCCATATTACTATCCCAAACCATGTTCTTCTTACTGATTTCCGAAATTATACCTTCTACCTCACTTGCTTTACCATTACTGGGAAAGTACCTACTATTCACTATGTTACTGGTAGGATTGTCAGTAGTGATCACTATAATAATACTGAATGTTCACTATCGCAAGCCAAGTACGCACAAGATGGCGCCTTGGGTTCGGAAATTCTTCATCACGAAACTTCCGAAGCTATTACTGATGAGAGTGCCAAAAGACTTGTTGAGGGACTTGGCAGCACAGAAGATAGCGGGCAGAAGTATGAAGAATAAGAATAAATTTAAAGATGCTTTAGCGGCTGCTGAACAGACGAACTCTAATGCATCTAGCCCTGATTCGCTACGTCATCATTTACCTGGAGGATGCAACGGGTTGCACTCCACGACAGCTACTAACAGGTTAGTAACACTTGCATTTAAAAATTATTAGTCAAAATCAAAAGTTATTTAATAAAACTAGTCTGAGAATCAGCAGTTTTCGAATGTCAAAATGACATAAGACAGTCCCCCAAAACGCCTGCCCTTCTCCACTTCCTAGTGCTTTAGCTGGGAAGAAGAAGTGGCGCAACAAATTCCCCAGAAGCACAGCTGTCTGTTAAAATAAACTTCAATCTAACAATAAAAGTTTTGCGAAGTAACAAAAATTTCGAGACGCAGAACATCATATTAAACTATCTGCCATAATGTTAGCTAGCCACGTCAAAAAACAAAAAAAAAACAACAACGAAAGAAATAGTTTCAAAGTACAGGTTAATAACGCTGCCACTTATTAATTTAAATCTATTCATAAACATTATTCGACCCAGAATCAGCCAGTTTGACAATCGGTCAACACATCGAGATTTGATGACGAATATTTCAATACTTTTTAATAGGTTCAGCGGCCTTGTTGGTGCTCTTGGCAGCCTTGGTGCCGGCTACAACGGTCTTCCATCAGTGATGTCAGGACTTGATGACTCTCTCAGTGATGTGGTTCCTCGCAAGAAGTACCCATTTGAACTGGAAAAGGCGATTCATAACGTCATGTTTATACAGCATCACATGCAGAGGCAGGATGAGTTTAATGCTGTGAGTATAGCTTCAATCGAACTGATGAATCTAAGAAGCATCAAACTATTTAATCTGGTTCTTTCCTACTTTTCTAAAATACTCAAAACCCTACTGGGACCACCTTCATAAAACAGGTCAAATCTCAACACAGAAAACAATCATTGCACACTCCTTAGATTGTGTCCAATTCAATAGCGTTTTTCTTTTGTTTTCTCAAATAGGAAGATCAAGACTGGGGCTTTGTGGCCATGGTGCTCGACCGTCTATTTCTTTGGATTTTCACCATTGCTTCCATCGTTGGTACCTTTGCCATCCTATGTGAAGCACCATCGCTGTACGATGACACCAAGCCTATCGATATGATGCTGTCTTCGGTTGCCCAGCAGCAATTCTTGCCTGTTGACAGCGGAGAACCCTAGATTAAGATATAAATCTGACAAAGTTTTCACAAAGAATCCTGGTGAAGGTTTTCATCAGGTCGAAGAAGGTTAGTGTGAAGATGCGTGAAATTATGCGAGTTCAAGTGTCAATGGAGTTAGAGCGGTATAATCAATGTTGATTTTGATAATATTTCTTAAATATTGTTAGTATTTTAAGTAGGATTGACTTGTTATAGCAGTACTATGTCTGCCTTCTGGGACTTTTAATATCACTTTTAATATCATGAATTTAATTTAAAAGTTGTATCGAATATTTGCCTTTCATAATAACTTGAATTAACTTTGCTGTTACTTTAAATAATTATATACTAAGAATAATTTGAATCTTAAGTCTGTACTAAACATCATAAATTACAGTGACAGGTCTGTCTACAATCTTTATAATATCTTAGTATTAAAATAAAAAATGTCCTCTAAAATATTCATTATCCTTATTAGACGTTGTAAAGCCAAAATAGGCTGTGAATTGTACCGTAACATTATAATCTAAGTAACTTAAGGTTTCAAGTGAAAAGTTTGTGTTTAAGTTAGAAGTAAGAGGAGGGTAACAAAATGTTCTTTCCTTCAGTTTGATACTGTAGTACTAATAAATTATTGTCTTATCTTATTTTCCTCGCTTTTAGATAACATTTTAAAAGAGAAAGGTACGGTTATTGGGGAAGATGTTGAATCAATAGATGTTGAGGGTATTGAATTAGTGAAAATTACTTCTATCCATACCAATATTATAAATGCGAATGTAACTCTGTCTGTCTCTCTGTTTGTTTCCTTTCACGCCTCAACTTCTGAACGCATTTCGATGAGCATACGGATAGACTATGAAGTGGGTTAGGACATATGATACTTTTAATCAAGGTTTTACATTCCTGTGGCATAATGTCCGATCTCCGCGAGGGCAAAGCCATAGGCAAGTTCTGTTATATGTTTTCCTCAATTGGTGAAGATTTAATTGGCAATTGCCAGTGTAATGCAAAACTAATATCGCAGTTAAAAGCACCAAACATTATTCTAATAATCCCATAGCAGCACCCATAGGGACACCGCTAGAGAAAATTCCTAAAAAAAGACGTTAGTATACGTGATATAAGTAATGTAATAATAGTTTTCGTTGCCAAAGAGGGTGAAGTGGGAGGGATTTTATTCAATGTTTTGGAAATATACATTTTATTTGACAACACATGGCTGTGTTAGTGATAAAATATATTTTTAGTAATGAGAAATCATTATGCTCATCGTTGTTAAGTTTAACATAACTGGCAAATGCGGGTGTGCTATACCTCTGCCTAACGCCATGAGGATTACAGACGTGATGTTTTGTTAAGTAATGTGTTGTCAGGGTTAGTAGATATTTATAATGTGCATTGCGTTTTTTTTTAAATAAATTGCACGATACTCTTGATGTTGTATTTTTCAGTGTCTTGCAAATTGGAGTTTGTAATGTAGGAGTATTTCTCTCAAAACAAACTTATGATTTTATCTACATTCCCCTATTTTTAAAGCAATTGTAAAGTAACTAAAATTTTGGGACTCCCGTTGGATTTCTTTAATTTTTGCTTAACTTGATTATTATTTATGTGATTTTTTTAATTATTTAGCTAGCAAATTCAACGGATCGCTATCGAATCGCCTATTAAAATGTCTGCTTGTATTTAAAATACCTACACCTAATCAATATCTATCCATCTGTAATGTACTAAGCTTCCGTATTGTTGTAGAATGCCGTAATAGCATAATAAATAATTTGAACGACACTAACAATATGTAAATCCTACATTTGATATTACAAAATACATACATAACAGTTTACCGTTATTATTTCGTGGTACCTAAACCAGCGAGTCGAGCATGGGCGTACCCAACATATTTGTGACAAGATGAGATAAATTATGCCATGTCTTACAATTTGTCTTAAATGCTAGCACGGATCAATCATGTGATATAAAATTATGGCGTGATATGCCTTTCTTGTTGCTGACTTCATAATGTGACATAGTAAATTAAAAGAGTTAAAATGTCCATGGCCATCTGAATATGGGACCAAACAAAATAATATGTATGTATGAGTGCAGTTCATAACGTTACACAACTTTTTAATTCGGTTGGGATCTCTTTAATGTTTGACACACGCACGTCACGTCTTTCCAAAGAATATAAATATTTTTCTAACCGTCTTTGTTGTTCCGTTGTTCTTGTTAGATAAATCAGTGTCGGTTGCAATATTAATAATGGAAGGATAAAGCAGTAGGTATCACAACCTTAATACCTTTCGAGAAATCTTTGTGGTACTTACTTATATACGACGCTATTGACGAATCCGTTGTCTTGTCAATTTACATTTAATTTTGTAATAATTCTCTTCACAGAACCAGAAGCACGAATGTTCACATTTTTAAATTATTATTTTCCTGCTTTGGGCCTCTTGCTTTCTGGCAAGAATGTAATAATAATAATTTACTGCCATTTGGTGCAGTAATTAGCAGGAAAATATTATTTTTATTAATATAATTTTATTGTCACCTCTGAACGAATGTGATAAATTTTTCATAAACATCTGTCAAAGTGTGACATTTATGACAAAATGGCTGCGCCCGTATTAGCAAATAAGACATAAAGAGTCCCAAGTAAACGTCAAGAAGTTATGTCACATGTCGAGAGAATTATCTCACGCCACCGTGCTAGCACTTAAGACATAACGTTTTTATCGCCCAAAATGTGATAAATAGCGTGACTCATGATATGTTACAGTAGGCCATGCTCGCCCTGCAGGGAAACATGGCGCGGAAGGGAGGACTCAGTACGGTGAAGTGTACCTGCAAACCAACATTTGACGGGGCTCTCAAAATCGCAAATTCTTTAAACTTATTCTACAAGCAACATCTTTAAAATAACAAAATCCATAGAGTTAATTTCAAAACCTCAGAGTGGGTTGTAGTTAATTAATTTTATTTATCACTTTCCCTTATCAAACAGTAATTTATTGTGTAATATCAAATTTGGACTATCTACAGTGTTCCAGTTTGCCAAAATCAACAACCTAGTGAAATTAGTCTTAAGCTCATGTAAGTTTAGTTTAACGGACTTTGTAGCTAATAGCGTTAAACCCGTGTTTATAATGTAAACTTTGACTTAATAAATTTGCAAAGTATGTTTTTATTTGTTTTAATTACTATCCTCGAAAGACCCTTAAGCCCTTTACCAATATTTGATCTTTATTTGAGAACCTTTCTAAAGAATTATTTCTGTATCGTAGAATCGAAACAAATTTGTACGATTTTTCTCAGTTATGAAACACTCTTCGCTTACAAACAGAAACTTAATACCGAAACTACTATCTCCAACCTTGAATGAGACCACACATTTCTGAAACGTAGGTACAACACAACAAAACATCTTGGATGATGTTGCCAATATTTTGTAACAACATTTTTGATGTAAAAGAGTGTCTATGGAGTTTCTTGTCCGTTCTTCTCCCTAAGTACCTACTAACCTTTAGAATGGGCAATTTACTTCATATTTCTGACTGATCGACCCCAAGACAATTCAAAAGTGCCTGTTAAGGGTTTAAATATGAAATAAATTCTTTTAGTTGGTATTTAAGTTTGCAGACCATTCAAAGAAAATTAAGTGGCAACAGCCACGCAATCTGATGGACTAGCTTTCAACATTTGCAGTTATTCTACCACTATCTACGAAATTCTGTCAGCAGCTTTTTGATTCAGTATCAGTAAGTACATGCCAACAAATAAGCTAACAAAGTCTACTTGCCAATATTATAATCATCTTTTTTTACACTTTGAAACAAATTAAAAAAACTGGGCATAGCTACAGAGCCAGAAGAGCTTTGTAGGTATGCCCAGAAAATAACGAAATTCTCAAACAGTTTGGTATTCGAAGTATGCTAATAGCACCGATATATCATGTTGAAAGCGAGGCGGACTTGAAACCTTTTTCGGTTCGACTTGGCTCGGCATGATATTACATGCAATATAGATTTTTTGATTTTATGATAATAGGTCGTCAATAGGAGCTTTTCTAAAGAAAAAATATAAAGAAACAAGCCATTATGTTCCCGATGAGAGTTTCCATCGGAAAAAATTACGAGCTTCCATACAAACTTTCATTCCAGGTATCACGGGCGATTCTTTCCCGCCGCTTTTGTTTTTCGCACACTGGTTATTCAACGCAATACTTAGTGCCGAGAGTTGACAAACCACAGTGTCTTTTTTTGACGCGAAGACGACGTCTACTGGGATGCGCTTTGTTGGATTTTCAATGCTCGGCTCAACACCGAGAATTGAAAATCCAGTGCGCGATAAAATCCCACCGTGATATTTTTTTCGTCCATGCGAACGTGGGCTTAGTGTTAAAGATAATTTATTTACTAAGTACGCAGAAATGTTCATTCGGCATGAATTTTTAAACATCCTAAAATAGTGCTCACGTTTATTCTTTTAGATCCTGCTGTTCAGGCTGCTTGTTATTTGTATTAAGTAGTTTTAGTTAGTTTAAGGCAAAGGCAACTCCCAAATCCCAATCCAGGAACTCTTTTCTCGCGTGACCTCGAACCAGCCCTCGCGGTACGCGTCCAGGTCATCTCGCTACCTCTTTCTGGGCCGGCCTCGGCGTATTCTTCAGGCACCCATCGAGTGAAGACTTTTGGCCAGCGGTCATCGTGCACGCGACTTATGTGACCCGCCAAATCCCATTTGAGCCTGGCAGCCTTCTTCTTCAATTAAGTAGATGTTTTTGTAAAATTCCTGGAGCTGTTATGCAGCTATTTCGGCTTTGAACTTGCTTGTCTTTTGCTGGGGTACCTAGTTGATGAAGCTGTGAGTACTGAAAGCTGTGTGTGCTTTTTTTGTTAGCGTTCGGGATCTAGATAGTCCAAAAGAAGTTCCAGTCTATGCTGGTTATTGATACACCCTACACCTACAGATTGCACATTCCTTCCTTCCTTATCAATTGGCGCCATAGAAAAATGTCGCATTAATAAAGAGGGAGGCGATCACCGTTTTCGTCAATGCTTGACATGTCACCTGATAAGTCTCAGGTTTAATGTACAACGTTTACGTTCATACATCTGGTCCTACACGCACGCTGGTTGCGAGTACGCACGCACGCACGCACCTGATCTTACTGAAGAACATCGGCGAAAAGGTCACAATATGTCCTCCTAGGGAGTCTCCTCCCCTCCCGGCGTTTCCACTCACATTTGCCTTGTAATGTAAGCATACTTACTTTCCATTATTTGTCACTACATCTTCTTTTAAACCGCACCGTTTCCTTATAACACATCTTTCATCAGCCTATCATACATTGCGAGCGCAAGGAGCGCATTTAAACAGCATTTATTCTGCTTCCATGCTTCTTTTGCCATACATAAGCGTAGGCACCAGCACAAAAATGTGAACAGCCAGTCGTGCCTTTAGGTTTTATGTCTTATCAAGCCTTATACATACTTACTAATTACATTGCCTCTAGCAACAACGTAAGACGTGAAAATGTTTAAAACATTTTAACAATTCAAAACTACAACTATCAGAAACAGCATTCTGTTTATATTTTTGCGACTAGCACAATATGCAATCAACTATACCTAGATATGAATGAAGTCTTAAAACTAAGTAAATATTATTTGTGAAACGAGTATTTTCGACTTTAAAATCATTCGAATTAACATTAACTTACCCCGATCGTTCGCACAAAGCAACTGCAAGTTACCATTCATTACAAACAAATCAAAACCTCCTTCAACCCATATCCTATTTCTATTTATTTCCGCTCCCATAATGACATACGAAACTAAAAAATTGCTAGTACATTCCGCTTCGCTTCCCTAACTGCAAAATTTCATTGACGTTTTTCCACTCCACCAACATTAGCCCCCGAGTTTAGTAGCTATTTACTCTTTGCTGAATTATTCATAGGCACTGACCGATCACCGTTCGATTCTGGCTCACTTCGACTTACCAATAAGTAATTTAGCAATTCAATTAGCTACGAGTTTTATATAAGTCTCTGGAATTACATCTTTTGAAGTGTTTTGAGACTCGCGTTTATCTGCTCGTAAAATTTACATTTAAGATGGGATGTAAAGGGCATGGCGGGAAATAGTATGATGGTTGTTACTGGTGTAGGCGGAGTGAAAACACTGAATTCAACTTTAAATATTTCACACTAAAATAACATCATGCCTGTAATCCCGGAAGGGTTAGGCAGAGGTGTACCTATAGTACACCCACATTTCGCTAGTTATGCTTAAGTCTCATGTATTAGGGGGCGACCCTATTGCCATCAACCGGACACAAATCCAGACTCCGGGCTGCAGTAAATCTAGATATAAAAATCCAATAACACTTTGCCCGACCTTTTGCGACCACTAGACCAACGAGGCAGTTAAAATTTCCTTAGCTTTAATTTGTATTTCGGCCTAAAAGCTTGTTATATATGTATAAGTAGATTATACAGATTATTATAGAGAGTGACGTAACAAAAAAAAAATATCCTGTATCCGAAAATACCCCATGTTCCGCGATTCTTCATTTTATTTGGTCACACATATGCAATCTGAGCATGTCGTCAGGAATAGTTCCAGTTCAGTTAAAAACAGCTAATATCTGTCCGATCTAAAAAGCCGGTGATGCATCAGTCCCATCTAATTACAGGCCTATATTGCTTCCTACTTCTTTATCCAAAGTTCTGGAGAAGCTGGTGAACAAGAGGCTATTAGCGTACTTAGAGGGGAAAAAACTGCTATCGGCCAACCAGTACGGCTTTCGAAATGGCAGATCAACGGAGGACGCAGTCTCTAAGTTGCTGGATCATGTCATTGATAAACTTGACAAAGGCAAAAAGTGTGTTGGCGTCTTCCTTGATCTTGCCAAGGCCTTTGATACAGTGTCAAGGCCCATACTGATCAAGAAAATGGAACGTTTAGGTGTCAGGGGCATTGCTCTGGAATGGTTTGCCTCCTATCTTTCTGAACGTAAATAGAAGGTTTGCCTGGGTGATTTCCAGAGTACCTTTGCAGACGTGGCATATGGAGTGCCCCAAGGTAGTGTCCTTGGCCCCACCTTGTTTCTTCTGTACGTTAATGGTCTCTGCTCACTCAATTTGGACAACGCGCTAATTTCTGCGTACGCTGATGACACAGCTATTATTTTCCATGGCGACTCTTGGAAGGTAACCTACAGTGCCGCAGTGGCTGGAATGCAGAGGGTTACCAGATGGCTGAAACACAATCTGCTCACCCTTAATGTTCAAAAAACCAAGGTGGTAAATTTTTCTATAAGCATAAAAACAGCTGCCCCTACACAACTTGCACTCAAATCCCACCAATGCAATTATAGTCTAATGGGTAGCTGCTGCTGCCCTGTTTTTGAACAAGTTAATAGTATTAAATATCTTGGTATTAACATAGACCAACACCTGACATGCGCAAAGCAAATTCAATCAGTTACTTCGCGTGTCAGAAAGCTTTTGTACATATTTAAAAGACTTCGATCTATAGCTGACAAAGATACTCTCAAGATGACTTACCTGGCTTTATGCCAGTCTGTGCTTAGTTACTGCATAAGAACTTGGGGTGTCGCTGGTAAAACTTATCTAATTACTGCGGAACGTGCACAAAGAGCTATCCTTAAGGTTTCTCATGGATTAGGACTCCGATACCCCACTGATATGTTATATCGAAAAACGAGAGTGCTTACGGTGCGCCAACTGTACATTTTATCAGTGCTACTTAAATTTCATAAGAGTGCAGCTGCTACCGAGCTGAATGATCAGCGCTCAGGCAGAAAACAAAAATGGAACAGAGTCTTCTGCAAACTTAAATTTGGCAATAAGGCTTTCTCTCGAATTGGACCATACCTGTATGAAAATGTCAACAATAAGCTAAAAATCTTCCCCTTAACAAAGTTTGGGTGCAAAAAACAGGTTCAGGATTGGCTGCTTGGACTTAATTATGCTGAAACAGAAAACCTGTTATCATACAACTGTTAAAGTATTCATCATCACATACACGGACTCATCACATACACATTCACTCTTATCACTTACACACACTCATCATATACACACTCACTCTCATCACATACACACTCACACTCATTACATACACACGTACATCTGGTTACCTTTTAGTCCTAAGTTTTATTAATTTCTTTTGATTCTTTTATTTTATAATTTAAAAGTTAATTCTATTTCATTATTAACCGTTTCATATGTTATATTTTTTTTTTTACCTAAATCACACTAACTGTCGAAAGAGACTGGATCCTGCGACACAGGGTATCCTATCCAGTGTCATACCTAAATATTGTATACTTATTAAGAATCAATAAACTTTTTTACTTTTTACTTTTTTTTTATTTATTTATTTAAAGGTACCTACATCAACAGCTTCTGTATTAAAATATCAAATAGCAATACTAAACTCCGTCACTACGGGATCCGAAACACCGCTCTGGATCTTCTTACTTCATACTTGAGTAAAAGGATTCAGAGCGTTGACGTTAATGGAGAAAGATCTCCCGGATCTATCTTAACAATGGGAGTTCCACAGGGCTCAATTCTTGGTCCTTTCTTGTTTCTTATTTATATTAATGACTTGCCTTACCTCATAAAGGATAATCATGATATAGTGTTGTTTGCGGATGATACTTCACTTTTGTTTAAACTTAAACGTCAGCAGCTGGTTACTGACGATGTAAATAACGCGGTCTCAAAAATAGTTCACTGGTTCAATGTTAATAATTTACTTCTTAATGAAAAGAAGACTAAATGCATTAAGTTTACGCTACCTCACGTTAGGCAGGTGAAAACGAATGTGTTGATAAAGGGTGAAGAATTGAAACTTGAAGACAGCACAGTATTCTTGGGCTTAACTTTGGATTCTAAGCTTCAGTGGGGGCCACATATTGATAAATTGTCAAAAAAGCTAAGCTCCGCAGCATACGCTGTTAGAAAAATTCGAAATTTAACTGATTTAGAGACAGCCCGTTTAGTATACTTTAGTTATTTTCATAGTTTGATGTCGTACGGTATTCTTTTGTGGGGAAATGCCGCCGACATGCAGACTATATTTGTTTTGCAGAAAAGAGCTGTTAGATCAATTTATAAATTAAGTCCGAGACACTCTCTCAGAGAGAAATTTAAGGAAATTAATGTAATGACTGTGCCTTCTCAGTATATTTATGAAAATCTTTTATATGCCCACAAAAACATAAAATTGTTTAAAAAATACAGTGATATCCATAATATAAATACTAGGAACAAACACAAATTTGTTGTACCTACAACAAGGCTCAAGAAAATAGGTGGCTCGTTCAGATGTCAATGTATACGCTTTTATAATAAACTTCCAAGCCATGTTCAAGATCTAAGCCTTAATAAATTCAAATCATTTATTAAACGTAAGTTGTGCCAGAAAGCTTTTTATACAGTCAAAGACTATATTGAGGACAAAAAGGCTTGGGACTGACGTGCTCCAATTTTTGCATACTGAGTGTTTTTTTTTTTTTTTGTTTGTTTGGTACGTAACTTTTGTTTTATTTTATATACACTTTGAAATTTCATGATTTGACATGAATATTTACTTTGTATAATATTATTATTATTTTAATTTCGTGTGAGGACTTAGTGGGTATTATTTCTATATATTTTGTCTATCTCAGTTATTTCATATTTTTTTTTATATCTGGCAGTTTGAGTACTTAAAGCGGCCTACCCAAATGTCCTTTCTTTGGTATTGTTCGTCTAATCGTTGAGCTCCTTACGTTTTGAGTTGAGCTGCACGATTAATGACAAATGCGTGCACTGACTGGACAGGCCCACTCAAATCTGTATGGTTCTTTCCTCAAAAGACCATTTCAGACACCTACCTACATGGTCCTCATATGATCTGTAAAATAAACAATGACATGAATACTTACCTAGGTGTTATTTTATTGTTATTATTGTGAATGTTAAGACTATGTGGGTCATTTTATTTTTTTCTTTTGTTTTTTTATATTTTATTATCTCAGTTAATTTTAATCGTAACTTGGTCTGGCGGTTTGAGTAATTATGCGGCCTATCCAATGTCCTTTCTTTGGTATTGTTCGTCGAATCGTTGAGCTCCTTATGTTTTGAGTTGAGCTGTACGATTACTGACAAATGCGTGCACTGACTGGACAGGTCCACTCAATCTGTGTGGTTCTTTCCTCAAAAGACCATTTCAGACATCAATCCACATGGTCTTAACATGATCTGACCAAGATTATGTCTGGACTTTAAAAGAGACTGTGACCTCTGAGTTTGTTTCGGCTTTTCTTCTCAGAGTAGTCAGATAGGAAACGCCGACCTCATCTAGTTTAAAAAAAATGTTTGACGTGTAAAAGTGTTTTTACAAACCCACTTTCAAAAAAGTCTGTCTGTATTTTTAAACGGCTTTTTCATAATCTTTTTTTTGCATTTTCATTGTTACGTATAAGTACTTTTGCTCAGCCCATAATAATATACTTTCAAACAGGCTTTAACTAAGTGGATAAGATAAGATAAATTTGGCCCTATCTGCCCCGTTGGTCTAGTGGGCGCAATCGCCACTGCTGAACATGAGGTCCTGGGTTCGATTCCCAGGTCGGGCAACGTGTTATTGGGTTTTTCTATCTGGAATTTCTCAGTAGCAGCCCGAAGTCTGGTTTTGTGCCCGGTAGATCGCAATAGGCTCGCCATCTATTACATGGGACTTAAACATAACTGGCGAAATGTGGGTGTACTACTCGTATAGGTACACCTCTGCAACCCTTCGGGGAAACAAGGCGTGATGTTATGTTAAGTAAGATAATTTGCTCAAACATGTGTACACATACAAGAATAAAATGCATGCAGGATAACATAAAATAATATAAAGTTTCAGACATGTTTGCCACATAGTACGACGTGCAAATATTATGAATGATAATGATTTTAAATTATTAATTTCAAGAAAAATACTCAGTTACGTGAATCACAATTGCAAACATTAATAAATTATAAATGTCAATAGCTAAAAAATACAATAAAAATTAATACGAATACAAAAATGAATCAAATTTATGTCAAAATAAATGTATCTGTCAGAAATTCATAAATACGAGTACTTATAGTAAGCTTTGTTAACCAGATATGACTTTTGGTGTTTCTTCAAATGTGCATTATTAAGCGCCCTCCAACTTTTGGGTCACTTATTATAAAAATGTGAGCCATGCAAAAAACACTCTTGCGCATAAGTGCGTCCTACTCAAGCAGACAGAACTAACTGGCTGGCTGGCTGTTTATAAAATGTTTGGTTTAATTTACTTTCGTCTCCTTTGTTTAAAACTGCAGCGCTTCCTCGACCAAGGATTAACTCAAATATTTTTATAAACATTTAAGTGAAAACCTGTTTTACTATATATTTGTACAAAGAAAGCTACTGAAAACTTTCAACACAACAAAAAATTTATTCAATGATGACAGTTTTCAAACTTACCTGCCATAACCTAAAATCGTTACATTTGTTTAACCTGAGTGCATTTACCCATAACGATGAAATTATAACCGGCACTTAGCTTTCAGTATTTTTTTATTTTTTTCCATTTTCTAAAAAGAACTGGTGAGGTTAGCGTAATCTTCGAGTTATCGTAATTATTATCATTAATTAAAACAATATAATCTAGCACAGTCTTCAGAATTTTTGTTTCCCCAGTTTCATCGCAAGGGTTGGATTGAATCCTACATACGCTTTTCTGCTAAAATCTTGGTAATCACAGATTGATTACCACGATTTTAGCAGGAAAGAAATTCATATTAATGAGTTCGCAATGGGATTGTGGCTTTGTCTAAGACAGAATAATCTATTAAAGACCTTTTAACAGATAGCCGATTGGGCTAAGCCACTGAGGCGACAAAAAATACAGTTAGGTATATTATAAAAGTGAACTCATTATTCTGAAAGAAATAATACTTTGTGTATTGAAAATATAGAGCATCGTGTGTAGTCAAATGATTCTAAAATATACATTCTGTGGTCAATAATAATCATTTGTATAATTTCAACATAAATGATGTAACGGATTTTTTTTATCTATAACTAAACTTCTCCTAGGTATCTACTACGTTTTGGAATGGTCAACTGGTTTCATCTTTCTTGCATCGGCTGACCGACCTTGACAATTCAAAAGTAAGTTTATGTAAGTAAGTAAATAATAAAACTTACCAAAAACTCTATTTCCGTCCTGTTTCAGGTAAAACAGTCAAATACTACGTAGCCGCTTCTAGAAACCCCTCAAAACCCCTAATTTTTTACAATCCTGTACCCTCAAAGCGTTCGTACGAAATCTAAACAGAAATATTTTTCAATGTCAGCCCGTCAGTGGCTATGGTGATTAAAAACACGGCGTCCCGACTATGTGCCTCTGGTACATGACATTGGCTGCGTTCCAAACTGACAACGACAGTTCTATGGTTTTTATACATTCCACTCATCGGATTTTAATTCTAATAGCTTTGTTAACGGTTCACGTAATCTTGTCAGATGGAAACGGAGTTTCTTATCAGATTTGGAAGAAAAAAGGAAAATGTGAGAGAGGAATCTCGAATACACTTAACAAATACGGGGAAAAGGTTTTGGCATAAAAGTTTTTTGGAATATTTTCCTTGTCGGGAAACAAGAGTAGTAATTTTTCATATAAATACGTAATCTGTTATCAGCCGACCATTTTATTTGTTTAGCTTACTACCAAATCACATCTTCACAGAATGGTTTCCTGATTTTGACAAGCTCTTAGCGCCTGTCCCGGTGTCTATCTGTTTATAATCAAATCTTGCAAGTTAAATTTGACCCACTTCTCGATTTCCGATTGACCTGAAATTTTGCATGCATATGTAAATCAGATGACAATGCATTATATTATGGCATGGAGCTGATCTGACGATGGAGACAGAAGGTGGCACCCTAGAAGGCGGCTATCGGAACTCTGTAATAAGACGACGCAACTCCATCGAGTTTGGGCTCGTCGCTTCGCCTTGACAAGTATTCTGGTTCTAGGGTCTGATGATTTATTAATAAGTTGGTCGACTATTATAAAAAATGTACCATAACTTAAAACGAAGATATCAGAAAATTAAAGTAAGGTGTTTTGTTAAGTCGCCTGCCTTGTGGGAGGCCTTCCAACGCTACGTCTTCCGGTACGCGGTTACAACTCACGTCTTGTACAATAAAAAGTGAAAAATAAATAAAGTATTATTAACAACATTTTATTTGTTGTTAACAAAAACATAACTTGAAAATTAAAAATCATTTAATTCCGATTGAATTTTCATATAAAAGTTGTTACATTTAAACAGCAAGAGAGAAAAAAAGGGTTTAATAACCTTTTATTTGTAAACTTGAGACTGTGATAAGTACACAAAGATTTAATATAGTTGTGTTATGAAGTTTCAAGATTTCAAATTATTTTTAACTGCTCTCTTCTACTTAGCATGTCGATGGCAATCTAAATGTGGTGCTGTCCCACAAACGATGGGACACTTGATATCATGTCCGGCGTGTCCTGTCAGCTGCTCGTTACAGAAACTGATGGACGCTAGTGATGACACCCAATGACCCAACACGTAGCTAAATTCTGGGCAGAGTCTGCCCAGACTCTTCAGTTTGTGGGACAGCACCACATTTACACTGCAAGGCTGAGTCGTTTATGAATCTCCACCTGAATAGGTTTTCCGTGCTTCGGTCAACCTGGGTCCGGAGTCAGTTTAAAGCCTTCCAGGTTAAGATAGAAACTTGTTAATAAATATATAACTAGCTCCACGGTTTCACCCGCATAAATCTTGATCCCGTGGGAGTATCGGGACAAAAAGTACTCTATGTGTTAATCCAGGTTATAAACTATCTCTGTGCCAAATTTCATCCAAATCTCTTGCAGTAACATCTGATCGTTAAAATATTACCCTTATTGTAAAAGCAAAAGGGGGAAGAATTTGTACCGCAGCGACCATTTTAGTGTTTGCGTGGTAGTACAAGTTATAAAATGGCGGCCCATCGGGCCGCGGGCCGCGTCTAGTGCAAACACTGAGACTCCATTAATATCTCCTCGGAACGTGTGCTGAATCCTAAGTTGGGATCTAAGTATATTTTTAAATGTACAATTGTCGAAAGAGATTGTACAGGAATCACGTAACGCATTTGTTTTGGATTTTTAGCCATCAATGGGGAGAAAATGTCTTGAGGATGCATGCAAATTATTCTTTATGTTGAGAGGAGGATTCAGGAAGAAATTAATAAGATTTTTAGGGTTCCGTACGTCCTAATGAAAAACGGAACCCTTTTAGTAGTACCACTCGAGTGTCTGTCTGTCTGTCCGTCTGTCGCAGCCAATTTGCTGCGAATCTACATTACTGATTAAGTTCAAATTTGGTACACATATGTATTTCTGTGACCCAAACACGATTGGTGATAAAAACTAGAAAATTAAATACAAAAGTTTTGCAAGCTGTACCGTGTGAATTATCAAATGAAAGGACTTGTTGTGAGGATTTCAAAGATCTTTTTTTCTTAATTTTTAAATAAACATTTTTAAATTATTTAAGTAATAACTTACCAACTTAACTAAATAACTTTTTTTAATACGTAAATTTGTTTATTATTTACAGGAAACACTATAAGAATTCTGTGGCCTTAAAATAACATGGTAAATCTTTCAATATTGTGTGTTCAAACTTACAGGTGCAGTTGGAATGTATGAGAGAACATGTTTTTCAAATGTAATGTCACAAATCACAGTAGTATCCCCGCCAAGACAAGCAAAAAACAAAACAGAAGGGTACTAGCTACCTTTTCTCGAAGCCTTTCATTTTTATACCCTAATACCGTCGGCCTAGATAATGCTAGAGAGATAAAATGTAGTTGGCAGACTTGTAAAACACACTAAGTTTCATGTGTCTAGCTTTTACACTATAAATAAGTGACTCATTCTCTGGCTCATCAAATCACAATCAATCAATCTCTGATCAATCTCTGGCACTTCACGAAATCAAAAACAGCTGAAATTTAGTATGCAAACTAGGATTACAAACAAACAACAAAAAAAAACTTGGAACCCTCGAAATGAGGCTTGCAGGTGTGTACATTCAATAAATCATCTAGGATACTTCCCCTAGTCCTAACAAGCTATAATATGATATGCAGGCAAGGATTTGCACACAAACAACGAAAAAAAGGTAAATTTGTAGCTTTAACCCTCCAGCCCCTTTAAAGGTAAAGGCAAGTCTGTATTTCTTGGGCACGCCACAATAGCGGCGGTAAGTCCCCTCCTTGAGGAGTGGTTGGAGAGGCGCCACGGCGTCCTCACCTTCCGCCTGACACAGGTCCTCACCGGGCACGGTTGTTTCGGGAGGTTCCTGTTTCGAATAAGGCGGGAGGAAACGCCCGGGTTTTGACCATTGTGTGGATCGCCCGGAGGAACATACGGTGGAGGTCTGCCCAGCTTGGGCGGAGCACCGTAGTGTCCTCGTGGAGGCGATCGGCGGCGGCGATCGCCTGGGGAATGGAAAGCCGTCACCTCCTTCTGCGAAGCAGTAATGCTAGCGAAGGAGGAAAGCTGGATAGGCATGTCATTGTACTTATACAACAAAAATGAAACATTGTATTAAAATCTTTGAAGTCAATTTGAACCTACTTCTAATTGGCGGTATCGAAATGAAAGTTTGTTTGTGAAAGTACTTCAGGTGACAAAACTATAATTTGGAATCTTGGAGTTGATCTGATGATGAAACCAGGAGTAGGATAGTGGAACTCTTCAGTGGCTACTAGTAAATCCCCCTTGAGTTTAGACTCATATGATTCGTTTGGAGGAGTCTAAAACATTGGGATTTAGGAACGAGGGTCTGATAATGGAGCCGAGAGGTAGATAGTGGAATTCTTTAGTGGCTACTAGTAAAGCCTGCGAGTTTGGAGTCATATGATTTGTTTTGATAATTTCAATATATTGCACTTGGTGTCGAGGGTCTGATGATGGAGCCTGGAGGTGGATAGTGGAACTCTTCTAAACACCTCGAGTTTGGAGTCAAGTGATTCGTTTTGATGCGTCCAATAGATTGCTTTTGGTTTCGATGGTCTGATGATGGAGCTAGGAGGTGGATAACCTAACTCTACTAACCTTACATAATGGTCAAAATGTATCACTATTGCAGGATAAAACATTAAATACCAGTGACTTAATTTCTTACCATAACCCCATAGAAGTATATGTGCGACGGCCGCGAGACCACCAACCGTACATACTGACCAAAATTGTAAGATTCGTAGAGTTTATCCATGTAGAATTAACTTTTTAACTGTGAAAGCGTAATGAAAGTCTTGGCAACCAACTTTACTTGAAATATTTTTGGTGGGTAACATCATCGTACGGAACCCTTACCGCGCGAGTTCAACTCGCACTTGTCCCGTTTTTATATCAGAAGTGGTTTGGAAAATGACATTATTTTCATGAAAAACAATATTTTGTGGGACCTAAGGATAACGAATCCCGTACCTATCCTAAACCTATCGGGTATAAACAATTCAATTCATTGTGTTTTGTTTTTTGTACTGGACCATACCTGGGAACCTATTTCTGACGATGATATTGAACGTCAAAATTGCAACTTTTAGTGATGTGTTTTTTTTTTCACGAAAATAAGTTTTTGATGTTCTAATATTACTTTGAATACCCCCACGAACCCTGTACCATTGCTTGCACCCATAATAAGCACAATGATTTGCATGAGTTACATTGCGCACTAACGCAAACAGCTTCACACCAAAAATAAAAGTCAGCAATTATTTTTGTGCAATGTTACTTACTTTGACGGCAACATGATGAGTCTTTTTATACTCTGTATTTAAATAATCTTATTTTAGAAAATTTGTGACCCGTTCTGATTTGTTTGTTATAACTACGAGCATAAAATAAACCCTACCTCGATTTTAATGGTAAATCAAAATCTAATCTCAACCGATACCGGATCTTAATTTCGTTTAACTAACTTAAGTAGAACTCGAAAGGGATCATAGCACGCTAGCAGGCGCGGTTCGATTCAATGTACTTCATTACTTGTTATTAAATTTGTCAGTCCAAGCGCGAATTAGCTGCCAGGCCACTTGACGTTGATAAACATTGAGGAGGCACCAGCAAGCTCTGAGCTCCCAGTCCTTGCTATTAATCCACTAACTCCTTAAAAATTCAAGGATTGGTAGGAAACGAAGCAGGTCAACTTACGCCGGTGGCAATTATCCACTAGTTTCTAGAGTACGATAATCTTGAAAGTTTTATCTTTGCAATGCGAGAACTTCGGAAGACTAGCGCTAGTTTGGCGTAAATGTAATTTGACAAAAATATGTCTAATATCAGTTCTGAATAATATATTCGCTTAGTAAAGTTCCCTTGAAAGTTTTGTTACAAATTCACAGAGCTCAAAGCTGTGGGTCGAAAGTTTTAGTTGTATTGTTTCTGTGATTGGGTTACCGTGACTGTTACCGTTTCACGTTGAAATGAAAAAAAAAGAGCTGTATGAATATTTTTCTGACGCATCTTCTGTATGGTGTGATTAATGCATATTGTATACTAATTTTGTCAATTAATTATTACTATTTTCAAAGTACGAAAGGAGTAGAATAACGTAAAGTTTTTCGACTTTTTATGTGGAGTCGTGAATATAATCAAGATCAAATCAGTATCAGAAAGTGTAACATCTACTTTAAGTCTGCTGTTTTTTAAATCTTGTTGCTTATTTCATTCTGGTCTTGCTCTTGCTCTAATTTGATTAATTCATATTTCTATCTCTTCTATCTTGACGGTACGACATCGAGCCACACAAATGAGTAAATACTAGATGTTTACCAACATCAGTTTACCTAGTTATCGATACTGAATAAAACGTTAAAGTCAACCCCAAAACAAACTATTTACTAGAGCAAAATATCATTATAAAACTACTAGGAGTACATAAGTGACAACGGCTGGTCTCCAACCCACTATCGCTAAGTTAGCGCTAAAGTGCGAATAACTCGAGCGCCCGCCTCGCAAACTTGCTCGAGTGACAGACACGGCCGAGAATAATCTCTTAAGTTTTAGTTCATCGCCTACCATAGACTCGGCTGTGACGTATAGACGCCGTAAATTGTCAGAAGCAACTGATAAATCTCGACAATTGTTACTATTGCCTGAAATATTACTGTGATTTCACATTAATGTGTCCCTGTGAATAAGTAGGTACTTGGTATAAGAATTTTTTTGTATTTACGCTTTTGAATAATAGCATCCTACTTTCATTGACTTTCATTAATCACTACTTACTTTTATGACTTTTTTCTCTTTATTATAAAGATGTCACACAAGCTCTCTTGGGTGTTCCAAGAGAGCTTCCCTCTGATTCCCTCTTGCTACATAACATACAGAGCATCTAACATCAGCCTCTCTATAAATGTTCAACACTAAGCAATTAGTCTACTATCAATGTACACGTATGCGGCAGGCCTACACCAAACCGCACATTTGTCTAAGAAGGCCTCAAACACGATTGATGTGCACCCTTAAGTAATCGTAAGGTGGTTCATTAAGGTTAATCGATCATGGTCTTACGTAAGACTGAACGGGATAAGTAGAATTTTAAGTTTTTGCTCATCTTATAACCACAACTCAGGATTATGATACTGCTACACATAAGGTCCAAGTACCAGGGCCAAATAAAACCCAGGAGCTCACAGACCACCACTCCAATTAGCCGTATAGTTTCTATGTTCAAACCTCGAAGGGCAGAAATTATAACGGATTAACTAGGGGCCGGTGGCGTCGCAAACATGGCAACCACATCTGCAATTCAATTAAATTCCAAGTTAAATTGCTTCTAGCTTTGTAGTGGCAACATTGAATTATTTGCCAGCTGTTATAAACTGCCCATAAACCATATTAAACGACAGATTTATTTATGCATAAATTCCTCGGTTCGGTTCAGAATTGTGTATTTATTTTGTGATAGTTCCTTACCCGGTTGGAGTGTTCGACTCAATAAACTAGTATTAAATGTTATTCGTTGACGATTAGTTATTCATTACTTTATCATTTACAGAACACAAAATATAAAAAAAAACTATTTGTGAAGCTAAAAGTCATAGATAGATCTAGCCTGGCATATATATATGAGCTAAGTATTTACAACTTAATAACTGCTGTTGTGAACCTAATAGAAAATTTATATTCTAGTCAGTATAATCCAATATGCTGTCCTAGAACGTTATTTATTAACGCTAAACTTCAAAATGAGGAGATTACCCCGACACGGGCCATGTTAACAAGATCTTTTGATACCCCACAATAACAAACTCAATCGCGCCAGAAACCAGGATCAAATCCCAAGACTAATAAATATGCCAATGATTTGCCATCCAATTCGGCCGACTACAAAATCTTTCCGATGGGAGCTGTGCATTAGCATACGACCCGAACAACTTAGAACTTGCCTTCTTAAACTCAACTGCTTTGGAAAATCGCTCCTTATCTCTTCTGAACTCTTGAGCTCCTAGTATTTTTTTTCAGCAATATAGAATTGTCAAGGTTATTTTCTGAGGTTGAATGAACTACCAATCCCTCAAAAAAACTCACCTCTTTCAATGAAACTTGTGAAGGGAAAGTTTGTCTTAACTCCTCTTAATTTATGCGTTTCGCGTTTAATTTTGTTCGGGGTCCGGACGGGACGAGTTTGATTTTCAGTAGAAGACAATGCGGTGCGGCGTCCTGTATAAACGGACGATGGATAGTGTACTTTCGAACAGTTGTCGCACGAGTACTTTGCTTGTGCTCAATTCCTATTTCCGAAGACATATTAGGTGTCATCTGAAATAGGATGATTTCATCGTTGATCTCTTCTTCATCATTTTACTCTTTCCATGAATTAAAAAAGTCGTTATCAAAAATACCACTAAGAATTTGCGGTAAGCTACCTATTTGAATAGTAACATTTCTCATTCTTCGGCATTTTAAATAATACATTCATCATGGATATCCGCATTTTCTTTCACCACTCACCCCTCTACAGGCTACGGTAACCTTGTTTGAACCGACAGACGTCCGTCGGTAAATTTTTACAACTTGGAAGAAGGTGATTACAAACAGCTGATGCACATAACGAATATCTTTCATTTTCATCTTCAATTTCGTGCTGTAGACTTGTATTCGCAAATATATTTGACGTGACAACGTCTAATAAATCGATGAACGCCGGCTGCATGCACGAAAAAGGATGACTCATTGTAACGTTGCGCTCATTGTAACGTTACGATCGGAGCGAGAGCGCTGCATGAGTGAGCGAAAGGCACGATCGGCTTGAGCGTTTCGCTTGCGCCGCATCTATCTCTCTTCCACTTGATTGGCATATGTGTCCGAGGAGAACAAAGACAACGGCAGCTCAAAACTTACATCTACACGTGAACTGTTTCGTCGACTGTTTATAAAGTGATGTGAAAAGTTAATGTAGTTTTCATTGTTTATTACAACAACAATTGCGGAAATAATGGTAAATTATTCTTGCATTTTTTAAATCTGATATCTTGTAAAATTTCAAGTATTTATAATAGATACCAGACAACTTACTAAAAAAAACGATGGGGATTCATATAATTGATGATAGATAAAAAGTTTCATAAAAGTTTTCTCTTCTATATAATTAAATGGATAAAATAAACGGCCGAAATGGGCGTTACGGCTGAGGGGATAGTTGTTAATGTTAGATTATAAATTAATAAAAATGATTCAATTTTATTCATAAAAGTATGCAATCATTTCATCAATGTTTTGTTATGACGTTGTCACGTTAAACTATCGTCCGTAAACCGACTCAGACAACCAATTTTTTGTGGGAAAGTTAGTTTGCTTTTTAAATGATAAATAATTTATTACTTTAAGTAGGTTTGTACAAGCACTTTTACACGTCAATAATATTTTAAAAACTAGATGAGATCGGCGTTTCCTATCTGACTACTCTGAGAAGAAAGGCCAAAACTAACTCAGAGGACACAGTCTCTTTTAAAGTCCAGACATAATCTTGGTCAGATCATGTGAAGACCATGTAGATTGATGTCTATAATGGTCTTTTGAGGAAAGAACCACACAGAATGAGTGGACCTGTCCAGTTTTTTTGCAGAATGATGACGAGCCAAGATGGTTGTGTTTATTTTGAATTAACTATTATATTTTTAAATAGGTAATATAGTTTTTTATTTGCTCTACCATGCTCACATGTGTGTCCAACATTGGATATATTCTGATAATCATGTGGTGTAGCAATGCACAAAATGAGTCCTAGTCAAAACGTGAAACATTTTATCAAACATAAGCCTATCTTTCCAAATAAATAAAACTGCCGTAATCCGTACAGCTATTTCGTACCGGAAAAAATATACAAAACTTTGGATTAGAGGGATCTATTCAATGTGGAAAATACTGTATGTACTGAATTTTGTTCGGATATTGTTGGTTTTATCCGTTGAAAAAGGGAAACGACGTCAAAAAAGAAGACGGACTTAATGCACAGTAGTGTCAAAACATTATGTACACAATTGAAGTATTAATTATATGTAGTAGGTATTAATGCCATCACGAATTCAGTCCGAAAAAGGAATGTTGGTATCAATCAGATTAGTGATAACTCCGTCTCTCTCTTGCACTGAAATCTTGATGACATTAAAACGTCATAATTCAAAGCCTGTCTTATTTATTTATTTTACATAAACTTTTCGAACATAAAAAGGTGTACAAAGGCGGACTGCGACTGTCTTCACTGTCACTTTGAATTTTTGTTGCGTGTGTTTTCGCACCATCATTGTTTTTATTGTAACTAAAGACAGTTTTGACTACGATCTACCCACAGCCTAAGCTTTTAGGAAATACACCTTCTTAAATAAACCCTGTACCAACAACATTTTAAAATTAAAATGCTATGTACTTAACAAAATATTCATTGTGGAGCCGTGCCCAAAAATGTCACCCCGACAACAATATATCAAACGGGTAAAGTTGCGAGCTCCTCGACTATTTCTTTGATGTGAACGCACCACGTATTTTCAAAATACCCTGAATTTTAGAGCAAATTATGTTAGAATAGTTGCTTTAGCTATTATTATCGTCTTGACGTGGTTTGGAACGCTATAAGCAAGAGTGGGCATGATCTTGGTTTAAGTCAGGATAGTCCTTCAAAAGCATGCCTTGAGCGCCCGTTACGTTTCATTCCTTTGACCTTTGTTACGAATGGTGTGTTCATAAACATCTAACAAATTTAAATGTTTTCGTGCAATGTATCTAACGTCTTTTCCTGAAATTAACCCAGCCATTACAGTGTCTATTCAGTGCAAGACCTGTTTTCGAATTTGATGGTTTTCTACAACAAAGTACTAACACACAATGTTAAAATAATAAAAAATATTGAATGAACGCGAATGGCAATAAATCTGATACACTCTCACAACCCAGACCGACTAGACAAACACAAAAATCCTCCAGTTTTTCTGTGTCTCTAGAAACAATACGAACGCATAACGTAAACTTACTTTAAGTTTACGTAACGCGCATTTTTTTATTGAAAATATAACTAGCATCTTAAGCATAGCATAACCATAATCAACCAACAATGTTCCCACTTCTGAGACCAATGCGGGTTGGTAGATGTCACATGTGCTCGAACTTATGGTTCTAGGACATGCCGGCTTCCTCACGATGTTTCCCTTCACCGTTTTAAGAGAAATGGTGAGGAAATAATCATCTTAAAGCATTTTGGTTAGATTTTTCGCGACAGGTACAATATCACCCGTAGAAATAAGATGTGAGATAACAATACAAACATATTAAACAAGCTAATAACGTTAAAATAATAAATACTATGAACATGTAAGAGAAAAGAATCATAAGGCATCAAAAAATTCGTCCGCATCGCTGTCAACAGGAAAAGTGGCCAAAAGGCTGGCAGCATTGCCACGTTGTATGGCCAAAATAGACCAGGTCACGTGAAGTGTCGACCAACCGCTTAACGACGTCTCGAAAAAAAAAATAAGGTAAACGTTCGAAAACGGGCCTTTCAATTTTTTTTATCATCCCCTAAGGCTGACTTAATTGCGTTGCGTTCGTACTAGACCCACTGGTCAGTTCCATAAATGACAAGAAGACCATGAGATAATCGACAATCGCGCCTTGATCGACAGCTTAGTTTAATCGTTAGCAGCAGTTCACAAATAGCGCAGACGAGGATCCCCCTGCATAGTGATCTGGAAATCATTCGTGTGTGCATCCCGGCTATTGAACTGTCCATTCGACTTAGGAGGACAAAGCTAGGCTAATCGCGGAAGTGTCGATGCGATTTAGAAGCAAGCTCGTTTTAAATTTGAATAGTAAATTAGACACAAGAGATTTTTTTCTCTCATAATTTCGTATACATAGACTACATCTAATAAATTACACTAGTGTACTGTCAACAAAACAATACGGGTGTGCAAAATTTCAATTCACTTGGATTACACAAGTGGATTACATCGAGAACAAAATACGACGGAAAATTCATAAAACACGTAAAACACACTTAGTTTGGTTCGTACCTGGAATAATTTTACAAACTTTTTTAAAGGCTTTAGCTCAAACGACCCTCGATTTAAACTATGTCTAATTCCTAGGCTAAATATCGTTAGGAAAAACAACTCGTAATAGTTTTAGCTAGTCTCCTTTTTTGCATATTCACAGACACACGATCAGCAAGCAAGACCTATATTGTATATCCCTACCTACTGCTCCACCTTTTCATTAAGGATAAGTAACGCATGTATATTTGGCCCTTTATCTTTCATGATTATCATGTGTGGAGCAACAGCCTTTTAGGACCTGCTAATGTTATTTCTCAAAGGTGTGTAAAGGTAAGGTGACACATGATTGTTTATTTGACAGATCTAAAAAGATTTACGTTTTACAAAAACTTAAGCTTTACAAAACAGAGTGTTGTCTGTAAACTTTGAAAAAATAAGTATCTCCCGTTTTTTGTATAATGTTTCGCGATATCTCCGGCAATTTTGGATCGATATCGACAGTTATTTTTTTAATGAATGCTCAGGGGTTTTTATAAATTTTATTAACTTTCCTTGGATTTTTTAGTTAGCTTCATTAAAAAATACGCATTTTCTCCACTTAGTGTAAATTGATGACGTTATACACTGACCTTCAAAAATTTGTACTACACTATTTAAATTGCAATAACTTTTACAGTATAAAAGACATATTTTCGAAATAAAAACGTTTACCAATATAATTTATTTTTTTACAAAAACTTTAAAACTCGATAACATCCTTTGGAATAGCTGGAAAAACTTAATAAACAAAACACTCCTTTTCCAATTTGCTATCTTACTTTTGACTTTTTTGTTTCAGATTTTGTTTTCACATTCCCATCAAATCATGCCCCTTTCACCTGAAGAATGTGCAAGAATCAGGTCTTTTCTGGAACTAGGCATCCGTATGCGTCGTACTGCAAGAATGGTGTGTGTAACATTTAGAACGGTCCGACAGGTGAAGCGAAGGTACGAAGAAACTTGAAGCCAACTGAGGAGAACTTGTAATGGCAGACCTAGGTGCAATAGTACCCGAGAAGACCGGTATATTGTTGGCACTGTGTTGAGAAATTGCCACCTCAATGCAGTTGAAGTCCAGCAACAGCTTCTACAGACCCTAAGATACTACATTATTGACAGTATAGTGAGAAGAAGACTTGCTGAAGCAAACCTGAAGCCCCAAAGGCCAGCAAGTGGCCCCAAACTCGAGAGAGGGCATCGAATAGCAAGACTGCGCTACGCACGTGAATGCATAGAGACAGGAGATTGTTTGTTTGTTTGGCATCTCGCAGGTCAACCTATGCGGTTGTCGTCTGCTTAAGCGGACTTGCCTGAGGTTGCCCTAATAAATTAAGGCCTCCAGCCGGGACTTAAACTTAAATACTAACTAAAAACTAAGCGACTACACGCTAAGGGCACCCCCTGTGGGGTACGAACCTCGGCTTAGGGCGTCGCTGGAAGAGGGCAGCAAATGACTAGCTGGATCAGGATTGGTATTATTTTGGGACGAATTTAAAGCTACAGGCTCAGCGGCGCGGGCTGGCTCGAGCAAGGGACGGGAGGGGCGTGGATTTGGGCGTCGCGGCGGGCCTCGGCGGCGAGGACGATAGGACGGCGATCGGGTTTTGGGCTTATGTAGCGTGCTGGTTGCCTTACTACTCTCCTGGAGGAGGGTAGTGGCGTCGTCGGGGTCGATTAAAGTATGCCTTGGTCGGCGAATACTGCTAATGCGAGAGGGAGTGTAGCGGGCGGCCGCTGTAATCAGGGGATTAGAATGTTTGATGCCACAGTCGAAGAAACGCTTTGATAGGCGTTTCATGAACTGTTTTATGGTTGGCATGTTGAGGTCGACGTGAAGATCTATGTTTCGGACGTATGTGGACAGGAGAAGAATGGGCAAGAGTTTTGTTCACTCATTAGTCTCAATTCTCACTATTTGCTTCCGATGGAAAGCGAAAATCGTACAGTGTGACCTGGTTAGCGGTAAATTCAAGCCTGCTTTACAAAAATAGTCCTATACAGTGGAGGCTTTGTACACGTATGGGCTGGCATCTCTTCAGAAGGTCGCACAGAGCTAGTGGCCATCGAAAATGGCACTCTGACTGGGGAAAGATATGCTCAAGAGATCCAATACTGATGCAGGATAACGCCCGGCTGGGCGATACATCTCGGTTCATAAAAGAGTACATTCAAGTCGATATCAACTTGATGGCATGGCCATCAAAAAGTCCTGATCTCAACCCGATCCAGCACGCCTGGAATGAGCTCGGGAGGCTGGTCACAAGTCGCAGACCACCTCCTGTCACCATCAGGACCCTAGAACAGGCCCTGATGGAAGAATTTAAGAATTTTCCCCAACATCGCCTACAAAATCTCGTCTTAAGTATGCCAAACCGTCTCGAAGCTGTAATCAGAAGAGGCAATACCTGATATTGAAATTTAATATGGGCCAAATATACATAGAAAGTTTTTTTTTTGCCAGTAAGTTAAACATTGTTTTTTTTTGTTATTAAAAACATATAAAAACTACACTTTTAAAGAAAGTTGATAAAATTTGCTATGAAAGTTTTTTTATTTAAAAACTCTGGATATAGTAGGTTAGGAAAAATTGCAATTTGAAAAGTATGGTACAAAGTTTTTTTTTTAAATAAAAAATTGCTATTATCTGAAGTCGGTGGCAAAACTCGAAATTACAAAACCAAAGACACCGACTTCCGAACTTGAATTAAATTTTCACTTAGTACTGTTTTTTTATGTGGAAGTCGGTTGTTCTTTTTATTATACTTATTTTATTGCCAAGTTATTGATATTAATTGTCCCTGCGTGAATTGTCGTTCAAAACGTTTTATAAGAACTACGAAGAAATCCTTCAGCTGTTTTGCTCAATTGTATAGATGTATATTTATCAAGTGTTTCTATTTGTGGTTAACAAGGTCAGTCATCAATTCTATGCGTTTATTGAATTGTATTGCAACCATTTCAGACTCGATGTCAGATATAAACTTCAAACGAAAGGCATTATTATGGTTTAGTACCCTACGTAACTTTCTATTTAGTCCCATGTACGCGTTACGCTACTAGGACTCCATAAAACCCAAGGAGGAACACACATTCTCTATCAGCGCCAACGTGACGTAATCACACGATATTCGTATTCATACCGGCTTCGCCTGTAATGACGACAGAGTCCTTCGATTAGGAAACCGATTCACTGCCTTTTTCATATTAAGCACACGTAAAATTCCTTTTATAAGGATACAATCGAAACACATGGTTTGAATGGGTGGGTTTCTTGGGTAGGTTTGACGTTTTCATTTCTATGGATAACTTTAGATATATTTATATTTATACTTTATATAATTTATAATTTTAGCTGGAGATAGCGAAAGGCAAGAAATTGCAGACATTTTTCTATATAACTGCTAGATCTCATTGCTGTATGTTAGTTAACCAATTAATTTCCCTGACTAAATGTAGCACCGTATGAATGACGTCCCAAACTTTTCATTATCCAAATATTTACGTAAAATCCGATTTGAAATGACGTTAGAAGTCTCTCTCTCGTAATCCGACAATTTTTTTTTTTTATAAATGGCATCTCGCAGGTCAACCTATGAGGTTGTCGTCTGCTTAGACGGACTTGCCTGTGGATTCCCTAATAAATTAAGGCCTCCAGCCAGGACTTAAACTTAAATACTAACTAAAAACTAAGCGACTACACGCTAAGGGCACCCCCTGTGGGGTACGAACCTCGGCTTAGGGCGTCGCTGGAAGAGGGCAGCAAATGACTAGCTGGATCAGGAATGATATTATTTAGGGATGAATTTAAAGCTACAGGCTCAGCGGCGCGGGCTGGCTCGAGCAAGGGTCGGGAGGGGCGTAGATTTGGGCGTCGCGGCGGGCCTCGGCGGCGAGGACGGTAGGACGGCGATCGGGTTTTGGGCTTATGAAGCGTGCTGGTTGCCTTACTACTCTCCTGGAGGAGGGTAGTGGCGTCGTCGGGGGCGATTAAGGTATGCCTTGGTCGGCGAATACTACTAATACGGGAAGGAGTGTAGCGGGCGGCCGCTGAGATCAAGGGGTTGGGGTGTTTTATGCCACAGTCAAAGAAACGCTTCGATAAGCGTTTCATGAACTGGTTTATGGTAGGCATTTTAAGATCGATGTGGAGATTTATATTACGGACATAGAAGGGGGCACCCGTGACCTTTCTGAGGAAACGGTTCTGGAGGGTCTGCATCTTATGGAGATGACGTGGGTGAGCGTGCGCGAATACAACGCAGGCATAGGTCATGATGGGACGGATGACTGCGGTGTAGATGCGCAGCTTGCATTTAAGTGACAGTTTGCAACGGGCTGTCAGAATAAAGTGGAGTCTACCAAGAGCGAAAGCGGCGCGCGCGCGAACAGCCTTAATGTGCTCTTTAAACGTTAAGTTTTGATCAAGGATCACGCCTAGGTATTTGGCTTGCTTCTCCCAAGGGATTGGCTTGCCGTACATAGTGATCGGGCTGGGAAGGGGGGGTGGGACTCGCCGACGTCTCGAGAAGAGAACCGCCTGACTCTTATCGGGGTTGACCTCGATTCTCCATTTCCGGAACCAAGCGCCTAAGACGTTTGCGGAGGTTTGGAGAGTACGAGCTATAGCATTGGGACAATGACCGGTATAGTAAACGGCAGTGTCGTCGGCGAAGAGAGCCAACTGAGCCTTTTTACTCTGTGGGATATCGCTGGTGAACAGCGTGAAAACTAGAGGAGATATGACGGAACCCTGAGGGACACCGGCGCGAATAGGGTGAGGGGACGAGAGTGCACCCTCGATGCGATAGCGGAAGGTGCGATTCGACAAAAAGTCTCGTAAGATGAGTACGAGACGATCTGGCACTCCTAGTTGGTAAAGCTTGTATAACAAGCCGTTGTGCCAGACTTTGTCGAAGGCTTTCGCTATGTCGAAGAATAGCACACCCGTCGTCGCGTTACGCTGCATACCGGCGCACAAGTGCTCTACGATACGGTGGACCTGGTGGATACTCGAGTGTTGTGGACGGAAACCAAACTGCTCGTTGGGAATGAGGCTCTTTGCTTCGGCGTAGTCTTTGAGACGCTTATAAATAAGCCTCTCGTAGATTTTGCCGAGAACGTTGAGTAAGCTAATGAGACGGTAGCTGGAGGGCTCAGACTTTGGCTTGCCTGGCTTTGGGATACCGATGACTGTTGCTTCTTTCCACGCTTGTGGGAAGATGTTGTTGCTCATGGCGCCATTGAAGATGGCGGTCATAAGCATTATTAGAGGGGCAGGTAGGAGTTTGTATACCTTGTTGGTAATACCGTCCGAACCGGGGGCTTTACGAGCTTGGAGCCCTTTTACGATGTCGTGCACTTCATCTGGAATGACGGGAGGCAGAGGATCATCAGGGTCTTCAACGGGTGGAAGGGAGGCTCTCCGTTCGACTTCAGCGTCGACCTTGTTCAGGTGAGCTTGGTCTACTGGTTGAGAGCTGGGAGAACACTGGGACTCTAGGCTGTCAGCAAGGCATTCGGCCTTGTCGGTGCTGTCGAACGCGACGCTCTTGTCGGGGCGGATGAGGGGAGGCATAGAGACCTCCTCGGAGGAGCGCAATTTCCTCTGAAGGTGCCAGAAGGCTTGGTGAGTGGGTTCGAGTTCATTCAGCATCTTGTTTCAACCTTCTGAGCGTACCTCCCCTATGCGTTTCTTTACAGCACGCTGTAAATGGCGCATATGTGGGCTTTGTTCGCGTCACAAGGGAAGGAGTCGTAGGCACGGATGGCCGCGTTCTTCTCGGTTATCAGGTCACGTACGTCAGTAGGTAGTTTCCAGCGATGGTCTTCCATCACCGGAACTTCCCGTGAACAATCCGTCAATACGGATTGTATGTGCTCTGTAAACGAGTCGATTGCGGCCGTCGTGTCGGCGACTGACACTAAGTGATCGGGGATGGTGTCTAAGTGAGGCGACGTGGTGGATTTCAGTCTTTCGCTTACTTTCCTCCAGTCGGTTATCGTCTGGGTCTGAGGGGGGCGGTTGGGGTCGATCGGGCCCGAGTAGGGTGCAAGATGCATGACTACAGGGCGGTGGTCGGAGTTTAGCTCGTGGAACGTCTCAATCGATTGCAAACGGAGGTTCAGATTCTTGAGCAGCGCTACATCGAGAACATCGGGAAGGTGATTAGGATTACCTGGGAAGTGAGTCGGGCTCATTGGAGCGATGACGTCAAAGTTAAGGGATTCGCCTAACTTGGAAATGATCCGACCTCTGGTAGAAGTCGTGCTACTATTCCACGCCGGGTGTTTGGCATTAAGATCCCCCGCCAATATGACGGAGTCACTCATACCGAAGAGGGCGGTGAAGTCCTTTTGGAGAGAGATGGGATCCTCCGGACCATTGTCTGGTGGAATATAAGCAGAGATGATGGTGATCGGTTGATGACCAGTCATGCGAAGCCGACAGATAGAGGTCTCCAGATGGGAGAAGAGAGAAGGTGGGTCGATAGGGATGCAATACAAAGATTTCCTAAAGTATATTAGTGTGCCACCCCTGTGGCATCGAGACCTGTCGTTGCGAACTAGTTTATAGTTGGCAATATTCGGGTTTCGGTGATGCGGTTTTAAAAAGGTTTCCTGTATGAGGAGGATGTCAAGCTGATGGTCGCGGAGGAAAGCGGCGATCTCATCACGTTGACCTGAAACGCCATTTGCGTTGAAGAAGCCTAATTTAAGGGATCGGGGCTTGTTACTGTTTACTCTCGTATTATCCATTGAGAATTAATATTTGAGTGAGTGTAGAACTTGCGCGATCTCGGGATACGCGCTGAGGATTTCCATAAGGCGGAGTGCGTTGCCGTTTGCAGCAACGATTTCTTCCGCCATTTTGTCCGCGGCGGTGGTGAAGAGAGCGGCGTATGTACTAAGTATAATTTGGGCGCTGTTTCGGCCCTGGGTTCCCTGAGGTTTCGCTGGAGAGGCCGTAGGGGCCGCGGGGGCTACCAAAGGTGCTGGGATGGCGGAAGCCAACAGCGCTGGAAGTTGAGCAGGTTGCGCCGGTTGCGCGGGGATAGAGGGCACCGAAGCTGCGGGAGCCTTCAGGTGATTTAGGTTAGCCCAGGGAGACGGCCTCTGCGGACTGAGCCGCTCCGGCATCATCGCGGAAGGAGGCTTTCCCCAGGGGCTTTCCCTGTGCTGGCGGTCGCTCGCGCGTTTCGCGAGTTTGGAAGAGGAGGACTTCGGGGCCTTAGGACAGCCCCGGTAATTTGCCGGGTGTCCCGATTGGCCGCAGAGTACACAGCTGGGAGGCTCTAAACATAGTTCCCTATCTTTAGGGCGGGTACAGTCGGCGGTGCCATGCTCTCCTAGACACTTGACGCATCTAGGGGTGGCATAGCAGTTGGACTGCGAGTGACCATATAATTGGCAGCGATGACACTGTCCAATTAATTGAGCTCTGTAAGGCTTCTCTATTGAGATGCCTGAGAGCGAACACACCGACTTAACTTTAAAAATCGGGTGGTGACCGTCTGTGGGGTCACAGATGACCAGGACCATGTAGTAGACTAGGCCCTGTCTCGCTTTATGTAAGCGATGGACGGCGGAAACTGGTATGCCTTGTTAGACAAGGTCGCTCTTAATCTCCTCGGTGGAGATTTCCTGTGGAACGCGCCTAATAACGACGCGTGTAGGGGTTTCCTCCGGAAGGGAGTAAGTGTGAAAGGAGTAGTTCCTTTCACGTAGGGCGCGGGAGAGGTCCCTAAAGTCCGCAGACGTGGGGACCGTAACTTTGATCCCCTGGAGGGTGGATCGGGCGTTAGTATAGTTGATCTTGCGATCAACACACATTTTAGATATTTCAGTCCATTTGGACTTTTCCTGGACGTATATCGGGGGAGGGGGCTTCTGCTTCCTCGCGGTAGGAGCGGGTGGGCAAGCCATAGGGCTGGCGGGGCGACTGGCCCGCGGACTAGGGGCGGAAGTGGAGCTGGACGATAAGTCGTCCTGTTTTTTCTGGGCCTTGGTGACCGGGCCAGCGGGGGCGGAGGATTTAGCCGCCTTCCTCTTGCCTCCTTTAACAACGACTTGGAAGTCGTCGTCGCTGGAGGAGGAGGTGCGGATTGATTCTGCGGTGCGCAGCTGCGTTGTCTCTGAAACAATGTCGGCCGGAACAATAGACGGCGTAACAATGGCGGCAGGTACAAAAGCGGGCGAGACAATAGGGGCCGCGGTATTTACTGCCGGGATAATGACGGGTGAGACAATAGGGGCCGGATTAGCGGCCGGGGTATTAACTACCGGAACAAAGGCGGGTGACACAATGGGGGCCGAGATAGTTGCCGGAACATTGTGGTGCGGAACAAAGGGCGGAATGCCTTGTTCACTTGCAGGTGGTGATAGCGGGCTCTCCAGTGCGTCACTGAATTCCACAAGTGACCCGTGGGACGGAGTGGGGGTGGACCGTTGGCGTATTTTGGCGCCATATTTCGCCAAGAACTCGGGGTCCTTAAAAAGGACCTCTCTGAAGAACGCCAAAATAAAGGCGTCCTCCATGGTCCGAGGAGGAGCTATTTTAGGGAGGGAATGGTGGAATTTTTTTTCCTACGTGGCCTAAACCCTATACCTATCTCCCCGGGTGGATGGGCCCGGGGATGTGTGACCCTCTCTGTCGGGTGTAGACAGAGAGGTGAGTACCTATTTGTGAGCCCTAAGCTTGTAACCCGTCGCCAGTCTTATTGTGCGAACGGGGCCCTGACCAGTCTAGCGCGAAGGGTGTAGACACACCCTAAAGACACTAGGTGAGTAGCTGAAAAGCAAAACTGTCACCAGAGCCGACTAGGAGATCCCCCAAGGCCGGTTATCTGGGACCCGTCCAACTAACTGCCTCGCCCTGAAGGGGTTCGGCGGGTGTGAATTGGGTCAACACCCCACTCGGCTTCGTTGACACCGTAAGGTTTCAACCGAGGACCACGAAACTGTGGTTTTACCCAGAAGGGGCCTAGTGAAGCTACTCACAAAACGTCTGTTAGAGAAACGAGATTTGCCTTGAAAAAGGCAGTTTTTTGAGTTATTAAAATCAAATCAATTTCTTGATTTGATTTTAAATCGGAGTAGTCGGGGCGACTACGATGACGTCACGTGGTAGCGACGAGTAGAAAACACGAAACACAACACTGGAGCGGGAGAGCGCACAAACACGTCCGTCCGCGGCGAGAGTCCGTAATCCGACAATTTATATTTTCTTCATTATAAACAGTTTGCCTAGAGCGGTTTCATAAAAGGCATGTAGCGGCGTCTCCCTTTGTGCCACAAGCGTTCAGATATTACGCTTCGTTTACCAGTTTTTTCCGCCTTTTACCGGTTTTGTGTACGTCAATGACGTTATTGTTTTTGTGTTATATATTGTTATTTGTTGAGTTTACTAGGGCAGTAATAACTTTTACATGCAACAAAATGTCAAGCATTAGTTCTCGGCTTATACTTATTTGTTTTGAGAAGTTAAAAATATATTATTACAAAACCGTTATTTGCATCTTCCTTTCTCTCTTAAGTGCTGAAAATCACCAGCCATCAATATTGGTTCTTTCGAAAAGATTTATACATACATGTCAAGTCACTCACACCGTGAAAACCTAGGTGAAGTGAGCGTGGAGTGAGCTGTCGCACTGATAGCTCACTCTGACTGACTCTGATGCTAGGGAATTAACTAAGACGGGATGACACTGACAGCTCACGCCACGCAAATATTCACGGTGAGAGATTTACACCTTCGTTCTGTTATACGGGGTCATGAAAACCTTGTTTAAAAAAAAAACACTTTTTAATACATGAAGAGAAATCGTTTTATTTGGGGTTTGACCTTAATACACTTTTTATTTAACACTAAGTTGAAAACTGGCAGACACAATTAATATGGGAGATGGTAGAGATTCTAAGGTCGGAACAAGACTGGCGCGTTGCGGGAAGCGGGAGGCAATCCGCTCTGAGATGATGACAAGGCAATTAACAGGAAATCTTATCGTTTTCCTTAGCAATAGGAAACTATAACAGCCCCCCGATTTAGAGTAAACTACACCCTTAAAAGTGAAGTTTAAGTTAATAAAGCATAAGTCAGCCGATTCGAAGCGAGGGTCCCGTGGTAACGTTTGAGAGTTCAGTGTCATCTAATTCAAGGTCATTATTTTCAGGGGTTATATTTTCTTTAAATTTCAGTATTTTCCTGTGTATGCCAGTTTTATACACCTTATAGATAATAAAGCACATAATAGAAATCATAATTACAATTGTAACACCTGAACAATATTTTTCATATAAAACAATATGTGGTTTTCAATTATGTTATTAAGGCCTTTCAGGATTTCAGGATTATCATAAGCTAATTAATCTAAGTTAATATTCTTAAGATTAACTACAGGTAAATTCGACACGATGTTATTATATGCTACAATATTACAACAAGAATCATTTAAAAAATTAAAGTTAGAAACAATAGTTTTTAGCTGAATTTTATGATTTTCATGCGATATTAAACGAGTGTCCTTGCAGTAGGCAATACATTTAGAAGGTAAGTTTAATACACCATTTCCACTTAATTCTATTTCTATAGATTGGGAGTTATTACATTCAATACTTATTTTGGTTTTTTCTGACATTACATATAACCATCTGTTGTAGCGTAGTGGCTGCCAGATGCTAACGTGACCTTGAATAAATTTGGTTTCACAAGTTGAAGGAATTGAGGTAAGTACTTTTGTAATAATTTCTGTTTCACAGGAAGGCGTTGCAGAGGAGTATATTATCGGTGCTTCACAAAGGTAGCGACCATCATTGATTATCTTACAATAATTCAGATTATCTAATTTACAGTACATCGACTTATCTCTGCTGATACCAATATATTTGGAGGATGGGATAATGGTCGAATATGAATTTGGATTATTTTTATCATGTGGAACTAGCGAAGGTAAGTTATGATATACACTTAAGTGCATAGGGTTTATGAGAGGGATTTTTACTGTAAATACAACTTTTTCTTTATTGAAGTAACTAGATATTTCTGATATATTTAAAATAGTATGCATATTATCAAGGTTTAAAGGAACTGGAAGTTGCTTAGATTCTGGTAAGAATCTATAATTATCGACCAATTTGGTGTAAAGTTCTTTAGGTGTTAGGATAGTGGAGTGGGGGGGACATTAGGTTTGCTGAACATAATAGTTAATTATATCTTCAACTTTGAAAGACAAGGCTAGATGACTATTTTCTATCATAGAAGTTAATTCTAGCATGCGAGACCCAATACCTAATTCTTTTGAGACATAAGTCAGATTTAGAATATCTTGGGACAATTCATCCATTGCTTTCTTCAGATGGTTTTCATTTAGTTTTATTATATACAGAGTTTCGTTGAAAGATCTAAGCGAAGAAGTTGTTACTAATACATTTTCTTTCATCAGAAGAGCTAGTTTCTTTTGGTCTGTTTCTACCTCTTTGATGGCATTCAAACGAATCCTAGAAGTGCAGATCTTTTCGCCTGGCGAGATGTAAGGTGAAAAATAGCTTCGTTGTTATGGGCTATATCATTATAACGGGTGTTCAATGGTTCAAAGAGATTACTACATTCTAAATAATCATAGACCTTACCATTGTCACATATTTGTTTCGATTTATCGAGAATAATACGGAGGTTTAGAACATGCGGCTTAATAAAGGATGCATCATAAGGAATAACTATACTAAGGTGACTATCGATTAAACTTAAAGAACCTAAGGGGTCGAAGTAGATGCCAGGACTGTTCGTCAAAGGCGTAATGAACTCCAGACCCAGCGCAGAGTTCCTGTAATAAAATATAATTAAAATTAGTATTAGGTATATAAGTAGGGCTACGTTTCAGATCTAGGACCGAGTTTGACTTCGTCATAGTGATGAGTCACATGACGTCTATTTATGAGTAAGGTCAAGGTATTTTTACCATTGATTTTTACAACCTTATAAGGTCCTTTCCAAATTGGCGAAAAGGCTTTGCGCAAACGTACATGATTTTTAAGATATACGTAATCTCCAACTTTATATTGAACAGGTCGTGAGCGGGTGTCATAATACTGTTTAGATCTATCTTTAGATCTTAGTATGTTTTCGATGGCTTTTTCACGTGAAAGTCTTAGACGATGATGCAGGGATTTTAGATATTCTGGATATGTGAGGTCTGACTGTAGTTCGTAGACGGAGTCCGGAATAAAAGGTTTCTGGCCGAAGAGGAGCTCGTATGGTGTGAAGTTAGTAGTGGAATGAGTAGAGGTGTTATACGCCAACATAGCAGTATAGACATATTTATGCCAATCAGAATGATTTTCATTGACATACGATTTAAGGTATTCCTTAAGCGTGGAGTGACTGCGTTCAAGTGCACCTTGAGTTTGAGGATGGTATGGGGAAGACCAGATTTGTTTTAGTTTCAGAAATTCGCAGGTTCTTTTAAATAAATCTGCGGTGAAGTTCGTGCCCTGGTCGGTTAAAATAGACTTTGGGATACCGAAAGCAGAAATAAAGTGCACTAAACATTCACATGTTTCTTCTGCAGTGGCATTACCTATAGGGTAAGCGAGGGAATATTTGGTTAGGTCGTCTTGTAGTGTAACAATGAATTTGAGCTTAGTAAGGCCAGCTTCTGGAAGTGGACCCACGAGGTCGAGGCTGAGTCGTTCAAATGGCTTAGTAGAAGAGGTGGTTATTTGCATTGGTGATTTGTTAATTTGTCTTAGGGCTTTGTTACTTTGACACTGGGAGCAATTTTTTACGTATGATTCGATATCTGTCCGCATATTTTTCCAGAAATATATTTCTTTTATTCGATTTGACATTCGTGTAGATCCTAAATGGGAATAGGAATGTCATGGTTTTCGCGGAGTATTTTAGGTATCTCCGAGGGTGTAGGGTAAATTATAGTATTATGATAGTTATGAATTGATACTTGAGTATTGTTAAAGATATAGCAGAACATATTGTATATTTTCGACCAGATATGCTTGTCGAAAGGATTTTGGAAATCAGTAATGCCCAAATCTAGATTAGAATTAGTAAGGTTACGTAGTAAATCGGATTGAAGATTTTGTATACTTTTATAAATGTCTTCATAAGGACTGTTATGAAAGTGATATACTTTAGTGAATAGGAAATATATTGTTTTTCCTTTGTGATTGAATGAGATAAAGGAGTAGAGTGTTCTTTCCCTATCTAGGAGTTCTTCAAAGTTTTCAAGGTTGCTCAGAATTTCTTCCACATGAGGGTTGGACTCATCAAGATCGATGGAAGTAGGTAAGACAATGATTTTGCAGTTACTTTTCAGGATGCTTTCGTTGTGTTCTGTGATTTTAGCGTTGCTATTAAAGTCTTTGTTGCTCATTATTTTCAGGAACTTGCTATAGTTACTCGTATCGTTGAGAGAAGGATTTGTTGTGGGATTCGGGGACTCGTTAGACGTAGTAGGTGTAATAGGATCATTGATTCCTGGTGGTGAGTCGTCGTTTTCTAAGAGGTCTACAGATGGTAGTTTATAGTCAAGGTCTAGGGAACCAGGAGGTAATTGGATATCCAGATCTTCGAGAGTTAGAGGACTGAATTGAGGTGTAGAATTATCTGTATTTTGGTTAGAAGTGGATGGAATGGGATCACAATCTGATGGTTGAATTGGATTTACAGGATATCGGGATAAGGCGTCAGCAACGGCATTAAGTTTTCCCTTTTGATAACCAATTTCGTACTCGTATTCCATTAGTTTCAGGCGCCATCTTTGTAATTTGCTACTAGGATATTTGTGATTAAACAACCACTTTAATGGCCTATGGTCAGTGATGATCAGGAATTTCCGTCCATAGAGATATGGGCGAAAGGTTTTGCAACCGTACAAATTAGCAAGAAGTTCTTTTTCAGTGGTGTTATAATTTGATTCGCTCTTATTGAGAGTGCGAGAAGCATAGGCCTATCTTTACCAACTGGACCTTGACTGAGTACAGCGCCAATGGCATAATTGAAGGCATCACACGTCAAGATGAAAGGGGCAGAAAAATCTGGATAAATGAGGATAGGAGCAGAGGTAAGTTTGGGCTTGAGCTCGTCAAAAGCGACTTGTTGTTGATTTTCCCATAGGAAGGCGACATCCTTTTTTAAAAGTTGTGTAAGAGGTTTTTCAATTTTCGAGAAGTTAAACGGCGATAGTAGGATACAAGTCCGAGGAAGGACTTAATTTCCTTCGGAGATTTGGGCGTAGGAAATTTGGTTACCGCCTTTATTTTTTCAGGGTTAGGTTTTACACCATCTCTAGTTATTTAATGGCCAAGATATGCGACTTCACGTCTGAGAAATTCGCACTTGTCAGGTTGGAGTTTTAGATTGTAATCTCGAAGCCTTTGGAATACTGACGAGAGATTATCAATGTGAGAATTTAAATCATCAGAATATATGACTATGTCATCGAGATATACAAAACATCGTATGCCTTGGAGGCCTGTGAGAGCAGTATTCATTAATCTTTGAAAAGTAGCGGGTGCGTTCTTTAACCCAAATGGCATTCTTGTAAATTGGTAATGTCCTTGAGGTACATTAAACGCCGTTTTAGGGGCGTCCTCTTCGTTGATCATTATTTGATGGAAACCTGATGCAAGGTCAAGAGTTGAGAAATATTTACTCTGACCCAGCTGATCTAAAATTTCGGATATCTGCGGTATAGAGTAGCTATCTCCAATAGTGATGTCATTTAGTTTTCGGTAATCCATAACTATACGCCATTTTTGCTGTCCAGATGCATCAATTTTCTTTGGCACAATCCAAATTGGTGAGGACCATGGAGACTCTGAAGGTTTTATGATTCCTTGATCGAGCATGTGGTCGATTTGTTTGTTGACTTCTTGTTTGTGTACCTCTGGGAACCGGTAAGACTTTACGTTTATTGGATTTTGAGCACTCGTCGTAATGTTATGCTTAAGTGCATTTGTTTGGGAAAGTTTGTCACCAGGAATGAAGAATATATCTGAGTATTCAGAGCAAACATCGTGAAGAGCATTTGCTTCTTCAGGATTGAGGTGGGAGATTCTAAGAAGGTTTAATACCTCTTGTGTTCGCAGGTAAGCGTCGGTGTTTTCGAATTGATTAATGAACTTAAGGGAGTGAGTGTGATATCCAAATTTGACTTAAGGGTTACAGGAGTTTCAGAGGTGTTGATTACCGATAAATTAATTCTCTTGTTTTCTTTAACTGTGACTAAGCAATTGGCGATTAGTAAATCTTCATGATAACATTGGTCTAGTACGATTCCTTCTTTCACTTCAGGGTTGGAGACGGAGCATTCAATGATGGTTTCAGTCCTGGGAGGAATTACATAAATGGGCGCATTGAAATGTAATTTTACTTCGTTTTTACCTATTTTCAAGGTTTCACGAGTGTAGTCAATTGTGCAGCCAAAAGCGATTAGCATATCAGTACCGATTACACCATCATAAGGTAAGTGTATTTTGGGTATTATATGGAATCTATGCGTGATATTATTTTCATCATCTATTTTAATTTTAAGCGGTAAATGGCCTATTGTAGGTGAAGGTTCATCAATGGGGTCAATACCTTACAAAAGGATTATTTCGGTTGTGATATCAACTGGTATTTGTATGGAAGAATTTTTCAGAAGGCTTACAGAGTCTACAAGGAGAGATAGGGTAGTATTTGACACTGGGGTATGGACAAGGATATTATGTAATCGTTTCTTAAATGGGCTAATGTTAATCTCATAAATTTTTGTTTCAGAACTTGAACGAGGAGGGGTTAAGTCTATAGTGGATTTTGCAAATACAGGGTGATTTCCTTTACCTTCTGCAGGGGTAGTGGATACAGAGGATACAGCGGTTGCAGGAGATTCAGAGGATACAGCGGTTGCAGGAGATTCAGAGGATACAGCGGTGCGATTTCTTCGCGAGTCCCAAATGTTAGGGGATACAGTGGATGCAGAGGATACAGTGATGCGATTAGCTCGCGAATCCCTATTGTTAGGGGATACAGTGGATGCAGAGGATACAGAGGATATAGCATTGGTGTCTTTAATATTGAAAGGTTTTGGAATTTGAGGTTTGGGTCTCACGAGACACCACAGTGAGCCCTTTATTCGTTTAAATCATTATTTTTTTCACCTTGAGTATCCTTCATTTAGTCATTATCTTCGTTGCTATTTACCGCGTGAACTTGAACTTGATTATTTTGGTAACGCCTTGGCGATGGTCTTTGATTATTTTGATCTCTGAAGTAATTATGATTGAATTCCCGTTTTCTACATTCCTCAATTGTATGGCCTACGTTTTTACAATAACGGCACACTAGATGACCTGAAGTAGATGGTTTTTGACTATTGGGCTTGTTTGAAACACCTTGCTGTGTAGGGTTTCGGTTCTGTTGAAAACGACGCTGAGGCCAACGTCCTTGATTAGGTGAATTGGTATTGTTTGCTGGTGGATTACGCCTAGAAGTGGTCTGTAATATTTTTTCTTCGGACACGGCAAAGCCAATCGCTTCATTTAAAGTTTCAGGGTCACGGCATCGGACTACAGTTGATAATCGAGAATTTAAGCCACTGATAAATGTATGCAATGCTAAGTCTTGCATTGCAGCGACACGGCCAGTCAGTTCACCTTTCTTTTTCGTGGGTATTGAAATATTTATTTCAGTTAATATTTTGGAGAGGCATGTTTCTACGCGTAGTGCGAACTGGTTGACTGTTTCGCTATTGGTTTGACAGCAATCTTGGAGATCCGAGAGTAGTGCAGGGTAATGTTTTTTCTCGCCAAATTGGTTTTTAAGAAATTCTTCTAACTGTTGCCAGTTTTCGAACTCTTTAATAGAGCACGCACTTTCGGCACGGCCTTCAAGTTGGCTTAAAATATATTTTAATATTGTGTCTTGTTGAGATGGTGAAGAAAGGTTCATTGCATTTCTGCAATTATTTAAAAACGCATTCAGTTTTTCGCGGTTTCCGTCGAATTTGTTAATAAACTTGCTTATAAAGTTCATGTCGATTTCTTTTGTTTCTTTAGACATGGTACCGGGCTCGTCTTTAGGCATAAAAGTTAGTCAAAACAAAGATAACGTGTGAGGTATGAAGTTGCGATAAGGAAGGAATGTTGCACTAGTCTCGGAGCTAAAAATGACACACTGAGACAATTGATTAACTGAATGTTACTTATTCTAGCACTTTGAAGCTCGAATTAAATTGGAATTATGCGATGAAACTTTGTTGTTGGCACTCTTTTCACAGCACGGATAGTTTCGTTGTAGAATGGATGTACTTACAGGATCATTGCGACTGCGACAGCAACACGAATCATTTCGTAACTCGGCGAGATCACTCAAGGTGAGTGATAGATATTCGGGGCACACCCCGTTACACCAACATGGCACGTGAGGGCCTGATAAGACCAGCAGGATACAGCGACAGGATGCGGCGACGGGGCACAGAGGTAAGATCGGATTTTAGCACTTTTCACTATCACAATAAATATGGGTTTTCTCTTATTTAGTGTTCACTGAATTGAGGCGTTCCGAGAATTTATAAAATCCCTTAAGCTGCCACCAATGTTATACGGCGTCATGAAAACCTTGTTTTTAAAAAAAACACTTTTTAATACATGAAGAGAAATAGTTTTATTTGGGGTTTGACCTTAATACACTTTTTATTTAACACTAAGTTGAAAACTGGCAGACACAATTAATATGGGAGATGGTAGAGATTCAAAGGTCGGGACGAGACTGGCGCGTTGCGGGAAGCGGGAGGCAATCCGCTCTGAGATGATGACAAGGCAATTAACAGGAAATCTATGTAATCAATAATTGTTGCTCATCAAGGGTTTTCCTTAGCAATAGGAAACTATAACAGTTCGACCCACAAACAATATAGGTAACTGGCAAACATTCTACCCACAGAGTAAACCACACGTTACAGCATTATATACTTACTTTCTGCGGAGAAAAACCACCCCTAATCAGCCGGGGGCTATACCCCGAATGACGTCTAGAAGCTTTATCAGGAACAACTAATGAACTCAATGTAAATAGGATAAGGTATCGTAACGAAACTAGAGGTATTCCCTCTACTCATCATATTTTTTCCAAACACAAACAGGATTGAATAATCCTGTTTGTGTTTGGGAAAAATATAGTAGAAAGAAATATTCATATTCATATCTTTATTTTCATTTCATAATGTTAATAGATACTACAATGGCTTCAATTTGAGGTACAATAGCTGTAAAGTAGCGTAGTAGGTACCGGTAGATTTTTGCACGTATTAGTTCGATTTCAGGAGAAAACTAAGTGTAAAAATACTATCGCTCCATGTAACAGTCTGAAAACCAGTCTTACCAAGGGATATCGCGTGTTATCCAGTAACGGCCCAACCCAATAACGTATCTTTCTCCAAGTTTGGCGTACTGGAGATAGAAAAACCTATCAGTCTCTGGTTTTTACGTCCCAATAAAGCCAAAGGATGCGACCCTATAACGTGTTGACAGCTATTTGTTTGACAGGGAAAGATAGAATTGTACTGTCTATCATCAGTAGATATCTGTCTTAGGTTATTGGGCTACAATACTAATTTACCCTTTTCAGATTTGTTACACTTGAAATGGCAATCATGTCATTTGGTTTAAATTGTTTATATTTTGTTATTTTTTCTTTTTTAGATTCTTTTATATTTTGTGAATGTGAGAACGTTTTAGGCATTGTAGATTGTAGATTTATAGACCATTGTCTATTTGTTAAGTACTTGTTGACAGGCCTACACTGTCATTCCATTCCTGTTATCACTGTAATTTGAAAACATTGTAAATATCAAATATATTTAAAACAGTAACCGTGGAGTTTCTTACTCTTCTCCATAGAAAGCGACCAATTGAAACCGTGCACCTAGATTCTGACGTTTCATAAGGGCCCATGTAGGTTTATGTGAAACAAAATATTTTGATTTTGGGTTTGGCCGTAACTGGGTTGTAGAATTGAGATAGGCAGTCGTTCCATTTAAAATACTTTTTGGTATTTCGTTGCATTCAGTAAGACTGGAAGCTAAACCCAACGTGGTTGGAGTAGGGCTAGGGAGATCCCCAGACGATGTAGCATCCAAGGTTGCGTTGTTGTTGGGCGACAACGCAACTGTGGTGGGGCCGCGGCGAGAGAGGAGTGCCGGTATTGCGGTGCGCGGCTCTCCCTACCTTCCGCGGCCTTAACGGCGGACGGTGGGGCCGCAGGGGAAGAGGGGTGTCGGTATATCGTTGGCCGCTTCCGCGTTCCACTCGCGCCCCTTTTAGACGTTGCGGGTAGAGTCAATCACCTCACTCTCCCCCCCCCCCCCCCCCCAACACGAGGAGGACAAACAACAAAAAAATACTGTCTCCCAAACATGATTTCACGTGAAGAATGGAAATATCTAGTTTAACTGTTATTGACAAAAAAATAACCTCAAACGTTGGAAACTTCAGCAACAGCCGAAAATCCTCTATGCGATGAGAAAGCTTCCTAAGGGTTTCTTATTTCTATTCTTATTGCAGAAGATTGACTCAGAATGTTACATAAGGCTATAAAATCTCATACTAGCGACATATTGTCGTAAAATAAAGATATTACAATTAATCACTGACTCGGAGGCTGTTGCTTCAATATAGACATAAATCTAAACTCAACTCGACGCGCAGGAGATGAATAGTGCGGCATAGATTTTCAACGGTTTTAGTTTACTATGGAAACTCGATCGTATTGTGAACACTAGACAACAGCAGAAGACAATATAAAATAAAGACTATTATCATTTCTCCTTGTAAAATGAAATCCTGGTAAAATCTGTATATATTAACGCCATTTATAACTATATTTTTTACAATATTTGATTTGTCTCCGCCTTGAATAGCAGAATAACTATTTAAACATGGGACAAATTCGCGAAAAATAAAGATAATAAATATTCTGGCGCTGTAAGAAGATTGCCGGGTCAGCTAGTGAAATATATTTTAGACTGTTACATTTTTCTCTCAAAATCTTAACTATTATCACTACCTACTAACCCACGAAGCATTAGAAAACGATGTTTATAATTTCAGTAAGGTTTCGGTATCCAAGATAAAGACTTGTCTAGTTTGGGGCCAATCTAAAACCCCTTGTAGGTAATCTTTATGGCAATTTTTTTATAAAATTAAAATGAAAGATCCTGCCTGGACTGCCTCGTTGGTCTAGTGGTCGCAAGAGCTACTGCTGAGCATGAGGTCCTGGGTTCGATTTCTAGGTCGGGCAACGTGATATTTATTGTTCCATCTGGAATTTCTCAGTAGCAGCCCGGAGTCTGGATTTGTGCCCGGGTCTTAAACATAACTGCCCGTAGGTACACCTCTGCCCAACCCTTCGGAGAAATAACGCGTGATGCTATGTTATGTTAAGATCTGATTTCTCGCTAAAACTCAAAAACGGGTTGACCAATTAGTTTTTTTATGTAAAGGCGTGGTTGAAAAAAAAGGAACGAGAAAATGCATTGCAACGCATATCTTGGCTTAAATAAAACTAATTTTCACTAAAACACCTAAACAAAAACACCTTAAATTATGATGATTTCATGTCATGTGTTTCATTCATCAAGAAATAACAATCTGTCCGCTTGGATTGTTATATTATTAAAATAAGTAACAGTCGTTTTATCAATTTCTACTTAATAAGCAATCAATACAAGCCTCTATGGGCAATTATTTATTGTTTGTGTTTGGATTTTTTATTCCCGCTTTTCCATAGTAGGCTCGAACTGGAGGCTGATGGTGGCTCATAAAATTTATAGCACGATTTGTCCGGCACTCTTTGTATGACGCATCGAGATGTTAGTAACGTCATAACTTATAGTAATCGCACTATTCGTTTAAGAAATGGGTAAACGTATTGGGGACCTGTTTTGTAATCTTTTTTGGCCTTTTTTGACAAAGGTTTATTGTAGATCGTATCATTCGAGACATATTTTTATGATCGTTTTAAAGCTACTGATAAAATCGTTATGTTTTCTTCAATAAGTCGACAGACAAAGATCATAATCGTCTACTTGTTGACTGGCTAAATACCGGAATGAATAATTATTGTGTAGACTGTTAAATCATTTTGTAACATCATCATCATCCTCATTTTCAGCCTTGTTGCACTCATTTGCTGAGTATTAGGCTTCCTCCCTTGTTGAGTATGCAATGCTTCCCTGGTCTGTGCATCCAGCATGTCGATTGAGTAAAAATATGTAATGGTCCCAGGGAGGCAAAAATGCGGCGAGGATTGATTGTTCGGGAAGCAGCATGGCGATTCTGTAACAATTTCACAGTGTAGACTTGCGTGGAGTGAGCTATCGGTGTCACTTACAGCTCACTCCATGCTCACTTCACCTAAGTCTTGAAGGTGAGAAATAAATATATATTAAGATCTACACAATAACACTACAAGTCTTTTCCTCGATCGTTTGCAACATGATTGAAGAATAATATTATCACCCGTGACATCGCAATTGATTATTTGTATTGTTATGGTAACCTGCCATTGGGTATAAGGCTAAATTACTCCAAAAATATATTACTACACCAGCCTCCTACTCTAGCAAAATATTTTTTGTGTACTACTACTATTCATGTACTGTTGTACTGTAGAACAAAGATCCTAGCAATAGCGCATAACAATAATTATTGTTGTTACTCTATTTCTCAAACCTATTGTCTACTGACCTCTAAACAAATCTGATACCCTGGTAGGACATCTTAATTGCACCTCAACTGTCAAACAACACAAAAGCTTTTCAGATCCAAGATTAATTTGTTAAGTTAACAATAGTGGGGACTGGTAGTCTCACTAATAGTATAGTCAATTAAGCTCCCTTCACCATCCAACAAGTTTTGCAGAAGTTCCACTAGCGTATTTGTAACCTTAAACTATTCACATAGCCAATATTTCAATCGCCAATATTTTAGTGGATTGCCCAAGATCACATCGCTATTTACTTCGTTAACCAGACGAATATCTTCTAGTAATATGTTTTAATCATTCTGTAATTGGGTTGATTTAATAAAAGAAGCTGAGCAACCAAATAATCTAAAAATCATAAAGAAGGCGTTTATAATCAGTTAATTACCTATTCAATCATTCAAAAAAATTCAAACAAAATATAAATAGTAAATGAGAGAGCATGATTAGCGCCGCCATTTAGAATTTGATTCTAAAATGGCACGAGTTATGCGTAGTGTAACTTCTGTACTTCTACATAATTATCTCAACTATTACTTAAAGTGATTTTAGTTCGGAACAGTGCCTTAATGACTCGCTAAGTTCGGCACTTCGTCGGCTGCCGGCTACCGGACACTGGCTAGCCTCAAGTGCTTAATTCATGATTACTCACTAACAAGTACGAGTTGCTATTTCTTAAACAAAGTCTGCATACAAACAAGAAGAGTTTTTTACAACAGACTGCGGGGCTAACACAGTCAATGATAGGCCCGAAGTCTCTTGTCAGCTAGCTAACTACGAATGACTTAAGTCAAAGTATGTATTAGTGTGATTTTTTGTGATACAGTAGGTCTTATAGTTAGGTTATAGTAACTCAAAAAGCTACCCATTAGGGCATACACTATTTAACAATATAGGTAATTAAAATCGATATTAGGTACAAATTATCAAAAATTTCAATATTTGGAATACAATGAATTATAAAATAGGTATTCGGTGAAGAGTTTTTGAATTTTCGAGCATAAATATATCATCACCATTCAGTTTATTACATTTTGTCAAGAAGGAATTCGTCAAAAGTTTAGTAGAAAAAAAAAAACAATTGTATCCGTTTAAATAGTGTCAAGTTGAAATCTTTAATGTCATTTGGTATTTTATTGAATATTTTCGAAGCCACGCAGAGGATGCTTTTGTGCATAAGGGTAGTCTTTGAGGCTTAACACAAGTCGTGATGATATTCTTGTCTGGTCGATCTATAGCGACGCTCTGAAGCTTTGACTATATGAATTTGAATAAAAATGCTGTATAACATTAGAATATGGTCTTCAGGTATGAGTGTAAAAAATCATAATAATGAAACCTGTTTATACATGCGTTGGCTCATGGTGACATTGACGATATTTTTTGTAGCTGTTCATATTATAATTTTTTTCATTATCTTAAAAGTATCAACAACACCCTCAAATTAATTCTAAGCAACTGTAGTAAACTATTGTGTCCCTTGTCACAATCACAAAACTTTTAACAGTATTCGAGATGATGAAACACTTAATAGCATTTTCAGGTACCTGCCTACTGAAAACCTCTGACAGTCTCAAGAAGTTTCGGCTTTATCTAAAACAGAATAATGTCCCCATTAAAATATTACCTTAAATTCCACAAAATTTCTTCGTAGGCCCGAATTACCCTTTTCAAAGAAATATTTAACTTTTAAGTCAACTTTAATTATTCTTAATCATCCATTTCAACCAATCATCACTTTCGAAAAGCATAACAAATCTATAACTACGTCATTTCTAACTTACAATTCCAAAGTTACACCAATACTAAGTCCCACTTAGAACTCGTCAGCACGCGTCAAGTAAAACAAGAATGCAAATAAGTTGACATCAGGAACGCTTCAAACTTATCTCACTTACTCCTGCCGTGGGAACAAGTCTTCAAACTTTTCCTACCTGACAAATGGCGGACGCTCGCTCTGCAATTTTCTTGTGTATTATAAATATGTAAAAGTGTGATGGCGTTTACGTGATAACAATGGAAGGTTATGTTTGTAAGTAGTCTTTGAACTTTGAGGGAGGGAGGTTGATTGTCAACTGTCAACACGCGTGGGCGCGCTGTTGGAGAAATGTGACTTTCGTGTGTGACCTGTGGCAACTGTGAACAATTGTTTATGGCTTCATTTTTTTGTGTAATTCAAGCGGTGCGGTGTAATTCAATCTAAGTTTTGAAAGTTTTTCAACCCAAACCCAATTCTTTTTTTTTATTTCGTCAACATTTCAAAATGTCATTTGAAATTTGGAAAAGCGTTGGCATTGTAAGAAAATGTTTACCACCATGTGGGAAATCAGGCTCAAAGTCAAACGTATGATACTGATGTTAAAATTTAAAACTACTAAAAAAACACTTCCTCTCGCTTTGATCATTATTACATATAGTTTCTTGAGTCTTGTTCCGTGTTTATTATTGTATACATATGTGTAGATAAATATATGTATATAATGAATATGTATATAGTACACCATTGACTACCTGCAGCATTGTCCCTCCTTCTCCCTTTAATCCATCCAAAGGGTGTCTGTAAAAGATCGCTTTTAGCGATAAGACCACCCATTGTGTCACCCAATGTAAAATTTCTACGTCTATGTCTGTAATTTATAAGGTGTACATAATAAAGAGTATTCTATCTATCTATCTATTTATACGGATGAACATCAAAGGAACAAAACCTCGCCTAAGGAAGTTGTTCAACAAATCTTTCACCCAAGCCTATTCAATAGACCACGATCTAATTCACTAAGCGAGATTTCATCTAATCAGTCGGGTTCTTCCATCAATCCCATCCTATTCGCCTGTGCAAAATACTTTAATGTATTCGCTGAACCAATGCTAGCGACACTTCCTACCACACATGTAACACAACCTCCACCATGGCAACTAGTTCCAACATCAAAAATAAGAAAAATATGCTACAACTCCCCTCCACCAATTGAGTCAGAAAACCATTTCTCACACCTGCCGGTTGACCTAACAGAGGACACAGACACTGACCCTAAACCACCAAATAAGCGCCCTCCTATTATTCTGTATGGGATTGAGGATTTAAACGAACTCACAAAACTATTTGAGACCCCAATTCGCCCGGAAGGGTTTCGGTATAAAGTAATAAAAATACATAGATAACTCTCCACAAAACGTAACAGTTATGGAACAACTATTTATAAAACAAAATGAAAAAATCGGCCTACTCCTGCAACAAATCAGTACCATAGTGGGCAAACTGTCTACAGTAATTACTAAACTAGCTCCATAAAATGACCCCTCTACGAATCGCCACTTAGAACATCAATGGATTGGCTCCCAATATCCAAGAGTTGGAGACTTTAATGAAAGCCAACAAACTAGACGCAGTACTCATCTCAGAGTCGCACGGGACGACCAGAAGCTCGTTTCAACATGAAAGGCATTTACCACTCCTCCCATCCCGATGGTAGTGCGCAAGCTGGCTTTGCACTGGCCATTCGAGCAAACCTGAAACACTCAATAATAGAACCATATTCTCCAGTGCATTTGCAAGCTGAAGTGGCTATCCTCAATTTACTGTCCACTAAGACATAAAATAACTGCAGACATGTTCAAAACCTACTTCAATACTCTTGGCCATAGGTTTATTGCGGGTGGTGACTGGAATGCGAAACATACTTTTTGGGGATCCCGCTGTACCAGCACTCGTGGACGTGATTTGAAACGCTGTGTTGATGAAAATCAATTAAAACCTATATCTGCAGGTGAGGCTACCTTACTTACAGATGATGTCACCTACGGGGGTTGGTGCAAACTCGCTCTGGAAGGCCACTAAAACCTTAGATAATCCTCAACAATCATATCCTCCAATCAGATCACAAGCTTACTGGGCAAGTACTGTCCTGGAAAAAGCTGAAGCACTCCCAAAGACAGCACTGCTGATGAGCATGAAAACAGTACCCGAGCAAGATCTGCAGATGTGTATGCCCATTATACCAACAACACCTAAAGAAATAACGAACGAAATCAGACAGCTGAACTCAAGAAAAGCCTCGGGATTCGACCTGATCACTCCTGCCTTACTTAGGATCTTCCCAGAAAATGCATTTCTTTCCTAGTTAGTTTGTTGTAGCTCACTTTCCTGATCTGTAGAAAATCTCTGAAGTTGTCATGATCCACAAATTAGGCAAACCTGAACATGAAGCCTCGTCTCATCGGCCGATAAGCTTAACGGCTGTACTTTCCAAACTATGGGTGAGAGTATTTCTTAACCAACTTAAACCGTGCATAGACGGCAATGATGTTGTTCCGTCTGACCAGTTTGGCTTTCGGAAATCCCACTCAACAATTGAACCGGTTCATCGAGTTTACCAAACAGGAAGACGGGCTTTTGAATGTAAAAAGTATTGTTCAGCGGCATTTCTTGATGTACAACATGCTTTTTACCGTTCTGGCACAAAGGATTGCTGGCGAAAGTGAAGGTAAAACTTCCACACTCTATGTTCTTGCTCACCCAGTCGCACATATCCGACCGCTGCTTCCAAGTGAAACGGCGAAGCAAGATCAAGATTGTTTGAAGTGAAAGCTGGTGTACACCACAGGGATCTGTTGTTGGTCCAGTGTTGTACAACATACTTACGTCAGATCTACCTACATTGGATGGCATAACAACAGCAGCATATGCCGATGAAATAGCCGATTTATCGGTTGATGACAACCCAGAAATGGCCAGAAATAGACTCCAAAAACAGCTAGACGAAACACATAAATGGCTCTGTAAGTGGCGGATACGTGCCAGTGCATCCAAGTCTAACCATATCACCTTCGCGCTCAGGCACGGAAACACATCTCATGTTAGACTTGGTCCTGATACCCTACCACACACAGATTGTGTAAAATATCTTGGCCTCCACTTAGATAGGCGGCTAACATGGAAGCATCACATTAAAAATAAAAGGGACGAGATAAACCATAAGTTCCGCAACCTGTATTGCCTCATAGGAAGAAACTCTGTGCTCTCTGTAGACAACAAACTTCTCATCTACAAGTCGGTCCTTAAGCCAATATGGACCTACGGAATTCAATTGTGGGTCGTTGCCAGCCAAACCAACATACTCTGCCTGCAAATGGACCTTGGTTTGCTAGAGACGACGAAATCCACGAATATCTACAAATGAATATCTACCATCAATAAACTCTGAAATCGAGCGGTGCAAAAGACAACACAAGGCACGCGTAGCCTTACATCTAAACCCACAAGTTACTGAACTGTTAAACCCGACAGCGGTGGTAAAAAGGCTGAAGAGGAACAACCTTTTATAAGGGGGCGCAGCATTGGCTGCTTCACCACAATGCCATTTGGAACATGGAACGAATTAGCATATGGTCCGGCGACCGATTGCAAATAGCATGAATAAAATAAAAATAAAGTAGTCTTTGAACAATAACGAGGAATGTATTTCGAAAATTCGTCTTATAGTTTCAAAAACTTTTGCCACGCCCAGTGCCAAAATAAGCCAACCATGTGATCAAGACAACAGGACGCGTAGAGTCGTGGATGCAGCACAAGATATACGAGAAAATATGTATTATACCGTTTGTTACACTTCTGTTCAATATTATAAGACAATCGACCAATGCCACTGCATGAGTGATCCGATAGGTACTGGTCGACCAAAATTTGCATCGTGACACGAGACACGAGATAAATAACGGATTTGGTAATGATGCGTATCTAGCTTAGATTATTTGAGTCAAACTATCCACATTCATGTCTAATATTCGAATATGTATTATAATAAATACTCGAATGAATTGCTTGATGAAGTAATACTTTTCATCAGAATGCGTCTCATATTATGAGCTTACTTGTTGTTCGTTATATCTTCGCCAAGTCCACTGAACTCAAAACTTTTCTTGTTAAGGCCCGACGACTGCTAGAGTGGACTTTTAACAGGACCTCCGCCTTATCATGTTTCCCTGGTACTTACGAAAAGTGTTTATGGAGATATTATATATTTAAAGAAAAGTAAAAAAGTTTTGATATAAAAATTAAAACCGCGCAAGGTTACGGAAACTTTGTAGAGGTCAGAAAACAAAGTTGATGCCATATTGTATTAATGAAATTGGTCATTTGTATTTTATGTGCCTGAAGTTTAAGGGTAATTTGGACCAAATATTTGTCATCGACAAGAAAAGAAAAGGTAGAAGGGTTTATCTCACTTCCTATAATCAAGTTATCATTAAGGCTTCTACAAACCGTGCACCTAGATTCTGACGTTTCATAAGTTCCAATGTAAGTTTATGTGAAATAAAATATTTTGATTTTGCATTTTCATTTTAAACACGCTCGACTCGCGACGCGACACAGAGGCACTACGTGTTGCGCGACAAGTGGTGCCTTTGTGATCCTTTACCCTAGACTCGATGCGTTTAATAGGTGCAAAGTGGGTAACTAGTCTATTAGTTTTTTTACAGAATAGTGAGAAAAGCATGTTTAGTCAAACCAATTAAATCAACAAAAATCTATTCTAAGTAAGTCAACAAACGAACCCACTAAAATAAAGCTGACACTTGAATATCGGTTGCCATGACAACATCCCTTTTCCCAAAAATAATCACAATAAAAGCAAAAATCCATCAGCGTTGTTGCATTTGGTTCGTCGTCGGCCGTCAGAATCCGAGGCGATTATAGAGATTCCCACTTTGTACGAAACTTGAAAATCTCAACAAAAACCCGTAGCGGCGTTATCTATCCTACATCTCGAATTGTTTTCGCTCGCGGCTTATCTACGTCCTTTGTGTTGGTTATAAATTCGTTTTCTTTGCTTCCCACGGAGAGCCCACAATGCCATTTCTGTAGATTACCTCGCTTTTTATTCGGGATATCAATTTCGGATGGCCTTTTTTCTTGAGAATCGCGTGTTGACTTTGTGATAATGGTTTATCTGCGCCCTTTGCGAGTGATAAGTTTAATGTTAATTACGAGGTAAATGTTTTACGGTTCGCTAAACTGTTTTGTAATGGTGTGCTTTCAGTATTTTAGCAAAAAAATTAGCTGCGCACGCATAATATATCTAGAGAAAACGCACCTACAGTAATTCAACATTTTTTAAATAAGCTTTCCCATTTCCTCTACAAAACAGACCAACAAAATTCAAATCCACTAATATCTTGGCGTTCCCACTAATTAGACGGAAATTGACAAATTCGAAAATACCCTGGCCAATGATCTATTAAAACCTTTCCTAACGGTGAAAACACTGAAGAGGAAGGTTGTGCTCTAAAACTCTCACTAGTCTCTCACTAGTCTGTGGACATTCATTGGTACAGTACGCGTCGCTCAAAATAATAGATCGTCAACCTTTTAAAACTTTTACAACAATTCTAAATATTTGCTAGTTTTGCTTTAGCATATAATTATATTTACACCGAGTTTCAATAATGAAAACGTGCGCAGCTTGTAACGTGCAGTTCAATGATGGGGTCCAATGTGGAAGCTGCAGGAAACATCTGGACTTTGTGTGTGCAAATATTCTAAATTAATAAATTAGCCAACAGAATGGCGCAATGGAAGTGCCCAACTTGTCGAACGTCATCCCCAGCACTGGTTGCTCCTGAACCAGCCTCCCTCGAAACCATATTTAGTGAAATCCTTGACATGAAACGTCAGTTACTTAATTTGCCTACCCTGGTAGATTAATCAAAGATGAGCTGGCTGAGCTAAAAATTACATGTGAAGGCACGAGTGGTAGATTTGATGAATTTAACACTCGACTAGTGGAGGTTGAAGCAAAAGCAACAGAACTTGACAAGCTTCAGGGAACAGTTAGTTGTTTGCAGACTGACTTAGAGAGAACTAAGTTCGAACTCTCTAAATATGAACAGCGATCCCGACTAAACCATGTAGAAATTAAAGGAGTCCCTACAGGTAAAGATGAAATCTTTTTTCGATCATTGAAGCGATCGGCCGAAAGGTAAATTACAGCTGCCCCAAATCACAGGCGAATTATATCTCAAGGGTGCCTATTTTTAATTCTAATGAAAAATTGATCATTGTGAGTTTTTTAAACCGATATGTGAAAGAGGATTTTATCGCAGCTGCACGTGCCGTTAAGGACCTATCCACATCTCATGTCGGGTTTCAGGGCACACCTCAGCGTATATATGTCAATGATCACCTGAGCGTTGAGTATAAGAAGCTTTTAAGTAAGGGTAAGACCATGGCCAAGGAGAAATATTATGAGTTCGTTTGGGTAAAGCATGGGAACATTAATATATTAAAAGATGCTAATTGTAAAGTAGCAATTATACGTAAAGAATCCGATTTAAACAAGATCGTGTAATATGCTTCCTAATTTTAATTCGTTATTTTTTTACTTTATTTAATTGTTTTATTACATTTCAATCGCTTGTATTTTTTGTGATCCTATGTATCTTATTATTTGTTTACAAAAGGTTTAGCACCCCACTAATGAGCTCGACACCTCTCTTTGGTTTAGCTAAAGGAATCCTTTGTGTTTCTTATCGCGCTGTTTACTTCAAAGCTCTAATGCAGTTAAATATGTTTGACTCGCTCTCGCTTGTAGGCACCACGCATCACTCCTTGTTTTTTCGCACAGTTTTTACCTATTTAATGTCGTGTGATTTATGTTCACGCACAAACTTTTTTAAAGCTTACCTTCCTTGCATGTTTATATTATTATTTTACCTTATTACACATTATTGTTTAATGAATGCTGTTATTGTATTACTCATACTTCACACTGTTTTATATCCAATTATTGACTACATGTTCAATGTCTAATAACAGTAATAACTTGAATATATACTATCAGAACGTTCGAGGTCTTGGAACTAAAACTAATTATTTTTACCGTCAAATGTTACTTAATTCGTATGATATCATAGTGCTTACTGAGACTTGGTTATTGGACGGCGTTTTAAATTCTGAGTTTTTAGATGATCGTTACATTGTTTGGCACCGCGACCGTGACTATGTTTTAACCGGACAATCGCGTGGTGGAGGGGTACTCATTGCTACTCATAGGGAATTATCAGTTATTTGCCAACCTAATTTTCATTCTACAGCAGAGGACCTTTGGCTATCCATACACCTAAAAAATCCTATCACACGGAATATTACAACCTTGCATATTTGCGATATTTATTTATGCCAACAAAACTTAGGCCTTTCTTTCTCTTCACAACTCTCTAATTTTCTTACTAAATTAAACCAAACAGTTATTAATAATATTTCTGATACCTTTCTCGTAAAGTGACTTTAATATGAGCGGTATTAACTGGGTTCCATCTGACAACCTATCGCTTATCCCGTTGAATCCTAACAGTAACGACGAAGTATTGCTTTGCGATGAGTTATGCACTCTTGATTTTGGACAGTATAACACGGTAACTGACAGGTATGGTAGAATCCTTGACCTTGTCCTCTCCAATGGAAAAGTGAAGGTGACCGAATGTTCTAGCTCACTGGTGCCTATTGATGCCTATCACCCAGCGTTATCAATTAGTTGGGAACTTACTGTAACACCTCTGCTTGATTGTGCGCCTCGTACTCAATTCTTGTTTGACAAAGGTGACTATGATTCTATCAGCAGAGACATTTGTATGACTGACTGGGAAACGGAGTTCTCCGAGCGGTCGATCTATGACGCAGTTAATTTCTTTAATCTGTTGATTTTTGATCTACAGTTAAAATATATCCCACATAAACTGTTTCTGAGTAAAAAGTATCCAACATGGTATAGTTCGTCACTGATTAAAACAATTAAAGAAAAATATGAACACTTAAAAAAATTGAAAACTTATGGTAATTTACTGATGAATTAACATTCAAGCTTCTTCGTGAAAGGGTGAAAACTATGGAATCTCAGTGCTACCGCAACTATTTGGATCTAACAGAAAGTTCTATTAAAAATAACCCAAAATATTTTTGTACTTTTGTAAAAAAACGTCATAACTCTAATGCAACCCCAAGTACCTTGAACTATAATAGTGATACCTTGCGAACGGGGGATTCTATTTGTCAGGCTTTTTCCGAATACTTCCATTCTACTTTTCTCTCTAATACCAGTGTTAGTCATTCAAACCCGTCTCCTCTTCTTTTAACGATTCGTCAAACCTAACGTCTGATATCTGCAGTATCATTCTTGATATTGATGAAATAACTAACTTGCTTCGTAAGTTGGATGGATGCAAATCGGCAGGTCCTGATAACATACCATCTAAACTTCTTATTCAGTGTGGACCTTCGATAGCGCAACCTATTGCAGTTTTATTTAGAAAATCTTTGAATACCTGTGTTGTGCCGCAAATATGGAAATCCGCGTTTATAACGCCTATACACAAAAAAGGTGTCAAAACAGACATAGCGAATTATAGGCCAATATCTAAACTGTGTATTGTAGCAAAGGTATTTGAAAGAATAATATATAATCAGGTTTACACAGCTCTTAAAAATTAACTTAGCTCGTTCCAACACGGTTTCTTAAAAGGGAGATCTACTGTAACTAACCTGATTCTCCTAAATGATTTTATAACTGATGCTATGTGCAGTGGTAAGCAGGTTGATGTCGTTTATACAGACTACAGCAAAGCCTTTGATCGAATTGATCATAGTATTCTGATATCCAAGTTAAATGGCATGGGAATCCGTGGAGATCTACTCAGATGGTTTTCCTCTTACCTAGTTAACAAGTCCCAAGCAGTAGTACTAAATAATTATATATCTAGCTGGGTCCCTGTTCCTAGTGGAGTCCCGTAGGGTTCTTTGCTCGGTCCATTGCTATTTATTATCTACACTACATTAACGACATCGGCTCTTGCTTGACTTCATCCAAACTTTTGAGTTTTGCTGATGATATGAAAATTTATGCCACAATATCATCGCAGATGGACGTAACGGCACTCCAGAATGATCTGCGTCGCCTAGAGGACTACTGCCAAAGAAATAAGCTGGATCTTAATCCCGCTAAATGCTCGGTTATAACATATTCTCGGAAGCGCTCAATAATTGCCACATCGTATACCCTAGGCGATCAAGTTCTACCTAGATTAAACTCCATCCGTGATCTGAGGGTTCAGCATGATTCCAAGCTAGTTTCGAAATATACGTTGATGCAATAGTCGCTAAGGCCTGAAAATCACTGGGTTTCATAATGCAGTTATCCAAGTGCTTCACTCAAGCCAAAACATTAAAAATCCTATACTGTACTTTTGTTAGAAGCCACTTGGAATATGCGTCTGAAATATGGAACCCATGTTACCTCAAATATATTAACCGCATTGAGAGCGTCCAAAAAAAGGTTCATAAGGTTTCTATGTTACCATCAAAAAGTACCGTATCTTTCGGAAAACTACCATAACCTATGTAAAAAAAATCATATATTACCTTTACACAACCGCCGCGAGATTTCTGACTGTGTGTGTTTGTTAAAAATCTTTAATAACACTATAAACAGTTCCGATATTTTGACAAAATTTTATTTCAGCATTCCCATGAAGTCTAAGGCGTACAATCCACCTTTGCGCGTGCCATTTGCCTAAACCAATTTTAGGCAAAATTCGTACACTGTGCTTGCTAGCAGAAGTTTAAATAAGCTTTGTAAATAGTACGATATAGATCCATTCCTAACTAGTATTTCGTCAGCCAGGAAGTGCTTAAGCCGTGACTTTTTCATGTGTTTTATTTTGTTATGATGTTTGTTAAGCAGTGCAAGCAACATAGTATTTATGCTGTAGTTTATGTATAGTAACTTGGTGTGAATTTACTTCTTTTTTTCTGTATTTTATAAGTGGAGACCTGTAATAGCCTTTCAAGCTAATGTACTGTCCTTAATCTGTTTGTTTTAGCTGTAAGTCTCCCATATTGTCAAATAAATAAAAAATCTGCTTAGACACTGGTCTTGTTGCCTAAACGCCATATTCATTCAAGCCATCTGCTTACAGACTGCGTCAGACTGCCGATGATGCTGTGCCTTGAGTACTTTTAAACTAAAAAAACGAGCTGCGCAATCATAATGTACATAGAGAAAACGCAGCTACAGTTACTCAACATTTTAAAAAGATGATTTCCCATTTCCTCAACAAAACAGACCAACGAAGTTTCCAAAAAGTACACAAAACACGCTCACTTAATCCACAAATACAACACACACATCGAGGCCAAAAATATCCATTCTTAAATGCAAAATTACAACTTATTTGGAACGTTAATATTCGAAATCCGTGATCATTGTGTATCAGCACAATGGTAAAATCAGCCACCATTGCCAATAACGCCGCCGTCGGAATGGGGTCGGTGGTCAGAATCCTAATGTAACAGAATGTTGCGTATATAAACAAGGGAATACACAATGTCGGACGTTTTCAGTGCATGCTTTGGTGCAATATTTTACTGTTTAAATGTTGTTTTGTGGTGTTGGGAGAGTTTTTTTTATATTAGTTTAATACCAGGGGCTTATATTTAAGAAAACCGACAAGACACAGACGACAACATGACAATTCGACGATTTTACAAGTAAATAAAAGTTTATGCATCAACTTTAATAACTTATTCTAGTTACAATGGGGAGAATCCTTTTAAGCAAATAGTTTGCCGTGTTAGGATTTTCCGCCCAAGTTTCTTTTATAAAATTTCTGCTTTTAAATATCACCGTGTAAGTGTGTAATTTTTTGACAAATTTAATATGTATCATTTTCAGTTACAAATATTAAAAAGAGTCAGAGTTTCGTTTGCATTCAAATTTCAGTCTCAAAAATCAAAATCAAAAATACAAACATTTGAAAAGAGTTTTTGGCATTGATTGTCGCTGAGATGAGATTGTGGTTTGATTTTGAACGTTTTTTTAAGTACGTGAACTGGCCTTCATGCCGTTGTCCTGCTCTTATCGAACGAAATTTTAGAGGATGCGCGTTAATCATAGAGAGACGGATTTAAACTACGTTCAGTGCCTTTAACTTCACCAGTCCCAGAAATACGACATTAATCAAAGTCATGAAAAAGGCCAAATAAATAGGACTATGAATTGGATTCTAGGCTCTGGATGGTTCAACAGCTGCTGCATCAATCTTACTATTGTTATAGTGAAATTAGGCAGTAATATATTAGCCTTAGCTGTCATGTGCATTAATCCTTTAGTTATTCAGACTGTTTTTAGCGTCAGCGTAATGTATGTGATGTGGATGTGCTTAAAAAAACGGCCACGTCTACTATGGAATATAAAGAAGTAAGCAAAAGCAAAGGGTCACTCTTTGTCACTCTCGAATGAACGAATGAAATGCACCAAACCCAGCACGATTCGAACGGACTCGATTAATCGAATGAACCCCAAGACCACACTACAGAGACCATTGCATATCAAGGAGTAGACCGGGGGGCGCTGTAATGATAGGGAAGACGTGCCCTTAGAATAGGGAAGGATTCCGGCCGTACCGGATATGCATCCTAGAGTGGGCACTGGATTAGTGGAGAGATCGGTAATATTATACTAACAAATTCTAAAACTGCGTTTAATATTTGATAATTATCTACTTTTTTTTGTACTAAGATGAATTTATTATGAAACCACAATAACAATATGTATTTATAATATAATATGTATTTAATTGAATTTAATATGTATTTATTATATATGAAAACATTACCGTTGTGATGACACTGGCAGCTTCTCGCGAATATCATGTGACTATCGTCACATTTCCAGTCAACATAACACTTGTTTCAATAGAGTGCAGTGCAAACGCCAGCGGCGTCGGCGTCGAGATGTCACAGTTGTGCCAACTGCCAACTGCTGCCTCGAACTCTGACAACAATAATGAAAATATTATCTCTCTTTTTATATGTAAGTGTGCAGTGAAAAATGTTACGAGCTTGTTTTAAGAATGTTGATCAGTTTTAGACTTTGTGCAGTTAAAAATTTGGACTTTGGCACATAGTACTCGTTTGTTGTTGTCAGTTTTATTGACGTTTTAGCGGTCTTTACCTCATAGGTATAACGTCTCTGACGCATCATAATGGTCAATGTTGCCATTCAACATTATATTCAAAGTTGTTCTGTGGTTTCAAATGTCAAGCAAAATTAGGCATAGTCAGGGATTTTTTTTGTTTGCTCACCAGGTTAAATTGCCCGTAACTTCAAATCACAACTGTCAATTTAAAACCGCACGCTGTGCCCTTACTGCTTCTTTCTTATAGAAGCAAAAAGGGCGCATCGTGCGGTTACATACACTAATAAACATACTTCGCGCAAAAGAAGAACCATTTGTACTTTGTTGTATTTTTTACATTACACACATACCATCACGCCTGTAATCCCAGAAAGGTTAGGCAGAGGTGTACATTTAGTACACCCACATTTCGCCAGTTATACTCATGCTCAGCAGTAGCTCTTGCGACCACTAGACCAACGAGGCAGTTATTAAATTCTTTGTTTATAAGTTTTGTTTGTTTAATTATTTTGAAGCATTTAGTGTATAGTTAATTAAAAAAATTGTTTCGTTATGTTTCCTTAATTTTTGGGATGTCCTATAACAACAAGTGTCTTTAACAACACAATTAAAACTAGCGCAGCAGTCAGAGAAATCTTTTTTGTACATCTTGTTTTATGTCAATCAATATTTTTTGCAATTTGTATTTGTAAATTCTTTGACAGTTAAAAGAAACTGATATAAGACGTTTAAGCACGCCAACTACCCTTGTTACCACGGCAAACGTGCTTTCAACCCTTTTTCGAACCGACAAACGAGAGATATTAGATCACTACTCGGTAAGTATAGCCAAACATACAATAAATAATTCACAAACACGACATCAAAGTAATGATTAGTTGGAGCCAATGAGCCGGGCTGGTTGACGTCTAACTTATAATCGCCGCTGTGAATTTGGTCGTTATACGAGTAACATATCCGAAACTTAACGTACGGTTACACATAGATGTACGAATAAATGGATTGGCTTTAGAAAATAACTGCAGACGAGACTTAAGTAGATACTGTTATTGTTCATGTATTGCTGTCCCAGCGCCTATACTCCTCAAGCGCCTATCGAACCGTTGATGAAAAATGTTAATAACTTATTCAGCACCTTAAAATTCATCAGTTTTCTCGCTATTTGTTAGTTTGGCTGCCGCTCAGCGGCAAACTTAGAACAAACGGGATATAACTACATTTTAAGTCGCGACATTGTAGTTTACTAGACTAGACACAATCAGAGATTTTTCATACTGTACCAGGCTTGCAGGTGTATGTACTGGTTTCGAATGACTTCTAGCTATTTGTTGTGATTTTATGTCAGGAAGACGATGTCTACAACAGTAATCAATTTATGTCGGTGGAACAGGGTACTGTGTTAGGTGGCCAATTTGTCCGTCTAAGAACGGATGTGTTGTTTGTTTCCCTATTTTGTTTTTAAAATGAATTGGTAGATAATTGGCAATGAAACAAACCACCCCTTCTATTTTCAAGATGCCAGTTGAAAGCAACCGTCAAAATGGCAAGTCTGCAAGATCAAAAGTAGAGTAGGTTTAGACTTTTGTCGTGCGGCGACAGGTCGCATGCGGCGGGTGTCTTAATTCAGCACGACCCACCACATGAAGGTTGACTTTGATGCAAAATGGACTAGTCACCTGCGATTGTATCGATCTGTGAAAAAAGGGAGGCGATTTGGTAAGCGACCAGCCACATGGTGATAATCGACCTAGTCATGGGGTCTCAACTCGAACAATACATAATAAATCCTGAAAAAAAGTAATAGATGGCATCATAGGTAACGATTATGAAATTAACAATTATTTCAGAGCGATATACGGTAGAATTTTGGCTAAAGTAAGATTAGTAAAAATCAAAGCTTCCTTTTTTAATGTTGATTTATCTATCGCAGGAAATTCGAAAGAGAAACCGTGGCCGTGGCACAGGCAACTGAAGGAACACTGGTGGGTTTTAGTCAGTAAAAGTCTGACACGCCCCCCCGCTCCATCCAGAGCGGGAGAAGTCATTTGATGATTTCCCACCCAAAAATATATATATATACACGAGCGCTGGTTGCGAGTACTACGCACTTTGCGTAGTACTCGCAACCGGCGCTCGTGTATGACCAGATGTATGAACGTAAACGAGGCTAAAGGAGTATGTAATGATCGTAGCAGGAGGCGTTCTGTGGTTTCTGCCTACACCCATGGGAAGAAGGCGTGAGTTTATGTATGTAAGCCCAGCTTTTCTCATGATGTTTTCCGTCACCGAAGTCAGTGATGTCTATAATAAACTTCGAAAGCATATGAGAATGAATAGCTTGCCTGATCCAATACTACACGCATCTTGAACGAGACAGTGTTGCCATAGTTGCGCAGTTATCTCACGCCGCATTGTGACGTTAGTTTTAGTTGAGCCGGTTCTATTAGGCACGAGTTAGGCTGCCACTTCCACGTCTTAAATAAACAACGGATAAAGATAATATGAAATAAATAGTTTGTGACTCTTACATTTTGTGTTATGTACCTATTACCCATCTTTGAGGCAATCAAGGATGATTTTGAAGTGGTGAAAAAGTATTTGCTTACCTCTGCTTAAAATGTTAGAGTTTACGTTCACACATCGTTCGTTATCAAATACAGTGTACCTACATTTAAACAATTCTGAAAAGTTCATACGGAACATACGACAGCGTATTTCACGTAAATACCAAATTTCGCACAAGCTTTATATTCTATTTAAATAAATCCGTTAAAATTTAAATATTATTAAATCACATCGTTTCATAAGTATGCAAATGAGATAAAATGTAATAAACGCTACGTTTCGAAGCACAATTGACGTTGCAGAAACCAATTCATTACGATTCAACCGAGGGATTTATTTAAATCGGATAGATATACGAATATGCCCAAGTTGAAAATACAGAAAAAAGGTCCAGTAGCCGCAGTGTCAGTCAAACATTCAAAATTAAGATACACATTATTATGTAAATGGTAATTTAAACGTAGGTAGGTATATACAGGATGACATACAATTTGACGTATGACTTTCAGGACGTGATAGTGTGACCCATTTGCAACAATGAAGCACCGCATAAGGCCTTGGCGAAAATGCATGGCATTCGAGAAAAAATCTTTTTTAAGTATTTTTGTAAATTGCCAGAATTCGTCACTCAATATCACTCGTCTCCAAATTGAATGGCCTTTATTGCTATCCTAATGTGTACCTAATATTTCAACAAATCTTCCCATGTAACCAAATCTTCCCAATGTAAGTTCATGTACGTGGATGATTTTTGTTATTGGTTAACAAACTTTTTCTTTTAACTTTGAACTGTTTGATACTATAGAAAATTTGGTAACATGGGAAGATTTGTATCCAGCTGCACCCGGTTTGACAGATAGCTAACCCCAAAATACTTGGGAAAATCTTGGCAGATGATAAGAGCATAGTATGGATATGTATTTTCTATCTTTATTTATTTCTTTCTTTCCTTTGTTTCAAGTCGAAAGAACTTATTCAACCATTCAATGAAAACAAATTGACTTTATGAAAACCTTCCAATATGCATACCGTTTCGTGGAAATCTAAGGAGTACATATTGTTTGTACATGGAAAATCTGGTATGATTGGAAAATTATTTACAGGTTACTTCCATATTTTACATAAGAAAATATTCGAAAAAGGTATGATTGGTTGTTGATATCCTAGCTGATTTCGAAAACTAAATCTAATTCCGGCAGTACCACCACTATCCTGGGTGTTTTTACTGATAGGTGGGAGTCCCCCCTGATGCAAAGGTGGGTGAGGCTTCATGTCGTAATTTAATTTAGTGTCCACTACATTCATTCATTAGTTTTAAGTACCTACATTGTTACTAACAAATTATGGACCTGGTCTGAAATACATGTTTAATAATAATAATGGTATTAGCCATACCATCGTCTAGAAAATAAAAAATAAGGAAATATTTTTTTTATTTTAGAACCATTCATTTAGGAACATGAATACGCCAAGTTTCGGAAAGACCCCAATCAGCACCTTTAAAAGTCTTGTGGATATCACTGTTTATTTATAAACATCGTTGCGAATGAAACCAGGGGATAAAGTGATGCGGAATAAGCGGGATGGTCGTTGCCCGTCCACTCGCGGTGGGATTATCCCCCGGGATTTTAAATCCCGCGACAGGTGAATCCCCGTTGCCCACATGAAATACGCTTTCGACGAGTTTCCAATAAATGATTGGTCACATAATTGGAGTGCTCATTACTCCGCAGACCGTGTGACAATAACTTTTATGCACTTTGTTGATTTTTATCCTCCTGTAAGTGTAGGTACAATAGTGAACTGTTGCATCAAACATTTAGTTTGTAGTAGCTTATTTTATTTTTATCTTAATGGTTTTTACATATGTGTTCAAGTTAATCTATAATATATGACAAGACATTTGTACAATCATATTTGTTTTAAGAATTAATACAGATTTTACTGTCCAGGCCGTTCGTTTGTGGAATGCATTGCCTGTCGAAATAAAACGCGCCCAGTCGTTATTTGTGTTTAAAAAGGCTCGGGAAGGATCATTACTTATCGTTGTGATCTTGCTCTCGTAAACTGTAATTATCTATAGTCTTCATTTATTTTCGTTTCTTGTATATTTCTTATGTTTGTATTTATTCGTTTGGATATTATGTTAATATGTATTTATCTGTGTATCTATTTGAGTCCAATGTAAAGTTATTTCTTGCACCACTGACAGCCCCATTTTATGTCCAGACAAAGCACTGTCCATTCTGAGGTTGCCTGGAAGAGATCGCAGAAAGTGATAAGGCCGTTACGGTATTTTTAGTATGATTTGTTTTTTTGTTATGTTGTTTTGTGATGTACAATAAAGTTACATCAAATGCTATATCTTATTATTTTGTCTGTAATCATTTACTTCCCAAAATTGGTCATAAGAGTTATTGAAAGGATACAATTTCAGAATCTGTTTATTTATCACTTGAACACAATAAATTAACATGTCCAACTTAACTAATTACTATGAACACATCTGATTTATTAAATACATTCGGGTGAATCAAGTTATTTATGCATTTATTTCGAATTTCATTAAAAATTACAGTTTATTACCACAGAGTTTTAACTATAAAATTCGATTACATGGAAACTTAATCCGGTGCTGGGTCTACTCTTTAAGCACGAACTCTGTTGTTTCGGCCTTCGTTACGGACGTTTCCTACTCCGTATCACCTACGGGCTTACGATTAGTCCCGAACTCAAACTAAGAATGAATGAGAACACGATTTGACAGTTGTCCCTACTCCCGATGCGTTTTTGCCCGTCCGAAAAGTTGGATTTGACACTTGTTTTGATGGAACGTTATGTCATTTGATACGACATCAAAATAGTTATCGTGCTGCTGAAGAAAGTTAATAAATTGAAAATATGGCTGCTTTTTTAATGCTCGAAGAAGCATTACAGGTAGAACGGAGGCGTCGCCGATTGCCTCATGTTAAAACATGTCAATAAATAGGGTATTTGTATTTATATTATTGATTAGGTTACTTATATAATTTTCAAACTTGATATTTTGCTTACAGGACCGGGCCACGTCGCTGCCGAACATCGGCCGCACCGGACCGATTAGTAAAGCCAACAACTTGGAAGGTTGGCATAGCCGGTAATCGGTTCATTGGACAGATTAATATTAGATTTCTAACATTTTTAATGCATTGATTAAATCGTAGGTACGAGTACCAGGGCGTCAGGTTCCCAAAGAACTAACTCCGGCACATTGCCTGCATTATGAAGGCTTTACAAGCCAAGTTCCACACTTAACTCGGTCCACTCAGTTTCATGGACATGCAACAAGTGCTTTCCATAATTGAACACACCTGCTCTGTTGTTGTTATGTGTCTCTAGTACTTCGTTGTATTGTTCTTTTGATTTTTCTATCAAGTAATCCTTCGATTTTTATGACATTTTGCATTATTTGATTTGAAACTCCGTAATGCAGAGCATAACATGTGACTAAAAACACAGTTACCAGCACTTCACCGTCCACTGCACCATTTTGTAATCGAAATTTGATGTAATATTTACCGTGTACACGGTGTCCATGTTAAAGATGTATTATAATCGACCAAACAAACGACAAGTGGGCTTAAGCATTCCGATTTAATGACGATGAAGGCAGGCTTAATTGAGCAAAGTGAATTCAAAACTCACCGACTGCTAAAACCTGTTAAAATAACTCACAAATGGAACCCTTTCAAGGAACAATTTAATCATGCTACATTACCGGCTCTTACTAGAAATTGTAAGTAATCTCTCTTTGTTAGAGCTATATCCGTAGATAACCGGGGACTTGATAGGTTATCGAACAAATGTTCAGTCGCTACCCGGACAAATTGCCCAGCTTACCCGGCCTGAGTGGATCTATTATGTGATGTTTTGCTATGGCGTTTATCACGACTAGCGATATTATTTGGTTAAAATACTGAGGCAATCAATTTGGGGTTATAAATAGAGGAAATTTATGGAGAAGTGTTCATCTGTTTTGGTGGTTTAATGAAAGGTAGTAACAGCGGGGTAATTGCGAATTACACTTACTTAATGACAATTGATCGCAAAGGGTTTCATTTTGACAGTTCACCAATATTCATTGTGTTATATAGTACGAAACCTTTGAAGCAATAAATATGCAATACTTCAAAACTGTCAACTTGTGATTGAAAGTGTGTGTGAGCAACCTTAGGTGCTTGGCGTAAACTCTGTTTGTGTTGACTGGTCTTCTCGCTGACCAGGGTTTTATGTTTATAGTAAGTGTTCTGTTTATTTATTTCACTTCGATGGTGCAAGTTTATCATTAGTGTGTACATAATCCAGCATTGCATATATGAGTTGTCACGCCCTATATGTCTGGAGGCTTTTATTCATGTATTAAGTTTTGATTACATTTTAATTTTTCTGCGTGTGTTAATAGTCATTGTATTTGTTGGTATATTGGCGTGGCTACCTGACATATGGCAAATAATGTTCTGTGTCTCGTAATGTTAATTACTTTGCATACCTACTATTGTATAGAGTCTTTCTTTTCTAACTGAACAGACAGCTGTGCTACTGGGAAGTTTGTTGCTCCACTTCTTCTTCACAGCTAAAGCAGTAGGAAGTGGTGAATGGCGGGCGTTTTGGGGGACTAGGTCTTATGTAGTTTTTACGATCGAAAAGTTCAGATTTTCAGCCTAATTTGAATAAACGACTTTTGATTTTGATTTGATTCTGGAAGATTCAATTGATTGCAGATTGCAAATATTCGTAGCGTAGTGAAGGTCAAAGTCCACAGCTGGACAAACGCCTCCACAAGTAGAACAGTACCCGTTTCTAAGATTACTGCAGCTAGTCTATATCACGGAGGGCTTTATCAGAATACCAGCACTGTGACACTTATTTTAAAGTGTCGCAGCTTTATGCTGAGATGGGGCCCTTTGGCATCGTACAGGACCTTTTTTACAAAAAAAAAAGTGTTTTTAAGAGTGTGCTTAGTTTGGTTTATGATACTGCCTATCATACTACATACTGCGTACTGCGTATTCCTGTATATCAATTATGTAAAAATCGCACCGTTAAGACTATGACCGTGAAGGTGTAACTGTGAGAGTTACAATAACAACTTGTTTTTTTGTTTCTTTAGTCTATTTCGGAAATTACTACCTAGGTAAACGAACAAATTTTTTTTTTGTTAAAGAAGTTCATCATCATGGCCACATGCAGCAATACGCAAAATCCACCACTCAGTGGACCCCAAATAGCAGGAAACGGGCTTCTAGTCTCACCAGACGTAGCTGCATACCAGTATTTTTGTTTAACATATGGTACTTTTTGACAGGCCTACACTGTCCTCCCATACCTATTAACACTGTAACTAAAAATATTGTAAAAGACAAATATTTTTAAAAGAGTAACCATGGAGTTTCTTGCCGGCTCTTCTCCATAGGAAACGACCAATTGGAACCGTGCACCTAGAATCTGACGTTTCATAAGTGCCCATGTAGGTTTATGTGAAATAAAATATTTTGATTTTGATTTTGAAGTATTTTACATGCAGCGACTGTCTATACAACCTCACAACCCACTAACTGGGTAACACGATAGTCCTTGGTAAAGAAACAGGAGTTTATTAAATTTAAGTCACTACGAACAAGAAAATACGGATAGCGACTAACACACCTCTATTCGGATTCAATCGAAGCTTCCAAAAAAATCAATTTAAGAAACCGTTTTCCGTTGCCGGATACAGTCCTCATTTTTCCTAACACTCATGAAGTGAAAAAGCTTAAAACTGATATCTAAATTTTAAAAAATCCTCGTGGACGTCGGTAAAGTGGATAGCTTGCGTGGCTTCGGCTCAATTCGTATTACTTTGGCACACTTCGGTATCCTTCGGAGAGCTTCGTCGAGCATCGGTATTCCATTTACTGTGTAGGGGATTTGTGCTAATCTGCCTTCGATAGGGCAATTTGTATCACCCATTGCAATGCTCAACAAATGGCTTGCATGCTGAATGTGAAATCTTTTTCTTGTAATTTGATTTTGAGCAACTTTTATTTTATTTTAAGAATAAAAACAATGGTTCTTAATGTCGCAGATTGCATAATTCGACATTTTAAATACGGCGCCGTTCGTTTGCATACTGGCGCCTCGGGATGATATTAAAGTCCTTGTAATGCAATTGATGATAATTTTAACACTAGAAATAATAATAAAATAGATCACACATTTTTCATACTATCTAAAGTACATACATCTTTTGGAATGAAATGAAGATAGACGATCTTCATTTCTTTAAGGATTGTAAATAGAAATAAAATTGGCTCGAAAAGGACCAAATGTTAGTGCCGCGAGTTTTTTGGTAAACCTTTAAACGCTAACATGAAGGATGCGGGATAGAACTGTCTAAGTAGCTCTTCCCAGGCTTCTAAAAGCCTGGAGCGAAGATTCAAAGCCTTGCGATGAGAATCGGCGGTTTATGTGGCATTGATTTTGAAGGAGGCTATTTTGGTATGGAGAAACAGGAATAAGAAAAGGACTCGGAATGCAGCGCCTTACCTTTCTAGAAGCCTGAAGTAGCCTTCTAGCTGCTAGGGCCTTGAATGTCATTGATGTGTAGGTTAGCCACGAGGCAAGCCAGCATGGTTTCACAGATAAACGGTTCCTATTTCATTCAAACCACTTCAAATCAGTGTAACTTGATATGTAGATCGATCTAGTTTGATATTTAGACCTGAAAACCCGGATTTATCACGTAATCCAGATCGGTAAAAGCTCTACCCAACCGCAACTCTCTTAGCGTATCATGGTTACGTAGCTTCTATCATTCGATACGGCATTGTGTTATGGGGGAATTCTGTTCATGTGAGTAGGGTATTTATAGCCCAAAAACAGTGTATCCGTACTCTTTGCGATGTGCTACCATTGACCTCATGTAAACCTCTATTTAAAGATTTAAAAATATTAACTGTTCCTGGTATGTACATATTTGAATGCTGTAAATTTGTTAAAATTCACTCCGACTTATTTCAACGTCTGGGAGACACTGTTACGTTTAAGACAAGATATCCTGATCGATTAATTATACCACCAATGAAAAGCCATCTATATCACAGAAGTTGCTTTCCAATGGTTATAAGGATATTTAATAAACTACCAAAATCTTATAGGGAATTGCCAATCAATCGTTTTAAAACAGCGTTATTCAAATGGCTTATAGAAAAACAATTTTATTCTGTGAATGAGTATTTGAACTTAAAGATTCACGCTGACAAATATTATATGATAACTGGACAATTAGGTAATTGACATTAAATCTAGTTTTTAATCATTTCCATGAATGTACGAATTTTTATTAGATTCATTTAATAATTAATGTAACATACATTTTGCATGCTAGTTTTAGCGAATTGTTTAGAAATTGTAAAAAAATCTGACCATCTTTAATGTACTACAATTCTTGCGAATAAATTTCATTTCATTTCATTTCATTTCTGAAGACATGCTTTTGCGCTAACGGATTAGATGATTGACGAAACATTAGCATAAGCATAATCAGCCTATAACGTTCCCACTGCTGGGACACAGGCCTCCTCTCTATGAGAGGTAGTGAGCCGTAATCCACCACGCGGGCTCAGTGCGGGTTGGTAGATGTCACATGTCTTCGACTTTTTGGTTCTAGGACATGCCGGTTTCCTCACGATGTTTTCCTTCACCGTTTTTGAGAGCAGTGGTGATTAAATTATTTAAACAAAGTAAAGCGCCTGCTTGGGTTCGAACTCACGACCTACAACTTGTAAGTCGGGACCGTTACCACTGGGCCACCACTGCTCACGACGAAACATTGATTCCTTTTAATTTTTAATTTTCAATCTTCTCATTCGTCTCGCTCTGACTTACGGTAGACTCTGCAATAATGAATGAAAAGGAAGGGACTGATGAGAAACGTACCTATTACCGCCACATTCCAGAAAATATATACTTCAATGTACCTATGTAGATTTAGAAATTAGCGCTGTATATGGCGGTACCATAGTTCTTCAATAAAAATAAAATAAAAAACCTTCTGTATCCCTCTCATTGTGCCAGTAAGTCTCGCGGGACTGAGCCAGCCTTATTTGCGGTGTAGTTATCTCGCGATATGTCTCATTTCACACCTTAATGTCTACCTTTGCTTTTCGTAAGTAATTTTTTATGGGGTCATAAATTACGAGTAGAGGCAACTTGGGAAACTTTTTCGGGGAAAAATGGGTGTTTCTCTGTAAACATAGATCATGGCGATTGGCACTTACTGTATTGTTTCGGGGTGTTGGTTTGGGAAATTAAAATTTGGAATTATGAGAATTTTAAGATTGATTTGTTTATCTTACAATAATTGAGCAAAAATAATGTGCAATAATCACTTCTGCAGTTAGAATCATAAACGGGATAATTAAAAAAGCCGGTAGACGTGGACTAGAGATAAAGTTTTTTAACATGCTCAAGTGTCCATGCAAAATAGCGATCTAAAGCATCATCAATTTGCCTCAGGCATCATACATAATGGCGACAGTATGCAAACGTGCGGCACCGTATGTTATATGATGAATCAAACAATCTGACATACACTTCCTATTCTTGTATCGACAAACATCCAACATTAGAAACAATCTGTATAATCTGTATCTTTTCTCTTTACCTACGTACCGACTTTATTTTACCTGCAGCTGTTTCGACTGTTCCAGCTAAACGAAACATAATGATTGATGATGATTCTTTATTCTAGACGAACATTATAACTTCAGAAGAGTACATTATTTTTGCTCAATTATTGTAAGATAAACAAATCAATCTTAAAATTCTCATAATTCCAAATTTTAATTTCCCAAACCAACACCCCGAAACAATACAGTAAGTGCCAATCGCCATGATCTATGTTTACAGAGAAACACCCATTTTTCCCCGAAAAAGTTTCCCAAGTTGCCTCTACTCGTAATTTATGACCCCATAAAAAATTACTTACGAAAAGCAAAGGTAGGCATTAAGGTGTGTAATGAGACCGGCGGATGAAATGATTCCGGCGGACCTCTTCAAGTACAGATTCCTCTCCCGATCATGACGGAAGGCAATATGCAATACATCGTCGACGTGACGTCATTCGGCATCGGCTGCGTGCTGCCCAACCTGCCCGGGGTCTACTCCAGAGTGTCCATGTATCTAGACTGGATCGAGCTTATTGTTTGGCCCGTGCTGCTTTAGCTGTTCCATTGTTTTTGTGCATGGGATTGTTACTCTTCTATTGCCTTCTTGCTTACGACTTAAGAGTCATGTTGTAAAATTATTAGACATTGTGCGCTTCTATAATTTCTAACGTTAAGACACTGTCGTGGACGTTCACGTCCATGTCACGTGCATCACGATAACACATGAAAGTAAAATGTACGATAACGTTATAACGTGAACGTATTTCTATACATTTGTAGGAACTCTTAAAGTGCACATTTAGTAAGGATGGAAAGAGGTTTGTATCTCCATTTCACTCGTGTACATTTCAAAGTGAAATATTTACAAACTTGACAAAACTATTTCACTTTCTTAGCTGAAGCACCAATAAATATTAATGATAACAGATTTAATTTCTGTAAGTAGGTTTGTACACACACTTTTACACCTCAATAAAAATTTAAAAGCTAGATGAGATCGGCGTTTCCTATCGGACTACTCTGAGAAGAAAGGCCGAAACAAACTCAGAGGGTGACAGAGGGGAGTCTCTTTTAAAGTCAAGACATAATCTTGGTCAGGTCATGTGAAGACCCAGTAATTCTGGTCCTATCCTAACTTAATATTATAATTACGAAAGTAAGTTTGTTTGTTTGTACGCTTTCACGTCAAAACGGCGGAACCGATTTGTATGAAGTTTGGCACACAGATAGACCATGGCCTGGGGGAAGTAAATAGGCTACTTTTCATCCTTGATAGCAGACGAAGTCGCGAGCAACAGCTAGTCTTGAATAAAATCGCGAAGTTAAAGTGCTTAAGCAAAATTCAAACGCCTCAAAAAGCCTTTAAGTTTAGCATCATCCATTAGCAATTCCGCACCTTATTTCGTCTGCACTGTCAAGTAAATTGCTCATGAATTACTCATAAAACGAGCAATACAAACAATAAAACTAGCCTCACTCTGCGCGGTAGGGTATCTAAGGACGTAGGCTTAACTGAGCTGAGTATCACACCGTAGTGACGAGACGAGCGTAATAGTTTTGTGTTTAAGGGTTCCGTACCTCAAAAGGAAAAAACGGAACCCTTATAAGATAACTTCATTGTCCCTCTGTCTGTCTGTCAAGACCCTTTTTCAAAGCAACTCGTGGAGGTATCAAGTTGCAATTAATATAAAAAATCTCGCTTCTAAGACAACGCAATAAAAAATACGGTAATTTATGTGAGTTAATGTGAGGCTCGCAAATTAATCAAAACTTGCTTCCCGTTGACCTAGAATCATGAATTTGTGAAGAAGCTAAAGGGAATAGTCCGAAAATCGGTAATTTTAAATTTTATCACATTTTGTTTTTGTTGCGAATACATGTGCAGTTGGAGAATTGACCGTGACAGATAAGTTTGTTTTTGGCATAAATTCATTCCAACTAAGGAACCCTTCATTGTGCGTAGTCCGACAAGACTTGGCCCTGTTTTTTTTTTGAGTTGTAGTGTAATGATGTTAACTTAAAACAGCCTTGAGTAAATAAACTGCACTGACTTGGAATACGTGAACCAATGTTCAAGGGGATGTTCAAGGGAAGCTATAAATAACATTGATAGCTTCCCAACCATCTTTTGTGTAGCGGGTGAGTAGGTATGTTCCATGAATCGACTTTCTCAGCCTAACGTGCCTCAATGAAAGTGATACTATTAGGTATACAAAAACAAGGTCATAGATACAGATCATGTTTAATTCACTGAAATATACTTACCAATAACGCCTCCACGACATACTCATGTCATTCTGTCCATTTTGTTTCTTTCTTCTTTTCTTTCTAGACCATCTCAGCACTTACACAAACATAGTTTTGGAAAGAAATTGGTCAATTCAAAACAATTCAGTACACTTCGGTGTAATATTACCCCGGCTCTACAGTAATCTTCCATTTGAGGGAGCGATTTGTCTACCAGGCGTACAGCGGCGGTAGTTTCTCATGCAGCAGACAGACATAACACTCTGCACGATGCAATCGACTGTTCTCTGCACTGCTGAGCTACTGGTATTAAATTTGATATAGAAGTAAAGGAATGTGGATAGAAAGAAGGTTAGGGATGTAGATCAAGAGAGAAAATTGAAGAAAATATACAGAAAATAACAAGAAAGATACCTATAGTCAAGTGTTCTTGTCTGTTTTTTTTAGAAAACGGCATATTTAAGTTATAGCAATCATTAACTGGAAAAAGCTGGGAACTATTTTAATCTGTAGGCACAACAGAAGGACAATACCCGTAATTAAAAACGTTGAAAATCTAGTCTCATTTTTATCTCAGTGACAATCAAAATCTTGTCAAAAATGTAGGTAAATTAAAGATACGAGTATGTTTGGTTGTAATAGGTTTGCAGGTTTTTATCGACTAAGCAAACGTTCTTAAAAACTTCCTATATCTTCATTTAAAAATAATGTAATAACCAAAACAATTTCAAGCATAAATTCTATTTATTTTCAAAAGAATTCTCAACTAGGGCAACCCTACATTGCTCGCATAAACCAGAAGTCCCCATTGTTCTTTACTAACTTTCCTCACTTTTCCTCATAACACACCGAAAACCAATGGGAACCGCGTAAAAATATGCAGATCTGTGAAAGACAAGGTCCGATTACAGCGCGCGCTGGAATTTATGCGTCATAAAAAAAGAATAATAAATGAGAACCCACCCTTAACGTTACGTCACGGCTAGGGTTGCCACATCTAGCGGCGATAGTTTATTGGGAGGCAGCCCTATGGTCCTGAGGTTTGGTCAGTAGTTTATGGGGTCATTTAGAGTAATTAGGTTTTCTTGTTAGAGAAATAACAGGTGTAATATTGTATGTCTATCTACAGGGTGTCCTGTAAGTCGACGTCAAGCCGGAGTCGGGTGATAGGTCGGGTCGGATCATAAATGTTAATATTTGTAGCAACAGGAGTTAAAACACAGTCACGGGCAGTAGATTTTTTTTAACAAATGCCCGTAATTTTTAAAATATATAGCAGAGATTTATTTTTTATATTTTTCTGTAACTATTGTGACTTGAACTATCACCGGATTCCAGCTTGACGTCGACCTACGGCACATCCCATACATTGAGACCTGTTTAAATGTTGAAAATTACTAGAATGGTTAATTGACTTGTGATGTTCTTACTTTGTTGTTAGTGTGCTATTATTTCTTAATTAATCATTCACTTCACTCACAAAACTAAACACATTCATTAAATCACGCCTGCAATCCCCGAAGGTTTAGGCAGATGTGAACCTATAGTTCAAAAACACAACACCCAAAACAAATTACACAAATCCCACAAATCTTCTGCAATACAGGTGCATTCCTTAACCAATTCAACAAGCACTTAACAGGTGCGTGATTTTCATGTTTAATCGCAACGCGCCACTGGCGGCTCACTTTGAATGGTGAAGTGGAACACGTTCCTAACGAACTGAGTTCCATGATGAACGTGACTTGAGGAGCTTCATCGATATCTCATTAACTGGTTTGCAGCTGTACTAAAGCTACGGTCTCCTCTTCGGCCGCAGTGACCGCTGTCATAAAAATTATGGCGACGGAGATTGACTTTACGGTGTCAAAAAACGGTATACAAGAAAACACACGTAGTAGTAAAAAAAAAACATAACATCACGCCTGTAATCACAGAAGGGAAAGGCAAGAAGGGAAGAGGTGTACACACCAAAAAAAAAAAGTTACAAAAACAAAAACTATCTTAAATAACCAATAATTGCGGACGCTATGTGGTTCCCACTTCTCTTCTAGGAAACCGTTGCTATATGAGTGTGGTTGTGACGTAGCTGGGAAGAGGTACTACTGTCCAACCATGATATGTTGTGCTGTCAAACATGTTTAACATGTGAAACCACTCCAAACCACAACCACAACAAACACGTGAAACAAACAGACTTCATAGTGACCTCGATAGGTCTTATTCTTGAACAGTTTCGCATTGTAAATGCTTTTATTTAAGCAAGTGGGAATTGGATAAAAGAAAGGAGTTAGTCCGCGGAAAGTCTGAAAAAATAAAAAATACGAGGACTTAAATTAATTTAGGAACTTCAAAAGCAATTAAAAGACCTCGCAAATAAACAAGAAAAAGCCGCCACGCAGCCATCCGACATGTTAATATTATGCTAACGAAAAAACATAAAATTGCATTTTTTTTAAGTTTTCTGATATGCAAATACGACCATCAACACGTGTTCCAAAGAAAAAAATGCAAATCATGGCAAGTAAGGCGACCTAAAACTCGCTTTTATGGCGACTCATAAATTACAGGGAGCGAGCGAAGCCGGGACACATAAACATTTCCATTACACATGGTACCCCGCTAACTTTGAGCCGAACATTTTTTTCTACCTTACATAACATGTATATTCATATAAGAAGGGTCCACCGTAATTTTTTTAAGTGTCCGCTGGTGAAAGGATTTTGGAATGTTTTCATATTTTTGTGCAAATCATGTGAAAATGATAATTGCACTTCATGTTGCTGTACAGCAACTACAACATAAATATCGAGATTAGGACGTCCATGTAACAAAAAAATACATTGCGATATATTACAATTAAATGAAAGAAAGTTTAAAACTCACGTTAAAAGTACACTTTGTAAACAAGCGTGTTACAAATTAGAGGATTATATCCTAGATAAGGATGCTTGGAAACATGCTAGTCTTGCTCCATATGACAATCTAGAGGCTAAACAAAATCTTACTGGTTGCTTATTGAATTGTTTAATTTGTTATTTTTACTTTACTCACACACTGACTTATTCCTAGTTAATATTTTAGGAAAATCATATACTTTTGCAATGTTTGTAAATATGTGAGTGCCATGTCCTAAATAAATCAATCACATATCACGTGATTGATTTATCTGTATTTGCTTTATTTTAAATTATATTTACCTATTGTGGGATAGTATTTTTATTCTTGGTGCATCGTCTTCACTTATAAAAACATAATTATACAAAACTTTACATAACATTTTAAAAGAGTAACGGTTGAGTTTCTTGGCCCTTCTTCTTCATACGACCTTTTGGAACGGGCGCCTAGAATCAATTCTATTGTAAATGTTGACGTTCAAAAGTGCCAATTTGAAATAAATGCTTTGACTTTGACTTTGATATGTCTATTTATACGTTTTTACAATAAACTTTCTACCGAAAAGTGCTGATTCTCAGCCTAATTTGAATAAATGACTTTTGATTTTGATTTTTATTTTGACCCACATACAAGAACTAAGCCTTAATAAATTTAAATCTTTTGTGAACCGGAAACTATGCCAGAAAGCCTACTACTCGTATACTGTCAAAGACTATATTATTGGGGACAAGAAGGCTTGGGATTGAGCTGCTCCAATAGATTTACACAGATAATGTTGATGTTTAATATTATTTGCCAACCATTTTACTTTTAGTTTTATTTTTTCTATACCTGTACCTTTTTACATAAACAATAACATGAACATTTACTGTATAGTTTTTACTGTAAGTATAACATTTACTGTAAGTATTATATTATCCAAAAAAAATAGTTAAAAAAAAAATCTGTTACTGACCTGCCGAACTCAAACATCCAGACCATCATTAAATGATGGTCTGGCAGTTTGGGTACTTTATGCGGCCTACCCAAATGTCCTTTCTTTGGTAAAGTTCGTCGAATCGTTGAGCTCCTTAAGTTCTGAGTTGAGCTGCATGATTACTGACAAATGCGTGCACTGACTGGACAGGTCAACTCGATCTGTGTTATTCTTTCCACATAAGACCATTTCAAACACCAAACTAAATGGTCTTCACATGATCGTACCAAGATTATATCTGGACTTTAAAAGAGACTGTGACCTCTGAGTTTGTTTCGGCCTTTTTTCTCAGAGTAGTCAGATAGGAAACGCTGATCTCGTCTAGCTTTTAAAATATTATTGACATGTAAAAGTGTTTGTACAAACCTACTTGCAGAAATAAAATCATTTATCATGAAAACTGCATAAATTACTCCATACTTGATTCATCATTAAAATCTTTAAAACAATGGAACCAACTCAACTCTCATACTTTTAATTAAAGGAACTGATGAAGACTAATGAAGTAACAGGAGTTTTTCATAACACGCTCTATCACTCATTTTTTTCTCATTACGTCTTCTTATAGAGAATAAATTGATCAAAGTTGGGAACATAGATTAAGTTTAGTTAAGTTATTAAAGGGACACACTGTCAGTTTTTACCGCAAGATTATTACCTCAAGATTAGGTAGATACTATGATGGATCTGGTTTGATAATAATATTTGACAAGTCTTGCGCCTTAAGGCAATAATTATTATCAATTTGGTAACTGGTTTCTCTAAACGAGATCACTGAGTGTCTGCCTTAACCGACTTCTAAAATTTGTTCCCACTGCTGGGATACAGGAATCCTGTCTGTGAGAGGGAGTGGGCCGTAATCCACCACGCGGGCCCAGTGCGGGTTGGTGGATATCACCGTGTCATCGAATTTTTGGTTCTAGGACATGCCAGTTTCCTTTACCGTTTTGGGAGCAGTGGTGATGAAATAATTCACACAAAATAAAGCGCCTCTCTGGGTTTGAACCTACGACATACAAATCGCGGTCGTTACGAGTGCTCAATTTGTTCGCTGATTCAGATTTAGCTGAAGTCAGACAAAAGTAGCAGGAATCTTTATTTTGCTATTAATATTTATAAAGGCGGTGCTCTTAAGACGGCTTTATGATATAAGTTTTAATTAGTTGTTTTAAGTAGTAGTAAGTTATATGGCGCTTAACTCTTAAGTATTACTTACCCTTACAATAAAGGGAAACTCAATTAAGTTTAACACTGCATTTCAGAAATAAACCCTTTATGAACATAGGGGTTACTTTTAAAGCCCTTTCACCATCATAGAACAATTAATTAAATATCTAACAGAATAACAATCTATTGACGATCTAATCAAGATGTCTTACATAATAAACGTCGAATTTACTAACTTGAACATCTTGATCTACGAAACACATTCTTAACTTTAAGCTTCACGTGACAAAGTGTAATTTCACATAGCTGGCACTTTTATGTGCCACCTACAGTAATAAAGCCTGTGTAACGAGGTTCGTAAAAGAGTCCTCTTCGATTAAAGTAAAAGGAATAAATGACCCTGGTAAGTTCCGATTAGGGTTTTAAAATACCATGTTACAATTGTAACGTTATTGGAGAGCTGCGCCTTTATTGGTGATATTTTTTAATTTAGTATGTCAGGTTTATGGGGACCTGGTAGCTAAATGCTAATAATTTTGGCTAAAAGTGCCTTTTAGGCTGTTCACTTGCAAATTAAGGGACTGGTAGGTTTACGTGACAGGTTATTTCTAAAGGGCTTTTTTTAGATTGCGTTTCTGGAATAAGTAGTTGCAGACCAAGTGAAAGCTGATGCTGCTGTGTGTGTGGGCTATAGCTGTAATTGGTAAAGGTTGACAGGTGGAAGAGGTCGAGAATTCCCTGTGACATTTAATCCGCCTATGTATCACTAATGTCCCTGACGACATGAAGTTTAATGAATCCTAAATAGTAATCCTGTATGTGTCGTTGGTGTTAAAAATACCTATTAAATAAATCTAAAATGTCAATTACACAACAAGTCATGTTGACTGACTAATCTATGTGGCTTCTTCTTAGCGTGTCGATGGCAATCTAACTGGAATCTGCCAAGAATCCGGCCACGTGTTTGGCGTCATCACTAGCGTCCATCAGTCCCTGTAACATGCAGCTGACAGGACACGCATGACATGAAATCAATTGTCCCATCGTTTGTGGGACAGTACCACATATACACTGCAAGGCTGAGTCGTTTATGAATCTCCACCTGAACAGGTGTTCCTTGCTTCGGTCAACCTGGGTCCGGAGTCTGATTAAAGACTTCCAGGTTACCCAAGCCAACTCATGTCTATGTGGAAGATCTTCATCGGGTAGAACAGAAGGTTTAGGTAACTTACCAAGTAGCATACACTGTAATTGTATGAAAACACGATCAAAATCGACGTTAAAATCCAACTCGGAATATAACGTTGAAATTAAAAACGTTCCCATTTGTCGTATGTTTTTGACCAACATCAAATTCGCATACATAGTTCACCTAAGTTCCTTTTCTTGCTGACACCCGATATCCTCACTTCGAGCCAACTTAAGAACTCATGACAAACTACGCGGTTCACAATCACAATATCTAATACACATACAAACCGCGCTACCCTTACGTATATCCTTACTTACTTATTTATTTACATTTGCCGATCACTGCAAGCGAATACGGCAAATAAGCCACTGTGCCAACGTATACAGTAGTGTAAGTAGTTCACAGATTGCTGTTAAACCTGACCAACCCCTTGCGACGAGTCAGATAAATGGCCGCGTCGCCTACCATTTTTCGGCCGCAAAGGACCGACACTCTTCTTCCCCTGCGGCCACACCGGGTCCGCCATCAAACGGTGGCGACCGCGTTAAGGCCGCGGAAGGTATACTCCTGACTCCACATGCACGACAAGCAAATCGGCAAAAATGGACAAATCCTGTTGTCACTTTGAACAGAGTTTACCAAAAAGTTATCTTTTTGGTAAAGTCTGTTCAACGAGTCAGTTTACATGTGTAAGTTACAAGGTAATTGAAAAATAGTCCATTGAAATGTAAACTGACCTATTGAACAGGCTCTATTTTATTGTATTGTAAGGACAGAATGAAGACTCTTTCAAAAATTCTGAAAATAAAAGCTTGTTTGGGAGAATTCGAGGGTACAACCCCTGATTTGCTTGCGCAGTTTAAGGATGTTTGAGTGACGTACGCCAAATCGATAGCCACTTCGCACTTTCGCTACTGTTCTGTATTTACTGTGGCCTCACCACAGCAATAAAACAAAGTATTTTTTCATCTCGACTCACCCATATTTCGTGGGCGAGCCATTGATTGGCTGTCAACTCCAAAACACAATAACAAGAGGAAAGTCCTTTATTGTAGCGAAAGGTAAAAAGACGTGTGTTGACGTTTTGTGTGATTGCAAGTGAATAGGGGAGAAGCGAGGGGGGGGGGGACTATAGACTCGTGGGAAGTGGCTTTTATAAATTATTGATAGCGACCTGGGAAATAATATTCATGGGGACACAATTTAATTTATTGTTCGGGTTCGAAGAGCTTTATCTTAAAACCTTCTAGGTATAAACTAAAAAGAAACAATAAGTATACTTATGATAAGATGACATTTTAGCATTAAATAAATATTTCTAATACTAGTCAGAAAGGGCTCACCTTAGCAGTCACCCCAATGACTTCATCCATGATCCAGATCAAATGTTCATCTCGTTGACTTCATCCAGATCAAACGGGCTTTGAACAGTCTTATTCCACCTCCTTGCTCATAATACCGACAAAGCGACAACCAAACCATACCATAAGAGGAAATCCAGTAAGTAACACTGTATAAAAGTACCGTCTAAAAATGGATTAACTTTGAAACGGATTACAGAAAACGGAATGAACTGTGCCCATTCCGATAGCCAATGGCCACAACTTTGAGGACTAACGTACTTCTTGAAAGTACTAGGGAAACATACTACTGGAATGGCATTGCATTAGGGCGCTCCTTTGAAACAAACTTGGCCTCTCTGGGTATATTTTACGCATGATTTATTCAGAAATATTTATGTTCAAGTTCTAAGTCTTATGCAAATGTTCGAATGATGCATTGACCTATCAATTATCACGAAGCGTAATATACGTATGATTACGATTGATCCAATCACTTTTTCTTCTCGTTGTTTTATTTTACTGGCCAGTTCAGGGCGCTTGCATTCAATGACAACCTGCAACCATAATTAAATATTTACCATCGCAACCTTGACCATCTGGGGCGTGCTCGTGCTGCTTCGTGCAAGTTCGAGCTATTCCAAGAAAGCAATAAAACAAACACATCTACGAAAAAGCACATAATTATAACGGGGGCGAATTATCAAACGGTATCTTATTAAAGTTAAGCGGGGGTTAATATTTAATCCGAGTTGCGCACAACTGGCGTCGGGGGGCGCTAATGTATGCGACGTCACGGCTCGCGCACTGTACGGGTTGGGTAAATGCGGGGGTGTGTTACACCGAAGTGTAACGTGATATTATTGATCGATTCACAGATATTCATAATGTTTAGATAAAGAAATCGGAGATTGAACCTTTAAAAGGGTACTTATACAATAAGGAGATAACAATGTGAAAATAACAAAAAAACACTGGCAATATTAATGCATAGTAGTGCCTATTTAGGAACTATGAAATAAATGCTAACATTGAAATTAAAAAAGTGTTTTTTACCAGATGATGGGCCGACTATGGATTTAGCCAATCTTTGACTAGCTATCAAATATGTCCAATAGTGACTTAACTATTGGACATATTTGATTGAATTTTTGTATGCAGACTCGGAAAGTAACTAAATAAAAGTAGTTTAATTTATCGTCGTAATGTGGTGTGTGCTTCATATTGTATATATTCTCCGTCTATCCCAATTAGGCATGAGAAGAATAGTTTATGCCGCGATAGTTTAGCCATTCAGCAAGTTTAGGTCAATTTTGAAAGAAAAACTCTTTGTTTTTCTTGTTTTGTTGAAGAAAAGAAAAAAATGGTAATCCTGTACAAACAAAACCCACATTTATAAAAACATATATTCACGTACAAAGTAGCAAAGCCTCGCATGGAACCCATTAAAATTTTACTTTTTCCATTGCTTGATGTCAGTGCCAGGCCAGGGATCAAAGACAATATACATTGCGTAAATGTTACGAATGTTAGGATACTGGCAAATGACAACAAACAAAAAATCAAAACTAAAACAAAATGCCTATTGCAGAGTGAAAAAATAGCTACTCATTTCTAAAAGCTATTGATAATCTCGCAGAGACGCGTCTTGTGACCCAGCAATGAGAGCATAATAGGCTTGTTAAGCCGTCACATTGAACTACATTTCAGAGTACTAGCAAGATTGCACCACTGAAAACGCAAACAGAGGCTGCATAGTCTCTTTCTTTTTACTTTTATCATTCTCTTCGGTGTGACAGCCATCCATACCTACAAGCCAATGAGTTACTTACTACTTAACGCGTATCATGCGTTCAAAGTTAAGGTAAGTGCTGCGAGGAAACTTTTTGAATGTGTTCAAGGCTTTATTATATACGGCGACACTAAAATCTCTCGTATAAACTTGCGTAGCTAGGTACTACGTCTCCGACTTACGACTGTTCTGATGTATGGTTAGTTCGGTATTATTTCAAGTAATGGGATCTAAAGATTCAGAACTTTATGGAAAAAAATATAATTGGTAAATCTTTGTTTGGTCAAGTTTTATCAAAGACTTAAATGTGGAAATCTGGGAGTCAGTTCTACCAGGCCACTCAAAAAGAATTGCGAAAAGAAAGTTTTTATGAATGAGAGACTGGCCAGATAAAGTATATTTTCAAAATATGATTATTTGTATGTAAAAATATGTACGTTCTAATTTAAAAATTTCCCTCCACATTGTTTGAAATACGAGCTAATTTAAACTATCGTGTCTCATAAAAATGGATCTGCACGGGGAACATTTTCGCACTATGATTTTACGGTTTGATGTGTCGCATGAAACCGGACAAATCGTACGATAGACTTCAAATGGCATTCATGGATGAAGGCCCTTCTAAGGCAACCGTGTATCGTTGGTATAACGAATTCAAGAGCAGTCGACTAACTTGGGGGATGAAGAAAGAAGTGGTCGCCCTTTGGTGGCTGTTACAGAAGAAAACGTGCTAAGGTTGACTGGTAGAAAATGCCTCAGGCATTAAGTCCGCCTTTGTACAGTACTTTTTTAAGTGTTTATAAATAAATAAAACGTGCGAGCAGTGAAATTTTTATCCACGACAATAGGCGAGTTACGTATCAAGAGATTCAGTACGTACTGCTGGTTGGATTTGAAGCCTTCACAAAATTCTACAAGTGCATCTTTGCGTGAGGAGCATAGTTTCACGCTGGGTGCCGCACAATCTGCTCACCGATGTCCAGAAGCAGGCCCGGGTAGAATGGTCCCGTGATAATGATAAAGAAATTTGAAGCAGGCTCGTCTCGGCGTGTTTACGACATCATTACAGGTGATGAGTCTTGGATTCATCAATACGATCCTGAAACGATGCGACAGTCCACAGTTTGGGTGTTTCAAAACGAATCAACGCCTACCAAAGTGAAGCGATCTAGAAGCGGGGGGAAGATTTTGATCGCGAGCTTTTTCAATTAGACTGGCTACTTGGTGTCAATTTCTTTACGGAACCAAAGAAGCATCAACGCTGAATGGTACAACCAAATGTTCGGTAGAAGTTTTCTCTGTTGTGAGCTACAAGTGACCAAACACAGGGCTCCGCGGGCTACTGCTCCACCATGACAACGCGCCTTTGCACACCGCGCTCAAAACGAGGGACTTCCTGGACAGCATGCCGGTCAAACTCCTGGGTCACCCTCCTTACAGCTATGAACTAGAGCCGTATAATTTCTTTTTATTCCCGAATATAAAAATATCTGCTCAAAGGGATACAGTTTCCGTCGCCGGAAGATGCGCTGTCAGCATTCGAGCAGGCTGTAAACGAGGTGTCTACGGCGGACTGGAAAAAGTGTTTCAAAAACTGGTTCAGACGCATGAAAGTTTGTATAGAGGCTCTAGTGGACAGTACTTTGAAAAGATTAAATAACAAAATATTTACATAAACAACTTTTTATTTATTTTCGCAAAACTTTCTGAGTGTCCCACGTATAAACAACTTTGAACAGTCAATCTTTTCACCACATCGTACCACATTATGTGCATCGCACCGTCGTTAATTCATGAGATGCATCAAAATACTCGTATTGATAGGAATTCATATTCAATGAAAGTTCGATTATATTGTGTTCGACTACAGCTTAGCTTTACGTAATGAATACACATGGACATATGTATTACGTGCTTGAAGGAAAAATCTTGCACAAAAGTATGCAAGTAGCTGGCACACCATTAATATATTCTCCAATAAGAACTTGTAACATTTTTAGGTAATATCAGTTAGGTAAACAAATTTTTCTCCAGCAACTGATAAACAATTAATTTCCGCGAAACATGTAAAATGCATTGTACTAGGCGCCCATAACAAGAAAGTAGTAGCAACTATTGTTAATATTTTCTAGTTGCGCGCTCCCTGAAGGCACCTGTTGACTATTCTTTCAGGGAAACTTGTTAAATACTTGATAGCATGGTCTCGACAACTTGGAACTTGTTCCGAGTGTCAACTGCGAACGTTGCTATTTGCCACTGGACTGGACGTGGACTTTATTTCAAGTACCTATGTGGGAAAATATTGTTGTATAACTTTATTGCAATTTGTATACGTCGGTGCGGTACGAATTTTAAATCTTGTCCAGTCTGTTTTGCATTGTATGTGTATGTTTACTACGACATTTTATATTCAAAACATAAGTGTATATGTTGTCCAGTGTGCTTATGCAAATCTAAAGCACTGGATGTTGATGGAGCCGACAGCAAAACTTACATTATGATGGTACAGAAATCTTTATGTTTTGTCTATAACCTTGCGAAGCAGGGTCGGGACGCTAGTTACCTGTTGACATTCTCTTAAGTGTTTATATCGCATTACTGCTATTTCATGACTTTACATAATAGCCTAGTCGTTTGAAATTGACTAAGTACTCAAATAAGTGCGTATCAAACATTGTACAAGCAATAAACGCCAGTGCGAAACGTCAGTTTGTGACGTTATTGCGTTAATAGGTGATTTACGAGCTTTTGTCAGATTAAAGTTAACGTTAACGCGCGCGTTGTCGCGTTCCTGTAGGTATGTAAAGTTACATATCAATAACTTTTTTATGTTAATAGTTTTTGCAGAAAGTTTTCATATTGAATACAGAATGGTAACAGTTAGTCAGTTAGAAGAAAGATGGGTTACAAAGTAATACATATTTCTAAAATCGCCGTTCTCGTCCTAAACTAAAGATAGAAATAAAGGTTTATAAGTTATTTTATTAATAAATACACAAATCACAAGATTAAGTAAACCATAAGCGGAGAAATAAAGATAGGATATATCTTTGTCTTAATATTCGAAATAAATTATAATTGGAGGACTGTAACCCATTTTTTTCAGTCATAAAATGACATAATACAAGCTTTTCATTGAAATCGAATTACTGTTATATAGAGGACGCTTTTTCCAGTAACAATATTACCCAGTAAAGAGAAATTCCTTCCAAAAATAATATATTTATTCGCCACAAAAATAAAGCTAGCAATAAAGGGAGCGACACGTCGCTGGGCAACCGCACTCTTCCATTTGGTCGGCAAATTGCGGTTTTACGTGACCTACGACAAACTGAACGCGTGATGTACGCGCATTCGCGTAGAAGATGGGGGGTTTTATAACCGTAAATATGTACTAGCTAGCCGTTGATGTATTTTGCGCAAATGTTGAACCGGGAATCCTTATTTATGTACTAGGCGTATTTAGGCCTGAAGGCCGTAAGTAGGCTTCTAGAAAGTAGGAGCTTCTATTTTCGTCTGCTAACAGTTCATTAACATGGTTTTAGGTCTGAATGTAATAATAGGTCTCGATGTTTTGTAGAAAAAGTTATTACCTATCTAATTTTGTAGAGTTTCGTGTGCCTTTTAATAAAAGTTGTACTGGCTGGCCGGTGATGTATGTTGCGCAATTGTTGAACCGGGAATCCTTGTTTATGTACTAGGCGTATATAAGCCTGTAGAGTAGGCTTCTAGAAAGGAGCTTTTGTTTTCGTCTGCTTACAGTTTAAGATCATCGCATCGATTTTAGGTGTGAAGGCAAAGCAAATATGTTAAGAACGATGTTTTGTAGAAAAAGTGATTACCTATTATTATTTTAGAGTTTCGTATGATCCTTTTCATAAAAGTAGTTTGATAGTATCTTGCCTGTTTTATAGCTTCATCGTCATCATCAATATTATCACTCAGCCGAAAGACGTCAACTGCTGGCATCCAGCGTATTTTCGCTACCTTCTCCAATCCATCGGTCCACCTTATAGAGAGGACCCGACTTGTATGCCTATATATTTTCTCTATATCAATTATTGAGACATAACACATTCAGTTTCGTGCTCGAACAAGAGCGCATTCGATATTCAACTCTATTACTGATGCTAACGCATGAGTAGCGCAGTTTGCATGAAAATGATTTTAGAGTGCCAGGTCTTATTGTAATAAACACATAAACCTTCAAAAAGATGGTGAAAACTGCATAAAAATCCGTTGGTTAGTTTAGATAATTCGCGCGGTCAAACAGACCAGGCGAGAAGAAATGTATAGAAATGGATAGATTTATATTAATACTTTTAAAATGCCTGCTCAAATGAAGGAGAAAGTTGGTGTCACAATGTATAAAGTTGTGATCTGACGGATCTCATCAAAATACGTACCGTATGTGGCTGCTACAGCCTCTTGACCAATGCACTTACTGCCAAGATTGTTTCTTGTAGTTATGTGCAAACAAATTACGACTGGGTGGCAACAGACTACCATAACGCCATCCGTATGATAGTATTCGGGACGTCAAGGCGCTGACCCTCAAAGGCTGAAACGTACTTTACTACGTAGTAGCATACTATAAGAATAAAGAGAATACTCCTATAATTGAAAGCACCTTTATTCGTCGTTAAAACTGCTAAAAACAAAACTCCTTAATTTTATTAGACTCCAGTTTTATTCTCAAAACATATTTAAAATTCAAAAACTCCATTGTAATTACGAAAAGTTTTATAACTGGGAATCTTAATAAAATCTAGATTGATGGAAAACGAAGCGGGTCCCCCTTTCATGTGCTAATCCAATGGAGATTACAGACCGGGAGCCAGCACCTTTATATAACGCTTCGAGATGTAAGTAGTTTACATAATTTCTTGATTACATAAAGGGGGCATTGCCGTTGATTTTTGCGAAGGTAGGTAGGTACTGAAAAGGTTGTCTGCAAAAGGGAACATTACATTATGCAGGCTGTTTAGAATTGCACCATAACCACATCTTTATTCTATTTATATATTTAACACTGAGGGAGCTGTTGTGTTCAGCAATTCTTGCTATAATTCAAATAAATCTATCCATGAAATTGTACAGACACTCATTTAACACACATTTTAAATGTTTTTGGACACAGTTACCGCTGAAAAGCAAACGTTTAGTTACCTCCGTTTTTTTCTTACATCCAAATCTGTATTTCACATTTCTATTCTTTTTATAATTTAGTCACCTGAAAATGTTTCAAATTGCCAGTTTTAACTGTTAAAATAGTACGATCTATAAAGATGGCGACAATTAGCAATTAAAATTGTAACTGTCGGCCGCGGAATTGCCTATTTTCTGCGGCCCTGAATTTAGTGTAGGTAAGCTGAAAGTGTAAGAAAATCTTTTATAGTACTTTTAATGTTATTTTATAACAATGATATTTTTGGTAGATTTGTATCTACTTATAAACCAACCATGAATACTCGTAGACAAAATAAAGAAACGTTTGTTAAAGTCAAATCTATGGATAGGTAACCACCAATTCAAAGATTTGACCTTTACAAACGCAGTTTAAACTTACATCAAGAATAGTGATTGTTGATGATCTTTTATGTTAACTAGAAAAAAAGCAGGGGTTCACAAACATTTTCAGTTCGTAGCGCACTCGTTTCGTATTTCGTCTAAGAACAATGATACTTGGTATATTGGCACAACAGTTAAAACATCCACTACATGAAGCTGAGTTTTTTTTTTAATTGACACACTAATCAAATCAAATAATTTATTTGCATAAAACATGTTATAAAGGTGTTACAGGTATAAAATGTACATTGTATTATAACCTAATGAGGTGTGCGTACCTCATTAGGTTATAATACAATGTACATTTTAAATCAAATCAAAATTAAAATAATAATTATCTTTGTGGTGCCATTTCAGATAAAATCATCTTTCATTTAAATAATCATTAATTGAATAGTAACATTTTGCAACTAAGAATTCATGCAAACCTGATTTGAATTAGTCCATTTTGTGTAGTTCTGTGATACTTTTTGGCAACTTATTGTATATTTTGGGTGCCATGCACATTTTTTTTAAAAACTACTTTTTATGACGTCTTACGCATATATTTTTTGTGTCGTGTGCTTCTTGGATGTGTTTACAGATGTAGATTTGCTTTGACAAAGATCCCCACTACATATGTATAAAGGCACGGGAATGTCAATAACCGGAACTGTTGAAAATGTGGCTTACAACTTATTGTGCGTTGTATGCCACATTGCACTTACGCATTGTTTCGGGGCTTTGAATGCCATTTCTCTGTCTGGTCCCCAAAATATAAGCCCGTACCGTAAAGTAGATGCAACATACCCGTGAAATGCTATTCAACGTGTGTTTTCCAGCTCATATTTTTATTTATCCAAACACCTAAGGATTTTGTGTGTTCTGCTTCACGAATCGCTTTGTTACCGTTAAGCAAACTAATATTATGATTTAAGAAAAATATAAACTAAAATACAAACGGTAAGTTGCCTTTGTTTGTATATGTGACGGATGAACTTGGTGATCATCTCACATTTTTTTCAAAGCGTGGGTTAGGACTTGAAACCGCAACTCTCTTTTTTTTGCTCCACATTGATCTTTGTGCGATATTCACTCTTTATTACAGTCACAGCTGAAAATGCGGCTTCACGAAAGATTCATTAAAGATGGATATTCATTGTGATCCGATATCCAAAACTCCACCAAATCGGATTGCGAGAATCTTGTTTTAAGGTTGCTGTCACAAGAGAGTTCAATAATACTCTCTTCTTCTTGCGAAGCGAATTCAGGTGGAGCTTGTAGAAAGGATCTTGAATCCACAAAATTAGTCGACATCGTCTTTGGCAAAGTATTTCGAAAATCATTCAGAAAGCTTCGATAGGGGTTCCGTGAAAAGGGACATCAAGTCTTGCAATCAACAAGCTCATTAGAGGCCGCATTCAATGCTGGAAACAATTTGATAGCATTCTTCATTTAAAAAAAAAACACAGTCTCAGTTTTTTGAATTGTTTATTTTATACCCGCGAAGTTTCGTTTCCGGAGAATGGTAAAAAGGAGCTCCTCACGGGCGGCGCCCAACTTTACACTCGACAGCGCACCAATGCGTTGCGGTGCACACTTTGGGAACCCCTGACTTAAAATATCAATCCATTAAATAAAGGATGAGTGAACTTCACACCCTGTTCCTCATAGCTCTTTACCCAAAACCCCAAACTAAGCTCAACCCCCGTTCATTCTCATAACGTTCTTTTTTTTTCAACGTCGTCGTCTTTAATAAAGAAAAAAAATATTCTGTACCCTTTATTCTCTCCTGGTAGCAGGAAATCGTTACGAAACATATTTCCGTTAATTTTCCTTTGAGATCTTTCTATGATAATGTTCCTTCTTGGGGACTATTAATTACTAGGGGTTAAATGAATAAAAACGCTGTTCCTTTGGTTGGGAACTATTATTTTAATACGGTATTAACTTTATTAGTGTTACTGATTTATTTATTTAGTTACACACTCTACACTAATATAATGAACAAAGGCGACGAAATTGTTAATGGAATTAGTAAGCGTCTACATATGGCACCGTGATATATACTGACGAAATAATTTACTAAGTTTTATGAAATCAAGATTATGGCCTATGGAGGCCGGGCAAAAAAATCGTCATAAATGAAAATTCTATTGACTATTTTATTGATGACATAAAATACTTATGGCTATTTATCTTTTTCTGGCTTGACTGGACGTTTAATGTTGCCATGTATTAAAAATCTTGGGCAAGTAACATAAAAAGCTTTGCTTTTCGTATTGCAATAATATACTTAGGAAATACATTTCTGCGTCAGAATTTAATAAATGTGAAAATAAAAATAATTGTTTGTGGTAAGAATATAGAGGTCATCATTTTGAATACATAAATGAAATCTCAGTATAATTCCAGTATGGCAACTACGTTACCGAAAAAATTCACATGACATTTTATCAGTCAACCCACCGGCCTACTGACAACATAACAAAGAGTACTGTAATTAGACAAAATAACACAACTTGTCGTTCGTTGCTTGCGCGTTTATCTCGTATTTTGTGTTTCATTCCATCGATTATCCTTGATTTTCTACTTTATCAACTGCTTCTGCTTTTATGGACTCTGAGATTTACTGTTTTCTGTGTGACTTGCCTAGTGCTTGCCTAGAGATTCTGATTATTTTATTTTACGGCGACATTTTTTCTGACACTCTGGGTTACGATCCTGCCTGATACCTTGGACTTTGTTGTGTGTGAATCCATTTGTTAAAACGATTGGAAGCTGTGTAAGGCCTACACGCATCATGTGTGTCAACTGCAACATATATGTGTCAATACATTGCGCCGATACCCAGCATTGGCACTTAACATGGGAGCCACTGATTTAATCTTATCTTATCAGCTGGGTATATCCACAAATTGTAAGTATTTCTGGCGACTAGTCAAGTTACAAGATAGTGATTATCTTCATTGCTTATACCAAGCATATAGCAAGCATAGAACAAAATAATTTACCCTCGTTGAAAACATTGTCTGATTTCTGTTAGTTGCAATCAATGTTGTTAAAAATCATGATTTTAAAATAATTTAATATGTAGACATCTAAAGCTTTGTACTAAATAGGTGACGAACAACATATTGCGCTTCTACCATAAATATCATGAAAAACAATTTGCAAGTTTCAATGAATAAACATTATATTTTATTAAGACTATTATACTTTTTTTTCTAGATTTTGGAACGTGACTATGTCTGCGAGGCATGTAGAGATCTTGCAATGGCTGCAGTTAACTTGCAAAGAGAAGTTTTGGGCAGTGAAGAAGCTGGACCAAGTACAATGTGGCATTCAAATGTGTGCCTTTTATGTGGCTGTTCAAGTTTTTATGTGTTTAGTTGGACGACGAACTGTTGGATGTTGCGCTCATACAATGACTGTAGTATGGTATCTAGGATGGGCCAGACATCAAACAAATATTTTAGCACCCGCAGGTTTTCTTGATGACATTGTGATTAGAGATGATGAGGAATAAATGTAAAAAAAAATTATTTTGTATTTTTTAATCTAACCTACCTATGTCCTACCCCTACCATATAATTAATCAAATATATGTATAACTGTCCTAAGAAAGTTAGCTAAGATTATTAAATAAATATATCTTTGAACATTTATTTACGTAGGTACTTTATTTATTTATTTTATTTTTTGCGTTGAGAAATGCTCATGCATACTGCAATATCAAGGAGAGATAGTTCAGATATGTGGGACTCCAACTCACTAAAACTCCACGGTGTCCTCCTCTCCGCTTTAGGCGGGAACACGGGCACGCGTTATCATTCATCCGCAAACCCGCCGCGGCTGTTCGTCACCGGACCCTCCTCTGGGGAATACCCCCCATCACCGGCGCACCAGAACACAACACATGGCACGCTGTGACCAGCCTAGGGACCAACACAGCCCTGGGCACCAGACAACCCCGGTTCTGTCTGGGCAACCAAGGGGACCAACCCCTTGCGACGAGTTAGATAAATGGCCCCGTCGCCTACCATTTTTCGGCCGCAAAGGATAGGAAGAGCGGCCAACAACATACCGACACTCCTCTTACCCTGCGGTCCCACTGCGTCCGCCATCTAACGGTGGCGACCCGCAATACCGGCACTCCTCTCCCACTGCGGCCTCAGTTGCGATGTAGTCCAAGCGGCACCGCAACCTTGGTTGCTACGTCGTCGGCTTTTCGGCAAAAGCCCTGACTAACAGCCCCTGCTCGGGTTCCTCTTAGCTTCACCGTGGGGATCAAGCCACGGTTACTGAGTCCCCCCCGCCTCGTCAATGTGGGAACCCACCGGGGGCATTTACGTAGGTACCTACGTCGCATTTGGGACGCAGACCTACGCACGTCGCGGTCAGCTAGGCTTATACTTAATACGTTGTCCGTAGTTTATTTTACTCTACATATACATCTATCAATGATATTAAAACTGTTAGGTAGGTATTCCTATATTTATTTTTCGATTAGGGTCTGTTGTTGATAAAACATAACCTCTTGAACTTCGAACTTGAATACCTTTAATTCCCGACCTCCTATAAAAGTCTAACTGAAGACAAAACTGTTCAGGAATACAAACTCTGTATTTTAACATTTTTTTCATCAGTAGACGCAAAAAAAAAATGTCAACAAAAATTTGTTCGGCATCTTGCCAATGTTCTTTGCAGGGCAAGGCTTGTATTCTTGTATTAATTGTCTGTCTGTATTTTTTGCAAGGCTCAGCTTCTGATGCTAGTTAGCGATAGCTAAGTATGCTTTACGTCTAAAAATTAAGAGTGATTTCAAATACTACGCATCGGGATATTTTTTTTTCGTATTTATTGACCTAAATTCAAAAACAAAAAGCATTACTATGTCCTGATTTTTACCCCCTCATACTTACACATGGTAATATTTGCACAAGTGACGGAGCAGACAAGACGCAATCATTGTTTGTCCAGCTAATGCGAGGTACACACGCACGATTCACGTAACATAGGCAAACCTATACATACGTATGTGGGTGCTTGGCTTTATTTACTTACCGAAAAACATTTGCTGTAGGCTTGATTTTCAGTTTTCAATGGTTTGGGTAATTTGCCTACCAGATGTAAGAATTAGGAAATATAAATCTTTTGAGATTTTTGGTAATTACGAAAGACAAAAACTCTTATACCACTTGGGTTATCTATGACCACACAAAATCCAACAATCGTCCCTGTTTTGATTAAAGACGATTATTTAGCGAATTAAAAATAAAAGAACGTAACATTGACAACAGGCAATCAACACCGGTAATCGTTGACTACTTTGTGCGATTGTCATCAATAGCGATATCATCTGTTGTCACACGGCTTTTGTCTCTAAATGTTACTTTAAAGTAGGGTTTCACAAAAATGTATTATTTAAGGAGAGAAACAAAGCCAAAGTCCCAGTAAACTTATTTCATGCGTCAATGTCGACGCCAAAACTGAATAGACACTTACAAAACTACGAAGTAAATAAACATCACCGCACGACATGACCAGGGCGGCAGAGAATATGAGGTGGTAGGGCGAAACACTCATAAAAGATGTGCAACCGCGCGACCCAAACTTTGCTCTCTGCACTTATCAAGACATATTGCCTCGTTGTGCTGACACACGGGTGGAATTATTTGGTAGCACAAACAAGGGTCATCATAATATAAGACCTCTGAACACAGCAGTATTGTGACTGTGTTGCGTATTGCGTTGAAGGAATGATATGAAGTTCCGTTGTGTGCTGACTGAACTCAGAAGCTCTCTTGCCACTAATGAATACAGATAATAACCATCCTTTCTTGCGCTTCATAAGAAAGGCATGCTTAGCTATGCAGTAATCATAACTTATCAAGGTCAAACAATTAATAAAGAGTTAATTACAAACAAAACAAACAGAGGTAACATAAGGATATTATTTATCAACCAACTATTCTGTATGTACCCACCTCTGAACGTACATCCTCATATTTTGTAGACATTATACAGCATCGGCTAAAAGCCTTTGCATACGAAAGTTCTGCGGCCGCCAGCACGACCGACGTTCATAATGGGATTCTCAGCTGGCTCAGTTTGTTTAGCAGATGAATACCTTTCGGGGCAATTATGACTCATGTGTTTATTATCTCCTGGTAGCTAAGTGTGACAGTTTGTTTATTTGGACTCAAAAACTTGGGCGGTGAGGGTTTTCGCAAAATAGAAAATCGTTTTAAATACGAAATGACAAATAGACAAACACTCACCAAGAAATACACATGTGTCAGAACCTTAAAATACTGAAAAAAGCAAGTGGAAAAAGCACAATAATTACATATGTTTATTATGAAAACGAATCTACCTAAATAGAAGAAAAAGTTAACTGGCGAAATAAGATTTTTTTTGCACCTGTTAGCAAAACGCTCATAAAAATAATGATGTATTACAATTTCTATTTATAATACATAGTGTTCCATTGTAAGATTTGCTCTCATAATTCCACAAAGACTTTGCAAACTCTGTAAGAAACAATGCTCGTATGACGTTGTTAAAATAATGTAGGAATTGATTGAAGTTTCGATGCTCGTATTTGAGGCAAAATATGACTTACGTATCTCTAAGACACAGCTGAAAATGCCTGATGAGGCCTAAAGCTCAGATAAGCATTCTGATCAGAAAATTACACCACATTATACTGACAGATTAAAACCAAATTATATCTCTAAAACAAATGAGGCCCATCTTTCACAGACCCACACATGTCCCAAGAACTTTGCTATCGAAGAGCCATCACAAACTTTAATCTTTCTTTCCACACCATTAGGACCTAATCGAGAAAACTGTGGCTGCCCGCCGTCCAATCAAGATAGACCTCTTTAATTACTCCATCACACTCGCACTGGTCGAAAATTTGTTAAGATTAAGAACGATGGGAGGTTTCGGTAGACTGGTTTCCATTGGTCGGTAGATGTAGGCACGATGTAAGTTATATGTGTTAAGATTAATCTATGTGATTCATGTATATTTCTTGGTGTAGCTTTTGCAGCGTATTGCTTTTAATGAGCTTTGGTTTTGTTTAAAAGAATATTGTCTTTTTCTGTTTTCTTAACACTAAAATTGGCTTAAACTTCTGCAGCTTACTGAGGCTTCTGCAGCTTACAACTGCGGAGTCAGTAATATTGATCAAGACGATTCATTAAAATGATTTTCTCTTAGAACACCGTACCGATTACGAGGGGGAGAAATAGTAGAAACTACAGAAACCTTTCTTGGTAAATCCGCTATCAATTCTCGTTGCAGCTATGATTGGCTGCCCAAACTAAAGTGCAATTGTTAACGTTTCAAAATTGAATATTAGTAGAAAAAGTTAAATTGTTATCGATTTAATTATTCGACTAATATTGTGTTCTCCGGCGTCGACCGGCAGTAAACTCACTTATTGTTTATAAACTCACTTATTGTTCGAGCGAGGTAACGACAACAACTTAATAAACGGTTGTCACGTTTATGTATTATTTATATTTTAATATAATTTACACTAAATAACTCTGTACTAAAACGTTTCTATTGATTTCTCTTTTAAAACATTAATTAACGTTAGTACACAAAGGATTAGCATTATTATAAATTGTTATACCCACTTTCCTTGTTTTCTACTGTCTGTACTCATTATCTTCTTTTCTCTTTAAGTCTTTAGGTAGTGTTAAATATCCTTACCGTACCACATAACCACTCTACACACAAACAGCTATAATACCGCTATACATTTACTTAGCCCTTACATATCTCTAGAGCCAGTTGCAGCAATAACGCATTAGAACGCTTGTACCGGACATATTCATGCTCGCACTAAGCATTGAGTGAATATTGATTGCGCTTTTATCCGATATTATTGGTTCTTCATCGCATTCATTTCACTTTTTGGGATTGAATTGAAGAGTATTTACAATTATTGGAATATCAAAAACCCAACAACTTCAAACACAAGGTAAAATCACCTATTTTACCTTGTGTTTGAAATTAGCTCGAATTAGAACGAAATTCGAGCTAATTTCTTTTTAAGTAGGCTAGGTAAAGCTTCTTTTGATTGCAAATCATGTAAGGACTTGTGCACTGTCTTAGTAAGAACTTAATTCTAAAAGGCGAAACCAGTGTCTAAAAAATTATTATTTCCAATAGATGAAGAAAGCTCTAAACATCTTGTCACACAACTCAAAGAAATTCCTGCTAGCAGTAACGGCATTCCATTCACAAAACGATTAAAAAGGTGACAAGCGACAACAAAAGCGAATCACACGCAGTACAGTGTATACGGTATTAATAAATAGGTGCGCGCAATATCGTTTGGATTGCGCGTCCTGACATGGGTCGACAGCCATGTCCGGCTGCTGTTAATTTTACTTGTCGACTGTGCTGGCATTCAAGGGAGGGGGTTAACCGGTGATACTGGGTGGTTTGGGTAATGTAGCTTTCGTTATATGCGCTCCTGGTATCTATTCTGTGGTGTGTTTGTTTTTGCGGTGAAACAGTTGTTCGAGACTGACTAACATTTTGTCTAGTTTAGTGTGTAGACACAGACACTGCTGACGTTTATAATGTCGGGGGGGAATCCTGGGTAGTTAATCCTGTTGCCAACCAATAAGGTTGCCAACCAAAAAGGTCAAAAAGACAGGCCATTAAAAAAAGCTTTAGTAACAAAATCGGGGGATACAGATTGGTGTTGCAGCTACATATCTATATCATCTAAATCCAAAATATAAATACATCAATCGATATCTAAAGAATTTGTTACGTCGAGTCAGGGCTGCGACCTCTACCCACCTCAGAAAAAGTTACTCGTTACGTTCACGTATTCACGTAAAATACACGGACGTGTCCACGACACGCGTGCGAAAACCTTTAAAAAATTATATTCTAATTTTACTACTATATCCATCAAAATAGCCACTCAAGTAATTCCGGCGACATAAAAGTAAGAACATGGAAGCAGTCACGCGTAGAACATTGGGCTCGAACAAAACCTTCCATTATGTTGCCGTTATGGACATTATCAATATCCGTAATGGTGGAGGTGGGAAGTTTTTCTCTTTATTGCGCCACTGAAGGACGCAGGTGTATGGTTAATTCAATTAATACTTTAATAAAAGTTTATTGTCAATTAGTTGGTAGATCTTGATAATTTTTTAGGGGCAAAAGTTTGTTAACTTATTCTGTTTATTTTCAATCCAATCTAGTTAACTTTTACTGACTTATTTTGTCGAGAAATGGTAGATGACCTCGTAGATGATACTCGGATAGACCAGGGAAGCACAAAAACGTGTGGGGTCGGGGGACCTCCGTCAGGAACAAAGTTCCTTATGCTTTTTCTTCAACTCCGAATGTAGTTGACTTCACTATCGGCTTCAGCACCCTCGAAAACCATGAAAACTATCTCTCTCTCTGTCTCTTTCTGGAGAGAGGATCTTGCATTTTCAGTTGCATTTTTCAATCATGCATAACACATTTTTGTTACGTGACGATTTGTATAAATCTCTTAAGTGGCCTAACGACGCCCTTGAGAAAAGAGTAATTAGGCCGAAAGATCGATACCCACAAGGACAAGTTACTACAAAGAACGAACCAAAACACCACCTGGTGTTTTGGTTCGTTCTTTGTTGTCTTAACTTATCCGTTTCGTTCATTCCAACGAAGACAATGCTAACAAAACATTGTTCAAACTTTTAATTTGAATATTATTATCTCAACGTTTTGAAACATACGAAAACAATTTCGAGACTGCAACACAATTTCCAAAGTAAAGTACGCAAAATCTAATGAACTTTTGGAAATTATCGCCCAAGTTCTTCTTCGTAAAGTTCGGAGACGGAATTAAGTTGAAGTGAGTTTTAGAAAAATATACGTCTGACTTGAGTTTTGGGGACGCTCGCAATGGTTGTATTTAAGGTAATATTAGATTAAACTGTGGTGGAAGTTTATTTAGCTAAAGTATTGGGGATTATGTTACGTTATATACCGTGATGTTTTATGTTATTATTGGTCACTTATACTATGCACTGCAGCTGCATGGTCAAATAATAATTGCAGAAAACATGCCGTGTATTGTCAAACTCAAACTCAAAGCATTTATTTTAATTAAACAGGCACTTTTTAATTGACAAGGAGTCGGTCAGTCAGAAATATGAAGCTAGTTGCCCATTCCAAAGAGTAGTAGGTACCATTTTTTTTTTAGTTACATTATTAATGTTGATCCTATTGTGAGAACGATGTACAAAAACCATACATGTTAAAAGCGTCCAGATTGCAGAAAAATTTAAATAAATACAATCCAGAAAATAAATTATTAAAATAAGCCGTGGCAGCTAAGAGGTGACCAGTCCCAACTGACTGCGCCGGTTAACGAATATGACTCATGGATCAGCACCATTCAGCTCAACCATTTTTAAGGGAGCTAAATGAACACACGCGCCACCAACAGCGAGACATTTGTGAGCATGACATACTATCAGCCGCCAGGGCACATTCAAGTTAATATAAGATATTACCCGGTAAATGGTAGCTCCATAGTAGAAAGTACTCACTCAGTACCTGTGCTATGCATTTATATAATATAAAGGAGATTGAGTTTATACAGTGCAAATATATTCGTACAATCTTCAGCAGCTCCAACAGTATTTCAAATGTTTATCAATTAGTTGTGTTGTGGAGCAGGACCAGCATTGAGCCAGGTATTTTATCAGCGATGTAATCCCCTAACTTATAATATGCCTGCCTCCTTATTGTGCGTTTTACAAAAGATTTGAATTTCGTCGCATTCAGTTAAAGTATGTGGGGAGGTATTTTATTGTAACATTTTAAACTGAACCCCATGAAAAATTAGTCTACTTTAACCAGTCTGAACCTGGTTGAACTTATAGGTCCCAATTTCTAGTACTATATTTATGCCTTTCACCTCTTTTACTGTAAAGATGTAATTTTTTTCTTACGAAAATGATGATTACAAAGATGTATTGACAAGGTACCGTCATGATGTTAATACCCTTAAACAGTTCCCTTAGATGTCTGCAGCCCGTCCACAAAGCAAAATACCGTAAGACATGATACTATGAAACTAACTAAGATAGACCAGCCTCGCGGTATCTACATAAGTAAATGGACGGATTTTTCATTTTAAAAAGCATTTTCTTTTCTGATAACCGGCAACACGGACACGGGTCTATAATTATTAGTGTCTTTACTGTCCCCGGATTTAAAATGCGGTATTACCATACTGTGTTTCATTAGATCCGGGAAGTCAAAGTCAAAGTCAAAGCATTTATTTCAAATAGGCCCATAAAATGGCACTTTTGAACGTCAAAAATTACATTAACAATATAACTGATTCTAGGCGCCACTTCCAAAAAGTAGTTTCGTATGGAGAGGTGGCAAGAAACTCCACCGTTACTCTTTTAAAATATTTTACAATATTTTTATACATTAATTATATTTTTATATGTGAAGACGATGCACCAAGAATAAAAATACTATACCACAATTGGTAAGAAGAATTAAAAATAAAGCAAAGGCAGATAAATGAATCACGCGATAGGTACATTGTGCTCACATATTTACAACCATTGTAAAAATATATGACTTTCCTAAAATATTAACTAGGAATAAGTCAGTATGTGAGTAAGTAAAAAAAAATTAAAATAAAAAATTAAATTAGCAACCAGTGTGATTTTGTCTAGACGGGATTGTCCTATGGAGCTGGACCATCATGTGTCCAAGCATTCTTATCTTGTATATAGTCCTCTAATTTGTAATAAGCTTGTCTGCAAAGTGTGACTCCTTGATCCGCACACAAATTAAATATTAAGGCTAAGTAGAAAGCTGTAGTCTCAATTATGGAGGTCCAGACTTTAATAGACATTCCCTAAAGATCTTCGGTCAATTTGATCTTGATTTGCTTAAAAGATTTTATTACTGTTATGGGGTTAATATGCTTAAGGTTAAATTCAATCGGGCAGGCTGAAACATTCGCCCTGATTAAATCAAAAGCGGGCGAGGGCGAAGAATTTAAGGTTTCAGTGGTTTTTAGTGGGAAACTGATAAAGAAATTTACAAATTCCTGAGCATCTTCTTTGTTATCGCAAATGAGACCACACGACGTCTCCAGTGTGTAATCAGAATTGTGCTTTTTGTTCCTGTTCGTTTCATTATTCATAATTTTCCAAAGCGCCTTAAGTTTATTGTCTGATAATTTTACCTTGTTGCTAACGTTGGCTTGTTGGCTTTAGCTGCCTTACCAGTGTTCTTAATTTTTTTTTTTGTAGTTTACCGGAAGGACAAACGGTAAACAAAGAATATTATTTGAGCGTTATGTATGCAGCGTTTAAGAGAGCGAATTCGACGAAAAAGGCTAGAATTGTGGAAAGAAAAATGTTGGATTTTGCACTGTGAACGAATTTTGGACCAAAAACTCAACAAATACCATCGAGCAAGCACCTTATTCACCAGTATGTCTCCAGCCGACTTCTTACTTTTTCCTAAACTCTATTTACCACTTCGTGGCACCCGTTTTCATTCGATAGAAGAAAATAGTTCTGGAAATAGCGTTTCAAAATGTTTTTTGATGATTGGATTATTCGTTGGCGTAAGTGTATCGTTTCTGATGGAGCTAAAAGATGAATATCTAACATTTAAAGCAATAAAGATATTGAGTATTGTCAATTTTGTGTATAACAGATCTTTTCCCGGTACTTTCTTGGCAGAGTAGTATGTGTTTAACTTTTTTACTTTATATTTGAAAGAAAGCCGGTTACTTTTTAATTAAGTTGCTCCAGGAACTCTTGCGCATCTTCCGTATATCGTCTTCCGTATATTCGGTACATTAAAATAATATCTAATTATTTTAGTTCCATATCACATTGAATCGGGAGAACAAATCTCAGCCATTCAAAACTCAATGTTATTAAGGTACATCGCCAAAATTTCAATATCGCACACTAAAGTTAACTCAGCGTATTTATTCAGCGCAATTTACGGCACGCAAAAATTGCGTTAATCTGACTAAAAGCCTGACCTTAAAAATATTGCCCGGATGAGAATATTTCACCAAGAAAAATGTAATAACAAAAACAATATCTAAGGAATCCTTCAAACTGGGCGATAAAGTACAGGCTGATTATCGCTAGGCGTCAAGTGACGTCATATTTCTTTTTTTTCTCGGCGGCTGCTCGTTAATTCCCTCTCGCAACAAAATGAGGCTATTTGAGCCTCTCCGAGGAATATAACAACGTAAATCTATAGAAGTAACTGACTTGCAAGAAACATAGAGGGTTTTTATTTAGTGACGACTTAATACTTGTCATGCTTGAGGGAGATGGTGAGTTGGTTTGTGTTCTTTGGTGACTGATGATCCTATACGGGATACTTTAGTTTTTGAAAAAAAAACAGAGGTTGTAGATATTCTCTATTCAGCTGCGAAGGTGAAACAAATTGCTTAGCCATGTATCGAAAGAAATCGAAACTTTGACAATAACTTAAATGACTTGGTGTGGTTTAAAGGCATACACAGAATGTTACAAAACAAAAAAATCTATATCAAAACGTGACACGTTAAACATAATCCTATAACTCATCTTCAGGTTCAATAATTCCCTCAACATACATATCTATAATAAAACTGAGATGAGTAACGCAAGGAACATTGATAATTCAGTGGTGTGACACCCTCGGAAAATAATTACGAGAGGCGAGGTTAATCGTAAAAGAGGGCATAGAACAAGATTATGTAGAAGTTTCTTCTTAAGGTATATACACGCATTTCGGGCCGTGCCCGGGGCTTGACAGTGCGTGGCTCACTTGTACGAGCCCTGGCAGGCGTTGAGGCTCCGCGAAGCTGCCCCGGACACGGACGTGTGAGAACGAGTTCATATATAATGTACACACCGATTTTTTTTTTACCCTTGACGGAGCCGGTCTATCCACGTCCTAGGCTACGATATGTTGTACAAATGGATAGACATTTTGCGTGTCTGGCAATCGAAAGAGAGTCGGCCCAGAATTTGGCTACTAGTTTGGCAGCTTCAGTAGCGACAATCAGTTCCTAACGTAAAGTGCAGACAAGAAGATGTGCTGGACACGATATTAAGTGTCCCATTGTTACAGACATTACACACACACAACATTATAATCCAGGGCGGAGTCATCTGTGAATCTCTAACTGACCAGGCTTTCGTTGCTTCCGCCAACCTTGGTCCGAAGTCTATTTAAAGACTGCCTGGTAAGCCCACTGAACCAATTTTCAGTTTTGAGTTTTTCAGCAGGTGGTGAGTGTTCATCAGTGTGAGAGAGATGTCCGATAGCACCATCTTTTTCGCAACGAAATCATATGGCAATAAAACGTCATAGTACAGTCCCTGCTCCAAACGCAAACTATGACGAAGTGAAGGGGCATTTCTTCGTTCAACACATACGAAATTGTGGTCCCGCTCCCTGTGAAGAACAAGTGTAGAAACCAGTATGTCCTAGAACCAAAACTTCAAAAACATGTGACATCCACCAACTCACACTAGGCTCACGTGCTGAATTATGGCTCAATGGACCTATCACAGAGGGGAAGCCTGAGACCCAGCTGTAGAAACATTATGGGCTAAATGTAAATTCTCACCGTCGCATCATTGACAATCTGTATAGGCTTGGGTTGTGATAACCAGTAGCGTCGTAAAGTAGGTCCAGTCTTCCCAAGGGGTATCGTGTTACCCAGTAACTGAGTTGTGGTGGTCAGTTAGGCAGTCGCTCCATGAAAAATAGTGATATTCGGCTGCCTCCGGTTAGAGTTAAAGCAGACTCCAACAAAGTTGGGAAAATGATAGACAGATCTAAAAAAGTAAGTAGGTACGTGAGTTCCGCTTCTATACTTCTACTTTCCTAGTCTTTGAAGAAAGAATACAGATCTGCACCCCGATCTGTATCCCAAGATGAATTATGATTAAGTATGTGTATGTGCGTCTTGATCACTCATGGCCGCCTAGTAAGTAGGTACTACGTGAGTTCAGCTTTTATACTTCTACTTTCCTTGTCTTTGAAGAGAGGTGCAAGTCCGTATCCCAAGATGAATTATGACTATGTGAATGTGCGTCTTGATCTGTCATAGCCGCTTAAAGTAGGTACGTGAGTTCCACTTCTATACTTCTACTTTCCTAGTCTTTGAAAAGGGGTGCAGGCCTGTATCCCAAGATGAATTATGATTATGTGAATGTGCGTCTTGATCTGTCATGGCCGCTTAAAAGTAGGTACGTGAGTTCCGCTTCTATACTTCTACTTTCCTAGTCTTTGAAAAGGGGTGCAAGCCTGTATCCCAAGAAGAATTATGATTATGTGAATGTGCGTCTTGATCTGTCATGGCCGCTTAAAAGTAGGTACGTGAGTTCCGCTTCTATACTTCTACTTTCCTAGTCTTTGAAAAGGGGTGCAGGCCTGTATCCCAAGATGAATTATGATTATGTGAATGTGCGTCTTGATCTGTCATGGCCGCTTTGTAAGTAGGTACGTGTTTTAAGGGCTAGGGTTCTAGGGATTATGAAGGAATTAGAGATTAAATATTAGTTGATAATTCTTTGTTTAGGGAAAATATTTTGTAACAGGAAAATGTTGTGACGACGCAAATGAGCTCTTGTGCAAACGTGACTTTAATTTGAGTAGACATCTTCTAAAAAGTAAACAAAAAGTAAAAGGTCCATCTTCGTAGACAACCGCAAACCACAGCTGCAATGCCTCTCAATCGTATAAACAGACCGCGGTGACACTACTGATTGCCACACGATATCTCTATTTTCTCCTCATTGATAAAAATCTAACATGGGACTTAACATTTAAATGTTGAAATGAGTGTTGATATACCCCAAAATAGGTACTACAGTCTTACGGCCAATCCCAATAACCTAAGACAGATCATTACTAATGATAGATAGTACAACTCTATCTGTCCCTGTCAAACAAATAGCTGTCAACACGTTACAGGGGCGCATACTTTGGCTTTATTGGGACGTAAAAAGCAGAGATTGACAAGTTTTACTATCTTCAGTAAGCCAAAATTGGAGATAGTTACGATATTGGGTTCGGCGGTTGAGAAAATAACACGCTACCGCTTATATACAGGTCCTGAAGACTGGCATGAGTTTATCTTCAAATATGATGATATTCTCAAGCTGATCCTGATTTTTAACTTTGCGCGTTTTTTTTTGCGTATAAAAGCAAAAGAATAATGCGTTTATACGCAAAAATATTGCGTTTTGTGTTTTGCTTTTCTAAATATAAAAAAAAAATACCTAACCTAAAATACAGAAAAAATCAAACACTAATAAAAAATCCAATTTCCTTCATTTTATTAACCTCCTACGTTACTACTACTACTAACATTCCATGAAAACTGAGTAAAGCATACTTGCGGCATCACTACAAAACCACAGCTTCCGACGCTAAGATCCCAAGTTGGTATTTGAGTCAAAACTTCAAGTCTTTTGTGTAAGTTCGGCACTCAAGCCGCGTACTTGGCGGGATGTTTAAGAAGCCGGAGTTTACGTAATAAGTGAATATTATTATTATGTAATTATGTTTTACAGCTATTGAGTTAGGGGATGATATAGTTAAATACTACAAAGCATTTGACAGTGCCTATGTGCGTAGGTGTCTCCTTAAGGCAGAAAAATTTACAAGATGAGTTGAATGCTTCTTTCTTCTTTTATTCTCCACATTTCTGATTATGTCTTCTATATCTATATTCTTCTTTTATATAAAAATCAACTGCTGTTTTTTAGTCTCGATAAAACTTAAAAACGGCTTAACGGTTTTTTTTTTCTTTGTTTGGGTTTGGAAAAAATAGGCATTGCAACGCATAGCGCACTTAATCCATCCCAAATATCACTGATTAAATCATATCACAATAATTGTGGAACTTGCATTTAAATCCAATGCACCGCGTGTTGATTGCCTACCACAGCAAGGCAAATTTTCCATCACATTCGACCGCTTTTGAACGCCTTGTATGCGTGACTTTATCAAAAACACGTACCTATGTACGTGTTTTTGATAAAGTCGATTCACCGTAAGGCTTCTGTAACATTTTCAGAGACTCCGAACACGAAATTCGATTGACGATGCAAAATTTAGGACAAACTCTTTGTTCGATACTTTTTTCCATTGAGAAATTCGCATTCGCAGTCTAAATAACATTATTAAGCAACTCAAACTCCGCGCCAAAATGTAAAACTGTTGTGCCAATCAACAACAAAAAAAAATGGAACCAACAAAACATCCACTCCCTATACTTTTTTGACAGAATGTAAAAATCAATTGTTATTCTTTGGTCACGCTAAAACTCAAAAACGGCTAAAGCTATTTGAATATATTTTGTTTTGTTATATTCGCTCTAATACAGGGATGGTTTAAAAAATAAGAGGCATTGAAACGCATGCCGCATTAGCTAGTACATATTACTAATTTAAATCGCTTTTCGTGTCTGTCTGTGTGAATGGGTTGTTCTTCTAAACTGCGGAATGGATTTTGATGCAGTTTTCACCAACATATAGATAATTTATTCCGAAAGGTTTGTGTGTATCATCAGCCTACAGAAGTCCACTGCTGGAAATAGGCCTCTCCTATTACACGCCATTCAGCTCGATTCTCGGCAACTCTCATCCAGCTGCAACCACCCTGCGTCGCTCCACCTAGACTGAGGGCGTCCTACCTTACGTTTGCCGATTCCGCGGTTTCCACTCAAAAATACATCTACCCCAATCCATCTATATCTAGCCATCGGTTCTACGGCTAACACGGCGGGCCTAATTTATGTGTATAAAACAATACTATTACCTCGTTGGTCTAATGGTCGCAAGAGCTACTGCTGAGCATGAGGTCCTGGGTTCGATTCTCTGGTTGGGCAAAGTGTTATTTAGTTTTTCTATCTGGGATTTCTCAGTAGCAGCCCGGAGTCTGGATTTATTTGTGCCCGGTTGATGGCAATAGGCTCGCCCCCTATTACATGGGACTTAAACACAACTGGCGAAATGTGGGTGTACTATAGGTACACCTCTGCCTAACCCTTCTGGGATTACAGGCGTGATGTTATGTACTAAATTTACAAATTATGAAGAAATCTCGCTGTTTTTTTTTTAGAAAACAGTGCGTAGCAAGCGGGTCGCTTTATTAAAAGTCGTCAAAAAACATCCAGCAAACTATGGCTACGAATGTACATGTATCTTGACACTTCTGTTTCTTTGAAGAGGAAAATTGTAAGCGACAAAACGAAGCCTCGCGTGTGACCGTGTCAGAAATACCAGAGGGAGAACAGCGTAAAAGTGGGGGAAATCAGATAGTAGGAACGTTACTATTTGAATTTAAATAAATATTATGTGCGTAGAATCGCGTAGCGTCCGAAATGAATGGACCCATTTGTAGATATTTCTTATCCTTCATAATAGATGCTTAATCTTCCTTCTGTTGGACAACTTATAGCATAAAAGCCTGTATTAAAGTTAGATTAAACCGAATCAGAGCAAGGCACTCGACATGAACGAAACGTCCTAAGTGGTCCGGCCCTACTCCAAACTTCGAGTCCGCGAATAATGGGACGAATAATTGAATTTTAACCAATTCTCGCGAACGACTGTGTACTAGGAACGATCCAGTACGACAAGACCTCCCATCCATCTACACAAAATATGACGACATGTTTCATAGACCCGCTTAGAGGGGTCTAACAAAATGGTCGGTATTTCAGGACTTTCTCAAAGGGTCTGACGGAATAAAATGCACTTAGAGTAGTGACTGTTTTGTTCAGAGGGCCTTTGGAAGAGGAACAAGATTATTTTAGACGATATACGTGCGATGTGTTCGATAGGAACTATCCTTTTGTTGTGTTGAAGTGTAATACGTTGCGTCAAAGGAGGGTTACACTTTTGAAAAAGTTTTATCCGCGATGAAATGTGCTTGGAGATATAAAGGCAGTGAGAGTCTAACTTAGTCTAGGTTTTATTTCTTATTCCTTTGAATTGAAAATCAAATGCGTTTTTATGTAATGAATTATGTGGACAACTACAAAGCAAGAGTATATGAAAACTAACGTAAACATTCAAATATTTTCCGACCAACTAGGCATATAAATTCTCTTAGAGGCGTTAAATTGTTTGTGCAAACAAGGGTAGGAGCTGTAACTTATATTTATCTCAACCCCTTAAAGTCCTCTAATTTCCATATAAACTAGCGATCAGCTCCAGCCGACTAAATCACGGTTCACGGCTAAAACTTCCAACAAAATTAAAACTAAAATGTCTAATAGCAGACTTTGCAACTGACGGCCCCCGAATACAAATTAGATAGAAACCGTTGGGTCCCTCGACAAAATGGAGTTTGAACTCACTAATGTCAATAAAATTGAATATTAAAAATCAATTTCTTCTTCAACCATTACATTTCTACGAATTCATATCCAATTTCTTTCTTATTACGCATCCATTTATCAGGAAAACTTTCCGAATTAATGTTGGCAGCCATTTTTCATTGGGATCCTCTGATTGGACAGGCATGTCAGGTGACGTCATAATGGCGGGAGAAGTCGTTAATTTGTGAAAGGAAACTGTCGCCATGTTTGAACTTTTTGGTGTTTTCCATGAATATGTCTTGAGGTGTAAGAAAATGATTGGCGTGTTGAATCGATACTAAAATATTAGCATAGAATGTCTCAGCAGTTTGTGTTTTATATGTGTGCGTGTGATTTATAGCTAATTTAAGCTACAGACAATGCGTTTGTTGACGCAGGTTATAAAAAAGCAGTCGCAAAAGAAATTCCGAGGGCAATTTTTTAGGTTTAGCACAATATTAGTCGGAATAACTATGTCAAACACAAACACAAACTCAAAGCATTTATTTCAAATAAACCAATTACAGGCACTTTTGAATTGTCAAGGTCGGTCGGTCAGAAAAATGAAGCTAGTTGCCCATTCCAAAGCGTAGTAGGTACCTATGGAGAAGAACGTCGATCCCTCAACCTCAGCATGAAAGACTATTGAGCCAATAATATACCAAATTTAGCTAGATTTTCGCCCATTATTTCCTCAGTTCCATTAATATCATAATATAGGGCGACAATCGCTCGTCCCCATCTTTCCCATGTCAACTATGTGTCCTGAATTTCTGGGACGCTGCCCTCGTGACCCTGACATACCCATAATAGGGTCACTAATACCCTTTCCTTACAACAATGCTATTTTTAATTTACCTCTTCTTATTTTCTGTTTTCCTGGTAGGTATTTTGGTCGTATTATTTTCAATTGAGTTTCATTTTCATTGCATTTACAACCAAACCCTCGCTTTTTTAATATATTTTTAATTTAAATGTTTTTCATAAATTGTAGTAGGTTTCATCAATCAAATACTTGTTTGGAAAATTGCGATTGATTTGACTTCTCGTTTATTTTTAGCAGCTAAACCCTTTTGCCTTAGCTGCTTCCTACCGGAAAAAAATAATTAACTTTAAGGATTTGTGTTCACATCTCACATTCCTTCTTCAATTAGTTTTTTTTCCCCCAAGTTTGTAAATTTTGATATTTTAAAAGTAAAGTTTGCAAGTTTTGCTATGGTTGGTTTTAATTTGTATCAAACAAGGTTTTTACCAAGAACAATGTTGATTCAGTTCTCAAGAACAACGGTTCTTCACGGTAGTCTCATCTAGAGGATGGGCGTTGAGTATTCAAAAGGCATATCTCTTGCTATGAGTTTTATATGTAAATACATATTACGCAAGTACGCAGACGCTCATCCATAAGACCAACCCTTTACCTGTCAGCTGCCATTGTACGGCAATCGTAGTATTTCGTACCGACCCGTATTCTTTGTCCGCGAGTGTAGATTAGTCAGTCAATATGACTTGTTGTTAATTGCAATTTTAGATTTTTACCCCTTGCCGTTAGATCATCCCGGCACGTACTTAACGAGTTTCCCGCCTTAGCTTAACAAACTTCAAGCAAAACGAAGTTCAATAAAGTTACACTTCAATACAAAATAATTGCTCGATAAACTTCACCATATAAATAATAGCAGAATAAAGCTGGCAGATTTTAAATAAAAGAGTTTATTCGTCCGCACTTTACCATCGACATTAAAGGACTAAACAACCCTTTAGTGCCGCCATAAACCAGTACGTTTTCTTTATCCAAGTGGGACTTAAATCAAGATGCTGTCCGCAGCACGCAGTGTGCGCGAACGGATTTTATTAAACCTGTAGTTGAGAACAGATGTATTGCAATTGCAGGCAGCTGTGGTGGGGTTAAGAATTTAAACTTTAATTATTTTTTCTTGCCTTCTTGATTCAAAATTGTGGTGGTTCTTTTTTGTTTGTGGAATGTTTCTTTGTTTTGTTTACGTATATTAGAAAGAGTGTAATCTACTATAGCAGGTCTACTGATTTTCTTCAAGTATCTATATCTACATTTAAATACTATATCTACACGGAAAGCTACTTGAATTTATGTTAAATATAAATATATAATTATGTAATAAAATTTAACTTATAATAAATACAATTAATTTATTATTATTATAAATTAAAGTCGCTTGTCGTGTCTGTCTGTGTGACCGGTTTTTTTTCTTCTAAACTAAGTAACGCTTTGATGCGGTTGTAGAGAACGTATTCCCGAAGGTCTATGTACTTATACAGTGCAAATAATATGAATCTTGAATATAATAAAGAAATCGCGATGTTCTACCCAGTCCTGAAAACTGTGTATAGCAGGGTCGGGTCGCTAGTACAGAATAAAATTATTAACCCTCAAATTTTGTAGCTCCAAGATACAAATCACCAAAACAAAGAACAGAAACAGGCAACGACTCAAAGCTATCTATCGGAACCCGTTGAAACATTGCCCGTGAATATTGCAGTGGTGTCCCGGTACCATCCCGGAACTGAAAAATTACCGGGAACACTTGAAAAAACGCTTAACTTACTAGTCGGTTCTTTTAAAGGAAATGCGTCGCACGCTGACTATTAGAAGCAAGTTGAACTAAGTTTGGAGAAGTTAGATGGAAGAGGATGATGTAGCTTAACGCTCTTTTCAGCTTAGAATTCAATGTTTTTTGCAGGTTTTTTTTATGTGACCGCCGATCAGAGTAAAACTTGCTACAAAAATAAAGGATGCAATAATAAAATACACTTGAGAGCAATAAAATCGCGCACCTTGATTTTTTTGTTAAGGCAGTATTTTTTTTCATGAATCTGAATAAACATTTTAAAAACACACACACTAATTGAAAGTCTACCTCATTACCTTTCTAATGATATCAATTACAGTGTCAAAAAATACCCATTAGAGGTTTTACGGCACAAATTTTACCCGTTTGTTGACAAACGGGTAAAATTACCCAATTTCGTTTAAGAAATAATGAAAAACAAACTCAAAATTCTTGATCAAATTGTTTATTAATAAGGTGTATTCCCTCCCCGAGCCTTAATTACAGCTCTTAATCGGTTTTTCGTGGACCGTATTAATTTTACCATGACATCTTGTGGTATAGCGTTCCACTCCTCTTCAATGGCAAGTTGAAGCTATCGGAGGCGCGTGGGAGCAGGGCTTCTTGCTCGAACTCTTCCTTTTAGCTCATCCCAGACATGCTCAATCGGATTGAGATCAGGACTACGAGCTGGCCACTCCATCGCGGTGATTCCAACGTCTTCCATTAGGAGAAAATCTTCTCCCATAAGCCACGCAAGCGGCCTCACATGTCCTTCGAGCACTTCTTCGACGTATCGTGCAGCCGTCAAACCTCTTGATCTCGGGCCGGTATTCGCCCCTGTGATGAATACAATGTCAGTTTTAGTGTCCAACATTATGCCACCCCAAAATAAATAAAATAAAATAAAATTCATTTATTTCAGGTCCTTGACCCATATAAGATATAAAAAACAACACAATTCAATTTTGACAATATTGTAACATTAAAATTAGGTGACTGATGAGATGACACGATAAAAGTGAATGAAATGATGTAAATAAATAACAGATAAACAATATATAAATGTCAGATCAAATTAATTTATAAAATATATTAAAATTAAAATATATTCACAAAGCAAAAATAAAAAATAATAAAAATACAAAATAATTAAACAGTCAAATGAATGCCAAAACATATACGATCCACCGCCAAAAGCCACACGTTCGCTTATGCAGCATTGTGAAAATCGCTCTGAAAATCCTTCTGTAGACACTAGAGCGTCCATCATGACCATGTAATGTCATTCTGCACTCATCAGAGAACATAACAGACCGCCATTGGTCATACGTCCAATTTAAATGTTCCCTGGCAAATTGTAGTCGGGCTTGTCGGTGAGCTGTGGTCAATTTGGGACCATTTGCTGGGCGATGTGAAGTCAGTCCTGCTTCACCAAGTCTTCTTCTGACTGTCCACCGACTTATACTGACATTGCGAACTTCTCGAAGCTCTTGTCCCAGTTGAACCGCATTCAGTTGCCGATTTCTTAAAGACCTCGACACAAGAAAGCGGTCATCACGCTCTGATGTTCTGCGTCGCCGGCCAGATCCTGGTCGCCGAATGTAGCCACCGGTCTCTTGAAACCTCTGGTACACACGACGAACAGAGTAGCGGCTCAAATTTAGTCGTCGAGCAACTTCACTTTGATTATGGCCTGCTTCGAGCAAGGCAATAACTTGAGCGGCTTCTGCTGGCGTGATATCCATATTTTTCCGTATGCTTTCAGTAGAGATGTTATCACGTTAACCTTCGGTATGCAACTGATTAAAAATCCTTTTTTTTTTGTATGGCATCTCGCAGGTCAACCTGGAAAGGTTGTCGTCTGCTTAAGCGGACTTGCTTGATTAAAAATCCATATTTTTTTTTTTTTTGTGTATGGCATCTCGTAGTTGACCTTGAGAGGTCGTGACTACTTAACCGGACTATCCTGTGGCTGCCTTAAGCGGACTCAAAGCCTCCAGCCAGGGGCGTAAAACTACTTATATTATTAAGCGAACGCTCGCTAAGGGCACCCCCTGTGGGGTACGGACCTCGGCTTAGGGCGTCGCTGACGGGAGGACAGCAAGATGGGACAGGCTGGATCAAGTTTAGTTGATTATTATTAATCGGGGAAATTAAAGCTACAGGCTCAGCTACGGCGCGGGCTGGCACTTCGTCGAGCAAGGGTCGGGGGGGACAATTACGTCGGGATCTTCGCGAGGAACCTCGGCGGCGAGGTCGGAATGTCGGTCTGTGTTTGTGCACTGTACTGGTGGCCCTACTGCTCTCCTGAATGAGAGTTATGTGGTCATCGGGATCGGTGAGGACATGCTTGGGACGGCGGACATGACTAATGGAGGAGGGAATATAACTAGCGGCTTTCACAACCAGAGGGTTGCGGTGATTCGCGGCGGTCTCGAAGAAACGCTTTGAAATGCGTTTCATGAACTGACGGATAGTGGGAATCCTGAGGTCTACGTGGAGGATTTCGTTACGAACGTACCAGGGGGAGCCTGTTATCCTACGGAGGAACTTGTTCTGGAGGGTCTGCATTCTGTTGAAGCGAACGGGCTTGGCGTGTGCGAAGACTGCACTGGCATAGGTCATGATCGGGCGGAAAAAAATCCAAAAACAACCGACCCTTTTATACCTGCGGGTAAGGGTGCAAGTAGTGACAATGCTAACGGTTTCTGTAAGTTACGTGAAGGTCAATGATTTTAATTTTGTGTTTTTTTAAAGCTAAGCTTGTATTCTTTAATTTTGCCTAATGATTTGTACTCAATATCTTTAGATTTAAGAAAAAAAACAATAATAAACCAAATTACAAGGGGTGTACGATTTTATTGCTCTGAAGTGTAGTTTAATCAATTTCGGGTTTTGTGATTTTTCACCCAGTGCGGCTGGTTATCGAAAACACGACATTCGACAACGGATAAATCATACTGAAGTATGAAAACTAAAATGCATTATTTCACAGCCTTTACACGCCTTAATTGTTCAAAACATGACAGAAATAACAAAAAAAGATGAGAATTGTATAAGAATCAACTCTAGAATCTTATCGATCGTTCGAATCTCTCCAAATCAGGTCCATTATCTTTCACAGGAGCTGTTCCATTCTGTCCAGGCCACACGATGCCCTCGATCCAGTCGAGGAAGCTGGACACCTTGGTGTAGACTCCTGGTAATCCTGGTAAAGCACAGCCTACGCCGAATGACGTCACTCCGAGGACGTAATGCATGGTCCCTTGACTCCCGACTGGAAGCGGGATCTTTACTTGGAGAGGGCCTCCGGAATCGCCCTGGAAAGAGATAGAAATTAATAACATATTGTAGGAAAGCTTCGTCAGAATACTTGGACTCAATGAGCAAGCATTGAATCCATGGCCGTTTCATCTCTTCATGAAAACTGGTGGTAAAATGCCCCCGCGAGATTATTGGTACAAATGAATAATATAACTGTTATAACTACAAATAGTACCAGGCTCACATAAAATCAAACGATGTATTGAAACACAGACACGATGATCATGTTATATATACCTACCTACTATGGGATGGTCATATGACATTTGTTGACTGGTGCCGCTGAGTAAAGTGCCTTTAATATGAAGTCGTGGACAGAAGACCCATAGTATTGGTCTTATTTTAATTTTTAACCTAACCTAGGTTTAACTTAGCTCTTAGTAATGTTTTAGTTTTGTTTAGTTAAGCAAAGATTCCGCGAGAACCTACTGCCGACAAATTGCTGTGCTTTTTCGCAGATGTTATATTTAAGTAAAAGTGTAGTACATAATGGATTAAATAAATAAATAAAATAAAAAACATAAATTACCTGACACGCATCAACTCCTCCACCTAACTTGCCGGCACACAGCTGATCCGGCTGCAAACCACACCAGTTCCGGTTGCACGACAGATGTAGCAGTCTGTTGCATTTATTGAAGTCTATGATGTCTACAGTCGCTGCCAGGAGCTCTGGAGATGTTTTAATGCTACCTGTGAAGTGCATTAAAACAAAATAATGCTGAATGCCCCAGACTTATTCATTAAGAAGGAAGGATTATACGGATACAACTATCAGTAACAGGTAACAAAGCTAAAATAATACCATAACCGCTATGTTGAGATCTTAAAGAGAAAGACGATTTACCATTCGCACTATCGGAGGCAATTTCAGCTTTTACATTGTTTGAGCCCAGTAGGTTAGTTGCACTTGACTGTAATTTTAACTTCATTTAAGTCTACTCGGTGAACTTAGTTCAAGCTCCGTAAAATCCATCCTGTGCCCTTTACATTAAAGTGAGCTCATTTTATTAATTCAATATAATCAGCAGGCAGGTAGTATTAGACATTGATTTACATTCTGTGATTACTTAACTCACACACCGACTTATTCCTTGTTAACATTTCAGGAAATTCGTGTTATTTTACAATGTTTGTGAGCACATTATAAATTTATCTGTCATTGCTTCCTTTTGAATTATTTTTACCTATTTTGGTATAGTAATTTTATTCTTGGTAGATTGTCTTCACATGTAATTGTATTATTAATGTATACAAAAATATTGTAAAACATATTATTTTTAGTAACGTTGGAGTTTCTTGCCCATTCTTCTCCATACGAAACTATCTTTTGGAAGGGGCGACTAGAATCAATTATATTTTAATGTCAAAGTTGAAAATACAAAAGTGCCTTATAAGTGACGTGCCTATTTGAAATAATGACTTTAACTATCATTCAATAAGAATATGGTATCTTTTAATTCATGATAAATTATATTAGGGAAATAGAACAACCAACCTGACTCCACAACACCCCATCCAGTGACTTGTGCCTCATCACCATACCTGGTGATACTGTCCTTAGTCCACAAGCAAGCAGGTTGTACGTCCATAGTGAACTTCAACACTTGGCCCAGTTCCATCAGGGCTATGTCGAAGTATTGTTTCGGAGGTTTGTACTTCGGATGGTTTATGATCCTGATGATTGTCGCATCGTGTGTGCCATTGATCTGTGGTAATTTTGGGTAAAAGTTTTTCACGGTTACTTTAAAACAAATGATTGCAAACAGGATTCTTATCGGAACTCTTGCATAGCTGGTTAATGTCATATTGAGTCTTGGTTTCATACGTACCACATCCTGAATGTTCCTGTCTCCTAGTCTGATGATCTTGGGTTTAACATCTGCAATAGTCGTATCCAGTTCTGATGCACTAGAGCAGTGGGCAGCCGTCAGTACAAAGTTGGGGCTGATCAACGTACATCCACACATGAACTTCCACGTACCGACAACAGCTTTCCATCCTATGGCGCCCTGGTAGTATAAAAGGTTAAGCCAATTATTTTTTCTTAAATTTTAGTCAATAAGCAGTTTAAAGTATTGGATTTTACTCTTTATTACGGCAAATCTTACCATATTAGGGTAGTCTCCCGAAAATGTATAATGACCTCCAATGATGTACAAGGATATTCCCCCTCTCGCTCTCCATGTATCACCTAAGGAAATACTAGTTTATCATAAAATTCAAAATATTGAATATATTAAATTATTTATTTTTTATTTATTCAAAATATTCAATATACTGCCGAGCGTGTCCGCCTGCTGGCTGTAGGTGAATGGGAGTCTTGCCTCTGGCTTCAGGCGCTACCGTCACCCAACATAGGCACTTTGCTCTGTGACTCCACATTCCGGCTCGCTACTTGTTTGCGTATGGGCGCTCCTTGTGGGGCTCCCCATCGCTGTCAATGCGGTGAAGCAGTCAACTGCCTCGGACACCATGGCCTATCCTGCAGCAAGGTCGCGGGTGATTCGAAAAGAGATAACCGTGGCCCTGGCACGGGCAACTGAAGTAACACGGGTAGCTTTTAGTCCGTAAAAGTCTGACACGCCCTCCTGCTCCACCCAGAGCGGGAGAAGGCATTTGATGATTTCCCACCCAAAAAAAAAAAAAAGGTCCTTGGGGTTAGAGTGCTCATCAGTTATTTCGGGACATCGCCAAACGGTTGGTCGACACTTCTCGTGACCAGAGGGCTGGCCAATTTTTTGCACAAAGAATAAGCATTGCCATCCAACGTGGCAATGCTGCCAGCCTTTTGGGCACTTGTCCCGTTGGCAGCGATGCGGACGTATTTTTTTATGCCCTATGAGCTCTTTCCCCCTTTTTTTTTTGCATACATTTGTACATTATATATATTTTAGTGTTAGCTTGCACCTATATTGTAATTTTAATAAATAAATCAATAATATGTTTAAAAATAAAATAATAATATAAGCATATATATTGAAGAGTGAATCTGGGAACAATACTCGTAGTTTTATAGTCAATATGAAAATGATACTTGCACTCATTTTTCTGTTCCGCTTCATCATTTCGAACTTTCAGCTCCCAAATATAGTCGAAGCATTCTATAACATAAATAAATTACTTTGTATCAAGAGAGCTGCATAATAAACTAAATATACACACCAACACGCGGTAGCGAGACAAAATTAAAAGAAAACATAAATTAATACGAGAATTACTGAACAAAAGAAAGATGTCACTTACTGACTTCGCTAATCCTTCTACCAGGTGCCCTGAAGTCTGGCAAAGGTGGTTTTTTGAAAGGTGCGCAGGGATTATAAGGTTTTTGCAAAAGTGTTGGAGCACTCCGTCGAGCAGAGGATTGCTTTGGTATTAAAAGGAGAGGCCCAGATGAATTAGAAGGTGGCACAGTTTTTGCTTTCCAATATGATATTTTAGTTGAAGTGACAGATGGTCTGGTCGTCGTTGGAAATGCGCGAGGTGTCGTAACCAGGAGATTTGTCGGTTCTGGAGTCATCGTTTCCGGGCTTGAAGACTCATTTGTCGTGTGAGGCGTAGATAATGCAATAGGTGTGGTAAACTTGACTTCAGTGGGTTTAGGAGTTTTGGTTTGTTGCAGACTAGGTGAACTTAGCGTAGGGGGCAATCCAGTTAGCTTAAGAATCGACCTATCTAGCTTGAAAGATGGCTGAGGCCGGAATGGTGGAACCGAAGGAAGAGGCTGAGGTTTTGGTCCAATTTTATGAAGCTGTAAAGACAATTTTATTATTTTTATAACACTTTTTTTTCCAATGTTAAGAAATTAACTTAGGTAATTTATAATCTGCTTGGGTGCGAGATGATAAATTCATATAAATCTTTGCCTTGCGTAAACGTAATTTTTTTGTTTTAATAAAACTTTACCTCGGAATCCTTTGGTACTTTTGATTCTCCCCATGCAGATACTGTAATGTGAAATTTTTAAAACACCACGTTAACATCACCTTAATTTTGTTTTCAAAGGGCTTACCTATAAAGTAGAACAAAATAATAACACAAACACATTTCATCTTACTCACTAACGTTTATTTATTTAAGAACAATAAATGCATGTACAAACGACGGTGTCAAAACGACCATTACTGTCTCTAGAAAGAAATTAATTGAATTGTTATTAGTCAGTTAATCTAACCGTAATATTTATCATAATATTTCCATCAATTCAAAACTTTCTTAATCATAATTGTTATTATTTCGATAAAGATATTTTTAATGACTAACGTCTTTAGTGAAGGCAATTAAATTTTTATGATAGACAATCAATTAATTATCCCAAAATGAAAACTGTATTTTGAGCATAAAACAACAAATCAGGAATACAGAGACAAAAACGTTGAAAATAGTATTCAACCACATGAAAAATTAAATGTTATGAAGTCCATAGCTTATCACATGAAAAGAAAAGCATCATGTATCCTGTAACTTGACAATTATAAAAAAGAGATTGTGCCACAGCAGCGGGCAGTTGCACGACATAACACATTTTAAACACACAAAAGTCATTCATATTTATAAAAAATAACATACATAATTAAAACTGCCCAGGCCACACGTGGCTCTCAATCCAATCAATAAAACTAGCCACTCTAGTATAAACTCCTGGTAACCCTGGCAAACCACAGCCTATACCGAATGAGGTGATGCCAACCAGATAGTTCATGTTGCCTTGCGTCGTGATTGGAAGAGGAATCTTTACTTGAAGAGGTCCTCCGGAGTCACCCTGGAGAAAAACGAAGAAAATTATAATATGATATAAACTGATCTCTAATCTTTTAATGGTAACTAAAGATGGCTAGAAGATGATTATAATGTATTGAAGATGCATTTGTCGAAAATTATCGGATCATACTTGTGAAACCAATATTTTGTAATTATTGTAAAGTAATCGTCCTCACATTTACTGTAATTGAAAATGTTAGGACGATAGTTCAAAGCCATCACGTTAAAACTTTAAAATTAATTCGAGTTTATCACGGATTCATTTTCTCTTAAGTAAGTCTTTTAGAAGAATCGAAGTCAGACTAGTAATCTCGATAGCCTCATCATCTATAACTTACCTGACAAGCATCCACTCCTCCTCTCAACTTGCCAGCACAGAGCTGATGCTCCTTCAGTCCACACCAGTTCCTGTTACAGGACGTCTGGAGCAGGCCGTTACATGTAGCAGAATCTATGATGTCTACTTCTGCTGTTAGGAGCTCAGGAGATGTCTGTAAACTTCCTAGAGACGGAAAGAGACACGAGTGAGTAGTTAGCTTAAACTTTCATGCAAGCTTTGCAAATATATATGACGAATAGACAATAAGAGAGAAATGTGTGATGTCGAAAAAATACAGACAAGACCATCAGGAACAAAAAGTAACATTGACTTCTTTAGATGGGCGACCAAGTTTACTTTAACTTTTAGGGTGAAACTATAACATCTAAGAACTGAACAACTCTTACTCAGTCATAAACAAAAATTCTAATAATAGTGGAACGCTAAATGTTTGCAGAAAAGAAACGCCAGATTCAGCATTTTAAATAATCCTTACCAGACTCCACAACCCCCCAACCAGTAACCTCAGCCCTCTTACTGAACATGCCAATATCATGTTTGGTCCACAGACAAGCAGGTTGTATGTCTGCAGAGAACAGCAGCTCCAGGTCCAGCTCCATCAGGGCTACGTCGAAGTACTGCTTCGGAGACTTGTAGTAAGGATGGACTATCACTTTGAATATGTTCACGTCGTAAGCTGCGATGCTGTTTTTGTCCTAGAAAAGATAAAGACCTCTTTTCTATTTTAACTCTGAATTTGCATCACTATTAATTATCAGTGATCTTTATTGCCGTTGGATTGCTGCTGTCTAATTGTATTGTAGCCTGTCAAATTCTTAATGATCTTTATAATCGTTACAATAAAGTTTGCTAGTAGGTTGCTGTTGTCAGCAGTAAAATAACTGTCAATGGACTATAGACGTACAGTATTTTGACTGCAGATGCCCTAGTACGAAGGCACGAAGTAAACTGAAATAATTGGGATGATGACTACTATTAAAATTGGTTCATTAAAATAATGTAATTTCAAAGAGCCTCATAGTCAAAATGAGATATTCGAAAAAATCTGTGCAATCGATGTAAATATGAAGAAGATACACGCTTTAAAAGTTTTTGGAGAGGATTATTCCTGTCCTTGTCGCGCGGTACGGACAATGTACGGCGCTAGTATGAAGTTACGTAGTCGTGACGTCACAAGTATAACACTTATTTTAAAACGTTTATAACTTGGTAGTTTTTTAAGCTTTTACACTTTTTGAAATACTATTTGCAAATTAACATTTCTTTGAGATAAAAAAAAAAATTGCCATCATCCCCATTGAATCGTAAATACAAGTACCTATTATTTGTTGGTAAAATTTTCGGCATGCATAATTCGTATCACCCCAATAGATATATTTCTAATCCTGACTAATATTATAAATGCGAAAGTAAGTTTGTTTGTTTGTTACCTTTTCATGCCACTGATCATCATGAAATTTTGCATAGACGTTGTCATCATCATCATTATCATCATCAGCCTATATAAGTCCACTGGTGCACATAGGCTTCCCCTAATGAGCACCATAGCGCCCTGTCTTCAGCTTGACACATCCAGCATCTGCCTGCAGTCTTTCGCAGATCGTCATCCCACCTGGCCGGAGGGCGACCTACACTACGTTTGCCGAGTCGTGGTCTCCACTCAAAAACTCGTTTAATCCAGCGGTTATCGGTTCTTCGCGAGATATGGCCGGCCCACGGCCACTTCAGCTTGCTTATTCTTTGAGATATGTCGATAACTTTGGTTCTCTGTCGGATGTATTCGTTGCGAATCCTATCCTTCAGAGAGACTCCGAGCATAGCTCTTTCCATAGCTCGCTGAGCGGGTAGACCAGCCCTATCGTGAGTGTCTACGTCTCAGCTCCGTAGGTAATGACGGGTAGGACCCACTGATTGGAAAACTTTCGTTTTCAAGCATTGCGGTATGGATGACGAGAAGACTCGACGTAGTTTCCCAAACGCTGCCCAGCCCAGCTGGATCCTCCTCTTGGCCTCCCTCTCAAAATTGTTTTTACCTAACTGCAGAATTTGCCCAAGGTAAATGTACTCGGAAACAATTTCGAGAGGGTGGCCATGTACGACGACCGGTCCCGGATCAATGAGACCATTGATCATGACTTTGGTTTTATCCAAATTCACTCCGAGACCGATGCGTCGCGAGGCTGAAGCTAGGCCGCCCAGCATCTGGTTCACCTCCTCCAACGACTCCGCCATTAAGACTATGTCATCAGCGAATCGCAGGTGTGAGATGTAATCGCCGTTTATGTTAATGCCCATACCTTTCCAGTCCAGCGTCTTAAACATATCTTCAAACGCGTTCGTGAACAGTTTCGGGGATATAACATTCCCCTGTCTCACTCCTCTGCGCAGTTGGATGGGTTTGGACTGATGGTCCTGTACTTGGACACTTATGGTGGCGGCGTCGTAAAGACATCTCAGTATCTCGATATAACGACATGAGGATTCCAGAACAGCCCAGGTTTCGACAGAGTCAAAGGCCTTCTCATAGTCCACAAAGGCCAGACACAGGGGCTAATTATACTCTTCCGGTTTCTGTATAATCTGCCTCACTGTGTATATGTGGTCTATGGTGCTATATCCTCCGCGAAACCCGGCCTGTTCCGGTGGCTGGAACTCCTCGAGTCTCCTGGCGAGACGGTTCGTGACCACTCGTGAAAACAGCTTATAGACGTGGGTCAGGAGTGTGATGGGTCTGTAGTTTTTAAGGAGGGCTTTATCTCCCTTCTTAAAAAAGAGCACCACCAAACTCCAGCTCCACGCTTTTGGAGTTCTCCCACTGTGAAGGACAGCGTTGAAGACGTTCTGTAGTTCCTGTATTTCCTGTATAACAGGAGCTCACCGGGGGCTTTTCCATTTTTAAGCTGTCTCAGAGCTAACACGATCTCGTCTTGACTGATGTCTGGCAGTTCGTCGGTATAGTGGCGTGTCAAGGTGGCTCTGGAACCGTGGTCGTCTCGTTGGGAACGAGGGGCATGTGCAGCGTATAATCGGCCATAGAAATCCTCTATCTCGGCGAATATCTCCGGCTTCGACAATACAGTCCTCCGTCGTGCGTTTTAAGCTTCGTCAGGTGGCTCCTGTCAAGCTGCTGAGTGAATACTTTAGACCATCGGTTTCACTCTATTGCCTCATCAATGAGGCGTGTGTTTGAGCTACGAAGGTCGCGCCGTACCATCTTCGCAGTTCGCTTGTTCAGCTCTGACCTGTCTGACGAAGTCGCTTGGGTGGTTTCCCGTCTTTTTGCCAACAGCCTGAGAGTCTCATCCGAGAGTTTGGATTTCCTGTCAGTGCGCTGCTTTTGGCAGAACTTGATGCCCTCGTCTCTCAACATTTCGACCAGATTGTGTAGGGTCTCGTCGGCGTCATCAGTGAGATCCAAGGCAACGAATCTATTCCCCAAAACAAAATCAAAATGGTTAGGTTATGGGTTAGGTCGGAGCGTGGACTTCAACAGACGGTTTCTTTCAAGCTTTAAGTTGATATTCAGAGAGCCTCGGAGCAGTCGGTGATCGGATCCGGTATTGAACCTGTTGATCACTGAGACATCTCTGAATATGTGCTTGCTATCCGTCATGATGAAGTCAATCTCATTTTTAGTCACAGTGTCGGGACTTCGCCACGTCCACTTCCTTTGGGGCTATTTCTTAAAGAAGGAGTTCATTAAGAATAGCCCCTCCCTCTCAAGGAAGTTGACAAGCGTTTGCCCCCTGTGATTCCTAACTCCATACCCATGCGGGCCTATTCGGGATTCGTTGCCAGTCCGGGTTCCCACCTTGCCGTTAAAGTCCCCCATAACAACCTTGAAGTGAGCCTTAGTAGTGTTGTGTAAGGCTTTAGATATGTCTTCATACATATCCTCCACTTCATCATCAGAGTGTGCCGAGGTCGGTGCGTAGACCTAAATTACCTTCATGCTATACCGCTTGTACAGCTGAAGGATCAGGTACGCTAACCTGTTCGACACACTGGAGATTTCTTGAACGTTGTTACTGAGGGCCTTATTAACGAGAAAACCTACGCCACCCTGGGATGTTTTATCGCCCTCACGAAAGTAGAGAAAATGACCCAGTACTTACACTGCCATCCCTATACGTTTTTGAAATGTGTAAATTCGTTAGAAACCACCTATCACTTTTTGAGCAAGATGATATGGCCCAGTTTAAAAGGAAGTTAGTGCAAAAACCTTTGGTAGTACCTCGAAGAAGATTAAAGTTATGTGACAGAAACTGCTACACCATGGCGGTGAATTTTTTTAATAAACTAACGGAAAGAATAAGAAAACTTAATAACTTAGAATTTAATAGAACTTAAAATAATTGGCTTTGTGACAGATGTTTTTATTCAATTGATGATTATTTAAATTTTAAACAGACATGATGTATAACTATATAAATTTACGAACATTTGCTTAAATTAAAACTATTATTACTAACTAATTATTAAATGATGAATTTTATGATTATGATGTGTATGACTAACGACTACTGTCTTTGATGTAATTTTATGATGTATTTATGCATATACTACAAACATTTGCACGACTGTTAAGTCGAATATAGTGAGACTAAAATTATTCTACCATGTTATTATTTAAGTCTATATTCTGGCAAATCAATAAGTTTCATTTCATTTCATTTCATAGGGTTACGTTGTCCTCCCTCTCTCTACGGACTTCACATAACCCCAGAACATGCCATTTAATGTTCTCTAACTCCATTTTCAACGGCGCTAGATGATGGTCGAGCCTCAGAGTTCATCCGTTGTACGTCGCCATGGTCAATTGTTTGAGTAATGAATGGTAGCCTACCGTAGCCCGGGGATTCCTAGCACCCCCTGCCCCGCCGTTACCATGGCTGCTGCCATGGCCAGGAATAGCGAGGCGGCCGGGAACTGGGGGCCATTTTTTGGCTTTAATATTCATTATGGGGTAATGCCCATAATCCCAACGCTGGGCATGCGGGTTGGGGATCGCAGTTTGGTGATGGAATTGTTCTGGAAAGGGACATACACCGGGGGGCGGGCAGCAGCCCCCTGGCTGCTGCCCGCCCCCCGGTGTATGTCCCTTAGTCGCCTATTACGACACCCACGGGAAGAGTTCAATTCTAGGCCGGCACCACACGGTAACGTTGAGATAGACGTTGTCAGTGGTACAGAAAAGGACATAGAGTACTTTCCATCCAGAAAAAAAAGTAGTGTTCCCAAGGGAACGAACAATAACTTTAGACGATCACAATTGCTTTAGGACGCAAGATGGTGCTACGTGTCTTTCGAATCATGATTGAATTACATTTTTAGAAACTTTAGTAGTGTTAACTTAGCTTCAGTAGTGGGCGTGTGAGTTAATTTTTTAACATAATTAATATATTATATAATATATTATATTTTGTGAGTTTTTAACCTGGAATAACACAGGATACTTTTATCCCGATAATGCCTTTCCGTGGGATAATTTCCTAACTACACGCGGGCGAAAGCTAGCTGAAGCTAGTAAAGAATAATATTGTGTACGAAACGAGTTTTTTTATTGTTCATATGTGTACTTACGTTAACTCCACGGGTTCGTGCTAGGCCTACAAAACCTTAAAAAATCACTGAGTTATAAATACAGATTATTAGTTACTATAGCGAGTAGGGGCCTGGGTGCCTATCTTTCAGGACAATTTAAGAGAAATCCTGGAATGCCCAAACTCAACTTCTAAGAATCTATAAATGTTTCCATTTTATTCTCGCCCTTAGAGCTGTGATAAATTTTGTTCCAGCAATAAAACTGAAGTATTCAGATAAGCCCTTACAAATTACTATCCATTAAATAATGAATCCTATCAGGAGTTCTAATCATGACGACGGCGCTTTTATGGAAAATAAATGAAATTACACCGTTCGTCATAAGCCTATAACTAGCCGACCGCTCTTTTAAAAGACCCTATGAAAACTTCTCTTGTAAACATGGAAACATCTCAAAAGTTCATGCAAAAATTAAATTACAGTAACTTACGAAGTCCAAAATACTTGTAGAACCTAATCTGACGATCTTGGGCACAGTATCGGCAATGGTGGTATCCAGTTCTGATGCCCTGGAGCAGTGAGCCGCCGTCAGCACGAACTTGGAGCTGATGAGACTACTGCCACACATGAACTTCCATGTGCCAATCACCAGCTTCCAGCCTATGGCGCCCTGGTAGTTTGAAAATTATAATGTATTAGTGACAAAATGCAAAGTGCAATTTCTGGAATACTGGCATCTACTGGCAATCTTCCATTTACCAACAACACATTTTTTAAATTGTGGCAACCTTGTAGAATGACGATACCGGAGGGAAAAATATTTTCTGCGTGGCCGGGCTACATGAAATATTGCTGAAAATAAGTCAACCTCAAATTCAAACGCAAAGTCAAAGCATCTGTTTCAATTAAACCATTTACATGCACTTTTGTATCTTCAAGGATACCTCAGTCAGATCAGTACCATTCAGCTCAACAATTTTAAGGGAGATAAATGATCCATCACACGCGGCACCGTCAGCGAGACATCAGCCGCCAGGGCACATTCAAGTCAATAAAAGATATAATTACCCGGTAAATGGTAGCTCCATAGTTCTTGGAAAAGATCAATACGAAAAAAGTGTTGAATCACAAAGCATACTAATTCATTGTCTGAGTCTAAATTCGAGAAATTTTTAGACAAAAAAACTTGTATCTTTAGGAGCTTTATTTAATATAAATATCGAAAGGTGGACGGAGGATCCGCTGCAACCGGCCCAGTATCAGCTAACGATAAATAGTTAGACCTACAAGTTTGCCAGCTATAATAATTGTAAGAACGTAAAGAGCGCCATCAACGATGACGAGTGTGTGTTGATAGCACTACAGGAAACATGGCTGCTTTCCGAAGAGTTAGCGTATCTGAAAAGCATAGATAGCATGTTTGGCTCCAATGGGCTGTTGAAACGAGGGCGGGCCTACTGCGCGGCAGGCCTCACGGCGGGACAGCGCTGCTGTGGAATACTAGTGTGTTTTCTAGTATTACAGTGATAGACTGCGATAATCCGCGTGTGTGTGCTATTCGTGTAAGTACGGCCGCTGGTCCATTGATAGTAGTGTGTGTCTATATGCCGTTGTTAGTCGGCATATAGATCAGATAACGTGCCGATGTTTACGGATTGCATGGGAACTGTAAGTGCTTATGTAAACGAACCTATTTTTGTCTTAGGGGATTTTAACGCTCAGTCCCGGAGAATTATTTTTTAAAGCATTAAATATTTTATGTGATTAGTTTAGATAGGTAATTGTAGATGTAAATATGTAAGGATTGATCTCGGAAACATTTACCTTCATAGATCAAGCCTGTGGGCTAAGCGCTGGCTTGATCATTGTGTTATGTTGCAATCAGAAGCTGTCTCTGCGTACAATGTGTATGTTTATTATGACGTCTTGTGGTCAGATCATTTTCCTGTGATATGCGAATGTTAACTAGAACAACTTTTGTATTTCTCACTCATACCTGCCTGCTGACATGATGAGGACTATCGTAGTGCCTGTAGTAAAAAACAAAGCCGGGGATTTGTCAGATATATCGAACTACAGATATTTCTTCTTTACTATTTCTCTAGCTACAATGGTTGCAAAAGTGTTTGACAGCCTTCTTAATACACAATTTAACAAATACAAAGTTGCACGATAATCAGTTCGGGTTTCGGCCGGGACTGTCTACAGAAGCTGCAATATTGTGTTTGAAGAGTGCTGTTAAATACTATACCGAGAGAAAAACATCTGTGTTCGCTTGCTTCCTCGACCTTTCGAAAGCCTTTGATCTGGTCTCATACGATATTTTGTGGGATAAGATGAGTTCATCCCAGATACCGTATGAACTTATTAACATCTTTAAGTATTGGTAAGGGAACCAGCAGCCTATTTGCGTAACACATTTTCGTAAACGATTACGACTACTCTGTTGTATTTTGACATTTCAACAACATTCATTGCGTTATTTACAATGCTGAGTATTTTTTTTTATCGAACTCATGAATCAATGGATTTGCAATCTGTTTCAAAACGATTCAGATTCCGATTGATTGTGCACTACGCAATTAAGGTACAGGTGAATAACGTAAAGTGGGCGGGCACGTGGTCGGACCCTTATAGGTTGGAGTGTGGGGGGGTTGAGCTCTCCCTCAATTTTTAACCTATATGTGAACCGACTGATTTAGGCGCCCAGCGATCAACATATCGGTTGTCACATAGATGGCGTCTGTTTTTATAACATATAACTCGGTCTGTGGACTCAGGAGGCTGATGAGTATATGTGAGGAATGTGCAGCTGGTCAGTGTATGGTTTCTCAGGGTGGGTCTAGGAAAGTGCTGGAACTGCCACCCATAAAGTTGAATGGACCAACCGCCCTTAGGAAGGGTGGACAGTTTTAAGTACTTAGGACATGTCATGACTCCTAATTTAAAGGATGATGTGGACATTGAGCGGGAACGAAGGGCGCTGTCGTTCAGAGCGAACATGGTTATCCGCAGGTTTGCACGGTGCTCTAAAGAGCTGAAATTAACTCTTTTTTAGAGCCTACTGTACTACACTGTACACGTGCAGCTTGTGGACTGACTATACGCAAAAGTCGTACAGCACTCTTTGTGTCCAGCTCAACAACGCGTTCAGGATGATGTAGGCGCTCCTCCGCTATTGCAGCGCCTGGACTATATTTGCGGAAGCGCGCGTAGATTGCTTCCACGCCACTATGCGCAAAAGCGGAACGTCTCTGCTGCGGCGAATGCGGGGGAGCGCCAACTAAATGCTGGCTGCGCTGGTGGAAAGGCTTGATTGCGCCATCATCTCCCACTGTTGTAAGTAGCATGTGGCTGGCTGATGCGACTAACAAACCTCATTTGATAATTACGAGTATTGTTTATGAATTACGATTTTAATTAAATGTTTATTTTTTTTTGTTTTATTGTGTATAACACCATCTAATTAAATTGAATTAAATTAAATGAATATGAATTGGATTTAATTATTAAGTTGAATTTAATTAGTAATGTTGTTTATGTAATGTGACTGTATGAGTGGAGTGTGTCAATTATATTATCAGTCAGTAGATACTCGAAATAATATGATTTTATTTATTTTTATTATTTATAGTGCATAGTGCTCCTAACTGTGCTAAGAATTTGTGGTTAGTCAAGTATGAATTTAAATAACTGTTACCATGTTCGGAAACTCTCCTCGTTTTGTCGTATGACCTCCCATGATGCCGGGGACGGGCATACTTTCACGGCCTGAAAAAGTAATATGATTATTACGAAACCCTTCATTGCTTGAGAATAGATGATCTGAAAACCGATTGACCGTACATTTTTAAATGGACATATTGAAATAAACTCACATTTTTCTAGTCTTTTCTCTCTTTCATCTCTAAATTTCACTTGCCAGATGTACTCGTAACATTCTGAAACATTCAAAATAGTGTTGAAACATTGCTCTTTTCATATTATTTTAGGCTAATCAGAGAATCAATTCATTTTCTATTTATAATTTGAACGAAGCGGAGTGGACATGGTTTATTTGTATTCCGATTTTTCTGGTTTGGATTAGAGAAAGCATAGTTTTAATAAACAATGTTTGTTCTTGTTGCTTTTCGATATGGTGGCAGAAATAAATGGAAAAACTGGATTTGCTACACATAATCCAGTTATTCTTGTCAAATGGCAAGACATCAAGGCTATTTTTTAGATAACTTCACATCTGGTCACGAACCGCACATTAACATAAGACGTGATGATAATCCGTGAGCGTCAATAGGTAGCGTATATAATTAGGTATTATTACAATGTACATTAATTAATAGAAGGCCGCAGGAATCCGCTGGATGCGGAAAATAAAGAACCGGCCAAAGTGGTGATGCTTGGGGAGACCTATGTCCAACAGTGAACGTCTTTGGGCTGAAATGATGTCGATGATGATGACATTAATATATAATTCCCAGTTACATGTTTAACAACATTGATGTCCAATAGAAGTCTGTAATTGTACATTGGTACTTAATCATTATTTGTTCCAAGTTGTGGTGATGAGGCAAGGTCCACAACTATGTTTGTCTCATGACCATAAAAGGTTGATTGATAGATATTTATTTCCGCCTTTTATAGTTTCAAATGATCCAAATATCTCACAGTTTTCCGTGATAGTGACAAGATATCTCCACTGTATTATTATTATTTTATACACTATTTTTTCGTGGTTCTTTCTCTTGACATTTTCCTTTGGTTTAACGACAGTTACGGGGCAGAGGTGCTGGACAACATTTTAAAACATTTTGTCTCTGACATCTTCATACGATCGACAGAAACAGAACGATGTTGTAAATTCGTTACGCTAAATGTGTTTAGTGAGTTGTGGCGCAAGTGCCGCCCTACTTGCGCCACAAATCACAATATTAATAATACTTACTGATTTCGCTGATCCTTCTACCAGGAGCTCTGAAGTCTGGAACAGGTGGATTATACGACTCGCATGGTCCATTAGGATCTATTGGAGCTTCATATGGGCGAGGGATTTCTGGGTGCGGGGCACGCATTGAATGCACAGGAGACAACGGAGGCTGAAGCAAGAAGGGTTATTGTACTACCCGTAGATTAAATCTTCACTATTACTTTAGCACGTTTCGCTTAAGATAATAAATAATACAAAGCACTACTTGAGGTATATCAGGTAGGTAAATAACTATAAATCTAGCTAAGCCCACTATTTTCGCAGCGCTCTGGTCGTAAGGCTACACTCGTTGGCTACTGTAGTGATCTTCGACCCATAAATGTCTAGCCCAGTCTCCATTTTGGTATCTTTAGAATACTGTAGTGTAACTCAACTCAAACTCAAACTCAAAGCATTTATTTCAAATAAACCAATTACAGGCACTTTTGAATTGTCAAGGTCGGTCGGTCAGAAAAATGTATCTAGTTGCCCATTCCAAAGCGTAGTAGGTACCTATGGAGAAGAACGGGCAAGAAACTCCACGGACACTCTTTTAAATCAAATTATGTTTACAATAGATTGGTTACATCATTCATGTTGAAATTATGCATGTGAGAACGATGCAGAACGTTAAAAGCGTCCGTTATTTATATGAAAACAATTCGAAAATAAAATTTAATTAAAATACGCCGTGGCAGCTAAGAGATGACCAGTCTCAACTGACGGCGCCCGTTCACGAACATGACGCATGGATTAGCACCATTCAACTCAACCATTTTGAAGGGAGCTAAATGATCCAACACACGCGCCACCATCAGCGAAACATTAAAGTGAGCATGACATACTCTCAGCCGCCAGGACACATTCAAGTCAATGAAAGACGTACCCTGTAAATGGTAGCTTTAAAGCATGTACATAGTACTCACATATGGCATATAGCAATTATACAGTACTAAAAAAAAAGTTGAGTTTATACAATGCAAAGATTCTTGTTTTTAATCTTCAGCAGCTCCAACAGTATTTTTAAATGCTAATCAATTAGTTGATGCGTCCTTGAGGAGCAGGACCAGCGATTAGCCAAGCATTTTTATCATACGTAATAGATAGATACATATGTAATATTGGTACCTACCTATATTTTATCGTAAAGCTGGAATGTTACTATATTGAGTTTGCACTAGTATTAGTTTACAAGCCGGTGTGCTCGACGGGATTCCCTATTGGCCAAAATGACGAACTTAAAAACTCCAGACCCTTTTTCTCAGAAACGCGTGGAGGTATCAAGCTGGAATTTATATCAAATACTCAGGTCTACTATGTACTATGAGCTGTGAAAAAAACAAACTTACAAGCCAGCGCAATCAAAAGATACAGCCGTTTAGGCCGCAAATTTCCGCAAATTTTGGACACTCTCTAGGGAATCAAAACCTACAGAGTACTTCCCGTGAATTCAGAATCTTGAAATTTGGTACGAAGCAACGTCTTATAGCATATAAAGGAAAAATTGCGGAAACCGTAAATTTTTAGTTACATCATATAATAAAAATATTTTTGTTAATTTTAAACTTACTACCCCTTTTCTCATGAACGCGTGTGAACTTTTACTTATATACCTACAGGTTTGTACGGAACCCTCGGTGCGCGAGTTCGACTCGCACTTGGCCGTTTTTAAAATACCTGGCAAAGTTTTTTTTTTTACTATTGTGACTAGAGCTGTACCTTAACGATTCCGGCTTGTCGTCGACTTACGGGACACCCAGTATAAGAAACTCTAATAATAAAATAATAGATAATGTACAAATGTTTAAAAAATTATTTACCTGAAAGTTTGTTGACTCATTTCGTTGCCCGGTTGAAACGTGAATCGATATCACTGTAATAGATTAGGTACATAATGATATGTCATGTTATGTTAATTATCATTTATCACAAAACTTAAAACAATCAACAAAAATAATCAAATTGCCTTACCGACCAAACATACTTTTAAAATCACAGATTTACACATTTTCGCACTCATTGTTTTTTCGCAATTATAATACGATCTACACAAAAAAAAAATTGGGAGGTGTACGTCCGTCTCAATGATCGTTTCGCTTAAGACTGAGAAATATTTTTACGACTCAACCTGTCTTTAGAACGAAATAAATTCATCGATTTGATACGTCATTGTATTTTTTCTTAGAAAAATTAGTAGACATTCCTCAACGTATTTCTTTCCTTAATTTACAAATTAATGATTATAACTGTTCTTTTTAACTATGAATCGTTATAATTTGAAGCAAAAATAAGAAACGCGGGGGCAAGGGTAAGGGAAAGCGAACTCCAAAACTTATCATAAACAAGTGAAACCAAATTCCTGACCATCAGTTTGGTTTCAGAGAGTAACACTCAACAATAGACCAAGTACATAGAATTACCAACATAATTGAGAGAACGCTTGAAGATAAAGACAAGTTACGACTAATATTGCCCAATGATTTTGCCGATATCTTGCAACCATACATAACAGATAGTGTGCTGGGTCCAGTCCTATACCTGTTGTACACGTATGAAATGCCAGAGCTGGAAAATAATACTTTCGCAACGTTCGCGGATGACACTGCCATTATGGCTACAGGGTCATGCCATACGGAAGCAATCAAAAAGGTACAAATCGCTGTAAATAAAGTTCATGACTGGGCACAAAAATGGAGAATCAGATTGAATGAATCGAAGTCACTTCACATTGATTTTACCAACAGCAATTGCGATTACCAACCAATCTTCATAATTGGCCAACAAGTGCCATACGCAAATACAGCCAAATACCTTGGCATAACGCTTGACGCAAAACTGCGCTGAAAAAATAAAAGACAGGAACTAAACATGCGTTTTAAAAACATGTATTGATTGATTGGACGGGGTTCCTGCCTAGCGATACATAACAAAATTATATTATATTAACATATTCTTATGCCAGTGTGCCATATGGCATCCAACTGTGGGGCTGTACTAAGTCGACCAACATCAAAATTATACGAACATTCCAGAATAAGGTACTCAGGAGTATTTTAAATGCGCCATTGTATATAAGAAATAACGACCTCCATCGCGACCTAAAAATGGAACCCGTCACCAACATAATCCAAAAATTTGCTGAGGCCCATGAACACCGACTCCACCGACATGTGAACATCGAGGCAATTCAGCTGTTAGACCAAACAAATATAGTGCGTGTAGAAAGTAGTGCTCGGCGCTATGGTGACCTAGCACGCCTTTCTCGTATTGGTTGAAGTGGTTTGGTTTGTTAAAAGTTAAAGTCTTGAATTATAAGGGAAACAACAATATTTAATCACTATAACACTTATTTACAAAAAATGGTAAAATGGTAAACTATATCACTAACTTATTGATAAAATGGTAATGGTCATGGTTATGGTTATGAGTACGAGGTGTCTCTGATGAGATCTAAACGCGAACTGACCCACATTTTGGTGGACTAGCGAATGTTCATACTTGCGTTCGCTGCACTTATGCATTTTCGCTGAGTGTTCGATTGAAACTCGAACATATTCCCGAGAGCGAGAAGAAATGCGAATGATATGGTGTGTTCAAAAACATTAAACTACTTAAACACATTCGTGTTTCTAGACATCTTAATTGGTATGTGTAAAAACATTGATAAAACGTAATAAAAGCAAATTATAAAAGCATATTGGTCTACTTAAATAATTACGAAAAACATAAAATTAAATGAGTCTTCCACACGATATGCAATATTGTGATTGCCTGTGTCCGTATTTGTATCCCGTTTGATTGCACTATAGGTCGCACTAGGCCAGTGTTTGGCATAATCGTTTAAAACAAAACCGTTTTCACTTTTGTCCTTAAGATTTCTGGCACTGAGCACTTCACTATATGGTTCGTGTCTTCTTGGTTTCGGTGTAAGCGGAGCCGCTGCTAACTCCTGTTGACAGCGACTCACGCTGCGGCGTCGAGGTTTCGGAGGTGGTGGGGTCACCGCAGTCTGCTGCCGGCGGGTTCCCTCGCCACAGTGCACAGCGGTAGGCTTACGGCACAGGCGACATCGCCCAGTCCGCCACATCCAGACTACTCCCACGCATAGAGCGATCGACATCAACACGTAACAAATTACGTATTGGTGGATGTCATGGGGTGATAGATCGTTTATTTCCAAATCGCTTTTCTTTAGTTTCTCTAACGCCCCGCCCCAAAGTGGTCATGGTTATGGTTAGGTTTCCGTCATCGGTCTGCTTTTCGTCGGGGATTTTGATGTTAATCAAGTGGTTAATCTGATCGAATTTAGGTATGTAAATGGTTGGTGAAATGTTCATGTGATTGGCTTGATGACGTATTAAATACAATGTGAAGCCCTTTCCTTTGATGACGCACTCTTCACCTATGGCAATGACCCCGGCTTGGCTCAGCTGACGAACTTGTACTTGATCCCCGCATATCACTTTTATTGTGTAGGTGTCACAACAAAAGTAAAAGTGCTAAGAAGTCGAATGTAATTCTAGCCATTCGTTGGTGCAGTTGGTTTTTTCTACTTTACATGTTTTGGTTGCCGAGTTCGTGTCGCAAAAAACTTTCGTCATTTTGCAGGTCTTTAATTGGTTTTAGCAGCTGACACATGTAAGTTGGTCCATGTTGGCTTCTTTAGTTTTTACTAACGGCATATCTAAACGATATGCCGTTAGTAAAAACTAAAGAAGCTGTGTGGACATGCTAAAAAAGCTGTCTTTCTTTCTGTTGACTGCCACGTATTCGGAGACTGGTATTATTCTGGTCATAATGGTGTTTGTTTGGTGTGGTACTGGTATTGTTTTGCACAGTTTGAACCTTTCTCTGGATATTAATGGAACAGTAACTTCAATTATAACATATTTTTGCGTCGCTCTGGCTTTGACCTTCAGTAGTTTGTAAAGATACTGAAAATCAGCGTCTAAATTAGTGTGGTAGTGTGGGTTCGCTTGGCATCTGGCCTTATATGGTTTGAAGCTCACGTTTAAGTTGCGTTGGTGACAGTAAATGTATACTAATTTGACCGTGGTAGATGTCTGTTAATGCATCGAGCAACGTGTCTTGAAATCGTCTTAATCCTTGCAGCAAGCTGTTTGCAGACATCGCTGACAATGTGAAGTCATTGACGTATGATATATTTTGTATTTCGCGTTGGAGAATGTTGCGTTTTCTTGCAAATCCATAAGCTTCTTGTTTATTAACTTCTGCCGTTTGTTTACAGTGGTCTCCATTCTCTTCATGAGGTTGAACTCTGCTTCAATTATGGAAGTTTGATTTCTCCACAAGTTAGAAAGGTGTTTCTCATTACGATGTATGGTTTCAATGTCTTTTTCATACTGGTCTGCAAAACGCGAGTCCAACACTCCGAATAAGTCATTCGATAGATACCCGATACCGTTGATAAGGCCTCGTCGGCGCCGACCCGTCTTCCCCGTGGCGCGTCGCCGTCTAGCGTAGACATCAAAATGCTGGGTTAGCAAAAGTTCATTGTAGTATTCGAGTTCCTGGTATTCGTGCCGGGCTTGCTGCACGATCGTATTACAATGGCTTAGTGTTTCAATGGTGGCGCACAATTGTTCTTGGCAGTGTGCTATTTTATTATAGGTGTTTATGCTTGTCCAATAAGGTTCCATGTCGTAGTACATGACCAACGTCCATTTATGCCTGATTAGTTATACTTTTGAAATAGGATCAAAATAAAGTTTCTGGTTGCTTGGTAATGGTTTGACGTCGTCCAAACCTTAACATGGAAAAATCAGCATAAAAAAACTCAGTAAAACAGTAACTACAGTTGCGATCTTTGATCTTGGTTTTCTTTTCCTTTCTGTAAATTTGGTTGTGGGTTCTGGTTCAGATATCGTTGCGTTATTCTGGTTATGGGCAAAACTGAGAGTTTCACAATAGGGCTTTCATGATGCCATTTTTGGTTTTTAGTGAAACCGTCCAAGAGCCCATTTTCCTGGAGGTAGATTATCATCGTGAATCACCACTAGATCTCCAATTACGATGTTTTTCTGTGGTTCCATCCATTTACTTCGAGATGATAGTTGTACCAAGTTTTCGGTCTTCCATCTTTTCCAAAGATCTTGGAATAATTTGTTGGTTAGATGCCATCTGGTTCGAGCATCTTGCTCAGTTTCTATTACAGTTGTCCCTGGTCTCCCTGATAAGAAATGTGCTGGTGTAAGGAAGTTTACATCATCAGGATCCTCGGATATTGCTCAAAGAGGTCGATAGTTGAGGCACGCTTCTAGTCTAGCTAACAATGTGGTGTACTCTTCGAAGGTAAGTCATTGTTGAGATGATGTTTTAGACTGCGTACAGCTCGCTCCCATAGACCGCCGGCATTAGGCCAGCTAAGTACGTTAAAGTGCCATTTTATACCCATTTCCGTTATCTCGGTAATCAAAGTTTCACTGAATACTTCGTGAAGCTTGTTATATTCTTCCTGTATCATTCTGTTTTCTCCCACGAAGTTAGTGCCTAGTAGTACTTTCTGGCTGCCATTCTGGTTAGAGCTGAAAAAAAATATTACTTACCATACCAACTTCGCTCACAAGTCGTAAAACAAAATGACATTTCGAACATAGACTAATATGTATAAATGATTTCGAACATGAATTTTCACCATACAATTTTTTTTTTTATTCCGTAGACAGCTAGTGTGCACAGACTAAACATAACAAATCAATACCGTAGTACAACAAATAAACAAAACGCAATCACAAATCAAATAGTTGTACACACGCGGGTACAGAGGGCGGTAATGGGTTAACTTTAGTCAATTTGGAACTATTTTATACTATTATAATTATCATTGTAAGCATGCTCAGCTCGCCGCTACACACTCCAACTCAATGTTTCGTACATTCCTTATCACAGAACAAAAACAATTAATTCACTCAATACACTTACACCCACTCAGCACAGTGCCGGATTCAATAAGTCCACTTTACATTCATATAATTAATTACAAATATACAGATTTAGTCGTCAGACTACTGCAAAATTATGGTTCAAACTACAAGAAACACCGTCTGTTTACTCTAATTTATAATTGATAGTGGCTTATGTAATTATGGGAATTGGATACAGCTGAGGTAGCTAGGTCTGCTATTCTTGATGTTGCACACCTACATACATACCTACAACAAATACCTACAACAAGATTCTAATAACTTGACTGTCCTGACACAAAATATAAGAAGCATAATTATACAGTAACTTCGACGATTTTCAGATAACTCTGTCTCAAATCGGAGTTGAGATAGATGTGCTAATCCTAACAGAATGCAGATTAAACTCTAATAAGCCACTACCGATATTAAATAACTATGCTTCGTTTAATACAACTGCATATATAGGCAACTGAACCAGAATGATGGCGTAGTAGCCTATATAAAAAACTGCCACTTACCCCAGGCAACTGAAATTAATTTTACACATGCATCAGCCCTGCAAATCAGTATTTTAAATTTCACCATTATTGGTATCTATCGATCTCCGTCGAATGTATACACAGATACTTTTATTAACTCACTTGACCAATACCTCCAAAGTATTCACACACATAGAAACATTATCATTACTGGAGACATTAATATTAACTTATTAGGAAAGCCATCAGAATCAGCACAATTAAGAACCGGCAGATTCACCTATTTGAATATGACACAGACAGCTTCACATAGTTTCCTCCCAGGACACAGCTTGCCTACTAGGGAGGAGAACTGCCTCGATCACATGCTCCTAAAGCTCGACAAATTAAAAAAACTCGGCTTTCGTGGCAGTCCTAAACACGTCTGTGACGGATCATGCAATGGTGTTTTTAAATATATCCCACACATACCAAAGCAAGACTTGTGTCAAACATAAAACAATAACAAACTGGGAGAATGTATACAAGCACCTTGTAGACACATACATCTTTTCTTGGCGCACACAGAGACCCAAACATTCTAGCAATTGCGATGATAGACGTGATTAGGACATCTCTCCTCTAAAATACCACAGTTGTCTCAGTCTCCAGCTCCAAGCGAACCTTAAAGCCCTGGATATATATGGGGGCCTTAAGATGCATCAGGTTAAGGAATAAATTACAGTTACAACAGAGGAAAGATCCTTTTAACGTTATCTTGATAATAACTTACAGGCGTTTTCGCACATATTGTTCTAATCTTATTAAGAAACTAAAACGACACTATCATAAAGAACAGATATCAAATTCTTTAAAAAAGTCCTTAACTACTCTGGCGTAAAATTAATGACATCACTCGTTTTAAAAAACCCAAGGCGGCTAGTACACACCTACTGTATATCACACCATGTCCCCTCGACTCATTAAACCGTGTAAACCAACTCTTCGCAACTATTGGAAAAACACTTGCGGAGGAAATAATAACCCTTACTGGACAATAATCTAGACCTCACTAACTTAAGTTCACCATCCCAAATTAATGAATGCGTGTTGCTGGACACAGATCCGGCAGAAGTGGATAGTATACTTCGGTCGCTTGACTCAGGAAGTGCTTCGGGATGGGATCGCATACCTGTGGGTTTCCTTAAATTAGCTCGAGAACTTGTCATTCTTCTTATTAGCCAGTTAACTAATCTGTGTTTTGAAAAGGGCATATTTCCTGACGCGTTAAAACGTTCTATTATAACGCCTGTGCACAATGATGGGGAAAAGGGCGATGTCAACAACTACTAGCCGATACCTGTCTTACCATCCCTTTCGAAAATAGTGGAAAAATATTAAATAAAAGACTAGTAAGTTATTTAAATAAATACAACATTCTTTCCGATTCTCAGTACGGTTTTAGACAGGGACGATCAACTCAGGATGCAGTTATTGCGTTAACGTCTGAATCCCTGTCAAAGTGGACAAGGGTTACAAATGCGTCACGGTGTTCCTAGACCTGAAAAAGGCTTTTGACACCGTATCTGTACCCATCCTTGTGCAGAGGCTTGAGGCTATAGGAATAAGAGGTAAGGCTCTCGCCCTCTTTGACAGTTACCTCCGAGGTAGGATACAGCAGGTTAAAATAGGTGACTCGCATAGTGAGGAGGAAGACATTGTATTTGGTGTCCCGCAGGGATCGGTCCTCGACCCACCACTGTTCCTAGTGTATATTAACGAACTCTGCAACCTACGAAACGGGGGAAACATCTTATCCTACGCGGACGACACGGCCATTGTCTACTTTGGAGACACGTGGGAAGCTGCGTGCAATAATGCCGAGCAAGGATTAGTTGCTATAGATAGATGGCTCAAAGCCAATCTACTAACCCTTAGTGCTCCTAAAACCAACTACATTTGTTTTTCTCCTAGTATAAGGTCTAAGCCGGGCCATAATTTTAAAATCCGAATCCACACGTGTGCGGACCACTTTAACCAAAATTGTGATTGTCAAGCCATTAAACATGTAACGTCCACAAGATACCTGGGAGTTATAGTTGACGAGTGTTTAACTACGCATTCTCATATTGAAATTGTCACGTCACGGGTGAGGAGATTGATGTGGATATTTAAAAATCTAAGATATGTGATGCCTCCGAAGACACTAAATAGCATCTACATTGCGCTCACACAATCCGTTATTACATACTGTTTACCAGTCTGGGGAGGAGCCACTAAAACATTGAGTCAGAAAGAGCCCAAAGGTCACTAATAAAAGTTATGTACTATAAACCATACAGATACCCCACAGTCGATCTATATAGAATCAGATCAGTAAGAAAACTATATTTCTTAGTTACTACCCTATATTTACAAAAGTCCACTCCATTTAGCCAGAAGAAAAGACGAAAGGATATAGTAGCTTACTCCACAAGGGTCCGAACTGCCTTTGCACGACGTCAGTATGCAACCCAATCAACCTTCATTTACAATAAAATAAATGTAAAGTTAAGGTTCCACCATGAGGTCTCACATGTAAGCAAAAAGATAATAACGAAGTGGCTAAAAAACCTTAACATTCGAGGAAGCTGAGCAAGTTTTAGCTAGACTTGGTTAAACAATTTCTTTTGACATTCCTTCTTATCAAAAATGTAAGTACTCATCTAGTATATTCTATAAATTGCGCGTCGAACACATCGGCACTGAAAGAAGACATACAAATTCACATACACAAACACATACACAAACACACACACACACACAACAACACAAACCCTGTACAATAGACACACATACAGTTACTCATAGGCATACAACTACAGTTACACAAGGAGCTGCAATTAGTTTATAAGTAATTTAATGTTATCTTTTATTCCATTTTTTTTTGTCACCTATTATTATATGTAAAAAATCGTCTCAATATTGTTAATAATTAAGGGAAAAGCGAGATAGCCCCAACACAAGGATTATCAATTACTTACTGGGGATGTCTCATTTATAATCCATGTAACTGTTTTGGGACAAATAAACAATTATCTTTTTTTTTTTTTTTTTCTTTTTCTACTCCACACGGCTGGTGAGTGATGTGTGGCTTTCTACTTTATTGACTTAAAGCTAAGGTAGAATTTACTTTGCTTGGTTTTCTTGGAATATTTAATAATTTTACAACACGGCTAGTCACTATGAGCGCGAACGACGGAATGTCCTCGTCAGTTCGCCTTATTCCCCAACTACTCAAGTAGTTGGGGAAAAAGGCGAACTGACGAGGGGCTGCTCAGTGAACCAAATGGAACACTAGAGCTAAACCAACCTATGGGGAACTCACTTGGAGACTGCGGCGAAGCCGGAATCACCACCGGACCCGGACCGACGCCGGACACCCACTCACTTGCGTGCGCTGCGGAGAGGAGCACGCGGCGAGAGACTGCCCGTGCCCGTGGGAAGAGCCGGCCACTTGCGCCAACTGCAGTGGCTCGCACCCCTGGTGCAATAACAAGAGTCGGGTATTACAGAAGGAATTCCGGAACAAGCGAGCGGGGACCGCCACAATAACGGCCACATCACGCCGTCCCCAAGTGGCCATTGAGAGGCCACAAGAGATGTCAGAAGAAGCCCAAGGCACGACGCTTATGGCGGCGGCCAACGTGCCCACAGACAAACAAGCAGCCTCCTCCGGGCGGAGGAAGAAGAGACGCGGGGATTAGGGTAAGGGGAAGCAAAAAACCCCGCCTCCGGCAACCCAAGAAAACCCTCAGGCCGCCCTCCTGATCTTTGGCCTTTTACTAAAGATTTCCATGGAGAGAGACACTCCAATGAGTTTTAAATATTTTTGAACCATAATCAGTATACTAATAAATAACCCCCCACTGCCGTATCTCTACGTTGACGTCGTGGTAGAGCTTGTGCGTTGGTTTAATATACCCTAGGTCTGTGCATTTACTGTGCCGAAACATGTCTAGGGTGAGGAGCCCCCTTGTTGCTACGGCACTATGTGCTAGCTCATTATTGAGTGTGCAAGTCACTCTGCCATTTTATCTGTGTATTGTATAGAAAACATTGGTCAGACACAGGCGCAGTCCCAGGGGATGAGGTCAGGTGGGTCAAGCTGTCATGAGCCTGAATGATTTACTTGTTTTACTAACTTAAAACTATACTTGAGCCACGGAGACCCCGATGAGCATGCTGAGCAGTAGCGCTTGCTACCCAAACCTATACTTCGTTTTTTTCCATATCCTGCAATAGTCCTGCACCAAATGGGGTTTGTCCTTGGGTACACTGTCATAGTACATACAGGGATAATTATTAATTGGTGCCTCCTCATCATTTATAATTGTCTAAGAGGCCTCTAACATAATGATACTGATCTAAGAGAAAATACTCATATTTATATTATCTACACACGAAGTAGCCACTGACTAGTCTGACCACTTTGTCGTGTCTCCAATCAAACAGATTAACAAACAATTATGTTAGTAATTTAATTAAAACACTAATTGATTATGTAATTATTACTTAACGATTGCTTAAATTGATTTCTCAGTTATGACACCTCAGACCCTCTGTTTTAGCAGATATTTCGTGTATAAGATTGTGACTGATGGATTGATAAATGTAAATCAGTTTCAAAATGTCTTGAGATGCGTTACTATTGCCATACCCATATGGTAATCCTCCATCCTACATAGTAAGTCTAAGAAAGGAAATCATAAATGAAGTTATTGAGTTACCAAGTGCCATTTTATTGCACTTTTCCAAGTTGAGTCTCTGAAAACAGTACTATTTAAGAGAACTAAGTAAGTAGTTGCATTTCGATTCATAATCGATATTACTGTCCATCCGAAGGTTGTCTGCGATCAGACCCTTACCCCCTTTTAAAAACTTGTTTGTAATTCCTGTCTTCGGTATACAATCAAATACCTATTTTAAAGACTACTGTAAGAGTTACCCCAAGCTTCATCGTGACTTTGATAAAGGGACCACAGAAACTGCTTTTTGTAATATGGCATACCATCCAAAATCAAATATCCGCCGAACCATAAAAAACTCACTTACTTTTTTCTCATACCGCACCCCATAAAACCAAAGTCACATAAAATAAGGCGATGCTCACGCCATAGCACATTGTACCGTAACCGACCCACGAGAATTATTCCTCAATCGGTACCGGAATGAATAACTTACAGACTTGCCTCATCAAATATAGATTCCCATTTTTCTCCTTTTGCCTCTAAACTTGGATTCGATGCCTTTTTGACTGCGGCCAACTTATAAACATTCTCATTGGTTACATATTTGTTGTTTACATTTAAAAAGGGAATGAAAGGTTCCTTTCAACTTGTTTGTTTAAATGTGGTCATGGGTGGACGTTGGGATTCCGTAGCTATTAATAGTTAATTGGCAAAATCGGAACCTATGTAACTATGTAACTGGCATTTTAGTTTTGAATCTTGAATGTTGAGAATCTCCTCAAATCCAAATCCTGGGAACAAAATAAACTTCTGTGATGTGATAATTAATTAATGACATCATTAATATATCATGGACAGCCTCGTTGGTGTAGTGGTCGCAAGAGCTACTGCTGAGCATGAGGTCCTGGGTTCGATTCCCAGGTCGGGCATGGTGTTATTGGGTTTTTCTATCTAGAATTTCTCAGTAGCAGCCCGGATTCTGGATTTGTGCCCGGTTGATGGCAATAGGCTCGCCCCCTTTTACATGGGACTTAAACATAACTTGCGAAATGTGGGCATACTATAGGTACACCTCTGCCTAACCCATCTGGGATTACAGGCGTGATGTTATGTTTATTAATATATCATAGATCTTTATTCAAAAATTGAAACCAAGTAATTTTATAAAATAATAAAAATATTGTCGCTACGTCAGAATTTCAATCTCAAAAGTTTCCAGACGGTTTGATAGATGGCGTTGTACAATTAGGTAATCGGAAACAAATTGTAGAATAAGCTGACTTATCCTCGGACTCGTATGGCACCCTTAGGGTAAGCCTGAGTACTAACTTGGGACCGTTGGCATTATAATGGTAAATGGCCTTCCTGAAATTGTGAAAGATGTTGGCCGCTTACTATTTACCGACGATCTGAAGATGTTCATGCGGATTATCAATCAGTACACAGTCGTACTGCGAACTGCTGCAGCGGGTCATTTAAACTCAAACTCAAACTCAAATAATTTATTTCAATTAAACCATTTACAGGCACTTTTGAATTGTCAAGGAGTCGGTCAGTCAGAAATATGAAGCTAGTTGCCCATTCCAAAGCGTAGTAGGTACCTATGGAGAAGAACGGGCAAGAAACTCCATGGACACTCTTTTAAATAATAATGTTTTTACATATATCTTAGTTACATCGATTAATGTTGACACTATAAGTGAGAACGATGTACAAAAAACCGTACACGTTAAAAGCGTCCAGAGTGCATCAAAACATAATTAAAAACAATCCAGCTAATTAATTATTAAAATAAGCCGTGGCAGCTAAGAGATGACCAGTCCCAACTGACGGCGCCCGTTCACGAACATGACGCATGGATCAGCACCATTCAGCTCAACCATTTTGAAGGGAGCTAAATGATCCGACACACGCGCCACCGTCAACGAGACATTTGAGTGAGCATGACATACTATCAGCCGCCAAGGCACATTCAAGTCAATCTATGACATTACCCGGTAAATGGTAGCTCTATAGTACAAAGTACTCACATCTGTGCAATGCATCTATATAATAAAAAGGAGATTGAGTTTATATAATGCAAATAAATTCTTACTATCTTCAGCAGCTTCAACAGTGTTTCAAATGGCAATTAATTAGTTGTGGTGTGGAGCAGAAATTATCGTCTTGTATTGGTGGAGTATTGAGAACAAACTACTATTTAATGTGATAAAGTGTAACTTGATGTCTTTTACGCGGGCCGTGGTTCCCCGACATCATGATCGATTCGGCTTGCGATACCGCGGGTAGTGTCGGTGCGAGATCTTGGGGTCACTTTCTACAAAAATTTGTCGTTTCGCACACATATCGTACAGTACGCGTAACAGGGCCGGGCTTGTCAAACTCGTTTCTAGGGTGGTCATGCTACTCGGGCGTGTGTGTATGAAAGCCTTCAAGAATCCAGGATTGCAATGCCTGAAACCCGTGAGTTTACTAACACAATAGCGGTAAAATCACTTTATAATGATTTAGTGAGAAGTAACCTAAAATCTGGAATCCATTTGAAAGCTATGCCAACGTCGTAAACGTCTTATGGTAGAAAAAAAGCAAAATAAATATACCCGGTTCCTATACATGAAACAGTTTGGCGTCTACCCATTATATCAACGTATGTATCCAACCTTCTTTGTAATAAGGATGGGTGGTTACTATAAATTGGAGGTAAGGCGCAATTTCGCACTGTATATTTTTTTTATGGCTTTTTGTGGGGTGCTGATCTGCAAATACTACAACCTTGAGGATTTCTCGTAAATTGCGGCAAGGGCCGAGAGAGAGGCTGTTTGTAGTGTCTGGTGGCCCGTACAAACTTGTTAGCGGTTGCACCGGTGCGCGGTGGGGCAGGCAATAAAGATACTCACAGAACAGCGTCTCTCCGTTATTGGGTATATGCCCATGTCTGTAGACGGACAGACGGTCTATGGAGAAGACATACAGATGGACAGACGGTTGATGGAGAAGACATACAGACGGACAGACGGTCGATGGAGAAGATATGTGCTAGAGTGGAGACCGCGTTTGGGCAAACGTAGTGTGGGACGCCCCGCGGCACGATGGATCGATGATTTGAAGAAGGTGGCTGGCAGCGGATGGGTGCGTACTGCTTAGGACCGGAATGGTTGGCGTTCTTTGGGGGAGGCTTACGTTCAGCAGTGAACGGCAATTGGCTGATGATGACTTGCTCTTTGGCGGAATTCCAGCGGGTGACACTTAACATATTGTCCTCTATATGACTTGTGCCGGTACTCAGAGTCGTTACCTGTGACATGATAGTTAACCATGCACGTTAATCGACAGGTATAAAGGACCCTGTCAGTCAAAATAAGGCAGTTGAAGAACATTTCAATTCTGCTGGTGGTGGTTTTAATTGGTTTTTGGGTGGCGTCTGTGAAAGTGGAAATTGTGACTACATTGTTGTATTGGGTTTCCACCTGAAAAAAAAAACATTTATGTAAGTGGTACTATTAAATAAATATATCGGTGCTCGTTTCTGAAGCGCCCTATGGTTTCATTGCTGCACGAAGTACCTATATGTTTAAGATCGAGCGACCCGTATTTTATTAACGTTGGTTTCCTTCAAGACGCATAAGTAAATCTTTCGCCTTTTACTAAAGATTTCCGTTGGGGGGGGGGGGGCACTCATATGAGTCTATAATATTTTTGAACACTCTTGATTCGGCAGAGTAAGAATTCCGTCTTGCCTAGTAATTGCATGATGTTGTTATGTAGGGCTGAAGAGCCGAACCAAATCATCCAACTGTCTACATAAGGAACGAGTGTCCAAAATATAAGCAATATCCAACTGTCACTCTACATAAGGAACGAGTGTCCTAAAAATAAGCAATTCTGCTTAATTTTTGGACACTCGTTCCGAATATCAACAACAAAATACCTATTTTAATCCAATATTTCTCTGAAACCGTCCGAGGTTTATTCGTGAGGACGTGGTCATATTGTCGGGTCGACAATTCGGACGCGGCCCTAAAGTGGTCCGCGCGTATCAAAACAAAGGGTCGCTACGTGTTTTGCTTGCTGTTGATGATGTATGAAAATGAAAAACAATGGAATGGTAGATGTGGTGTTTTATGAAAAAGAAAACATGAATATGGAATGCTCATTGATCAACATAATAAAAATTCAGGAACTTCCGATATGACTTTTGTTAATCATGCATACAAGTGGAACCACTTTTCGTTTGAATAACTTCAAATAATCACAGTCGCCTGTTTAAATCAGTTATCGTTCTAGCCTAAGCACATGATTAAAAAATCTCAATTCAAAATCTTAAATGCTCAATTGTACCTATTACATTTATGCATAATCAGCCTATATTGGTTCCACTGCTGGGACACAGGCCTCCTGTCTGTGAGAGGGAGTGGGCGGTAATCCACCACGCCCAGTGCGGGTTGGTAGATGTCACATGTCTTAGAATTTTTGGTTCTAGGACATGCCGGTTTCCTCACGAGGTTTTCCTTTACCGTTTTATCCCTATTGCTTTTTGCTATTGATCAATGGTACAACCCTTGAAAAAAAAACCTTCTATAAAAGACTAAGGCGAATTCCTTCGTCTGAATCTTCATAACGTAAATAACTTTAGATCTCAATACCACATCTCCTTTTCCAACATAATCTAAGGCTCGTTTACAAGTAGGCAAGCACAGTTGATCTGCCGCAAAGCCAGAATGTTTAGACCATTGCATGTGTAACTAGCTTTATAACCCTTATCCTCCCTCATCATGTATTCAAGAAACACGCAGACTTGACTAGAAAAATGGAAAGTAACCATGTAATCCGTTGTTTTGTTAAATAAGTGCTTGTCATTGTAGAGAACCTTCGTAAGTCTCTCACTGCTGAACAAGAACAACCCAATGATTGGAAAATTCATAAAAATTGGTCGTTAATCGCAGTTTGTTCTTTTTTAGCTCTTATGTACCAATTGGTTGCTTCATTGAGTGGACACTTATGTGTCCACTCAATGAAGCAACAAATTACCGCAATAGTAAGGGTCTTCCGCAATACTTCTACATTACCAGGGACTTATACCCATATTCTAAGTCAAAACCTCATGATTTACTCGACTTGACTAAACATCACTTATGGGGTTTTATATTTATATTTGCAATTTTACTCCTCCTCTGAAACAGTTTGCTAAGTCGAGGTGAGTTTGAATTGAGGAACCAGCTGTTAAATATAAGGTTTCTCGGCATCTATCTTGAGGCTTCTTTAGGTAGTCAACAAGGAACTGTTAACCAAAACACGCGTAGTTTATAATCCGATTTTCACAATGTCTTTCAAAAAGTTTATTGAATATTGACTTATTCGTGACGTATCACCTTGATTCACACTCATTCGATTACCTTTTAATTTACTTAATACCGATTTTGAGGGTCTTCCGAGGCAAGCCTTGAGGTCTCCTCGACAGAGTTGTGAGTCGAGTAGCTTTCGAGGTTAAGACTTAGAAAATGGGTCCTAGTCGAAACGTCTCACGAGCGTATTAAAACTAACGTCACAGGTTACTCCTCAGACTGTATTGTCGACCTTAAAAACATTAACTTAGTATGTATTTAACCGTCATTGCAGATGCAAACAATAAACTAACTGAAACCACCACTTGATGGCACCGTAGTAAACATTAAACTTACCAACTTAGATTTTATCACAGCTCATTTGAAATAAGAGCTAATAAAACCTTCCCACCTGAAAGTTCCTTATTTCTAACGAAATAAGGGTGATAATAGCGCAAGAAATGAAACAGTGAGGATGAATGAGACTAAAACAATGATGCCGAAACTTCCGTAGCCGGATCAGAATAAGTTTTTTCTAATTTGAATCCGATGAATTGCCCCTTTCCCGAGCGCGTCTCGATCGGAGTGCCGAAGTAATTAGTGACTCCGTTTTCTAATGAAATTCTAGGGATGCTGCCATTCTTCCTCGTTTTACATATTGGGGCTTGATGAGATTTTTTCATAGTTCGTTTTTAAATCTTCTGTCTTTATTTCAGAGCTGAAGAGGGATTTGTTTTGAAGTACTGCAAAGTACCTATCTATAGTGTCTGGGCTAACAGAATTAAGATCGAAGAAGGAGAATGTAGCATTGGACCTTGAACTCACTATTAGACTCTCATTTGACAGGTTAGTTCCGAAACGAGAAAAGACCTTTTTTAAGAAAAGACAGAGATCAAGCAACAGACATGGAAAGAAGCTATTCAGAGAACTGACATTATTTTAAAGACCGGAATTATTTTCAAAACAATAGAATGTGTTTTGTATAGGAATTTGAGAGGGCATAATGTTCGTTCAATAACAAGTGTAATAGGACAGTTATAGGCTTTTATTGGATATTTATCTGCGTCGAATGGCGAAGGAATACTAATGGCATTTGGCGCATGCGGTGTGCACGTGCGGGGCACGTAAGAGTTGCGTAGTTTTATTTCTGAATCGTAGACTTTACAAGGGCATAAAGTAGCTAGTATGTGCCTTTAAAGGTTTTTCTTCTCACAGAACTGAAATGGTTGTCTTCTATTTCCGTGTAGATTAGGGGATGGAAAGAAAATATTTACTAGTCTTCTTTATGATTAAAACTAGAATGGTTTGTAGACGCTTTTTAACATTTGGTAACGAATTATAATTCATCAAATCTAGTTAAGCTTAAGTAATCTATCACTTCCATGCCTTTGTATACTATAACGCAAGTAATTGGAAAGTCCCTTCCTCTTCTGCTATTTCTTAACTGGCAGGAACAATAGCAGTGCCTGAAATCAGCACAGGCATTCACAGACAAAGTCAAAGTCTGTAGTGTTGACACAAAAGATACCATAGTTTTTTTGGATTTTCCTGTCATCAGTCAAGCATTTTCCCAAGGGGTCGGCCTTCATTTTAACCGGACGCAAGTGACTAACTGTACTTAACATAGAGCACCTCCACAATACAGTTAATGGGTAAATAAAAAACAAGTACCAAAATACATAAATATTCTAAACACAAATAGGTAGGCGCTCTTCCTCTTCAGGGTCCATGATTGTTACATTAGTTTTAAGCCTACCAACTGTTTTACCAACATTATGGAATGCAAGAAAGAATTGAGAATTGAATTGAATACGATAACTCTTGTTAAGGACTGATTGTCAGACTTTCTACCCATTACGACAACCACAACCTCGTGAGTGCTGTGGAGTTATCCTAACTAATATTATAAATTTGTTTGTCTGTTACGCATTCACGACAAAACGGTAGAACGGATTTGGATTAAATTTGTGGTACAGATGGGGGGAAAATGTAAAGACATAGACTGCTTTTAGTCCTAGATCGCACAACAGCTAGTTCCCTATACAAGTAAGGTCGACTTATGGAAAAGGCGTTGCTTGTACACAGTTCCCATTTACACTCGTGGCTCAATTCGAATGAAACAAAAATCGGGATGTGAACCTCATTACCAGTCGACTGTGAGTGAGTCGACTGCCACAACATACACACTGTGCCACCTGACAAATATGTAGCAGAGCCCAAAGTTATAGGCTAACAGCGAGTTTGGAAAACGAGAGACCCCCTGTTTTTACAAGGCGCTAAAAACACATTGGGTAAAAAAAATAAAAAAAATAGCTGTTATAGGTGAACGGATTAGAAGCGGCATAGTTTTTTTTTCATAAATTGGTCCAGCAATAAATACTACACATTTAAAGTAAACTTTTCATACGAAAACAATAAAAATAGATATTTTAATAAAAAAATATGAAACGATTACAAAATATCAAAAGGACAATGCGAGATCCTGCCCCAGTTACTTAGAGGAAATGTCAATTAATGAAAATAACTGTAATGATTAAAGGACCTTTTCATAATACATAGTTTTTCAGTAGAGTTCTTCTGAAAAACAATGTATTATGCACATTACAAATCAATGACAAAAGGAATTCAACCCCTGAATTTCGTATTGCGATACTTATTGCGCATGATACACACCAAAAAAAGTTTTAAATATCTGTAAAACAAAAACTCATATTACGATTACAATAATTATGATAATGCGTAACGTATGTCGTTTAAATCTCTTTCTAACAATTTTAAACTGCACCTAAGCTATAATCAATGTCATTATTGTTTTAATATTTTAACAGAAACCGCAAGTTCAGTTTAGTTAAAAGTAATAAATAAGCTTTAAGATGCTGCATATACTTGGCTTGTGAATGACTTTTTGATTTGAGTGGGTCAAAGTTCTATACAGTTTTTGGCATTGTCCTTTAAGCGCACGAGCCGGTCGCACATCCTCGCCCGCCCGCGTCCCGCTCTTGCTCTTCAGTAGTACTTTCAGTCACCGGCGATTAGTCACGGAATGACGTCACTTAAAAATAAAAAAAAGGTTCTACTGCGATAAGCTTCTTCTCCGTTCACCTATTTATTATTATTTTCAAAACGGCCAAAGAAGTCAGAAGTCATGCGGTATAGACCACGCTTGTTCTATCGTTGTACCTCGAAAATCGTTTTGTAAAATTGTATTGGTCTGTGCGAAAACTTAACGACAGGAGCTTGTGTACAATAAAAGATTTTTTTTGCCAATTGTACCGTTAGTACGGTCTGACCGAGACTATTTTTTATGTCAGCTGAGACCGAGACCAAGAAAAAAAATCTCGTCCGAAACCGAGAATTGATAAAATTAAAAAAACAACAAGGAAATACCGCTGAAACACATACCTTAATTTAGATAGAACAAAAACAATCACAGTTGACCCGCGCTTACCAGCCGACCAAGCGAGAGCTAGTAGCCGAGTGCCACGTAGCCTCGGCTTCGGCCGAGATTCTCCTAAAATATTACCGACCGAGACCGCGAGATCTCGGTCGAACCTAAACTGTTAGGTATACCTAGAGGACCATGTCGATTCTGTAAAAATCTCACCGTGGAGAGTTGCGTTGAGTGAGCTGGCAGTGTCATCCCGTCTTGATCAATCCCTAGCATCAGATCACTGACAGCTCACTCCACGCTCACTTCACCTAAGTTTCCACGGTGAGATGGTAACAGAATAGCGCTACTGAACCGACAGGGATGGAAATGATCAATTAAGTAAGAGTAGTTGACAAAAGTTTTTGTTACGATGACATTTTTTCACACCATAGTGGTCTTTATTACACAGAGTTTGTAAAAGCAACTAAGCGAAAAGTAAGCTCTCGCCTCCTCTTATGCTTTGCAGCAAGCCTCATTTTACGGCAGCAAGTTTAGCTCAAACTGCGAATTCCTTAGTAGTACAACGCCGCAGAACTGTGTTTTGAATGCAACAAATCCAGCCAAATAGGTTCGCCACACTTTGGTAACTATAAAATATAAATTACACACTTGTTTATTGATATTGGCATAGTATTATTATATTATTGGGATAGAAATAAATTTGTCAATGTTGTGTGAAATGCAAATAAGACGTTTTTTAACTATATACAGGTGTCCCGTCACGGGTGGTTCGGTCAGGTTAAGCTACACCTGCCGCAGTCGGTCCTTGGATGGGTGGCCATTTTTACATACTGTGTCCCCTCTATGCCCCGGAAAGCAAGTTAAGCTGTTGGAACCGGCTGTAATTCGTGGATCTTTGACAGTCGCTACGAGTTGTCAGACGCACGAAATTCTCACAGCCAGTTTTACCAAGGTGTGTACCCAGAAACGAGGCTGTGGGGGTCAGATACTCAAAAAAGTAAGGAAAAGCTAGGCAGATAATGATGTGTTCTAGCAGTTGGTAAAGAAAACAATTTAAAAAAACTAAAGTTAAAAAACAATTAGCTCAAAAAAAGGCTTAGCTTTTGTCCCACTTAGCCTTGCAACATAGTCACCATACCCGCGTTGATTTGCATTAAAACCGCTTCTCTGTAAAATGTTCCGGAAGTTCTAGAAATTTGTGGACACAGTACGCACTTTCGTACACTTTATGAGTTTAGTTACAATTAAAACGATTCAGAACGTCGTTTATATTCATACTGAATAAAGAAGGCTCTCTTTTGTTTTAATCTTAAGTTGCTGAGCCGAACCGTAATAACTTCGTTTTAAATGTACATTTTCACATATTATGATATTTCATTTCATACAGTGCTTGAGAACTGTTTTGTGATTTCCTAATAAAAAAGCACGTTCAAAAGTACTCTCTTCTTTTTGCAAGAAATTAGATGAATAGAAATCTAACTAATATTAAAAAAATGTGAAAGTATGTATGTTAACTGTTTGTTGCTCCATCACGTAAAAAAGGTGTGTGCCAAAGTGTATCCAAATCCGTTTGATTTGGATGCACTTTGGCACACAGAATAGACCATGATCTGGGAACACAAATAGGCTACTTTCATACTGGATCGCAAACAAAGTCGAGGGCAACAGCTAGTGAAGAATAGATTAATAAATAGATGAATATAATACTTTATTTCACACCGTACTTTTACAGAAAATGTAAACAGATTCACTCGATATTTCACCGGTATTTCCCCAGTAATCGGTGATTATTTTTTTCTATACACATTTTATGAAAGTCGTCTTTACCTATGAAGTTGCCGTTTTACAATACTGGCCATTTGAAACGTAATTTATGTACGTCTGGAAATAATAAATAATTTTATTTAAAACATATGGATTTTATTTTATTTACAAATTCATAAAATTACGAGTAATTATGGAAAAAGAGTTCCGTCGCGGTAGCAATGTCTCACAAACGGCTCGCAACATTAATTACGTGTACGGAGTGAACACTACAAACCAACGCACGTTATTGGTTTAAACGTGGTTAACGTTGTTAAATTGGTTTAAATAGTGGAAGCTGACGGCACTCAATCCACTGTTGACTTAGCAGCAGCTTTCATCATTACCATCAACACAGTATTTGTCCATTTGCGTCAAAATTACAGGGTAAAAAAACTTGATAGTGGGTGTGCACGAACTGAATGATCACCAGCGCGTTGAGGACTGCGCTGGAAGAGATGCATCGATAGCATAGGTGCATATTTTGATTGATAGAAAAAAAAAACTTTAACTTTCTGTATACTAAACGGCAATATCATAGGTAAATACCTATTATTAGCTTGTTTCTATCATTGTTCCTATCATTGATCCCAACCTCTAAACTTCTGACATAGCCCACATAAACTCCGGTTAAGTGCGTTATAGTCATGCAACCGCAGAGCTCGCTGTATCATCGACATTGGCCACCGGCTGCGGTTACGTGACCCGTCAAAGAGACGAGCTAACTCGATCGTGTAACTGTTATTTACCTCTAAACAGTTATTTACCTCAACCATTCATGAGTTTAATTGGAATTGATTTGGTCAACGAAAGGGTAATTGATCCTAGTCCTAAATCACATTATAAATGCGAAAGTTAGTTTGTTTATTTGTTACGCTTTCACGACAAAACGGCTGAATGGATTTGTTTGAAATTTGGCACGTAGGTAGACCAAGACCTGGGTACTTCTGATCGTAGATCGCAGACGAAGTCGCGGGCAACAACTAGTACCTAATAAATTTTTAGTCAAAGATTATCTCTAAGGTAAGGTAGGAAATAGTAGCAGCCTTTGTCATCATTGCACATGTGGACGACGCACGCCTCAATATCGGTATAAATCACAGAACATAGTGTGCACCTCTGCCCAACCCTTCGGGGAAACAAGGCGTGATGTAATGTTATGTGTAACATAGTGTAGATAAGTATAGATACGTAGATAAGTTAATTATATGTGAAGTTAAGGTATCTAGTGCCATCTGACGGCAATGTGTCAAACATTTCTTTAAAATAAATAACAATGTTGCAAGGTACGAGTGCGTCCGGCCTAAAGTATTTTTTTGTTGTTGGCGATACTTCTTTTTCTCTGTCGAAAAATACCACTTCGCTTAGAACATTCTTATTAAGAAATTCGGCTGCAAGCTTTTTTTTACGAAACCCTGCACCCACTCGCACCTTCCAAGTTGAGTCTGGAACCAAGTCTGTTTTTATTTCGCCACCAACTCTAACAGCACATATTATGATAATTTGTTTGTCTCAACATTTTATGATGTAGACAAATCGGGATTTCTTTTATGAACTACAAGCCGGTGCCGAATGGGATTTCCCATCCGTAATAATTAAGAAGTTTAAAAAAAATCGTTAATGCTCACATTCGTTGTATAAGAAACCCTTGCGCACAATTTCTTGCTTTTAGACCCAGCGGTTTAAGCCAGGCGTTGCCTGTCAATGAATAAATTAACTTAATACTTATATTATGCTTGGCGACGAATTGAAATTTACTAATATTGATCCATAAGTACCTACCAGAACACCATCAAAACGAGGAGCTCCCAAGACCTTTTCGCAACACGTCGTCGTTCGGAGCGCGGCAGATCTTATTCAAATACGGTAAAAGCCCGCAGTATATATTTACCCAGTATTTACCTACACTCTGATGCCATTAGCCACGAAAGGGGATCGGCTCGGAACGAATAAGAAGCAATTTACGCCTATTGCGAACCTCTTGTGAACCAAGGAAAATGTAATTTACATTTTTTTGCTTTAGGATTTTGGGGGTTAAAAAACGATTGAGATTGTGTCTGGACCGGAACTCTAAAGTTTATCGTCGTTTAATATAATAAAGCGGAATTTAAATCCCTAACTTCTACTTTTTTTTATTTAGATAAAATTATACCTACACATAAATGTAATCGTTTTCTTACAACAGATTCTACGGCAAGATAAAACGCTCTCGATATTGAAAAGCTGCCTTACTCTTAGCAAATACAGCTCACAGTTTAACTTAAACTTAGTTTACAAAATAAGCAAATATTTGACAGGCGATTGGCGTTGACAAAATCAGCCGCACTGCCTAATCCAAGACATTATATTAATCAGCCGGCTGATACTTTAGTTGAAACTAAGTTGCAAGTCAGTGCGGATGTGCCGCGGATAAATGTTGGCCAATGTTGGGGCCATGTTTGTGACACACGTTTAGAGTTGATGGAAGTTGAACTGAAAAGTGTATCAGAAAGTTTTTTTGTTTGCTAGGAGTGAAATAATAAAATTGACTACACATAGGCAGATTCTGGCTGTTATAAATGCTCAGTATCAAGAGAACTTGATATTATAATATAATCAAATGTTGGGATGTAAATTTTAAACAGTCTGCAGTATATTAAGTCAAACCTAAACCAACATCGCCCTCTAAATTAATTTCATGTAAATTAACCAATATAGTGGAAAACCAATATAACTCGAAATTACATCCAATATTGGTTGAAATCCTTCCCAAAGTCTGCACGTAGCATTACGGACCGCGCGACAATTTCGCGGCTCCGCCATTTTGCGGGACGCCTAATTGCAAAACTGTCATGGCGCCGACACAGGCCCGCATTCCCGCGCTCACAAGATTTACACTGAATGCCTGAATACCGCCCTGTGTCTTAGAATTCTAGCCACCTCTAAGCACTCTTGAAAGGAATTTTGCCCGGATAATTTAGGGCGTGAATGTGATTTTTGAGGTGTTCTTTGTTTTATGCGATTATTTTGGATAGGAGCTCGTACTGGTTACGCACGCAGGTCTGTGGTATTTGGGTAGTTACTGACTTCGGTTTAAAGAACTTTATTCTCATTATGACAATCGTCACTTACATGAGGTCATTGAGCTTAATATAGAATACCTAAAAATCGTTTTATTGAATAAGTACAATTAATTATGGGAAATTGCGTGCATTAAAAGAGCTCCTACTAGCGACGACTTTGAAGTAACTTTATGTGCATTTTGGGCAGTCATTCCGACACCAAAATTGCTGTAAGTTATAGCTACTACTAGTCAGTAGTGTTGCATTTAAATAAAATCTTAGTCTAAGTCTTTTTCGTACTCCATACCAACCACTCAAAATGCACTCTAGAAAATACGAATAACGAAACTGCTAGTGCATATAAAATACAATGATCGTATTTATTACTGGATTGTCTGACATATTCCGAACGCTTTCAATTGGAATTCAATCCGGGTAATGCGTAACACTCGTTTCATATTGAAAAATATTTTGCTCAACAAGTTGACTGGGATTGCATGAGAATGCAGATATGAAAGAAATTCTCTTTTAAAATGCATCGAGGGCTTTTCAAACAGAAGTGAGGCCTATAATGTTGTTCAGTGTGGTGTGTTATCTCACAAAATATTATGATTCGATCGTGATATACGGTGGATTTTTATAGTTCAGCAAACATTACATATGGATGTGAAGAGATATGAGGAACACTACACTAAACTGGTGGGCGACTGCCCGACGATTGATTTTGGGAAGTTGTAAATATGCTAGCTGCGCGGTAAACTCTGATTGCGCGATGCAGGATTTGTGTGACGTCAGTGTGATGCGTTGTTCGCATGTAGCGGTGTAGATGCCGCCACAGATGTGTAAAATTATATCTGTCAATAGTTACATAGAGATTTGGTTAGGGATAAGCAATTTTTTTTCATCTTTATTTATTAAATAGGGTTTGATTACATCGTGATCATGTCACCCTCATAGGAAACCTTTGTTACATGCAAAGCTGAACATATACGCTTAATGCCTACCTTAACTAATTTATAGAATATTTTAGCGTCTTTAAATGCTAGAAAAGCTAGAATAGTATAATATGCTCCTAATTGACAAAGATTTACATTCAATTGGTTATGAAAAAGGTCTTCAACCACATTGCATTTCGTGCATTTTGGAGATTTAACTTTGTCCCAAGCCAATACGTTTGAATAGGACCACATACCTACATCGTGTCCACAACAAGGTAGCCATCTAGGTTGACAGTAAATAAAAGGATGCTTTGATAAAACCACTTAACTATTTGTATTAATACAAGGCCGTCACAAAAACCTGTGACCCTTACCAGCACATCCCTACTCGAAATTGTCGACAAGGACCACAAAAACCTACCTAACCTTAAATAATTCTTGTACGCAGAACGACATATCAAGCTATACATTTCCAGTGCAAGCTGACTTCTTATTCTACGAAAAGTCTATAAAATGCGAGGTTAGCTTAAACTGGAAATGTAGCTTGATATGTCGTGGTGTGTGTGTACACGCTACATAAAAACAACCAATAAAATGTTATCTAATCCGAGGTACTAGGACGACATGACCCGTTAGGAATACATACATAAACAAAAACTGTTGGCGCACAGGCGCACATAAAATTCCTTCTACCACACAGAGCCCTATACATTTCCCGTTCGTTATTACAGCATATTTCAGTTCAATAGTATTTACTCACTAGTGTGGACATGTACTAAGTCATAATAAAAATAGGTGTTGATGTCTCAGGTATTTATATCAACGATATAATCGAATCATTAAATTACATCATTGATTTCACGCCTTCTTTCTATGAAACAACAGAACGCAACCTGCTACGATCCTCACCTACTCCTTTTGCTTCGTTTACGTTCATACATCTGGATTATGAAAGATTGTGTGTGTATGTAATGATATATCATTGATATGAGTACTCGTACATTAGATTTCAAAAGGTTAGAAAAATCTAAAATAGAAACAAACAGTTGTCTACTGTCGAACTCGAATTTTCAAAGGAACTGCCGTCCAGTCCAGAATCCGCCGACACTCACGTTAATAGTCTCTAATATCGGAACTAACTCGAGTATTATTACAGAGGTTCTTCTCTCAGCAATTGCAACTAAAGTTTTGTGTCAAACGTAATTACTCTATTGCCTTTTTTCTGACGCTTTTACACTTATTTGGGATTGTGACACATTTCTTTGTAGTCGCATTTTGTAAAGGAGATCTTTTCATTTGGGCCTTTGCAAGTGTCGACTTGAGTTCGTAAGTATATTTGTAGGTATAGAGACAGAGTCTTTTGTGCTTACTTCTGACATAATGCTTTTGATCTTCACATATTATATTATAAGGTCTTACTTTATTAGTCACGTACTTTTAAGGGGGGTTCGTCTGTACTCACAAACAAGGCAGTAAACAAGAAATGAAAATTTGCAGTAATTTTTTGTGTTAAATAATTTTATTTAACAGCTATTTTTCAAAATGTATCAGTTGAACCTTATGTATTCGAAGATAACGAATTCTTAAGGAGACTACAGGCCCTAAACGCAAGTTGTATAATGCCTAAAAGTATATGATCCACAGCAGTGAACAAAATCAGAAAAAATATATGATATTCTTCAGGATATATGCTAGTTAGATGGTGTGTAAAAACTTTATACAACTTATTTGATACAATAGAAAAAAATCACGAAGGTACCTCTACAATTTTCTTTTAACGATTAAAAATACACATGCATGCAATCATTCTGATTTTTTGTTAGATTATTCTACAAGCAACATTAAAACGTATTTATTTTTTTAGTTCATTCAATCGATTTTGCAATAAATTACCCTCGTTGTGTCATCGCACTTCTCTTTCTTTTCTATGCAGCCTGACAGTAACCGCGCTTTAGCTGTTGTCAGCCTCTTAAAATTAAAACAGTCAGAGCCCAACTCACTAAGGCCTACGCACACTCGCTACGCATATGCTACGGATTTTCGTAGCCCCGTAGCACATTAATAAAAAACCGAGCATAAGGAAAGCTTCATAACAAAGTTCAAAAATTCTTACCTACTTTCATAGGGCTGTCACTCAGTGAATTGAAAATATAAAATAAAAAAAACCCGGAAAGTGCGAGTTTGGATTTGGCAATGAGTACGGAGACGGCCTTTGGTACCGACAAACCTACTAAAAATACGAAACTATTTAGTAGGAGACGAACAACAGGCGGTAGGTAAACCATAAGAATAATAATTAATCATTCTTATGGAAAAACCTTATCACCATCTCAGTTATTTTGGAAAATACCTACCTCGTAACTAAATACTTCTGTAGTAGCATTAACCCTTAAATTGACCGTGTGACACCCTAAAAGTGTGTGAATGAATAGGTATATATAACTAATGTACACAAAATATTGTTAAACATTTTAAAAGAAAAACGGTGGAGTTTCTTGCCCCTTCTTTTCCATACGAAACTACCTTTTGGAAGGGGCGCCTAGAATATATTTAAATGAAAATGTTGACCTTCAAAAGTGCCTTTTAGTGCCTTTTTGAAATAAATGCTTTGACTTTGACTTTATAGGTAGATCGAAAATTACCTGACAAGATCCTTTGGAAATACAAAAAGATAAATAGTTTGACATCTTAAAAAAACAATTTAAAATTATTAAACCAAAACGTCGTATTGCTGCTGGTGGCACACCTTTTTTTTTTTTTTTTTGGATGGGAATTCATCAAATGACTTCTCTCGCTCAGGGTGGAGCGGGAGGGTGTGTCAGACTTTTACTGACTAAAACCCACCCGTGTTCCTTCAGTTGCCCGTGCCAGGACCACGGTTATCTCTTTTCGAATCACCCGCGACCCTGAGGCGTCGGCCCTATCGGACCCCGTCAATTTGTGCTGACATCTCTTTGAGTCGCGCGTGGAACACGACCCGCCATCGACCTCTTGGGAATCTGCAGGCGACTCCTGACGCCCAGGGCATCTCCTGCGGCGACTAGTGGGGGCTTGAGGGCGCAAGGCTCTCTCCCTCACGCGCTCCGCCTCCTCCTTCGCAAGCATTACTGCTTCGCAGAAGGAGGTGACGGCTTTCCATTCTCTCTCGCTCCGTACCATGGCCTGGACCAGGGCCGGACGCGAGAGATCGCCGCCGCCGATCGCCTCCGCGAGGACACTGCGGTGCTCCGCCCAAGCTGGGCAGACCTCCACCGTGTCCTCCCGCCTTATGTGAAACAGGAACCTCCCGAAACAACCGTGTCCGGTGAGGACCTGTGTCAGGCGGAAGGTGAGGACGCCGTGGCGCCTCTCCAACCACTCCTCAAAGAGGGGACTTACCGCCGCTATTGTGGCGTGCCCAGCACTGGGTTGCGACAATCGCACCCTCCATGTCGCCATGAGATCCCGCCGGAGCTCTGTCCGCTGTACCGTGATTTCTCGCGGCAGCGGAATTACACCCCGGCGTTTTGCCTCCTCGCGCCACTCCCATACCGCGCCTTGTCGGTGACAGGTCACGCACACATAGCTGTGCGTGTATTAGTGTACTCGCGCACGATGTTAGTATGGAGCTTTCCTTCTGTTCGGTTTTTTATTCATGTGCCCGTAGGTTAACAGGGTGAAAACTCAATAGCTGCAGACTGCTGTACAGAAAATGATATGGTATGACGTCACCAAACACACATGAATTTAAAAGCATTCGCCACGAATCTACGAAACTTTATTATGTCACAAAGTCGTCTTTATTCGAAACAGTGTAATATTTTTTAAATTCCCATTTCGATATTATTGATACTTTGACGTCATGCCGCCATCACTTTTATTGAAGACTAAATATGCGATCTGTATCTAATTTTACGATTCTTTACGAGTTAATGACTGAAAAGGAATGTATTCTTTGCAATGAATTTAAAGTTAAATGAATGGAAGTGTGCATTAGTTACCTAGGCCATCTTTTGAATGAGACTCTTATTTTTTTATTTATAAGGCCAATATTTGCCCGCGGCTTCGTCCGCGTGGTTGTGATTTACGGGCATAAGAAAGTGTCGTCACCTCCTTTGTGTTAATCCAGGTTATAAACTATCTGTGTGACAAATTTCATCCTAATCCGCAGTGATATTCTGTAACCATCTCACCGTGAAAACTTTGGTGAAGTGAGCGTGAAGTGAGCTGCCAGTGCCTCTGATGCTAGGGATTGACTAAGACGGGATGACACTGACAGTCTGTCCCTTAAGTTGACGTCAATCTGGAATCGGGTGATAGGTCATCACAGTTAACAGAAAAAAAAATATCTTTGATATGTATTTGAAAAATTATGGACATTTAAAAAAAACAAAAAAGAAAATAGAAAAAGACGGTCTTTTAACTCCTATTACTACAGTTTTTTTTTCGACGTCGACTAAGTAAAAAAATAAAAAGATACCATGTAGGTATATTTTTGGTAAAACTAACAAATGTTATCCCCACTACATCTTACGAGGCAAAATATTAAGAATAATTTCAACCATCTTAGAAAAATGATTCCTTACGGTGCTGGCTCTGTTCCAATATTCCGATCCGATAGTAAAATTTAATAGTTTTAGTTTACAAAAAACGCATTACAGATGAAAATAAAATCTTGGTTTAAGCGCCCGTTTAAACTTTGTCTGCCGGTTCCTAAGAAAAACATTTGGAGAATTTTTAAAGTTAATATTTATGTGGAGAAAGAACATTCAGACAGTCTGCTCAATGAGGATTTTTACAAGTGTTTTGAAGCTTTTTCCTTAGTAAGTCTGGTGTAGAACGTCCTGAGCAGTCCACCCTGCTAGAATGCTGCTCGCTATTTGTGAAGATATCGAACTACAGAATACTAAAAAATATATTAAGATATTTGAGATATTCGGCCTTTATAAAAATAACATGGTAGAGTAATAATTTCATTTAATGAAATCAACTCTCTAACAATTCACCAGATTTTTGGACGCATGTTAAACAGAGTTTGCTTAACCGGTGCAGTTAACCTAGATGGAAACCTCTAGTTTATAAAAAAAAAGAACTACTAGTATTCAACATGTAACAAAATCTGTAAAAACTGTACAAACGAGGACATGAAAAATACCGCAGTACCTAAACGGTTTAACTATTTTTAGTAAAACTCTTAATTAATAATAACAAAGTTTGGGGTCCCCGTTGTTTGTGAAATTTGTTCCATGAAATGTGATCCTACTATGGGGGCTTGTTTCACGACAATCCGTCCGAATCGTAGTGGTGTGGTGATTAGTGATATAACTTACGAAACGATATGAAACCGTGAAATCTGTGACTTCCACGGCAATATACTTGCATAACGCAAAAATTATGTCCAATCGCAGCGGAGTTCACTTTCCAAGTTTCCATTAGGTCCTCCTGCTTGCTTGCCAACGATGATGGTATAATTCTAGACCCTTAAAAAGTTGAATTAGTCATTCATAACCTAAAATTGGCTTAACTCATACTTCCGAAGTAGTTAATACAAACATTTCTCCAACATCTAGCCACCCAAGAATACATTTCAATTGCAAAATCTGGGCAGAAACTTAGCCGTATAATCCGTCGATTTGATCAGACATTTTAAACAAAAACATCAGAGGCTGCAGTTTCAAACAGTTTTATCGTCTTCCTCAATAAAGAAGGCCATAGATTTCACTTGAGAGCTAGTTTTAATGTTGTACGTGGTAGTTCTCGGCGTATCAGTGTAATAGAAGAATGGAAAGTTGGTGTTACGTATGTGAGTACTAGGGCGCCAGAGGTGTTGGAAGATTGTGGCTAGGGTAATTCTACTGGCATTTTTTGAGTTGCTACTTTTGAGTTAATACGACGTAATTTATGTTTTGTTTTAATGGCTAAAATATATCAAGTAATTACTTAGCATATTTAGGCCATTAAAACAAAACATAAATAACGTACCTTTAGCTCACATCCGACGAAGAAAAGGGAAAATCCGCGAAGACATCGCTCGAATTCCGCTTCCTTTCGCTCCGACACCCTCCGATTACTCCTGAACTACCAATTCAAGAAATAGGGGCAGGGGATATCAAGAAACCGTACACATTGTGTTCATGTACAGACCACAACGACATTTCAGTTTGTACACAATTGAAAACTGCCTTCAATTCGTTAGTAGGGGCTAGGTCGCGATTGTGTTTAAATAATAAATGTTTGGCGCTCACAACTCTAAGTTTGGGTCGTTAAAGCCGCCCGGTCATCCGAGCTGACTACGTGATGCCGTGACACAATGACGCCGTGACAACGTGACGCGACGTGAAAGACCTTACTCCAAAGGCTTAATAAATTATGTGACGCAAATATCTGATGGTTTGTGGCACATTGTTTATTGATCTTACATTCGTTGGGTTAATTATACACAAGGCTGTTTAAATTATTATTAAATTTTATGGGTGTATAGTCACAAATTTACAAGATTAGCATGGCAAAGTGACCACTAAGGTAAGATTTTGTTTAGTATAGGATAGTCCACTATTGAATAAAATATAGAATTGCATCTATTGTAAACGCAACTACCTGTTAATGTTTATTTTCTAAGCTGCAATCAAGGTGAGTGTAGCTACATTTACCAGAGAATTTTTTGAAATTAAATTGCAAAAAAAACCAAACCATTTTAAAAAATCCACTGGGATAGCCATGTTCGGTATTTGACAACCAACGCTTACGGCTGATTGGTTCCCAAATAGCTTAAGGCCGTTTATACGTTAACCTTATTGTAAAATCTGCAGGTTGTTGACGGATTAATAATGTAAAATCATTCGTTTGTCGCTTTCAACATTTTTCCGATAACTAACCAATCAACTGTGTTAACTTTGAAAGGAAATCGTTTCGCGCATTGAAAATCATTTTCATTGCGAACGTAATAGTGTTGCTGTTTGTTTCGTTTCGTTTTTCATTATTTTGTTTAATTTTTTAAATTGATTCCAGCATTTCTGTGCAAAAGAGAAACTTGCTCTACTACATATTTTCTTGTAGAGGTTTTAAAAAGCAACTTTGTAAAAGGCACTGATCAATGCAAGGATCATTTTTTTCCACCTTAACTACAAAAGGAAATTGATCATGAATCTTGTAACAAAGAACCTCAAAACAAAACACATAAACCTACATGGGCACTTATGCAATGTCAGAAGCTAGGTGCACGGTTCCAATTGGTCGTTTCCTAAGGGGAAGAGCCGACAAGAAACTCCACGGCCAAAAGTCAACGTCAGCGTCAGGAGTCCGTAACAAATTGATTTCACAATTTCCATAAAATCGGAAACTCAAACTCAAACATATTACCCCTGAGCTCCCAAAGGGGGGGTCAGTCCCCATACCGATACATACGGATAAATCGTTCGTCGTGACGAGAATCAGCAATGAGAAGATAAGTTGGGACGAAGAAGGAAACTGACTCTTAACACGTGAGGCATATTGTGTTGCGTAGCACGTTAACACTGATGTGAGGGTGTTTGAGAGTAATGTTTATTTAGCTTCAGGGATGTTATTAATTATAAATGAAGGGTAGGGTAGATAGTGTCAGGGATGTTAATCTAAGGCGCGCCTACACCACAAATCACTAAACGCGTTTAGGGAAGGAAGAAATTCTTAATTATTTTGCAACTTGCAGGTCTTTGTCAGGTTGTATGTTGAAGAAAATATGATTCGCGACAGTAACAAGTATGTATTCACAGAATTATAATCATTAAAATCATCAATCACCCCTCTGTTTCTCTCTTGAACTCTGTCTTGTAAAAAATGTATGTTCCCAATAATTTCACGCCACACTTGACTAAATGTGTAGATACCATTGACTAATCCTATGACCATATAATGTAGGTACCATATTCTGACAAATAAATGATAATTATTAATACAATTTCACTGCCTCGTTGGTCTAGTTGTCGCAAGAGCTACTGCTGAGCATGAGGTCCTGGGTTCGATTCCCAGGTCGGGCATAGTGTTATTGGGTTTTTCTATCTAGAATTTCTCAGAGGCATCCCGGAGTCTGGATTTGTGCCCGGTTGATGGCAATAGGCTCGCCCCCTATTACATGGGACTTAAACATAATTGGCGAAATGTGGGTGTACTATAGGTACACCTCTGCCTAACCCTTCTGGGATTACAGGCGTGATGTTATGTATTTAATAAAATTTCCAAGTCAATCGTTGGAAGATGACAAATACTGAATGATGATTCAAATATTATGTTCAGCGTTAAACGCAGAAGAGTGGCCCCCAGTCTCTGAGTTCATGTTGAGATACATTTTCGGAGAAGTTAAACTTTATGCAATTTCAGTTTATACTACAGTATTAACTGTAATTATCTCAACCTTTACTGTTAATTAAATATCCTTTCCATAAGTAGCTTGTCAACTGCCGAATATAGAGAAACGGTTACGCTTATTTGTATAAAAGTGTTGATATAAACAAACGGATTCCTTTACCACCATCTCTTTAATCCTAAGTGACATCGTTTACAGCTGCATTAAAATTCTGAACCAGAAGTAAATCCTTTTAAAATGTATAATAAATGCTCTATTTCCCCATCACAACAGTTCTTACCTCCCCGATGACCCTCCAAAACGTGCCAAACAGTAGCAATTAAAAGTTTACCCGAACACAACTAGCTAATAACAACTAGGTAAAACATATAGCTACAACTATTGATCTAACTTTGTTCGCTTTCGTTAATCAACAAGACATTGGTTATAGCTGCTGGAAGAGACTCGTCGCTTAATTATTTGTAAATGTAAAAAGATTCTAGTCAAGTCGACCTTGAATCGGCAAGCATAGTGCGTGGTGTGGTAGCGCTATCTTTGGAAGAGTTGGCTGCGGATTTGATTGAACAATTTCCAGAACTTCTGGGGAAAAAGCTTAACCAAGGAATTGTATTTCAATCGTCAAGCAGCATTACTGTGGTAGTTTGAAGGACAAATTATTATACATTTAATATATTCGGTTAGAAAAGTAGTAAGCATAACTGTTGTGATATTGATATCTAGTAGGTATGCAAAACAATGTTAACTTTTAAGTATTTTAATCTGGGTATAAGTTAAATGTAATGTTACTTGCGGCGCCCTAACAGGTTCATGAAGTCTTAAGTTTTTAGCCTAGCCTGTAACTCAGTGTACTTTATGCAAATAAATGAAATGTGTTAAACGAAATTACAGACACCCTTGCGCATACTGTGCACGTATACTGGCTATTAGCAAATTTCTCATTACTTAAACCTTGCCTTGCCTATGGACTTTTTGGTCGGAAATAAATGATTTTTTATTTTTATTTTATTTTATTATTTCCTTATTTTATTTTATTAATTCCTTGATTTCATTTAAAACTTATCAATTTCATTTTAAATATTAGAATTTAAAAAATGCAAAAGCCCACCTGTATCGGGAACAGGGTCCAAGCTACCGGCGGTCAGGGCTCAAGAGAGGAACCTCCTGCTACCGCTTTCTGAATCAAGCCTTTGATCCAGCTGCCCAACGAGAGCCTCCTCAGGTATTGGCCGAGGCTCTTGGCTATTAAGCTATTATTGGCTGTTACTACTATCGGCACAATCATTGTCGAGTCCACACCCCACATGTCGACAACGTCGCGAGCCAAGTCAAGCTACTTGATTTTTTATCTTTCTCGGCTTTCACGAGGTTCCCGTCCTACGGGACCGTCATACGGGACCGTTACGTCAATAATTATTGCGCGCGGCTCTAATCGATCCACCACCACTATATCTATTCTTATTGGCAACAATAGTCCTGTCAGTGATGATGGATCGAACCCAGTACAATGCGATTTTCGAGAACTGGGTCGGGCACGTACCTGTAGCACGGCACTTGACTCCACAAGGTTGTATTTTAGAGGAAGTTGCTGATGAATTATCCTAGCTACAAGGTTGTGTCTATGCAGGTACTCTTCGTTGGTTAGACGAGAACACCCAGAGATAATGTGTCTTATTGATTCGCCCGGATGGAGAAATGCCCGATAGATGTCAACCGTGCCGTCTTTCACAATAAATCTCCGGTAATTGTTCGTCATCATAACTTCCTTCATAACTTCATTCATAACTTCGTCCATAATAGACAAAACCCTCGGTTTCCCCAAAGAGGTCACCGAAACGCAGCCAGGCTACGTACGCTAGTTGATCTACATCCGGTCCATGTAGGGCTCGGAAAAAGCGTCCATGAAACTCCTTACTCTGCCATACCTCCATGCGATAACTAGTCTCAAGCACTACTGGCTTGCGCCAGTTCTCTTTAGCCAAGGAGAGCAGGGTGAGGCCCTAGTCCACTGCGACCACATCTCGATGCATCCCCACGTCGGCTTCTAGGAAATATTCCCTGAGACTGCAAATCTCGCGATTGTGGACAGTCTTAGCGTTTAAAAAGCCTCGACCTCGATGATGCATTCGGTTTGCAGTCAGCTATATACGGACCCTCCATCCGAGTCCATTTGAGTATGCCAAAAGAGTAGCATCAAAACCGACATGAAAACGACCGTTGAAGGCGCGCACCTTGTTTCTGCCTGATAGAGATCGCTTCATATCAGTAACGTTGATGCCCAACGCTTCCGAAATACCCAAATGTTTATAGGTGTCGGATGAGGAGAGGGCTCTAAGGTTTATGGAATCCGAGAGTTGAATTCCTAGGACTCCGCAATCTCCCGTCGCTTTACGTGCATGACCGCACATTTGTCTACACCAAATTCCATCTGATGGCGCTATTAAAAGTTTCAGTTACTTTCAGTAGCTCTATCACATGTAAATTGAGAGCAGAGATATTTAGGTCATCCATGCAGAGGAGGTGAGATATAACCTGACCACCTCGTCTCAGCCCATAGCCTAGATCTGAATTCTTCAGCAGTGTGCTAAGAAGATTCAAGGCTAAGCAGAACCAAAGCGGACTCAAACTATCACCTTGAAATATGCCTCGCTCGATCCTTATCAGCTCGCTATAGGCCTTCTTATAATCTATCCAACATGTCTACAGAGCTTTTCGGGAACGACGAACCTGTTGGCTACATAATGGAGTTGGTGTCTATATGTTTGTTAATATTAGCTCCCAAAATAGATCTATGAACTATACCTATAGAGTATAGACCGTCGGTAAACATGATTTTGTTGCTCAGAGTCTCAAACTCAAACTCAAATCATTTATTTCAATTAAACCATTTACAGGCACTTTTGAATTGTCAAGGAGTCGGTCAGTCAGAAATATGAAGCTAGTTGCCCATTCCAAAGCGCAGTAGGTCACTATGGAGAAGAACGGGCAAGAAACTCCATGGACACTCTTTTAAATAATATTGTTGTTACAAATATATGTTACATCGATAAATGTTGACACTATATGTGAGAACGATGTACAAAAACCGTACACTTTAAAAGCGTCCAGAGTGCAGCAAAACATAATTAAAAAACAATCCAGCAATTAATTATTAAAATAAGCCGAGGCAGCTAAGAGATGACCAGTCCCAACTGACGGCGCCCGTTCACGAACTTGACGCATGGATCAGCACCATTCAGCTCAACCATTTTGAAGGGAGCTAAATGATCCGACACACGCGCCACCGTCAGCGAGACATTTGAATGAGCATGACATACTATCAGCCGCCAAGGCACATTCAAGTCAATCTATGACATTACCTGGTAAATGGTAGCTCTATAGTACAAAGTACTCACATCTGTGCAATGCATCTATATAATAAAAAGGAGATTGAGTTTATATTATGCAAATATATTCTTACAATCTTCAGCAGCTTCAAGTGTTTCAAATGTCAATTAATTAGTTGTGGTGTGGAGCAGGACCAGCATTAAGCCAGGCATTTTTATCAGTTATGTAATCCCCTAACCTATAGTACGCCTGCCTGCATAGTGTGCGTTTGACAAAGGATTTGAATTTTGACAAAGGAGTTGAAGTATGTGGGGAGGTATTTTATTATAACATTTTAGACAGTACCCCATGAAAGATGAGTCTACTTTAGCCAGTCTGACACCTGGTTGAACTAATAGGTCCCTTCTTTTCTAGTACTATATTTCTAGTACTATAATTATGTCTTTCACCTCTTTTACTGTAAAGATGTAAATTTTGTCTTACGTACATGATGTTTTCATAGATGTATTGACAAGGTACAGTCATGATGTTAATATCCTTAAACAATTCCCTTAATATATACTATCATCGTATACGTCATTAATATATACTAAAAAGTGGAAAGGACCCAATATCGAGCCTTGTGGAACACCCATTTTTACTTTTAAACCAAGTGAATTGACACTATTTATTTGAACTTGTCTATCATTTAAATAAGATTTTATTAAACTGAGCGCAAGTTTTCCGTAATGCTCAAGTTTCAAAAGCAGGGTTTCGTGATCGACGCAATCAAATGCCTTGGAGAGGTCACAAAAGATTCCTATGGTGTCTTGAGCCTCTTCCCACGCGTTAAAAATATGTTTTAATAAGGTAACACCAGCGTCGGTCGTACAACGCCCTTTGGTGAAACCATACTGTTGCTCGTGAAGGATTTTATTAGTATTAAAATGATTGAGCATCTGATTAAGCATTATCTTTTCAAAAACCTTGCTGAAAACCGGTAGCACTGACACAGGTCTATAATTATTAGTGTCTTTACTGTCCTCGGATTTGAAAAATGGTATTACCTTACTATATTTGATCCACACACAAATTAAATATTAAGGTGCTATAGTTTCAATTATGGAGGTACAGACTTTAATAGACATTCCCCAAAGATCTTCGGTCAATTTGATCTTGATTTGCTTAAAAGATTTTATTACTGTTAAGGGGTTAATATGCTTAAAGTTAAATTCAATCGGGCAGGCTGAAACATTCGCCCTCATTAAATCAAAAGCAAGCGAGGGCGAAGAATTTATGATTTCAGTGGTTTTTAGTGGGACACTGGTAAAGAAATTCACAAATTCCTGAGCAACTTTTTTGTAATCGCAAATGAGACCACGTGACGTCTCCAGTGTGTATTCAGAATTTTGCTTTTTAAAAATTTATTTAAATTAACAGATGTTATTGGTCTGGATTGTATCTGCACTTTTTGTATCGCTATGTTGGACTCAATAGTTACGGTTTGACCGCTGTGATCTGAAGGGAGATAATTAACGATAGCTTTATCTAAATAGTCGCAGCAACAAAATACAGTATCAATACATGAAACAGTAGTTGTAGTTGTTCGGGTTGGTTCCAAAAACACATTTGACAAATTGAATGATTTAAACAAATTCAATAATCTACTGGTATTTGAATTATTTCCTAAAATGAGTGTCGGGCATGTCACTCTTTCGATGCTGTTTCATTACGCGATTTTGCATTTATTATTCTCGATGGCATTTAACACCAATTAAGAGGTCACTTCCATTGAGTAATATCGTTCTAACCACAAAGTACAAACTTAAGCTCATCGGCGCCGCGAATTAGTGACGTCACGGTGAGCCGGAATCCACGAGAGGGAATTAACGACACCACCACTCATTACTTTTTATATGTTTTGTGGTGATTGGCGCGAAATATTGTGAGCTTTACGGGATTCCTGCATAAACTGTTATTGATTAATAAATACGTAGATGACACAAATTAACGTTGTACTAATTAATGAATCTAATTGAAACATAAATTAAAGTAAAATTAATTAATCTAATTAATATCAGTCGGTTGATATTATAGGAAGCACTCGAAAAATTATTGCACAATTTTATTGGCACAAGTAATGTGGCCATGCCCAGCAGTAGGTGAAGTCGGGCTGTGGCTGATGATGATGAAAACTCGAAAAATCTATGAAAAGATTATTTATGAATTATGTGAAAAACAGAGTTCGTAGAGTCTTCTAGACGTGGTAAAACTCACATTATTACATAAATAAATTAAACAACGCTACAACGAATAAAAGTTTCTATTAACCCAGACAGAGAAGATATTCAAAGCAGTATACCTTCGTGCATAGACATAGCCGTAGCAATTCACGATAGTGTGAGATACGGCCCCCAGTGACACGTTAGATTGTGCCCACCAATTCCCCCCAAAAGAATTGCGAGTTAAGGGGAAGTCACTCAAAAGAATTTAAAATTCAGATTCGTGGTTTGAAAATATTTAACGGATTCGAGCATGTTTGACGAGTTCGGAAGAATGAGTTCTTTAACCTATTTTTTCTTTTTCTTACTAAAACACACATTCAAGGATGTCTTAATATTAACAAAATTAAATACATCATAATGTCAACGCTAGTGACGCATCGAACATATTTCAAGAAAGTTTTAATTACGCTTTTTAGCTAAGGCCTCTTCAAGTTACCGCTGTTGGCAAACATTTGTGCAATTGCTTTTAAATATCTTAAAAATCAAGATGGCGGCAAAAGCATCATAGCGCTATAGGTGTACTAAACGAGTTGAAAACAAACGTCTTCGATAAATATCTACCCATTAACCCCGCCTTAACCTTACCACAATATTTGACAGCACCTCACACAAATGAAGGGCGTCACAGAAAGAACGCGTCACCAACCACTGATTTGTTACTCCTATTTAATTGGAACCTGACGCTGCGTGTGCGTCAAGGCGCGCGGCGTCAATACTTAATGGGAACGTTCCCTTTTCCGTTATTCAAATGTTTTGTTGCCACTGACAGGTTACTGATAAGAGTGTTGGAAACCAGTGTGTAGTAAGTGTGTAAATGTTTTGATGTACTGAGTTCTGTTTTAAATCAGACCGTATCGAAGCTAGCGAAATATCTCAACAGTAGTTAGTGTATTTACTTGAAATAATTATGAGTTTTTTTTGTGTATTATTCACAAGCGTGATTGGTGTCGTTATCTAAACACGATATTAAATATTTTTTTACTCATACTTCATGTCACAATAATACCAGCGGTCGTTGACACCTAAAAAACAAACTAATTCTATTTTATTTTAATCTTATGTTGTGTGCGGAGTCTCGCTAGCTATATTAATTTGAACCTTCATATTTAAGGGGGAAAACTGGCTCCAATACTACAGTTAATACTAGCGTAGGAGCCAGGGATTTTTTTAAATATATACAGAGCTTGTGTCAATACATAAATATTGTATTATAATTAGTTAGCTTGCAGGCTTACAGAAAAGATTAAATGATGTATTTTTCAATAATACATTTATGAAATAGAATTTGTTGCAGTTCGAGGTAGTCCTAGAAATTCATTGCAGCACCAAAGAATAATTCTTTGATGCTGCAATGAATTTATACACTCAGGGTAAAGTATTTTTTGTTTGGTATTTTTAGCAGAAGCAGAAGACGAGCGTCGTCGCCGAGTCTACAAAACCCTAACATGACGACTTAGATACGGTTATGGAAGATTGGTCGGACAAAACAACGCTCAAGGAACAATAGAAAGCTATGGGGAAGACTTTGACTCAGCTGTGGGACATAACAAGTTGAAAAAAAATACAAACGAAAACATTATGAAAGCAATTACTCTAATCTACCACTCGAGATTCTCCTCTGATCTACGACGCGAAAACGGACTCCACAATTAAATCCTTCCAAACAAGGACCAATGTCAAACAATTCAGATGCGGTGAACATGAAATGTGATTACATAGTTGAAGGACAACAATCTTAGCGAGATAACTTCGAGAACAGAAGTTTTGAAGCAAAGAATAAACGCAAACACAAGTTATGGGAAGAACTGAGAACGGGAGACAGCGGTTCATTTAGTCTTAGTTTTAATTAGCAATTTAGGTTTCAATTTAGTGTCAGGTAACTACTGCAAAGTACAGTCAAGATAATGAGGCAGAAAACATAAGAGGAAAGATTTCTTTCTTTTATTTTAAGTCTGTTGAAGTCAAGCTAAGATAAGATGTGTATTTGTCTCATATTTATCCTGGACAAAATAATCATTGTGAGAAGTTGCGAATTAATCATCGTGTCAGTCGTGGAATTGTCTTTTAAGTGAAACTGAAGGCATTTCTTAAGAATTAAACCTTCCAGATTTATCATCGTCGTTGATCGAACCCCATTACCAACCCTTAAATTAACTATAATTTTACTTCATTCATGCGACTTCATCCGCTAATGGCATCATACACCACAACTTACTGATGACGTCCACCGTCCACCCCATAGTACAAAAGCTTTATTTTTAACAAGATGCTTATAACACTAGGCAAGATAATTTTGTTGAAAACTAAATAGACTTGGAAGAGGCAACTGGGGGCCTTTTATTTTTAAATCACCCCTGCGTGAAATCTTAGCGTCAAGGAAGGAGCAATGTAATTACTAAGAGAAGGCTTTCGGCTGCTGTATACGACTTTTTAATTATTTTGTTGTTGTTTTATGTAAAGGGATGGTCAGATTGCAGTTTTATATTATGGAAAGTCGCTTTGGTAGCTCATTTTTTTATTTAAAATAATAGTTTAAGATGTAAGATGGTTGTCTGAAAGCATTTGATCGATAAATTAACTTGTGGGGTTGATAAAATCAATTTAAGTTATGCATAAATCAAGTATCAAGATACAGAATGATGTGAAAGGGTGAAAGTTTGTACTCTGCAGGGCTTAAGATAATAAGAAGTAAGAAAAAAAGACATAATAATAAAAATGACAGATGGAAAACATTCAATTGGAAAATGAAGCCGACAAAACCGAAACTATAGGTAAATTAAGGTATCATCAACAGCGAATCAAAAGTTTATCTGCCTACTTTCCTTTTAACGTCAGACCAGAAACTTAAAATTAATAATTACTCATCTACATCATTATTGCAAGCGAAACCTCTTCAGTCCTATTAAAAGTTTAATTTATTTTTAACAGAAGACTGCTCCTTAAAACATTTAAAAGACTAACTTGAATTGCGTCTTTTAAAAACTTAAGTTGCACGAGAACCAAGTTTAGGTTTATTTTTATAGGAAACTATGTCTTAATCTTTTCCATGCGGGCTTTTGTGATATTTCTCTTCAATAGATGGAGATTACTGATATAAGAAAACTGCCTTGCCTTTTCTCAACTATTTCTAGGGTTGGCTTCTAACCTGACCTCCACAACCCAATTACTGGGTATTTGGGTAACACGTTCCTCCTTGGGAAGACTGGTTGTCAGACTTTCGGGATCCTGATTCACCCGTATATTATGACAAAAAAAACGTAGGTGCCCCAAAGTATTTTAACGACTTCTTTCTATTCATTCGAATAAAACCAAGTTTACGAGTTACGGTCGAGGTCGCAAAAGAGCTGGAACGACGACGGATAAATCAAATTTAAACAATCAACCGGAAATTATACATAAAACTTGGCTGTTTCAATTTAACCTTTGTTCATAAAACCGCTGATCTGTTCTATATCTAGAACTAGTGATCAGAGGACTGAAAGGTTTACCAAATAGAGGATCGAGGCTTGTCGTCTCAACAATATTTTACGGAAATTTTCACCAATGTAATTTACTAAAAATATAGGTATGGTAATCCCCAGGTTAACAGGAAACAAAGTACCAGGATAACAGAACACGGCTGAAGGTTAATCTCGCTGATTACACACGCCGTAGGTACGCACCAAAATGATTGAGTTACTCAAGCCAGGCGGCTGTAATATAAGTATAACATGGGTACAAAAGAGCATAAATAACAACACCTCTATCAAATAACCACTGCGCAACCAGTAGAGTAATATTCCGCCGGTTCATTAACTAATTTATTCTTGAGAAAGTCCCGGTTATCCGGTAGTATTCTGCAAGAAACAAAACTAATGGCGTCGGCAACACGAGAGCCTGGAGCTGTCGCGGGGGAGTGTGCCATAAGATGTGGTTACCGCGGGTTTATGGGCAACAGCGATTTTAAACGAGACTAATTCCTGATGGAGAAAGGTACAGATTTGAATCAATGCTACACCTTGTTTTTTGTAATAATGCGGTTCAGACATGTAAACGGTCATGCATACATGCATGCATGACCGATCATGGCTGGCTAAAGATCAAATATTAGTCTAAAGACAAAGAAGGCATTTAAGGGCTTTAGCATGCCTCTGACGCGAAAATAGTTATGGGAATCAAAGTCATGTTTCGCAGCCGCATTCGTTAAATGCGGCAGCGAAACATGATTTTGATTCGTGCAGCGTATTATCATGAGAGTCAGTTAATTATAGCAATCGGGCTTTCAACTTAGGTCTACTACCTACGGACCTCTTGGATTAGTTTTTCCGTAAAATCAACATCTATTTTACAAAGAAATTGAATCTTTCGCTTTATAAACTTGTCGACTGTCACCGACACGTGCGAAACAAACGCGGCACTAAACTAAAGAGCTAGAATCATAATGAAATCTGTGCGTTAGAACAGGCAGTTTCGCTTCTGTTTCGCTTGTCGTACAACGGACAAGTCATGGCGGAAGTACTGCGGTTTCACTGCTATGGTTTCGCGGCGGAGCTGCGGAGTTGTACCTAAGAGCTCAATATCCCACATCCACTACCCTCATTTCATCTAAACCCAATGCTTTTTGCCACTGCTTAAAACTGAAGACAAGGGGGACAGCAGGGGAACATCAACTGAATGAAAACAAATTTAAATCTTTTATAAAACACACACTATGCAGCCGAGCATATTATAAATTGGTGGATTACGTCGCTGATAAAACGCTTGGCTAATCACTGGTCCTGCTCCGCAAGGACGCATCAATTATTGAACAGCATTGAAAAAACTGTTGGAGCTCGTGAAGATTAAAAAAAAAACTATGTTTGCATTATATATACTCAATTTTTTATACTGCATAATAATTGTTTAAGCCATATGTGAGTACTATGTACATACTATAAAGCTACCATTTGCTGGCTACGTCTTTCATTGACTTGAACGTGCCCTGGCGGCTGAGAGTATTTCATGCTTATGTTTCGCTGATGGTGGCGCGTGTGTCGAATCATTTAGCTCCGTTCAAAATGGTTCAGTTGAATGGTGTTAATCCATGCGTCATTTTAGTGAACGGGCGCCGTCAGAAGGGACTGGTCAACTCTTAGCCGCCACGGCGTATTTTAATTGAAATTTACTTTTGAATTGTTTTCATCTTTAAATTACGGACGCTTTTAACGTTCTGCATCGTTCTCTGATGATGTATCCAATATTTTGTAACCATAATTTGATTTAAAAGACTGTCCGTGGAGTTTCTTGCCCGTTCTTCTCCCTAGGGACCTACTACGCTTTGGAATGGGCAAACTAGCTACATTTTCTGACCGATCGACCTTGACAATTCAAAAGTGCCTGTAATTGGTTTATTTGAAATAAACGCTTTGAGTTTGAGTTTGGAAGACCAAAAGCCAGGATCTCCGTCATTCTTGTAAGATCATCGCTGTTGAATTCCACCTGCCTTTTAAGAAGCCTAATTCCCATGAGAGGCTCTCGGGGTAATGGTCAAAGTCACCCACCACACGCTAAGCCTCCACTACTTGCGCCACATAATAATTTATGGACGGAAGCCGTTCCGGGGACGCGGCAATTAGCCGGCGCGTAACGAACCTTTGAAATAAATATCATTTGGTGATAAATGCGAGCGGTTCTGATAAATATGTTGTTATTATTCATCGGGACTATGCTGACCGGATTGGAGTTTCAAGATAAAACTGTGGTGTGAAGCTATGTGATTTTTTGTGGTTTACTTTAAAACGAAAATTAAGTACATACAAGTCGGTACGTTGGATAAAGCACATTTAGGTACCTAGCAGATGAGCAAAAAAAAAAACTACAAACTTCTGAAACCTGATACGGATAGCAAGTTTCTTTAACTTTGTGGATATTTACAGGAACGAGTAGGGAGAAAGGCGGGTCCCACAATGTATTTAGCAGAAGACCTAAATTAGAAGTTAACCTGATGATTATTAGATTACTATGGTGAATAAAATCTTACGCTATAGATACCCGACCTTGATTTGATCAGAATGAAGCATAATTTCCTCAACAATATTAAAAATTGTTTAAAAATGTGTGTCAACATCACTCTGACGTCACACAAAATCCTGCATCGCGCAAGCAGAGTTTACCGCGCAACTAGCATTTACACAACGTCCCCGGCATAAACCGTCGGGCAGTTGCCCACCAGACACGACACCAGAGATCCTCCGGTGGGAGAAACCTCCCTTTACTATGGAGTATGAGTGAAGTTTACACCCTTTTCCTCGTACCTCTATAAATTAATTTTATTGAATTTAAGCCAAAAAAAAACTAAATCCAGTGTTATTTAAGAAATATATTTATTTGGGATTTCCAACAAAGGGAACACAGATAAAATATAAATCACAAATATATTATGTAATTTAATTATTGTAAATTTTCTTAAATAAATAACAATATGTTAGCTAACACTAAAAAATATATATAATGTACAAATGTATAATAAAAACGGGGGAAAGAGCTCACAGTGCCCAAAAGGCTGGCAGCATTGCCACGTCGGATAGCAATGCTGATTCTTTGGGCCAAAAATTGGTCAGCCCTCTGGTCACGAGAAGAGTCGACCAACCGCTTGGCGATGTCCCGAAATAGCCGATGAGCACTCTGACCCCAAGGTCCCATTGTTTCAACCCCAAACGGTTTTAAACATTTAGCTCCCAAGCGGTTTTCTGCTCCTGCAGCAGCCGCCCCGGCACAGCCCGCCGTGCTAGGAAGATGGGATGGCGCGAGGGTTTCGACACAGGTTGCATCCCACACCAAAGGCCTACCCAACTTCCAAGGCATTATGATCATTCCATCTGGCCTCATCCCATCGTCACGTGCCAAGCCATTGGTTTCTAAAACAACTGGCACCCCGGCGATGACAAGAGCCCGACGGATGATGTCATTAATGCTGGCTGGAATTGCCTTTCGACCAGCACTCTTGCTGCAGGATAAGCCATGGTGTCCGAGGCAGTTGACTGCTTCACCGCATTGACAGCGATGTGGAGCCCCGCAAGGAGCGCCCAGACGCAAACAAGTAGCGAGCCGGAATGTGGAGTCACCCAAAAAAGTGCCTATGTTGGGTGACGGTAGCGCCTGAAAAACTAAGAAACAGCAATATCTGATAAGGGTGAATGCCGAATGTAAATTAATTTAGGTTTAAATAATTGTATTTCTCATAAGAACAATAGTTCACTTAAAATGAGATAGGTTCAGAGTGCTTATAAATAAATAATAACATTATGTTTGCCTCTGGGGTGTTGGTGACGTTACAGGGTACATAAATGGTGTTTAAGTTTTTTTTTAAATATGTTTATACTATCACATTTCTTTATATCCTCCGGTAAATCATTGAACAGTTGTGCTCCCTCCACCAATATTGTTTTTTTGCCGTAATTAGTCCGTGCACGTGTGGTCTTTACGAGTAGTTGAAACTTGTTTTTACTTCTTGTGCCGTATGCATCGATCACTAATAAAAGCCGTATGTTTTTGTTTTTTTTATGAAGTTGTATATTTGATTGTACGGAATTCGTGGTGATTTTTTTAATAAGAATGCAAGTGTAATATGTGTAAAGTTGCGTGAGATTTAGTAGATTAGTTTTTTCGTATAATTTTTTTGTTGGGTATAGATAGTGATAGTGGAACAACACTTTAATAATTTTGTTTTGTGTTCTTTGTAGTGAGTTTAGATTAGATTTTGCAGCTGATCCCCATAGTTCTATTAGGTATTCAAGTTTTGATTTTACTAGGGAGATATATATAATTGTAGGTACTTTTTTCGGTATACATTTGGAAACTTTTCGTAACGCGAAATTAATTTTGTTTTGATATGGTCGATGTGCAGTTTCCAAGTTAATTTGTCATCTACCCACAGTCCGAGGTGAAAATACCTACTACAACGTTTTTTTTTATCAACAGAGTTTTTATTTTTGTTACTAAATCTACTGAGGCTGTGAGAGTACTTGATTTAGGACGGAAACCATATTGTTGATCAATTAGGATTTTTTTCTCAGTTAAATATTTGTTTAGACGACTGTATAACACTCGTTCGATGATTTTCGAAATAACGGGTAATACCGACACCGGTCGATAGTTGCCGGGGTCAGTTCTACTTCCAGATTTGTAAATTGGACTAACCCTCGCAATTTTTTGTGAGTCGGGGAAAAAGCCACGCATTTAACATACATTTATACAATTGGTAAATTTTTCAACAATTATATTTTTAAGGCATTTGTGCTGATACCGTCCAAGCCTGTACTATTGTTGGTGTCAAGATGGTCAATAATTTTTGATATTTCGTCAGTGTTGCAGGGGGAAAGTTCGCTCAACGTAACGTCGTGTCGGTAATTATTGTCGTACATGAGAATATTACCTGTGTTTATGTGGTACATGCTAGGTATTTCATTAGACAATTCCTCGCCTATTGATGCAAAGAATGAGTTAAACACGTTACAAATTTCATTACCATCTGTTATAAATTCCGAATTCGACAGTAGTTTGGGCGGAGCACTGCTGTCTTTGATTTTATTCGCTGCTAGATTATTAATAATTTCCCACATTTTTTTAGGTTGTTTGTAGCTGTTATGAAATAAGTTGTGGTAGTAGTTTTTCTTCTGTGTCTTGATCAGGTTATTTACTCTGTCCTGTTCTTCATTTTCTATTTTTAGAAATTCTTTCCGAAATATCGTTAATAAAATAATTCATTTTTTCGTCTATCAATTGTGAAAAGCTGTCTTCTAAAATTGGGGAACCTAGGAGGTATACAGAACGTTTTTTTCCAAAATTTTGATATCTTGGGCTATTGAATTGAATTTCTGTATCGTCAATTGTCTGTCGGTATTGTCACAAAGGTTAATTTCGCATTTTGAGTTGTTAAGTTCGAGGCCGATGGATTGTGAACTGATGCTTTAGGAATTGAAGATCTTTTAGAACGGTGTCTACGTCACCTCCTAGTGTTCCATCATCTAAATACCACACATTGAATTTTGAATTTAGTAATAATAATACTTTTATAATAATAATGTTGAATCCTCTATCATTCTTAGCACTAGCACAGTCGTTATTTTCTCCCAGATAAAGTTGCAGTAGTTGGCTAACACCCAGCTCGTGATAACACCAGCTAAGGTTACCTACACTCTCTCACGAGTCTCATGATATGCCAACGAGATTTCATTTAGACGGTTACATTACCTAGCTGCAAACTGTTAATAAAAGTTTCCAGTAAATAACGAGAAGACACGTCGTTGTCTTCCTGGAAAAAATTGCCGGTAAAGTTTGCTAGTTCTTAATACTGTCATCCCTGCTTATATAATATTCAGATGACATTAAACCACGCACAGGCATCCCTATTGCGTGATGGAAAAATTAGTAATTTAGTTTAACATTGCCCGACCTGGAAATCGAGCCCAGGACCGAATGATTAATTTTAAAATGTGGGTCTGTAAACCCTACATAACCAGTCTTAATAAATGTATCAATTTAATAATTAGTAGTAACACTTCAATCATACATGCTGTTTGTTAAAACAAGGCTTTTAAGCCTATTTAAGCTTGCTTGGATTATGCTAGTTAACATTAAGAATAAGATCTTTTTGTTAACTTGTGTTTAGTTTTTTTGTTAATAAAGACCTTTAAAAATCAATCAAATCAATCAACTGTCGCAGAGTCTCAGACCACAAAACCAACAAAGCAGTAACATTCAACAATTTCTCAGTGTAGCTACATATTCGTAAGCTATATTATATACTTATTCATTAAATTAGGTAATAAGTCACATTAGACAGCTTTAAAACTAAATTAGTAAGTGTAGGTACCAGAGTAACTATAGTAACTTGTTCTAGAAAACTTCGTCGTTGTAGCCGCCTTCTGCATATTATAGACAGAAGTCAAAATGGAATTGTTTTAACTTGGAAAACCATATTCTACTTAGAAAAACTTACGAGATTACAGAAATTGTATTCCAAAAGTGGAGATAATGAAACATGTCGTTGTCGTGCTACAAATATCTTGCAAAGTTTTGAAAACGTTCTAGTATCATTAAAAAAATTGGTTGTCTGTAAAGTCGGTTTACGGACGATAGTTTAATGTGACAACGTCATAACCAAACATTGATGCAATGAATGCTTTGTTTTATGAATAAAATTTAATCTTTTTTGTTAATTTAATCTTACTAACTTATAACTATGCAAAATTATTATTTCCATTTAAAAAGAAGAGAAAACTTTATTTCAAACTTTTTATCTATCATCAAGTATTTGAATCACCATAATTTTATAGTCAATTGTAACATAACCTAATTTACTGCACTCGCCAACCGATGCTACTTTTTTTAATAATAAAAGGAATAAATACTTGAAGTTATACTAGTAATCAGATTTTAAAAAATGCAAGAATATTTTACCTTTATTGCTGTAATTGTTGTTGTAATGAACAATGAAAACTACATTAACTTTTCACTTCACTTTATAAACAGTCGACGAAACAGTTCACGTGTAGATGTAAGTTGTGTGCTGCCGCTGTCTTTCTTCTCCTCGGACGCATAGGCCAATCGAGTGGAAGAGAGATAGATGCGGCGCAAGCCGATCGTGCCTTTCACTCGCTCGTGCAGCGCTCTAGCTCCGGTCGTAACGTTACAATGATCGTAACGTTACAATGATCGTAACGTTACAATGGATCATCCTTTTTCGTGCATGCAGCCGGCGTTCATAGATTTATTAAACGTTGTCATGTCAAAAGTGAGTTTTAAACCTGGAATACAAGTGTCATCTTCATCTGCCTACTCTTTTCCCAAATATGGTAGTCTAGGCAGCTGAATAACCGTATTTAACATGGAGCGACTCTGCCTATCTGACCTTCAAAACCAAATAACTGGGTAATACGATTCCGGATACTCTTTGATAAGACTGGTTGTCAAAACTTGAAAAGAGTATGCTTAGATGGTTTACAAGGCAGAAGTGAGTGGAACCGCCGGGAAGGGACGCTCTAGGAAGGTATATAGTGACCTTATTGGTGATGTTCCTCAGCAAGGTCAGGTGCACTACTCGCAACCGGCGCGCGTTTTATGACCAGATGTATGAACGCAAACGAGGCAAAAGGAGTATGTAAGAAACGTAGCAGGTGGCGTTATGTGGTTTCTGCCCACCTCCATTGGAAAAAGCGTAAGTTTATGTATGTGTGTATGTGTAAGACTGGTTGTCAGACTTTCAGACTTCTGATTACACGTAATGACCAACGGTTTAACGTGATCTCCGAGGCACGGAGGGTCCAAGCGTGGTTAACAGTCGATCCACCTGTGCGGCTGATAAAACATAGCCACGACTGCAACGAGACCCTCAAGTATGGTATGTAGTAACACAAAAGTAAGTGTTGGTTAGTACATTATCAAACACAAATCTCATTTCTACAAACACGTCCCCCATTCCGCAAACTTCAGGATCTAACTCTCCAGTCCCATGACTTAGCAAACTTTTAAACGATTGGGATGAAGGGATTGACATATGTTGCACTTCACTTCAAAAATTCAGGCTCCAAGCCCACCAAAATATTAGGTTGGGGGAAAAGTCTTTTCGCATTATAGTATGTATGAACTTGTAATAAAATCTCCTTGGCTCTATTTGTATCTGGCAGGTTTTGGTATCATTGAAAGTTTAATGATAAATAAATGATAAATGATTTTATTTCTGTAAGTAGGTTTTTACAAACACGTCAATTGTATTTTAAAAGTAGATGAGTTCGGCGTTTCCTATCTGACTACTCTGAGATGAAAGGCCGAAACAAACTCAGAGGTCACAGTCTCTTTTAAAGTACAGACATAATCTTGGTCAGGTGAAGACCATGTAGATTGATGTCTGAAATGGTGTTTGGAGGAAATAACCACGCAGAATGAGTGGACCTGTCCAGTCAGTGCACGCATTTGTCAGTAATCATGCAGCTCAACACAGAACTTAAGGAGCTCAACGATTCGACGAACATTACCAAAGAAAGGACATTTGGGTAGGCCGCATAAATTACTCAAACTGCCAGACCATGATTAAAACTAACTTTAAAAAATAAAAATAAAACTGTGATATAAAAAAACAACAAATCGACACTGCCTTCACATTCACAATTATTAAAATATAATATTACTTTACAAAGTAAATTAAATTTTAAAGAACATAATTCCAAATTCAAATTAGGAAAATGTGTGATTTTTATTAGTTTTTCGTACTGTCGAGATGAGTGAATCTAATGAAGAAATTCGATACATTTTAAAATTTTACTCCAAAAAAGGTAAAAATGCAACGCAAGCCGCGAAAAAAAATTGCGATGTTTATGGACCTAGTGCAGTGTCTGTGAGAGTAGCACAAATTTGGTTTAAGCGTTTTAAATACGGAAATTTTGATGTTAATGATACACGTCGCACTGGTTGCGGATAATATATAATATAACGGATAAAATGGATGCCATTTTTTAAAAAGTGGAGCAAGATCGGCATATCAGTAGTTACGACGTAGCTGAAGAACTGGGAATTGACCACAAAACAGTTTTGGCGCATTTGAAAAAAACTGGGTACACAAAAAAGCTCGACATTTGGGTACCTCGCGAGCTCACTGAAAGAAACCTAATGAACCGTGTACTCATTTGTGATTCTTTATTACGACGTAATGAAACCGAACCAATTTTGAAGAAGCGGATAACTAGTGACGAAAAGTGCATCACGTACGACAAGAACGTGCAAAAAGGTCGTGGTCAAAGGCCGGTCAGGCTTCACAGACTGTGGCGAAACCCGGGTTAACTCGCAACAAGGTGATGCTGTGTGTGTGGTGGGATTGGAAGGGCATTATTCATTATGAGCTGTTACCACCAGGCAGGACCATCGATTCTGAACTCTACTGCGAACAACTGATCGGATTAAAGAAAGAAGTTGATAGAAAGCGGCCGGAATTAATCAACAGAAGGGGTGTGGTTTTTCATCATGATAACGCTAGACCCCACACAGGGGAGTCTGCTTAGGGACGCCATGCCGGACGGTCGTCTCTGTGTGCTTTGTGGTGTCTTCAGTCTTGTTCAATATGTGGTCGATTGTTGAGAGTTTAACGGTGGTTCATTGTTTCATTTGTTTGTTGTTTTATTTGTTTGTTATGAGTGTGTGTCGCAAATTAAAATAATTTAAGACGGTGAAAAAGTGATATACGTGAGTTCCTGATTTCCAGCCTGCGACCGAGGACCGCGAGCGCCCGTACGGGCCATATGGGCCCGTGAGATCGTTCCATATATCACAGGCACTTGCCTTCGATCCCGTATCAGGCTGTTTTAGTTTGTTAATTTGAAGCTGCATTCAACATAATTTACCAGTGGTATAATGTTTTAAAATCGTTTCACATTCAAAAGTGCAAACATTTAGAGACCAAATCCAAGCAGTGTTTTTTTTTTTGTGAGTTCACATTCTTTAAGATATTTCGTGTATGCAGTGGGCGACTCAGGTAGTGGACCCTTGGGCGCCAGATGGTGTCGGGATATTTTAAACAATGAAAACTTCAACAAATGTGCGTGTTAACTGTGTATTTTGTTATAAATCGAAATTAACATGAAACTTGTGTGATACTTATTATTTTAAATATAAAAATTATACTTTAACAAAATAGGGTGCTCACAAGGCGCAAGAGTGCGTACGCACGCTAAGCGCGTGCGTTGTTGTCAGGTGTCTATGACTGAACCACTGCAAACTCGTGGAATTTAAATGCGAGGCGGGCGTTTCGCAAGCCCATTATCCATAGCCGGCGACAACATTTGCCATTAGAACGATAGCTGAGGACACGAAATACTTCGAAAGGAAATCAATTTTTGGATGGGCACGGCAAAAGAGGCAAGAGATTTACAAAGACCGGAAACGGCTAGTAGAAAGTAAAAATAGAAACAGTTATCACAGCAGAACAAGAGAGAATGGAAAAAGCCGAGAAAAGATTCACCAAGGAAGCTCGACCTGAATCAACTCGGCTGCGACGTCAATAAAAGATGCCCTCCCATAGATAAATACCACCCGTCTCTCCACTATTCCAATGCTAATTTAAGGGTGCACTACTCGATTGGCTCTTCACCCTTCCTATCCTAAGGGCACGTCTCCCTACCATTAAAGCGCCCCCCGGTCTATTCCTTGATATGCAATGGTCATTGTAGCACCATGAAGCATGAGGTTTCAGGGGCTAGTGCAAATCTTGGGGTTCATTCGATAAATCGAGTCTGGTCAAACCACGCTGGGGTCGGTGCATTTCATTCATTCATTCATTCATGATAACGCTAGACCCCACACATATTGAGCCACTCAGCAAAAATTTAGATAGTTTGGCTGGGAGGTTTTAATGCATCCGCCGTATAGTCCTGATTTTGCACCTTCAGATTTCCACCTGTTTCGGTCTCTTCATAATTCTTTAGGCAGTGTCAGGTTAACATCACGAGAGGACTGCCAAAACCACTTGTCGCGGTATTTTGATCAGAAGTCCCAAAATTTCTATAGCAATGGGATCATGTCCCCAGGGACTGAATTACCCAAAAATTAAGGTACCTTTAAATTTCGGTATGACGTCATACCGTTAAATAAGGGTTACCGAAATATTTCGATACCGTTATTTTTTTCAGTAGCGGAATTTTGGGGTTGAAAATGCATACCGGTATATTTCGGTAGAAGTACTATAACCTTTATATTTTTTTCTGTAGCAGTACCTTAACCTTTATAAATGTATCGGTAGCGGTACCTAAACCTTAATAAATAGAGGTTTTCTTTGACGCACCGCCTCGCCACTCTGTCTGTCGTTCACTTGCTGATTGTTGCACATTATTTATTAATCAGTAAGTATTGGTTTTTATTTCCGACCGGAAGGACATGGCTGTGCTAGCCGGACTAAGCCGAGTGCCTACCTAAGGTATCCTTATTTTCTTTCGTTCTTCTTATCTGACTGGTGTTGTGGAAAAATGTTCCCTCATTATGGTTTAGAGTATATACGTACACATATGTACCTACAAGTCTGTGAAGTTTAATTAGGTTACATTATTTACATTAAGAGGCCTCTTACAAAAATGTGCGTATATGCATGATTTCCTAGTTGAAATTGAATTTTATTCGTTGGTTTGTATAAATAAAGATTACTTGGTAAAAATAGTGATAATGATAAAGCGATTTATTAAATATTTATTTATTTGTTTAGCAATAATCGTTCTCCTGATGTTTAAGCAAAAACGAATGAATTGCTGATTTGAGAGCTCTAATTTGCGGATTCGGTTGAATATAATTCATCGAAACAAAACAAGTCTTAATATCTCCAAAGTTATACATCGTTTTGATGTAAAATTTATACCAAAATAATCTCCAACATTTGCTTAAACGATACCAATAATTTAATTTTGTAAAATCTCTACTGTTATTATTTAATTAATAAAATAAAAGTGCCACAAATATCACCGCACCGGCGATGTGCGCTCTCTCCGATCCCAACCACATCGCCGATGTCCTCGACGTGGCGCTTCTACATAATGTGTACAAGAGCTCTCTTCTGATCAACGTCCAGTAGTCATGAAACTGGTTCCCCGCATAGGTCTCCCCAACTCCACTCAACCCCCAAAGTGGTAGCAGACTGGAAGAAAGTAAGGAAAGCTTTCTTAGCACTTGGACTCAATTCCCGATCATTTTGACTCTATCGGTGACAAGACGGCGGCGATCGACTCATTCACTGAACACGTACAATCGGTCCATAACGATTGTTCAAGGGATATTCCAGCGACGAACGATGGAAGTTGCCGCACGATGTACGTGAACTGTTGAATGAGAAGAATGTGGCCGTCCGTGCCTACAGCAACTTCCCCTGCAACGCGAAGAAAGCCCATATGGCATATGGGCTTTGTTAGTAACGCATATGGCATATGCGTTACTTACGTACTGTAAGAACACGCATAGAGGAGCTGCGTACCGCCGGCTGGGACAAGATGCTGGGCGAACTAGAGCCTACACACCTGGCCTTCTGGGAACTCCAGAGGGTACTTAGATCCGTGCCCCCCCTGATCCGCCCTGACAAGACCATCGCTTTCGATGATGTCGACAAGGCTGAATGCCTAGCCGACAGTCTTGAAGCCCAATGCTCGCCTAGCTCTCAACCAGTAGACCAAGCTCACCTTTCTGAGGTCGACACTGAAGTCGAACGTAGAGAAACCCTCCCTCCCGTCGAAGACCCTGAGTATCCTCTGCCCCCCGTTACGCCAGACAAAGTGCACGATCTCATCAAAGGTCTTGAGGCTCACAAAGCCCACGGCTCAGATGGAATCACCAATAGGGTATTCCAACTTTTCCCTGCCCACCTGGATAATGCTAATGACCACCATCTTCAATGATAATTAATTAATTAATTCTTAATACCAATTGTGGTATAGTATTTTTATTATTGGTGCATCGTCTTCACATATAGAAATATAATTAATGTATACAAAATATTGTAAAACATTTTAAAAGAGTAACGGTGGAGTTTCTTGCCACTTCTTCTCCATACGAAACTACTTTTTGGAAGTGGCGCCTAGAATCAGTTCTATTTTTAATGTAAATTTTGACGTTCAAAAGTGCCTTTTTATGGGCCTATTTGAAATAAATGCTTTGACTTTGACTTTGGTTGGTGGCGCAAGCATGGAGAGAAACTACCGTCATCGGTATCCCCAAGCTCGGCAAACCCAAGCCGGAGCCCACGAGTTACCGCCCCATCAGTCTACTCAATGTCCTAGGCAAAATCTATGAGAGGCTTATTTATAAGCGTCTCAGAGACTATGCGGAGACAAAAGACCTTATCCCTAACAAGCAGTTTGGGTTTCGAACTCAACACTCTTGCGTTCAACAGGTCCACCGTATCGTCGAACACATAAACGTTGGTTTCCAACGAGGTTTGATGACGGGTGCTGTTTTATTCGACATAGCGAAAGCGTTCGACAAAGTCTGGCACAACGGCTTATTATATCAGCTGTACCAACGAGATCGTCTCGTGCTCGTCTTACGGGACTTTTTGTTGAACCGCACCTTCCGTTATCGCATCGAAGAAGCGCTATCGTCCCCCCACCCCATTCGCGCAAGAGTCCCTCAGAGCTCTGTGATTTCTCCCCTCGCTTACACACTATTCATCAGCGATATGCCCAAGAGTAATACTGCACAGTTGGCTCTGTTCGCAGACGACACGGCCATTTACTTATTATGTCGCATTATATATTTATGTCGCATTCTCAAAACTCAAGTCAATGAGCTTGGCGATTGGTGTAGCAAGTGGAGAATCGAAGTCAACCCCGACAAGAGTCAAGCGGTTCTCTTCTCGAAGCCGCGCCATAGGCCCTGTCCCCCTCGGCCGATCACCATGTTCGGTAAGCCGATCCCCTGGGAAAAGCGATCCAAGGTGTGGTGCTCGATGAACATCTCTCCTTTTCAAAGCACATTAAGGCGGCTCGTTCGCGCGCCGCCTTCGCTCTAGATAGACTCCACTTCGTCCGGAATGCACGTAGCAAATTGTCATTCAAGTGCAAATTGCGTATTTACACAGCGTGCATTCGCCCGATCATGAACTATGCCAGTGCAGTCTTTGCACACGCAAAGCCCCACCTCTTCAATAGAATGCATACTATACAGAATAAATTCCTCTGGACAACAGGCTCCCCCTGGTAGGTTCGCAACGAAATCCTACACGTTGACCTCAAAATTCCCACTTTCCGTCAATTTATGAAAAGCAACTCAAAGCGATTCTTCGATACCACCGCGAAACGCCGCAACCCTCTGGTTGTCCAGGCCGCTCGTTATACCCCCTCCACAATTAGCCAAGTCCGCCGTCCAACGCATGTCCTCACCGACCCCGATGACCACATAACTCTAATCCAGGAGAGCAGTAGGGCAACCAGTACAGTGCACAGAAAACAAAAACCGACATTCTGACCTCGCCACCGAGATCCCTCGCCAAGACCCCGACGTAACTGTTCCCTCCAGCCTGTCCCATCTTGCTGTCCTCCCTCCAGCGACGCCCTAAGCCGAGGTCCATACCCCACAAGGGGTGCCCTTAGCGAGCAGTCGCTTAGTAATGTAAGTTTTTCGCCCCTGGCTGGAGGCTTTGAGTTCGCTTAAGGCAGCCACAGGATAGTCCGATTCAGTAGTCACGACCTCTCAAGATTAACTACGAGGTGCCATTCACAAAAAAGTACCACACGAATGCTTGTCGAGGGCGGACCTATGCCACTTATTTCGCGCTCTTTGTCGTGTCGATACTATCGTAGTGTGCATTGCTAGCCGTGTCAACGCTGCTATCGTGTGCGTGTTAGAACATCGTCAACTACAACCGCTGTGTTTGATCGTTGCAAGGTTTTTATGAAAAATGTATACTGTCTGAAGTTATTGATTCGAAATAAGCTAAACCCAGGATGGCAGTTGCGAAAATTGTCTACTACCTTGGTGTCGTTTTCGTGGTTTTCGAGGGTGCTTAAGCCCATTAGTGAGGACACTGGAAGGATCATGAAAACGACATCCACTATGAAAAAAAAATTTTTTTTTACAGCTGCCATCTTGGATTTTCATTTTGTTCTCACTATCGGCTTAAGCACCCTTGAATTTCATGCAAATGGCACCCATGATGAAAATATAGAAAATTTGTACAGCCGCCACCTTAGATTTAAATTTTGTTCTCACTATCGGCTGTAGCACCCTTAGAAACCATGAAAACGACACACATCATAAAGAATTTGTTACGCAGCCACCATCTCAGATTTTTATATTGACCCCAATTTTGTTACACGTGACCTCGAAAACCATGAAAAATACCCACGTCGAATAACGAAAATTTACTTATAAATAAAAACTTTTGAAATAAGCATCAATGCGAATCTCTATGTCATAGTGTGCGTGCGTACATAAATAAAAATGTAAATAAATAGTTAAAAAAGTGCAATAAAAAAACAACGAATTTCGCTATCGCTATATCGCAATATTCTAACAAATAAATGCATTCTATTATATTCTGTTGACGCCAAATTGGACTGTTTACTTCCAGCCTATGTTGAATATAACTGGCAAAAAGTGGGTGTACTATAGACCCCTGCCCAACCCTTCAAAAGAATACAGCCGTGATGGTGTGAAGAAATCTTATTTCCGCAACGATTTGGCGCAACAGCGGGCTTTCACGCAAGTGTCCATTCGCGTAAAAATAAATAATTATACTTTTTATAATTATAACCTAATAACTAACACTTCATTATCAAGTTTATACAATACGTACCTAATCTGTGTCTAACTTTAAAAAATACATACTAGAAAAATATTTATAAATAAAATATTAGTAGTTGATTTCAATGAGTATGGAACATGATTTTCAGACCACCATTTAAGATTACCGTGTAAGAATTAAAATATTTATTGAGTTATGATAAATATTAAAACAAACTTTTTTTAAACACATTTCAGCTATTATCTAAAATTCCTACGAAACTTATACCGCGATGGATCAAAATCGTTTATTAGCCACACTCGCAACATCATGGTGCGAACTAGTGAGAAGACGTAAAATAAGGTAACGCTCACGTAACGCGCCGCGCACTCGGTGCGTAAAAAATACCTGAGTTAGCGTAGCGCCGAAATGTAACAGGGCTCTTAAATGCAAGTAAACTGTAAAATTGCAGGTTTACATGTCATCATGAGTCATCTGAAAGCTCAGATGTCTCTATTACAGATGAAAAAGAATTAGACTTAGTATCCCAGTCTGATAATTATTATAATTATCAGACTGGGATACTAAGTCTAATTCTGGAATTGTGCATTCGGGGTCTATGAAATAGACCCCGAATGCACAATTCCAGAACTAGATTCCCCTAATTCACCGGATTTATTCGAGACCAAAAATAATATCAAAAAGTATGTAAATTTTTGTAAAATCCTACCAAAAACGCAAAAACATAACACCACGTGGGTATGCTAAATTGTACATTGTTATGTGTATGTGTCATATCTCATCCCTAGCATAGGTACTAGCGCAGGTACCCACCTACGCCGCCGCTGGGTTGTTTGGAAAAAAATATCAAGTGCGATACTTACTGGTTAACTTTCTATAATTTATTATTATATTATAGAAAGTTAACCAGTGAAATAATTTAACGCGGAGCGAAATATAGAGATTTATAAGTAGAAGAGTACAGTAACCAAATGTACAAAATGCACAAGTTCTAACGTGTTCGACCCCCTCGCGCCACCGCGCCGCGCGCCGTCTCGCATGTTTTTCGGTACCGAAATCGTGTAACGGTTAAATAACGGTTTAGCCTAACCTTTATTTATAAAGGTATGGGTATAGCTCAACCTTTATTTTAAACCGGTACCGGTATATTTTTGAGGTACCTTAACCTTTTACCGTAACAGTTTTCAGTCCCTGCATGTCCCTACCTACAAGATGCCAAAATGTTATCGAACAAAATGGTACCTACATACTTTAGTTAAGTGTAAATAAACTATGTTAAAAAATGTTTTGAATTTTCTTAAAAAATGCGAAGAAACTTTTCCCCCAACCTATTAGATAACCATTAGTAACGCACGAATTATGCGTCATTTCTGCTTGAACAGTTTATTTTTTTTTGTATATAATATTGTTTTTGCATGCAGTGTCTATCGCCTAATATTTGGCAACTGTTAATTCGGTTAAACAGTGTAACGAATGTCCATCTACACTACCAATAAATAAATAAAAAACACCACACTTTTTCAAAATGCCAAAATATTGCCTAAAAACGAGTCTGCACTATCTACTTTAATCAGCCAACACAAAATCAATTTTCGCCGAGTCCTGATTTCTACAACTTGGGATTCGTGGCCCGCTGCCAACCCTCATGTAAGTTCTGGCTTTAAAATACATCCCCATTAAGCGGGTAGCACTCGACGAGTCTTCAGACCTCGGCGAGCGTATAAACTAAGCTAGTTTGCTGAGAGAAGATTTTTCTCAAGATCTTAGAGAACTATAAAACGCAACAAATCTGGGAGTTAAGGTATTTTGTTGAAGATACTTTGCGGAGGGTTGGATCTAGCTTTTCTGTTTATATTTAGACACACGTGTAGAACTTTTACTTATTAGGTACTCGCCTACACTTACCTAAAATGATCTTATAGGTACCTATCATAATATGGTAGGTCCCATAATAATCAATGCACGGAACGGCTAGAAATGTGGTAGTTTATGTTCTATGTCTAGTTTAAGTACGTTTAGTTCTTCAGGAACTTTCAGTAGTGCCTTTGACTTTCAGTGGTTTACTACTCTGTCAAGAAAGTACCGGGAAAAGATCACACTAATATTTTATTGTCACACAGGGGACACTTTTTCCGGAATTGAGTTCAGTTCTCGCCGCGAATTCTCTTTTATGTCTTCTACCGAATGAAAACGGGTGCCACGAAGTGGTAATTTAAGTTAAGGAAAAAGAAAGAAGTCGGCTGGAGACATATCTGGTGAATAAGATGCTTGCTCGATGGTGTTTGTTGAGTTTTTGGTCAACAATACACAATGATGGCCTTGTGCGAAGGCGCATTATCGTGAAGCAAAATCCAAGATTTTTGTTCAACAAATCTGGCCTTTTTCGTCGAATTTGCTCTCTTCAACTACGCTTAATGCTAACATAATATTCATTATTTACCGTTTGACCTACCAGCAAGAATTCCGAGGGCACAACACAGCTATAGTCAAAGAAAAAAGTCAACATGACTTTGACTTTTGATCGACTTTGGCGTGGTTTTCTCAGTTTCGGTTCAGTTGGAAGGCGCCACTCCGAAGCTTGTTGACTAGTTTGCATGTCAAACTCGTGAGCTTACGTCTCGTCACCAGTAACAATGCGTTTCATGAATGTTGGGTAGGAATTTACTCGTTCTAGCATGTCCTCAGCGACTCTTATGCGATTGAGTTTTTGGAGAAAATTCAGGTCTTTTGGGACTAGCCGAGCGGCGACATGTTCCATACCCAAGTGATTATTTAAAATGGTACGGATCGACCAGAAAGTTCAGCGGCTATCTCTCTCAAACTTGAATGAGGATTTTCCCTCACTGTTTCCTTCACTTTTGCGATGTTAACTTCAGTTGAAGACGTTGATGGCCTACCAGAGCGAGGCAAATCTTCCATCACCTCTCGACCGATTTTTGATAAAGTCGATTCACTGTAAGCCTTCTGTAAAGTAACTTTTTCAGTGACTCCGAACACGAAATTCCACAGTACAGTTTTTTTACTTGTGCATAAAATTTTAATAAATAAATACCATTGGCGATGCAAAACTCTTTGTTCGATGTTTATGCATATCTAGTGTGTATTGCGAATTTCATAATGATACACACTAGATATGCACCTAACCAAAAACAGCACTGTATGATCACTGTACTAAATAACAAATGCAACTCAATCTCGGCGCCAATCTAACCAAAAAAATATATTTGGAACCATAGACAAATCATCCATTCCCGATACTTTTTTGACAGCATATCGATTCTCCATTCATCTTTACGCAGAAAAGTTCGCCTAGCTCTTGCCTCTAACTGGTCATGTGATATATACATCAAAGTTACATAACAAACCGCTGGGGACTCTCGCCGCGGACGGACGTGTTTGTGCGCTCTCCCGCTCCAGTGTTGTGTTTCGTATTTCTACTCGTCGCTACCACGTGACGTCATCGTAGTCGCCCCGACTACCCCGATATAAAATCAATATCAAGAAATTGATTTTGATTTTAATCAATTAAAAAGTGCCTTTTTCAAGGCAAATCTTATTTCTTCATCAGACTTTCGTGTGTAGCTTCACTAGGCCCCTTCTGGGTAAAACCACAGTTTCGTGGTCCTCGGTGGAAACCTTACGGTGCCAACGAAGCCGAGTGGGGTGGTGACCCAATCACACCCGCCGAACCCCTTCAGGGCGAGGCAATCCATTGGACGGGTCCCAGATAACCGGCCTTGGGGGATCTCCTAGTCGGCTCTGGTGACAGTTTTGCTTTCCAGCTACTCACCTAGTGTCTTTAGGGTGTGTCTACACCCTTCGCGCTAGACTGGTCAGGGCCCCGTTCGCACAATAAGACTGGCGACGGGTATACAAGCTTAGGGCTCACCATTAGGTACACACCTCCCTGTCTTCACCCGACAGGGAGGGAACTCATCCCCGGGCCAATCCACCCGGGGAGTTAGGAATAGGGTTAGTAGGCTCTAAGTGGAAACTTAATTTCCACCATTCCCTCCCTTAAGCTTTCCCCCCACTCCGACCATGGAGGACGCCCTGATAGTGGCGTTCTTCAAGGAGGTCCTATTTAAGGACCCCGACTTCCTCGCCAAGTATGGCGCTAAATTCGCTGCACTGCAGCTGTCCGTCCCCGGTCCCTCTGACCCAGTAGGCACCGACAGCTCCGACATCGCTACCTTTAGCGATGCCCTCGAGCCCTCTCCGTCGCAACTTCTAAGTTGCTCGCCGCCGGCTGTCCACATGGACACCAGCGAGCCGTCCCCTCGCCCGACCTCGCCTTACGAGCTTGAGAGCGAATCACAAAGCTCCTTCCCCTCTTCCGACGAAGGCGTCTTTAAGACGGTCGGCTCCAAAAAAAGGAGCCTCAAACCGAGTCCTGACACAAGGACAAAGAAGCCGGCTATCGAAGCCACCTCCGCTCCCGTGGCTCCATCCGCCACCGCCCCCTCTCAGGCCGCCTCGGCCTCAACCTCTTCCCTCAGCCACAGTGCTGCCAAGCCCGCTGCCCAGCCTTCTGCGGCAAAGAAAATCGCCCCCCCTCCCCCTGTGTACATCCAGGACAAGGGGAAGTGGACAGACGTGTCCAAATGGTGCACCGACCTGCGTATAGGCTACACCAGCGCGAAGTCTACCCAACAGGGTATTAAGGTAACCGTCCCGACGTCAAACGACTACAGAGAGCTCACGAAGACTCTCCGTCTTAGAGGTGTGTCCTTCCACACCTATGCCCTCCCCGAAGACCGTCAAGTCCGAGTCGTGATCCGTAGGATCCCGAAGGAGATACCCGCGGAAGATATAAAAGCCGACCTTCTGTCGCAAAACGTCCCCGTTGCGGAAGTCCACCGCATGCACCGCGCCCGAGGCAGGGTACCGTTCGATATGGTCCTCGTCGTCTGCCCTCCTACTGAGGGTCACCACCCTATTTTCAACGTCCGTTCCGTCTGCAACCTCACCGGCTTGCAGATCGAGAAGCCATTCAAGACCGGTGTCATAGGGCAGTGCCACCGCTGCCAACTTTATGGACATTCGCAGATGCACTGCCACGCGAAACCCAGGTGCGTCAAGTGCCTGGGCGATCACGGCACTGCTGAATGCAGTCGTCCTAAGGACCGCACCTTGTGCGCAGAGCCGCCTAGCTGTGTGCTATGCGGCGACTCAGGCCACCCGGCCAATTATCGTGGGTGCCCCAAGGCCCCCAAAACATCATCTCCCAAGCTGACGAAGCGTGCAGACGCCCGTCAGCAAAGGGAAAGCCCCCGCTACGCCCACGCGTGGCCTACCACACAGCATCAGGAGCGACTCAGTCCTCAGAGGCCCTCGCCCTGGAACTACTTCCACCATCAGCAGGCTTTTCCAGCCTTAGCTCCTAGACCCGTTCCTGCGGCCATCCCTCCACTTATGGACCCCCGCATCCGCGTCAACGCGCCTCCAGGCATTCCTGTGCCTCTAAACAAAGCCGCTCCGGCCGCGTCAGCTCCGCCCGCAACCACCCGGGTGGTCGGTCAGAACCCGATGGACGCGTTTAATGTCATATCAAGTACATTCACGGCCTTCCTTACCCCTCGTGCCAGGAAAATGGCAAGTGAAATTGTTGCCGCCAGAAATGCCGGCAACATTTTCATGATTCAGAATATCTACAATGCGTACCCGGACATTACGCAAGCCCTGATGTCCTTTAACAACCAACCCAACCCTAATCATGGATAAAGGAATCCTCGCGCGAACCAAACCCCGATCCCTAAAGTTAGGTTATTTCAATGCCAATGGCATCCTGCGACAACGCGCTGAAATCAGCGAGTTCCTCCGCGACCACCACATCGACATCCTCCTTGTTCAGGAAACGTTCCTTAAACCGAGTTACCGAAATCCGTCAATTGCAAACTATCGTACAGTTCGCAATGACAGGACGCGTTGCCATAAGGGCGGTACCCTTATCTATTACAAAAAGGAGCTGTACTGCATTCCCATAGACCCTCCCACACTCTCACGATTAGAAGTGTCTTGCTGTCGGCTTGGCATGACAGGTCATCAACCGATCACCATAGTTTCGGCATTAATACTTCGGAGAACTTCCAACTCCTTACTGAAGATCTTTCTGTACTGTTTAGCCTGAGTGACTCCGTTATCATAGCGGGTGATCTCAACGCTAAACATCCCTCCTGGAATAGCACCAGAACCTCTTCCAGAGGGAGACACTTGTTCAACCTCTCCTCCTCTCAGAATTTCGATGTCATCGCGCCGATGACTCCCACTCATTTTCCCCCCGATCCCAATCACACCGCCGATGTTCTCGACGTGGCGCTCCTACAGAACGTCAACCTACGGTTGGACTCTATAGAAGTGGTACAAGAGCTCGCTTCCGATCACCGTCCAGTAGTCATGAAACTGGTCCCCCGCATAGGTCAGCCCGATTCCACCCAACCCCTTCCCAACAAAGTGGTAACGGACTGGAGGAGAGTAAGCGATCGCTTAAAATCCACCACGTCCCCCCACTTGGACCCAATCCCCGATCATTTTGACTCTATCGCTGACACGACGGCCGCGATCGACTCATTCACAGCTCACGTACAATCAGTCCTGAATGATTGTTCAAGGGAAATTCCAGCGGCGGATGACCGTCGCTGGAAGTTGCCGGACGATGTACGCGAACTGTTGAATGAGAAGAACGCGGCTGTCCGTGCCTACAGCAACTTCCCCTGCGACGCGAACAAAGCCCATATGCGTTACTTACAGCGTACTGTAAGAACACGCATAGAGGAGCTGCGTACCGCCGGCTGGGACAAGATGTTGAGCGAACTAGAGCCCACCCACCTAGCCTTCTGGCAACTCCAGAGGAAGCTCAGATCCGGAGAAATAGTCTCCATGCCCCCCCTGATCCGTCCCGACAAGACCATCGCCTTCGATGATGTCGACAAGGCTGAGCTTCTAGCCGACACTCTAGAAGTCCAATGCTCGCCTAGCTCTCAACCAGTAGACCAAGCTCACCTCTCTGAGGTTGACGCTGAAGTCGAACATAGAGCCTCCCTCCCTCCCGTCGAAGACCCAGAGTATCCACTGCCCCCAGTCACGCCCGACGAAGTGCACGACCTCATCAAAGGTCTTAAGGCTCGTAAAGCCCCCGGCTCAGATGGAATCACCAATAGGGTATTCCAACTTTTCCCTGCCCACCTGATAATGCTACTGACCACCATCTTCAATGGTGCTCTGAGCAACAACATCTTCCCACAGGCATTCAAAGAAGCCACCGTCATCGGTATCCCGAAGCTCGGCAAGCCAAAGTCAGAGCCTAGTAGTTACCGCCCCATCAGTCTGCTCAATGTCCTCGGCAAAATCTATGAGAGGCTTATTTATAAGCGCCTCAGAGACTACGCCGAGACAAAGGGCCTCATCCCCAACGAACAGTTTGGTTTTAGAACCCAACACTCGTGCGTACAACAGGTCCACCGTATAGTCGAACACATCAACTTCGGTTTCCAACGAGGTTTGATGACCGGTGCTGTTTTCTTCGACATAGCGAAAGCGTTCGACAAAGTCTGGCACAACGGCTTATTATATAAGCTGTACCAACTCGGTGTGCCAGATCGTCTCGTGCTCATCTTACGGGACTTTTTGTCGAATCGCACCTTCCGTTATCGCATCGAAGGAGCGCTATCCTCCCCCCACCCTATTCGCGCAGGAGTCCCTCAGGGCTCTGTGATCTCTCCCCTAGCATTCACGCTATTCACCAGCGATATGCCCAAGTGCAGCAAGGCACAGCTAGCTCTGTTCGCAGACGACACGGCCATTTACTACACCGGCCGCGATCCAGACTCGATATCTCGCATTCTCCAAACCCAAGTCAACAAGCTTGGCGCCTGGTTTAGGAAATGGAGAATTGAAGTAAATCCCGACAAAAGTCAAGCGGTTCTATTCTCGAAGCCGCGTCATACCCCCTGCCCCCCTCGACCGATCACCATGTTCGGCAAGCCAATCCCTTGGGAGAAGCGAGCCAAATATCTTGGTGTAGTACTCGACGAACACCTTTCGTTTTCAGAGCACATTAAGGCGGCTCGTTCGCGCGCCGCCTTCGCTCTAGGTAGACTTCACTTTGTCCTCAATGCACGTAGCAAATTGTCATTAAAGTGCAAAATGCGTATCTACACAGCGTGCATCCGCCCGATCATGACCTATGCCAGTGCAGTCTTCGCACACGCCAAGCCCGTTCGCTTCAACAGAATGCAGACCCTCCAGAACAAGTTCCTCCGTAGGATAACAGGCTCCCCCTGGTACGTTCGCAACGAAATCCTCCACGTAGACCTCAGGATTCCCACTATCCGTCAGTTCATGAAACGCATTTCAAAGCGTTTCTTCGAGACCGCCGCGAATCACCGCAACCCTCTGGTTGTGAAAGCCGCTAGTTATATTCCCTCCTCCATTAGTCATGTCCGCCGTCCCAAGCATGTCCTCACCGATCCCGATGACCACATAACTCTCATTCAGGAGAGCAGTAGGGCCATCAGTACAGTGCACAAACACAGACCGACATTCCGACCTCGCCGCCGAGGTTCCTCGCGAAGATCCCGACGTAATTGTCCCCCCCGACCCTTGCTCGACGAAGTGCCAGCCCGCGCCGTAGCTGAGCCTGTAGCTTTAAATTCCCCGATTAATAATAATCAACAAAACTTGATCCAGCCTGTCCCATCTTGCTGTCCTCCCGTCAGCGACGCCCTAAGCCGAGGTCCGTACCCCACAGGGGGTGCCCTTAGCGAGCGTTCGCTTAATAATATAAGTAGGTTTACGCCCCTAGCTGGAGGCTTTGAGTCCGCTTAAGGCAGCCACAGGATAGTCCGGTTAAGTAGTCACGACCTCTCAAGGTCAACTACGAGATGCCATACAAAAAAAAAAAAAAAAAAAAACAAACAAACCGCTGGCATTTGTTATACTTCTCTATTAACACTGGTTTGACATCCAATTGGTCATTTCCGTCGTCAATAATCGGCAGTGGAATATTTTTCATAGCGGTTATTACAAATATCACTCACTGCACCGGTAAATTAGGTACTCGGGCGATTAAATATGGCACCTGGCTCGGAACTATTTGGATATTTAATATAGTTTTTAAATATTAATTATATTAAATATTAATATTCAATGTTTAGGAACTTGTTATGTCAAAATATGGTATATCGATATTAAACAAAATAATGTTATAACTATAATATTTTTTTAACTATAAACTTTTTATTCTTTTTTTCAACTCTCAAATTTAAAATGTTAACTTACAGGAAGTTATTTAGTTATCTATCTAATATTTAACTTTTTTCAGTTAAATTTGTTTGTAGTCTGTAGTCCGTTCGCATGTTTTATACCTACTCATCCTAGTTATACAGGGAAACCTATTATTGGCCATACAATATTGTAATACACAAACTCTGTAACATGCTATAACATATGTAACGCTGTTGGTTGCATAAATAAAGAAAAAAATGCAAAATAATAATTTCAAAAATATTGCTTTATTCAACAAACGTCATTCGAGCCAGGTGCCATGTAAATTCGCCCGTGTTGTTGTACGAGGCACTTTTGTGACTGTCATGTTTTTGTTAGCGAAAACATATACGGCTTAGTTTAGTTCACGACTATGTTCGTGATTATGAGAAACTTATCCTATTATCATTAGTCAGAAAACTTTTACTATAGCTTTTCTTTAGGCAAGTTAAATTTAAAATTAAAATAAAACCACAAAACAGTTGCACAGATTTTCTTCTATAGTTTTTTGCACCTTAGTGCACTCGGTCAAATAACCTTTCAAACAAAACAAAAATCGGTTCAGTCGATTGGGAGCTACGATGCCGCGGACAGACACAGTGCAGAAACACAGACACACACGTTAAACTTTAATCACCCCTAATTTCTCGTCAGAGTTAAAAATAATGTCAAATTGACTTAGTCTTCAGATAAAAGATAACTGAATTGGGAAAAATCTGCCCTAAAATGTTGATAGGTATATGATGCTTGTCACATTTTGACACGTCAATCATATTTTAAAAATTAGATGTGGTCGGCGTTTCCTATCCGACTACTTAGAAAGGCCGAAACAAACTCAGACGCCAAAGTCAAAGTCAAAGCACTTATTTCAAATAGGCACATAAAAAGGCACTTTTGAACGTCAACATTTACACTAAAAAAAGAAATATTCTAGGCGCCCTTCAAAAAGGTAGTTTCGTATGGAGAAGAAGGGGCAAGAAACTCCAACTTACTCGTTTAAAATGTTTTACAACGCATCGTCTTCACATTAATAATATTTTATAAGTGAAGACCAAGAATAAAAATACTATAAGTATCACAATTGGTGAAAAGAATTTAAAATAAAGCAAATACAGATACATCAATCACACGTGATAGGTACATGGTGCTCACATATTTGCTAACATTGTATAAATGTTTGATGTTCCTAAAATATTTAACTAGGTATTCCTAGTCAAATATTTTAGGAAAATCATATACTCGTATTCTATCATATAGATATTGTTGTGTCAGTGTGTGAGTTGAGTAAAAATAACAAATTATTCAATGTAATTAGCAACCAGTTTGATTTTGTCTAGACTGGATTGTCACATGGAGCTGGACCATCATGTTTACAAGCATTCCTATCTTGTATATAATCCTCTAATTTGTAATATGCTTGTTTACAAAGTGTACTTTTTATTTGAGTTTTATATTTTCTTTAATTTAATTGCAATTTATCACAAGGTATTTTGTTATAACATTTTAACTCAGTACCCCATAAATGATGTTTGTACTTTAGCTAATCTGAAAAATGGTGGTTCTATTTCATCTTTATTTCTAGTATTAAAGTTATATCTATCACTTACTCAAAAAAAAATATGTAGTCTCTTTTTAATCAACTTCCAAAAGGAGGTGGTTCTCAATTCGTCTGTAGGTTTTTTTGTGTTTTTGTTTTGCGGTATCTCCGGTAATTTTGAATCGATTTCGTTAATTTTTTTTAAATGTATATTTATTCCATGTAAATTTTATTGACTTTGCTTGGGAAGTTTTCAATAATCCGGTAATAATTCAGTAAGCATCAATAATACGTACATTTCCTTTTAGTGTATATTGATGATGTTTTAATAACTTCTTGTACCTAACTGTTATTTAAATTTCTGGGGGGTGTAGTAGGTACCACAACTAAAAAGTGAAAAATATAAAGTTTTTTACAAAAGAAACAACCGTCTTCCAAAACAACTCTACAAAAAGTGAAAAATAACTTAAATTACGGAGGTCGGTGAAAAAAAAAACAAACAAAACCAAAGACACCGTAAATTCTACCGAAATTAAAGTTATTTTTCACTTTGCAGTGTTTTTATGGATGACGGTCGTTTTTAGTCTTGAAAAGTGTTAAAATTAGGTCCATATAAACTATAGTAAAATACATAAGATAAAACCATAACTTTACCATCGGTATCGTTAAGATGATAACAGCATTTAGAATTATTAAATTATAGCTGTTAACGCCACTCTGCGTTATCGAGAAACTTTAAATAGATTACATTTAAATTAATGAGTTTGCATTCAGTTTCGCACTTAAGTTTAACAACGGCGAACACTTACCTTTAGTCGTGACTTTAGCTTAGGACAAGTGTAAGGGGTCCAGGCGAGCATAATCAGCTTTCGGCAAAAACAGATTAAGATTGGTTTTGTGGAGCTTTATTTTTATCTTTTGAACAAAAGACAACAAAAGGCTAAAGTTATTGATGTTCTTACCAAAATAGACCAACAACACTGGATGGACTGGCCACATGTTAAGAGGCGTTCAAGACAAGTGAAGAATAAGAATAATTTATTTACATATAATATAGGTGTTACTAGGACTCAATGGAAGTTGTTAGAGGAGGCCTTTCGCCAAAAGGCTCACTGAACTAAGAGACATTTTGAAAACGAATGGAAAAATACCGCGACTATTTTATTTCACAATATCACGCCAAAAACTGTATTATTATCTCCTTTATTTCATTTTGAAACTTATGTTTTACATTTTTAAATATTTTAACGTGGAGAACTATATTATAAAAAAAAATACGAGAAGAGAGGAACCTCCTGACGATGCGAGCCGTGTCCAGAAGTCCAGCTTTCTGAATCAAGCCCTTGATCCAGAGCCTCCTCAGGTGTTGGTCTAGGCTCTTGGCTATTAAGCCATTATTGGACTATCGGCACAACTATTGCTGAGTCCACATCCGACATGTCCACAACGTCGCGAGCCATGTCAAGATACTCGATTCGTTTATCTTTCTCGGCTTTCACGAGGTTCCTGTCATACGGTACCGTTCTGTGAATAATTGGGCGCCGTTCTAATCGATCCACCACCACTAAATCAGGCTTATTGGCAACAATAGTCCTGACAGTGTTGATGGACCGAACCCAGTATAATGCGATTTTCGAGAACTGGTTCGGGCACATACCTGTAGCACGGCACTTCTAACTCCACAAGGCTGTATTTCAGAGCAAGTTGCTGATGGATAATCCCGGCTACAAGATTGTGTCTATGCAAGTACTCTTCGTTAGCTAGACAAGAACAACCAGAGATAATGTGTCTTATTGATTCACTCGGACGGTGGCATGCCCGACGACATATTGACGACGATACACCATTTATTGTGAAAGACGGCACGGTTGACAGATGTCAACCGTGCCGTCTTTATATTAAATCTCGATAATTGGGATGATGACTACTATTAAAAATGTTCTTAAAAAAATGTAATTTCCTAGAAGGCATAGTAAAAATGAGATAATCAAAAAAATCTGTTAAATCGATGTAAAAATGAAGAAGATACACGCTTTTAAAGTTATTGGAGGGGATTATTCCTGTCCTTTTCGCGCGGTACGGACGATGTACGGCGCTAGTATGAAGTTACGTAGTCGTGACGTCACTTCTACGATAGTGCTGTCCTAGTCTAACACTTACTTTAAAACGTTTATAACTTGGCAGTTTTTTAAGCTTTTACACTTTTTGTAATATTATTTGCACTATTTGGAAACAAACATTTTTTTTAGATAAAAATAAAAATATTGTCATCAGCCCCATTGTTAGTCATCATAACTTCGTCCATAATTGCACAGACAAAACCTTCGGTTACCCCAAAGTGGTCACCGAAACGCAACCAGGCTACGGACGCTAGTTGACCTACATCCGGTCCATGTAGGGCCCGGAAAAAGCGTCCGTGAAACTCATTACTCTGCCATACTTCCATGCGATCATTAGTCTCAAGCACTACTGGCTTGCGCCAGTTCTCTTTAGCCAAGGAGAGCGGGGTGAGGTCCTAGTCCACTGCGACCACATCTCGATGCATCCCCACGTCGGCTTCTAGGAAATATTCCCTGAGACTGCAAATCTCGCGATTGTGGACAGTCTTAGCATTTAAAAAGCCTCGACCTCGATGATGCATTCGGTTTGCAGTCAGCTGTATACGGACCCTCCTATCTAGGGTGTCAAGTTTGGTCTGAGTCCATTTGAGTATGCCAAAAGAGTAGCATCCAAACCGACATGAAAACAACCGTTGAAGGCGCACACCTTGTTTCTGACTGATAGAGATCGCTTCATTTCAGTAACGTTGATGCCCAACGCTTCCGAAATACCCAAATGCTTATAGGTGTCAGATGAGGAGAGGGCTCTAAGGTTTATGGAATCCGAGAGTTGACTCCACAATCTCCCGTCGCTTTACGTGCATACCGCACATTTGTCTACACCAAATTCCATCTGATGGCGCTATTGAAAGTTTCTATGGATATTTCGAAATCCTGGATAGCGAAGAACCGTCCTCCATTACCCCATACACAACATCAGGAAGGTGCGCAGAGTTGTATCTACTTTATACAACTCCAGCACCCTCATGAGCCTTGTATGTGGCACCGAGTCATAGGCCTTCTTAAAATCTGTCCAACATGTCGACAGATCCTTTCGGAAACGACGAACCTGTTGGCTAATGGTCATATCAATTAGGAGCAGCTCCTTAGTACCACGGGACCCGTTCTTACATCCATTTTCAGAGAGAGACATGATGGAGTTGGTGTCTTTATGTATGTTTATTTTAGATCTCAAAATAGATGAACCATGATGAAAACCAGTGCAATCAGCTGCTACAGGAAAACTCCTTCAATTCGTCCCCGTCTAAAGCTGAGGATCTTTTGAATAGTAGTGTGCCAAAATGTACTCGCATATTTAGCTTCGAACATGTAACGCCTAGTGATGTAATTAACGTCTTTAACACACTTAAATCTAAAAACACTGGTGATTACTGGGGCATCTCAATTAAACTTTTAAGTAATATAATAGACATCGTAGCCCCCCTATCTAGCTGTTACTTTTAATAAATGTGTTGATATAGGAACTTTTCCTGACCTCATGAATAGTAGTAAAGTCATACCATTATTTAAATCTGGTAATAAAAATAACATTGGCAATTTCAGGCCTATTTCTATCTTACCAGCATTTAGCAAAATATTTGTAAAGTTAATACTTAAGCAGTTGCTAAGCCGTTTTAATTTTAATAACCTCCTTCATAATGAACTATATGGCTTTACAAAAGGATGTTCAACTACAGATGCGGGTGTTAATCTGCTGAAACACACATTTAATGCATGGGAGATCGCAAAATGCTATTGGAGTTTTCTGTGATCTCTCTAAAGCCTTTGATTATGTGCACCATGACACGCTTTTGCGTAAACTACGTCATTACGGTGTCCAAAACGAAGCTCTCAACGTAATAAATTCTTATTTGCACAATAGGTTCCAATGTGTAGATGTCGATGGTGTGAAATCATCTGGGCTTCCATTTCAGTTAGGTGTTCCTCAAGGCTCAATACTAGGTCCATTCTTGTTCTTAGTGTATATCAATGACTTACCATTCTATTTAAGTTATATCTGTGACAATGTACTGTTTGCAGATGATACCTCTCTTATTTTTAAAGTAGACAGGAATAGACAAGAGTTTGACGACGTAAACAGTGCACTCTCAATGGTTACGGATTGGTTTATGTCAAATAACCTAGTTCTCAATGCTAAGAAAACTAAATGTGTAAAGTTCGTCTTACCGAATGTTAGAAATCTAGGACCCAACATCGTCTTAGATAAAGAGCCGCTTGAAACAGTAGACTAGGCAGTTTTTCTGGGCATAACAGTAGATGCCAAACTTCAGTGGGGCCCACATATATCAAGCCTAGCGGGGAGGCTCAGTTCAGCCGCCTACGCCGTCAGGAAAGTAAGACAATACACTGACGTTGAAACAGCATGGTTAGTCTATTTTAGATATTTCCACAGCGTTCCTACGGTATTCTGCTGTGGGGCAAAGCTGCTGATATTTAAAATATATTCATCCTTCAAAAACGAGCTGTCCGAGCAATTTATCAGCTAGGAGCCAGAGTTTCTCTTAGAGTTTTTTTATAGATATTGGAATTCTTAGGGTATTATCACAATTCATCTTCGCCAACATCTTATACATTAGGCAAATATACACTTATACACTAAAAACAGTGATTTTCACAATGTTTATACTAGAAATAAGAACAAACTACGTGCTCCCTTTCACCGACTTCATAAGGTTCATAACTCATTTGTTGGGCTAAGTATAACCTTTAATAGCAAGCTACCCTCTTCTTTGCTAGATTTGCCTTTTAATGCGTTTAAAGCTCAAGTAAAATCCAACCTCTGTTCAAAGTCATATTATTCAATTAACGACTACTTAAACGATAAGAATAGTTGGCCGCTGTAATTAACTCAAGACAATGTTTATGTTCTTTCTTCAGAATCAGCTTACCTACTGACAGGGTATACGAGTTCGTATATTTATTTTAATTTTGTTTGGCTATATAAGTCATTTATTTTTAGTTATCTTCATTTATTATTGACACGATCTACTCATTACAATGTTTTTTTTAACGAGTTGTATTGCAATAAGTGGTTAGCTAGCGACCTCGACAATTGATCTTAAATTATTCTTGCCTGAGCAACCGGCAGCGAGTTCGTCATGCTCCCGTAGATGTCAGTGCTTGCGGTAGCGTCGGGGATCGTGTTGCCACCTTCCCTCAAATATAGCGAGGGGGGCAATGGCTGATCTTTGCGTTATGCTCGTGAACGGGTGCTGCTTGTGGTGACTGGTCGTCTTGCTGTCTATGGTTTTGTTATTGTTAGTAATTGTTCTGTTAATTTGTTTTACTTCGTCGGTCCTAGTTTATCATTTGAGTGTACTTAAAAAATAATCCAATAATGCATATGTAAGGTGTCACGCCCCTTATGCCTGGAGTCTTTTATTTGTGTATTAAGTTGTTGTTGTTTTTTTCATTGATTTTTATTGGTTTCTGTCTTAGGTATATTGGCGTGGCTAGCTTACATATGGCAGATAATTTAATATGATTTTTTGTGTTTCGGTTTTTCTTCTTTGATTACCTTATAATTGTATAGTTCAATGGTTTTTCTAACTAAACAGACAGCTGTGCTGCTGGGGAGTTTGTTGCGCCACTTCTTCTTCCCAGCTACTCAGCACTAGGAAGTGGTGAAGGGCGGGCGTTTTGGGGGACTGTCTTATGTAATTTTGATGTTCGAAAAGTGCTGACTCTCAGCCTAGTTTGAATAAACGACTTTCGATTTGATTTGATTTGAGATGGAAGAACTTTATAGACCGTCGATAGACAGGTGATCGGTGTATAATTTTTAGGTTCCGTAGTACTACCTGATTTATGGAGCAGGTGGGTTATTCCTGTCGTTAGGAAGTGGGACAGTGACCCTGACTCTAAGGCTGACTGGAACTGGAATGCAAAGCGGGCGTGGGGCTTTTGGAAGCATTTTATCCAAAAGTTGTGCAGCCTGTCCGGCCCTGGAGATTTCCAGTTAGGTAACGGACGGACTACACGAGCTACATCTTGGAGGCGTTACCATCAGCCTCCAATTTCTGGAATTGATCACACGCTCGCGCGATCTCCCAAGTCCAATCACCTTCGGTGTGATTGACAGGCACCGATCAGATGCTTCGCCAGAACGAACATATGGCGTCATCATCCGGCAGGTGTGTGTCAGCCACACCTTGGTCCGGTCATTCCCAAGCCCTATAAACCCAACTACGTTTTGGAATGTGCGATTCTGATTGTACCGCTCCACTCTTCGCCTGTATGTGGCGTGGGTCAAATAATCTCGAGACAGTCCCCGAGAACGCCCGTCTCACAAAGCGCATCACTCTAGGGCGAGTATTGTCTGAAGCAAATTAACTTGCCGATGAGTGCTCTAGCCTCACCGATACGACTGAATCGATACTACTCGTTAGAATCTGCACTGCCATGCTGGTACAGCTAGTTTTGGTTGTGGAGCTTTGTCACTGTGGGGAAATTTAACATGAGCCACACGACATTTCGCTACAGCTGCACAGTACAAGATCGAGTGGGTATCGGTAAGGTCTTTTCTTTTCACCAGCGCTTTGCTTTTCTTGTGCATGGGCAAACGAGGTAAACGTGGTCTAAGTTCGAATGAAGTAAGAATGGAACGGTACTCCCGGAATGCATCCTCCAAAGCGCTCCTCAATCGTGCATTGCATTGGGAACTCACGGAAATAGTCTCGTCATCATCCTCTTCACCAACGCGGTCGGGTCGCGGTGAAACACTGGATAAATTATGCAATTGCACCGCAACCAGTGGCGAAGCAGGCGTAATACGGCTATTCCGTAATTCGAGGCGTAGTCGATCAAGTACGACGTCATCTAGCATATGGTTACGCTGGATGACCCAACCCTGATCCGACAGTCGTTGCGCCGACACATTGACAGCTGGCTCAAGCACCTGAAACAGAGAGAGCATCCGACCACGGTACGCAGTCAAGTCACTTCCCCCCTCTGTAGCCCCATAGTATACGCGCATGACATTTTCATTGACATTTTGTGTCTACCTCATGCGCTGCACACTTCCACCGGGAGCGGGGACCCTATCAGAGGCCGGTGGGCCTCGGATTCCTAAGCTGGCCGGTGGTCGGCCTCTTCCGCGTCGACATACGGTGGTGATGACGTCGGCGGCGAAAAGTATTCGTCACTAGAACTCGATGCAACTGTAGCCGCCGGTATCACTAGACTCTCGTCTGGAGCAGGTTCCGGCAACTGCGAGGCGGAGCTGAGCGACGAACCCGAAGATGTTGGGTACACACCCATGAATCGTTTGCATCAATCGTCGCTCCCGTCTTCTCGTCAGCATTGTATAGAACTTTTGTTGAGACGTGATTTAGGTTCTATAGTGAGGTAAAATTAAATGTTTCTTCAGTATCACGAAATGGTTTATTAATCTAGTTACTACGACTAAACACAGTTAATGTACAATAAATAACTAAAATCAGGTAAATTAAATTTGACGTCAGCAATTGCGCCCCGGCGATTGCCCCCGGGCAGCGGTCCTTTACATTATCTTTTTGAACGAGTCTGCATTTTTAAGTGGGTATCCAGAGCTACGTTAACCACACCCGTAATTTCTCTCTCATTTGTGTGTCTGCCCCCCACGTGATTAGATGGTCCATCAGGACGTGTGGTTGTATATGGGGCTTATTATTATTATTGACTGCAAACCGAATGCATTACCCACGGTCATTGGTAATGAGACTGATTATCCCGCGAAAGTGAGAAGGTCGAGGCTTTTAAACTCTATGACCCTCTACAATCGCGAGATCTGCAGTCTCAGGGAATAATTCCTAGAAGCTGACGTGGGGATGCATCGTGATATGGTTGCGGTGGACAAGAGCCTCACCTTATTATTGTTATTATTATACTAATCATGTTTTTATTATAAAAAATAAAAAAATAGTAGACCACTAGGTAGTCAGGGCTCCAGAGAGAAGAACCTGCAAGCCCTGTACAGAAGTACCGCTTTCTGAATCAAGCAATTGATCCAGCTGCCCAACATGAGCCTCATTGGGCAGCCCTGCATTGCATTGGTGAAACACTGGATAACTTTTGCAGTTGCACCGCGAGGAGTGGCGAAGCAAGCACAACATGGCTATTCCGTGATTGGAGGCGTAGTCGAACAAGTACGACGTCTGATCCGATAGTCGTTGCGCCGAAACGTTGACAGCTGGCTCAAGCACCTGAAACAGAGAGAGAATCCGACCACGGTACGCAGTCAAGTTACTTCCCCCCTCTGTATCCCCAAATGCGCGCATTACATTTTCAACTGGATCAAGGCTATCAGAGGCCAGTGGGCCTCGGAATCTCAAGCTGGTCGGTGGTTTGCCTGTTCCGCGCCGACGTTCTGGTGGTGGTGACGTCGGTGACGAAAAGTATTTTTCGAGCTCGATGCAACTGCAGCGGCCGGTATCACAGGACTCACGTCTGGAGCAGGTTCCGATAACTGCGAGGCGGAGCTGAGTGAAGAGCCCGAAGATGCTGGATGTCCGGTTTGGATCATTCGTCGTTCCTTACTTCGCGTCAGCATAGAACTTTTGTTGGGACGTGATTTAGGTTCTATAGCAAGGTAAAATTAAATGTTTCTTCAGTATCACGAAATGGTTTAATAATCTAGTTACTACGAATAAACACAGTTAATGTACAATAACTAAAATTAGGTAAATTATATTACGTAGACCGTAGACGTAGGCCAAGGACCAAAGTCATTTTCTGAGGCCCATACGTTTTTATTGTTGTACCATTGGCAGCAAATAACGTAAAATTAGCGGGTTGACGATTCAAATTTCTGTAGGCAATAACTGAAATATCTTCACTTTTCCAGTCGGTAACGCTCAAGCGATGTGTTCCTTCGACACCTACGCTCGCCAACGGACACCTGCGACCGGACAGGCTTTGGTTTAACGACTTTTCGACGCATTATTCGTCGCCACATGTTTTTGCGTTATTTCCGAAAATATAGTGATAGAAACACTTGAAATTTGTATCTCCCGGTAGCGCTGTTTGACGCCTGTATTTGGTTTGATTATCAATATACCGAGAGCGAGATCGCGACCGTGTTTGCGACTGGTAATTGCCTCCTACTGCTACTGTGACGTGTGTTTCCCAAACCAGTAATTTTAGTGTTTAACTCGAATTTTTTTTTAAATAAAAATATCAAATTGTTGATCAATTGGTTGTCTAGGGATAGCAATAGGATTTAGCGAACAGAGTTCGGATGGCCGTGTAGTTTCCATTATCTAATCGGCAATTGTTGCGGCATTGTCTAACCACAATATTTTCATAGTTTCCTCGGGATTTTGTTCCTTCTGAGTTCCCGCATTTTACGAAGTAGTTGAGTAGCTCGACTTTCGTAAGCAACGTATTTAGTTGCTTGGACTCGGACTCTTCATATGCCGAAATTAGCCTATCTTTTAGTGCTTGATATTTACCGTTCGCGGGCAGGTTTTCGAGAATGTCGCTAATTTGACTCAATTCGTCTCGACCTAACTTAGCTATAACTAGTTGATATTTATATAAGTCACCTGCTTTTTGTGAACCGATTATGGCCTCGAACTGGTGGAACCATTCGCGGACGCTGACCAGAAGTCAGCGATGCAGGAGTTGATGGTGATCGTCCCCGTCTCTGGCGGCTGTTGCTGATCGATGGCGTAACTCGAACCAGCTTGCTGTGGTGCGTAGACGCTTGCAGATGCGGCGCCAGCATTGGCGGCCGTGTTCGTAGGATTGCTGGCATCTTAATGGTCGGTGGCTGTGTTAGGGTTGGCCATCTCGAAAGTTCGTAATAATAAGTACACAGTAACTACACTGAAGAAAGTCTAAGTCTGTATTTAACGCAATTTGCACTCGCGGGTAACAGTATGTAACCGTATTTTTAAAATCACGTCGGGTAACAGTACGGAACCGTTTAGAATATTTGTTGGGACGTGATTTAGGTTCTATAGCGAGGTAAAATTAAATGTTTCTTCAGTTAGTTTAATAATCTAGTTACTACGACTAAACACAGTTAATGTATAATAACTAAAATTATTTAAATTATATTTGACGCGAGTAACGCGGGCGGTGGCCAGTAAACAACTATTCGTCGTCGAACGTTGATTCTGTTTACGATCTTAGCAGACGTGTGACGTCAAAGGAGTTAACAGCGTTGTGCATGTGTGGGTTACATACCACTACAATTGCACTATTTTCCGTGTCATAGGTAGCTGATGTTTCGCTTATGGTACAGTATGTTATTGTTATGTCATTATGTCTACACCAGTAGAAACCTAACAGGCCACACATTATTATTATTATGTTTTTCTTTTGAGCATGCATTTTGCCCCACAGTTTTGTCATAGTTTTAGGGTTCCGTACCGAAACGGTGCCAACGGGACCCTATTACCTACTAAGGCACCGCTGTCCGTTCGTCCGTCCGTCTGTCATCACATGGTTTGTCGTCTGTGTCTTTAGAACCGTTATAGGTAGACAATTGAAATTTTCAGTATTCAGCGTTTTTTTTAAAGTACAATTTGTTTTTACTTTGGTTTATTACTAGTTGATAAGTTATTATTGTATTGGGAACCGATAAGATAAACCTACCCATAACTCTTAATACATAGTTTAGAAAGGTAGGAAAGGTAGGCTTTAAGTTTGTTGACATTATAATGCTTGGTTTAATTTTTGATTATTATTTTGTGACAATTTAAATTTGATTGACGAGTTTTATTTATATTATATTTTATTTTAAATGTTTGCATGCCTAATTTAAGGTAGATTGTACTGAGATCACAAAGTTTGTAATCACCTTATTTATGCACCTAGTTTCTAAGCAAATAAACTATTATGATTATCATGATTATGATTAGGAACCCACTGAATTGAATTAAACAACAATCGCATTGTAAAACAATTTATTTCGTCTATAATCTGCGTTAGAACTAACAATAGGATAGTCATTGCGTCATACGTACACTAGACTAGGTACTAGTTAGAACTTAGCCATCTAGACGTCCTGGAAGGCCTATACTAGGAAGAGGGAGGTATTTTTGAATAGATTCATTCCAACTTACAGTCTGTCTGTGTTCCTAGTCATAAACTAATTATATTAGTGAACAAAACTGAATTCTTATGCCCGAAATATCTCACATGCGCTGTGTTTGCGCAAACACTCATTATATTTTCTCACTCATTATAAAACACCTTTAAAATATTTCATTAAATACGGCTATATCTTCGAAGGAATGGGGATGATGACAATTATTTTATTTTTATCTCAAAACATTGTTTGTTTCCAAATAGTGCAAACAATAATAGAAAAAGTGTAAAAGCTTAAAAACTGCCAAGTTATAAACGTTTTAAGATAAGTGTAAGACAAAGACAGCACTATCGTAGAAGTGACGTTACGACTATGTAACTTCATACTAGCGCCGTACATTGTCCATACCGAGCGACAAGGACGGGAATAATCCCCTCCAAAAACTTTTAAAGCTTGTATCTACTTCACATTTACACCGATTTACCAGATTTTTTCGATTATCTCATTTTTACTATGCCTTCTTTGATATTACATTATTTTTATGAACATTTCTAATATTAATCATCATCCCTATTGTTTCTCAAAACATATCTAAACATGTAAAAAGACCCCTGACATAGCCGTCAACTACGCATTCTGTACATCAAACCAAGTAACATTGCATCGCAGTTTACGGTAGTGCGCAACGTAACGCACGAAAATCAGTGCGCTTATGGGTGCATACAACGGTACAGGGGTCGTGGGGGTATTTATAATTGTATTAAAAAACTAGTTTTCTTTTTTTTAAACCTCAGAATTTTGACCTTCTATTCTCCGTAACCACTATCAATGCCAGGTTCCCAGGTATGATCCAGTACAAAAAAGGGAGTACAAGAAACTCTCAGCTTCGTTAAGTGTCTTTTTACATCCGATAAACCAATAATAAACCTGATGAGTTTGTATGTCTTTCTTTGTTTGTTTGAACGCGCTAATCACTGGAATTACCGAAAAAATATGTTTGTATTTGATAGCTCAATTCTGTAAAGGCTTTTTAAAAGGCTCGCTATCACCCTTATGAGCCGAGAAAAGAGAAAAAATGCAGAAATAACGCTATACGAAAACGAAGGAAAAGCGCGTGCAGTTGATGCGATGCGACGGGGTCAGTCGGGGGAACAAGAAATTTCACGTGGATGAAGTCGAGGGCACTAATAAATATAGATGTACCAGGAACACAGACTACAATAGGAGTTAAAGGTTTACGGTAAATTTTAACATGTTACTTCAGGTTTTAATTTTAACATCATCTGTCTGGCAATTATAAACTCCAAATAAGTTACAATAATAGCGAAAAAAGTTTGTTTAAGGACAGATGGCTTTACCGTTATAATTCTACTTATTATTAAGTTCTATAAAAGAAAGTATAATCATTGGTTTTCTATAGAGCGAGCGAAGGAAGTTGTAGCAAGATATTTAACGTGTTTAGTCCACAATATATGTATTAGGTTTTTTTTTTTTTTTTATGCAACATGAATTTGCTCTTACTTTAAGTCTTTTTTCCGGTCGCATTCAACGACCATAGCGTGACTCACGCACTACTCACGTAGTATTAGTTAGATGACTGGTTTACAAATAGCCATTTTGCTACAGCAGCCAAAGACAAACACGTTAAAAATCTGCGCAATACATAAATACAATGACAATAATTTCAGTGCAATAAAACCATTTTACAGGTTACTCCCGTCCATTGTAAGCTAAGTTTTTACATACGAGCGTTAAAAAAATATGCATCAGTATATTATTATTATATATTTATATGTTACAATCACACACATGGAATCAAGTCGTGTCCGTACATAGTACATACTTTACAGTAATTATTAGGCTATCGTTACTTGTAATGTTACACAAATACAATACATAATTTACCGAAGACTTGGCAATTTAGATGGTATTTGTTTAACTTTACAGATTATGTAACCATGTCCTAAGGATCCGTATTATATGGTCATATTTTTGTACCTTTTAAATAATAAGAATTCAGGAAAATAAGTTGTATACTTCGTGAGGGAAAGTCTGATTCAAGATCTCGTTAAATTTAGTAATTCACGTGATATATTATTTTCTCCTTAACAAAGACTAATATATTCCTCGTTTCACAATAATTTCAGTTTCATAATACGAATCCTTCTCCTATTATTTATTGACTCTTTCGTATACACACACTTTCTTAAGCTTAGCAAATCAATATCCATTATTTACGTGAGATTAAACATTTCTATGGTTTAGTTTTCGTTATACTCAGTTTAGGTTTATTATTATTATTATTATATTTTAAAGGACATAATTAAAAGGTTTTTTTACGCCATTTTCTTATTTTTTAAATCTTGTGAACAGTCGCTGTAGATTCTTTTATTTATAAAATACTATAGCGCTGATTTCGACTCGACTTTTTCAAACATAACTTCACGCCTGTATTAGCCGAAGAGTAATCAGAGGTGCACCTATATCCTACACCCACATTTCGCCAGTTATGTTCAAGTCCAATATTAATAGGGGCCGAGCCTATTGCCATCAACCGGACACATACAGACTCCGGACTGCTACTGAGAAACATCCAATTACAGTTTGCCCGACCGAACCTAGGACCACAATGCTTAACAGCAGCACTTGCGACCACCAGACCAATGCGAAATATGTTGCGGCAATTTAATAACATTTTAATTTAAATGATTCGCTTTCACACCTTATTCCATTAAAAGTTGTATCAAACGATCAGATATCGATAAAATACAAGACTTCATACTGATATCACCACTATAGTATAAATAACATCAGAGTAATCCTCAATTTTTTGTTGTTTTGGCGTTCAAGCGTTTTCCTGTCACACTAAATAAAGAATTGTAAAGAAACATTCATATCTAGACGTAAGTTAGTAGTAGTGTGTGCAATATAATCTATATTTCTAGTTCTAGGTATTCTGGTGTTTACTAATGTCTCTGTATTACTGTTATCTACTTTTAATATTGTATTTGCTAGTTCTAAAACAATATCAGATGCTCTAGTGTGAGTTTATACTAACCATCTCGACCGCTTTCGACGCTCAGCCTCAGTAGCGTTAAGTCGAGATGGTTAAAACAAACTCACACTAGGGCCTCTGATAATACCTGAAATAATGTTGCTTTTGTCAGAAAATATAGTTATTTAAATTAAGATTTTGAGAGTATCTTTGAACTGAGCGTTGGCGTACCACAAACGAATATGCTGCGAAAACGCGACGGTGACGCCGCGTCTACGTGACGTAAACAACGCCAGATGCGTTGGTACCTTTATGGGCAATTTCAACCTTAGCTGCAAATTTTTGTAGACCTACGTTTCTTTTATAATCCTGAAAACTTTTAACTAAACTTTTTGAAACATAGATTTAGATAACACAGAATACCTGCATAAGGCATCTACATAAGTTAAACATGTCCTATATTTAAAGCTATAGTATAGGAAATAGTAATTATATCACATATACACATATTTATGACCAAATATGTATTATGATAAGGCTTATTTGAAACTGTGAAAACAAACTGACGAGATAAAACACATACTTCATAGCAGTATTGGTAGCATGGCCACCATAAAATGAGTTTTGTCAGCAGAAAAATAGACAAAATGACACGCATTATGCATGCATAATCAGCCTATTATGTTCCCACTGCTGGGACACAGGCCTCCTCTCTGTGAGACGGAGTGGGCCATAATCCACGATGCGGGCCCACTGCGGATTGGTACATGTCTTCGAATTTTTGGTTCTAAGACATGCCGGTTTCCTCACGATGTTTTCCTTCACGGTTCTGAGAGCAGTGGTGATGAAATAATTTACAAAGTAAAGCGCCTGTCTAGGTTCGAACCTACGACCTAGAACTCGTAAGTCGTGGCCGATACCACTGGGCCACCACTCACTGGGACAAAATGATAGATGAATAAAAATAAATCTGTAATTTTGTCGATTCTATCTGTAATTTTGTCTATGCTTTCGTCGACAAAACCCAGTCTTGCTACGCGTGCAGTAGTGTTATTCTGTAAAAAATTCACCATGATGACTTACGTGAACTGAACTGTTAATAGTGTGAATCCCTAGTTACATGTGGAATGACAGCTCACTTCACCTAAGTTGTCGCGGTGAGATTTTTACAGAACAGAACTACAGTTATAGCAAATATGATCTTATCACTTTTCAAACAAAGTTTATTTTAGTAAATGTTAGTTGTAAGAACATGCATAATACATCTTTTTTTTCATTATTGACATCAGCTTTACGTCATACATCTTTTCAGCGCTCTGCTTAACGCCGAGAGTTGTTAATCCAACAGTGTGTTTTTTCGACGCGCTGGGACGCACTCTGTTAGATTCTCAACGCTCGGCTTAACACCGAGAGTTGAAAATCCAGTGCGCGATAAAATCGGTATCCGTCTGACGTTGACAGGTTGCACTGTTGTTTAACATTTGTGATTTTTTTATGAGAATTGTCAGTTGAAATGTATTAAACGAACAAGACCACGGCATTAGTTCCTATTTTAGCCACGCGCCACAATTACCAGGCAGCGCTATAAGGGATTGGTTGTTGTTACTTTTATCAATCTAGCGATTGGTAGACCAAAATGAAGCTGGCATGTGTATTAAAAGCTGGTTTACTGATTAGCTATTTGATCAGGCTTCCAAAAACCAAGGGCTAGAGATACATTTTTCAGAATTTCTGCTTCTCGCTTACTCATATTGTGTGCGGAAGAGACATGAACAGTTACAAGTAAAGGACGTGTAACTGTTCACGACAACAAAAAAAACATTAAATCGAATACCATATTAAAAGCCAAACAATTCGATGTACAGGCGACATAATCGTTTACATTATACAAGCGAAATTCAACATCAAATACTTTAAACATAAGTGTTACAAAATGTACAAATATAAACAATAGCTCGGACGAGTTCATGTTTACGCGATGGGATAGAAAAGCATAGTTACAATAATTATAAATCAGAACTGATGGTGTTAGAGTGAGAACTTTTTTAAGACCTGAAGTGACTCAAAACTTAAACGCGGGTTTTGAAGCGAAGCCCCACTTCTGAAATTAGCTGACAGAATTAACAACAGCAATTCATATTATTTTGAGAGTAATCTGACTACATATTTTGAATCGATTTTTTCATCATGAACTCGTTTTATTCTGAACTACATACACCTTAAGATCAAAACAAAATAAGCACAGATCCATTCTCTTATCGAGATAAAATTGATGGCTCAGTCCAATGTCACTGTGCGAATGTGGTTTGACCAATGAAGTCGCTGTTACCAATGAAAAGAGCTCGCGCTTCGCAAGTGGCGCGTTAAAACTTGTCGTATTAGCTATGTTTTCTTCGTCTCGTCTCATTTTCACTCCCGACAAGTTCGACATGCCATCCTACTTCCACCTGTCATATAATGTGACATTTGACCGTTTTTGAAGTTCAAATGTTGGGTAGGTAACCTTTCTACCTTTTACTTATAATGTCATTGGATTTTTGTTACAAACAAAATGTCTGTCAAGCTACTACACTTATGGGCGAGTAACATAACAAATTTGGTGACCGTACCATAGCTTCCTCACTCTACAGTACTGCGTCACTCACTCTAACACCTCCAGTGCTATGCTATATAATATTTGATAAGCCTATGTTACATTCAGAGCGGTATGTATTCTCTTATCTGCTGCAGAGTCTCCTGGTCAGTTGACTGTACTAGACGTTCGAAGGTTTCTGCTCCAACCTGGTTCTTCAGTGTTTCCAGCTGAAATGGGATATTCTTCAGATATAAATACAGTTTATCTTTCCGTAGCATCTGGTAACAGACTAGTTGTTGCACATGATTGCTACACAAGCGTGTGTACCTATTTGTCGCTAACCGTTGTATTAGACGATTTGTTTTCTATGTAGCAACTTCTTACGGCCGAACTCAATAACCAATTTTCAGTTAAAGACAGATCGCTATTGATGATAGATAGTATAATTCTGTGTGTCCTTGTCAAACAAATAGCTGTCAACACAAACGCATATTTTGACTTTATTGGAACGTTAAAACCAGAGATTGATAGTTCTATGAATAAACCTAGGCTTATTAACAGAGGAAACAATTATGTTATGACTTATGATCCAAAAACCCGGTCGCGCCCGGCTCGCCAGCGGCCAGTGGACGGGCACTGGGCACTAGTGTAGTGAGGAACAGTTTACCTGATGATGTGTGACAGCTCTAAGATCAATAGTATGCGCGGGATGCGTGGCCACGAGGCTGCGCCGGCGCAGCTCGTGCGGCGCGCCGCCGGCCGCGCCCGCGTCGCCCCAGCGGCCAGTGGACGGGCACTGGGCACTAGTGTAGTGAGGAACAGTTTACCTGATGATGTGTGACAGCTCTAAGATCAATAGTATGCGCGGGATGCGTGGCCACGAGGCTGCGCCGGCGCAGCTCGTGCGGCGCGCCGCCGGCCGCGCCCGCGTCGCCCCAGCGGCCAGTGGACGGGCACTGGGCACTAGTGTAGTGAGGAACAGTTTACCTGATGATGTGTGACAGCTCTAAGATCAATAGTATGCGCGGGATGCGTGGCCACGAGGCTGCGCCGGCGCAGCTCGTGCGGCGCGCCGCCGGCCGCGCCCGCGTCGCCCCAGCGGCCAGTGGACGGGCACTGGGCACTAGTGTAGTGAGGAACAGTTTACCTGATGATGTGTGACAGCTCTAAGATCAATAGTATGCGCGGGATGCGTGGCCACGAGGCTGCGCCGGCGCAGCTCGTGCGGCGCGCCGCCGGCCGCGCCCGCGTCGCCCCAGCGGCCAGTGGACGGGCACTGGGCACTAGTGTAGTGAGGAACAGTTTACCTGATGATGTGTGACAGCTCTAAGATCAATAGTATGCGCGGGATGCGTGGCCACGAGGCTGCGCCGGCGCAGCTCGTGCGGCGCGCCGCCGGCCGCGCCCGCGTCGCCCCAGCGGCCAGTGGACGGGCACTGGGCACTAGTGTAGTGAGGAACAGTTTACCTGATGATGTGTGACAGCTCTAAGATCAATAGTATGCGCGGGATGCGTGGCCACGAGGCTGCGCCGGCGCAGCTCGTGCGGCGCGCCGCCGGCCGCGCCCGCGTCGCCCCAGCGGCCAGTGGACGGGCACTGGGCACTAGTGTAGTGAGGAACAGTTTACCTGATGATGTGTGACAGCTCTAAGATCAATAGTATGCGCGGGATGCGTGGCCACGAGGCTGCGCCGGCGCAGCTCGTGCGGCGCGCCGCCGGCCGCGCCCGCGTCGCCCCAGCGGCCAGTGGACGGGCACTGGGCACTAGTGTAGTGAGGAACAGTTTACCTGATGATGTGTGACAGCTCTAAGATCAATAGTATGCGCGGGATGCGTGGCCACGAGGCTGCGCCGGCGCAGCTCGTGCGGCGCGCCGCCGGCCGCGCCCGCGTCGCCCCAGCGGCCAGTGGACGGGCACTGGGCACTAGTGTAGTGAGGAACAGTTTACCTGATGATGTGTGACAGCTCTAAGATCAATAGTATGCGCGGGATGCGTGGCCACGAGGCTGCGCCGGCGCAGCTCGTGCGGCGCGCCGCCGGCCGCGCCCGCGTCGCCCCAGCGCGCCGCACCCCCGCGGCCCTCCAACGGGGACGCGGGGCGGGACCCGGGAGGCGCCAAAAGTGCGCTGCAATACAACATGACGTTACATACAAAACTTCAATTGGTCGCGATCATCAAAAAATTATAATAAAAAAAAAAACACCACACTTTTATTATATTTATGTATCCATCCATATGTAGCCATTGCTGGCTAGCCGCAGGTCCGGCGACGAAGGCGTGTTGTGCCGTTGCCCGAATGTGGGGCGCTAGTCCGCCGCCTCAGAATGGGGAGAAAGGCGACAGAGGGACAGGACGAGAAAACCTGTAAAGGAGTCAAGAAGCGACTGCGGTGATAACGCGTCCACCAAGACGTGCTATGTCCGCAGCCGTCTCCTTGAGATTCGGCCCAAATGACTTGATGTCGGTGGGGCCATGGGAGGTGGTGGGTGGTCGCGATCATCATCATAGGCAGCCTTGTTCCATCCACTGTTGAGCATCGGGCGGGAGTATTATGCTAAGCTTTCCTGATCTGTGCGAGTCTCGTCCAGGTAGGTCGCGATAGACTAACATTCAAGCAGATGATGATACATAATTATTCGTTTATTTTTTGTTGTATAAATCGTCACAGATAATAAAATACTACGTACAGATACCTAATCCTATACAAAGAAATGACACCTTCTTAATTCTGGCTATTGAGCTGGCTATTTTTCTTTGTCCAATTTTTAACAGATAGCAGCATCAGCGACTCAATAATTGGGATGATGACTGATATTAAAAATGTTCTTAAAAATAATGTAATTTCAAAGTAGGCTTAGTAAAAATGAGATAACCGAAAAAATCAGTTAAATCGGTGTAAATTTGAAGAAGATACACGCGTTAAAAGTTTTTGGAGGGGATTATTGCCGTCCTTGTCGCGCGGTACGGACAATGTATGGCGCTAGTATGAAGTTACATAGTCGTGACGTCACTTCTACGATAGTGCTGTCCTTGTCTAACAACTATCTTAAAACGGCATTTTTTAAAGCATTTACACTTTTTGTAATATAGTTTGCGCTATTTGGAAATAAACAGTCTTTTGAGACAAAAATACAAAAATTGTCATCATCTCAATTTCCAGATACTATAGTTTTACAACGCCACCTAGGAGATGACCTACTTTTAAAACGTTTCGTGCAATCGAAGTCAAAGTTTAAGCATTTATTTCAAATAGGCACTAAAATGCACTTTTGAACGTCATTATTTACATTTAAATGAATTGATTCTAGGCGCCCCTTCCAAAAGGTAGTTTCGTATGGAGAAGAAGGGGCAAGAATCTCCACCGTTTCTCTTAAAAATGTTTCACAATATTTTGTATAAATTAATTATATTTTTATATGAGAAGACTATGCACCCAGAATAAAATACTATCCCACAGTAGGTAAAAATAATTTAAAATCATTTTTATATCAATTTTATAGTTCCGGGTTCAGAAAAACATGTCAATAGATTTATTTTATATTTGCCTCGTTGGTCTAGTGGTCGCAAGAGCTACTGCAGAGCATGCGGTCCTGGGTTCAGTAGGCACAAACAAATCGACATCCGCCTCTTTCCCAGCCACACGGAAGATATCTGTGCTTATATTTCTATTAGTGAGGTAGTTTTTAAACCATAGTGTTTAAACCAGAGACTGAATCTCCAGTTCGTCAAAATTGGAGATAGATACGTTATTTGGGTTAAGACGTTAATAAATATATACTAACTGACCCGACAAATTTTGTCATGTCCAAAATTTAAAAAAAAACCACAGAAACCACAACTTTCAGTTTTTCGAATTTTCTGGGCATTTGTTTTAAATTTTTTCCCCTTAAATATATTTGGACTACATTTGAAAAGAAAATAAATGAAATCGCTCTAGCTGTTCTCAAGTGATGTGCTTACTAACGAGCAGCATTTAATTTTTAATTATACAGCATTTAACAAAAACCCTGTCCAATCCAATAAAGGCGTATTCCTGGTTTGACTTATGTACTGGAAAAGTCATAAGTTTGTTTGGCAGCACGCGACAAAGCACCGCCTCGCTCAGGCGACTTCTTTGACACGAAACTTTAGATGAACTTTGTCGAGCGATCAGTGTTGCCTTTGGTAAGTTTTTTTTTTTTTTAAATTAATTATATTCATTAGGGAAAAATAATTATCTCGAATCCATTAAATAATTACGTATTTGTGTACGCAGTACGATACCAAATAATACCCTTCAGGATCGGACAGGGTTTTCGTTACATGCTGTATAGTTGATGTTAGAATATTAGAGACAGAAAACTTACTCAATATAAGCGCCATTATCCTCCGCCTTCATAACGTCATTCAACACTTCCGCCAAATTGAGTAGTATCGCAGGGAACCGCTGCAATACTGTCGCGTTTTGTGTTGTCAATAGAGCTGCTAAACCCAGACCTGTAACGACGGATTTAACCTTTACTATGTTATTTGGGGCTCAACTGCACGTTCTTAGTCCCATGCAATTTCTGTATTATGGACACTTCGGGAATGAGATATTTTGATGTAAACTAAGAGAGCTCTGATATAAGTGTTTAATACTTTCATCCTGAGACCCAAGTATGGACACATTTTTTCGCAACTGAACCCTCCAAAAAACTAAAAATCAACACAAAACTCACCAACAACCTTCCACCTCTCAACCTGCGTTACTAAATTCATCTTCTCAGTCCAAACATGTAGGAACCTGTTCAATAACTTGGCCGGATCAGAGTCGTACTCTGCCAGGCCATTGGAGGCCTCTTGTATGGCCTTGTAGAACAGATCCGTTGACAGCAGGATCACGCGGGACACGAGGCAAAGTTGCACGGACAGGACCATTGGGAGGTCGTCGCCTTCAAGGAGGCAGCTGTAGGAAGAAAGATTTAGTTGTTTGTGCTTTGTATGTACTAAAATGATATAAAATATTGAATGATGTCAGGTTAACCATTCACATTATTCTAAAGAAGCAAAAATTTAACAATTCTTACTGTATAACCCTAATAAGAATCGGCCAGATGACCTTAACTCCCAAAAACGCATTCCTCTCAGGGAATGTGACACTGATGCAGATTTCGGCCATCTTCAAAACGGTGATGACGCCCTCGGTCCTCATATCACTCAGCATGTCTTCAAGGAGGGCCATGCACTTGCCTCCGGGGCCCGAGAGGAACTCCTCCGGACATAGCAGTGTGTAGGCTTGCATTATGTAGACTACTATTCGGAGGTGCTCTGTGGATTGTTCTGGGAAAAAATTGAAAGTTCAGTTGGCAAGAGTTAGCGCAAACTTGTGATCGAAGAGTGGAAGAAGGCTAGATACAATAGTAACGTTTCACGAGATTCTAGAGCAGGGTCTTTGAGTGCTAAGGTCGGCCACTGTGCGGTTTTAGTTCATTCAATCCATGCCAGTGTCTAAATACAGCAGTACTGATAAAGTTCGTGGCGCCGAAAGTGGGATGAGCGTACAACTTTTTGTGTCGTGTAATCGTTTCTACGTCAATTGAGTCGTAGTGCGAGAAAAAAATTACACGTTTGTATTGTATTGCCTTTGTTGCAGCAGCGGCCGCCGATGTATGCTGTGGGTAAATCCATGTTCTATCCATGCATGAGGGTATTGTTGTTGTTATTCTTATTTTGTTTTTTGTATTTTGTGTTTCACGAATTGTGTCCAAATAAAAAAAATCTTTCTTTCTTTCATAATGTGTAACGTAGATGGATGACCATCTACGTTTTTCATATGGAAACCCAACCCAAGCTTGAATAATTTATGGGTGTGAAGTATCACTGACTCGTTATATTCAATTGCCATACATCGTGGCAATGCCGCCAGTCTCTTACAATTATCATTACATAACATACATAATCAGCCTACCAGCCATACTCGAGTCACAATTACTTCATTACTTTGTACTTATTACGACGTACAACTTACAAGACTGCTTTTTTTTTACTCGCAGGTAATATGGCACAGCCAACTTCTGGTCTGAATATTTTACTATCGCCGCTGCTTACCTAATATCGGGTGCAGATTCTCAGCCAGCTGCAAGGTAGCCGGGTCGGCAGCCTGCGAGGTCTCGAGCACAGCGAGCCACAGTTCCAACGCGTCTTCTAACAGATACACGTGCGCCGGTTCTGTGAGCTTGGTAGACTCGTTGACTACGCTTAAGATCCAAGGCCGGATATTGGGTGGACATTCGCCTAGCGCCTGCGGATAAGAGTTGTTAAAGTAGTAAGTGGGTTAGGTTTAGCGGTTATGATTAGTATTTGATTTTTTTTCTCAAATTTTATATTTAGCTTATGTAACTGGCCGATTGCTATTTTGTACCAGCCAATAGCTTTTTCTGGTTTATTTGCAGATAATTTGATCATAAAAGTGGACGATTAGTCGCTGCGGATGGTATGTGCCAAGTTGTCTTCTCTATAGAAAACGACCAATTGAAACCGTGCACATACCGTGTGAATTAAAATAATATTTTGAATTTTAATGTTACAATGTGCCGATGTTTTTGTTTGATGGATCAGGGCTCAGAACAATACGTCGATAGATGTACCGATCTCGGTAGTTTTTTAATTTAAGTCACAGAAGATTCAATTGACGATCTAATTTCAAACCCATGTGACGCTGGCTTAATCCTATATTATGTATGACATAAATACAAATATGTGTTTCATATGAGTTTGAGTGGGCTTAGGTAAATAGGTATTTATCTAAGGGTGTACCTTTAGCTGTATACCTATTAACCTTGAGCAGATGCACAAGCGCCGCTAGCGCCGCAGCCCGCAGCATGTTGTGCGCGGCCTGCGCGGCGTGCGCCCACAGCTGCGGCAGGTACGCTAACATACCTTGAGCAGATGCACAAGCGCCGCTAGCGCCGCAGCCCGCAGCATGTTGTGCGCGGCCTGCGCGGCGTGCGCCCACAGCTGCGGCAGGTACGCGAACATACCTTGAGCAGATGCACAAGCGCCGCTAGCGCCGCAGCCCGCAGCATGTTGTGCGCGGCCTGCGCGGCGTGCGCCCACAGCTGCGGCAGGTACGCGAACATACCTTGAGCAGATGCACAAGCGCCGCTAGCGCCGCAGCCCGCAGCATGTTGTGCGCGGCCTGCGCGGCGTGCGCCCACAGGTGCGGCAGGTACGCGAACATACCTTGAGCAGATGCACAAGCGCCGCAAGCGCCGCAGCCCGCAGCATGTTGTGCGCGGCCTGCGCGGCGTGCGCCCACAGCTGCGGCAGGTACGCGAACATACCTTGAGCAGATGCACAAGCGCCGCTAGCGCCGCAGCCCGCAGCATGTTGTTCGCGGCCTGCGCGGCGTGCGCCCACAGCTGCGGCAGGTACGCGAACATACCTTGAGCAGATGCACAAGCGCCGCTAGCGCCGCAGCCCGCAGCATGTTGTGCGCGGCCTGCGCGGCGTGCGCCCACAGGTGCGGCAGGTACGCGAACATACCTTGAGCAGATGCACAAGCGCCGCAAGCGCCGCAGCCCGCAGCATGTTGTGCGCGGCCTGCGCGGCGTGCGCCCACAGCTGCGGCAGGTACGCGAACATACCTTGAGCAGATGCACAAGCGCCGCTAGCGCCGCAGCCCGCAGCATGTTGTGCGCGGCCTGCGCGGCGTGCGCCCACAGCTGCGGCAGGTACGCTAACATACCTTGAGCAGATGCACAAGCGCCGCTAGCGCCGCAGCCCGCAGCATGTTGTGCGCGGCCTGCGCGGCGTGCGCCCACAGCTGCGGCAGGTACGCGAACATACCTTGAGCAGATGCACAAGCGCCGCTAGCGCCGCAGCCCGCAGCATGTTGTGCGCGGCCTGCGCGGCGTGCGCCCACAGCTGCGGCAGGTACGCGAACATACCTTGAGCAGATGCACAAGCGCCGCTAGCGCCGCAGCCCGCAGCATGTTGTGCGCGGCCTGCGCGGCGTGCGCCCACAGCTGCGGCAGGTACGCAAACAGCGCGCCCGCGCCGCCGCCGCGTGCCACGCGCGCCCCGCAGCGCTCCATCACGTACGACACCACGTGCAGGACGTGCATCTTTGTGTCGCATTCTTCAGATTCCACCTGGAATTTTAAAAAAATATGAAGGGACTGTTTATGATTGACGCATCTGTTATTTTGCAGCAGTAGACAGCAGACTGCAAAGATTGCAACATCCCGAGACGAAATCTACCAGGAGTTCATAACACACGCAAACTGCGTTACATCGGAATTAAAGTCTCTATAGTACACTCAACCGCACGTTCATTGTTGAAGCAGTAAGGGTGATTTTCGTAGTTCAAGTGTTACTACCGACATGCAGTTGAGCTATTAAAGTCACAGAAACCGCGTAATAAAATATCACAAGAACCAGCTACGTACCAGGAGTTCATAAAGCGCAGCGATCGCATGAGGAGCGTACGGCGCGAACTGTTCCACGTCAAAGTTGAAGTCATCTATGGTACTCCTCAAGGCTTCGGCCGCTGCTAACTTGACAGCCGCATCTTCATCCACTCTACTGAGAGGTTCCAGTAGTGAAGCATACATTGCTGGTCGGAGAGACTGTGATGCGCGAACACCGCACCATTGACCTACGATGGATGGTGAAATTTGAAAATTAATTAACGGGCCTAAGGCTCCTATGAAGTTCAGAAAACCATGGTACTGACAATATTTTATATTTTTTAAAATATTGTAAGTACCGTGTTTTTCTGAACTTAATAAAGTTTTCATTTATAATTAATTCATTTGATAATGTAGCACATTTTGTGAGAGATGCTTACCAATAAGTTGACATACTCTTCTTCGGATTATTCTGTAGTTGTTGTCTTTGATTTTTAGCTCTTGACTCAGAACATTCGTGAACCATTCGTCGAAGTCAACCTAGAAGAAAACAAAATGTTTAGTAAAATAAAAGTATTGAGTTTCGCTAAATAAAGATAATATGTTGTGACAGCACTTTTGTTAAAATACAACATAATTTTGCACTCTTTTTACGGCTGTTTTATCTATCAGTAAGCATAACTTTTGAGCACTAAAAAACCATTTAAAACAACTGAAACTTACATCATCATACAAATCAAAGGCAGCTAATCCCACGGCGTTATAAACAGCATCTTTCTTCAGTATACCAGGCAGATCGTCAGGGGATATCTGTTGCGTTTGCAGGGTCGCTAGAAGTCGTACCAGCTCCGGAGCTAACACGTTTCGGAATTGGAAAAGTTCCATGAATAACGCTTCTGTGCACGGCTGCAGAGGGAGAAAAAAGTGAATGTTAACTGCCTGTTATAAAGCCAAGCCTATACCTTTTTATAAAGGAAGTGATTAGTATAAAGATATAACTATGTAATGTATGCAATAAATAGGTGCCACTCACCCTCAAACTATATTTCCACGACTCCCCGGCCTCGTCAGTGGCAAAGCTCTCCGGTTCAGCGTCCCACAGTGCCAGGTCATCAGCACTCAGCAGAAAATAGTGAGAGACCAGGTGCCGACACATGTGGCATAGGGTGTTCGCGTCTAGGACCTCTATTTTCATTTGGTGGGCTGTGAGGGTTACTACAAGAAATGCAAATAGGAAACTGTAGTAGAAGCTAGTGAAACAACAAACTATAATGTCAAAGCAAACACCTCAGTAGAATTGACCTTGTTGTAGAATCATCATCATCATCACTGCTGGACATAAGCCTCCCCCAAGCACCGCCATTTCGACCAAATTGCTACAGAATACTGTGACAAACCTTCCTACAGTCTACCTGATCGGATGTGGTATGTTTTAGACACCAGCAAAACTTATACTAGCCAATAAGTACTCAATTTTGAAAAGAGATAAGAAAGCTTCACTTGGCTTTAATTTAGACGATGCGAAGCGTTAATCGAAATACATCAATGCTGCATGGAAAAAAAAATGCGGTGGCACTTTTACATTCCTGGATCTACGCTTTCACAAGGATTTCTAGCTCTACTGTACTTGCTTCTATTGACAAATGATTTTATTTCTGTAAGTAGGTTTATACAAACACTTGTACACGTCATAGTTCAAATTACAATCATAGTTTAAAAACCAAGATGAAATCGGCGTTTACTATATGACTACTCTAAGAAGAAAGGCCGAAACAAACTCAGAGGTCACAGTCTCTTTTAAAGTCCAGACATAATCTTGGTCACATCATGTGAAGACCTTGTAAATTGGTGTTCGAAATGGTCTTTGGAGGAAAGGAAAGAATCACACAGATTGAGTGGACCTGTCCCGTAAGTTCACGCATTTGTCAGTAATCATGCAGCTCAACTCAGAACTTATGGAACTCAACGATTCGTCGAACATTATCAAAGAAGGGACAATTACTCAAACTGCCAGACAGTGATTTAAACTAACTGAAAAAATTAAAATAAAAACACATTGTCTTCACATTCACAATTATTAAATTAATGTAATACTTTACAAACTGTGTGTGTGTTTCTAAACTAAAAAATAATGTCCTTATTTAAATAGTAAAGTGACAAAACTAACTGTAACACTTACATGGCTCCTTAACCTGGTCTATTCCCTTCGGTGGCTTATACTCCACACACTGGAGAATTCCCTTCACAATATTCAGGCACTGTATCGTGAATCTCTCATATATCAGCGCCATGCCCTGCTCAGTGAAGCAGTAATACAGAGCAAACTCTAAGGAAGGTCTGATCAGAGGCACGTAGGAAAATGGCTGGGCACACAACACCCCAAGGGCTACTTTGGTTAAATGTATGATGAATTTTTCGCAGAGCTCCAGTGGGTATATGCCTCTGCCTTTTAGAAGTTTTCCTGGAAGAATTGTTTGGTGTTTTAAACAAAACCTAGGCTACTTGTTAAGTAGACTTGTAAAGCGGTTTCCAGCAACTGCTAGGTAAAGTCCGTCTCACGAAAGAGGTCTCGAAGACGCGGCACTACAATCATGCGACGGAATGTTGCTAGCTATATAATAATAATTTGTTCCACTTTTTGCCGCGGGACTTCTCTCGTGAGCCGGGCTCCATTCATAATGTAAAAAAAATGCAAAAGATAGTAAAAAAAACGGTTACAAAGTCAAGCTATTTATATCAACATCAGAATTTTGCAGTTTTTTTTTTTTCATTCTATTAGCAGACTAAAACTCCACTCAAACTCAAAGCATTCATTTCAAATTAACAAAATACAGGCACTTTTTAATCGTCAAGGTTAGTGGGTCAGAAAGATGAAGCTAGTTGCAAAATATTGGTTACATTATTCATGTTGAAATTATGCATCTGAGAATGATGCAGAACGTCCTTAAAAACAACAAAAACAATTCAAATATTTAAATTAAATTAAAAATAAGCCATGGCAGCTAAGGGATGACCAGTCATTACTGACAGCGCCCATTCACATAGTCATAGTTCTTTTTTTTTTGTGTGGGAAATCATTAAATGACTTCTCCTGCTCTGGGTGGAGAGGGAGAGCGTGTCAGAATGTTACTAACACCCATGATCCATAGTCCTGTGATATGATCTTATGCTGGATTAGGGTGGTCAAGACTGCAAGTCCCTGGTAATCTATCTTTCTTGACATTTATTGCAATAAAATATCATACTACAAGTACAACGACACCATAATTAAAATTAAATAAACATCAAAATACAAATACTTACTGCATTCCAAACTGGTCTTAGCCCGGTCAAACACGACATTCAAGAACGCCATAGCGTCCTGACTCTCATGTGCCTTCTTGAACCCGAAGACTGTCAGTTTCCTCAGTATCCTGAGACATAGGAGTGCCTTCTCCAGATGTTCAGTGATCAGCTCTGTCGCTGCCCCCTCTTGGATGTGACGGAGGAACAGTTCTGTGTTCTCGTGCCAGAGGGTCAGGATGAAAGAGTATACTGTGTTGGTTAACTCCTGTGGAAGGTCGAGCGGTTTTAATAACTCTTATGTTTCTTTTAATGTTTTTAAAGGTTGTAGCCAGCCATGGTATTGAATGCGAATATTTAAAAGCGTGACAATTTTTCAGTCACACCACATAATGTAGGAGGATAATGTTTAGCTGCTTCAATATGATCAAATCAACACTCAAGTTACTACAAGATGAGCTTTAAAAGTTTTGGAGAAACTCATTCATAGATAAGAGCAAGGTAGTTGTGGCATAACATAGTTAAGACTTTTCTTGACCTTTGTGGCGACTTTTGTTCTGCAATTTTTCATTGCAGAACAAAAGTCGCCACAAAGGTTCGCTATCCTACCTGCGACTTATCAGAGTATTCCTTTAGAACTAAACTAAATTATTATAGAACTTCCCAGAGCACAATTAATAAAGAAGCCATACTAAACCAAAAGAACTAAAAACTAACCTGGAATGTGCGTCGATCGCCAACAAGTCTCTTGGAAGCCAATGCCTTTACGACGTGATGGAAGATTAGCAGAGATCTGTGCTGTACCAGAGGCTGTGGCGCTTTTAGTGCACCCATTAACTCTGGGACTAAGTCTGGCCAGCTTGTTGGGCAGTCAAACCTGCAAAAGTAGTCAGATAACAAAGAGCTGTTTATGACGTGTTTTAAGCAGTGAAGTAAAACTCTAGTAGGTGATAGTCTTCATATTTTTTGAGACTGTGTGAAATTAAAGTTTCAGAGATGTTTGCCACATAGCACGTGCAAATATTATGAATGATAAATAATGATTTTAAATACTCAGTTACAGGAATCACAATTGTAAACATGAATAAATTATAAATGTCAATAGTTAAAAATACAATAAAAAATAATATGAATACAAAAATGCATCAAATTTATGCACCCTGAAGCACCATGTTTTTATCTGATATTTCATATTTTATTTATTTGCATTCCACAAGGTACATAGATGTTAATAAAAGGCTTAGAGCTAAGAGCCATTGTAGACCCTGTCAGGGCACATAAACCATAAAACTGAAAAATACAATAAAACAAAAAAAAGTCAATAACAATAACTATAAATAATTATATTATTTGTAATTCTATTTTTTTTACAAGCAACAGAATGCACTGCATGATGTTCAATTTGTCTGTAAACATGAATAGGGTTAGTTATGTTCAGCAGCTGATTTACCCTGGTTTCCACAACCATTAATAAAATTCACACAGTCAACTTTTCAGAATGATAGATCAGTAAATGTTCCTCCAGAACTGTTTAGTGTGTTAACCAGTGGTAAGATGAGAAGCTAACACAAACAAACATCTTTAAGATCTTAAAACTCACCTAGCAATCTTGGAAATTAAAACAGCAAGCTGTGTAGCAATCTGAGAGACAGGCTCACTCAAGATGCTGGTTGTGAGAAGTCCCTGCCTCAACTTGACCCTCTCTTCATCACTAATGGCATTGGGTGCATTCTTCCTCCAGTAACGGTCCACACCATTCTTGAAGCACATCACCGCCAACCATCGGACGTTGCCGTCTATCGAATGGTTCGATAGGACATTCTGTAAAAGGTAGTTAAAGTTATATTTAGCTTACATAGTTTTTGGCTGCAGTGTATGTAAGACGCATAAGCTTTCGCGCAGCCGCGATTTTACGGGAAAAAGAGGAATTCGAATTTTGCCTGTTGCCTAGTTCTATATATATAAATTAATAATAAAATCAAGAATTGCCATGACACATACTCAAAGGCGAACATCACATTGCAAAAATGTTTGCATCAAAAAACGCACCCTTAAGAATTGTTTACATGGTGGCCTGAATCTTTTTGTATTATGTGGAAGCCCCATCAAAATGGCCAAATGGCTAAAAAGATTAAGCTTCTTGGGTATACACAAGCGCAATCATGACATACCTAACCAGCTCTTCTCCATATGAAATAACCAATCGGAACCGTGCAACTAGCTTCTAATGTTTTTGAAGTGCCCATGTAAGTTTATGTGAAATAAAATAATTTGAATTTGATGTCAGCTAGAACTTACCAAGAGAACAGAATAGAAGCCAGGTTCCACCTCCCATTCTTGTAGTTTCTTTTCAGCCGGTTTCAACACCTCCGTGTCCTGGCTGGTGGCACGGTTCAAGGTGTCTAGGACCAGAGCATAAATGTTCGGGTCCATGGCTGTGGTGATTAACTAGAAAGAAAAAAAACCTGATATTTTTTTATGACATCAAGGACTCATAGATGTACTAGATAATGAAAAGAGGTTAACTTAATATGAAGTAGTACATGATATGTGTATGCATGTGGTATTTGTGATTGTCAACATGAATTCACAATCCAGAAGAAATTTCCAAGGTAGGGAAACAAGTTTTCAAGTGAAGAATCTTAATTTGATAAGGGCAAAACAAAAATCAATAGAGGTAGAGCTTGATGAAATTTTGTTATTTATGTAGTATACAGTATCAATATTTCTACCAAAGGCATATTTGTCAACATGTAAAATGGTGACTGAAATCAAAATTACAATTTACAATTATTTATTAAATTCTCAATCTGAAATTAATAAACCTAATGCATGAGCATGTATTAGTTGTTGCTGCCATTTTGTTATGTTTTGTTTAATTTATAGAATAAAACATTTGCACACCGTATGTTATGGTAGAATGTAAAGGGACCATCATAGTTTTAAGATCATACATATCCATGTAAACCTACATTCTGGCAAAAAAATTAATTTGAATTTGAATTTAAAAAAATGAGATAAAGAACTGTTTGTTTAGTAAACACACTATTAGTTCTGAACACATTAACAAAAAATCTGCATTTTGCAATTAATAATTTTTAGTTTTACATGCTAGTCTGTTCTGCATCACACCAGCTTAGAGTACTAAGCTTTTCCATTTCATTAAATAAGACAGGTTAAGTATAACCTGTATTATTTAATGAAATGGAAAACCTAATTTAAGTAGTTTAGATATTTTCCATAAAACTCTAAATCTTCATAATACATAGCACTTCACTCGCATGGATTTCAAAAAAAATAATGGTTAAACAATTTTTCAAATTGGTCCAGTTGTTTTGGAGCCTATTCAATACAAACAAACAATCAAATCTTTCCTCTTAATAATATTATTATAGTATAGAAAACTGTGTGCTAATGTACACATTGGTACTGTTTTACAACTCAACAATGATTTTTAATGTAGGGCTCTCAAAACAGATAAGTAATGGTAAATTATTTGATACTTCTATTTCAATAGTGACAATTTAATGAATCAGATCATTTCCAAGTTAAGAATTATATTTCAGACCAGATACAATACTATGTTTAGAATTTATCCAGTAATTTGTAAACTGTAGCAGAAAACCTAGCAACTATCAGAATAATTTGAGAAGTGAAATATTTTATGATAACATTTTGGGAATTTCCAATTAAACGCTAAGTAGAATGTTAGTTTTACGTGGCAATTAGCAATATGCTTTTCAACTACTCATTGCAGCCAATAGGCTAGGCACTGAGCCAGTTTATTTAGAAATTAATGTTCAGTATGAGGCTCAAATTGCAAATGTTTACAAGCTTTTCATTTTGTTCAGCTGATTACATTGATTGAGTGAATTTACATGTAAATTATTTTAATCAAGTAGTAACATCACTGATTACCACAACCTTTAATTTTTGTAACTGCAACCAACATGTTCTAAAAGTACATTTTATTACAGAATAAACAAGTTGAATTAAAAGGCTGATTTACAAGTTTTGTATCATGTCAGCTGCATGTGTGATAATACTCGAACATACCTATCACTTGAACATAAATGTTTTGTCTGTAATGAGGTCAGCACTCGCGACTTTGCAGAAAAACCGAAACATGATTGGTGTAATCGAAATGTTTGCAAAGGCATTCTTAAAAGGTCTTACTACCAACACTTGTAGTAGGTACTAAAGCGCTACATGTTGCGTAATACCAAAATTCTTAAATACAAAATTATACAGAGAATTATCAGTTACAATGACATAAATCAAACATACTCACTTTTCACCCTGAAAAAGCAAAGGGCATAACATAACCTATCACTATTTACTTACGACGCATAAAACGAAATAAACTACAGACAACGCACTTATCCTAAATATTCGTTTACGAAAATACGCACAGCACAACAAAAAAAAACGATTGAGCAGTTATTATGCGAATCATGCTGAAGAACCGATCGGAAAAATCACCACGAACGAAATTCCGATTTTCAATAATGCAAAATGTCATTGGTTGGCTGTCACTGTCATTGCATTGGTGTTCGTTCGAAAACATTACACCACACATAGTTTAATTTTAGTACAATTTAGAAAATTAGTGCTATTATTATTTTAGATGGTTTTCACAATTGTTTTACCGTTCAGACTATTCCTAAGACTACTATACACATTAATCAATCTGTAATCCGTATGTTAGTCTGTCACACTGATGAACAGCACAACTTGACTCGCGATTCCAATTCAAGTCTGGGCTTTACTAACTTAGAAGCTTTAGTTTTTGTGACACAAGTGATAACATTCAAAATGCGTATTGAATTAGCAAAATCCAATCCACCCCATCTTCCTCAAAACAGTCATGCAACCTCGACATCAAATCAATATCTGCAGCTACATAATCTTCGCCGATTCGGGAGTCATTATCTTCTGTCATCATTGTTATCTGCTACTTATCGGGGTTATCAAGTTGCCGATAGCTATTATTAATTATGTTTTATGTCGAAAGACGAGTAAGTTATTTTGTTGTTGTAGTGAACGTAATACTCATTGAATAATATTTGGATTGCTATGGCATGCACCATAAACTTTAATAGTGATTCCACGGGAAGTTTTTATGCAGGTGATATTGTGACTGGAACTGTTACGTTGGAATTGAAAAATGACCAGAAATTCCAAAGTTAGAATTTTTTTTTAATATTCGTTGTCTTTTTAGCATTGGGTGAATTTCCCCAATGAAACTGAACGCGATCGCACATAAACTAGGTTTAAGGGCTGTCAGTGTCACTAATTTCTGTGGAATATTGACACTGATAACTCTTGAACTCGTTTTAGATGCGTAAAATTGGCACTAAGTTCAAAATACTGGAAATTGTTGAATTAAAACTTTGTGTGTTATTTGCTTTGTGTGTTTAAGGAATTGATCTCAAAGTTACGGGAACTTGCAAGGCTCAATGGACACGTTCTATGGCAACAATGCCGTACATTAAAATCTATTCTGGGAAGAAGAAAGTCCTTAGCTTGCTAATGACTGACATATTCAGACACTATTGTAATCGTAAGTAAGCACAAAGAAATAAACAATCTTGCCTTCTCTGAAGCTACTCTGTTAAGAATATAAAATTGATGTTTGTCGTAAGAGACAATGGTAATATCATTATAATATTCTACATCACCTATATAAGATACATTTCTTTTATAGGGAGCATACTACCGGCTGGTATTCACCAATACCCTTTCCACTTCGCATTGCCAGCAGATTTACCATCGTCTTTTGAAAGTTCCATCGCTAAAGTATATTATACTGTGAAAATAAAAAGTAAACCCGCATATAAACTAAAAAAAAATGCAGCATTCAATGTTTTAGGAAACATCAATTTAAATCACGTTGAAGAATTATTGGTTGGTATTTCGAACATATAACGTTGTTTTTATTAAGTATCTTTCCAGTAAACATACTAATAAAAATTGTTTACAGATGCCTTCTATCAACGAATTCCGTAAAACTTTTCGGAATTCGGGAAAATTCACAATTTGTATTAAAACGTACAAGGCGTTTGCACCTAAACAGACAATTCCCTTCGAAATAACAATTATTAACGAAAAGAAAGTAAACATACGAAAAGTCAACGTTATATTGCTACAGGTAGAGTATGGACCTTCACCTAAATATTTAAGAATAGGTACCTTAAAACTTTTCGAAGGTGGTTGTATCTTTTCAGAAAATACGGTATAGTGTTCAGTCGGGGTGGGCGGACGAGGAGAAAAAAATTTGCAAAACGGAGTACAAGAAATTTTCTCTGAACATAGCCGAGATTTGCTTCTTTAATATGGAGATTCCTCATATAATACCGTCTAGCTTAAATCTTATAGATCCTATGGTGGATATATCATATATTTTTAGGGTGAGTATCTGTATCAAATTATCTCAAACGAAATAAATTTGTAACAGGTTCTTTATCTTCCTCATCCCTTATCATTGAGAATAAGAAGAAAAAAAATGTTATTAGAACAGGTGACTTTCTTTTAAAGCTCCTGCCGAGCAGGCGGCCGGCAGCAGCTTTAAAGGTAAGTCACCGCCTGGTCGGCAAGATCAGTAGATATGGTTGGTGCCTACTTGTTCTGCCTGAGTATGGATCCAGATTTTTGACTGATTTTATTTTGTTTACAGATTGAAGTGATTTTTCCCTTCCACTTAACTTTACAAGATGATATACCTGTCACCGTGGCGACAGCACCAGTTATTCATTATGAATTTTAAAACTGTAAATCAAAATAAATGGAAATAAAACATCGTTTTGCCTGTTATAACAGAACACACAACTCCTACTCCTACTCCTGGTGACTAATTCCTGGCAGAACTTGTGCTTCCACCAAAGAAAGCTTCTGTTTTGCTTGAAAAGACTATGTACTTAATTTGGGGCCTGAGGGAGTCCATGTCCACTGACGGACTAAGGTGTGTTTGGGGGTGGCAGAGTCGGTCCACCCTGAGCCCCCGGTTCTGGAGGGACCCCAAATTTTGAAATGTTTTCTATAATAAAATCCCATACAAGGCCAAATTATGGTTAGCAAGTAAGTAACTTAAATTGTTTTGGGGTCACTACGCTGACTCTTTCTCTAAAAATATCGCTTTTTTGCATTAGTCGACAAACTATCTTCTATATCTGTATGACTGGTATAGAGAAAACCTTATGTGTCTTTCCGGGGCGAGGTGTTAAAGCTATCGAGCTCACTTCACTCTCTCTAGCGTCCTATATTTTTATAATATTCAAACATTTCTGCATCCCCTATTTCTGTATGAAAGGTCAAAAGAAAAAAAAAGGTCTCTGAGGAAGGGGGGAGGGTGAATTTACCTAGCCATGAAAGCCTTTTAAAAAAAACCTTCGTCGCCGATTTCCCTAAACTCAACAATGTGCCCCCCCACCCTTTTTCGAGGTTGACTACGACTTATCTTTAAATGTACATAATTATATCAAAATATACTGCATACAAAGTAAAATCTAAGGGTTCAAAAACTATGTTAATGTCCAATTTATTTAGAGTTTTAGGTCTGATTTGACTAACGAAATGGAACGCGATCAGTGCAGCTCCGTTTAAGAGCTGTCAAAGTCATTATTTTCCATGGACATTGACACTGACAGCTCTTGAACACGTTTTAGATGTGCTGAACGCGGTCAGGAACATTGGTGAAATCGGCGCTGAGACTCAGTTAAAATTTGGTCAACCCCGGCCTCAAACACGTTAGGGCTGATTTAATCAATGAAATTGAACGCGATCAGCACATAAACTACGTTTAAGAGCTGTTAGTGTAATTATTTTCACGCTGACAACTCTTGTACGCGTTTTAGATGTCCTAAACGGATTTAACATTGGTGAAATGGGCACTTATTCCGCCACTGCCAGTGTCACTAAAATTACAGTTTCGAAGGTGAAACAACTAATAGATTCGGCGGACTTGAAGGTTGAACGTGAATTTGTTTTTTTTTCAACCCAGTCATACTAGTACTTAACTAGTTGTAACCCAGATGGCGTTACTGTTGTTAGCAGACATTCTTTTATGGATTGAAAAGCAGAAAAAAACAATTAAATATTGCCTGAGTGAAATTGCAACTTTTTGAATTGCAAAAATAAAGCTTTTTCTAGTTTTATTTCAAAATATTTCTTGGAAATATCCAAAACATTTCTACAGTATTTGGTATTTATTTTATATGGTAGCATTTTAGGCTGTGCTGCCACCTAGCGGCAGGCTCATCTTTTTGCGTAATCCTGCGTGTTTACTTACTTTTTATAAAATTTGATGCTTTATCAAGTATAATACTCAACATTGTTATTCATAAAATGTTTTTTATTTAAATTAATGTGTTTAAAAATAAAACACTGATGTTATTGATCATTTTAACGAGTAAATATCTGACCAAGCTTTGTGTTGACAACTTCCCCTTTCCATGACTATTTTTGAGAAAGCGGAAATGGTTGGTCCGCCATAATCATTCGTGTGGGTCTGTGCTTGTGTGGTTTGGTTGTCTTTACCGGTGCCAACCATTATTTTTAATTAGTAGTAAGTTATGCGTATGAATCCAGACATGGACGATGATGAGAAGGGGTGAGTTTGTTTTCACATATTTTTGGTGTGGTATAAGGCTGTCCACGACGTGCCAACTATAATAGGTCAAACTGGCATGTTCGCTTGGTGTGTCGCATTTCACGGATAGCCAGCAGGGCTTCTGAGGTAGCGTTACGTACTCTACTTTGTTCCCTGAAATTAAGAATTATGTTATGTTAACGTTATTTTACGGTAATACACGCAAAATGACTTGGATGCGGGCTGCAAAGTTTCAATTAGCCTTTTACTTTATACCGGCTAGCGGGCACCGACCCCAAGCCTCGCCGTGCGACTTGCGTGGTACAATCATGGCAGCTATTACTTTCCCATGCTACATTTTCTCTGATTGTTATTGCATTTCGTTGCCAAAATTTACGTAGAAACAGTTTATATAACTGTATTTCAACTTCGAAAGCTGTTGATGTGGAAACGTCGCAATATGTAAAATTAACCTTTTTGTGACTAATCGTTGCTTTCTCTTATCGGTGATTTCGCGCTAGGGTATTGCGAGCGTCATATTTTATAAAAAATATGAAAATGTTGAGTAGTTAGTTGTTAATGAGGTTATTAGATCAATGTTCGAAGTGCCGCGTAGCGCGATCTCATTTACCTACAAGACGCGAAACGTGCTGATTCATTTGCATATGGTTACTTGCGTCGTCAAATTATGTTCCTAAACAGTTTTCCTCATGCTTGCTCGGATGTATGTATTTTTCGCGTAAACACGCTTTGGGCGGTCGCTATAGACGTTTAGGAATTGGTAAAACAATACGGACTCCCCAACTAGATGCATAATTAAGTTTAGGATACATATTGGTAAAGGATCAAATCCTATTAATATGGAGTTACAGGAAATTAAGAAGATAAATTTAGTTCTAAAGTTGTGAGTAAATATGTAATAATAAATGCTAATGATTAACTTTCAACGAATTACTTCTGAACATCTTCACTTCTCTATGCTTATTTCACTTGCATTTTTACAAGTAATCTAAAATGCAAATGTAATAGCATTTGGTTGTAAATTGTGTAGTTAAAAATAAAGTAAGCAGAGATCAGAAATACAGAAACCATTGTAAGTAAAACTATGACTATGACCCATGAGAAGTGAATGTATACTTTCACCAATTGTGGTTAATGTGCTTATTACGCACTACATTATTACTCTATGAATGTTCAGAGGCTAGTTCAAGTAAAACAATATGACTACTGTCTGACAATGTGGAATGGCACTGATTAGATAAACCTGTTGATTATAACTTCCATGTATTTATGAAATATTAGAATTTAGTAGTCAAGAAATCAGTAGAATTTATGTGGTCTGTGACTCATTTTACAAGTTATCTTTAGCAAAGGCTTACATATTGGCTTATGATGACTTGATATGATACACTTGAGTTGATCATGTTTTGACACAAAAATAAAACAGGGAAACCATATAAGCATGTGTTTCTTATTCAAAGTTCCTCTGGCATTTATTGTTTTCATGCAAAAAAATAGTTTATTGTAAGTAACTGTAAACATCATTAGAAACATGTTATTATATAGTAGCTCAGCCCAATTAAATCGTAATCTAAGTCTTATTAGGTTAAAATGCACAGTAATTAATTAAACACTGTTCAGTTCAGTGCAAAACTTGAATAGTACCTTGTAGGTATTTCCCAGAGAGCCTTGAAAACAGTTTAATCTAAATACTTTACCCTAGTGAACTTTACTGACCCAGTATCTGGCTCACATAAATATACATTCATAATGAATAGTTTACCATTCAAATAATTTAAAACAACAGTTGTAGACTTCAAGTACTAAAGCAGGCCATATCACAAAAAAATGGCTATTGGAATAAATTCAATGTTGGAACTAGGTTTTTAGGTCATTTACTTTTAGTGTTTATCTTGTGAGTGACTAAAATTCAATTAGTAAAAATGCAATAAGGCAAGTGCAATCTTTTGAAAGGTTGGTAAATTACAAATGAATATTTAAAACTGTTATGGGAAAATTTAAAATTTCTTAATAAAAATATGGATTTGAGGTCAGTTATAGGTAAGAAAATAGTATTGACCTTCCCCTAAATTAACTTATCAAACTGCCCTTAGTAACAAAGAATTCTCTTATTTTTCTGTTAGAAATGTGGGTGAATGTGTCCTGGACACATATTTTTATTACATGAAGTAAGCAAATCACAAATAGCTTAGGTTATTCCTAGATATTGTTTACCTCATACAAAACACTTGATAAAAATAAAACAAAAATTTCATGATTTCATACAAGGAGCACTATGACGTCTTTTATATAACTAATTTCTGACCTCTTGATAAGAATGTTGAATTCACATTAATGAAAAAATCAACCTTTTTCAAGTGCTAAGTAATAAAATTTACTGCATAACCAATCTCTTTCTTTAAAATAACGATTCATTATCCAACTTAAATGTTAAATACTTGAGCAGAACTTGTAATATTAAATATTTAAAAGTAAACAAAGGGACATTTTAATTGGCGTCGTTCATAATACTAAATACGCCACCCAGTGCCAGAATGTGTTGGTAACAGTTTCACATTCACAGGCGGTCAGACTCCGAACGCCGGTTGTCAAGGACTCGAAAGACATTAAAATTCATTATTAAAGTCACTCTCACTATGCTTTAGTTTATCTCGAGATTCCATGGTAATATTTCAAGCTACTTGAAGCTGGGGATCTACTATCTAAGCACGAAATGTGTATTTTCGGCCGAAATTACGGGCGTTTCCTACTCCGTATCTCCTACGGTTGTAAGATTATTTCGGGACCAGAACTATGGATGAATGACAACAGGGTTTGAAAGTTGTCCTTACACACTAATGTGAATTTTCTCGTCCGAAAATGTTCATTAATCGGGAGTAGGGTTCGTTTCGAAGTATCAAACTACTTTCGGACACTGACTTGAGAGTAGGCCTCCTGTTTTCGAGGTAAAGTTTTCATTAAAATTGATGTACGATATGCCTTGACCTATCAACTGCCCAAGACAAAATGGCTTTCAGCGATCGTTAACGCACAGCAAAGTTAAAAAATAATTATTATATGTACAATAAATGCAAACTCACGTTAACCAAAAATGCCACATGTGGACACGTCATCAGGTGATTTTAATAAACTTGCTTTTATGCGTTAAAGATTACGAAGTCATTCTATCTAGGGTGGTAGGCGGTAGTGGACAAGCCAACCTAGATTAAATTCGCAAAAGTATTTCCTAAGTGCTATAAAATATCTGTATTTAAATCCTTTTGACCCAGAAAACTGTTCGTCGGTGGTCTGTCATGGGAGACGTCTCAAGAGAATTTGCAGCGGTACTTTTCGCGTTACGGCGATGTGATCGACTGCGTGGTGATGAAGAACAGCGAGTCTGGCCGCTCCAGGGGCTTCGGCTTCGTGACCTTCGCTGAGCCGGCGCTCGTCAACGTGGTGCTGCAGAATGGACCCCATCAACTTGATGGCAGGTAAGGAAAAACAAAAACCAACTTATTGCAGGAACACAAAAACTAAGCAGAGATAATACAACAACAACTTGATTATATTGTGTGAATGTCATGATTTTTTTGCCACATAGGATAGAACCACAACCGGCTCAAGACAGATATTTGGAGTAAGTGAAAGGTTACTTAGCGGTCCGTTATTTAAGCCGTGAATGGTGATGTCATCACTAGAAATTTCCTTCATAAACTTCTCTACATTCACTTCTCAAAAGTCAATTTTACAATCAGTTGCAAATAAAAACATTAGTACAAAAATATCGAGCTCCATTGGTGTTGTTCGGATATAAGGTTAAGCTTATTAGTATTACTAGACACAAGATACCGTTACTCTTGTGAATAGCGTCAATTTGACACGGCGACTTTCTGTTACATTGTTTCTACTTTTCCATACGATTGTTAACTGTTAGGTAGCATACAGCATAATAAAAATGTCAATAATTACTAGTGGATTTGTTACATAATGGATAATCTCAAGAGTATTTTCGGAGTTTAATTTTGGTAAGCGATGATAAAAATGTTATCCTAATAAATAAAACACGTGCCTTGTTTTGACCCCGAGCGCGTGTTCAATAATAAATTATGTCATGAACTGACTGATTCTCATGGTAAAATCATCTATCACTGTAATATAAACGAGAAATCTTTCTAAAACGACACAATGTTGTATACACAAATAATTGTGACCCAATTCTTGAAACTGAAATAAACTGTATGTATGGCTTTACTCAAACAGACGTTGGTTAACCTGTCAACTTATACATTTTTAATTTTATTTCGTCTCCGATTAGGCTGTGGCTGAAAGGTTAGATCAATGTAACACCGAAATAGATCCCTCCAACGGAATTCTACAAATTTTTCAGTTTTACTGACTAATTTAAACTAATTGTATTCGAGAATCTAAAAGATAAAATGCACGAATTTCTGGAAATTTAGGCGGTGAAAGATAATTGACATAGCTTTGAGGTCGTTTCGCCATATGCACAAGCGCCATTAGGGAAATTATTTAGAAAATATCACTGTTTTTGAAAGGCCTCGTTGATTTAATGGATCGTCAAGCTCTTTGGACTATGGACTTCAGCCTTATATTAGCTTATTCAGCATTTATTAGAAGGTTAATCACTATAAAAGATACCATCTATACTGTCTGAAAAGTTAGTTTGTTTGTACGCGCTAATCTTTGAAACGACCAGTCGGATTTGAAAAATCTTTGCATTCGATAACCCAATTCTTGAAGACGGTTAACATCACGAAACGACCCTTCCGGAACCGAGTAAAAAGAAAAAATCGGCCAAGTGCGAGTCGGACTCGCGCACCGAGGGTTCCGTACAAACCTGTACGTGTGTACACGCGTTCATGAGGAAGGGGATAGTAAGTTTAAAATTATTATTATTATGACGAAACTAAAAATTTACGGTTTTCGCAATTTTTTCTAAATGTGCTATAAGACGTTGCATCGTACCAAATTACAAGATTCTAAGACACTCGCAAGGTAATCAAAACCTACAGGGTACTCCTGTAGGTTTTGATTACCTTGCGAGTGTCGAACGTTTGCGGAAATTTGCGGCATAAACGGCTGTATCTTTTGATTGCGTTGGCTTAGAATTTTTTCACATCTCCAAGGGACAGTAGACCTGAGTATTTGTTATAAATTCCAGCTTGATCACACGCGTTCCTGAGAAAAAAGGTCTTGACAGACGGACGGACGGACAACAAAGTGATCCTATAAGGGTTCCGTTTTTTCCTTTCTAGGTACGGAACCCTAAAAAAAAGGCTGAAAGAACGCTAAGAGAAAATGAAGGAATAGCCTCGCGGGTGGGCAAATTTCAAGCGGACTTAGTCGCTGGCAGAAGCTAGTTTGTTTAAAAAAATAGCCGATTTAGTTTATGACAAAAGTACATCATGGTTTCCTTGAAAAATCTTGTCGATTTAATAGATTTTCTATGCTGTTGGCGTTACGTGACATCTTAGTAATTAAAATTCTTAAGAGATTAGTTTCCTCATAAAGTAGCTGATTTTGCAACGCACTTTAGAAATAAAGCGCCCACTAATAATGTCCTATAATTATTGCAGTTACTTGATGCAAGTCGCTCCAGCAAGGTATTGCGTGTAATGGTTCTTTATTGTTTTTTTCCTATTTTTTGAACTTCAAGGTCCAATGTTTTATAAGAAATGTGTATGTATGTGTACCGCTGCAAGTGAAAATGCAATGTATTCGGGTAACCAAATGGTAGATCTCAGTAAAACTATGGAAAAAACAAAACGTAAAATTGGACATTTAAATTATCTCATGACGGCAATAAACTTGACTATTAATATAACCTTTGAAATAAAAAGGCTACGTGTTAAATTGTAATTATAAGTTACTCTAACATAAAATCTATTCCCCTGAAACTATTTTAGTAGTTTAATGAAAATTCCTTAGGAAATCCTTACAGAACACGCTATTCTACATTATAAAATATTTTCGAACTAAAAAGGTACATTTCGCGAGTCGAAAACTGAAACCCAGGCGGAAGGTGGGTGAAATTCGCTCGAGTATTAACCGTATAGATAAAATGACGGTTGTCTAACCAGCTCAGGTTCCATCCAATCCACATCCAGGCAGTGCCTTCAGCTACATTACTGCTGGTACGTTCAGATGTTTGTGGGATATTAACATGCAAATTAGCATATACTCCTTGTTCCTATGGACAAGAGAGTCTACAAGGTTTGCGACAAGGTTCTTTCCACTTATTAACACTATGATTAGGAGTGCATGCTTAGTCAGTTTGTGACGATACGGAGACATAATTAGGCCAAAACTGTTGTTTGTGTGCCGACTTAACAGAATTTATGACTCGTTTACTATCAAGTATAATTTAATTCAAAATTATAAACAAGAAAGATATGACATTTAGAGCTGATAAAATTAGTTTATTCTCAAATCAATCTTCAGAATGTACAGCGTATTTTGATGTTTTGTCTGATTATTTTCCTTATTTTTTCATCTACAAGTAAAATACAGTTTTTTGTTAAGATAGTGAGAGCCCAACAGAATCGGGGCCGGCGCGGCATATGAAAATCGCAAGGAAGTTATGGCCTTCTGAGGGTAAAAACGGGCTCTGGGTTCTTAAATGAACAAACACGTGTTACTTGTTAGACAGACAATACCCTTTGTCAAGCGTTTTACCTATAAAGTAGACCTAACTTAATATAGGATTCGGTTTCAAATCACAACTAAATAAATCTTATTGCACTTAGCGCTAAACCATGAATATTAAAGATGCTAATGTTATGAACTGAATACAAATGAGTCTAGCTGACTAGCTCCAGCTGCACAACAGATGAAGACGGATAGGGTTCAATTGGAACTAGAAAGAAGCGGTACCTATCGCCCCATACAATAGTGGCGATACCGCTTGATTTTAATGCAACACAAACAAACACACACACACACACAACACACAAAAACTTCACATTTACACGATCTTTGAATTGATCTGAATTCCGAGGACACATTCGCAGTAGTAGTGAAAATAAATGTATACGTGGAATGACCATTTATTTTGCCACATCATTGTAAGAAAACAAGTTAATTAAGCCCCGCAGGAAAATAGTCCTCTGTCAAATTGCTTACCCTTTGCGAGGCAACCCTGTTAGGGGTAGATTTTCGAAAAACCCTGATACACGTTATTCTTTATTTTTGGTCTTCAGTATGAATACTGAATTTCGATAATGTGTACTCGCGTTAAAATTCTTGCATACAAACCTTTTACACCCCTCATGGGTGGGTCATTTTAGGGCATAGTTAAAAAACACAACTAATTACTCGGCAACGTGCTGAGTTTAAAGTTTATTAACTCAAGGAATAAGATTTTTCGTACAAACCAAATCCCCTCTTTCCGTGTCCTTCCATGGAGTTTTTCTAACAGTTACCAGTCATTAATCACCTACAATAAATGAATTATACATTCAACAGTCGGCGACATTGACTTTTGTTTGAAAACGGGGTCACTGTTAACATTAGGCATTTTAGTCGATGCACCATAGTTTTATTTTATTTATTGCGATAAAACTGTAGTATAACGATTATGCAATCTGATTTTGATGGCAACTTTGTAATGATATAAAATCAAGATGTCACATCCCTGCCCCTGCACGTGCTCGCGGCTACACCCGTTAACTTGGCGTGTCGCAAATGCGTTCCTGGATTTAGTCCTAAACAAAGCCTTGGATCCCGGGATAAAAGAATTACTGTACATTCTATTTACTGGGTCTCGTAAAATGATAACTAAAGGATTGTACTCGGAATATTTCGGAGAATAGGTTAGGCATCCAATGCGAAGAAAGATTGTTAAGTAATTTTCTGAGTTCTCTAGTCCCTTAAGGCAAGATATGCGTGGGTCTGAAAGGTTTTACTTTAAACTAGACTATTGTAGTTATTGATATATATATGTATATGAAAGCCGGTGTACTATTTTGTACAGTTCCTCGTGATATAGTGTACTGACAATAGGCGGGGAAAATGCAAAGGATGAATGAGTGTCCGGAGAAAGATTAAAATATTATTTCCACCGTGATAATATAAACGCAAAGAAGAATGTTATCGAGTCGTAAATATTGTCTTTCTAGAGCCTTCTATGACTGGCATGGAACACGGAATATTATGCTAATAGGAATGATGACTGATACTAAAAATGTTCGAAAAAAATAATGTAAGTTCAAAGAAGGCATAATCAAAATGAGATTATCGAAAAAAATCTGTTAAATCGATATAAAAATGAACAAGCTACACGCTTTAAAAGTTTATGGAGGGGATTATTCCCGACTTGTCGCGCGGTACGAACAATGTATGTCGCTAGTATGTAGTTACATAGTCGTGACGTCATTTCTACGATAGTGCTGTCCTTATATAACAGTTATTTTAAAACGTTTATAACTTTGATATTAAAAAAACACTTAAATAAAAACGTTTTAAAATAACTGTCAGTTTAAAGGTACCGGTTTCCTACATAATGCCCGTCTGGTTCCCGCTCTGCTGATAAAAATAGTGTTGACCTCAATATTTATCTCCTAAGTATTATTAAAAGTTAAAAAAATGAATAATTCCTTGCTCGAAAACTGGGCACATTTTTAAAATCGATAATACCTAATTGACAAAAAAAAATGTTACTTTAACAGGCTACAAACTAAATTAATTAAGTACATTATTAGAGCATACGTATCTTGTATCATGTTTCGCTACGGAAAACAAATTAACTAATAATTTATGTTTTGAAAATCGTACCTCTTAAAACGAAAACAAGGAATCTCTTACATTTTCCTTATTAGTTTGTTCAGGTAACAAATCCGTTATAACAAAGTTGACTTCGTGTTATTTTTAGCTAACTGTACCAAAACATAATTTACGGACTTGGTCCTAAACTAAAAACAGCTTTCCGCTGAATTAATTTCCATGGTTTTGAACCTCAGCTATTAAACAACAAAGACAAAAATCAAAATGGCGGCCATCTTGGTAATCTCAAAATAATAAGCATGGTTCTAAAATTGCAAATTGTTTGATAGGACCATCGACCCGAAGCCGTGCAACCCTCGCACGCTGCAGAAGCCGAAGCGCGGTGGTGGGTACCCGAAGGTGTTCCTCGGAGGGCTTCCGTCCAACGTGACCGAGACCGATCTGCGCGTGTTCTTCGGCCGCTACGGCAAGGTCATGGAAGTGGTCATCATGTACGACCAGGAGAAGAAGAAGTCAAGGGGTAAGTGTCATAGTCAACATCTGCAATAGACTCTTTGATAAGTGTTACGACGGAAGAGTTTCATGTCTTACTTCTTCATCGCAGCTTGCTGTCGAGGTGAGAGGACGTGCGTGCATAACGCCGGTAAACAACATTATGCAAATCAGTTAATTTTATTAATTTCGAGTCATAATTTCACACTATTTGAGGACCTAATGATAATGACATTGCAAAGCCTCGAGGGCCGCTTTATAAGATAAAGTTGGTATTTTAAAACATAGTTAAATTGTACCAAACACTAACATTCCTTAATATTTTCTATTGATTGATACAATTAAATGATTCGGATTAATTTAACAAATAGACAAAACAGGTCTTGTTTATCAGTATTTTTTTAACGAAGATGGCATATTAAATTTTTCTAAACTTAGTTTTTTAATAAAAAATACTAAAATATTTACTTTTATTCTCATGCTTACAGAGCAACGAGTTTTTATATAATATTTATGTAAAATTTTAGCTTATAATATCCACATCCAGGCAGCGCCGTTAGTGCTAACTACTGTCGGTGCGTTCAAGCGTTCGTGGGACATTGACACGCAAATTAGCATATACTCTTTGTTCCCATGAGCAACAGAGTCTACAAGGTTTGCGACAGGTCACTTGTAACAACCGTTTTATAAACTTTGTTTCTCACATGAATACTTCTAGAGATAAAGGATTAGGATAGGTACTCAATTAAATAGACAAGTACGTAACGATAACATAAACCAAGTAAAGATTACTATGATGTAATATGGCGCATTCGTCATCCAGTTTAAACAGAAAACACTTAGAAATCTGACACACAATGTAAAATTAATAATACCAGTTGAACTGTTGCAAAACAAAAGTTCACAAGTTACGAACGGTTTTGCTATAGAAAAAGCGTTTCGCTTTCCAAACAGTAACACGAGCTTAACGCAATCGAAATGATACGACCTCAATCGTGAGCTCAGTGAAAGGTGTCAGTCCTTCAGGGCGACTTTATCAAACAATTTACGACTTGTGTAATTTGTGACCGGTTGTGATCCGAGGGTTGGGCACAACTGCGCCGAACACATCTTTTTATTTGGTCTCTTCATTACGAGAAAATTACTTCGTAAAATAGGAAAGAAAGGACCAAGAGGCATAGCTGTGTTATGACTATGAGAATGGTGACAAAAGAGCATTCCATACAAAAACAAGTAAAGCTATTGCAGTTATATTATCGTAGGGTTTAACTTTTTTTGATGTTAGTGTGCTATATTTACAAGTTTTTGAAAAAACATATCTGATTTGCTAATGTCTTGATGTTTTGAAACTTTTTCTATTTTTCACAATATAAAAACAAACATGATTGTTCTAGGCTTCGGTTTCCTGTCGTTCGAGGACGAGATCTCCGTTGAGCGGGTCACTCAGGAGCATTTCATCAATCTCAATGGAAAACAGGTAATGTAACTATTTTTGTAGGTGATTTGAAAACACAATTTGTTTGCCAAATATTTTTGTAGCTATCTCTCGACTCGAAACAAACTATCACTCGGCTTTGAGAATATTTAAATTTCTGAAATACTTGTTTTGAAGTAATCAGTTGCTTTTCAAAACAAATAACACAGACAAAACTTAGCACTATGTTTTCCTTATAGGTTTCAAATTACAATGGAGTCAATTTTATTTATATACTCGCTGTGTAAAATAGGTAAACTTATATTGGTTCTGAAATCTGACTTAGCAACAAATCGTGTTACTCTTTAATGTGTCATCATTTTCTAATAAACACGTGTGACGCATCTTTTCCGGGTGAATAACTGCTGGAATTAAAAAAAACGTGTAACTTTTTACGTGTGCATTTTAAATATACCGCGAGTAGTTATATGTTGAAGAATAAATAGAAAAAGTCATCTCATTAGTAAGAAGATTCCAGTTGATGGCTACACAAACGCGTGCAATCTTACAATTTTAATTTTACAATGGTGTTGTTTCCATAAACGGCGGACAAAAAATACTGTGAAATAAATGACTACATATTGCTAAGGTTATTGCTGAAGCCAGTTTCTTAGAACTAGTAACTTTCTTGAACACGAGCTCAAGTTTTAATTAGGTGTTTTTAATTTTAAGATCAATCGAAATGGTAAGTTGACAACTAGATTTTCTTTAACCCAAAACACGTAAGCAGGTGGAGATCAAGCGCGCGGAGCCCCGCGATGGCTCGGGCAAGCTCGGCTCGGGGGCCAGCGGCATGGGCGGCGGGGCCCTCAACGCGCCCGGCGACCAGCAGCAGGCCGGCCAGTGGGGCCCGCCCGCGGCCGCGCCCATCAACATGATCCAGGGCCACAACGGCCAGATGGGCGGCCCGCCGATCAACATGCCGATGGCAGGCCCCAACATAATGCAGGGGTAAGAACTGGTTGTTTCGGATTTTTTACGAATGTATCCCTTTTGTTATTATTCTTCGTTTTTTTAAAGACGGCTTCTTCATGTAGAATGGTTTTATGAATCTTAAACTGTATTCGCACCCTGCTACATGGTGAATAATAATGCTTTGCTGACATTTAGTGTTGGTTTACAATTAACCCAAAATATTGCACGCTCTACTTTATACATATGCAAAAATGTCAATCGACTTAAACATTAAATATGTAATTCATTCATTAACATGCACTTGTACATAATTGAGCAGTGGTGGCCCAGTGGTAACGGTCCCGACTTACGAGTTGTAGGTCGTGAGTTCGTACCCAAGCAGGCGCTTTACTTTGTGTAAATAATTTAATCACCACTGCTCTCAAAACGGTGAAGGAAAACATCGTGAGGAAACCGGCATGTCCTAGAACCAAAAATTCGAAGACATATGACATCTACCAACCCGCACTGAGCCCGCGTGGTGGATTACGGCTCACTACCTCTCATAGAGAGGAGGCCTGTGTCCCAGCAGTGGGAACGTTATAGGCTGATTATGTTTATGTACATAATTGACCGGCCGTTAACTTTACTAACAGACAGACGTGTTTCTGAACGATCCAGGTATCAAGGCTGGGGCACGTCCCCTGGGCAGACGTCGTACGCCGGCTACGGCGCGGCGGGCGCGGGCGCGGGCCCCGGCAACTACCAGGGCTGGGGCGCCCCGCCGGCCCCGCAGGCCCCGCCGCACGCGCCCGCCTGGCCCGCCTCCAACAACTACACGCAGCACACGCAGCCGCCGGCGCAGGGATACGGCAGCTACGGTACGTAACCACATGCTATAAAGCGCTACAAGGCGAGTGGCAACATCGCAACTTACGCCATCTTGTTTGCAAGACATTTTGCACAAATATTTACCAACTGTGCCACCTTCCAACGTCAATCGAACGCCAATAGATCCTTGGAGCAGTTATTTTACCTCTTGAATTTACGTCACTGTCAAATTCATAGTGATTTTTATTTGCCGTAGCTTATTGCTACGGTTATTGTTGGGTTGCTGTCATTGATACTTCTGTCAAATTCACAATGATGTTTATAGTCGTTGCAATAAGGTTGCTATTGGGTTGCTGCTGGCAGAGATAAAATAACAATGAATGGACTGTATCATCTCCATAGGTCGACGACAACCATTTGGAAGCAATGGGCCTGCGAGAAGAACAACAACTTTTAGCGATAATGTACCATACCCACAAGAAATGATCGTCAAATAATACTACACACTACACGTGTATGATGTTTAGAGTCCGATATTTTGTGATATACGATTTTTTGAATAGGGACCGTTCCTCCCTTACACCATCCTGATATAGGGAAAGGGTACCTGAATAACGCGTAGTGTAATAAGGTTTTATGCATGAAAGATCCACCCACACGTCTTGACTGCAGTGTATGCACATCCGGTGTGATACATTTTTGAACAGTTGTTACGTAATATTATGTTTATTATTAGATACTAGTATGTAGTAGCTATCATCGGGCAGCAGTGTCTTCAATAAACTACAAGCGTCTGTGTGAACAGACCTATGTCCACTAGTGGACTGCGATTGGCAGCTGATACTATTATAAACGGAAGTATGAACCTTAACCATAAGTTTGAACAAGTTCACGCAACCGCCTGCGCAGAGCTACGGAAGCTATGGTCAGTACACACCTCTAAGATAATAAATTTGATGTAAACAAGTAATCATGACTATTGGAGGTTAGGTCACAGTCCACCGAATTTCATCCCGAAACTTTGCCACGTAGAGTCATAGACTATCCACATCCAGGCAGTGCCTTCAGTTACATTACTGCTGGTACGTTCAGATGTTTGTGGGATATTAACATGCAAATTAGCATATACTCCTTGTTCCTATGGACAAGAGAGTCTACAAGGTTTGCGACAGTTTACTTTCAAAACCATCTAAAATTATAGATAAATGATTTAAATTGAAAGAAGACATGTTGCAAACACGCAACTCGCTGTCTTCAATTCAAACACATTCGTAATATATCATACAAAAGGCGACAACTTTAATCAAAATCTTGTAACCAGTTGTCTAATTGACATGTTTTCTAAGAACACATACCAAACATGTCGATCGAGCTTATCGCAGTCCACTAATAGGCTTGAGTCTACACCTCCGCATTTAGTGCAAGTCCTGGTGATTAATGTAATGTCATTGGTGTGTACAGCTAACTACAGCTCTGCGCCGGCGGGCGCGTCGGCCGGCGGCAGCTGGACCAACTGGAACATGCCGCAGAACTCCAACTCTACCGGCTCCGGTGAGTAATGGAACGTTTAAACGGTGCTAGTTACCCGACCCGAGTGTAGGCAAGCAGGTGCTAGTTGTTAGGCCAAAAGTACGCGCATGAGGAAGGATTTCGAAGCGGTTGCTGACGTGTTGTGGACTTAGATGTTATCACGACTTTTTGTGGACGTTTTGAGCTTGGTTTTCGTACTTAACATCGCTGCTGAACAAGGCAGAACACTTCTCTTGACGATTTTTATTATAAGCTATGATAGATTACAGTCTGCGAGGCCTAAGCTGAGCTTTGCATTTGTGTATGTGATTACCAATGGCACCTATGTGATCGCGCGAGGGATGCGCAGCGCCTCAGACGATTGTATAAACTGGTTTGAACCAAGCAAAGGACGCGTCGCTATGCACTCACACAAATGCAAAGCTCAGTTTAGGTCTCGCGGACTGTACTAGTATGCAAATCCACATCCAGGCAGTGCCTTTAGTTTCTTTACTGTTGGTTCGTTCAGATGTTTGTGGGACATAACCACGCAAATTAGCATATACTCCTTGTTCCTATGAACGAAAGAGTCTACAAGGTATGCGACAAATCACGATAATAATTGTCATAGTCAGATGTGATAGGGTCGGTATTTACCAGATGCTATAGTTCTAAGTGGAATTTTGTTAAGATTGCTGTGATGATTATTGTTATCTAGGAAGCATTCTTGTTGCGCGTAAATTCGCTGTTGTACCTATCGCTTGCGATTCTTTCATCGGTCGATCAATACATGTAGCAATAGGTTGAGTAGAGCCTGTTTTCCAATTCAATGTTTTGGTATAAACCCATATGTCAGATTCGTTTATGTCAATGAAACCATTCACGGGCACTTTTGAATTGCCAAGGAGTCGGTCATTCAAAAAGATGAAGCTAGTTGCTCATTCCAAATCGTCGTAGGTTCCTATGGAGAAGAATGGGCAGGAAATTTCATGGACACTCTTTTAAATGATATTGTAGAAGGACGTAAAAACAGCAGCGTGTGCGCTTGTCCGTAGGCTCGTACGTGCCGCTGTCGGAGGGCGGCGAGATGTACGCGCGCGGCGGAGGGGGCGGCGGCGGGCCGGCGCTGGCGGGCGCGCTGTCGTCGGCCGCGCTGTCCAAGTCCTCGTCCGCAGACTACTCCACGTACCAGCAGTACCCGCCCGCCTACCAGCAGGACCAGGTACACGCGCAACAATACCTCACACAACACGCCGAATAGACTACACGTCTAGACATAGAGACACCGACCTATTATAAGAGCGAGCGTGACTCGATACTGCTGACCCTTCATACCTACTCGAATCTTGTTCCGGAGTTTCTATTATCATCCTGTGATTAACCTATCGAACACGCTCAGCTCTCTTCTTGACCATCAAATATTGTTAAACAAAATTATCTGCTTACGTACTTGCGATACTGGCGAGAGTACCGTTAAAAACTGTAAACTACGATGACGACTTGGGTATTTTTAGATATCTGCCAATTATGGCTTTTTGACCAGTTTCCATTCTCAATGTAACTAAACGTCTTCATGCGAATATATTTTCAACGATTTTAAATAATATTGTCTTAAAATTCTTGATTATATAATATATAAGAAGCCAGTATCTCATTTACTCAGCCCATTCTAGTTTTGTTATTTTGAGAAAATTTTAATTAGACTCGTTCCGAATCACAGCCGAATTATACTGGTATATGGAAGCAATTATGCTAATGTATGACCGAAATGTATAATTATTTAACCTACTGTGTACTGTTTGTAATGAAATGTCAGATCTAGTGGTACTTACAGAGGCAGTGTTAATATTATTCCAAATATTTCAGTTCTGATTCGGTTTTCCCATATAATATGACATGATAAAAGGTGTGTTTATAATTCAAGTCGCCAAACAAACAATAATAAATATTCGATCACTGAGCGAGCCTCGGTCATTGACCGTACATTCAACGACTCATGTACTAAGCCGGGAGATAAATGCGAATTCTTTCTTCTGGCCTAGTGTTGTTTTTATAAACACATCTTACATCGTTTTTCGTGCCTTGAGCGTTTTACATAGCATGAATCATTTAAGCATTTTAAGCTATACCCTCTACCTATGGTGATGGTATGGTAACTCTATAAACACGACATTGCAATTTTGGGTGGACATTTCGAGGTAAAGAAATACATTTTTGTGCATATTTTTAGACTTGTAAACTATTTGACAAGAAAATCAGTAGAAGTATATGCTCCAATAAAATCATTTACTCGTTTAATGCAGGCAGTCAATTAATGAAAACTCCGATATAAAAATGTGTTTTTCCATCTCGGTTCATGCTTTTGCCACATAAAATATTTGCCGTGCCCACATTGACACAGCGCCGCGTAGCTGTTTAGTATAGTAATGTAACATAGGCTTAATTATGCGGGCTTGTTCCCCGTGTCTGCTTACTTAGTTCGCAACTTTTGCCTCATGTATCCGTTGAACATTATCCAAAACAAATTATTATAATAAAAATTCGATAACTACAAAGCGTTACAATTGGCCTTCTATGATATGGGGTTATTTTAAAACATATATGACGTGTTTCAGAAAATATGAACACTTATGACACGTTACTTTGTTTGGACAATCTCCTGTAAAAACAACTGTACAAAAAACAACAATGACATAATAATAACAAGTAGTTAGTGGTAGCTGTGTCAGTGGGTCGCGTGAAATAGTTAACAATACGCGCTCGATTGAGATCTAACGGCGAACGGCGACGCCACACTACACGTACGTATGGCCTCGCTGATGCCGCACTGTGTGGACCAAGATATTGGATGACTTGGTTTTTCTTTACCTTTTGCATTCCATCATCCAATATCAAAATCGCAAACAATATTTTTAACTATATCTTGGATGCCACCGTAGTATCCTTACGCTATTTTTTATTTATTTTTCATCATGTTCCCAATATTTATATTTCATCATTACCAAATCCAAGGTACAGTTTTGTGTTGATGTTTGTCGTCCATAACTTTTTGACAGCTATGGACGGTAGTTACACAAAAGTACAGCCAAGTTGACCATCGTATTATTTGCTCATCACCTCGGGGCTTGCATCCTTTCTTCCCACACTCCTTTTTCCTACGCTTTACTCTATGATTTGTATCCTGCATCTACCTTCGAATTAGTATGACGTGGTAACGGTGTGTCCGACAGCATGAATGACCATCCGACATCGTACCCAGTGTCACTAGAGTATGTTTGTCCGCGTGTGTTGTATGAATGCATTAGAAACTCTCCGTACTTCTGCATAGTTCAATTTGGTTGTACTTGCAATAGAGTTGTTTGCGATTTGAGAATGAATGGACATGATCGAACGTTCTGGTGAGCGAGTGATATTCAGCGAAAACATTGCTCCACGAACGCGAACAAAGGAATCGCGGCTAAAAGCAGCATGAGTTGATAGTATAGAGCCATTAGTTTGCCACCCCTGCATCCGTGTGTTGTGTTCGAAATGCTTGTTTATACCACGAGAATGTCATACGCGGCGACGACGAAGCCCACTTATCTGCATGTTTTCAGTGGCGAGATTAATGTGCGATGTCTTTTTGATTTTACGAGCTATGCTGCGGTACATAAAGAGAGTAGACGCGGCGCTGTTCACGGCCGCCTCTCGTGGCCATAGTTGACAGTCGCACCGCTATCCATAGTGAAAAATCAAGAAGATTAGTGTTGTTATCGAGTTTCGCTGAAGGTCTCTCATCACCGACCTCCACGGTTCCTTCCCGCCTCTCCTCTCCCATCCACCTTCGCCTAAACTTTCATCTCGCCCTTGGGGATAGTCACACGCTTTCGCCCGGTCCATCTTCACGCGCTGCGCTACTTACATAAACTTGCTAAAGATCCAGTTGAATTGTGGCGAGTGGGACTTTATTGTCTTGTTCTTCTTTTCCAGTTGGTCGATCAGGGCCCACAAGAGTGGCTCCTCCAGAAAGACAATTAGAGATAAGGGCGGGTATCGGATGAGGGAATGTCGCGAAACACTGGGGATTTCTCACTATGGACAGTCGGTTGTTGCGACGATAATGCGCTCTCATCATAAAGGCATCGCACCGCACTAGATTTTAAGCTTACCCTTAGTTCTGTTCGATATTCATATATAATATTGCATTTTGTAGCCGTGCGAGATGATTCAATCGCCTTGTGTCATCTCAACACTTGTAAATTGGCATTTAAAGTACAAATTAGTAAAATTTGGATTTTCTCATGTTGTTACAGGTTCATTAATAGTTAATTTTATCGATAAAAATAATATTAAGAGCTGTACTTTAAGTGTTCAGAGATGAGAATTCGTATATTCTGTTAAATGTAACCAGAGTACATTATTTACAAAATTATGTTATTTAAATAATGTCATGGAGCATTTGCGAATGCGGCCCAAATTCTTTTTTCATTAAATAAATAGAACGATCAGTATAAAATCAATATCACGGAGTCCTCTCATTTTATGCTCCATGACGGTTCAAGGACGCATCGTAGCTGAAGCTCGGCTCAGTTTAGACTCGAGAGCTATATTTTTATACCGAGTAGAGCACGTAGACGACGCGCAGTAGCGGTACGCTCAGGCTTCAGCTGGATGCGTCCGCGCGGCTGCGGCCGGCTGCAGCGCCGCAGTCGCTAACGTGACGCACCGTAGGGCTCGGCGTACGGCGCGCCGCGCTACCCGGCCGGAGACTACGTCGCGCCCGCGCAGCCGCCAGGTGCGCCCCACCCGCACCACGCGCCCAAACACTTCGGCGCCAGCGAGTTTAGCAAGGAGTGGCCCGCCGCCTAGGTCGCCTAGGTCGCCTAGGTCGCCAGGCCGCCTAGGTCGCCAGGCCGCCTAGGCCGCGCGGACCAGGGGACAGCTAGCAGGCGGCGTAGACTCTCTGCGCCGACGTCCGAATAACTAGTCCATTCATTGTCCTCTGCTCCGCGCACACACACGACCGCAGTGTGGTTAACTACAGTCGTATCGCTCACACGTTGATATACACTATTCTTTTCTAAAGGTACGTAGAGGTAGGTAGAGTGAGCTCTGTAGTTTGTTACGCTGCGATAGCCGCACACGCAGACGTTGACGTACCTTCTAGTACGCACTTGTACCAGTAGCATTAGTCCCTTGACGCTTGTGAGACACGTGATCGTGTGTTCACAGTAGATGTAGCCATTCCGCTTCACATTTGATTGACACAAGTGCGCGCTCGAACGGTTGTCATCCTTTCTACAGTTGCATTCGATCGACTCCATATATCGATTCTAACTTGGTCGATATAACTTATAACGACTAAAGGGAATAAGGATAGCTAGTATATAACCGTTTTATACCCCCATATTATTGACACGACGATTTCATATATCTCTGTTTAATGTCCCATTACGGATATATTTATAGTTGTGCGTTTGATTTCACGAACAAAACGACATTAAACGTGGAAAAAATAGATAATGAATACAATGCAACAAATTAGTATTTATAATAACTGACTAAAGTTTAATGGATAAATTTAAATTAATTGCATACGATTATCTTAAGCCTAAAGGCGGTTATGTAATTAAAGTCACCGACGACTACATTAACACAAACCCACACGCGTAAGTAAGCGTTATTTTAATAAGTAAAAGTATATAATAGTTTAACAGTAACATTCAAAACTATTAGGTGTTAAAACTCTTTTATCCACTAATTTTAATAAGGTACTACCACACTTTCTCGCAACTTGGCACTCGGCCGTCTCTGAACGCTACTACAAAGGAATGATATTAACCACTCAATAAGGCACCGTCCACACGGCGGTGCACATAGCGGTGCACATAGCGCGGCTCTGACATGACTCACCCAGAAGTTTTCGCGACCCCTCTTCTAAAGCTAAACGATGCTGTCATATGCGTGTACAACAAGTGTACACAATTTTTATAATTAACTTTGCTTTTAATATTCTATTTGGATGTGGGTTTTTTTTTTGTGGAAGATTTATTTTTACTTCACACATTTCGAATGTTTTAATATTTTCGGTCGGATTTCTAAAGTGATTTGTTTTAGTAATGTCGTGTAGGTGTATCGTTGTAACTTGTACAGTCGCGCGTAGACACGAGGCGCGCCCGTGCCCGCCCGCCGCAGCTCGCTCACGTGACGCACATTTGACAGACACTGTTAAACAAGGCCAATTTAGGGAAAATGACCTAAAAGAACTTAACTTAAGCTAATAACTTGTATAAATATTTGGTATATATATCGGTATGTATGTTTAATGTTAGTATTTTGGTTATTTACCACACACTAGACTTAGGAAAACGGTAGGCATGTAATGAGATAATTATGTGTTAATATTAAACAAAACATAGTGACTGAACGTGATTTTAATATTTTAATTAATCCCGTTTTTAAAAAGGGAACAATTCTGTATAAATATTCGTAATTTTAATTTGTTTTCTTATATGCATTTTAGTTTTTTATCGCAAGTTTTAAGTTGATACTATTATTATATGGAATTTATACTTTGATAATTAAATTTACCTGCCAAATTGTTAAACGAGCAAACGAAATTGTCGTATGTTAAGTAATGAAGCTCAAGCATTTAGGATATAGTTCGGTACGCCCTTCGCGCCGCACCCCTCGCGCCCTCGCCATACATTTGTACATATATATACTTACTTGTGTGTAAAGCATAATTTTAATCGATTCTCTCGTCACATAGTTTTAAAGTTTTAATTTATGTGATTGCCAAATATTATTAAAACTGTATAGAGCTTTCGCCGGCCGCTACGGCCGCTATGTTAGTCGTATCATATTATGTACCCGACGCGGTCGCATGTCGCGCGGCCGCCCCGCCCCGTTACAAAGTGAGTTATAATTTAAAATAACATTGTTAGATTAAATTTAATGTTAGTCCTTTACTGTACTATATCGCTCAATCGTTTGACCGATCGACTGATTAAAATTTTAGTGATAAGCTAAGTAATTAATCGCGGGACAGACAGGCGTCCGCGCGGCCGACGGCCCAACGCTCGCGCCGCGTGCGACCATTATTTGTTGTAATTATCTTAGAGTTTACGGCCCTACTGATAGACTGCCCAGCGCCCGACCACAAGGCGGGAGTTGTTCCTTTAATTTTAAATAATAGAACCGCGCCACGCCGCGCTCGATAAGATTTGTTAATAAATGTTTTAAATAGACGAATTGTTGAGGATTACATTGAGGATTGCATAATTTGATCGTTTAGAATAGGGTTATTTAAGATCGCTCCATAAGTAAAGTATAATTTATCTATTGAGGAATATTGTGAGGTGTAAGCAAATTTTATAAGTGACTAGCGGTCCGGGGCGAGGGGTGCGATGTCCCAAATTTAACGGTAAAACATAGTGAAGAAGCCTTTTACATTGTGATGTTCATAGTTAACGCGCATACATTTCTTATAGCTCTTAAAGTATATAACATTACAGACTCGACTGAGACTCAATCAGTATGTAGGAAAGTGAAACTCGTACCTTATAACAATATAATGAAATAATATAAACTAATCGAGGTCGGTGCCTGACTGCCCAACTAGGTTACGTGTAGAATTGCCGCTTAGTACTGCTTCGTTTACTCTTCGTTCCTATGTTAGTTAGGTTAATTTGTCTCGATTCATTCCTGGTTAATTTTATCGTACTCAGCATAGGTAGTGGTTCGTTCGTTTCGGTCTCACTGTCTCTTATAGCTTTTACTACTTGCATTTGTTCGCACTAACCCGCCACAGCCCGCAGCTCGCGGCTCCAGAGGCGCGGCCCCCTCGCACATGTTAAGTTCGCATAATACCATTAAGTTCCATTGTTTCGATTACGTTTTAATACTTACTGTAGGTTTAATGTACATCCACCGATGATACGAACTAAATTGTTCACATCTGTTTTAATATTAGGAAACGATGCCTTACAAAAAGTTAAGTGAATATAGAGATGATTTATAATTATGTTATTTTCAGTAATAACAATTAGCACTAAGGTGTTAGACACGGGCTCGGCCCCGAACTCACAAACCTTTGGAACAATTTAAGAACTTAGTTTGTAATTAACCATCGTGGCAATCTTCTTATTAACATAAAGAATATAATTTATTTAAATAAAGTATAATATGTATTAGAAATTTTAGATTTACTCAACATTAAACTTAGTGCAAATTATTGTGAAAAAATCAATTGAGACTATTTATATGGGTTTTAATTATTATTATATAGGAGAAGAACATTAAATATTGGATGAATTTATTAATTAAAAATAGTTAGCAAAATACAAATACGATAAGACTCGTTAGAGGCTCGTCTGTCAAATGTGGTGTTCATGCGTGCGCTGCTCGCGCCCGTCTCTATGCGGCCTCACGGCTGCTGCGTACACGTGCACGTACACACACTTGCGCTGTATGTATGTACTACCGGGAGTGACCACACGTGCATCCTTTGCATTTTTACATTACACTCTGTAATATCGACGTGAGATATGCAGCTGTATCTTATATTAATGTTTATGAAATAATATTTTAATCATGGCTTAACTGTAGTACTGTTGCGTAGTTAACCTTTCGACTCTTGTTTGTATTACTTTATATTATAGTGTACGCGGTTTTTATATGTGTATGTTTATTCAGTAGTATATAAAGGAAACAATGTTTTGTGTAAAAGTGTATTTTGGTATAATGATAAAAGTAACGTTAGCGGCACCTCGCACGGCGCGGCGCGCGGGCGGGCGTGCGCTGTGACGTGCGAGTATTCATTAATACATTTATGATCGTAATTGACTAATTATACAAGACCCCTAGTGTTAAACGTTAGATTAGCAGTCGACTCATTTTAAGTTCACTGTTTACTCGTCTTATAAAATTAATTCATTTGCATTTAAATGTATATCAGGGACTACACCAGCGTCCGTCTTAACTGTAGTCTTTTCGAAACTTATTTTAAAAACAATGCAGGTATTATTAAATATAAAACCTCATATTTATACTAGAATTTAATATAAATGTAATTATTGATCCCGAGTAAAATAAATTTCACGGGCTTTACAGTTAATTATAACATTAATTATTATAAAACCTAGGGCAAGTTGTTATTTATTTCTGTTTTAATAAAAAAACGATGTTGATTATTTTTTAAACTATTATTTTCTTTATAGTAAATAAAAGTACATAATTCTCGATCGATTAGAAACAAAATTGTTAGGTGAACTATCGACTGATGTACAATATTTAAAGTAATGTTTACTTACAAACAATACCTATATAAGTTTAATTTACACCGGCCCACTACGGGGCGGCGCTGTATTTATACACACTTGTATTAATTTCCTAAAATGTAATTATTCGGAAGCGACGACCGCGACCTAGCCACAATCTAAGCATGTTACAATTGTAAGACTATTATCTAGATTTGTTGTAATCTTGTAATGTGTAATCTACTATACTTAGCCCTAACGCGCCACAGCCGGCGACACGCGCGGCGACGCAGGCGGCCGACGCGCGCGCCCGCTCACTTACTTTATGTTCGTATAAAAAAGAAAATTATGATAGACTTTACACGTGCGTCCTTATTGTTTCTTTTTACAATGATTACCTAATGATAATTAGTTAATTACGGTTTTAATTATTAATTTTAACCGAAACACTAAGACGAGAAGCTTGTACGCGATGATTTATTGATGTAATAAGTGCTATCACACTACATAACACTGAGGTCTTTCGGAGTAGAAATTATGCATTATTCATATTAGGTATTTTGGGTATATATATTTAGTGTTAGATTTAACTGGTAACATAAGTATGTAGTTTATAATGTAATGGAAAGAAATAAACACTTTTGTCGTAGTTTCCTATTATTAAGCTTCTTCTATCTTAATGGATTAAGTAATTACTACTGGTTGATTAATAAAATATTAATTACCACATGCAAATATTTGAGATATCTTATGATGAAATATATATCTACTTTAAGGACATTATAAAACGTAGATAATTAAAAGAAATCAAAAATTTCAAAATATAATGGCATTTTTAATGTTTGCTCACAAACCCCCAACCCCGTAGTGACAATACCCCTCCAGGCAGGTTCTGAGCAGATATCATAATTTTAGTTTTTATATTGTGGCATAATAGTCGAGAAACACATTCAGTAGGGCATTCATAATAGTCTTACACTAATGGCAATAATTACTAGTACGAGTTCACATGAAACGATAGAATTTGCAGTTTCCCTTAATTATATTGTCATTAAATTGACAAGTATACAATTAAAGTATGCATACACTTTCTTTGCACATAACATTCTCACACGGTAACGTATGATGCACCTGCTACATATCTATATCTATTATTATTACCTACTATAATATACTATACTATTTCTGTAGTGTCGTTCAATTTTCAAAAAAGTTTGTCATGCTAAGGAATTGGTAGATAATACAATAAATACTGAATGCTTATAAAAACGTTTTGGCAGTACACGCGCTAGTATCACGTTTTATAAATAATCGTAGATAATTTGGAAAGTAAATAAATTCTTTCTCCCCTCGCAAATAAAGTAATATCTAAATTGGCACGAAAAAGTTAAAACTATAGGTACTAATAGCTTAAACCATAGCATTGAAAATATATGAGATACTTTCAAATATTTTGACGTCGCATTCAAACAAAATAACCTGACTAGCTATGTACGGCAGACGGCGATGGTGTGGTCAGTAATGCAGGCAGTCCCAAGTATGTGAACGTCCCACAGATGTCTGACGTCGTAGGAACGCCACCACAGGTCCTGAAAATCCCTTCTTATCTATAATAGTCTAAACGCAGACTTCTCGCATGCACTTCCTCAAAGGCCCAAAGCCCATCGGTGTCCATGATTAGTCCCACAAAATTGAATAAAGCTCGTCTCATACGGCACTTTGCAGATATATTACTTATCGGGACGCCATAGATAAAACAAACTAAAATGACACCGCATTATTTTTTTGTGCTGTTTACTAAAAAGTTCTACTTACTTACGCTAGATGGCACATCGTACAGACAATCATTTTCATTTTAAATATTGCTAAAAGTACATTTAATCCAAGAGTCTTTCGTTGACCTCGCCCATGTTCGTATAAGCTTAAACAATCAGCGTAAATTTTGTATTTTGTGGTTTTTTGATTGGGCTGAGTGAGTCGTCGCAGTATGCAGTAAAATTATATCACCCAAATGCCGTGTGATGAAAGCTTGGTTATTTACTCCAAAGGACGACTTCTAAAACTTCAGTTATGTTTTTTTATACATGCAATGTAAACAGAGTATTCAACAGGTCCCCATGATGTATTGCGGAGGCATGGTGTCGCCACAGCCGTCTTTTTGCAATGTGTCGGACGTATCTGCGTCTGCCTCAGGTTTCCCCTTGCCTTTCCCGTGACCATTCTCCACTAGCTATGTAGCCCTAGTACTCAAGCAGTAGGTAAATACGCATAGACATAATTAAAAGGGATTCATAAGAAAATGTTTTGTTGAATTGACACATGAAATAATTAGAATTGATATTTGGAGGCATTGAATTTACTGTAGAAAGTAGGCCTTAGGATACAAGGGTTCTGTTCTGTGGAGATAATTTGAATACCAAATCACTTAACTTATGACAAGGTTGATCACAAAATACCTTTTTGTCCTAAACCTAAGTTTAATGATTACTATACTCAAACCCGTGGTGTGTGGAGTGGTGCGTGGTGCGGTAAGTTCCATTTTATTATTTTCCTTATTAATATTTGAATCAAATTAATTTGGTATATCAGTAGATTGGCTTATAAACGTTGCTATGAAATATTTTTTGTTCTGTTGATGAAAATACTAACCGTAGTTTTGTATAACCAGGTGATGACTATGAATACACCGGCGGGTCCGGCGACGGTTACCAGCGTTCATCGAAGCGCAGCTACCACGGCTCATCATCAGGCGGCACTGCGTCCGCTTCTTCCTACCATCCCTATCGGCGTTAATGAATGAGCTGCGTATACTTCTCGCAACTCTTGCGAGCCTGGTAACTTACGTTCCACTTGTCAATGTTTGTTAGTCTACGAGGTTTTTTTACTTGCATTCCGGTACCATAGTATATCTTTTTATAAATAGGTTTAGAAAGTTATTTTTCTCGCATAGATTATTACAATTTATTTGTAAGCGCACCTGTCATAGACCGTCACTAGATGTCGTTAAGATAGTGCGGACTGATTTAATTTTAACTCGCTTTTTATACACTTTGGACATAACTAAGTCACGCGCAGCTTTATATGCTATAAAGTGTTTAAGTTTATCTAATATACAAATTAGGCTAACAAACCACCTTGTGCGAAACTCCGTTTATTAACAAACATTGTCGTTTTTACTTGTAAAATATTATTCTCTTTTTCTACGAACGCAATCATTGAGTTTGTAAATTATTTTTATTGGAAAAAGTCTAACAGGCACGCCTGTTACTTGATCGATTTAGTTTTTGATAAAATAACTTTTGACTTGAAGCATTTCTTTGACATAATATCGGACATGCATCTTACTAGACTAGCGTGAAGTATGTCTTACGTCATCGACTTGACGATTACTAGATAATAAGAGATTTGATTTGATAAGAGGCGTCCCTTTTAGAGAGTTTTCCGAGTTATTAAGTTAGTAGATTAGTTTTTTTCTTTTGGAAATATTTGTGTAGTGTGGACAGATTGGGCGCGTCAATCCAGTGCGCTTTTTTAAACTGAAATTTCTCAGTTGTAATATCATTCTCAGAGTTTAGAGCATTTTATTTTGCATAGCAATAGTTCCCAAATCTGATCTTTAAGTATATTGCTGTAATGGTTTCAACGTTTGTCTATAAGCCTAGGCTATATGATAAGGTATAAAATATATGAGTATTGTATCTGTCCCGTCTAATGCACCTGCAGTAACTCTTGTAAAAAAATTTGCTCAACGTTTCTGTGTAAGTTTCTGGAATTATATTAATCTCTAAGATAATAGGTTAAATGATGCATCTATCACCATTGTGAACTAGTTGTTTTATCGACGATTGCGCCAAAAAGTGCCTCGTCTCTTTTAATCAGATTTGAAAATCCTAAGGTGAATAAGTTTTAGACATCGTTATTGCATATCTATATACCACCGCGGGCGATGTCCAAATGAGCTTGTTTTTCTATTTGTTAGAAACAAAAATAAATTGACGTATTTTTCTAATATTTACTTATAGATAGGATAGCCAACCATACAAAATGGTTATAAAATTCACAGTGACTTCAAAGAAATCATGTTCATACTGAACAAGATCTTATTGTTAATATGAGGCATTGATGACTAAATTCGAAATTATCTTCCGAGTAGGTCCTAAATGTTATGAAATTGCGTTGTTTTGATGAAAGAGATTAATTTCATGTTGAAGTTGAAAACATCCGCGCCGTTCGGCTCCTGAAACAAATTTTGTTGATACTGTTCTCTCTTGAAACGTGTGTTTTTGTTTAACCTTAATAAAAATACTAAATACTTTAAGTTTTATTTAAATTTATGGACAGGGCTGTCTAGGATTCCTCCTTCTGTAACTGTTTAGCTGTAATTTTTTCGTAACACGAATACAGGTATACATATAAATTATTGATAGACGGTACGATTTTTATAATAATCATATTTTTATTTTTGAATCATTTTAAATACATTTTATAACTCGAATATGTAGGCCTTGTTATTATTAATATTTAAATAATGTACGATAAAAATTTAATGACATCGGGTAAGTACAATCGAAAATAGATCAGAAGTTACAAATGTATGTAATTAAAATTAATGTTTATAATTTTAGCGATGTAATATAAAATAGAAGTTAATGTACATTATTATAATTCGTTTAAAGTTACACCGATGGACAGGTATTACAATAGGTCAGATGATTTTAATTTAGAAATTACGTCTAGATATAATATCTAATATTAATGTTAGGCTCTAAAATTAAGAGGTCATGAAACTTTTAGCACACATGAATTATAAATATAGTTTAGGAGTTAAATACTCTGGACCATAGAGAAAATGATTGCCACCTACACATAAGTTCATATTTTGGCTTAGATTTTATACTAAACGTGTTCTTTATAATAAATTAGTGCTACGGAAATCTTATGTAGAGAATCATCCAAATAAATTGTGTAAATTTAATTTCCACATTATTTTATTACAAAGCTTACACTAGGGTAATTTTAATATTATCTCCAATGGACAGACAAATTTCTATAATTATTATTAACATTTGAATTTAACAGTAACGCTTGCGATTGCGTTTCTTTCCTTAATTACAAAAGCGATTTTGGACGTGCATATTTCCAAATGTCTGGAATATATAATCCTACATTGCATGAATTATATAACGTGCCAAATTGTTTTGGAAAATGACTGATTTTAATTGAGTAGCGGATCGGGTAAGGCACTAGGACAGAAGCGAATATTTACATCAGATGATGCTAAATGCTTAGTTCCAACTAATTGACTAAATTGTTCCTTCGTAGAGAAAGGCCTCGAATTAAACTTATGATACATTTAGGTACTAGTAGCATAGCTGTTTAAATTGCAAATATTTATTAAAATGAATAATAAATACACATAAAAATGTTTTGAGATAGGCCTATCAGTTACTCCTACAATTTACTTTGTTTTGGGAAAAGGGGATGGGTTACAAAGGGGATGGGTGGAAGGGACATCGACCCACAACCTGATACCATGGTCTCAGTACATGATTTCTTTTTTTTTTTTTTTTCGGATTTTTATTAAAAAAATTGCTCTGTCATACATTTTCACCGCGTAGGTATTGCACTTTTCTATGAAACAGTAGTTTTTTTTAAAATAACCGATGAAAAATTTCAACTCCAGGGGATCCAGAATCATGTACTGCATCATCAATGTATGACAGAGCAATTTTTTAAATAAATATCCGACAAAAAAATTCAACGCAGGGGTGTTCAAAACCATGTACTGCATCCATGGTATCAGGTTGTGCGTCGATGTCCCTTCCACCCTGTATATTTTCGATTCGTTTTTAAAACATCAATAGTAATTAATTTTCTGGAATAACTACAAAGCAATTACTAACAATGATTCGCTGGAATAACTACAAAACAATTACTAACAATGATAATCAATTTCGCTAAAATGTTCCAAAACTTGATAAATAAGCCTTGTAGGCTTGAGGCAGCTGATCCAGGAGCATTGCATCGAATCGAATGGCGCTGTGGGAGACTCGCAGACTAGTCCTTAGGTAGGTAGGTACCTACTTATAATTTACTACATCCAGAAACGACAAAAGTACGGACACTCATTTATGACATGAAAACGATGAACACTCATAATTTAATACACTTACATTAAAATATTTGAAAGCTAGAATATTGTCCATAAGCATGAGCCAAAGTCAATTCCGACGAATGACATCGCTCGGTAGCGCGGGTATGGGAGTGAGTGCGGTTTTGGTGGCCACGGTGGCGTCGGCGGCTGGACCTCATGGCACGTTAGCGGAGTGGCGCCGCGCCGTGCAGTTGGCGCACTCGCAGGGACGTGGCGTCGCGTGCTCCGGGAGGTGCGCGTTCGCAGCGCGGTAGCACAGTTCGCGGTAGCGGGCGCAGCCTGGAATAGAACTGGAAATCCATAAATATTATAAATACGAAAGTCACGCCAGCAGGAAGTGTTTTTTCCGTTTTAATCGAAAACCTTATGGCGCACAAACTCTGCATTTGGCGCACAAAGCTAACATGAAAGCACTAATTCTTTGTCGGGCTAAATTTATTCTAGGAGATAATTTCCTGCTGGCGTAACGCACACTGCCTGGAAAGTTCGACATCATACCTTTGATGATCGCTACCTGCGGTTGTATGGACATCACCTCGTCGGCGGCGTAGTAGCAGCGCCTACTAGGATTATGATAGGTATTTATGTAGCGTCAGATACAAACAAATTACATCGGCAGAATTGCATTAGTTGTCTACAATCTTTGTTCCTTAATAGACAGGATGATGAGTCAGATGCAAACAAATCATTGACAAGAAATGCATTTACTTGTCTACAATCTTTGTTCCGTAATATACAGCATAACATAATCAGCCTATAACGTTCCCACTGCTGGGACACAGGACACAGGCCTCCTCTCTATGAGGTAGTGAGCCGTAATCCACCACGCGGGCTCAGTGCGGGTTGGTAGATGTCACATGTCTCCGAATTTTTGGTTCTAGGACATGCCGGTTTCCTCACGATGTTTTCCTTCACCGTTTTGAGAGCAGTGGTGATTAAATTATTTACACAAAGTAAAACGCCTGCTTGGGTTCGAACTCATGACCTACAACTCGTAATTCGGGACCGTTACCACTGGGCCACCACTGCTGGCGTAATAGTATTAAACAGGATGACTTGTAACTTGACGCATTGCTTCCAGGACGTGGTTGCGTGACCTATTTGCAACAATTAAGCACCCTATAATGCCTAGGCGAAAAGTCATGGCACCTATTCGAGAAAACACAACAATCGTGTTTTTTTTTTAATTTCTCAGTCTATCACGTCTTGGAAGGAATAGGTACGTCAGATTACCAGTCAACCTGTTTATGGTATGCACACTGCTGTTAGGAACACAAATTGTAGACAATCCAATGAATTCTGGTCAATGATGTTTTTTTTGCAAACTGAAACTCATAGCGTATATTTAAATTAAACCAATTACAGGCACTTTTGAATTGTCAAGAGGTCGGTAAGTCAGAAAGATGACGACGTCATACTCCCTGGCGGAACCACCTTAACTTTAGCATGTAACTTAGGTATGGTACTTCCCTACCTAAGTTACATAAAAAAGTCTATGAAATGTCTATAATATTCTAGCCTTAAAAAAAGTATAGGTTTCGCCGGGAAAGATACTCCGCAACCACTATAAATAAAAGTTTACGTCGAAACTAGAGTTGAAAGAATTTTTATAAGACTAGATTTTAAAGACATTTCATAGACTTTTATGTAACTTATACTTGTTAAAGCAAAGGTGGTTCCGTCAGGGAGCATGAGATAGATGAAACTAGTTGCCCATTCCAAAGCGTAGTTGGTACCTATTTATGAAGACTGGCTGGGGCAAGAAACTCCACGGACTTTTAAGAAATATGGTTAGGTACTTCACTCATGTTGAAAATAATTATGCATGTGAGAATTATGCGGAACGTTAAAAGCGTTCGTGATAAAAATATAAAAACAATTCAAAAATGTAATGGGGAAGGTAAAAATTGCGCTAAAATAAAATAAAACCACTTCACGCCTTGTATTATTAGCTTGTGTTGGGAACTAGCTACGACAGCGCCATTTTGACAGTTGCCTTCCCCATTAAAATAAGCCGTGGCTGCTAAAAGATTATCAGTCCGTATTGACGGCACCCGTTCACGAACATGACGCATGGATTAGCACCATTCAGCTCGAAACTAGCGGTGGGTAACTCCGGCGGTACTGATCCAAAGGAGCCGGTACCGAACGCGGATACGTAAACCTTATTTATTCCTCACAATCCTTACCGGCACCGCGGTACCAAATGATTCCGGAGCGCGCGTTCACTGTTCACTCTCGTTCACTCGCTCAAGTCACTCGGAAGTACTCGGAACACGTCGTATCGCTCTAACTAACCAACTGTTCAATTCAAAATGTGCCAAATGATCCAGTGAACCAAATGAATAAAATGTTCTGCGAAACCGGGGAACCAAAATGAGCGAGTGAGTGCCGGTGCCAAACGGTGCCAAAGGAATAAATAAGGTGAACCGGTACCGGACCCGGAGTCGGAATAAGTGAATCAATGGGGAAGGCAACTGTCAAAATGGCGCTGTCGTAGCTAGTTCCCAACACAAGCTAAAAATACAAGGCGTGATGTGGTTTTATTTTATTTTAGCGAAAAGTGACGCGTTGTTGTGTTCCTAGATACTCCGAAATTGGAGTCCGAATTTCTCGTAAGCACCTAAATTAGAAGATTGTGGTTTAAAGCTATTCGTACAGATTCTTTTTGAGTTCGAGTTTATGTCGTGAACATTTTTAAGAAAGTGATTACGAGGAAATATTCAAGGTTTAAAATTCTGACACTTTCCATGTCAAGTACTTGATTTAAACTACTGAAATCACCGAAAATGACGAAATAGTGAAATAAAACCAAACTCATGAATGAACTTATAATGAAATGAATGAACGAAATGTCAAATTTATTATAGGCCGTAGGGACCTAGCTATAGTCACGCCATCTACAATTAGCTTTGCCCGACCTTCCCCATTCACTTGCCGGAATAAAGATTACCCACCGCTACTCGAAACATTTTGTAGGAAGCTAAATGATCCAACACAGCATCCCGACTCTTGACCATGGATAGATAATATTCCATTGGACCTACGGATGGTACCTATACCTACTAACGGCCGAACTCAAAAACGTATCTATCTCCAATTACTTCGTACTGGAGATAGAAAAACCTATCAATCTCTGGTTTGAACGTCCCAATAAAGCCAAAGTATGCGGTCCTACTATCGTGTTGACAGGTATGTGTTTGACAGGGACATATTGTACCGTCTATCATTAGTTATTGGGTTTGGACGTACGAAGATATGCGTGCAGTAGTAGTGGATTATTACCTCTCATTTTGGCCGACTATCTATTTGCCGACTTTCAAGCAATAGTAAATGAGACAATAGGTACCTGTGGGAGGTAATGCAAGCCGCGTGTCTGCTGCAAAGCCCCGCTGCGCCAGCCGGTCGAGAAGAGTGCTGGCCGACCATCACCTCTCACTGCCTTGCACCACGCCTGGGAAATAACCATAGATTTTCTTAAAACCGTGATCCCGACGGATGGCGCCAAACGCCACAGACTACCAATAATCTCCGAGATGTAAAAATTGCGCGTGGAGATAGTCAAAAATCAAAAGTCATTTATTCAAACTAGGCTGAGAGTCAACACTTTTCGAACGTCAAAATTACATAAGACAGTCCCCCAAAATGCCCGCCCTTCACCACTTCCTAGTGCTTTAGCTGGGAAGAAGAAGTGGCGCAACAAACTCCCCAGCAGCACAGCTGTCTGTTTAGTTAGAAAACCATTGAATTATATAATTATAAGGTAATCAGAGAATAAAAACCGAAACACAAAAAAATACATATTAAAATTATCTGCCATATTTATGCTAGCCACGCCAATATACCCAAAACAGAAACCAATAAAAAAATCAATGAAAAAAACAACATAACATAGTACACAAATAAAAGACTCCAGGCATAAGGGGCGTGACATCTTACATATGCATTATTGGATTATTTTTTAAGTAAACACAAATGATAAACTAGGACCATCGAAGTAAAATAAGTTAACAGAACAATTACTTCAAAACCATAGACAGCAAGACGACCAGTCACCACAAGCAGCACCCGTTCACGAGCATAACGCAAAGATCAGCCATTGCCCCCCTCGCCATATTTGAGGGAAGGAGGCAACCCGATCCCCGATGCTACCGCAAGCAGTGACATCTACGGGAGCATGACGAACTCGCTGCCGGTTGCTCAGGCAAGAATAATTTAAGATCAGTTGTCGAGGTCGCTAGCTAACCACTTATTGCAATACAACTCATTGAAAAACATTGAAATGAGCGGATCATGTCAATAATAAATGAAGGTAACTAAAACTAATTGACTTATACAGTCAAATAAAATTAAAATAAATAAACGAACTCGTATACCCTGTCAGTAGGTAAGCTGATTCTGGAGAAAGAACACAAACATTGTCTTGAGTTAATTACAGCGACCAGCTATTCTTATCGTTTAAGTAGTCGTTAATTGAATAATATGCCTTTGAACAAAGGTTGGATTTTACTTGAGCTTTAAACGCATTAAAAGGCAAATCTAGCAAAGAAGAGGGTAGCTTGTTATAAAAGGTTATGCCTAGCCCAACAAATGAGTTATGAACCTTATGAAGCCGGTGAAAGGGAGCACGTAGGTGAAAGGGAGTACCCTTATTGTTCTATTTAGTACTTCCATTGAAAATAATTGCGCACTAGGCAATACACCTACGAGTATACCTAAATAAAACCTTACGAGGAGGTCCTAAACATTACCAGGACAGTGCGCACTAAACGGCTAGGTACGACATTAACTTGAAAATTGTAAAGATTTGACCTCAAAACCCATTTGCACCTCACAAAAAACGTTATTAGGTTACAAAAACATGCAAAGTAAACAGCAAATCAAATTCAAACTCACCATCATCAATACAGATTTAGCAATCTTTACCTTCAACTGCCCTAACTTTGCCTCTCGTCCTATGTTTGCCTAAAATGAAAAAGATGTAATATCTTCATTTTACTTGTGTGGCAATTGAAATTTTAATACATTTTAGAATTTTTTACTGGCAACCCAAAACTGGTGCCGTTAAGTTGGTACAATGCATAGATTTTTGACAGTTGTGTGTCAAACTTCAAGAGTTGAAGAGTTGTGGATAAACTTATCAATTAAGACTTCAAGATTGTTCTTCTAAATTGTAATTTATGTTGTGTTATTTGAATACAATATAGTTAGTTTTATCATATTTTGTCGTTAATAATTAAATTAAACTGATATTTCTTGAGAAAAAGTGGTTTTATGCAAAGTTTGGCATAATTTTCGAACAAGTATGCATAACCTTCCCGAGGTCTTCAAGATTGTTCTTCTAAATTGTAATTTATGTTGTGTTATTTGAATACAATATAGTTAGTTTTATCATATTTTGTCGTTAATAATTAAATTAAACTGATATTTCTTGAGAAAAAGTGGTTTAGGCAAAGTTTGGCATAATTTTCGAACAAGTATGCATAACCTTCCCGAGGCTAGCCTAGGGTTGACACACTTTTTCACGCCCTACCGCCGGCCTCAGCACCATCGAGGCGATCCGGCCAGTGCTCGACCGCTGGCTCGGGAGAAGGCACGGCTCCCTGACGTTTCGGGCGACGCAGGTGCTCTCGGGGCATGGTTGCTTCGGGAAGTACCTGTGTCGCATAAACAGGGAGCCGGACGCCCGGTGTCACCACTGCGTCGACTGCCGGGAGGACACGGCGCGGCACACGCTGGCAGAGTGTGCCGCTTGGGAGGAGCCGCGCCGTGCCCTCATCACCGAAGTAGGCAACGACCTGTCGCTGCCGGCCGTCGTGAAAGCGATGGTCGGCGGCGCAGAGTCCTGGGACGCAGTGGTCTCCTTTTGCGAAACGGTCATCTCGCAGAAGGAGGCTGCGGAAAGGGAGAGAGAGATCTCGACTCTCGACCCGGCCCGCAGCAGACGCACCGGGCGTCGGAGGAGGGCGGACAACGCCCTCTTCCGGCCCCCCTAAATGGGTCCAGGGGCGACGGATTCGGGGACATCCGTCGCCCCCCAACATCAGGACCCGAGAAGGCGGCGCGCGTAGTGTTCCTCGCGCGCCGACCACAGACGTTGCGGGGGGAGTACACCTCACTCCCCCCGCCCGAGACGGGGCCCGCGCAAGCGGGCCGGCACCAGCCGGGGTTGTGGAAGAATAATGTGTTCCTGCGACCCCGGCGTAGGTGTGAGATGGAACACCGGGGTGGTTTTTAGTCAGTAAGAGTCTGACAGACCCCTCCGCCCGCCCCAGGGCGGAGGACATCCATGAGGATTTTCCACCCCGGGAACAAAAAAAAAAAAAAAAAAAGGGTTGACACACTTGTATTTATTTTTAATGATCCTGACTTTATTACGATATTATTTGATGGTTTCTTGGTATTTTTTTTCTTGTTTTCCGACAGAACATGTAACAAAGAAAGTTAAAAATTACTTTTCTCTTTTTAAAAGGGCTGTCAAAATGAACAAGCGACGATACAAAGATTATCTGAGGATTTACATAACATTGCTGTTAGGTTGGTCGAAAATTAAAATATAACCTACGAAGCTGGGAAACAGTTCGGGATACCTCGCCGGACCATTTTGAACAAAGTAAAACAAAAACACATTAAAAAAAATGTGATGAATTAGTGGACTAGCGCGCATAAAAATTAGAAGATCTCTCTATGATGTGCTCTATGAGTCAATGTATGGAGATTAAGAAAAAATAGAACCAAACATTGCCTACAGTAAGATAACTTACTATAATAGGTACTCCAAAATGTTTTATTCCGATTTAGAACCGAAACCTGAAAGTTCGAAAGAAGCTCTATCAACTTCAAACATATTTAGTAAGTGCCAAGAGGAATTAATACCCGGAACATATAATGACACCGTCTGCTTCGAATGAAAAGAGCTCTCTTCAAATGCGTCGTATTCGAAAGAGTCGCTTCAATATCAGCTGCAGTTAATAATAATTAAAATGATGTTGAAAATAGTAACTGACGAAATAGGCGGGGAAAAACTTATCAATAGCTCTGCTCAAGGATTAGAGTTCGTAATCAATGAATGTCTGAAAAGTCCAACTCGTTCTAAAAAAAATGCAACAGCCGTTAAAGCAAAAGCCGAACCCAAACCCTGTACCCCTGATGAAGCCCTTTCTTTCGTAATTGATAGAAAACTAACTGGAAGATAACACTTTCATATAAAAAGATTTGAAAGACAAAGGCTTCTTAGCCATTCCTCCAAATTATACATTATATGTAGCAAAAAAGTGTGTTATCTTGAAGAAGAAAAAGGGAAGCAAGTGTCTCACTTCACACACATTCTGCCGAGTCATAAAATTAGGTACTGAGAAAATTGCACAACATTGCCAACAAAAGCAGAAAAACAGCATATTGTACATTTGAGGGTCCTTGGGGGTTCGATGGCAGTACAGGGCAGTCTTTTAATAAACAAAAGTTTTTGGATGATGACAACTAAAATGAAAATTGTTTATTTAAGTAAAACAACACACCTATATCCATTTACAAATAAAAACGAATGATGGCTATTTTATTGTGGTCTGACCCAAGCCAACAATCCTACAGGTTTTGTCGTCCGTTGAGGATCCAGTATCGAAATGAGACCAAAGAACTTACTCAAAGAAAAAAATCGGGTAGAGGCTGAAATGAATCAATTAACATCACCATACGGAAACTAATGAAGGTCAAAGTATAATCTCAGATCCCAAATTGTATTTAACCGTATTAGATGGTAAAGTATTTAACGTTATTACGGAAACAACTTCGCAATTACGTTGTAGGTAGGTACTTGTTGTGAGCTACAGCAATAGAGTATAAGTTGGATGTTGTCATGAACAAACTCGTAAATTCAGAGGCCTTACGTCATGGATTAAGCACCTTACATGTCTGGATAAGAATTTTTTGAGTTCTTACTGCGCTTGGGGTACAAAAATGACCCAGCAGATTATAAAAAAATCACCGGAAGACATAATAGGGAGAGAAAAAAAGAAAACACTAAAATAATAGATATAATGTCACTTTTGGTTGATGTTGTTCGTCCAAATTCGGGGACAACCAATGATGAAAACACAGCACGAAAAGCACTATCAGACCAACATTGGAAAACATTTGCAGATTTCTTAGTTAGAGACCTGGCTGGTGGATGAGCTGCATACTATTTTCAAGTGTCAAGTGGCTTAATAATAGATGCTGCAAAAATTGACGACTTTTGCAAAATCTCTAGCTGCGTAGTATGTGTAAAAATACAATTGGTTTTATATGTCCGTCACTATGCACAAAATATGAATGTATGGCCGGTAAATCATAGACGCCAGCACGTTACCCATAGATATGTTGTCTGAGCAATCAGGCGAGTCAAGAAATAAATAGATACTGGCGCTATGATCGACAACACTGGACAACACCATACCCGGAAGTTAGACAGAAAAAGCAAAATTTTAGACTTATTTCACAGTGCATTAGAATCAGCCGATCCTTATATCTCCTGGTTAACAGTTAGTAAACGTCATAAACATAAAATATCTTTGCCCTTGCCGAAATCAGTGCTTCAACTCTTAAGCGTTACAACAGACAATGTTCACTACAGCTAATTGGAATCAGAAGGGCTGGAAGCAAATGATATCATGCTGACGACTGACGGAATGATAATTAAATCCGATAGCAAGGATAATATATAAGCGTTTAGCATTTGCTAGCAAAATTATTGATTTTAATATTTAGAATTTTCTCACGTTGAAGGTACTATACATAAGTATGTAATCTAATTATGTCTACTGCCTTAAAAAAACTTATTTTTATGTTTTTTTGCGAAAGCCAAGAGGTATATTTATTTTACATGGAAGTACTAAATAGAACAATAGAACGACTTTCATCCTCTTTAGGGGGATGAATTTTCAAAATTCAATTAAACTTTATGCTTCTAGACCCAGCGGTTACTTAGCTAAGGGTGTGCTTTGTCTTTCAGTGAATTTAAAAGAATTTTAGTAGGTAGATAATGGGGAAGGCAACTGTCAAAATGGCGCTGTCGTAGCTAGTTCCCAACACAAGCTAAAAATACAAGGCGTGATGTGGTTTTATTTTATTTTAGCGAAAATTGACGCGTTGTTGTGTTCCTAGATACTCCGAAATTGGAGTCCGAATTTCTCGTAAGCACCTAAATTAGAAGATTGTGGTTTAAAGCTATTCGTACAGATTCTTTTTGAGTTCGAGTTTATGTCGTGAACATTTTTAAGAAAGTGATTACGAGGAAATATTCAAGGTTTAAAATTCTGACACTTTCCATGTCAAGTACTTGATTTAAACTACTGAAATCACCGAAAATGACGAAATAGTGAAATAAAACCAAACTCATGAATGAACTTATAATGAAATGAATGAACGAAATGTCAAATTTATTATAGGCCGTAGGGACCTAGCTATAGTCACGCCATCTACAATTAGCTTTGCCCGACCTTCCCCATTTGGAGGTTAAATTTCTTAAAGGCGACTTAGCTGATTCATAGTTTTCTTCAGTCTTCCGGACTGAAGGTTTTTAAAACAGTTGGTCTATATTTTTGGTGGAAGGGGTAGAAAAATACGTGCTCAACATTCTGAGTACTAAGAGACCTTTCAGTTACTGGACAGTGGCGGTCTACCATGCTGGCAATCTTCAGGGGAATACACAATCGCGCTCCAAAGACCTAATCCCAACAAATTTATTTATTAATTTATCACAAAATTCACAGTTCTTTAACAATTTCACCTTAGATAAATGATCGGTCTCGCTGCGCTCGACTAGATACCGAGCTCTATACAAACAATAGCTCTTTGAATGCGGCAACTCAATATTGATTGTAGTGTATGCTAAAAATCGTCACTTGACATTTGTCAGTTGACATTGAGAACTAGTGTGCGTGAAGAATTGTGTTACCAGCTGCTCAACTGTTACCCGAGCTAATGCAAAAATATTTAACGTTGTGGTCTATTAGTTATGTTATAAATATATCTAAGAAAATAATAAAAAATAACAATTAATTAAAAGCGAATGTATAAAAAATATTTGTGTATAGGTTAGGCGTAGATTTCTTCTTTAGAAAAATGGAAGGTGTGTATATCAATGATTAGGCCTAATTTTTAATACTTATTAAAAATCAGGCCTAATCATTATTTACATACGACGATTTTTTTTTCATTTTTCGATCAGGTTCCTTGGGAAAAATTGTACAGTTTCATGGGTAGAATCACCCCTTGAAATAGGGTCAGCTAACATTTTACACCTTATGAGTATTGATTAAAAAGGCAAACATTACATAATTTGTAGAACTATGTTAGATAAATGAAACAGGATATATAATAAAATACAAAACAATAAACTCAAATTTTATAAAAATCTTAACCACGGGGAACTTGACTCTTGTATACGTGGCAACACCGAATGGCGTTTAGGGTTCATGTTATTGTTGAAATTACGAAATTATACGATACTTAGTGATGTTATGTGATCCCAGTGTCCTACTTATTCCTTGTATTATTATTTTACACAGTTTTACTACGAAAACTGGCATTTTACTTCGGATTATGCCCAAAATTTCATAAAACATTCGGCACGTGCACGTGACAGACAGCATGCAGTGTGACTGGCTCGGGTACGCCAACTTCGGCGTGGTATTTGTTGCCTCATTTGACAAGTACGCCGGCGGTATCTAGTCTAGAGCAGCGAGACTAATCATTTATCTAAGAATTTCACTTTAAATAAACTAATCTTACAGACAATTACGGATTTACCATCACCCACACACCTGCATGTCGATTCTGTAAACACCGTAAAGACTTGAGTGGAGTGAGCTGTCAGTGTCATCCCGTCATGGTCAATCCGTGGCACTGACAGCTCACTCCACGCTCACTTAACCTAAGTGTTCACGGTGAGATAGTTACAGAATAGCACTACAATACATACCAGTTCATCACATTATACCTAAAACAGTAACAACCAATCCAACAAAGACAAGCTTATTTGAATATGGTAAAGTGGATTGACACATTACCTACCTTCACTGGGGGCGGGAGAGTGACCTCTGGACTTATCATCACGTGGCGAGGTCGCGCCGTCCGGCTGATCCTGAAATTAATATAAACTTTGGTACTGTAGCAGAACCAAAAATGGTTGTTGATGTAAACAAACAACAACTTGTAGGTTTATTTCTTTCACTTTGACAAAGTGAAAGAAATAAACACCACCTACAAGAAGATACATCTAGGAATTCTTATATTAATAGACTATCACTTTTGCCCCAAATTCATTGTACTCACTGAAATTCTCAGATCAATTGACCCGAAGGAAAATGAAATTATCTTCGACAAATGTTGTCAGTGGCCGAAGGCATGATTAGGGTTGACAAATATTAGATGGCGTAGTATTTTGTGACAGTTTACAAAAAGTGACAAAGTAATAACTGCTCGTTCGTTTCGGGATTAAGGTTTGATGTAAATACGGGTAAATGGAGGAACATAAAACTTCGCAAAATGGCTTTGGAAAAATTGTCTATTGTTTATTCTCTCACTCATGTACTGTAAATGTAAACTGGAAGAGCGGAACCAACTAACACAAGCAAATCTTTGCTTAAAAGGTGACTACAAACTTAACAATGTAATTTATTTATGTTGATGAAATAAACACTTTTATTGTTATTGTCATTTCTCAGGCCTCTGAGGTCCCGGACCCTTGAAAGGCGTACAAGGTGCCGAAGCTAACTTGCAGAGGCCTGTTAGACGTTTTTAATTAAATGAGAGACCAACCGACGATTATCCCTGTTCGCACTATGCAAATGCACACAAGGACAACGCTCGTTAGGTGTAAAACTTTTGCAGGATTTGGAAACAAAGATATTGGATTATGGGTTTGGGTGGCTAAGTGACCTAGATATATAGAACTATGGAATGACTATGGCCTCTGCCTGACCAATGTTTTATATAAAATACACAGATAAAATGGCAGGGGGTAACTTGCACACTCAATAATGGGCTCCCGAAAACGGTTGCTAGCACATAGTGTCGTAGCGACAAGGGGGCAACATATCCTGAGGTGCTTGAGGAGTGGAGAGATATTCCACGGCTATCAGGGCTATCCCGTAAGTACGGTCAAGATCCCTAACAGCATCTTACTGGAATATTTCCTTCCTCCGAGCACGTATGCTCTTGCGAATCTCCACTCAAGCCGGCCGATGAAGCCAAGAAAGAGTTGGAAGCTCTGTTCCTCATCAGTGTTCACTCCAGCCGGCCAATAAAAGCAAGCCAGAGGTGAGGAACAGGATTTTTCCCAGGGGATAGGGTCCTTGGGGTCGCTACTGCCCAATAGCTCGCCACAAGCTCCTCACTCTAGACCTGTTTCCGCAAAGGAAACTCTACCGGCGCAGACCCAGAGTTCAGAAACGCGCAAGCGCCACCACGTCATTATTATTATTATCTTTTATTATTAGGTAGGTTAAAGTCGGATTTTATGAAGAAATTACGATTTTCATGCCCTCCGAGGGGGGCCTACTTGTAACAGTAAGATTATCTACTTACTTTACTATGAGTCATAATTAACATTTATCAAGGTACCTAAACGTTACCTAACATATATAGGTATCTACGTAAATTAGATAGTTGAGAAGATAAACGAAATAACTACATTTCAGACTAGAAAAGAAACAAGGTTCGGCATAGTCTCAGCACTTTCGGCCCTTATGACCCTTTACACTTCACACTTCACCGTTCAATCTATAATGTTAGACACTATTGACATTTTACCTATAGGCAGAGTGCATCGACATACGTTCTAAGTTACAACCCTCGCTCCAGACCAAAATGAATAATTTTACACGGGTACCCACTTCCGATATCCTTCGAACCTACGGAGATACACTTAAACCTTAATGTTATGAAAAGGAGAGGTGGAGGAAAAAGGTAGCTTTAATTAAAACCGTCGGCCTTGCTCCTAGGTGATTGCAAGCTATTATTAAAGGCTTCATTGTTTGAATCGTATACAATTGAGAGTTGAGAGCTGCCAATTCATTGATTTCTACTGGACTAATTTGAATAATACCAATTGGTTTTGCTTTTGTTGTAGTGATTCAATTTAATCAAAGGTTCTTGAACGGTAGGTAAGCAGCTAAGCTAAGCCGCTGGGCACAGAAACATGAAATTATGCGCAAGAGTTCCTTTTATAACGAAAGTGAGCACTTAAGAAGTGTTTTTGATAATTCAACCCTTATAGGGGTTAAACGGTATGAAAGTTTGTATAGATGTTCGAAATTTAGTCGATGAGAAATCCTATCAAGCACGCTGCTTGTAATCAATAAAATTTATAAAAGTTTCTTGAAAAAAGTGGCTTTAATCGCAAAGCGATTGACGGGCGAACCCAATAACGTATCTATCTCCAATTTTCGCGTAACTACTGGAGATAAAAAAACCGAACAATCTCTGGTTTTTAACGTCCCAATTAAGCCAAAGTATGAGGCCCTTCAACGTGTTGACGGCTATTTGTTTGCAAGGACAGATAGAATTGTGGGTACTGGCTATCATCAGTAGCGATCTTCCATAGGTAATTGGGTTTGCTGCACATGCAGCCAAACCCAGCCAAATGAAACAGTAGTACCTACCTAAATAAACACGTACCTAAACCACCTAGAAATAAATTGAAAAACCGTGTTCAGGATTTTCACAAAAGAATAGCGTAACAATGTTGAATAATTACGGCCGACCGAGCGACTGGCAGGAGAACGGGAAATTGATATCATGACAGGATATTGGCGTTAGCTAACATCGACAGACAAGCAAATTTTTCGAATTTAAATTCTGGCGAAAAGTTACGCGAAGCAATGTTAGAACACATTTAGTGGAAAATCCGGATGTTATTGGCTTTTGCTCATCAAATTTCACTTTAAAGGCAGTTGTGTAGTAACACACTCAAACAGCAAGGAGGATTTAATTAGTTTCATTGGGGGTACCTAAAAAAATGGCTCGCGGTCCGTTATTATTAATCTTAAAAATGTTGTAGCAGTACCTAGTTAATATTAATCTTAAAAATGTTCTTTTTTACTTTGAACTATTTGTCTGAAGTTTGGAGTGTCGACGGCGGAAAAGACAAAGCGCGAGTTTTTGACTTACTCAAAAAAAAATATTAATATTTTACATAAAACTCACAGAGAGGAGGCTTGTGTCCCAGCAGTGGGAAGTTTACAGGCTGATTATGATATTATGATACTTGGATCGACGGTTGGACCCGAACGCGGTCCGCTATTTGGTCTAATAGTAGGTAGGTAGCAGGTTAGGTATTATAGTAACTATAATTAGGTAAAACACATAAGGCTCGGACAGATTGGCGCGACACTCGACGCGAATCGAGAGCGACACAAAGGTGCCGCTCGTCGCTCGACACAGTAGGGAATTTACACATTTGCCGCCAGCAGGCTATTAAAATTTTGGCGCTCCTACCGACCTCTGCAAGTGTCAGTTCTTAGATTATTTTTACAAGGGTCGAGCTCTGGATATGAGAATTTAAGTAGCAAAATTATAAAATAAATGTGCATATCTATATAATTTTACATTCATTCAAATTTAATTAAAAGGCAACGGATGGTGGATAATCATCAGAAATAAAGCTGGACCAGTTACGGTTCGAATGAAGCGAAATCTAAATAGGTGCCCCTTGGCCCCTTAAATATACAAAGACGCGATTTTTTTTTTTTGGGAAATCATGCATATTTGAAATGTATTGGATCAGGAAGGTATATTCCCAGGTAGGTATATCTTCACCTTCACGTAACGCCGTCGGAAACGGATTTCGTTTAGCTGTGGCTCTTACAAAGAAGTCAAGATGCAAGAGCGAGTGCAGCGAGCTCGAAAATTATATTTTGGCAGGCACGGCTTTTGATAGGACAGATTTTGTTTTGAATTTTGCAGCAAAGCTTAACACTCAAACTTACTCTCTTGCAGTGAAGATTTTCATTAAGACAATCTACACTGCAAGAGCGAGTGAAGCGAACTCGAAAATTTCAGCACCCCGCTGCGGCAAGTTAGATTTTATGTTGAACGTTCATACAGAAATAGAAGTTACGTAGTACAGAAAAATTAAAGAATTAAGAGTACTAGCTACATTTAATTTTTATTGCAACAGCAAGTACGAAAAGCCTTGGATAGATTTAGATGGGACATATTAGTTACATACTCACTTACATTTTCCAATAAAAAAACCTATGTTTTGAATTTCTTGCAAACTTGTGTATGCCTAATTCCCTATTAAGAGCAAGATAATGCGCCAATCCAAAAGGAGCGCCAAACCAGAGGCTGAAGAACGAGCCTCTGTGTTCAAAAATTGAAGGAAATCATGTTTCGCGGGGCGCCTTTGGGTCACAGTTCTATTATCGGCTGACACTGCTTTGCTAGAAGATATGCTCTTGTTTTACAACCACCAAATAAATACAATACGCAGGGCACTCAATGGCGTCGGAAAGTGTGGGACGCCAGGCGCCGCTGTTACCTACGTGAAGTAATGGTTCAAAAATAAATCCTTAATTTTTTTAATTGTTTCCTAAATTTTGGCCCCGAATTTGCCGCCTAGGCTCCAGCCTACTCAGCGTTTTTGTGTCGCATCGCGTGCCGCGCCCGCACTTTTCTATCTACTTTAACTTTTGGAATGAACGCAAAGTCAAAGTTAAATTGTTTTAATAGGCACATAAATTATTAAACTACTTAACCACACTAGGTAAAAAGAATTAAATTTATAGTAATGTCAGGTAAATTAATTATGTGATAGGTGCTCACATATTTACAAATATTGTAACAGTAGAATTTTTAACAAGTACCTAATAATTTAGTGTGTGAGTTAAAGTAACGACAATGTCAACGTCTTAATAATTCAAAATTAAACTATTAAATAAGCACCAACTACCTATTGCATTTACCTACCTTAGAACGTTACCTACCTGCTTTACTTTTTGTAACATCAGTATCTGAAGTTACGCTCCGATTGCCAAGGGCCAATCGTAGCGCCGAACGCGGTCGATGCGTAAAGTCGAGATGGTTAAAAGAAGCTCACACTAGGGCCTCTGAGAACGATGCCCGAGCGGCATGTTCGAGACTGGTCGACGGCTACAGTTACCTCTGCCGTTTAATCGTGTCGCTCGTTTGTGCACACTAAATGGTTTTCCTGTAAAGGATAATCACCTTGACTCGCATGCGTGTATGGGAAAATAACGGCATCTATCTATCAATTTGGCCCGTAATGTCTCATTTTATCTAAAGGCCTCCATTTCCCATTTCCACACACGTCTGTATTGGAATGTACTTTCATTATTACCTCTGCCGTTGTGGGATATTCTGATACACAGTATTAAAGGATTTTCGACATTTCCTTAAATTCTAATCATTTAATTTTAAATGCACCTTGTTGCGTCCGCACCTAAAAGTTCTGTTTTCATGAAGTCAGTCCGAACAGTCTGAGGTTCTGCACCAAGTTTTACCTGATCCCAAAATACTGTAAACCTACAGCTTTTCAACATACTTAACCACGCCTGTAATCCCTGAAGGGTTAGGCAGAAGTGTACCAATCACCTACATTTCGCCAGTTATGTTTAAGTCCCATGTAATAACGTATGAAGAAACCGAGAATCGTATTACAATTGTTTGTTTAAATTAAGTTGTTTTTTCTAAAGTACTTGCATGACACACCAGTTGTAGGTATGCCATTATACCTGGAGGAACTTTGGCTCCTAAAACACAGGCCTCTGGCCTAGTTCAGGAGGCAGCAGTTCGCCATTTAATGCGACTCTGTTGTACAATAGCTATTTAATCCTTGTACTAATTTTAAAAATAATCCAATAATGCATATGTAAGGTGTCACGCCCCTTATGCCTGGAGGCTTTTATTTGTGTAGTTGTTTTTTTTCATTGAATTTATTTGGTTTATGTTTTGGGTATATTGGCGTGGCTAGCTTACATATGGCAGATAATTTAATATGATTTTTTGTGTTTCGGTTTTTCTTCTTTGATTACCTTATAATTGTATAGTTCAATGGTTTTTCTAACTAAACGGACAGCTGTGCTGCTGGGGAGTTTGTTGCGCCACTTCTTCTTTCCAGCTAAAGCACTAGGAAGTGGTGAAGGACGGGCGTTTTGGGGGGTCAAAATTACATAAGACAGTCGTCTTATGTAATTTTGACGTTCGAAAAGTGCTGACTCTCAGCCTAGTTTGAATAAATGACTTTTGATTTTGATTTTACTTATGTATGTTTTTTTAAGTGCACAAAATAAACAATTTTATTGGGGCTGCTACTGAGAAATTCTAGATAGAAAAACCCAATAGCCCAGCCCAGCCCAGCTTTTAAGAAGGTAACAAATTAAGTTAAAAGTTTTGGCTTTTACATAACCCACACCTATCTTACATCTATGATCCACACCATAGGTACCTACTGAGGCCTAGGTTGTCTTGTAGTTATCGCTATTAGCGATAAGACCGGCATTGTACCCTGAACACTTATTATTGGTTAAATAGCTTCTATCTATCTAGGTACCTACATAAAAGATCGGACCTTAATCAGCGCTGTGCTGTGGGTCCCCATAGCACAGCATCAAGTCCCGAGGAAGCCTGCTTGTCACAGTCAAGACACGCGACGTTCAGCTGCCGACTATTTCTGTTCTGTGCTCGTGATACAATATGATCTACTTTGTTTTTATTTTTCTTTATTATGCCGTTACATTAGGTAAGTTATTCTGTGGCGTTTGTTTCTACTTATGTGGCCTTGTAAACTACTTATTTGGGAGATTATTCCCGAAATAGGTAGTTCTCTACCAGAAAGCGGAAGGTTAATAAAATTCTACAAAGGACAATGCCAGAAACTCTATAGAACTTTGCCCCACTCAAATCAAAAAGTCATTTACAGGCCTGCAAAATGCAGCATCTTAAAGCTTATTTATTAGTGTTAAATAAATATTTTTCCTTATGCCTGTAGAACTTGCGGTTTCTGTTAAAATCTTAAAACAATAGTGACATTGATTATAGGTTATGTGCAGTTTATAATTGTTAAAAAGCGACTTAAAATTAAAATTATTAAATCATAATTATTATAATGGTAATATGAGTTTTTGTTTTACAGGTATTTAAAACTTTTTTTTGTTGTTTATCATGCGCAATAAGTACCGCAATAGGAAATTCTGGGATTGAATTCCTTTTATCATTGATATGTAATTGGCAAGTTCTACTGTAAAACAGTGTATTATGAAAGGGTCCTTTAACCATTAGAATTATTTTCATCAATTGACATTTCCTGTTAATAGCTGGGGCAGGATCTGGCATTGTCATTTATAAATATAACGCGTTGATTTAAAATTCCGGACGTCCCAACCAACCTTTTACCAATGGCGCGTAATGCTGGCGGATAGACAATAAAAACCAACCTCCATTGTCCGCTGCGCTGAATTAACTCTCAAACATTTCAATAACAACGATAATATCTGGAATTCATGCACGAATTTATTTAAATAGAAAAACTAAGGTCAATGGAGGCTATTGCAACTTAAAAAAAAAAGTTTAATCTTTAAATTTTGCCAAAAATGTCCATCTTATTGTATTGGATAATATATTAAACCTATAAGATTAAGCATATATCGGAGATTCGTTTCAACCTAAAATAATGGCAAATAGCTGTAAGGTTTAACCCAAAATCTTAATAATAACCCATGTCGGCAGAAAAAGTCGCATTGGCCCCATGTTGGGGTAAATGCAACTAATGAAAATAACTTATTCGTTTTTATAGCGTATGTGCTCACAGTCGGAGGCATGATTCTTCTGTGTGAAATTTTCGCAAAAATGATCTCTAAGTTGAACCAGTCTAGTCCTAATCCGACTAAAAGTATATTTTGTATTTTTGGGGGCTAATGTGACTATTTTCTATAGGATTAGTGCTGTGTAGGCGTAAAAAAATATCGATAAATTTTAAAATGTAATGTTAATACAACAATAAAATTTATACTTATTTAAACTAAATCACTTCACTTTATATTAAATAAATGGCACATGTTTTCATGAGCGATCCTTAAAAAGTCTTTAGACTTTAAGCTTAAGTATAATAAACTTAACAAAAATTATACTTCGTACACATCAATATTAAAAGGAAACTTATTTAATTCTCCATCTAAGTACTCTGGTTGTGGAAGATAAGTAACTATGTCTCCGAAATCAATAATTGAGACATCATCTTTGATTATACGAAACGTGTTCTTTCGTTTGTATGATTTGAGCCCTTTTTTTTTTTTTTTTTGGGTGGGAAATCATCAAATGACTTTTCCCGCTCTGGGTGGAGCGGGAGGGCGTGTCAGACTTTTATTGACTAAAACCCACCCGTGTTCCTTCAGTTGCCTGTGCCAGGGACATGGTTTTCTCTGTGGAATAACCCGCGACCCTGAGGCGTCGGCCCTATCGGACCCCGTCACTTTGTGCTGACATCTCTTTGAGGCGCGCGTGGAACACAACGCGCCGTCGACCCGGGCCTGGTCCTTACCGGACGGCGAGCTACCCATTGCTCGCCACCCGCAAGCCCGCGCCTACGGTGGCCGGGAATCTGCAGGCGACTCCCGACGCCCAGGGCGTCTCCTGCGGCGGCTAGTGGGGGCGTGAGGGCGCAATGCTCTCTCCCTCACCCGCTCCGCCTCCTCCTTCGCGAGCATTACTGCTTCGCAGAAGGAGGTGACGGCTTTCCATTCCCTCTCGCTCCGTACCATGGCCTGGACCAGGGCCGGACGCGAGAGATCGCCGCCGCCAATCGCCTCCGCGAGGACACTGCGGTGCTCCGCCCAAGCTGGGCATACCTCCACCGTATGCTCCACCGTGTCCTCCGGGCGATCCACACAATGGTGAATGATTTGAGCCCTGTAACTACAATTTTGTTATCTGAGACGTCTTGTACACGGCATACGTATTTATAAGTCTTTTTGCTCCGCGTAGAACTAAATTTCGCTAAAACAAAAGTGCCTACTTTTGGGACTTCTGAGACCAGAGATTCTTCCGAAAATGATGACATACCTTTAAACGTAGTTGCCAATTCCATTAAATTTGATGAAATTTCTGTAGAAGCTGATAATTCTATCGAAGCAGATGGTATGTCCGTCGAAGTCGATGCGATTTCAGAAACTTGTTTACAGGTTTCATTAGGAATTGTCTGTCAATTTCGTCGGAAAGTTCTGTAGTTAGTAAGTCTTCCCAAAAAGTATTGGCGTCTTCATCTGATAAATCATCTAATTGATATGAACAACTGCTGTTGCTGTCAGTTTCATAGTTCTTTTTAATTTTATTGTTTCTTTTAAGGCCTCTCTTTTTTTTGTTTTGTTTATGTTTTTCAATTTTTGTTTCTTTATCCATATTAGATTGATTTTCTTTTTTTGGTTTCTTTACTCTTTTTCCGTCTTTTTCCTTTTCCATTCTCTCAATAACTTCCTTATACGTAAGTATTTGTGCTCCTCTTGTCACACGCGTTTTTTTTATTTTTTGAAGGATCGTTGCGAGCTTTTGAATTTAACAAAAGTTCTTCAAATGATACGCCTGAATTAACTCGTTTCCGAATTTTCGAATTTTATTTGAATATGTTTTTTTTTGTTTTAGGACTTGGAAGTGGTAGTTTATATGTACGAGGATCTTCTACTGTATTTGAATACGTGTTTTTTTTTTGTTTTTCTTTTTCCAGAGTTATTTCAGTTTTGTTACTTAATTCTGTTAAAGCTGTCTCTTTCTGCATTTTCTTACTTTTGTCATAGGTTCTTATTTCTTTACTTGTTTCTTTTTTAACTCTTAATATTTGAATAATTTCAATATTTTTAGTTTTATTATTCTGGTCATGACATTGTATTGAATTATCCTGTTGTTGTCTTTCGTAACTTATCATGTTCTCTTTATTTTGCATCTTGTTTTCAGTTTGTTTTGAAACTTTACAATATTTAAGACTTTTATGGTCTGGTTGAGAGTTTAAAGTTTTAAGAGCCAATATTACGAGAGTTGGAACGTTGTTAAGAGATGTGTTGACCAATTCTTGCGTACTGTTTTCAAATGTTGCTCGAATAGCTTCATTAACATCTTCGATGTAGTTGCCTTGCTCGTATGTTTGAACATACTGCTCCCATCTAGACCAAGATAAGGGATCAAACTTTTCTTTTGGGATCACGTGCCGATTTAAGGGATAGATACCTGTTTTTTTTAAATCCATTGGCTAGAATAACAGGATTCATAACATCCCATATTTCCGTAATAATTCGTGCGAACTCACTTTTGGGTAACTTTGCTCCGATATGAAGCCTTTGCCATTTAACCAAGGCTTCTTCCCATACATCTTTCATGGGCTTCATTCCACTTACATCTAGCGGTTGAAGGATATGTGAAGAATGCGGGGGTAACTTCAAAATGGTAACATTTTCTGAAATTGCGAGTTTGATCACTTTTAAATCGACGTGTGTGGAGTGGCCATCATAAATTAGTAAAACTGGTCGCTCATTTCCGATCGCACGTAAAAATACATTTTTAAAATATTTCTCGAAAATTGCTGTTTCCATCCAGCCCTTTTGGCTGACAGCGTATGCTGTTTTCACAGTATCATTTTTGTAACACCACTCGTTCCACAGGTATTTTCCTTGAAAAACTATGAGTGGTGGGACTTTATCGCCGCGTGCATTAGTTGCCAATAAGGGGAACTAGTTGTCCTAGTAGAACTATACCCTCTTTGGCCAAGCACTTTACTCTTGGAAGGGTCGTTGCAAAAACTAGTTTCGTCTAGATTATAGATGCACAGGTTTCTCGGCCAGATCCAAACCATTTATGGCATTTTCCAATAAATCAAAGTATTCATATACGGTGAAAGGGTTACAAGCTTTTCTTCTAGCTATTTCGACTGATTGTGGTTTTTTTAATGATAGATTATTTCTTTTGCAAAAGCGACGAAACCAATCTTCTCCAGGAATATTATCCTTAAATGGAGTTATCCACCCATTTCTTACAACGTATTCCGATACTAATGTTTTGACTTCTTTTTTAGTTAGAGGAAAGCCATACTTTTCTAAAGTATGCAGATACGAAGCTATCTTGCGCTCAATATAAATTGAAAATACTGTCTTCATTCCAGCATTCACCTGTTTCTGGCCACGTGTGCCATATAAATGCGAAATTATAGTAGATCTCGGAATACTAAAGTTTTTTGCTGCCTCGTAACTATTTAACGTTTTGTTTTTAACTAACTCGAGTGCCTCTAGGAGATTTTCTTTTGAATAGCTCTTTTCTTTTTTCTTAATATAATTTCGGACCATCTAAAACAAGTCAAATATCAAATGAGAGCAAACTTGAAACAAAAAAAATCCTAATTTAATTAAATTATCTCGAAAAAAAGCATTAAAATAAAAGAGAACACTATGTTCTTACTGTAGTACTAACCAAAATTAGCGAGTTTATTACGGTGGGGGGCGGTGCAATGCATTACCTTTTATTTAAGCAATTTACTCAGGTCCCGAATGCATTCAGATCGTGGTCGTGTATGCATATTGATTTATTATCGACATTCGACATCACTAGCATATTTATTTTTATACAATCACGAAGGGGCTATTGTAACTAAAATAACGAGACACAATAGCCCCACAACGCGGTAAATTGACGCTAATGTAACTATTACATTATCTTACGAATTAATGGATCTAACGTTAAAAAAATAAGTTTATAGAGTACTTACCGTTATTTTTTCTTAGTTTTTGCATAAAACCTTGCTTAGAACGCACGATACAATTTTTTTTTGTTAATAGTTGATGAGACGCTCTCCATCCTTTTTTTTTTTTTTTTTTTTTTGGGTGGGAAATCATCAAATGACTTCTCCCGCTCTGGGTGGAGCGGGAGGGCGTGTCAGACTTTTACTGACTAAAACCCACCGTGTTCCTTCAGTTGCCTGTGCCAGGGCCACGGTTTTCTCTGTGGAATAACCCGCGACCCTGAGGCGTCGGCCCTATCGGACCCCGTCATTTTGTGCTGACATCTCTTTGAGGCGCGCGTGGAACACAACGCGCCGTCGACCCGGGCCTGGTCCTTACCGGACGGCGAGCTACCCATGGCTCGCCGTCCGCAAGCCCGCGCCTACGGTGGCCGGGAATCTGCTTGCGATTCCCGACGCCCAGGGCGTCTCCTGCGGCGACTAGGGGCGTGAGGGCGCAAGGCTCTCTCCCTCACGCGCTCCGCCTCCTCCTTTGCGAGCATTACTGCTTCGCAGAAGGAGGTGACGGCTTTCCATTCCCTCTCGCTCCGTACCATGGCCTGGACCAGGGCCGGACGCGAGAGATCGCCGCCGCCAATCGCCTCCGCGAGGACACTGCGGTGCTCCGCCCAAGCTGGGCATACCTCCACCGTATGCTCCACCGTGTCCTCCGGGCGATCCACACAATGGTGACACCCGGGCGTTTCCTCCCGCCTTATGCGAAACAGGAACCTCCCGAAACAACCGTGTCCGGTGAGGACCTGTGTCAGGCGGAAGGTGAGGACGCCGTGGCGCCTCTCCAACCACTCCTCAAAGAGGGGACTTACCGCCGCTATTGTGGCGTGCCCACGCTCTCCATCCAACAAACACGAGATCAAAATGGCGACTAACAAAAAACCTCTTTATGTCAAACATTTCCGATCTCAGTGATGCCATCTGTTTATGATAGGTTAAACTATGTTTATCTCCATGCTAATGGATGGCATTGTATTTTAAAAACCATAGAACAGAAGATATCGCCGTTGGTTGCTTTAGCCCCATAGTTGCAATAGCCTCCATTGACCTTACATTTTATTTTTATTACATCGAGATTTTCCGGCGAGAGGCGGGTAGGTAACCTGTCGGTAAATTGATATAAGTTAATAAGATATTTCTGTGGAAATAATACCGCGTTTGGATTCCGGTGTGGTTCGGGGTTATTTAACTTGAATATCTAATGGTTATTTTGATTATCAACGATGTTTTTGAGTGCCTCTGGGCTATTTGACATGTCACTACTTCATGACAAAGACACGTTTTCTTGAATTTCCTTTTTAGACAAAATTAGCTTTTTGATTACTTTTCAAGGGGAATCAAACCTGTGTAAAATATAATATCTAACCGTCTTATTCATATGGCCTCCGAATAATAACGCACATAAACCTAGAACGAGCACCAAAAGTGACGCAACTCAAACTATACCTAATACGACTTAGCTAGCGCAGCGAGCCGTCATTGCTCAAGGTCACGCTCTGTTGAACACAGCTCGCAATGAATATTACAGAATGACAGTTTGTTGCGTGAAAAGATGTTAGAGCACATCCGGAAAACATACAAAATGTGATAAAACAACATTTCACATGTAAATACTTACCTTAACCCATTGTGTTTACGTAAATCGATCACCAAATTAAAACTTTTATAACGTAATTTATCACACTGCAGTGCTGCCAGTTGTTAAGAAAAAATACCCCTAATACAGAGGGTACTAACACAGTTGGAGTCTACTGTATTATTATGCCTATTGTATGATGGCGCTAACATCGTATGAAAAAAAAAACGATAATAATTACGGTTAATTTAAGTAATTTAGGATTTTTTTAAACCTGGTTTGTTTCATCGAACAAACATCTAACCCTTTTTTTCTAAAACTAACACAGAGATACTTTCCATCCGTCTCGGACAACATGTTAGGGCGTTTATGTTAGATCTAACAGCAAGGTCACGCCCATTTTTTTGGTAGAAAAAAGTGTTTATATGTTAAAAATAACAAATACATGGTCACGATAGACCCAGATTAAAATTATAGGATGATAATTTTGAATTCAGGGTATTCCAATGTTATTTTATCCTGTAGGTAAGTACTGTGTTATTCTTGTGAACCTAAGTATACAGATTGTGTTTATAAATGGCTATTTTTTTTTTGCTATTTGACGTTTGTACACTTATTGAGTTCCGTAAGTCTTGACAGTAATCAACTGTAAACAATTATCAGGATTATGATAAATTGGAATAACTAGTTCGTTACGAATTAGGTTAACAATCTTAACGCGTTGACGCTCTCACGGCGACGTATTTTAAAAATAGCTGTTGGTTTTATAAGTGGTAAATACCTATGATAATAATATAAAAATGAATTTATTGATTAAAAAGTTTTTCGTTTTAAGATTTTCGTCATCATTACTCTCAACATAACAAAATGAGTATTGAGGCAGAAGTGATAAATATAATACTCCCGAATTTTGCTGGTTATGATATGCCATTAACTGGACACATATAGATAATACAGTGGAGTACATTTTAGTTACCGAATAATTCGAGTATACAACTGAATGTAGCTTGAGCAAATTATTATGATGCGATGACATAACCAAGAAAATGTGTATTCAAAAGTTATTACATACAAGTAATTTGCGAAAGACTAATCTTAACTTATTTTCGTCACTGGCGAACTTAAGAACACGTAGTGGCCCCTTGAGATCCCAATACAAGAACTTACTACATTCGGGTAATTACAAAACAGCACTGCTAAGGAAAAGTATTATGACGATGGGACCTGTCATTTATAATAAAATACCTCATAGTTTTAAGGATTATTCTTTAAACATTTTTAAATCTAAGGTTACTGCATTACTTTTAGGCAAATGTTATTACTCAGGGAAAGACTTTCTTAATGATACGAGTTTTTCCTGATTATGACTGTAATAATTAATTGCAATTTTGACCATGTAAGACTTTTGCTCCTGACGATATAATACTTCACTATAATTTCTGTTTTGATCTGTTGACATTATTTTGTTTGTATATTTTAATTAGTGCAATAATTTGCACGACGTAAGTTGTCTTGTTTTGTTGACATTCATTTTGTTTTAATAATATTTAATGTAACAATTTGCACGCCGTAAGGTAGACTGTAGCCGATCTCATTATTATACAACATCTTATATCTGTACCTACGTTCATAGCAAATAAAATTCTGATTTTGATTCTGATTCTGAACGTTACGTAGGTATTTTTATTTATTTGCAATCTTTGCACTGCCTAAATACCATGGCCATTTTCCCCAATTTTAGGGAAAATGTTAATTCCTAGCGCATATTTTTACGTGTGTGTGCGTGTCAGTGGCTCTAATTACGTGCTGCGCTCACTCACACATAAATACAAAAGTGGCGTCATTTTTTGTAGGGTATGAGACCTATGCGTTATTATTCTAAGATTATGGCTTTATTTAACAAAGTAAATTTACTGTGACAAAGACGTTAAGTAAGTAGGTAACATGAATCAACATTATAATGTTGATTCATGTTACCTACTTATCGCTACTTGTATCGCGCATATACAACTTCCTTTTTCTCCAGGTTCGCTTCACCGCGATGATACCTACAACAAACTAGTTGTTTATATATTAGATTGAACCCAGGAGATGCTCTTAACATGATCCTGTTTTAAGAGATACGTGTGACCTCTTTTTTCGGCCTACAGGGGCCTCGTTTTTCCTTTATGCATTAAGTATTCCGTGGTACACTTTCACATTTTCCCCACCGTAAAGGATAAGTATTACGCAGAAAAACAGCATCATTACCCTAAAAGCATATGGAATACGCTAGTAAAAGTTACAACTAAAAAGGAAGGATTTACCTACGAGTGCTTTCCCCAACATAAACTTTAGTTCAGAAAAATAGGTACATTGCTTTCCGTCTTTTTAACCACAAGGCTGTAGGTTGGAGTTCAAAACTTTTAATTATTAACTGTGCATCGGTCACGAGGATTAAACTTTGCTCCATCGTACGGCCGTAGGTAACTGTTATCAAATTGGACAGGCCTACGTTCAACGTTGAAAGGGTAACGACATTTTCCATTTAAAATAGTTTGTACGGCCCGCACGTACAGGATGTGCAAAATGTTTTAATGGAACTGACTGGAAACGTCCTAACTTTGCTATCTAACTTTACTAACAGATATTATGTGCTTTATAGGACGTACGAATATTATTGCCTATTCTCTTGCATGATTTACACAATTAAAAAGCAAAGTCACGGATGTTGTTATAAACGTATAAGTATTACTCTATTCGAGAAAAGTTCATGTTCTCGTTGCTTGAGCAGGGTCTTCTGTTTGATAAGAATTACAGGCATTTATTGTGCCCCAATGAGCTACTGTGATTACCGGTTTATTGTCTGCCAAGCATGGTGATTAGGTACGGGGCGTACGGGCACTAATGCTTTTGCTTTTTTGGCAGTCTTTGGTACTGGGAGACCCGTGTTCAGAGGTGTGCCGAAAAAGTTTACAAATTACATCATTATCGTGGGCGTAGCTAGGGTTAGCAATGCATACCATAGAAACTTCTTTGTCCACCTTAGAAAAATCGATAGTATTGAAGGATTACTTACTATTTTATCGCTTTTTTTAGGGCTTTTCCGTACCTAAAAAACGGAAAAACGGATTTAGCTATTAGACCTAAAACTTTACTTAGGAGTTCAGAAAGACGCCTCATCTCCTCATCTACAAAAAGCAGGGAGCATTACCTATTATTATTAGTTATATATAGTACATTTTGACCAAGTTGTAAGGTTTGTGGAGTTAAGCCTTGTAGAGTTAGGGCCTTAGCTCTCAATAGATCTGACCGGCAGTTCCCGTATTTTTAAGAACGTTCGCATTCTAATCATATAGTCTATATCTGTCAAAAATTATACAGCGCTTATGTACATTTTTGACATTTCATTGACGCTGAGTTTAACAGTTAATTATTTACGTTTTAGCAACCTACTTTACATGAAATTTATTGGAAATGAAAAAAGAGCAATGTTTTTGGTTGGGATTATCAATTGGTCGGCGTCATTAATGATCTCTCATTAAGTGCCGATTTCACCAACGAAACTGAACGCAATCATCGCATATAAAACGCGTTCATGAGATATCAGTGTCAACATTATTATGGGGTATTGACACTGGCAGCTCTTGAGCTTGGTTTAAAAGTGCTGATCGCGTTCAGTTTCGTTGGTGAAATCGGCACTAAATGACATATATTATGGTTAGTTCAGTTGGAGGGCTGCACCCCTCCCCCAGACATAATCCCTAGCTAGGCCAACGATCATTATGTTTTACAGTTTAGTAACATAATATCACGCCAATATTCCCCGAAGGGTTAGGCAGAGATGCGGTCTCGACGTCCTGTAAGGACCAGGCCCGGGGCGACGGAGCGTTGCGTTCCACGCGCGCCTCAAAAAGTCAGCCATAATTGACGGGGTCCGTCAGGGCTTGTTCGAAAGAGATACCGTGGCCCTGGCACAGGCAACTGAAGGAACACGGGTGGGTTTTAGTCAATAAAAGTCTGACACGCCCTCCCGCTCCACCCAGAGCGGGACAAGTCATTTGATGATTTCCCAACCAAAAAAAAAGGCTGAGGTGTGGTACGTATAGTTGGTACAGACACCCACATTTCGACAATTAAGTAAAATGAAGTACCATAATGAAATAGGGGTTGAGTCAGTTTATTAATAACATCTACCTACTCGATCACTCAATCAGCCAACATGGTTGTTCACATAAAAGCAGCTTTAATAGATATGACAAGACAAATAGAGGCGATCAGTGCTAGCTGATTTGTGGCAGTCTGTCCAACACCAAACCAAAACAAATTGCCCAAATTAGGGCAATTTGTTTTGCTTCATTAACAAACTTTCAGTATGGATTCTAGTTTAGTATCGGTCGTCTAGGGTACCTGTCTATCAACTAACGACAGACTGTCCTAAACATCAATAAGTGCGTGTAGAAAGGTAGCAGTTTCATTTGTAACAATTACAGTAGATAATCATGCTTTCACCAACGAACAACAACTTCAACTTCAACAAAAAATAAAAATAAAAAAATTCCCATGTTTTAATAATTATTCCGCTATTCGGGGCGGAGACAAATTCAACAAATCAAAGATCAGAAAAATCGGTCCAGCCGTTTTCGGTTGGTCGGTGGGTTCGGTGTAATAACCCGACTTTGTGTTATTTATATAGATAAATTGTTCAAGGAATAGGTATGTAACTATGTTTGTACGTTAAAGCGTCGGTTAATAATGTGTTTCTTGGCTTACCTTTGATGTAATAAGTGGTTGGGATAGGTGTGTTCATGTGAAAAAGCTGTGGCAGGCAGATCAATGCCCCCCCCCAATGGGTTCCTGTGGCCGACCCCCACGGTGAAGCTAAGAGGAACCCGAGGAGCGGCCGCTCGTCAGGGCTTTTGTAGACAAGCCGACGACGTAGCGGCCAAGGTTGCGGTGTTGTTGGGCGACATCGCAACTGTGGTGGGGCCGCGGCGGCAGAGGAGTGCCGGTATTGCGGTGCGCCGCTCTCCCTACCTTCCGCGGCCTTAACGGGGTCGCCACCGTACGATGGCGTACGCGGTGGGGCCGCAGGGGAAGACGAGTGTCGGTATGTCGTTGGCCGCTCTACCTATCCTCTGCGGCCGAAAAATAGTAGGCGACGGGGCCATTCATCAGACCCGTCGCAAGGGGCAAGGGGTTGGTCGTGGGCGGAGAGTGGACAACGCCCTCTTCCAGCCCCTCTAAATGGGTCCAGGGACAGCGGACTCGGGGACGTCCACCACCCCCCATACATCAGGACCCGCGGTGGCGGCGCGTAGTGTTCCACGCGCGCCACCCCTCTTAGACGTTGCGGGGGGAGTCTAACACCTCACTCCCCCTCCCAACACGAGTAGGCCCGCCGAGGCAGTCCAGCACCAGTTGGGGTTGCGGAAGAGTCATATGTTCCCGCGACCCCGACATAGGTGTGAGATGGAACACCGGGGTGGTTTTTAGTCAGTAAGAGTCTGACAGACCCCTCCGCCCGCCCCAGAGCGGAGGACATCAATGAGGATTTTTCACCCCGGAACAAAAAAAAAAAGGCAGATCAATGCAAATGGGTTAACCAAACAATCTAAGAATTTACGGCAACATGGATGATAGAACCTTTAAACATCATGTAATAAATGAAAATATGAAAAGCAAAACGAATTATGCCAAAGCAACCATTAAAGCAAAAAAACTCTATTTTCGTTTTATCTTTTGAACATTTGGATGTCGGAATTTCCATGAAAATTCATTATACTGACAGGTTCTCCGAAAAACTCAGATTCGTCATGCCTAGTTCAAAAGGATTATGAATTAATAATCCGTTTGAACTACGTTTCGGATGTTTTTCGGGGAATATTAGTAGAAAGGTTACTTAAAATACGTCGTAAAAACAGTAAGTATAAATATTTACTTCGGATAAAAAGTTGTAATGGTATTTCAGAATCAGGATCGTAATATTTATTTGTAACACATAGATATTTACATTAAAGTGTTAGGTTAACATATTTGAGCGCTATGTTTTGCCGTGAAGGCGTACAAATATTAAGCACAATGTAATTAAAAATAAATTCTTAAAACCCAAATAAAACAAAAAATAAATCGAGACGAAATAAATATTAAAAATTATCATTTTTAAATCTGGAACAGTTTAGTAAAATTTTTCAATGAAAAGCGATGTGAGAGGTTTCTTAAACTTTGATAGTGGTGGTAGTTCTATTATCGGGTATTTTATAAAAAAATCGAAGACATTCCAAAAAAACTCTTTTTCATTAAAGCGGTTCTGCATTTTTTGTTGCACAATTGATTTAAGTATTGAGAACGCAGTCTTTTTTACATCGTTTTTTATATAGAGGTGTATTTTAATTTTAACAAAGACTGCTTTGTTTGTGTAGATGTACATAGCTGGCATAGTTAGTAGTTATAAAGATTTGAAATGGGGTGCACAAGTTTCGGGAGTTTTTTTTATCACATGGATCGAATACATCGATTTCGTGCTTTAAAAACAGTCTCTCTTTCAGTAGATTGCCCCCAAAAAATAACACCAAACCTCGGAACTGATGCAACCAATCCGTGATACGCTGTTAGAAGTGCGTGTTAACTTTTTTTGACAGCTGAAACAGTGCAGATTTATTTTTTATTCAGTTTACTATTAATCGTTATACCTATTATATTATATCTACTATTTTGTACTTTTCATAAGTAACGTGAACTGGAGGTTTTTACACCTTTGATGAAGGTGCATTACCTTTGCTTTGTTTAAATGAATTCTTTCTTTTTTTTTATTGCCCCACGCTAGGAATTACTCCTGTATCGCGGGTGCGTTCACAAACATGAAAACTCACACACCGACACCTCAAACTCACACACGGAACAACTCTCTGTAGGTCATAAAAATATTTGCTCCGTGCGGGAATCGAACCCGCGACACGCAGCGCAGCAGACAAACGCTCAACCACTGCGCCAACCGTGCCGCCATAATAAATAATAAGTTATTGCTATTGAGCCAGTTAATAATTTTATTAAGACAATCATTCATATAATTTTCTTAATAGACAAGATTAGTACAATTTACAACAGCTGTACTGTAATCGGCAAAAAATACCATGTTTGCGAGTGGTATTTATAAATATTTTGCTCTGGTTGTGCCGAAATCAAAATCAGTATCGGTTTTATTTTGAAAATGAATTTGAAATGAAATCATTTATGATTTATGAAAACTTCGTGGAACTTGTTCTACAAAAGTCGCCTGTCTTTGGGGGGGCCTTTACTAGTAACTATTCAACTGTTTGATTCTTTCATGGCTGCTACTTTCCCCTGGTGCCTGTTATCCTGGTACACAAGTAGGTACTTCAGACAATAAATAAAGTATGGTGAAAAAGAAAATGTTTCGCGAAATTATTGTGGCGTAAGTATTTCATCAATGATTGTATTATCTTTGGAGAAATATTAATGATTCCTTTACTAGAAAAACATTTATATATCTTCATTATTGAGTGAAAGTCTTAGCAAGATTAACAACCCGATCTGTGATTGTTATTCAAGGGTGAAGAAAAAATCTTTAGAAAAGATCTTTTTTTTCAACATTTCTAGCTGATATCTGTAAAGCTTCGTCTTTTGACTTATTGTGAATTGTGATGTTGAGTGAATACCATTATTCACCCTAACGTTTGTTTTAAAACACCCCACCGTTAGCAAAAAAGTTGTATCTAAAACTCGGGATTTTAGTTGTTTCCTGATACTTAAAAACTTTGAAGGCCAAGATGAATTAAACATACCTGGTGTGGTATCTCCAAGTTGGCGGTGGCTGTCAGCAGGTCCAGTATGGCTGAGAAGGATCCCCTCGCTGCTCGTCGGAAACCTTCGGGGGGAGACTCGGCCGCCCCGCCCGCCACGCTCACCGGGGACTGAGACCACTGCAAAAAATCAGTGGAAATGAGATACCCTGACTGATATCTAGATTTAAAGTACACTCGCGGTCAAATAATACGGGTCGATGACGAAAACTTGCAAATTAACAATGGTATATGCATGAAACTAATTTAATATTAATTTATTATATTATTATAAAGAATTTTAATACCGTATGAAACAAAATGTAATTAAAACTAGAAAAAAAACTCGAATTCGGAAATAAATTAAATTCGCGGTTGTTTTACTTTTATTTTAAATCCGCCAAATCTAAATGACAAAAGCCGATCATTGCCGTCTTCCATTATCATGATTGAATTACTATCATGTCGCTAACACCAGAAGAATGTACACGTGTCGTCACTATGTTAGAAGAAGGCGGAAGTCAGCGAAGTACAGCAAGAACAATAGGCGTGTCACTTTCTACAGTGCAGCGAGTTACTATATAAGAAGACCAGGAACCGGCAGACCGAAATGTACTGTGGCTCGAGAGGATCAATTTATTGTTACGACCGAGCTCCGAAATCGGCACCTCACGGCAGTTGAAGTAACAAATCAACTTTGGAAGACCCGTAGAGTCATCTTAAGCGAGCGGACTGTTAGGCGGCTGCTCCTTGAAGCTAATTTGACCCTACATAGACCCGCAAATGGTCCAAAACTTGAAAGGGAACATCGGGTAGCAAGATAACGTTACGCCCGCGAACACGCACAACGTGGAGACGAAGAATGGGCAAGAGTAATGGTTTCTGACGAATCCAGGTTCATGATACATGATGGACGGCGAAGAGTCTACTGACGGCCAGGGGAACATTTCATTCCAGCTTGTTTTGAGGAAAAAGTGCTGCTCGGCGATGGATCTGTTTGTCTGGAATCTCTCCAGAGAAGCGCATGATAACTCCATGCAATTCTCTGAAGAGTTAAGTGCTGATAGAAAATAGTACGCTACCAAGTACAAGATATGTGGCAGAAGTTCTCAATGAGCATGTCGGCCCATATATAATTAATGTGGGTGACAATTCAATATTCATGCATGACAACACCAGGCCACATATAGCTCAAATAGTGCATGAGTGTTTCAGGATGTTGGTATCAATCGCATGGACTGGCCTGCGAGAAGCCCGGATCTGAATCCCAATTGGATTCAGATCCGGGCTTCTCGCAGGCCAGTTCTTCCAGTCTCCAACACGCTTGGGACGAGCTTGGGAGGAGTGGAAAAAAAATCTTAACTCCGATTGAGGTATACTTCGAGACCTGAAACATGCGTTAGTTGAAGAATGAACCAATATTCCGCAACATCGCAAAAAAAATCTTAATGAACGGCATGCCCATGCATGGCAGATGTGAGAAGAGCCCGTGAAGAAAATTCAAAGTATTAATTTTGTTTTAAAGTTCGTTTTTGTATTGTATGTGAGGTACCAACCATTATTTTTTCCGACGTAAAAATATTTGATAATAGCACTTCGCCCGCGACTTCGTCGTGGATTTCGAAAAAAAAAGTAGCCAAAGTTCATCAGACATAATTTCGGCTTCTAATGGTAAAACAATTTTTCAAATCGGTCCAGTAGTGTCGAGCCTATTCAATACAAACAAAGAATCAAATCTTTCCCCTTTATAATATTAGTATAGAGTATAGGTTTTATTCATTTAAGCAATTTTGACAATTTGCCTAATAATGTTTCCAACATTTGGTGTTGCTATATCAACTGGTAAATTATCTAGAAAGAAGAAAGTTTTTTTTTTATACAACATACACTTTCATTCATGCCGTTAGCTTTGTTATTATCAGAGTAATTTTAGTTTTTCGTAGTGACCCGTATTCTTTGTCCGAGAGCGTAGTTTTTTTTCATCTGTCTGTTTGTAAGGGCACAATCATCGATGAGACTTGCCATTAAAAAATGATGTGCCTTCTACTTATGTACCTTATTATTATTATTTTACCATTATTTTTGTCTAAGCTGTCCCACTCCTGGACAAAGGCTTCCCTCCACTTCTCCCGATTTTCGCGAGCCCGCGCGTCCTCCTTTCAGTTTTGACGGAACCCATCCAGCTCGTCATGCCATCTCCTACGTGGCCTGTCTGTACGTTAGTACCTTTAAAGTGTACTCATTTATGATGGGTCAGTTCTTCTAACAGGATTTACAGGAGAAGAATTTAATTGGACTGATGCATTGCATCATTGTTCACAGACTGAGTTTCGTACGTCAGCATAAAAGCCTCGCGTTCAACGGGCAGTTTGCTTTTCAAAAAGCCTTTCAAGTATCTTGTTTTTGATTTACATAGTCCACATATATCGCTTCTTGTTTTCTGTTTACCTAGTTCTTCGGCGAAGTGTTTGGCTCAACTCCGTCTGACAAACTTTCATATTGAATGGGTAATGAGATCCTAAGCACACGTCGTGTAGCATTAGCTAGTCATGGTTACATGAACATTATTGTAGTGTATAGATATGTTAATTCGTCGTTAGATTTTAATTAAGATGTACAGACCCTGTAAACGATCGTTAAAACAAAAAAAATACGGATATCATGATCCATATTTATTTAAACAGTGCGAACCGTCTGTGTAACTCAAGTTAAAATGAGAAGATAAGTGAATGTTAAAATGATGATTATAGAACTGATTTAATTAAGGACCTCCAAAGCGGGGTTGGGTAATGAGATCCTATCAGCCACAGTCTTCAAGATTTCGTGAGTCCGTTTTTCATTATTATAACTATGTCATATATATATTGCTGCTGTTGAGTCAGCTACCTCCGGTTAACTGGAACCCGAGCTCAACATAGTTTGGGAAAATGCCTAGGTAGACATATTATGAACTGTGTCATATTCTGTTTATTATCATTTTTGCTTGTTTTTCCAGCTATAATTTAGTTAGTAGTTATGATAGGTAGGTACTCAATTTCCTTTTGCCCATACTCATAATTAGAGATCGGATGATTCGGGCGCATATTTACCAAAAGTTGAGATGTTGGCTACTATGGAATGCGCTTTTGTATCGAAAAAAATCCCGCGGTTCCGGAATTAACAAATTTTGTTTTTTTCTTACAACAGAATCGGATGCATATCTTCCTACTTAATATTGTGAAGAATGCCAGAGTTGTTTTTTTTAAGTCGCTTCCATACTATACACCCGACTTGTTATGCATTACCGGTGCTTCTGGCATCGAAGGTTTTTTTACAAAAAATATTTTTAAGAAGCCGTACTTTTAGAGCTTTATGTAAAACATAACTTTAGGTAAATATGCGCCCGAATATCCTATCTCAACTCATAATCCGTATCAACGGCAATTTAATAAAATGATGGTTTAGCTGAACCACAAATGAAAAAGATTTTGCATATACAAGTCCAACAACAAATATTAATAAACTCGCGAAATTACCTCGCTCTACTTTGCCAAAAGAGCAAGCAAGACTCGAGAGTCTCTGAGCAAATTCTAGTTCTTTCCGAGAACTGAAAATACTCAATGGCTTTTCTTGGAATGAATTTAATAATTTGATCCTTTGACAAGGAATCCTGCTTCATGCAAAGGAGAACGCATTAGGTAGGTATGAAAAAGGTGAAACATTATTAAATAACTTTGAGTTTGAGAAATGCGAAGTGATGCAAATTAATTTTTCGAAACAAAATAATACTTTCTTTGCCTCGGTTATTTGATACAACTCCCCGTATCCCATTGGGAAATGGGATACGGGGAGTTGTATTTGTGATTAATGAAGGCATTAGTAGACTACTGATTCCTTACTAGTTTATGATTCCCAAGAGTCTTAGGGTACTTGAAAGTGTCTAAATGATTGAGGTTTTTGTGATCTGTTTGGTAAATGAGAGACAGACAATTTATTTTCTGTCTGTCTCTCTCAATTTATTATCTGGAAAACTAAATATTGGGAGCTTTGTGGAAAATCTGTGACAAGGAATGATTTGAGATGCTGTTGTATTCTAACATACGCATACATCCATAAACTTCCCATGCGGGTAGGCAGAAACCACAGAACGCCACCTGCTACCATCCTTACATTTTTTTTTGCCTCGTTTACGTTCATACATCTGGTCATACACGAGCGCCGGTTGCGAGTACTACGCACCTGACCTTTCTGAAGAACATCACCAATCAGGTTATAGGTGTGTCCTCCTAGAGCGTCCCTTCCCGGCGTTTCCACTCACATCTGCCTTGTAAATACCTTTTGTTAGTCTCCTTTCCGCTCTACATAACCAAGCCATCTCAGCATACTCTTTTAAATTTTTGTCACTACTCTCTATCTTCTTTTAAACAGCACCGCTGCCTTATCACACCATTCCTCAGCCTATCATTCATAGTCTCAGTGTACACATGCTCCGCAAGGAGCGCATTTAAACAGCATTTATTCTGCTTTCATGCTTCTTTTGCCACACCCAACATGCACTTCCATATATAAGCGTAGGCACCAGCACACCATTGTATTGTAACCTCGTTTATATTAGTCATGTTAATTCATACGAATTCATTTCTCAACCATTATTCTGTAAAAACAGTAAAAAGTATTGTCAGATAATATTTTATTATAGTGTGTCTACCTATTTCAGTTCATGTGATTGCTAATGCTGGTAAGCAGGTAATTATCGTTAATTAGCGAAGGAATCTTCGAGATTTCAAGATACTCCGAAGTCGACCGAAGACGAGTCGGAGTAAATGTCCAGACACTTAATGTCGTAGGAAGGTACTACCAACATTATATTCTATAAATTATATGTCTACAGTATATTTGGAAATTCTATAGAGATCTCATAATGCCATTGTATATTCTGTGTCATTTAGCTAATAATGTAGCTAAAGCTGAATAGTAAAGCGAAATAATTAATTCAATTCCCATTAATCAGTATCAATTTATTACTGACATATTTTAATCGAGATATGAGAGAACGTCGGTGGTAAAGTTTAATAACTTGTATCTTTTGAATTGTAATAGGTAGACACTTCAATTGGAAAAATAGGATGATCGCTTTATCAACAAATAAAAAATCAAGTTATACAAATTAAAGGTGGACGCAAATCTAGACGCGACGCAGGAGTCGTACGCGCCGCAGTATGAACAATACGAACTTCTAACTAATATAATAAATCTAAGTACGGAACCCCTCATGTGCCGACTCGCAAGTGGCCGCTTTTGATTGGATAGATAAGGTAAAAAAGGAAAAGCTAAAGTGAATGTAGCTACTTACCTTCTCTAGCTAGATTACTTCACGAATCACAGTGGGTTTCCCTTGAGTTTCCTAATTTGGCACACACATAAAGTAGGTAATAGTGTAATACGAGCTGGTGTCCGCAATTCCACGACAATGCGCTATTTTGCGAATATAATAAGTAAAGAGATAAAAATATACTTTAGTTACACTACAATAAAGAGGAATTGCTAGGGGACACCCGGGTTTGAACCGGGGACCTCTCGATCTGCAGTCGAATGCTCTACCACTGAGCTATATCCCCACGTGTCTGTATATGGCAAACCTATACATCGGAAGCGTGGAGATTGACACAAGAAAATAGAGGCCTATGCTCAGCAGAGAGTGAAGTCAGGCTGTGGATGATGATGATGATGATTCATCGTCTGGTAAAATTAATAAAGTGAATAGAAAACAATAAATATGTTGTATGGTAAATGTAGTGGAAACCTTTTAGTTTTCCATTTACTAGCCTACCAGGTAAACATAAAAGTATGGTGGTAGCGGACATCATAATTAAAATCACAAAAGAAAGTAGAAACTTTGATTTAAAATACACAGTCAATTATTTTTACGTTTCATCCTGCTCTTCAAATAGTGCTACAAACAAGTAAAAAAACTAAAAATGGTAAATGCGAAAATTTACACACAATAATTTGTTATTGGCAGCAGGATCTAATTCTGTGGTCTCATAGATAATCTTTTATGTAAATAGACCGATCAAATCGTGGTACATAACTATGTGGTTTAATAAGCTAATTAACGAATATGGAATCTTTGAATAATGAACAGGAAATTGCGAGTATGTTTAACAATGTGGTAAGTAAAAAGTTGGGTAAATTGTCAAATAATTGTTTCCTTTTGTCTTTCAGTAAAATATACAAACAAGCTTATACGGAGTACAGTTTGCATTTTTTATTATGCAATAGATGTGTACGTACCAGGAGAGCAAGCCGTTGCGGAGGTCGAGGCTCTTCAATAATTCAGTGAACCTTGAGCCTGCTGCCTGATTCTGTACACGAATCACGACATTTACTGTCGTTTATGGATTATGTTACCCTGAATAGTAAATCAAATGTTATTTTGCTGGTTTGTTACTCTTAGGTGTATAAATTATGTGCGGTAATTAATATAACCTAGTTAAATCATTAGTTTATGTGGCATGTTCATTATTATGTTATGCTAACTGCTGAGCTAAGCGACGGGCATACCCAACGGTGGAATGCCTGGGTAATGCCTGGCAGATGGCTGAACATAATAATGTATGAAATTCTTCTGAATGTTTACGTAGCCATGCAAATTCCATCGCCGTGTTATCGTTGGCAATCGAATAAATATTAAATACGATACGTTTCAATTTCTGTTTGCCTGGTACATCAACCAGCCAAATAAGAATGTTTAAATTCCGCCAGTGCCACAAAATATTTAAAATTCTGTATGGTATTGGTAAGCTTTTAAATAATTTGAATAAGGAGTGTGACGTGACAACGTGTGTATCTCGAATAGAGATAGGATGGGAAATAAATTATTTATATGATACAGTATTATAAGATGCTCTGTGATATGATATTTAAATCTGTCGTTTGTATTTGAATACGTGCGTTTAGTTTAGTAGTTTAGTCTTTAGTATCATCTCGGTAAATATAGTACCTATTCTATGTACAACAGTCGACGTCAGTAGTTCGCATGTGCAAATTCCACGCTAACATAACATTGTCAATGAAATCACAGTCGATATGTAGGCATAGTGATTGAGTCATCATTGTTAGAAGAGCGATAAAATTACCGTTATCAGTGGGCGTACAACATGGCTTTATAAACTTGCGTTTCTAGAATGTTTGTTAATATTAAAATGACGTCGCGAGCTTGACTAGATAACAAAGTGGAATCCTTTGTTTGATGCCAGCGAACACACGGGGATATAGCTCAGTGGTAGAGCATTCGACTGCAGATCGAGAGGTCCCCGGTTCAAACCCGGGTGTCCCCTGACAATAACTCTTTTATAATTTTTTGGAGGGCGTTGTCTTCTCAATGTTTTGATACTATTACAGAAAGTGAGATGTTCCTGTACCTGGTCAGTAAGGGCAGGGTCTGCTCCATGCGCCAGGAGTAGTTCTACGATATCAGTAGCATCTGCTGCGCAGGCTGCATGCAGTGCTGATGAACCAACCTGTTTCAATTAAAGTAGAGTTGTAGGTATCTGAAATTTGTTATTTAATAATAGGTACTTATAGTTAATAATTTCATACCCAACTTTATTTGGTTTATTAGTCATTTGTTTCATAGGTGTTTGTCTTTTCGATTATCGCAACACTATATTCCTAACTTCAGAGGCCCATGTTTTCCTAATACATTTTGTTTTTTTGCATTTTGCTCTTTTACAAAACACATAGTGAAACAATGGGAAAAAAAACTGTGTATAATTTAGAAGCAAAAATTCTTAGGTGCGTACTTAGCATTAACATCGACTCACATTGTTTTGCATGTGGACATTCGCGCCAAATGCAAGCAGATGTTCCACAATGCCCTGACAACCTTGAGCACACGCCATTTGCAGTGCAGTCACACCGTTCTGTAAAACCAAATTACAATCAAATGTGCACTTTAATCAAACAGGAATAAGGGTCAATATTTCAAGGGCCACTTGTCCCGCCTAAATAAAATCCACAAAACATTTTCTTTCGGTTATTCGCGCTCCCAAGTTCTCCCTCCCGACAAGCAGGTAATGAGCTTAAATGTTTTATTCCTATGTAAAGTTTTCTTTTATTTATGTCTTCTACGAGTATAATTACGAACTTTGTGTGTACGACCCAATTCGAGTGATTTGGGTATTGTTAGATTCCAAAACAACGAGACAATTTTGTCTCATGTATTTTTACGCGACGCAATAAAGGTAATGTGTTTATCAGCTAATGTATGTTTGTTCCTTTGTGGCACTATAAAGAACAAACGCTTGGGCCTGTTTTAATGACTTATAGTTCAATCGATTTGTCTTAATTTTGCGAGTGTCAGTAAAGAAATTGATTTACAGTATCCAAAACTGAAAATGGCGACAACCAGAAGCCATTTTGGGAAAGAAATAAAATAAAGTCGACGGACTTTGTCAAGTGTGGTATCATTGAATAGGTCTTTGAAAAACGTCACTAAGTTTTTCTAGTCATTTTTCATTTAGGATCTATAAAGATTTAGAGTTAGTTAGCAACCATTCTAATTAGTTTCAAAACTTTTAATAAAGCTGTGATAAAGCTATTTTTTAGTAGTGTTAGGTCTTATAAACGATAATAATTATTCACTAAAAGTGTAAAATATGAAAGTAAAAATTCTAAAACCTGACTGTGTAAAAATGAGCTTAAAACATTTTTGATGAAAAAAAAACCCCCAACACAACAAAAACCTTTAAAAAGTAAAAAATAATATTTATTCGCACTTATGCATAATATATATGAGTTGTAGGTCAAATTTTGATCAAGGCATCGTCGCGTCGGGGGACGGCTAATAAAAACGTCAAACATACGAGGCCTAGAAATAATGAATGAATGAATGATGAATATTATATGTAAAAATAACGTATGTATATATGAATGTAATTCATTAACTCGTTCATTAACGTTTTCATAAGCCGTCCCCAACACGACGATGCCTTGATCAAAATATTACTTACAACTTATTAAGCCTAAAGGGAAAACTTTTTTTTTCCTTTTTATAATTTTTTGTTAAGGTCGGGGGTTTTAAAATTTAAAATTTAACTTTTATAAACAGGCTACGATCGATACTTGCCTCGCTTAAATCTACGCAGCTGTACGCATGTTTCCCACAGTGAAGCTTGTTACTAATTTATCATCATTTCTCTTTGCTACTCCATCATCAGACCCTGATCAGCATCTATCTGTAACCTTTTTACTGAGACCATTCCAATGACCACAAACACGATACTTCTGTTGTATGTTGATGAGGGATTTGGGTTCCGTTCTATTATCATTGAAGTAATAGAATACCAATTTCGACTCGATCAGCCCTGGTTTTCACTCTCGATTAAGTCTTTCTAACAAAATAAAAAAATAACTAAATCGGTTTAGCGTATTGGGAGATATGATGCCACACACAGATACACAGACAGACAAGTCAAACTTATATGTATACCCCTCTTTTTGCGTCGGAGAAAAAAGATGGAAACAAGAAATTTTTATTTTAAGAGGTTGACTATTCATCTTAACACTTACTTTAAACAATCTCATACATTCTGTCACAAAAGTATCGGGTAGGCGTTTTTTATTCGTTCGATTGGCACAACTGTTTTCCAGTTTTGGCGCGGAGTTTGAGTGCCATCTGATATATAAATTAAATACAGTGCTATTATAATAGATCATATCTAGTGTGTATTGCGAATTTCCTATTGGTCAAAAACATCGAACGAGTTTGTGTTAAATTTTGCATCGCCAATGGAATTTCGTGTTCGGAGTCACTGAAAATTTTACAAAAAGCTTACGGTGAAATCGACTTTATCAAAAACACGTACTTATGAGTGGTAAAAATCGTTAAAAGCGGTCGAGATGTGACAGAAGATTTGCCTTGCTCTGGTAGGCCATCAACGTCTTCAACTGAAGTTAACATCGCAAAAATAAAGGAAATAGTGACTGAACATCCTCATTCAAGTTTGAGAGGGATAGCCGCTGAAATTTCTGTGTCTCACGAGGCAATCCGTACCATTTTAAATAATCACTTGAGTATGAATTTTCTCCAAAAACTCAATAGCATAAGAGTCGCTGAGGACATGTTAGAACGTATCAATTCCGATCCAACATTCATGAAACGCATTGTTGCTGGTGACGAGACGTGGTTTTACGAGTTTGACGTGCAAACTAGTTAACAAACTCCGGAGTTCCAACTGAACCGAAACCGAAAAAACCACGCCAAAGTCGATCAAAAGTCAGACTGTTTTCTTTGACTGTCGCGGTGTTGTGCACTCGGAATTCTTGCCCGAAAGGTCAAACGGAAAATAAACAATATTGTTTGCGCATTATGCGGCGTTTAAGAGAGCAAATATGACGAAAAAGGCCAGATTTGTAGAAAGAAAGTTCTTGTATTTTGCATCACGATAATGCGCCTTCGCACAAGGCCATCATTGGGAACGAATTTTTTATCAAAAACTCAACAAATACCATCGAGCAAGCACCTTATTCACCAGATGTCGTATGTCTCCAGCCGACTTCTTTTTTTTTCCTAAACTCAAATTACCACTCAAATTACATCTTCAACAACTAAGACCTAATAAGTCACTTTTTTACGCAGTCGTTTTCTTTGGTTTATACACATTTACTTTTTTTGTCCACATGAACACGCAAAAACGTAGGATCGAAATACTAAGGTAGCATAAACTTACGCTGTCCACAGCGTCCACGTGACATTCGGCATCAAGGAGGACTCTCACGAGTTCAGTGTGTCGATGCACGGCCGCTATGTGCATTGGGGTTCGTCCCGAGTTGTCTCGTGCCTCCTTTGAAGCGCCTTTGGTAATTAGGAACGCAGCAGTTGAGGAGTGACCGCCTTCGCAGGCTATGTGAAGCGCCGTGCGACCCACCTGTATGTAAAGGGGCAAAAAACATTTTTAGAATAATTATGGAATAGGTGTTTTATTGAATTATGTCACTAATGTCAGTCGGGAATTAACGATTTCATGAGACAGACGAAGTAAATTCGAGAGAACTAGCGATAGTTAGATTTGAGAAGTCTACTGGAGTTAACTGTCGGAATACACGTAGAAATGACATCCAAATTTCACAGAACTGGACATTTTCAGTTTTAATCCTATATGCAGATTTGTTTAAGTTTCACATTATGTCCTAATGAATTTCAGTCATTTTGCAAGAATAACACTAGAATCAAAGACATTCAGTAATAATGTCTTCGCTTAATCAGTTCGTATAGGTTAGAGTTTTCAAAATAAAATAAACACTACTTAATTGTTGGTCTGTGAACTTAGCTTGCGAAACTAAACAATGATATTTTGCGAACTAATAGATGTTCGGTTTTCGCCTGGGTCCATCGAGTTTCCATAAAGTGTTGTTTTAACATAACATAACATCACGCCTTGTTTCCCCGAAGTGTTGGGCAGAGGTGTACCTATACAGGGCAGAGGTGTACACCCACATTTCGCCAGTTATGTTTTAAGTCCCATGTAATAGGGGGCGAGCCTATTGCCATCTACCGGGCACAAATCCAGACTTCGGGCTGCTACTGAGTAATTCCAGATTGAAAAACCCAATAACACGTTGCCCGACCTAGGAATCGAACCCAGGACAGCATGCTCAGCAGTAGCGATTGCGACCACTAGACCTTTAAAATTACTAGAATTTTAGAAAATGGTAATGTTAAAGGTTAAAGTTGAGTTTATTTTTTGGTTTAGGTACTTCGAAAAGTCTTCCCGATGCGTCGAGAAAAGAATTGGCTGATGAAAATAATTTATATTCAGTGGATTTTATCCATTTAGCTCTTACGTGGCTCGAACATGACACCAATGACGTATGTTCGGTTCGAGTCATTGGGAACATTGGCAAGAGAAAAAAAAGAATGTTTGAAACTGCACTGCTGGGATTACCTAATAATATAAGCCTGACTGAAAAGTTAACTAAATTCGAAATTGATTAATATTAAAAAAATAATAATATTATACAAATATTCAATAAACTCTGTTTCCCGATTGCTGAACTGAAAACGTGGAAATTATAGGTACACCTACCTAAATTCGTATTGACAATTATCAAGTTAAAATTAGACGAATGGGATGTTTTGTTCGATAAAATGGAAGCTAAAAATGTACTGCAATGAATCAAAAATACACGAGGATGTTTATTGATTGGCATATTTTGTAATTACTAGGAAATGTTTCACTGAGCGCCGCAGTCGGTTTTATTTATCTTTATTTGAATTCGGACATTTTGTTCATGATCCTCATTTATTTCAGTTTAGTTTCAAGTCAGTCAAGTTTTTCCATCGTCACATGTCACACACATTATTTTAATGCTTCACAGGATCAAGATAAGATAACATAATTGCCTTTTCATGTTGATCGACTCGAATTATTATCGCATGATAAAATTTAATGTTTGCGTCATTAATTTGAGGGTGTCATGTGGATTTGTTTGTCTGGTCCTGCCGATGTCGTTCGAGTTAAGTGGCTGTCTATTGCATCGAAAGAGGACAGTCAACGGTAATTGCAGGCACTCGGGTGACATGGGTTATTGGAGTTCTGTCTGTTTCGGTGCCGACTTCGTGTTGATTATCAGTGCCGACTTCGTGTTGATTTTCGGGACCGTTGTTTGTGTTCGCGTTTAGATTGTCGTCTAATACTGCCTTGACATGTTTTCCTGGTAGATTGGATTCTAAGTAGTCCTAATTAAGGTTGTGGATTAGTTTTGGAAGTGTTTATTTTGAATTTTAAAAACATATTTCTGCTAGTGATATTTCAAACAAATAGTTTTTATCTTCGACAGAATAATGGCTTTGGGTGTGTTGTGAACTTCTTGGAAAACGTTTCATTGACACACGCACACTGCCCTTTCTTGTCCACATCAAGTACGCGAACAAATCCTCCCAGCTGTCTATCTATGTAATCAGTTGGAACAAAACACAATAGGCATACTTCTCAAAGAATAGCAAAATTTTCCAATATTTCCGCTTCTGAATAAAGATGGAATCGATGTAAATACGGTAAATGTCGATTCCATGTTTATTTTTAAACAGTTCTGGTCGGCAATCTATTCTGTTGGCAACAAAACGTTCATTGAGAGCAGATCGCAGTTAAGTACTTTTTAGGGTTCCGTACCCAAAGGATGCCAACGGAACGTAACGTAACAGCCCTATTAACTAAGGCATCGCTGCCCGTCCGTTTGTCTGTCTGTCAGCAAGCTGGATCTCATGAACCGTAATAGGTACAGAGAAATGTCCGATGTGTGTATCCTCGTATATCTATTGCCGGGACATACAAGACACGTGTAAAAAAATGTTGTGATATAATGTACGGTGGTACGGAACCCTTCGTGAGCGAGTCCGACTGGCACTTGGCCGGTTTTGATGATAGATAAGGATACTGTATCAATGCGAGAGAGGCTTCTTCTCAGAATATTTTGACAATATTTTGGATGGATTGAATAATTTTCAATATTATTAAGCTTGTATGAGACTCGCACAGACGAGGGAAGCATGGCAAGGGATTAGGCCTATACTCAGCAGTGCGTGGAACAAGGCTGCCTTTGATGATTATGATGATTAGTAGCCTCTCTGAGGGATCGAATACGATTTAATCGATTGAATCCGAACGATTTGATTCGTCAGTGAACCAAACTAAATCAGTAAACGTAAGGTAGGACGCCCTCAGGCTAGGTAGAAAGAAGAACGATCTTCGCGTTGTGGCTTGTAGCAGCTGGATGAGAGTTTCCGAGAATCGAGTTGAAATTGGAGAGGCCTATGTCCAGCAGTGGACTGCTGTAGTGTAGGCTGATGATGAACCTACTCGCGGCACTTAAGTTTTACAAAGTAAGTCAATCAGTGTTCGCTGTTGGCTATTCTGGGAAAACAATGGTAGAGAATAAAGATATTATTTAGGTATGCCAAATTCCGTTTATATATTATTCTAGGAGAAATAATACTAGTGCAAGTAGGCACTAGTATTATTTCAGCAAGTACTCAGATGAACTAACTAAAACTTTTCTTAGAATCACTACCCAACCCAATTCAGCACTCAATTCTACCCAATACAATCAATACGGTATTCAAAGTACCTACTCGTACTACAAACATACCAAATATATGCGTCGCTTTCAGCGATAATACTAATGAAGCCGCTTTTCTACTAGAATTTCCATTAATTTGGGAAATGGCAAATCACTGGGCATTACAGTGCTACATACTGATTAGCACTAGGACATAAACCCAGTCTGTAATCAAGCCAAATTATGAGATAAACGCTAAATGAGTCAGCTATGGATGTAATTATCCGGGTTCACTCAGTTGGAAGGATCAATTTGATTGACCGACCAAGCGTGAGGACACTGATTTGGTGACTGAATTTAGTCTGAAGAGGTCAAAAGATGTTTGGAACCGTTTAGTATATTAATTATTAATGTCAGGTAACTAATATTGCCATACGACGGGTGGGTGTGAGTGGGGACGACCTACAGAAGATTGCGGGAAAGACCTGGATGAGAATCGCATATACCAGGGAAGCATGGCACAAAAGTGAGGGGGCCTGTACACAGCAGTGGGAGAAACTAGGCTGCCAATAATGATGACGACCATCTTGCTATTTTATTAACAGTTTACAAATTTTCCGTTGTTACTTAGCGCTGTATTTTCTCTTATGCGAAATTATTGTGGAGAGGAAAGCATTTATTTTCAGAAATACGTTTTATTGCCTGATTGTTATTATAGCTCCAGTTGTTCATAAGTTATGTAACGTACTACCTATGTTTTATTTTATACTCGAAAACGTTTCATAGCAGAACTGTTATGCTTTTGATGTCCCAACAAAAAGGAATACGACGAAGTAACTGAATAAAAGCTGGTTATGACGTTAGACTGCAGTTGGTAAACGGTACATATTTGATTTTCACCATTTTCCACAAAATGTTCAAATACTCATTAGTTACAAATTTACACTAGTTTTATATTCCATTGATCAATTAAACAAAAGTATCTTTGAATGTGTATGATGATTGACTGGTTGTTATTTCAGTTAAGTACCTACTTTATACTAGATGCGTAAGTACATATGTATTCCGGCGTTCATCGATTTATTAGCCGTTGTCACGTCAAAATAACTTGTAATATCTTTTAGTCCAACATTAAACTAAAACTAAATAATAAGGCAGATAATTCAATGGATGTTGTTTACTATTTTGTGTTATGTATTTCAGCGTCATATCAGGCAAACCCATGCATATTATTTCCATTCAACAAGTACTAGGACCACATAACTATCAAGGAAAATTTTAAAACAACAGAATGATTGAACCACGTCATTAGTACATTTAATCAATTCAAAGAACAATAAAAGTGAAGTGAAGTTTTCCACGTGTTTTCCGATCCCGTACAATTAAAATGTCATTTTGATAAAAACTCGGAAATTGGAAAATAAAATCTTGAAGTCCATTAATGTTTAACAAAGGAGGTTAAGATTCTATTATGTTACCGCAAATCACGGCCGGGGCTAGATGCTATGATTCAATTTGCTATCTTATTTGCCTCCCGGGGAATCCCTCCGCTATAATAAATAACTACATTTTATCCTAGTACTTTATTCTGTGTTAAACTTTATAGTATGGACTAGATTCGCGTCTGCTGCAAAGATCTAAGATAATCTTATCTTACATTTTCTGTCCTTAATTTTTATTACATCAGGGTAGAGCGTTAGGTATTGTTCTTGTAATTGGGATGATGACTAACTACTATTAAAAATGTTCGTAAAAAATAATGTAATTTCAAAGAAGGCATAATAAAAGTGAGATAATCGAAAAAATCTGTTAAATCGATGTAAATATGAAGAAGATGACGCTTTAAAAGTTTTTGGAGGGGATTATTCCTGTCCTTGTCGCGCGGTACGGACAATATACGGCGCTAGTATGAAGTTACGTAGTCCTGTTTCTTCTACGATAGTGCTGTCCTAGTCTAACACTTTAAATCGTTTATAACTTGGCACTTTTTTAAGCTTTTACACTTTTTGTAATACTATTTACACTATTTGGAAATAAACATTTTTTTGAGATAAAAAAAAATGTGTTCATCCCTATTGCCTTGTTTCTTGCTTTTGTTACCTAGGAACAGAGATAAGATTGCAAGGCTTACGCTGATAACATGAGTCATAGCGCAACGTGTTTAAAGAGGTTAGGTACACCACAAATAAGGAGATTTAAATAAGGAGATTTAGTCTAAGTAGGTTCTCTAACATCGACCTTAATCCTTTGACCACTCGTCTTTATCACTCTTGGTCACGTCAATGCATTCCTATCTTAAAACTCACGCTGTATATTTAACACAAATTTGAAAACTAATTTTGTTAATAAATACTTTTATAAGGAAAATATTTATGTTTACTTTTCGCCATTATCTATTTGGTAGTTTTAAATAAAGCCCTTTCGGTTTTCGGTAGACTGTGTTTCTCTCAATCTCTATAGTCGGGTAAGAAACATCAGTCTTATAAAACCAATACATATTTTTAGGCCTCTCAACGATTCACATGAATGCCGAAAACAGTTCACTTTGTGGTCCCAAATTATAACAGGGTAAAACAAAAACAAAAATAAGTCCAATATGTTCCCAGTTCGTTCGCTTATTAATTAAATCCATTCAGTCACGTACGGGCACGGTCATGTATTTCACATTTTTGATTGAACACTACAATGTAATTGAACGAGGTGAATTGGGAAAGGGAGATAAACGAATAGAGGTAAATTTTTCGTGAAACATCAGCGGTGTTTTTTCACGATTCTCGTTAACTACCACAGTTAAAAATATGTTTGTTACAAAAGTATGAAATTTACAAAGCTGTAATTCGTAATCGCTTTGAGAAAATAGTTTAATTTCTGTATGTACCTAAACTACCTTTTCTCAAATTGGCAATAAATAACGGACGATTACGCAAGCCCTAATTTAGGGCACTTCAATTATGTGAATTTATGTTCTTAGCGCGAATCTGTAATGGCTTTATAATTCAATTCTGCGTACCTTATGCTCGACCGAAGAATGTAAATCCCGGACTCCGGGTAATCTTTGCCCGCCCGCTGGAAAAGCGGATTTAATCAGACTGATGCATTGTTAAGCTTTATGCTACCCTGGTACTCTCTATCTTTAATCCCTCTCTATTGTTTTAGAACATTTGCTAGAATTGATTATTTCAATTCTGCTGAACTGAAAATTCTACGAATATGTCATTGTTGCCTGTTGCTGGTTGAGAACGTGATGAGAATGATGCAAACTCAAACTCAAAGCATTAACTTCAATGAAACCAAAAAAATACAATGCACTTTTGCATTGTCAAGGAGTCGGTCAGTCAGAAAGATAAAGTTGGTTGCCCATTCCAAGCCGTAGTAGGTTCCTATGAAAAATAACGGGCAAGAAACTCCATGATCACTCTTTTAAATCAAAATAAAATGGTTTTGCAGAAAACAAATTCGTCTGATAAGAAGTGTTTTCAGTCTTACCATTAAAATATCCTGGTACCAGAGTGGCTGAGAGCTAATTGCTCCATTAAGGCTCCATTTTATGAAATCGTCATCGTGAATATTCAAGATCCTTAAATGACTAATCTCAATCATTAGGATTATATGAACTTTTTTAGGTTTATTTAGTTAAATTAGGTTTATTTCAAATAAACCAATTACAGGCGTTTATTTCTGTAAGAACCAACACTTTGTTATACAAAATTAACTAATAAACTGTGTATAAAAATATAATAAAGTAAACCTAACTAAAACTATTAATAAACAAAAAATGGCGTCGAAAATTTCCTCTGCATCGTTGTCGACTAGTAATGTACCCAAGAGACTGGCGACATTGCCACGTTGTATGGCATAGCTCAGCCTCTGGCCAAGATAAAAGCCAGCCCTTGGGACGCGGGAAGTGTCAACCCGGCGTTTGGAGATTTCGTTGTACAAACCATGAGCACTCGGACCCCGCGGCCCGAGAGTTTCAACCCCAAACGGCTCGGAAATATAATTACTGATAAGGTTATACTTTCGCCGATTGAGGTTGAGGGTTGTATTGATAATTTTAATGATTATAATTCTGTAAATACAGACTTGTTAATATGTAATCATAATATTTTGTTAAACAGACAAACTGAGTCTGACCTGTAAATTGCAAGAAAAGAACATTTGGATTGCGCGGGCTACCTGGAGCTTATCCTTAACGTAGGCAGTTTGGTACGGTAATAGTACCTACATTATCGTAGACATATCTTAAGAGAGACGAGGACGGTAATTATCAATACACACGTGTATCATACGACGTTTTTCAACACTCTTGTGTGAATAAAATATCAATAAAAACTCATTTTATTCTAAAAAAGATCGTGTTCAATAGAACAAATAAATTAATGTTCCTATTGCTTGCTCATTTCATGCAACTTCTTATTTAAATATATAATTTTAACTCGTACGTGTTTAATAAATAAAACTTTCGCTCAAATATAACTTTTGTTTTCTCTGTAATAGAAGAAAACTTTTAATTCCCCATTTTGTACGTGGCAGAATAGGCGCAATCCCTATGCGCGGAAAATAAAAAAGAACCTCATCCCTTTAGTCTGTGGCCGATCGCAATGCGCGCGCATAGGAAAACTGATTAATTTTTCCCGCCATAGCGAAACATTTTTCACAACTCGTTTTCACTATTGAATTTATATTTATTTATTCATTAAAATGTCTACAAGTACTAGTTACGAAGAAAATGATTTAAGAACAACGCCACTCCACCAATAATTAAAAAAAAAATCTATAACTCACTAGTGAGTTATAGCAATGAAAAAGTCACAGTTTGAGAGCCACTTTATGAGTAAGTGTGTTGAAAAAGTGTTTTCTTCCAACTATGCTTTAATTTCATCACAATCACACTAAAAACTCCCAAACATATTGCCCTCGTGCCTGTTAGATTAGAGCCCTCGCTAACGCTCCGGCTCTAAATTAGGCACTAGGTGCAATAATAAATTAATTTGTGCTCGATGCAAAAATCTACTATTAATTACTACTGAAGCAGTTTACTGCCAAACTTTGTTTTTATCTGTTTGTATACGAAAACTTTTAGTAGCTGCTATATAGCTTTGGGTCCTTACGAAAGCGGTGAACGGTCCAGAAACGGCTGTCTAAGTACAGATAACTTTTTGACAAGTTTTGTTTCAAATAGGACGAAAATGACAAATTTTCATGACGCCCGTTAAAATATAACGGAACCGCTTTCCTACGAGACGAAAACTAGGTCTTTTTCAGGAGATATTGCAGTTAAATTAAAGAAAATGTACACTTAAATACCTAATAGTACACTTTGTAAACAAGCATAATTATTACAAATTAGAGGATTATATCCCAGATTAGAATCTTGCCCATTCTTCTCCATATGGAACTACCTTCTGGAAGGGGCCACTAGAATCAATTCTATTTTAATGTAAATGTTTAAGAAATTTATTATCTCAAAAGAATACAATAATCACTTACATAGAAAGAACAGTAAAAGTAAACAAAAATAACCAATTAGCGTTTTTAGTAGATGTTAAAAATGTTAGTGGAGATTGTGAAATGATATGCTGGGTCCGTGGCTTAGGCCCCCAGAGGTTGAGGCACCTGTGGCCAACGCCCCTGATTCGATTCATTTAATTTTTGTTGATCAAATGTACTGTCAGGCTTATAAAGCAGCATCCGGGTGTCACCATTGTGTGGATCGCCCGGAGGACACGGTGGAGCATAGGGTGGAGGTCTGCCCAGCTTGGGCGGGGCACCGCAGTGTCCTCGCGGAGGCGATCGGCGGCGGTGATCTCTCGCGTCCGGCCCTGGTCCAGGTCATGGTACGGAGCGAGAGAGAATGGAAAGCCGTCACCTCCTTCTGCGAAGCAGTAATGCTTGCGAAGGGGGAGGCGGAGCGCGTGAGGGAGAGAGCCTTGCGCCCTCACGCCCCCATTAGCCGCCACAGGAGACGCCCATGGTGTCGCCTGCAGATTCCCGGCTACCGTAGGCGCGGGCTCGCGGACGGCGAGCAACGGGTAGCTCGCCGTACGGTAAGGACCAGGCCCTGTGCAATGTTTGTATGTATATTATAAATAAGCATTTAATGGGGAAAAAGGGGTGTAAGGATAAGGTTAAGTGGCGATCTATTCTCTCTGCTATTTGATAGATAACTTTAGTTAGCACGGAAAAATACTTTGTTATTATGGGTAACACTTTTCTCATTCATTCTTTTCTTTTTTTGCTGCATCGGTGGACGTCATAACGTCAGCGCCGGCTGTCGATAAAAACCGGCGCTGGGGCTCTGTCTTGCATAGGGTTGCAGCATTATGCTAAGCGATAGCCGTTTTGCGTGGATGTGACGCATGTTTCCCATAACCTTATATTTTTTTAGTGTTTGTTCTTTTTTGCGTCATGTTTACTGCAAATAAACGTTTTTTCTTTCTTTCTTCTTTCTATTTACTACTACTAAGTTAAAAGTACAAAAAAAGAAAAGATTAAATTAATCGAATCGGGGGCGTCGGCCACAGGTGCCTCGACCAGTGGGGGCGTAAGCCACGGACCCGATATACATTGACTTTGAGAACTCAGTGTAACAAAAAATGATCTTTGCACTTAACCTTATTATTATTATATCTCTTCAAGGAGAATTAATTGTTTAAAACCAACTAGGCAAGCAGTCAAGGACGACGAAGAACAACAATCAAGTTTTTAAATACAACTTTAAGCTAGGTAAATGTTGAATTTAAGTTACAGTTACTAAATCTAAACAAAATACGAGTAAATTGATTCACAAATTCAAATAATAAAACATAAAAAGTTAGAATTAACTTTATTCGGCAATAAAGAAATCTGTTTAGAACAAAATGTTTCGAAACAAGGGAATTATTTATTGTTTTTATACGTTTAACCTTTTCTGTATAAACTTGATTGGATAAACAAAACGTATTTGAAACGCCAAAACCTTTTCTTTGCCTTGGGCTAAAGTTAATTAACAAAATAAATACCTTAGTGATATCATAGTAATATTCCTTCCCAAAATCAAGCAGCATAATTTCCCTGAATTAATAGAATATAAAATAACTTCATTAATTCTGCGAGATGCTTTCCACTGCCAACATTATTGAGTGTTATTGCTCTTCTGAGAATCTCCCGAGCAATGAGATATCCTTTACGATAGTTTCCCTTTCATTTCCAAGATTTGACAGTTGGTGAATAGGAGCGGTTCGGTCGAATATGGGTCAATTTCGAACTCAAAGAATTTATTAAAATTTTACAATTTACAGGCACTTTTGAATGTCAATGAGTCGGTCAGTTATTCAGAAAGTTGAAGCTAGTTGCCCATTCCAAAACGTAGATCTCTATGAAGAAGGACCGGCCAGAAACTCCATGGACACTCTATTAAATCAAGATATTAAAAAATTCTGGCTAGTGAGAACAATGTAGGAAAAAAACAATAATAACTCAAAGTCTAAGATTAAAGATAAGCCCAGGCATCAAAGAGAAGGTCAGTCTCAACTGACGGCGCCCGTTCACGAATACGACGCGTGGATTAGTACCAAAAACGGAATTCATTTATTTATTGAGGATCTCCAACACATTTAGAAAGGACAACATCAAGTTTTAATTAAGTATGTGCTATGTACTCCTTCACTTATAGGAGATCAAAGCATGCACAATAGATTTAACAACTAAGCTAACAAAGTGGAAATATGTATTTATAATACACTTGGGAGCAAATAAATCGAGCCACTTCCTTTTTCACGCATTATGGTTATTATTTTTGGTATTATGGAACGCATCGATTCGAAACATATATCGCCTAAAAGGGTATTTAATAACCTTTACAATGAGGGTAGTTAGTTGTCAAAATTTCATTTTAATTAAAGTTTAAAGGGTAGAATAAAATTATCGCATTTAATTTGCTTATGACATTTTTATTGTACTCTGTTAAGAAAAGATTAAATTTGAGGTTTTTGTTAATCATACATACCCATATTACTTGTTATTGTTGTCTTTATCTGTGTCTGTGTAATCAAAATAACCTGATAAAATGGATACTACACCGACGGAAGCTGCCCAAGTTGTAGCTTTACTTGAGGTTGGACACGGACAACGTGAAGTGGCACGCAGACTTCATTTGAGTCGTTCAAAGGTACAGCGGGTATACCGCAGGTATCTGGAGACTGGTGCTTTTGTTCGGCGACCTGGAACTGGCCGACCACGGGCAATAACAGAACGTGACGACCGCTTTATTGCAACCAATTCGTTGCGCGACCGTGGACTTAATGCTGTTCAGCTACAGCAAGCGTTACGTGACGTTCGAGGTGTCGCAATCAGTAGGTGGACAGTGAGACGAAGACTAAAGGAACGAAATTTAACATCACACAAACCAGCAACTGGCCCAAAATTGACTGTAGCTCATCGCCGATCTCGCTTGGAGTTTACTCGAGAACACATTAATTGGACGTTAGAAGACTGGAGGTCAGTTTGTTTTCTGACGAGTCAAGAATCTGTCTTTTTAGCAATGACGGGAGAAACCGAGTGTATAGACGTCCTGGTGAAAGATTTGCCCAATGTTGCATTCGAGAAACTGTGAGTTTTGGTGGTGGTTCTTGTATGGTGTGGGGAGGAATTTCTCTAGACGGAAAAACGGAACTTGTCTTCGTCGACCCCGCCAACGATGGCAGTGGTAGACGTGGATTAACAGCTGACCGATACATAACTGACATTCTTGAAGACCACGTAATGCCGTATGCTGGTTTTGTCGGAGAAAATTTCTTGTTTATGCATGACAATGCGAGACCTCATACCGCGCAGATCGTTACGGAATACTTGTCTGCGATCGGGATTCAACAAATGGTATGGCCAGCATGAAGTCCCGATTTGAACCCGATCGAACACCTATGGGACGAGCTAAAACGGAGAGTCCGAGCCAGGGTTCCCGCTGTTTCATCCATTCCCGAGCTTAAAGTCGCTGTGCTTGAAGAGTGGGAGAACATACCACAATATGTCATCGTAACTCTGATCAGATCGATGACTAATAGGCTACAATAATGCATCAGGGCACGGGGGGGTAATACCAGTTATTAAGAATATTTTTTTTGCAATAATTTTGTTTTTTATTGTTTTTATGGACTGTTTTAGCCCTACTAAATTTTCTATCAAAATTACCATTTTTCTTGCAGAGCCAATAATTTATCATTCAATAAGGTTATTATTCAATAATTTACCCTCATTGTTAAGGTTATTAACTTAACTTTTAGGCGATATATAGTTCGAATTGATACGTTCCATATTCCCAAAAATATTTACCATTTTACGTGAAAAAAGGTAGTGGCTCGATTTATTTGCTCCCAAGTGTAGTTAAATTTGGAAAAAGCTAATATTTTTTAAAGGACATTATAGAAAAGAAAAATAAAATTTGGCATTAATAGAAACTTAAAATTTAGACAGAGAGACTCGCAGTTATAGTGCCTACAAAGTCTTTGCACAACGGCGTAATGACCGAGTCTAGTTTTCAGAAACAACACACATTCCATCAGTGAGACATTTGAGCATATAAACGAACTTTCCAACTTACCATATTGACAGCATCAATGTAGGCTCCCTTTTGAAGCAATAACTCCACTAATGTGGAGTGTCCGGCTCTGGATGCCAAGGCAAGTGGAGCGTCACCAGCAGCATCTGAACTCTGGACCTTAGCTCCTAGAGATACGGCATACTCAGCCACGTCCAATGATCCCCGGGAACAGGCGCATTGGAGCAGATCATTTTGTTTCTGTAAACAAACGTACTTGTGTTCATGTGCACCTAGTAATTTGTCACCGAACAATGTACCTGCCCACCAAAAAGTACAAGTTGTTTTCGTATTTCGAAAGCATTTCGGTGACAAATAAAAAAAGGCAAATTTTCTTTTGTTTAAAAAGGTTGCCCGCCCACATACAATAAGCATCAGGTTAGGTTAGCTTCATGTTAATTAATTAATTAAAATAAAATATTGCTTGCCACCGAAGTAGTTTTCATTATGTTCTAGGCTTCACTAACCACTAGAATTAATAACTCCTTTGTGCCGAGATTTAAATTAAATAACTTTTAATATGATTTGTCTTGGATCTCAGTCACTCAGGCTATTTCTTGTTTGGAGTTGCCATGAGCAGTTGAGCACAGTGAGTTCTAGGAATAAAATTATTTGATGCCACGCTATGAAACGGCGCGCTTGTCGACAAGGGTTAATTGTAGCTAATTAACAAGGTTTCACGATACGCGCTTGTTGATACAACGCGAGCGTTCATTTTAATGATTATATAATTAATTTAATAATTAAAATGAACACTCGCGCTCTTATGATAGAGCTAATAGAGCTTAATATTTGTGATTATGTTAATAATTTACATGAAACCTTTATAATTATCATGTTTGAAGAGATAGAAGATAATGTATTTATGGAGAATTGAATAAAAAAAAAAAAACATTTACAATTAATAAGAAAATACTCATCAATAAAACATTATTATGAAAATGAACTAGGCTCGAAATAACGCGAATGCTTCTAGATTGGAGAACCAAAAAGAACCGAAAAGTACAAGGAGATCATACTTTGTTAGTGGCAGCGAGACAAGCCCCTGCTCCGGCGAGAGTCTTCACGGCTTCGAGGTGTCCGTGCCATGCCGCCATCAACAACGGCCGCATTCCGAACTAAAACATACATTCAAGTTACTTTCTGCCATCTCTGGCAGCCTGGTACTTGAAAGACCTAACTAGCGTTTGAGTGAAACCCGAGAGAGAACAACCAACCCAAAGCACACAAACTAAGTTTTTTTTTAAACCACAAGGGATGTGGAACACATTCAACTGAACAAGGAGAAACTCTTCCGACGTCGGTTACTGACTGAGCAAAGTCAGTTATTCTCAAGTACTTACCTTATCGGCTGCTTCTATGTCGCATTTGGACTCGATGAGTAATTTGATTATCTCCACGTTCCCTCTGCTTGCAGCCCAGTGTATCGGTGCTCTGCCATACTGTCAATAAAAATAACGTCAGACAGAAATGCTAAGTACATACTTGATTTTGTAGATTTTCCACGAATATTAGAATATATTTAATTGTACCCAATGTTAACTGCTTAAATGCGGACTAGAATTTATGTAAAGCCAGAGTACCAGCTAAAACCCAAAGCCCTGGGGTTCTTCTGAAGCGACAGAACAGCATCTGATTTCTAGTAAAATTATAATGCAATCTCCGGCTCAGAAGTTGAAATCCCTATTAGCAATGCTCCTCCGGTATCATATCATTCGCAGTACCGATATAGGAGCTCATGTTCAGCCACGGACAATTACAGGCTTCGCGTGTGAGCGCCAAAGCTATTAACTTGTTATCATGGAAACATCGAATAAATCCGTGAATTTCGGGTATCAGCACGACTGAGGGCTGTTGTTTCCAATCTCATTTACTGCACGTCAACATGGGATCTTGTTACGAGTTAAGGGATTTTTCTCACACCACACAACGTCGTACGCACAAACAAATACAAAGACTTCAATTAAATTGTCTGGCTTCCTAGAAACGATAATATGTAACGGAGAGGTATTTACGTCTCCCTCGTTATTATCAGCCATATTTGAACTCCTATGGGAAGTGTTGGTTATTGAGCAATAAAAAAAACCGTTCGCAGTTCAAATCCAATTATTATTTATGAACAAAAAAATCACATTATCAAATACACGCTGTAGTTATACGACATAACTTTACGGAACGCGTAACAGTTTGTAAACTTGTTCATTACTTGACCGTCACCGACAAACTCTGATTTAACTCTGGTCGAGCGTTATGATAAGGACTTTGTCTAGCGCCGCCCCGATTAGTCAAAATCAATCGATTGACTTAACCACAAATAATATAATTGACGTATTTTCGACATGTACGTGTATGTAAATTGTACAGAATTTAGTTGTCTTGTTTGTGCAAAATTTACGAAGGATATTGATTCAAGTACTGGAAAGCTACGGAAAATGGGTGTTAAAAGATTCTCATTTCACGGGAAAGTTCAATGTATTCTGTTGACTATTGCAAAATTATAATTATGAACGCGCAGTTCAATTAGTACCAACTTATTCATTAAGGATAAAGTCATCCGCGAATTTAAATTGTTTCTGCGGCCTCTACGGTTTTGGTTACGAAGTTCAAAGTACTAGGTATACATACTTCATAAATACTCCCGTAGACCGGCGCGAGAACAATTTCCATGAAGTTTTCATAGAAATTGTCATTAAGGCTACTTAAGGAGAACGACTCACATTGTTTCTGCAGTTGACATCGGTAGGGCGTTCCAGCGCTTCACGAACAGCCGCTGGTTCGTTCTTGATTACCGCTTCATGCAGAAGAAGGTCGTTCTGCTGTATGCGGGTGCGGTTTTCTAAAGCCATCTGGCGGCAAAGAAAACAGGATTGGTACTGTTAAAAACGAGGAACCAAAAGTGTAAAAGATTTCGTCAAGGTATAATGAGTTAGTATCTATAATGAGAACACTTGAACTTTAAACTGATTAGGGAGCAAATTTTTAATGTGTTGCGGAAAGAGTTTGGTCTAGTTTGAAGCTTGAAGACTTCAGTATAAGACAAACCTACAAATGGCTTTTTTCTATGCCTTTTTCATCATAATAGCATTGTTGATATTAACACTACCTTGACTACAAGCGCGTGCACACAAGCGATTTGTCAAAATAATGGATGATCGACCCGACGCTTATGAGTGCCATAAGTTTCCGTCAATTGATTCCCTCAACGTGCGCAGAATAATGAAATGTAGATATTCTTTGCATCAATAAGGTAACATTTTCAAACTACAAAAGTTTGTACCTATTCGTTTTAATCGAAGGACGATTTTTTTTACGAACCTGTTAATATTGACCATAATTATTAACAAGTTCGTAGAAAGTTGTCAAAATTGTGCAGAAAATAGTAATAATCTGCCTATAATGTTCCCCACTGCTGGGACACAGGCCTCCTCTCTATGAGAGGAAGTGGGCCATATTCCGTTCGTGAATGTCACATCACGTCTTCGATATTTTTTGTTCTAAGACGTTCTAGGTTTCCTCACGATGTTTTCCTTCACCGTTTTGAGAGCAGTCGTGATGAAATTGCATTACACACAGTCCCCCGGCAGGGACTTTACTTTTCATTGGACTTTATTTCCCATCTATTCGAAAAGGACGACTTGGTTCGCCTTAAAGTGCACCCAAAGGTAGTGTTTTCTTTATGAAACTTATAACGGGCAGTATTGAGTTTTTAATCGTCTATAAAAGTGCGCCGCACTTATCTTTGCCGCGCACTATTTCAATTTGGAACATCTTTGTGTTCAGCGCCAAAGAAATCGAACGCAAATATTGTTAGAATAAACTAAAATATACTGGCTGGTACGACGGCCCATAGTCGCACCGCCCGGCTGAACAAAAAAAAAAAAAGAAATCAAATTAAAAACGCGCGAACTACAACCCCATTTTCGTCAATTTTCACGGATTGTTAGAAATTCATGGTTTTGTTTTGAAAGCGTACTACAGTACTTAGGCAAAACTAAACAACCTTCCAAATCAACAGTCAGTAAAACTGGACACATTCGAAATTAATAGCGTATCTGAAGAGGATGTCTGATGGATTTAAACCTAAAAAATCCAAAGTGTTATCAGTCATAAACGTGGAGACTTTCCTTAATGAGGCACCCGACAAAGTCTTTCTTGTCGTAAAAGTAAGTTACTATGTATATGGTGGATTAGTAAAGTATAACCATAGTGTTTTAAAATGCGCATTTTATTCTTCGATAGATATTTGTCTTTTTCACATTCGGTTTTGTTACAGGTGGCTTTAATTTTTGGAGTACTTGGAGCTTGTCGTGGCAATGCACTTTTAAAAATAACTGTTGCTGATGTCGAAAATCACTCGGATAATTTACTGTTAGTAAAGCAGACAGACACAAAAACAAAAATTGACCGATCCTTCGTAATCCGAGGAGAATACAAAACTATTGTACAGAAATACCTGGAATATCCTGCTTATACATAGACCAATCGGTTTTTCATCCGTTATCAAAATGGCAAATGCTTCAAACAAGTTATGGGAAAAAATTAAATTTCTAACATGCCTCAAGAAATCGTTACTTATTTGAAGTTACCAGATTTCAAGCTGTATACAGGACATTGTTTTCGTCGTATTTCTGCTACTCTTTTGGCAAATTCTGGAGCAGACTGAACTGTTCTCAAGCGACATGGAGGATGGAAATCGAGTGCTGTAGCAGAGGGGTATATAGAAGATTCCATTGAGAATAAGGCGAAAACATGTGAACAAATTGTGGAAAACATTAAATTGCAACCTTCAGTTAATCCATCCATGCCACTGTCGCCGCGCCCATCCAAACAACGAGATTCACCGTCACATTTTCCTCAAAATGAGCCAGATTCAGGCATTATTTCAAACACGCAGAATATAAAATCTACAACAATCTATAACTAAACAACTATAATAAAACTGTAACAATAAATTTTCATAATTGCGAAAATGTCTCAAATGTAATTGTAAGTTTTTAGTTGTTTTATTATTAAATACTATTTATTTTTAATTTAGTCGTAACTCTTTGTTTTATAAAATAATAATATTACAATAAAATATGAGGCGCCTTTTATTTTCTCATAGTGGATGATGAAAAGTAGAGTGTATCACTCGGGCGCAAACTATATATTTTTGGCTCGGGTGACGTACTTTGAATCCCTCGCTACGTTCAGTATTCTACTCTAGAATTCCTCACTTCGGTCTGGATTCAATAAAGCGCCCTCGCCGTAAAATATTATTTTGAACCCTTAAGATACAATCTATTATTGTGTACCTACACAAAGTAAAGTCCCGGTCTGGGTTCGAACTCACGACCTACAACAACTCGTATGTCGGGGCCGATACCACTGCGCGAGTATACTGCTCTCAAAATTGTGGGTTGCCTTTATCTACCATTAAATGCCTATAACGGAGATTGCCTGTCTATTTTAAATAGTATCAAGTAAGCATGTCTTTGACAAACTATTGACGATTGACGATAACTTTAATTAAGATCCCTTCATTGAATCGCGCTCATGTTTCAAGCCGTTACTAGGCAACCACTTCGATATCGCACCTCTTTGAGAAGATGCCTGATCCAGGTTAACAACTTCGATCATTAGTTCAGGTACGATACATTAACTAAACAAAGGCTATTAATGTCTTTGGTGATGAGTGACATCAAGAAATGGGCAAAATTGCAAAACTTTTATATTCTTTATATTTATTTTCTTTGTTGTCATATCATTTTTCAATATATATTTTTATGTCCACTGAACTTTACCTATTATGTTCACACACTATGCGACATGCGACTGCGGCAGCTCGACGACTAGACGCAACAACAGGCTGCGGCAGACAATTTTCATATATTTTGTTGAAAGCTCCACACACTTAGCGTCGACTAGAGTCGCAACCAGGGAATAAAAAACAACTTCATAAATGTTACAGAATTATATGTGTTACATTTTGAATTGAAACAGAATGAAATATGGAACACTTATAAGTGTTCTTCAAAAACACTTACGAAAGTGTAACAGGTAAACGCGGCGTTGCCAAAATAGCCGCAATCCTGACTAGAATGAGGCTATTTTGGCATCACCGCGTCTGTCTGTCCGCCGCGCGTTGTTGTGGTCGAGCAATTATTCATAAAGCTGCTTATTTCTTCAGTCTTATTCATAAACGTGTCTTTAATTTCAATCAATTGCTAAGCAAATGATAAGCGAAATTCTTATTTAAAAACGCTATATAGCGCTAAGAGGTTGCTAAGCAATTGATTAGTAGCTTTCAAATTTAAACACCATCGGGATCTTGCTAAGAGGATGTTACGAGTCAATATGGCGGTTTTTATTTGAGTCAGCTGATCGATTCAATAGGATTATTATGTGCCTCGAGGTTATTTTATTTCTAATATCGAGCTGTGCCTTAGTAAATTTGGTATTTCAGAACGACGCAGATTTATTTTTGAAACGCCAGCGGGAAGTAGAAAGAGGAAAATCTACAAAGCTCGTTTAAATCCATTACGAGAATGATTACCTATTACTTAATCTTCATTCGAAGTACATTTGTCATGATGAAAGGATTTATAGGGAAAACTGAATCATTAGTAGGCTCAGTAGGTACTCAGGAGATTTGAAGATAATAAGTTCGTGAGGAAGCTCATCGGAGATAGTAATTATGCAATTGGTTTATTATAACGCCATTTCTAAGGCCAAAAAGTGAAGAAAATTCACGTTGTGGCAGTAACGCACAAATAACAAGAGACATATTGTAGAAACAATTTTGTTTTGGTAGATAATAAAGCATTAAAAAAAATTAAATTCCGTATTTTTGATTTCCAATATTCTTCCTTCAAAGACATGAACCGTGCCATTCTTTTCTCATGCCACTCTCATTTCTTATCAATTCCCTCACCGTCTCTGTGAGGTTGAATAAGTGCTAATATTAAAACAGTTTTAAAAAACCGTGTTAAAAATACTTAAGTATAACGGTTACAGTTTGAGTCCCTGGTCGCAACTACAGGAGTCACAGCGTCGAGCTGTCGCAATCGCATGTTGCTGGTAAATAAACAACCTGTACATACTTCCCAATTTTTTCCACGTCTGAATAATAAACGGGTGTCTGCCTCAAAAGCCTTGTTGTTTCAACTTTTACGAGAGTCTTAGAGATATACTGTCGGCTATACGTGATCCAGACTTGACAGTGGCCCGCCACGGCACCCTTTAGATTCCTCTGACAGACCGTGCGTTAAACCTTGCTCCATTTTTGAGGCGTGTGTTTTATTCATAAACCGCCCTGTTTAGGATGCCTACGGCTTTTCAAACGCTATATATGTATAGTATATACTCGTACACGTGTTTCTTAAAATAGGGTCTGTCTTTGCATAACACATTCGTCATTTAACCTTACCATATTTTTTCTTGTATTACATACGTTGGGTTGTGCATTTAAGTTTGTGCTAAATAAATGTATTTTCTTTATTTTTTCTTTAAAGTAAGGGAAATTAATTTTTTAACAAAGTGAGTAGGTACCGACTTAATTAAACTGTTCTTTTATTCAAATCACTACTATCACTTTTGTCAGTGGTTTTAACAGGACCAGAGGGGGATCACCACGAGCTCCTGTACCAGGGCAGAAGTTGAACTGCATTGCTTTTTTGACATATTTTGTACTATGACTTCCTTAAAGCAGGCCTGCAGCAGGCTTGTTGCGTTGACGTTTACGAAAACCGTTCACCTTTTTTGTTGTACAGACGTTTGTACGTATTGACATCAACAAAACGACTGTTGAACGTCTGTATCTGTAACGTCATAATAGACCATCTTGAAAAAGTTACTATTAAACAAGCTTTTTCAAAACATTGTTTTGTAATTTGAGGTCCGAAGTAAGCTGGTTTTTTTAAAATCCTTATTTATTTACAGGGTTATTTTTCTTTATAGAATGTCACCCCGATTGTTGAACACAATAACTAGGTATAACAAACTAGCCTACCCGCAACCTTATACCCATAATAATAATTTCTCTCATTTTGTCTCTGGGTCTCTGTCATTTTGTCTTCCGTTTCTTTAGTGGCCATGCTACGCATGCAGCAAGCGTAGAATGACCAACTTTTGTTAACGGAAGAATAGACAAATTGACAGATAGAATAGACAAATTTACATTTAGTATAGACAAACTGACAGTTTTATTTTATTCTTATTTCAGTTTGTCTATTCTTCCGTCGACAAAACTCTTTTCTATTGTTGTCATGCTACGCTTGCAGGTAGCTGTTGTTTGATTTCTACACCCGGTTCAATTACTTGATGCGTGAGTAGCGAACCGGTTTGTTTGCTTTAATAAAACAAATAAAACGCTTTTGGCATACACCAATAGCGATACGAGCGTTTGTTTAATGGGTTTTTAATTGGTCTTTTTCAGTTTGCTTTGCTTTTTGTCATTGTTGTTATTTCAAAGTACCAGGACACCATGTGTGTGAGTGAGATTTCATTGTGTGAAATGATTTGTTTCAATTTATTCTACTGAAAGTTTGTATGTTTCTTACTCAATCACGCAAAAGTAGCTGAACGGATTTGGATGAAATTTCGCACACCGGTAGACAACTAGCTGGATTACAACATAGGATACTTTTTATCAAGCTCAGGCAAGAACTAGTTGACAATTAAAAAAAATCCCCATACTCCCAATGGAAGACTTGTCCAGCCTGTATGTAAAGGCTACATAAAAGCGTATAAATTGCCTTTGACATCGGATATTGTTATTGGTTTACGTTGAAATTACGTTCCGCGCTGCACTCAAGCGACTAATAGCACTTAGAAGCTCTGTAACCAGATATCGGAGGTGCTGCCATTAACCCCGCTGAAACTTCGTTTGCTGACATTTCAGTAACATACTTATTAAGGGCTTTTAGACCTAAGAACCTTGAAGCATAGCTTTCACCCTAGTACATACCTAGTAAGTAATTACTCAGGTTACGTGGAAGAAGAAAAGGATATATTTTTAATGAACATTTTCACTACCTAGCATAAGCACTGCTGGGACACAGGCCTCCTCTCTATGAGAGGTAGTGAGCCGTAACCCACCACGCGGGCTCAGTGGAGATTGGTAAATGTCACATGTCTTCGAATTTTTGGTTCTAGAACATGCCGGTTTCCTCACGATGTTTTCCTTCACCGTTTTGAGACCAGTGGTGATGAAATAATACACAAAGTAAAGCGCCTGCCTGGGTTAAAAGTTATCATAACATTGGAATATAAGAAATATAATCGATTGGTAATCGAAAATTTGCACATTAATGGGAATTCATTAAATCAATCATAGCATTAATTTGTACTTTGTTTTGTACTTAGTTGTATGTTCATCAATCTATACTAAATCTGCTGTAATAAATAAATAATAAAGCCGAAAATTAAACGTCATTTAACATTTATAAAGGTTTTGGTTTTGCAAAACAACGGTATTTCCTGGAAAATAATGGTTCATTGTTTCACGAAAATACTGAGAACTCTTTGGGCTCATGTTTTCTGGGTAGCTGTGTTTCCATTCACTCGTATTCTGAGCCGGGAATTAAAAGTCTCAAACAGACTCCACGTTCCTTCCTACTTTGTGAAGAGGCGTTTATTCCTCATTTAGCTGATTCATTAGTGGTTAGGTCGTTGTTACATGCAGCCTATTCATTTTCTACAGTAAAGTAGGGCAGGCATGAACCGATCTTAGTTAGTTTATAAACCCTTGCACTTTCTAACTTTTGATTAGAAGGCACTTCAGCATCGCACGTAGTTGGTTGGTTACTGAGAAATACGGCATGGCATTCCTTCAACTTCGGAAACTGAACTAAACTAATTATGTGGTAAAGCGAATATTAACTAACAAAGTTTCACATTTTTGTTTTAAAACGAAGTTTTTTTAAATCGTAAAGTTCAGTAGATTGCTTTAGTATCATTTGGTAATTTCTGGGAATTTAGTAACAAACACCTAAAATTCTCAAATTTCTTAAATTTTTAGGGTTCTGTAGGTACGTCCTAATGAAACAACGGAACCCTTATAGGATCACTCTTGTGTCTGTCTGTCTGTCCGTTTGCCACAGCCAATTTGCTCGGAATCTACTGTGCTGATTAAGGTGATAATTGGTTCACATATGAATTTCTGTGACCCAAACACAGACGTGGAACTTAAATAAATGAATTTTAAATATAGAGGTCACTTTTGGGGGACCGACTAGAAAATTAACTGTAAAAGTTTTGCAAACTGTACCGTGTGACATATCAAATGAAAGGACTTGTTGTGAGAGTCTCAAATACTATTAAATATTTTTGTATAATTTAAATAAACAGTTTTGAAGTTATTTAAAATGTATTAGCAGACTTTAATACATTGGATTATATTAATACCTTAAATACGTCCGTTTAACCGTTTTGGTCACTTACTGACTCACTCACTCGCTCAATCATATCAAAACCCGCTGGGGCACTTCCCGAAGTATTAGAAATCTGAAATTGGGCATGCAAGCTAGGATTTGCACACAAACAACTAAAAAATAAAGGAATCTCTATATTTCATTTCATTCTCCAACCCTCAAAATGGGGGGTCCGTCTGTATATAAAGAAAAAACCTTTGGAGATAAAAACTCTAGCTGAATTTTGGTATGCAGGCTAGGATTTGCACAGAAAAAAAATGCTCCCTCCAACCCACCTAAAGGGAGATGCTAGTCTGTATGTCTTACGGATAATCAGGTATACCTACCTCCATTTGTTTATAAACTTATTTTCGTTGGTTAGGAAGAAAGTAACTGCTGGCGTGCATGAAATACCATTTTTTTTGAAGTTAAAGGTTATGATTTTAACATGTGTGTAATATCAGTACAATCTCATCGCTAGAATAAAAACAAATCACTTAACAAAAAGAAATGGAATCCCACCAAAAACATTTCATGTAAAGTGGGTATGGGTTGGAATGTGGTGTAAGGCAAGGCGGGCTAACCTCGTCGACCCTCTTCAACTTGTATATTGACCGTCTGATCCGTGAACTCAGTAGCGCCGGTGTGGGCTGTTCGATTGATGATGTTCTTTTCAACAACATCAGTTACGCGGACCACATGGTGCTGCTGAGTCCATCGATCAGTGCCCTTCGAAAACTGATGTCGATCTGCGAACGGTATGTGTGTGTTTAAAGCGGGTTCTAAAACTTATGACACTGTCCCGCAGGTCATGCTGAATGGCAGTGTCCTTTAAAGAGCCTCGCTGTTCAAGTATCTGGACCACTGGGTTACCGAAACGCTTGTAGATGATATATATTTAGATAGGGAGCGCAGGGTCTGTTAGAGCTAATATGCTGGCTCGTAGGTTCGCGCGCTGTACTACGGAAGTAAAAGCTACGTTGTTTAGGGCATTTTGTCAATCGTTTTACACGTGCAGCTTATGGGTCAAGCATACAAAAAAATCGTACGACACTCTGCGTGTTCTCTGCGTAAAAGAGTTGTGTCTCTGATGCGCCGCATACGGGGCAGTTCCAACAGCTACCTTCAGCTGTTCGCATGGATGATGGATTTGGATCTGGATTGCCCAATAATGCGGTACTGGACTAGGCTGCATGTTGAGCACTCCGGATTCAAGTCTAAATTTAGGCTAAGATGTTAAAGTCTATTTGTGTAGTGCCAAATTGTAATTTTTAATGTTTGTATTGTTAATTTTTTGCAATGTTTTCTTAATTGTAATCGTTTATTAATTCTTAATGTATGTATTTAATATTTTTAATTTTCATATGTATGCTTCCATAAGCATACATATGAAAATGACTGGTTCTGAAATTTAATTTAATTTAATTTGAAAAGTAGGTTGCCAAGACATACGTGGGACACTCAGAAAGTTTTGCGAAAATAAAAATAAACGTTCTATAGGTAAAGATTGTTTTATTAAATCTTTTCAAAGTACTCTCCACTAGCCTCTTTACAAAGTTTCATGAATCTGAACATGTTTTCGAAACACTTTTTCCAATCCGCCGTAGACACCTAGCTTACAGCCTGCTCGAACGCTGACAGCGCATCTTCCGGCGACGAAAATTGTGTCCCTTTGAGCTGATTTAGTATTTTCGGGAATATCAGGGCTGTCAGGAGGGTGACCCAGGAGTTTGACCAGAGTGCTGTCCAGGAAGTCCCTCGTTTTTCGAGCACGGTGTGCGAAGGCGCGTTGTCTTGGTGGAGCAGTAGCCCGCGGAGCCCTGTGTTTGATCGCTTGTTGTTCACAACAGAGAAAACTTCTGCCAAGCATTTGACCATTCAGCGTTGATGCTTCTTCGGTTCCGTAAAGGAATTGACACCACGTAGCCAGTAAAATTGAAAAAGCTCGCGATCAAAATTTTCCCCCCGCTTCTAGATAGTTACACTTTGGTAGGCGTTGATTCGTTTGGAAACACCCAAACCATCGACTAGCCCTCGTTTCTGGATCGTATTGATAAATCCAAGACTCATCACCTGTAGTGGTAAAGTCACAACTGCTGATTTAACTTATTTTGAACACCATAGATACAGTAACAGTCATTTCCAGCTTGAGCAAGTCCAGCAGGATGTGGTGCTGAGGATCTTGCGCAGTCTTAAGTCCAATGTGTAGGGCTCTGACCATATTTCTCTGGAGATGCTGATGTTGACTCTTCCTCGAACACTTGGATCTATCATCAACAGATCCATAGTCACCTCTTCTTTCCCCGATCTATGGAAAATGGCAATAGTTAGACCTATCCCAAAAGTATCCAACCCTACTAGCGTGTCAGACCTGCGTCCTATAAGCATACTGCCATGTTTGTCCAAGATCTTAGAAAGGGTTGTCTCAGACCAGCTTAGGGCATATCTTGAGTGCCATAGTATTTTACCACTGGCTCAATCCGGATTTCGCAGGGGCCACAGTACCGCGACAGCGCTACTGGATGTAGTTGGTAACATTCTTGAAGCCAGAGATCAGGGCTTGGGAACCCTGCTTGTCCTACTAGATTTTTCGCGTGCTTTTGACTCTATCAAAACTTCGCTTCTTCTCTCCAATTTGTCTTACTATGGGTGTGCTGTTGAAACTGTTAAATGGTTTGAGAGTTACCTCAGTAATCGATTACAGTTTGTACAGGTGACATGCGACAGTAACGGAGATATCATGTCCTCTGGTCCAAAGGGCGTGGACAGGGGCGTACCACAGGGATCGATCCTGGGCCCGCTTCTCTTCATCCTTTACAGTGCTGACATCATCAACTGTCTGATCAATACCAAGTTCCACCTTTACGCCGATGATTTGCAGTTATACCTCTCCTTCCGTTCCCAGGATATTGCTGAAACTATAAACAGAATAATTGAGGATTTGGATAGGATCTCTGCTTTGTCCAGGAGAAACTCTTTGGTCCTGAACCCTAAAAAATCCAAGTATATTGTGATGGGATCAAGGGATTTCCTAAACAAAATGCTTGCTTGCAAGATAGACCTCAAGATTGATGGTTGTGGTGTGGAAAGGGTTTTGGAAGCTCGTAATCTTGGGGTACTGTTTGACGGGCAGTTGCATTTCGAAACTCACATCTTGGAGGCTGTGCGCAACTGTTTCTATCGACTCAAGCTCTTGTATCGTGTCCGTCCCTACATAAGTGTGGATATGCGTGTCATGCTGTGTGACTCACTTGTTCTATCCAAGCTGAATTACGCTGACACTGTGTATGGGGCGTGCATTCTCGGTAGAAGCGTAAAGCTGATCCAGCGGGTGCAGAATGCTTGTGCAAGATTCTGCTACAATGTTCCAACACGCTCCCACATCACTCCCATTTTTAAATAAAGGTAATTTGATGAGAATGTCAGCGCGCAGACAGCTTCACCTGTCTACCCTACTCTTTGGCACTATCCTCACAAAGAAACCCGACTATTTGTTTAAGAAATTGTCTTGGTCGCGCGATGTTAACAAAATCAGAACTAGAGCATCTTCGTACCTCATGTTAGCCTCATCGCACAGAACTGTTGCATTCCGTGGTTGTTTCAAATTCGCTGCCTCTCGCTGCTGGAATGACTTGCCACCTCCTTTTCGTGCTATAAAGACAGTTGGTACATTTAGAGTTAAATTTAAGCAGTACTTACTTCAGCTTCAAAAAGATACCACACTTTCAACTTACCTTTGATCTGCACGCAGCTGGCAATGGTAGCGATCGATTGGCAGCGTTTGTTCGCTAAACGGAGCAGTTGTGAAAATTTTAAATCTGGAGAAATGAACAACAAAAAATGAGTGGTACACCACTCATTTTTTGTTGTTCATTTCTCCAGATACAGTTAAATGACTACCACAGAGCATTTTTATAGTAATAATCGCTGTAATTTGTAGCATTGGGCAGCCGTAGTGTTTTAATTTGCGTTTGCGTCCACTTTATACTTGTTTGTCAGTGTCACAGCGGTGCCATAAAGTTTACAGAACAGTCAGAACACCATTTTAGTTACTATTCTCTATTCAGAACACTGACTGACATAGAGTGCCACAGACACTAAAGGCATAGACAAGAATGTTACGTCGGGTCCTGACACGCGGTTTGCGTTCGAGCTTACAATTTTCTATTATTATCATTATTATTTTCTTTTTTTTTTCTTTTTCTGTAACTGTCCGTGACTTCACAGCGGGCCCTATCAGAATACCAGCGCTGTGACACTTACTTTTAAGTGTTGCAGCGTTATGCTGAGATGAGGGCCTTTTAGCCTCGTACAGGTCTTTGTTTATTTTTATTTGTTTGTTATTATTAGTTTAAAATTAATTTTAAAAGAGTGTCTATAATTAACTTTTAACTATGTATTGTGCGAGTCCCAATAAATGCTTTTTCTTTCTTTCTTTCTAATGATGTCGTAAACACGGCGAGACGAGCCTGCTTCAAATTTGTTTATCATATCACGTCAACATTCCACCCGGGCCTGCTTCTGAGCAACGGTGAGGTTGTGCGGCACCCAGCGTGAAACTATCCTCCTCACGCGAAGATGCACTTGTAGAATTTCGGAAGGCTTCCCGATCCAACCTGCAGTATGTACTGAATCTATTGATACGTAACTCGCCTATTGTCTTGTATTCAATCTTTCACTTCTAGCACGTTTTCTTCCGTAACAGCTACCATAGGGCGACCATTTTCTTTCTTCATCCCCCAAAGTTAGTCGACCGGGCTTGAATTTGTATACCAACGATACACGATTGCCTTAGAAGGGCCTTCATGAATGCCATTTGAAGTCTGTCGTACGTTTCGTCCGGGGTCAGGCGACACTTAAAATCGTAAAAATCATAGCGCGAATTTGTTCCCGGTGCAGATCCATTTTTTTAATGAGACACGATAAGCTCGCAAATAATGTGGAGGGAAATTTTGAAATCGGTACGTAAATAATTTTACTTACAAATAGTCATTCTTTCAAAATAGACTATAACTGGCCAGTCTCTCATACATAAAACTTTTTTACGTTATACTTTTTGAGTGGCCTGGTACATAATGCTTTCACCATTAAAACGTTATCAGATCTAATGTGGAGCCAAGCCCCTTACTCTACAAGTCCTAACTATATAAACCTTACATCTTAGTCAAAATGTACGGCTGTGCCGTTCTATTGAACTATTGCATGTCACAACATTACAAAATACCAGTGGCTTAATTTCTTACCATAATCCCATAGCACTCCCGCAACGGCCGCGAAACGGCCAAGCCGTACATTTTGACCACGATGTAAGGTTTGTAGTGTTGCCTTGTAGAGTTAGGAGCTTCGATCCACATTCGATCTGATAACTTTTTAATAGTGAAAACGTTATGTAAGTCTTGGCAACATACTTGATATGAAATGCTTTTGTTGGGTAACATATTCATCGTACGGAACCCACGCAAGTTCAACTCGAACTTGTCTAGTTTTCATATGTTTGGCAACAGTTTCTTATTACTTACTTTAATAAGGCAAGGCAGCCAAAGTTAAACTTTCCCTGTTAACAATAGTCTCATAGTTAAGGCAAACATAACAAATAAGCCAACATCCGAATACAAAAAGACTTGAATTTACCCCGAGGGCGGGTTATTGGCTACTAAGATAAAAGCACTGGCAGTAGGTATTGTTTTCATTATGTCAAAGTGGCAACTCGTGCTAATAAAGGCAATGTTACACGGTTCAACTTAATTTATTCACTTTGATTGAATTGTAAAAATTTAAGTTATGGTTATTGAAAATCATAACTATAATATTTCTGGTGTGTCAAAGCTATTTGATTCAGTGATCCGTTTGCGAAGTATTACATTTTAAAGTGCAATTTTTTGTTAGAGTCAGGACCAGCTAAATGGTAGCTTTTGGATGGTAAAAAATATTCACTGCAGTAGTTTATATGGAACGAATTTAAAAGGAAAACTATCACAGCTAAATAGAGTTTACAAATTAACGAGTAATAGTCGACCAACTTACATTTGCAGTTGAAAAGTGTGGAAGGGCATGAAGTTTGTTCTTGGGATAAATTCATCCAACTACGGAACCCTTCATTGTGCGTGGTCCGACACGCACTTGGCCGGTTTTTAATATTAGTAGTAGTTGGATTAGATCAGCATCAGGCTCCGCGGGCTTCTGCTCCACCACAACAACGCGCCTTCGCAAACTGCGCTCAAAACGAGAGACTACCTGGAAAACACGCCGGTCAAACTCCTGGGTCACCCTCCTTACAGCTCTGACCTAGCACTGTGTGATTTTTTTTTATTCCCGAAAAAAAAAACTGCTCAAAGTTATACAATTTTCGTCGCCGGAAGATGCGCTGTCAGCGTTCGAGCAGCCTGTTAACGAGGTGACTATGGCGGACTACAAAAAGTGTTTCGAAAACTGGTTCAGACACATGAAACTTTGTATATAGGCTAGTGGAGAGTACTTTGAAAAGAGTTAATAAAAAAATGTTTACATACAACAACTATTTTTATCTTTGCAAAACTTTCTGAGTGTCCCACGTATCGTTTGGAAACAATTTGCATGCCTGATTACAGCTTAATTGTTGGGAACATATGTGGCTCTTGAAAAAGGCAATCGGAAATGTTTTTCCGTAAGTGAGGTATTAGAGGTACAGATATTTTGCCAAAGGAGTCAATAATGTGAATTTATATGCCAATGAATAAACTTATGTCGGGATTGTATGTTAGTTGGCTTGGGTTTTTATAACCAGCATCATTTGAACAACATATCAAGCCAACCAGCCAGTTATTTAACAGTTGGCAGTGGCACTGCGGCACCACCTTTGATCACTGCGTGTTAGCAATATTTCAGGTTCGATGTTTTCTTCCACTGTAAGTTAAACCAACCCACTTATTTATAAACGGAGCTTAAAGTACCTGTAGTGCTATTCTGTAACCATCTCACCGTGAAGACTTGCGTGGAGTGAGCTGTCAGTGCCAGTGATGCTAGGGATTGACCAAGACGGGATGACACTGACAGCTCACTCCACGCAAGTCTTCACGGTGAGATTTTTTACAGAATCGACATGCTGTCAGTGTGACAATTCTATTAAGTAATAAAGATCAAAGTCGGCAAACACTTATTCGTTTGTATAAAACTGGCAGATGTCAGGAAGGCATTCTCTCGACGTCCGGACTGTGAGTAGTTATTAGCATCAATTTTCAAAGGTTCCGTAGTCAACAAGGAACCCAGATTGTTTCGCCATGTACGTCTGTATGTGTCTGTCCGCTGCTCAGTTTGGAGACTCTGAGTACCTACTAGAAAGCTGTAATTTGGCATAATTTGGCATTGTACTGCTAAAAGGAAAACTATCACAACAAAGTTCGTTTTACAAGTTAACGAGTCAACCAACTTGCATTTTCCAACTACGGAACCCTCCGTTGTGCGTTACCCGACAACGATACGCACTTGCCTGGTTTAAATAACTAGTTTATAAATAAGGTATGAAATGTCAATGACATAAAGTCACATGGGTGAAAACTATACTTAAAAGCATTAGCATAATAAGCCTATAATGTTCCCACTACTGGGACACAGGCCTCCTCTCTGGGAGAGGGAGTTGGCCGTAATCCACCACGCGAGCGCAGTGCGGATTGGTACATGTCACATGTCTTCGAATTTTTGGTTCTAAGACATGCCGGTTTCCTTACGATGTTTTCCTTCACCGTTTTGAGAGAAGTGGTGATGAAATAATTTACACAAAGTAAAGCGCCTGTCTGGGTACGCACCTACGACCTACAACTCGTAAGTCGCGGCTGTTACCACTGGGCCACCACTGCTCCCAATAAGCTGCATAAAATATGAAATATACAAAATAACACAAAGAATGTCAGCGTCCAAAATATGAAATGACTAGGGCTTCAAGTCTTAAAGGATATGTTTCTTCGAGTTTGTAAGAAGAATGAATTTTAAACGCCTGAGCGACATGTAGCTCGGAGAGGCTTGTTCTCCTAAGGCCATGTTTACATAGCACCTGCCTTTAAACACAGCTTTGCGACTCAACCTCTTGTCGAGGTCTCAAATATTTACTACATCAAATATTTAATATTAATGATGTGCTTCACATCTATTTAGGGATTTGTTTCATAATCAATGAGGGTTTATTTATGAGGTTGGATTTTGGTGGGCTTGTTGCTAGAGAAAGTTTACTATTGTTTGCTTTGTAAACAGTTTAATTTGGCGTTCGTTAATTTTTGTTACTTTCTTAATCTGTAAGTAAAATTAAAAGCAATACATACCATTATTGATTTATCTACAGACCCGTAGATTATGCTTACCTACCTTCAGATTAAATATAATATAAAATGACTATTTATTTGTTTTATGTGGGAGTTAAATACGTGATATTCACAAAATAAACAAGCTAACAGCCTTAAAATAATAAATAATATGAACAATTGCCTTGAGTCCTATAAAATATTCATAGAAATTGCTCCTGAACTCATGTAAAATAAATAACAGTCAACCTGCCTAGCGGCTAGGAAGATTGATTGATCGATATACGAATTCATATGATCTGACCAAGTTATTCTCGGATTTTTACACTTTGACATACTATACAATGACATGAAAATTTACTTTGTAAAGTATTATAATATTTTAATTATTGTGAATGTGAAGGCAGGGTGGATTTGTTTTTTTTTTATATCTCAGTCTATTTTAAATTTTTAAAATTAGTTTTAACCATGGTCTGGCAGTTTGAGTAATTTATGCGGCCTACCCAAATGTCCTTTCTTTGGTAATGTTCGTCGAATAGTTGAGCTCCATAAGTTTTGTGTTGAGCTGCATGATTACTGACAAATGCGTGCACTGACTGGAAAGGTCCACTCATTATGTGTGGTTCTTTCCTCAAAAGACCATTTCAGACATCAATCTACATGGTCTTCACATGACCTGACCAAGATGATGTCTGGACTTTAAAAGAGACTGTGACCTCTGAGTTTGTTTCGGCCTTTCTTCTCAGAGTAGTCAGATAGGAAACGCCGATCTCATCTAGTTTTTAAAATATGTTTGACGTGTAAACGTGTTTTTAAAAACCTACTTACAGAAATAAAATCATTTATCATTATCAGAGCATTGGAAAATGAACCCATCTCTAGTAAACAAACTAATTGGGGCAGCACTAGCGCCACCATGTTAAGAAAAAGGTTGGAATTTAAGATTGCGATTTGTATGCACGTTGTTAGAAAATAAAGTTTATCTAAAGTGTATTAGTGGTATTAATTAATTACCTTATTATATGACATATGACATAACATTTTGGCGACGAGGGTGAAACGCATCATTTAAGTGTATACGTTGTTTACGTTAATTATTTTAACAAGTTCGAAGTGCGGGTGCTAGACGTACTGTTAATGGATACAATCAAGAAATTGATCACAGAAGACAAATTATCTGAAGTACACTCGCAGACACAGGAAACGGATCAGTACGAAAAACTGAAATAACTCTCAAAATAATAGAGCTAGCGACAGTAATGAAACTGTTTGTTGTAGATAATCTACCAGTCAATAAAACAACACCAAATGTTGGAAACATTATTGTTAGGTTGATCGTCAAAATTGCATAAAAAACAAAGTATCAACAATTTTCTCACATACAACACAAAAAAGAACTTTAAAACAAATTTAATACCTTGAATTGCCTCCACGGGCTCTTCTCACAGCTGCCAGGCGATTGGCCATGCTGTTTATTAAGTTTCTTATGCGATGTTGAGGGATACTGGTCCATTCTTGCACTCACGCATGTTTCAGGTCTTGAAGTGTAGCTGGGGCGGGATTTCGATTTCTTACACAACTCCCAAGCTCGTCCCAAGCCTGTGCAATTAGATTCAAATCGGGGCTTCTCGCGGCCGACATGCTCATTAAGAATTTCTTCCACATATCTTGCACTAGTTAGCGTACCATTTTCTATCAGCACTTAACTCCGTGCGACTCTCTGACGAGATTCCAAGGTGTGTAATGTGCGTGTTCGCGGGCGTAACTTAATCTTGCTATGCGATGTCTTTCAAGTTTTGGACCATGTGCCTCTGTGGAGCCAAATTAGCTTCGAGGATCCGCCGCCTCGTAGTCCGCTCGCTTACGTAATTTCTACGATTCTCCCGAAGTTGATTTGTTACTTTCAACTGCTTTGAGGTGCCGATTTCGGAGCATGGTCGTAACAATAAATCGGTCCTCTCGAGCCGTAGTACGAGTACATCTCGGTCTGCCGGTTCCGATTTCACGGAAACGGTGGACAACTTGCTGTACTGTAGAAATTGACACCCCTTTTTGTTCTTACTGTACTTCGCTGACTTCTGCCTTCTTTTAACATAGTGACAATTCTTGTACATACCTCTGGTGTTAGCTACAATATAGTAATTCAATAATGACGTTAAAAGACGACAATGACCGCCTTTTATCACTAATTTGACATATTGAAAGCAAGCAAAAGTAAATCGCGAATTGAATTTACATTGAAATTCTAATTCTAATTCTTGCTTGTTCTTATAACGTTGGAGAATTAAGGTTTTATTTCATACGATATTACAATTATCTGTTCCATTAAGTTACCGTAAGTAAGTAAACACTTAAGTGACCACGAGTGTAGATATACGTTTAAACTAAAAGGACAAAACTTATGAAACTATATGTATAATTTGTGAATTTAAACTGTATTTAAATTATTTCAATATTCTCAACTATTTCTGTGGCACGCGGTTTTTCCAGAACTGTATGTTGTCTGTGATAACATGGGGGTGCTGTGGGTAAACACAAAACACAACAAACACACACAAAGAGACACAGAACACAATAAAGACACAAAACAAAGACATACACAATAAAGTTTATTCTATTCTACCAAATTTATATAGTTTCAATCATTCATTTAGACAACAACGTAGCAATCAGACAAACAGACAGACTAATTCCTGTATTAATAATGTTAGCAGGGATCCTATTACGCAAATATCTTACGCGTGGCTTGTCAGAAACTCATGTATAATTTAATATTAATAATGCGGCAGACACTAACTCAGTCAAGTCATCAAGTAAATTCAAGCAACGGCTTAAGTTGTACCTTTAAAGGTAGGCTGCACGACAGCGACACGCGTAACGAATCGCGCTCGACATAAAGGCAACGCTCGTCGCGCGCTTTTGTAGGCCTTAAACGCCGAATTTGTCAAACATATTAAGCAATACATTAGCAATTTCTTTCAAAATCTTTAAAATTGTGATGTGAATCTTTGCAATTAGGGTGTTGGCCTTCCTTTCTATTGAAACTCCCTTCTACGCTAGGCCACGACATATTAACCTTATTTATGTTTCGGCTACACTTTTCATCGAGCTGTATTGCAATATGAGGTTAGCTAGCGACCTCGACAATTGATAATATTATTCTTGCTTGATCAACCGGCAGCAAGTTCGTCATGCTCCCTTAGATGTCACTGCTTGCGGTAGCGTCAAATATGGCGAGGGGGGTAATGGCTGACCTTTGCGTTATGCTCGTGAACGGGTGCTGCTTGTGGTGACTGGTCGTCTTGCTGTCTATGGTTTTATTATTGTTACAGTAATTGTTCTGTTTATTTATTTTACTTTGATGGTCCTAGTTTATCATTTATTTATTTTATTTGTTTGTATAATAATTCCAGTATTGCATATGTTAGTTGCCATGCCCTTTAGGCCTGGAGGCTTTTATTTATGTATTAAGTGTTATTTACATTCATTTTTTTTTTCTTTTTTGTTTTGCATTGACTTGGCTAGCTGTCGTATGGGAATTAATTTAATGATTCGGTAATTACTTACAATTGTTTAGAATTCAGTTCTTCTAACCGAACAGACAGCTGTGCTGCTGGGGAGTTTGTTGCGCCACTTCTTCTTCCCAGCTAAAGCACTAGGAAGTGGTGACGGGCGGGCGTTTTGGGGGATTGTCTTATGTAATTTTGACGTTCGAAAAGTGCTGATTCTCAGCCTAATTTGAATAAATGACTTTTGATTTTGATTTCATCCGCTATAAGCCGCCATGTTTAATATTTGTGACGTCACTTGGCCATTAACCTGCGAGCGATCATGACGCTTCCAATACCTCACTTGTCAAATTATGATAAGTAGTATAGAAGTTATGAGGGAACAGATGAACGTAGGCACATACCAGGCCACTCAGAAAGTATTGCGAAAAAATGTTTTATGTATGAGAGACTGGCCAGTTATAGTCTATTTTGAAAATATGATTATTTCTAAATAAAAATAGGTATGTTCCAATTTTATTTTTATTTTATAAAAAATGGATCTGCGCTAAGACCATTTTCTTGCTATGATTTTATACGATTTCAATTGTCGCCTGAAACCGGACGTATCGTTCTAAGGCAACCGTGTATCGTTGGTATAACGAATCCAAGAGCGGTCGACTAACTTTGGGGGATTGAGTAAGAAGTGGCCGCCCTTTGACGGCTGTTACGGAATAAAACGTGCTAGTACCTAGTACTTAATCTTTCAATATTGTTTGCAGACAGGACCTTACTACTTTTTAATCTATGTCTTTCGCAGGTGTGGCTTCTCTAAAATATAAATGCCGTTTCTCTTGACAATAATCCATTATGTTTTTCATTCTGACATACAATTTTACATCCACGTAAATATTTCCATAAAAAAACTTGCCCTTAATATTTTGAGAAGGTACAGTCACGAGAATATCTGATTGCATGATTCATCCATTAATATAATTAACGCCAATTGTATGTGACCACTTGTGCTATATAGGGGATCACTTTGGCAGCATAAAAACCTTACAGACCTAGGTACCCATTTATAAAAGTGTATCCCCTTGTACCTACAGCATAAATTTTATCTGTGTATAGTTTAGGTACTTTATACTAAGGACACAGAAATCATTGCTACACACGTACGCGGCGTGGGGCAGCCCATCGCGTCACAATAATTATATTTGGTCTAAAAAAATCTCCCTTATTCTTTAGTTTTTTTCAAAATAAAAATAAAAAGCAAAATATTTTATTTCACATAAACCTACATGGGCACTTATGTAGCATCAGAATCTAGGTGCACGATTCACTTAGTTGAATTTCACGACACCTGCGTTTCACAAGCGCTGCAGGTGGCGTGAATTTGTTCCGCTTTTTACGCCTGAAAACCTTTGTTTGTTGTTTATTTTTCAATACGGAGCGGCGCGATGCAAATTACCGGACTGTTTGATCAAATGTGTTTACTTTCATTTACATTTAACATGAACTCTGTTTTATTGCACGTGCCACTTTTGCCCGCAGCTTAGCCCGCGTAGATGTCAGTAAACGGGTAAATATACCACGGGAACGTACTACAGGGATTTAAAGTACTACAGACAGATTTTAGCCTAGATTAACACAATCTAGGCAATTGGTCAGTCGGTGCGATGGTGATGGATAATTACTTGTTAGTGCAAAAGATGGATTAGTATTTTTTTGTTTTTGTAATATATAGGAATGCTGATTAAAAATACGTTTCATATCTAACAAATAAGTCTGCAGGCCCAGGGGGCCCTGCTAAAACCTACGTGAGGCTTTCTCAGCTCCCGTTTTACGTAAGCCCAAAAATACAGACTTTTAATCCTGGAACTTTTTTTTCTCATGTTGTTTTCAATGTCACAACTTCTCACAGGATAACTTCGATAACCCGGTTTGCTTTCCACCTAATCGGGCTATACCGCTCAGCCATTCCATAGTTATTTCCGCTTGACTAAGCTGTTGCACGTGTCGCCACAGGCACTCAGGACACGTGCCTACTATTTACCAGAAGATTATGGTCACTGTAGACAATTTCGCAAGAAATTTGGTCTGGCGAAATTGTCTACAGTGACCATAATTGTAAAATTATGGTCATATCGCCATTGACGAAATATACGACAGCGCCAATACGTACCAGACTTAAATTATAGTGATTTATTACGATTTCAAGTGTCGCCTGAAACCGGACGAATCGTAAGATAGACTTTAAATGGCATTCATGGATGAAGGCCCTTCTAAGGCAACCGTGTATCGTTGGTATAACGAATCCAAGAGCAGTCGACTAACTTTGGGGGATTGAGTAAGAAGTGGCCGCCCTTTGACGGCTGTTACGGAATAAAACGTGCTAGCAGAGATAAATGTAATCCAAGATAATAGGCGAGTTACGTATCAAGAGATTTAGCACATACTGCAAGTTGAATCGGGAAGCCTTAACGACATTCTACACCTGCACTTTTGCTTGATATGAACAAATTTGAAAACGGCTTACTTACGACATCAATACAGGTGATGTTGTGATGTCTTGGATGTATCAATACGATCCAGAAACGAAGCGCCAGTCGATGGTTTGAATGTTTCAAAACGTATCAACTCTTACCAAAGTGAAGCGATCTAGAAGCGGGGGGAAGATTTTGATCGCGAGCTTTATCAATTTGACTGGCTACTTGGTGGCAATTCCTTTACGGAAACATAGAAGCATCAACGTTGAATGGTACACTACCAAAAGCTTGGCAGAACATTTTCTCTGTTGTGAGCAACAAGCGACCAAACACAGGGCTCCGCGGGCTACTGCTCCACCACGACAACGCGCCTTCGCACACCGCGCTCAAAACGAGGGACTTCCTCGACAGCACTCCAGTCGAACTCCTGGGTCACCCTCCTTACAGCCCTGACCTAGCACCGTGTGACTTCTTTTTATTAAACGAGGTGTCTACGGCAGAGTGGAAAAAGTGTTTTGAAAACTGGTTCAAACGCATGAATCTTTATTTTATATTTGATAAAAAATATTTACCTATAGAAAATTTTATTTTTATTTTCGCAAAACTATCTGAGTGTCCCACGTTTTTGGAAGATGGAACTAAATAAAATTACAAGAAGAACTGAACTGGACCAATTGGAAATTGATAGTATGATCCTTATGTTTTAAGCAAAAGTCTGATATGCCCATAAGAATAGGTTTGAATAAAAATCCAATATTGAAAATTCACTAAAAGCGGCGCTATAAGTCGCGTGTAAGAGCCAGAGGCGTTTCAGTATTTTTATAGCTTACCGCAAACCGCACCACCTGTATGAATTATTTGAGCAAAGAAAGCCGTTTCATTTCGAGAACATAAAGATATATTGAAAGGATTCACCCAAATGTGACGCTGGGGACCGATCGCGGATGATGAATGGCGCTGGTCAGCTGTAATGTGTATTCGGTGATGGGATTATAAATATTTTGGTGATAATTTGATGAGGAATGTGCTAAATGCTTGAAAGTATTTCATATGCATTGTTGTGATATTTTTTTTATTAATATGACAAAGGGATTCCTTACTTGCGGGAAGTAGTTTTCTAGAGGCCCTCTTGTGGCCTCTTATAATAATAATTTTACATTTTAGGCACTTACATTAAATAGGTACTTATTATTTATGTACCGAAGTTTAAGTTTAAGAGATGTATAGCTCGCAAACTCGAGGATACAGCCCGTAAACTAGGACTTTCCTTGGAATACCACACAGAAAGTGTTGCGAATATTAGTTTTTATGTATGAGAGTCTGGCCAGATATAGTCTATTTTGAAAATATGATTATTTAAAAATGGAACTGCGCCGGGAACATTTTCGCGCTATGATTTTTTACGATTCCAAGTGTCGCCTGAAACCGGGCGAATCGTACGGTAGACTTCAAATGTCATTCATGGATGAAGGCCCTTCTAAGGCAACCGTGTATCGTTGGTATAACGAATTCAAGCGCGGTCGACGAGTTTTGGGGGATGAAGAAAGAAGTGGTAGCCCTTTGACGGCTGTTATGGAAGAAAACATACTAGTATTGAACAATTTCACCCAAGAAATAGGCAAATTACGTGCCAAGAGATTCAGCACATACTGCAGATTGGATCAGGAAGCCTTCACGAAATGCTACACGTGCATCTTCGCGTGAGGAGGATAGTTTCACGCTGGGTGCCGCACAACATTACCGCTGCTCAGAAGCAGGCCCGGGTGGAATTGTGCCGTGATATGATAAACAAATTTGAAGCAGGCTCGTCTCGGCGTATTTACGACATCATTACAGGTGGTGAGTCTTGGATTTATCAATACGATCCAGAAACGAAGCGCCAGTCTACGGTTTGGGTGTTTCAAAACGAATCAACGCCCATCAAAGTGAAGCGATCTACAAGCGGGGGATAAATCTTGATCGCGAGCTTGTTCAATTTGATGGGCTTCTTGGTGTCAATTCCTTAACGGAAACAAAGAAGCATCAACGCTGAACGGTATACTATCAAATGCTTGGCAGAAGTTTTCTCTCTTGTGAGCAACAAGCGACCAAACACAGGGGTCCGCGGGCTACTGCTCCACCACGACAACGCGCCTTCGCACACCGCGCTCGAAACGAGGGACTTTCTGGACAGCACGACGGTCAAACTCCTGGGTCACCCTCTTAACAGCGCTGACTTAGCAACGTGTGACTGTTTTTATTACCGAAAATAAAAAAAATCCGCTCAGAGGGATACAATTTACGTCGCCGGAAGATGTGCTGTCAGCGTTCGAGCAGGCTGTAAACGAGGTGTCTACGGCGGATTGGAAAAAGTGTTTCGAAAACTGGTTCAGACGCATGAAACTTTGTATAGAGGCTATGGGAGAGTACTTTGAAAAGACCTAATAAAAAAAGATTTACCTATAGAACTTAAATTTTTATTTTCGCAAAAGTTTCTGAGCGTCCCACGTATATATAGTGTGATAGAATTGTAGACATAGTTTCCATTGTCATCAGGATAAGTTCTGTATCGAAAATGTAACAGCATCATTTATGGCCGTTAAGAAGTATAATAAGACAACTATCCAAAAAAAAAAAAAAACAAATTCCCGAAAACAACACAACACAAAATTTTAATGCCTGTCGAGAAAAACGTTCCGAAGATGCGGGAAGGGCTGTATGTTTTATAAAATCGTTGCTTTTTTCCCAGGTTTGTTATTGTAGCAAAATGTTTGTTTTGTTATCACGAGGGCGAGGTAACTGAAGCACAAAGCGGAAATAAGATGAAACATGTCAGGACCACTCGAAGCCTCAGCCAAGTGCAGAAATAATGAGCACGTAATAACACTCCAGGGAATAAACGGAAACTCCTTGCACGACAGCATCTAAAATTGTGTTTTTTTCATACCTAGTCTGCACTAGGTATATATACTTATGGGAAATTATGTTTTAATTTTATTATATCCTAAAGTAGTGACACTGGTGTAGAAAGTAGTGCTCGGCGCTATGGTGACCTAGCACACCTTTCTCGTATTGATTGAAGTGGTTTGGTATGGTAAAAGTTAAAGTCTTGAATTATAAGGGAAATAACAATATTTAATCACTATAACACTTAGTTACAAGAAATGGTAAAATGGTAAACTATATCACTAACTTATTGGTAAAATGTATGGTAAAATGACAATGGTGATGGTTATGCTTATGAGTACGAGGTGTTTCTGATGAGATCTAAACGCGAACTGGCCCACATTTTAGTGGACGAGCGAATGCGCATACTTGCGTTCGCTGCACTTATGCATTTTCGCTGAGTGTTCGATTGAAACTCGAACAACTGGTGAATAGATTCATTTCCGAAATGAAAAATTTAATTTCAACAATTACAAATTAAAGTCGATTTTCGAGTCTGTTTCTGTGACCGCGTTATTTTACTATCATTTATATAATTTATTGCTAAAGGTTTATGTATTTATTATATTAATAATTTACTAATAAATAATATAAGAAACCTCGATGTATTATCAAGTCGTAAAACTCGTGGCAAACTAGGGGCGCGTCGCTAGTCACAAAATAATCTTGATTATTTAACGACGAAAATGGTAAATAACCGAAGAATACATATCTAGAATACACTATGGAATGGTTTAAAAAATTAAAAGTTTTTAAGTAAGGTAAGTATTTTATAATTCGTAAATCTTACCTGAATCACTGCTTCAACAACGTGCTCATTATTAACTTAAACTTATTAAATAGATTATTTGAACGATAAGTCTATTTGTTTTTTTCCTCTCAGGTACGAAGCGATCGTCCCTTGATTAAAACTTTGCCAGGTGTAATAAATTCTTACTCTAAGCAGTTCCAAGTTATGTTACGCTATTGAAAATGTAACTTTATTGTTTGAAACATAAGATCCAATTTTACTTGTGTGGGGCCAGCAGAAAAGTGCGAGGCCTGGGTATGTGACAAAAATAAGTGAACTTTATAAAAGAATAACGTGTTGAGAACGGTTTTAATTTAAATTGAGGAAAGCCTCCTTCTTCTTATGTTGCTCTGGTGTCTTCCTTTCTAATTGGAAGAATCATAGGTGAATTGCTAGGTATAGATAAACTTACTTATTATATGTTGAGTTTCTAATTGTTGTCACCTTCCTGGTTGACTCTGAAGTGCCGTGATTGACCGACGCGGTGAATGACTGAAAGGCTTGCCCGGATACAGATCGCCATATCTTCCCAGAGGCAGTGGGATGAGCCGCTTTACAGGTCGGTACGGAATAATCTTATTAATACGTTCACCAATACAGCTGAGCGTGCATGCTGGCATGCTGGCTGTGGCTAAGTGGGAATCGGGCCTCTGGCTTCAAGCGATACCGTCACCCAACATAGGTAATATGCTGGGTGACTCCACCTTCCAGTGCGCTACATGTCTGCGTCTGGGCGCTTCTTGCATCGCTGGCAATGCGGTATCGACTGCCTCGGACACCTTGGCCTATCCAGGAGTAAGATCAATGACAGGATCCGTCGAGCTTTGTCACCCCGGGGTGCCAGCTGTTTTAGAATACAATAACTTAGCGCTCAACGATGGAAAGAGACCAGATGGAATGCCCATAATGCCTTGGGAGGTACGTGGGCCTTTGGTGTTTTGGACCCATGCGCCATCCCATCTTCCTAGCACGGCGGGCTGTGCTAGGGATCAAATTTTATGGGGGTTATATGTTTGAGCCGTTTGGTTTGGTTTGAAACACTAGGGCTGTGCGGTCCGAGTGCCCACTTAGGTTTTTGAGACATTTCCAAGCGATTGTCTGACTCTTCCTTCACGTGACCAATTTTTCGGTTAGAGAATCCGCATTGCCTTACCTCGTGGCAATGCTGCCAGCTTGTTGGGCACTTTTCCTGACAACGATGCGGACGTACTTTTTGATGACCTATTATTATTAGTAGCTTGTACATAATATTATTATTATTTTAAGACTATATAATTTTTAAAATAATGGTTTTGGTTGATTTATGCAACAGACATTAATAAACGTTTTCACTACACCACTTTCCTACCACCACCAAGTAGTTTTGTTGGGAAAAACTAGTTTAGCTACTAAACATTTTCTCGTTTAAATCAGTATCACAGTTTTTCTCACATGTAAAACTCTCTATTGTAGCTTTCCCTGTGATATAGAGGACGCATTTGTACCTGTCGCAATATCTTTTTACCTTTTTGTAGCTTATCAATCTTTCACCAACGAGACATGTCGTCTGTGAAGCCAAGAATCGTCGCTGAAGCCGGGTTCACACTGGTGGAATAAACAGAGCAGGAGGTAAAGTACTTAGGTAGTATACCAATGATGTAAGGGGATTTGGAAACTGGAGCATTATCCCCGAAAAATACTAACAACCGGGGAGAGAACGACGTAAAGCGTCCCTAAAAAAAAAACACAAATAATGGCATGGAGGAGCGGTTTGGCTTGCTCAATGTAAAATCTTTGAGCTAAGTAGTGCACGTAATGTACTTATACAAAATAATGTCAAACATGTTAATAGACCTATGGAGTTTCTTGATCATTCATCTTCATAGGAAACTACATTTCGGAAGGGGCGCCTAAATTCAATTATATTTTTCCTGTAAATGTAGACGTTCAAAAGTGGCTTTTAATGGCTTAATTGAAATGGTAATTGTTTTAAATATATTCCTAAAACACTAAGCCTATTTTACAGTTTGGTTTTAACCACACAACGAAAACCTCAGGGTTTATCTGTCTGCTGGCGAGCCGTTCATTAAAATTTTACAAAATGATTATTACTAAGACTTTTACTATCTTATTCGAGTGTATTAGAATCAACCCAGCAGTGTAAACTAAGCTATAAAACAAAGCATTTCAAACAATACCGGTACTTACTTTATTATGTATGGTGGGCTGTATCACTTGAGTTGTATTACCACTTTAATACAACTGGGGTACCCAATTAATGCAGCGCACTGTACCTTTCGAATGTGATATTTAGTTACTTTATTCTCTTTGTACGTTTTCATCAAAACATTGTGAATTTAATTTTTGAAAAATAAACGCGTGTACCTTTCCTGAATTAAACCACGATTCTTTGAGGGACGCCTTTGTGGACGTTGGTATTCTGAAATAATGATTATGATAGATTCTGATAGGACATAAGGCAGGATTCCTACGAACAGAATTAATCCTGGTAGTCCTACTCCAATAGTTCTTCATCAGTAAGTAGGTATACCTAACTAAGTAAAAGGGACAATTCATCAGCCTACAATATACATAATAATAAAAATTCTAGGACTTGTTAACTATACACTTCCCGTGACGCTAGGTAAGAACAAAATGCGGAAAAGTAGTTAAGTTAAATACTTAGCCATGACTGAAATATACTTCTACGAGGTAATAACAGTTAACTTCTAAGGCCAGACCAGCAGAATGCTGCCGACGGTTCAAGTTGAAAGTAAAACTTAAGTGCTGCGAGAAGGTTCATCATCAGCCAACACTACAGCAGTCCACTGCTGGACATGGGTCTCTCTAATTGCACGGAATTATGTTCGATTCTCGGCAAGTCTCATCCCGCTGCTACCAGCCACAACTGGAAGATCTTTGCTCCACCTTAACTGAGAGCGTCCTACCATAAGTTTGCCGATTCGCGGTTTCCACTCAAGAACACGTCTATCCCAACGGTCATCGGTTCTACGGCTAATATGGACTGCCCATTGCCACTTCAGCTTGCTTATTCTGTGAGCTATGTTGACAACTTTGGTTCTGTGCCAGATCACCTTTTTCCGCATTCAATCCCACAGAGAGGGAGTCTCTCTGAGGGATTGCATCTCTGGGGAGGGAAGCATAGTTCGATCCATAGTTCACTGAGCGACCTTGAATTTATGGACCAGCTGTACCGTACGTTTCGGTTTTGTAAGCCATAACAGACAGAACGCACTGATTGAAGACTTTAGTCTTTAGGCTTTGCGGATCACGCGACAAGAAGCTTCCCAAACGCTGCCAGCCCACCTGAATTCTTCTGTTAGCCTCCTTCTCAAAGTTGTTCTTACCAAATTGCAGAGTTTGGCTGAGGTTAACATATTCTCAAACAACCTCGAGAGCACTGAATCGGTTTCAGCAACAATTAAACTGTGTTTACTTGGTCTACCATGTATCAAGTATATCACTGCCTTGTCCCTTGGGTATCGTTTAAGGGACAGGATGATGGAGACGGATGGGACGCTTACCTATATCAACCAGGGTAATTTGTCTCCTGAGATGATTTACGACGGGCAGCAGCACATGTTTAGTTTTCGGGAATTATGGGTTTTATTTTAAAGGTATATTAAGTAGGTACCTACTAACTTCAATGTTTTCGCTTCTCTGTATCACTTATATCACAAGTTTCAGGAGACCAGGAAAGTATAAAAACGAAGATGTAGGTACTGAGGGATGAGAAAATTCAAAGAGAATACTGCGTAATTAATGTTAAATATGGAAAATAAACTAAACCGATGCATTTATGAAACTGAACCCTTAGTCTTTTATCCTGTTATTGTAGTCAGTTTAACCATTTATCTAATACTCTCTATATTTATTCTTATACGAGCATCGATGAACGTATCAAAAGCTGAACGAAGGATGACATCAAATTGACGTACCAACCGACTCACGTAACATCTTTTGTGACATTTTCGCGTAATTAATGACGTCACAATGGCGTAGTATACACATATGTATAACGAAAAGGGGTAAACATCCGAAAATAGAGTGTTACATAACATGTTTACAGGATTTCGTACCGACTCTACGTAAGGTAACTGACGAATTTATTAGTTAGGAGCTGTGATGATGTTAATGATGTTTCTGAATTCAGGATAAAATAACTGAGCAACAATAAAATTAAGCTTATCTCAGGTCTGTGTTCATTACAAAAAATTAAATAGTTTTTTGTATTTAATAAATTATTATAGTTTTGAAATTACGCCAATGCAAGTAGTATTTTCGAAGTTGATAAAGCAAAGAGCGGTTAAGTTCAATGTATTTTCTATATTTAGCTATTGCCTCAGTATAGACAGGTTAGCATAATCAACCTATATCGTTTCCACTGCTGAGGGAGTGGGCCATAATCCACCACGCGGGCCCAGTACGGGTTAGCGGATGTCACATGTCTTCGGTTCTAGGACATGCCGGTTTCCTCACTGTTACGTACCGTTCTGTATATGGTGGGTTTTACCTACCCTACCTATTACCCCACTTCGAGTAATTAAGCTTTTATGTGTAATGAATAAGGGTTTGATTTGATTAAGTGGTCGGCATTTCTCATCGTTCATTCGCTTAGCAATCTGATTGGCCTACGCATGAGCACAGTAGCGCCATGCTTCCGTGTGGGTTTTTCGCGACACTAACTGTTCTTAACTCAAAAAACGTGCGTGCACAGCGCACTATGAACATTTTCTAAAATAAAAAGGTGCTTCGGTGTATTCGTGATTACCACCCCCTCAAGATACGAACAATTATACGAACGCCTATGGAATACATGTGTAGTGAAGTGTTCAGGGTTCAAGACCTATGGACGCGTCGCTGAGCCACACCAGCGCGAGGCAGTTTGCAGGACTCTGCGGTAAGCTTTTTCGAATCCTCACCCTTTCTACTACACACTCACGATGTTGTCCTTCACCGTTTTGAGAGCAGTGGTGATGAAATTAAATACACAAAGCAAAGTGTCTCCCTGGATTCGAACTCACGACCTGCAACCCTCAAGTCGGGCCCAATACCACTGGGCCACCAATACTCTCCGACCAAAAAGGCCAGATAGCTTGTCTTTGCTTTATTATACACAAAGATTCTGACATTAAAGTATATAAGTGAGAAAACCGGCATGTCCTAGAACCAAAAATGCGAAGACATGTGCCTGCGTGGTGGATTTCGGCCCACTCCATTTGAAATTGAACCTACAGTACATTAAGCTACGTACAAAGCTGTTCATTTTCGCATGGGTGGAGTGTTACCGCAAATGGTCGAAATTGAAATGAGCAGTTCATTAGCGCGAGATATCAATTACGCTACGGTTTGTGGCGCATAATGTATTTAACTCGTTAATCCCTGAAAATTAAAATAACATAACTAAGTTACACTTCAGTATAACTTCGCTAACTATGTGTTTACTACTTACCCACTAACGTTTATGTAAGTACTTATGCCACTATTACGGTGACCTATAATGAGTTTAACCGACCTCCTGATCCCTTATAGAAGTTTATTAAGTTGATAATAAAAACCAACTCTCTGCCACAACTTTCGGTCACATATCTTTTGACGTTATAAATCAACGTGTCGCATATTGAGTTTGTATTTTTTAGGTGTGTGTATTTGATTTTATAACTTTCAAGCTTATCCTGCTGCTATTAAGGTTGACCCATTTTATGGGATTATAGGATGAAAAGACTGAAGGATTAATATATTGCAGGTATCTTTTGGTAGGATTAATTAAATAAATTATTTTCTAAATGCTAGTGGTACACGTGTGAGGTGATACGACTCAAAGTAATGGTGACAAGGGAAAAGGAAAGAAGATTTTTCTCAAATCTTCTTAATGCCTTGTTCTTCTTTTAAGGAATGGTGAACCGCCAAAACTATAGAAAGAAAGCAAGACATTTTATTTATTTAGCACATACTAAAGCACACAACATATGCAAGGTGTCCCGTAAGTCGACATCAAGACGGAATGTGATTAGTCGGGTCATAATGGTTAACAGAACAACAATTTAATAAATGCCTGTAACAGTTAATTTAATAATTACCAGTTACTGGCAATTATTAAAAAAAATCGAGAGAATCTACTCCATGTGACCGTCTTTTAACTTCTGTTTCTACAAATTGTAACTTTTCCTTAGACTATTTTTTCTGTTACCGATACACCCGACTCCAGCTGGACGTCGACTTACAGGACACCCTGTGTAAAAGCAAATAAAATCAAATAAAAAAGTTCACGTGACCAGAGGGCTGGATTGTTCTTTGCCTAAAGAATTAGCATTGCCATTCAGCGTGGCATAAATGAAAACAATATAAGTCCTACGTGTTGTTGTAAATAATCAAATAAAAAGTGTAACGTGCCTTTTATGAATTTAGCAGGAAAGTGTACTTCACAGGTGCGCCAAATGGGCCCAGTTCAGCATAAATTCTGGAAACCCAGTGGCTGATGTTGGTTTTCAAGTCAAACTGACGGCTAATGTGATTTAAAATATTTCTACTTTCCTGAGTTACCTATATTTATATATAACGTATATCTACAATTCGGTGCCTGATTTCATTACATCGTTAGTTTAGGACCTTAGTTTTATTCATACAAACAAGCCCTCTTCGCATATAGAGAAGGCACTAGCATAGATCACCACGCTGGCCCAAAACGGGTTGGTGTTTCAGACTTAGGTTTTGACTATAACACCAGGTTTCCTCTCTATGTTTTTTCTTCACCGATCTCAGTAACGTCCAAGATAAACTCAAAAATTGCATATGAATTGAAAAAGTCACATGGGTACTGGCTCGGATTTGAACCCAGAATTACGTTGTGAGAGGCGAGGCCATCAAGCTGCTCAATAATAGGTACTTTAACAGACCATCACAATAACAAACCTCACATAACTGAGAGCAGTGACGCGAGACTAAACCCGGTCAATGTCAGCCGCTTGTTTGTAAGTTTACACAAGTGGGGAAAACGTGGAGAAAACAGATAAAAGTGCGGGCATACAGCCTTGCTGCACGCGTAGCATGGCCAAAATGATAGATAGAACAGACGAAAAGTCACATTTCTTTTATTAATCTATAATTTAGTCTATTCTTCGGTCGACAAAGCTCCTTTCTATGGTGGTCATGCTAAGCGTGCTTCTAGACTATGTTGAACTCCTAGTACAAAGTTTTGTTTTCTATGTTTTCCATTTGGTGCTGTGTCTGCGATTTCCGAAACTGAGCCCTAGGGAATATCTTAGAAGTGAAGTTCCGAAATAAATTTTGCTTCGTGAAAGGTTTTGACTTGTGAGAAATCTTTATAAATTATATAAAAAGCTTTTAACCTAAATAGTTTCGAAAGTATCGTTGTGAGTAAGCTGTATCAGTATCTTGATTTTATATAAAGTGCAAACTGAAAACATCTTTGAAGATAGTAAGTTAGCTTTAAGCATTTTTACTCCATTCACATCTTAGATTCAAAAAGGAGAGGCAAGGAGTTACAGCTTTATGAACATAATCTACTCGTAGTATTGCACATATAAAGGGCACGCCCTCTATGCCTAGAGGCTTTTATTCAGATAATAAGTTCTGTTTACGTTTTTGTTTCTGCTTGAGTCGTTTTTAATGTTTTGTTTTATATATTGGAGTGTGCCAGCTGTGAGCGCCAAGGCATATAATTTAATTAATTGTTTAGTGTTCCGTAATGGTAATTACTTTCGCACAATTCTTTAGAATCAAGTTTGTCTTAAGCGTTGCTGGGGAGTTTCTTAGGAATATTGAAGGAAGGCGTTTTTTTTTGAGGTTCGTAATGTTTTTATTCGATTCTCAGCGAATTTTGAATGAATGACTACTTTGCTTTATATCTGTTGTCTATGCTTTTAATTTAAAAAAAAACTCATTAAATGTATTAACAAGTCGTTGTCTACTAGAATACCTACGTTTAGAAAACTATCATGTAATGTCTTCTACTAGCAATACTTTGTTTATTCAATAGTATTTTATCAATTATTTTATTAATTAATACGTAATATAACAACATATTTATAACTAAATTAAATTACTAAACAACTAACTAACTACCTATACAAATTAATATAAAAAATACTCAGGCGTCGAAGTACTCGTCCGCATCGCTGTCATCTGGAAAAGTGCCCAGAAGACTGGCAGCATTGCCACGCTGAATGGCAATGCTAATTCTTTGTCCAAAGAACAACCCAGCCCTCTGGTCACGTGAAGTGTCGACTAGTCGGTGAGAAATTTGTTTAAAAATTAGATGCGCACTCGGGCCCCATGACCCAAGCGTTTCGACCCCAAACGGCTCAAAACTGTAGTTACCCATAAGGTTACAGTATTTGCGCCGCTTGAGGGTCTCAGCAGCCGCAGCAGCAGCGCCAGCACAGTTCGCCGTGCTAGGAACATGAGATGGAGCAAGGGTATCGACACAGGTTGCGTCCCACACCAGAGGCCTACCCACCTTCCAAGGCAACAACGTCATACCGTCTGGTCTCTTTCCATCGTCACGTACCAAGCCGTTTGGTTCTAAAACCGCAGGTACGCCGGCGGTGACAAGGGCTCGACGAATAATATCGTTGATGCTAGCGTGCCGTGCTATGCGACCTGCGCTCCTGTAACAGGACAGGCCATGGTGCCCAAGACTGTCGACAGCTTCACCGCAGTGACACCGATGCGGAGCAACACAAGGTGCACCCAAGCGGAGACATGTAGCGAGCCGAAACGAAGAGTCATCCATCATAGTGCCTATGGTGGATGACGGGAGCGCCTATTTTATCAATTCAGTATGTTTTTTTTCCACAGTGTACATCTTGCCCAGCAGTTAAGCAAAAAAGCAGCTTTGGTAAGTTGCGTTGTATGAGCACTTTTATTGCTATTTTTTTGTCTCGAACAAAATGGAGTTGAAAAATTAATAATTGCTCACTTGTCTAATTCTTAAACATCCGTATAAGTTAAAAGTTAGACTGAACAAAGTCAAAGTCAAAGCATTTATTTCAAATAGGCCCGTAAAAAGGCACTTTTGAACTTCAAAATTTACATTAAAAATAGAACTGATTCTAGTCGCCACTTCCAAAAAGTAGTTTCGTATGGAGAAGAAGTGGCAATAAACTCCACCGTCACTCTTTTAAAATGTTTTACAATTTTTGTATACAAAAATTATATTTCTATATGTGAACACGATGCACCAAGAATAAAAATACTATACCACAATTGGTAAAAAGAATTAAAAATAAAGCAAAGGCAGATAAATTAATCACGTGATAGGTACATTGTGCTCACATGTTTACAAACATTGTAAAAATATATGATTTTCCTAAAATATTAACTAGGAATAAGTCAGTGTGTGAGTAAAGTAAAAATAACAAATTATACAATACAATAAGCAACTAGTATGATTTTGTCTAGCCTCTAGATTGTCCTATGGAGCAGGACCAGTATGTTTCCAAGCATTCTTATGTAGGACATAATCCTCTAATTTGTAATATGCTTGTCTAAAAAGTGATTTTTTTTACATGAGTTTTAAACTTTCTTACAAATTCTAAGATTTGCAAGGCTTACATTGATTGATGTTTTAAGTAAACGATTACTTGGGATCTGAAATTCCCTTTTTTCCCTTTTCTACCCAAACCAGTTTCCAATTAGGTATTTAGGTAACTTTATGGTGGCTACTGGAAGTGTAGTTTTACTAAAACAAAAAAATACTACATAATGGAGAAACTCATTTATTTTTAGTTTTAATGTGTCTGCTATATAAAGCTTACACGAAAAAAAAACTAATTTTGAAACTGATAATTCAAGAGATAGCAGTCGTTGACCCAAAAAACAATACTTAACACTTTTTTTTCGTTTTATCGTATTTAGTTAGATATCGGTACCCATCACGTCTGTGTAGTTTTGCTAGCTGTAGAAAGAGTAGGCATGTAACATGAAAACGCGCATCTACGCGCCCCGTTCCGCGCCATACAGTCCGGCTCGCATCATGCTCGCAAACGGCACGATTTTCTGCAACCGTCCCAGTTTTTCATTCGAATTCCCTAATCTAAGTATTTTCTGCGTTTTTTTTATTGTGTGAACGATTACATATACTGTGTTTCTTATGCCGCAAAACTTTATTTCACTCGATTTACCTTACATGGCTTATTTATTTTAAACCGGTATAACGTGGAAATACCCATCCTGCAAAACATGAAATATCACAGGCCGCTTCATAATTCTTCAGGCATAAATTATGACTAAGTACGGTGGCGCACAAGAGTCATTGGTGGCGCATAACGTAAATCTGAGTTTTATGACAGCCGGTGCACGATCATAAAACTCGGTACACCTCGTCGTTCACCGCAGCAATAACTTTAGTTACTATTAAACTCTCAAAAAACAAATTATTGTAAGTTAACTTCGTGTCGTCGAGTCGTGATGGTTCAGCGGTTAAAGCCTCGCCCTGTCATGCACGCGGTTGTGGGTTCAAATCGGGGCAAGTACCAATGTGCCTTTTTCAATTCTTATACACTTTCTGAGTTTATCTTGGACATTACTGGCATCGATTGATTTTTCAGTAGCAGCCCGGAGTCTGGATTTGTGTCTGTTTGATGGCAATAAGCTCACCCCCTATTACATGGGACTTAAGCATAACTGGCGAAATGGGGGTGTACTATCGGTACGACTCTGCCTAACCCTTGACTGAAACATTGTACTAGTGTCAAAAAAAGATTTCCAGACAACCGTTTTGATTTGCAGGTTTAATATTGTATAAAAGAATATGAGAAAAAAGTGTCTACATCCAACTCAAAACTCAAACTCAAACTCAAAGCATTTATTTCAAATAAACCAATTACAGGCACTTTTGAATTGTCAAGGTCGGTCGGTCAGAAATATGAAGCTAGTTGCCTATTCGAAAGCATCTATCATATACTCTCCTATTGCAGGTATGCTGGAAATAAGCATTACCTTTGTACGTACTTTTCCGTTCTCTTTATTCTTCTTGTCTGTTTATATGTTCACATATATGGTTAAATAAATAAATAAAACGAAATAAATAAATAAAATGGATTTAATTTCCATGATTACAAAATAGATTATTTTGTCGAATCGAATTAAGTGTGTTATTTGTAAATCTTTCAGGGAAAGTTAGTTATGTATGTACAATGTACCTATACAATATGCGTTGTTGTTCAATGTAATTCAATGGTTTTATTGCATTAAAAAAAATATATAAATATGTTTTCATAATAAAGCTCCAGCCATCTTATCTCAGTTATGGCAACCTCTATAATACTGTAATATAACAAAATAAACCATATTAGCCGGCTTTAGGTTTTCCAAATTACTAACAATGTTTTAGATGTTTAAATTATATATTAAGTTAGTCCTGAAAACCTTAACTCAACATAACTGTGTACTCACACCATTATACGGTACTATTATGTAGTCCTGAAAATGTTTACTCAACTAATACATTACAGTCATGCAACTGAATCGTCGATAGTTAAACGTCTAAATAACGTATTAGCTAAATAACACTTTAGAACCATTTTGTAACATGAAGTCTTAATACACAAGAATTATCCGACGTTTTTGTTGGTTAGGCTGTGATTGTAGAACTTCGTCATTATTTAACCATTAACAAAACTTCAAGCCCGTATTTCCCGAAGCAGAAAGTAGGCTCGCACACAATTAGAAAATAAAGTATTTTTTTTAACCCAGATTAAAGCACACAATATACACCCAAAAAACAGGAAAAACTTTGAAAAAATATGGTTTTTGTAATAAAACCGACAAACGACAGTATTCATAGGTTACGAAAAGTGCTGCTGTAGCGCACCGCGCCACGCTACACGGCACGCTACGGCTTTAGCTTTCGCTGTGCTACCACAGCGCGGTCTCTACACTTTTGGAAAGTTTTTTACAGGATGTGATTATTTAAGGCGATTAATTTATTTCCGGACTTTCTGGCGCACACGCTTTAACCCTTTAAACCTGTACGGATATCCAAGATACACAAATCCCAGAGGTTTTTTGGCGCAAATAGTAAATTAGAACGAGGTAAAAAATAAACCTATTACATATATAGATTTTTTGTAGTTAGGTCGAATCCATGACTGTTTCTGTACAAGTGACTAGCTGTTTCTGTACAAGTGACTAGCTGATGCCCACGACTTCTTTAGAGTTTATTTTATATTTCATATTTTTTTAATACAAATATCCAGGATGATAAGTATTAATGTTCCTTCTCTGGGTTCATCCGTAAATTTTTATATCGATATTAAACTATGTGAAGGGATTTGAGGAACAGGGTGTAAAGTTCTCTCATACTCTTCAGAAAGAGGAGGATCCTCCGACCAGATGGATGTCAACTGGTGGGCAACTGCCCGATGATTGTTGTCGGGAAGTTGTATATATGCTAGCTGCGCGATGCAGGATGCGTTGTTCGCATGTGGCGTTGTCGATGCAGGACACATCACTTCCCTCCAGAGACCGGAGGTCGATAGTGGACTAAGTCTTGTGTCTTGCGATGCTTGCCAATGCCAGTTGGGTACCAGTGGGTTGGAACTGGGTGTCGCGTAGTTCACGGTGAGACGGAATTGTCTGCGAAGATGCCCCAGTGAATCGGGGTGGCTGACTGCTGGTGTCGACCAGGAGAGGGATTAAGCGCTCTGCTTGTGGACCGAGCGAATGTGCAGTGTGCTGTGCCAAGGTTGCTGATGAGGCTGAATGTGATGCGGGTAGGTATGCGCTTGCGCTACATGCTGATGGTCAGGACAACCGTTCAAGCCGTGGTTGCTGGCTGGCTGTGTGACTTGCGGGAGTGATGATGATGACGTCACGCTGAAGTAGTTGCACGAAGGCTGCGCTGACGTTCATACTCGGGGTCACCAGTAAAGAGATTTGAGGAACAGGGTGTAAAGTTCACTCCTACTCTTCAGAAAGGGTAGGATCCTCCGACGAGATGGATGTCGTATCTGGTGGGCAACTGCCCGATGATTGTTGTCGGGAAGTTGTATATATGCTAGCTGCGCGGTAAACTTTGATTGCGCGATGCAGGATTTGTGTGACGTCAGTGTGATGCGTTGTTCGCATGTGGCGTTGTCGATGCCGCCAAATATGTTATGATGAATTTTCGTAGTTTAGGCGTCAAACGGTAAGAGACAGACGTAGTTACCTACCTTCGCATTTATAATATTGGTAAGTATGGGTAGCTTACTTTGTCACAAGCTTAAAAAAACTATCAAATAAAGTAGGTATCTTTCCGTGCTTAATGACAGGCTGTTGCGCAGTCATGAGAAGAAGATGGAAAGAAGAATTGTTTATTAAACACAAATAAAACGCAAACTATAAAAAAATTACATGAAATACACACATACAAAGAAGAAAGCCTCGTATTCAAAAAATAAAAGTTTGTCAACTTTGTCCGTTGCTTGCTGTCAGGCCCAAAGACTATACACGTTGCTCTGTGTTGCGACCTAGCAAATGACAATAAACAAACAATCAAAACAAAATGCCGATTGCAGAGTGGCAAAATGACTACTTTTGGTAAAATGTTCACAGCCTCATTAACCTTTTCTGTGTAAGTCTACGTTCGTTCGGACGTCAAAATATCGCGGCAGGATTTTTTCGCGCACTGGATTTTATAGCACGACTTAGCACCGACATTTGAAAATCCAATAGAATGTTTTTTCGACGCGCTGGGATGCACTCTGTTGGATTCTCAATGATCGGTTTAACACCAAGAGTTCAAAATCCAGTGCGCGATAAAATCCCGCCGCAATTTTTTACGTCCGTGTAAACGTGGTCTTACACACGTAACAGTGATAAAACGATACGGCACAGATCGCATTTATTACATAAATACATAAACGCGGCGTGAGTTTCTTCCCATGAGGGTAGGCAGAAACAACAGAACGCCACCTGCTACGATCCTTGCACGGTCCTTTTAAGCAAGATTTTTTACAGCACCCTAATTGCGTAACACACAATCAATTACAATCGGAATCATGTTGAAGGATATCGCTAACCTACTGCTTCATATGTTCGAAAAAAAAACTGCTCAACTACGTAAATAACGTAATGAATGTTGTTGAACTGTCAAAATGAAAGCCATTCCTACTGTTTGTGTGATAAGCAATTACCCCGCTGGTATATATAAATAGACAAATATACATAATATCTTTCAAATAAACAAGTAATTCACGAGAGTTGCAGGCGCAACCTACACGTGTCTTTTATGAAAAAGGGTGTAAAGTTGTGCTTTACGGCCGGCGGTGCACGGCTATAAATGGGCATTACACTGGTCTGTTTAATGTGCCATTAACCTTCCAGTATTTTAGCGGTTTGAGACCTGAAGCAAAACAATGTTTTGAAAACTCTGAAACATTCGGACAAAATATATATCAAAAAGTTCATTAAAGGTTTTTGTTTAAAATAACAACATAAGTAAGTACACAGTTATCTAATACAACTTGACTTGTTAATTTATTCGCAGCTGTTTTTATTTATTTTCATTCATTCATTCATATTCATACTCATCAATTAAGCAGAAATAAATAATTATTATTAATGAGATTCTTGTGTTTAAAGGCTCCCACAGACAGGCGCGACGCGACGATGCAACGCGATTCAGGTAGAACAGTTTCCGTGAAGTTTTCGTAAAAATCGTTCGAAAGTAGTCGCGACGCTCCTGTTTGTGGTAGCCTTAAATTTGCATGGAACATATCCGTAGTTAGGTACCTATTTGAGTGCATCACGGGAAGAATAATTAATTGTTAAATTAATCAAATTGATTACATAAAAAACTCAAATCATTTATTTCAATTAAACCAGGCACTTTTGAATTGTCAAGGAGTCGGTCAGTCAGAAATGAAGCTAGTTGCCCATTCCAAAGTGTAGTAGGTACCTATGGAGAAGAAAGGGCAAGAAACTCCACGGACACTCTTTCATTGTTCTTACATAAGTATCAGTTACATCATTAATGTTGATCCTATAGGTGAGAACGATGTACAAAAACCGTAAACGTTAAAAGCGTCCAGAGTGCAGCAAAACAAAAAACTCTTAAAGTAGGCTAAGACATGACTAGCCCCAACTGACGGCGCGCGGCGCCCGTTCACGATCATGACGCATGGATCAGCACCATTCAGCTCAACCATGCGCTCAATCAGCGATTATTGTATACAAAATGTCATGAATATTGACTTTGTGTAGTATAATATTATTATTGTTATTCTAATTATTGTGTGAGGACTTAGTGGGTTATATTTTGTCTATGTTAGTTTATTTTTTTATTTTTTTATCTGGCAGTTTGAGTACTTAATGCGGCCTACCCAAATGTCCTTACTTCGGTATTGTTTGTCGAATCTTTGAGCTCCTTATGTTTTGAGTTGAGCTACACGATTAATGACAAATGCGTGCACTGACTGGACAGGTCCACTCAAATATGTATGGTTCTTTCCTCAAAATACCATTTCAGACACCTACCTACATGGTCATCATAATTATGATCTGTAAAATAAACAATGACATGAACATTTACTTATTTAAGCATTATTTTATTGTTATTTTTGTGAATGTTAAGACTATGTGAGTGTTTCTTTTTACTTTTGTGTTTTTTTATTATCTCAGAAAGTTTTAATCTTAATCTTGGTCTGGCAGTTTGAGTAATTATGCGGCCTACCTAATCTTAATTTTTGGTATTGTTTGTCGAATCGTTGAGCTCCTTAAGAGCTCTCGGCCTTTCTTCTCAGAGTAGTCATATAGGAAACGCCGACCTCAACTAGTTTAAAAAAAAGTTTGACTCGTAAATTTGTTTGTACAAACCTATTTACAGAAAAAAAACATTTAACCATTTTTATGGGAGCTATAAGCCACGTAATCTATTATAATATGCCCGCCTGCATAGTTTCCGTTTCACAAAAGATTTGAATTTCGTCTCATTCAAGTATGTAAGGAGGTATATTATTTTAACATTTTAAACAGTACCCCCCCGTACCTGGTTGAACACTAGAAATCAGGACCTATTATCCTGATTTCTACTACTAAAATTATGTCTTTTACCGCTTTTACTGTAACGATATAATTTTTTTCTTACGTACATGAAGTTTTCATAGATGTATTGACGAGGTACCGTCATGAGTTAATATCCTTAAACAGTTCCCTTAGAGAATCGCGCCTGCGGAGATTAAATATGGCTCTGATGGCTCTTTTCTGCAAAATAAAAATAGACTCGATGTCTGCAGCCTGTCCCCAAAGTAAAACCTACCTAAATTGGCCGTGTATTCAATATACAACAGTAATTCTCTGACGTATGAAATGGCTATTACATATCAAATTGCCGTAGGGTGTTAATTTGCTTAGCAAATCCGTTTTCCTGACTGCATTTATGTACGTGTACCCATTAACTTACGCGCCACATGTGAATGTTGTATTCTCACACATTCTTATGCCCAAGTTACTCACCACATGGTATAGGTACCTACCTGAACCAACCAAAACCAACTAAACAACCAACTTAAAGCCAAAAATCTCGTTTTCAAAAAGTTCTATAAAACATCGGCCGTGGCTTACACTTCACTCACCCTAAAGGGACTGGGATCCACAACTTTGTTATAAAGTTCAAAGCCGCGGTCAGTTTTGAAACTGAACGTGACTTTGATTCGAAAGTTGCGGATAAGTTTCTTTTAGCGATGTGTCGTGTCATCTTCTACAGAGAGTTTGTCTATATGTAGGTACTGGGTACCATGTGCATTTTGTGGACTATCTGCAACTGTCTCTATACAAAAGACATATTTCTGATGCGATTTCTGACATATGCGTGCAGTGCCTGGACATTTCCAATCCAATTTGTGAATCTGTTTGAGTGATTTCCTCAAAAGATAATTTCGGACTCATTGACCCCTTTTTCATTGGTGGTAAATCATCAAATGACTTCTCCCGCTCTAGGTGGAGCAGGAGGTCGTGTCAGACTTTTACTTACTAAAACCCACCCGTGTTCCTTCAGTTGCCTGAGCCAGGGCCACGGTATCCCTTTCGAACAACCCGCGACCCTGGCAGGCATCGGCCCTAACGGACCCCGTCAATTAGTATTTGATTCATTTTAGGTACTCGGCCATCTTGAAAGGCAGAGAGAATTTGTAGTACGACACTCCCAAAAAAAACCTTGTTTTTCATGAAAGGTTCCAATAATTATTTTGTTTACGAGTATGTCGTGTTACTTTTTATGAGATAATTTTATTTGAACTATTTATCGGGCTCTTGTCACCGCCGGGGTGCCAGCTGTTTTAGAACCCAATGGCTTGGCACGTGACGATGGAAAAGAGGCCAGATGGAATGACCATAATACCTTGGAAGTTGGGTTGGCCTTTGGTGTGGGATGCAACCTGTGTCGACACCCTTGCGCCATCCCATCTTCCTAGCACGGCGGGCAGTGCTGGGGCGGCTGCTGCAGGAGCAGAAAACTTCAAACGGCGCAAGTATAGCAACCTTATTAGGAGCTATATGTTTGAACCGTTTGGGGTTGAAACACTAGGGGCCTTGGGGTTAGAGTGCTCATCAGTTATTTCGGGACATCGCCAAATGGTTGGTCGACACTTCTCGTGACCAGAGGGCTGGCCAATTTTTTGCCCAAAGAATAAGCATTGCCATCCAACGTGGCAATGCTGCCAGCCTTTTGGCCACATGTCCCGACAGCGATGCGGACGTATGGTTTGATGCCCTATGAGCTCTATCCCCCTTTTTTTTGTACACATTTGTACATTATATATATATATTTTTGTGTTAGCTTGTATATTGTAATTTAGATTTTGAATAATAAGTTTTAAGTTCTTTAAAATTATGTAATAAATGTATTTAAACGCAAATGAAAACTATTTATATAATTACGAGACATAATAAGCTATTATTCGTTAAGTAATGATGAATAAATAAAATTTTACATTTGAGTACTTAATTCAGTGTTTTCTTGCTAGTTTATCAACCAATACACTCCTAATGTTGGTCACAAACCCGTCTATGAGTTGAATTGTTTTAAAATAATTGAAAATTATGTTAAATTTAAATGTACATTGAATCTTCGAAAGAGAGCCAACTAAAAACTAAATTCAGCAACCCAGGTTCAACTCAAAATAACAAAAAATATATACAAACATTGTTAAGTAATACGGAAATAACTACAAAAATTCAATTTTCAGCCCCAATATACGATTAAACCACAAGACTCTTATAACATCATTTTTCTAACTGCATTCAAAAAGTATTGATCAATACAGCAAACTCCTGCAGTGCACAGGGAGACGGTAATCAGTTTTTCAACTTTTCTGAAAAACGAGTTTTTTTGAGTTAATCGCTGTTTAGATCTAGGTGTGCGATATACTCTCGCTCCGTACTATGGCCCGGACCAGGGCCGGACGCGAAAGTCGTCGCTGCCGATCACCTCAGCGAGGACACGGCGGTGCTCCGCCCAAGCTGAGCAGACCTCCAACGTATGTTCCACCGTGTCTTCCGGGCGATCCACACAGTAGTGCCACCCACCCGGTCGTTTCAGCAACCTGCCGAAACAACCGCGTCCGGTGAGGATTTATGTCGAAGGACGCCGCCGCGCCGTGGCGCCTCTCCAACCACTCCTGCAAGAGAGGACTTATCGCCTCAATTGTGGCTTGCCCAGCTCTGGGTTGCAACAAACACATCCTTCATGTCGCCATGTGATCCCGCCGGAGCTCTGTCCGCTTTGCCGTGATCTCTCTTTGCAGCGGAGTAACACCCCGGCGTTTTGCCTCCTCGCGCCACTCCCATACGTGCGCGAGGGTTTTTGCATCCAGATTCCATGGCGGCTATCTGGCAAGGAGGCTCGCCGCCTCGCAGGAGCCCGTGCGGTATCTTCGGACCAGCCGGATGACCATGACCCTTTGGGAGACGTTCAACCGTCGGGATGGTTGACGACTCAAGGAACGCGCCCACACCGGTGCCCCGTAAAAGGCCATGGACCGCATGACCCTGCGTAGGACTTATTCACCCTGGCTTTGTTTCGGTGTTTCTTCTCGGAGTAGTCGGATAAGAAACACCGACCTCATCTAGCTTTTAAAGTATTGTGAAGGTATTAAAGTGTTTGTATCTCTAAGGGATACTTAAAAATGAAAATACTTTACTAGAATATGTAGGATATTTGGCGCAAGTATAAACAATTATAATCGTCTTGCAGTAAAAGAAGCGAAGGGAGAGAGAAGATTCAGGATGTTGAAAGCATCTTAAATAAGTCATCACAACTAAGGGCTTCTGAGAAATATCTAAAATGTAGGTTATGTAAATCATTTATTATAATTAAAGAGAATCGAACGCAATCCTGAATGACCTGAATCCTAAACTAGGTTATGGAAACTTATATTAGTTTAAAAAACCTTGTCTACCTACCCGGGGACCAAATTAAACTCCACACAGACAGAATATGTAAAAAAAAAACTGTGATAAAAATACGCTTTACAGCGGTCGTCTCTCGAACAGATACTGAAAAGTTTCGCGGAATCGGCGAATGAAACTCAAAATAATACTGCGCCGATTCGTTTTAAGTACTAATTCTAATTTAGTATCCAGACCTTTTGTTACTTGAAAAGCGATTATTGAAGCCTGAAGCGCCGCGCAAGCAGCCATAAAATATGGTAACCTGAGAAGTCACTATGTCGCGAAATAAATGAGTAAGGCATCGAAATCATTGACATTTCAGCTGAAACCTACGTCTAAAACCCTAAACGATTCCGAAAATCCCGATTTCATCACCTAAAGTAAAAAAATCCACATCAAAGGAATTATGAAGGATTATAGCCGAAGCGTCCTATAAGACCTCTATAACGAGGTGTCATTACCGTGTAATACCCGCTCTGTGGGCTATCGCTAGCAGCTTCTGAATGCGAAGCGTGATGAATGATCTAAAATGAAGGGGGCTTGTCATATTATGAATGGGTTTTAGGGAGATTTTGCTAATGGAGGTCAACATTTTGCTGATTATTGAACCGCTCTCCTTTACAGACTTCAGATATGGAACCTAAAGTCTGTAAAGACGATTTACACAATATAATAACACAAACTAATGATCAATAGCTTCTGCTTGAGATTTCGTCCGCTTGAAATTTCTTGCATCCAAACCCCGTCGCATCACCTGCCCACGACATCACTTCGTTTTCGCTTAGTGTTCTTACTGACTTTTTTTGCTCAGCTCCTTTGGATTATAGCGTGGTGTTATATAGCCTATAGCATTACTCGAGAATTAGGCTATCAAATGCCAAAATATTTTTTCAAATCCGACCGCTAGTTCCAGAGTTTACTACCCCCTACATACAAACTTACAAACAAACAAACAAATGTTACCTCTTTATAATATTAGTAGGTATAGAAAACGGAAAGAACTATTCTATACAAAGAGGCATAAACGGAACTTTAAATTGTCTCGCCTTCGTTTACAAGAAGTTTTTTGCATTCTCATATTTTACTGTAAATTAACCTTTTATCCGGAAAGGCATCGTGTCATCTTGCATTTGGGATACGGTGAACACCCACAATTTTCGTCAAAAGCAGAGCTAGGCCTCATTCAACTTTTCATTAAAATAAACTTATTAATACAGCTTTTAGCAAATCTACCTTTGTTGCTTTTTGTAAGCTTCTCTTCTCGAATTTCCGCAAAATAACATAAAATGTTCGAACGAATGAAATTTTAACTCCGTTAAAATAATGTTCCCAGTGATTTAGCACAGTTGCTATACTCAATATAAATATTTTGATCGTCTCGGAATGACGAAAGAAAAAGGTTTCTGTTTATACGAACATAAAGTAATTTATTTCAGTAATAGTGCGGCAACAGCTGAAATATGCTCTTGAATTTGTATTTTGTTGTGGCCGAAACTAATATACGAAATTGAAGGTTATTGTATTTACCCCAACCGGTAATTACCCATCCAAAGAAGTTGTAAAAGATACGTCTAAGAAATTACGTTATGAGGTGGAGTACAAACGTAGCGTCTTTACATTCTGTACAAAGTACAAGGCCAGAACGCAAGGGTTTGAAAATATTCGTGTATTGATTGGAAATCACTATTTTTACTTCCAATCAAAAAACAAGAGTAGGTAGTACGCAAATACTCGCGTATATTACGTAGTGACCTAATTAACTACCTTATTCCGTAATATACGGACTAATCGACTTATTAAAAAGTCAATGACAACTTAGTTGTGGACAGGTTAGGTTCGAAAGGGATGGCGGAGTCTAGTGAGCGAGCGCAGCGAGCAAACAGAGACCCCGCCATTCTTTTCGTGGTTATTTTATTTAAACCATTATAGGCTCCGTCGACTACGCCTACATTTATCATTATAGTTCAAAAATATAAATTTAAAAGCCATTGATATTTGTTTAATCCTAAACTAATAAAATTTAAATATCATTCCATATATTATTCAAAGTTTTTTTTAAATAGATCTTTAAAACTCTTCTAAGTGACAGTACAGTTTTGAACCAGGACGCGCGCATCCACGTTGCAATCTATACAGGAGCAGTACGCAAAATTCGTACATACTTTGTAATCACAGAGAAAAACAATAGCATTTTAAAAGAGAGGGGCAGTCTCCTATGACTGCGTTTTGGCCTTGTATACATTGGAAATACTCAGAAACGTAGGACTTTCGACCCGAGAAGCAAAGACTCATGTAACATGCATTATGTAAAGCCAGATAAATTTATTAGGTATTAAGCAAATTTAGGATTACGAACATAAATTGTAAGTTATTCAGATCTCAACTGTCAGTCTTTGACACTTGTATGACATGGGTACAACACGGCTAATTGACGTAGGATGTTCGCTAAAAATTAATTTCCCCGACTGTGCAGAGAAACTTTAAATAGAAAATGTTTTAAATCCAGAGATTTAACTGAGTGCCCGAGGATTAAAGGCGTAATGTTACGTTAAGTTATTTCAACCGTTTGAATATGTTTAATAATTAAAATATGTACTTTATTACCCAATCGTAACAAAACTTATCTGCCGTCATATTTCATAGTACGTATATTACTGCAGGTTTTAATCCTAATACTGTATGTTATTTATGTGTTTGTTAGTTATAACGTTATACGTTGTAATCGCTGGTTGCCGGCTGAAGCTCGGCTTAGTGACGAAAAGTAAAGCAAAACAGGTAAGCTGTACTGTCAATGTATGTCGGTAGGGATTACAGAATACTTAGGTATAAAGTATAATACCAGGCCACTCAGAAAGTATTGCGAAAAAAGTTATTATGAATGACAGGCTGAACAGTTTTATTAGTCTATTTTGAAAATATGATTAATTGTAAGTAAAACTAGGTACGTTCCAATTTCAAAATAGGTAGGTATGTATTCCTAATTTTACACTAAACTTCGAGCGTTAAACAATTAGTTCTAGCACATTTCTTTCTTTATATTTGATAGCGGCATATCCTAACCTAAAAAGTAACACTTATCTTTTTGAACTTCGTAGCGTTTAAATCGTAAAAATTACTATAAGACATTATTTTCTAAACAGTAGTCTTTCTACTATACCTTATAACTGTACATAAACTTTCATTATCAGGTTTTTAAATGTGTGGGAAGTTGGTATTGTTCTTTCATCCAAATCAGTTCAGCCGTTTTGTCGTGAAAGCGTAACAAACAAAAAAACTTACTTTCGCATTTATAATGTTAGTTAGGATTAGGATTTCTCTCGTTTCGATAATTGAACTCGGAGCTCAAACTATTTAGTAGAATTATTCACGAACGTAATACTCAACTAAGATTAAACGAAATAATAGAGGATTAAAATAAGATAAAAACTTGTTGAATATAAAAAAAAACTAACTACATAACTAACTTTAACTTTTCGCATGAAAAATCCGCGACTGATAAATTCTGCAGGTGTTCCGTAATTTTTGACCCACGTCTGTCAGAACGGAATCGCCTTTTTTCGTGCTTTATCGTATTCGAATCGCATCGTCGATTCTGTCACGCACAATCTATATTTCTCGCTCCAGGAGATGATAATCCTGAGCGATAGAAAAGGACAGAGCATAAGAAAAGGCGATGCCGTGCTGATGTGGATCAACCCTTAACCTGAATAATAACGTGCCACAGTCAGCTGTTGCAACTAAAATATTTGTACAAAATTAAGAACGAGCAAAAATTTTTGAAATTAAATTAAACTTTTTAGTTTAGCTTTGTTTGGTAGCTATGCTGACTAACAAATATAGTTTTGATCTATTTATTTTATGTCAGTTGGGTTCTGAAAGTTGGTTTTATTTTTCATTGCTCCTGATTTATGCCCTCACCATTCATAAATTGCCCCAGTAGAAATTTATTGCTGAAAACATTCATCGACGTCTTATAAATTGCTACCAGGGTCTAATGGTTGTTGAAATGGTACAATTTCCGTAATTACCAATCACGGCAAATGATTGGTGGTCACAGGAACAAAAATATCCTGTTTAGCAAAGAGTTAAGGCCATAATCACACAGGTTTGGCAAACGGAATTGTGACCGCTGTAAGAGCCATTAACGCCCATTATTTGCGTCAAGTATTGTGTATATATTTTGTTGGAGATCCCAAATAAATAAATGAGAAAAAGGTGCTGTCAGACATGAGAGCTCCTAACCTAAATAATGAAAAAACATGAACACAGATTTGTGCCTACAATAAAAGTAAAAACTATGCATCAATTTGTTTAATGTACGAAAAAAAACACGTTCTTGTTTTCCCTTTTATTATAACTTTATTTAGTTTTTAAACTCAAACTCAAAGCATTTATTTCAATTAAACCATTTACAGCCACTTTTGAATTGTCAAGGAGTCGGTCAGTCAGAAATATGAATCTAGTTGCCCATTCCAAAGCGTAGTAGGTACCTATGGAAAAAAAACGGCAAGAAACTCCATGGACACTCTTTTAAATAAATTATTTTACTATCTGTTGTTGTTGCAGCAATAGAAATACACACTCTGTGATATTTTTTTACTGTCTACCTATTACGGATCATGAGCTACAGTCAGCTGACAGACAGGACAGCGGAGGTTTTTTATAAGGGTTACGGGACCGTAAACAGTATCTAAAATATCTCTTGGGTAACATCACAAGTCGACAACTCGACAGCGATGCGGAGAAATTTTTCGACGCCATATTTTTGTTTATTAATAGTTTTAGTTGGGTTAGGTAATTAGATTTTTTAAACTTAGTTTGTTAGTTAATTTTGTATATTATTGTGTATTGACGTTATTTTCTAATAAATTATTGAATTTAAAAATCTGTTTCAAACATGTTTAGTAATTTATTTTTTAGAGCTCTATGCAGTACAAACAACTAAGCTTGAAGTTGTGGTATAAGTTTGTTAAGCTACTTTAGAATCGGTGAAATGTAATCTTCTTTATAAAATAAAGCGTAATAAAAGAGTTAAAGTAGGTAGCTATCCTAACTTATATTTTGTATTATAAATGTGAATGTAAGTGTATTTGTTTGTTACGATTTCACGATAAAACGGCTGAATGTATTCAGATGAAATTTGACACACAGATAGACCATGACTTAGGTAAGGACATGGTCTACTTTTCATTATGGATCGCAGACGAAGTCTCGGGGAACAGCTACTAATAATCCTAATAATATTATAAATGCGAACGTCATCGTCACTTTCTTTGGGGCCACGTGAAAGAGAAGGTCTATGCCAACAGCCCAGCGTCGATTCAAGACCTCAAATATGGAATTCGTGAGGCTATAGAGGACATAGGGCAGCCACTTTGCGATTTGGTAATGGAAAATTTCATGAAAAGGATATGGTCCTGTAAGCGTGGTCGTGGTGGTCATTTGCCTGATGTTATTTCCACTATCAACGGCATACCTTCCTCTTTATAATGAAATAAACATCCGATCATTTATATTTAAAAAAAAACACATTTTTCTCTGAATATCAAAATGACACCTCTTATTGGAAAACCCTGTATTTAGTTGGTTGTTGTATGTCGCATAACTTAGTGTTTGTATATTTGTTTAGTTGATGTTAGGCATTACCTATCATGAACTAAACAAAATTATTAATCGTATAAAGTTTTAATTCATTTGTTTTGAATCACTTTAAAAAATTTGAAAACATGTTAGAAACATGATTTATATCTTGTGTGGAATACAACCAGAAAGTTTACGTAGTGCCCCCGTAAGTGCAGAAATTTTGATTCGTATTTTTTCTATGTGTTTTGACCAGGTTAGTCTTGGATCCAGGGTTAGGCCCAAATATTGTTCACTTGTTGATTTTTTTACGAGTTCATTATCTACGGTTAGTTTGATTTCATTCGGTATTTTTTTGTTTTTAGCTGCAAAGATCATGTACGACGTTTTTTTCGGATTAACGGTTAGTAGGTTGTACTTGAACCATTCGCTAAGTGATGATAAGTCATTTTGCGCTTCTCTAACAAGCCCTTCCAGATCACTTCCAAAATAAAAGAGACAGGTGTCGTCAGCATACAAGGTGGTGTCACCAGTAACGTAGAGGTTCTTAATATTATTTACTTATACAAGGAAAAACAGAGGCCCTAGAGTCGATCCCTGTGGTATTCCGTAATTTAATCCAGCTGGTTTACTCTTCTAACTGTTTATTTTAACTACTTGAACTCTGTCAGTGAGATATGATTCTAAGACTCTGTATGCAGATCCAGTTATTCCAACGTTACTTAGATTTTTGAGCAAGAGGGAACGACTAACAGTATCGAACGCTTTCTTTAAATCGATAAAGATACCCAAACCTATAAGTTTCTTGTCGATGGATGTTTGGATTTTAGTGATTAAATCTATTGTCGCTGATAGTGTGTTCGATTTTGGTCGGAAACCGTATTGTTGAGTATAAAAGAAATCGGTATCATTCAGATGGTTTATGAGGCGATTATATATATTTTTTTTAAATTAGTTAGTACAGGTAAGACGCATATCGGTTGGTAATTGCTGGGGTCAGATTTGTTTCCAGATTTGTAGATTGGCGTTCATTACGGATCAAGTAAATATTGAAATCGCCGAACACTATAACTCGCCGTTTATTTTCTAATTGAGTTGTGTAGGTTTCTAAAAAACGTTTACGTTTGTATTTGGGGGTCTGTAGACTAAGCCGATGTGTAGAGCATATTTCATAATTTGCAACCACACGTATTCATTGTCTTCTTTACTTTTTATTTCGATAACTTCGTGTTTATTACTGTTATGAATATACGGTCCCCCACCCCGGCGGCCTTTTCTATAGTTGTAGATATGTGTGCAGCCAGCGATTTGAAGCAGGCCATTTCAGGTCACACGCTTGTTAAGTTCCCCAAGTGCCCAAGTGGCGGCTGCATTAGCAATCCGTGCTGGAATTTCAGACGACAGCCTATTGTCGTTGCGGATTCCAGTTCCAAGATATATAAAGTGTGACACCTCTTCCAGTGGTTTACAATGCAGCTTAATGGTCGAGCTGCCGGCATCATATTTTATACCCCTAGGTGGCTGCTTTAGGATTTGGGTCTTTTTCACGCTAATTACTAGTCCAAACCTACAACAGGAGGCTTGAAGATCATTCATGTAGATTGAAAATCAATCAAATTCAGATTCCTTTATGCCTGGAGGCTTTTATTTATTTATCAAGTTATGTTGTATTAGATAATTTAATATGATGTTCTGATACTTTAATTGAAATTGTTACATTAAAATTTGAATCTATACAATAGTAATTATTGTATAGATTCAAGTTTTTTTTCTAACTGAACAGACAGCTGGGCTGCTGGGGAGTTTGTTGCGCCACTTCTTCCCAGCTACGAAGTGATGAAGGGCGTTTTGGGGGTCTGTCTTGTGTAATTTTGACGTTCGAAAAGTGCTTATTCCCAGCCTAATTTGAATAAATGACTTTTGATTTTGGAGTGTTTCCAAACAGTCAGACAACAGACACGTCATCGGCATAGAGTGCATCAAGTACGGGAACCCTAGACGTCTTAGTAGGTTCATTTCGTTTGTATTGTAAAACATTTTAAAAGAGTAACGGGGAGGAGTTTCTTGCCCATTCATCTCCATTCGAAACTACCTTTTTGAAGAACCTTTTATACATTTACAAAACTCTCATTTACGGGCCGATTGGAAATAAATTATTTGACTTTGGCTAAGTTTTTTGCATATATTTTCAACGTGTGTTTTCCAGCTCATTTATTTATTTATCCAAAAACCTAAGAATTTTGTGTGTGCAGTTTGTTTGTTGTTCAAATGAAATGAAATTTGTTTTTTCAAGAATTATTTTTAAGTTGTTTTCAGTTAGCCGAGTTATTCTATCACTTTAGTTGACGTTTATTTATTTTTCGAATGTGACATCATCTTTACTTTTGATTATTATTGTGCTGTCGTCAGCGATCCGATCCGTGGTGGACCAGACTAGAATAGTCTGCTGTCAAAACCCTCGCATTGGTGGAGCAGTCTAGAGTAGTCTGTTTTGACGTTATTTATTATTAATGTTCTGTATTTAAAGCATTCAAACTTACACAGAGTGTAGTAAATGAAATAAGAAAGCTATAAAATCGCATTTCACTGGAACGTGTCTACGGCGTTTGCCATAGACATTTGAAGACCGCCCGCGTAGTCCGTTTTCGACCTTTACACAAGAACTGGGAAAAATTCCCTCATCCTGATAACTAATTAGTATTTACAAGGCAAAACTGGGCTAATCTGTACATAATCTGTTAGCTTATTTAATAACAATTCCAACGACGTAACTTTTATACAGCTCCCGTTTTTTCACCAAAGTGCCGTTAGTCAAAATGGCCGCCACCGCTTTAGGCAAATATACATAGTGAATAGTAATTGGGAAAGAACAATAGAGACATAAGTCTTTTCAGTTCTTGTTTAGGTACTGATTTTATTTATGTATATAATTTGTTCTCGATTAGTCAGATATGATTTGATAAGTTCCAGGATGTTGCCTCTAATTCCATATTTTTTCGTCTTGTCAGTATTTTATGGTTAACATAGTCAAATGTTATGACATGTCCATAAATAATGCAACTACAGGAGTTCAATTGTCAACGTTAGTTAGAGCGTGTTCAACAAATTTGTAGATAGTAAGTTGAGTCAATGTTTTTAATTTTCCTGAAACCATATTATTCGCGAACCTAGATTTTGTTAGTATCTCAAGAACAAAATTAACATTGTAGTTAAAAAACATGTTCTTCCAGATATTGATATACGTCACGGTCAATTCTCCAACTGCAAGTGTAAGTTTGTACTCGCAAAAAAAGATTTGTTTATGTGATTAAACTACAAATTTACGATTTTCGGATTTCTTTTCTTTACTTGTGCTGTGAGACCTTGCTTCTTGCCAAATTTCATGCTCAACGTGAAGGGAAGGGGATGAAACTGTGACGCTTAAGACATGACCAGTTCCTGCTTACGAGTTGAGGAACACGTTCAGGATTTAAGTTTTTGAACAAAGTTTTAAAAATAAAGATACAAATTATCATGGTTTTATTATTCCGACTAAAGCCAAGTTTAAAATGGCTTGGCTTCTCTCTTAATAAGCACTTCCCGATTTTGACGTTCCGTTGTAACCATAATCATCCGATAACAATAACAACCACCACGTAGTATCGGAACAATGATTAGATCAAGTGAATTTTAATGACAAGGAATATGTATGTTTTGATTACAATTAATTTTATTTGACACGCCTGCAGGTTAGGTTAGGTTTTTATTGACACGTGTGTGTCAATGTACAAATACTTGCTCTTGTTTCGTGTAAATGTTTGTATATATGTGTAGATAAATAAATGTTTTATGTTTGTATGTATTTAATTAATACGTAAATGGTGCACCACTGTCTACCTGCAGTATTGTCTCTCCTTCAACTCTTAACCCTTAATTATTCATTAACATTGAAGTTCCAACCATTCCACATAATATTTTACACAAAAAGCCTCACAGATGACGTATATGCCATCATCATTGTCCACACACTCGTAATAATCTCACAAGTCTGTCTCCCTTTGACATTTAAACCTGAAAAATGAAACTTGCCGAGCTGAAAAGTCGCCCGCATACCGGGAGAGAAGATAATGTGAACATGGCATGTCACAGTAAAGCTCCTTACTAGAGTATACTTGTATATCAAATACAATGGTTTGTGTAATGTTGGAATGAGCTTAGACAGATGACAAAGGTATTTGGGTGTATTGCATTAAGTATAGCTATGTGTATGGATGTTTGTAATATTATGGATGGTATTTAAGAAATCAATGTATTTAATTCCACCAGGAACAATTCATTTTGCGCTCTTAAAAATATCAATGAACACTCTTATATAATATTTGCGCTTATTCTGAGAAACCGCCATCAAAAACCAAATTCATCTTTATTCTATTCTCCTTTGATCAACTGTTTCATTGAATTTTGCGCCCGAAAAATAACCGGTCGTCTACAGTTGAACCTTTATAAAATCAGAAACTGGAATTTGGAAAACTCAAAATCTATTTTGCCCGTAATTTATTCATTTACACAGTCATTTTGTAGCAATCTGTTCATATTGGGCACGTTTGTGCATGTTAATGTAAGGCTAATTAAATTTCGTTTTCCTATACGAGATTCAATTGTTCACGTTAGCAATTTTAAAGATTTTGTAATGACGTCAAGTCTAGCATTGTGAAGCATGCGAAAAGCACAGATCCGGTCTAAGTGGCGATGATTGGGGGAGGCGGTGAACTATTGCCAGCAGTGGACGTGTTTCGGCTAAAATGATGATAAGCTCGCCAAAGAAACTTTTGTGGGGAAATAGAAATTGTCCTTGTGTTTCTGCGGGACGATTAAACCTATAACGTCAAGGAGACAAACAGCTGATGCCTCATGATTTTGAACTAATAATTAAAAAACTAAACTTATAACGAATAAACTAAATTAATTAGTGACTGCCTCGTTGATCTAGTGGTCGCAAGAGTTACTGCTGAGCATGAGGTTCTGGGTTCGATTCCCAGGTCGGGCAGAGTGTTATTGGGTTTTTCTATCTTTCTCAGTAGCAGCCCAGAGTCTGCTTTTAAAGGGGAATTAAGCATAACTGTGCGAAATGTGGGAATACTATAGGTACGCCTCTACCTAACCCTTCTGGGATTACAGGCGTGATGTTATGATATGTTAATTAAATGAACAGCAAAACCTAAACTCAAGCATTTATTAATAAACCATTGACGTCTACCAGTCGATCAGTTAGTCAGAAAGTCGAAGCCCTTTTCAAAACGTAGATCTCTATGGAGAAGAACACTCTTTTAAATAAAGATTTACAAAAAACCTGGGTGTATTATTCTTGTTGCTTCTTTAAGTGAGAACAGTGTAAACACACAAATCAATTCCCCAAATACCTACTTCTTAATTTGACAAGCATCTGTAGGTAATAAATGTAACGAAAATATACAATACAAAATGCAGCCTCATTCCGTGATAACGTTTTCCAATTAATCGATAGTACATTATGTATGTACTCGTACAATGTATATAGTACACAAAGGATTGTGTTATTGTTCTGCATAGTTCATTGCGGAACGCCGAGCACGCATTGTGCATGATTAATTTAATTTCCTGCCAACAAATACAACGTTGATTATATTATTGCAATGATGTGAGAGGGTTTCTACGATAGTCAGCTTATGCTGCAAGGCAAATTTCCAGAAGTTCCAGAAATTTCCAAAAGCACTTCGTTCTGAAAATCCTTCCCAGGAATTTTCCCCAACATTCTGGATAGGAAAGGTTTCGGAAAGCTGCCCAAATCCATATTGTGAAGATGGTGACCGCCGCAACGTCACTAAAACCACTCGGTTTTAGTGACGTTTCTAAACGAAAGAAAATAGATCTTCAAATCCTAGGCCAATTTTTCTCGTCAACGAATTTTGATTTTTTTTTACTTATTTTGAACTGGACCGTAGCTCTCAGACATGAGCTTCATAACGCGGTGATGTTGCGAGGCAAACTGTTTTCGGTTTTATTAACTAAAACTAGTTGAGCGAACTCGAAATAATTACACGAGTAAAATCGTAAACAACAAATATTTTTGAAACATTGAGTGACAGTAAATAATATCAGAATTTAATATATAAGTCTTAATTTGCTGACTAGTTTGGAATTGAGGAAATAAACACAGTATAGTCTAGATATAATTTCATGTAGTTATTACATAGGTACTTACATATTTAATTCTACTTTATGGCACCGTGCAATCAGTACAATTAAAAAAAGCTCATTATTTCACAGTAATATTAATTTGTTGTTAACAATATATAAAGAGTTGCATTTTTGGTTCTTTAAATTGGAAAAATAAGTTCTGTCCCGAAGTGCTCTTCAAGAGGGGGCTCTCTTCTACGAGCACCATAACAATGTTATTTAAAAGATTTTACATGGAATTCTTGCCCGTTCTTCGCCATACCTTTTACGCTTTGGAATAAGCAACTAGCTTCATATTCCTGACTGAATTCAAAAGTGCCTGTAAATGGTTTCATTGAAATAAATGCTTTGAGTTTGAGTTTGTCCCATGGAGAAAGTTGTTCAGTTTGATGGTCCACACCCTGAAATATGGCCACATCTTTCTTATATATGCTGCAAAATAATGTAACAAAAACAATTTCCACTATTTAATTCTAAAACTTTCATAAAAGTTTCAAGTTCAGCATTGACCTTCTTCAATAATAAGCTAAATTTCAGACTAGCACGATTCAAAAACGTGTTCGTTCAAAATGGCGGCCTCTTATCAGGCGGGCGAGGTGCCAAACATTTGCACAATGACCGTCACTTGGTTAAGTGTCTTCGCCTGCATGATTGCAATCTTTAAAACGTAGTATTTGTAAATTTATACAAATGTGTAATTTATGTACGAATATAAAATGTATGGATTGTTCCAAAAGTACACATCTGGTGTCAGTAAATAAACCCTGTTCAGGTTAAATTCTTAGATACGTTAAGGAAATTAGTAACACTTTCACGTGTATTAACTTTATATCTTACCACTGTTTTCAACAATTATTGTTAAGTACAATGATTTTAATTGAAAAAATCATGGATGAAAATTGAGATCGTAAAATTATCCTAAATTGTCAATTTAAAAATATCTGTAATGTAATTTCAAATTGTATTTTCGGGTATTCAAATAATCAAATCAATGCCTTCAATTTGTAAGTGTCCCCTCAAATTGGCAACCACAGGTTCCTGCGTTTTCGGATCCATTTGTTTACATTTTAATGAGATGCTTATTGAACAAATTATAGGACCGACTGCCTCGTTGGTCTAGTGGTCGCAAGAGCTACTGCTGAGCATGAGGTCCTGGGTTCGATTACCAGGTCGGGCAAAGTGTTATTGGATTTTTCAATCTAGAATTTCTAAGTAGCAGCCCGGAGTTTGGATTTGTGCCCGGTTAATGGCAATAGGCTCTCGCCCCCTATATAGCAATAGGTTAATGGCAATAGGATATCAATCACATAACGAATTTATCTGTCATTGCTTCATTTCCAATTATTTTTACTCTAATAATCTCTATGAATTTTATTCTAGGTGCATCGTCTTCACATGTAGTTAATGTATACAAAATATTGTAAACATTTTCAAAGAGTAACGGTGGAGTTTCTTGACCGTTCTTCTTCATACGAAACTACCTTTGGAAGGGGCGGTAAATGTTGACGTTCAAAAATGCCTTTTATATTTGACTTCGACTTTGAGAAACGTGCAGCCATTTAGTGTATCGGAAATTTTCTGCACGATATTGATATTGTCTCTCGATTGGATCCGTTATGAAACAATATCCGTGGCTGTGTTGCAGTTATGATATAGGCGAGTTGAGTTACCAAGGAGATAAACTTACAAATTCAATCGTTTTTCTTTGTCTTCTTTTTATTATGGCAAAAGTGGAACACGTTAGCAGAATCGATAAAGTCCACCTTTTGTATGTTTTGTGGGGTTCAATTTATTTTTTATTTTATGTATTTTCTGGTGTACAATAACGTTTAAATAAATAAATAGGTGACGCTGGTGAGTCGCGTTTCCAAAACAGTATCAGTTTAGTAGTTCGATTCTGAAAACAAACCCAATTTCATTTGTCGTTTTCGGGATTCAGTCCCCCAAGGGAGCTGGACCGTATTACGAATTGTCCGAATCCGATGTCTGCCTATCTATCGAAGTCCCAAAACTCATTATGACTATATATTCCTGATGCAATCATCATTTCAGCTGTCCGGAAGACGTCCACTGCTGGACATAGGCCTCCTTCAAGCACCGCCAAGACCGGTTCTGTGCATCACGCATCCATCGGATTCCTGCACAAGGTAATTTCACAAGGTAATCGCTGCACCTTGTGGAAGGTCATCCAGAGCTATGTCTTCTGGTACACGTTCCCCATTAGAACCTTTCGGCTCCATCGGCCATCTGTTCTGCGAGCAATGTGCACTGCCCACTGCCACTTAAGTTTGGCAATTCTTTATCGGTTACCTTGGTTCTCTTCATTTCTGGGGAACTTCAATTTCTGACGACCTTTCAATGTACGATAAAGTACATATATCTATCTAACACAATCTTGGCATGTTAAATTAAATTTTGGAATAGCCAGATTATAACAAAGAAAATTAACTTCTGAATGTATCAAATCAAATAGCCTGTGAGTCTATGGCGTTACGAACAAAGTCTGCAAACTAAGTAACCAACTTATCTTTGGAAAGATTAATATTTAACCTCTCGGAGTCAATCGCTTAAAGATCCAAGTTGCCTTAATACCAGATTTGATGTTTATCTTTTTGGATTAGGAGGAGATCAGAATAGACTAGATGCAACGTTTGAGCCGTCACTTTGGAATTCTCTTATTGGCGATAAGTTAAGCCGTTTCCATTAGCGTCTATTATAATTTGAATAAATCGTTAGGTTTTGTATAAATAAAAAGGTCTGACAATGATGTAATTTTTGTAGACGATCGCTATTGATGCATTATGTGATGGTACTTAAAAAATACCTACTCACGTATTTTTTTAGTACTTACGACAACAAAACCTCGGCTCGTACATTCAGCCTAAAAAGATCGACATGAAATATGCAAATGTGAATTTACAAGGAATGCATTATTTATAGTTTGTTTTAGATGCTGGTATCGATTAAGTTAGGTTAGGCACATTATCGCATTAAATTAGGTTATCATGCAATGGTAGATGTAAGTAGGTAAATAAATAACATTTGACACATTGAGTTCTTAATTGTAACTGCACGTTGATCAGTAACCGTCATCGTTCTCCTGCCGTTATCTTAATTTATTTTGGGTCCCTTTGTGTTCTTCTCTATCAGTCGACGTTTGCACGGTCGTAAAACTATTGTGGCGAGATTTTTTCGCACACTGGATCTTCAACGCACTGCTTAGCGCGGAGAGTTGAAAATCCAGCGAGAGTTTTTTCGACGCGCTGTCAACGCGACGCGACTCACTGTATTGGATTCTCAATGCTCGGTTCAACATCGAGAGTAGAAAATCCAGTGCGAGAAAAAATCCCTCCCATATTTATTATGTCCGTGTGAACGTGGGCTTAGTCGTCATCTATGTAGTCATCCCTCAACACCCCCATCCACATTACTACAGTATTATGGAAAACAAATTATAGACAAAATAATGAATTCTTGTCGTAGCTGACCAACTATTTAAAGGCTGACCGTACTTAGCACTAACATGTGCAAACACCTCATAAGTTATTTACAATTAAGGGGACTACAGGACCGTAACGAAAGTTGTATAATGCAAAAAAGAATATGATGCACTGCAGTAAACAAAATCAGAAAAATAAGTGATATTATTCAGGATACATGCTAGTTACATAGTGTGTTGAAAACATAATACAACTAATTTGACACGATAGAAAGTAATCACGAAGATGGCACAAAAAAATATTTTAACGATTAAAAACCATGCTAATTTACATGCAATCATTTTGACTTTTTGTCAGTTTTTTTTTTTATTTTTTATTTTTTTTTGGGTGGGAAATCATCAAATGACCTCTCCCGCTCTGGGTGGAGCGGGAGGGCATGTCAGACTTTTACTGACTAAAACCCACCCGTGTTCCTTCAGTTGCCTGTGCCAGGGCCACGGTTTTCTCTGTGGCCCTGAGGCGTCGGCCCTATCGGACCCCGTCATTTTGTGCTGACATCTCTTGGAGGCGCGCGTGGAACACAACGCGCCGTCGACCCGGGCCTGGTCCTTACCGGACGGCGAGCTACCCATGGCTCGCCGTCCGCAAGCCCGCGCCTACGGTGGCCGGGAATCTGCTTGCGATTCCCGACGCCCAGGGCGTCTCCTGCGGCGACTAGGGGCGTGAGGGCGCAAGGCTCTCTCCCTCACGCGCTCCGCCTCCTCCTTTGCGAGCATTACTGCTTCGCAGAAGGAGGTGACGGCTTTCCATTCCCTTGTCAGATTAATCTACAAATAACATTCTAACGTAATGATTTTTAAGTAAATTTAAAGAAAGAAAGAAAATAAATTTATTTGACCCAGGATAAATAGATAATTGCTTAATTTTTTGCAATAAATTACTTGCGTTGTGTAATCGTGTCTCTCTTTTTTTTCTATGCAGTCTGACAGTGACCGCGCTATAACACTTGTCAGCCTCTTAATATACATTTTTGATTGCATTTCGCCCTTGAAGGAACAGACGTAAAGTTGGCAAGTCAGCGACAAACATAAAGTGCAAGAGTTGCGAGTAATTATTACGCACCTAGAGTTACTATTACAAAATTTGTTAAGTCGTGTCTAAAAGCTGGACATTTTCAAAAGGCCCGGGACTTTTTTAATCTTTCTTTTTCAAGTAGGTATTCATTTTACATTAAAAAAAACCCCTTGAATCTTATTCCGAAGAAAATAGGTCGGGAGACCACAAAGACAAATCTGGACGGATAATAGTTTACCCTCTTAACCTGAAGTTTCACTCTCGAAGACAGTGTTAAAGTTTTGAAAAAGGTCGTAATTATTTTTAAATAAATCAGTCGTGATGGTCCGGAGGTATAGAAAGCCGCCTCTCAAACGGCGCGGGTGCAAACCTGTATTTCGTAGAACCAAGGGGTGGTTTTCGAAGTTCAATTGCGAGTCTGTCTTGTAGTTGTCGTGAATCAAATACATTCTATGGTCCATTTAATAGTAACCGTGGATCCTGCCTTGTTTCTATGGAACCCTAGTACATAAACAAAGACAATGGTAGGGTATTTTGAGACATTCCTCTATTTGCAAACAAGACGTTTTCATCAAAGCTTGAAGTTAGCCTAGCATACAGTTTATTTAGTGGACAGGGAAGTATCTAAATACATAGCAGGTGTTTCAAGGAACATCAAAGTATCCTGAACTCATAATACATAGACGTAAGTAAGTAGTATACATTCTAGTTCAGAAAGATTTTATGAAAAAATATACCGATGTTACAATAATGTCTAAATCAAACAGCTTAAAAAACTGCCTATAAGATGAGAAGTTTACAGTACGTAACCGAAAAATACATAATTTAAGTCACGTCTCACAAAACTTATATCGTAAAGAAACAGCAAACTTTTATTACTTTTCTTACCTTCAAGTTTTATATCGCACGAAAATAATTTAAACTGGAACCAAACCACTGAACTTTCAAAGATAAATCACATAAACGTTAGTGTTCATAGAGAAAATTGTAATGTAATTTTAATGTTCAAAAAAAGACCGAACTCAAATTTCGGGTATGTTTGGGGCGGTGCTACGAGATTTACGAGCGCTCTACGCCGTAGCTCGTGGCCGACTGGAGAGACGACCTGTAGCGCTGTAGCAGTGCTACGAGCCGCTTCATATAGCTCTGTACACACTTTAACTTTCAAGTGATCGGTTACAGATTCACTGTTTTGTTTTTATTTCGTATATTAGCCAGGCAGGCGCATCACATTGTGTAAATCATTTCATCATAATTGCTCTCTAAACAGTGAAGGAAAACATCGTGAGGAAACCGGCATGTCCTAGAACCAAAAATTCGACATGTGACAACTATCAAAACGTACTGGGTAGATTACAGACTACTCCATCTCGAAGAGAGGAAACCTGTGTCCCAGTAGTGGGGACATTTAAGCAGATAATGCTATTTTTGCTGTAATTTTGCTTATTTTTGATTCGGGTGTAAAAAAGGCAGGGCTACAAAACTTTTAAAAGCAGGCAATGAAAATGTGGTGGCATCTACTCCGCCACATGCGAACAACGCATCACACTGACGTCACACAAATCCTGCATCGCGCATTCAGAGTTTACCGCGCAGCTAGCATATATACAAGTTCCCGACAACAATCATCGGGCAGTTGCCCACCAGATACGACATCCATCTGGTCGGAGGATCCTTCCTATTTCAAGAGCATGAGTGAACTTTACAAACTGTTCCTCATATTTCTTCAAAAGCTTAATTTATAAAAAAGTTTGCATACTTTTAACAAATTCTTACTACACAAAACATACGGTTTGTAAACTAGGCTAGCGACTATGTTGAGAACAGAGCGGCAATTACCGTAAGACCGTTCGCATTCTAATCTGAGTCTCAATCTGTCAAAAATACTAACATTTTTGACATTGATTGTTGCTGAGATGAGACACTTTTGATTGCGACTTGAATTTGAACGTTCTTTAAGTACGAGAATCGGCCTTCAGATACAATACAAATCGAAACAGTGCAGTGCAGTGTGGCTCAAAACCAGCGCTGGGGCTCTGTCTTGCATAGGGTCCGAGCATTATGCTGAACGCAATATTTGCTTTATTTGAGTATTTGTTCTTTATTTGCGTCATGTTTACCGCAAATAAACTTTATTTCTTTCTTCTTTCCATGTATTCTTTTTAGAGTTTACGCAGAATTATTGACAGAATGGTCACGTATCGTGCACAGCGGTTATTGGAAGCTCGTTACTAATGTGTCGTAGTCAAATAAATCACTTGATCAAAGTAAGATGAATGACGTAACCAATCAATCAATCAAGCATTTATTTTGTTAAACATAGGTGTGGTTACAGATAATAGGACGTTTAAAATATGTGCACCAAGATCATGAATAAGTGTCATTAATTACAACGGGTTTACCCGTCTAGTTTCGTTAGAGGGTGAAGCGGCAAACTCAAATATAAAAAAAAACCTTTTTTTTTTGTATTTAATTTTATAAATTATCATAGCCTACTTACACTATACAGGTGACTTTAAAAACAATCGACAAAATTACTCATCAATTTACTCATAAGGTTTACTCATCAATGTATAAACAACTTTTACTATGGAAAACTTTACAATCGAAAATTCGCTTAAAACATCGACCTTCCTACACAAAATGGTCCAATCGGGTAATAAATCGGGACAGACTTCAGCTTGTTATGGACGGGTTCAGCCAGTGTAGCATAGAGTATGAACAAGCTCTTAGTCATAAACATCTACTACAACACCAGCTACATGAGGCTCATAGTCAAATAACAGAACTTCAGACTACAAATCATAATATCACTGCCTCGCTGAATCAAAGTCTGTTCAATGAGTTGATGCCTATTGCCCCCTTAATGGTTTCTGCAAAAAAAAACATCATACACTATAGATTTGACAGGTGAGGATGACTCAAAGTCATGTAATTCATTGAGGGTAGTCACCAGTAAAAACAAACTCAAACAATACATTAAAATTAATAAATACATTGTTAAAACTAAAAAGATGGTTAAAAGACATAAGTTCTTTATTAAAAATGTCAAACTTAATAGAGAAAGGCTAAACTTACTTAAACAATTAGATATGTATTCTTTTAATTTGGAACAAAGTACCAGGAGATACAACAATGACACAGAGGTCTTGCAATCTCAACTTGACCATTTACAGGAGAAACTTAGTTCAATGACTATCAAGTATAATACCTCTGAAGATCTCATGAGGGAATATGTGTTGGCAATGAATGAACTGGTAAACTCACAATCAAGCATCTGTGAGCATTGTAAAACACCATCCCATGTGTCTACACCGGACCATTCATTGTCGACATACAATACCACCTTACCGCAGCCTTGTGTTGATTTGACATTTCCTGTTATTAATAGTTCCAATAAAAAATGTAAAGATAGAGTAATAAATGATGTAATATTATTTTGTGATGAGATTGGAAAGGACTTATGCCACTTGCTGACAGGTGAATATCCAGGACACTCCATAATAAACTACTGTATGCCTGGCTGTTCCTTATTTGATGTTATGTAAGAAATGATTAAATGTAACTTTAACCAAGACACTACATTAATAATTTTCTTGGGTAATAGGGGAAATGTTAACAAAGGAGAATTTCTCCAATATTATAAAACATTGTGTAATCTCAAATTAAGAAAAATTGTGTTGTTTACATTCCCATATAGTAGCAGTTTGCCACAGGAAGAAAATAACATTAGATTTAAAATAAATATGACATTGCATAATCTGACATTAAATAATAATCAATTTCATTTAGTAGATACTAACAATTATGTTGGTAGAAATTTGTATTTGACGAAAGATAGGTATAATATTATTGTGTACTATCTTTCTAACTATCACAAAAGACAGATAGCTGTGTCGCTATCATATTTTTTTTCAATTACAGCCAAGAATTTGGCTAAACAACTTGCTTCTTTTGAGCAATGCAATGACATCTTAAAATATTCTGCCAATAATTTGGAACCAATTGATGACATTGATTTTAATTTAAATTAGTAATTAGGACAATAGAGGTAGCCTCTTGCAAAAATGTAAAGAAAGCAAATAAGACATCAAATGTGTGTGTAAAAAAAAATAATACCATCAACCTGGTGCATCAAAACGTTCAAGGGTTTTTAAACAAAGATTTAGAAGTAGAATTATTCCTGAATTGTAACAATATAGATTCTTTGTATAACAGAACATTGACTTAAAAGCCACCAGTTCATTTTCAATTTTAGTAATCACCAGGTTGGTAGTTCATTCAGTAGAGTTAATGCTATACATAGTGGCTCATTAATTTTAGTAAATAACCAGATTAAATTTAAAGACCGTAAGGATATTGTGAGCCTCACTGTTGAACGGACAGTTGAAATAGCCTGTATAGAATTGGAGCAGTTCATTATATTAAGTGTGTACAGACCTCCTTCAGGATTGTATGATTGTTTTGAAAAGGTTATGGATGAAGTGTTAAACAAAATCTGTACTTCAAACAAGTCTATCGTCACTTGTGGTGATTTTAATGTTAATTTGTTGGAAAACTCTGGGATTAGTACTAAAATTATAAGTTTGTTTCAGTCATACAATCTTGCTAACCAATTTTTGGAGCCCACTAGAATAACTCCCACTAGTGCCACATGCCTAGATAACATTTATACAGATGTTAAACCAACTTACAAAGAAATTATTAATTTAATAGACTCGGATCATTGCGGACAGTTGATCACTATTTCAAATATAAACAAAAAAGTTACTAAAAAAGATATCACTGTTAATCCAAAAACAACTAAACGTTTGGAAACATTTAAAACTAAACTTTTGAGTAATTTACCACTTTTGTCAACTAATGAGGACTCTAATCATCAATATAATGCTTTTTTTAAAATGTATTGCACACAATTTTATAAAACTTTCATTCCAAAGACATTCTCGGTTAATGGTAACGCTTCCTTCAGTGATTGGGCCACTGTTGGTATACATAAAAGTAGAAAACGACTTTATGAGTTGTATGATGAACGGACTTGTATAAACACTGCTGAATTTTATTTATATGTTAGAAATTATTCGAAATTATTTAAAAAAGTTTGTTGCATAGCCAAGTCACGTTACTTGAGTTCAAAGATTAAAAATAGCAGTAATGTAATTAAAATGACATGGAATATCATTAATAGCGAAACGGGAAGATCATGCAACCGAAGTAGTGACTACAGCTTTGCAATTGATGGCAATTTAATTCAATCGGATTCTCAAGTCGCCGCGATCTTCGAAAATTTCTTTGCAGAGATTCCCGTTTCGACAACTAAATCTCTAAACTCATCGCCCACTGCTGCAGAGTCTTTACTTAAAGAAAACGTTCCAGTTTGTGATTCTGAATTTAATTTCCAATATGTCACTTGTAGAGATATAATTAAAACCTTTCACACATTAAATGTAAAAAAAAGCGCAGATCTATGGGATAACTCTGTGGATGTTGGTAAGTCTATTATAAATATTGTAGCACCTACTTTAGCTGTTATTTTTAATAATTGTATTGACCGTGGTGAGTTTCCTGATCTAATGAAAAACAGTAAAATAATACCATTGTTTAAATCTGGTAGCACATCAGACCCTACTAATTATATACCTATTTCAGTGCTGCCTACCTTTAGTAAAATTTTTGAAAAACTTATTTTAGATCAAATGCAAAGATTTTTTAATAAACACAAATTACTGCATAACAAACAGTTCGGTTTTACAAGGGGTCGTTCAACTACTGATGCTGGAGTTGAACTTTTAGGACATGTTTACAAGGCATGGGAGGACAAATGCGATGTTTTGGGAATCTTTTGCAATTTGTCCAAGGCATTCGATTGTGTTCTTCATGAAACATTGATCAGGAAACTGCACCACTACGGAATCCGGAATGCCTCTCTGGATCTTCTTACTTCTTACTTAAGTGATAGGATTCAGACAGTTGATGTTAACGGAAAAAGATCACCTGGATCTGTAGTAAGAATGGGGGTCCCCCAGGGTTCAATTCTTGGCCCATTTTTGTTTCTTATTTATATTAATGACTTGCCTTACCTCATAAAGGATAATCATGATATAGTGTTGTTTGCAGACGACACTTCACTTTTATTTAAACTCAAACGTCAGCAGCTGGTTACTGACAATGTAAATAGCGCCCTTGCTAAAGTAGTTTACTGGTTTAATGTTAATAACTTACTTCTAAACGAGAGAAAAACTAAATGCATTAAGTTTACGATACCTCATGTTAGACAAGTAGAAACTAGTGTTCTTATAAAGGGTGAAGAGTTGAAACCCGAAAACACCACAGTATTCTTAGGCATAACTTTGGATGCCAAGCTTCAATGGGGCCCCCACATAGATAATTTGTCAAAAAAACTAAGCTCTGCAGCATACGCCGTTAGAAAAATTCGTAATTTAACTGATTTACAGACAGCCCGTTTAGTATACTTTAGTTATTTTCATAGTGTGATGTCGTACGGTATTCTTTTGTGGGGAAATGCCGCCGATATTCAGACAATTTTTGTTTTACAAAAAAGGGCAATTCGTTCAATTTATAAACTAAGTCCCAGACACACCCTCAGAGACAAATTTAAAGAGATTAATATAATGACTGTGCCTTCTCAGTATATTTATGAAAATCTTTTGTATGCACATAAAAATATTAATCTGTTTAAAAAATACAGTGATATCCATAACATAAATACTAGGAACAAACACAAATTTGTTATTCCCACTACCAGACTCAAGAAAATAGGTAGCTCGTTTAAATGTCAAAGTATTCGTTTTTATAATAAACTTCCTAGCCACATTCAAGAACGAAGCCTTAATAAATTCAAATCTTTTATAAAGCGGAAATTATGCCAGAATGCCTATTATACTGTCAAAGGCTATATTGAGGACAAGAAGGCTTGGGATTGAGCTGCTCCAATAAGTTTACACAGATATTGTTGATGTTTGATTTGCTGTTAAACTTTTATTTTTGATTTTTTAGATAAACAATGACATCTTTATATTTACTGTTTAAAGTATAAAATTGTTTAAATTTTTGAGAATGTGAGGACTATGTGAGTCATTGTTTTTTTTGTTCTTTCAGTTGTTTTAATCATGGTCTGGCTGTTTGAGTACTTAACGCGGCCTACCCAAATGTCCTTTCTTTTGTATTGTTCGTGGAATCGTTGAGCTCCTTAGTTCTGAGTTTAGCTGCACCATGATTGACAAATGCATGCACTGACTGGACAGGTCCACTCAAATCAGTGTGGTTCTTTCCTCAAAAGACCATTTCAGACACCAGTCTCCAAGTTTATTCTCGGATCTTTATACACTTTGACATACTATACAATGACGTGAAAATTTACTTTGTAAAGTATTATAATATTTTAATTATTGTGAATGTGAAGGCAGGGTGGATTTGTTGTTTTTTTTTTATATCTCAATCTATTTTTAATTTTTTAAATTTGTTTTAATCATGGTCTGGCAGTTTGAGTAATTTATGCGGCCTACCCAAATGTCCTTTCTTTGGTAATGTTCGTCGAATCGTTGAGCTCGATATGTGTTGTGTTGAGCTGCATGATTACTGACAAATGCGTGCACTGACTGGACAGGTCCACTCATTCTGTGTGGTTCTTTCCTCAAAAGACCATTTCAGACATCAATCCACATGGTCTTCACATGACCTGACCAAGATTATGTCTGGACTTTAAAAGGGACTGTGACCTCTGAGTTTGTTTTGGCGTTTCTTCTCAGAGTAGTCAGATAGGAAACGCCGATCTCATCTACTTTTAAAATAGTATTGACGTGTAAAAGTGTTTGTAAATACCTACTCACAGAAATAAATCATTTATCATAATATCGATTTAAGGGAAGGTTAGATTTCTTTTTTTGTCTCTCTTTTGATTGGTCCCATAGTAAAAGTGGTTAATGGGTATCTACCCCCCTTAAATTTTGTCGATTGTTTTTAAAGTCACATGTATTTATGTTACTTTGATTTAAGGTTCATTTTAGTTAATAAATTGCACAGTACAACGCCTTGGGTATCATGTTAATGTTACCTGTAATGTTGTGCATGTACAATAAATTATACCGTCATCAGGCTTGTATTTCCGCTACACTGTAAAACTCAATACGATACGTGTTTATTCTCCAAAAAGCTCCTGATTCGTTACATTAATCAAGCCTGTCCAGCCGGATCGATCACGTGTCCGGACCGTACGTTTCAAAGATGAATGTAGCGGAAATAACCGGCAACTTCGTGAAACTAGATTATTTCCTGTGCCAGGTGCCAATTGTGACCCCCAGGGGAGTTTGTACTGGTTTGGTAAAACATGATAAGGAACACAGGCAACTAGGCATCTTGTATAGAATTATTTGAAATATCCTACAAGGCCTGAAAGTCAAATCATTGACTTCTATTAAAGGAGATGTTCCAAAATGTATGGAGCCTGGGCCAGGTCCGTGTACACTATACTTGAAAATAGGGAAACACATTTAAAACAGTTCTCAACTGTACAATTACCTTAAAATGGCTTTGTTTGCTGGTGAAACAAGAAATTACAACATTGAAATTGCAACACACAACAAACAGCCGTCATAAGCGGTAAGCTGTCGTTTTGTTTGATTAATGACGTTTGACATGATGGAAGTGACTGAAGTGACACTATTGTGTCAGCTGAGAGTTCTCTCTCTATGTTCAATAGTCGATCTATGGTTTACTGTCACGGTTACATAGCACAGAATAACTCATTCCGCTATGACGCCATGTTGAAAGTCGATAATTATAATTGATCAATATCAATTAACTTCCACAACAGTATATATGTAAATTAATTATCTTTATGTTTCCCCGTTTTTTCCTTTTTTGTGTGGTGTACATAGATCTGGCCCATTTTGAAGTATTTCCTTTATCTCTTGCACACGTAGCGCGACCAACTTTCGTCGACTGAAGAATATACAAAAACACAGATAGAATAGACAAAATGACGGATTTCTTTAATTCAGTTGTCTTTTTGTCGAAATTATATATGTACTATACTATAATGTACTATACATTCTGTCAGATATCAGAGTGAAATGAGCAAATTGATATTTTGTGATTTGTTCGAATGATGACGCTCGTTTTGTACCGTGCTTCTTAACAACTGGCACATGAATGTTTTGTTAAAGTAATTGTTTTTCCAAACTAACAGAACAGACAGCTGTACTGCTAGGGAGTTTGTTGCGCCACTTCATCTTCTCACCTTCTTTTGTTGTGCACTAGAAAGTGGTAAAGGGCAGGCGTTTTTGAGGACTGTGTTATGTAATTTTGACGTTCAGAATGTGCTGTTTCTCAGCTTAATTTGAATAAATGACTTTCGATTTTGAAAGACCAGCGGGGCAATAGCGTAACACACTATCAATAATTATCGCTTATATTTTGACGGTTCAACCACATTCTTTGCGATACTTACGTTGTTGAGCAGACACGTTTTTCGATCATATGACGCAACTGATTAGCTATCCTTATATCTTTCAAAATTATTCAGATTGTGATTAACTGTGTGTTACGCAGCTCAGACGTTTTTACGTCCTAAAATAATATCATAACGTACAGGACTATGGACTTAAAAAAAACCGCGTTCAATTAATTTCGCAGTGTTTTATTCTCATAGACAAAAAGTACGCCGATGGTTGGCCTTGTCTGCGCTAGCCTTAAATATTAACTGTAAAAATATTTAAAGTGGATGTACGGGAAATGCATTTAGCTTTAAGGTATATACGAGTATATAGGAGAACTAAGGTAGCCGACATAGCCCGAAAAATTGCCAACATTGCACGCAGAACAGATGGCGGATGGGGCCGAAAGGTTCTGGAGTGGCGACCGCGTTCCGGAAAAAGTAGCGTTGGAGGGCCTCCCACAACGATTTCGCTGGAAGTGAGAAACACACAACAGGTTAAAGTGGCGGTGCTTGGGAGAGGCCAATGTCCAGCCGTGGACATCTTTCGGCTGAGATGATGAACAATAATAATAACCGCGCCGCCGTAGAGCTTGCTTGTAGGATTTTTTTCATACGAGCATAAAAGCATAAGACTTAATATAACATCACGCCTGTTCTACCAGAAGGGTTAGGCAGAGCTGCAACTATAGCACACCCTCATTTATATTAGTAGTTAATTTGTCTTTTTTTTTCAGCCTGTGTGTTCTACTGCAGGGCAAAGGCCTCCTTGTGTCCTATCCAATCCTTTCTATCTTAAGGAATTTGATAAAGATAAACTGGCCTGGGTAAGGTACCTTAGTGCCGATTGCTTTCACTGTTTGCGTTCAGCACATTCTGAAACGCGTTCAAGAGCTGTCAGCATATTGACACTGAAAGTTCTTGAACTGTGTTTTAAAGTGCTGATCGCTTTCAGTTTCATTGGTGAAATCGGCACTTGAAGTGTGTAGTATCTCATGAAAGTGGATAAAAAAAAACTCTGTTCGGGTAAAATTATTACGCAATCACTCACTTAAGAGAATTAGTAACACATTCATCAGTATTTTGAAGTTTCAACTTTATAATATCATATCTTTTTACAACAAGAATCTTCACTTTTTTTTTTTCTAAAATTAAAACTCTCAATTTGTAGGTAAGTGGCACTGCAAATTGCCAACCACAGGCACTTGTATGTTTTCTGATTAATTTTTTATATTTTCATTAGACACTTTAAGAACAGACTATAATTGCTTATCAAAATCTGAAGCAAGGTGGTCGTTATTTGCCATAATAGGTACACTGTCTCACATGTTTATCTGGCTATGACAGAGCTGACCCTTGCTATTCCCAGCCATATTTAATTAAAAAATTCTAGACCTAATTAACCCAAGCCTTCTCATGAAGCAATACGTCTATTATTTCAAATACGAAGCTCATCTGGAGCGGAAACAATGCTACGTTTCTGTTGGTGACAGGCGACTTATTATGAGGAAGCTCCGCGAAAAGGTAAAGACGTAGGTACCTACTTTATAAGCTGATGACAGTGTCATGATTTCTTGTGTGTAAATACTATGTTCTGGTTCTTCATTTACTTTAATTGGCAAAACAGCCAACCGCCATGCCGTTTGAAAAGAATTATGGTGGGGTAAAATGAAAACTAGCCTCGTAACTGAGCAGTCGACCTAGTAAGACGTTCTTGGTTATATCAAAGTTAGATTATACGGATTATATTATCGAATGTATGTGTCCATTTTCATGTTGGTAAAATAAGTCAAGAAATGGTGTTATTTTAGTAGTCAACGATAGTAGAGAGTAGTAGAAAGTAGAAAGTAGAGATGTAGTAGGGAACGATATATCCACGTACTAATTGGTTTCGAAGTCGGTCGGATTACGAATAAGTAGGTAGGCAGTATGTTTGTGTGGAACAATTAATCATATTAACTAGCCTCCCGCCAGCGAATTAGCCCGCGTGGTATATCGATAAAAAGTTTCAAAGTATATATACCTACGATATTTGAACAAAATCATTCCAGCCGTTTCGGATATTAGTCAGAACAAACATACAGAGAGTCAATTATTTAAAAGATTTTTTTTGTTGTTTTGTTTTAACAAAACTGGCGAAATGTGGGTGTACTATAGGTACACCTCTGCCCAACCCTTCGGGGAAACAAGGCGAGATGTTATGTGTTAATTTTTGTTAGTAGTAAGGTACTTTCAAAACAAAGACGTAAAAATATCGCGGCGGGATTTTTTCGCGTGTATGATCTTCGACGCTCTGCGCACCGCCGATTTTTTGTAATGTGCGTTTTGTTTGTGCAGAATAAACAATTTTGCTTACTTTCTTTCATATCAAAATAATACAATTTCATCCGGCTTTACCATAATAATTATAAAATCATAATCCAAATAGCTTTTACTGCGAATAAAACGTCGAAACAATTTGAAAGGACATTTTACGCCACAATTATTGCAGATTATGAATATGACATATTTGGGTGTAAGCACCGTAAAAACAGGAGGGTCCACGGTACCTGTGACCTGGCCTCTGCCAACCCTCACTCGCGTATTATTATCACCGTAATATTGTGACCCTGAGGAACCTCTGTGATGCTGTTGGGAATACCTAAACCTTGGCGATGTGTTTAAGTTTTTTTTACATAAAGATCATTTTATATTTTCATAGCATATTGGAATAACTCCAAGCTATCGCAGCAACCGTAGTTGATTTGCCGTCATTCATTGCGGTATCCCACCGGAGAATAGCCTTCTACACCAAAATAATTATCAACGGGTACATAAATCATTGGTAACTATAGACAAAGGTGAAATAAGAACCTTCTACTTGTTGTGAAGTCGGTTAAAAATGCTGCCACAATAGAAGGAACTGTTACTAACGCTTTATCGCTTTAAGTCATTTTTTTTTTTAAACTAGGATACCATACAAGCCTACGAGTTCAGGGAACAGATAAATAATTAAATGGTAAAGTAATACCGTTTTTGCTTGGTACATTTAATTATCCATTTGGTAATTTAAAACGCGTGTAACAAAACTTGTTCTGAAAAGTAAAACCTACTTGTGTGCGACTTTATCTGTATACATAGAGCTTCTGCAATGTGGAGAGCTTTGCAAAATAAGCCCATAATTTGGTATCAAATATTGACATTTATCATAATAATTTAAATTAGAAATTCAGACAATAGAGCCAACCTCTGGCAATAATGTACAGAATTGCAATAAGCTAAAGCTAATTGCTAAGGTGATAGTGGAAGCGAAACAAGACACATTAGTGTGCAGGTGTTATGTTTTTTGGGTGGGTACCCTGCATTTAATTATTTTCATGGTGTCGTTTTTGTCATTAGTTATGTTATTATATATATGTAATTTGATATCTAGCTTTACTTACTGTTTTATTTGTTTTAATTTATTATGTACTTATTTTCATTTAATATGTTGAGTCCCTAAACCAGACTTGGTTTCCGTACGTCATTTTTGGGTGAGCACTGAAAGTCTGCTGTGGGTCCACTATAGCACAGCATCATGCAGAGTGGACGCTTTCTTGTCACAGTCACGGCGTACAGCTGCCGATTATTTATATTCTGTGTTCGTAATAATAAATCTTAAACTTTGTTTTTTTTTAGTTTTGTAATCGATATATACGTGTTTCTGTGACAAATAAATCTATCTTTCTTTCTTTTCTTTTCTTTCAATAAATCTAATAAAAGTTTAAAATCAGTTAATAGTATCAACTTGAAGCATCAAAATATTCAAGGATTTATGAACAAAGATTTAGAAGTAGTATTATTTATGAATTATAATAGTATTGATGTTCTGTGTATAACAGAACATTGGCTTAAAAACGTATGGTAGTTCGTTCAGAAGAGTAAACGCTATACATGGGGGCTCATTAATTTTAGTAAGTAACCAGCTTAAATTTAAAGACCGTAAGGATATTGTGAGCCTACCTGTTGGGCGGACTGTTGAAATAGCTTGTATAGAATTGGAGCAGTTTATTGTATTAAGTGTGTACAGGCCCCCTTCAGGATTGTATGACTGCTTTGCAAAGGTAATGGATTAAGGGTTACACAAGATTTGTAACTCAAACAAATCCATTATCATTTGCGTGATTTTAATGTTAATTTATTGGAAAACTCAGGTTCTTGTAGTAAAATAATAAGTTTGTTTCAGTCCTACAATCTTGTAAATCTATTTTTGGAGCCAACAAGAATTACCCTACTAGTGCCACATGCCTAGATAATATTTATACAGATATTGTACCAAGCCACAAAGAAATTATTAATTTACTAGATTGTGCACATTGCGGACAAAGGATTACTATTCAAAACCAAAACAACAAAATAACTAAAAAGGATATCACTGGTAACCCCAAAACTACAAGCCGCTTAGAGGCTTTTAAATTTAAACTAACAAATAAGCTACCAGTTTTGTATTCTCCTGTTCATGCTGATGCTAATCATCTACATATATGATGAGTTCTTTAATATTTACTGTAAACAATTGATCTTTATTTCCAAGACTACCTCGGTTAATAGTAACGCATCTTTTAGTGATTGGGCTACCATTGGTTTTCATAAAACTAGAACACGGCTTTGTGAGCTGTACAATGAAAGGACTTATATTAACACTGCTGAATTTAATTTATACGAGTATGTTAGAAATTATTCAAAACTGTTTTAAAATGTTTGTGTTATGGCCAAGTCGCGTTATTTGGGTTCGAAGATTAAAAGCAGTAGTAACGTAATTAAAACGACTTAGAAAATTATTAATAGTGAAACGGGAAGATCTAGTAACCGAAGTACTGGCTACAGCCTATTTATGAATGACAACATAATTAAATCAGACTCACAAGTCGTCGCGGCCTTTGAAAACTTATTTTCAGATATTCCCATTTCAACTACTAAATCCCTTAACTCATCACCTTCTGTTGCTGAGTCTTTGCTAAAGGAAAATGTAAAATTTTGCGATTCGGAATTTCATTTTGAACATATTACATGTAGGGATATAATTAAAGCCTTTCACGGTTTAAATGTAAAAAAGACTGCAGATCTGTGGGGTAATTCTGTAGAAGTTGCTAAGTCTATTATAGACATTGTAGCACCTTCTCTAGTTCTTATCTTTAATAATTGTATCGACTGTGGGGAGTTTTCTGACCTTATGAAAATTTTTAATATAATACCTTTGTTTAAATCAGGTAGTACATCAGACCCCACAAATTATATACCTATTTCAGTACTACCTACATTTAGTAATTTTTTAGAGAAATTAATGTTAGACCAACTGCAAAGATTTTTTTACACACATAAATTATTACATAGCAAACAGTTTGGTTTTACAAGGGGTCGTTTACTTTTAGGACATATTTATAATGCTTGGGAAGATAAATGCGATGCCTTGGGCATCTTTTGTGAATTGTCCAAGGCATTCGATTGCGTTATTCATGAAACGTTAATTAGGAAACTCCGCCACTACGGTATCCGAAACACCGCTCTGGATCTTTTTACTTCATACTTGAGTAAAAGGATTCAGAGCGTTGAAGTAAATGGAGAAAAATATTCCGGATCTATCTTAACAATGGGAGTTCCACAGGGCTCAATTCTTGGTCCTTTCTTGATTTTTATTTATATTAATGACTTGCCTTACCTCATAAAGGATAATCATGATATAGTGTTGTTTGCGGATGATACTTCACTTTTGTTTAAACTTTAACGTCAGCAGCTGGTTACCGAGGATGTAAATATCGCGATCTCAAAAATAGTTCACTGGTTCAATGTTAATAATTTACTTCTAAATGAAAAGAAGACTAAATGCACTAAGTTTACGCTACCTCACGTTAGGCAGGTGAAAACGAATGTGTTGATAAAGGGCGAAGAATTGAAACCTGAAGACAGCACAGTATTCTTGGGCTTAACTTTGGATGCTAAGCTTCAGTGGGGCCCACATATGGATAAATTGTCAAAAAAGCTAAGCTCCGAAACATACGCTGATAGAAAAAATTGTAATTTAACTGACATAGAGATAGCCCGTTTAGTGTACTTTAGCTATTTTCATAGTGTAATGTCGTACGGTATTCTGTTGTGGGGAAATGCCGCCGACATTCAGACTATTTGTTTTGCAGAAAAGAGCTGTTAGATCAATTTATAAATTAAGTCCGAGACACTCCCTCAGAGAGTTTAAGGAAATTAATGTAATGACTGTGCATTCTCACTATATTTATGAAAATCTTTTATAGGCTCACAAAAACATAAAATTGTTAAAAAAACAGTGATATCCATTATATAAATACTAGGAACAAACAAAAATTTGTTGTACCTACAACAAGGTTCAAGAAAATTGGTGGCTCGTTCTGATGTCAATGTATACGCTTTTATAATAAACTTCCAAGCCACGTTCAAGATCTAAGCCTTAATATTTTGTATATTTTATAACGTTTTATTTCATGTACACTTTGACATTTCATGATTATTTAATACACAATGACATGAATAATTACTTTGTATAATATTATTATTATTTTTATTTCGTGTGAGGACTTAGTGGGTAATATTTTTATATATTTTGTCTATCTCAGTTATTTATTTTAATTTTTTATATCTGGCAGTTTGAGTACATAAAGCGGCCTATCCAAATGTCCTTTCTTTGGTATTGTTCGTCGAATCGTTGAGCTCCTTATGTTTTGAGTTGAGCTGCACGATTAATGACAAATGCGTGCACTGACTGGACAGGCCCACTCAAATTTGTATGGTTCTTTCCTCAAAAGACCATTTAAGAAACCTACCTATATGGTCCTCATATGATCTGTAAAATAAACAAGGACAAGAATATTTACTTAACTAGGTATTATTTTATTGTGAATGTTGAGACTATGTGGGTCATTGTTTTTTACTTTTATTTTTTTATTTTACTATCTCAGTTAGTTTTAATCGTAATCTTGGTCTGGCGGTTTGAGTAATTATGCGGCCTACCCAATGTTCTTTCTTTGGTATTGTTCGTCGAATCGTTGAGCTCCTTATGTTTTGAGTTGAGCTGCACGATTACTGACAAATGCGTGCACTGACTGGACAGGTCCACACAATCTGTGTGGTTCTTTCCACAAAGGACCATTTCAGACATCAATCCACATGGTCACATGATCTGACCAAGATTATGTCTGGACTTTAAAAGAGACTTTGACCTCTGAGTTTGTTTCGGCCTTTCTTCTCAGAGTAGTCAGATAGGAAACGCCGACCTCATCTAGTTTAAAAAAAAAATGTTTGACGTGTAAAAGTGTTTGTATAAAACTACTTACAGAAATAAAATCATTTATCATTATCATTTAATCCGACGGTTGAGAGCTCACAGGAACGCACCTACTCGTACTACTCTGTCAAGAAAGTAACGGGAATAGATCAATATTAGTTATGTTTCCTTTTATCGCCTTCAAAGTATGCTGCTTCAGAAACGATGTATACACTTACGCCAACGAATAATCCAATCATCCGAACATTTTTCCGGAATTGAGTTCAGCTCTCGGCGCGAATTCTCCTTTATGTCCTCTAACAAATAAAAACGGGTGCCACGAAGTGGTAATTTGAGTTATGGAAAAAGAAAGAAGTCGGCTGGGGATATATCTGGTGAATGAGGTGGTTTCTCAATGGTATTTGTTAAGTTTCTGGTCAAAAATTCGTTCACAATGATGGCCTTTTGCGAAGGCGCATTATCGGGATGCAAAATCCAAGAATTTTCTTTCCACAAATCTGGCCTTTTTCGTCGATTATGCTCTCTTAAAAGCCGCATAATGCTCAAACAATATTCTTTATTTACCGTTTGTCCTTCCAGCAAGGATTCCGAGTGCACAACACCACGATAGTTAGTTAGTCAACTTTACTTTGACTTTTGATCGACTTTGGCGTGGTTTTTTCAGTTTCGGTTCAGTTGGAAGGCGCCACTCTGAAGCTTGTTGACTAGTTTGCGCGTCAAACTCGTAAACCCACGTCTCGTCACCAGTAACAATGCGTTTCATGGATGTTGGATCGGAATTGACTCGTTCTATCATGTCCTCAGCGACTCTTGTGCAATTGAGTTTTCGGATAAATTTCAGGTCTTTTGGGACTAGCCGAGCGGCAACATGTTTCATATATAAGTGATTATTTCAAATAGCACGGATCAACTCCTGAGACACAGAAAGTTCAGCGACTATCTCTTTCAAACTTGAATGAGGATTTTAGGTCACAATTTCTTTCACTTTTGCGATGTTAACTTCAGTTGAAGACGTTGACGGCCGGCCTACCAGAGCGAGGCAACTCTTTCATCACATCTCGACCGTGTACCACTCATAAGTACGTGTTTTTAACAAAGCCTATTCACCGTAAGCCGAAAGTAACATTTTTACTGACTCGGGTTTAAAGAAACTTTATTCTCAATAAAAACATAACATGTCGCTTACTTGAGAACAATAACGAATACTTCATTAAATACTAAAATTGGGGGATGAAGTTGCTCCCGTCCGTAGGATCTACCATCTTTCCTGACCCACCCTACACGTGTCCCCCGGGTGGTGCTAAACGAGCAACAACGCCGAGTATCGAGCGCCGGCAACAAACTCGACCAATCAAAGGCAGGAAATGGCCTCTGAATTTTTGAACACCTATGAGGCTTGGCTTAATTGTCTGGCCTCCGAGGAAGAAAACCTCGCTACAAATAAATAAATAACTCCAATCCTAAGGTGGGCAACGTGCTGACAGGATGTATGGCTGGTGGGAAACCAGTCTCTAGCGCCAACCTCAGTGGAACGGGCAACCACTGTTGTATTTGCCTTCTCCTGGGAATAGGCGTCACCCCAGGTAGCGACCGTTTTATCGTCCTTACTCGTGGGAATCGAAATGAATGAACAATTTAACTTAATAACAAAAAATCAAAAATCAAATACAACAAACAATAAAACTCTTACACAACAAATTTTCCACAAAGGAATGTTTGAAACTAGACCTAGAACCCTGTCACTTGGTGATTATCCAAATACAAATCCCACCACGCAAGACATAGCTTCGGAACCTAGTGGAAGCAACAATGATCAAAATTGGATACAAGTCACTCCTAAAAAGAGACCTAATTCAAGCCCAGACAGCAATGGGACACAAAAACAAACCAAACTGGATACATACTGGCTGTCCCAGAGCCAAGCAATACCAACTACAAACAGATTTGCTAGCTTAGAAAACGACAACCTACAAGCAGAACCAACTACTGCTACTGAGAGGATAAATAAACCGCCGCCGATATTTGTCGACAGAGTGGGAAATATCCAACCGCTCCTTAATATTCTTAACGAACATGCCCATGACATGTATAACCTTAAAATTCTAAACAATGACCAAGTAAAAATACAATCAAAAGACTCAGAGACATACAGGGCCATTGTACACCAACTAGAACTTAAAAATACAGAGTTCTTTACATACAAACCCAGAAATGAACGGAGCTTTAAAGTTGTTCTTAAAAACATGCACCCCTCAACTGACCCAGAGGAAATCAAAGACGCATTAAATGAAATAGGGCACACCAGTACCAATATATGGAACATCAAACAAAGTAAGACAAAGAAACCATTGCCTCTGTTCATAGTTGAATTAAAATCAAATCCCAACAATAAGTGTATTTATGCGGTTAAAAATTTAATGAACTGCATTATAACTTTTGAACCTCCTCGACCGAAACGTGAACTACCCCAATGTGCCAAATGCCAACAATATGGGCATACGAAAACGTACTGTCGCCGCAGCCCTAAATGCATCAAATGCGCTGGTGACCACCTCTCCATCGATTGCCCTAGGAAAACGAGATCAGACAGTGTCAAATGTGTCCTCTGTGACGGTAACCACCCGGCAAATTACAAAGGTTGTAAAATTTACAGAGATCTCCAAAATCTCAAGTTTCCAAAGGCACCAGATCGCAGAAAATCCTATGTACCTAACAAGGAACAGAGAGCTACAGCAGAAACTCAGAAATCTATGGATCAAGAATCTCGGAATAGCCAACATATGTCATACAAAGACGCACTAACCAACAAAAATCTACCAGAAAGTACAATAACAGAGACAAGACATAGTAACCAACACGACATGCATGAAATAATGAGCCTGATGAAACAAATGATGCAACAACTGACTACCCTGACAAACCTAATAATAGCACTCACAACTAAGCTGTCAACTTCGACTGCTTAAAAATTGCCCTGTGGAATGCCAATGGGCTGTCACAACATACTCTTGAGGTAAAAGCATACCTGGAGACACAGAAAATAGATATTCTTCTAGTTACAGAAACGCATTTTACCAAGAAGAGCCATTTTAACATTCAGAACTATAAGACATATCACACGATGCACCCCGATGGCTGCGCTCACGCTGGAAGTGCAGTGCTAATAAAACTGAATATAAAACACCATGAAACAGTTAATTATTGCACAGAGGAAATCCAAGCAACTAATATCGTCGTTGAAGATTGGGCAGGACCTTTTACAATATCGGCTGTTTACAGTCCACCTAAACATAAACTAAAGGTAAATGACTATGAAAAGTTCCTCTCCACACTAGGTCACAGATTCATAGCTGGAGGAGATTACAATGCCAAGCATCATTACTGGGGATCACGTACTATAACAACGAAAGGTAGACAGCTACTACTGGCCATAGAGAAATTAAAACTCAATGTTGTCTCCCCTGGAGAGCCCACCTACTGGCCTACAGACAGGAGTAAAATACCAGACTTGCTCGATTTCTGCATAACTAAAGGAATTGCTAATAATTTTCTAACAAGCAAAACGAGCACTCAACTTTCCTCCGATCATTCACCAGTAGAAATAATATTGAAAAGGAAAATTACAGTAAAACCTAAGCCATGTAAGCTACACACTAATAAAACTAACTGGGAGATCTTCAGACAGCTGCTGGTTGAAAGCTTAGACATAAAAGTTCCTTTAAAGACGGACAACGACATAACAGAAGCAGTCGAACATTTCAATAGCTGTGTTCAACAAGCTGCTTGGTTGGCTACTCCAGTTGCCACAGATTCACACCATAAACACGATTGCCCTGTATCTGTTCGGGAACTACTAGCTGAAAAACGAAGAGCTCGCAAAAAGTGGCAAAAGACAGGCTATCCTACTGATAAAAAACATCTGAACTATTTACAGGCAAAATTAAAAGCACAGCTAGAAGATAATGAAGACCAAAATATACAAACAACTTTAAAAAACCTAGATGCTACAGCAGAAACAAATTACTCTTTATGGAAAGCCACAAAAAAACTCAAACGTCCTGTAGCTGACCAACCTCCTCTCCGTAAGAGTAACTCAGAATGGGCTTCTAGTGATGCGGACAAAGCTAACACATTCGCTGAGCATCTTAAACAGGTCTTCATACCAAATCCAGACATGGGCTCTTCTAAAATGCAGGAAGTTACCAAATTATTAGACCAAACCCACCAACTTGATCCTCCAATATCAAAATTCACGAAGGAAGAAGTAAAAACAGCGATTAAGGCGTTAGATCCAAGTAAAGCTCCTGGATACGATCTGATAACAGGTAAAATTCTAAGAGAGCTACCAAAGGAAGGAATTCTATTTCTCACTTTCCTGTACAACGCTATTCTACGAAGAACTGCGGTCCCACTGCAATGGAAAGTAGCTCAAGTTATAATGGCTGCCAAGCCGGGTAAGAATCCTGTTGAGGCGCAATCATATAGACCTATTAGCCTGCTGCCTATACCCTCGAAAATCATGGAGATACTTATCCTGCGTAGATTGTCTCCGATTATATCCTCAAAAAAGTTGTTACCTGATCATCAGTTTGGCTTTCGCCGGAAACACAGTACCATAGAACAAGTACACAGATTAGTGGAACATATCAACAAAGCTCTTGAGCTAAAAAAGTACAGTGCTGCAGCCTTTTTAGATATATCGCAGGCATTTGATCGTGTGTGGCATGACGGACTACTGTTCAAAATAAAACGGGATCTGCCTACAAACTTCTACAACCTTATAAAGTCATACCTAAGCGACAGACACTTTTTTGTTAAACAAGGAGAAGAGTTAACTTCCTTATATACTATCCAAGCTGGAGTTCCGCAGGGCAGCGTAATGGGTCCAACGCTATACCTGCTTTTCACAGCTGACCTCCCAACGACGGAAGGAGTAGTCACTGGAACATTTGCTGATGATACAGCAATTCTCTCAGTGGACGCTTCACCAGAAGTTGCAGCACAAAAGCTTCAACACAGTCTCGATCATGTATCCAAATGGCTCAAAGACTGGCGAATCAAAGCTAACGAAAGTAAATCCGTCCAGGTGACTTTCACTAATAGGACAGGAACATGTCCCCCTGTCACTCTAAACGGTATACATCTCTCTCAAGAGGATTACGCCAAGTATCTTGGTATATACCTGGATAGACGCCTAACTTGGAAGAAGCACATACTCACAAAGCGATTGGCTATGGGCCAACAGCTACGCACAATGTACTGGCTACTGGATAAAAAATCACAACTCTCACTTCAAAACAAATTGCTAATATATAAATGCATAATACAGCCTATATGGACGTACGGCCTACAACTGTGGGGATCAGCGGCAAAATCAAATATTGACATAATACAAAGGTTCCAGTCAAAAATATTAAGAATGATAACGAACGCACCTTGGTATGTCTCAAATAAGAGACTCCATCACGACCTTTGCACCAAAACTGTTCTAGAAGAAATCTCAGAGAGGACAAAAGCGTATAAAGAGCGTATCAAGAACCATCCAAACGTGCTAGCAGTAAACCTTATGGACACACAAGCAGTCGCTAGAAGACTAAAAAGAAAGATTCCTCAAGACCTTATCTAAGAGAATGCAAGAATAAACGGAGCAGTCACTGGACAGCTTCCGTACGAACCCGTTAAGATATCAAACATATTGCTGAATATCTTCAAGAATGATAGATTGCAATAAATAAATTAAAAAAAAAAAAAAAAAAAAAAAAAAAAAAAAAAACTAATATTAGGTTCGACAACATCCGTCACAAACTAAATAAATACTACCCGAAACTCAACCTACCCAGCGCATTCATTTTTATAGTAATGTCCGATTTGCAATTAGAAACATGCCAAGCTGACTTTTGAATGCATTGAATGAGTGTAGGTTTCTTATGCGTGAAGGTATCTTATTGTATAGCTGTGCTCCTTCAAATGTAAGCATTTTTTTGCCATAGTTTGTCCTGGTTTTTGGTAAAACTAGTAAACTTGCTCGTCGTGTGCTTCGTTGACTAACTTGTCTATGTTGGGTAAGTGTGATATTTGTGTGAATGCTATTGTTAAGTACTTTTCTGATAAAGATGCATGTGTTATAAATGTATAGTTGCTTTATGTTCATAATTTTTGTGTCTCTGTATATTTTAGTCGTTGATGTTAAGTGTGGATAGTTAAAGAGCAGTTTTATCAGTTTATTCTGGGAAATTTGTAGTTGTGCTAATTTCGTTTTTGTTGTTCTGAACACGAAATTCCATTGGCGATGCAAAATTTAAGACAAACTCTTTGTTTAATGTTTTTATCCATTATGAAATTCGCAATACACACTAGATATGATCGTCCAACTAAAAAAAAGCAGCACTGTAATTAATCTAAATAGCAGATGCAACTCAAACTCCGCGCCAAAATGGGAAACATATGTGCCGATCATCAACAAAAAAAAACAAAAATAGAATTTCGAACCATAAACAATTCATCCATTCCCGCTACTTTTTTGATAGAATGTATTGTTGGAATTGAAATCATATTTATCATTAAAAAAATATATTTTGTTATAAGGTTCTGATATACACAGCAAAATATTAGGTATCTTGCATCTTTAGGTATTAGGCATCTTGAAGACACGCTCATTTTAATGAATTAGATTTAGTACCTACGGATAAATCTAGCTGTAGAACTTGGCATTATATCAATAAATATTTAAAATATTGATACGTTTTGACACTTACGACATCCTTATGTTGCACAACAACCACGCACTAACATGCCGCGGACCTACAGAAATATATATACCGGTAAGTAGACGCATGTAATAGGTACGTATCTATTTTTATTAACTTTATCATTTAACTAGTATTTGCCCGCGACTTGAAACGCGTAAAATTCACTGCTCCCCTGACCTACCGCGTCGCATCGCATTGTCCGTCCGCGCTAATTCTTCGTTTTCGCTTCACGTTCTTACTGACTTTTTTTCTTTACTAAGGGGTGTAGCGTGATGATAAATATCAGTCTAAATTTCTCAAGAATTGGGGTAAAAAAATTTAAAAGATTTTTTTCTAATCCGGCAGGTAGTTTCGTAGATTAGCACGTTCAAACCAACAAACGAACTCTTTAGAGTATTTATTCACTTTAGATTTTGTTCCCATTCTGTGATTTTCGTATTGTACCTACCTATGTTTTGATTCATTTTAATATTTTCGCTTTGTCAAACTTACCTACCTAGATTATAAGACAATGATCAGCATGTCGATTCTGCATAAATCTCACCGTGAAGACTTGCATGGAGTGAGCTGTCAGTGTCATCCCGTGTTGCTGAATCCCTAGCATCAGTGGCACTGACAGCTCACTCTACGCTCACTTCACCTAAGTTTTCACGATGACATAGTTATACAATGGCACTACTGTAGTGCCATTCTGCCACCATCTCACTGTGAAAACTGGTCTAAGCATTAAGCATTAATATTTACGTCAATGTCAATGGATTATGGAGGCAATGTGCTCTCGGCCCGAGAAATAAAACCTTCACAAACAAATTATGACCGTAATTCTTATAGTGAAATATAATTACATTAATACATTTATACAAGTAGCTGAGCCAAGAGCCGTTGTCCTGTCCAAACAGTAATTCATTCAGTAACCATTTTCCCTAATTTTATTATTTTTGTACAAGGTTAATATTCGGTTTGCGCAAATATATCATCCGAATTTCGTGTGAAGCTCAAGTGGTTACTAATTCGCCTTCTCCGGAATTCTCACATTCTTTTCCTGTTGTATAATGTGCTCTTTTCCCCTTCCACTCCTCTCTATCTCAAGAAACTTTTCAAGTTTCTTTACGACTACCGCACGAAATTTTTGAGGTCATCGCATAACTTAAAGCTTAAAATGCCTAAGCACTCCACAAATCCTTTACTCTCCAGGCCGTTTATGGAATGCATTGCCAGTCGAAATAAAACACGCCCAGTCGTTACTTGTGTTTAAAAGACTCGTGAAAGATCATTATTTGTTGTTGTAATTATCCATAGTCTGAATTTATTTTCGGTACTTACATATTTCGTATGTTAGTATTTATGTATAGATTCGTTAGGATATGTGTATATCTATGTATCTATTTTAGTATAATGCATACTTATTATTTGCACCAACGAAAGCCTCATTTTATGTCCAGACAAATCACTGTCCATTCTAAGGTTGCCTGGAAGAGAAGCTGATTGTATATTTTGTAGTTATATTTATTTTTGTTATGTAACTTTGTGGTGTACAACCCTACTAATATTATAAACCCGAAAGTTTATGAGTACGGATGTATGTTTGTTACTCTTTCACGCAAAAACTACTGAACGGATTTGGATGAAATTTGGCACACGGATAGTTTATAACCTGGATTAACACAGAGTACTTTTATCCCTATACACCCACGGGATCAAGATTTATGCGGGTGAAACCGCGGGGAGCAGCTAGTAAAAAAATAAAAATTAAAAATATTTCCCCGGAATCTTTGCATTTTTTTTTCCATAAAACATAATTCGGACTATTTTAATACAAAAAAAAATTACCAGATCGGTCCAGCCGTTTTCAAGTGATACGCTTACTAACGAACAGTATTTAACTTCATATACAGGGTGTCTCGTAAGTCGACGTCAAGCCCGAATTGACCAAGCCAGTTAATAGTTTTTTTTATACGCAAAATTATTTTTTAAATATGGGCATTTATAAAATCGAGAAAATCTAATGCTTGTGACAGTCTTTTAACTCCTGTTGCAACTTAGTTTTTAAATATATATTTTGAAAAATACATTTGTATTAATTATTATGACCCGACCGACCTATTACGACCTACCGACTCCGGCTTCACGTCGACTTACGGGACTGCCTGTATAAACAGCCTTTAAATATTAATAATAATGGTACTAATTAATGAGTTCATAGGTGGAATCGGAAGTCGGAGGTCTGCTTATTTTGACAAGTGAAGTGAGTGTGACCAGTGGAATTAAATATTTAACACCACGTTCGCATTCGATTGAAAATTATATTTAGCAATGACTGGGATTTTTGTGTGAAATGTTGATTCAATTTAGCTTCAAAGTAGATATTGTAAACCATCCTACTAATGACATGCTTTTGATGTTGAGTTTAAAAGGTCGTCTATCAAAACTGATTAATAATTAAAAATGTAGATATAAAAATAATCAAGCTTTACTAACGAAAACGTCAAGTACCTTTTGCATAAATAAATGATTGAGTAAACAGCCGTTTATCATAAATCTTGTTATTTTCCTCCTGAACGAAAAAGCAATTCATCCTCGATTGGAAATTGCACTATCCTTAAAGTATTGTTCATAATATCCATACTAATTTATTACATGCAACTGATGTGACTTGGCCATTCTATGATTAGAAGTCCGTCTGTACTAGAAATATTTTTTTATAATGTTTGTTTCAGGCTCGCCTATACATAAGTATTATTGATATACGCAGCTTTATCAAGCCTACAATTGACTGGTTATTGAATCAACGTTTTCCAAGTGGCAATTTTCCATCGGCAATGGGTATCGGTTCTGGCGACAGATTGGTGCAATGGTCTCATGGAGCACCTGGTTTTGTACCCTTGTGTACCCTTCAACGGCCAAGTCACACAACATTAACTATAACAATAAAGAAATCGCAGTAAGGGACCTTAGACTTGGCACGACTTTGTCTAGATTTCATTACTTTTTAGAGATAATCAAGCAGCTACATCGAGACACGGCTAATTATATACAGACTGTTTTTGGTGGGATTTCACTTCTTTTTGTAGAAACGTGGGCAAAGCAGAAGGGGAGGCATTCGCCCAGCAGTTGGACGCTATAGGCTAGATTAAATTAGAAGATGTGTCCCACTACGCTGGGTTTTTGCAATGACAGTCCATTTTTTTATGTACCAATAGTAGAAGGGGGCATTACCATATCTCTAATACAGCTGAGACCAGCTGAGGGTTCTTCATCAGATACTTCAGACCTTCGATTTTTGACTTCAAATGAAGCGGCCCACCAACTTGAATATTTTTTGTAAAGGCGGTATGTCGATCTCTAATAGTTTGGTTGGGCTCTTGTGTTTTGTAATCAGGGTCACCAGGTACTCCAGATCTTCGATTATGCTAGTTTATATAGTTTTTCCTTTATGTGGCCATTAAACCCTAACTCTGTACCAAATTTCAGCTGTCTGAGTTTTTGGGAAGTACTAGTTCTATTCTGATGATCATGAGTGAGTGAGTGTCATAAATGCGAAACTTTGCTTTCGCTTAACTTCGGACCTAAACGACCTACAGACATGAAATTTTGGATTTTAAGTATGTGATTATAGCTAACTGGATGACGAAAATTTTTGCGTTCTGGTCTTATCCAGAGGTTCTCAAATAGGGGCCTGAAAATGCGGCGAAATGGTTCCAGTAAAGGATGGTACGGCAGTGTTTGCTTCGCGCTCGACATGGCGGGGGCACTGCCGTGCCCCCCGATTGGTAGTTTTGACGATCAACTTTTCCTGACTTTTTACCTTCTTATTCGTATTTATACGTGGCGGCCATTGATTTATGATTTTTTGGTTATTCGTGAATCTTTGACAATCGTTACGGGTGGTCAACAGCCCGAAAATCTGACAACCAGTCTTACCAAGAGGAATTGTGTTATAAATGATAAATGGTTTTATTTCTGTAATTGGTTTGTACAAAAACTTTTACACGTCAAATATATTTTTAAACTAAATGAGTTCGGCGTTTCCTATCTTACTACTCTGAGAAGAAAAGCTGAAACAAACTCAGAGGTCACAGTCTCTTCTAGAGTCCAGACTTAATCTTGGTCAGATCATGCGAAGACCGGTGATGAAATGGTCTTTTGAGGATAGAACTACACAAATTGAGTGGACCTGTCCAGTCAGTGCACGCATTTGCCAGTAACCGTGCAGTTCAACTCAGAACTTAAGCAGCTCAACGATTTGAAGAAACAATGCCAAAGAAAGGACATACGGGTAGTCCGCATGAACTACTCAAACTGCCAGACCATGATTAAAACTGAAACAATGACACACATGGTCCTCACATTCACAACAATAAATTAAAAAAAACATACTTAATATTCATGTCATTGTATAAGTAAAAAGGTATACTTATAGAAAAGAAGACAAGTGGAAAAGTTAGCAAAATAAAAAATAAATCAGGATACTGACTGTGTTAATTGGAGCAGTGCAGTACCAAGCCTTTTTGTCCTCAACATAGTCTTTGTCAGCACAGCAGGCTTTCTGGCATAGTTTCTGCTTTATTAAAGATTTATTTGAATAAGGCTTAGTTCTTGAATGTGGCTATAAAATGCTAATGCAGTGCTAATGTGTATATAAATGCATACATTGGCATGTAAACAAACAACCAATTTTTTTGGGTCTGGTTGTGGGGACAACACATTTGTGTTTGTTCCTAGTATTTTTTGTATGCTAACACTGTATTTTGTAAAGAGATTCATAGTTTTATGTGCATACAATTTTTTTCATAAATATACTGAGAAGGGACAGTCATTATATTAATCTCTTTAAATTTGTCTCTGATCCCTCAGAGACAAATTTAAAGAGTGTCTGGGACATAATTTATAAATTGAACGAGTTGCCCTTTTTTGAAAAACAAAAATTGACTGAATATCGGCGGCATTTCCATACAAAAGAATACCGTACGACATTACACAATGAAAATAACCAAAGTATACTAAACGGGCTATCCGTAAATCAGTTAAACCACGATTTTTTCTACCGGCGTATGCTAAGCTAAGCTTTTTTGACAATTTATCTATATGGGGGTCCCATTGAACCAAATGACTACTTTTTCCAGAGCGTTATTTACATTGGCAGTAACCAGCTGCTGGCGTTTGAGTTTAAATAAAATTGAAGTGACATCTGCAAACAACACTACATGCGGCTATCCTTTATGAGGCAAGGCAAGTCATTTATTTAAATAAGAAATAAAAATGGGTCAAGAATTGAGCCTTGGGGAGAGATCACCCTGATCTATAGTAAGAATGGGGGTCATTCTTACTATAGATCCGGGGGTGATCTCTTTCTGTTAACATCAACTCGGAGGTGTTACGGATTCCGAAGTGGTGCAGTTTCCTGATTAATGTTTCACACATACCCAAAAAATCAGTAGTTGAACGACGCTTTGAGGAACCGAACTGTTTATTATGCAGTAATTTATGTTCATAAAAAAAAACCTTTCCATTTCATTTAAAACACGTTTTTTTTTTTAAACTAAAGAAAACATTGAAATATGTCTATAATATTTTTTTTCATTTCAAAGCATTAATTTCAATTAAAACATTTACAAGCACTTTTGCATTGTCCCTTGACAATGCAGTCGGTCAGTCAGAAATACCTATTGAGCTAGTTACCCATTCCAAAGCGTAGTATGTACCTATGGATTAGAAAGGGCAACAAACTCCATGGACACTCTTTTAAATAATATTTTTCTTACAAAAATATTAGTAACATTATTAAAGTTGATCCTATATGTGAGAATGATGTACAAAAACCGTACACATTAAAAGCGTTCAGAGTGCAGCAAAATATATATAAATACAATCCAAAAAATAAATGATTAAAATAAGCCGTGACAGCTAAGAGATGACCAGTCCCAACTGACGGCGCCCGTTCACGAACATGATGCGTGGGTCAGCACCATTCAGCTCAACCACTTTGAAGGGAACTAAATGATCCACCGTCAGCGAGACATTTGATTGAGCATGACATACTATCAGCCGCCAGGGCACATTCAAGTCAATATAAGACACTACCCGCTAAATGGTAGCTCAATAGTACAAAGAAGATTGAGTTTATACAATGCAAATATATTGTTACAGCAGCTCCAACAGAATTTCAAATGTTAGTTAATTAGTTGTGGTGTGGAGCAGGACCAGCATTGAGCCGGGCATTTTATTAGCAATGTAATCCCCTAACTTATAATATGCCTGCCTGCATAGTGTGCGCTTTATAAAAGATTAGAACTTCGTCTAATTCAGTTAAAGTATGTGGGGAGGTATTTTATTGTACGTGGGACACTCAGAAAGTACAGCCTTCTCTAATTCTGACAGCGCATCTTCCGGCGACAAAAGTTGTATCCCTTTGAGCAGATTTTATATTTGCAGGAGTAAAAATATCACACGGTGCTAGGTCAGGGTTATAAGGAGGGTGACCCAGGATTTTGACCGGCGTGCTGTCCAGGAAGTGCCCGTTTTGAGCGCGGTGTGCGAAGGCGCGTTGTCGTGGTGGAGCAGTAGCCCGCGAAGCCCTGTGCTTGGTCGCTTGTTGCTCACAACAGAGAAAACTTCTGATGCTTCTTTGGTTCCATTGAAAAAGCACGGGATCAAAATCTTCCCCCCGCTTCTAGATCGCTGCACTTTGGTAGGCGTTGATTTGTTTTGATACACCCAAACCGTCGGTGTCGGCTGGCGCTTCGTTTCTTGATCGTATTGATGAATCCAAGACTCATCACCTGTAATGATTTCGTGAACAGGCCGAGACGAGCCTGCTTCAAATTTGTTTATCATGTCACGGCACCATTCCACCCGGACCTGCTTATGAGCATCGCTGATGTTGTGCGGCACCCAGCGTGAAATTATCCTCCTCACTCGAAGATGCATTTGTAGAATTTTGTGAAGGCTTCCCTATCCAACCTGCAGTATGTGTTGAATCTCTTGATACGTAACTGTCCTATTATATTGGATACAAATTTTCACTGCTAGCACGTTTTCTTCCGTAACAGCCGTTAAAGGGCGACCACTTCTATCTTCATTCCCCGAAGTTAGTCGACCGCGCTTGAATTCGTTATACCAACGATACACGGTTGCCTTAGAAGGGCCTTCATCCATGAATGCCATTTGAAGTCTATCGTATTATTCGTCCGGTTTCAGGCGACAAATGAAATCGTAAAAAATCATAGCGCGAAAATGTGAGATGAGACACGATAATATAAATTAGCTCGCAAAAAATGTGGAGGGATTTTTGAAATTGGAACTTACCTATTTTTACTAACAAATAATCATATTTTCAAAATAGACTATAACTGGCCAGTCTCTCATACTTGTAAACTTTTTTTCGTAATTCCTACTTTGAGTGGCCTGGTTGAACTAATAGGCCCCGATTCCTGGTACTATAATTATGTCTTTCACCTCTTTTATTTATGTACACACAGCAAAATACAAAGGGACACGAAATAATTACAATTTGAGTACAAAGGTACTGCAACACAACAACAAACAAACATTGCCCTTAGAGAATCGCGCCTGCGGAGATTATATATAATTCTGACTCTTTTATATTTGAAACAAAATAGACGCGATGTCTGCAGCCCGTCCCCAAAATACCGCAAGACATGATACTATGAAAGTAACTAAAATAGACCAACCTCGCGGTATCTACATCAGTAAATTGACGAATTTTTCTGACAGCGTATGCTGCAGAACTTACCCATCCTGCAAGAGATGTTAAATGAGGACCCCATTGTGGCCTTGACTCGATTGAGATCCCCAGGAAAACAGTTTTATCGACGAATTCTGGTAATGCTGATCTGACATTGTATAGGATTTCCGTACAATGAGAGGTCAGCTTATACTGGAAATTTATAGCTTGATATGTAGCCGTGTGTACCATCCGTTTTGAACAGCGGTATAATTTAACTGTTTTCATAAGATCAAGAAACTCAACACGGTCCATACAATTATTAAAAATAACAGCTACAGTAGGTGCTATAATGTTTATAATCGACTTAGCAATTTCACAGAATTACCCCATAGATGTGCGGTATTTTTAACATTTAACGTGTCAAAGGTTTTAATTATATCTTTACAGGTGACATATTGGAACTGAAATTCATGATCATAAACTGGAACGTTTTCTTTAAGTAAAGTCTCTGCAGCAGTGGGAGAAGAGTTTAGAGATTTAGTAGTCGGTCCATATCTGCAAAAATAAAACAAGGCCGCGGCGATTTGAAAATCTGATTTAATTATATTGTTATCATTAGCATGGCTGTAGTCACTACATCGGTTGCATGACCTTTCCGTTTCGCTATTAATGCATAGCTATTACTTTTAAGGTTTGAAACTCAAACAACTTGACCATAATACAAACTTTTTATAATAATTAAAAATAATTCTTAACATTTAAATAAAATTCCGTTCATCATACAACTCATAAAGTCATTTTCTACTTGTATATATACCATAGGTAGCCAGTCACTGAAGTTAGCGTTACTTTTAATCGAAAATGTCTTTGGAACTATTATGTTATCAAATTGTATGCAATACGTATTAATAAAATTATTTTATTGTTGATTAGGGTCATCATTAGTCGTCGATAAAAGTGGTAATTTACTAAACATTTGAGTAAATTACCACTTTTGTCGACTAATGATCGACCTCATTAGTTGACAAAAGTAATCATTTACACATTAGTTTGATAAATGATAAATGATTTTATTTTCAGCAAATAGGTTTGTAGAAACACTTTAACACGTCAATCATATTTTAAAAACTAGGTGAGATCGGAATTTCCTATCTGACTACTCTGAGAACAAACGCCGAAACAAACTCAGAGATCACAGTCTCTTTTAAAGTCCAGACATAATCTTGGTCAGGTCATGTGAAGACCATGTGGATTGATATCTGAAATGGTCTTTTGAGGAAAGAACCACACAGAATGAGTGGACCTGTCCAGTCAGTGCACGCATTTGTCAGTTGTCAAGCAGCTCAACACAGAACTAAATGAGCTAAACGATTCGACGAACATTACCAAAGAAAGGACATTTGGGTAGGCCGCATAAATTACTCAAACTGCCAGACCATGATTAAAACTATAATAATAATAAAAAAATGCTTTAAAAAAAAACAACAAATCCACAATGTCTTCACATTCACAATAATTAAAATAGTATAATCCTTTACAAAGTAAATGCCATTGCATATATAAAGAGCATCAATGTCAAAGTGTAAATAAAATATGAAAATAATCTTGGTCACATCATATGAGGACTATGTAGACTGGTGTCTGAAATGGTCTTTTGAGGAAAGAACCACACGGATTTGAGTGGACCTGTCCAGTCAGTGCACGCATTTGTCAATCATCGTGCAGCTCAACTCAGAACTAAGGAGCTCAACGGTCCGACGAACAATACAAAAGAAAAGACATTTGGGGAGGCCGCGTAAAGTACTCAAACAGCCAGACCATCATCATTAAAAGAAGAAAAAAAAATGCAATGACCCACATAGTCCTCACATTCACAAAAATTAAAACAATATTATACTTTACACAGTAAATATATACATGTCATTGTTTACATAAAAAAGTACGTATATAGAAAAAAAAAATTCAAAGAAAAAATTGCAAATTACTCATCAATTATGTCAGTGTAAACTTATTGGAGCAGCTCAATCCCAAGCCTTCTTGTCCTCAATATAGTCCTTGACAGTATAATAGGCTTTCTGGCATAATTTCCGCTTTATAAAAGTTTTAAATTTATTAAGGCTTAGTTCTTGAATGTGGCTAGGAAGTTTATTATAAAAACGTATACATTGACATTTAAACGAGCCACCTATTTTCTTGAGCCTGGTAGTGGGAACAACAAATTTGTGTTTATTCCTAGTATTTTTGTTATGGATATCACTGTATTTTTAAACAGATTAATATTTTTATGTGCATATAAAAGATTTTCATAAATATACTGAGAAGGCACAGTCATTATGTTAATCTCTTTAAATTTGTCTCTGAGGGAGTGTCTGGGACTTAATTTATAAATTGAACGAATCGCCCTTTTTTGTAAAATAAAAACTGTTTTAATATCGGCGGCATTTCCCCACAAAAGAATACCGTACGACATCACACTATGAAAATAACTAAAGTAAACTAAACGCGCTGTCTCTAAATCAGTTAAATTACGATTTTTTCTAACGGCGTATGCTGCAGAGCTTAGTTTTTTTGACAATTTATCTATATGGGGGCCCCATCGAAGCTTGGCATCCAAAGTTATGCCTAAGAATACTGTGGAGTTTTCGGGTTTCAACTCTTCACCCTTTAAAAGAACACTAGTTTCTACTTGTCTAACATGAGGTATCGTAAACTTAATACATTTAGTTTTTTTCTCGTTAAGAAGTAGGTTATTAACATTAAACCAGTTAGCTACCTTAGCGAGGGCGCTATTTACAATGTCACTAACCAGCTGCTGACGTTTCAGTTTAAATAAAAGTGAAGTGTCGTCTGCAAACAACACTATATCATGATTATCCTTTATGAGGTATGGCAAGTCATTAATATAAATAAGAAACAAAAATGGGCCAAGAATTGAGCCCTGAGGGACCCCCATTCTAACTACAGATCCAGGTGATCTTTTACGTTAACATCTACTCTTTGAATCCTATCACTTAAGTAAGAAGTAAGAAGATCCAAAGTGGCGTTCTGTATTCCGTAGTGGTGCAGTTTCCTGATTAATGTTTCATGAAGAGCACAATCAAATGCCTTGGAAAAATCGCAAAAGATGCCCAAAGCATCGCACTTGTCCTCCCATGCATTATAAACATGTCCTAAAAGTTCAACTCCGGCATCAGTAGGGAACGACCCTTTGTAAAACCAAACTGTTTGTTATGCAGTAATTTGTGTTTATTAAAAAAATCATTGCATTTGATCTAAAATATGTTTTTCGAAAATTTTACTAAAGGTAGGTAGCACTGAAATAGGTCTATAATTAGTAGGGTCAGAAGTACTACCCGATTTAAACAATGGTATTATTTTACTGTTTTTCATAAGATCAGGAAACTCACCACGGTCAATACAATTTTTAAAAATAACAGCTAAAGTAGGTGCTACAATATCTATAATTGACTTAGCAACGTCCACAGAATTACCCCATAGATCTGCGGTCTTTTTAACATTTAATGTGTGAAAGGTTTTAATTATATCTCTACAGGTCACAATTGGAAATTAAATTCAGAATCACAAACTGGAACGTTTTCTTTAAGCAAAGACTCTGCAGTAGTGGGCGATGAGTTCAGAGATTTAGTAGTCGATACGGGAATCTCTGCAAATAAATTTTCAAAGGCCGCGGCGACTTGTGAATCTGATTTAATTATGTTGCCATCAATATCAAGGCTGAAGTCACTACTTCGGTTGCATGACCTTCCCGTTTCGCTATTAATGATATTCCATGTCGTTTTAATTACATTACTACTATTTTTAATTTTTGAACTCAAGTAACGTGACTTGGCCATACAACAAACTTTTTTAAATAATTTTGAATAATTCCTAACATAAAAATTAAATTCAGCAGTGTTTATACAAGTCCGTTCATCATACAACTCATAAAGTCGTTTTCTACTTTTATGTATACCAATGGTAGCCCAGTCACTGAAGGAAGCATTACTATTTACCGAAAATGTCTTTGGAATGAAAGTATTATCAAATTGTGTACAATACATTTTGAAAAAAGCATTATATTGTTGATTGGAGTCATCATTAGTTGTGAAAAGTGGTAAATTACTTAGAAGTTTAGTTTTAAATGTTTCCAAACGATAAGTAGTTTTTGGATTAACAGTGATATGTATTTTTTTGTTTTTTTGTTAATATTTGAAATAGTGACCAACTGTCCGCAATGATCTGAGTCTATTAATTTAATAATTTCCTTGTGGGTTGGTATAACATCTGTATAAAAATTATCTAGGCATGTGGCACTAGTGGGAGTTATCCTAGTGGGCTCCAAAAATTGGTTAGCAAGATTGTATGACTGAAACAAACTTATAATTCTAGTACTTAACCCAGAATTTTCTAACAAATTAACATTAAAATCACCACAAGTGATGATAGACTTTTTATTTTTCAATGTTTCCAAGTTTAGTTTTCAATGTTTCCAAGCCATTTTAGTTTTTAGGTTAACAGTGAAATCTTTTTAGCAACTTCTTTGTTTAGATTTGGAATAGTAATCAATTGTCCGCAATGATCTGAGTCTATTAAATTAATCATTTATTTGTGGGTTGGTATAAAATCTGTATAAATGTTATCTAGGCATGTGGCACTAGTGGGAGTTATTCTAGTGGGCTCCAAAAATTGGTTAGCAAGATTGTATGACTGAAACAAACTTATAATTCTATTACTTAAACCAGAATTTTCTAACAAATTAACATGAAAATCAACACAATTGTTGACAGACTTGTTAGAATTACAGATTTTGTTTAACACTTCATCCATAACCTTTTCAAAATAATGATACTATCCTGAAGCTGGTCTGTTCACACGTAATAACCTAACAACTTGTTACCCAATAACTGAGTTGTGCTGGTCAGACTGGGCAGTCGCTCTAAGTAAAATACTGGTATGCAGCTGCATCCGGTCAGACTCAACATAGTTGCAACAAAACCATAAACACTACGAAACAGAACAATTTGTGAACAAAAACCGAAAGAAAGGGCTGATTTGACAAAAGTTGGATATCTTTAATCCGAGGAATAAAATTGATGTCCGGCAGTTCTAGTATGGATAAAAAACTTCCTTAGCCGTGTAGTTTGCCCGAGCCAAATACAGTACGCACCAAGAACATTTGAAACGGATCACAATGGTACTTAGTACATTATTTGCGAACGGTCCTTGTAACTTTTCGGAGCGGCCTTTTTTATTTCATTTGTATTTGCTGTAAGCAGGTCAAGACGGCTGGGGCAGTTCTGTGTTGATATCATGTAAAGGAGAACTGTCTATTGTGTGGCAAAGAGGTCTTAAAACAAGTTTCTATGGGATTGCGGCTAAATATCGAGTTGTCAACATTTACATCTTCTTAATGGATGCGAAATCGATTGCCCTTGGCGGTAGAACGTCAGTAGGTTGAAATTGGGGTTTCTGGATCAGATGAGATCCAGAAACACCCAATTTCAACCATCATTCATTACATTCAAAAGTACAGCCAATTTCAAGGATCATTCTTTACATTCGAATAGTACACCAAATTTCAACAATTCATTAAACCATTACATACGAAAATTAAATAATAGTGTGGGTCATTTCGTCTCAGTTATTTTTAAGTCCCGTGAAATAGGGGCAGAGCCAACTATTATATTAAAATATTACCAACTACCGGGTACAAATCCGAATGGAATGGGAAATGGAATCGAACTCAAGACCTCACGCTCAGCAGTTATCATTCCACAAATCAAGTGTGCATCGAATATGGAATGCGCTCATGTGTTGGCCACCGCTGCCTTATATAGCACAGTGAATATTTTCTAAGAAAGAAATAAAATTAACCATGTTTTTTTTTATTATCAATGGAACATTTTAATTATGACATTTTTACATAATGTAGTTGCTTGTAGACGCCTAATTACTACCACGTATACTACTTGATTTTATTAAATCTATGCTTTTGGTTTTATGTCTTCCAGAATTCTGTCTTTAAATTCTCTGGGAATGTACATATTATCATCAAATAATATGGTTTTCCCAACATCCTGAACACACACATTAGCTTCACAATTATTACAGATCGACTGTTTGGATTTTGGAAAACTGTTCGTATCGTAAATATAAATTTTGATTAATTTTACCCCGCGAGTGACGGGTTTCTTTGTTTATTGAAAAATGTTTGATCTGTTTTTGGTGTCTCACGAGCAAGACCAGCGTTTTATGCCCATGTGTTTGTTGAACTGCTGGGTGAATCATAGGTATAAAATTAAAAAAAAAAACATCCATGTACTGAAAAAAAACACCTGCTTTATATAAGTCTCAAATTTATCTGTCTCACTCTGTTGCAATCTCTCTGTTGAGCCCTTTAGCTCAATAAATGGCCACTCACTTGTTGTCTGCGAATTTAATATTAGACGTAGCAAATACCCCATAGAGTAACGTACAGACCTATAAAACAAATAAATAGAGAAATATTTGATACTGATTTATCACACCTAAACTGGGACTACATGTGTGGCTTGCCTAATGTGAATGACATGGTTGAGGAATTAAATAGAAACATTTTAACAATTTACGATGCGCACGTTCCGGTAAAAAAAAATGTTATTAAGGAACCGTCTTATCCCTGGTTTGAATTGAATAGAGACAATTAATGATGCACCTACGAAATAACGCTCTGACCGAGTACCGTAAAAAACAAAATCCGAGTCCAAAAAAGCATACTACAAGCAGCTGAAATCTCTGGTGGCAAATTCCTTATTTAGAGAAAAAGTTGCATCCTTCAAATTCAACATAAATAACAAAATCAAAGAACCTAAAACATTATGGATAAACTTAAAAAACACCTTACTACACTTGGGAGCAAATAAATCGAGCCACTACCTTTTTTCACGTAAAATGGTAAATATTTTTGGGAATATGGAACGTATCAATTCGAACTATATATCGCCTAAAAGTTAAGTTAATAACCTTAACAATGAGGGTAAATTATTGAATAATAACCTTATTGAATGATAAATTATTGGCTCTGCAAGAAAAATTGTAATTTTGATAGAAAATTTAGTAGGGCTAAAACAGTCCATAAAAACAATAAAAAACAAAATTATTGCAAAAAAAATATTCTTAATAACTGGTATTACCCCCCCGTGCCCTGATGCATTCTTGTAGCCTATTAGTCATCGATCTGATCAGAGTTACGATGACATATTGTGGTATGTTCTCCCACTCTTCAAGCACAGCGACTTTAAGCTCGGGAATGGATGAAACAGCGGGAACCCTGGCTCGGACTCTCCGTTTTAGCTCGTCCCATAGGTGTTCGATCGGGTTCAAATCGGGACTTCGTGCTGGCCATACCATTTGTTGAATCCCGATCGCAGACAAGTATTCCGTAACGATCTGCGCGGTATGAGGTCTCGCATTGTCATGCATAAACAAGAAATTTTCTCCGACAAAACCAGCATACGGCATTACGTGGTCTTCAAGAATGTCAGTTATGTATCGGTCAGCTGTTAATCCACGTCTACCACTGCCATCGTTGGCGGGGTCGACGAAGACAAGTTCCGTTTTTCCGTCTACAGAAATTCCTCCCCACACCATACAAGAACCACCACCAAAACTCACAGTTTCTCGAATGCAACATTGGGCAAATCTTTCACCAGGACGTCTATACACTCGGTTTCTCCCGTCATTGCTAAAAAGACAGATTCTTGACTCGTCAGAAAACAAAACTGACCTCCAGTCTTCTAACGTCCAATTAATGTGTTCTCGAGCAAACTCCAAGCGAGATCGGCGATGAGCTAGTCAATTTTGGGCCAGTTGCTGGTTTGTGTGATGTTAAATTTCGTTCCTTTAGTCTTCGTCTCACTGTCCACCTACTGATTGCGACACCTCGAACGTCACGTAACGCTTGCTGTAGCTGAACAGCATTAAGTCCACGGTCGCGCAACGAATTGGTTGCAATAAAGCGGTCGTCACGTTCTGTTGTTGCCCGTGGTCGGCCAGTTCCAGGTCGCCGAACAAAAGCACCAGTCTCCAGATACCTGCGGTATACCCGCTGTACCTTTGAACGACTCAAATGAAGTCTGCGTGCCACTTCACGTTGTCCGTGTCCAACCTCAAGTAAAGCTACAACTTGGGCAGCTTCCGTCGGTGTAGTATCCATTTTATCAGGTTATTTTGATTACACAGACACAGATAAAGACAACAATAACAAGTAATATGGGTATGATTAACAAAAACCTCAAATTTAATCTTTTCTTAACAGAGTACAATAAAAATGTCATAAGCAAATTAAATGCGATAATTTTATTCTACCCTTTAAACTTTAATTAAAATGAAATTTTGACAACTAACTACCCTCATTGTAAAGGTTATTAAATACCCTTTTAGGCGATATATGTTTCGAATCGATGCGTTCCATAATACCAAAAATAATAACCATAATGCGTGAAAAAGGAAGTGGCTCGATTTATTTGCTCCCAAGTGTACATAGGAAGCAATTAAATAACCTCCCTAGTTACTTCAGAGATCCGAACCAAGTAAATAATCACTTTTTGAGTATTCCTGGTAACCACATCTGTAATACTCGCAACATAATCACAACGCACTTTCTTTGAGTCTCATCGCTATGGCTACGCATTTGTGTTACAACCAGTACTGCTGATCAGATTATGAGATACTTCCACCAGCTAAAATCTAATGCCGAAGGCTGTGATAGGGTGATCATGAATATGCTTTTGCTTACACTCCCACATACACTAAAAACCATCATTGACATTGTGAACAGCTCAATTGTTTCAGCAACATTCCCTGACATCTGGAAAATCGCAATCATTAGGCCATTACCTAAAAAAACTAATCCGACTGACCTGATGGACCTTAGGCCCATTAGTATTTTGCCTTGCCTATCCAATATTGCTGAAAAGGCTGTATGTCAGCAGCTGTCAAAATATCTAGAAGACAAACAGATTCTACCTGAGCTACAGTCAGGCTTTCGTAAACGACGTGGTACTTCTACGGCTCTTTTGGACGTGACCGATAACATTCTGGCAGCACAGGACAAAGGCACACTGTACACTCCTGGTTCTACTTGATTTTTCGCGAGCTTTTGACTGCATTAATATACATAGATCTATTTCTATCAAAGCTAAACTATTATGGATTTGATCAAAATGCGCTACAGTGGTTCCAAAGCTATCACCAACCGTAAGCAGCGTGTGGAAATACGTTTAAGTAATGGCTCTTCCCTTGTTTCGTCACTTTCATCTGTTAATAGGGGAGCCCGCAAGGCTCAATACTAGGTCCCATCATATTCATTTTGAATAAGCGGATATTATAGTAAAATTTTCGAAAAACTTATTTTAGATCAAATGCAAAGATTTTTTAATAACAAACAGTTTGGTTTTACAAAGGGTCGTTCGACTACTGATGCCGGAGTTGAACTTTTAGGACATGTTTATAATGCATGGGAGGACAAGTGCGATGCTTTGGGCATCTTTTGCGATCTGTCCAAGGCATTTGATTTTGTTCTTCATGAAACATTAATCAGGAAACTGCACCACTACGGAATACGGAACGCCTCTCTGGATCTTCTTACTTCTTACTTAAGTGATAGGATTCAAAGAGTAGATGTTAACGTAAAAGATCACCTGGATCTGTAGTTAGAATGGGGGTCCCCCAGGGCTCAATTCTAGGCCCATTTTTGTTTCTTATTTATATTAATGACTTGCCATACCTCATAAAGGATAATAATGATATAGTGTTCTTTGCAGACGACACTTCACTTTTATTTAAACTGAAACGTCAGCAGCTGGTTACTGACAATGTAAATAGCGCCCTCGCTAAGGTAGTTAACTGGTTTAATGTTAATAACCTACTTCTTAACGAGAAAAAAACTAAATGTATTAAGTTTACGATACCTCATGTTAGACAAGTAGAAACTAGTCTTCTTTTAAAGGGTGAAGAGTTGAAACCCGAAAACTCCACAGTATTCTTAGGCATAACTTTGGATGCCAAGCTTCAATGGGGCCCCCATATAGATAAATTGTCAAAAAAACTAAGCTCTGCAGCATACGCCGTTAGAAAAATTCGTAATTTAACTGATTTAGAGACAGCGCGATTAGTATACTTTAGTTATAGTGTGATGTCGTACGGTATTCTTTTGTGGGGAAATGCCGCCGACATTCAAACAGTTTTTGTTTTACAAAAAGGGGCAATTCGTTCAATTTATAAATTAAGTCCCTGACACTCCCTCAGAGACAAATTTAAAGAGATTAATATAATGACTGTGCCTTCTCAGTACATTTATGAAAATCTTTTATATGCACATAAAAATATTAATCTGCAAAAAAAAAACAGTGATATCCATAACAAAAATACTAGGAATAAACACAAATTTGTTGTTCCCACTACCAGGCTCAAGAAAATAGGTGGCTCGTTTAAATGTCAATGTATACGTTTTTATAATAAACTTCCTAGCCACATTCAAGAACTAAGCCTTATTAAATTTAAAACTTTTATAAAGCGGAAATTATGCCAGAAAGCCTATTATACTGTCAAGGACTATATTGAGGACAAGAAGGCTTGGGATTGAGCTGCTCCAATAAGTTTACACAGACATAATTGATGTGTAATTTGCAATTTTTACTTTTTTTTTTCTTTTTTTCTATATACGTACCTTTTTATCTAAACAATGACATGTATATATTTACTGTATAAAGTATAATATTGTTTTAATTTTTCATTATGCATTGTCAAATGTCATTGCATTTTTTTTTTCTTCTTTTAATGATGATGGTCTGGCTGTTTGAGTACTTTACGTGGCCTCCCCAAATGTCCTTTCTTTTGTATTGTTCGTCGGATCGTTGAGCTCCTTAGTTCTGAGTTGAGCTGCACGATGATTGACAAATGCGTGCACTGACTGGACAGCTCCACTCAAATCCGTGTGGTTCTTTCCTCAAAAGACCATTTCAGACACCAGTCTACATAGTCCTCATATGATATGACCAAGATTATTTTCATATTCTATTTACACTTTGACATTGATGCACTTTATATATGCAATGACATTTACTTTGTAAAGGATTATACTATTTTAATTATTGTGAATGTGAAGGCATTGTGGATTTGTTGTTTTTTTTAATGCATTTGTTTTAAATTATTAGTTTTAATCATGGTCTGGCAGTTTGAGTAATTTATGCGGCCTACCCAAATGTCCTTTCTTTGGTAATGTTCGTCGAATCATTAAGCTCCTTTAGTTCTGTGTTGAGCTGCATGACAACTGACAAATGCGTGCACTGACTGAATAGGTCCACTCATTCTGTGTGGTTCTTTCCTCGAAAGACCATTTCAGATATCAATCCACATGGTCTTCACATGACCTGACCAAGATTATGTCTGGACTTTAAAAGAGACTGTGACCTCTGAGTTTGTTTCGGCGTTTCTTCTCAGAGTAGTCAGATAGGAAATGCCGATCTCACCTAGTTTTTAAAATATGATTGACGTATAAAAGTGTTTGTACAAACCTATTTACAGATATAAAATCATTTATCATTTATCATTATAAATTCCCTAAAGCGGTGTAGGTACCACATTTATGCTGATGACGTCCAAGTCTATCTCTTTTAAGCCAAGTGACTATGACAGCGCGTTAAAGGACTTTAGCGATGATCTTGACAGGATAGCATGTTGGGCTGAAAACAATGTTTTGGTACTTAACCCTACTAAAACTCACTCGTGCTTTCTAATCTAAACTATGCTGACGCGGTTATTGGTCCTCGGCTACTGGCAAGAACTGATCGACTGATCCAAAGGGTGCAAAACGCCTGCGCTCGATTCTGCTTCTCAATACCACCAAGAAGTCACGTAACGCCATTTTTTATTATGCACTCAATCCTCAAAATGAAGTCACGCCGTATGTTGCAGGCATGCCAAGGCCTGCTATTTGGAGTTTTAAACTACAAGCAGCCGTCCTACCCGTACAATAAACTGAGCTGGATCGCTAGTAGAAGAGAATGTGCAAGTAGGCAGTGCTCGCAACAACTCTCCACTCAATCGCACAAGAAATCTGTTTTCAGGAGAAGTTTTTTATACGCCGCATCCAAATGTTGGAACAATATTTCCCCGCCGATAAGGAACCTGAAATATATTGGTACCTTCAGAATAAGACTGCGGCAGTTTCTTATCGACTCGCAGGAAAAACTCGGTATGACTGTTTCCAACACTTCCTTTATATAACTGGCTGTCGTGTTCTTCCCGAGTCAATCTGTTTACTTAGCGTAGCTCGTGGACACATACCTGTGAACAAAGGGTGTAGTAAGTGATTATAATACGATTACTGAAATATACACTACACATAATTATGACTTTTACATAATCAGCGAACACGAAACTTTCCCGATGCAAAACTTCTGTAGAATACCAATAATTTAAGTTGCGGGTACTTACATAATTTTCTCTCTGCACAAAACAATTTGTTATAACATCAATGTATCTGGTCTGCTCGACGTCCGTATGTCACTACAGGGATCCAGCAGAATATCAGCGTCAGGTATATTTGCCTGACACATGCTGAGCTGGCCTCCCATTTGGTGCAATCTTGGGACGCACACCGCACTGTGCTCGTCTAATTTGAACTTTATTTCTTTGGGTTTGTTATTTTTTTCTGTATATTGGCACGTTGTTTATATTTATTTTTGTAATTTTTTATCATTCTATTATGTTCTTGTGTGTTGTGCTGCGTCTTTTGTCTGCACTGAATCAATGTTTTATCTATCTATCTATCAAATCTCAGTAAAAACATTATGGTTGAAACAAGTCAACAACTAATGTTGTTAATATTTTAATTGTATGATAAAATACTGTTGAAGAAAATATTCTTATCACTTACCGACATGATCAGATGATGATGCTAGGGAGAGAAATCAGAAACAGGTTCAGTTTATTACGTCCACCTCCATTGTCCGACACTGTTCAGGATGTATTAGAGAAAAAGATCAAGGAAATAGGGAAATTAAATGGGAAATAGGTCAAAAGGTTATGGTCAGAAACTACAGGAAAGGCAGTACGCCATGGGTTTTAGGAATAGTTCTAGAAGAGTCCATACTAGGACTTACTTATTTAGTTGATGTGGAAGGTCAAAGATGGAAACGTCATGTTAACCAGTACCCGTTAGATGGAAACGTCATGTTAACCAGTACGTAATACACAATGAATCGGAATCTGAATCGTTTTGAAACAGATTACTAATCCATTGCTTCATAAGTTCGATAAAAAATCTGCTCAACAATGTAAATAACGCAATGAATGTTGTTTAATTGTCAAAATATAACAGATTAGTCGTAATCGTTTACGAAAATGTGTTACGCAATTAGGCTGCTGAAAGTAACTTGTTCGGAGTCTGTAGATACTTGTTAAGTTGATTTATCAATTTAGTTTTCATGTAACTTATTTTCTAACAAATATTGTTAACAGTAAGTGCGGAAGAGTTTGAGATCTGGAATTCACTCAAGATTACCTTACTCCCTCGCACTTATATAATTATCTCTCTCTTTCTATAGACTTATATATCATGTCATGTGTTGCTCTGTATTAAATAAATACTTTATAATTAATTTAGGCATTTATTTGAGATACAACAAATTGGCCAGATGTATAAACGTAAAAGAGGCAAAAGGAGTATGTAAGGATCGAAGCAGGTGGCGTTCTGTAGTTTCTGCCTGCCCCCATGGGAGGAAGTTGTGAGTATTTTTTTACTGACGTTACGCGATAATAAAGTTCTACCTAGTTTGTACTCAGGCGCAGAAATTGAATGATCGTGTTTTTTTTTTCATTTAATTTTAATCAATACAGTTGAAAGTCGTACGTTATTGTTAGATGTTGATATCCTGGACAAAAAAGGTATTGTGAAATTGAAACCCCAAGACACCGCGGCGACAAACATTTCATTGTTTACCGTAAATTTATACTGATAAAATAAATACTACTGTACGTTGGTTGACTGTAATTTTTTCATACATTTTATAGAGAAGATTCGGCAGGCAAAATCATCATAATATGTAAGTTACAGGCCGCTCAGAAATTATTGCGAAAAAAGGTTACCGAATTGTTTTTTTTTTTCTATTATTATATACCTGCCAGCATTCCTGAGGTAGCTAAATTATTACAAAATACCTACCAGCCAGCCCGATATAGGTACATATAAAAAAATTACAATAATGCGTACCACCACTGTGAGTTAAGTTAATTGTTTTGAGTTTGGTTATGATTCTCAGTATGTAAGGTACTGAACCATACTACAATCGCCACCAAGACCAAGCGGACCCTAGTGCCCGGCCGGCGCGGCCCGCTTACACTTAGCTACGGTAGTGGGTGAGCCAAGGGGTGCTAAGAAAGTAATAAAGATCGATCTCCATTGCGAGTGAAGCAAGGTCCCTTAGTTGTATATAGTCGCTACATATATTATACTAATTTCATGGAGTGAAGTCACACTCACTCGCACTCGCTCTGTAAGTTCACTCTGTTAGTTATGTTTTGAAGGAACCCAGAGTTAACAAAGTTAAGTTTATTTTTTTGTTGTGAATAGCAGATAGTGGGGATTTTGAGGTCGATATGGAGGATTTCTTTATAAAACGTACCAAAATTACTTCTTCCGTAGGACAGCAAGCCGTCTTTTGTCCTACGGAGGTAGTTGTTTTGGAGGGTACGCATTCTATTGATGATGATTGGTTTGGCGTGTGCAAAGACTGCACAGGCATAGGTCATGACCAGGCGAATGCACGCTGTGTATTTACACAGCGTGCATTCGGCGTGCATTTGCGCAATTTGAGAAGGAGAGATGTGAGATGAGGGGGGGATGGCTTATGAGGCGGCTTCAAGAAGAGAACCGCTTGGCTCTTGTCGTGATTGACTTCGATTCTCCACTTTATAATCCAAGCGCCGAACTTGTCGACTTCAGTTTGGAGAGTGCGAGATATCGGGCCCTGGTTAAAGTTAAGGTCGTAACAGCTTAATATACAGGTGTCCCGTAAGTGCACGTCAAAACGGAATCGGGTGATAGGTCAAGTCAAATCTTTGCTAAATATTTAAAAAAATACGGGCATCTATTAAAAATCGAGAAATTCTACTGCCTGCGACGGTCTTTTAACTCCTGTTGCTACAAATTTTAAATAAAAAAATAAAAAAAATTGTATGTAATCCTGAATAATGCTTCTGAAAACTACTGCTTAAAATTTACAGCCAACTGCGTCCAGAAGGAAATGTTACGGGACACCTGTATATTTACTTCAACTATTTTAAACTGCTGTTTTATTTATACATTTTCTGTGATTAAAACGGTTTAAAACCATATAGAAAATTAAAAGATACAGTTTGTGTATATACACAAGCACATAAAAGAGAAATTATAAAATCATCAAGTTCTGGTATAAAAATAGCAACACTTTCATAAATCCCTCTCACAGTACTTCTGGCACGCCGATAAAATCTTCTATCATTCGTCCGCAAACATCGTCGTTTGTTGGATTAGAATCCAAGAGATCATTAAGCGCGGCCAGAGTACGTGGTTCTGTGGACTTGGCACGCGCAACGGTGGCACAGCAAACGGCCTATTCTTTCTGCCGCGGCAGTAATGGTCTGGGACAAAGAGCGAACCAGCACAGCATGCAAATCAGGCGCGTCAATAGTGCCACGGATTGTCTTACAGGCTATGGTGAGCTGGTCTTTTGCTCGCTTTACCTCTAACGAGTTATATCCGAGGTACCCCAGTAAAAATGTAGTCGGATAGAAGTAAGGATAATAGCCATGTTTACGCTTATAGAGAAACCTAAGGAACGCTTTTTGTAATTTTTCTAGTAAAAACGCGTAGATACTTTCTTTTATCAGTGTGATGGCATGTGCGGAGCAAAAATTGCGGCAATTACGCAGAACTAAACCCAACCTTTGGTAAGACTCCTTGGCTACCGTAGCAATGTGGTCGTGGAAGGTGAACTTTCTGTCGAATGTTACTCCCAGATCTTTCATGGCTGTTGTTTTCATGATTGTATCTTTATTTAAATTGTTTTCATAGTTAACTGGGTGACGCATTCGGCCGAATGTCATTGCGAAGCATTTGGACGGATTAAATTCCATCTTATTGACCAAGCTCCACTTGTATATCGCATCTATGTATTGCTGCAGTGCCAACCAGTCACTCTCGGAGTTTATTTCGAGGCACAATTTTAAGTCATCAGCCTATAACTTATATGCGTATGCTTAGTGCGAGTTTTTTTTACGGAACTGAAGGCAGTGTCGGAGTTCATTCGCTGGGCTAACGAGCTGGACATGTTGTCATCGTTACCCATAACACCGACAGAATCCGACGTACAAGACAGTCCCACCAGTAAACAAACGACTACAATGGACATTACACAAATTTGACACGCCACCAGGTCCTGCACGTCCACCGGAACCCGCTGGCAACCAATCTTGTGTAGATCCACGCATTATTTATTTACCAATAAACCCAACTTCTATGTATTCTGTTCTGTTGATCTTCATCTAAATCCCGATGAAGGAAACTTACTTTCAAACAATGAACGAAATATGTTTAATGAATTGTTAATTGAACACAGCGCCATCTTTGAGTATAACACAGAACCAACTCCATGCACACAACACAGAATAGACACAGGCAATCATCCTCCAAGGCAAAAACAACTGAGGGAAAACCTTGATGATATGATGAGTGATGACATTATCGAGGAATGTGATTCCCCATCAGGTCAGCCCCTGTAATTCTAGTTCCAGAAGGAGAGACCGATGTTCGAGTTTGCGTAGATTATCGGCGACTCAACAAGATAACTAAACCTGACAGATATCCGTTGCCTCGTATTGATGACTTATTACATCAGGCAAAAGGGATCCCTGACCATGATCCAGATGACCTACATGTCAAGAATTGATTTACAGTTAAGTAACTGGCAGATCATTGTACACCCAGATGATTACGATAAAACAAGCTTTGTATCACCATTTGGAACGTTCCGTTTCAAGCGAAAGGCATTCGGTCTTCGAAAGATTAATGGACAAAATCATACAAGGACAGCACGCGAAGTGTGTATTAAGCTATTTAGATGATCTAATTATAAGATCTAATACTTTCAGTCAAGATATAAAAGACATAAGAGGAGTATTTATTAAACTGAGAGATTACACAGCTACAAGCCAACAGAAAATGTATGTGCTCTGAAATTAAGTATCTGGGAGCTCTCATCGTTTCAGAAGGTATCTAAACAGACTCAGAGAAAATATCTGCTATTGCAGATCGACAGGCGCCTAAAAACCTAAAACAGTTAATCTCTTTTTTACAAACCGCATCTTGGTATCAACTCCGATACTTTATATACCGATATTTTATTAATAATTTTGCAGACATTGCTAGACCACTTACTAATCTAACGAATAATAAAATAAGCTGGAAGTGGGAACAAGAGCAACAAGAAGCATTCATGAAAATAAAAAATCTATTAACTAAGTCACCAGTTTAAAACAGGCAAGTGAGGATTTACCCTTTGCTATCAAGACTTAACACAAGCTGAACGCAATTACAGTGTCACAGAAAAGGAAGCACTAGCCATAGTATGGGCTATTTCAAAATTTCGTGGCTATATAGAAGGAACCAAGTTCATAACTATTACAAATCATCAACCGTTGAAATGATTAATGAATCATAAAACACCTACTGGTCGCTTAGCTATCGTGCTCTACAGCTGCAACCATGCGAGTTCAAAATCCAACTCCAGGAAGAACTAATGTAGTAGCTGATACATTGTCTCAACCACCGTGTGAGCATTATGATGGAAATGCATCATATGCAGCACAGAATTAGATCTACCTAGATACAATGAAAAACAGTTAAGAGATGAACAAATGAAAGAAAACACCCTTGAAACTATCATGAATATATTAGAAGAAAGAAAACAATCAACAAGTTATATAGAATACATAATGAAGGGATACCTACATCATAAAGGTGTCATATACCATTACATGCCCGAGCAAGAAACTGAAAATGTTAGTAGTTCCACGTCATGAAATACAAAACATACTGAACGCTTAACATGACTCACCTACTGCAGGTCATATGGGAGTAGAAAGAACAGTGCAACGTATAACATATAATTTCTACTGGACGGGATTGTTATAAAATACGAAAAACATGTATTGAATGCTAAAAATATAAGCCCTCTAATAAGAAGCAGGCTTATGCAAGTCCACCCCAAATTCGCAACGATTTGAGGTATTGTCCATTGATCTTTTTGGACCTTTGCCAAAGGGACCATCAGGAGAAAAGTGGACTCTGATCATAGAAGAAACTACTTCAAGATGGGTAGAATTATTCCCATTAAATGAAAGTGAAAATACTCAATGAAATATTTCTGCCGTATGAATTACCAAGGAAAATTATCAGCGATAATGGAGTAAAATTAATATCAGCGGTAATGCAAAAACTAGCATATTGTTTAGAAATTCAACAAATATTCTCACCCATATATCACCCTGAACCAAATGTGGTTGAAAGGAAAAATAGAAGCATGAAGTTACAAATTGCAATTATGGTGAAAGACAGACATAAGAACTGGCCATTGATTTTACCTGCAATAAGATTCGCAATGAATACAGCTATGTGTCAAACTACAGGCTTGTCACCAGCTTACCTTACATCTTGGAGAGAACTGCGTACACCATATGAGTTGACACATGATCTAAGCTCGGTTGTAGAATCAGAAAACTTTATCGCAGAAATCACATCTAAATTAAAACAACAAGCCCAAGACTTGGAGCTAGCAAAAGATAATATAGAGAGTAACAAAGAAACGACACGACAAAGAGCAAATAGCAAGAGAAGACCTGACCCAGACTATCAAGTTAGAGACTTAGTCTTGATTGAATCTCATCCCAATAGCAACATCGACAAACAGTTTACATCGAAATTTAATCCTCGACGAGATGGACCGTATGTTATATTAAAGAAACATAGAAGCTCCACTTATGAAATTGCTCACTCAGAAACCTCAGACAGGCCTATTGGAAACTATTATACGTCAGCAATAACGAAGTTTGAAAACAGAGACGACGTGATAGCCAAACCAACTTATCCGATACGCCGAAGAGGAAGACCGCGGAAAGGAACTAGTGCTGGTACTCAGTCGGGACGACCATAGAGTACCAGAGGAGGAGATTATAACACGATGCCTTACTCCATCTACTGGCTTGTGTACACAACACTATTCTACCGAAGTAGATCACATCACAAACAAGATCAATTATCGATAAGACTATTACAGCGACAGTGCCTACAAACTACTAACGACATCTAACATTCGACGTGTGAAGTGTCCGTGACGTCAACGAGGGTTACAACCACATACAAGCATGACATATTGAAGACACAAATTCATCTGTCAAACCGGTAATATAAATGGTCAACCAAAGTGGAACGATGACTCGCTACTTAGAAGGCACAGTGGTCGATAGCCCCGCAGTCACCACTGTTGCCATAAGCTTGACCTGAGAGGAGGCCCCGTCGCCCTCAGGAATAGCCGAGCTAGGAGGTAAAGGGATAGGATAGCCCCGCAGTCCATCCCTAGGACCACTCATAGGTTTAACCTAAGTCTAACTTTGTATGCTAAAATCTGTCAAGTGTTTGAAGTAAAGCGAATAAACACCCTATCTGTCATCTAAAGTTGGTTTTATTCCACCGCCACCATTATAATACTAAATTATTTTTCTTTTTAGGTTTGGAACATGAAGAACAAGAAAACGAAGTGCCCATTCGCACAGAGAGACCTATTTAATCTGAGAATAGATGGTTCAACGTCTGACCTAATCAGAGGAAGAGTTCTAAGGGAACAGTTAGTAAGAAGAATTCAACACTGAATAATCATGTTTATGGTATTTAGCATTTATTTTGTTGCATTAGTTGTTTTTTTTTGTACTCCTGAACATAAATAGTTTTTCATTTTTACCATCTTTTTTTGTAAATACTTGTAAAAACTGTAATGTTTAATAAGATACTGAATGAGTGATCTCTGTTAATTATTTTCACTGTATACATTCAGTCTCTTAATAAATTAATTACATAATTGCATAGCACATGTGTGAGTAGGTACCATGTTCCTACTATGTATCTTGCTAATGGTGGCGACACATTTTGGATCCCTCAAATCCCTTAAAATGGTTGGGATTTTTTAGTCTTATTTAATTTCTATAATTATAGATTAGATTTTAGATTTTTAGATATGTATGTATATGTATTTTGTTTCTATGAGTGCATCGTCCTCGCACATAATAAATTGATTAATGTACATATACAAAATATTGAAAAGAGTAACTATGGAGTTTCTTGTCCGTTCCTAAGGAGCTCATAGTAAACTGAAGCTAAACTACTTTAATTTTTATTAGGGAAACAGTATTATAAGACCAAAAACTAAGGTTGCAATAGTATATACAGGGTGGTGCTCCCTCCCCCCTGGTACCACTCCCATGTAAAGGTAACGCACCGTTCTTGAGAAAAGCTAATTATTGTAGGCAGGTATGTAGCTATTGGAATTGATAAAAACATCCCCAGCTGTCATTCCCCTGATGCTAGAGATTGACACGATTTACATACGATTAACGTGAAAACTTAACCAAAGTTTTCACGGTGAGGTTTTTTACAGAATAGATGCATTCCGGTTGCAAGTACTAAAAACCCATAGATATAAGATTTGTATATACGCACCTAACCTTTCTGATTGAAGGTTTCCGATAGGAGTATGTAAGGGTTTAAGCAAGTGCTATATACGCATATAAGCTTCATCCTTTTCAATATCAGGCAAGAAACACGTCCACTACAGTTTTACTAGACCACAAGCATCGTCACAAAGACTCAAATCAGGTTTACGCGTTTTTAGTTTTTGTCTGGAATGAAAATACACATAAAAACTACACAGCTAACCAAACAAAGAAATGGTAATAAAAGTTACCTTCTTTCTGTGTGCGAGGGCATTTACACAAGGGCCTTACATATTAGTTATCCAGTTTTATCATTTGTGGCTTCCACAAAATTCTTGTTTATAGGTCACAGGCCTGCGGAGTCACGTGGCAAATTAATTATTTATTAGGTTTTGTGATGAACACAACTCAAGTACTTATTGTTTTGTAAGGCGATCTGAGAAGTATTTGATTGATAGAAAACGTTTCAGTAAGTTTTCTCTTTTTGGTGCTTAGGCACCAAATATTGCTCCTTTTCTTTTGTGAAGTTCCATAGTCTAGCAGAGCACCTATGGCAGTAGATTTGATTAGGAATGTGAAATTTTGTCTTCACAATCATTAAGCGAAAATTACGAAGGTTGACTACTACTAAAAGCGTTTCAAGCTTCCACATCCCCAATTCCAAGTTTTTGTAAAGGCCTTTATTTGTTTATATATGCTTGTACTATTGAAATGAAATATATAAGCTTGTACTATTGAAATGAAATAAGTACCTAACAATGATTTCGATTGTAATCGTGTTTGTGTAGTATACTAGCTGCGCCCCGCTGTTTAACCCGCATTAGTCTCGATCCTGTGGGAATATAGGAATAAAAAGTATTCTAGGTCTTAATCCAGGTCACGGTCTGCTCATGAACTGAATTTCATCCAGATTCGTTAATCCGATTTAGCGCGAAAGCGTAACAAACAAACATGCAAGAAATCTATGATTTAACCTTTATAATATTAGATAAGATTAAAAAATGTTTCATTTACAAAACAAACAATGAACAGATTAACAAGTAAGTATTATGCTGTTAACATTAATTGTATTGCAGAAAAAGGTAGGAACGAAAAAAACTACTACAAAGTTATAAAATTGTTTAATTAAAAAATTACGGTTCTTAGAGGAGAATTATCACAAAATATCCACGGATAAACGATGTCGTCTTACATTTGTAAAGTCAGCCCTCAATATTATAACAATAAACTTTATGACTATTTGTTTTAAGGCACATGATCAATACATATTTGCAGCCTTACCAAAGTACATACTTAGGTTCCTATTCTACTATTCATCATTTTAAACATGAAGGCACACTTGCAACACATATCCCTAAATTCATTTAGGCCTAAACGTATTTAAAACATCAATAGAGGTATTACTGTCAATCGTTTGAAAATGACAGAAGTAGAACGATGTTTCAAATACTTATGTACGTCATCAGTCAATAAGAGCTTAGCCTTAGATAAATGATAGGTCTCGCGGCGCTCGACGCAGCGAGATCAATCATTTATCTAAGAGCCTAACATTTTCCAAGTATTTTGTGGTCGGCGTATGGTGCGACCACCACAACCCAGTTACTGAGTACTACGATAGGTGGGGTACCTATTGGTAAGACTGGCTGTCAGACTTTCGGGCTTCTGACGCCCAGCAACCAAATTGCGTAACCCACTATCAAGCATGTTCGTTTAAACAGTTTACTTTGAATATTACTATCAATCATAATTGGTATAATTTTGAACGATATTGCTAATCCATTGCTTCGTATGTTCGAAAAATTTATCTGCTCAACAACGTAAATAACGCAACGAATGTTGTTGGACTGTGAAAATAAAAGCCGTCGCTACAGGTATGTTACTCAATTAAAAAATTATGGGACTCAAACTGCAACCTCATTATGTGTTTTAACACTGTTTTTGTTTAAACTTTTGGTTTTAGGTTTTAACACTTTGAAAAACACATTTATAAGTGTAACATATTTGATCCTGTTATAAACTCAAGTGTAAAACTTATAATTAACTTTAACTGTAACATTTATGAAGATTAAAGTTTCTCGCCGGGACCGACGGCTTAACGTGCTTTCCTAGGGGTTCAAATGCCTATGTATGTTTGAAGTTAAATGCGTAACTAATGATCTGTGGTGCAGGTGGGATCAAATATTCTCTTATAGGTACCTAATACTCATGACCGGATAACTAATTGCAGCGCCATAGTGGCGAAACAGTTGGGCTTCAGCAGCGCAACGGTCGGGCCGCTTAGTAGTATTGAAATCAATGTATTGATGTTTTTGGTCTGCAATCTGTTTCCCAGAATGAAAGTTCGCAATTTAATTAAGATTAGTTTTGTCATTACTATTTTCTTTTAACAGAATACCTACCTACAATGTATTCTAACTTATATATTGACTGAACCCAAACATAAAATATTTATGTGTGGTTCTAAAAGTTAAGCACATCTACGGACCTACATACTTCTAAAATTGTTTTCTATAAAAAAATCTTACAAACTGACAGGATTTTTTCACCAAAAATAACTCTGTTGTATTTCAAGACATTTTCACTAGATATAGTAAAAATCACAAAACTACTGCATGAAGCACAAAAACTTGGAGATTTTTTGGTGTCATTTGCTTTTCTCAGCCGAGAAGAAAGGCGTCCGCTTTTGAGGATCACAAAGTTTGTAAACACCTTATTTACGTACCTACTTTCTAAGCAAATAAAATATTATGATTATGAATGGCGTTCAAAAACCACTTATCTTTAAGTCCATTTAGAATTAATTTTGAATTAGAATTCACGAGCTGCACTGAATCAGAACACAATATTACTCTTTTATAACATAACCTAACTGCTTCATTTCATTATCAAACTGTTCGTCTCTGTACTTCTTTATTTTCTTCAGCCAGACTCCAAATGATGCGACAGCTCTGCAGGTGCCCCCATACCTCACAGGTAGGCATTCTAGGTCCAGATGCTTATGAAGGGACTTGAGGTCGTTGCCGTGGAAGTGGATGTACTGCCACGCCTCCTGGGGTATGAACCTCTTGAACAGGTAGAAGAACGTATTGAGAATCCAGGAATAGTTGATGATGTGCACGCCCTTGGCGCGGGCTGGTATTGCAAGCTTGAACAAAATATTTTTTACATTATTTTTTGGTAGATAATCAAGACATGATTTCAAATACACTATGATTGATGGAAGCAACTACATAACATTAAATAATAATACGCCTGCCATCCCTGAAGGGTAAGGCAGAGGTGTACAGTATCATAGACAACAGTAAGTTCAAATAAACGGTGTCAATTCACTTGGTCTAAAAGTAAAAATGGGTGTACCACAAGGCTCGATATTGGGTCCTTTCCTCTTTTTAGTTTATCTTAATGATCTACCCCATTTGTTTAAAACCCAACCACAAATTTTTTTATTTGCTGACCATACGTCCTTCATTTTTTTAATTAATAGGCGTGCATCAAATCTTGACGACTTAAATAACACCTTACTGCAGATCCAAAATTGGTTCACTGCTAATAATTTAGTATTAAATGGAAGAAACTAAGTGCATAAGATTTTCTTTACCAAATGTCAAAAGTACTATTTGTGAGATAGTATTGAATCAAGAGAAACTAGAATTCGTCGATAAAACTGTTTTCCTGGGGATCACGCTCGACTCAAAGCTTCAATGGGGTCCTCATTTAACATCCCTTGCAGGACGGCTAAGTTCAGCAGCTTATGCTGTGAGTAAAATCCGTCAATTTACTGATGTAGGAACCGCTAGACTAGTCTATTTTAGTTACTTTCATAGTATTATTTCGTACGGTATTTTTTACTATGGGGACGGGCTGCAGACATCGATTATATTTTCATTCTGAAGAAAAGAGCCATCAGAGCCATGTATGGCCTCCGCAGGCGCGACTCTCTAAGGGAATTGTTTAAAGATATTAACATCTCATGATGTTAATATCTTTACCGTTTATCAGGTACCGTCATCGGTACCTTGTCAATATATCTATGAAAACATAATGTACTCAAAGAAAAATCTACATATTTTTAGTAAAAGAGGTGAAAGACACAACTATAACACTAGAAATAGGGACCAATTACTCAACCAGTACTGTTTTTTGTACAACTAATGTTTCGCTGATGGTAGCGCGTGTGTTGGATCATTTAGCTCGCTTCCAAATGGTTGAGTTGAATGGTGCTAATCCATGCGTCATGGTCGTGAACGGGCGCCGTCAGTAGGAACTGGTCATCTCTTAGCTGCCACGGTGTATTTTAACTAAATTTTATTTTTGTATTGTTTTCGACTTTATAATTTCAACATGAATGATGTAACCAATATAATGTAACCATAATTTGAATTAAAAGAGTGTCCGTCCCAGACTCCGAGCTGCTACTTAGACAATCCTGATGGAAAAGACAAAAATACTTTGCCCGACCTGGGAATTGAACCCAAGGCCTCATCAGGTCAGCAGTAGCACTTGCGACCGCTCGATCTACAAACCAAGTAACTAATGATGAAAATTATAAGGAAAATCATAGATAAAGCATCCTGAGTATTGACTCTACTTAATTATACAACCAGCCCATTATTGTTTAATTAGAGGCCAAAGGTTGGTTTGATCAAAGTGTGTTAGCAGTTTTACGAAGATTTTCCTGTCTCTAAGTCGATTCTGAAAAACACACCACGTCGATTCTGACAAACGTTTGAACAATTCTTCGAAAAAGTTGTGAAGACTAAATGTGGGTCCAGCCACTTAAAATACTTGTAGAAAGCTGGTAAAAGATCCCCTCCATTTGGGTTAGATGAGGTTATAACAGTATGATGTTTCCTTATATTTTCTCATAAATTACTGTTGTGAATGGGACAAATAATCAGCCACCTATGTACAATCCAAACTTTTGAAGTCTATGCCACGATAAAACAATATCACGCACTCAGAATAGTGCTCAGGCATTCCACAATCATTTCGAGATATGCGCAAAGCGGCGCTTTGGGTTTTATCGTTTCGTGAGTGAGTTAATGTCAGAGACTAGAACTATTGAAAGAATCACAAACGGGGTCTTGGCAACCCAAGAAAAGGAAGACCAAGAATGAGAATAAATTACAATAAATAGAAAATATTCTAAAATAAATCCCAGAGTTCACACATGTGGAATTAATGGAAGCTTTTGCTCCAATTTTTTTTATTTTATTTATTCATTTGACTTAAACACCTATACTTTTTCCGGTGATTACCTCAACTGACCTAATGATATGTAAATAAACGATGATTCAATGTTAGCATATTACAACATTAGCAACATTTATAACATTAAAACAACATTAGCATATTAAGCACAAATCCAAAAATTCTTACGTGAAAATAACGGTAACTCTGTGATGTATTTTATCGAGAAAATGTTAATATTTTGTGTTTCCGTTCCAGTAAGATAAGAGATAAGAATTTAAGATAGTGATTTTGTTTACTACCAGCTCTTAACCATATTTTTTTTTTATTTTTTTATTCAAAAAGTAACCGACACTTGCTATGGACGGGGAGCCAGGAGGGTTTTTGAGCAAGCATAATTATGCAGGTTGAAATATTGATAGCTGAGTAGGTGCGGCATGATGAGAGAACACCGTTTGGAAGACTGTTATAAAAATATGTCATGATTCTTGATTTAGTCTACTTAATTCGCAGCTGGCGACCTAAGTAGAAGTGCAAAACTGATAAAAATGAACTATCACTTTTAATTCTAAGGGCTATATCAGTTACGATATCGAGTGTAGAGGTTCATCTACTTTACCTGAAATAAAAATAAGTGTAAATAACTCCTGACCACAAGGCAGTGTGTGTACAACAGGGAACACTCTTCCCTCCTCATTCCGCACCAACTCAGTTAATAAATTTTCGCCCTGCATTTGCTTGCTCAAAAACTCTCTGGGCTCCCCGGCCACTAGGTTTTCCTACAATGAGTAATTATTAATGGCAATATTGATAATATTATTTGCGATAAATTAAATTAATAAATTAGTAAGTTTTATATTACTAAGTATTAAATTAATAAACAAGTCTTGTAAAAACTATAAGGCAGTAATAGTTTTTACATGATTACTTAGTACACGTCCGCACGGACGTAAAAATATCGCCGCGACAAATTTTAGCTCTGGATCTTCATCGAACTGCTTACCGCCGAGAGTTTAAAATCCAACAGTGTGTTTTTTCGAAGAGCTGGGATGCACTCTGTTGGATTTTCAACGCTCGATTCAACACTGAGAGTTAAAAATCCATTGCTCATTACAATCCCGTCGCGATATTTTTACGTCCGTGCCGTGCGAACGTGGTTTTACTTACACACATTTCAATTTACGAGTTTTTATGGTCATGGTGACATTCACTGAGAATTCTCACGAGAGAACTTCAGTCTATTTAACAAGTTCTCAAAGCAATAGGTATGTGATTAAGTATAGGTAAACCTTTGATCTTGGCAACAAAAAAATGTTAAAAGAGGTGCCAGCATCTGGTATTTTGTTACACCAACATCACATTTTATTATCTATTTATCTATTTAACACCTGAGGAGCTGTTGTGCACAGCAATTCTTTCATGATTCAGTAGGTACTAAAGTCTTTATGACACTCATTTAACTTACATTTGTTTATCTGATAATTGTTGTACTGCTGAAAAGCAAACCTTTAGCTACCTCTGTCTATTTTCCACATCCATTTATCTCATTTCATGTGATCTCTTATTATTTTCCTTTTATTGAATGTTGTGACATTTTGTATCTAACATTGTCATTTGTCAGTTTTTCTTTTTCTATGTTATAGATCTAAGAGGTCGTCTGTTTTATTGTAAAGGTATCGTAAAACTAGTGTTAAGCCAGGTTCTCACTGTAAGCCATCTTTATTGTTCCTGGCCGATAACCAATTAAGAAGTATTTGGATTTAAAACTAAAAAAGTAACTTCTAGAAAATCTGCCAGGGGCTATAAAAGGCAACCGTTACGTTTCACCAGGTTCTTTTAACTCCGTCTTTTGACAGGCTCTTTTGGCTTCCTTCTTTTTCCTCCTATCGTTCTACTCTGACCATTCTTTGCTGCTTAAATATAAATTATTATTGATTTATAGTTGCAGTGAATTAAAAGAAATATAAGCTAAACTCTGTGAATCTCATTTTATCATGTGTGCATGAAGGTGTTCGAACTCTCCCGATCACCTCCGACCCTCCCGCTTGAGTCTGCGAGTTCGAGACGTCTTGGAGAAATCAAATAACGTGGCGTGTGACGCCGCTGCTCGTACATTGCGACGAGAGATCCGAGCATCTCGCGGGTTCCTCCGCGACCAACCAGAACCGACGCGAGCTCCCTTGCGACGGACTGCAGGCCGGTGGAGCGGCCTGCGCGAGCTACTTCGTAACCGGCTGCGGGCTGATGGGGCAGCTGACGCGAAATCGACTCTACCGACTTCGGGCCGGAGTAGCGGCCAGCGAGAGCTGCTTCGACTTCCGAGCTGCTTCGACTTCCGAGCTACTTCGCTACCGTGAACTCTCTCGCGACAGACTGCTGGACGGAGGAGCGGCCCACCCGAGCTTCTACTAATTCTAAATATCTTTTTCTACATATTTTTGTATTTATATTTTAAAATAATATTTAATTATAACCCCGTTTGGACACTCGGCTAAACGTTACGTTACAAGCAATACAATGTAGTGATGGCTGATGCAGATTATAATGGCTACTGACAACAGTATCTACTATTTAATACATGTTTGATGTGGTAGGTTTGCCGCATAAACCAGGGGTCCAACGTCCACCTGACAGAAAGTAATACTATAAATTCTGTTAAGTTTCACCTAACTGTGGAAAAACGGCATTTATAAAAAAAGTAGTAGACTAAATGAGGCCGTGCTCAAAGCGCCTAGCGTTGTTATTATGAATTCTAATGTTATGTTATTGAATGTTACGGTGATTGTTTATTTTTTTTGTTACCTACTGAATTATTAACATAAAATTATTTATTAGTTTGTTACATTTTAAATTTGTAATGAATTCTAATTATGGATGTACTTATTGTTTATTTTTTGTTATTATTTTACTTATTAACAATGTAATATGTTCAATACAACGTGACTAATGACATATGAAAACGCGACCTTCGAGTTAATTTTGTTCGGTAAACCCATCGCGCCGACAGATTACATTTTACATTGTTCTCACATAGAATCAACAAGAATTTTGTACCCAGGATTTTGTAATATGTATCTTGATTTAAAAAGTGTCCTTGGAGTTTCTTCCCGTTCTTCTTCATAGAGATCTACGTTTTGGAATGGGCTACTAGCTTCAACTTTCTGACTAACTGAACGACTCTTTCACAATTAAAAGTGCCTGTAAATGGTTTAATTGAAATAAATGCCTTGACTTTGAGTTTTGAGGTTTTCCAAACAAAAGAGTGACATATGAACGCGGCTTCGGTTAGTACACGTTTAACATAATCACGATCTTGATCGTTGTGATGATGAAGTCATAACAATAACAAACCCAACTCACCCCCATAAGGCAGACCATTTGGTAAGCAATAGTAGGAGTCAGGGTAGCCACGTGGCGTATCGTGAGGCCCTCCAGGTCTACAATGACTGTGCCAGCGAGGATCTGAAGCTTGGGCTGTCGGACGCCTATCTCCGTCATCGCCATGGCGGCTCGGAGTAAGTCTTCGATTGGAAACTCACTTGGATCCCATTTACCTGAAAAAAAAGCCACTAATAAATAAAGATCTAGGAAGTTCAAGACAATGCTGAGACATCATAATAATCATCACGTCAGCGGTGGTTGTTCGAAAGAGATACCGTGGCCCCTGGCAGAGGCAACTAACATAACATAACATATTCATTCAAAAAAATTAAAAGGCATAAAAGTAATTACAGTTTTGCTTAAATTTAAATTATATTCCTAAGACTTACGTGCCTGAACTAGGTAATCCTGTTTTTCAGGCGAAAAGTGCTAAAATAGTCGGATAAAATTTATAAACAATCAAAAAAGTTGACATTAGACAAATAAATTAAATGTAGAGTAGCTTAAATCCTAGTTTCTAAATTTAAAAAATACTTGTTGTAAGTGAGGATCTATATTTACTTTAACACAGTTAATAAATTCTCTGTATCTTCATAAGACATGCTTTGGAGAGCCTCCTTGAGAATTCTCTTACAATTTATTTATTTATATTTATTTATATATACTTTATTGTACACCACAAAATTACATAACAAAAAAAAAATATCATACTAAAAACATACAATGGGCGGCCTTATCACCTTATCGCTTACAATTTGCGTAGTTCAGGGAATAAATGTTTGCTTTTGAGTTTAGTCTATTATAAAGGAGAGGACCGAGGTACAGGTAAAATTTGGATATAAAAGCATGTTTTGTTGTATTTTGTGGACAGACTATATCTTTACGTCTTTTGTTTGTATATTCCGTGCGGTAGGGTAGAGCTGTGTGTTGTTTTAGTACAATTCCCATTATAAATAGTTGCCGAACTGTTAATACTTCACAAGATTTGTATAGGAGGTTAGTAGGAAAAAGGAAAGGTCGGAAAGTAGACACTTTGAGAACCGCCCTCTGCGCTCTCTCGATGGTTAGTAACACTGTTTTACCCGCTCCACCCCATGTTGTAATACAGTACGTTATAATCGATTGACATAAAGCAAAATAAACTTGTCTAACAATTTTTGTGTCAGCAATATAGCGTAGCCTTTTAAAAACAAATATTAACTTGCGAATTCTATTATTTAAAGCTAATATATGTTGTTTGAACGAGAGTGTTTCATCTATTATAACACCAAGGTATTTTGATTTATTTGCCATTTTAATGTTGGGACAAACACATTGGTTATCCGTGGGATTTGTGCAATTATGAGCATATAATGTCGAGATGCTAGTGGATGTTTGCTTGCGCATCGGAAACTTAATGTAATTTGTCTTGTCTGCATTTAGTGTTAGTGAATTATGTTGAAGCCATTTATTAACAACATTGAATCCGTGCTGCGCAAGCTTGTAAACATTTTTTTCTGAGTCAGCCGAAAATAAAAGGGCAGTGTCGTCAGCATAAGAAACAATTTGGCCGTGATTTAGATTTAGATAACAAAGATCGTTAATGTATATCAAAAAAAGGGTAGGCCCTAAAATACATCCTTGGGGAACTCCGAAGGACGTGTTTTTAATCATCGCTGAGAACATTACCAATTCTTACACATTGGGTACGGTCTTCTAGATAGCTCTTAAATAGTTTAAGCTGTGTGGCTTTGATACCTATGGCTTCAAGCTTGTGCAACAGAATAGGAATGGAAACCGTGTCAAAAGCTTTTGCGAGGTCAAGAAGATTCCAACAGTGTGGTTACCTTTATCAAGTTCTTGTGCTAGATAGTTAGTCAGATGATGTACGGCATCGTCTGTTGCCATTTTAGGCCTAAATCCAAACTGCCGTTTAGATAAAATTAATTTATCCTCCAAGTATTTGTAAAGCCTTTTATTTATATTTTTTTCTAATATTTTAGACATAGAAGGCAGTAAGGAAATAGGTCTATAAATTGTAACTTGATCTTTACAGCCTGATTTGTAAACAGGGACAACTACCGCTTTTTTTAGGCACTCGGGAAAAAGACCTGTAGATAAACATTTTTGGAAAATATAAGTCAGCGGCGGTATCAAAATGTGTCTGAACTGTTTAATAATTTTATTTGATATGTTATCCCAGCCAACTGCACAGTCGTCCTTTAAACTCATAATTATCGTTTCCACTTCAGTCTCGTCAGTGTCTAGCAACGCAAAGGATGATAGAATAGTGCTACACGTAACTGGTGTGCTTGTTACATATTGTGATTGGCCCCGAACTTTTTCAGCCAGGCACTTTCCAACATTAACATAAAAACAATTTGCAATGTTGGCAGATGTTTACTGTGATGAGTGTGCTTGCAATAAACCTGAAGATGACTGATTTTGTTTAGAGCTATACGTTACACTTTTAATAAAATTCCATATTTGTTTACTATCAGTACCAGCCTTTTCTAGTGCAATTTTATCGTAGTTGCTTTTAACCTTTCTTATAAGATCATTACAAAAGTTACGGTACCGTTTATAGGACAGTTGCAAAATTAAGTTATCTGGATTTGATTTAGCTTTCCTATGCAGTTTATCTCTATTTTTCATACAGTGAATGAGTCCTGTCGTGATCCATGGTTTTATGTTGTAGTTTGTGTTATTTAGCCGAGTTAAGACTGTGTTCTTTTGAATTGCATGTTGTACACTTTTGATTAGGTACAACATACAAAACTGCGGATCAGCGGAATTGTAGACTGGGTCAAAGTCGATATTACGTAAGTCTTCTTCAAGTTTATTGACATTTAAACTGGAAATGGTGCGAGTGACTACTTTAGGTAATTTACAATTTAAAATAAGCAGGGTAGCACTGTGATCGGTTATTGTTGAGTTAGTTACAAGGGCAAGAGCAGGGAAATTCGACTTGAGCATTATATGGTCCAAGCAGGAGCCACTTTGATGTGTAGGAAGCGTGTGAGCGGAAAGCAAACCATGGAAGGCGCATAGGTTAAGGTATTCCTCAGCGGATGCGTCAGCATTTTCTGGAAGAATATTGAAATTAATATCTCCAATTAAAATGGTATTTTTGAGAGATGACAGGTTCTGCATCGTGTCGTTTAGAGAGTCAGTGATATTGTTTATATTTCTAAAAGAGGGGGGTCGATATAAGGTAAGTATCGCTAATTCTGACCCAATTTTAATTAACAATCTGTTACAGTCTTGCATATCTGGTTCCTCGACAGACACATTGAGATGATTTCTTGCATAAACTATCACTCCATCGTTCTGATTGTAGTTTACATTACTTTTAATATTATACCCCGGAATTATTGTTATATTGTTTGGAAAGCCAACATTTGGTTAAGACAATAACGTCACAATTAATGTCTAGACGTTTTAACAAAATGCTAAAATTGTCGAAATTCTTAAAAATACTGCGAATATTTTGGGTTAGCACGGTAAGTGGACTAGTATAGGAGGAGAGATATTGCTTACAGTGTTCAACTTCACAAACATGGGATTCAGATACAAAGAAATTCTCTAGGTCATTGATTAAATTATTAATCATAACTATAAAAAGTTATAAGAAGGGCCAGAAAAATACGTGATTAACGGCGCTCTTAGGCGCCTCCATAATCAACTGAATTTATGTACCTCTTTTCAGCCATTATTTTCGCTGGACAGTCAGCATCACTTGTCTTGTGATTGCTCGGCTTTTTGAAGTGGAAGCAATTAGCGCATTTTGGTTCCTCAGCCTTCTTTGTGCATTCTTTTATGGAGTGACCCTGATCTCCACAGTGGCCACATGTATGGGTAGTCTCCCGACATGATTTCGCCTCATGTCCGTATTGCTGGCACTTATAACAGCGTGTGACTAGAGTAAAGTCTCTCACAGGGCATGACGACCAATTTATAAACACTCTGTCTTTATATATCAGGGCTTTACGTATGTCTGCAGATACTTCAATAATATAATTACAGGTCTCAGCGTCCTTCTTACCTGACTTATGGCTTAACTTAATGCAGGTCAAAAAGGTTTCGAGGTTGCAATCCTGGAGGTTCTCGGCTAGGTTTTGGTGGAACAAACAAGTAAAAACTTCCATGTCTTGCATTGATGAGGGTACTCCGATAACTACTACTCGGGCTTCCTTTTTGGGGGCTCGTCTACTGTAAGTCCTGAATTTGATAAGTGCATCGTTTTTTTCACCTTCTCAATATCGTCCTTCGTCTCGGTGCTGATAATGACACCGCCATGTTTCGTCTTACGTAGTCCTCTTACTTGAAGTTTCATTTGCTCGGGACGTATAATTTTTTGGACAAGTGTTTTTGTCTCCTCACTCGACTTCAGTTTGTCGTTAGGGTATATGGCCACAGAGCTTAAATTCATAGGCTGTATAAAACTATTCGTACCTTTTTTAACCATCTCAGCAAAGGAAGTTCCCGTAACTGGTTTCCTTGAAGCTCCGATTGACAGCTTAACGTCTTGTAGTTGCTGCGACAGATCAATTTGGTCTTCGAGTGTTTGGACGGTGGAGTGGGCCCGGACGGCTTTCATCTTAAGGGACTGGTACTGCACGGCCATCTGCGACGTGCCGTGACTAACTTTTCGGCATAAAGTACTGATACGCAGTTTTTGCTCCATGTTTAATTTGCCCTCTGATGCAATAGAGCATACTTCGTTAAGGCACTGCTCAATGTACGACATCCAGTTCTGGATTTCTGGCGTTGATATCGTTTCCATCATGACCTCGTCTCTTTGGCTGGGCGGTTGAGGGTGCGGTGCGGGTACAGGTTCGGGCTCGGGCGCAGGTGCGGGTACAGGTTCGGGCTCGGGCGCAGGTGCGGGCTCGGGCGCAGGTGCGGGTGCGGGCACAGGTGTAGGAGGTGGACTCCTAGCACATCTGCCACCCCGGCTGAAGGGACTGGTTGCCATTATTATGATACCAGTTACTTACTTTATTTCACTTAAACACATTTTCACATATACGGTTTACACATATTATGCCTACGTTTGCTTTACTACTCGCTATTTGGTAAAACCAGGTCACGATTCAGCAAGTGATTATTTATTTATTTTATTAAATCTTCGACACGTCTGTTCACAACAAAGTTGCAAAAAGTACTTTCTTGAAGGAACACGGGTGGGTTTTAATCAGTAAAAGTCTGACACGCCCTCCTGCTCCGCTCTGAGCGGGAGAAGTCATTTGATGATTTCCCACCCAAAAAAAAGCGCAGTTTCACTATCTAATTTAATTTGACCCTTTAGATACGCAGAATTACCGCTGCACCACTCCATGACAGATAGCACAGCAGTTGGCGGAGGTAATGACCTAGATGAAGAACAACTAGGCCTGTGTGAAAGCCTCAAAGACCTTTCAGTATAGCAGCAGGAAGGTATTATTTTCAGTAAAGGTCCATTATTCCGAATAAACGTAAAAAACAGAAATTAAACGATTAGGAATAGATAGCTAAATTATTTATTGTGTAACATATTTGAATCTGATCCCAAAGGAATAAAAAGGTCGCTTTGACCGATAAACTCAGTTGTCTAGTGTTACATGGGTAACTGGAGTAGGTAAGCTTGCCTCTCGGACTCTACGTTGTTTTTTTTTCGCTCGAACGTTTCCAAGTATACCATTCCAAGAGTTGCACGCTATACACAGTACACTTGGCAAATGAGAGCTAGATCGAAAAAAAGTGTAACAACACTTTGGCTTTTCATAAAAGTGTGTTACACTTCGTTCGTTCTGTGTCTCATTCGCCAAGACAAACAAAAGCAAAGCGAAAGGAACACCATTCCAGACTAGTGTCCCACGACACCTCTCGACTGTTTTTTTTTTTTTAAATTATTTTAAGTCTAGACACAGTTTCGAGTACCTTGTTTGACTGACCACGGTGTAACTAAAGTATAAGGGTAGCCACTAAATAAAATTTAGGTCAGATTTATCTTTACCTGTTTCTGTATGAAAAACAGGGAATGTGGCCGAGGGCTTTAAATCGATCCCTACCTACCTAACAGAAATATTTGACTGATATTTTAAACGGTTTAATGATAAATGGTTTTATTTCTGTAAGAAGGTTTGTGCAAACACTCAATACTCAATGATTTATTTGCATTCCACAATGTGTACTTAGGTGGTAACGTGAATTTATCTGCGATCATTAAGGACCCTGTCGGGCACAGCAAAAATAGTAGGAGAGAGGAAGCTTTGTAAAATTTCGCAAACAATATCAATGTCTCTTTTTTAAATTAACAGAAATTACTTAAAACCAAAAAAAAACAACAAGTTTAATCAAACAAAATAAAATAAAACCGTGTCCAAAATAAATATAAAAAAACAAATAAATCAAGGTAAATAAAAATCGAATCAAATCTAGTCAAATAAATAACAAACAAAATAAATCAAAAACAAATTAAAGCAAATATAAATCATAAAATCAAAATTAAATCGACCCACTGCACCCATTAAACCCACATTAGCACTTACATGTTGTCGTTTAAATATTCATATAGACAATAATAGCATTTTCTTAGTAAAAATTCTTTGTTTTTTATTTTAAAATATATTAATAATGTCTTCTTTTTTAATTAATTCAGGCAGTTTGTTGTATATTTTAATATGTAATGTCTTAATACCTATGGACCTGTAGAATGTATTTTTAGCCGAGAAGTATGTATGTACCTTGACTTATGTCGGAGAGTGTAACGTGACTGTACTGTTGTTTGCAGCTGTCAGTTTGATCGATGTTTACCAGGATTCCAACTAATTGCTTTTGAAGGGTGAGGAGTGTAGGTGCATCTGTGCCATTTTCCTAAAGGGTCACGCCGTAGCTCAGTCATGCATAAGCATACGCACAGTAGGTGGAGAGTGCTGTTTGAAGATCGGTGTTTTTTTTTAATTTCACGGAGTGCATACGAAAATCTTGAAATTTTTAATCTTAGTTTTTGTATGTGTGTTTTCCAGTTTATAATGTAAATTCTTTAACAATTACAAGTTGTGTGTTTAATAAAAATAAATTCTATATTGTACACCTTTACACTTTAATCATATTTTAAAAACTAGATGATAGAAGAAAGGTCGAAACAAACTCAGAGGTCACAGTCTCTTTAAAGTACAGACATAATCTTGGTCAGATCAGTTGGGTTGATGTCTGAAATGGTCTTAGGAGGAAAGAACCACACAAATTGAGTAGACCTGTCCAGTCATGGCACGCATTTGTCAGTAATCCTGCAGCTCATCTCAAAACTTAAGGAGCTCAACTATTTGACGAAAAATACCTACCAAAGAAAGGGTATTTGGGAAAGCCGCATGAATTACTCAAACTAACAGATTATCATTAAAAAACTGAGAAGGTTAGGTTAGATTAGAACTGTAAACATCTGCTACATCCATGTTGGTCGCAGTTACTTGGCTATTTAGTATTTTTAGGAACCCAAAGTAGGAATTATTTACCTTCAAAAAAGTGCCGCAGTCATTATATTAGATGATTCAATATTTTTTGTTTTTGCGCTTAAAGGAAATTATTCCTTACCTACCTCACTACAGCTTTAAGCCTGATTTTCAAGGTGCGATTCAATTACTCGTGGCATATCATAAGTTGAAGCAACAATAAAAGTTGCATCGTCTAAACAGTGTTTAGTTGATGCACGTCATTTATTGATTAAATTTTATTGGATGACACAGGCATAAAACTTGCATCGTGTAAATGGGGTTTAGGAAAATCAAGGAGTCAAAAGTTAAAACTTCTTTATCGAGTCTTACCGAATCTGAACACTGATAGCCTCCCGATATCAGGTCTGTCGAGCATGGTGCCTTCGTACGCATCCTTCACCTTGACCAGCCCCCACAGGTCAACGCCCTCGTACAGGTGTTTGTGTTGCTCTCTGAAGGCGCAGTACCGGACCAGCTGGGTAGAAGAAAACGTAGGTATTTTACTTTCATTGCATTGCATCACAAGTATGGCGGAAAACTTTGCCGATCAGTGGGACAAAGTTCCAGAAGAGGTTGGTGAAGGCTGTTACACGCAGCTGCATAAGGGGTATCGCCAACTCAGAACTCAACAACAAATTTGACTTTTTCCTTAACTTGTACCTTGTTTCTTGCCCAATTTTATAGTTCTAGTTCATCGGGAAGGACCCTGTATGTTTCTATTTATTTGCGAGGGTCAAAATATGTCGCAGAAATCACCGTATGTTTTTTTTGCGTTGATTTAGAATCTTGATTTTTTTAAAGCTCGAAAATATACGGTCCCAGTATATTTTCTTATTTTATATTAATCTCAACTTGATACCACCAAGCGTTCCTGAGAAATAGGGGCTTGACAGACTGACAGACAGACAGACGGACAACGAAGTGATCCTATTAGGGTTCCGTTTTTTCCCTTTGTGGTACGGAACCCTAAAAACAAATAACTAACAAGACAACAAAGTAGGGTGGGTGGTTGTGGGTCTCCAAATGTCGCTCATTTTTTTAAACAAATATACATTTTCGCGTTCTCGCTGTAAGTGCGTCTAAGTGCGTTCTGAAAACTAAGTCTGGTTTCAACCTGAAAACCCAATTATTTGATAGCAGCTGTTTTTTAAAGAGTAAGACATGAGCAAGGTTTTTCTTGCAGGAAAGAGCATGTGTGTGATGTTATTGAAAGATTTGAATGATTGAGTGATTTTTTTATGGGAAGGGAATATTAATGGTTTAGACATATTTAGAGGGAGTTTGTTATTTTTTAACCACTCTGCGACCATGTCCAATCCGAACTGAACATTTGAACAAACTTCTTCCCATGAGTCCGCGTGGAAAACGTGCCCCCACGCAATTTCAGGTGAAGTCGTTTATATCAAGTATTTTTTTAAGGATTTTTTTCAATACCTACACTTTTTTTTTTCAGGCTTGTATTATGAGGAGCTTGCATGGATATTATTTTAGAGTGACTGGTCTTAAAGTAAGTTATAACAAGTTTAAGAATAACCTCGGGTCAAAGTCGTGTCACTTGTGGCCGTCAATTATTTTTAAAACTTTAAAAAAGCCTAAAACATCGATTTTGAAAACTTTTCCATTTCACGCCGGTATGCGGGAGCCTTTAGATGTTTCACATCAAAATTCATCATCACAAATACAACTGCCTTCTATTCCTATTAATTTGTATGTTATTTTTAAACACTGTGTGACGCTGAAGAAGTATCTAGGTAAGTAGTTGTTGGACTTGTAGGTATGTCATTATCGAATCATACAAGAGTTGACTTTTAGCATCCATTATGTACAAACAGCCATGTAACATGACTCAGCAGCTTACAGAGAACCGTTACATTATACATGTACTAAGTACAGGTCGGACAGGTCCACTCATTCTGTGTGGTCCTTTCCTAAAAAGACCATTTCAGACATCAATCTACATGGTCTTCACATGACCTGACCAAGATTATGTCTGGACTTTAAAAGAGACTGTGACCTCTGAGTTTGTTTCGGCCTTTCTTCTCAGAGTAGTCAGATAGGAAACACCGATCTCGTCTAGTTTTTTAAATATGATTGACGTGTAAAAGTGTTTGTACACTGTACTTACAGAAATAAATCTTTTATTATTAAGCATTGTATCATTAGATATTAAGGTATTGCTTATCTACACAAGGCTAACAGTGACTTAAATTATTATTATATTGTTTAAAAACATCCGCTAAAATACCACTTGCCTTGGATATAAAATAAACCTGTATTAATGTATTCTAAAGACATAGTTGAAAATATACTTGAACTTCCATATGACAAACGACAGCTCAATTTATCTCAGAAAAGATCTTGGTAAAGGCTAAGCTAATAAATAATTATTTTATTACTTCTATGAACTGACTTCAGTTTTACTATCTATATTATTATGTAGGTAGGGATATTAAAGATTCTGAGTAAGCATCGTCATCTCTTAGGGTGGATTCCACCAATGAAATTGAATGCGATCAGCATATAAACTAGGTTTAAGGACTGTCAGTGTCATTATTTTCCATGTGAAATTGACAGTGACAGCTCTTGAAAGCGTTTTAGATGTGCTGAATGTGTTCAGTTCAGTCCGGCTACTGGCAAAAGGCTCGCCCCCTATTACATGGGATGAGCCTTTTGCCAGCAGCCGAACACAAAATCCAGACCCCGGGCTGCTACCGAGAAGAAAAAATTCCAGGTGGAAAAACCAAATATCACTTTGCCCCACCCGGGAATCGAACCCAGGATGTTCAACAGTAGCGCTTGCGCCCACTAGACCAGCGAAGCTGTTTAGATATTATGTAGGCATCATTCCTTGATGGGTAAGTAACGATATAATGATCATATTTACATATTTGAACTAACTTAACCTACTCAAGACGCTGACAAGAGGTAAATGTCGAAGAAAAAAATTACAAATCTATACAAGTTTGTGGTAGCGGAAAGACCTATGTCAATCTTGAACATATATCTGAGAACCCTGTTGTATTCAAAACACGTTTCAGAAAAAAAATCTCGATGCAAAAATTTAAAACTAACCTCTCGAAATGATGTTCTAACAAAAATATTTGTATTACTTATCAACGACCGTTAGTAAAAACTAAGCGCCGCACGACGCTTGTAACTTATTGCAAAAAATTAAGCAATCTATTCACAAAAAAAGTCTGTTGATTGGACTAAAAAACAAAAAGTGAATATTTTGCTTGTAGAATAATCTGACAGAAATCAGAATGATTGCATGTATTATTTTATTATATTATTATTAGTACGCGTTTTGATCGTTAAAATATTTTTTTTAGGTATCTTCGTGTTTATTTTCTATCGTATCAAATTAGTTGTATTATGTTTTCGACACACTACCTAACTGGCTTAAATCCTGAAGATTATCATATATTTTCTGATTTTGTTTACTGCAGTGAATCATATACTTTTAGGCACTATAAAACTTGCGGTCCTGTGGACCCCTTAATAATTGTTTTTGTTCTCTGCGTCATGTTAACCGCAAATAAACGTGTTATTTTTTTGTAATATAACTTGATCAATATTTCCAAGAATGGGATAAAATTATTAAAAATTTATTTAGGTACTTACATTGTTATGTAGGTACCTTGTTTGAACGCGAGATTCTAGATTCAATTCTGAGTTTAGGTATATTTAAGACAAACTGTTAAGCTAGCTATAACTGGGTCCTCTTGTAACAAATTTCTCAGTACCTAGCAGCAGTCCGCGGCGTAGATAAGCATTTCAACCAGTGTGTAGGTAAATAGTAATTAATTGACTCTATAGTAAGATAAAAAAAACTAATCATAACGCATGTACTCCCAGTGGCAGGCAGAGCTGTGTATAGAACAGCATTGCACCTGAATATTATTGATTCCAAGTGGTTGAAGAAATAATGACAAGTACTCCGTGTAAAATAGACCACTTTCGTATGTTTGTAGCGCTAAGCTGCTGCTAAGATTCGAGCAATCCAGGATCCACTAGTATAATTTTTCGTCTTGGGGCCGCCGACCGTGACGCTACTCAAAAGTAACCAGTTACAAACTCAAATCAGGATCCAAGACGCAACCACTTACTAACGCGTAAGTAATACGATGATAAAAACGATGAGCCCTAAGGTTCTAGATGTTACGAAGGTCCGAAAAAGAAATACACTCACCAATTTATGAGCTCTCGGTACAATGAATTCTCTGGCTCGTAAAAACCTCAGCATATACTCGTCATCCGTCCGTAGTGGACGACACTCACCTCTATCTGAAAAATAAACATCAAAAGTCACAGCCTCTTCCGCGTTTGTGTACTGCTTTTGGGAATTCCCACATTACTTACATCAAAGTCATATTAGGATCTTCGGTCAGACAGGTCAATGATCTGCGCAGGTCATTGACTGAAACGGTTGACAGGCAAGACAACACAAAAAGCTTTAAGAAAAAAGTCTAACAAAGGTTAAACTAGAGTCGTAATTTGTTTGTATAAAATAACGGTACGATACCTGTTTCTGTCACTCCCTTGTAAAACATCTATTCAATTTATATAGATTTTGGTGACAGAAAACAGATAAAATGATTCTAAAACCCGACGGTTTTTCTATTTTGATTAATTACATTACATACAACCTGTATCAAAATGCAAGAAATATTTAAAAGGGGTATTCAAAAAGACGGGATTATGCTGTTAATATTCACAAACTGAACCATGACTATCGTACCCATATTAGGTCTGACGTGCAAAACAAGAAAACCATAGAAAACTTACCAAATATCATTTTCCTAAGCTCTGTGATAGCTGTCGCCCTGGTAGCTAGATTCTCCTTGCATTGTTCGTAAGCGATCTCCATCAACTCGGGGTCTTCCTTCGTGTTGACTTCGGCTTCGAAGCCAATTTCTAAGAAGCACTCATACATTATTATATCCTAGTTGTTGCGACCTGAAACAAAAAAGATCCATACTTAAAAAAGCGTCCGTCAAACCATTTGAAAGCAGGTGTTTTGGCCAGCGTTGGCCTCCTACATAAAATAAGAATAAAAAATGTTGATATTTGTTCGAAAGCATTAAATTAGGAAAAACTGAAAATGTAAAGTTGTAGTTGAAATTTCGGGCTCCCCCGACGCACCCCGTCGCATCGCATCACCTGCCCGCGTTATAACTTCGTTTTCGTTTAGCGTTCTTTCCGACTTTTTTTGTTTTTGGTCGATTCCTTAGGCGATTCCGAGAAAAAAAAATGCATTTGCAAATCTCAATTCTTGAGGAATCGAGATTTGCAAATGCATTTTTTTTTTAATTTGCATATCCGAATTCTTGTTTTATAATATTAAATAAAGTATAGAAGATAAAAATCATCGAATGCTATTTTATCATATTGACATGATTGATTTGATCATATTAACTATCGTAAATTCGTAATAATTATTACAAGTGTGTGCGTCATTCCAAAATAAATGTTCATTGCGAAAGGGTAATTTATGAGTCTATGAGTAATTAATAGCTGGGCTTATTTCTTGTCAATTTATAAAATCCGTCTTGGGTGAGATCAAAAATATCACAAAAAGGTACCAGGAAAGGCTTGAAAGGAACCCCAACTATCTGGCTGACGTCGTGTGTTGGTCCACCCAAACCTGTGTGGAATGAATAGACTGACAAGAGTTACAGCGCGGTCACTGTCAGACTCCATAGAAAAGACAGAGAAGCGAGATGACACAACACTGGTAATTTATTGCAAGAAATGAAGCAATGATCTTTGATTAAACTAAGAAAATAAAACACTATTTAATTAATATGTTGCTTTTAGAATAATCTGACAAAAAATCACAATGATTACATTCATTTTAGTATGATCTATAATCATTTAAAGAAAATTTTAGAAGTATCTTCGTGATTTTTTCTTTTCTGTCGTATCGAATGTTGTGTACTCGTATTATGTCTTAAACATACTATCTAACTAGCATATATCCTGAAGAATATCATATATTTTAAGAATGTCCTGTAGTGGGGACTTAGCACGAATCCCTAAGGATATATCGCTCGCTGGAGTCACGTTCTTCTCCCCAAAGTTTACTTCCAACTCATCTGCTAAAAGTACAAAACTGAACAATAATATAAAAATACAAATACGATTTGGTTGGTGATTTTCCTCACCAACCAAGGCTCAATTCAGGAAATCATATCAAGTGTTGATCTTGCTATTTTTGCCACATTATTATAAAAACATTCGGTAGTCGTGACTCGTGATATTGCTAACATAAACTGGTTTTCAAACCACTTCCAAAATGTTAACTTAATAAGTAGGTCTAAGTTTAAATGTTATTTATTAATCATGCATGACAGTGGAGTTTTTTTTTTCTCAACATTTTCTACCAAGAAGTTTTGGCGAAATAATCAAGAGATCTCACGTTGGATACACAGAAACAAAAACTGGTTAGACAAAAAAGAATCAGTGTTTTTTTTTGTTGGTATTTAGCGGTGGTGGCCCAGTGTTAACGGCCGTGACTTACGAGTTGTAGGTCGTAGGTTCGATCCCAGACAGGCGCTTTTCTTTGTGTAAATTATTTCATCACCACTGCTCTCAATACTATGAAGGAAAACATCGTGAGGAAACCGGCATGTCTTAGAACCAAAAATTCGAAGACATGTGACATCTACAAACCCGCACTGGGCCCGCGTGGTGGATTACGGCCCTCTCATAGAGGGGAGGCCTATGTCCCAGCAGTGGGAACATAATAGGCTCATTATGTATGTATGTTATGTTAGCGTGAGATCTCTTACCATGCCATTTAAAACAAACGTCCTACTATCAAGACTTCTAAACGTAGGGTACTCGTACAGTGAAATCTTTTAAGTTCTCGTCAGTTTTCAAATTCTTTCCTTTCTCAATTAAGGAGTCAGGACACATAACCTTTTGAAGCTACAGCAATGAGTGCCGCTTTATTTCATAGAATTATTTATTTGCTAGCAGAACCTTCGACCGATGTCAAGTTGGCATCAACCTAACATGACCTGTACCCTAATTGCGTAATACACAATCAATCGGAATCTCAATCGTTTTGAAACAGATTGCTAATACATTGCTTCATAAGTTCGATAAAAAATCTGCTCAACAATGTAAATAAAACAATCAATGTTGTTGAACTGTCAAAATACAACAGATTAGTCGTAATCGTTAACGAAAATGTGTTACGCAACTAGGCTTCTGTTTCGTAATTTGGAGTCTGTCAAGTGTCAGGATCACATTTTCATTCGATGGTTACTTAGTCGATGGTCGATAGTTTGTTACGGCCGCGCCATTGCCCGCTGTAAAGAAGATGGCTGAATGTCAGTACAATGTCCTACAGTATTGACTTTACGACTCAAAGTATAATGCTGAGTCGGCGAAGCAAGTTCTATTTTGTTTTGACTTGTGTTTCTTTTTGCCGTCCTGTTTTTAATATAATTAAATTTAAAATACATATATTCTTTATAATTCATGTTGCGATTAGTACCTAATAATTATATTAATTTGCACACCTCACTAAGTTATAATACATCGTACATTTTATATCTGTAACACCCATAGGTTATGTATTATATTTTTATTTGATTTGATATAACGTGCAATGAGCAGACAAAAATGGCCCTTCAGATGACGAACACTTTTGGCTGTGACTGTACACACTATTTATCTATGGTCAATCCCTAGCATCAGTGGTACAAACAGTATTTGAATGGGTATGCATCTCTGTCAGGATTACATTATGCGCTATTAAATTAATTCGTTTAAACATTACAATTCCATTAGTCTCGATCACTATGAAAACTTATTTGATTTCAACTTAAAAAGATTGTCAAACCGATTTAGGGTCAATCTGCAGGTACCTAATGATAGGTAATTAAAGGTGCCTAAGTGCGGCATTTATAGCATCTCATATAATGATGAGACGCTTTATAATATTAGTGATTATATTTTTGATAATGATAAACAAATTAACTACGAACGTCGCAACGAGAAACTCCACAAATTGGGGTTTTTGGACTACTTCAAGTTTATAATAATATGCGACCACTCTCCGCAGACAATCACTCGATCAACTTTCATATTTCATCTGAGGACCTGTGCGCTTGAGGATCTTATGACTGCGTCAGCGAATGGCGAAATACTCGGCCACGCGAGTGTTTGGCTCAACATTTTATTATAATTTTCACAACAAATTTCTTATTTGTCATCGAAACGCTAAGAAGATAGGTAGGAACTGTAGTGCTATTTTGTAACCATCTCACCGTGAAAACATAGGTGAAGTGAGCGTGGAGTGAGCTGTCAGTGCCACTGATGCTAGGGATTGACCAAGACGAGATGACACTGACAGCTCACTCCACGCAAGTCTTCACGGTGTGATTTATATTTTTTTATGGAATAGACATGCTGATCAAATATGTTGAGTGCGTTAGGATAAGAGATCGTGGTCGGCGGCGCCGCGCCGTCGCACAGTGGGTCGAAACTATGATTTTAGTGACTTAGGGCTCAACTTTGCTTTTTTACTTTTTTCCTCATGTGGATGGATAGAGCTCATTAACCTCAACAATAATTGTTCTGATGTATTTTTTCCTAAACTTTATACTTTGGGTAGAAAAATGTGTTTTGTTATTTTTTTGTATGGAGCGGATCAAATAACCTTAAATTCCTGCTAAGTAGCGTGTGATCCCGCGTTGAAACTTTATTTTTCATATACCTTGTCTAGTCTATTATCATTTGATGCTATTAACGTGTGCATAAAGTTGCAACTCTGCCAAATAAATGGATCGAAAAAAATGAAAAAATATATAGAATAAAAAGCTACATTTTTTACTTTCGTAAGTTCTTTTAAGTTAAATTTGATATGGAATAGTAAGTAAAAGCACGTAATAATACACATAGTTACTTAACAACTAACAACAATACATTTAAAAGGTCCCTAATTAGCTTAAATTTACTAATATATGTAGTATTAGTAAATTTAAAGCTAATCACACTAATCATAATACATTTAAAAGGTCCCTAATTAGCTTAAATTTACTAATATATGTAGTATTAGTAAATTTAAAGCTAATCACACTAATCATAATACATTTAAAAGGTCCCTAATTAGCTTAAATTTACTAATATATGTAGTAGTAGTAAATTTAAGCTAATTAGGATCTATGAATTTCAATTTCTTTGTTTTAATGACTTTAACATGTTTATGAAATGTTATTTTAAGTTAGATTTAATACTGAATAGTGAGTAAAGATAGGTACATAATAATACAAATTAGTAAAGGTAAACTAACATTACAACAACTAACACAAGCAAACTAAAAACTAACTATAAACAACATCAAACATTACTATTTCCTTTCAATTATGAGTTTGACATTTATAAACTAATAAAAAAAACAAGAAACTTACAAACTACCAAAAAATCTTATTCACTATCGCTATGACTATCTTGTAAATTATCTACATCAATAAAATCTATATCGGATTCTGTGGGAAAAATCAGCAGAAGCTCTTTGACTTTTGGAGAGAGAACCATTATATTTTGTTTCACCATTCGAGGTCTTAGACTTGTGATCTTTGGATCAGAAGACAAAAGAAGATTGTGTATAATATCCTCATTTGTCGCCGTTCTACTTACCTTTCTAGAATGACTCTCTCTATATTTCCGGAAATCTTTATTACGAGCTTCCGCTGCCTCTTCCGACAGTTTACCTATAGGTATGGCACCAAAGTGCTTAATTATATCACTCCCATGTACTAACAATTTATGTATACTGGAAGGCATATAATACCAGGGATATAAGTGAACGTACAATTGTGCAGTATCTCTACAAAATTCGGAAAACTTAGAAAGATCCACGCTCTCTCCAGATGCAACCGTCTGAAGAATCACATGAAACCTTTCTATTAAATCTTTATCTATTCCTGTTATGCGAGCTGTTGTTTCTGCATCCCTAAAAAATCTTCTGGCAGTATTGCCATCATTGGTTGTGCCTACTCCTTGCTTGACTACGTCAATAAGTAAACCGCATTCTTTCTTAAACGCTTGCTGTATAGCGCTCTTTCTGAGTGACATTTTTTCTTTGTCATCGCCCCTGCAACTCCATTTTTTGAAGTCCAAACGATAAGCTGCAAACAAAAAGAAATATCACTTAAATAAAAATCTCACAAGTAACTATATAACGTGAAAAAAATTATGAACTAATAAAATTATATTTACCGATATGAAGTAAGCACTCCATGCTTCTTATCCAGGCATGTAAAGATGACATTCCATACTGGAACACTTCTTCGTTGTTCTCTTTTTGAGCAAGTGACTCTAAATTGTTCATCTCTGACGGTTTTGCTTTGCAGATATCACAGACAGCTGAAGATGTGTCTGACAAATATGACGATATTTTGCCGTCTATCATCGTCAAGTGCAATTGATGCTTAACTTCAACTTGATTGAACTTGATTGGCTGAAGTGTTTCTATTTCTTCGGTTATGCTAGCTTTTATAGTTACCACTGATGACTGCGTTTCTTTGGTAAATTTGAACATTATCGGACGGCAATAGAAAGTTGATGAGGGTCGATCGTTTTCCCAAACAATTGTTCCATCACATTGTTGAAGCCTTATAGGAACTAGACTGGCCATGAAGATAGTTGAGTCATCAAACTCTGCTTCAGTCTTTTGTTTATAATTACTTTGACCTGAGGCTCCATCAAAACCCCATTTGCTTATTAGCAGTAACTCAGTTGGCGAATCCAAATCTAAAGTAATCACTTCTAAAAGCCTAGATACCGTCAAGTTGAGTAAAGCTTGCAGTTTAATAGCAGCTCCTTCTTCAGTTATAATTATGTCTTCTTTCCCTGGATAACATTTTGCCTTCGCTTGTTTTATTTTATAATAAGAAGGGTATAAATCAGACCTATTTTCACTTGCTGCTTCTCTTAGGCTTATATACTGCCACTTACTTAATTTAAGTGAAACTAATAAAGACAGTGCCTTATCGGGTGAATATGTACTACTTTTCGGTTTACTTGTACTTAAACACTCTTTAACTTTTTCTAGATCTTCGGGGTGATTTAGTAAATGTATAATTTTTAATAAAATAAAATAAAATGCATAATTTTTCCTACATCCTCATTTCCGGTGTTTCTTAAACTAGCAATTGTAGTAGCTTTAAGTTCATCCGGGGATAACGAAAGCGATTGGTTAATTTGATCAACGCGTCGTCGTTTTTGCCTGGAGCCCAATTCCTCGAAAGGTTTTCGAGGTGTAAATGTAGATGTCGAAGCTTCTGTAGTAGATGGTGGTAGATTTTCGACATCTTCAGTATTACAAATCTCGAGCCTTTCCTGTTCAGTGTTCACAGCTTCAGGTATCATTCCTTCGGGCCAGTTTATTGCACGTTCCAACCAATCACCATTTTTTCTTACAAACTGTGCTAACGTGCGACTACTTCGTTCCCATCTTGCACTTATATTTGAACAAAAGCGCGTACAGAATTTTTGGAGCTCAACACTGTTCTCTTCGGTCACGTTTATTTTATGTTGTAGGAATTGAAAGAATTTTTGACTATCCGACAGTGACTTGACCTGCTCTCTTAAAATCATAAATAAATCTAAATTGTTAACTAAATTATCCATTATAACGAAAAAGGGACGATCAGAATCACGAGATGTTAGTAGTAGTACGAATAAACGAACACTAGTTAGTATATAATAAATTATGGTCATTTTATACTTCCAGAATCCAGTGACAAACAATGTTTACTAATTTTTCTACTACCCTCATTAACTAATTATCCTAATTAATATTACAGTAATGACTAAAAGTGAAAAACATTGTTATTTTATAAGGTAAAAGGTTAAGCTAATTACAGTAATTAAACACACAAATAGAAATTAATTGATTTCATATCCACATTTTTAAATAAAGGTCCCTAATTAGCTTAAATTTACTAATATATGTAGTATTAGTAAATTTAAGCTAATTAGGGACCTTTTAAATGTATTGTTGTTAGTTGCTAAGTAATTATGTGTATTATTACGTGCTTTTACTTACTATTCCATATCAAATTTAACTTAAAATAACTTACGAAAGTAAAAAATGAAGCTTTTTATTCTATGTATTTTTTCATTTTTTTCGATCCATTTATTTGGCAGAGTTGCAACTTTATGCATTTGTTTATAGCATCAAATGATAATAGACCAGACAAGGTATATGAAAAATAAAGTTTCAACGCGGGATCACACGCTACTTAGCAGGAATTTAAGTTTATTTGAGCCGCTCCATACAAAAAAATAACAAAACACATTTTTCTACCCAAAGTATAAAGTTTAGGAAATAATACATCAGAACAATTATTATTGAGGTTAATGAGCTCTACCCATCCGCATAAAAAAAAAAGTGAAAAAGCAAAGTTGAGCCCTAAGTCACTAAAATCATAGTTTCGACCCACTGTGCGTCGCGCCGCACGTTGCCGCCGCACCGTGCAACTATGCCTAAAACTGCTTATTTCTATTACACATATTAAAGGTTACGCATTGATTCTGTAACATTATTGTATCTGTTACATTTTTAAAGTGTTTATTTTAAATCAGTTTTTAAAAAACAGTGTTATTACACTTATTACGGTTATAGTTTGAGTCCCCGCTCCAATCCCACACCTCGTTAGTACACACTAAGCCGTACAATTTCATGGAGTCGGAGCCATCCACTTAAAAACAATAAACACCTATTGTGACACGGCAAGATTAAGAAAAATCGATTGAAGTAAAAATCATCAAAATCGGCGCACGCGTTTGGTCTCTAGAGCGCCACAAAGGAACAAACATACTACACACATACATATTATTATATTTCTGTAAGATATAATATTTACTACTTAAATAACAACTAATACTTGTTTAATAATAATAACATACATATTATATGTATAAGCTGATAAACATAGACCCTTGACATTATATCCAGGAAATCAAACGCAAAAAAATAAATTAATTCAATGAATATTAATTGAGTTTTTAAGCATGAACGGCTATCATTTGCGTTTAAAATATTCCTCGCAATATTTTCATCTGCAGGTTTGTTTGTCGGCTGATCTCAGAAACGGCCGATGACGAACGATTCGTTCTTGAACGTGCCTATTAAAAGTATTAAGGTCGGCTACAATTCATAACTTGTATTCTCTTTTAAAGTCAATGGACACATTATACTATAGGGTTGTAAGGCAGGTAGGTATGTTGATATCGACGATGATATCCCATAATTAGTACATTTCAGTAGAATTTTTTTTAACCATGAGAGGAACTTTGATATCTTATAAAACTAAGAACAATCGCCAGAGACCCACTACCATGTTCTACTTTCGAACCTAAAAAATCGTAAGAAAACTATTCATAAAAAAACAAAAGACGTTCGAAAATTGAATTGCTTTTTATTACCTCGCAGAAGAGGGTGTGAAAAGTAGAGTATTCTCCTCGGGGTTAAAGGTGTGTTTGTCTTTGGCGAGCTTATTGGATCCCTCGCTACACTCAGGATACCAGACTTTATTCCCTCGGTGAATAATCTACTATTACAGTGTTACCCTAAGACACAAGACACGTACGTAATTTTATGATTTTTTGTGTCTATCTTGCATTAAATCTAGTTTGCTGTGTTGAAATAAATAACCACAAGTGACATTCAATATAATCAAATATCTGCCTAATTTATTTATTTAATCCCTATATTAATTATGCTCTTATAATCAACTGATTCACACTGTCCCTGTAAAATACTAAACGCGTGTGATAATAATACTTTCTGTCAAAAAAAGGATTTGTTGTTAGACTGGCACAACTGTTTTCCAATTTGTCGCGGAGCGTTTAATCTGTATTTGGATTAAATACAGTGCTGTTTTTTAGTAAGATCATATCTAGTGTGTATTGCGAATGTCATAATGGACAAAAAGATCGAACAAAGAGTTTGTCTTAAATTTTGCATCGCCAATGAAATTTCGTGTTCGGAGTCACTGAAAATGTTACAGAAGGCTTACGGTGAATCGACTTTATCAAAAACAAGTACATAAAAGTAGCACAAAGCGTACAAAAGCGGTCGAGATGTGATGGAACAGTTGCCTCGCTCTGGTAGGCTGTCAACGTCTTCAACTGAAGTTTTAACATTGCAGAAGTAAAGTAAATAGTGACTGAAAATCCTCAATCAAGTAAAAGTATGAAACACGTTGCCATAAACTTAACCGCATAAGAGTCGCTGAGGACATTCTAGAACGAGTCTAGACCGACCCAACATTCATGAAACGCATTGTTAACGATGACGAGACGTGGGTTTACGAGTTTGACATTCAAACTAGTCAACAAGCTTCGTAGTGGCGCCTTCCAACTGAACCGCCAAAGTCGATCAAAAGTCAAAGTCATGTTGAATGTTTTCTAGGACCATCGCGGTGTTGTGCACTCGGAAATCTTGCCGGAAGGTCAAACGGTAAATAAAGAATATTATTTGAGCTTTATGCGGCGTTTAAGAAATCGAATTCGACGAAAAGGGCCAGATATGTAGAAAGAAAATTCTTGGATTTTTGCTTCATGAAAATGCGCCTTCGCACAAAGTCATCATTGTGAACGATTATTTGACCAAATACTGAGCTTCTTTCTTTTCCTAAACTCTAATTACCAATTCGTGGCACCCGTTTTCATTCGGTAGAAGACTTAAAGGAGAATTCGCGGCGAGAATTGAACTCAATTCCGGAAAAAGCGTTTAAAAAATATTTCGATGATTGGATTATTCGTTGTGTATCGTTTCTGAAGGAGCATACTTTGAAGGCGATAAAATAAATTTGGATGAATAACTAAAATGTTGTGTATTATTGATCTTTTCCCGGTACTTTCTTGACAGAGTACATATTGAATTTTTGTGTAACAAATATAAATAATTAAAAAACATACAGCTGAAAACTCAGTGTGTTGATGTTTTTTCTACTATGTATTCTGTGGTTTAGGTAGGTATATTTTATTACGAAAATAAACTATTTTAGCAAACAATTCACCACAGTCTGTCAAAGTCAGACATTCTATCACAGATTTTCAGGAGTTTCATATTCCATCTACCTATTTTTTTAAAGAACCCGAATTGAATCTGTTGTCACATCTCATTTCCAGTGGTTTTGATTGACTGATTTTATTTATATCTAACAATCACATCACTTTTCACGGGATGGTTAAATGTGTTGATAAACCTATTAAAAACAGGGTGAGCCATTTGTTATCAGTAGTTCAAAGTTCGCTGATAAGCGTTGTTGATTACAACTTTATTCCATAATTAGACAACATTATCAGCTGGGCACTAGTACACTAGGTACTTATTTAATTTAACATGAAAACTAAGAATGTCAACACGCTCATTGCTAAGGCATGCACAGACATTCAAGCGGCTGGCTCTGCATACATGTATGACATTAACCCTGCAGTCTTGTGTAACGTCTAGTTAACACTCTTACGTGTCATGAATGCATGGTTCAATTAACATTCAACTCTTAGATGTTCACTAAGTAGCTCGTAAACTACTGCAATAAAGTGACCTCAATTTAACTATATAAGGTTACTAGCTGCTCCCCGCGGTTTCACTCGCATAAATCTTGATCCCGTGGGAGTATCGGGATAAAAAGACTCTATGTGTTAATCCAGGTTATAAACTATCTGTGTGCCAAATTTCATCCAAATCCGTTGAGTCGTTTTTGCGTGAAAGAGTAACAAACATCCATCCATACTCACAAACTTTCGCGTTTGTAATATTAGTAGGATAGTAGGATTATAATTAGGTTCCTGGGAACCTAATGTCATTTCGCCTGTTCGCGTCCATCGCCCAATTCGCGTCCATTTTACGGATCTCCTTTTAAAAATCCTCGAAAATAAGTAAATTAACAAACCAATCAAAAGAAAAGTCATTACCGCTAATACCTCAATGTATAAGAGGCACGGACACATGGACAAAAGGTCCGTACGCCAAACCAATCCCGTTAAAAAAAATTGTTAATCTCGGCTGTTCAACAATGGATCGCGTACGCGCGTGATTTTTAGATGAAAAATAGTCTGCAGCGGCGCGTTCGAGGGTAAGTTTTTTATTGTTTTATGTGAATTTTAGGATACATAGCTGTTTCTAGACTTTTATAATGAAAAAAGGAATAATATTAATCATGAATTTGCTTATGTTTTTTATATTTAACGTTTAAAATAAGGTGGACGCGAATTACTACATCGAATTAACAAAACGAAAAGAAGGAAACAATACGAAAAAGACTTTAAAACACTCTCAAACGGTTCGTTTAACTGCTCCAAAACGACAAAAGAAGATCATCTTTAAGAAGTCACACAGGAAACTGTAAATGAGGAATTTGAGAATGAAAATTTAACCAATTTCAGATGTACAAGACGACGATGAGAAAAACATAGGCTGTGACAAGTGTATTAGATGGTATCGTCTGAAATTTCAGGATTAAATCATTAGTTATTTAAGGATTAAGTTATTTAGAGGCCAAAGATAAGTCTTTTGAATATGACCTGTGTCATTAATTGATTCAACAATTCTTTTAATTGTATGATTAGAGATAAAATTTGTATTGTTTTGTTGCTTAAATATAGCCAAAAACTTATTATCAATGCAAACTTATTATAATTTAGCAATAATAATATACCTTACGATTGCTTGGTAAAATTAACAGAACTGATTCCTGATTTATTCTTAAAGGTGCAATCATTATTTACCTGCTACTTAGGTACCTAATTTTAAGTTAAATCAATGTTGAGATGAATATTTTTTTTTTTTTTTGATTATAATGTTAATTTTTAATATTTATATTCTTAAATAAAGAAATTGTTAAAACACAATCTTTCTTAACAAATTCTTAGAATTATCACCCCTATATTCCTTTTCTAAGCTGGTGGACGCTAAATGGTCCACGGGTGGACGCAATTTGGATTTTGTGGACGCAAAGTGGGTAAAACGCCTAATTCTGAAGTTTACCTATTTAAAAAAAAAAACACAAGATGTTTCTAACAAAACTGAAAGTTAATCTTAAAACGGACTATATAATGAACACATTACATACATTTTTCATAGAAATTGGCGCCGGGACATTTTTATTATCGCCGTCAAACTTGGCAACTGCATTAAATGGACGCGAACAGGCGAAATGACCCTATAATCCTACTATCTATATGGGTAGGAGAAGGTAAGACCGTTAAACTAAAATACATAAAAAAAATGGTATATGAGCAAGTTTCTGTGTGACTTGATATTATTTTTAAACTATAACTAACGTTCAATTTATAAACTAAGTCCCAGACACTCCCTCAGAGACAAATTTAAAGAGATTAATATAATGACTGTGCCTTCTCAGTATATTTATAAAAATCTTTTGTATGCACATAAAAATATTAATCTGTTTATAAAATACAGTGATATCCATAACATAAATACTAGGAACAAACACAAATTTGTTGTTCCCACTACCAGACTCAAGAAAATAGGTAGCTCGTTTAAATGTCAAAGTATTCGTTTTTATAATAAACTTCCTAGCCACATTCAAGAACTAAGCCTTAATAAATTCAAATCTTATAAAAAGCGGAAATTATGCCAGAATGCCTATTATACTGTCAAAGGCTATATTGAGGACAAGAAGGCTTGGGATTGAGCTGCTCCAATAAGTTTACACAGATATTGTCGATGTTTAATTTGCTGTAAAACTTTTATTTTTGATTTTTTAGATAAACAATGACATCTTTATATTTACTGTTTAAAGTATAAAATTGTTTTAATTTTTGAGAATGTGAGGACTATGTGAGTCATTGTTTTTTTTGTTCTTTCAGTTGTTTTAATCACGGTCTGGCTGTTTGAGTACTTAACGCGGCCTACCAAAAGGTCCTTCCTTTTGTATTGTTCGTGGAATCGTTGAGCTCCTTAGTTCTGAGTTGAGCTGCACCATGATTGACAAATGCATGCACTGACTGGACAGGTCCACTCAAATCAGTGTGGTTCTTTCCTCAAAAGACCATTTCAGACACCAGTCTACAGAGTCCTCATATGATCTGACCATGTTTATTCTCGGATTTTTACACTTTGACATACTATACAATGACGTGAAAATTTACTTTGTAAAGTATTATAATATTTTAATTATTATGAATGTGAAGGCAGTGTGGATTTGTTGTTTTTTTTTTTATCTCAATCTATTTTTAATTTTTAAAATTAGTTTTAATCATGGTCTGGCAGTTTGAGCAATTTATGCGGCCTACCCAAATGTCCTTTCTTTGGTAATGTTCGTCGAATCGTTGAGCTCCATATGTGTTGTGTTGAGCTGCATGATTACTGACAAATGCGTGCACTGACTGGACAGGTCCACTCATTCTGTGTGGTTCTTTCCTCAAAAGACCATTTCAGACATCAATCCACATGGTCTTCACATGACCTGACCAAGATTATGTCTGGACTTTAAAAGAGACTGTGACCTCTGAGTTTGTTTTGGCGTTTCTTCTCAGAGTAGTCAGATAGGAAACGCCGATCTCATCTACTTTTAAAATAGTATTGACGTGACGTGTAAAAGTGTTTGTAAAAACCTACTTACAGAAATAAAATCATTTATTATTTATTTAATTTTAAAATTTTATGTTCAAGGTCTCTAAAAAAACGAGTAGGTATGAACAGTGGTATGGTGATAGATGTGTGCTTAAATTGCGCGTATGATGCATCTCACATGGTCCATTTCTTTATATGCCTACTACTAGTAAAGCAATTTTAGTTTTATTTTTATGTTTGGAGAACCTACATAAAAAAATAAACTAAACAAAAAAAAGAAACTATGTAATAAATAAATAAATGCAAAAATACTTTTTTTAATCCGACTGGGATTAAAAAAAGTATTTTTGCATTTGATAAAGACCGGAGCCGAGCAAAAAGAAAAATATTTTTTTTTCTTTGAGCGAAAACTAATTAAACGAAGTAGCGCGGGCGATGCGATATGCGACGGGGTGGGGCGGGTTTATTTTAAATAGTCTATAGTCCAGACCAAATCTTGCCCGCATCTAAATTCAAGTCGTTTTATGTCTGTGCGTTGATCTTCATAACTACGCAACGGATTTAGACAAGATTCTCACCATCATTAGAGTTTTTATTTCGGAAGGCATAAGTGTATTAGACATTGATATTAAGCTAACACATAATTAAGCAATCTCCTTGTTTTGTCAAACTATGCGAAGCACAACAGCAAACAAAGAAACCAAACTATGTGTTTCACGAAATGTTTAAATGAACGTTACTTTGTATTGTAAGTAGGTCCTTATATGCATAAGATGTTTCCAAACTAATTATAGATTAAGGCGCATTTGAACTAGATTTACTACGTTCTACTAGATAAGAGTACTTTGTTGTTAATTGATCACCCGTCCTATTTACTAAATCTAGTGTAGGTTTATTAATTCTTAGGCGTTCTAGATTCCTAGTACAAAACAAGGCTATGTTCCCGTCGTCCCACAGACTAGATAGGTTCGTCGTCCTCACCAGTGGAGCCACGGCCCGGCGGCGCGGTGGTGGGTAAAACGGTTATTTTCTATGCACAGGGGATACTAGGAGTGTAGAAAGAGAAGAAAGTAATTTGGCGGCGGTTCAGGCGGAGACAACGGGAAATCACGTTTGTTTTGCACTAGGGGTAGGTACTAGAGATCTAGAAAGAGATGAAAGTTATGTAGCAACAAATGATATTACTCGTGATTTCATGTTCATGAAAATATTGCAGAAAACACGAATAGAAAATATAAGCAAATAGAACACAAAATTAATTTGTTTCATGAGAAAAATCGCGAGTCCATGTATCGAAACAAAAAATAAGTTTAATTAAAGCAAATAGTACCCACCTTAATCAAAATATCACACGTATCACTACTTATCTCTATTTCCCCACACACTTCAACACAAATTTTTCATAATCCGTTTTTCACGACACTATTTTTATCCTGATACACGACACGACTGGATTCATAAAACGTAGGTATGTAACAGACTTATCAGTCGGCGACGTCGGCGTGTTCCGACATCATTAGTATTCGCTCGCTAGTCTTGATTCTCGCTCAAGGATCGCAAGGTAACTGCGTGCGCGCAGTTATCAAACGTGTTTTTGTTCAGAGCTGACGATGTGTTTGTGACGTCATATTTGCCGGCTGTTAGGGATTTTTTGTCGTGACTCCTTTGTAATTAACCACCTAATTGATTAGATAGGAACGAGATGAGGCGTTTGTCTCGATTTAAGTACCTATACAAATGTTTCGATAATGCTAAGGGCGAATTTCACCAATAAAATTGAACGAGATCAGCATAATCTAGAACGCGTTCAAGAGCTGTCAGTGCAATGATGTCCGATATCCGTGTGTCAGTGTCATCGTTGTTGTGGAATATTAAAAAGTAGGGATTTACTAATTCCATGTGGAATATTTAAACTGAACATGATGGCTTAGATGTGGTGATCGCGTCCAGTTTCATTGATAAAATTCGTCATAAGTCGATGCGGCTAAATTGATAAATAGCAAACTATGTACCTACCTACTATTTTACACAGAAAATTCACTTTATCTTACTTAAATAGAATATGCTATAATGCAATTTAATTTAAACTGTATACGAGTTTTAACACTATCAGCCGGTTGCAAAAAGACACATTCATGGCCCATTAGGTAATGGATCATTAACGCGAATGATTTCATAATTTTAATGATGTTGCACAAAACAACTTTAGCTTAAGTTAATGTTTAGTTACTTAAATTCGTCTCTAAACAATGTTGCTAGTAGTATTGAGTGAAATTAATGAATGTGATTGAAGGTTTCCAGGTTTTCCTCCTTACGTTTTACCTAGCAACGATAAAAAAAAACATGTTTCATAATTTTGACATTTCATATGTTATTTTATTGTCTTCAAAGTACTCTGAGTTATTTATTTTGCGTTGTTTTTACTGTGATTTATAGTAACATTTGTAGTAAAATACATGAAACACGAGATTAGTTAAAATTAGGCGCCTACGGTGTCGTTTTCCGGCAAAGGTTACAGAAGTTCCCACGGAAGATTCTACATTTTGTCCTGAATATAAAATATTATGCATGGGATAGCAAAATCATGTGATTTATTTATTTATTTATTTATTTATTTATTTATAATAGGTTAGCCTACAATTGCTTCCACATAACATTCCATTTAAAAGTACACTATATACATTTTTAAGTGTAGCAATTATTTACAGGCTCACACCACATGCACTACAATTATATTTTACATTATTAGTACTGCAAATATAGCAATTTATTTTAGAATTAAAAAGAACAAATCATAAAACCACATACATAAATTAAATTAAATTAAATAACAAACGAATTAAATTGTGAAATAGAGTGATGAATTATAAATAAATTACATTACATAAAAAATTAAAATTAAAAACCAATAAATAATGTTTAATAATTATGTAGCTTAACTTAATTCCAATTCAGGTTTTGCCTTGTTTATGCGAGTAGTATTTAATAATTAATTTACAAAATTTCCCTATGCTATCATGGTGTAACTCGATTAGGTCACTACAACTGTTTAATATATTGCACATTCTCGGAATAGGTGAGTTAGCACCTAGGACGGCTGATGACGGGCTGGTGATGGCTGTGGCTACGATGAATTCAACGTTGATCATGCTCTGTTGTAAAATGGGTGATCGAATAACTCGTTATATTGAAATTAGAGATTTATTCTGTGACTTGTCAACATGGGAAGCGTAATCAAAGAACCCATCATCTCCGAAGGAGACTGTCGACTACGTAGAGACCTTTCTTGCCAGGGTGTTTGGGACGCTCAGATTACGATCCGGATATCAAATAATGCTTCCCGCATTATTTGATGTCCGGATCGTAGACACTGACGCTTCTTCTTATATTTCACGCCCTGTCGCCTTTGTACTCGCCGAAGGAGAAAAACTAAGGAAATATCCAAACGCTTGTGAAATATGACATGCAACATTCACCACTTGTTGCATACGTTGACGGAGTCTTCGCCCCACAAATGTCTACGTTCGCAAACACCGCTGTAATAGGTCCTTTAACGTAGTGATGGGTGGACTAAGATGAAGAATCATCATCTCAATAATGCGTCCATGTGCTGATGTGCATTTGCGGCACAAGCTTCGATGTTGGAGTAGCTCTACCTAGACAAGACTGATGTGGATGCTGCCGACGAGCTGAGAAGACGACGCTTGCATTAAAACGCGAAATGAGCTTGTTTTATAAGTTAATTAATCAATAATTTGAGAGTACTGTCGTTGTAGATTATTTTGCATTGTATTTAATTAAATAAATAAATAGAAAATGTAACTATGGAGATAATTATTCAATACACATACTGTGCAGCACTGCTGTAGCAAAAAATACTTAAAGAAGCGTTGTGGTTTTCCTCAAAGTTCTGCCTTTCTCCAAGCATGGAAACTGCCGCTTCCATTAATACTCCATAGCATCTCTCCACAGTATTGCAAGTGGCAATTTAACTTTTGTGGTAGGCCTTCTTCTGTGTGTGCTACAGGGGTCAGTACTACAGGGGTTAGTAAATAGCTTTTATTATAGGAGCCGCTGTCTCCTAACAATAAGCAATTTCTGTATGCGCCCATTACAAAAACAGCACACAAATAGGAATTGTACGATCATGCACTGATCGATGATAAATACTTCCATTCTTTAAAGTAAAAGAACCATTAACATCGATGTGATCTAATGTTGCTTTTTGCAATTGGAATGGAAGATTAGTATTTAATGACAGCTTTAAAAGCTATAGTTCGTTTTTGCAAGTCTCTGAGTTGTCAACTAAATGATGGATGGAACTGCGTTATGCAAGTAATAACGTTTATATGTTCAATTATTAATAACTTGATTTATTTTGCAATTTCATGAACATAAGTGTTTTATTGGCAGTAAGTATTATTATTGATCTCATAATTATTTGCAATGTTTTAACATTGCAAAGACTTCTACAGTAACAGACCTCTCAACAAAAATTCGATCATTCACTTGTGCAATAGCATAGGTCGCTCTCGAGGTCGGCGCCTGCGCAAACACCTTGACCCGCGCGACTTGAACCTGATCTCGGGTATGACCCACAGGTACTCATGTATCCTTAGTATTTACTTAACGTAAGCTTAGCGTAGCGTTTACTACGACTAGTTGTTAGGTTTACTAAGACGTCGCCTAATCATATTTTTTTCTTGTTTGTTCTTGTTTTCTACATTAATTTGACATTTCTCTTTTCGCAGGTCTGCTGGAAAAAGAATCAGCAGACGTTTTGTACTCAAAAGTTATTTGTCGTTACCCTTTATATTTGAATGAGAACAGCGGCACGTTTCGATCGATAAGCTACTCTTGCCAAGATTGAACCGTGGATGGGTGACCATCTTTACATACCAAGACCCCACCGTGCCTCGGAAACCACGTCAAGCCGTAGGTTCCGGCTGCCATTCGTGGATCTTCGACAGTCATTACGGGTTGTCAAAAGCCCAAAAGTCTGTGAAGCAGTCTTACCAAGGGGTATCGTGTTACCCAGCTACTGGGTTGTGGACGGCAGCAGTACATAGGCAGTCGCTCCATGTAAATTATTGGAGTTCAGCTGGAAACAGACTCCAACAAAGTTGGGAAACTAGGCTGATGCTGACATAAATAATAAAAATAAAAAAATGGATAAGTAGCTGTTTGAATAGATCGCAAATTCATAGACCAATAGCCTAATTGACTCAGTGACTCAGTAATTGAGTCAGGGTTACATTACAGCATACCAGACGTCCAGATTATCAATAGTTTTATCAATAGTTTAATAATCTTACCAAATCACAAAATGTAGCCCCATTCGAAGGTACGAGTATAAACATAAAAACGCATAGCAACAACTATATGGCTGAATAATTAATTTTTAATAAACCACCAAATAAAGGATGGACTGAATTGATCTGTAATCCAAAAAAAAACTGAATTTCATAAAATAAAAAATAACAATTAAATAATGAATCAATATATTTGTGCCGCAAATATAATGATTATTAAAATTTTGATTTTCTAATGTTTTTTTTTTGGAATTCCTATTTTTTTGTAATTAATTAAAAATGCATTCTGTATTTTTATGTAGCGATTAGTACCTAATAATTATATTAATTTGTACACCTCATAAATGATATAGGTAATACAATGTAAATTTTATACCTGTAACACATCTTTAAATGTTTTATGCAAATAAATTATTTGACTTGATTTGATTTGACCAAAAGTAAGGTAAGGTAGGGTAAGGTTGTCTGTAAAAGACCGCCCATTGTGTCACCCAATATCTACATTTATATTTATAACTTTAAGGTGTTCATAATAAAGAGTATTCTACCTATCAGTACATTATCAGACCCAGTCTCACCGCGATCCAAACAATTTTAATAAAAACTTATATAGGTAAGTGATTAAAACCGGCGTTAATGTTAACGAAAACCAAGCCCCAAAAACTTGAAAGAAAATGCCCTGATTGAAGCATTCGCGTTGGAGCACTTATTTTTGGGGCACCTATGCAATTAGCACCAAAGGTATTCCCATTTTGCATGCTCAATGCATAGGTGCCCCAAAAATAGGTGCTCAAACGGGAATACTTACCTGATTCTATTTAGTTTTTCTTGCATGTCATCATCATACACAGCCCGACTTCACCCAGTGCTGGTCATAGGCCTCTCTTCTCTTGTACCAATCTCCACACTCCTGTGCCAGCCTCATCCAGGTTCTACCCGCGATGGCAACAATGTCAACCGCCCGTCTCGCCGCCGGACGACCGACATTTCATCTTCCAGTCCTTGGTCGCCACTCGGTCACTGCCTTACTCCACCTGCCATCACTGCACCTTGCCAGGTGTCCTGCTCAACTCTATTTGAGTTCCATAACTAGTTTGTCATGTACTTACACTAAACTCAACACTGCGCAAGTACACACATAACATAACAAGACCATAAGTCAGCATTAAGCAGAGATAGTTACATCTCTGCTTAATGCTGATTTTATACACGTACATCTCTGCTTAATAAAAACTCACATTTTGCCAGTTATGTTTAAGAGGGTGACAAGAGCTCCAGCGCGGTCACTGTCAGACTGCGTAGAAAAGAAAGAGAAGCGATGACAACGCTGTTAATTTATTGCAAAACATGAATCAATTATCTAGTTGCAAAAAATCTTTTGATTGGACATAAAAAAACACCATTACGTTATTGTTGCTTGTAGAATAATCTGACAAAAAGTCTCAATAATTGCATGAAAATAAGAATGGTTTTTAATCGGTATCTGATCTTCGGTTTTTTTTTCTATCGTAGCCCAGCAGTAGACTGATGATGATGTGGAATAGCGCAGGTGAGTGTTGCGATACGATGGGGTGGGTCTGGGGAACAAGAAATTTCATGCAAACGAAGTCGCGGGTACAAGCTAGTTTTATATATTGTTTAAGCTGTTTTTCCTGCACCTAACATTTTCCTCCCTGTAGTGAGGTAAAAAGTTGTGTGTTTCAATCGGAAGCAAACTTATTCTACGTGTCGTACCTTTGAAACCCGCGCTATGCTCAGCGGGCCTATTACGAACTTTTAAAAAACCAGGCAAGTTCCAGGCAATTCATTTCACGGGCTGGTTAAATTTCGTATTATGACATTCCTAGTTCTGAGCGACTTCACGCTGGGTAGTTTGTCTATGGCTGGCTTGTAATTCTCTGACGCAACGTTCAGAAACCCATATAAATTTATTGGTAACTTAAAGTTTTGTTTATATCACGTATTTTATGATAAAAACAATAATTACCAAATATTAATCTAATTACTCTAGTAGAGTAGGTGAAAATATGAACGCAATTTATATTGTGCTATTCTAGATTAGATTAATTATTTATATTATATTTTCTGTTTGCAAATTGTAACGCGAGGTTTACGAACGTATTCCACTTGAAGGTCAGCGGGGAATTCGACAACTTCAATGAAACTTGTATTGTTTGTCAAACATTAGTTAATAACAATAACATTTATGAAAGAACACTATCGTATTGTTTGTTTAATGGAAGGATCCATTCGAATGGCGAAAGTGTTATTGAGTATTTTAATTAATATTCATGTTTTTAACATGATATTATTATTAATACAATGTAAGTAAGTTTTAATTTAATAGTGGATGAGCGTTCTCGCCCTCGCCTCGTCGGCACGTTACCTAACTTATGTTCAGCTGGAAATATTGTTGGAGTTTTTATATTCCTACCAAGAAGTCTGAAGAAATCTCAGTGATTTGCTTAAGTAATTACTATAGAAAATGTTGGCTGGGACATTGAATGAGAGCCAATATCACGATTGGGTCGTTGGTAGGAGCCAGTAGCATACTATGATAATGCAACCGAAACCTAAAATGAGAATGTTTTGTTAAAACTTTACGTAAAGTTCATACCTAATAAAAACAACTGCCCTAGTCTTGACGGATAAATCCGTGGATTTTGTAAGCCCGTTATGGGTTTAAGGTGAACACCAAAAGGAAAGGCCGTTGTTAGGATTTCAATAATACGTTTATTATCCTTTTATTTATTTAGTGGAAAGTGTATTTTACTATTCTTAGCCTTGCGTGCGATCACACGTCTCTTGACATGTGAGGCCTCAGCTGCTCACAAAGATTCAGTCCCAAGTCGTGAACTGCATATCATTCATGCATTAGATTGGTCACAAAGTCGTCTTCTTTTATTACTTGATTCACAAGTTTGCCGAGAAGAATCACTTTCCAGGAACTCAAACAGTTCATATTCGTCACACATGATTATATTTTCTTATTTTATATAGAAAACACTGCAATAATTTCCAAATTAACCCAAAACAATTCAATAAAAGCTCCTCTGAAGCAGAGTAAACTGAATGGATTGTGTCATTGTGAAGTTACTTTTTGACAGTTCTAATACGGAACGAAATGTCAAACGATCGTTCGTAATACGGTATTGCCAGGCAATATTCGGCCAGAAGTCGGCCAGGGTGTCACGTGACCGCTGACTGGCTTGTTTGACGAGTTCATAATACGAAATTGCAAGGCAGTTCTGTTTACGCCGTAAACTGCCTGGAAATAAGAGTTCATAATAGGGCCCCAGGATTCAATATAAGTACTCGTCCAAAAAACAACTAATTCTGTAAACTTATAACATGTGCTAAATAAATATAATTTTCTTCTTTCTAGTATTTTTAAAACATTTTAAACTAATAGTTATCTATTTGGAATACCATCACCATTATTGTTATCTTTAGGTTCAGGTTGATCTTTAACATGCAGCATCTTCTCTCGTCCATAAAGTAGCAGTTACAATCGTGTCCGTAAAGTAGCAGTTACAAGAAAGTCTTATGCAGTGGTAAAAACTTAACCAGTGATCGTCGCCTGTCTTAAAAGCTGAACTTCTGGTTGTCCAGATATACAGAATTTAGTACTTAAATATTTAACCCCTATTCCACATAGTCATAATCAGCCTATAATGTTCCCCCTACTGGGACACAGGTCTCCCCTCTGTGAGAGGGAGTGGGCCGCATGTCTTCGAATTTTTGGTTCTAGGACATGCCAGTTTCCTCAAGATGTTTTCCTTCACCGTTTTGGGAGCAGTGGTGATGATATAATTTACACAAAGCAAAGCGCCTGTGTGGGTTCGAACACTTCGAACCTTATTTATTCCTTAAAACAATGCTTTTCTTTTTCATTTGCCTTTTTAAGTACAAAAAGGCAAATGAAAAAGAAAAGCATTGTTTTTAATACACTTTTAACCCTATTGCCTATTAACGTGTTAATTAATCTGCTGAATTGATTTAAGTCATGTCAGCCATTTGTAACTCCTAACCTTACGTCCATATACATGGGTTTGTGGACGAAGGGTTAAAAGAAATAAAATATTTTTGGGATTTAAACAGTCCCATTATTGCCCGATAATTTCGTCATAAATTAAGCATCATCATCATCATCATCCACAGTTCGCCTTCACCCACTGCTGAGCAAAGGCCACTCTTTTCTAAAACTACATTAACAGGTGTAAAAAACTCGAGACTCCCTTGTAATTCCCGTTCACCCTATTCAACCAGATACGCAGGTGGCTGCAGGAGTCCACTCACACACAAGCGGAGAGCTGGTGGACCTCGACACCGGGCTGCAGGCAGTCCAGGGAAGCCATCTTTATATGGCAAGCTAACTAGACGTTTATTACGCCTGGGCAGGAATAGCCTGCGCCTGGTGACGGGGACTACGGGTATACTGCTAGCAGCAAACACTTCCACACAATGGGTAGAATGGACAGTCTATCGCACATGTGCTCTTTGAGTGCACCGGCGTTACACAGATTAGGACAAAAACCCTCGGGGCAGCCAGACTCAAACTCAAACTCAAATCATTTATTTTAAATAAACCATTTACAGGCACTTTGGAATTATCAAAGGGTCGGTCAGTCAGAAAGATGAAGCTAGTAGGTACCTTTGGAGAAGAAAGAGCAAGAAACTCCATGGACACTCTTTTAAATAATATTTTCCCAGCTGTGTAATATTGTGCCAGATCTTACACAGATGTTCTCAACAGACCAAGAGATTTAATCAACTTCTGGAGGGAGGTGGGCTGGTTGGAATAACAACTGATGGCCGCCATGGCCCACTCACAATGGTTCACTTCAAGGACTAAGTGCAGAAACCAAATCCTCTAACATACATGTATTTCCCGTCATTGTCATCAGCTTTTTGTACTAGACCATACCTGGGAACCTTATGGTTTCGGAGATATCGAAGGTCTAAATTCCATCTTCAACGGAAGTTTTGACGGTAAACCACTGAACGGAATTTCATAAAATTTGGCACGGAGATAGATGACAGGAAGGACATGGCTACTTTTTATCCAATAATTTCCAACATGCACGTGGGCGAAGGCAATATAAAGTGTAATTATTATAAAGCAAGTAATTATGATATTCCTTCTTCATTCTTTCGGATTGCGATGGAGTGTGTTTCGTAATTGGGGTGTTATGTGCCTTCGTATGAACGATTTCCATAAGTTAAGTAAATCCTCATAAGCGTTACGGTTATATAGCCATCTCAGCAATTATTGCTACGAGATTCTTCGATTGTAATAGGTATATGTAAATAAGTACAGTTAAATAACAATTAACTGTTACGAAAACCTCGACTTTTCGCATACAAGTAACCTTGGAATTTATTTATTTCAAGGTATGATTGGCAAAACATTTGACTAGATTTTTTGCTAGTATTTAGTCTGGCCTTGTGTGCAGCTAGGTAAGTAAAAGGTTGCAGTCCGGATCTTTGCATAAATCTAGAAACATGTAATGTTTGCATGCATTTACTAACTTAACTAAGTAAAGGTATCCTTCCCCGTGTATTTTTGCCATGTTTATTTTCGATAAAATATGTTAAAAAGTGGATGTTACGGATCAAATGTATTCATCACTAGCTGTTGCCCGCGATTTCGTTTACGATCCAAAATGAAAATCGTATGTGCTTACCCAGGCCATGGTCAATCTGTGTGCCAAACTTCATCCAAATCCATTCAGCTTTTTAACCTCTCACGTACCGTCGATCCTCATGAAAGCGTAACAAACAAACTCACTTTCGCATTTATTATATTAGATAGGAAGTTACATAGATTATTAGATAGTTCATCAGAATATATGAATATGAAAATACTTAAATCACATGTCGCACGTGAGGGGCCTATATCGAGCAGTGCATGAGCATTAGACCAGTTTGTTTACCCTGAGACCGTACTTTCGCTCTGGTAGGACTCTTCAAATCGACCGGGGGGTATTTCCTCTCTACTTAGAACCAAATATGAAATATATATTTACATAGGTATACTTATGAAGGACAATCAGAAAGTTATAAGTTATTCTCCCGCTCTTCGTGTAAGACTTTTACTGACTAATACCAACCCGTGTTCCTTTAGTTGCATGTGCCAGGGCATCTGCCCTATCGGACCCCGTCATTATGTGCTGACGTCTCATTGAGGCGCGCGTGGAACACGAAGCACCGTCGACCCGGGCCTGGTCCTTACCGCATGGCGAGCTACCCATTGCTCGCCGTCCGCAAGCCCGCGCCTAAGGTGGCCGGGAATCTCCTGGCGACTCCAGACGGCCAGGGCGTTTCTTGCGGCGACTAGGGGCGTTAGGGCGCATGGCTCTCTCCCTCACGCGCTCCACCTCCTCCTTCGCGAGCATTACTGCTTCTCAGAAGGAGGTGATGGCTTTCCATTCCCTTTTGCTTCGTTCTATGCTCTGGACCAGGGTTGGACGCGAGAGATCTTAGCCGCCGATCGCCTCCGCGAGGACACGGCGGTGCTCCGCCCAAGCTGGGCAGACCTCCACGTGAAACAGAAACCTCCCGAAACAACTGTGTCCGGTGAGGACCTGGGTCAGGCGGAAGGTGAGGACGCCGTGGCACCTCTCCAACCACTCCTAAAAGAGGGGACTTATCGCCGCTATTGTGGCGTGCCCGCTATGAGATCCCGCCGGATCTCTGTCCGCTGTACTGTGATTTCTCGTGGCAGTGGAGTTACACCCCGGCGTTTTGCCTCCTCGCGCCACTCCCATACGTGCGCGAGGGCTTTTGCCTCCAGATCCCATGGCGTCAAACCGGCAAGGAGGCTCGCCGACTCGCTTGCGGTATCCCCGGTTTAGCCGGATGGCCATGACCCTTTGGGACGTGTTCAACCGGCGGGCTAGTTGGCGCCTCAAAGAATGCGCCCACACCGGTACCGGTAGGAGGCGTTGGAACCCCCTAGATTGGGCAGGAGCCGCTTCAAGGCAGCCCCAGCCAGCTCCAATCTGGGAGCCAAACGTCGGAAATGCTCCACGAAGTTCCACCGGCTGTCGAGGACGTGTCCCAGGTACTTCATCGTCGACTCGACGCCGATGTCAGCCCCTCTTGCCGTTATCTGGGAACCCGTCTGTGGCGCGTTTCAAGGACCATGAAAGCACATGGCCTCGGACTTGTGCAGGGCCACTTCGAGTCCCAATTGCCGAATCCTCTCGACGATTGTCGCAACCTCGAGTGTCGCTTGTTCAGCCGCTGCCTGGAGCTACCTCCCTATGCCAGTACTAGCGTGTCGTCAGCGTAGCAAACCACGCTGACGCCACTAGGAAGGTCGGCGCGCAGCAACCAGTCGTAACCGATATCCCACAGCATCGGCCCCAGGACCGATCCCTGTGTGACACCACACGACATCTCTCGCCGGATACACTCTCCCTGGTGACCGGGGTAGATGATGACCCTGTCTGGCAAATAAGCCTCGACCACGCGACAGAGGCAGGTCGGCATCAGGTGATACCGAAATGCCTCCCTGATGTAACTCCGGGGCAGGGCCGCTAAGACGACCCAGCCCCGGGCCACAGCATCCCCCGTCGTGAGAGCTCGCACGCGAATGATGGCGTCAACCGAAGAGCGCCCCCTGCGGAAACCAAACTGGCTCTCAGCCAAATCGGGCCCACCCGCACCAGGCGCCCTACGAGGCGGTGTCAATGACTCTTTCAAAGAGTTTGCCCACCTCGTCGAGCAGCACGATGGGCCGGAAAGCGGTCCGCAGGGTGCCCCGGCTTCTTAATGGGACCAGTTTCCCCGTCTTCCAACGAAGTGGAACCTGGCCCCCCTCCAAGCAACCACTTAGGAGCCCCGTAAATCGAAGCCCGAATGCCTCCAAGGCCAGAACCAAGGCTTATCCAGGTAAGCCGCCGGGTCCTGGGGCGGTATTTTTCGCACTAAGGCTATGTACACTCCACGCTCACTTCACCTAAGTTTTCACGGTGAGATGGTTACAGAATAGCACTACTGGTTACTGCTTAACGTGCTATCCGAGGCACGAAAGGTTAGCCAAGAACATCCTTGAAGTCACGTTTATAGTATCGTAGGTATTTATTTCTGAAACCAGAGACGATTGGCAAAAGTTTTCCTATATTTGATTAGTCACGTGCGTCAAAGTGTGGTCATGTTTCTGAGCGCCATCACGCGTAGTTTTGACCTTTTCAGGCCGGTGACACTTAATTGGTAACAAAACGCTTACGATTTCACGACGTAGCTACTCTGATTTCTAGAACAGCACACCAACACCATTACCGTATTCGTATCCGTAACCTTATCCGTATAAAAAAAAACGATATACAATAGCCGAAGATGCTGCGTAAAAAACATACAAAAAAAAAGATGAACATGTAGACGAATTGAGAACCTCCTCCTTTATATGCAGGCGGTTTTAAAAGGCACCGAATGAAAAACAGCTTAAGACAAAATATTACAGGGTGGCATCGAAGCGCAACTACTAACTACCAAGGTTTAGGACATTATTCTTGACCACCCGGCGTAAAGAAAACAGTTAATGAAAACAACACAGAAAAAATAAAAAATAATTTCTTATAAAATATAATTACCAAGCTATAATCTGTAAATTTTGTGTCATTTTATCAACTAGTGCTCAAGTAAAAGGATTCAGTGGAAAGTGTTTATAAACAGTGAGTAAACAGTCTACATACAGAATAACAATTTCAAAATCAAAAAGTGTTAATCAACGTTCTTTGTGTCCGTGACCTTGTTCGAGTAATTGCGGTCAACGAACTCTAGTGCGCTCTCGCAGTACTGGCATACACTTGAGTATTTCGCATCTAGGCAATAGTACATAATTGGCGTAGCGGCTGACGCCGCCGACTGCTACGCTCGCTGTCGGTAGTTCGAGACAAACCCGAGTGTTGTTATATTTGTTTTGTCAATTGTTGTTCACAATTGTTGACACCATTGTTTTCTGGAAACAGGGCTCTTTACACTTTACGTGAAATATTAACGCCTGACTATTGAAAATAGCAACTAGTCTTATATAGATAAACTATAACAAGGTGAATTCTCTCGCCTAAGTATTGATAAGATGTCGGTACGACGTTCACCACCAGGACAAAAGCCTTCCTTAAGAACAGACCCGGAGCTTAGCGGTGATGGACAAATTAGGTCTCCAGAACAATGTACAACCATAGGAAGTAAGCTAAAGACTCCCCCTAAAGTACTATGCCAATCAGACTCGGCTCTAAACATGTTAACGGATGAGGAAGTTTCTAACGTATCCAAACGCCATAAACGTACTTTCAGCGAATACTCGTATACTGGAATCCCCGACCAGTATATGTTTGAAATTAAAAATATGTTCGCTGAGCTAAAAGACCAACAGGAACAGAAGTTTGACTCCCTTAACATCTCGATAAATGCCGTAATTAAACAAAACCACGATATAGAAAAATCGGTTAAGTCCATTTCCACCCACTATGAAGACCTACTTATCAAAGTGAACAGCCTGGAGCTCGAAAACTGTAGCTATAAGAAGCGCGTTAAGACATTGGAAGACAAGTTAGAAATGCTTGAAAGAAATGCTCGCAATTCTTCCATCGAAATACGTAACATCCCCATACAAAGCAGCGAAAACAAAAAAACTATGATCAACATCATCAAAAATGTCGGGGAAGCCTTAGGCCTCGAGACACCCATACACGACCTGGAAGTAAAGGATGTTTACCGTACTAAGTCTGAGGCCATTGTTACTGACTTCACTAACACCATCCGAAGGGATGCCATAGTTGCCGCATTTAAAGAATACAACAAATCTAGCCGCTCAAAAAAGGAGCCGCAGTTGAATACCAATCACATTAAATTGGCAGACGCACCGCAGGCTGTATTCATCTCGGATTCCCTGACAAGTAAAGCCAGACACCTGTTTTATATTGCTAGAGGACTCGTGAAAAACAAAAAAACTGGCAGCTACTTGGACCTCTTTTGGTAAAGTTTACGTCAAGCTTGAAGAGGGACAGGTGCCGTTGCGTATAGAGGAAGAGGCCGAGTTGGCCGAGCTTTCTTCCTTGTAACTAAACTTAACCCCTAGTTTATTTGAAATTTTATTTTTATATTTTACTGTAGTTATCTGTGTTTTATGTATTTATTATTCTAACCTTTTTAATTGTGATTACACACACTTTGAAAATAATATTTATTGGAGTTCCAGTCCCTCACACTAACATACGTACTCTCCTCATCAAACCCACAACACACATCCATCACCATTCACTCAGTATACATCACAGCGATTTTGGTTTAAGTATGCTATCAATAAACTTCTCTCATTTTATTTTCAATTCTATGTTACAACTAGTCGCATGTTAAATATCTTAGCTGGTTACGATCAAGATCTAAGTTTAATCTTCATGTATTTCCGTAGTTATACGTCATGCATGTCGCGTGTCATTAAAGTTGCATTTTTCGTTTTTGAATAATGCAAAGTATTGAGTCTCTTCACTCAGATCTTGATTCACTTCAAATAGCCAAAGCAATTTCTTGCGACATAGACGTTGTAAAAAACTATATATTAACAAGTAACTGCACCCTCAATCTCTTGTCTCAAAATATCCGTAGTGTTAATTGCAACATGCCTAATCTGACCACTCTTTTACAAAGATCAGAAATATCCTGGGACATATTAGTCCTCTCAGAGTGTTGGCTTTCTTCAGCTCGTAGCATACCTAGGCTCGATAACTATAACTATGCAGCAACGACTTCTCATAGAACCCAAAATGAAGGAGTAGTTATCTACTATGACAAGAACCTTGTACTAACTGTCGAAGAACCTGAGATTAGTGACGCCAACTGTCTTCTGCTTAAAATTAATTCCGAAACTTGTATTATTGGAATCTACCGTCCCCCGAGCCAAGCCAACACTAATAGCTTCATTAGATCGTTGGACTCTCTTCTCTCAAAATTACGTAGATATAAAAATATTGTTCTCTGCGGCGATATAAATATTGATATAGCACCTAACAGTTCCGACAAGCGTTCGGAGGAGTATCTAAACGTCTTAGCAAGTCACTGTTTGCTCCCATGTCACACTGCACTTACGCATGGACGTACGTGCCTGGACCATATTATGCTAAAAACAAAATCAGATGCTAACTGTTTCGTATTCGAGACATCAATTACAGATCACGAAACTGTTGCTATTAGCTTGGACCTGGATGCTCGCCCTGACTACTGCAATAAAACGGCCTATTCAATTGACTATAAATCTCTCGATGACACTATACAGAATACTTCTTTTCAGCCCATTCTAGAATGTTGTGATGCTAACATCGCAACCGACCTACTCGTTACGTATGTTACCACTGCAATAAATAATAACTCCAGTCTGATAAACATTCCCAAAAGACAACGGGTCAGCAAACCGTGGATCACTAAAGGGTTGCTTCGTTGCATGAGAAACAGGGATAACCTACATAAAAAACTTAAACGTGATCCTGAAAATGAGGTTATTAAATTGACATATAAACGTTATCGAAATTTTTGTAACTCAATAATTAAAAATGCAAAACGAAACTACGACAAGAAAGAGATTGAAGATGCTAAGGGTAATAAAAGGCAACTATGGGATGCCATTAGAGAGATAAGTGGCTCAAGCAAACCGGTTGACTTCTCTTCTTGTCTCATAGCATCCGTAAACAAAGATAAGGCTATTAATGGCGTAAATAATTTCTTTGCACACGTGGGCAGAAAGCTTGCAGAGCAAGCAAAAATTTTTAACCCAAATAAGCCATTGTCATATGATGCTGAACCGCACCATAATTCATTTGTCATGCTTCCCCCCGATGAGGAAGAAGTATTTTTTCTTATCAATGAATTGAAGGAGAAGTGCGCTGTAGGTATTGACCGGATATCTGGTAAGATTTTAAAGAGGTACATAAATTTTCTTACCACTCCTATTACGCACATTTGCAAACTGGCTTTGGCGACAGGTGTTTTCCCACGGGCATTTAAAATAGCTCTTATCAAACCGATCCACAAGGGGGGGAGAGAGACTGTGTTGATAATTACCGCCCTATTTCCATCTTACCTACTCTGTCCAAGATCTTGGAACGGCTAATAAACCGTCGATTATCAAATTACCAAGAAACCAACAATCTTCTTTCACCGAATCAATATGGTTTTCGACGTAAAAAGTCAACCAATGATGCGATTCACGAACTCTTACACTCCATCATTACAAACCTAGACCAAAGGAAAAAATGTTTGACGGTGTTCCTTGATCTGGCAAAAGCCTTTGACACGGTCTCTATCCCGCACCTACTCATCAAGTTGGAGGGATTTGGTGTAAGAGGTATTCCTTTAAAATTGATGAAGGACTACCTTACGGGCAGGAAACAAAGAGTTCAGATTGACAATAGGTTGAGCGATGAGGCATGTATTGAATTCGGTGTCCCACAAGGCAGTATACTCGGCTCAACGTTGTTCCTGGTGTATATCAACAGTCTCTGCCAGCTCCAGCTTCCGAGGGGAAATTTTTTGACCTTTGCTGATGATACTGCACTCTTTTTTAGTGGACAGAGTTGGGAGGAGGTATTTGACACTGCCCAGGGGGGTTTTAACCAAGTCTGCGAATATAAAATACCTTGGTATCGTTTTAGACCAATTCCTAACCTTCAAACAGCATATTAAAGTCCTTGTGAACCGGCTCGGTAAGCTAATCTACGTCTTCAAAACCCTTAGACACGCTGCAAACCGGAGGGTTAGTAGATGGTATATAATTCTTTATCCCAATCCTTAATAGAGTACTGCATTACATCCTGGGGAGGTTCCGCCAAGACCCACCTTATTGAAGTTGAGAAGGCTCAGCGTGCTATTCTCAAAGTTGGCGCCGGTCTCCCCTACCTATTCCCAACCGTAGACCTTTTTAGAATCTGGGATATACTCTCTGTTAGACAAACCTTCATATTGCTTACGGTGCTTAAACAACACTCCTTTTTGCAACACGATCCGAATCTGTATAAGGATAAGTGCCGAAAAGGCAGAGTTTGTCAAACACAACCTTCCAGTTCTGCACACTCGCGTAATTTCTTCTTCTTTCTCGGACCGTATCTTTACAACAAGATAAATCAAATCCTAAATATATATCCTCAAACTAAACACAAATGTAAAATTTCAGTCACTAACTTTTTGAAAACACTAGACTATCAGGGAACTGAGAATTTGTTGATCCCACTCAGATAGACTTTCTCTACTTATTATTCATCCCCTATGCTGCTTCTTCATACCGTCAACCTTAATTGCATCACACTCACTCAAGAAACCTCTCACATACTCTCTCCAATCTGTCTCTTTTATTCACTTTCACTAGTTACACACACATCACTCTGGTATTTCCACAAACCTTTGTTAATTTTTGTATTTTTTTAAATTTTTTTTTTGTTTTGTTTTCTCGATTTGGGTAATTTTGTTTTCTGTTTAAACTTTAGTTAAGTATACTGCATTTTATGTTGGTCCAAATCACAGGCTTCTAGCCGCGGGAGGGCCCTGGTGACCTGTAATTCAGGTTTTTGTATAAACCTACTTCAGGCACCAGTCTCTCACAAAGTTAGCTCCTTGTTTGTGCACTTCTATCATTGTTATATTAGTATTAAGTACATAACTTGTGTAGAGAAAAAAACGTATAATGCACTTTTGGAGAAAACAACAAATAAAAAAATAAACGCCGAAAATTTCAACACCAGAATCATGTTTCTGCTGAATCCATGATAACAGGTTACGCTTCCGTTTTTAAACAAGATCTTTTTACAGCAACGCTAGAAATAGTCCTGTTATTAGTTATTTGTTGAAGTGAATAATATAACAGTTTTGCAAGTGCCCTGACTACAATCTTCAACTAAGTAAGTGCCGATTTCACCAATGTTACTGAAAGCGTTCAGCACATCTAAAACGCGTTCATGGGCTGTCATTATCAATATTCCACAGAAAATACTGAAACTGAAAGCTCTTAAACGTGGTTTATGTACTAAGTGTGAAATCAGACTTATGTAGTTATTATTTTGAATGGCTTGGCAAATGTTTGCTGTGGGTTTTCAATATCATAATATATAGGTAGTACCATTACTGGTGGTTTTATAATCATATTATTAGTCAGAAGCCAGTGTGCTGTGTAAGTTTGTGTAGTGAAAGAAGCATAATCAGCAATTAGCATACACAATATCATACCATAATAATATATTATGTAATTAATGGTATGTATGTGTTGTGGCAATGTAAAGGGCGGGTAGAGACACGGCGTTAAGCAGCGCCATCTTTTGAATAGAACATGAACTACCCCTGTGTAAATAAAATAACGTCTGCTTACTGGTAAAACAAGATAAATGCATTTTTTTTATTAAATCGAGTTAAAAATGCAATAACATGTAACTTTTTACGCGCTATCTAATGGTAAAACCAAATAAATGCAGAGTCCAAGGGCTGCAGAGATAATGAGTTTGTAAAAGTGTTATCTTCTCACATTTTGAAGAAAATATACCGGTATAACATAATAAATAATCTTATTGCTTCAATTCGTTTCAGCTTAAGCAGTTAAACAAGAATAAATACCGTAAAAACTTTTTACATTTTATAATTTAAATAGTAAAATGGTAAGATTTTTGCTGAGAAAAGGTCATAAACGCATTTATTAATATAACCCATTTAATTTAAACACCTAAACTATAGTAAAGATATTTATTTCATTTTACCAGTAAAATAATTCTACTTGGTTTGCTAATTTCTCTACAGCAAAAAATAAATAAATTACATTTATGCTTTTTTACCAGTAGGAACGAGAGCGATCGATCGCAGTTGTCACATTGGATTCGCGCGTGCTCCACGTGCTCCGCGTAGAAATAAAAGTATTGATATATCAATAGTTTAGGAAGAAGTTGTGTTTTGTGAAAACTATGGAATCCAGAGGAAACAGATTAGTGTCCATGATAAATAAATCTAAAATACATAAAGGTGAGTAATTTAAACTCCATGATTAGTACATTTTAAGGTTATATTGGTAGCTTTTGTTTTGTTCAGCGATTTACTTACCTATGTTTATGTGTTAATATTTGCTCGTACTCGTATGATGATTTTAGTATTTACATAGCTTTTTCACAATGTATGTAGGTTCGTACAGAGTTTGTATGATACCTAACTCCATTTTTAAGAATACAATGTTGCTAGATTTTGGTTTGTTTCAAAAATGTACATAAGGAATTCTTGTTTTAATAAATAATGACTTGGGTGTTTATATGGCTCTATAACAATTATGTCGGTACCTACAAAGTTTCTATGATACTCACTTTCTCTCCATTGTTAACACTGAATGATGAGTTATTGTCAAGGTCAAGCACGCGATTCATTGTTTGTTTACATTATAATCTCATAATTGTCTACCAACTTTTGTTTGTTTTTTTATTTTTTTCCAGATGATTTGGATGTAGAGCCTGGCCCTTCGCATCAAAGGTTTTGTATTTGTAGCCCGGCTTCGAACTGTACTTCGGCTGTGAGCGACTCTAGGGAGAAAATAGTGGCGGAAATGGAGCGCATGTTTGACAGCGATGACTCTGATAAAGATCCCACTTACAACCCGGATCCAGGCTCTTTAATACAACCAGACGATTTATTTGGAGAACAATGGGCGAATAACAAGGATGAGAACTTAGAAAATGTTATGCGATTCTATGGAGACGATCATGAAGAAGCAGTTCAACCTTATGACGGCGATGTCATGATCGCCCAGGTGTTACCAACATCTGATGCACAGGAAGTCGTAATATCTCTTTGGGGACTCATATTGGACGGAGTAATCGATGCTACTCGGAAAAGAAAACGTTGGATGAAACTAGAACCTGAAAATTGGAAAGTAAATATTGCGAAGAAAAGACGATCTGAAGGTTTACGTTATTCTACAAGAAAAAAAGATAGGAGTGCTAAAACACCAAAAGAGGTTGACTGTGAGAAATGTTTCTATAAATGTAGTGTGATCTCTCCTGAAGAAAGAAATAATTTATGTCGAAATAACCATGTTAATAAACATGTTAATAATGTTTGAATTAAAATTATTAATCCTATAGATAAAGGATTATTTAAGAATAATATAAAAAAAGAAATTATAATTAATAATATTGATAAAGTTAATTTAATAATATCAAATCAAAGAATAGTTTAATAAAAATAATAATTTTGGAGATTATTGATAAAGAAATTCTTTTTCTTTGAAGTTTTTAAAGTAATATACTTAACTTTGATTTACAAGACCAATATTTTTTTAAACTATAAAAACAAATGATAATTTTATATATATGAATTATTTTTATTTTAATATTTATTATTGGTAATTTAATTTTTGTTTCTAAACATAAACATTTATTAATTGTTTTGCTTAGTTTAGAATTTATTGTTTTAAGATTATTTTTTTTTTTATTAATTTATTTAAGTTTTATTGATTATGATATATATATATTAATAGTATTTTTAGTTTTTTCAGTTTGTGAAGGGGCTTTAGGATTATCTATTTTAGTTTCTATAATTCGAACTCATGGAAACGATTATTTTCAAAGATTTAATTTATTATAAATATAAATAATATGTTTATTAAATATATAATTATTTATTAAATAAATAAAAATTATAAAATTTTTAATTATGATAATTTTTATAATTCCTGTATGTTTTATAAAAAATATATTTTGAATGGTTCAAATAATATTATTTTTATTAATATTTTTATTTATAAATTTAAGAATAAGATTAAATTTATTTTGTAATATAAGATATATAATGTCTTGTGATATTATTTCTTATGGATTAATTATATTAAGAATTTGAATTTCTATTTTAATAATTATGGCTAGAGAAAATTTATATAAAATAAATTTTTATTTAAATTTTTTTTTATTTAATATTATTTTTTTATTAATTATATTATATTTAACTTTTAGAACAATAAATATATTCATATTTTATTTATTTTTTGAAGGAAGATTAATTCCTACTTTATTATTAATTATTGGTTGAGGATATCAACCTGAACGAATTCAAGCTGGTATATATTTATTATTTTATACTTTATTTGTTTCTTTACCTTTATTAATGGGAATTTTTTATATTTTTAATGAAATAAATTGTATAATAATTTATTTTTTAAAGTTTTTTAATTTAAATATTTATATTTTATATTTTTCTATGATTATAGCTTTTTTAGTAAAAATACCTATATATTTTGTTCATTTATGATTACCTAAGGCTCATGTTGAAGCTCCTGTTTCAGGCTCTATAATTTTAGCTGGTATTATATTAAAATTAGGAGGTTATGGTTTATTACGTTTATTAATTTTTTTACAAGAAATTAATTTAAAATTAAATTATATTATAATTGTTATTAGATTAATTGGAGGGTTTTATATTAGACTAAAATGTTTTTGTCAAGTGGATATTAAATCATTAATTGCTTATTCTTCAGTTGCTCATATAAGAATTGTTATTAGTGGAATTATAGTTATGAATTATTGAGGATTTATTGGTTCTTATATTTTAATAATTGGTCATGGTTTATGTTCATCAGGAATATTTTGTTTAGCTAATATTAATTATGAACGGTTACATAGACGAAGATTATATATTAACAAAGGTATAATGAATTTTATACCTTCAATAAGATTATGGTGATTTTTATTAATATCTTCTAATATAGCTGCTCCTCCTAGATTAAATCTTGTAGGAGAAATTAGTTTAATTAATAGATTAATAAGATGATCTTGAATTTCTATATTAATATTAATATTAATTTCTTTTTTTAGTGCTGGGTATAGATTATATTTATATTCATTTATTCAACATGGAAAATATTATTCAGGTGTTTATAGATATTATACTGGTGTTTCTCGAGAATATTTAATATTAATATTACATTGATTGCCTTTAAATATTTTAGTTTTAAAGATTGATTATAGAATAATTTGATTTTATTTAAATAATTTAATTAAAATATTGATTTGTGGTGTCAAAAATATGGATAAAGTTCATTTTAAATTATTAATAATATAAAATATTCAATTTGTTTTATTTCATTTATTTTTTTATTTATAATGAGAATATTAAATTTTTTATTTATAATTTATTTTATTATAAATAATGTAGTTATTTTATTAGAATGGGAAATTATTTCTTTTAATTCAATAATAATTATTATATCTATTTTATTAGATTGAATATCTTTGTTATTTATAATATTTGTTTTTTTAATTTCTTCTGTTGTTATTTATTATAGAAAAAGATATATAAGATCTGAATTAAATTTAATACGATTTATTATTTTAGTTTTATTATTTGTTTTTTCAATAATATTATTAATTATTAGTCCTAATATTATTAGAATTTTATTAGGTTGAGATGGTTTAGGGTTAGTTTCTTATTGTTTAGTAATTTATTACCAAAATTTAAAATCTTATAATGCAGGGATATTAACAGCTTTAAGAAATCGAATTGGGGATGTTCTTATTTTAATATCAATTTCTTGAATAATAAATTATGGTAGATGAAATTATATTTTTTATTTAGAATTTATAAATAATGATTGAGAAATAAAAATAATTGGTAGATTAATTATTATAGCTTCAATAACTAAAAGTGCTCAAATTCCTTTTAGATCTTGATTACCTGCAGCTATAGCTGCTCCTACTCCTGTTTCTGCTTTAGTTCATTCTTCTACTTTAGTTACAGCTGGTGTTTATTTATTAATTCGATTTAATATATTATTATTAGATATATTTTTTTTAAAGTTATTATTATTATTATCGGGATTAACAATATTTATAGCTGGAATTTCTGCTAATTATGAATTTGACTTAAAAAAAATTATTGCTTTATCAACTTTAAGACAATTAGGATTAATAATAAGAATTTTAAGTATAGGTTTACCTGATTTAGCTTTTTTTCATTTATTAACTCATGCTATATTTAAAGCTTTATTATTTATATGTGCTGGGGTTATTATTCATATAATAAATGATACTCAAGATATTCGTTTTATAGGTGGTATTAGATTATATATTCCTTTAACTTCTTTATGTATAAATATTTCCAATATAGCTCTTTGTGGAATTCCTTTTTTAGCAGGATTTTATTCTAAGGATTTAATTTTAGAATTAGTTAGATTTAGAAATTTAAATTTAATAATTTTTTATTTATATTATATTTCTACTGGATTAACTATATTTTATACTTTTCGTTTAATAATATATTTAATAGTAGATGATTATAATTTAATAAGAATTTATAATTTATATGATGAGGATTATGTTATGTTAAAGAGAATATTTATTTTATTATTTATAAGAATTATTAGTGGGAGATTTTTAAGATGAATAATTTTTTCTTATCCTTATATAATTTATTTACCTTTTAATTTAAAAATAATAGTAATTTATGTGAGAATAATTGGAGGATTTATAGGGTATTTAATTAGTAGTATAAAAATTTATTCTATTAATAAATTTATTATGACTTATAACTTAAGAAATTTTTTATGTATTATATGATTTATACCAAATTTATCTACTTATAGTTTGAGTTATTATTTTTTAAATTTTGGTCAAAATTTATTAAAAAATATTGATTTAGGTTGAAGAGAATTATATAGAGGTTTTGGTATAACAAAAATTATAAAAAAATATTCTATATTTTATAATATTTATCAGTTAAATAATTTTAAAATTTATTTATTTAGATTTATTATTTGAATATTAATTATTTTATTACTATTATTATTAAATAATTAATTAAATTTAAATAGCTTATAATTAGAGCATAATATTGAAGATATTAAGGAGATATATTTATCTTTAAATAATTAATATTTATAAAAAAAAATATTTTATTTTTACAATGAAAATGTAAAGTTTTAATTAAACTATATAAATAGAAATATTAATGGAATTTAACCACTAAAAATTAAGTTAGCAGCTTAATTTTAATCTTTATATTTCATAATTTAATTGGAATATAAAATTCAATTTTATCATTAACAGTGATATACCTCTTTTTGGTTTCAATTAATTAATAATATATTAAATAAGGAGTTTTTTAACTCTTTCTTTTAAGTCGAAATTAAATGCAAAATTTGCTTCTTATTTAAGATAAATTAAATAATTAATATTTTTTGAATGCAAATCAAATGTTTTAATTAAACTATAATCCTATTTAATTAGTTCAATTTAATATATTTTGATTTCATTCATGATATAAACCAATTAGTAAGATTAAAATAAAAAAAAATCTAATTTTTACTCAAAAAATAAAATTTACTAATTTAAATAAAGGAATAATAGGAAAAATAAGGGCAATTTCTACATCAAAAATAAGAAAAATTACAGTAATTAAAAAAAAATGTAAAGAAAATGGAATTCGTGCTGATGATTTAGGATCAAATCCACATTCAAATGGTGAACATTTTTCTCGATCTGAAAAAGTTTTTTTTGATAAAACAATAGATAAAAATATTATAATGTTAGAAATTAATATAATAATTAAGCAAATGTATGTTATTAAAATAATTATTTATATTAAAATTATTAAACTTTTTGATTGGAAGTCAAATATACTAAATATATTATATAAATAATTAATTTCCTCATCAATAAATAGAAATATAAAGGAATAATCAGACTACATCTACAAAATGTCAGTATCAAGCTGCTGCTTCAAATCCAAAATGATGATTATTAGAAAAATGATTATTTAAATGACGAATTAAACAAATAAAAAGAAATAATGTTCCAATAATTACATGTAATCCATGAAATCCTGTTGCTATGAAAAATGTTGAACCATAAATACTGTCAGCAATAGTAAAAGGAGCTTCAAAATATTCATAAGCTTGTAGAATAGTAAAATAAACTCCTAAAATAATTGTAATAAAAAGACCTTGAGTTATTTGAGAATTATTATTTTCTATAATAGCATGATGAGCTCATGTAACAGATACTCCTGATCTAATTAAAATAATTGTATTTAACAATGGAATTTGGAAGGGGTTAAATGGAGTAATATTAGTAGGAGGTCAAATAGCTCCAATTTCAATATTAGGGGCAAGTCTTCTATGGAAAAATGCTCAAAAAAAAGAAACAAAAAAAAAGATTTCAGAAACAATAAATAAAATTATTCCTCATCGGAGACCTTTGGTTACTAAAATTGTATGTTTACCTTGTAAAGTTCCTTCACGACAAATATCTCGTCATCATTGATATATTGTTAAAATAACAATTAAATAACCTAAAATTAATAAATTTATATTAAAATTGTGGAATCATTTTACTATACCTGTAACAAGAACTATAACTCCAATAGCTCCCGTTAAAGGTCATGGTCTATAATCTACTAAGTGAAATGGATGATTAAAATTTGTTTTCATTAATTTACTTCTCTAGAATAAAGTGTTCTTAGAATTGCAATTACATATGATTGAATGATTGCTACTGCAGATTCTAAAATTAGTAATAAAATTTGAATAATAACTAACACTAAAATAAAATAAGAACTTATATTAGGGCCAGTTCCTCTTAAAAGAGTTATTAATAAATGTCCTGCAATTATATTTGCAGTCAAACGAACAGCTAAAGTTCCTGGTCGAATAATATTTCTAATAGTTTCAATTAATACTATAAATGGCATAAGAATAGAAGGTGTTCCTTGAGGAATTATATGAATAAATATATGTTGAGAATTGTTAATTCATCCATAAATTATAAATCTTAATCATAAAGGTAAAGAGATTGATAATGATAATGTTAAATGACTTGTTCTAGTAAAAATATAAGGGAATAAACCTAAAAAATTATTAAATAAGATAAATGAAAATATAGAAATAAAAATAAAAGTTGAACCTTGAAAATAATTATTTTTTAATAAGGTTTTGAATTCATTGTGAAGTTTTAATAAAATAAAATTTCAAAAAAAATAATGACGATTTGGAATTAATCAAAATGAATAAGGAATAAATATAATACCTAAAATTGTTCTAATTCAATTAAATGGGATATTAAATAAGTTAGTTGAGGGGTCAAAAATTGAAAATAAGTTACTTATCATTTTCAATTGAGGTTTTTTAATTTTAAATTTAAATTATTTTTATTTGAAATTTTTTTATCAAAAATATAATAATTTATAATATTAAAAATTAAATAAATAATTAAAAAAAATAAAAAAGAAATTAATCAATTAATTGGTATTATTTGTGGAATAAAAGAATATTACAATTAAAGTAATAATTTAAATTTGACATATTTATGTTATAAATTTAACTAATTCTTTTATTTAAATGAGATTTACTTATTTCATTAGAAGTAAATGCTAATTTACTATAAAATGGTTTAAGAGACCAGTACTTGCTTTCAGTCATCTAATGAAGAATAATTATTAACTCAATTAATAAAATTTTTAATTGAAATTCTTTCAATTACAATAGGTATAAATCTATGATTAGCCCCACAAATTTCAGAACATTGCCCGTAAAAAATACCAGGGCGATTAATAAAAAAATTAGTTTGGTTAAGTCGTCCAGGATTGGCATCTACTTTTACCCCTAATGATGGAATAGTTCATGAGTGGATTACATCTGTAGCAGTTACTATAATTCGAATTTGGTTATTTATAGGTAAAATAATTCGATTATCTACATCTAATAAACGAAAATTATTAGAATTTATTTCATTAGAGGGGATTATATAAGAGTCAAATTCAATATTATGAAAATCTGAATATTCATAACTTCAATATCATTGATGTCCGATAGATTTTAAGGTAATTAAAGGATTATTTAATTCATCTAATAAATATAATAGTCGTAAAGAAGGTAATGCAATAAAAATTAATGTAATTGCTGGTAAAATAGTTCAAATTAATTCAATTATTTGTCCCTCTAATAAAAATCGATTAATATATTTATTAAATAAAAGTCTAGATATTAAATAACCAACTAAAATTGTAATTATAATTAGAATAATTAAAGTATGATCATGAAAAAAAATAATTTGTTCTATTAAAGGAGATGCTCCATTTTGTAAATTAAAATTAGATCATGTTGCAATTTCTAAAAAAAGGATATACCTTTATAAATGGGGTTTAAATCCATTACATATAATCTGCCATATTAGAATAAATTTCTTAAAATAGGTAGTTCACTATATGAATGTTCAGCTGGAGGTAAATTTTGGTATCATTCAATTGAAGAAGATAAATTTAAAGCAAATAAAGCAATTCGTTGATTAATTAATGATTCTCAGATAATAATTAATATAAATATAGTTGCTAATAATGAAATATAAGATCCTAATGATGAAATAACATTTCAAGAAATATAAGAATCAGGATAATCTGAATATCGTCGTGGTATTCCAGCTAACCCTAAAAAATGTTGTGGAAAAAAGGTTAAATTTACTCCAATAAATATAACAAAGAATTGAATTTTTAAAAGATAAGGATTTAAAGATAGTCCTGTAAATAAAGGATATCAATGAATAAAACCTCCTAAAATAGCAAATACAGCTCCTATAGATAAAACATAATGAAAATGGGCTACTACATAATAAGTGTCATGAAGGGTAATATCAATTGATGAATTTGATAGAATTACTCCTGTTAATCCTCCAACTGTAAATAAAAATACAAATCCTAATCTTCATAAAATAGAGGGGGAATAATTAATTTGTGTTCCATGAAAAGTAGCTAATCATCTAAAAATTTTAATTCCAGTAGGTACAGCAATAATTATTGTTGCTGAAGTGAAATAAGCTCGAGTATCAATATCTATTCCTACTGTAAATATATGATGAGCTCATACAATAAATCCTAATAATCCAATTGCTAATATTGCATAAATTATTCCTAAACATCCAAATGTTTCTTTTTTTCCTCTTTCTTGAGAAATGATATGTGAGATTATTCCAAATCCTGGTAAAATTAAAATATAAACTTCTGGATGTCCAAAAAATCAAAATAAATGTTGATATAAAATTGGGTCTCCTACTCCTGCAGGATCAAAAAATGATGTATTTAAATTTCGATCTGTTAATAATATAGTAATAGCTCCTGCTAAAACAGGTAATGATAATAATAATAAAAATGCAGTAATTCCTACAGCTCAAATAAATAAAGGTATTTGATCAAAAGATAAATTGTTTAATCGTATATTAATAATTGTAGTAATAAAATTAATAGCTCCTAAAATAGAAGAAATACCAGCTAAATGAAGAGAAAAAATAGCTAAATCAACTGATCTTCCACCATGTGCAATATTAGATGAAAGTGGGGGGTACACTGTTCATCCTGTTCCAGCACCATTTTCTACAATTCTTCTTGAAATTAAAAGGGTTAAAGAAGGGGGAAGTAATCAAAAACTTATATTATTTATTCGTGGGAATGCTATATCTGGAGCTCCTAATATTAAAGGTACAAGTCAATTTCCAAATCCTCCAATTATAATTGGTATAACTATAAAAAAAATTATAATAAAAGCATGAGCTGTTACAATAGTATTATAAATTTGATCATCTCCAATTAAAGATCCTGGATTTCCTAATTCAGCACGAATTAATAATCTTAATGAAGTTCCTACTATTCCTGCTCAAATTCCGAAAATAAAATATAATGTTCCAATATCTTTATGATTTGTTGAATAAAGTCATTTTCGCTTTTAATAAAATGGCTGAGTTTAAGCGATAAACTGTAAATTTATTAACGAGAAATTTCTCTTTTATTAATTTTAGCTTTATATTCAATAATGATGTAAAATTGCAAATTTTAAGGAATAGAAAATTTCTATTAAGGCTTAAAGAATAATTTCTTTATAAATAATTTTGAAGATTATTAGTTTAATTTAACTTAAAACCTTAATAAAAAAAAAAAGTTCTTAAAATTATTCCTGTTAAAGAAATAAATGAAAAAAAGTTAATTGTTAAAAAATAATTATTTTTAATAAAAATTTTAAATCATTTTATTTTTAAATAATTAAATATAAAAGCAGAATAACTAATACGAATATAAAAAAATAATATAATTAAACTTATTATAATAAAAATAAAAATTAATAAATATATATTATTATTAATTAAAAAATTAATAATAATTCATTTAGGAAAAAATCCAATAAAAGGAGGTAATCCTCCTAAAGAAAGGAAATTAATTAATAAATTAATTTTAATAAAAAAAATTATATTATTAATAAATAATTGATTAATAAAATATATATTTAAAATATAAAATAAAAAACATATAATTCTAATTATAAATGAATATAAAAAAATATAAAAAAACCATAAAGTTTCTCTAATTATAATAGAATAGAGAGACAAGTATTCATCCTAAATTATTAATTGAAGAAAAAGCTATTAATTTACGTAGAGAAGTTTGATTTAAACCTCCAATAGCTCCAATTATAATATTTATAAAAATAATGATTAAAATAAAATTTTTATTTAAATAATAAGATAAAATAATTATAGGGGTAATTTTTTGTCAAGTTATTAAAATAAATCTATTAAATCAAGATAAACCTTCAATAATATTAGGGAATCAAAAATGAAAGGGGGTACTTCCTATTTTTATAAGTATTGAAGAATTTATTATAATAGAAATAAAATTATTTATTTCAAAATTTTTTATTAAAATTATTTTAATTAAAATTGTAAATAAAAAATTAATAGAGGCAATAGATTGAGTAAGAAAATATTTTAAAGATGCTTCAGTTGATAATAAATTGTTAGAATTAGAAATGAGGGGAATAAATCTTAAAAGATTAATTTCTAAACCAATTCAACATCCAAATCATGAGTTAGAAGAAATAGAAATTAAAGTTCTAAAAAATAAAATAAAAAGAAAAAATATCTTATTAGAATTAAATAAAAAAAAAAATTAAAATAAGAAATTTTTATTTCTTTTGAGAATTTTCAATTCAAAATTATATATTTTAGTGTAAGATGCACAATAGTTTTTGATATTATTAGGTATAGTTTAATTCTATAAAATATAATAAAGGTAAACAAATTACTTAATTTATCCTATCAGAATAACCCTTTAATCAGGCACTTTATTTTTAAAAAAAAGGTATTTCCTTTATATTTGGGGTATGAACCCAAAAGCTTAATTTTAGCTTATTTTTAATTTTTTTTATTTTTATTTATATGAAAATTTATTAAAAATGGTTTTAATAATTCTTTAAATAATAAAAAGTTAATTAAATAATATATATATATATTAAAAATTTAATATATTAATATATATATATATACATTAATTTATTGAAAGAATTAAAATTAATTATATTAATATAATATAATTTATACGAATATTAATTGTTTAATTTCCAATTTAGGTTTTAATATAAATATTATGAAAAAGAGAAAAAAGAAATTATTAAAAATTTAATAATTTATATTAAATATTTTAATATAAAAAAAAAAAAAAAAAAATTCTATTTAAAAAAATCTCCATATAAATAAATTTTTTATGGTTTATTAATTTTATTTTAAGTTTATTTTACATATAAATTTTAGTGTTAATTTTAAATTATTTTAATAATAATTTATATTTATAAAGTAGTAATTAATATTAAATTATTTAAGAAATTAAGATTTAGTAATATTTTAATTAATAACAAATTTTGTGCCAGCAGTTGCGGTTATACAAAAATTAAGTTAAATTTTATTAGTAATTAATTAATAAATTAATATTATAACAAAAATTTTAAATTATTAGGTGAAATTTTAATTTAAAAAAAAATTATATAATTATTTATGAATTAATAAATTTTATAAAAAACTAGGATTAGATACCCTATTATTAAAATTTAAAATTAAAATACTAAAATAGTAAATAATTATTTATTGAAACTTAAATAATTTGGCGGTATTTTAGTTCATTTAGAGGAATCTGTTTAATAATTGATAATCCACGAATAAATTTACTTAATTTATAATTTTGTATATCGTTGTTAAAAAAATATTTTTTAATAAAATTAATATTTAAAAATTATAATATAAATTTAAATCAGATCAAGATGCAGATTATAATTAAGAATATAATGGATTACAATAAATTTATTTAAGTGAATATTAATTTGTAAAAATTAATTGAAATTGGATTTAAATGTAATTTTATTTAATTTAATAAAATGATTATAAATTAAAATATGTACATATTGCCCGTCGCTTTCATATAAATAATAAGTTGAAATAAGTCGTAACAAAGTAGAGGTACTGGAAAGTGTTTCTAGAAAGAACAAATTAGAGCTTGAATTTAAAGTATTTCATTTACATTGAAAAGATATTAAAAATTAATTAATTTGAGGGGAAAAATTAATTAATTATTATTATAATAAAAAAATTTTTAATAAAAAATATTTTAAAAGGGGGGTTAAAGTATTTTTAAAGAAAAAATTAAATAATTTATAATAAATTAGTATTGTAAAAGAATTTTGAAATAAATGAAATATATAAATTAGTTAAAAGTAATTTTAATTTAATGTATCTTGGGTATCAGAGTTTATTAAAAAAAATTTTTAAAAAAAAAATTCTCGAATTTAAAAGAGATAATTAATTAATAAAGTTATTGTGGCATAAATATTTTAAATAATTAATTGGAAATGAAATGTTAATCGTTTTTAAATATATCTAGTTTTTTTAGAAAAAAATTTAATTTAATTTTATTATTAAATAAAAAAAATTAATTAATTAATTTTTTTATTAAATAAAATTATATTTTAAGGGATAAGCTTTAATTTAAATTTATATAAATATAAATTTAATTTAATTGAAATTTTTATGATTTATATTGTTAAAAAATTTTAATTTATTATAAATAATTTCATTTAAAATAAAATTTAATAAATTTTTATATTATTTATAAAAAAAAAATTTTTAATTAAATAAAATTTGATATAATGATAAAATTAGTATATAAAAATTATAATTAAATGAAATTATTTTTTTAAAAATTAATTAAAAGGAATTCGGCAAAATTTTATATTCACTTGTTTATCAAAAACATGTCTTTTTGTAAATAATATAAAGTCTAATCTGCCCACTGATTTAATATTGAAGGGCTGCAGTATATTGACTGTACAAAGGTAGCATAATCATTAGTCATTTAATTGATGACTTGTATGAAAGATTGGATGAAATATAAACTGTCTCTTAATTAAATATATAATTTAATGTTTTAATTAAAAAGTTAAAATAAATTAAAAAGACGAGAAGACCCTATAGAGTTTTATAATTAATTTGGTTAAGATTATTTAATAAAAAAAAAATTAAAATTAAATTAATTATTTTGTTGGGGTGATAGAAAAATATAATTAACTTTTTTTAATTAAAAACATTTATAAGTGAATAAATGATCCAATAATATTGATTATAAGAAAAAATTACCTTAGGGATAACAGCGTAATTTTTTTTTTTAGTACAAATAAGAAAAAGAGTTTGCGACCTCGATGTTGGATTAAGATAAAATTTAAATGCAGAAGTTTAAAATTTTTGATCTGTTCGATCATTAAAATCTTACATGATCTGAGTTCAAACCGGTGTAAGCCAGGTTGGTTTCTATCTTTTAAAAATTAAAATATTTTAGTACGAAAGGATTAAATATTAAAATTAAATTTATTTTTCTGAATTTTATTAAATTTATATTTTATAAATTAAATTATTTTAATATTATGTAATATATATATATATATATATTATATAAATATATATATAATATATATACATATACTATTTTGGCAGAAAAATGTGATGATTTTAGAATTCATTAATATATAATTGATTTATATAGATAGTATATGTTTATATTTGATATTTATATGATTGTAATTGGTTTATTAATTTTAATTATTGGAGTTTTAATTGGAGTTGCTTATTTAACTTTATTAGAACGAAAAGTTTTAGGTTATATTCAGATTCGTAAAGGTCCTAATAAAGTAGGATTTATTGGAATTTTACAACCTTTTTCTGATGCAGTTAAATTATTTACTAAAGAACAAACTTATCCAAATTTTTCTAATTATATAAGTTATTATTTTTCTCCTGTATTAAGTTTTATTTTATCTTTAATAATTTGAATATTAATTCCTTATTATTTTAATTTAATTAGATTTAATTTAGGAATTTTATTTTTTTTATGTTGTACTAGTTTAGGAGTTTATACTGTAATGATTGCTGGTTGATCCTCTAATTCAAATTATGCTTTATTAGGAGGTTTACGAGCTGTCGCTCAAACTATTTCTTATGAAGTTAGATTATCTTTAATTTTAATATCAAGAATTATTATAATTATGAGATTTAATTTAATAAGTTTTTTTTTTTATCAAGATATAATTTGATTTATTGTCTTAATATTTCCTTTAAGTTTATGTTGAATAAGATCTAGATTAGCAGAAACTAATCGTACTCCCTTTGATTTTGCTGAGGGTGAAAGTGAATTAGTTTCAGGATTTAATATTGAATATAGAAGAGGTGGGTTTGCTTTAATTTTTTTAGCAGAATATTCAAGAATTTTATTTATAAGAATATTATTTGTTTTAATTTATTTAGGAGGTTTTAATTTAAGAATTATATTTTATTTTAAGTTAACTATAATTTCTTTTTTATTTATTTGAGTTCGAGGAACTTTACCTCGTTATCGTTATGATAAATTAATATATTTAGCTTGAAAAAGATATTTACCAATTTCTTTAAATTTTTTATTATTTTTTTTAGGGTTTAAAATTTTATTATTATAATTTAATTTTTTTTTAGTATAAATTAATAGAAATTATATTTCTTTCTTAAGTTTTCAAAACAAATGCTTATAACAAGCTCATTAATTTTATTAATTGAATAGTAAATTATCTCAATATTTATTAATAAAAGGATTAATAATAAAATAAGAAAAATAAAAAATAGTTAATAGTTGTCCTGTAATAATATAAGGGTCTTCAACTGGTCGTGCTCCAATTCAAGTTAATAGAATTACAATTGTAACTATTGATCAAAATAATATTTGATTAATAGGATAAAATTGAATACCTTGAATTTTTTTGTTAAAAGTAAATGGAAGAATAATTAAAATTAAAATAGATATAACTAATGCAATTACTCCTCCTAATTTATTAGGAATTGATCGTAAAATTGCATATGCAAATAAGAAATATCATTCTGGTTGAATATGAACAGGAGTTACTAAAGGATTTGCTGGGATAAAATTATCAGGATCTCCTAATAAATATGGGTTTGTTAATGTTAAAACAGTCAATAAAAATAATAAAATAATAAATCCAATTAAATCTTTAAAAGTAAAAAAAGGATGAAATGGAATTTTATCTAAATTACTATTTAATCCTAAAGGATTATTAGATCCTGTTTGATGTAAAAATAATAAATGAATTATAGTTATTATAAGAATAATAAAAGGTAAAAGAAAATGAAATGTATAAAATCGAGTTAATGTAGCATTATCTACAGCAAACCCACCTCAAATTCAATTTACTAATATTACCCCTAATGATGGAATAGCAGATAAAAGATTTGTAATAACAGTAGCTCCTCAAAATGATATTTGTCCTCATGGTAAGACATATCCTATAAATGCTGTTGCTATCAATAAAAATAAAATAATTACTCCAACTATTCAAGTGTATTTTAAATTGAAAGATTCATAGTAAATTCCTCGTCCAATATGTAAATAAATACAAATAAAAAAAAATGAAGCTCCATTAGCATGGATAGTTCGAATTAATCAACCATAATTTACATTTCGACAAATATAATTTACTCTATAAAATGCTATTTCGATATTAGCAGTGTAATATATAGTTAAAAATAATCCTGTTAAAATTTGAATAATCAAACATAAAGCTAATAATGATCCAAAATTTCATCAAGCTGAAATATTTGAGGGGGAAGGTAAATCAATTAATGATCCATTAATGATTTTTAAAATAGGGTGATTTTTTCGTAAAGTTAAAAATTTATTTATCATTAATTTTTTTAATTGAAATTTGAACGAATTGGCCCATAAAAAATATTAGTAATTTTTACAACAGCAATTAAAGTAATAAATAAATAAATTACTAATATTATTATAATTAAAAATGTTTGATTATTATATAATTTTCTTAAATTAATTTTGTTTTCATTATTAAAAAATAATGTTAAATTATTAAAATTGATTATATCTGAATTTATTAAAAAATTTATTCAAGATATTTCATTAAAAAAAATAAATTTAATAATTATAAAATAAATTAATAAAAAAAAAAAATTTTTTTTTAAGTTAATTATAGGTTTAAATATTTCATTTGAAGCAATTCTTGATACATAAATAAAAAGAACTAACAAACCTCCTAAGAAAGTAAGAAATAAAATATAAGAAAATCAGTAAGTTTTAATTATTACTTCGTGGAGCATTTCCGACGTTTGGCTCCCGGATTGGAGCTGGCTGGGGCTGCCTTGAAGCGGCTCCTGCCCAATCTAGGGGGTTCCAACGCCTCCTACCGGTACCGGTGTGGGCGCATTCTTTGAGGCGCCGACCAGCCCGCCGGTTGAACACGTCCCAAAGGGTCATGGCCATCCGGAAAAGCTTTTCGGAAAAGGCTCGGCAGATGATGATTATTCGTTTTATCCGGATAGTAAAACAAATACTACTTAATGGCTTATTGTATTTTACACCAATTACTTGATATCAAAGATTTCTTTTTTCATAATTCGCTTAAATAATGATATTTTTTATACGTTTAACTTGTTTTGCCTGTAGAATTTTAGTGTAAGTGTGAGGAAGAGTGTAATATCACTTATTAGGTACTAATTCGGAATTGCAATGAAGACTACCAAAAACGGGTTTTGGTAATCTACAATGCTGAGGAATTTACCGCGACTCGTGATTAGGGTATACTATCCGTATATCCAGAATATCCAGATATCTGTTGAATATATTTTCCAGATGTTATTAGTTTTACTATCCGGATAAAACGAATAATCATCATCTGCCCAGCCTTTTCCGAAATATTAGGTTGGGGGAAAAGTCTTTTCGCATTATAGTACGAGTATGAACTTGTAATAAAATCTCTTTGGCTATACTATTTGTATCTGGCTGGTTATGTTATCATTGAAAGTTTAGATTTTAAAGAACATAATTCCAAATTCAAATTAGGAATATGTGTGATTTTTATTTGTTTTTCGTACTGTCAAGATGAGTGAATCTAATGAAAAAATTAGATACATTTCAAAATTTTACTACAAAAAAGGTAAAATGCAACGCAAGCCGCGGCATTGCGATGTTTAGTGCAGTGTCTGTGAGAGTAGCACAAATTTGGTTTAAGCGTTTTCAATCCGGAAATTTTGATGTTAAAGATGCACGTCGCTCTGGTCGCCCTATTACGGATTAAATTGATGCCATTTTTGAAAAAGTGGAGCAAGATCGACATATCAGTAGTTTCGACGTAGCTGAAGAACTGGGAATTGACCACAAAACAGTTTTGGCGCATTTGAAAAAAACTGGGTACACAAAAAAGCTCGATATTGGGTACCTCACGAGCTCACTGAAAGAAACCTAATGAGCCGTGTACTCATTTGTGATTCTTTATTACGACGTAATGAAACCGAACCATTTTTGAAGAAGCTGATAACTGGTGACGAAAAGTGGATCACGTACGACAAGAACGTGCGAAAAAGGTCGTGGTCAAAGGCCGGTCAGGCTTCACAGACTGTGGCGAAACCCGGGTTAACTTGCAACAATGTGATGCTGTGTGTGTGGTGGGATTGCAAGGGCATTATTCATTATGAGCTGTTACCACCAGGCAGGACCATTGATTCTGAACTCTACTGCGAACAACTGATGACATTAAAGCAAGCGGAATTAATCAACAGAAGGGGTGTGGTTTTTCATCATGATATCGCTAGACCTCACACATCTTTAGCCACTCAGCAAAAATTAAGAGAGTTTGGCTGGGATATGTGAATGCATCCGCCGTATAGTCCTGACCTTGCACCTTCAGATTTCCTCCTGTTTCGGTCTCTTCAGAAATCTTTAGGCAGTGTCAGGTTAACACCACGAGAGGACTGCCAAAACCCTTTGTCGCGGTATTTTGATCAGAAGTCCCAAAATTTATAAACCTACAAGACGGCAAAAGTTATCGAACAAAATGTTACCTACATACTTTAGTTAAATGTAAATAAACTATGTTAAAAAATGTATTGAATTTTCTTAAAAAATGCGAAGAAACTTTTTCCCCAACCTATTATATCGGGGTCTAACGCATAATTAGTCTATAACATTCCCACTGCAATAATAAAATAACTAATTAGTGGGAAATGTTTACCTGCCAGCTCGATAGATGGCGTTGTACAATTCAGGCTATTATTTCTGAGTTGCGATATGGCTTTTTTACCGCGTGGAGTATATAGCGTCGCTTTCGACGCCCGAGTCCCGACAAGACCGAATTTATGTCGACAGCCTAGAGTCCTAATGTTCTACCAGCTTTCAAGAGTTCAGTAGACCAAGCTCACCTGGATAAGGTCGACACTGAAGTCGAACGGACGTCACAGTACACCCGTCGAAGACCCCGATGATTCTCTGCCTATCGTCAATCCCGACGAAGTGCACGACATCATTTAAGGGCTCCACGCACGGAAAGCCCCCGGTTCGGACGGTATTACCCAGAAGGTGTACAAACACCTTCCTGCCCCTCTAATAGTGCTTTTGACCGCCATCGTCAATGGCGCCTTGAGCAACAATATCTTTGCACAAGCGTGGAAAGAAGCAACCGTTATCGGTATCCCCAAACCAGGCAAGCCCAAGTCTGAGCCCACTATAGTTACCGCCCCATTGGCTTACTCAATTTTCTAGGCAAAATCTACGAGAGGCTTATTTAAAGGCGTCTCAAAGACCATGCCAAAGGAAAGAAATTAATACCCACCGAGCAGTTTGGTTTCCGAACCCAACACTCGTGTATCCAACAGGTCCATCGTATTGTAGAGCACTTATGCGCTGGTGTCCAGCATAATGCGACGACGTGCGCGCTATTCTTCCACATAGCGAAAGCATTCGACAAAATCTAGCAAAACGGCTTATTATACAAGCTAAACCAATTCGAAATGCCTGATCGTCTCATGCTCATCTTACGAGACTTTTTCCGCTATTGCATCGAGGGTGCACTCTCGTCCCCTCACCCTATTCACGCGGGGTCTTTCACTGATCCGTGATATCTCCCCTCATCTTCACGCTGTTCAGCAGCGATATCCCCAAAAGTAAAAAGGCTCAGTTAGCTCTCTTCGCCGACCACATGCCGTTTACTATACTGGTAACTGTACCATCGCTATAGCTCGCACTCTCCAAACCCCACAAACGATCGAGACGGCGACTCCCCCCCACCCTTTCCCAGCCCGATTACTATGTACGGAAAGCCGATACCTTGGGAGAAGCAAGCTCAATACCTAGGCGTGATTTTAGACCAACATCTCACCTTCAAGGAGCACTTCGCTCTTATTGACAGTGACAGCCCGTTGCAAACTGTCACTTAAATGCAAACTGCGCATCTATACCGCAGTCATTCGTCCCATCATGACCTATGCTGCGTTGTATTTGCGCACGCTAACCCACGACTTCTCAATAAAATGCAGATCCTCCAGAAACGTTTCCTCAGAAAAGTCACGGGAACCCCCTTCGATGTCCGTAATATAAATCTTCACGTAGACCTTAAAATGACCACCATAAACCTGTTTATGAAACGCCTATAAAAGCGTTTCTTAGACTGTGGCATAAAACACCCCAATACCCAGATTGCATCGGTCGCCCGCTATTCTCCCTCTCGCATAAGTAGTATTCGCCGTTGAAGGCATTCCCTAACCATCCCCGACGACGCCATCACCCTCCTCCAGGAGAGTAGTAAGGCCACCAGCACAAAACCCGATCGCCGTCCTACCGTCCTCGCAGCCGAGGCCCGCCGCGACGACCTAATTCACTCACCCCCGACCCTTGCTCGAGCCAGCCTGCGCCGCTGAACCTGTAGCTTTAAATTCGTCCCTAAATAACAATAATTCTGATCCAGCTTGTCTCTCGCTGCCCTCTTCCAGCAACGCCCTAAGCCGAGGTCCGGACTGTCGCTTAGTATTTAAGCTTTTAAGCCCTGGCTGGAGGCCTTAATTAATTTGGGTAACCACAGGCAAGCCCGGTCAAGCAGCCGACAACCTTTTACTCTGGTTTCCCTTCAAAACGCATAAATCTTTTACTAAAGATTTCCGTAGAGGCAAATGTGTCTATAATATATTTGAACACGCCTTCAAAGCAAGAGCGAACAGGCATCGTCTATGAAAATCTTAAAATGTGCGTGTTACTGTACACATTAAAATACGCCAGTCAAAATATAAATTGTTGTTTTTGTCAGGCGCCTGTACATTTATTTTATAAATCTCTGTAATCATAAGCTTTTGTAAAATTAAAGCCTGATTGCTTTCAGTCATCATTCGAAATTACTCAAAGCTAAAATATTTATATTTCTAATTGAACAAATTTCTGCAAAAATACTGCTTTTTGAAGTTGCTTGTGGGCTGCGCGTTCAGTCTGTGTTATAAAATAGTGAATGAATGAATGAATGAATGAAATGCACCGACCCCAGCGTGGTTTGACCAGACTCGATTAATCGAATGAACCCCAAGATTTGCACTAGTCCCTGAAGCCTCATGCTTCATGGTGCTACAAATACCATTGCATATCTAGGAGTAGACCGGGGGGCACTGTAATGGTAGGGATGACGTGCCCTTAGGATAGGAAGGATAATAAGAGCCTACGGGGTATGCACCCTAACGTAAGCATGGGATTAGTGGAGAGGCGGGTGATATTTGTCTATGGGAGGGCATCTTTTAACGACGTTGCAGCAGGGTTGGCTCAAGTCGAGCTTCATCGGTGAATCTTTAAGCGGGGTTCAGCTGGTTTCTCGGCTCTTTTCTATGTCACTGCTCTGCTGTGGTAAATGTTACTGTTCTTTTCAATGTCTTCGTCTGAGTTGTCGCTACTAACCGTTCCGGTTTTTGCACATCTCCTTAGCAGCGTTCTTGATCTTCCACCCTGTCGATCCAAGAATTGAATCCCTTGTCGAAATATTTTAAGTCTTGAGCTATCGTTCGAGTCTCAAATGTTGTTATTCTAATTATCCAAAGTTGAATGGGCACTGTTGGGAATCGAACCCAACACAACACATTGGGCATGGTCTGCACGCGCAGGCCGCGTGTTTAGCGCGTCCCGGCGACTACACGGTTCGGCCCGATAACCACTCGCTTCTGCTGACTTCACCGCGACGGACGATACTCCTCTTACTTTAGGTTCGTAATTAGCTGTTTGTCCTGTACTGTTGTATATTAAGCGCATCATTAAACCCTTGCCTTAAATACAGTAGTCCACACTTTAGATGATCCCCGAGCTAACATTGGTCCTTCAAGGATCTCGCCGTCTCAATTTCAAAAGGAACAGTCTCAAAAATAAACTTCGAACTCGAGGCTCTTCAGTTGCGTTCTTCAGCGGGGACAGCTCCAGCAGGAATCGTCGATGCCTCGTTGAAGAAGCTTCGCGTAGCACTGCACACGCCCCGGGGACGAAGTCAGGTGACGAAGTCGGGCCAAGGAGCACTAAAAGAGTGTTTTCATTTATCTTCAAGTCTTTTAGTGGCAATCATTCTTATTCGTAGCCTCATATTTATCTAAAGTCACTTATATGTTTATAAAGCTAAAATATATCGGTTAGGATAATCAATCTGTTTACGCCATTCCTTCACTTCACTATAACAGCTGATAGCTCGGCGACGTGATTCCTTGTTATCTTCGCATCAGCTGTTCCTTAATTCGCACCTAGTCAGTCATAATAATAACTCATTAGCTAGTTATATTTCGTTTGGATGTTATAAACTGTTTTGTTATGTCTTCTCTAGTAATTTTTTCTTCGAGTTTGCTGCTGGTGCTGCTATGAGTCGCTATAATCGTAATCATGCATCTTTATTTATCTCAACATCATATTGCAGGCACTGATTATTAGAATGTACAATCTTAAATAGAGAAAGGTGTCCGTGACAGAAGGGTCCCGAGTTACAATTCACCCAGCTTTCTTAAATAGGACATGTCAATTTACAGAACGGTTATAGAGTCAAATTATTTAAAAAAGTTTAAGATTGCAATTAAGTATTTAAGTAAAAGTAGAACCTACAAAATTAACAGAAAAATTGGAAAAATAAATAATTTTTTTCATTTATATTTTTAATTTTTTTGTTATATTGATAAATGATAAATGATTTTATTTCTGTAAGTAGGTTTTTACAAACACTTTTACACGTCAATACCATTTTAAAAGTAGATGAGATCGGCGTTTTGAGATTGACTAAAATCTAATTTAACTAATTCATACTTACAGTTACTACTAGAAACAAAATTCAGAAGTAAGAGGTGTAAAGTCAAGCAAAAGTTCACGGATTTATATAAATTATGCATAACCAGCATAACGTGACAAAGTAAAACAAGAATAAATGATGGGGTAACGAACAATGTTGTGTTTATGACGTCTAAGTGATTTTACGATACGGGTTTTAAGCGGGTGATTGAGCAAACATTTGATGCTCGCCTATTCCGTGTTTGGAAATCGTGATGTAAGGGAAGATCAGTGTTTTTTTATTTTTTTATTATTACAGTTATGAGAATAAACAACTGTCGGACGGTTAGCACTTGGTAGTGTTGGTAAAGTTGGATAGAGGATTGTGAAAAAGCAACTCACTATGAATATAGCTCTTTGAGCTCTCTCTAAAATGATCATATAATTTTTAGAGGTACTGTCCCAAATGGCAATGCAATACACTCACTAACTAAGATTGGCATATTGCAATGTGTCCTCAATAACCGATGTATATGTCTCAGATTTTTTAATATGAAAATTAATTTTCTGGTTCTTTTGACTAGTGTTTCAATGTGTTGTTGGAAGCTGAGACGGTAATCTATGGTAATGCTATTTGATAGAATTTGTTTGAACTGAAACAGGACAAGAGCAATTGTTAATGAAATTACATGAGTGGGCTTTTAAAGTCGAGGTTAGGTTGACCCTGGGGTCTAAGGGAATATGTCACGTATTTTGTCTTATCTTGTCTTATCGACCTTGACAGCAAGCAATTTGTAGTACATCAATTTATACACCGTATTAACACCTTGCTGAGCATACTTTTTAACCTCATCCCACGAGCCAGCATCGAAAATCAATGCCGCTATTTGTTCACGCGTTGTTAATGGATTAAGTAATTGGGGGTTATTCTTTTGGAATCTTATGGAACCGAGGTGTTGGTCACAAAAGAACCGCTCAGTCCGTCCATACCTAGTTCCAACCCGTACTTGAAACCTTTACGAATTATATTTTTTAAACTTTGCGCAACAGACACGCAAGGGTCAGCTGCAGGTACCGGCTAGCATTCTGTTAAACATTGAGCACCGCTATAAAAAATAGCGGTTCTCATTTTTTTACCGGACTGTGCGCCCTTAAACAATGTAACCCTCCGCTTTCTCTCGATCCCAGCCGCCATGCGCCTCCCGCGCGCACCCGCGCTTGTCCGCCAGATGAGGATCAACAAAGCGTCCATACCCACAAAATACTCGTAGTTATGAATAGCGAAATAATAATTTCAGCCTCTGCTAAATTACAACTTTGGTATGTTTGAGAAAAATATTACCTAGATCAAGATAAAATAAACTCAAACCGGCTTTCATTTATACACGAAAGGAAGCAATAATAATAGTCAGTGAAAAGCGAACTTGGTCAACGTAGTTATGGTTTAGGTCAAGTATAGTATGGGTATTAGGTCAAGAGCGATACCGTACTATACGGTCTGAAATAATTTATTTCTAAAGATTACAAATCACTTGTACGGAAATAAGTACTAAATATTGCTTTAATAAAACATTGATGTCCAGGGGTAAGAAGGGCTTATAGTGTTAACATTACGAATTAAGAAGGCAATTGTTACAAGCTTTGTACTGTCTATCGCCGTGCGGCGCTTCTTTGTTTTTATGTTTGAAGTCAAAGGACTCGATCACACTGTGTGCCAGAATAACAGCTTCGTTTATCCCGCATTACTACATTTAATATAAATACAGTATCCTATAACAATTGTTTAAAGTTATGTTGGACATGCGCGTGGCGTTTAGGTCGTTGATTCAAAATCAACGACCTAAAACGCAGCCGCAGCGTAGAAGTACAGCTTAGGGTACGGAACGATCTCACCAGTGACGCGGCAGGAGTCTCAGCTTCATGGAACGCACATTTATTTATCTATTAAATTTATTTATATATTAAAGTATTTTGGTTTGCGACACTGATACACACACACACAAAAGAAACACGGTTTGATTTCTAAGTCCGGCAAGTAAGCCACCATCTGTTGGGCACGGTGCCTCAGCGAAAACAAAGACACGACCTTCCGGGTCGGAGTTTCGAACCCCAGTCTGTGTTATAAAATAGTGATATAAAATTCAAATTTATATTATTACATTTTAATTAGTACAGAGTACAGTTTTGTGAACAGCCATCTCATGTTTTTAGTTTATATTAGACATGGTTTTCTCAAGCGCCTAACTTTATCTATGTTCGAATTGGCTACTACTACTAGTAGCTAGAATAGTGTAATAGTGCCTAGGGGTCAAAATTAGGGTAAGCCGACATACTTATTTAAAAAACTAACACACTCCCTACCGTATCGCCCGGCAAAGGTGTAAACAACAACACCACTTTTGTCTCTGTCAATTCTGACCTATACTAGAGTCAAGAGCAAACCCATCTCAAATAAAAATAAAAAAACCTACCTACCGGCTGAACCGTGTTTGAACCGGTATGCTGTACCTACACGTATTCGTATTTCATAATTGTAAGTAGTTGCTATTAGCTATTAAAATGGGAACACAGGCACGATGTTGTGGATAACTGTAAATTATATACAAAGAGTTATGGTACTCCTTAACAAAATCGCTACAATTTCATTTCCATGTTATCAGTTGATATAAAATATGATGCGACGTATAAGAGCCATCAATTAACACTATTGACACAACGGCTCATTCGCCCGCAACAGTCGTTTTAGGCAAAATATTACAATCCGGCCACTAGTTGGCGCCCAAATAATTAATTGATTTCTAACTGCACGTTGTTTACGATGTTGATAAACTTGTAATGACAAATTCACAATGCGAACAGCCATAACTCTTCATTCTTCTCTTCATTACCACACACAGATGACAAACATCAAAACACACGGAAGGCATGGCTTTTGCTAGATAGATTTACAGATACATATGAGCGATGACATAGGTACTTCGAGTTATTTTAAATGTTAGGTTTTCAGAAAAACAAAATAAGAATTTAAGAATAATTAATTAAATACTTATGAAATCTAAATGTTATTTTTATTTTTTTAACATACAGAAAAGTTTTAAACAAATAGGTAGGTATAGTCTGCGTTTACCCTAAGATTTCCTAAAAACTTAATTAATCAAATAAAACAGTTCTCTCAACGTTGACAGATTGATACAGTCCTATTACGAACGGCACGATTGCACTCGTACTTCTGCTCCGGCAAGCAAAGATAAATTTAATGGTAAAGGCCATTGAGTTGAATATACAAAACTGTATATATTTACGAAGCCTCGGTAGCAGCAAATTTATTGAAATCTGGAGTATTTAGATATTTATTTTGCGAGGAGTTGTCAGATATTTTTGATAGCACTATCGTATCATACTTAAGAACAGTTTATATGAATTTTTTTTATTTATATCTAAGTTTCAATAGAACTATATGATAATTTTAACGCTTACAATATTTAGAAACAAGATCACTGCCAATATTTTAGTGAACTCGACTGTACTTATAACAATATCACAGTAATTTCCAGTCATTAAATTCAGACACAAATTAGAAGCTATTCTTGTAATTAGAAAAATTGTCAAGAAACTAGAGACCGTTTGCACCGACACACACACTAAGAAACAAATGACTATCAACATCATGTACTCAAGATAGGCGGGTCCTAATGTCGGTCTCGTATTGGTTACGTTTCCACTACATGCGAGATAAAGAAAGGCCACCTTTCTAAGGCTTCTTTGTAATACTTTATCATCATCATTTCAGCTACTGCTGCAAAAGGAAGGGGAGTCCTACTGCCCTGGTACCCGTAAAGGCCTCCCCTTTCGGTACGTTCAATTCTAATACAAAACCCTACTCAATTCAATAATAGTTTTAAAAATCATACTTCAGCATCGTTCACTAGGTACTCTTGTGTATCCTTGCGTCAGTTAATGCTATGCCTAGGTCTAGTACAGTAGACCGCACTTCGGTGGTTACACTTTGGCTTTGCACTGGCCAAGCGTAGTACGGAGTTTCACCAGAATGCGAGGCCAGTTATTATGGTTTGTTATGACTGACGAGCGGCACTCTGTACCTACTAACGCAAACAGACATTAGTGTAATTTAATCTACAGCATATCCTAAGTTTCTCATGTCGTTATCAAAGTCTTTGTTTTTGTAATGCTTGATCTTCGTCAGCCACCTCTCTAGCGACACCTCTTGGCGTTGACCGCCGTACCTTTTCGGCAGGCACTCTGGGGGGATGTATCTGTAATATTAAGACGCAGTTTTTAGAACATTTCATTTTCTAGTGATGAGAACAGCTTGCGGAAACATTCATAATCTTCTATTCACCAATTTCTGTATAGCCTAAGTTTGATGCAAGCAAACTCTCGACGTCTCATGCAGAAAAAAAACCGGTCATGGGCGTGTCGGACCATGTACATTGAAGGGTTCCGTAGTTGCGATGAGTTTATCCCAAGAAGAAACTCAACTTTGTTGGTGAAAAAATGTTTCATAACTACATGGCTATAAACTTGACAATAATTTCTCCAACTATGTATAAGTTTGGAATCACAAAAAGAAGTAATAAAAATACAAATTAACGATTTTCGGATTTGTTCCTTTTGTTTCAGGTGTGAGATAATTTCATGAAACGGGAAGTTCCTGGAGTTCATATGCGTGGGATTAGAATTATATGCGGGTATCAAAACATGTCGCATAAACGACCGTACTTTTATTTCGTTGACTTGGAAGCTTTATTTTATTAAAGCTTCAAGGGACTGTAGACCTACGTACTTATTTGATATTAATTTCAACTCGATACATAAACGCGTTCCTGAGAGAAAGGGTATTAACAGATAGACAGACAGACAGACAGACAGACGGACAACGAAGTAATCCTATAAGGGTTCCGTTTTTTTTTCTATTTTAAGTACGAAACCCAAAAAACTACCAGTTCATACCTATGACGCTGACTGCTTCACAACAAGCAAAGGGTAGGTCGAGGGCAATAACTGAGCACCTTAATGAAGGCGTTCAAAGCCACAATCTTTAGTTATATAATGAAGACGATGTCGGAAGAGATCCTGACTGATATACTACTAAATAACTTAAGTGAAAAACTCATTAACAACCTTCTGGAAGTCCAACTCTGGACTTTATAGTTGCAGCACTTTGCAAACGAAAAAATGTTTTTAGTATTTCCATGAGATATCATATCTCATTAAAATAAGTTGGAAGTAATGTAAGTGAAATACTGTGTTTAAGTCGATATATATCGAGTTCTATGTAAGTAAGTATTTGTGATAATAATGCCCGTTTTCACTAACACTAGCCAACACCTAAATGAATGCAAAAGCGCGATGTTTGATTTTCAACTACATATCCAACAAAAAAAAAACAACAATAGGACTTATTTAGATATGTTTTAAGGCATGAATATTGAAGAAACAATACACCTACGAGCCCGAGAAAACCAAATCAAAATGGCACCAACCTCCGGAGATATTTCCCATGCAAAGGGTAACTTCGTTCGTATTACTAACTGGCTGCGAGACGTGTAACGAGCCAAAGTATAGTTTACAGCTTACAATCGCTGCTAGCACAGCTTTCCTTAGAGATTTGAAACAGCTTGCAACGTGCTTACATTTCTAACTTAAATATCTTTTTTCCCTGCATTTTTCTTGAGACCTATTGCGGGGTACTCACGTATGTAAAGCACCGAGATCACTTCCGTGGAACCAAACCTTCTTCCACAAATCATCCACGGGCGCCAGCCGTTTGAAGAAGTGGAACAGCGTCTCGAAGACCCGGGAGCAGTTGATGACGTGGACACCTCGCATGTGGAGCGGGAATGAAAACTGAAATGTGATGAGAATAATGAGGTTATTTATCACTGTAAGATTGCCTTATTGCCTATCGATAAGAGAGTGGATTCCCGATACAGTAATACAAGTCTTGTACGAAATACTTATTCTGATGATAGTATGAATGGTTAAGGTTTGATGTAATGAAGCATAACTACTAGGACAGCAATTTAATAATACAATGGACTATTCAGAACTTGAATGACAATTTCCCATAAGCGAGACCTCTTCAGTCACAACGAATTAACAAGCTCTAATTTAAATTTCATCTTTGGTTACCTAATGCAAACCTTCAGATTCAGAAATAGTAAGCAATCCTCGATGAAGTCAACCACACTCATTCTATGAAACCCTGGGCCCCTGGTAATGTATTTAAAAAAAAACCGGAATAATTCCTTACCCCCATAACATTCATGGCTTGTATGGCTATAGCAGGTGAGAACTGCCTCATATGCTTCATGGTGAGACCTGCACAATCCAGGAGGGCGGTGCCTCCTAAGATCTGGAGCTTCGGCTGCATGATGCCGATCTCCAGAAGAAGCATGACACCGCGGATTAGATCGTCTACTGGGTAGTCATCTGGATCCCAATCACCTGAAATTAGTTTATGAGTTGAAGATTATTTCTTTACTTAACTAATCTAGCACCTTTTGCTAGTTACATGTCAGCAATACACTAATTGTTCGGTCAGACAACTTCATTGTATTTACTACATTTCCAAATCACACTGCAAATCACATTTTATGAGATGTTTACTAAGATTGTAAAATTAGCAATTCAGATGATATCTATTCTAGGTATTGTAATCGTTAATTTATATGGCATCGTTAATTTGATTTTCTTCCATTATCTTGATACGAACTCGAGGCCATAACTTCGGTGCCATAACAAACTTGTCCGGACCATAAAAAAATCTTGATATACAAGGTTGAGACGAAGATACCACACTTAATTAAAATTCGTATACTTATTGACGTTTCCAACTCCATAAAAAAATTCAATAAAAAATATCCAAAAGTAGTCTACAGTGACTAGTCAAAGATTGACAAAACCCACAGTCAGTCCTAATTGCCACAAAATATTTCGTTTGTTTGAAATCAAGTTTTCAAAATACTCTTATGTTTAAGTATTGTTCGTATTAGATCATCTCCACATTATGTATCTAATTTCAGGATTGTAACAAAAACACTTATTTCGAAGTTAAACAAAATGAATGGAAACACAAACATCCTTTCAATATAATTTTCGGAGTGAAGGTTATATGTAAATAAGATAACCCTCTCATTATATTAGTACAGTTTACTTAAATTTTATTAAACTATATTGAAGAATTAGATGAGCTTAGCGCAGCACCTTCACCAGAGTATTACGTGGGACACTCAGAAAGTTTTGCGAAAATAAAAATAAATGTTCCGTTTGTTTTTTTTTCCTGTTTTCAAAGTACTCTCCACTATCCTCTAAACAAAGTTTCACATAAACACTTTTGTATCCCTTTGAGCAGATTTTTTAATTTCGGAAATAAAAATAAGTTACACGGTGCTAAGTCAGGGCTGTGAGGAGGGTGACCCAGGAGTTTGAACGGCGTGCGTCCAGGAAGTCCCTCGTTTTGAGCGCGGTGTGCGAAGGCGCTGTCGTGGTGGAGCAGTAGCCCGCGGAGCCCAATGTTTGGTCGCTTGTTGCTCACAACATAGAACAGCCTTCTGCCAAGCATTTGGTAGTTTACTATTCAGCGTTGATGCTTCTTTGGTTCGGTAAAGGAATTGACACCAAGTAGCCAGTCAAATTGTACAAACTCGCGATCAAAATCTTCCCGTTTTAAAACACCCAAACCGTCGACCGGCCGCGGCGCTTCGTTTCTGGATCGTATTGATAATTACAAGACTCATCACCTGTAATGATGTCGTAAACACGCCGAGACAAGCCTGCTTCAAATTTCTTTATCATATCACGGCACCATTCCACCTGGGCCTCTTCTGAGCTTTGGTGAGGTTGTGCAGCACCCTGCGTGAAACTATCCTCCTCACGCGAAAATGCACTTGTAGAATTTCATGAAGGCTTTCCGATCCAACCTGCAGTAAGTGATGAATCTCATGATACGTAACTCTCCTATTGTGTTGGATTAAATTATTACTGCTAGCACGTTTTCTTCCGTTACAACCGTCAAAGTGTGACCACTTCTTTCTTCATTCCCCAAAGTTAGTCGACCGCGCTTGAATTCGTTATGCCAACGACACTCGGTTGCCTTAGAAGGACCTTTGTCCATGAGTGCCATTTGAAGTCTATAGTACGATTCGTCCGGTTTCAGGCGACAATTGAAATCGTAAAAAATCATAGCGCGAGAAAGTTTCCGGCGCAGATCCATTTTTTTGTGAGAATCGATATTTGAAATTAGCTCGCAAACAATGTGGAGGGAAATTTTGAAATTGGAATTTACCCATTTATACTTACAAATAATCTTATTTCAAAACAGACGATAACTGGCCAGTCTCTCATACATAAGATCTTATTTCGCAATGCTTCCTGTGTGACCTCGTATAATTAGTACAAAAATCTGCGATCACCTTCATTTATATAAAACATTCGTTTTATACACCTTAAACTATTCAGTATCATCACTGTAGACTGAAAGCCATTCCAAAATTATTACTCTAGAAGAGAGAAGAAAGAATGCCTTATTCTTTCTTCTATATTTTAGAGTAGTTGGTTAATAAATATGTTAAATAACTGAGTTGGGCCCAGCAGGTGGCCATGTCAATCTCGGCATCAATTAAGTTTTTTGGTCCTCATCATTGCTGTGGGAACATTCAGAAGCCTTTAGTTGTAAGTACCTACCGTCTGTACTCGACTATAAGGCATGTACTTGAGAGTTGAGAAGGCAGTACTTAAAGTCACGCCTTACGCCCGTGAAGCATTCCCTACCTAAAGCTAATAAAGGAAAGAGTGAGGTGGAATTAAGATGACTTACCTAGTCTACACATGATAAGTCTGCCAACATCAGGCCTGTCGAAGAGTACGCCTTCGAACACGTGGCCCAGTTTGGTGAGGCTGAACCAGTCCACGTCGCGCCAAAGGTGCGGGTTCTGGTCCCGGAAGTTGCTGTAGCGGACTAACTGTATGGCAGCGGAGGGACAGTAGACTTTTGTTTTAATACTGCTGTTTGGGTGTTAAGAAATACTGGTGAATCCTTATGTTTTTTTTAAGGCGCCTGCAGGAAATTGATTTAATGGCAGTAACGCAACAAGTGGCCACTTATGGTATTTGTATGGTGGCAAAAAAAGGGCAAAAAATTAGTACTGTAGATATCTCAGAAATACTATGAATAATTTTAAAACACTGCAACTCGAGATGGGCGATGATTTTACCCCTTCTATTGATTGTTTTATATTGAAGAATTAATACGTACAAGTCGATGCGCCCGCGCAGGCACCGATCGCCGAGCCCTTAGGAAACGCAGTAGAAACGCATCGTCCATCCGATGAGGCTGGCACTCGCCTCGCTCTGAAATATATTATTTTTAATACCAAAAGATACTTGCTATTGCATGGCAAAAAATGGGTATCTTTCATTCAAGCTTGGAATAACATAGTGTATCGTTGTAAGGTTCCGTTTAAAAAATAACGAATTTTAATAATTGATTACTTAACATAACGAATTTCAACTTTTAAATAGGCTGTTTGAAGCACTTTATTAGATACTTATTTGTTTAATTTTTATGTTACCAAATTGCCGACGTCTGTATTCAACGCTATGCTCGTGTTTTTTGTCCCCTTATTGGGTAAGTGTTGAACAATGTCGCTTTTATATTTTGTAGACCTACTATCATCTTAGGGCGTGTGCCTATGTGCTTATTGTGTTTTATTGCTTTAAATTACTAAATTGCCTTCTGCTTTAATGTTTGATATGTTTACACAACATATTTGCCTTATTCGCTTTGCATTTGGTTAATTAATGTATTTTTCCATTCTCTCAAGATGTGCAAGTCATGTCGTGCTTCTCATCATTCACATCCCTTTGGTAAAATCCGTACTGATTGTGATTACCACACACCACCATCATTAGCGCACTAGTGCATCTCGCATTGTTTATGATTTGGTTTCACAATCCGCGGAGATGACTACAAGCCATTTAGTGACGCTGGACATTATTTCAGCTAGTTTTTAAGGCGGCCGACATAAAGATACCGTTGTTTATATACAACGTTGACAAGACTAGCTACGAAAGGTGATAAAGGTTAAGACGCATGCAAAGTGTTTGTAAATAAACACAAATTAGACATATTTCTAGATGAAAATTTGTGGCCTGAGGGCTTAGGCGTTTTGTGGATTTCTGGAAACCTGTTTATAACTACACCATCCTTTCGCTTTGAAAGGATGGTGCAGTTATAAACAGGTACTGTAATTTTTAAGTTTTAATTGTAAGAGTCTTGCACGTTCAATTCTGTGTAAGGAAACTATGTAAGTCAGCGGACATCGTTGCACTCCAAGTGACTTGGTTAGGTACTACAGCATGACATTCCAGTGCTAGGAACAATAGACTCGAACTTTTCATGCACCGGTAACACAGCTGTGGACCTTTCTTCGGGAGTTCTGCGTGGCTGGCCACACGGTAGCGTCGCGCTCCTATGGCTTAAGAGTTTGTTTCCATGTGTCTCCGTAATTCAGTGCAGAAGTGTTTGTTCAGCGGGTATCAAGGTCTCAACGAGTGATAGATCTATGATAATACTATTGGTTTGTTATTGATTTCATCTTTGATAGGTTCATCGCCAATACCACTTGTCTGCTGTTAACGTGAAGTGTCTCTAACATATATTGCAGGCCACATCATCAGGCATCAAATATTGTAAGAGCTTAGAGAATGAGCCACTGGAGTACGTGCACCAGTATATCTATCTTGGTAAACAAATTAGCTTCAAAAACAATAGCAACGAAATGGAGATAGAGCGTAGACTTAAAACCGCGTGGAACAAGTATTAGAGTCTGAAAGAAATAATTAAAAGTAACATGCCGATAAACCATAAAGAGAAAACTATGGACATACGTTATGGCTGCCAGACGTGGAAAATTACGAATAAAGTTAAAAGCAAAATTAGTTCGTGCCAGAAAGGAATGGAACGTAGTATGCTGATTAAAAAGAAATTGCAGAAAATACGACACAAAAATAAGAAATTACACTAAAGCGATAGACGCGCTGAGTTATGCCCAAACACAAAAGTTCAAATTTATTTAGACATTGGTATGACAACCAAAGCAATCTTGTCAGGTGGATGGACGAATGCTCGGATGAATATAGGATGGAGTGTGAAGTAAGGCAGGGTGGATTAACGTGACCTACACTTTTTGATTTATATGTGAATAGACTGATTCAGGAGCTCAGCAGTGCTGGTGTCGGTTGTTCAGGGGATGGCCTTTTCATAAACAATATTAGCTATGCCGATGGCATGGTGCTGCTGGGCCCCTTAATCATTTCTGTGAGCCCATGGGCTCAAGTACAATATTCAGAAGAGCGAACTGCTAGTTTTTAGGGCTGGAACTAAAACTTACCATGTTCCTCCGATCACACGCAAACCGCGTCCTACAGCAAGTGTCCAAAATTAGGTACTTGGGTCACTGGGTCAATGACAAACTAAATGATAATATGGAAATGAATAGTGAGCGCAGAGCATTGTTGGTAAGGGGTAATATGCTTTCTTGCAGGTTCGCGTGATGCTCACGTGACATTAAAGTCACACTTTTCATAACCTATTGCCAGCAATTACACTAAAAAAGCCTGCAATGCTCTGCGCACGTTTCCAAAGTTCCGCCTTACTGCATTCGCTGAACTCACTCCGGGGTGATCAGCGTCATCCAGATGCTGAGATCCGGAACACCACCTTACGGCAAACCCGAGCATCAACGAGCTTCGCGCCGGGTACATATTTTACCCGCGTGTCCACTTCGAGCTCGCTACCTTGGTCTGGCGATACTATCCGCCGACCGTCACCTTCCTTCATGTCTGCAGGGTGGCAGACCCGCTACGGTCATCGTCACACCACTCTGAGCCAGGAGAGTACTGTGCAACTCCTAAGGGAAGTTAGGGTTTCTTGTGATCATAAACTTTCCTGTTCCCTTTACCAATCTATCTGTGAAATATACTGTTTTAAATTGACAAGGTTCGTAGTCTTATTTATCTCCACCACGAAAACCCTTTCACGACATGCACATACCTAAAGAAACGCTCTTTCTTGTTTCCCTCGTGATACAAAGTAATTGCGTTAATTTGAATTGGATTTGTTTCAAAATGGATCTAAAGTTAGGCATTAGAAAATACGTACTAGTAACTGAAGAAGCAATGCATCCAAATAATGGTATTGAGTTGGACACATTAACTGTTTCATAAAACTAAAGTTTTAAATTTATTACAGAAGTTGTTCTGTTCCAAAGCAAAGGAAATATTTTACATTCAAAGTTAAGATAGTAAACATCGTTCTCCACACAATTTGTAAGAAGTTAAGTACGAGAAAAGATGCTTCGAGTTCTAAATTGATATTTTTAGCTTTAAGAAGAGTTGAAGACCATTGTTCATTTAGAAGACCTAGAACTGAGTTTTATGTTCCTATTGTGACCGCTACCTACCATCCAAAGGATTATTTGGTTTTTTAACTTCCCGTTTTGACAATGGAAATTGCGTGAGTTGCGCTAAAGAGTAACTGCACCAAACAATTGCAGTAACTGCACGCGTGCAGCTCACGAGCGGCGCATTCGCTCGTTTCGCGCGCGCCGGGCATAGCACGTAAGTCGAGTCCTATTTTGCACGTACACCTACCGTGCTGGGAGGGGGCATTATTTATAATGGCCTCCAACATTGTGAAATGTGCAAGTTGTAATGTGGTGATCAACGAGGTATTGGCGTTTATTTGTAACAAGCTTGACGTGATGAACGAGCAAAGTATTAGTCAGATTTGTGCTAGTGCTTTCGATGACACTGACATATTGGCTGCTAAAAATTTGTTGTTCGACTCCATATCGACTACAAAACGTAAGAAGATCAGAAGAAGACAAGGGAAAACGTTAAGGGATATCGATGACATCCTCTGCGTGCTCAAGGAGACTGATCCAGAGGATATTCCTACTTTCGTGGCACGAGATCTGCATAAATTGCCGCCGGTACTATTTGACCACGTAGATGTTACCCGCTTACTAAAAGACTTGGTGACAATGAGAGGTGAAATGCAACGAATCTGTGATGAATACGTAACTGTAAAAAAGTTTGAGGAATTGGAAATGAAAGTGATCAAAAATGCATCGATTGTGAACAACATAACTCAGAGACGGGGTATTGAAAGAAATAGATTATCGAGCTTTGAGTACGAGAGTGGACCCCCAGAATTATCTCCACAGCATAACATCCTGCCAATGGAGGGTAGTGTAAAAACACCGTGCGGTATTTTCAACGGGCGGCCGCTCGAACTCAAGACAGCTGATAGTGAGCCAAACGTCGCACGCCAGCCGCCGCCGACAACATTGGTGAGTCATCCGACTCCGTCTGTTGTGCCCGCTACTGCAGTACACACAGCTCCCACGAATGGAAATAATGGATGTGCTATTGCAAAGAAAAGTTTCTCTGATGTGATACATGAAGGAGAGTGGAAATCCCAGGAGCAGGATGAGAGATGGACCCTTGTTCAAAGAAAAAGGCTTCAGAATCGCTTTGTAGGAAAAACTGGAAAAGCTACGGTTGGTGCTGATTCTAAGTTCAAGGCGGCAGACAGTAAGTTACCTCTTTATATTTATAATGTGTCAAAGGACGCGTCCGTGTGTGACATCATAACCTATGTTAAGAGCAAGACTAACATTGACGTACGCTTAGAGAAAATGAATATGAAATCGATGAAAAATTATGATGCTTATAAGGTGTATGTCCCTAAGTGTAAAATGGATACATTTTTGACAGATGACTTTTGGCCAGAGGGAGTAATATATCGCCCTTTTGTGGAATTTAGTCGACGTACCGTCTCCGTGAAGAATCGAGATTTGGCTAATTGTACACCCACACAAAGTAAATGATTAACAAACATACACTTATTAGCTTTAATTGTAAAAATGTCAAGAGATCAGTTGAATGTGTGAGAAAACTTTGCCGCTCGGCGGACATTGTGGCACTACAAGAGACCTGGCTGCTTCCTCACGACTTGCCTTTCCTGGGTGATATTGACGTCGCTTTTTCATACACGGGAAAGTCCGCCGTGGACACGTCTGAAGGAGTCCTCAATGGGAGGCCTTACGGAGGAGTAGCTCTGCTGTGGAGGAAATCTGCCTTCCCGTCGGTGTCTGTTATACAGTGTCGTAGTGTGCGTCTCGCGGCGATTAAGGTGAAACTTGACCATGAGCGTACAATTATAGTATTTTCGGTATACATGCCTACAAACAAAAGTGAAAACCTGCCATTGTTTTCGGAGTGTCTCTGTGAAATATGTGCAATAATTGAAAGCAATAATGTGGAATCTGTATTCTTGCTGGGTGACTTTAACTCGCACCCTGGCGGTCTATTTGCGAAAGAGTTATTAGATTTCTGTGCGGAGCAATCGTGGTCGTGTGTAGATATGGAACTGTTGCCGAGTGACTCACATACGTTCGTGTGCCAGGTGAGCGGTACACAGTCATGGCTAGACCATTGTTTAATAACAAGCGCCGCGCGATCATCAGTACTTAATGTTTCCGTCATGTATGATACCTACTGGTCTGATCATTATCCTATATCAGTTCAATGTAATTTAAATGTTATTTTGCCGAAACGTAATAATCTTAGTAAAGTTTGTAGTCGGGTAAAGTGGGGGGAAAGGGATCAAACCCAGATAGAAAAATATTTTTATTATTGTAATTCAAGTCTTAGACAGCTAGATTTTCCGTCGGAATTTGTTAATTGTGCTGATACGCTATGTAATAATCAGGACCATAAGTTATTATTAAACAAAATGTACCTTGATATCGTTGGTATATTATCTAGGGGCGCGGAACTAAGTTATAGTGTACCTAAACGGAAGTACAATACATATGTACCTGGCTGGAACAAGTATGTGAGTAGTGCCCACAGGGAGGCTCGACTTTGTTTTCAGATGTGGCTATTTCAGGGTAAACCTAAATCCGGACATATTTATAATGAAATGTGTAAATCTAGAAAATTATTTAAATTAAAATTAAAATACTGTCAAAACAATGAGGATCAGATCAGAATGGACATTATTGCAAAACATCACACTGAAAAGAAATTCAATAAATTTTGGAAGTCAACAAATAAATTAAACCCTGGGTCGAGCCTTCCTGTGAGTGTAGGTGACGCTCATGAACCATGTGACATTGCCAGCCTCTTCCAGCGTCATTTTAAGGTGGAGTCGCTGCTTGGGACGGCGGCGCAGGTGCTTGATGCTGAGTGTCAGCACGGTGACGTTAGTATCAGCTTTACATCCAAGGATATAGCCGTCATTATTAAGAAGATGGTGAGAGGTAAATCTCCAGGTCATGATGATCTTAGCATCGAGCACTTGAAGCACGCTGGTGTGCATCTACCGAGGGTATTGGCAATGCTGTTTAATCTGTGCATCAGACATAATTACTTACCTGATGATCTCATGTACACGGTGGTAGTTCCGATCGTGAAAAACAAAACGGGTGATGTGTCGGATGTATCTAACTATAGGCCTATCTCGCTCGCTACTGTCATAGCCAAGGTGCTGGACAGGCTGCTTGACAGACAGCTGGAAAAGCACCTTCGCATACATGATGCTCAGTTTGGCTTCATGCCTGGTTTGTCGACTGAGAGTGCTATTCTCTGTCTCAAGCAGACTGTACAGTACTACACGGCTAGAAATACTCCTGTGTACGCTTGTTACCTAGACCTCTCGAAAGCCTTCGACATGGTAAATTATGACATCCTGTGGCACAAGCTGCGCAGTGAGACACAGGTGCCGAGTGAGATAGTGTCGATATTTAGGTATTGGTACAGTCATCAGCGCAACAGTGTGAAATGGGCGGGAGTATATTCTGACGTGTACGGGTTGGATTGCGGTGTGAGGCAGGGGGGGTTAACCTCGCCCCGCTTGTTCAACTTGTACATGAATCAGCTGATCGGCGAGCTCAGCAGTGCTAATGCGGGTTGCTCAATAGGCGGAGTGCCTATTAATAACATCAGCTACGCGGATGATATGGTACTGCTGAGCCCGTCGGTTGGGGGGTTGCGTAAACTTCTGGGCATTTGTGAGACATATGCTGGGGCTCATGGGCTCAGGTACAACCCTAATAAGAGTGAGTACATGATTTTCAAGGCTGGTACCAAATGTTTCTCTTTTATACCTCCGATCACTCTTTGCGGTGCTAGGCTGAAAAGGGTTAACCATTTTAAGTACCTGGGCCACTGGGTCACAGACAACTTGTCTGACAATGAGGATATTGATCGGGAACGTAGGGCGCTATCGGTACGCTGTAACATGTTGGCACGTAGGTTTGCACGATGTACTGAACATGTAAAGGTGACCTTGTTTAAAGCCTATTGTCAGTCTTTTTATACGTGCAGCCTATGGGTCAACTATACGCAGCGAGTTTACAGTGCCATGCGCGTACAGTACAACAATGCGTTCAGGGTACTGCTAGGACGGCCGCGGTTTTGCAGCGCTTCCACGATGTTCGCGCAGGCGCAAACTGATGACTTCTATGCCATTATTAGGAAGCGGAGCGCCTCGCTACTTAGTCGCTTCCGACGCAGCACTAACAGTATCTTGAGCGTATTGTCTGAGCGGTGGGACTCGGTCGTGTTGGAGAGGTGGGTGCACCTGCATGCCAGTTCGTCACCATTTATTATGTGATTATTGTTGTAATTGATTATTGTTGTAATGAATTTAAATCTGCAATATTGAATTTTAATCTATAATATTTATTGTTCTGTATCTTAATTTTATAATCTTAATTTTATTTATTTTTGTTTTAAATGAAATTATTATTAATGTCTGTTGGTGAATGTTATGTATCCTTTGTGTATATTTATATATTATTTGTGTTCTGAATATGGGAATACCTAACTTCCTGAAATAAATGATTATTATTAATAAAGTTACCTGCCTAACATTGCATTTGCTACCGCGAATTGTATTTCTTGTTGTACAATTTATCCAGGTGTTGGTACACTGGGAGAACTTCCAGCTTCCCGGGCCATTCCATTTGGTTTAAATTAAACATGTCACCGTTTTAAGACACACTCATGTGGCTGTAAGAATTTCGTTAGGTGTCTGATAAACAAATTAAGTAACCGTAAAAGATTTATCATTATATTCAAATACAGCACTATTTATTTGGTATGTATGTACTTTGTTTGCGATATCTGTTATACCATTGTTATGGTTGTGCATGTATGGTATATATTGGTACCTATTTTAAGTTCCTACAGGCTCGATAGATGGCGTAGTAAAATTCACGCTCGATTCAGAATCAAGTTGAAGAAGTGATTATTCTCGGTTTAACACACATAAATCTTTCGCCTTTCACAAAAGATCGAGCCCTCAATGTAATACTTTTGGAATACTCTGCTTCAGCAGAGAGGTCAAAAATATTATCCTTCACAGCTTCAGATGTGCAGATTTATTGTAACTGTGATTATGACGTGACAATTTTATATCTTTTTCAATGTTTCACTGTTTATCATTTTTTATTAGCACAATCATCCAATAATATTGTATCCACTGCTGGGTCACAGACCTCCTCTCTGTGAGATAGTGGCCCGTAATCCACCACGCGGGCCCAGTGCCTCTTCATGGCTGTGTTGCCCTGGTACTCGTCGCATTTAACGAGCATAGTCCCCATATTGTAAGTCATTTCCTCTACTCGACTCCACCTTGACAAAGCCTATTTATATTATGCCTCTAGTTTCCGTAAACACCATATTTATGGTATCTGTTACATAAGTGTTACGTGTACTAAGAAATGAGAAAACTCATTACATCGTAGCCGAGTGGAACAGTCATTATTATTTTCTTCATGTTAATCATTACGGTTAGTATACGACAAACTTATCAAATAATTCAAAGCCGGTAAGGAACAAATTAACATAGGCACAGATAATATACTACTACGTACAGATAACCAATCCCATACAAGGAAATGAAACCTCCCTAAGTCTGGCAATTGAGCTAGCAATTTTTAGTCTTCCAATTCTTCAACAGATCGCAGCATAAGCGACTCACTAATTGCCAGAGACTAGACGAGCTATTACAACGCCATCTAGGAGTCGACCTACTTTTAAAACGTTTCATGCAATCCTTTTTTTTTTAGTTTTATAGTTCCGGGTTCAGAAAAACATGTTATTAGATTTATTTATATTTCTATGTAAAACATAATAATAAAAAACGTGGTTTGATTTATTCATAATGATAAAAAAAATTATTAACAGATGGCTACTTTTATAATTTAAAGGGTTCGAATTTAAAGATAAAGGCTTTCTTTTATTTTATGTTTAAAATACTTGTATTATGAGTGGAAATAAATAAATCTGCACTAAACTGGGAAGTTTAGACTTTTACCAATCATAATTCAGCCAAAATTCTGCCGTATATCGCTTTTTAGTGATTGTTAGTTTCATAATGGTTACCTATGCTGCCATCTATGAATTTTTTTCAAGACAAATTATAATTTGTTCGAGTTGAGACCCCATGACATAGGTCATCCCTTCAACCTTCCACTTCTGATGCAAACAGTGAATTTTTTTATGGTCATTGAGAAAAATGCATGTCATGAAGTCATCAAAGTCAACTCTTTTGGAAAAACGCTTCAAATTAGTATTTTAGAACTTGGGATATTCATGTTTTGCTACCTTTAGCAACATCTCTCACTAAATTGATGAATATCTTACCGTAAATCATATTCCTAAGTTCTACGATATTTCTAGTTCTCTTGGCTGGATCCTCTGCACACAGGATGAAAGCTTCTTCTTCTGACTCGGGGTCCTCGTGGCGATCCATCTCCGCTTTGAACGCGATCTCTTGAAATGTCCATAGATCTGTGTCGCACTGATAAAAAAAAAACAACAAATTAATTTTGTATTCTTTTCACACTCACAGGTTCGGGTCACACATATTCTAAATCAAATACACACAAATGAAGGGCTGTGTCGTAGACTAGGCCTTGTGTTTCCGTGAATACGTGAACGTAATGTGTAATATTTTCTGATGTCGGTAGAGGTCGTGCTACTTACGTGTAGTATTACGTCTATCCTTTGGTGGCTTCAATGAGCGCAGAAACCATAGACAGTCACACACATCGCACTTATGTCCGAGTAGGTTGTTGACAAACGCAGTAGTGAAACGTCCCCTAGCTGCTTTATAATCATCGATCTCACACAATTGTTGTCTATACAGGTCCGGCAGGATTAGACCATCCACTTGCATAGGCTCGCCGCCCTCGCTGCAGATGAACTGGCGACGTCCTTGATCCGTCCGGATGACTTAATTTTTTTACAGTCCTGGCACCGCTTCACTGAGTTTTAGGGTGTTTTACGGACATCACTGAATTGCTCTTGCGAATCCCTTTCCAACCGTATACGATCCCCATATTTTGACTTGGCTTTTTGATGATAATATGCTGACATTATATTAGTTATTTTATTTTTGTTACTTTTATACCGTATGTATTTGCATAATCAGCCAATAATGATCCCACTGCTGGGACACAGGCCTCCTCTCTGTGAGATAGAGTGGACTGTTATCTACCACGCGGCCCCAGTGCGAGTTGGTAGATGTCATATGTCTTCGAATTTTTGGTTCTAGTAAATGCCAGTTGCCTCACTACTGCTCACAAATCGGTGAAGGAGCTGTGGTGAGGTAATAATTTACACAAAATAAAGCGCCTGTCTGGGTTCGAACCTACGACGTACAACCGTTACCACTGGACAACCACTGCTCCGTATGTATTTACTTCAACTATTGTATTTCATTATATAAATTCATGGTTTTGTTTTGAAAAATGCGTTATTCAAGTGACAGTGAAATTATAGAATTAACTTCTGAAAGTATTAGAACAGACCTAAGAAATTTGATGGAAAATCTTTAAACACGCAGAATATAAAATCTACAACAATCTCTATTCCTAATTAAACTGTAACAATAAATTTTCATAATTGCAAAAAGGTCTATGTAAATATATTTTTTTAGTTGTTTTATTTATTCAATACTATTTAATTTCAATTTAGTTCTTACTTTTTGTTTTATTAAATAATAATATTACAATAAAATATGGAGGCGCCTTTTATTTTCTCATAGTGGGTGATGAAAAGTAGATTGATTGTATTCGGGCGCAAAACATATTTTTGGTTCGGGCGACGTACTTTGAATCCCTCGCTACATTGAGGATTCTACTAGAGAATCCCTCACTTCGCTCTGGATTCAAAAAAGCGCCCTCGCCGTAAAATATTATTTTGCTCCTATACGATACAATCTACTAATAACAGCTACTCGTGTGGTATTATTATTATTATTAATTATCTTCCTTCTTCTACATTTCTATTGAAACTGTAGTAGTTACGTGGTTTAACAACGGAAATTCCGGTTGGCCTTTTGCAAAGTACCAGGACATCAGAGCTGTGCAGGAGAATAGATTATTTACGTGTAAACGGCGCCACACACGTTCCCGTTCCGACTACGGACTTACTACGTCTCACCTTATCACACTACACATGTTGTGTTCCGTGCTCCACAAATGTTCTGTAACCTTGGTACTTTTAGATCTTTACTTTGAATTTTTCGAGCAATACCGTCACATCTCTGAAATCAACCAACGGTGTTGTACAAATAATAATAAACTATTTTGTGCTTTTCTGATGTCTTGGTACTTGGTAGAAGGGAAATCTAAAACTCCGTGGTAAAACAACGTAACTGCAGATGATAGTGGGACTGTGTAGTCATGTAGTGTGATGGTCCGACCGACACACGTCATGGACATGAGATATTTCCAGATATTTCATTTAGTTTTAGTTCATGTCGATACGAGAGGAGAAGGAATATACCTAGAATTAATAGAACACCAAAGTACAGTTTAGATTGCTACTTAGAAAGTCACTAGGTAACCGTCACCGGTTTTTTTTTACATAGGCGTTTAAATTAAAGTCCATAATGTTCTGTTGACTTCTACTTCTGTTATAGGACAATTACCTTGGCACATATCAATCACCTTTTTGAGGAGAGATGCCTAATCTAACCTTATCTGCATCATAAACATTGAAACCTCATGATGACTTTGATCAAACACAAATTGTCGCGCGCGATTCTGATTAGATTGTGACCTCTGTCCGGCGATAAGTAAGACTTATATATATATAGCCGATGTGGCATTGTGAATTGGTGTCCTAAGATATGTTTATTACGTGAACGCAATAATACTATGCGAACAACAAGTCCTAGGTTGGACCTACTCTATGATCACCTGCCCGGCGATTATCCACGTCACACAGCAGTGCATCCTTGACTTTGACCTCCAGAGCTTTGCAAACCAACTAACCAGTAAGTGCTCATTTTGTGTAAATTTGTTGGGCTTTGATTAGGTGCTTCGTAGATGTAGGGAATAAACAGCAAAATAAACTGCTGCTGTGGATGATTCGATCAACACACACATCATAGAAGTTGTACGCGCTCATAGTGAAAGTGTGCTGTGCAGTTCTCACACCGCACGAAAGCACCTTTCTAGGCTATGCTAGACAAGCCATGGAGACTGTGCGTGCTTGTGCTTCACGTTTCAAAGAAACATCGTCTAATCTAAAATTGTAAGTTCTGTCGACCGCACATCAGTGGTGACTATTTGACATCGACAGCTAAAAATTTAGGTCGTAGCTTTAAGGGCGATTTTCGTGCCATTGATGTGTGGTTGACCGTTCCTTGTGCGTCACCCATCTAGCACATAGCAGTCATAAGATCTCCATTTCGGCTATTAGCTAAGTAATAAAAGGTGCGAATAAGTTGATTTCGGTTCGAATAGCTTTCGCCTACCTAATTGACCTTTATAATATACCGAGATACAACGGAATATACACAGACGTAAATTGCTGTTTAAATATATTGTATCCGCGCGTTTGCCCTCCGTCCCCGCGTGGTATCGTAATTATAGAAAAAAAATGTAACGAATAAATGTCGCATTAGTTAAGGTTAAATGCAGATGAGCCTCATAGATACACCTAAATCAATGATTTTTTAGTTTTGATAGTTTAATTTAAAGCACAAACATAAACTTAATCTAGTTAGTGGGTGCCGTACACCTATTTAATAGGTTTCAATATACTATTGTGTTGGACGTAGACAAGCATCGATGTGCCAACAGCTATTAAAGTTGCAAGTTCTTGACAATACTGCTCCAGCAAACAGAATGGCGGTCTGAGAGGTGAGAGGACTTTGGTTAAGCGTATGTCTGAGCAAAACTAAGGTTCATCTTCCTTCATGAGAGCCCAAAATGGCAAAATGTTAGCCTAGATACTCGTCGCGGAATATATAACAATAATTATCATTATCATAAGCAATCGCGTGTAAAGTGTCTGAGACTTGCATAAAGACGTTTGTCGCTTGACAGCACAGTGCGACGGTAACACGCGACAGTAGCACACAAATAAGCAGCAGTGTTGTAACGAGAGAGGTTCTATTCAAAAGACATTAGTAACCGCCAAACGGAACCCATTGTTAGTTCGTGACAATCTTTTGAGAATTTGACTTGCGCGCACTGCTGTAAACAGCTGCCTAACAGTACTGTGCCTGTGGTTAATTGTCTTATTGGAGCAACGATACAACCTTGGTTCCATGCTTTCTCTCTTTAAAAAACTCACAAAATCGATTTGAAAACCAACACTATAGTTATTTATTTATTTATTTAAAATTATAAGTTTAATAATCTCTTCATAATCCCCGGGGGATATAACACTGCCCTGTGCCTAACGCCTTTTAAATGACATTTGGCAGTTTACTAGTAGTTGAGGATCTTTGAAGGACTTTTCCACTATCTTTTCGTACAATTTCCTATATTAGAAACTAAACATGCATGCGGACACGCAACCAAATCTTTCAACAGCCACTTCTAACGCCTACTCCTACTACCAAAAATTGCTGCCATTAAAAAGTTTAATAAAATGCTTGATATACGTGAATATGAACATAGATTTGGTAACACAGACATACAGACATTGGCACTGGATGGATTCAGAAACCGCGACGAGTGATTAAGGCAAGCGCAGTCACCGAGCAGAGCCGTGCGCGATTACCGCATCTTGCAAGGATGCCATACTTCTCCATTAGTTAGTTCGTTCTTTGCAAAAAATGTTTAACTGATGAAATATGGTCAGACGGACACATTGCCAATATGTGTGACAGCACTAAGTAAAGCTAGGAATACTTTGAGCTACAGCTCTGCTCATGTCTCTTTGGCACAACACTGCAATGCCGTAAGTCACTGGCAGTCTTGCAAAGGGACCAGAACGTGGTAAGCAGAGCATTGTGTCAGGGCGATCCATTCGTATTCAGCAGGTTACACCGAACTAGGCTCCAATTACATACCAGCTATGCTACCAGGATGTTAAACAGTTGTCTACAGATCCGTGGTTACTGTTGGGTTATCTCAATCTTGGGTACATACAAGTTCGTTTAACTGTTTTGTTAAGTATCTACTTTTGGCCACTGTGGATTGATCATCGCAATTTGGAAACGATTTACAACAACAACAAAAACGCAAATGCTTTTGTCAAATCCTTTAGTTATTGAATAAAAGCTTCCTTTTTACAAAAAGTAGGTAGGCAAACAAAACAAACATGTTTGTTTACGAACACAGCATCCCACATACGATCACTGTACGAGTGTATGACATTGCCCTCACATCAGAGAAAGTGACTCTAATCAGTACACTTCAACAGCTACGGAGAAAGCTCGGTGTTTATTTTTAAGGTTAATCAAGGATAATCGATTTATTTACACGATTCGATTCATAATTCGATTTCATTTCTGCACCTTTCAATCACAGGGAATCAAGTTGGTTGAACGCTTGATTGAGCCGAGTAATATTGCCATAAGGAGACACTTCTTTAATTAACATTTGAAACCATGGTAAGTAAAAAAAAAACAAAGCTCAGTATTAATTTTCTACCAAGAAAAACAGCTTTCAAGGTGTCACCTCACATTAATTTAACCACTTACAATTACAATCTTGAGAGCTATAATAACACTGTTTTTAAAACATTATTCTGTTTTTTTTTTGTTAGCGTTCCTTTTTCTGTTTCTTAGTTAGCCATTGGATAACTCTGCGTTAAAAAAACTGTTTTACCGCTAGAAGTGACAAAATGAAAGATTGCTTAAAAGCTGAGGCTACCATTTTCGAGAATAGATCCGAGTCTAATACTTTCTGATCGTGAGTCAAGTTAACTTCTTTGTTAGGTTTGTATTCTATAACGTTGCATAAGCGCCTAGTAACTATGACCGTTACATACTTCCTAATATAAATGAAGTACTTCATTTGAAGCTTGTTGCATTCGTTATTATTTTTAAGAAACCAACTTCGTGCAAATTACCCTTAACAACATCACTAAAATTGGTTTATGGATGTGTTAATTATGATCCATGTGCCTGATGCAGCATGGCGTAAATACGTAATTCAGACAAATACTAAGAAAGTGTTTTAGGTAATAAAACGTGTAAATACATTAATGACTCACGCAACCAATTTTAGTAAATGAGCCTCAGACAACGGGACTTCGATAAGAGGAACATTGTTAACCAATTTTCAAAATGATAATTGTTTTATAATACGTACCTATTGTTTTATAATATTGTTTTATAATACGTACTTACTGCACCTACTTGTACTCTGCTGTTAAGTGGAACTAACGAACCGCCCGAATGAACAGATATTCTGTAGATACAGTACTACTTAGTCTGTGAGATACAGATTATGTAAGTTTACATATTTCGCTATTGATATAAATAATTTGTGATTGATATTGTAGTTTTTGCACAAATATATTCGGAGGCATCAATTTCGCTTTATAAGCTTGTAAGAAAAGATGATTCTGAGTTGTGTCACTTTAGCACAAGTAGATTGAAACAATACCAAGGCTACAGACATACTAAGGAGTTCATAGAAGGCCCGGATTCACGTGAAAAAAACGATGGCAGAAAGGTTGGAATTTGGATTTGCGTTCTACCAAATACCATCAGAAATTAAGGGAATGTTGGTAATCAGCTGGGCACGTACGTCACTTCGCTGTGGTTCGGAGTTAGGTCGTTGTTGCACGGAAGTTTTGAACTGCATTTTACCAAGTACCAGGAAAACAGAAATGAGAAGAAGCAGTAATTTAATACATCAAGTTGTGGAAACTGATATTGCGTGACCCTGTGACCCTGCTACCAATTTTTTTTTTTTTTTTTTTTACATAACTTATTATAAAATATTATTTTAACTGTCATTTAAGTAGGTACTAGCTGTGGCCGATGTGATTTCCCATCCACAAAAATGGCGAACTACCATACAATCTTTTATCCTAGGGGCTGAATTATCAAAAATTCTCCCTTATTGCTCACTTTCGTCATAAAAGGAACTCTTGTGCAAAGTTTTGTTGTTATTTATTATTCATGACGGAAGCCAAAAATGACAACGCAAGGAGGGGTTTGAAAAATCTTGGCTTTGCCTAGCTGGCTGAAGAACAATAAGTATTTACGTTGATGAGAAGATAGGGTGACGTCACCGCTTACCTCGTTGGTTCAAGTCAAGTGGTTGGAAGCACAAGTCAGTCGGGGCAAAAGGACGCACTTTGTAGCCGACTACGGCGAAGCAAAAATGAGGGTTATGATCTTGACCGGTATGTATGTATGTATGTATATTCATCTGTTTCGTTATAACTTCTTAGCTACCTAATATAATTTGATAAACGTGAGTATTTTTCGAAGCGTCTTGATCGTCCGCTGGTTATAGGATTAAGACGTCACATTAAATTGAATATGGCTCCCTCTAGACGACGAAGAGTCATAACATTAATGATGCCGTGTTGTTAGTTTTTGTGTCCATTGAACCGAAACTATTAAAATATTCGGATATAAGGGTCGCTTATTTGTGCTATCTGTAGCATAACTACTAAGCTCAGAAAATGCAACAAGTGTTTGACGAAAGATCAATGCTCTTTTGTATATATATATAAGCTTAAACGTAAGTACCTTGGTCAGGCTGCGTGCCTTTGCTTGTGGGTAAAAATACGCGGTAATTTGGGTAAAAGTACCTACGCATATTGGAGAAAAGTACACATAGTTATTTATACCATTTGGGTATAATAACTATGTGTAACTGTGTGTATAAAAGAAAAAGAAAAACAATTCCGCTGCATATCCGTTAGTTCTTCCCTTTTCTAATTGTTTTTTGTAGCAATAATCTTCTCCTCCGAAACCAACTATCTCCTCGTAGTTATTTCTATATATAGCATAATAATCAGCCTGTACTGTTCTAATTTCTGGGCCACAGGCCTCCTCCGTAAGGTTACAGAATTTTAATTTTTATTTTGAATCGATGTGAGAATCAAATAAGTAACACTTATTAATGTGTTTTTCAATGTGTTAACCTCAAACACTTACAAAAATGTAACAGTAATACATCTGTAATACCACAGTAAAAGTCTTATTAGTGTTAATAAGTGTAACAGGTAATGCTGAAAAAGTTTATAAACTTTTAACACCTTTTACACGTCAACATTTTTTATTATCTCATTCCTATATACAGACTACTCTGAGAAGAAAGGCCGAAACAAACTCAGAGGTCACAGTCTCTTTTTAAGTCCGGACATAAACTTGATCAGATCATGTGAAGACCATGTGGATTGATGTCTAAAATGGTCTTTTGTGGAAAGAACCACACAGATTGAGTGGACCAGTCCAGTCAGTGCACGCATTTGTCAGTAATCGTGTATCTCAGATCTTAAGAAGCTCAACGATTCGAGGATATAGCTCATGTCACAATCCCATTTATTTTCTATAGCTCATGTCACAGTCCCATTTATTTTCTATAGCTAATGTCACGGTCCCATTTATTTTTTATAGCTTATGTCACTGTCCCATTTATTTTCTATAGCTTACGTCACAGTCCCATTTATGTTCTATAGCTTACGTCACTGTCCAATTTATTTTCTATAGCTAATGTCACAGTCCCATTAATTTTTGGTTTCTGCCTTATCGTTATCTCATTTTGAAAGTTACTTTGTCCTGGCCGTCATAAGTCGTTCAGTCAAGTCAGGACTTAGGATTTTAATAAAATGTTTTAAATTAGATTACAAACATAATTTAAAATCAGCCTATAACGTTCCCACTGCTGAGACACAGGCCCCACTCCCTGAACTACACTCCTTGAACTACAAGCACTTCGGCACTTCGGCCGCGTCTGTATAATGACTGCATGATTGAGCTCAAAACCTGATTTAAATAAAAAAAATAAGTTAATTTATATTTGCACGCCGAAATTAAAGGCAGAATAAGAGAACAATTTTGCACTTTTTACCAACTGCTTAGATAAGGTACAGAAAGTACCTTATCTAAGCAAATAAATAATTTTGATTTTGAATGGTGGTGCCATTGCCAGATTATTCAACTTTTTACAATTGTTTGAAATAGAAGGATATAATAATACATTGCATGTCTTTATAAAAAATAAATGTTCATTCTTTATATGTTATGCTCCGGCAACAAATTGACCAATGTTTTTTTAAATGTATAATCATGCAGTAATATTTAATTAACAAACAAATTCTTACATAATAGGTTGTTTTGGTCATAATTAGTTTGGGATATGGATCCAAACGGGCATTTCACACAGAATAGAACAACGATCTTTCAAATTACTGAAGTAGTATTAATTTCGGCATAAAAACCCAAACGTTGCCACACACGGAATTCTCTTTAGAAATCATAGGTAAGTAATTAACAGGAAGTGGGACTATTTGGCGCTATTATTTCAAAGCTAATTAAACTGTTGTCATCCCTACCAATAATTAATGAACCTTAAGTCTCGGTAATTTGCGATCAATCAAATTAATACACCACCAACATACCATTTTGAATTAGGGACATCCAACAATTTAAGACACTAAAAGAAATCCACTTTATTTCACTGCACACACGTGTTAATTTATCGACACAAAATTTGATAGTTTCGATTAATCGCTGACGGATCGATGCTTGCGTGCGCGTACGCGGTGGATAGATGCAGAATGTGGTGCAGGCCGCGGATAACGGTGATGCGTGCGCGCCGGCGGCGGCGGTAAGCATCAGCGGATTACTATCAATCTTCAGAGCAAGTGGGTTTATCAGTAAATATGCTAAGTATGAAGGTAAAATCGTTTGATTGCATGCGATATGGTACAAATGGTTTTAATTCTCTCGCTCGTCAGTTTAAAGATCGAATGGACATTGGTGTGTATGTTTTCTGACGTTGATGGCCTACCAGAGCGAGGCAAATCTTCCATCACATCTTGACCACTTTTGAACACTTTGCGCCACTCATAAATACGTATATTCGATACTGTCTATTCACCGTAAGTAAGCCTTCTGTAACATTTTCAGTGACTCCGAACACGAAATTCCTTTATTTAAATTTACACAAATCATCCATTCCCGATAGGTTTTTGATATAATGTATAACATTATAATTAACTCAAACCCCACCAAAATGTGGCCCGAAGGGTTTCCGACAGCTGACGCTTTTTCTTATGTTTTGCACCTAACCCTACAACAACAAACAAAACAAAATAACTTATAACGTAAGCAAGAATGTTCGTGAACGGGCGCCGTCGCGGCGTCGTTGAGACTGGTCATCTCTTAACTGCCGCGGCTTATTTTTAGGGCCGATTTTTCAATCCTCAGTTAAGTCGTCGAATAACTAACAAGAGTATAAGATTATCTGGCTGTTTATCAATTTTTCAATCATAGATTAACTAGAGAATAGCTATCTGTGGTCTATGCTAGCGAACTTCACACTGTCTATGTGCAAGCGAGATGCACAGATACAGTATTCAACGTGTTACACAAGAATAGCAACAAAACGTGTAAATCTCCAATTGTTACATAAAAAATGCCGCCAGATGCTTATAATCGCAGGGTAAGTAGTAGTTTTTTTCATTGGTGTCACACACAACTATTCTTGGAACAATAAAAATAATGAAGATGTAGGGGATGCTAATTTCATTATTGTAGGTAAAGATGGGGTTCTTAGAAATAAACTTTAACAAAGATTACTTACCTTTCTATTTCCTGTTAAGTTTTTTCCTCAATCAATGAAAGCAATTAGGCTATGGTATCTTTTTAAAGCAAAATCTTCTCCAAAATTCGTTGTCGTCCCATGTGTTAAAATTATCAGGCCTCTCACGTAAAACACGTTTTTTTCCTCTCAGGTGGGTTTAAATAATTAAGGATTTCATGTTCTTATTCGATTGCTAAGTCGTCAATTGTTCAAACACATTCATCTTAACAAATAACGGGACCTTTGTCGCTTTACCAAAAACACAAAACGAATGAAACAGTAAAAAAATAACCTAAAATGTTATACATAACGGAGGAATAAAACTCTAACTGGCTCTCAAAGAAGCAGATAACTTTATTCCTCCGTTAGAGACTTTATTCGACCGTTAACTACTAACTGACCATTGAAAAACTGAAAATCTTGCTATCTATAGAATAAAGTCTATCTGGTTGTTTATCTGAGGATTGAAAAATCGGCCCTTAATCTTATATATTAAACTAGCTTTTACGCGCGGCTTCTCCCGCGTGGAGGTCGGAATTTCGGAAATGATTCCACGGGAACGTATTACCAGGATATAACGTATTATATGAGTCCAACTATATGTGCGCCAAATTTCATTCAAATCCGTTGAGCGCTTTTTATGTGATTGAGTAACAAGCATCCAAACATAGGTACAAACTTTCGCATATAAAATATTTTTGTGTTTTGTTGTTGTCTTATTTTATACAGAAGCAACAAGAATAATGTTTCCATTATTTTATAACATCTTAATTTAAAAGAGTGTCCTTGAAATCAAAATCAAAAGTCATTTATTCAAATTAGGCTGAGAATTAGCACTTTTTGAACGTCAAAATTTCCTCCAAAACGCCCGCCCTTCACCACTTCCTAGTGCTTTAGCTGGGAAGAAGAAGTGGCGCAACAAACTCCCCAGCAGCACAACTGTTTGTTCGTTTAGAAGTACTGGATTCTAAACAATAGTAAGTAATTATCAAACATTAAATTGTATTAATTGCCATACGTCAGCTGTCACGCTAATAATACAAATATAAAAGCTAACCACATATTGCAATACAGCTCATTAAAAAACATTGTAAAGAGTAGATCGTAAAAAAAAATGACTTGTACATAACATAACATCACGCCTTGTTTCCCCGAAGGGTTGGGCAGAGGTGTACCTATAGTACACCCACATTTCGCCAGTTATGTTTAGGTCCCATGTAATAGGGGCGAGCCTATTGCCATCAACCGGGCACAAATCCAGACTCCGGGCTGAGAAATCCAATAACACGTTGCCCGAAGTTGATTCTGGAGAAAGAACATAAACATAGTCTTGAGTTAAGCACAGCGACCAACTGTTCTTATCGTTTAAGTAGTCCTTAATGGAATAATATTATTCCATTAAGGAACCTTTGTTCAAAGGCATATGCCTTTGAACAAAGGTTGGATTTTACTTGAGCCTTAAACGTATTAAAAGGCAAATCTAGCAAAGAAGAGGGTAGCTTGCTATAAAAGGTTATACCAAGCCCAACAAATGAGTTATGAACCTTATGAAGCCGGTGAAAGGGAGCACGTAGTTTGTTTTTATTTCTGCTGTTAACATTGTAAAAATCACTGTTTTTAGTGTTTAAGTGTATATTTGGCCTAATATATAGGATGTTGGCGAAGACGAATTGTGATGTCACCGTGACAATACCAATATAATTTTTAAAAACTAATAACTTGCTGATAATTGCGAATATATTTTGAATATCACTTGGAGTGTCTTGCCCATTCTTCTCCATATAGATCTACGTTTTGGAACATGCAGCACTAGCTTCAACTTTCTGACCAAATGATCGACTACTTAACAATTCAAAAGTGCCTGTAAATGGTCTGACTCAAATAAATGCTTTGAGTTTGAGTTTGTTAAATTACTTTATTACTGTGATTTCTTTGATCAAATCAGTTTACTTCACCATCGTTTTCAAGACTGAATGGAATAATAATTGGTGTTTGCACTTATCCTGAGCTTCTAATCGAATGATCTATTTATTTGCTAAAATAAATTGTATTATATGGTGGTGGGAGTTACAACAATAAATAATAAAATAATTACTAATGATACTTAAAAGTGCTTAATCTTCGACAACGTCGTTGGGTTCGATTCTTGACCATCTTATGAATAAAATGTCTATAATGTACGTAGCTTTGCAGCAGGAAGCACGTCTAAGTTATGAAGACTTTACTGACGTCTTCGAATACCTGCTTTATTACCTTTAAGATGGTGATAATGCGTTGCTTGTTAAGAGCTTTCCTTGTAGACAATTCACATGTTTCTAGTGCCGAAGCAATATGTCGTTTGTTTATCCGTCTCCATAGACAACATACTGCCCCCTATTACATGAGACTTCAACGGCCTTAAACATAATTGGCGAAATGTGGGTGAAGTATGTACCTAACAGGTACCTCTGGCCAAATTTCGTAAAATGAAGGCGTGATGTTACGTGTAACTACAAACCACGAAGAAGCGACTACCAACTGACTGTTATTACAATAATAATACAATTAACAATATCTTTTACGCATGTAAAGTATAGAACATGATTGTAGATAGCAGTTTTAATTCAGCTATTATGGGTCAAACCGGTTAACTCGAGTGTGCTGCTTTGTAATTTTTTTTCGTATCTCGTTAAAATTACTAATTAGAATAGTTTATTATACTTAAAACAGGTTTTGTGAGCATTACCAAAGAATATATAATAGCCATTACTCGGTTTGCAATCCAATAAAATATATTTGACGGATTTGTGAAATTTATTATTTTTAACCGTAACTTCAAAGGGTATTGTGTTCGGACTCGATAAAGGAAAGAATTTGAAAACTAGATATGTTTATTAACTCAGGTGATCGTCCAGTGCTGGCTCTCAAGTAAGTGACGAGATACTCAACTAGCTGGGGACGGATGGTTCGTATAACCCTTGCTAAGTTTGACATTCTAATTAGGTACTCAGTAATCATTCTGTCAAAAAAGTATCGGGAATGGATTATTTGTTTATGGTTCCAAATTCTTTTGTTTTTTTTTTGTTGTTGTTAGACTTTTCTACTTTTTCAAGTATAATTGCAAAGTAGCGATAATTCTTTGTTCGGACAAATGGCAATTGTAAAACAACTTGGACATACAGCAATAATTACACTTCGATGCAGGGACTTAAAACACCTCCTTAAAGGTTACAGAATTGATTACAGAATCACGTATGTAACACAAAAAAAAAAGTTTTTCAGTGTTTTAACCCAAAATACTTACAAAAGTGTAACAGTAATATATCTGTATCCGATATGAAAGTGTTAACAGCATTCATAAGTGTAACAGATAAACGCAGCGTTCCAGTACCGTGCAATTTTACCCAAAACTGCTCATTTCTGTTACCTAATTGTATATGTTAACAAACAACATTAACAAATGTGTTACAGTTACAGTAACAGATGAGTACAGGTTGCAGTTTGAGTCCCTGATTTTATGCCTCTCAGACAAACATGCATAAGTACCAGTCTGTCAAAACTAGTCTGTAAAGTTACTAGACTGTAAAGTTGTCAAGTGGTTGTACACATAATGACGTTGGTCATCAGCAGTGCGATAACTGTCGTCGTATTTACTAAGAGCTCTGCGTTTTTGCCAGATGTAATCCGTCACCCTGGTCAGGTAACACTGTGTGCTTAGCAACAGTAAACCTATAGCAACGGTATGCACTCAGCTTTAAACTATTAACGATAAAGACATTTTCTTCATCGTAGATAATAGTAATGCTACAACTCTCATTTTACTTTAAAAAACCATTGCGTGAATTGATCATTGTTGGCACTAACGCGATAAAAGTCGAGACAAAAATAATCTATCACATAGCTTCTTTTTTAAACACTGCTTGTCCCTCCTTCTGTTAAATTATTTTTTATATAAAACGCAATTAAATCGAATGTGTGCGCTAAAGACGTCGATGCTACAGTGCTCACTCAACCGTGTGCGGTGCGGTTGGTTACAAAACGCAACGATTCGTCGGTTTTCTATTGTGAGTGTAATAATAGTAGTGACGTTGTAAATGGTCATTATGCGCTGCACTAACCGTTCCAGGTACAGGTGAAAGAGCTGAAAAGCAGAATATGTCAACTCGAAGAAAAGTTGACAATTGCAGAATTAAAACGCAAATACCTTATCAGAACCAAGCTTGACTTTAAAATTACACAACAAAGTCCTTTTCAACAAACTGGAATCAATTAACCGCCGTCGGAAGATACAATAATAGGACCACAGCGAGCAACCCTAAAGGGCACCACTAATTTGGACGAATCTGACTCGATGACACAACGGAATAAAACTATCAAAAACGCTGACCTAAATAAGTTATGTATAATTAGTGATAATAATGTTAATGCCGTGTTAGGTATTGCCGAAAACACCTTTCCTAATCACAAAATTTGCCACTATTGTATGCCAAAGGCGGGTATTATGGAGCTCCTTGCAGCATTAGACATAAAACTTGTAAATTACACTATTAATGACTATTGTATTATCTTCCTGGGTGACAAAGACTTTTTAGTCTCCAAAAATTATGCAGAATTAGTAGATCATATAAAATGTAAACTCGAAAAGATATTGCATACGAATGTTAATGTATGTTGTCCTACTTTTAAATTAAAATGGAATACTAGTTTGTTTAATTCCAGAATAGAAGCTTTTAATCGACTCTTGTACCTAAATAATCAGATTTTTAAATTTTCATACACTTTTGATAGGAACAAACAACTACAATATTCATATGAAAAGTTTTCTAAGTATACGGGCAAAGTTAATATTACAGCAATAAAAATGTCTTCAGGAACTTAAACAAATATTTGGCGCAATTTAAACTTACAGAACATACCTGTAGTTACAATGACTTAAATATACCGCAAGCCTATGAAGGTAGTGAAAAATGTCGGTTAAAACCTGGTACAATTCCTTATTACTTCAACAAAATGAACACAGATCAACTTTCATCTAAAGTTGTTACTAATTATAGCACAATTAGTAACGAGATTGATCTTTTTCGCGAATAATGGATCAAATACAGTTTGTAAAAGTACCTTGATGCAGGAAACCAGTTTTTTTAAGAATATTTCATCAAATTGTTTGTGGAATAAGTAATAAAAAAACTGAGCTCGAATTATACATTGCTACCACGGGTATTCAGTTGGACTACCTGTGTGTATCAGAACATTTCTTAAATCTACAATCTGCTCATGCATTTAATTTTTCCAATTATAATTTAGTTTCATACAACACAAGGACGAACAAAAAACGGGGAGGTAGTCTTATTTTAGCGCATATTGATAAAGAAAGTGAAAATATTGATTTTGTAAAAAAAATGTATAGGTCTGAAAGTTTTGAGATTTGTGGAGTTTAAGATCTTGAAACAGGGTTATATCTTTGTTGTTGCTACAGAAGTCCATAAAATAAAAATTTTGAAAATTTTATAACTAGTTTAGAAAAATTGTTAGAACATTTTATTAACAAGAAGTGCATTATATGTAGTGACTTTAATATTGACGTGCTTGTTGACAGTAAGAAACATGCTGAATTTTTAAGCATAGTGACATGTTATAATTTTCGATACCTTATAAATACTCCTATTGGACACCATAATTACAAATCTCGTTGATGATGACATAGATCATTGTTTTGTTGATCACAATTGTTTGGCGGATGGTCATGGTGGACTTTTCTGCAATGTAGTTCTTGATAGAATATCTAATAAGAAATCGAAAAACTCTGATCTAAATCTAATCTTCTAATATATAAAATTCTCGTGTCACAGTTTTCGTTGCCATACTCCTCCGAAACAAAAAACAAAAAATTTTTTTTGCAAAACAACGTTTGCGGGGTCAGCTAGTTTAATAATAAAAAGAAGAATATTTAATGAGAAAAATACTATTGCTTTCAAAAAAAATATGAGAATAATTGGTTTTATTAGCTATCTTGATAAAACATTCCATGAATGTTACCGAAAGAAGTCAATTAGAGTAAAGCCATATAAAAACACATCAATACAGTAGATTACTAAAGGGGTTAAAGTTTCAAGTAAGATGAAAAGAGTACTATGCTCAGGTAAATTAAATATTCCACTCTAAAAAATTATAAAAACAACTATGTTCGAATTTATAGAAGAGTTATTCAGCAAACCAAATAAAAGGCCATAATAAAACATTTAAATACCGCTACTAACATTACTAAACAGACGTGGAAACTTGTTAATGAATGTACAAAGAAAACAAAAAATAGGCAATGTAGAAATTTAATCCTAAAAGTAAACAATAAAGTGATAACGGACCCCCAGCAAGTCGCAGATCTATTAATTGACAGTTTTGTGTTCAAATCGTCACTTACTAGCAATGAAAAAGAAAAGGCAATGACTTTTCTATTAGAAAGCACTAAAAGAGTAGAAAGTGATGTAAACTTCTATGCTACCACACCATCTGAAATCACTAAGATCATTAGTAAAATGTCCAATAAAAAATCTTGTGGTTTCGATGATTTACCGATTACGATTTTGAAAGAGAATATAGACTGTTTGGCATTCCCTCTTTCAGATTTTTTTAATAAATGTTTCGAAGAGTCGGTCTTTCCAGACCAGTTGAAATTGGCTAAAGTTGTTCCAATATTCAAAAAAGGCATCAAGACTGATCCGAAAAATTACCGACCTATATCCCTTTTACCAACCTTATCAAAAGTATTTGAAAGAATCATTAAAGCTAGGTTGATGTAACATTTAAATGCAAATAAAATCATTAATTTAAGACAATTTGGGTATCAGAAAGGCGTCGGTTGCTCAGATGCAATAGACACTCTTATAAATGACATAATAAATCAATTAAATAACAAAATGAAAGTGGCAGGGCTATTCCTGGATCTTAGCGCCGCTTTTGATACGATTGATTATTAATTGCTACTAACTAAACTTGAATATTATGGTATCAGAGGCAAGGCCTTACTACTTCTAAGATCTTACTTACAAAATAGACGGATGTTTGTCGAAATAAAGAGCATCGACGAAAGTAATAATGAAGTTATATACACCTCTAAAATTACAAATATAAAACGTGGTGTGCCCCAAGGCTCCATTTTAGGACCAATACTATTTATTATATTTACTAACGACTTACTTAACTTTATGCATTGCATTCAGCCTGATGTAAAACTTGTTGTTTTTTCAGATGATACAAATTTAATAATTGGGGCGAATGACTTAAAAGAATTGACCAAAAATGTTAATAAAAGCCTACAAAATCTCTGCGATTGGTTTACAGCTAATGACCTTTTGCTAAACACAAGTAAGACTAACATAGTTCTATTTAAAACTACAACTCGCCCTAATGACAACTTAGATGTACAAATCAAAGGAGACAAGATTGAATTAGGGGACACTGTAAAATTTTTAGGGATTAACATAGATGTGCATTTAAATTGGAAACAGGAGCTAGCTGCTATTGACTCATCAATTTCCTCAGCATGCTATGCACTTAGAATAGAGATATGTTGGATCTTAAGCAACTAAAGGCTGTATATTATGCGCTGGTAGAATCTAGATTAAGATACAGCTTAGTGCTTTGGGGTAACAGCTATAGTTATAACTGTCAGAAATCGATTATTTTGCAGAAACGTGCCATAAGGACTATAGTAAGGATCTCACAAAGAGACTCGTGTAGAGGGCATTTTAAGGAATTAGGCTTTTTAACAGTACCAAGTTTATATATATTAGTAATCCAAATTTTTTTCGCCAAGTATATTCATGAGTTTGAAACACAAGAGGAACGTAAGATAAGAGAAAGCACAAGAAGGAAGGAATTGAAACACAAAATGTCACCAAATCTTAACATTGCTAGGCATTGTTCTAGATACCAAGCAGTAGAGTTATTTTATAGGTTACCGACTGTTTTAAAATTATAGCTCTCACTCATTTAAAACTAAATTAAAAGCCTTCTTGGTGGAAAAATGTTTTTAATCGGTATCAGAATTTATGTCAAATGATAAAAATAGTCACTCACAATAATAGCAGTACCTCATAAAGCTCAAGGACCTTGATGAAGTTGTACACTTTATATTTTGACATTGAATCTTCTGATTTTGACATTGTAATTATTTGATGACATATTTTAAATTAATTTGACTTTTTTAAACTTCTCACATAAATATTAATTATAATTTTAAATGTATTGTTCCTGCATGCAATAATTTTATTTTATAAGACGGAAAGAAGCGATATGGGACAATAGTTCGGAGAATCCTCGACTTCTTCATTCTTAAAAATGGGCACAACGTTAGCACCTTTCCATTGCAAGGGGAACGTAGATGATTTAATTGACTTGTTATAAATCAACTTAAACGGAAGAGATAGGTTAGCTAGTCTTCAGTCTTCAGCACCGCATTCGGAGGAACCCTATGATCTAGAATGGGGTGCACAGATCCGTACAACTGAGAAACACCTTATTAGTTCTGCAATAATCTAACATAGTATTTACTTACCATCATCAAATCATGCCACCTAAATCGCTGACTGCCTCGTTGGTCTAGTGGTCGCAAGAGCTACTGCTGAGCATGAGGTCCTGGGTTCGATTACCAGGTCGGGCAAAGTGTTATTGGGTTTTTCTATATAGATTTTTTTAGTAGCAGCCCGGAGTCTGGATTTGTGCCCGGTTGATGGCAATTGGCTCGCCCCCTAATTACATGGGACTTAACCATAACTAGCGAAATGTGGGTGTACCATAGGTACACTTCTGCCTAACCCTTCTGGGATTACAGGCGTGATGTTATATTATGATATGCTACCTGAATCTTTTAAAACTTTCCTGGTCCGGCGAGGTCACTACGTTATTTTATTACTGATAGAATGTAATAATGTAACTGAGAGCAAATCCAATATATTAATAGGAATGTAGAAGTGCAGAGCACTTACTAGTGTCGTTAACTTAACTGCACTGCGATTTACGGCGTATTTCGCCGTTAAAAAAACAAGCAGTTGTTTTTAAATATATTTTGAAACAATATAATGGGCACAATTTGATTTATATAATTAAAATAATCATTTTATTAGCTTTTGACAAGGTGTTCTAAATATCTCTACAATTAGGTAATCTAGTTTTAAAACCGTTTCCGAAGAATGTTGCCAGTGACACTATACAATGCTTACACACTAATTATTGGTAAAGGGAGTGTGTAACTTTTATTCATAGCATATGCAATGAATAAGTATACAGTTGTTAAGCAAGTGTTTAAAATATTTTTATAAGTAAGGCTGTTAATAAATAAAACAAAGTCGGTTTCATAACACCATTTATCACTCTAGAACGGCTGGACCGATTTTTATGATCTTAAATTTTTTGGACTTGTCTCCGCCCCGAATAGCAGAATAACTATTAAAACAGGGCAAAATTTCACGAAAAAGAAGATAATACTCTGAAGCGGTATATGAATTCAGCTCGTTTTAGTAACACAAAGGTTTTCAAATAAGTGCAAGACTTATTTTCGATTCTCAAATAAGACTCGCAAGTGTTCCCAAAACGGCGAATGACAAAAATTAAAGCTGTATACCATCCAGCCAGCTAACTATCTTCCATAGCTAGCTTACTAGTTTCCACGGTAAGCAAGTAACTTTGAATGGATAACCGCTGATTCAAGTAACGGTATTCATACAGTATTGATGCCGTTGAACCGTGGTTTTTCTTGCCGGCTCTTCTCCAAAGGAAACGACCAATTGGAACCTTGCAGCTTCTGACGTTTCAAAAGTGCACATGTACCTAGGTTTATGTTAAATAAATATTTTATTTATTCATTCGTTCATAAATGAATGAATAAAATATTTAGATTTTGACTTCGATGGCGAAAATTGAACACCGACTAGAAGCTGTATGCGGCGGAGGGAAAAATACGAGTTCAGATAAGGTCCCTCTTACCAGGGTTTGGGTGTTGCAAGGGATCTCATCTCATTAGGTAGGTATAATTTCCTATCAGTAATAGATCTTGCAATCTGTTTATAACATTATCAATAGCTAAAATCTCGTGGTGCTATTATAAGTGAGAAAATTACGAAGTAGGTACCACTAATAACCAAATTGATAGTTTTCAATTTTTTTCATTAACTACTGGTAGAGAGTTGGATACGACACACTCTAAAAAACTGTCAAGGTGATGAGAAGCAATGTCTTCTTATCTACTAAATGAAGATCACCGATTCTTCTGTTAGTTACAATAAAGCTACAGTTTCCTAGAAGAGCGGTGACCGTCACATGCGTCCGGAATGTACTAATACAGAGCATTTTTGGACACATGTGAAATACTAGTGAAAATTACAGATTTTCATGACGTCCGCTATAAATGTGACGGAAACGCTGTTCTAAGAAACCGCGCCGTCGTTCATTGCGGCTAGGTTGCAGCTATTTATATACCTATATAGGTTTCTACTATTATTTTGCCCCCAGCACAATTTGACATACCTATTACCTATATTATACTTGCTTCAAAGATATCAATACCAAACAGCACATCACCATTCACCGGAGAAAATACACAGTTAAGTTCCACTTGACGACGGGAAATACAATACTTGTATTTGTTGTTTTAAGACTTTCTAGTCGTTTCTAGAGCTTTCAAGCAAATGTTGATGTATTGTGTACGATGCGGTTGACCGCAGTTGTTTATAACTAGTGACATTATGTACTACTTATTAGAGTGAGCTCATTGCATTCACTGAAGAAAGTGCAGTCGATGCAGGTTGAGAAAAAGAGGATTTCTTTCATTTTCGTGGTATGCTTAGTGCTAACACAAAATCTCATGTACGCATTATACACCTGTCTTTGAAAGACAGTAGTCCTGAAGGTCGAATGGTAACTGGCAGGGTGGTATTGAAACTCTGCAAGATTTGAACTGGCGACCCACCGTCGCGCGAAGTTAGGCACTCAGCAGGATTCGTAACTGAAATCTAATAAAAACATTGTTTATCTTTTGTTTTGTACAAAGATGTATCCTTCGTACAAAACAAAAGATAAACAGTGTTTCAAACCGTCAGTATGACATTTGGACAGTTTCAAGTGAAATTTGAAGGGACCGTCCAAATGCTGACGTTAGAGCCGATAGTCGATATCAACATACTTGTACATTAACAAAGGTCCTTATTGCAGGGCTTCTACATTCTGTACCCTAATTGCGTAATATACAATCAATCGGAATCTGAATCGTTATGAAACAGATTGCTTATCCATTGCTTCATAAGTTCGATGAAAATTCTGCTCAACAATATAATTATATAACGCAATGAATGTTGTTGAACTGTCAAAATCACAACAGATTAGTCATAATCGTTTACGAAAATGTGTTACGCAATTAGGCTGCTGTTCTCAGTGGTGCCAACTTAGGGTAATTTACCCTAGATTTAGAGTAAAGTAAAATAAACAGGGTAATTTTTATTTTAGAGTAATTTTCTTGTTAAGGGTTAAGTTGAATAAACATTCAGGCAAACATTTTTGTACCTCAAGTCATGATTGAGTGAGCTATTCGTTTAAATTTCCGTGAATGCACCTAATTATCATCTATTCGAGATTTCATTAAAGCACTCATTTAATTAGTTTGTTACGACTCCCTCTCCGCCTGTCTTGTTCCTTCCTACTACATATTTTTCTGTGCCCGCTGACCGCTAGCAAACGCAAAGTACTTTTTATCCCACTTACCTATTCAGTCTGTGATCCCACTCGCTCGACGAGTACCTACTAAAACTTCTTTCTCGTTACGCCTATCATAGACTAAATGAAGTATTCAAGTACTTGGGACAAATGGGATCTTTGGAAAACACCAGTTTTATTCATGGTTTCAAATATCCGTACAACTTGTCTATAATTAAGTATATTATAAGTAGATTGGATTGTCTCGTCTTGTTTATGATCTTGCATGAAATATGGATGGTACCGTGCAGGAAAGCAATATAAAAAACTTAGGGTATTTTTCTCATTTAACTTTAAATCTAGGGTAGATTGAGATCAGACTTGGGGTAAAACAAAACCACGACATGGCAACACTGGCTGTTCTATTATCCGGTACATTGTTTTAAGTGAATTCATTACGTCGACTTGCAAATTGTATATTTTAAACTTAAAAAATAACATATTCTTAAATTTAATCAAATAAAATAGATCCGTCCTTGTTGAAACTTTTTTATATCGTCTAGTCCACCATTCACTTCTGTCCCTGGTACCTGGAACGGTTAAAGCAGCGAACAATGACATTTTTCTATAACGTTCGTACTTATTACAATCACGTTAAGAAACCGACCAATCGTTGCGTTTTGAAATATGGCAACCAACCGAGAAAAAGATAGTATAAAAGATGTATCTCTAATTATCAATAACATTAAGTAATAAAATAATAGCCAAACATGTAAAATTTGCCAGTTTTATTATTCAGATGTGGATTTAAAACAAATAGTTTAACTTATTATTAGAGAGAGCAAGTCCGCTTAAGCAGACGACAACCGCATAGGTTGACCTGCGAGATGCCAAACAAACAAACAACTTATTATTAGTTTGTAATTACTGATGAAAAAAAAATATATGATGTTATAATGCTGGTTGAAAATATTGATTTACTTCTACCATGAGCCTTACGAGGAAGGCCATACACAAATGACTTTAACAAACAATAAATCAAAATATTCATAAACCAAATCTATTGGTAGTTTACGTTCTCGAGCGTTGCATAACAGACAAAGAATATCATTTGAACGACTGGACGCAAAAAATCCACAACTGTCACTTTTCCTCAATTTTCACTTGACGTTTTTCAGTTGAAACAGATAATTTGAAAATAGCTCGCTCGTACTGCAGCGAGCATTTACGGAGGACAAACGAACTGTACGACATAGAACGTTGCCGACACTCTCAACAAGTATTTGGGGATCCCAATGATGAGTTATTACGGTGCCTGATCATTTCACGACACAGAGGAAGAACAAAATACTACACGTATGTGTTGTACAACACTACGCTGCAGGGTAAGAACGCCATTAAAGAACATTGTTGTTCATGTTTGAACGGCCGGAGAACTTGTGGAAGCTGAACCCCTAATGTCAGCATTTTATATTTCTTAGGTTGTGTCAGACACGAAGAGGTTTTAAACTTTTTAGTCATCCTGCTTCTTTCTTAGATAGCGTGCTGATTGACCGTCATTAAAAGTAAATAAAATGTTATAAATACACTCTGGTTTGATTTCACACAACAAAATGGTGCTCATGCTTTAAGAGCAGGGCGACGCATGAATTGTTCACACAAACGTAATACCTAAACCATTTGCAATTTAAGCATATTTCCACCATATTATGCTTATATTTGGATTTAGACAGTGTTTATCTAGGTTTTTCCAAAACACTTACCTAAAATGAAGTTTAAGCTAATTGTATTTCGCACTTTGTTCGCATTATCGATTTTTGTACGACAAACAACAATATCTGTAATGTTGTTGTATGGGAAACATAGCTCATATTATCTAGTTACGAACAGTCGAAAAAAAAAGACAAAAGATTAAGTTTCCATTCATCATTTTTGGTATTACAGAACACATCAAAATTTATCATAAATTTTCGGTAGCTAATAGTGCTATCGCGTCAAGAAAATGTAGATGTCCCCCATAATGACATTTTCTTGACGCGATAGCACTACTAGCTCGTCGTCGTCTCGTCGTGGTCGTACTGCTCACGGTAGTAGGTGTGTATCGCTCGGACAAGCACATACATTACCGCAAAGTTGCGCCCGCCGGGGTGTTCCGTGTTTGTTGTCAGTGACAGACGATTAATTGATTGTCCTGTGCCTGTGAATTTATTTGTTTTCTAAATTGTATTGTAATATTACTGACACTTTTGACTTATGCTGTTAACTTGGATTTATATTTGCCTTGTTATTTGCTTTGCTTACTTATTACTACGACAAAGACTTTTTATTTACGATATATTTTTTACGATTTGGTTTGGTTGCCGACATGAACTCCAAATGTTGGGATGTATGTAATGGTTAGTATTACCCAATGACATATTAAAAGTTACCTACCTTCTTAGCTACTAAGTGTTTTGAATAGACACCCCCAAGCAATAAGTCGGTAATCGTGAAACTCAAATTTTACAGGTAAAATGTTATTTTTCAATTCAAATACAAATTCAATATTTTTATTTCAGACCCAGGGATCCATATAGTGTTAGTATGAACTTAGCTTATGAACTTAGCTGATAAATGGTCCATCAACCTTGTCCGCCAGTGTAGCTAAAATACTGTTCGGGCTACCCCTGAATCACCGCAACATCGATGCACACCGTTTACGCATGATGGCACGAAAGTCTTCTGTTCGCGCTTCTGCAAACATTCCCGATGCACTGCAAAACCGTGGCAGCCCCAACAATATCCTCAGCGCATTATTATATTGCACGCGCAGAGCGTTGTAAGCCTTCTGCGTATACCTAACCCACAAGCTGCACGAGTAAAACGACTGGCAATAGGCTCTGAAGAGCGTCAGTTTTACCTCGTCAGTGCACCGCGCAAACCTGCGGGCAAGCATATTGCATCGGGCTGCCAACGCCCTGCGCTCTCTATCTATATCCTGGTCATCCGTGAGAGAACCCGTTACCACATGACCAAGGTATTTAAATTGAGTGACGACTTTTAATGGTGTTCCCTGTAACGTCACCGGTGGAATATTCGGGGGTGTATTATTGTGTACTTTAAAAACCACCACCTCACTTTTAGTAGCATTATACCTCAAGCCATGAGCATCCGCGTACTTCTCACACACGGCCAGCAACTTCCTTAGTCCACAGATTGATGGGCTGAGCAGCACCATGTCATCAGCATAACTAATGTTGTTGATCATTCTGCCATCCACAGAACAACCAACCATAGCGCTACTCAGCTCACCAACGAACCGATCTATGTACAGGTATGTACAGGGCCTCACTCCGCAATCCAGCCCATACTGTACTGATTGAGCATCTGACCATCTAACACAGTTTGTCTGACTCCCATACCAATATTTAAATAAACTTATAACCTCAGGTGGAAGGTCTGTTTCATCCGACATTTTTTGCCACAGAATGTCATAATCCACCAAGTCAAAAAAATCCTTCGACAGGTCCAGAAAACAACCATATACAGGTATTTTCCTGTCCGTGTAGTACTGCACAGTCTGCCTGAGACACAGGATTGTACTTTCCGTCGACAAACCGGTTCTAAAACCGAACTGCACGTCGTTCAGTTTGATATGCATCTTCAACTGTCGTTCAAGCAGGCTGTCCAGCACTTTGCCAATGACTGTGCCCAGTGAAATAGGCCTATAATTGTTTTTGTCAGATGAATCAATTTTTGTTTTAGAGAATACGTATGTACATTTTCAAGGAGTCGAAGTATTGCGTTCATTGATATATCAACTGAAATCATTATTCTTTGTGTAATTCAATTACGATGTCAACATTGATTTATGTGTGGGAAATACTTAACAATTAAAAAAAAATACAAAAATAAGACAAGTAAATTGTTTCAGTAATATGCACTTACTGCAGTAAATTTAACGTAACATTAAAATACGAACTTTTCTTACGTTATTCCCTACTAGCTTCCGCCCGCGGCTTCGCCCATGTGGAGTGTTGATGAAAAGTTACCTATGTCCTTCCCCAGGCTTCAAACACAGTTCAGCGGATTGGCCGTGAAACATCACAGCCCCGCTCTGCGCACCACCAGCGGTGTCCTCCTTTCTTATAGTGGTCACTTTTGAACCATCCGTCCAAATGAATAAGTGTAAAAGACAAAGTTTATCTACATTGAACACAACACCAAAAGCGATAAAGGTATTAATTTTGATGAGAATTAACTAAATACTCTAAAATGTGTATTGTAAAACAAAAAAGCAATTCATTTATGGCTCACTATTTTGGCTATAATAGCTTCCACATAAAAGGTAGATGTATGTTGTCGCGGACTTTTATTTAGAATAGTTTATGACAAACAATCTCACGATACTACCTCTACACGAACACGATACGGCTTAGGCAGCGCACGACAAGATAGCTCTCGTAGGGCTGGATTTTTTCCGACTTACTTTATACTTATCATAATATTGTAAAAAAATCACATAAAATCTTTTTAGTTTTTAGTCTATGAGTTATTCTGATGTATAAGCTATATTACTGTTAAGTTTCATCAAAATCCGTTCAGTAGTTCTTGCGTTAAAGTGTAACAAATCCTCACAAAATTTCGCTTTTGTTATGAAGTATGAAGTAGGATAGTAGGTGGGGTAGTAGGATTTCAAAGACGATACGTAATTTGTTACTATTTTTTACTGTGGTTATTTTAGATTTATACAGTATCATTGCCGTTACAAAACGTTGTCGTCGAAAACGAGACCGGGGGACACATAATTTATTAATCAATTATTTACTTTATAAAGCTTGTAAGTTCCCATAACCCTTCTCACGTACATACATTAATGAACGGTTTGAGCTTATTCAAAATAATTCGACAATAACCACGTTCTAACATTTACAAAGAACTGCACTATTCATTTACGCTTGTCATAATTTCGGTTGTAATTTTCCTACACACTACGAAAAATTAAAAATAAATTACTAAGATATATCCAACCCGAATGAAGAATTTGATGTTACAATAAAAAGTCAAATTTTACCGACTTATTGCTTGGGGGCATCGACTCAGCCCACGAAAATAAAGATATTTTTAATTGGTTCGAGTTTCACACTAGTAAGTATATTTTGTATAAATTATTATTTACCTACCTATCTACCTACCTCTGGAGCTTTGTCTGTGCCGTTTCTTTAGACCATGTTCGCAGGGACGTAAATATCTCGCGGCGGGATTTATCGCGCACTGCATTCTCAACTCTCGGTGTTGAACGAGCATTGAGAATTGTAACAGAGTCCTGCACACTGTTGGATTTTCAACTAAGCAGAAGAAAATAAGGCGTTGAAAATCCAGTGCGCGAAAAAATCCCGACGCAAGATGTTTACCTCCGTGCGAACGTGGACTTACTCATGTGACCTAGCGTAGGTAATCCTCTCAAGGACACTGCTCCTCTTTATTAGTACTATAACGTTTGTCCGACTTTATAACGTTTCGTTTTTTTTAATAGATGAATCAATAAAAACAATGGTAATAGCAATATTTATGAAGTATGAACATAACAAAATAAATGTTTGTTCATAATCCTTTATTTTTATTATTCTTAGCTCAGAACGCTGTTATTTATGTACTCATATCGCGTAAATAGGTTTACATTTTTGGAATATTTTTCTTTTATTTTGCATAACACTTTTATGATTTGACTTTTAATAATTATATAAACATTTAGTAACAATTTTTAAGTTTAGTAAAAGTAATAAGTGCATAAATAAAACAGAAGAAGCCTTAGTTTTTTTAAAGAGGAGACCAAGGTAATAAATTAAAAACGATTCACCAAAGTAGTCAACAAAAACGAAGCAGATCATAAATATTCCTAATTACTAAAAGATAGAAATATCTTCCGAGTCGTTATGAATTAATGGTAGGTACAAAGTACAGCTAATAATAGCTATCTATCTACTCATGACACACACACACGGCTGCTCACCGCGTCCCTCACTCGCGTTCTTTTATCAAACAGAGCCAGCAATATTCTGAACGAATTTTGTACTGGCCTCGAATTGCTATTACGTGCGTTGTACGTCGGACCCTAAAGGTGTTTGTATATCGATATTTCATTATCGGGCAAAACCAATGGTATAGAAAGCGTCTTCACGTGACTATATTATTGATAGCATCCAAACTATCGAAACAAGATCATATTATCGCTTTTAACAATAGTACTTTCACGTGACGATGCTTTTAAATCCTGACTATTTATGAGGTCAAATACTCGAAGATTCTTTTAAAATAAATGTATACATAGTACAACAACTTTCGCTTAAGTTCGCATTTTAACATAATGTTCGGCGTTAGAAGTGGCTGTTGAAATATTTAGTTGCGTGTCCCGCATGCATGTTTAGTTTTTAATTTTGGAAATTGAACGAGAAGACAGTTTGAAAGTCCTTCATAGGATTCCAAACTGCCAAGTATGTGGGACACTCAGAAAGCTTTGCAATAAATGTTCTTTAAGTAAATATGTTTTATTAAATCTTTTCAAAGTACTCTCCACTAGCCCCTATACAAAGTTTCATGTGTCTGAACAAGTTTTCGAAACACTTTCTCCAGTCCGCTTGAACGCTGACAGCGCATCTTCCGGCGACGAAAATTGTATCCCTTTGAGCTGATTTTTATTTTTGGGAAAAGAAAGAAGTCACAAGGTGCTAGGTCAGGGCTGTAACGAGGGTGACCCAGGAGTTTGGCCGGCGTGCTGTCCAGGAAGTCCCTCATTTTGAGCGCGGTGTGCGAAGGCGCGTTGTCCTGGTGGAGCAGTGGCCCGCGGAGCCCTGTGTTTGGGCGCTTGTTGCTCTTAACAGAGAAAACTTCTGCCAAGCTTTTGGTAGTATACCATTCAGCGTTGATGTTTCTTTGGTTCCGTAAATTAATTGACACCAAGTAGCCAGTCAAATTGAAAAAGCTCGCTATCAAAATCTTCCCCCGCTTCTAGATCGCTTCACTTTGGTAGGCGTCGATTCGTTTTGAAAAACCCAAACCGTCAACTGGCGCTTCGTTTCTGGGTCGTATTGATAAATCCAAGACTCATCACCTGTAATGATGTCGTAAACACCGAGCCTGCTTTTACTTTGTTTATCATATCACGGCACCATTCCACCCGGGCCTGCTTCTGAGCATCGGTGAGGTTGTGCGGCACCCAGCGTGAACCTATTCTCCTCACGCGAAGATGCATGTGTAAAATTTCGTGAAAACTTCCCGATCCATCCCGCAGTATGCGCTGAATCTCTTGATACGTAACTCGCCTGTTACCTTGGAATAATTTTTTCACAGTTAGCACGTTTTCTTCTGTAACAGCCGCCAAAGGGCGACGACTTCTTTCTTCGATGCACGGTTGCCTTAGAAAGGCCTTCATCCATGAATGCCATTTGGTGTATATTGTACGATTCGCCCGGCTTCAGGCGATACTTGAAATCGTAAAAAATCATAGCGTGCAAATGTTCCCATAAAACTTTTTTTCGCCATCTTTTGAAAGGTGTTGGGCATAGAGCAGTGTTTCCCCAGTGATTGACAAAGAGGTTAACACTTATTGGTAAAAATAAATAAGTAAGTACAGTAGTTTTCAAATTGTTTTATGATCTCTTTTAGAGATATATTATAAAGCACGGCACCAGGCTTGTCTAATCTGAGGTAAAATATAGTCAACCTATCATTTGTTTAGTACCGCGATTTAATAACAGATGGCGGTGTGCCGTAACGTCACGTTTGTAGATCGCGGTGTCGAGATTTTCCGGCAAGGTATGATGTCCTCAGTGTTTTATACCAATAAATTGTCTTACTCTGGGCACCTTGTTTTATCCCGACCCTTGCTCGAGCCAGCCCGCGCCGCTGAGCCTGTAGCTTTAAATTCGTCCATAAATAATATCAATCCTGATCCAGCTAGTCATTTGCTGCCCTCTTCCAGCGACGCCCTAAGCCGAGGTTCGTACCCCACAGGGGGTGCCCTTAGCGTTGTCGCTTAGTTTTAGTTAGTATATAAGTTTAAGTCCTGGCTGGAGGCCTTAATTTATTAGGGAATCCACAGGCAAGTCCGCTTAAGCAGACGACAACCGCATAGGTTGACCTGCGAGATGCCAAACAAACAAAAAAAAACACCTTGTTTTATTCCTACGGGAGATATTTTTGGGACGTTGTACAAAGTGGTCCTTCGAAACCGGATAAGGGACTCGTGTGCATTGTTCTTCATGTTGTGGAGTCAGGTTGAATAAATCAACCTGCTGCTGGTGTAACGTCAGCACGGCCAGAGGTGAGCAGCATCGGCAGATCGTACAAGGTTTGGCGCTTAAGCGTATATGTACTTACAAGAGGTACACAGCGGTCAGTGCTGGTGCTGACAAACAGTTCGTGTTGGCGTGAGCAGCAGCTGAGGTGCGAGGGGAGAGTACCCCGCATATCATTACGACAAGCTACGGAAAAGTGAGTGACAGTGAAGTGACGTGGCGAGGATTATCTGTGAGTACTTAAAAATATCAGTGACTTAGTTAATCCTTTAGACTTAAACATTACTAGCAAGTTCGACCTTATTGACTTAGAATAATTTCAATAAAAATTGAACTACGGGGAACCTATGCCCAATTTTGCAGCGAGGACTATTAAGTTCAAACACTTGTGATTTTTTAACGTGTGGTTCACGGACTTAGCATAGCGTTCCAGAACAGTTTATTTAAAGGACTTCTACTGTATTCGATATGGAAGCTTTGAGTAATTTACAGTTTAATTTACATTGTACTATTAGTAAGGCAAGGTCCAACTTCAAGAAATCACCTAAGGAGCGAGTTACCAGTTCATACATAGAAACTAGATTAGAAAATTTAGAAGCTAGCTGGTCAACGTTTTCGGAAACTCATATAAAAATTGTATCATCGTTAAAGTCTATTGAATTCGAAAAATCGGATTATAACACAAAAAATGTATACGAGACCACGGAAGAACTATTCACTGATTACAAAGCGGAGTTGAGGGAAGCGTTAAAGAAAATTGTATGTTCGGATGGTTTAGGTAAAGTGTCTGAATCTTCTGCGAAGGGTTCTAAAGAGATATGCTCTGTAAAATTGCCAAAGATTGAGTTGCCTTTGTTTACCGGAAGTTATTCTGAGTGGATTCGTTTTAGAGATTTATTTAAATCCCTAATACACAATAATAACCTACTAGACGATGTTCAAAAATTGCATTATTTAAAATCACATTTGTCTGGAGAGGCTGAAGGTCTTTTACGGCACATTCCTATTAGTAGCAGTAATTATGCAATCTGTTGGACTAAATTAGAGGATCGATATAATAATAAAAAATACTTAGCAAATTGTATAATTAAACGTTTTATGAGTCAAAAAAATATTGTAAACGAGTCCTCCAGCGCAGTTAAGGAATTATTAGATACTTCTAACGAATGTTTATATGCTTTGAAAAATTTAGGCATAATGGTTGAGCATTGGGATATTATAGCCATTTATATATTATGTTTAAAACTAGACACTGAGTCCCGTAAACAATGGGAAATAATAATTAGTGATTGTTCAGACGACTTGCCTACAATGAATCAGTTCAAATCTTTCCTTGAACAAAGATTCCGGTCTTTGGAATTTTTAGACAACAAAGGCCAACGTCATCAGTCCAATCGTAATGCGTCAATCAAATCGCTCCATGTGTCAACTACATTGTGTATTTGTTGTCAGGATGACCACAAGCTGGCTAATTGTAAAAAGTTCGCCGGGCTCAATATGGATAAGCGTCGTAATTTTGTCCAAACAAATGGTTTATGCTATAACTGTCTAGGTGCAAATCACTCCGTATATGCATGCCGCCAGTCCACGAGATGTCAAATATGTAAAAAGAAGCATCATAGTCTTCTTCATCTCAAGAATGTCTCCAGATCAGTTTGTGATAGTAATAAAAGTGATCAAGAAAGCGGCGTTTCTGCTGATACAACTTCAACCCAGAGTAATTCCACTAATATTGTAAGTTGTTTGGCTAATAGTCATAGCCAAACATTATTGGCCACTGCGCTAATTGCAGCGGAATCAAAGAGCGGTACTGCTATAGTATTAAGATCCCTGTTGGATCAGGGGTCTCAGACTTCCTTTGTGACGGAGTCCGCAGTCCAGCTCTTAGGTCTTAAAAGAATACCAACTAAAGGTTCAATTTCAGGTATAGGGTGTGATCAACGCCAATCAATGATTTCATTAAATTCGATGGTTCTCATTAAAGTAAAATCACGCGTCGACCCTAGTTTTATTATCACGGTTAAAGCTTATGTTTTAAAGAAACTAACGACTCTTTTACCGGAAAGGAAGGTTATGGCAAACGTTTTGACCACAATCTCGTCTTTGGCTTTAGCAGATCCTTCGTTTGATACTCCGAACAAGATTGATTTGCTTTTAGGTGCCGAAGTTTATAGCCAGATTTTGTTAGAAGGTTTAATCAGAGGTCCACCTGGTCAGATCATTGCACAAAAAACTAGACTAGGATGGATCTTATCTGGTCAAGTAGGTGAAATCAACCAAAGCGAGACATGCCACAATATCGTAGTCACATTGCATTCTGCTCATACAGATGTGAATACACTCCTTAAAAAATTTTGGGAGCTAGAATCTGAGTCCAAGGGCGATTACGATAAGGTTTATTTGACCCCAGAAGAACAGAAGTGCGAAGACATATTTAAGGCCACAACTAAACGAGACGAATCTGGTCGGTATGTTGTGCATATGCCTTTCAGGTCAAGCGATCCTGCTTGTAAATATGGTCGATCTAAAGACATTGCTCTTAAACGCTTTTTAACTTTAGAAAAGCGATTTCTAAGGAATCCCGAGTTCAAGGCTCAGTATTCAGCTGTTATAAATGAGTATTTAGCGCTTAATCATATGGATATAGTACAGGAAAGGGACAAAAAAGATTCTGTGTACTTACCTCATCATGCCGTTATCCGTAACGACAAAAGTACAACGAAGTTGCGCGTCGTATTTGATGCATCATGTGTAGGTAGCAACGGTGTATCTCATAATCACGATTTAATGGTGGGGCCTCCTCTACAACCTGAGCTTCGTCATATTATCATGCGATGGCGTTGTGAACCTATCTGTCTGGTAGCGGACATCGTCAAGATGTACAGACAGATTAAATTATGCGACTGTCACACAGATTTTCATCGTATATTATGGCGTGAGAATCCAGATGACGAAATTCAGGTGTTACGTCATTTGCGTGTAACGTTTGGAACATCATCGGCGCCTTACCTGGCAGTAAGGTCATTGCAGCAGTTAGCTCGGGACGAAGGCGCTGAATTTCCCCTAGCAAAGAACCGTGTTATTTCCGACTTCTTTGTAGACGACCTAATGACGGGATGTCAAACCATAGAGGAAGGAGTAGAAATACACAAGCAAACATCAGAGTTGCTTAAACGTGGAGGTTTCCAGCTCCAAAAATGGGCTAGTAACAACGGAGAATTATCAAGATTGATTGAAGACGGTGAACGAATATCACAAACACAAGGGAAAATGGAACTAAAAACAGACACAATTTCAAAGATATTAGGTTTAACGTGGGACAAAGACAATGACGAGTTCGTTTACACTATTCAGCTAAATGATGTAGATTTACCAGTGACAAAACGCAAGGTTATTTCAGACATAGCGCGACTATTCGATCCCCTGGGATGGTTAGCACCGACAATCATCACTGCGAAAGTATTCATTCAACGAATATGGATGACTGGGATTGAATGGGACGCAGAACTACCTGCACCATTGCTGACAGATTGGCTTGACTTCCGGAAGAGCCTTTGTGATCTTACTAAATTTCGTCTGCCTCGTTGGATCAACTCAAGCAAGGAGAATAAGGTTCTAGAATTGCATGGCTTTTCAGATGCGTCCAATGTAGCATACGCCGCGGTGGTATACATCCGCATCATTGATAGAGAGGGAATTATTCACACAACCTTAGTGACTTCAAAAACCAAGGTTGCCCCTGTTAAACAGGTATCAATCCCGCGATTGGAGCTTTGTGGAGCTGTCTTACTAGCAAAGCTTCTTCACGAAGTCGCTTCAACTCTAGAAGTTCCCAAACAACACTTATATGCGTGGACAGACTCATCCGTCGTATTAGCGTGGTTAAGCAGCCATCCTAGCCGGTGGAAAACGTTTATCGCGAATCGTGTTTCCGAAATACTTACCATTATGGATAGAAGTCAGTGGTCACATGTGTCGTCGTCGGAAAATCCAGCAGATTGCGCATCTCGGGGAGCAAGCCCTTCTGAGTGTAACGATATGCAACTCTGGAAAAGAGGTCCAGTATGGTTACAGAATGAAAAAGTTGACTATAATAGAGGTAACATACAAGGAACTACGCTAGAAGAAAGAGTAATAAAAACAAAATGTCATGCAACTGCGGTAGAATGTAATAACATTCTATTTACTAGATTTTCGAAGTTCGGTAGGTTAATAAGAGTAATAGCTTACTGTAGAAGATTTTTACGAATGAAGAAACTTGAACATAACAAAAATAAAATAACTACTTGGTTAACTACAAAAGAATTAAATGAGTCTATACTTACCTGTATAAAACTCTGCCAACTCCAGTCCTTTAGTGATGAAAAGGAATCTCTGAAAAAAAACCGTAAACTAGATAAGAGTAGTAGACTTACCTCGTTAAGTCCTTTTCTTGACGAGGTCGGGGTCTTAAGAGTTGGTGGTCGCTTGCACAGGGCTTCTATTGATGAGAATATGAAGCACCCCATCTTAATCCCTCATAAATCACACTTCACCAATCTTTTGATTGCAGAGGCTCACGAGAGAACTTTGCATGGCGGGCCGCAGTTGATGCTCAATTATTTAAGATCCAAATACTGGATACTCAATGCAAGGACTCTCGTTAGGCAATATGTTCATAAGTGTGTAACTTGTATTCGACATTCAAAACAAACACACCAATAAATGATGGGCCAATTACCGAAAGCCAGGGTGTCTGCTCAGAAGCCATTTCAATGCAGTGGCGTAGATTACGCAGGTCCAATCAGCATCCGAACCTCTAAAGGTCGTGGTCATCACTCCACTAAAGGTTATATTTGCTTGTTTGTTTGCATGTCCACTCGGGCTATTCACCTAGAGGTTGTTAGTGACATGACTTCTCAGAGTTTTCTTGCGGCTTTTAAGCGCTTCGTAGCCAGACGTGGCCGAGTATTGGACATGTGGAGTGATAATGGGAGCACATTTGTTGGTAGTGCAAAGGAATTGCGACAGCTTTTCAACGCTGAAAAGTCAATGGTAGCTTCGGAAATAGCTGACTTTTTATGTATGAATGGTACGACTTGGCACTTCATACCTCCCCATGCTCCAAACTTTGGAGGATTGTGGGAGGCTGGTGTCAAGTCAACGAAGCACCATTTAAAAAGAATAATAGGCACCGTTAGCTTCGTTAATTAGCTTCGTTACGCCAATGTGGCAATACAGCACAGGTACTTAGTACTGTTGGGCAGCTGTTTACCGCAGTGAGCGCGAGTGAACTTCTCATAAGATTGTCACTATCGATTGACAATGGATTCCATTTGGCGGTTACGTAGGTACTTTTGAGTGTGAAATAGAACCTCTCTCGCGACTACACTGCTGCTTTTTTGCATGCTTCTGCTGCGTGTTACCGTCGCACGGTGCTGTCAAACGTCTTTAAGCAAGTGTCAGACACTTTACACGCGATTTCTGATGATGATGATAATAATCATATACCGCGACGAGTATCTAGGCGAACATATCACCATTTTGGGTCCTCATGATTGACGACGAACCTTGATTTGGCGCATACATACGCTTAACCGAGGTCCTCTCTCCTCTCAGACCGCCATTCTGTTTGCTGGAACAGTAATGGCAAAAACTTACAACTTTAATAGCTTAGGCACATCATAGTTCTATAAGAGCGATGCTTGTCTACGTCCACAACTGTCACACTGTCAGGCTCATCTGCATTTAGCCTTATCTAATGCGACATTTGATCGTTATTTTTTTTCTAATAATACGATACCACGGGTGTGACGGGGGGCAAACGCGAATTATAAGAATACAATATATTTAAACAGCAGTTTAGCTCCGTGTATATTCCGTTGTAACCCGGTACCACATATTATTAGAAATGTCAATTACAGGCGAAAGATATTCAAACCTAAATCAACTTATTCGCACCTTTTATTACTTAGCTAATTAGCCGAAATGGAGATCTTATGACTGCTATGTGCTAGATGGGTGACGCACAAGGAACGATCAACCACACATCAATGACGCTTGCACTACGAAAATCGCTCTTACAGCTACGACCTAAATTGTTAGCTGTCGATGGCAATTAGTCACCACTGATGTGCGGTCGACAGAACTTACAATTTTCGATTAGACGATCTTTCTTGGAAGCGAAAAGCACAAGCACGCAGCGTGTGTTGATCGAATCATCCACAGCAGTACTTAGTTTATTTTGCTGTTTATTCCCTACATCTACGAAGCACCAAATCAATGCGAGGCCATCTAATCAGTTAGTGCTCATGTTGTGCCTTCTAAATTAATTGGTAATTTAGAAGGCACAAAATGAGCACTAGAGTCTGGCAAACGAAAGTAGACACTCGAATTATTTGCATACTTTTTATATGGCAATGATAAAATCATGTCAAACTCAACTTTCCAAAACAAGATGTCGTGTTGTTGGGGATTTGTCTTGATTCTGATATAGCATTTACTAACTCAAAAATGAATAAAACTATTAAATGTGGAGTGCGAGAGACTTTATTTCGCTTCATGTCGAAATTTATAGAAAAACAACAGGAGAAAGACGCCGAATTCAAACAAAATCAAGATTGTTTACGTGTGGTGTTAGATTTCTTAGGTTAGTATGACGCTTTTAATTTGATACTTTGGTGAATTCGTATGACGGCAGCCATATTGATTAGCAGCTGCGAGAGACGGCAACTAGATGGCGCTAGTGAAACGTGCACCAGACGCATCATAAAGAAATCATTCACTCTATAGATCATTTGGCTTAATAGACTTGAATCCAATCTAATAAAATGTTGTGACGTTTCGCTGTCAAGCGATCGCCTTTAAAAGGAGCTGCGCTGTTCATTTCGAACGATATAGTCCGGTTAAGTAGTCACGACCTCTCAAGGTCAACTACGAGATGCCATACCCAACAAAAAAAACATTTCGAACGGATGCGTCTTGGTGCACGGACCACTGTCTCTCGACAGTCAATACTGCCCGGTTATTGGACGTGGAACGATGTCTCTGACATTTAGTACTGTCCTTATTGCGGTGGGTGCATGGACCACTGTCCCTGACAGTCAGTACTGCCCTATGTGACCGCCCTCACTAAAATTATTAGTTATTTAATTCTATTTCTATACTTCGAGATTCATGATACTTATTAACTGATTGTTCAATTGAAAATGTATTGTCATACCTGACTCTTACTTCTGATGTCTGGGCTTAATCCGACATCAGAAGTGGGATCGGATTTTCGCCCACCTCTGACAATTCGTCATCACAAAACATGCAAGAAAATATTCCGCTACCCTCAAATAGTTTAGAAGCATATCTTGCAAAATTAACTGATGTCTGCTGCCCCGGTCCAATGCACCACCTCTACGTTTCACGGCGTTGGTTCTGTTTGATCCTGACGACCCCAATTCAGACATAGGGGGGCTGGTGTCGGCTTTCAGACACCATAATTAGGAGCAAAAATTTGAATGGTGTCTATTTAATCATGAGGTTGACCCATTGTCTTCAAGGCCGCGCAGCCACATAACTGACCAAGATCATAGGTCAATATTAATAGGAAGATATACAGGAGACTTTTAAAGCTCGGTTCTCTCGCCCTATTCTTATTCAAGATCACTTTGACAGTATCCTTAAAATTTCAAATTATATGTCTTTGCCAAATGATTGAATATCCCGGACGCAAGATTATCTGAAAAGGTTGTCGGGTTTTGCAATTTCCATATTATCTATGTCTGATGTTCAAATAAGTCCTGAATTAAGCTCGACTGTGGTAAATAACAAATCTTAGCTATTACGATTACTGCGAGGCATATCCTCAAACGAAGGTCAGAATTGCCCGAGTCAAACGATTCTGACGTCAAACGCCCTCGTGCTACGTTGTGGCAGGACCGAGCATCGCCATTTAATCGTTCTATATTTGCGGATAAACGTGTCAACCAAAAGCCACAAGTCACATGCTACGTCTGCGGGGAGCCAGGACACATCGTCTCCACCTTTCCAATGCGGGGTTCCTGTTTTATTTAAAGTAGTGTTCAGTTTCTGAAAGTCCAAACTGAATAGCTGGGGTGATTAGACCAAATCAAAAATAAAAAATTATAGCTTTAATTAATGTCCCAACTCTGTTACTCAATTTCCAAATAATTCGGCCGGGGAAAAGGCAATGTTAACTAGACACCAGAGCATGACCAAATACACGCAAAAATTATCCACATTTTGAGGTCCGAATCAGTTTTTGACCCTTCCTTGCCCATTGAACTCTATACCGATGCAAGTAGTGAGGGATATGGTGCAGTTCGTATCCAAAAATATAATGATACTTCGTATGTTATAGCGTATTATAGTTGGAAGAACATAGATGCAGAGACACGATATCACTTCGTCATTATTTGGATGGACGAAAATTCAATGTATTTACCGAACTCCCATAGATAATGCTTCTCACTCAAAACGTTATTTGACTCCAAGGCTTCACCGTTGGTGGGGGCTATATTGCAGGCTTAGGATTTCGATATCGTGTACGAAGAAGGTCGAAACATGGCTCATGCAGATTTCTTGTCTCGCAATTTATCAAACAGAAATAGTTCTAAACCTCGTAAAGTAAATTTTACATTTAGATAAAGATCGGAAGCGCGATTCGGTACTTTTTGAAATGAAAACAATTCCTAAATAATCAATTACCTCTTGACGAGGAATATTGTTTATGAAGATAGAACCACGCCTCCTTTAGTTTTCCGTCTTCCCTGCTTTGTTAAAATTGAATGCGTTGACGGTGTAGTTGAACCAGAGCGGAGGCGTGACGTCGAACGCGCTCGGTACGAGTTGCGCCTGTTGTTTCGCGGCGGTGGCGTGCGCGAGCGGTCGTGGTTCTTTTGGCAGTATGACTTCTTCAGTTCGGTGATCTCGTCGTGCAATTTTCTAATTTCTTCGACGTGATTTTGTACGTTCACCGGTGGGTTTTGCTGGGAAGCTGATGTGACAGATACTGCGGAAATTTCACTTGCTTGTTGAAGCATTTTTTTTTCGGTGAGCTTGGCTAATTCATCGAATGCTGTATCCTTGCTTATTGTGTCACTTACTACAAGTACTGATCGGACGTGCGCGTAGTAAGTTCATCCACTTGAGCCGTAGTGTGTAATCTGGAACCTTATTGTGAGCGAGATTGCGCTTGTGACTTAGTATTTGGCTATGCTTTCTAGTTCCATATCCGAAAGTAGCTTCTGTAGCTGCTCGCCATCAGATTATTCGTACACAGAAATAAGACGTTTCTACTGAATATTGACGATTGGCACACGGATTGTTTGATAAGCCACATATTGGCTCGATGTCTTCTTTTTGTAGCTGAGCGATCACCATCTTGCCTTCTGTGTTTCACTTGTCTTGAGATCACACGTAGCTGCTTCGAAACTGATGAACCATAATCGGGGTTTGTCGCGCCAGAAAGGTGGTACTCGAAGGGAAAGCGAGATTTCGGCGATATGTTGGGGTAATAGCTAAACGTCCTGTGAGTTCGCTGAGCTTGCTCCTGCTAATTTCATGTCTGGTTGTTCGGTATCACGCTGCATAGTTTTCTTGCACTTTGGCGTTTAGGCATTAGAGGGGTGAAACTCCAGATGAAGATATAATCAGAAATATATCGGTATAGTTAGACGTACCGAGGTTATAAATATGAGTCACACACAGCTGAGCGCCAGTGTGATGTCGCGGGGCGCGCGTGCAAAACGTGCGTGCTGCCACAGAACGTAGAAGACTTTAGGAAAACTTTACGAATTTTATTGGTTTCCCGACATGGCAAAATTTGTAAAAAGTTTATTTTTTGCTATGTAGTATGTAAAACTTCCAAAGGCCCTTCAGGTGTACAGCAAGTGCAGTTACATTCAATTCCAAAACATCCAATCCCTTGGCACACAATTCATTTAGATCTAACTGGAACACTTTCGGGAAAAAGTGATAGAAAAGAATGTCGTTCAGTTTTAATAGACGCCTTTTCAAAGTTTGTTTGCCTTTACAAAGGCTGGAATATACTCTGGCCTAAGTTCTTCATATGCTGAAAGATCTATTAAAAATTTTGGTGCTCCAAAGCGTATTTTCGCAGATAACGGACGTTGTTATGACTGCAGTGAGTTTAAAAACTTTTGTAATGATAATACAATAGAGCTCCTTTTCATAGCAACTGGTTCAAGTAGAGCTAACGGTCAGGTTGAGAGGATCATGCAAACTTTAAAGAACATTTTTTACTGATAGAGAATGTAATTCTAATTGTCATTCGGGGTTCCTCACTTAATCTAGCTAAAATAACTCCTAGTTCTTCTGAAACAACTGTAAATTTATAGTTGAAACTGCTCGTTCATCGTGCATCATAAAATATGCAAAAAGTGACTAAAGCTGACACTAAGGTTTAATAAGGGAAAAGCCCGGATTAAACCTTTTGCAGGTGATTTTTTGTAAATTGCAAAGAAAGACATCAAAATAATTTAGATTTAAAAAATAAGTGACCTTATTAAATAGTCACTGTTTGACGAAAATTATAGTGATGATGATCATAAACGAACCGTGGCAGATAATGAGTTCAGTATGGCTATTGTACCTGTAAATAATAATATGACCTCAGATTCAGGGGAAATTCGTACTCTAAGCTCTCGTGCATTGACTGCGGATGATTCAGAGGAAACACTTTCTGTAAGCTCGCGCACCCTTAGTGCAAATGATTTAAATAACTCTGAAGAAACTTTATCTGTTAGCTCTCGAACATTAAGTGTAGATAATTCCGAAGCTATAATAGAATCTTTGGAATGATCAACTAGTATGGTCTCTTCTACTTTTGTGGGAGACGATCATCTCTGCAAACAAAATATTAAGATCACTCCTGCTGTTATTTGATGATGATCCTGTGTTGCGCTGAAGGAATGTCACCTGCTTTTGTGGGTGACGATTTAGACCAGCATGTTTGAACTGTAGGGGTTTTCTTTTGTAAAGAAATACCTAGACCAGCAATATCTGTGATGAGCTGAAGGAATCTCACCTGCTTTAGTGGGTGACGATTTAGACCAGCATGTTTGAACTGTAGGAGTTTTCTTTTGTAAAGATATACTAGACCAGTGATATCTGTGATGAGCTGCAGGAATCTCACCTGCTTTAGTGGGTGACGATTTAGACCAGCATATTTAAACTGTAGGGGTTTTCTTTTATAAAGAAATACCTAGACCAGTGATATTTTCTATTTTGATATGTAACGATGATGATGATATGAATTAATGAGTCTTTTTTTATTAGATGACTGAATGCACTCGAGGACGAGTGATTTGTCAGAATGGCCGTGACGGCAGCCATATTGATTAGCAGCTGCGAGAGACGGCGACTAGATGGCGCTAGTGGAACGTGCACCAGACGCATCATAAAGAAATCATTCACTCTATAGATCATTTGGCTTAATAGACTTGAATCCAATCTAATAAAATGTTGTGACGTTTCGCTGTCAAGCGATCGCCTTTAAATAGAGCTGCGCTGTTCAATCAGCACGCAGGATTGGCTTGTGGTCGTCACGCAAGCATCTCCTACCAAGTATTATTTTATTTCGTAGGTATGTTTGTTCCGCGCGGACCGCATTTATTTCTTCGCCGCCCGGTACTTAGTACCGCCGCGGTCGCGGAGACCACACCCCTGCGATGCCGAAGCCCAGCATGCGCGGCTCGTTGGGCTGCGATGCCGGCTCACCGGAGTCCCGCCCGGCGCTGGATAGGACGTCGTCGATGCCGATCATCGGTGTTGCGTCGTCCTGTGCACCGCCGGCCGGCTCCACAAGGAGCGAAGAAAAGAAGAAGATGAATAAGAAGAAGGAAGATGGAAGAGGAGGGGGATCGAGCGCCGCTGCTGCTGCCGGCCCACCGACGTCACTGGCGCCTGCGCGCGCTGCGCCCACGCCGTCGTCGAGCCGACCGCACGCGGTAGTGATCCGCCCCGCCGCGTTCCGCCCGGTGCCCATTCAGGCCCCGGGGCCTGCCGCTAACCCCAGTCGCGCGCCGCGGCACCGCCCGCGCGTGCTCCCGCACCTGCGCCCGAGCGCTGCGCTGCATACGCCACCGCGTACGCCGCCGCCTACGCCGCGCGCCCCACCACGCCGCGCGAATACCCCGCGCAACCTGCGCGCCCCCGCACACCGCCCGCGCCCCCCCGCGCACTCCCCGCACGCACGACCGCGCCGCCGCGTTTCGCGTCCCCACCCACGACCGCCGCGGCTACGCCTGTGCCAACAAGGACCCAAGCTGCGCCAGCTCCGTGCACCGCTGCAGTCGGCCCCCACCTCCCGCTGGCGGGACCGGCAATGGCTGAGCGGGAGCGGCCAACAAAAAATGTCGCCACCATCATGACAACAGCAAGGTCAGTGCCAAGTGCCACCCATACGCCCGACTCACCGGCGCCTCCCCGCGCCTCAGCCTACGACTCGCCCGCGGCTATGTCGCCGTGTTCGTCCATAGGATCGAACATGTCGCTGGCATCCGCGGGCTCGACCGGCAATGGCTGTGCGCGTGCCTGTTTCGAGTCCCGGCTCGAACCCAGAGTCCAACGACAACGTCGACGCAGGAGCTCGAGCGAGACCGCAGCGGCGGAGGGGAAGCGGCTCTGCTCCGACTCGCCGCGGCCACCGCGCGAAAGCGCGCCGCGGAGTCCGGACCCGCCAGCGTCGCCTACTTTTGCCGACGCGGCGCGCCGCTCACCCCCGCCACCTGCGTCACCATCGCCGCCACCGTCACCGTCACCGACCGCGGGGGTTAGGCCACCCCCCCGCCCCCGCTACCGCTGCCAACACCCCCGATGCACCCCCCGGTGCCGCGGAAAGAACGTGGCAACAAAAGCCGGGACAAAAGAAGCCCAGGTACCCGCCGCTGGGAGTTGAGAAGCTGCCAAACTGGGCCGCCCATTTCCGGGCCATTAAGGACAAACTGGGCCAGCCTCCTAACGCTCGTCCATACGGAGGTGGAGTTCACTTCGCTTCACCCCAGACAGCGAGGAGGAGTATAGGCTGGTCCAGCGATACCTGACAGGACTGGAGAAGGACAGCGGCGTCAGCTGGTTCGCCTACTCGCTGCCGGCAGAGAAGAGCCTCAAGATCGCCATACGGGGACTACCGGCGGATACGGACCCGAAGTAGATAGAGGAGGAGCTCCAAACGCTGGGATACCAGCCGGAGTACGTGCGCCATATTAAGGCCGCACAAGGACGACCCGGTTGCGTATTCCACGCGATCCTAAAGAAGACTCCGGACGTCCGGGCCATTTACGACACCACGACATTCATGTTGATGCGTGGTGTCAAGATAGAGGCCTAGCGCGGAAAACGAGGACCCGCCCAGTGCCACCGATGCCAACTGTTCAGACACAGCTCGCATCAGTGTCACCGCCCGCTCGCCTGCGTGCGCTGTGGAGGGGAGCACGCGGCGAGAGACTGCCCGCGCCCGCGGGAAGAGCCGGCCACCTGCGTGAACTGCGGTGGCCCGCACCCGGCGTGCAACATCAAGTGTCCGGTGTTCCAGAAGGAGATCCGGAACAAGCGGGCGGGCACCGCCGCCATAACGGCCACATCACGCCGGCCCAAAGTGTCCATTGAGAGGCCACAAGAGATGCCAGAAGAGGCCCAAGGCACGACCCTCATGGCGGCGGCCAACGGGCCCTCAGACAGACAAGCTACCTCGTCTGGGCGGAGGAAAAATAAGAGACGCGGGGGAAAGGGCAAGGGAAAGAAACCCGACCCTCCCCAGGCGACCCAAGAAAACCTCATAGCCACCCCTGTCCCAAGCGGGGCACAGGTTGTGAAAAAACAGCAACCTACCGCTAGCGCCGCCACTGCGCCGCGGATGACCAAGGAACCACAGAAGCAAAAGTTCCAAAAAGAAACCAGTGGCGGCGCTACCGACGCAAAAACAGCCACAAAAAAGTCTGATTTCACAACCTGTGCCATTGGATTGCTGATGGACCTGATAAAGGCCATCAGGCAGGGACAGGATGTCGAGTTGGTCATCCTGGATGGCCTGGCCGCACTATTAACTCTGTACCACGGCTAGGTCACCCAGGGCGGCCCAAAATGGCAATTTGGCAATTCTAAAGTATCAAATTATGTTATTCCGTGTATGTCATACTAATTTTAGGGTTGCTATGCTGATATTTTTTAAATTCACCGCCCTTTTTCAGTCTCTACTTTTGTTTGCCAAATTCCAACTAATTAAGTTGGTCTGCAAAACTCTGGTGTTCAACCCGTCAAGGACAAGGGTACATTGCTGTTTGACGTGATAATACGCCGGTGATCATAGAGTAGGTTTCTTAAATCCAACCTAGGACTTGTTTTTGGCATATTATTATTGCATTCAGTAATAATTAGAGCAGTGGTGGCCCATTGGCATTGGCCCCAACTTACGAGCAGGTTGTGAGTTCGAACCCAGACAGGCACTTTACTTCGTGTATTTAATTTATCAGCTCTCAAAACGGTGAAGGAAAACATCGTGAGGAAACCGGCATGTCCTAGAATCCGCAATGGGCCCGCGTGGTGGATTACGGCCCACTCCCTCTCACTGAGAGGAGGCCTGTGTCCCAGCAGTGGGAACGTTATAGGCTGATTATGCAGTAATAAAATATCTCTTCGACAGCAATCCACAATGCCTTTGGCTATACACGTATAAGTCTTACTTATCGCCGGACGGAGGTGAACACTGTAATCGTCGCGCGTGACAATTTGTGTACGATCAAAGTCATCATAAAAATTAGGTTTCAATGGTTGAATGTGAATTTATTGTTGTCTGATGACAATTTTTTTTTAACGGTTGCAAAAAGGAAAAGGCTTCAAATGTATTCTTATTATTACTGACTTATTCCTGAAAATATTAAAAACATGAAAAATTGCTATTGCGTGTCGGACCATCTAGCTGGAGGCCTAATGTCTACTAAATAATACTAGGTATAGGGGTTTATTAAAAAAATATTGACCAACTGATTTATAGATTTAACTTTACTCATTGACTACTGCTACAACTGCTGAATATCTGTGCAAACAAAAGTATAAGAAAGCTTTATGATACTATGAATGAAGCTATGTGCGTTTGTTAAAAGCCGCGGCGTTTGTCAATAGCCTCGGTCGCAATAACTGCATGAGATTTCTAGGAACTTATGACAAATGGTTCATTAAAACTAGTCGCTGTACCGGAATTCGGCGTTATATCCGAAGTCGCTACAGCCACATTATTCTTCTATAAAAGTTAAAAGTAAAAGAAACTTTAAATTCAAGGGATTTAAGTGTAACGTCGCTATAACCAAAAAGTCATTACAACAGTGGACGTTATAATTGAAATCTAAACTCAAAATTGAGAGCTAAACATAATACATACAGTATTATGTTTAGCTCTATATATAATTTTGATTACTGTAATCAAAATTAACATTTTTTTTAAGTATATTTTTTTTAAAGTATTTATTTATTTCTAGATTTTTTACAAAATTTTTACACATTAAATATAGGCTAGTTATGAATACAAATGAGTTAAGCATTTGTAGCCGAACTAGGCAAAACCTGTATTTCGGCTATCAGCGCAAATCCCCTCAGATAATTTTACACTTATCATAGCCATTAACAATATTTTTTACAAAGGTATGTAACAGTTAGTGTTATTTTACACATAGGTATTATACATTTTTAATGCTATTATAATATGTAGAGTATGAATGCGTGACCTCTCATTGTGTGGGATGAAGTGTGAGTGTATGAATTGAGAGAGGGTGCGTGGGAGATGTGTGAAAGCGTGTGTAGTCCATGAGAAGTTTAGTATTTGGAAATATGTGTGTTTGATCTGTGTGAAGTATCAATCCAACAGTTTAATGCTAACGTAATCATTGTGTTATATGCATCAGAAGTTCAGTCTCTTCATAATTTAGCTTTCGTAGATATTCAGACACCTTTTTTTTGCATTGAATTTTTGTAAGTGGGTATATATTTAACGCCCTGTTCAATCTATTGTAAAGAAAGGGCCCAATGAAGTTCGCGAAGCGTTGGCTAAATTTACTTCTAAAGAGAGTAATTCTGCCACAAACCAAGTCAGCTCTTCGTTTTTGGTGGATTCGTGCATCATATACCTGCTTGCTATGCTGTAGAAGAGTGACACTTATTATAAATAACTGTCTAACAGTCATGACTCCACAAAGCTGATACAGTGTAGCAGTAGGAAAATAAAGCGGCTTAAAATGGCTCACCTTTAGAATTGCACGTTGGGCGACCTCTAATGGCTTTAACGCAGTCTTCACCGCACCTCCCCAAGAAGATATACAATACGCAAGAAGCGACTGACAGAGTGCGAAATAAATTTGCTTTAGCAGCACAGGATCTGCAACGTGCCTTAGATTTTTTAAAATATATATGAGCTTTCTTATCCTGCCGCTCAGGAGTCGTATGTGCTCTTTGAAGTTGAGACTGCTATCTATTGTTACACCAAGATATTTAATATTTGGCACACGTTCCAGTGAACGGCACTTGCAGTCAAGTCCAGAGTGACACTCATGTGCTAAGATATCTTGGCCGTGATGACTGTTAGTTGAGACCAAATTTGCTCTCCTTAAACCGAAGCAGATGTATTTGGTCTTATCTACATTTAATGTCAGTATGTTACTCTGGAGCCACCTTCCAACAACGTTGAAACCCAGCTGTGCAGCAACAAAAACCTCATCCCATGTATCACCGGAAAAAAGGAGTGCAGTATCATCTGCAAATGATTATTAAGACCTGTGAGATCGTTTATATAAACGAGAAATAACGTAGGTCCCAGTATGCTGCCCTGCGGAACACCGTGAGTGACAGGGAGGTAAGAAGATGGTGAGGCATTTTTTCTTTTTATCTAAATTTGAAGTGATGCTATCTATTAGTTTATTTACGGCTTGTTCAGTGGACTTGCCTTGCCGAAAGCCATATTGGTTAACACAAAGCAAATTGTTTTTCTCTAAATAATTTGTAAGTCTTGTATTTATTATTCTTTCCAGTATTTTTGATAAGGATGGTAAAATAGAAATGGGCCGATAGTTTTCGAGACGCTCTCTGTCTCCATTTTTATGTATTGGACACACTTCTGCTTTTTTTAGGGCGTCAGGAAACACTCCATTGTGAAGACAATCGTTGAAAATTTTCGTTAGGAGTGGTACAAGCAAATCCTTAAAGGTTTTGAGAAAATTAGAGCTAATATTGTCCCAGCCACTGGCACAATCGGTTTTTAGGTCGAGGATAAGCCGTTCTACCTCTTCATTTGAAGTATCTGTTATAACAAATGAATTGACGACACTCGTGACGGTATTGGGTATATTTATGATGTTAGACGTTTGCGATATTTTTTGTTAAATCTTGTTAGCTAAGGAACTTCCTACATTTATAAAGTAATTATTAACTTCGTTAAGGGCTGTATCTGGAGAGGTTGATATCGTTAGCAGTTCTTTTGGATGATTTATTTTTTTAGACGCGTTAGTGATCTCTTTTATTGCTTTCCAAAGTTTATGTTGTCTTTGTTTGCAGACTTAAGTAGGTTTTTTTCAAAAGATCGTTTAACAATTTTTAGTATCGCATTACAGAAATTTCTATAGCGAGTGTATGTTAGCTTTAAGATGTCGTTTTCCGGATATGTTTTTAATTTTTTATGTAACTTGTCTCGATTTCTAATACATCGTAACAACCCTTGTGTTATCCAGGTTTTTATGATTCTATGGCGTTTAGGGAGAGTAGTTTGCCTAGTATTATTAGCGATTGCGGTTTGTAAATGTTGTGTTAGGTAGTTAATGGATACATTTGGGTCTGCTGTTTGATAAATTGGGCCAAAATCGATTTCTAACACGTCTCGCTCCAAGCCTATATTGTCAACTTTAGTTATTGAAGCTACTGCCAACTTGCGTGTTTTCTTAAAGTTCATGCTCACTAGAACCGGGTAATGATCTGTTAATGTTGTGTGTGGTACCACATTGACGCCACCAAAGAACAAACGTAATCTTAGAAGCACGTTCACGTGAAACACTCGGCCTTGACCACGATACCAGCTTTTTGTGTGTAGGTTTTATTATTATTCGATTATGAATATGTGTGACCCGAAAATAGTTATTTGTTTTACATATGGGTAAAAGTGTTTTTTGCCGTGAGTGCTTGGATTGAAAGCTGAGCTAGCGAAGGGTTCAAATCACGAAACGCTAAAAACTTTTACCCATAATTGAAACACAACAATTTTCACCACACTACGAGGAACTTGCAAAAAAGAAAGAAAACCAGTAAAATACGTATAGAATCAGTTTATTAATAGTTATTTGTTTTACATGTGGGTAAAAGTGTTTTTTGCCGTGAGTGCTTGGATTGAAACCTGAGCTAGCGAAGGGTTCTAGAATTAAAGCACGAGCGAAGCGAGTGGTTTAAAAGAAGAACCCTGAGCGTCGCGAAGGTTTCAAATCACGAAACGCTATAAACTTTTACCCGTAAGTGAAACACAACAATTTTCACCACACTACGAGGAACTTGCAAAAAAGAAAGAAAACCAGTAAAAGAAAACCGTCTTTCAACTAATTCTGACGGAGTCAAATTTTCATCTTTTTTGTTCCTAACTCTTTGGTTTTATTTAAAACTTCGAGTAAATGTTGAATCGGAAGCCTTCGAATTTAAAAACACTTTTACACTCTAGATAACAAAAAAGGCTTTTACCCACGGAAATCGATGGGTAAAAATTGCAAATAATAGGTAGTGTGGTGAAAAATAAATTAAAAAGCGGATATTTTCGGTTCTGAATAACCAGGTATTTTCGGTTGACAGGTTTTGAACGTTCCTAACTTTTGTCTTAAAAACGTTTTTGTTCCTAACTCTTTGGTTTTATTTAAAACTTCGAGTAAATGTTGAATCGAAAGCCTTCGAATTTTAAAACACTTTTACACTCTAGATAACAAAAAAGTCTTTTACCCTCGGAAATCGATGGGTAAAAATTGCAAATAATAGGTAGTAGTATGTGCTAATTTTTTTTTGTTCCTGGCGACACAGGGCTATGGGCTTTTCAAGAGATCGCGTTTAAAGCGGAGATGGATAAACACGACCCCGAGTCAGAAGAAGAAACTTTCATCCTATGTGCAGAGGATCCTGCCACCAGAACTAGAAATATTGTAGAACTTAGGAATATGATAAAAGGTAAGATATTCATCAAGAAAATTTAGTGATAGATGGTGGTAAAGGTAATAAAACATGGATATCCGAAGTTCTAAAAGACAAGAAGTCCCAGAAGAGTTGAGTTGAAAAAAACACTGTTTGCATCAGACGTGGCTAGGTGAAGTTATAACCTATAATAATTTATTCCTTGCCGGCTTTGAATTATTTCATAAATTTGTCTTATACCAACCTGTAATAATGATTAACATGATGAAAATGATAACGACCATTACCATCTCTGCTACGATGTAATGAGTTTCTCATTTCTAAGTACACGAAACAGTTAGATAACCGATTCCATAAATATGGTGTTTACGGAAACTACGAGTATGCTTACTAGGCTGAGTCGAGGTGGAACCGAGTGGAAGAAATTACCTAAATGGGGACTATTCTCGTAAAAGGCGACGAATACCAGGGCAACACAGCCCTAAAGAGGTTTTTCGTATTTAGGAGGCGATTTCATTTGGATTGTTAACTTCGGTACCAAACCAAATATGCTACCAATTATGTTTACATAAAGAGTTGATGTGATATTTTTAGCAAGATCGTAAAATCTTATTGAATGTTTAACTAGAACTGCAAAGTCATCTCTGAAAATTTACAGTTAGCGAAATTATAGGAGAATAACAGCAACTAATCCATTATTAATACGTACGAAACGGAACAATTCGTAAACAAAGGATTTCAAGCTAGGTTAACAACCTTTCAACTTCAAGCGATTGTAAATTGACCTTCACCCACCGGATAGCAATGTAGGTATTGTGATTGTGATTTATTTGATATAAATGTTCAAAGACAATGATTAAACTGCGGAATATATTTCGCAGTATCAAAAAGTCCTGAAAGCAAATCGACCTATTTATTTATATTTTTCATCACCTTGATTATTTCTTTGAAACTACTTTCGTTATGTATTTTTCTAATATTAGCCACGCGAAAATACAATACAATTGATTCATAATCACAGTTACAATAAAGCCACATTCGCCACAGTGCTGTAAAGGGTAAGATTAATAAACTCAGCCGAAACTGAGTATTTCATAAACATTATAGACTCATTTGAGTGTCCCCCTCCACCGAAATCTTTAGTAAAAGGCGAAAGATTTATGCGTTTTGAAGGGAAACCAGGGTTAAAAATGTATTTTGTTTGTTTGTTTGGCATCTCGCTGGTCAACCTATTGGGTTAAAAATGTTTTTTTTTGTGTATGGCATCTCGTAGTTGACCTTGAGAGGTCGTGACTACTTAACAGGACTATCCCGTGGCTGCCTTAAGCGGACTCAAAGCCTCCAGCCAGGGGCGTAAAACTACTTACATTACTAAGCGAACGCTCGCTAAGGGCACCCCTTGTGGGGTACGGACCTCGGCTTAGGGCGACGCTGACGGGAGGACAGCAAGATGGGACAGGCTGGATCTGGATTATATTATTATTATCTGTGGAATTTAAAGCTACAGGCTCAGCTACTGGGCTGGCACTTCGTCGAGCAAGGGTCGGGGGGGACAGTTACGTCGGGATCTTCGCGAGGAACCTCGGCGGCGAAGTCGGAATGTCGGTCTGTGTTTGTGCACTGTACTGGTGGCCCTACTGCTCTCCTGAGAGAGTTATGTGGTCATCGGAGTCGGTGAGGACAACCTTGGGACTGCGGACATGACTGATGGAGGAGGGAATATAGCTAGCGGCCTTGACAACCAGAGGGTTGCGGTGATTCGCGGCGGTCTCGAAGAACCGCTTTGAAATGCGTTTCATGAACTGGCGGATAGTGGGAATCTTGAGGTCAACGTGAAGGATTTCGTTGCGAACGTACCAGGGGGAGCCTGTTATCCTACGGAGGAACTTGTTCTGGAGGGTCTGCATTCTATTGAAGCGATGGGGCTTGGCGTGTGCAAAGATCGGGCGGAGTTAAAAAGGTTTTATTTTTTTTGTGTATGGCATCTCACAGGTCAACCTATGAGGTTGTCGTCTGCTTAAACGGACTTGCTGTTAAAAATGCTCCCCCCTCCTCTCGTTGTGTTTGCTTCATGGCAATGGGCTTCGTGGTTGTTATTCATTGGGCGCACGCGAGCTACGCGCGCCCATGTGAGTGGTTGCTATGTGTGTTTCTGCAGGCACGCCGCGACGCTATTAGTACAAAGCGTCGCTTGCTTCACGGCATCTCGGCGGTCAGTCACCGCCAGGTGAGACCCCTAGTTACCTAGGGGAGGCCCGGCGGCGACGACCTGCGACGGAGATGCCGACTCGACGTTCCTGCAGAGTGGGTGGTTGGTCCCCGCCCGTCCAGATCACAGAGCTAGCCGTTCACTGTCCGGGCTAAGGGCCGACATGTGGGTGTGAACGGTATTGTAATTGTGTAACACCGTTCAATGTTTGTGTGACTCGCAGCCCGCGCCGCGCGTACACGCGTGAGTTTGGGTGCCTGTATAGACATGTATGTCGGTACATAGTTAGTAGTGCGGCCAGGCCATCCAGGATGACCAACTCGACATTCTGTCCCTGCCTGATGGCCTTTATCAGGTCCATCAGCAATTTAATGGCACAGGTTGTGAAATCCGACTTCTTTGTGGCTGTTTTGGCGTCGGTAGCGCCGCCACTGTTTTCTTTTTGGAACTCTTTTTTCTGTGGTTCCTTTGTCCTCCGCAGCGCCGTGGCGGCGCTAGCGGTAGGTTGCTGTTTTTTCACAACCTGTGCTCCGCTTGGGGCAGGGGTGGCTGTAGGGTTTTCTTGGGTCGCCTGGGGAGGGTCGGGTTTCTTTCCCTTGCCCTTTCCCCCGCGTCTCTTATTTTTCCTCCGCCCAGAGGAGGTAGCTGGTCTGTCTTGGGGCCCGTTGGCCGCTGCCATAAGCGTCGTGCCTTGGGCCTCTTCCTGCATCTCTTGTGGCCTCTCAGTGGCCACTTTGGGCCGGCGTGATGTGGCCGTTATAGCGGTGGTGCCCGCCCGCTTGTTCCGGATCTCCTTCTGCAACACCGGACACTTTATGTTGCACGCCGGGTGCGGGCCACCGCAATTGACGCAGGTGGCCGGCTCTTCCCGCGGGCGCGGGCATTCTCTCGCCGTGTGCTCTCCTCCACATGGCACGCAAGCGAGAGGGTTGTGGCACTGATGCGAGCTGTGTCTGAACAGCTGGCATCGGTGGCACTGGGCAGTTCCTCTTTTTCCGCGCCAGGCCTCTATTTTGACACCACGCATCAACATGAAAGTCGTGGTGTCGTATATGGCCCGGACGTCCGGAGTCTTTTTTAGGATCGCGTGGAATACGCAACCGGGTCGTCCTTGTGCGGCCTTAATATGGCGCACGTACTCCGGCTGGTATCCCAGCGTTTGGAGCTCCTCCTCTATCTCCTTCGGGTCCGTATCCGCCGGTAGTCCCCGTATGGCGATCTTGAGGCTCTTCTCCGCTGGCAGTAAGTAGGCGAACCAGCTAACGCCGCTGTCCTTCTCTAGGCCAGTCAGGTATCGCTGGACCAGCCTATACTCCTCCTCGCTGTCTGGGGTGAAGCGAACTCCACCTCCGTATGGACGAGCGTTAGGAGGCCGGCCCCGTTTGTCCTTGATGGCCCGGAAATGGGCGGCCCAGTTTGGCAGCTTCTCAACTACCAGCGGCGGGTATCTGGGCTTCTTTTGTCCCGGCTTTTGTTGCCACGTTCTTGTCGCGGCGCCGGGGGGTGCGTCGGGGGTGGTGGCAGCGGTAGCGGGGGCGGGGGGTGGCCTAACCCCCGCGGTCGGTGACGGTGGCGGCGATGGTAATGCAGGTGGCGGGGGTGAGCGGCGCGCCGCGTCGGCCAAAGTAGGCGACGCTGGCGGGTCCGGACTCCACGCTTCTGCGTCGACGTTGACGTTGGCCTCTGGGTTCGAGCCGGGACTCGAAGTCGGGGCCCTGCGGCGGCGTCGGTGATGCCGGCGACATCATCATGACGTCAGCCTTAGACCCGGTGGGCCGGTATCCGGATCGCGAGGTCGTGTCGCTGGACACGTCTATGCGACCGGAAGCGGCCGAGCCCACGGATGCCAGCGACATGTTCGATCCGATGGACGAACACGGCGACATAACCGCGGGCGAGTCGTAGGCTGAGGCACGGGGAGGCGCCGGTGAGTCGGGCGTATGGGTAGGTAGTACTTGGTACTGACCTTGTTGTTCTGCTTGAGGTGGCGGCGACATTTTTTGCTGGCCGCTCCCGCTCAGCCATCGCCGGTCCCGCCAGCGGGAGACGGGGGCCAACTACAGCGGTGCACGGAGCTGGCGCAGCTTGGGTCCTTGCTGGCACAGACGTAGCCAAGGCGGTCGCGGGCGGGGACGCGAATCGCGGCGGCGCGGTCTGGCGTGCGAGGGGTGCGCGGGGGCGCGCGGACGGTGCGCAGGGGCTCGCAGGTTGCGCGGAGTATTCGCGCGGCGTGGCGGGGCGCGCGGCGTAGGCGGCGGCGTACGCGGCGGCATATGCAGCGCAGCGCTCGGGCGCGGGTGCGGGAACACGCGCGGGCGGTGCCGCGCGCATGCGGTGCGCGGCTGGGGTTAGCGGCAGGCCCCGGGGCGTGGATGGCTACCGGGCGGAACGCGGCGGGGCGGATCACTACCGCGTGCGATCGGCTCGACGACGGCGTGGGCGCAACGCGCGCAGGCGCCAGTGACGTCGGTGGGCCGGCAGCAGCAGCGACGCTCGATCCCCCTGTTAAAAATGTTTTTTTTTTTGGGTATGGCATCTCGTAGTTGACCTTAAGAGGTCGTGACTACTTAACCGGACTATGTAAAAATGAATTTTTTTTTTTTTTGGGTATGGCATCTCGTAGTTGACCTTGAGAGGTCGTGACTACTTAACCGGACTATCCTGTGGCTGCCTTAAGCGGACTCAAAGCCTCCAGCTAGGGGCGTAAAACTACTTATATTATTAAGCGAACGCTCGCTAAGGGCACCCCCTGTGGGGTACCGACCTCGGCTTAGGGCGTCGCTGACCGGGAGGACAGCAAGATGGGACAGGCTGGATCAAGTTTTGTTGATTATTATTATTCGGGGAATTTAAAGCTACAGGCTCAGCTACGGCGCGGGCTGGCACTTCGTCGAGCAAGGGTCGGGGGGGACAATTACGTCGGGATCTTCGCGAGGAACCTCGGCGGCGAGGTCGGAATGTCGGTCTGTGTTTGTGCACTGTACTGGTGGCCCTACTGCTCTCCTGAATGAGAGTTATGTGGTCATCGGGATCGGTAAGGACATGCTTGGGACGGCGGACTTGACTGATGGAGGAGGGAATATAGCTAGCGGCTTTCACAACCAGAGGGTTGCGGTGATTCGCGGCGGTCTCGAAGAAACGCTTTGAAATGCGTTTCATGAACTGACGGATAGTGGGAATCCTGAGGTCTACGTGGAGGATTTCGTTGCGAACGTACCAGGGGGAGCCTGTTATCCTACGGAGGAACTTGTTCTGGAGGGTCTGCATTCTATTGAAGCGAACGGGCTTGGCGTGTGCGAAGACTGCACTGGCATAGGTCATGATCGGGCGGATGCACGCTGTGTAGATACGCATTTTGCACTTTAGTGACAATTTGCTACGTGCATTGAGGACAAAGTGAAGTCTACCTAGAGCGAAGGCGGCGAGCGAACGAGCCGCCTTAATGTGCTCTGAAAAAGAGAGGTGTTCGTCTAGTACGACACCCAGGTATTTGGCTCGCTTCTCCCAAGGGATCGGCTTGCCGAACATGGTGATCGGTCGAGGGGGGCAGGGGTTGCGACGCGGTTTTGAGAAAAGAACCGCTTGACTTTTGTCGGGATTGACTTCGATTCGCCATTTTCTAAACCAAGCGCCAAGCTTGTTCACTTGGGTTTGGAGAATGCGAGCTATCGAATTTTCATCACGGCCGGTGTAGTAGATGGCCGTGTCGTTTGCGAACTGGGCCAACTGCGCCTTGCTGCACTTGGGCATATCGCTGGTGAATAGCGTGAAAGCTAAAGGAGAGATCACAGAGCCCTGAGGGACTCCTGCGCGAATAGGGTGGGGGGAGGATAGCGCTCCTTCGATGCGATAACGGAAGGTGCGATTCGACAAAAAGTCCCGTAAGATGAGCACGAGACGATCTGGCACACCGAGTTGGTACAGCTTATATAATAAGCCGTTGTGCCAGACTTTGTCGAACGCTTTCGCTATGTCGAAGAAGACAGCACCGGTCATCAAACCTCGTTGGAAACCGAAGTTGATGTGTTCGACAATACGGTGGACCTGTTGTACGCACGAGTGTTGGGTTCTAAAACCAAACTGTTCGTTGGGGATTAGGCCCTTTGTCTCGGCGTAGTCTCTGAGGCGCTTATAAATAAGCCTCTCATAGATTTTGCCGAGGACATTGAGCAGACTGATGGGGCGGTAACTACTAGGCTCTGACTTTGGCTTGCCGAGCTTCGGGATACCGATGACGGTGGCTTCTTTGAATGCCTGTGGGAAGATGTTGTTGCTCAGAGCACCATTGAAGATGGTGGTCAGTAGCATTATCAGGTGGGCAGGGAAAAGTTGGAATACCCTATTGGTGATTCCATCTGAGCCGGGGGCTTTACGAGCCTTAAGACCTTTGATGAGGTCGTGCACTTCGTCGGGCGTGACTGGGGGCAGTGGATACTCTGGGTCTTCGACGGGAGGGAGGGAGGCTCTATGTTCGACTTCAGCGTCGACCTCAGAGAGGTGAGCTTGGTCTACTGGTTGAGAGCTAGGCGAGCATTAGACTTCTAGACTGTCGGCTAGAAGCTCAGCCTTGTCGACATCATCGAAGGCGATGGTCTTGTCGGGACGGATCAGGGCATGGAGACTATTTCTCCGGATCTGAGCTTCCTCTGGAGTTGCCAGAAGGCTAGGTGGGTGGGCTCTAGTTCGCTCAACATCTTGTCCCAGCCGGCGGTACGCAGCTCCTCTATGCGTGTTCTTACAGTACGCTGTAAGTAACGCATATGGGCTTTGTTCGCGTCGCAGGGGAAGTTGCTGTAGGCACGGACAGCCGCGTTCTTCTCATTCAACAGTTCGCGTACATCGTCCGGCAACTTCCAGCGACGGTCATCCGTCGCTGGAATTTCCCTTGAACAATCGTTCAGGACTGATTGTACGTGAGCTGTGAATGAGTCAATCGCGGCCGCCGTGTCAGCGATAGAGTCAAAATGATCGGGGATTGGGTCCAAGTGGGGGGACGTGGTGGATTTTAAGCGATCGCTTACTTTCCTCCAGTCCGTTACCACTTTGTTGGGAAGGGGTTGGGTGGAATCGGGCAGACCTATGCGGGGGACCAGTTTCATGACTACTGGACGGTGATCGGAAGCGAGCTCTTGTACCACTTCTATAGAGTCCAACCGTAGGTTGACGTTCTGTAGGAGCGACACGTCGAGAACATCGGCGGTGTGATTGGGATCAGGGGGAAAATGAGTGGGAGTCATCGGCGCGATGACATCGAAATTCTGAGAGGAGGAGAGGTTGAACAAGTGTCTCCCTCTGGAAGAGGTCCTGGTGCTATTCCAGGAGGGATGTTTTGCGTTGAGATCACCCGCTATGATAATGGAGTCACTCAGGCTAAAAAGTACAGAAAGATCTTCAGTAAGGAGTTGGAAGTTCTCCGAAGTATTAATGGGGGGGAGGTAGGCCGAAACTATGGTGATCGGTTGATGACCTGTCATGCCAAGCCGACAGCAATACACTTCTAATAGTGAGAGTGTGGGAGGGTCTATGGGAATGCAGTATAGCTCCTTTTTGTAATAGATAAGGGTACCGCCCTTATGGCAACGCGTCCTGTCATTGCGAACTGTACGATAGTTTGCAATTGACGGATTTCGGTAACTCGGTTTAAGGAACGTTTCCTGAACAAGGAGGATGTCGATATGGTGGTCGCGGAGGAACTCGCTGATTTCAGCGCGTTGTCGTAGGATGCCATTGGCATTGAAATAACCTAACTTTAGGGATCGGGGTTTGGTTCGCGCGAGGATTCCTTTATCCATTATTAGGATTGGGTTGATTGTTTTTTGATTTTCCTGGCACGAGGGGTGAGGAAGGCCGTAAAAGTGCTGGAGATAACGTTAAAGGCGTCCATCGGGTTCTGACCGACCACCCGGGTGGCTGCGGGTGGAGCTGACGCGGCCGGAGCGGCTTTGTTGAGAGGCACAGGAATGCCTGGAGGCGCGTTGACGCGGATGCGGGGGTCCATAAGTGGAGGGATGGCCGCAGGAACGGGTCTAGGAGCTAAGGCTGGAAAAGCCTGCTGATGGTGGAAGTAATTCCAGGGCGAGGGCCTCTGAGGACTGAGTCGCTCCTGGTGATGTGTGGTAGGCCACGCGTGGGCGTAGCGGGGGCTTTCCCTTTGCTGACGGGCGTCCGCACGCTTCGTCAGTTTGGGAGATGAGGTTTTGGGAGCCTTGGGGCACCCACGGTAGTTGGCCGGATGACCTGAATCTCCGCAAAGCACACAGCTTGGCGGCTCTGTGCACAAGGTGCGGTCCTTAGGACGAGTGCAATCAGCAGTGCCGTGATCGCCCTGGCACTTGACGCACCTGGGTTTCGCGTGGCAGTGCATCTGCGAATGTCCGTAAAGCTGGCAGCGGTGACACTGCCCTATGACACCGGTCTTAAACGGCTTCTCGATCTGCAAGCCGGTGAGGTTGCAGATGGAACGGACGCTGAAAATGGGGTGGTGACCCTCAGTAGGAGGGCAAACAACGAGGACCATATCGAACGGCACCCTGCCTCGGGCGCGGTGCATGCGGTGGACTTCCGCGACGGGGACGTTTTGAACAGAAGGTCGGGTTTTATATCCTCCGCGGGTATCTCCTTCGGGATCCTACGGATCACGACTCGGATATGACGGTCTTCGGGGAGGGCGTAGGTGTGGAAGGACACCGTTTGACGTCGGGACAAGTACCTTAATACCCTGTTGGGTAGATTTGGCGCTGGTGTAGCCGATACGCAGGTCGGTGCACCATTTGGACACATCTGTCCACTTCCCCTTGTCCTGGATGTACACAGGGGGAGGGGGGGCGATTTTCTTTGCCGCAGAAGGCTGGGCAGCGCGCTTGGCAGCACTGTGGCTGAGGGTAGAGGTTGAGGCCGAGGCGGCCTGAGAGGGGGCGGTGGCGGATGGAGCCACGGGAGCGGAGGAGGCTTCGATAGCCGGTTTCTTTGTCCTTGTGTCAGGACTCGGTTTGAGGCTCCTCTTTTTGGAGCCGACCGTTTTGAATACACCCTCGTCGGAACAGGGGGAGGAGCTTTGAGATTCGCTCTCGTCTAAGTAGGGCGAGGTCGGGCGAGGTAAAAAAAAAAAAAAATGTACAGTTCGCGCGACAATATATACTTCGCGCGGTAACGAAACCATAGCGCGATTCAGGGGGTCTACACTCTTACTCCGTCAACGACGATACGGGTCCGTTCGAAGGTAGTTCGAAACTAAGCACTAAACCCTACTCCCGGTTGATTTCGGATTCATGAGTTTCTAACGGAATCATAGACAATATTTGTGAACGAATGACGCATGACGATAGAGCCGCGCTATTTTACCGGTCGATTACCGGTTTACTTACTTTGAAGTTTTCTAGCTTATTAAATAAAAAATAATATTGGTTTTCTAAGAAAAAGACCACATTTCGAACAATATAGTTTTTGTTATGTCTTTAGTTAAAGAATTGAACTATTTTTGCCATTTTAATCCGTATCGTGGCCTTATCCTGTTAATACCTTTGCCCTTTTTCTTTCTGACGGCAACTTTCAAATGAAATGTCAGTTTTTTTCAAAATAGTTATTTACATTAATTAAGTGTACTTTCATAATATTATTTATACAAAAATTGAGGCCTTCCTCGATTTTATGAGTGAGCATAATGAGTTGGCTCGCGGACTATTGAGGGGTGCCAACGGGAGAATCTGATCAAAACGGCTGCGGGAAAGCCTGTGCAACTCCCTTAATTCAATGGGGAGTTGCACAAAGTCCGTGGAGGATTGGCAAAGGGTAAGTTTAATACATTACTCGTATTATTATGATTTTAAGGTCTTGCCATTATTAAAGTGCATACAATGATTTAAATAAAACATTTGGGCCGAAAAAGCTGCTGGATCTGCCAGACGTTCAGCATGTGCTACAGGTGGAGACCCATCGATACGAATTGAGGATACTGTCAATTATGGGAGAGGGTTTTAGAGAGCCGCAAACTGAGGCAAGAGTGCCAGCTTTTCCATCGGTAATAATTAAAATATAATTGAACATAGATAGTAAATTTGTTCTGATGGTAAAAAAACAAGAAACAACAGCATTCATGTACTTATAATTATTTTGCATGGCGTCTTACCCGTGACTTTTAAATTAAATAACTATACTTAACAGATACATAATTATACATTTCTTGTATCCGTCAATGATATTCAGTTTTTGTTGTACAGGGTCCACCTGTAAGACAAGAATAAGCAGTCAACACACCCACACAAATATCTACTGCTACACCTGCCAACCCAGTTTCCCAGAAGCAACTTGCAGTGATCACTGAGGCACTGGTAAAAGGAACTGCTAATTCGTAATCAGCGAAGTAAGTATAATTGATCACTAGTAAATAGATGACATAAATCATGTTTATAAAATACTAAGCTAATACTGACTATTTTTTTTTCATTTGTTTACAGCATTACATTCTCGTCGTGCACGTCCTCGAGTTCGGCGACACCTACCTGCCGATTCAGCAAGAAGCCAAGTTGTGTTGATTGATGCTAAATAAAAATTTGTTACCAAAAAAACAATACTTTTATTGTGTAAAATTTGTTTTTTAACAGTATCTTCCGCCTGTCCTAACACCCATTATGTCCTGTAAGCAAAATATCAAGTTTGCAAATTATATAACCTAATCAATGCTATAAATATGTCGGCGTCACCGTTAGCGGTAGGTACAGCGGGCCGAGTTACGCTGTGCAAAGCGGTACGTTCGCCTTCCCACTCTCCCCACTTCTCAAGCAACTTAATGTAAGCTAGTGCGCAGCGAAGAGGGGGATCATTCTTGTGGCAGGCTCGGCCCGGTGCGCCTGCTGTAGCGCCTAGAGCTATAATAGCGATCTATTTAATTAATTAACAAGCTGTTGGAATAAATAAGTTGGTTACTGCTATATTTCATACTTTTATTTAATATGTCGGACCTCTGCCTTCAGGTTATTTCATGGTGATTATTTTATAAGAAATTGTGAGTGAAATAAAGTGATTGTGCTGTAACTAGTATCTCTATTTTCTTCGCCCGACAATCCACGCCTACTTACAAAGTGCAAGTGTAATATCGCTGATAAGGGCCTATCCCGATAAATACAAATACCCTATTTATTGACATGTTTAGAGGCAATCGGCGACGCCTCCGTTCTACCTGTATAGCGTCTTCGAGCATTAAAAAAGCAGCCATATTTTCAATAAATTAACTTTCGTCAGCAGCACGATAACTATTTTGATGTCGTATCAAATGACATAACGTTCCGTTAAAACAAGTGTCAAATCCAACTTTTCGGACGGGCAAAAACGCATTGGGAGTAGGAACAACTGTCAAATCGTGTTGTCATTCATTCTTAGTTCGAGTTCGGGACTAATCGTAAGTCCGTAGGTGATACAGAGCAGGAAACGTCCGTAACGAAGGCCGAAACCACGGACTTCGGGCTAAGAAAGTAGACCCCCTGAAACGAGCGTGAATTGTACAACGCCATCTATAGAGCTTGTAGGAACAAAAATATCTATAGGTACAATGCAAAACTATATCAATTGTAGAACAGATATCGCAAACAAGATAGATTCGTAAACATGATACCCACAAAAATGCTGTCTTTGAAAATAATGTTAAATGCCCTGCGGTTCTACATAATTAGTTTTCAGACGCCTTATCAAATCCTTACAGCCACATGAGTGTGTCTCAAAACATGTTGTGGAGACAAAGTTTCGCTTTAATCAATAGACCCTAGAAGCTGGAAGTCCTCCTAGTGTAATCGTGGATACATTGTACAATATTAAATCCAATTTGGGTAGAAAAAAAATGGTATGAGGCAAGTAAAGATTCACTTTCCATGACAAAAACGAACTTGGATGATACTTGATAGGTAGCGCCGACCATAGCAACGTAAAACTCAGTTCCATAAAATTCAAAAATACAAAATATTTATTTCTGTACTAACTAGTTTATGATTAGAGCCTCCTTTTAAGCAGGATGACGCCTGTGTTAAGAAACTGCGCTCTTCCGTAGCTTTGTCTGTTTGTATAACTTACAAAATAGTTTTATTTTATTTTACAGTTTTTTAGTTACCTTCGCTAGAACTGGAATAATAGTAATAATATTTTTTTTTCTCAAGCGCGTGTTGCGTGCTTTATTGCCATTAACATATAATATGATTAGTATAAATTCACACACGCTCGCTCTCTCGTGAATTAAACAGAATGTATACATTAATGTGCGTGTGTTGGGTGTGCGGAATGTTTGATGTGTGAGGGGTGTGTGAGATGTGTCGAGTGTGTGTGGTGTGTGATGTGTGTAGGGTGAGTGAGGTGACTGGTCGGTGTGTGTACGAGGGAGGAAGTGCGTGTGAGTGTGACGGTGCCAGTATAACTTATTTCCCCTTATTGTAACGATAATTCAATACCTGCATAAGTGCCTGATTTTAACCATTATATTAGCATTCAGTTCCATAAATTAACAATGTTCTTCAATTCTTAGAGAATTTTTTTTTTCGAAATTCGCGCGCACTAAAGTGCCAATTCTCATGCATCAACCCAATCGCATATCCTACCCGATATATCCTGCGTAAGGTACCACATGGTCTGCAAGGATTTCAGTAATGTAGCAATGAGAAGTCAATCCACGTGCCTGCACCAACGTCCAATCTCTCTTTGCAGTCAGGTTCCGTTCAGCAAAGCACCTTCTGACGGTATTTTAAACTTATGACCACTTGGCGTTCGTCACAAAAGCTGCCACTATTATATATGTATATGAAATCATTGAAGCTATTTCCGTTCTATATAAATTTCAAGTTTTATCCTATTAAATTAATTACATTTGATGAAATACTATACGAAATGAAGAACATACAATAAAATTAACACATTTAATAATACAGAACAAGTGCTGGTTACGTATATTTCTGTATTAACTCTTAAGCAAAAATGTGATCTGTAGGAACAAGGACTTGTACCAAACGGCCGGCGAGCTCGCTGTCATCACAGAAACTTTATCTCTTCCCCGGTGTGCCACGCGTAAGTTTTTGCGATGTTCAATGAACAAACATGCATGTTGTCGAGTGCTTTCAGCATAAATCGTTCGAGTAACGTAAAAATGTCAAAGTAATGGAATGGATCGGTTTTAGCTGCAGATTTTCGATGGGCCGTTAATAACTGCATTTACCTTATCAAATGGTGATCGTACCTTGTATGATACATTGGTTTCAAAGTATCGGCACTCACTTAATTCAGATAAAGGCTGAGAAAATATGAGAGAGTTATCTTGAGAGACCTGATTAAACATCACGGTAAGACTAAACCAAGACGAAAGAAAATACATAAAAGTTTAAACAGAAAAACCGTTACCAAACGCATCCAGAACCACAGGATGTGATATCTCGCACATGCCCACAGGCGCCGAGAACCACACCTGTTACATGCAGCAATGCAGTACAAACCCAAATCCAAAAAAAATGGCTGACATATTTACACTTGTTATGACAACCTCAAACAGGACATGACGTCGACTCGGAAATCAACTTCTGGATGAACACGGCTGAAGAACGAGATAAGATCAAAAAGGCTGCTAGCGAGATATACAAGAAACCTGAAACGGATAGTCGCGAGACTTCAGACGCAGATATTGGAACAACACAGCATAGCAGAGATCGGCTGCGACGACGTTAAAAGATGTCCCATATACCAATATCACCCGTCTCTCCACTAGTCCAATGCTTACTTTAGGGTGCATACAAGGTAGGCTTAAAATCCCTCCTATCCTAAGGGCACGTCCTCCCTACCATTAAAGCGTCCCCCTCACCCCGGTCTTCTTCTTGATATGCAATGGCCTTTGAAGCACCATGAAGCATGAGGCTTCAGGGGCTAGTGCAAATCTTGGGGTTCATTCGATTAATCGAGTCTGGTCAAACCACACAGGGATCGGTGCATTTCATTTATTCATGACCACTTGGCGTTCGTCACGACAGCGACTTGAACTGCGATGAGGCTGCGATTTCGATCATTCGATTAACGATCATCTGCTGCTGATGTAGCCCTAGGTCTATACGTACCTGGATCGCGATAGAAAGCTGCAGTCTCTAGGTATTGTCTTCGAGCGACCGCACGTTGCGCAACGCCTGCTTGAAGTAGTACTGCACAGCTTGAGCTGCTTCTTGATATGTCGTATCCACTATTGACCCAAAAAAGTAGCAAAAAAATAGCACACGATGGACAAAATCTAAAGAAATGATAAGAAATATTCGACTACCCAGAAACAGAACGCTAATCGCGGACTCTAGTCAAAACAGATCAAATTGTTAGCATTTTGTTTGATCCTTGATTAGATTCTAAGATAGTTGGTGGGCTGGTTTATTTTCTGTCCAGTGTATATACAGACCCAACATTATGAAATAGATACACTACTTTTTAGCATTACATAGAACTGTTCATCGACTTTTGTTGCTGGCAGTACTACCTACGTTTTACATAAACCCTCTTTAAAGTTATTCCTTGTAAAATAAAGCTAGGCACATAGTTGAGCTTTGATTTATTTACCGGAGTAAATTAGAGCTGTAGTTAGCTCAATTGCTTTCATCTAAAAGTACCAGGAACAAAGATTAGAAAAGAGATTGTATATAAATGGAAAGGGCTAACTGGTCTAGTTCCACTTTACCTAGAAATGGCTAGAACAAAGCGAATTAGAAACTAAACGGTAATAACTTTCTTCTAACCGTTAAGTGTTATTGTTTTCTGAATTGCCTAGCTACAACACAGTTGAAAATTTTGAAATTCAATCATATTTTATGTCTAATTTAATTGCATAGCCATTTATCTAGGCTTTAGTTTCAAATGATACCATACAAACATACTGCGCATATTTAGTAACAAATGTAGGCTCAGCTGTGAGACCTTGATAGCTTGATAACTTTAATCATAAGTAACCCATACGATTATAATCCAATACAATTTAATGTCATTAATTAACCTACCAACCTTTCTAGTCAGAATCACCAAAAGTAAAAACATTCCTTCATAAGTAGGTGAAAGTAAAGTCACGGAAATTACTTAATGATTTGTCAAATTGACTACCAAATTGAATTGTCCGTAAGCAAATCACTGGAATTCGTTGACTGTTTTATGAAATAGCTAAGCTTAGCACGGCAAATTGACATAATGTACTAATTTGATAAACTATTTATTACCCTGGCCGTACACAATCAAAGAAAGATATTTTTTTAATTAATTAGGACTTAGGTAATAACTTATTAGCCTTCGAATCTGCGAGAGCGCCCACAATCCTGATCCAACCGTTGTCCCTTCAATTTTGCCATTAGAACTTGTAACTCTAACGGCATTATTTAAGTTCGCCCTCTAGGATCTAGATAAATGGTTGCTATTACAACTTGCTGCAGTAAGCGAAAGATTTATTACAACAATATTAACAAAACGTCTATCGTAAATTATTTTGTTCCCGGAATTATTACTTCAGTGCAAACGTGTGAAATCGTGATTAACCATGTGTGAATTGATTTATTAGTCCACATGGATTTTACAAGCGAAAGAAATAAATAGACAAAATGCTTTATTCTAACAAACTTAAACTCAAACTCAAAGGATTTATTTCAAATAAACCAATTTCAGGCACTTTTGAATTGTCAAGGTGACTCGGTCAGAAAAATTAAGATACTTGCCCATTCCAAAGCGTAGAAAAACGGGCATGAAACTCCACAGACACTCTTTTAAATCAAATAATGGTTACAACATATTGGTTTCATCATTAATGTTGAAATAATTATGCATGTGATAACGATGCAGAACGTTAAAAGCGTCTGTAATATAAAGATGAAAACAATTCAAAAATAAAAACTTATTAAAATACGCCGTGGCAGTCCAGTCGGTATACAGTACTAAAATATTGAGTTTATACTGTGCAAAGATAGTTCTTTTTTTATCTTCAGCAGCTCCAACAGCATTTTCAAATGCTAATCAATTAGTTGATGCGTCCTTGTGGAGCATGACCAGCGTTGAGCCAAGAATTTTTATAAGCGTGTTATCCCCCAACTTATAATATGCCCGGCTGCATAGTGTGCGTTTTATATAAGATTTAAATTTGGTTTCATTCTGTTGGTGTTTGTGGGGAGGTATTTTACTCACTCACGGCTGCGCCGAAAAGGCCAAGAGGGCCTAGACGAAGTAACATTCGATCGGAGCGATTCGACAATCGCTATCGCTTTAACCATAACGAAGTTAGTTTAGCAGACAAAGTCCACTACGTTTCGCTATCGTCTAGTCGATTAGTATGTTCGATAAAAATTACATATTTTCTTTGGTATTTCCACAGCAAACATAAAATTCCGCGCTGTTGCACGAAAATTCAAAGTTTTGAAAGTGATAAAAATACGAATGAATGAGAAAAAAAATTGGAATGAATATGCACTATTATGTATGTGTGTGTGTATGAAATTGCAAAACAAAACAAAAAAGACTGATAAATAAATGAGATGGACGCATGTTAGGACCTTCGTTAATATGTAAATACAGAAATCCTTCGAAACGAGACCGAACAAAAACCTGTCTTATAAGACGCCAGACTTCCAAGTGAACAGCTGATAAAAACATCACCGTGAAAACTTAAGTGAAGTGAGCTTGAAGTGAGCTGCCATTCCATCTGATGCTAGGGATTGACACTGGCTAAGAAAGTTTGGGCACAAACATTTATAATTGTTTAAATTTCACGGGGGACGCTGGATCTTCGAAGATTATAGTTTCGGAAGTGGAGCATTCGTACTTTTAAAAGTAAATTAAAACGTTTTTCTAAGATATTTTGATGTAACGCCCGAATGAGGTAAAACTAATAGGTAAAAAATCTGAATAAAATAGTACGCACGACAGGACTGCGAACAAAAAAAGTAATTTAAAAAAAAGTATACTACTTTTCTTCATAAAGTTGCTAATTTGTTTGTGTATTTAAAAAAAGTATCTAGTAGTTTCAGAATGCGACATACTTCCACACAAATATTATATTTAGAAAGTTTGGAGCAGTGGTGGCCCAGTGATAACGGCCGTGCCTTACGAGTTATAGGTCGTAGGTTCGAACCCAGCAGGCACATAATTTTGTGTAAATAATTTCATCACCACTGCTCTCAAAACAGTGAAGGAAAACATCGTGAGGAAAGCGGCATGTCCTAGAACCAAACAATCTAAGACATCCGACATCTACCAACCCGCAATGGGCCCGCGTGGTGGATTACATCCCACTCCCTCTCACCGAGAGCACGCCTGTGCCCAGCAGTGGGAACAGTATAGGCTGAATATTATGCTATGCTTTTATGCAATAGTAATAGAAAAAAAAAAACAACGGGGACACAGTTGAATTCGGAGGAGCAGATTTTTGTTGCAAAAAAACGAATGGAAGAGGAAAGATGTAAACGATATGTAGCGGAATAGTTTTATTGTTTCTCTGTCTTTTACCCAAATGTGTACTTCTTTCCTGCACCTAAGTGCAGGCATTTGTAAATGAGCAATGTGTATTGTCTTCCTGGTTCCTTGAGTCCTGACATCAAGCAATGGACAAAATTATAAAACTTTTATATCTATAATTGAATACGAGGGTTTTGACTACTTTGTATGTGTGTTATTTATGTTTTTTTTTGTTTGTGCAGACTAAACAATTTTTCTTTCTTTTTCATTTTTTTTTTCTTTTACCCAAATTACCGACAAGTTAGGGCAAAGCTACGCAGCCTGACCAAGGCACGTTTATTTGATCCAACGTCGAACATTTCTTGTCATTTAGAAGCATATTAGTTATGCTACAGACAGCACAAATAAACGATCCAAATATTTTAAATGTTTCGGTTCAATAATAATAATAATAATAAAGTTTATTTGTCAGATCATTACAATCCAATATTGTTAGTAAGGACATAAAACAACTTACAAACTAGTGTTAGTACAACATAATAGTAAATACATTCAAAATTACTTAAACTACTTCTGGGCACGGTTTGACGGCAACACTAGCGTCTTCGTCCAGTGCTTCCAAATAAGGCTATCAGTCCTATCAGATACGGTCATCATGAGACTGTTGGCGCTGCTACGCACCCGCCACACCAGGGATGCGATACGCTTTCGAATAATAGCATAAAAGTCATCTACACGAGCCTCAGCGAACATCCCTGATGCGCTGCAGTGTCGCGGCAGCCCCAACAGTGCCCTGAATGCGTTATTGTATTGGACTCGCACGGCGCCGTAAGCCCTCTGCGTGTAGTCGACCCATAGACTGCAAGTATAAAAAGATTGGCAGTACGCTAAACAGCATACACTTTTAGGGATATGAGGAACAGGGTGTAAAGTTCACTCATACTCTTTAGAAAAGGGAGGATCCTCCTCCGAGGATTCTCATGTGGCGGTGTAGATGCCGCCACACACTTTACATCATTTGAACACCTCGCAAACCTACGGATCAACATATTGCTCCTGACTGACAGCGCCCTACGTTCCCTCTCCATGTCAATGTTATCGTCCTGTGTAGCGGTGACCCAGTGCCCCAGATATTTGAAGGATGTGACCCACTCTAGAGCGGTCCCCTCGAGTGTGATAGGCTGTACATCATAGGTCTTAGTGCCTGCCTTGAACAGCAGACACTCACTCTTTTCTGCATTATATCTAAGACCCTGTGCCTCCGCATATCGCTCACACACCACTAGCAGTGTCCTGAGGGCGCTGATCGATGGGGCCAGCAGCACCATGTCGTCGGCGTAACTTATGTTATTGACAAGTGTTCCGTCAATTGAACAACCTACCATAGTGCTACTGAGCTCACGAACCAGCCGATCCACATACAGACAGAAGAGTTTTGGTGAAGTAAGCCCGCCCTGCCTGACCCCACACTCCAGCCCATACGGATCGGATAGCGAGCCTGCCCACTTCACCATATTGGTTTGATGGCCGTACCAATATTTAAACAACTCAACCAATTCCCCTGGAAGCGTTGTTTCATCATGCAACTTCTTCCATAAAACACCATAGGACACCAGATCGAAAGCCTTTGTTAGGTCAAGAAAACATGCATACACGGGGGTCTTCCTGTCCGTATAGTATCGAACAGTGTGCTTGAGACAAAGAACAGCATGTTCAGTTGACAGACCTGTTCTGAAGCCAAACTGTGCGTCGTGTAGCGACAGATGTCAATGGAGACAAATGAGAAAAAGAAAGTTCAAAAACTAAAACCGGACTAATGAAAAATCACGCTCTAAAAAGTACGAAGCAAGAAAATATTTGAAATTAAGAACACACAGAAATGAAGAAATAGATACAAAAATGGTCAGGTATAGCCGTGGTCGCTTGCCAATGGAAGTTCGTCATTTTTGTGGATGGGAAATCCCATCGGAGTCACACCTAGTAGGTACATACTTAAATTTTTATTTATTTACTAGAGTAAAAAAATATAAAATAAGTTAAGTAAAAAAAAACGAACAGATTCTTTTTTTATAAACTAATTTCGCGTGACCCTGTCACAGGGTCAAGCGATAACAGTTTCCATAACTTGCTGTATAAAGTGAATGCTTCTTTTCATTTCTGAATTCTGGGTACTTGGTAAAAGGACGTTTAAAAATCCTTGCAAGAACAACCCAACTCCGAACCACAGCGAAGTTGACGTGAACCAAGCGTTTACCAACATTTGCATTTCTAATGCCTTGGTATTTGGTAGAACGCAAATCCAAATTTTCTGTGGAATAAAGACGCAACCTTCCTGCGATAGTTTTGTAGAGCGGACCACGTGAACCCGGGCCTTTTATGAACTCCTTATTAAGTCTGTAGCCTTGGTACATGGAATCTCTATAACTCGAACCTCGTTAAGTCGAAATCCTCAGTAAGTCGAAAAAAAAATATTTTTTGTAACTCGAACAAAATGTGATGATACTCGTATAACTCGAATTTCAAAAAGGAGACTCCGTAAGTCGTAGTTAGTAAAATAGAATGACGTCATAATTGGAATTCCCCGAAATAATAGCAATAAAATCCAAAATGAATGTTCGGGTTCGGGGCTTCTAATCTATTGTTTTTGTCTTGTACACGTGCAATGAATGAATGCATTCATGAAACTTTCTAAGTAACACAGCTGTGAACGTGATGTTTGTTCCTTGTCGACACAGGACACGATTACTTATAGCGGAGCTTGTCCGTCAGTATTATTTTGGCTGTTAACTAACAAAAACATGAGTACAAAGCGGAAACTAAAGACTTTGACTCTACGTGGCATAAAAAAAAGACGTCGCAGCTCAATACGGATTTCCAGCAAGCACTTTGTCTACAATAATTAAGAATGAAGCCGAAATATTGCGAAGATATGAATCAAGTAGCAATTTATCTAGCAAAAGACGGCGTCTAGCTGAGTTTCCTGATTTAGAAGAATGCTTACTCACCTGGTTCAAACAGTGTCGGGACAAAAACATAAGCGTATCTGGGCCTATCTTACGCGAAAAGGCAGAAGTATATGTAATTTGTTTTAATAAGTAAAAAATATTAAAAAACGTAAGTTGAATTATTATTCAAATTCGACTCTACAAATCGAAATATACACTTAGAAATCGCGCCTCTGTAAGTCAAAATTTCAGCAGTTAAGTCTATGTATCTCGAAGTTCTTGTTAAGTCGAAAACTCGTTAACTCGATTTTTTTTGCATTTCCCTTGACATTCGAGTTATAGAGATTCCACTGTATATTAAAATTTTATTGCGAATAGTGACACAACTCGGAATCAACATTACGACGAGCTCTTCAAGAATATTTGTGTAAAAACTACTTACATACTTTCCTAGACAATTATTATAAATTTACACAGTTTTCGGGTCTGTCTGTGCATTGTTCTGTATTGTGGGATTTTGTTGCATCATTTATAGAATTGATTACTCCAGATTAATACATTATTATTTAACACCTTCCGCAGGCAACACTTTTTTTACATAGATAAATGGCAACAGGGGTGATGCATCACCCCTTTATTTTTAAACTCAAATAAAACAGCAATTTGTAAGAAAACGAAAGTTATTTGTAATGAGATCAATCACTTATACAATTATCAATGACATGAAAAAAGTATTAATTATGGCAACCTCAATTGTTTTTTTTTTTGGGTTAAATGCAGTTCAAGCAAATATCCTTACGGTGCTCAGTGCAAGCGGGCTGAAGACATTTTATGCAAAAAGTTTATACTTTTTTTACCCTTTTTCTTGGACATAGTGCACATCTTGCTTGTTTTTGCAATTTTACAGGGGGCTCACCTTCAGGAGTTTCCTGGTTTATATTTAGAATATCACGTAAAGTGACTCCTAATTCCTTCGGCTTTGTAGTCAAACGACGGTTCATGTGCGGTTCCGCCAATTGTAAGGCTTCAAATAACTGCTCCGGAACTTATTGGCAGAGTGTTCGGATGTTTAGCGTCAACATAAAGCATTTTTACCAAAAAAAAAACAACAATTATTACAGTATTACAAAAAAATAATTACGTAAACAGCAATAAGGGGTTATGAGTCACCCCAGCAATGTCAATATTACAAAAACAACAACTTACCGCGACACGTTGACGCGTGCGACTGATTGCATCCACACCAATTAGAGAATAGATTGAGCGTTAGAAAGAGACAGAAACAATACTAACTAAATATTGACACTTTTATTGACTAGTGGGGTGACAGGTCACCCCTGTTGCCGTCCTAAGGTTAAACGTAACCACCGAGCAAACCACGGGCGGTTCATTAGTTCCACAAAAAATAGTACAAGTAGGCTCAGTGGGTACGTATTATAAAACAATTTTCATTTTGAAAATTGGATAAACAAGTTCCTCATACCGAAGTCCCGTTGTCTGAGGCTCATTTACAAAAATTGGTTGCGTGTGTCATTATTGTATTTACACGTTGTATTACCAATAAGACTTTCTTAGTATTTGTCTGAATTACGTATTTACGCCATGTTGCATCAGGCACACGGATCATAATTAACACATACATAAACCAATTTTACTGATGTTGTTAAGGGTAATTTTCTCGAAATGGTTTCTTAAAAATTCGTAATGAATGCCACAAGCTTCAAATGAAGTACTAGGGTCTACCTAGTGATTCATTTTATGCTTGTGGCATTCATTTTCGAATCGAACTTTACAGTAACTACGACCGTTACATACTTAGGTGCACTAGGTACGTATGTAACGGTCTCTATATTCTATGTTAGAGGGTTTGTTATGGGCCTATAGGCCTTGGGTTGTGTGTAGTCGGATGTGCCTGGTTTGGGTATGAAAATGACTTTCGCACTTCGCGCCAAGCTAGGGGTATGTGTCTGAGTGCTATACAGGCCCGAAAGGTCTCCACCAGGCATGGTGTCATTATATCAATCCCCTATTGTAGGAGGGCTGGGAAGATACCATCCAGCCCAGCGGACTTATAGGGCTGAAAGGTGTTGATGGCCCACTTTATCCGGTCTTCTGTTACTATATTGCGGGCTCTAGACCAGTCTTGATGCGTTGGGGTCCATTCTGGTTCAGCTTCCCACACCTTGTCCTCTAGGAGTTTGCAGTCTGGGAAGTGAGTCTCGAGGAGGATCTTACTGGTTTCATGGTCAGTTAGTGTGTATAAGTTGTCGGGTTTTTTCAGCGTGCCGAGGGTTCGGTCCTGATCAGTTGATAGGATTTTCCTTACCCATGCGGGTTCATAATTAGTTTCGATGGATTCACAGAATTTCCGCCATGCTGTTCTTCTGGCAGTTCTGATTTGCTTTTTGTTTGTATATTGGGTCTCTTTGTATGACTCCCAGTCGTCCGGGAGTCTGGTGTTTTTGGCTCTCTGAGTTGCTTACGTAATGCATCTCTGAGTTTACTAAGTTCAGCGTTCCACCAGGGGTTCCTCTCGCTGTTAGTTTTTGGCGCCCTTAGTTTGCAGCATGCATGGTATGCTTCGGTAATATATTCTGATAGTTTGTTTACGGTGTATTCTAGTTGTGCGTGGTCTCTTATGGTTACTTGTGATAGGTGTCTGCCTAGTAGGGAGGCTAGGAGGCGCTTATACCCGGGTACATTGGTGCGCCGCGGGTTCCGCCTAGGCACTGGTTTACTTGTGTTAGTAGTTAATGTAAAGCGAATCCTTCTATGGTCTGAGCAAGAATGCTCGTCGGATACGTGCCAGTTTGTGATAAAGTTTGTCGCATTTTCTGTTGCAAGGGTTATGTCTATGATCGTTTGCCCTCGGACTGTGACCCAAGTGGGTTCAGCACCACGGTTAACAATGTTAAGGTTAGTAGAAAATAAATAGGTGGATAGTACCTCTCCTCTGAGGTTCGGTGCGTCGCTGCCCTAGAGTGGGTGGTGAGCGTTTGAGTCGGTGCAGTTGATCAGGTCTAGGTTGGCACGCTCGCAGTATTGTACCAGGTCGGTCATCTCTTTTGGCGGGCAGTTTGCGTCCTCACCTGGCATGTATACCGAGGCCAATACAACATCGGGAACGTCATCTTCGGTCTGAAGCCTGACAGCTGTCAGGTCTCTGGAACAGAACTGAGTGAGTGGTGTGGCAGGAATTCCATTGGCTATGTAGGCGCAGGTTCTTGGTTTGTCTGAATTATGTGTGTTGAGGATTAGCTTACCTCCGATGTTGCCGAGGCCACATATTCTATTGTTCCTGATCCATGGTTCCTGAATCAGTGCGATGGTTCGGGGTTTTACCTCCAGTGCCCTGCGCAAGCTAGCCGTGGCAGTTTGGCTATGCTAGAGGTTGGTCTGTATGATGTTTAGGGGCTTCGAAGGCAGTAGGGTGGAGTAAGTCGGAGATAGATCCATCGGACGGTATCTCCGCTTCCTCCACTCTGGCTTGGTATGTTTGTTGATCACACGGCGACGAGGTGAGGAGTTGCTCGTTCCAACCAGGTGATCCGGGCGATATGGTGTCAACATCGGCCATTGCCGCATGGGCCATGACCTCCTCGAGGTGGGCAATGTCCAGTTCGGTCGTCTGTGTCGGTGTCAGTGCTCTCTTTCACTTCTGTACTGTCAGTCTTTGTGTCGGCGGGCTGGGTCCGTCGCTCCCGAGCCAAGACCTTTTCCACTTCCTCCGGTGGCACACCCAGGGTCAAAAAAGTCCCACAGTTGTTGCCACCGACGGTAGTAGCCCTGTACAGCGACCACCTGGCGATGTCGTACCAAGTGTTCTGACGAATCAGAACACTTTGGAGCCGGGCCACGTCACCACCGTAACGAGGGACGAAAAGCGAGGCTCGGACACGGGTGGACACGTCAGATCGGGCGCGTTGATCGCGGCCGAGTTTGCGTGTATAGGCGCGTTAGTCGCTGCCTGGTTTGTAGGCGCTGAAGAGCGCTGTGATTTTTTGCAGTCTGTTGCCCCCCCCCCCCAGAATACGTTAGGGGCTGACCGCCGTGGCGGTGTGGGATTCCCCGGCCTGGCCGGGACCCATCTGGGTAGTTTTTTCTACATTCTGCATTATATCTTTTTGGGGGTGGGCTTTTTTGGAATCGAGGTTACCCCTCCACTGGGACCGACGGGACATAGGGATAGGAAGGAAGGCATTTGGTGAGAGGGTGTGGGTAATTTTTTGGGTTCACCCTACGTCTGGGATTAGGCCTAAGGATTTGGGAAACGGCAGGAAATTAGTGGATAGGGAGGGATGGTTTTGATACGCGTTCAGGTTCATGGGAGGTAGGGTATCTTGGTTACCCTGAGCCTGGGATTGGGCCTTCGGGTACTTCTATTGTCCGGGATCTCTTACAAGATGCTCCGGTCGGGATCGACCATTCTAGACGGTCCCGCAGCCGGAGTTGAGCTATTCGCAACCTGCCCACCCACTCGGTTGTAAGAGAAGAAGTGCTTGGCGATCCGGGTCGCCCCACCGCGGATTTACGCATAAATTCGCGTTGGAGCAATCCAGCTCGCCCCGAGGTATGTAACGGTCTTATCCAACTTACTGGGCTTATCCAACGATATAGAATACAATATAACCAACAAGTTAACTTGAATGACGATCAAAAATTTTTAAACACGGCTTTATTCTCGAAAATGGTAGCCACAACTAATACGCAATCATTCATTACGTCACTTCTAGCTTCTTCTAGTTATTATAACACGGAGTTTTCCAATAGCATGGCAATTTACTTACTAAGATAACAAAGCTAGCTATTGAGCTTTGGTTGTTTTTGACTTATTTGGTCTATGTCAATTAGATAAGTTCAATCAAAGGTTGAACGTTGAAATGCAAAGATGAACCTTGTTAATAAATCGGTTTTTAATCCCACTAATTATACTTCACACATGAACCCTAAAACTTGTGTTAATAAACACCGAGCTTTCTCCGTAGCTGTTGAAGTGCACTGATTAGCGTCACTTTCTCTGATGTGAGGGCAATGTCATACACTCGTACAGTGATCGTATGTGGGATGCTGTGTTCGTAAATAGACATGATTGCTTGGGTGTACGAGGTTTACCTACTTGGACAAAAGTTTTTGTTAAAAGGAAGCTTATATGCGAAATGTGACAAAAGTTTTATTTTTGTTGCTATTGCAACAGTAACCACGTACCTGTAGAACTATTGAGCACCCTAGTAGCATAGCTGGTAAGTAATTGGAGCCTACAGTCCGGCCGTCGAGAATATATGAGCCCTTGACATCTGTCAGTTTAATACAAACGAATACGTGTTTGGCGAATTAGATCTTTATTAGTTACTAGAATTGACGCACTGACAGGGATCTGGAACACATTCTCTCGACGGCCGCCCTGTAGTTGAGTTTGAGTTCAGTGTATTCTGCTGAATACGAACCTGACAGATCGCCTTGACACCGCTCGCTCTGCTTACCACGTTCCAATTCCACCACGTTACCAGGTCCCTTTGCAAGGCTGCCGTTAAATTAAATGAGACATGAGCAGAGGCCCTAGTGTGTGATATGCATGCAGTTCACGTAACTGTTGAGTTAAATATTTGGTTGCGTGTCCCCATGCATGTTTATTTTATATTTTAGGAAATTGAACAAAATACAGTGGCAAAGCCCTTCAAAGTACTATGTAAGCTGCCAAATGTCATTCAAAAGATTATATCCCCAGGGGTGTATGAAGAGATTGTTAATCTTATAATTTGGAATAAATAAATAAATCACAGTAGTGTTGGTTTTCAAATCGATTTTGTGATCTCTTTTAGATAGAGAAAGCATGGAACCAAGGTTGTATCGTTGCTCCATTAAGGCAATGAAACACAGGCACAGTACTGTTAGGCAGCTGCTTCCCGCAGTGCGCGCTAGTCAAATTCTCAAAAGATTGTCACGATCTTACAATGGATTCCGTTTGGCGGTTATGTAGATACTACTTATTAATGAGTTTTGAATAGAACCTATCTCGTGACAACACTGCTGCTCATTTGTGTGCTACTGTCGCGTGTTACCGTTGCACGGTGCTGTCAAGCGACAAACGTCTTTGCAAGTCTCAGACTTTTTACATGCGAATGCTGATGACGATGACAATTATCATATTCCGCGACGAGTATTTGGGCGACATTTCCCCATTTTGGGGTAGCATGAATGAAGACGAACCTTGGTTTGGCATACGCTAAACCAAGGTCCTCTCAGACCGCCATTCTGTTTGCTGGAGCAGTAATGGCAAAAACTGACAACATAAAAAGCAGATCGATGCTTGTCTACGTCTACAACGGTATATGTATTTAGCCTTAACTAGTGCGACACTTATTCGTTAATTTTTTTCTATTATTATGATACCACGGGGTCGACGGGGGGCCAACGCAAATCATTAGTATACAATATATGTAGATGGGTGACACTTGCACTACGAAAATCACCCTTACAACTACAATCTAATAAAGGCGCTGTCGATTTCAAATGGCCACCACTGATGTGCGGTCGACAAAACGTGCATTTTTAGATTAGACGATCTTTATTTGGAAACGAGAAGCACAACCTGTTAATATTATTTGTGTTTTCGTCGGCACACAAAGTTGCCATGGCATGCCTAGCCTAGAAACGTGCTTTCGTGTGGTGTGAGAATCTCACAGCACAGTTTCACTATGCGAGTAAAACTTTCATGTACGTTCATGTAGTATAAAACAAAGAGAGTACGTGCGTATTCCGTTTGTTTTTGTGTCGGACGAATCATCCACAGCAGTAGTTTATTATGCTGTTTAGTCCCTACATCTTTGAAGCACAAAATCAAAGCCCAACTAATTTAAAAGCCACAAAATGAGCAGCAGGTGACATGAGAAAATGCTTGGACAGGTGATCATAGAGTAGGTGCCTAAGATCCAACCCAGGTCTTGTTTCTGGCATATTATTTTTCCGTTCACGTTCAGTAATAAATACCTATCTCTTCGACACAATGCCTCTTTGCCATAGAAGTCTAACCTATACACCGGACTGAAGTCAACACTATGGTAATTTGTGTATGATCAAAGTCATCATCAAAATTAGGTTTCGATGCAGATGAGGAAAGATTAGCCTATCTCCTCAAATAGGTGACTGATTACTGCCGAAGTATTTGTCCTATCACAGAAGCCGTAGGAGTCAACAGATTATTATGGAATACTATAACCACCTATTAAAAAACCGCTGGCTTTTACCCAGTGAAATTCTTAGTAGCCAGAATTATCCATCTTTCAAACAATCTATAGGTCCCGGGTACCTTGGTCTTCTTCAATTCTATGTTTGTACGCATCATCACATACTCTTCTTCTCCTCTCTCATCGACACGAACTAAAATACAATATCTCATCTCCACGACGCGCGTCGGTCGGTCCATCGCTACACAATCAGTCCCACTCACTGACTACGAGCAAGCAGTTACGTGGTTTTGCCACGGAGTTCCCTTTTCCCAAGTACGAAGACATCAGAAATGCACAGAAGAGTAAATTATTACTTGTACTAAACCGTGATTTCAGAGATGTGACACGGTTTAAGTAAACTCCAATAATACTAATGCTGCAGAACATTTGTGAAGGTCGGAACACAACAATGTGTGTATGTGTAAGGTGTTGACGTAGCTGTCTGAAGTCCGAACGGAAACGTGTGTGGCGCAGTGGCGTGTGGCGGCGTTTACAAGTAAATACATAATATATTCTCGTGCACAGTTCTGAAGTCTTAGTAAATTGTTAAAGGCAAATCGGAATTTCCGTGGTAAAACCGCGTAACTGCAGCTGATGACTGTGTTTGTTGGCTTGTGTTTGTGACCATTTCTCACAAGAGCAATACGGGCCACGGAGCGCAGGCGCCTGCGCAAGTGGCCCGTGTGGCTCTAAAGTGACCCTTGATCAAAGAATACGTGTTTTATTAAGGTTAATTTTATTTACTTTTCAGGGCGACACTGATCTGACTTTTCAAAAGATCGCGTTTAAAGTGGAGATGGATCGCTACGACGTCCCCGGGTAAGAAGAAGAAGAGTTAATCCTATCTGCAGAGGATCCTGCTACCAGAACTAGAAATATTGAAGAACTTAGGAATATGATTTACGGTAAGATATTCAACAAATCGGCTTTAAATTATTTGATAAGTTTGTCTTATGAATGATGAATAACATTACAGTTTGTGTTTAGATTGCGTTTGGGTTTTTTGCCAAACATCCACCGTTTACTAGGCACACAAAATTTTAGGAAAATTATTAATGATAATGACTAGTTTACTCGGCTACGATGCATGTGCGTTTTCTCCTTTCCTAATCCTACTAATATTATAAACGCGAAAGTTTGTGAGTATGGATGGATGTTTGTTACTCTTTCACGCAAAAACTACTGAACGGATTTGGATGAAATTTGGCACACAGATAGTTTATAACCTGGATTAACACATAGAGTATACTTTTTATCCCGATACTCCCACGGGATCAAGATTTATGCGGGTGAAACCGCGGGGAGCAGCTAGTATTATATAATTTCCTAATACACGTACCAGATGTGTAACCAATACTTATTTAGCCTAATAGGCTATGCTGACCCGAGTGGAGGATGACTTCAAAAAATATCGGGACAATGTTCGTAAAAGGCGACGAGTACCAGGGCAACACAGCAATAAAGATTTACCAGGCCAGTTAGCAAAGTTAGTAAGTACTTGAAATTATTGGAATGTTTGTAACGAGTACTTCAATCACGTAAAACTGAGTAAACAAGTAAAAAACATTTCAATGAAATAACGACGGGATCTAACTATAGACCCTGTCCCCAATATTTTTTTATTCAACAGGCTGATGCCATTTTACACATCATGTACATAATTCTTGTATAAAATAAATATTTTCGTTACGTGCTACAAAATAACCGAAACATGGGGTTCCCTGAAAAAAACATGTTAAGACAGATTTATATTTGTCTGACGTGATGTGTTGTGATGCTTTCACGAAATGTATGATACCGTTCTGATGCGTCACAACACAACACGTCAGACAAATATAAATCCGGATTTACAGTTTCATTCACACTAAGAGATAAAACAAAAATAATTGCCGACTTTTACTAAAAGGAACGTAAACAACAAAACATCACGCCAATGTTCAACGAAGGAGTAGGCAGAATTGTGTGGAACAATCACATTTCGCAATGTATGTTATATTTCACGATGTAATCTATTCTATTCATTTTACTTACACACACAAGTACTCCTCGTAGGGAGGGCTAGGCTGAGGTACAACTCAATAATAGGTTGCTACATAGGTAGCAGTCCGCGAGGCCTAAGCTGAGCTTTGCATTTGTGTGAGTGATTACCAATCGCACCAATGTGATCGCGCAAGGGATGCACAGCGCCTCAGGCCGATTGCCAAGCAAACGACGCGTCGCTATGTGCACTCACACAAATGCACTCAGCTTAGGCCTCGCGGACTGTAGGAACTGCAATGTATTTTTCATCAAAATGAACGAGATCAAACACAATGACAAATTAAACTTAAAACATAATCATTATCATTACGCCAGTAATCCTCTTAGGGGCAGGCAGAGATACCCAGACTTTTCACAAGTTAAGTGTTTAGTGATTCCCCACAAAGACGCAGAATATATAGAGTAGTCAGCTACATTAGTAGGTACTGAATTGTCAAAATTAAACAAATCAAACACAACGATAGCCAAATTACAACACAATCAACAGTACGCCGGTTTTACCCAGAAAAGTTAGGCGGAGGGGAACCTAGAGTACACCAACGTTTCGCCAGTTATGTTCAAGTCCCATGTAATAGGGATAATTTTACAAAAACAAAACATAATTTTAATGTGTTTAAAAAGTTTTGTCTTACAAAAAATATAGCCCCGCAATGTTGGGAACAAGGTCCGAGCTACATGTAGGCAGGGCTTCGGAGAGAAGAACCTCTTATCAATAGAGCTTTTGGTCCAAAGCAAAATGTGTAAGAACTATGGAATGTCAATTGTAATGCTATTTAATAGCTCTGCTGTAGGACCGAAGAAATTATGACGTCCAAAGCCCATGTACCACACAATTGAAATTATATGTGAACAGCTTCCCACAGTGCGGCTTCCTGTCAAGCATGAGCAATACCAGAGTGCGATGACACGCTGGCCATTAACATTGCGGTCTAATACAATATATGAGTGATAAATGCGCGATCTTACATGACGCTAATGTATACGCCCTCTGATAAACCAAACAATGGTTTGTACATTAAAAAAAATGCGCTACATCATTGTCAAGTCTGTTACACAATCTCTACCTACTTTCGGGGTATACCAGCATGAATATGTTATTACATGGAAAGTATCTTTAAATACTTTCAGTAAAAACCAATGCAATCGTCACTTGTTTTTGAATAATCAAAATTATTTTGTACCACAGTAGTAAGTACCATTAAACTTTCTTTTTTTCCATGAAAACTCTATACTTTCGACGGTCGTCTCCATTGTAAAGAATGATCAGTAAGCCAAGACCTTTTAAATGAGACGTGTCCCAAGTATGTTGACTAATTTTCGGTTTTGGGGACCCCAGTTCCATCGTCCTTTGGCAAACAGATAGTTTGTACGCCCGCTGGCATAGCGGACTCTTTATTATCTTTTTAAACCAATATTGTTGTACCTATGTTGTACAAATGAATAATTATAAAAATCGGGGGGCACAGCAGTGCCCCCGCCAAGTCGAGCGCGAAGCAAACACTGCCGTACCATCCTTTACTGGAACCATTTCGCCGCATTTTCAGGCCCCTATTTGAGAACCTCTGGATAAGACCAGAACGCAGAAGTTTTCTTCATGCAATGAGCTATAATCACATACTTAAAATCCCAAATTTCAAGTCTGTAGGTCATGTAGGTCCGAAGTTAAGCGAAAGCAAAGTTTCGCATTTATGACACTCACTCACTCAATCATGATCATCAGAATAGAACTAGTACTTCCCATAAACTCAGACAGCTGAAATTTGGTACAGAGTTAGGGTTTAATGACAACATAAAAGGAAAACTATAAAAACTAGGATAATCGAAGATCTGGAGTACCTGGTGACCCTGATTAGAAAACACAAGAGCCCAACCAAACTATTAGAGATCGACATACCGCCTTTACAAAAAATATTCAACTTGGTGGGCCGCTTCATTTGATGTCAAAAATCGAAGGTCTGAAGTATCTGATGAAGAACCCTCACCCTGATTCCGGAAGTAAGTTACCGCAGGACAAATTTCGACCTCCAAAACCTCCTTTCTGGCAAAAGCTATTTCCAAAAATAAGCCATGGCAGTTAAGTGATGGACAGTCAACTGCCGCCGGCGCGGCGCCCGTTCACAAACATTTTTATTTACATTAAGTATTTAATAAGTTATTTGTTTTTTTTTTGTTGTTGTAGGGTTTGGAAATACATAGGACAAAGCGTCAGCTGTCGGAAACCCGTTGGACCACATTTGTATTGTTCACAAAAGCTTATTGACAATGTTATAAGCTAGTAATTTCGGCCTTCAGGATATTAATACTTCGTTAATACATTTTTAAAATATATAAAACCTTATTTTTTTATTATTAAACAGAATAGAAAAAAAGCTATTATTAATCTCTATGAAACCTTCAGAAAAACTGACACACCAATATCGATGCCTTATTTAAAACGACGAGCGAGAGCATCAAAATCATTTCGATCATCTCGCAATCAATTAAACAATAATTGTAGGTACTTACTCGTACCTCGTTACATAGCATACCCAATGATAAACCTACTTGCTTAGAAGATTGATAAGATTATATACAGGGTGGAAGGGACATCGACGCACAACCTGATACCGTGGACTCAGTACGAGTTGAATTTTTTTGTCGGTTATTTTAAAAAAACGTGTTCCATACATTTTGACCGCGTAGGTATTGCACTTTTCTATGAAACAGCAGATTTTTTTTACTTGATAACCAATGAAAAATTTCATCTCCAGGCGGTCCAGAATCATGTACTGAATCCATGGTATTAGGTTGTGCGTCGATGTCCCTTCCAACCAGTAAAGTACCTAATCCGCTGATGTTTACCGCTGCCGGCGCGCACGCATCACCGTTATCCGCGGCCTGCACCACATTCTGCATCTATCCGCCACGTACGCTCACGCATCCATCGATCTATTAACGGTTAATCGATAAAACTATCAAATAAACATATTAAATTTTATATCGATTAAAAGGATACGAAATTGTGTGCAGTGAAATAAAGTGGATTTCTTTGTAGTGTCCTAAATCGTTGGATGTCAAAAGTTCAAAATGGTATGTTGGTAATTAATTAGTTTGATTGACCGTAAGTTATCGAATCTTAAGGTTCATTAATCAGTGGTGGGTGATGACAGTTTAGTTGGCTATAAAAGTTGAGCCAAATAGTCCCCCTTCCTGTAAATTATTTGAGAATGTATGCCGAAATTGTATGCCGCTATACTTCTTCGTATAGCGGTTTGTTATATCTTTGTTCTATGTAAAACTCTTACCGTTTGGATCCATATCCTAGACTATTTATAACCAAAAATACGTACCTATTAATAAGATATTCAATTTGTTTCCTGAGCAAAATTACATTAAGCAAAAACATAAATCAAGATGAACAATATTTTTTTCAGCATAATCAGCATTTCGATTCTGAAAAACTCTCACCTTGAAGACTTGCGTGGAGTGAGCTGTCAGTGTCATCCCGTCTTGGTCAGTCTTGGTTAATCCCTAGCCATAGACTAATATATATAAAATGAGAAGCATCGGTGGCACTTCACCTAAGTTTTCACGGTGAGCTGGTGAGAGAATGTTATAAGCAATACAGCTTATAACATTCCCTCTGCTAGAAGATACATATATCAACAGATTAGCCTACAGCTGTAAGTTTTTGACCAATTAACTGTTACTATCATTATTTACTTTACTGGAGGTCAAGTGACAAATCCGTTTATCTCAACTATTGACCATCGATCAAAAACCTGTGGCTGAAATTAATTATCGGCAAAGCATGCTTAAATATCTACCTTTGTTTTATATTTACCCTCTTTTAGAGAAATAAAATAACTATCTATATAAATATCTTGTCGAATGAAGCTGTTTAACTAGAATTGGCTAGAACAGAGTAAAATGGAAAGGGTACGGTCAAGTTCACTAATATATTGTAATTGTTTGCGTCTAAATCTGATGATGTCTACGTCTGATTTTTAGTTTGTATTTGTTGATCGTGCACTATGTTTAGTTTGTATTTCTTGATTTATATTATAAGTATTTTGTACCTATTTCTTCTTCTCAAATTATGTATTTCTTGTGTTTATCAGTGGAAACTTGTAAATGGCCTTCAATTTTGTATCGTTTAGGGACACAGTGTATAAGTTAGCTGTAAGTTTCCCGAATTGAATAAAATAAATATTGCCAGTGACAAAGTTTCAAAATATTGTAAGCGTTAAAATGATCATAAAGTTCCATACAAACTTAGACATAAATAAAATGTTATCATATAAACTGTTCATATATTGTATGTTACGATAGTGCAGTCAAAAATATCTCACTGCTCTTTGGAACACGAACATCTAAATGCTCTAGATTTCAATATATTTGGTGCAACATAAGATTCGTAAATATCTATACAGCTTTGAATATTAAATTAAATGGTCTTTACCATTTAATTTATTTTTGCTTCCTGGTGCAGAAGTACGAGTAATAATGCAATGTTGCCGTTCGTAATAGAGTCTGGCAAACGAAAGTAGAGACTGAAAAAGGGCGGTAAATTTAAAAAATATCAGCATAGCAACCCTAAAATTAGTATGACATACACGGAATAACCTAATTTGATACTTTAGATCATATTTTCGATCAGATTTTAATAATATATGTACACTACTGCTTCACAGCATGTGGACGGGTTCAAAAATGGGAACAAACCAACTGATACAGCGGTAGTAGCAGCTACTAACCTAATTAGGCGACCTCTTATAAAAACAAAAGAAACCTACCACTAAGTTTGTCCCAGCCCGATCACTATGTACGGCAAGCCAATCCATTGGGAGAAGCAAGCCAAATACCTAGGCGTGATCCTCGATGAGAACCTTACCTTTAAGGCTCATATTAAGGCGGTTCGCGCGCGCGCCTCCTTCGCTCTTAGCAGGCTCCAATTCGTACTGACAGCCCGTAGTAAACTGTCCCTCAAATGCAAGCTCCGCATCTATACCGCAGTCATCCGTCCCATCATGACCTATGCCTGCGTTGTATTTGCGCACGCTCACCCACGTCATCTCCATAAGATGCAGACCCTCCAAAACCGTTTCCTCAGAAGGGTCACGGGTGCCCCCTTCTATGTCCGTAATATAGATCTTCACGTCGACCTCAAAATGCCAACCATAAAACAGTTCATGAAACGCTTATCAAAGCGTTTCCTCGACTGCGGCATCAAACATTCTAACCCCCTGATTACAGCGGCCGCCCGCTACACTCCCTCTCGCATTAGCAGTATTCGCCGACCAAGGCATACTTTAATCGACCCCGACGACGCCACTACCCTCCTCCAGGAGAGTAGTAAGGCCACTAGCACGCTACATAAGCCCAAAACCCGATCGCCGTCCTACCGCCCTCGCCGCCGAGGCCCGCCGCGACGCCCAAATCGATGCCCCTCCCGACCCTTGCTCGAGCCAGCCCGCGCCGCTGAGCCTGTAGCTTTAAATTCGTCCGTAAATAATACCAATCCTGATCCAGCTAGTCATTTGCTGCCCTCTTCCAGCGACGCCCTAAGCCGAGGTTCGTACCCCACAGGGGGTGCCCTTAGCGTTGTCGCTTAGTTTTAGTTAGTATATAAGTTTATGTCCTGGCTGGAGGCCTTAATTTATTAGGGAATCCACAGGCAAGTCCGCTTAAGCAGACGACAACCGCATAGGTTGACCTGCGAGATGCCAAACAAACAAACCACTAAGTTTGTGGTAATTATATTGCTATATACTCCAGTGTTCCTTCTTAATATTAAAATAGCTAGCGCTTCTTGTATATAAAGTCGTATTTTTAATCAGACGAAGTAAACTTCAACAAAAACTAAGTTTCGAAATGTAAAATCATGCAAGCTACCTCTTACGATCAAAATCAAAGAGACGTTTTCGACATTTCAAAAGATCTGTTTCCTTCGTTTGAATAAAAATACGACTTTAGGTTATAAGTAGCAATCTGAATTTCAAAAAAAACAACAATATTCTATAACAATATTGATTTATTCACTACCATAACCAAAATCTGAATCTAAAACTTCCATGTGAAAAGATTCATTAGAGTCACTGGAATCACTGTTTCCTACATTAACATTTTTTTAATAGTATTCACTATCTCATCAACCCCTGCTACACCCTCCAGATTTACTGTAAAAGAGAACAATTTGTGTTAAAATCACAAAGCAACATTTTTATAGGCATGATAAATAACCATAAGGCATATGAAGGTGTTTAACGTATTATAAATAAGAATTTGGATCAAAATAGAGATAATCGTTTTTGTAAACAGACAAAAATAAATACGAATTCACACAAAGTATCAAATTAATAGCGTCATACTAACCTAAGAAATCTAACACCACACGTAAACAATCTTGTTTTTGTTTGAATTCGGCGTCTATCACCTGTTGTTTTTTTATAAATTTCGACATCATGCGAAACAACGTCTCTCGCACTCCACTTTTAATAGTTTTATTCATTTTTGAGTTAGTAAATGCTATAACAGAATCACGACAAATCGCCAACAACACGACATCTTGTTTTGGAAAGTTGAGTTTGACATTATTTTATCATTGCCATATAAAAAGTTTGCAAATAATTCGAGTGTCTACTTTCGTTTGCCAGACTTTAGGACTACCAATCTGACAACGTTCAAATTTAAATTCAAATATTTTAGTTGTAGAACACAGGTAAACAAAAAGTACAGATGTCAATATTAATATAAATATATCGGGATAGGCCCTCATCAGCGATATTACACTTGCACTTTGTAAGTAGGCGTGGATTGTCGGGCGAAGAAAATAGAGAAACTAGTAACAGCACAATCACTTTATTTCACTCACAATTTCTTATAAAATAATCACCATGAAATAACCTGAAGGCAGAGGTCCGACATATTAAATGAAAGTATGAAATATAGCAGTAACCAACTTATTTATTCCAACCGCTTGTTAATTAATTAAATAGATCGCTATAATAGCTCTAGGCGCTACAGCAGGCGCACCGAGCCGAGCCTGCCACAAGAATGATCCCTTCCAACGCTGCGCACTCGCTTACATAAAGTGGCCTGAGTAGTGGGGAGAGTGGGGAGGTGAATGTGCCACTTTGCACAGCGTAACTCGGCCCGCTGCACTTGTCGTTTACATAGATCACGCCGACACGGCCATACTGACGTGCGGACGTCCTCGTACGCTTAGTCTCATCAAGCATTATCTAAAATGACAGAACGTTAGTACTAATGTTCGTTCATCCTGACTAGCAATCTGGTCTGGATCATCCCTTCACAGTTTGCCACTTACTCTAGACCGCTCGACATCGAGCCTTCGTTATTTATCCTAATACTAGCAATCTGGTCCGGTTCACCCCTGCAGAGTTTGCAACTAATTCTGGACCGCTTGTTATTAAGCCTACATGACTTTAGCAATCTGGACCGGTTCACCCCTTCAGAGCTTGCTACTAATTCTGGACCGTTCATTTTTGAACCTTCAGTACTCATCATTTTTTTTTCCATTTTTTTTTGTTCTCTGGACCAGTCATTGCGGACTCTACAGGGTTACCTCATATGCTAATTATTAGTTTTTATTTGAATTTTAATAATAGACACAACTTAGACACTCCACCGAACGCGTAGCAGGCCTGTGTAATGCCGACCGAGTCTCAAGTCATAAAGCCAGCAAATCGTCACTTCAATGTGCATAAGCGTACGGTGTTGTGTCATAGTGTCATGTCACCGAATGTGTCTTATCAGACACATAATTCATGTTCATGACACTAAACTAGTAGCGACAACTATGAAATCTAAATAACAATAATTTTAGTATTGAAGCGCCGTCACGACCAGACTGACATTCGCGCGTCCTTGTGCGTCTCCATCCTCATATGTCGCCGTAAGTAACCGCGGGCCCATTTTTCTGTAAAGAGAATAAAACTGGTAGAAACATTACTTTTACGCTCGTCCATCAGTGACACACATTACAATGTTTTATATTCCCACAAACTCAACCTTTAGGAGCTGACCCGGACAACTGAAATAGGCGTCCCTCCAACCAGCTATCTTGCCAAATAAGATGGACCGGGCAACCCATCGGCGTCGCTCCGATCACTCACTAGTACCACCCACACATATCTCCATTGATCTCATAGCCTCTCAGACTAGACGATCACTTTATAGTAATTATGATCCAGAACATCAGCCTGCATATTCCAGTTCTATAGTCCCATACCCAATGACACACATCATAGGACGTCAACCCGCATGAGTCGGTCCCTTATATATTCCTTTTCCGATGCTGAGAGGTTTCCAGAGCTGGTGGTTAACGTACGTGAACTACAAATAGACGATACATCACTGCCACCACCCGACGACACCCATTCCACTCGTCAATCCCGGACTGCCGCCATCTTGGCCTCCTTCAAGCTACCAGTCAAGGTGGTAGCTACATCCACCAAGCCCTCACATTCCCCGGGCATGGCAGGCAAACGCTCACGACTATATTTGTATGCTCTAAGACACACAACAAAGGGAAGTCGGTACTCCCTGCAAGGTGACCCATCTGGTACATTCAATGAAGAAGGTATCGCCACTATAAAACGGTCTCATTTTTCCCTTTGCGAAGCAGCTCTCCCAATATTCTCAGATGCTATCTTACGAATTTCAACCAAATCTAACCGAAACCCAGACTCAAAATATGAAGCCAGACTTAAAAGCCGCGCCCGAGTGCCGAACACAAGTTCTGTTCGTGTGTACCATAGACCTTGCACAATCCGTCGCTAGCTGCACTTCGAGAAGCTTGCCGCGCCAGGTCCCACCCAATTCACTTCGATTATAACGAGTAAGCACCAAATGTTCTCATGACTCTCTACCTGCTCTGCCAGAACCGGTAGCAACAAGGTGCAACTTTTCACCATGGGCACCATAACATTGCACTGTCTGCGCCTATACAATACCTGCTCCGATCCGAAATGATCTGCGAAGTCGCACCGAAAAGACAGACAGCATCCTTTAGAACTTAAACTGCACCAGCTGCATCCAACTAGGAAGTGCACTCGAAAAGGATGCATTTAGTGGAAGAGTTAACAATGACAAGAAAACTCCTTGCTATCGATTTCTCCACTAAACTTCCCCGCGGTGTCTAAATGTACAGTATGCCATTGTGCAGAAACCCTAAGCATCGGATGGAGTCCCCGTACCTATTGAGCCCCGAACAATCCCTTGAGGCCCAGCACACAATGCAGGACTTACTTTCGCACCCACCTAGCCATCTCAGGGAACCAGAATTGCTCACAAACCCCAGCAAGGGCTTCATCCGCACCAAGGAATCCAACCTCTGTGTGAACACGACTTATCAAAGTCCATGTTAGTGACCCCGGAACGAATGGAAGCCAAAATACACACTTACCACGCTCAATTCTCCTGCAATATACTAACCCACGAACGTCGCAAGTGTGAGCCACAGCCTGACTGCTTCGCCCACCCATGATATCATGGATCTAGAGTCGCGGCGGCCCCACCAATGAAAGCCAACGCAGATGCAATTTAACAAACTACACAATTTTTCCTGCCAGACCATGGGACGTGACCATGCACAAACTCCGTAATTCGATTTCGGGAACAGAAAACCTGCATCCTCTATGCCACTCCACGGCCCATGGATTCTATCGAAGTCATAGACCCACAAAAAGGCCCACCTCACGTGCGCACCTGGAACGAGGCCGATCACTGAACTAGATGCCTTGACGGAGCTACGATCTGTAAACACAGTATACGCCCGTCGCTGGAAACCTTCAACAGCTTCAATGACGGCCAGGGTCTCCAACTTGCAAAAACAACACTGCGATTCTGTATCAGTTATTTGTCGGCTAAAGTCAGACAAGACATAAGAAACAAAAAACTTACTTTATATCAATATTGCCCCGTACCCTCAGAGCTCGGTGTTTAGTTCCATCAGTGCGTTACAGTCAAATAATTATAGTCAGAACCGGTTCTGATGTAAGTAATTCGATCACTTCCTTGTGGATATCTTATGTCTGTCCATTTGATAGGCCCTTTTTGATTTGATTCAAGGTTCAAAACGTAAAACACGTGAAATATGGGGCAACGAGCCAAAAAATAACCTCAAGGACCTCCAGATCGTTCAAAATAAAATGATTAAACTACATATTACTTCACTATGATTACCTTGCACCTACAGTCACATTTCACAAAAATACATCAGTGACACAATCGCGGCTGTCGTAGGAAGGATCACATTTTACTACCGCGAGTGCGGACAGTTAATGGCGAGAGAACAATTATTTTTTCAAGGTGCAATAATATAATAAGCTACCTAAAGAGGTAAATAATGCAAACTCGTTGGGTATTTACAAAATTTAATTTAAGAAAATCACAATCTAAATGATCAAATACTACTCCAATAAACAGACTTGCCCTGCTGCTGTTTTACTTTATTGTGGCACCGGGATCGCATTCCTTATCTACGGTAATTATTTCTTTTGCGGGTGGATCGAAAAGTTTTAAGTTTTGTGTTAGTTAATAATGTTATTTGAGTACGAAAAGAAATGTTATTACTACTTAGATGATAATTAGATTAGCAGCTTAGTTTGTGTGTCCAAGTTATGTTTAAAGTTTAAAAATGTTCTCAAGTAAGTGAAATCTTTGTAAGTTCTTAATGAGAAATAAATTTATTTAGTCATAAAAACCAGTCGTAATGCAACGCGGTATACCTGCCATAAAGAAATCATAATCCTTTTGCAATATCTGAACTAATGCGAATTTACCTTCACCATGTAGGTCAGTATTAATGTTATTTATGAATAATGAATCTCTTCAGTAACGTTAACTTCTTTCCCCGAATATAGTGTAATTTTGTCAATATCTGTACGTACATGGATACCACTATCTAATAGATCTCTACCTATAATAACTGGTTCTGTAATTGAGTTAACAGGCACAACATGAAACAAAAAAGGACAATGACGTGTTGAACTTCACCACGGCTCAGTATTCTGCGATTTATATTTAACGTTTTCTTTACCTATACCTAAGGTAAACTAAATCACAGCGCATAGTGCCCGGGAACTTTTTGAAAAAGCTAAAAGCTACAAACGAACTAGCACATTATCTATTAAAAAGAAAAGGAACGAGCTCACCGGATAATGTGGTTGTCCATACACGTAACAGGTATCACGACTCTCCGGTGCTGGTGCTCGATTCGAATTCTTCACTTCGTTCAAAGGTTCGTACTGCCACTTGCTTCAATCAATTGATTTTTGGTCCGTTGTGCTTCAACGATGAGATGTGCCATTGAAGCTATTGTCATTATCACGATCAAACCGTATCAGTCGCGCAGTTGCGGTGAAATTTGAAGTTTGCGGTTAAGCGGTTGCCGGAAGTCGTGATATCAAAAACTCCATATTTTGAATAGATTAGACGTTGGTCCACACTTCACTGTCGTCACTATTTTCTTCAGGTTTTTGCCCTTCGAATCCCAATTCTGATATCGGGATAGGCCCTCATCAGCGATATTACACTTGCACTTTGTAAGTAGGCGTGGATTGTCGGGCGAAGAAAATAGAGAAACTAGTAACAGCACAATCACTTTATTTCACTCACAATTTCTTATAAAATAATCACCATGAAATAACCTGAAGGCAGAGGTCCGACATATTAAATGAAAGTATGAAATATAGCAGTAACCAACTTATTTATTCCAACCGCTTGTTAATTAATTAAATAGACCGCTATAATAGCTCTAGGCGCTACAGCAGGCGCACCGAGCCGAGCCTGCCACAAGAATGATCCCTTCCAACGCTGCGCACTCGCTTACATAAAGTGGCCTGAGTAGTGGGGAGAGTGGGGAGGTGAATGTGCCACTTTGCACAGCGTAACTCGGCCCGCTGCACTTGTCGTTTACATAGATCACGCCGACAAATATAAACGGCTTTGTGTTGCCGTCAACGGCGGACAAATATACAAATTATAATTTCTAAGAGAGATCTGTACTATTTGATTAATAAAGTTTTAGGAAATCTTAGGGTCACCGAAGACGAGGCGCCGACCAGCCCGCCGGTTGAACGCGTCCCAAAAGGTCATGACAATTCGGCTGGTCCGGGGATACCGCACGGTCTCATGTGAGGAGCCTCCGTGCCGGATTTCCGCCATGGGATCTAGAGGCAAAAGCCCTCGATCACGTGTGGGAGTGGCGCGGCACAGCGGACAGACCTCCAGTGTGATCTCATGGCGACATGACGGGTGCGATTGTTACAACGCTGTGCTGGGCACGCCACAATAGTGGCGATAAGTTCCCTCTTTGAGGAGTGGTTGGAGAGGCGCCATGGAGTCCTCACCTTTCGCTTGACATAGGTCCTCACCGGGCATGGTTGTTGCGGGAGGTTCCTGTTCCGTATGAGGTGGGAGGAAATACCCAGGTGTCACCATTGTGTAGATCGGCCGGAGGACACGGCTGAGCAAACGGTGGAGTTCTGCCCAGCTTGGGTGGAGCACCACCCGTGTCCTCGCGGAGGCGATCGGCAGCGGCGATCTCTCACGTCCGGTAAGGACCAGGCCCGGGTCTACGGCGCGTCTTGTTCCACGCGAGACTCATTGAAATGTCAGCACTAAATGACGGGGTCAATAGGGCCTGCCAGGATCGCGGGTTGTTCGAAAGACATACCGTGGCTCTGGCACAGGCAACTGAAGGAACACGGGTGGGTATTAGTCAGTAAAAGTCTGACACGCTCTCAGTGATTTGATTATTTCCCACCCAAAAAAAGAGTCCCCGAAGACTACTTATTTGTTTAAAACTTTGAGACATTTCAAATTGACATGATTTTTTTTATAGAAAAATTGCATAGATATTTGTGAACCTAACTTTGTGCTACATAATATGAAAAAGGGATTGCTCACAATTTTTTGAGTCGTTGTCTGTAGCAATATTATTGATAAAATGTAGTCACATATTTATGATGTTACAGATTGTTTACAATTGATTGTAAGGCAAAGCTGTTTTATTTTAGATTCATGAACATGCTCACCATCGAGGCGGTCCGGCCAGTGCTCGACCCAAGAGGTCGCTCGGGAGGAGGCACGGCTCCCTGTCGTTTCGGGCGACGCAGGTGCTCTAGGGGCATGGTTGCTTCGGGAAGTACCTGTGTCGCATAAACAGGGAGCCGGACGCTCGGTGTCACCACTGCGTCGACTGCCGGGAGGACACGGCGTGGCATACGCTGGCAGAGTGTGCCGCTTGGGAGGAGCCGCGCCGTGCCCTCATCTCAGAAGTAGGCAGTGACCTGTCGGTGCCGGCCGTTGTGAGTGCGATGGTCGGCAGCGTCGAGTCCTGGAACGCGGTGGATTCCTTCTGCGAAACAGTGATCTCGCAGAAGGAGGCTGCGGAAAGGGAGAGAGAGATCTCGTCCACTCTCCCGATCCGCAACAGGCGCACCGGGCGCAGGCGGAGGGCGGCCTCTTCCAGCCCACCTAAATGGGTCCAGGAGCGACGGATTCGGGGACATTCAATCGTAAGTATGTCAGGGAAACTAATTGTTTGCCAAACTGACAACCGACTTATAATTTCTTGGATTAAATTCACCATTGTCATTCTTTGACAGTTGTTTGAAAACGCTACAGAAAATTGACGTAGTGTCAATTTGATAAACAATTTCCCTGACGGTACACAATTGAAAAATCCCTTTTTTAAATTGCTTGGCAATAATTAATTAGTAGGTACTCGAATCCTCTATATCATACAAAAACACAGCAAAGCCTTCAATTTTCCGAACCTCTTTATCTAAAGGCGACCTAAAAAAAAAGTTTTTACCAGGCAGATGTGAGTGAGAACGCCCCGAGGAGCAAACGCCCCAGAGGACATAATAGTGACCTTACTGGTACCACGCAACCAAGTCCAACTTGCTTCAGTAAGCGAAATATGTATTACAACAATAATAATAAAACCTTTATGGTAAATTAGCTTTTTCCCGGAGTAATTGTTAAAATGACCGCATTGCAAACGTGTGAAATCTATCTCGTGATAAACCATTTGTGTATTTGTTTATATACATACATTAGTATTAGCCTTCTAATAAAGAAACATGGCTGTTTTGTCAAGTCGTAATAACCGTGGGTAAAAGCAGGTACGGGCGCTAGTATTTGTAGATATAAATACTTTGTCTTTCAAAATAATAGTGATAACGAGCATTCTAAGAGAGTGAAGTACTGAGGTCAACTGCCTGATTATTATATTACTTTCTTGGAGCTCGAAGACAAAGGATTCCAAATATTTGAAGACAATCTTTTAACTATAATTAATTCAACACAGTGGAACGAAAACAATGTTATTAATTCATAAAATTGTACTTAAGTAATTAATTTTCTACTTCACGAGTGATTATTATTTTGTTAGCAAACATTAAAGGCCTTATTCATAAACGTTGCTTGATAAGAGAATGTTTAAAGATACATTTATGACGTTTAAACGTCTCTCAACTTTAAGCAAGGTTTGTAAGTAAGAGGATAATAGTCTTGGACAGAAGATGTCAGTTGTGACTAATTAAGTTTCAGAAGAAAAGCGATATACAACGTGTAACGGAATTAACGCAAGAGCTCATACACCCCAATTAGAATATTAAATGATAAGACTAAAATAATATCTGTAATTAAATTTAGATAAACCACACCTAGCAATTTTTTATAAAATAGTTGTCCTAAACATAAAACGTTTGAGCGCACTACTACATCTGTACCCACACTAATAGCGCACGCACCGCACACTCATGTGCCTGCCAGCTGGCTAGGTAGGTAAGCACTGCAAGAGTAGGAGTACGCACTAGGTATGTGTGTACGTTAGTTCAATGACCGAACATTACGTACAGATCACACGTTAAGTCTCGTACACACTGGCGCGACGCCGCAGCGCGACACAAAAGGCACCGCGTGTCGCGCGACGAGTGGTGCCTCTGTGTCATGCTGTGGCGTCGCGCCTGTTTGTGGGAGCCTTAATAAATAAGCTTTGGATTATTTTGTTCTAAGTTATGTTTTGTAAAGGGGAAGCATTTTCAAATCGAGCAACTTTTCGCCCGTCTGCGATAGGGTGTTACCTCCGGCGTGCGCCCGCGCCCTTTCGCCGCGCCGCTCTGATGCGTACTTAACTGTTGCGATATCATATTCTGAGTCGGCGTGTATGAATGATTTGAATCATAAATATTTACACTAATTAAATTCGGTAAAGATAAAAGTAATAACTTACAGGTTTGAGCTATTTACACTACACTATTTCTTCGTCTCCTTTTAAGTAAACTTTCAAAATGTCCACCGCCTTGCTCGATGCACTTTATTGCACGCTTTCTTAGGTTAAATTTTAGTTTATTTAGTACTTCAGTGTCACTTTTCACAATACCAAAGGCGAGTTCAATTTTTGTCTGAGGTCTTCTACACTCGTTGCCTCGTTTACGTAAACGAGCGATTTTATTCGACCCCACAAATAAAAGTCTAAAGGCGTTAGATCAGCCGATCTGGGAGGCCGCTGCACTGGCCCTCCACGACCAATTCAACGGGGCCCATATTCCGCATCAAGATGCTGCCGAACGTTCCATGAGAAATGCGCGGGAGCACCGTCGTGTTGGTAAAACACGTCTCTTAAAAAGAAGAGCGGGACGTCCTCCAATAACTCGGGCAATGTTTCCCGCAAGAACTGTAGATAGGTATCTCCAGTTAACCTCGGCAGAAACACAGGGCCGAGTACGCGTGTACCTATGACGCCCGCCCACACGTTCACGGAGAACCTCTGGTGAAACGAAACGCTGAAAATCAACACGGCATGCATGTGGATTCTCATGTCTCCACAAATGCTGATTATGCTGGTTGTAAATGCCAACTCGCGTGAAGGTGCTCTCGTCCGTCCAGATGATGTTTCTTTGCCAGTTCTCTAACAACCATCTACTAAATTCCAGACGTGCAAGTAGTCGTTCGGCGTCAGCTCCTGACAACGTCGCAAGTGATAAGGGAGTTCACCATCAGCGCGTAACGTTCGCCACACGTACATGTGGCTGCAGTCGAATAATGGCGCTGCTTCTCTTGTGCTCTTCTCTGGGTTTTCGTCAAAATAGTTTAATATTGTTGCTTGTAAGCAAGTAGTGCGCACATTTGCCCCTCTATCTATTTCCGTGTTAGGACGAAAGGTACCGGAGTCCCTCAGACGCTGAGTTGCACTTCACATTGTCCTGGCGCTCACTCTAGTATCATATCGTTCGTTGAACTCTCGACACGCTAACTCGACATTATCGTTGCAACGAGCCAGTGTCCTCACCATCTCCGTGTACTGAATATTGGTGTACTGGAATGCCATCGCGCGCGTAAGCAAATAAATGTGACAGCAACAAAAATTAAATTCGGGAACACTTGTCGCTGCCGGAGAATAACAAAACCTTTGATGTGAGGCGGGCAGTGGCGGCGCGTGCGTCTGCATGTCAAACGTCAAAGCTGTAAGTCGGCAAATTAATACATCTCGCTCTTTCACATTAATCTTTCATTTGCAAAAGAAGTACTACTCGTACAAATGTTCTAATATGTTGGCTTTTCTAAACAAACGAATGTGTAAAACGATCTACAAATTTGGTCGCGCAATTAAAAAAGCTTTATCTCTTTGAGATAAGATCTAAATTGCCTTAAATTAACTTCTTTTTTTAACAGGACAAGATTAAATGTAATAAAAAGTAACAAGCAATGCTTATGTGTGTAAGAAAGCTATGATCGGACTACAAATTCGGTTTTGCATTTAAATAAGACGTACTGCTTTGGAACAAGGTTTAACCATAAATTTACTTTTTTTTACGCGCTTTACACATACGATAACTATGAGTGAGTTGCAAATTCGGTCGTGCATTTGAAAAGGTTTTATTCCTTTGTGGTGTGGCTTAAATTTTTTTTAATCAAATATTGTATTACCTTGTTACGACGCGGTGGTACTAATTTCAGGTAAATTAAAGATTTTTCCGGGAAAAATTAACACATATAAATAATGACGGAAATGGATTCAGAAGCTGATTCTGAGCAAACTACTTTCAGGTCTTGCGCTTATTCTGTTTCACGTTGTATATTGTCTGATTCTAAAAGTGAGTATAATATTTTTTTTATTTTTTAATACAATATCTGCTAATTTAGCTAGAGGCCCTAAAACGAACTCCTACCATCATACTCCACAATGTACTTGTAGAAATTGGAAAGCAGAAAAAATTTAACTTGTTTGAAAGTAAGAAAATGTTGTTGTGTGTGTGATTTGTGTAATAAACAATGTAAAACTGGATTACTTACTCGCTTTAGTCTGCCGTTAGTTTGAGCCAGTCCGTAGGTACTACTCTAGCGAACGACCGATATGGCATAGGCTATATGGTCGTTGACGGAAGCAAACTTGCGCTTAGGTGCCGCAAAGTTCTTATTTTCTTACGTTTTTTTGCATATTGAAGGTCAGTGTGAGGTTGTTTCCTGATCGGAATATAATTCACGACCGTAACAAATATATATTTACACAATACGGATGTTGACTGATATTAATAATGTTCGTAAAAGTAATGTAATGTCAAAGAAGGCATATTAAAAATGAGATATTCGAAACAATCTGTTAGATCGATGTAAATATGCAGACACTACACGCTTTAAAAGTTTTTGGTCGGGATTATTCCCGTCCTTGTCGTACGGTACGGACCATGTACGGCGCTAGTATGAAGTTACTAACCGTGACGTCACTTCGTCGATTGTGCTGTCCTTGTCCGACACGTTTATAACTTGGCTACTTTTTGAGCTTTTACACTTTTTATAACATTGTTTGCACTGCATTATTTGGAAGCAAATATTTTTTTATAGTTAAAAATTTAAAAAATATCGTCATCTATTGTAATCAATATCAGTCAACATCCGTATCTTGAATTTCGCGGGTCACCCTGGCGCTTTCGCCTCAAGATGATCAACAGTCACTTATTTTTCTAAATATTTATAAAAAAATGTACAAAATAAATATTTGTTCCTAACTGGTTATGTTTATAAAATTAATCATGCTCATAGTTCATGATCGTTTGTTGCAATCAAGTGAAACATAGACGAATTGAAAGGAGTAAGTAAATATAATGCATGTTGTTTTGGTAATATAATTGCCAAACACGTAAACTCTGATTTGGAAATGAAAATAAAAAGCCCTCGATTTACTTGAAGAGGCGACGTCGTTCTATGCATACTTTATAATGTTACAAAGAGGTAGGTAGGTATGTGAGTTTGTATGTAGGGCGTGATCTTCGGAAATCCGATTCTGAAAATTCTTTCACTAATGGTAAGCTACAGTATTGCCGACTGTAATGGGTTATGTATACTTTTTTGTATACGTATTACATGTTAAAATAAGCAATCACACGCGGACGAAGTCGCGGGCTGAAGTCTTCTTAAAAAACTTAAACAAGTACTTATTGTTGTTAGACCTCACACATCCTAAACTACTAAAATCTACAAGCATTAATTATTTTTGGTGTAATTTTTTTTTTTTTTGGTGGGAAATCATCAAATGACTTCTCCCGCTCTGGGTGGAGCGGGAGGGCGTGTCAGACTTTTACTGACTAAAACCCACCGTGTTCCTTCAGTTGCCTGTGCCAGGGCCACGGTTTTCTCTGTGGAATAACCCGCGACCCTGAGGCGTCGGCCCTATCGGACCCCGTCATTTTGTGCTGACATCTCTTTGAGGCGCCCGTGTAACACAACGCGCCGTCGACTTGGGCCTGGTCCTTACCGGACGGCGAGCTACCCATGGCTCGCCGTCCGCAAGCCCGCGCCTACGGTGGCCGGGAATCTGCTTGCGATTCCCGACGCCCAGGGCGTCTCCTGCGGCGACTAGGGGCGTGAGGGGGCCAGGCTCTCTCCCTCACGCGCTCCGCCTCCTCCTTTGCGAGCATTACTGCTTCGCAGAAGGAGGTGACGGCTTTCCATTCCCTCTCGCTCCGTACCATGGCCTGGACCAGGGCCGGACGCGAGAGATCGCCGCCGCCAATCGCCTCCGCGAGGACACTGCGGTGCTCCGCCCAAGCTGGACATACCTCCACCGTATGCTCCACCGTGTCCTCCGGGCGATCCACACAATGGTGACACCCGGGCGTTTCCTCCCGCCTTATGCGAAACAGGAACCTCCCGAAACAATTTATCAGCCCCTAAAGGGGATATAGATTGTAACGAAGTTCGTCATTTTTTCCGATGGGAAATCCCATCGGGTGTGCCCGATGACTACCGGGATTCCCCACACTCAAAAACCATGCAAAATTAATTAACCCCTCGGCTGTAACGCCATTTTTTTTTTTGCTTCGTCGCACCTGAACATATAGCGCGCGACAACATTGTGCGACTTCCGTCCTGGCGCCACAGGCAAGTCCGCTTAAGCAGACGACAACCGCATAGGTTGACCTGCGAGATGCCAAACAAACAAACAAAAACAAACATCGCGCGACTTCCCCGGGTTCACTAAAACTACGATATCTCAGAATATGCGCATCGTAGCTTGACAATCCCTACGTCTATGAAATGGTTATTAACTAAGCTATCTGATTATATAGGGTTTAGTATAGTTTTACCTAGTAATTTATTGATAATAGTAAGTTGAAAGGAGGCTGAGTGACTTTTTCCCAGTTTTCCGTACAAAAGTCGTCATATTTAATAAAATAAAAGCATTGTTTCCAGCAGTTAATATTTAATTTACTTTATAGACACATCATATTCAACAATCAATAAAAAAAACAGACCTCTCCGAACACTTTATACAAAGGACTCGCATTACAATAACAAGTCTCAAGTGGGCGACCCGAGCAGACGTGTAAAAAATAGGGTATGTTTACACATTCATAACGGGAAGTCCTTGAGTCGAGCGGCCTTTGTGTTTACGTTATTGCTTATCTTGGTTCACAAATATAACACAGACAAAGCGTTAGCTCTTAGAAATGTTTAGTTTACAATGAGTGAGTCACAATGCAAGCCCATAAAAAAGGCGATAAAAAAGACCCTTTCATACTTTGAAACAAAGAGTAATTATTATTGCATTTATGTTAAATCTGACTTTGCGTTCTACACTAGTAGGATATTTACTATTGAAAAAACAATACACAAAGGCATGTTGCTTATTTAACATTAGAAAAATTAAAATAAACGCAGCCGACATCTTGAATTTTAATCACAGAACAGATAGTGATTTTAATTTTGACCTCACTATTGGCTTCAGCATCCTCGAAAACCATGAAAACTATATCTTTCTCTCTCTGTCTCTTTCTAATATAAATTAAAATTCGCGTTGGGTCGATCTTGCACTTTCATTTTCATTATTTCATTCTAAAATGGTACTTTATTTATGTGACGATTTCTAAAAATTTAGTCATAACGTAAACTGCGTTGCTGTATACAACTCATGCTTCTTCTCATTTCTATTTTCCTGGTACTTGGTAAAAGGCTGTTCTAAATTTCCGTGCAAGAACGACCCAACTTGAGTGACGAGTGACATGACGACACATGATTACTAAGCCCCCAAGCTGCAAGCTGCAGCTCATGTAGTCTGTCCGTTTCCTAACTGGAAATCTCCAGAGCCGGACGGGCTGCACAACTTTGGATAAACTAGTTCCAAAGGTCGCGCGTCCGCTTGGCAGGTAGTCAGCCTTAGAGTCAGGGTTGCAGCCCCAGTTCCTAACGACAGGATAAAATTTATAATCCATAAATCAGGTAATACCCGCAGTATTACCTGATTTATGGATTATAAATTTTGCCCAAACATGATAGACCGATCACTTGTCTACCGACGGTTTGTAGAGTTCTTACATTACAAACATAGATACAACAACTCCATCACGGCTGTCCCTCGAAATGGATGTAAGAACGGTTGACGCGATACTAAGGAGCTGTTCCTCATTGATATAACCATCAAAGAAGTTCGTCGTTCCCGAAAGGATCTGTCGAAACATTTGGATAGATTATAAGAATGCCTATGACTTATTCCTTTCTGATGCCTTGATATTTCGGTAGAAGGTAAATTCAAATTGAATAACTTTGAAATGATTATTTTTATAAGTAATTTAATTTAAAAATAGACAAAAAGAGAATAAGAAAAACGTTTCTATATTAGTTACATATTGGTTAATAATAAACTATAGTATAAAATCGCCACAAAAAACTGGAAAAAGGGGTGTGGCTTTGTCGTCGTAGACACAGCCGTGTATTGTACGTAAATACGTGGATGTCTATACAGTCCGGCGTTAGGCTCGGCCGCCCTAGCTGCAGATGTACTGGAGACGTCGTTGATCCTTTCGGAAGCATTAATAAAGTCTCGTGGGCACTGGCGCGACGCCACAGCGCGACACAAGCGCACCGCGTGTCCTGCGACGAGCGGTGCCTTTTTGTCGCCCTATGGCGTCGCGCCTGTTTGTGGGAGCCTTAATTCGCTTTTATGTTCTCGGCATCGCTTCACTCTGTCATAAAAGGGATGGTGTTTTTTACGGTTAGGTATCGCTAACAATATAAGTAACAATATAATACTAATGTTTTATCTCCATAATCATGGATTTTGACGACAGCTGACGATTAAAATTCAAACGAGCGTCATAACTTTACAGAGTCAACATTTACGCTAAACTCAAATTATAAATAATGTAACATAGATAAATGACCTATGATACAAACGCAAAATTGGTTTTGCATAGAATAAGTTACAGAATCATAATAAGTAAGACTAAACAGTTTTTTTTTTTTTCTGGTCTGACGAAGGGTCAACGCAGAGTCACGCGATATCAGGTTCCATTACTTGCTGTTTGAAGTTCTTTACGTTTCTGTTTTCCTGGTACTTGGTAAAAGGCAGTTCTAAATTTCCGTGCAAGAACGATCCAACTCCGAACCACAGTGAAGTGGCGCTGCAGCTGATGATAGTCCTTCTCTACATTTCTGATGCCCTTGGTATTTGGTAGAAGGCAAATCCATATTTTCTGTGTAATAAAGACGTAACTATTCTGCGATAGTTTTTTTTTTTGTCACGGGCCTTCTGTGGACTCCTTAGTATGCATGTAGCCTTAGTATTATTGAAATCTTCTTGTGCTAAAGTGACACAACTCCAACTTTCGTAGAAGCGGAAATTAGATGACTAGCCGACTGGAATATGTTTTGTAAAAACTCTATCACAAAACCTTTTCATGTACAGCGAAATATACAGGGTCAAACTAAATTTGCTAGCGAAACTCCTCAGACGTGATGGTATCGATATCTCAACGTGATCAATTTATGAAGAAATAAATTTTTTTTGGGTTTATCTACCACTGGCGAGTCACTAGAAATATCAGTATATAAATCAGTTGTCTTTGTGTAAACTTCACAGACATGATGGGTATCGATATATAAGCACGAAAAAAAAACGATTTTCTCAGCTATTATCAAGCTTTGATTATAGATATAATGTCTAGACAAAGTATCAAATGAGCGCAAACGTGTCAAAAAATATCAGCCAACAGTTGGCTTATAAGTTCTTACCCGCCGATTAGTGCCGATCGTGCCGCTTTGGTATCACATCGTATTACGCGCGCTAAATAAACAAATAACAGCGATAAAATGACAATATGTGCATTAAACTGTGTCGGAATTATAAAGGAAGGGTAAAAGATACCAAACCACCACATAGCATCGGTAAGTAACCAAAAAACTACATATTTATTTTTGTTTTTATGATTTCCAAATTATGTCATTTTTATCAGTGTTGCCAGTTTATTTTTTTCATTCTCCCAATTTAACGTAATTGTTGCGGGTAGGTATATTAAATAATTGGTGTACTTTTAATCGATTAAAAAAAGGTGGGAGTTTTTAATTCGTCTGTTCCTTTTTTTATTTTTATTCGCGTATTACTTTTTTGTTAATGAGCCCATTTTAATTAATATTTTTGCAGTGGGTCCAATGAACCTAATTAATTTATTAAGTCATAAGATTTTAAAGTCGATGCTGTACCGACTTCATGTTCACATTTTAGTAAGTATTAATAAATGGCACTGATTAGTACTAATCATAGATTTAACCTCCATTTTTATTCCTCGTATAAAAGTTATCTGACCATTGTATATTCAGCCCATATCAAACATAATTATTTGATGAACATTACAAAATCATTAAATTATTATTATTTTATATGTGATTTATAGGAGAATCGTAGTAGCTGGTATCATTATTCACGCACACATAGACATAGACGCACAGTGTAAAACACCGCCCGCACGCACGAATGCTTGAAATTGTTGGATCGTTTAGTTTGTTTTGGTTTTAGAGCGACGCTACATCTAGACACTACATAATTATATCAAAGACTTCAAGTGCCAACACAACCAGCCGACAAAGTAACCAAATCATAATAACTATTTGTTTGAACCAAATTCTGTTTGCACAACCATCGCGGTTGGTGACCCCAAAAAAACTATCACACTTTTTTTTTTTGGGCCGTAACCAAATTGGTTTAATGCCCCTTCATGCATCTTTTTTGTTTTATAGTACAGACGTCTCGTATAAAATAAATTGGCAGCCAAACACTTGAAACTTAAGGCCTTAATTATATTATGGCTCTGTTTTAATACATATTTTATAGCGAAAGGAACTTCGTTCCAATGTGGTGTGACACCTCCCAACTTTTTTACATAATCTCTAACTGCAAAAATTATGAACTAAAGTCTGTCTGCTCCTGCGCATTGTTAAGATAATTTATTCCTTGAGGGTATAAATTATAGATAGAGCGGAGCGGCGGGGGAGGGGGAAGGTGAACGAAGCACGGGCAGTTCGTTAGTTCCACGTTCCTCATAAAGAGTACAAGTAGGTTCGTATTATAAAACAATTTTCATTTTGTAAATTCTGATGAAATGTTCCTCATACCGAAGGTATGATCTGAGGCTCAATTGGTTGCGAGTGGTGACTACGAGGGCTGCACTAAAAGTATCGGGAATGGAATATTTCCACTGTTCCTGTCATATTAAAATCGTTTTAATTGAAAACTCCTTGGTTTAAAAATCGAATATCATTTATTTATTTAAAAAATAATTCTCGGTCTTGTCACAAGGTTTTGTAAAGCTTGTTTAGTCGTTGAGAAAATGGAATTGACTCGAGAAAATTCAAGAGCGATGATTTATTATGACTTTTGAAGTGGTTTAACACAAAAGCAGTGTGTTGACCGGATGATTTCTGCATTTGGTGATGAAGCCCCATCCAAAACCACAATTTATCGCTGGTTTGCTGAATTTCAACGTGGACGTGTCAAGCTCAGTGATGATCCCCGTCAAGGTCGTCCAAAAACTGCAGTCACCCAAGAAAACGTTGATGCTGTGCGTAAACTGATTGAGGAAGATCGACATGTGACATACCGCGAAATTTAGGCAACTTTAGACATTGGCATGAGTCAAATACAAATAATCTTGAATGAACAATTAGGTGTAAAAAAGTTGTTTTCCCGATGGACACCGCATTCGCTCTGTGAAGAGCAAAAAGCGGCTCGCGTTACTTGGTGCATCAGAACTCTCGAAAGATTCCACGCAGGATCCCCAAATGCTGTATACAACATCGTATCAGGTGGCGAATACTGGATATACGCGTACGAACCCGAAACAAAAAACCAGTCACGAGTTTGGGTGTTCGAAAATGAGTTAAAGCCAACAAAAATTGTTCGTTCACGGAGTGTTGCAAAAATGGTGGCCACGTTTGTCTCCAAAACCGGCCATGATACGACTATTCCTCCTGAGGGACAAATAACGGTTAATGCAGAATGGTATGTTAGCATTTCTTTGCCACAGGTCGCTTCTGAACTCCGTAAAGAGAACTGCAACCGCCGCATATTATACCGGTGGTCAGAAATATTTTAGGTTTAAATATAAGGTCATCATACTGAACCGAATAAATCGGATGTACAGGATATGTTTTAATATTGCGTTCAACATGTTTAATCTTTTTATAGCCTTCTATGATGTTCGGTATGGGACGCGACACCCAAAAGTGATTCTTATCTGATATTAGTTTGTAAAGATCTTTAATTTTAGGAATTAGAGGATGAGTACTAGATTGAAACACCTTAATTAAGTAACGGTCACACAGATATTGACGTCTAAGATGTAGGGGTGGGTCAGCACATTCAACCTGTAATGCCATAACTGGAGTGCTCTTCATTGCACCTATAATAATGCGGCAGACATTTAGATTGTAATAGGTCTAATTTAAGCATCTCCGTTTTACTGACTAAAGGTAGCGAACACGTTCCAAAATCTAAAGTACTTTTAACCAAAGCATTATATACTAGTCGTAACGTAGAAGGATGAGCCCCCCACCAAACACCTGCAAGAGCCCTGATCAAGTTTATACTTTTTCACATTTACTAATAATATGTTTTATGTGCGAGGCACCATTAAATTTAGAATTGAGTTTACACCCGAGAAATGTAACTTCGTTAGAATTTGGAAGAGTGTGGCGGCATCTACACCGCCACATGCGAACAAACGCATCAATCCTGCATCGCGCAAGCAGAGTTTACCGCGCAGATAGCATACATACAACTTCCCGATAACAATCATCGGGCAGTTGCCCACCAGATACGACATCCATCTGGTCGGAGGATCCTCCCTTTCCCAAAGAGTATGAGTGAACTTTACACCCTGTTCCTCATACTCCTAAAACTGGTGACCCCGACTATGAACGTCAGCGCAGCCTTCGTGCAACTACTTCAGCGTGACGTCATCATCATCACTCCCGCAAGTCACACAGCCAGCCATCAACCACGGCTTGAACAGTTGTCCTGACCATCAGCATGCAGCGCAAGCGCATACCTGGTCATCACCTTCAGCCTCATCAGCAACATGGCACAGCACACTGCACATTCGGCCGGTCCACAAGCAGAGTGCTTAATCCCTCTCCTGGTCGACATCAGCAGTCAGCCACCCCGACTCACTGGGGCATCTTCGCAGACAGTTCCGACTCACCGCGAACTATGCGACACCCGGTTCCAACCCACTGGAACCCAACTGGCATTGGCAAGCATCGCAAGATACAAGACTTAGTCCACTATCGACCTCCGGTCTTCGGAGGGGAGTGATGTGGCGGCATCTACACCGCCACATGCGAACAAACGCATCAATCCTGCATCGCGCAAGCAGAGTTTACCGCGCAGATAGCATACATACAACTTCCCGATAACAATCATCGGGCAGTTGCCCACCAGATACGACATCCATCTGGTCGGAGGATCCTCCCTTTCCCAAAGAGTATGAGTGAACTTTACACCCTGTTCCTCATACTCCTAAAAGAGTAAAACCATTGACTTTTATAAAAACCGAAGGAATATTGCGAATGCAAGTAAAAGGGACAACGACACTTTTCTTCACCGACAGTTGTAGGCGATGATCATCGAGCCACTCTACCAGACTAGTCAAAGATTTTTCGACATTATTAGCCGATGTTTCAATTGATGAATGAGAGGAGTAGACTACAATATCATTAGCGTATTGTAGGATTAAGCATGGATATATAACTGCTTCTAAATCTTTTGTGTAAATATCATACAATAATGGGCTTAAAACTGAGCCCTGGGGAACACCGTTCCACAAAACTCTCGAAGGACACGGACAACCAGCAACTCGAACTGTTACAGTCCGATCCGAATATAGATTAAAAATAAAGTTGGAAAACTTTGAAGGAACTTGTAATGCTTCCAGTTTTAATTTTAAAATGCCCAAATCCACGTTATCATAAGCCGCCGCTATATCCAAAAAAGCCGCTACCATTGATTTATTCTGACTAAAGGATAACAAAACATCTGTAGTGAAAATATTTAAATTGTCTGCTACTCCCTTTCCTCTTCTAAAACCAAACTGAGACTGGGGTAAAATATTATTGTGTTCAAAGTACCATTCAATCCTCATTTTAACTAGGTGTTCCGCAAGTTTTGCAAACACGCTAGATAAAGATACCGGTCTGTATGATGAAGGATCTGAAGGATCCTTATTAGGCTTTAAAATTGGGATAAGAATATGCTTTTTCCAAGAACTGGGAATAATCCCGGAGTCTATAATAGTGTTAATAATATCTAAGATAAATGCTAAAGTATCATCTTTACAATTACTAATAAAGGAATATGGAATGCCATCCTCTCCAGGAGCAGAATCCGACACGCGTTTTAAAACTAGCTTAAATTCATTTATTGAAAAGGGACTATTCCCAGAAACGGAAGATTGACTGTATATGAAGGGGATTTGATTTAAATTAGGAACAGAAGTAGGGGCAATTTTAGAAATAAATGGCGTAACCCAGTCGAGGAAGAAGGAAGATTGTGAACTGATCGCTTTGGAACATTTGAAACGTTTTACATTTTTCCAAATTAATGAAAGCGGGGAGTCGGGAGAAAGAGAAAAACAGAAACTATGCCATCCCTCTACTTTCTTTTTCCGCAAAAGCCTTTTGGTCGCAGCTGTTGTATTTTTAAACTGCAAAAAAGAATGCATGTCAAGGTTATCTTTACATAAATTCTCTGCCTCTTTCCACTTTTTTACAGCTTCAGTACAATCCTTATCCCACCAAGGCGGCGAAGGGATTTTACCATTGGAAAGACATTTAATGGGAAAAAAATCATCTGCTAGTGTCAACATTGTTGATGTCAACAAATGATAACATTGTTCAACATTTTCTCGAGAAACCTGCGGAAACTCCATAACTCTTTCATCTAACCCGGATCTATACGATTCCCAGTCACAATTATTAAGTTTGTATTTTAATAAGGGAGGCAGTGGTGGAATTCGGCAATTCGACGTGGCTTTTGAGAGGAGAATTGGATAGTGGTCGCTGCCATGTGAAGTATTCAAACGTTTCCACGTAAAACTGGGGAACAAAGATGAAGAACATAATGAAATATCGACATAACTCGGAGACTGACCCGGAACAAAAGATCGTGTAGGAGACCCATCATTAAGCACACATAAGGCCAATTCATCAATAAGTTCTGCTATGCAAACTCCAACACCATCGTCATTAGGAGCACCCCAAAGACTATGATGAGCATTGAAATCTCCTAATACTATAACCGGAGACGGAACTAATTGAATAATGCGCTTCAAAACCGATATAACAGATGGATCCTTACAAGCTATATATATAGACACATAAGTTATGCCACCCATACGAATGGCAACTGCATTCAATATATCGTTGGAAAATGATGGCAGTTGGATGGATGAGAAAATACAATTTTTCCTAACTAGAAAAGCAGAGCCACCCCAACCATCAGCTCTGTCATCTCTAATTCTGTTAAAACCTGAAATATGAAACCTAGAACTTGGTTTCAACCAGGTTTCGGATATAGCTAACAGAGAAATGTAAAATTTGTTTGTTAGATAAATAATTTCAGATGAGTTGGAAGGTAAACTTCTACAGTTCCACTGAAGAACTTGTTCCATGTTTTAAATGATTGTAAATAGAAAGAGTAATATCGTTAATTAATTTTACTGCAACGTGGTCCGGTAAACAAGAATTTGAAATAATACTCATTAATGTGGCTAATAAATTATTGATGTCTTCATTATCTGTATTTTTAACATACTCAGCACTATTTAGAAGAGCAACACCATTAATTGAAAATGGAACATTGTATTCCTTAATTAAATTATTATGAGCAACTTTATCATAACCTTTTTGTAAAGGTTTGTTTGGTTTTATTTTTCTTGTTATTGTTTTTGTATATGAAAAAGACTTTAAAGGACTAACACCAGGAGGTTTAGTTTCTGAAATGGCTTCAGTGGAAACCACCTCTGAGAATAATCTTTTGCTTGGTTGAAATAATTTTGATGCCTCTATGTATGAAACATTGTTAAGTGACATGTGTCTCTTAATCTTTGTTTGTCTCTCATATTCTGGACAGATTTTATTTGTGCACATATGAGCACCTGAACAATTTAAACAATTAAAGTCCTCAATAGTGCAGTTAACGCCATCATGGTTATCACCACATTTGAAACAACGTGGTTGGCTGCGACAGTTAACACGAGTATGTCCAAATCTACAACAACGAAAACATTGAATAGTAGGAAAGAAATATTGTTCTACTGGTATAGAGGTAAAAAAAGAATAAACATGTGATGGAAGTTTCTGACCGTCAAATGTAAGAATAACCGTCTGAGTTGGGACCCAAATAGAACCTTCAGAAGATGCAACTTTACGACTCATTCTTCTTGATTTAAGAATAGCTCCAAAATCTGAGGGAACTTGAATATTTTCCACAATTTCTTCATGACTCCACTCTACTGGAATACCCCTAACAATACCCAGTTTGTTGATATTAAAGGTAGGGATGTAAGCTCTGTAATCATGTTGTGTTAGGAGCTCATTTGACAAGAACAAATTTGCCGCCTCTGCTACTTGAAAATAAATGGCTAATCTATTGCGACCCACCCGTTTAATACCGTCATTCAAAATATTTCTTAAATTATTCCTAAACAAGAAATGGCCGAACTTAATAGGGTGTAGATTAGTAACAGACTCCACATGGACTAAATAAGGACCAGTGTCCTTTTCAGTATAAAAATTACGGCTATGGATAGGGTCTGACATTTGCTGCTCTGAATCTAAATCGGTATTTTTATTATTGGAAACAATGGGTTGATCTGAATGAACAGGATTCTGCATGAGGATCGACTTTTGTTTTGAAATATTTGGTAGATGTTTGGAAGTGTGCTTGAAAATTGGTGTACCTAGATTTTTTTTCGGTTTTGGTCCTTTACTACTAATCGAAGATGAAGGAGAATTGAATTTCTTCAAGTACTCTTGAGAAACCGAGGCATTAATAAATTTATCCGCTTCTATCAAAGATATTAAGGAATTTTTGTCGGGAGGTTCCGGCTCAACATCCATATTTACATACAGTTAAAAATTAAAGAAAAAAACTTACCGCTATATACACCTACTATACAATTAAACACTAATCTAAGGTATATAACAATTTACTACACTAAATAACAAAAAACATAAATTAAAATATTTTAAACAAATTATTTTAGACCGCCCTTTTCAAAAGCCCGACAAAAAGTCGACAATGATTTTGTATAGATATGGCAATTTTTTTAGTGGAGCGTTTTATGACTGACCAACGAGTTTTAATTATTAAAACATTCTACCCAACCCAATCATGTATTGCGGAAACTAAGAAAATTGCGGCCAATTTTTTTAAGAAATCACTTACATTTCCGTCTAACAGTAACTCGTTTAGTGAATAAATGTGAGCTGCATGGCATTGTACCAGTTAGAGCAGTTCTTCGTGTTTTTCATGCAAACGCAATAGTAACGTGAGTTGCATACAAATCACACACTAGGGCCACTGCTCGTGTCATTTTGTTACAACACCGCATCGACCTTTTTCTCCGGCAGCCTTGCAAAGGGACTAGTGCTAATCTGTAACCATCTCACCGTGAAAACTTTGGTGAAGTGAGCGTTGCGTGAGCTGTCAGTGACACTGACGTTAGGGATTGACCAAGCAAGTCTTCACGGTGAGATTTTTAACAGAATCGACGTTAAGAACGTGTTAAGCAGAGCATTGTGTCAAGGCGATCTGTTCATATTTAGCAGGGTACACCGAACTACAGGGCGGCCGTCGAGAGAATGCGTTCCTGACACCTGTCAGTGCGATAATGCTAGTAACTAATAAAGATCAAATTTGCCAAACACGTATTCGTTTGTATGAAACTGACAGCTGATGTCAAGACACATTCTCTCGTCGGTAGGCTCCAATTTCTTCCCAGCTAAGCTACTAGAATATTAAATAGTTGTTACCTACGTGTGCTTGTTGTTGGGTTACTTATCTCGGTTCGTTGCACATACTACAAGTTCTTTAAACTGTCTGGTTTAGTATATATCTATCACCAGTTTTGGCAAATTGATTGATCATCACAATTATTATGTTTCGCAGAATATGCTTGAATATTCTGCAAAATAATTATACTGGCACGCGGATGCGATCACTTTGACAATTTTTTGTACCTGTCTTGTTTTCTGTCTAAAACGTTTTCTCGTTTCGTACTTTTTCGATCACCTTTATTTTTCCGTAGTAGGGTCACAGTTTTTTTTATTACTTTTTTTTGTAGTCTTATAAACTCAAGGAAGACGGCCTGTCGAATTCTTGATATTTTCCTACAAGGTTTTCGATAGATTTTAGAGGAAGCAATATTTTAAGTTGACCTTAACCACAGATAATATAACACTACGTACAGAAACCCAATCCCATTTAAAGAAATGAAACCTCCCCTAAGTCTGGCTATTGAGCTGGTTTTTTTTCTTCGTCCAATTTTCCAACAGTTGGCAGCATCAGCGACTCACAAATTGCCAGACTGTGGTTTTACAACGCCATCTAGAGGTCGACCTACTTTTAAAACGTGCAATCCTTATAAAAAAGTTTATAGTAAAGGGGTTCAGAAAAAAACATGTTATTAGGTAGACTTCTTTTATTTTTGTATGTAAAAAGAATTAAAAAATAAAGTTGTTTGATTAAAATAAGTAACATTATTGAAAACTGTGATGCCCATCCACTGCAAAAAGCTCTTAACAAAATGATAAACAGATGGTTACTTTTGTCTTTAAAAGGGTTCGAACTGAAGTTAAAGGCTTCATTTTTATTTTATTTTATAATGATAAGAGTGGAAATAGATAAATCAGCACTAAACAAGGAAGTTTTAACTTTTACCAATCATAATTGTTACTCTTGTGATTTATCGATAGATTGTTAAATTATATTAATTGTAACAGACTGTACCACAATTTTTGAAATAAATAAAAAAAATATTATTATTATTATAATTCTGCCAAAATTCTGCCGTATATCGCTTTTCAATTATTGTTAGTACTCGTATCATAATGGTTACCTACGCTGACATCTACGATTTACTTTTCAAGCCAAATTACAATTTGTTCGAGGTGAGACCTCATGCCTTAACTATAAACATGTGGTTGATTACTTGTTTATGGGCAATATTTACTTTTATTTGCTGCGTTACGTTTGTTTATTAATACTTTCACATGAAAAAAAAAAAAAATTTGAAGACAAAATATTCAAAAAAATAGTAATTAATAGGAACACTCGCAGAGGTTATTCATCACAGCATGCAGTAGGTACGTAAGGTAACACTTGCTCAACCTCCAACAAGGTCAGCTTTCCAACAAGTTCATTTTATTTATTTTAGCCAATCGGTTGTTATACATTTTAATAAAAACTATTTGTTGTTATTAAAAAAAAACGTTAATTTAAACAGGTATTTACATCGATTCGTAGTGTTATTTTATATGATTTCATAATAGGACGCGTTCCCAGAATTATTTTCGTATTTGTATAATGTAGGTATAGTTAAAATGAATGAATTTTATTCAATAAAGTTACGATTTCAAGATATGTACAATGTTTTGGCGAAGCAGTTTCCACCTTGGCGATTTTGAGCTATAAAACTGAATTTTAACTTTATAAATCAGCTGTAGGAATGGTTGTAGACATTTTACGTCGCCTGGCCGCAACTTTGGGTTTTGGTCCCAACGTTGTATGAAACGTGACTGATCTCTTTTTCTCACATTTTTTGCAACTTGCAGGTCAGTGTCAGGTTGTATGTTGATCAAAAAAAGATTTCGACCGTTAAAAATATATATTTACTCACAAAATTAATATCGAAACTTCTAAAGATTAGAATATCGCGAGCGTTATTTTTTTTCATAATTCAGATTCAAATAAACAAAAAAAACATGTTAACTGCTTATACACATCAAATTACTCATGCTTTGCTCAGCCTCAGCCACAAGCTGGACCGCCCCCTTCTGTGGCACTGAGTTCAAACACAAGTGCGTGTGCCAGCCTGGCCCCAGAGGGCGGCAAATACTGTAATTAATTTCATTTTTTTAATGCAACAGTCATATTCCTTATGTTGTTCTACTAACAATATTATGGGCTAATAATATCCGTTTTTAGGGTTCCGTACCTCGAAAGGAAAAACCGAACCCTTATAGGATCACTTTGTTGTCGGTACGTCCATCTGTCTGTCTGTCAAGACCCTTTTTCTCAGGAACGCGTGGAGGTATCAAACTGGAATTTATGTCAAATAATCAGGTCTACTGTACCTTGGAGCTGTGAAAAATCAAACTTCTAAGCCAATGCAACCACAAGATACAGCCGTTTATGCCGCAAATCTCCGCAAATTTTCGACTCTCGCAATGGAATCAAAACCTACAGGGTACTTCCCGTGAACTCAGAATCTTGAAATTTAGTACGAAGCAACGTCTTAAAGCACAGATAAAGGAAAAATTGCGAAAACCGTAAATTTTTAGTTCCATGACATAATAAAAATATTTTTAATAATTTTAAACTTACTACCCCTTTCCTCATGAACGCGTGTGAAATTTTACTTATATACCCGCCTACAGGTTTGTACGGAACCCACGGTGCGCGAGTCCGACTTGCACTTGGCCGGTATTTTTTTTTTAATCAATTAAAGTAGTATTGTCGGAAACGAATTGAATGAAGAAATTGTCATGATTGTTGTTAATCTCAACATCAACCAACTTAAAATCACGCCTCTATTCCCCAAAGGGTTATTCAGAAGTGCACCTATAGTACATCCATATTTCTCCAGCTATGTTTAAGTCCCATGAAATAGGGAGCGAGCCTATTGCTATCAACCGGGCAACCCAGACTCCGGGCTGCTACTAAGAAATTCCAGATAGAAAAACCCAATAACACTTTTCCAAACCCGGAATCGAACCCCTCATGATCGAACCACTAGACCAACGAGTCAGTCTGTGACGTCATTCTATCTTCTCATAAACGTAATACCTATTGTTCTGCAGCCAGCTAGGCAAAGCCGAAATCTTAAACACCCCATCCTTGCGTTGTCTTTTTTGGCTTCCGTCATGAACAATCTGAAACCGTTGAATCCAGACATAAAATTTTACACAAGAATTCTTTTTATAACGAAAGTGAGCACTGGGGAAGGATTTTTGATAATTTAGGCCTTAAAGGGATAAATGATTGAATGGAAGTTCGTCATTTTTGCCGATGGGAAATTCCATCGGGCACACGGCTAGTACATAATTTCCTATTTTGTAGTAAATAAAAATACATTATTTCAATGAGTTGGATTTGAAAAGTGTTAAAATTGTAATCAAATGCATATTTTTTCTGGTGAGTGCAGGGTCACGCGATATCAGTTTCCATCACTTGGTGTTTAAAATTCTTGCTCCTTCTCATTTCTGTTTCCCTAGTATTTGGCAAAAGGCAGTTCGAAATTTCCGTGCAAGAACGACCCAACTACACACTACACTTAACCACAGACAGCGAAGTGAACGATGACGTTCAGCGGCTGAATACCTATAGTATAGGTCCTATACCAACCAACATTCCCTCTTCATTTCTGATGCCCTGGTATTTGGTAGAAGGAAAACCAAATTTTCTGTGGAATAAAGACGCAACTTTTTTTCTGCGAAAGTTTTGTAGAGCGAACCATGTGAACACAGGACTTCTGTGAACTCCTTGGTATATCTGTAGCCTTGGTATTATTGAAATCTTCTTGTGCTAAAGTGACACAACTCTGAATCAACTTTCATACGAGCTCCTAGTCAAAAAACGCGTGTTAGTCAGCGGAGCTCAACCAGCTCCGTCGCGAATTACACGTTTTTTCTGGTATTGGTAATAATTAATCTATGCTAAATGCTAAACATGGACCATTGTGTACGGAATGGAATACGGAACGCACATCGCAAATTACATGACTGGATGACTTGTGTAAAAACAGCTTTTTCAGAAACATGCTTGGAAATTCGAGCATTATTTTGACAATAATATTATTCTGAAATATGTATTTACGCCATGCTGCATCAGACCAATCTTTTTGATGTTGATGAGGGTAATTTGCACGAAGTCCGTTTCATAAAAAATCATACCGAATGCCACAAGCTTCAAATTAAAGGTTGAAAACGGTAGCCTCATCTAATACCTACGCAATCTTTCAAGGTAAAAACTAGTTCAGCATGTTGCACTTCTAGCGGTAACAGTTTTTATGTTGTGGACTTGTCAAACGGCATTACAATCTATATAAGACTAGGCAGAGACTACCGGGCGGATTTGAAAAAATCTTTTTGGATTTGATAAAGCATATATAAATAAATAATAGCCTAATTCTTGAGGAAGGCTATAGGCTATTTAACATCGAACTACGACTAGGTGCCGAGAAAAAAGTTAGAAAGAAAGCTAAGCGAAAATAAAGTAAGGGGACACAGATAAAGGATATTATGCTTTGTGTTTAAAAAAAAACCTTCACGAGGACGAAGCCGCGGATAGAAGCTAGTGTACTAATAAAAAACAAAGCATTAGTAACGCTAATAAAAACAAAACTCAGTACTTGCCTATTAGATGGTTCTATCACGGGTTCAACCAATTTGATTCTCTGTGATTGAAAGGCGCAGAAATCAAGAAAGAGGCTGACATTGAATGTTTTTTTTTAAATCTCCTACACAGGATACACTGATACAATAGAAGTCACATGTTTTTGAAAAAAAAAATTACGTGTGCTCTTTCAATGGGGATAAAAACAGCCACGTGCTCACTTCAGATGTCGCTGCTATTTAGATTCCAAGAATTTAAAGCTATACTAGAAAGGTTTCTGTAGTTAAATAAAGGTAAACAATCTTGATGTGTTTATCAACATTGTTTATTTTACAGATCATAATTATATGAGGACCATGTAGGTAGGTGTCTGAAATGGTCTTTGAGGAAAGAACCATACAGATTTGAGTGTAGCTCAGAGCTTAAGGAGCTCAACGATTCGACGAACAATACCAAAGAAAGGACATTTGGGTAAGCCGCATTGAGTACTCAAACTGCCAGATAATAAATAAAAAAACTAAGATAGAGAAAATATATATAAATATAACCAACTAAGTCCTCACACAATATTTAAAATAATAATAATATTATACTTCACAAAGTAAATATTAATGTCATTGTGTAGATAATAATCATCAAATGTCAAAGTGTATATAAAATAAAACAAATTTAACAAACAAAAAAAACACATTCAGTATGCGAAAATTGGAGCAGGTCAGTCCCAAGCCTTTTTGTCCTCAATATAATCTTTAACGGTATAAAAAGCTTTCTGGCACAACTTACGTTAAATAAATGATTCGAGTTTATCTTGGACGTGGCTTGAAAGTTTATTATAAAAGCATATACATGGACATCTAAACGAGCCACCCATTTTCTGGAGCCTTGTTGTAGGTACAATAAATTTGTGTTTGTTCCTAGTATTTATATTATGGATATCACTATATTTTTTTAACAATTTGATGTTTATATGGGCATATAAAAGATTTTCAAAAATATGCTGAAAAGGCACAGTCATTACATTAATTTCCTTAAATTTATATCTGAATGAGGGCATCGAACTTAATTTATAAATTGATCTAACAGCTCTTTTCTGCAAAACAAATATAGTCTGAATGTCGGCGGCATTTTCCCGCAACAGAATACCGTACGACATTACCCTATGAAAATAGCTAAAGTGTACTAAACGGGCTGTGTCTATGTCAGTTAAATTACGAGTTTTTATAACAGCGTATGCTGCGGAGCTTAGCTTTTTTGACAATTTATCAATATGTGGGCCCCACTGAAGCTTAGCATCCAAAGTTAAGCCCAAGAGTACTGTGCTGTCTTCAGGTTTCAATTCTTCGCCCTTTATCAATACAATCGTTTTCACCTGCCTAACGTGAGGCAGCGTCAACTTAATGCATTTAGTTTTCTTTTAATTAAAAAGTAAATTATAAACATTGAACCAGTGAACTATTTTTGAGATCGCGTTATTAACATCGTCAGTAACCAGCTGCTGACGTTTAAGTTTAAACAAAAGTGCAGTGTCATCCGCAAAACAACACTTTATCATGATTAACCATTATGAGGTAAGGCAAGGCTTAGCTAGTCTTTTAATAGTGCTACACTTTAAGTCACATATCAAACGACACAAAGCAAACTTATTCAAAACAATTGGCGATTTGTAGACGTTGAACTGTGCTGCCACCTACGACGAGCTTTCAGCGCTTAACCCCATTACAGGAGATCACAGCTCGCCCATATAACTCGGTGTAAACAGTTTCATTCTGGCGAAGTTTTGGGTCGACACAAAGAACACCTTTCATCCAAATTGAAAGACAAAGGTGACCATGTAAATCCGGCTTCATCCTACTAATTGCGCTTCAAACATGAATCCTAAAACTTGTAAGGAAAACACCAAACTTTCTCCGTAGCTGTTGAAGTGAACTTATTAGCATCACTTTCTCTGATGTGAGGGCAATGTCATACACTCGTACAGTGATCGTATGTGGGATGCTGTCTTTGTAAATATACATGATTCCATAGGTGTGCACCTACTTAGGCCAAAGTTTTTGTTAAAAGGAAGCTTTTGTGCGAGAACTTACGGATGTGACAAAAAATGTTTTTTGTGGATTTTTTTGTTACTCATGACTATGAGACAAAGGTAATGGTTTCAACACTACTCATCATCAGCCGAAAGACGTTCACTGCTGGACAGAGGCCTCACCTAAGCACCGCCACTTCGACCGGTTCTGTGCTTCTTGCATCCAGCGGATCCCTGCGGCCTTCACAAGATCATCGGTCCACCTTGTGGGAGGCTTTCCAACGCTACGTATTCCGGTACGCGGTCGCCCAAAAACACTCAAAACATAAAAATTACGTTGATCAATCAATTTGCCAAAAGTGTTGATATATAGAGACTGAACTAGACAGTTTAACGAGCTTGTATGTGCCGCAGACCGAGACAACCCAACAACAACTAGTAGGTACTATTGAACATTCTAGTAGCATAGCTGGTAGCTGGTAACTAGTTGGAGCCAACAGTCCGGCCCTCGAGAGAATGCGTTCTTGACATCTGTCAGTTTCAAACAAACGAATACATGTTTGGCGAATTCGTAATTTATTATATACGAGTAGCATTGTCTCACTGAACGGTACTCGTATTAGGTACTCATTCTCTCGAGCCAAATAATTTTTGCTTGAAACTCATTACCCAGTTATAATATTCAATTAACTGCAAGTACACGACAAGTATTAGCATCCTTGCAACATGCGGAAATTGCGCGCACGGCACTGCCAATGTCTGTATGTCTTTCTTAGCACATCTATGTTCATGTTCACGTCTATCAAGAATTTTGTTAAAGTATTTTGAATTACAGCACTTTTTGAAATTTTGAAATATCTTTGTTTGGCGTTAGAAGTGGCTGTTGAAAGATTTAGAGAAATTTAATGAAAGGTAGGACCAAAATCCTTTGTATGGTTATCAACTAAGTACGCTACCTAATGTCATTAAAAGGTCATCCCCAGGGATCCTTGGGTAGGTGTAGACTTGGTCGTAAGTTTCCAAATCGATGTTGTGTTAATAATGGAACCTCTTTTAGAGAGAGAAATCATGGGGCCAAGCTTGTATCGTTCTTTAACGATTCTTTAATGCAACACAGGTTACATGCGATCGCTGATGACGATGATCATATTCCACGAAGAGTACCTTATTGAACATTTCACCAGTGCGGGTGCTCATAAATGACGAGTGTCTATGCCAAACCAGCCAAACCAAGGTCCTCTCAGTCCGTCATTTTGTTTTCTAGAACAATAATGGCAAAATTTAGCTGCAAGTAGGTACTGTTAATAAAGCCTCATTACGTAACCATACGTAGGTGATACGCCTTACCTTATTGTATTAGATCGATTTTTGTTTACAATTTTTTTAATTGACACCCATAATAGAATAACTAAATAACGAGCTCATCTGCATTGAGCATTTCAAGCCTTAACTAATATGTCGCATTACACTATCTTTGTATTGTTATGAAACCCTTGGGGCCAAACGCCCATTTATAAGATACAATACATTTTACCTCCGAGTATTATTTAGGTTTCGCTGTACGAGTATCTCTGTAATAAGAATTCAATATTAAAGAAAGGTCAATTACTTTGGATAGAGCTGATCAAACCTAAATCGATTTATCTCGCACCTTTCATTACTTTAGCTAATTGCTGAAATGGCTACTTTTGGCACATGACGACATAGGTAAAGAAACGTTTCTTTACTCATGTGCTTTTGGAGACAAGATGTTAACTATAATACGTATAAAACTTTTTATGGCTGCTAAGTGCTAGACGAGTGACGCACAAGGAACGGTCATACATATCAGTGGGAACACTTGTACTACGAAAATCGCCCTTATTGCTACGACTTAAGGGTGCTGTCAGTTTCAAATGGTCACTACTGATATCCGGTCTCAGTACCTTCATTTTTGATTAGACAATCTCTACAGAACAGTTTCACTATGGGCTCGTAAAACTTCTTGTAAGTACGTATTCCCTTTGTTTTCTAATGCGTCGAACGAATCATCCACAGAAGTATTATAATACTGTTTGTACCCTACATCTTTGAAGGAAAAATCAAAGCCCCAACTAATTGAATAGCCACAATATCAGCAATTACTGATTGTTTGGTCTGCAAAGCTCTAGGGGTCAACGTCAAGGGTACATAACTGGGTGACATGAGTTATATAATATTATGATATATAATATAATTATATATTATATATAATATCATGACTACAGGGTGGCAGGCAGGTGATCATAGAGTAGTGCGTAAGGTCCAACCTAGGACTTTTTTTAGGCATATTATTATTGCGTTCAGCAATAAATATCTCTTCGACACAAATGCACAATGCCACATTAACTTTAAATATATATAATAATCTTCGAAATAAAAACTCAGTTGGGTTTCTGCAATAAAAACAGTTTCATTTATTTCTTTCTATTACAAGATAAAATCAAGATAAGATTACACAAGTCAGTTGGAAATAGCCTTACCTGCAATAAAAACAGAAAACAACATTAAAAGTTTTTACTCCAGGTGATTTAAAATTTATTGTTCATTACTTCAATAATTTTTTTTAGCACAATTAGTGTAATCTTGAATGTACGATATTTTTAAGTTCGAATGCAGACCACAGAGCAAATTACCATAGAGTATTTTTATGTTTTACTATGGTTGACGACAATCTATAATTCGAGTCTATAACTCTGTCGAAAACGCGGCAGATTCAAAATTAAGAAAATGACGTCTCGAGTAAATGAGAATCGTCGTTTTCTTTATATCTCCCCCCTCGAAGGAGAACAATCACATAACATTTATGTGACTGTTCGTCAAGTCGTGTTGTCAGCTACCGGAATTAATTTTGTTATATGAAAAAGGTTTGATTCTGTTTTCTTGTGTCTAGTATCAATCTCGTAGATAGAATTGGAGATTTTCTGTAGGATTTTGTAAGGTCCGATTCTTATTTCGTCCAGCTTTTTCCTATTGAGGCGCTTTCCATTTTCCACATATACTAAGTCTCCGGAATCCAATGTAATTTATTTCCTGTGTTTGTTGTATCGTTCTGCATTTTGATTATGGGACTTCTTGGTGTTTTCAAATGCTTTTTTCCGATCTTTTTCTAGGTCTTCATTTGTACAATTTGTCTTCAATTCGTGGGACAAAATATTGACACTTTCACCTTCCATTAAGTATTTTGGAGCGAATCCAGTAACCGTATAGTTCCGTTTCATTGTATCTTCTAACATTAGCTATTGCTGTCCAGGCTTTTTATTTCTGTTCTCATTTATTTTGCATCTTATTTTATTTACCAGGGTTTGGTTTAATCTTTCATTAAGCCCATTTGAAAATGGGGCGTCTACGGCAGTAAAAATCATTTTTATTTTCTTCATCTTTAAAAAAAATTAAACTCTTTTGAATTTATGCCAGGGTATTGATCTGTTAGTATTGTTCCGATACAGTTACTTTCTGTCACTTTCGTTGTTAGTTTTATAAAGTCATTGGCGGTTTGGTTTTTCGACGTTAAAATATAAGCGTACCTAGTAAAGTGATCAACCAACAGGCGTAAATATTTTTTTGTTGATCGCGATCCCCCAAATCCACCAATGGTATGGATGGACATAATTTTAAAGGGGTAGGTAGCTGGGTCTAAATGTGATTAGAACCCATATTTTGATTTGTTTTTTTGACATATAGAACAATTATCGCAAACTTTTTTGATATTCATTATCATATTTGTCGCTGAGTAAAATGAAGTTACCTTGTTAATCATTTGCGATCTTCCTAAGTGACAGTAAGTATCGTGTATTTCTTTTATCAATATTTTACTGAGGTTTTCAGACAATAGAGTTTTGTCTTTGCTTTTTAACTTTTTGTAATAAATGCCATTTTTTAATATGATGTTTCTTTTCTTTTCTTGTAAGTCCATGTTCTCATCCAGGTCCTTTTTTATGTCTTCGAGACTTATTAGATTTACCACTTCCAGGATGTCGTCTGTGTTATCATTCGGTTCTAAGACTGGATTTCTGCTTAGGCAGTCTGCTTCTTGATTCGATTTCCCAGGATTGTATTTTATTGAAAAATCGTATTGAGATAGGTAATATGTTAAGTCTCCTAACTCTTCATCTGTCCTAGATTTTATGTTCAAGTTTTCCAGAGGTTTGTGATCCGTGTATACCGTGAATTGTTTCCCAAATAGCCAGTGTTGCCAATATTTCACTGCTTCTTTTATGGCTAAACATTCAAGGTATATTGCCTTTTTTTTCTTTTGTGCCTCATTCAATTTCCTAGAAAAATACGCTACAGGTTTATAACTTTTATTTTCATCTTCTTGGTTCAACACAGCTCCAACCCCTTTGATACTAGCGTCAGTATAAATTTTAATTGGAGAATTTGGGTCAAAAAATTTTAGAACTGGTTCCGAACAAAGCAATGTTTTAATTTTCTCAAATGAATCTTGATATTCTTTCGACCAAACAAATCTTACATTTTTCCTCAGAAGATTATGTAATGGGTCTGAGATTTGTGCCATGCTTGGGATGAATTTATGGTGATAGTTGATTTTTCCAAGGAATTGTCTTACGTTTGTTCTTGTTTCTGGAACTGCAAAGTTCCTCACTGCAATTAAGTAATCTTTCTGTGGTTTTACAGAGTTCTTTTCTATAATATGACCTAAGTATTTTGCGTGATTGTGAATCTCTCTTTGTGAATTGCTTCTAATGATAAAAATAGTCTTGAAAGATGTTGTAAATGCTGTGTAAAATTTTGTGAGAAGATTAATATATCGTAGATGAAGGACACTGCAAAATCAGAAAGTTTGTATTTTCTTATTATATTATTTAATATCCTTTGGAAAATTGCTGGCGCTGTTTTTAATCCAAAAGGAAGGCAAGACCACTGAAAGTGTCCTTCCTGTGTTTCTTAAATGCCAGAGTAACTGGAGCAGCAAAGGGTCTGTATGACTCCTCAATAAGGCCTTTTTCCAATAATTTTGCTACTTGACTTTCTATCTCTTTCCTATCTTCGAACGTGCACCTGTAAGGCCGTTTATAACCGTTTTTTCTTCCATTAGATCAATATGAGCCTCATAATCCTTAACAGTACCAATGTCGTATTTATCTCTGGCGAATACGGATTTATATTTGTTTAACAACTTGTCTATTTCAGACTGTTCATACATATCTAAATGATTCACAATCATCTCAAATTCATCGGTATTCAGATGATTGTTGAAGTTTACTTCATATTTTCTTGGACTGTTTGTTTTTTTCTTTTATGTCACCCAACAAAACAGGAATATTGACATTTGTGTGATTCTCAGCCTCTTTATTTAAGTAAATTTCATTTTCGTGTTTTTGGAAGTCTTTGTTCTGAATAATCCTTAGATATTCAGTCTGGGTCAATTTAAAATTTTCAATACGATTTTTTTCCTATCTTCTGCCACTACACAGCGAACACATTCTTTTTCAAATTGATTAATCCATTGGCTGGCATTGGTGGTTTTTTCATAAATTTTTTCAATCATGAAATCTTTAGCAATTTTGTTTAAGTTTTTAACTTCAGAAGTTTGTTCTTTTGATTCTAGAACGAAAAAGCAGCTTCTTTATTGTGTCGTCTGAGGTGTTTGTGGTAGATATTTCAGCAGCTTTTTCTGGAATCACCTCTAAATAAAAAAATTCAAATAATAAGTTACCTTCCTCATCTAAATAAGCCTTTTTCATATTTTCTGTTAAGGTTATCCATACTTTTCTGAATTGATTTCTTTTTCCCAATGTGTTTTTCACTCTGCCATACACTTGTGACGTTATCAATTCTTTATGTAAACTTGTTGGTTGGTATTCATCCGGTATTGCAAAAGAACGACCATCTAGTGTGCCGATTCAGGTTAGGCACAATATTGTTGATTTTCCATCTGACACTCCCCGCATTTTAAAATCAAACCTTAGTTTTTCCATTTTTCTCGAAGTATTCACAATAATGATGTTTTATAATAATCTTCGAAATAAAAACTCAGTTGGGTTTCTGCAATAAAAACAGTTTCATTTATTTCTTTGTATTTCAAGATAAAATCAAGATAAGATTACACAAGTCAGTTGGAAATAGCCTTACCTGCAATAAAAACAGAAAACAACATTAAAAGGTTTTACTCCAGGTGATTTACAATTTATTGTTCATTACTTCAATAAATTATTTTTAGCACAATTAGTGTAATCTTGAATGTTCGATATTTTTATGTTCGAATGCAGACCACGGAGCAAATTACCATAGAGTATTTTAATGTTTTACTATGGTTGACGACAATCGATAACTCGAGTCTATAACTCTGTCGGAAACGCGGCAGATTCAAACTTAAGAAAATGACGTCTCGAGTAAATGAGCATCGTCGTTTTCTTTATATATAAATACATATAAGTTTTACTTATCGCCAGATGGAGGTCAACACTGTTATCAGAATATTATGTCGCGCGTGACAATTTGTGTACGCTCAAAGTAATCATCAAAATTAGATTTCGAAGCTTAGATAAATGATCAGTCTCGCGGGTCTAGCGCAGCGAGACCAATCATTTATCTAAGTTTCTAAGATTAGCATAACTCCTGAAATAGGTGACCAATTAGTGCCAGCCAAGGTACTTGTCCTATCATAGAAGCCGTGGAAGTCAACAGATTAGGTATTATGAACATCTATTTAATAACTGGTGACGGTTACCTATTTTAGTGAATTTCTAAGCAAACAATTATATTTTCCTCTACATCATCACATGCTCGTCTTTTCCTCTCGTATTGACACGAACTAAAATGAGGTCCATGACGCGCGTCTGTCGCGGTCCCATAGTCTATAATCTAAGTCCCAGCAGAGCAGATATGTGGTTTTACCACGTAGTTTTCGATTTCTCTTCGACAAAGTACCGAGACATCAGAAATGCACAGAAGAGTAAATTATTATTTGTACAACACCGCACGCACATCTTCAGCAGGCTTAGCACGAGCGCCCTAGAGAAGCGTATTGTCGACGGAAGAGTAGACAAAAATGGCGTTTCTGTGTAGACAGTAGAAAGTTTTCTACTGTCTACACAGAAACGAAACGCAATTGTGCGGTAAAAATGGGTAGTTAAACACATCACTAGCAACTAACCCGTTGCTATGGAAAATCACTGTCTATAAAGCAACCTGAGTCTAATTGTGTCCTCGTGCTTGCGAAAAAGAGATTTCGAGAAGCGTAGAAAGCGATTTCTATTCTACAGTGGAATAGAAAAAGAAAACGCCATGCTAAGCCTGCTGATCAGAGATATGACGGTTTTGCACGAATAATTCAAAGTAAACTTCAATAATACTAAGGCTGCAGAACATTTGTGGAGCACGGAAGGCACACAACAATGTTGTGTTATTGTAGATAGGTAGGTGTTAAGGTGACGTAGATATCCGAACGATAACGAGTGTGGCGACGCGCCATAGGTTGGCGGCGTTTATATGTAAATAATATATTCTCCTGCACAGTTCTGATGTCTTGGTACAATTTAAAAGGCAAATCGGAATTTCCGTGGTAAAACCACGTAACTGTAGCAGAGTAAGTATGTTTCATGTTGTTTCTATTGTCATCTAGATAAGTCACCTCCTACTGCGAAGCAGTTATGGAGGAGGGATCGCAAAGGAGGAGGCGGAGCGTGTAAGGGAGAGAGCCTTGCGCCCTCACGCCCCCCTTGTAGCCGAAGGAGACACCCTGGGCGTCGGGAAACGCCTCCAGAATCCCGGCCACCGTAGGTGCGGGCTTGCAGACGGCGAGCAATGGGTAGCTCGCCGTCCGGTAAGGACCAGGGCCGGGTCGACGGCACGTCGTGTTCCACGCGCGCCTTAAAGAGATCAGCACTAAATGACGGGGTCCGATAGGGCCGACGACGCCTCAGGGTCGCGGGAAATTCGAAAGAGAAACCGTGGCCCTGGCACAGGCAACTGAAGAAACACGGGTGGGTTTTAGTCAGTAAAAGCCTGACACGCCCTCCTGCTCCACCCAGAGCGGGAGAAGTCATTTGATGAAAACCCACCCAAAAAATAAGTAGCTACAACAACATGCTTAGAGACACAGATGATAACTATAAACTAGTCAGAGACTTCGAGATCTGTAACTTATCATCGGGTACCTACACTATCTAACGTTTCTATCTCCAATGTTGGCGTACTGGAGATAGAAAAACCAGTAGTTTTAATGTCCCAATAAAGCCAAAATATACGACATATACCGTGTTGACAGTTAGTTGTTTGACAGGGACAAATATAACTGTACTGTATATCATCAGTAGCGATCTGGCTTACGTTATTGAGTTTGGCCGTTAGGAATATGCAAAACAAACACATGTAAAAATGTGTTTATTGTTTATGTGTGTATGTTCGTGCGAGGGTGTGTGTGTTTGTGTGGCCTTCGATCAAGAATATGTGTGACCCGAAAAACGAATGATTACCAAATATTAATTTGTTTATTTTCCAGGGCGAAACAGACCTATGGACTTTTCAAGAGATCGCGTTCAAAGCGGAGGAGGATCGCTACGAAGACCCCGACTCAAAACAAGAAGCGTTTATCCTATGTGCAGAGGATCCTGCCACCAGAACTAGAAATATTGTAGAACTTAGGAATATGATTTACAGTAAGAAGTGCATCGAGATGGTGCTTAAGGTAGCAAAACATGGATATCACAAGTTCTTGAACACTATTTCGAAGAGAATGATGATGATCTTCCTCAATGACTATCCAAAAATTCACTGTTTGCGTCAGACCTGAGGACGTGGGTGAAGGGATGAGCTAGCTACATTAATTTGTTCCTTGTCGGTTTTGAATTATTTGACATGATTGTCTTTTAAAAATATATTAATGAATGATGAAAATGATTAATGGAAATGACAATAATTATCTCGGCTACTGAGTTTTGTTATCACCTAACACGTAACGGTAACCGATACCATGATTAAGGCGTTAACGCAAACTATAAGGCGAGGCGAGCGAGGTGGAGTCGAGTTGAGGAAATTACTTAAAATATGGGGGAATATGCTCGTTAAAGGCGACGAATACCAGGGCAACACAGCCATATAGAGGTACTTATTATAAAGGAGGTAATGTTGAGTTTGTCTGTTTCAAATATGATTGACGTGTAAAAGTGTTTGTACAAACCTTCTTACAGAAATAAAATCTTTTGTCATTTATCATAAATAATTGTAAATTGACCTTTACGCTCTTTATTCATAGATCTGCAGGTACTTACATTTTACATTATACGAAGTAAATTTCCAAATAATAAGTACAATACAATACAATACATATGTTTTTTATATATATATATGTATATATATTTGCGTTATTTTAGTTTTAGACTTCACATTGTTCATATTTTTCTCTTCTTGTTTTCACACACTATTGTCTACATTTCTTTTTCAATTCTCCTTTCGCAGGTCTGCTGGAAGAAATTTCTTAAGAAATAAGCAGTACCTTTGTACTCATATTGTAACCATGACGTGTCCCTCTGTATTTTACTGTGTGTACATAAATAATAAAATAAATAAATAATTATGTGCCTTGCAATTAATTGTATGTCAACAAATAGAGATTATGTTAAATTATGATAGTATAACTTAATTATCATTCATTATTTGGCGTGCCTCGTTGGTCTAATGGTCGCAATCGCTACCGCTGAGGTTGAGGTCCCGGGTTCGATTCCCAGGTCGGGCAAAGTGTTATTGGGTTTTACTGTCTGGAATTTCTCAGTAGCAGCCCGGAGTCTGGATTTGTGCCCGGTAGCTGGCAATAGGCTCGCCCCCTATTACATGGGACTTAAACATAACTGGCGAAATGTGGGTGTACAGGTACACCTCTGCCCAACCCTTCGGGGAAACAAGGTGTGATATTATGTTTTTATTTTTTTATTTTCTCTGTATACAACGGGTTTATGGTCTGAAAGATAATGTAGGTATTGGGATTGTGATTTAGTTGATACAAATGTTCAAAGACAACGATTAAGCTGCGAATATCTCGTATTCACAGTACGAAAAATTCCACGACCATTTTTTTTTCATCAACTTGATAAATTCTTTGTACCTAGTTTCAATACGTATATTTCTGTTAGTGTCCGCGCAACATTATAGGTTACAACACATCAATACATTTTCAAAAAAAATACGTCACATCTTTTTTTTTTTATCGTTTATTTCAGGTCCTTGACCCGTATAGAATACAAAAAACAATACACAAATGACAATGCCAGATCCTGCCCCAGCTAGTTACAGGAAATGTAAATTAATGAAACTAGTTGTAATGATTATAGGAACAAAAACTCATATTACGACTATATTAATTATGATAATGCGTAACGTATAAGTTGTTTAAATCGCTTTTTAACCATTATAAACTGCACCTAACCTATTATCAATGTCATTATTGTTTTAAGATTTTAACAGAAATCGCAAGTTCTACAGCCATTAGGACAAATGTTTAGTCAACAGTAATAAATAAGCTTTAAGATGCTGCATTTTGCAGGCTTGTGAATTACTTTTTGATTTGATTGGGGCAAAGTTCTATAGAGTTTCTGGCATTGTCCTTTGTCATAGATGGTTGATCAATAAATAATGAAATTAAAAAAAGTGTAAATGATATTAAAATAAGAGTAACAAATAAATGTCAGATTAAACCAATTAATGTGAAAAGCACAAAGCAAAAAAAAAAAAACAAACGGACGATTGGTCTAATTAAGTAAGAATAGTTGGAATTTAAATAATATGTAGCAGTGGTGGCCCAGTGGTCACGGTCCCGACTTACGAGTTAGGTCGTGGGTTCGAACCCAAGCAGGCGCTTTACTTTGTGTAAATAATTTAATCACCACTGCTCTCAAAACGGCGAAGGAAAACATCGTGAGGAAACCGGCATGTCCTAGAACCAAAAATTCGAAGACATGTGACATCTACCAACCCGCACTAAGCCCGCGTGGTGGATTACGGCTCACTACCTCTCATAGAGAGGAGGCCTGTGTCCCAGCAGTGGGAACGTTACAGGCTGATTATGCTATACAATATTTATATAAAATTTATGAACTCTGCCGGAGCAGAGTATTTCAAAAATATTTTAGACTCATTTGAGTGTCCCCCTCCACGGAAATCTTTAGTAAAAGGCGAAAGATTTATGCGTTTTGAAGGGAAACCAGAGTTAATCAGTCTCGGAGCTATATCGCGGCGCCCCCGTAAGGGGGCGTTGCGTGCGGTGCCGGGGCTTCACCCCCTGCCCGCGGAAGCCATACGGCGCGCGGCGACCCGTAAATACGGGCCTCTCCTTAGGTCTGCTCATGGCAGTGGATTTTCGGGCGCGCGTTGCCCGCGCGTGAGTGATTGCTATTTTGTTTCTGTAGGAGCGCCGCGACGCTTATAGTGAAGCGCCGCTTTCTTCACGACATCTCGGCGGTCTGTCGCCGCCAGGTGAGACCCCTAGTTACCTAGGGGAGGCCCGGCGACAACGACCAGCGACGAAGATGCCGACTCGACGCGCCTACAGAGTAGGTGAGAGGTCCCCGCCCGTCCAGATCACAGAGCTAGCCGTTACTGTCCGGGCTAAGGGGCCGAATGTGGGTGTGAACGGCATTGTAATTGTGTAACACCGTTCAATGTTTGCGTGCCTCGCGGCCCGCGCCGCGCGTGCACGCGTGAGTTTGGGTGCCTGTATAGACATGTATGTCTGTCTGCGTCTACGTAACGTGCCTATATTAACCTAGAACACGTTACGCAGTGGGTGTGTGTGTTGTGAGTGTGGAGTCTTTTTGTCACAGATAAGTCGCGTGTAACTTGGCTGCGGCTTATCTGGAGGTCGATCCGGATTTGTTTTATGACGTCTTCCGTGTCCCGAAGGAGGTGGCGGAGGGGGGGCGGCCTTATGCCAGAAGGCCGCCGGCGTCCCATTTTGGGCCGCCCTGGGTGACCTAGCCGCGGTACAGAGTCAGTAGTGCGGCCAAGCCATCCAGGATGACCAACTCGACATCCTGTCCCTGCCTGATGGCCTTTATCAGGTCCATCAGTAGTTTGATGGCACAGGTTGTGAAATCCGACTTGTTTGTGGCTGCTTTGGCGTCGGTAGCGCCGCCACTGGTTTCTTTTATGAACTTTTCTCTTGGTAGTTCCTTGTTTGTCCGCGGCGCCGTGGCGGCGCTAGCGGTAGGTTGCTGCATATTCACAACCTGTGCCTCGGTGAAGGCAGGGGTGGCAGTTGGGTTTTCTTGGGTCGCCGGGGGGGGGTCGGGTTTCTTCCCCTTGCCCTTTCCCCCGCGTCTCTTGTTTTTCCTCCGCCCAGAGGAGGTAGCTTCTTTGTTTGAGGGCCCGTTGGCCGCCGCCATAAGCGTCGTGCCTTGGGCCTCTTCTGGCATCTCTTGTGGCCTCTCAAAGGACACTTTGGGACGGCGTGATGTGGCCGTTATGGCGGCGGTGCCCGCCCGCTTGTTCCGGGTCTCTCTCTGGAACACCGGACACTTGATGTTGCACGCCGGGTGCGGGCCACCGCAGTTCACACAGGTGGCCGGCTCTTCCCTCGGGCGCGGGCAGTCTCTCGCCGCGTGCTCCCCTCCACAGCGCACGCAGGCGAGCGGGCGGTGACACTGATGCGAGCTGTGTCTGAACAGTTGGCATCGGTGGCACTGGGCGGGTCCTCGTTTTCCGCGCCAGGCCTCTATCTTGACACCACGCATCAACATGAACGTCGTGGTGTCATAAATGGCCCGGACGTCCGGAGTCTTTTTTAAGATTGCGTGGAATACGCAACCGGGTCGTCCTTGTGCGGCCTTGATATGGCGCACATACTCCGGCTGGTATCCCAGCGTTTGGAGCTCCTCCTCTATCTCCTTCGGGTCCGTATCCGCCGGTAGTCCCCGTATGGCGATCTTCAGGCTCTTCTCTGCTGGCAGTGAGTAAGCGAACCAGCTGACGCCGCTATCCTTCTCTAGGCCAGTCAGGTATCGCTGGACCAGCCTATACTCCTCCTCGCTGTCTGGGGTGAAGCGAACTCCACCTCCGTATGGACGAGCGTTAGGAGGCCGGCCCAGTTTCTCCCTGATGGCCCGGAAATGGGCGGCCCAGTTTGGCAGCCTCTCAACCACCAGCGGCGGGTACCTGGGCTTCTTTTGCCCCGGCTTATGTTGCCACGTTCTTGTCGCGGCGCCGGGGGGTGCATCGGGGGTGTTGGCAGCGGTAGCGGGGGCGGGGGGTGGCCTAGCCCCCGCGGTCGGTGACGGTGACGGTGGCGGCGATGGTGACGCAGGTGGGGGGGGTGAGCGGCGCGCCGCGTCGGCAAAAGTAGGCGACGCTGGCGGGTCCGGACTCCGCGGCGCGCTTTCGCGCGGTGGCCGCGGCGAGTCGGGGCAGAGCCGCTTCCCCTCCTCCGCTGCGGTCTCACTCGAGCTCCTGCGTCGACGTATTCTTTGGCCTCTGGGTTCGAGCCGGGACTCGAAACAGGCACGCGCACAGCCATATCCGGTCGAGCCCGCGGATGCCAGCGACATGTTCGATCCTATGGACGAACACGGCGACATAACCGCGGGCGAGTCGTAAGCTGATGCACGAGGAGGCGCCGGTGAGTCGGGCGTGTATGTGGCACTAGTCACTGACCTTGTCTTGGTGGTGTCGGAATTTAGTGCTGGCCGCTCTCGCTCAGCCATTGCCGGTCCCGCCAGCGAGAAACGGGCGCCGGTCACGGCGGTGCGCGGAGCTGGCGCAGCTTTGGTATTTGGTTGCGCTGTCACAGTAGTCGCTGCGGCGGGCGCGGGCGGAGTCGCGAATCGCGGCGGCGCGTCGATGCGTGCAGGGGGCGCGCGGGGGGGCGCGGGCGGTGTGCGGGGGCGCGCGGGGTAGTCGCGCGGCGTGGCGGGGCGCGCGGCGTAAGCGGCGGCGTACGCGGCGGCATAAGCAGCGCAGCGCGCGGGCGCGGGTGCGGGAGCACGCGCGGGCGGTGCCGCGGCGCGCGCGTGCGGCGCGCGACTTGGGTTACCGGCAGGCCCCGGGGCCTGAATGGGCACCGGGCGGAACGCGGCGGGACGGATCGCTACCGCGTGCGGTCGGCTCGACGACGGCGAAGGCGCAGCGCGCGCAGGCGCCAGTGACGTCGGTGGGCCGGCAGCAGCAGCGGCGCTCGATCCCCCTCCTCTTCTTTCTTCCTTCTTCTTCTTGGAAGTCTTCTTCTTCTTCTCCTCGCTTCTTGTGGAGCCGGCCGGCGGAGCACAGGACGACGCAACACCGATGATCGGCATCGACGACGTCCTATCCAGCGCCGGGCGGGACTCCGGTGAGCCGGCATCGCAGCCCAACGAGCCGCGCGTGCCGGGCTTCGGCATCGCAGGTGTGTGGTCTCCGCGACCGCGGCGGTACTAAGTACCGGGTAGTAGGGGTGAGGCGTATTTATCGTAACAGATAGAAATAACAGATATTTAAAAATAACAAATAACAATTGTTCCTACCAATATAGCTTATCTGTTACTCAAAATATCGGCTGTTAAATCTGTTATTTCAATAAATAAGTCCACCCACACAGACTATTACCACGGCTGTTATTTTCATACACACTCACACAAAGGAAGGAAAATAACAGGGTTATCAATTTTTCTCTCTCCCTCATCAAAGAATGACCCTTGCTAAAAAGAGAAACACCTATTATTTATTTCAAAATAAGTTTACTTCTCACTCTTACTAAAGCGGTTCAACTGCGCTAAAAAGAGAAGCACTTAGTATTTATTATCCCTAAAATATAGTTGGTGGTCTAACAAGAACGATCATTTACAAAAAAGTGACTCCTAAATTAGGCCGTGTTACTTGTTACCTGACCTGTTACTGACCAGTGACCATTATAAAAAATGAAATAAAATTTTATTCAATTTTCTTTATGGCAATTTGTGATGCAACCAAAAAAAATGTGATCGTATCGGAATTCCTTTATTATCTTGGCGGCATTATGTTCCAGGTATTTACGATTTTTTGATGATCAATTATATTTTATTATGAGTAATTTTCTTGGTTTGTTTGATATTGATGACATAAAAATATATTTTGTTCTACATTATTTTGGAAAGGGATGCAACCAAAACTATTATAATGTCCGTCTAAGGATATCTTTTATCTATATTATCTTTGGTTTGACCTTTGACGGTATTGGTCGCAAAATGTCCCAAATATGTACGACTTTATTTTCAATAGATTTAAAGATGATATTCAATTGAAGGTAATTTGGCTGGTTTATTTGTTGACATTTTGAATTTTTGAAATTTGATTTCTTTCACTGCTTCCCTTGCTGCTTCCTTTGTTACGAAATGTGAAATGGTAAACAAAAATTTTAACGCAATGGCTTCGTCGGTTCCTTGCGAAAGGGTGTTCTCTGCTGCAGGGAATATCCTTAATGAAAGGCGGACCCGCACCCTAATTGCGTAATACACAATCAATCGGAATCTGAATCGTTTTGAAACAGATTGCTAATCCATTGCTTCTTAAGTTCGATAAAAATTCTGCTCAACAATATATAGAACGCAATGAATGTTCTTGAACCGTCAAAATCAAACAGATTAGTCGTAATCGTTTACGAAAGTGTGTTACGCAATTAGGGTGCAGGTTAGGAGTTAGGAAATTGCAGCAACTAATCTTTCTTAATCAAATATGTAAATATTAAATGTAAATGTAGATATAGAATAGGTGATACTGTAAATAGTCATGTAGATATATAATAGGTGATAATGTGAATAGTTATGTACATAAAATTAATTGAACACTTTTAACTACGCCAGTTTGAGAAACGTAATCAATTTCTGATTATGTACTAAAGTTCCTAAATGACAGTCCTATGCCTGCGATTAAGCATGAAGGAAAGTGTTCAGTTTGGAATTTCGAAAAAAAAAACGATCAATTTGCCTAGCCTTTTACAACTGGCATACAGCCGACTTACGTAATTCTATAATTTCACATTACCCATGTCTTTCTTCGGATACGATTTTCGATTCAAAACGCAAAGACAAAGACGATGTTCAATTGAGATTTAAATTTGTATTTATCATCCATCCAAAAATAACAGGCTGTTATTTAATAACAGATATTTGGATCTGTTATTTTTGTGTAACAGTATCAGTGATAACAGATATCGTGTTTAACCTGTTACAACCCATCTCTACCGGGTAGTCGAATAAAAAAAAAAAAAAAAAAAATGGCGGTCCGCGCGGAACAAACTTAGTAACGGAATAGGAAAATTCCGTAGGACTAGCTTGTGTGACGACCACAAGCTAATCCAGTTAATCAGTATTGGTTTTTCAGAGTTTATATACTCCTCGCGGTAACGAAACCATAGCGCGATTCAGAAACGAGCGTAAATTGTGCAACGCCATCTATCGAGCCTATAGGAACTAAAAATATCTAAGGAAACATAACCATATCAATGTAGAACGGATATCACAAGATAGATTCGTAAACTAAATACCAATAAAAAATGCTGTCTAGGAAAATAAGGATAAATCCTCTGCGTTTCTAGGTACTTATTTAGTTTCAGACGCCTAACTCTATCCTTATAGCCACGTGAGTATATTTGAAAACATGTTGCGGAGACATGTTTCATTTAAATCTACGGACTGAGAAGCTGGAAGTTCTCCCAGTGTAATCGTGGAAAAATTGTACAATAAGAAATCCAATTGGCGATAGAATGAAATGGTAATAGTCAACTAAAGATTTATTTTCCAGTTAAAAAACCAGAGGTGACTTTGGTTGTTATCAAAAACTCAGTTCTACTGGTATTTTATCAATGAACAGTTTTGTTTTTCCTATAGCTGCAAAAAAAAACAAATTACTAATTGTGAAGAGTTGAGAGAGAAGTAAACATCGTTACACTCCATGTGGTTCACCCATTCCAAATTTGAATCAATCATATTTCCTTTGCTTTGGAGCAGAACAATTGAATTTTATTATAAATAAAATAAAAAAATTAAACTCTTGATGTTAAATAATGGTTTATTTAAGTTAATGTCTTTTTACATATAACATCAGTTTGAAACGGGAACTATCTAACTCTCTACTATATCCCTGGTGATTTAAGATACATTTTGAAAGAAGTATTTCAAATCTCTGGTCGGTCATTTCCCCCTTTTGAACTAACGAAGTTTGTATCACAAACAGAAACAAGAAATGGAAATAAACTTCTTGGAGCCCCAATCCAGTTAGAGATGTAGAGACACACTATCCATTCTTATATAATAAAAATGCGAAAGTTACTCTGTCTGTCTACTACCTAATTTTTCACGATTTGACGGCTGGACAGATTTAGATAAAATTGGGTACACAGGTAGATGGTGGACTATGACCTGGGCTAGGACATGTAATATCCCCCCCAATGGGTTCCCGCATTGACGAGGCGGGGGGCTCAGTAACCGTGGTTTGGGCGCCACGGTGAAGCTAAGAGGGGAAGAGGAGTGTCGGTATGTCGTTGGCCGCTCTCCCTATCCTCTGCGGCCGAATAAATGGGTCCAGGGACGGCGGACTCGGGGTCGTCCGCTGCCCCCCATACATCAGGACCCCAGGTGGCGGCGCGTAGTGTCCCACGCGCGCCCCTCTTAGACGTTGCGGTGGGAGTCAAACACCTCGCTCCCCAATGAGGAGGCCCGCGGAGGCGGGCCGGCACCAGTCGGGGTTGCGGAAGAATCATATGTTCCCGCGACCCCGACGTAGGTGTGAGATGGAACACCGGGGTGGTTTTAGTCAGTAAGAGTCTGACAGACCCCTCCGCCGGCCCCAGGGCGGAGGACATCCATGAGAAAAAAAAAGGACATGCTATATACTTATTTTTGTCTCGGTAGTACGATCCGTTGAATTCCTCCCAAGCAGGCAAAAGCTATATAATTTCAAGTCGAGACGAGACAGTCGTGTTATTCTAAGCTTCACTGTTAAGGCTCACACAAACGGGCGCGACGCCACAGCGCGACACAAAAGCACCGCTTGTCGCTCGTGATGGGTAGGTATTTATAATTAAAATTATATATTTCAGAGCGAGGCGAGTGTCACCCACATCGGATGGACGATGGCGTTTCTACTGCGGTTCCTAAGGGCACGGCGCCCGGTGCCTGCGCGGGCGCTTAGACTTGTACGTATTAATTTAAAATACAAATCACTCATTAGAAGAGGTGAATAAAATCAGACAAGTTTGCAGAATTACTCATAATACTCATAATATATCGCCTAACATATGGGAACATGAATTCAATGCTCTTTATTTTCCTTACAACCGCCACTTATTTGTTCATCTCCCACTTGGTGCGTTACGTTTATTTAATGCATTCCCTGTAGGTAATTCCATTATTCAACCATTATGATTATAATTAGTATAATTTTTGTTTATAGATTATTAATGCTTAGCTTCAAATTTATCAGACCGATTCTTCCATACAAACTTTAATACATCCTAAAACCATATTGAGAGAGGTTTAAAAAACGAACGATGACAAAGTTGAATATGAATAATATTTTTCATATAAATGAGAGAGAGATAATTTTATTTTGTAAGAGACGATAAATTCCTACACTAGGGGTCTAGAACCATGTAACACTAGGTTTTATGGAGAAGTCTTCTTACTGGATTAAAACTTACTTATCTCCAAAAAAAAAAACAAAAAAAAAACTGTGCAACTACATCATTATAAAGCCCAGAGTGGGATTTTCAGAATAGGCACGATGACTAATATTAGAAATGTTGCGAACAAATAGTGCAATTTCAAAGATTTCGATTGTATCATTAAACTATGCCTTAGTTTAATGATACAATCGAAATGTTTGGCGCTAGTATAAAGCTACTTATTCGAGACGTCACTGATATGATAGTGCTGTCTTTGTCTAACAGTTATATTAAAACGTTAGCATTTTTTAAGATTTTACTTTTTTTACTGTTTTTTATTGGTATTTGCAAAAAAAAAAATTTGTTTAAAATAAAAAATTACGTCATCATCCCCTATTCTTAGTGAGTTTTTCAGACACGTTATTTAGTAGTATACACTAAGCATACTAGTCCGTCTTCATTAGATCGCCAAAGATTGTGGCTTTAAATGCCTTCAATAAGGTACATCCATGGCATGCCTTGGGGTTCCATACCTCAAAAGGAAAGAACCCTTAGTGAGATCACAGCGTTGTGCGTCTGTCTGTCTTTCAATACCCTTTTCTCAGGAACCCGTTCAAGTATCGAGTTGAAATTAATATAAAATACTTTTACGGTCACTTGGAGCTCAAAAAAAACAAGCTTCCAAATCTAAACCGGTAACGGGACCATCCCGTTGACCTAAAATCATGAAATTTGGCAAGAAGCAATGTCTCACAGCACATACATACATAATCAGCCTATTATGTTCCCACAGCTGGGACACAGGCCTCCTCACTGTGAGAGGGAGTGGGCCGTAATCCACCACGCGGGCCCAGTGCGGGTTGTTAGATGTCACAAGTCGTCGAATTTTTGGTTCTAGGACATGCCGGTTTCCTCACGATGTTTTCCTTCACCCTTTTGAGAGCAGTGGTGATGAAATAATTAACACAAAGTCAAGCGCCTGTCTGTGTTCAAACCTACGACCTCGTAAGTCGCAGCCGTTACCACTGGGCCACCACTGCTCACAGCACAAGTAAAGGAAAAATTTCGAATATTGTTAATTTGTAGTTTTGTCTTATTTTTTGCGACTCCAAACTTGCATAATTTGCAATTGGAGAATAGACTGTGACATATATCGATAGGAGAACATTTTTTCAACTACAAAGTTAAGTGTGTTCTGGGGATAAATTCCTCGCAACTACGGATTGTGCGTGGTCCGACACACTATTGGCGGGTTTTAGTTCTGAAAAGCTTGCGCCGTCTCACGGTGCTTGCTTCAACGTAAAATACAGTATTTGGTGAGAGGAAATCAAAATCAACAGTCATATATTTTCAAATTAGGCTAACAATCAGCACTTTTCGAACGTCAAAATTTCGACAGTACCTCAAAACGCCTGCCCACACCACTTCCTATGAGTTCCAAGTACCTTAGTTGAGAAGAAGTGCCGCAACAGCAGCACAGCTGTCTGCTCAGTTAGTAAAACTTGATTCTATACAATAATACGGAAAGGAAGATTTCCTACAAGAAGTTCTCAGACATCTCACCATTGAGTAGAAAAAAGTAAAATTAAATATTTTTTTATTACGAAATATTGAATATTTCGTAATAAAAAAAATAATGTATTCATATCCATGTTACAGATACATCCCCCCAGATTGCCTGCCAAAGAGGTGAACGAAACGCCAAGAACGCCAAGAGGTGTCCCCAGCAATATTTTTCCGTCATTGCCAACGCTATACACTCCCGTTATATTCGAAATTAGGTAGGTGGACGTTGATCACATAATGATATTGATTTGATAAAGTTGATGGTCAAGTCATATTTTTGCTCGCTGTGAGTTGGTGCAAACGGTATGGTAATCTAGTTTCTTGCCAGTTATGTTCCTCCAAAAAGATGACAATAAAAATAAGTAGGTAGGTAAGTACGTATCTTTTGACTATGATTAAGTATGTAAATATTGCCCTCGCTATATGATTGTGAATTCATTTGGTCCATTCCATTCAGGTGACCCATTGAACGGTCAAGGAGAAGATTAAAATTTAAAATATTGTCTTCATCACTAAGCGAAAACGCCGAGGTAACCCGCGAAATTCAAATTTTATGTGATTCATATTAAATAGGTCAATCATCTTATATTTATATAACCTCATACATATAGGTATATGATTCGCGACCGTAAACAATTACTACGTATTTACAGAATTATAATCATTGAAATCATCAAATTCACACTGTTAAGTTCATATTACGTGCCTACTTTATGAAATCGTATTGATGATTCTAATGGTTATAATTCTGTAAATTCACGATTGTTAAGGTCGCAAATCACATTTTTATCACCAACCTGACACAGATTAGCAAAATTGCTAAAAACTTAAGAAAATTCGTGTTCGGCGGGCTACCTTTAAGCGCATCGCAGTATTAGGTACTTAAGTTTCTTAGACATACCTATTAGTTGAGAATAATGATCAGTAGGTATGATCGATTACAGATACTTCTAAACGTAGATTTTAAAAGATGTATACTATTTATTTTTTAATAGCTTGAAATTTGCGTCTAAATTTAATGACTGAAATTGATATTGGTGCCTAGAGTAAATGAAAATGGTAAAAAGTATTCAAAGATGTTAGATAAATCAGTCCTGTAGATTCAGTAGGTCTGCCTCTGTACGTCTACTCATGTTTAAAAAAATACAAAAGATAATAATAACTGAACAAAAACTTTGTATATCAAATAGTAAGTTAGTAATTTACTATTGTAAAAAATCGACATTACACACATAATTATGATATATAATAGTTTCCCCCAACGTGTTCTTTTTAGTGTTTTTGTATTCGATCACTGCGTCATGTTTACCGCAAATAAAAGTTTTTCATTTTCTTCTTTCTGTAAATTCTGTTAAACTGAAAAAAGCTGATAAAAATAAAATAATTAAGTACCTAACTATTTATTACATAAATAAGTAAGTACCTAGCTATTTACAGTAGACCAAATCCAGGAGGGTCTGGATGGATAATACAAGAACTATATACAATTATAAAATTTTACATTGTATAATAGTAGGACCAAACAGTTTTTTATTTAGTCCGACGAAGGGTAGACGCACTGCGATCACGCGATATCAGTTTCTGTTTGAAATTCTTCTTAACATTTATGATATCCTGGTACTTGGTAAAAGGCAGTTCTAAATTTCCGTGCAAGAACGATCCAACTGTGAACGGACAGCGAAGTGACGACAGCACTGTACCCCTCTCTTGATTTCTGGTGCCTTGGTATTTGGTAGAAGGCAATTCAACATTTCCGTGGAAGAAAGACTCAACTTCGGAGTGCGGGACGTTCGTTGATGATGACATTGATGACGGACTGTAAAGTGACTGTCCCTCTCGTTATTTGTGGTGCCTTGGTATCGGCAAGCAGTCAAATTGTAATTTTCCGTGGCTGAGAGAGTACAAACAAGACTTCACTGTAGCAAGTAAAGTAAGCCTTTCATACGAATATGGACCTTATTCGTGATGTAGTAATGTGCATATTCACTGTGTGTCAAGCGATGCATATGAATTTGAACCTTATTCATATGGGTAATAAGGTCTCGGTCTATTTCTATGATCTCAGCCACTGCGATGATCGTCCACGCCACGCCCCCTCAGACGACGAGATTGCTCTACAGCGGAGTGCGTTACGATTGGTTTTCCTCTTCTTATTTATGTTGCCCTAGTACTAGGAAGCGGGCAAATCCAAATTTTCTGGGGAATAAAGACGCATCTGATATAAGTTGTTTTATTTTATTAGTAAGTAGACCGGACCACGGCATTGTATAAACTCCTTAGTATGTCTGTAGCCTTAGTATTATTAAAATCTTTTGGTGCTAAAGTGACACAACTCGAAATCGACTCAACAAACGCTCGCTCGCACAACCCAAACCGATAAAGATAGAAACCTGAATTTGGCAGTAGTTTTAATTTAAAACAAAAGGGATACGAAACGGAAAGGGAAGATACTAAGAAAGGATTTAGACGCAAAGAAAAGGGTGAATTTATATGAAAAATATTAGGTTGGGGGAAAAGTCTTTTCGCATTATAGTATGTATGAACTTGTAATAAAATCTCTTTGGCTATACTATTTGTATCTGGCTGGTTTTGGTAACATTGAAAGTTTAAATTTTAAAGAACATAATTCCAAATTCATATTAGGAAAATGTGTGTTTTTTTTTTGTTTTTCGTACTGTCAAGATGAGTGAATCTACTGAAGAAATTCGATACATTTTAAAATTTTACTATAAAAAAGGTAAAAATGCAACCCAAGCCGCGAAAAAAAATTGCGATGTTTATGGACCTAGTACAGCGTCTGTGAGAGTAGCACAAATTTGGTTTAAGCGTTTTCAATCCGGAAATTTTGATGTGAAAGATGTACGTCGCTCTGGTCGCCCTATTACGGATAAAATGGATGCCATTTGTGAAAAAGTGGAGCAAGATCGGCAGATCAGTAGTTACGACGTAGCTGAAGAACTGGGAATTGACCACAAAACAGTTTTGGCGCATTTGAAAAAAACTGGGTACACAAAAACGCTCGATATTTGGGTACCTCACGAGCTCACTGAAAGAAACCGAATGAACCGTGTACTCATTTGTGATTCTTTATTACGACGTAATGAACCATTTTTGAAGAAGCGGATAACTGGTGACGAAAAGTGGATCACGTACGACAAGAAAGTGCGAAAAAGGTTGTGGTCAAAGGCCGGTCAGGCTTCACAGACTGTGGCGAAACCCGGGTTAACTCGCAACAAGGTGATGCTGTGTGTATGGTGGGATTGGAAGGGCTTTATTCATTACGAGCTGTTACCACCAGGCAGGACCATCGATTCTGAATTCAACTGCGAACAACTGATGAGATTAAAGCAAGAAGTTGAGAGAAAGCGGCCGGAATTAATCAACAGAAGGGGTGTGGTTTTTCATCATGATGTCGCTAGACCTCACACATCTTTAGTCACTCAGCAAAAATTAAGAGAGTTTGGCTGGGATGTGTTAATGCACCCGCCGTATAGTCCTGACCTTGCACCTTCAGATTTCCACCAGTTTCGGTCTCTTCAGAATTCTTTAGGCAGTGTCAGGTTAACACCACGAGAGGACTGCCAAAACCCCTTGTCGCGGTATTTTGACCAGAAGTCCCAAAATTTGTATAGCAATGGGATCATGTCCCTACCTACAAGTCGGCAAAAAGTTATCGAACAAAATGTTACCTACATACTTTAGTTAAATCTAAATAAACTATGTTAAAAAATGTTTTGAATTTTCTTAAAAAATGCGAAGAAACTTTTTCCCTAACCTATTATTATTCAAATTCAAGTTTGTCATCGTTCGTTTTTTAAACCTCTCTCAATATGGTTTTAGGATGTATTAAAGTTTATTATGGAAGAATCGGTCTGATAAATTTGAAGCTAAGCATTAATAATCTATAAACAAAAATTATAAGTTACATGTTTTTGAACTTTTCGAAATTAACCCTTAGTGTGTGAAAAGTTGTGGAAAGTTTATAATGATTGCCCCAATTAACTCGAAAACTTATAATCATAATATGGTCAAATAATGGAAACTAATGAAACATTTTTTTTTATCAACCTCTGTCTGGATTAAAAGTGGGTTAGTAAACAAGTTGTAAGAAAACTCACATTCCATTAAATTATAACTAGCTGGGGGGGGGTGTTGCAGGAGCAGAAAACCTCAAGCGGCGCAAGTAAAACAACCTTATCGGAAGCTACGTTTTCGTCGTTTGGAGTTGAAAGACTTGGGACATCGCCAAGCGGTTGGTCGACTCTACGCGTGAGGGCTGGCCTATTTTGTTGGCCAAAGAATCAGCATCGCAATACAACGTAGCAATGCTGCCAGCCTTTTGGGCACTTGTCCCGTTGACGGCGATTCAGACGAATTTTTTGACTCCCTATGAGCTTGTACTTAATACCTATCTATCTACTTCTACTAATATATAAAATTCTCGTGTCGCAATGTTTGTTACCAAACTCCTCCGAAACGGTTTGACCGATTTGTATGAAATTTTGTGTGCATATCGGGTAGGTCTGAGAATCGGCCACCATCTATTTAAAAAAAAAGAAGCAACACTACGTTTGCGGGGTCAGCTAGTAAACATATAAGTTTTACATAGCTTGTATATTGATATCTATAAATAAAACAACTGTTATGGTTTATTCTCGTATCTAGGTAAATAATAAATACTGTAATCAAAAAAAATTCAAAACTACCTTTTAAGGGGGTGTAGGGGGTTGTTGAAGTTCGCAGTGCAAAGTACGAAATCTCCTCTGACGAAGGCTAGTAGTGCAATAACCTCGGATTTTTTTTGGGGTTGGCACAATGTCTTTTTCTTCTGGTCCTGACAAAGCAATAAAACCCTTTATATAAACGTAGTCACATAAAGTAAAACTTCATCATTTGGTAAATATGTACTTACCGATTATCTTATCGACCGCATTCCTGCCTTTTCGGTCACAGTACCGTAATGTTATACAGCACTTTTTCGCATTGTACAAGAATCGGTCTAAACACAACATAACAAATTTTAAAACAGTATCGGTGGAGTTTCTTGCACATTCTTCTCCATACGAACCTTACGAACTTACGAACTATATACAAAATAATGATATACAAGACCTTTAGGCCGCCCTACCACAAAAAACTAGAAATTTTTCGGGTATAGTGTTATTGGGCTCTTCCACGGAATAGATAAAACCTCTTTTATCTGCTCTGTGTGTTTTTCCATCATGGGTTTCTGAGTAGCACAGCCCAGAGTCTAGATCTGTGCCCGGTTCCTGGCAATATGCTCGCCCCCTATTACTGGCGAGATGTGGGTGTACTATCACTCACTCACTATACATCTCTGACCCTACGGAGATTACAAGCGTGATGTTATGTTAAAGCACTAGGATGGAAGTGCTGATTCAGCCTATTTTGAATAAATTAATTTTGATTTTTATAACACAACCAAAATTTATATCAAAAGTCATTTATTCAAACTAACTAGGCTGAGAATCAGCATTTCCTTTTGATTTTAATTTAGGTTATGCTATACTTAAAAATCAAAATCGTGACGTAATTGGAACGATAACATCTTCTTTTTATTTCATAAATGTATTTGTTTCACTGAACGAATTTGGATAAAATTAGTCACGGAGATATTTATCGCCTCCCGAGAAATGACATAGGCTACTTTTTGCCACCATAACACGTTCCCGTGGGATAATTTCCGACATCCACGCGGGCAAAACCGCGGGCAGAGTTTGAGATTGGATTTTGACAATACTTACCTTCGACCGAAGTAAAGACGCGTCAGAGACAAACGTAGTCCATAAGGACAGATTTTCCAAAAATCCTTCGCTAGTGCTCACTTCGCTATCTATACCTTGTGAATCTTGTGCAAAATTTAATGCTCCTAAATTCTAGACCATTTCTAGACCCAGCGGTGTTAACGTTCAGTGAATTAATTAATTAAATTAAGATTATTTTTTAGTACCGTGCATGGCCGTACGTACTTGTTTGCCCTTGAGTAGAATTCGTGTTGTGCCACTTTAGCACAATAATATTTCAATATTACCAAGGCTACAGACATAGCATGGAGTTTACACACCGAAGTAAAGAGTTGATCAGGCTCTGGGAATAATCACAGAGTTAGATGGACGCTGAATGAATTCCTGTACCTATCCAGAAGGTTGTGAATTGTGTTTGTTACTTGAAATACCTACCTACTTTAAAAAAAACAGCCCAAGTGTGTGTCTGATCACGCACAATGAATACGGAACCCTTACCAGAATGAAATAACCCAAAACAAACTTATCATTGTAGTTGAAAAACATGTACATCGATTTATGTCGATATACGTCACATACAACAACAAAATAATGTAAGTTTGTAATCGCAAAATAGGATTTATTTATGTGTTATAACAACAAATTAACGATTTATTCTATACTTGTGTTCTGAAACCTTGCTTTTTGTCCAATTTCATGATTCTAGGTCAACGGTAAGTACCAGTTCTCCGTTTTGATTTATTTGCGAGTATCAAAATATATTGCATCAATCACCGTATTGTTTTATTGCGAGCTTGATATTTTAGAGCTCCAAGGGACTGTATACCTACGTATTTGATATTAATTTCTACCCGATACCTCCAGGCGTGTTTGAGAAAAAGGGTCTTGACAGACTGACAGACAAACAGACAGAGACAGACAACGAAGTGATCCAATAAGCGTTCCGTGTTTCCTTTTGAGGCACAGAACCCTAAAAATACAGTTTTTTTTTTCAATAATTGGAATTTTACTACTGTTATCAAAGTTTTCTGTTTATTCGTAACAAAATAAAGTCATTAATTATAGATTGGGGCCTTATTATTTACTTGTCCTGCTGGGAGCTCTTCCGGAAAGAGGAGTCCTGCTAGTGGTACGTAGTATATTGAAATTTTGTGTGGTTCTACCAGCAGTACAGTGACCTTGATTTTGAACTTGTGCTCTACTGAAGATTTCGTTTGTTTATTTTCATAATTTTTATAATAATATACATTAAATTATTTAATAAAATAAAAATAATATTTGATAAGTAATGAGCTCCACTAGCAATAGGATATAATCAATTCTAATTTGTAATATGCTTGTTTACAAAGTGTGCCTTTTATATAACTTTTATTTCATCTTTCATTCATTTCATTGCAATATATTACACGGTATTTTGTTGTAGCATTAAACACAGTACCCCAAAAATAAGATGTATCTACTACAGCTAATGTGAAAAATGTTGGTGAATTGGCAAGGTACATTTATAATATTAATCTTTTTAAATAGTTCACTGAGAGATTCGCGACGAGGTAGATTGTAAATGGGTCTGACAAGTCTATTTGCAAAATAAAAATAGATTCAATGTCAGCAGCCTGACCCCACAGTAAAATGGTATACGACATAATGCTGTGGAAGTAGCTAAAATATACCAAACGCGCGGTTTCTACATCTGTTAACTGTCTTATCTTTCTAACAGCAAACGCGGCCGAGCTTAACCGCTCTACAAAGATGTTATTTGTGGGTCCAATATCAAACATTTAGGAACGCCCATTTCCATTTCAGACCCTAATGAGTTTATGCTGTTTACTTGAACTTTAACCTTTCTATCTTTCAGGTATGATCTTAGTAGATCAAGAGCTGTATTACTAATCCCATAGTGCTCTAGTTTCAGCAGAAGTGGCTCATGGCTTACGCAATCAAACGCCTTAGAGAGGTCGCAAATGGGCACGCCGTCCCCTCTTTGAGGAGTGGTTGGAGAGGCGCCACGACGTCCTCATCTACCGCCTGACACAGGACCTCACTGGACACGGTTGTTACGGGAGGTTCCTGTTTCGCATAAGGCGGGAGGAAACGCCTGGGTGTCACCATTGTGTGAAGGACACGGTAAAGCATACGGTGGAGGTCTGCCAGCTTGGGCGGAGAACCGCCGTGTCCTCGCGGAGGCGGCCGGCGGCGGCGTCCTCTCGCGTCCGGCCATGGTTTGGAGCGAGAATGGGAAGCCGTTACCTCCTTCTGCGAAGCAATAATGCTCGCGAAGGAGGAGGCAGAGCGCATGAGCGAGAGAGCCTTGCGCCTTCACGCCCCTAGTCGCCGCAGGAGACGCCCTGGGCGTCGGGAGTCAGAGAGCAATGGGTGGCTCAGCGTCCGGTTAGGACCAGGCTCGGGTCGACGGCGCGTCGTGTTCCACGCGCGCCTGAATGATATTTCAGCACATAGTGACGGGGTCCGATAGGGCCCATGCCTCAGGGTCGCGGGATGTTCAAAAGGGACTCCGTGGCCCTGGCAACTGAAGTAACACGGGTGGGTTTTAGTCAGTAAAAGTCTGACACGCCCTCCCGCTCCACCCATAGCGGTCGAAGAAAAAAAAAAGAGAGGTCGCAAAAGATTCCAATGGCATCTCGTGCTTCTTCTCAGGCTTTACAAACGTTATTTAGTAGGGTGACACCAGCGTCAGTGGTACAACGCTCTTTGGTGGAACCGTACTGTTGTTCATGAAAGATGGAGTTTTTATTAAAGTGACGCAACATTTGATTGAGCCTCAACTTTTCAAACACCATACTGGGAACTAGCATAATTGATACAGGCCTATAACTGTTGGGCTATCACCGGATTTGAACAATGGAACTACTTTACTGTGTTTCATGAGATCTGGAAAGACTCCTTGGTCTACACGGGTGTTAAATATGACAGCTAAATAGGGCGCAATGATTTCGATGATAGATCTACAGATTTTTACAGACATTCCCCAGAGATCTTCTGTTGATTTAAATTTAACTAGATTCGCCCAATTACTAAATAAGAACTTTGTGTAAAAATACTTTTGTTCTTTAGTGGAAAAGTTTAATTAAATTGTGTGTTTAATAGTGAAAAAAACTCGGCATCATTCATTTGGGTCACATACTTGTATTATTAAAAATTTAAAGAGTTATACCACTTCTAAAAAAATTTGACATGTAAATTTTGGTTTAAACCTTATTTGTTTTTTTTTTTTTGCAAAGGCATGTAGGAGCAAAATGTGACCGTTTGTCCACTGTGATCAGATGGCAACTTATTAACTATTTGGTTGTGTAAGTAATCGCATTTACAAAAAATATTATCTAAACAATTGGCAGAAGAAGCTGCGTCACTCGGGTTGGTTCAATTAAAACATTTGACAAATCAAATGTCAAAAAAACTTTGAGTATTCGACTTATTTTCAAACAAATTAATATTAAAAACACCACATATAATAATTATTGACTTACAATTAGCACTAAGTTTCCTTAGCACATCTTCCATTACAGAATCAAACACATATAGATTCTGGTAACTTCTTTAGATTTAATAGTATTTTCAACTAATATTAATGACCCGCAATGTATTTATTCGGATGAAATTGCTAACTACACAATAGTTTTCATATTTAATTGACATTACTTTTAACCAATATTCTGTTAAACAAATGACATCAAACTTGGTATTTTCCAAAAACAATTATATTTCTAGTAGATAATTTGGGAGAGCAACCTTGAATGTTCTGATTAAATAATTTTAAGTGTGTTGCACTCCCTTTGGTTTCTTATTATTATGATTTAAATTGCCAGAAGATACCTTTTTATTATTCTCTAATAATAATGTGTTATTTGTAGAGGTAACTTCTGTTGTCTTACTAACTAGTTTAAAACGTTATCCGGAGTGTGTTGCAATTTGGGTACTAACTAATCCATTTCAGGAACAGAAGACAGCGTTCCGCCACAACAAGTTATGAAATCTACTGAATCAACATGACTAAACCTTGGTAAATACCTCTTGAGTTTTTCGGCGTTTTCTACTCAGATTAGTCAGTTATGAAACGCCTACCTCATCACACACATCACACATGCCTGATGTTATGTTATCTTGGTATCAGTCGTATGAGCTGTAGGTATTTAGATACTCAGCAAAACCTGTTGTGTGAAAGTGTCTTGCCAAGTAGGTATAGCCCAGTTTCGACAATCTGAAACTGTTATCAGTAAACAGCGGACATACTCGTACGACTGTGGGCAGAGGTCACGAACGTTGCAACCATAATATTTACAGTTTGCAACTTCGATCATAAATTCTTCTACATTTATTTATAATCGAAGGATTGCAACATTTTATTTTGACATAAAGCTTGCTCCACAGGTCGTTAACATTACCTAGAAACTTTGTTTGTCCCAAGATCAAGGTAAATGGATTAGAAACTGGGTGCTGATTTCACTACCTTTACTGAACGTGAATAGCACATCTAAAACGCGTTCGAGAGCTGTCAGTGTCAATATTCAATACAAATTAATGGCACTGAGTGCTCTTAAACGTAGTTTATGTGCTGATCGGCAATGAATATAAAAAGTTTCATTGGTGAAATAGGCCCTTAGTAGTTTCCCAGCTATTTATAGAGTAGACGACTGGTTTAAATACTTTCACATTTTTATAAAGAGCTTGTTAAATTATACGACTGTTGTGAGGAGATAGCTGAGTTAATTCTTAAATCTAAAAAACAAAATCAAAATCAAAAGTCATTTATTCAAACTAAGTTGAGAGTCAGCACTTTTCGAACGTCAAAATTACATAAGACAGTCCCCCAAAACGCCCGCCCTTCACCACTTCCTAGTGCTTTAGCTGGGAAGAAGAAGTGGCGCAACAAACTCCCCAGCAGCACAGCTGTCTGTTTAGTTAGAAAAACCTTTGAACTATACAGTTATAAATAAGTAAAAAAAACAACAACATAACTTAATACACAAATAAAAGCCTCCAGGCATAAGTGGCGTGACATCTTACATATGCATTATTGGATTATTTTTAAGTAAACACAAATGATAAACTAGGACCATCGAAGTAAAATAAATTAACAGAACAATTACTTTAACAATAACAAAACCATATACAGCAAAACGACCAGTCACCACAAGCAGCACCCGTTCACGAGCATAACGCAAAGATCAGCCATTGCCCCCCTCGCCATATTTGAGGGAAGGAGGCAACCCGATCCCCGACGCTACCGCAAGCAGTGACATCTACGGAAGCATGACGAACTCGCTGCCGGTTGCTCAGGCAAGAATAATTTAAGATCAATTGTCGAGGTCGCTAGCTAACCACTTATTGCAATACAACTCGTTAAAAAAAACATTGTAATGAGTAGATCATGTCAATAATAAATGAAGATAACTAAAAATAATTGACTTATATAGTCAAATAAAATTAAAATAAATATACGAACTCGTATACCCTGTCAGTAGGTAAGCTGATTCTGGAGAAAGAACGGCCATCATAGAATATATGTATATTGAAATCAATTACCTAGACTAGTATAATCATCTTTAATATCTATAACTAAATATCGACTATAAGAAAATGAGATAATCGAGAAAATCTGTTAAATCAATGTAAATATGAAGAAGATACACGCATTAAAAGTTTTAGGAGGGGATTATTATACCAATCGTTGTCGCACGGTATGGACAATGTACAGGGCTAGTATAAAGTTACATAGTCGTGACGTCACTTCTACGATAGTGCTGTCCTTGTATAACACTTATCTAAAAACGTTTATAACTTGGCATTTTTTAAGCGTTTACACTTTGTGTAATATTGTTTGCATTATTTGGAAACAAACAAAAAAATTTTCATCATCCCTACTTAAATCTGGACAGTATCTGTTAAAAAAACGACAAGTGGTCCACATTAGCCCCTGGGCCGCAAGCACTGGTACTCATGGGGTCTGGTACTCAGCCTTGTGCGGCAGTCGAATGATACAAGCTAGCAGAAACAGTCACTCAAATCTACTTAAGTCGAAAGCGCCTGGTAGCCCGCGAATTCCAAATGTTTTATGCAATTTGTAGGTCAGTGTCAAGTTGAATGTCGATCAAAATATGATTCGCGACCGTAACATGTTTGTTTTATATGTTTGTTTGTTTTGTTTATAATTGTATTAGAATCATTAGCAAAAGCATAATCAGCCTATATCGTTCCCACTGCTGGCCTATAGGCCTCCTCTCTATGAGAGGGAGTTAGGTACGCCTCACTCCCTCTCATAGAGTAATCCACCACGCGGGCTCAGTGCGGATTGGTAGATGTCACATGTCTTCGAATTTTTGGTTCTAGGACATGCCGGTTTTCCTTCATCGTTTTGAGAGCAGTGGTGATGAAATTATTTGCACAAAGTAAAGTGCCTGCTTGGGTTCGAACTCACTACCTATAACTCGTAAGTCACAGCCGTTACCATTGGGCCACCACTGCTACACCATTAGAATCATAAATAGGTACAAATCTCTAAGTTAGAAAAGCCCTCAACTGTTATGATTTCATGAGATCATTACATTTGAGGGTTTTTCTCATTATCATAAAACCTGATACAAAAAACTCGTTTTACCCTGGCGCTTCCCCATAAATACAAGTATTACCTAACTGTACAGATAGGTAAGATTAAAAATAGAGTTCAAGCTTTTTAAGTAGCTTGCCTACTCCTGATCTCGTCCTGGGTTTAGATAAAAAAAAGTGCAGAAATAAAAATCATCCATGTGATTACAACTTACCAACGTATGTTTTATGTACGTTTTATGTACGTATGTTTTGTGTTGTATGTTTTATGTACGTATCTTTTATGTGATAAATCTGCTGCCGTATTTTTTCAACATACCTACATGTAAATTTCCCTTCAAAAGGCAAAGGCTTAATATTTTAACGCAGTCATCTTGCGAATGCAATAAATCTCAGCAAAAGTATGAGGCAAATTATAATTATTTGTAGTATTATGGGTTGCAGTCACTTCATAGACTCTTAAGTACTGCCAATCCGGTTTTGTTAAGAGAGCAGCCATGGGGCGCGACGCAATAACGGCTCCAAGACACTCCAAGTTACATAAAAGGTCAGTACTTCATTTAGACCATGTTCCGGCGGCAATCATGGCTACTGTACAATCTATCGCTGTTGACTCTTTTTATAATCTAGGACACGCGCGTCGCAGGCGCAGCTAACGATTGTTTATGAGATCAGTGGCTGTCATAACATGACAATCCACGGTTTGCATCGGACGTGCTATTTAAATGAGTATTTTTAATTTTAAACTATCAAGTTCCTACATTTAAGACTTTTATTTTTCTGTATGAAGATTTATTCCTATTAGATTCAGTGATTTAATTTACTATGCTTAGTGTAGTTTTTTTGGATTGATTTTTTAACTCTCGGTAAGTACTTACAATTTTTAAAATCTTCCGGAGTTTTTGATTATTTTGAAACAGAACGCCATGCCCATGATCTCTGCCCTTATGTACGATATACTTATCTATGTGCATATAACACTAATTTTAGGCAGAAAATTATCTGACTTCGCCGTTTTATGGTAAGAAAACCAACCACGTTTACTTCTAAGTTCAAAATTGTAGCTTGTCCACTAGCCTCATTCTTCCAAACTTAAGTACACCACACCGTTCAAATTATGTGGTCCAACTAATCCACAAAATTTGTGGCTAATCATTTCATTTAATGAAAGGGAAATAGTATACCAGAAGTAGTTGAGAATTTATAAAGAACACCGCAGCATACCGCGACCGTATAACAAAACAAAAAAAAACTATTACAATGATTAAATTTGGACTAGCGAAATTAAGTTTTTTTATTCATGTTCGATAATAAGATAGGTATTTCACTTTCAAAATAATATATATTAATTTATGTTTATAACGTCTTAAGCAACACAGTAAGGAAATAGAAAAGTTCGATTTATTTGCAAACTTCAGTGCGCACTCCAAGTACATAACTTTTATGAGAGGTTTTATTAATTTTAGAACAAATGCTGGTACTTGGTATTTCGGCTTCCTGGGACCCTAGTAAAGCATTCATCATATGGCCAGATTGTTTCTCCATTAAACGCTAAAACCATAAAACCTTTTAAAACTATGTAAGGTAACTGTGAAGAAAAGTAGCTAATGGAAGCTAACTCGTAACTAATAGACAAGAAATATTGAGAAGAACCATATAAATATTTCTTACTATCTGTTGCTCGCGACTTTCAGGATCAAAAGTTGCCTATATCCTTCCCCAGATAATGGTCCAGTCTTCTATCTTGAGAAAAAATTAAAATCAATCTGTCAATATGTTTTAAGATCTCCCTACCTGTAATGCTATTCTGTAACCATCTAACCATGAAAACTTAGGTGAAGTAAGCGTGTAGTGATGCGAGGGATTGACGCAGACGGGATGACACTGACAACTCATTCTACACAAGTCTTCACGGTGAGATTTTTACAGAATTGACAAGCTGGAACCTACTTTCTTCGATCACTTTTTTGCTATAGAAATGTTTCAACTCTTCACTTTTCCATACGATTTTTCAAATATTTTCTTTCATACAAACCTTGTCCTGACAACTAAAAATACAACAATTATAGAATTAGCAAAATAGGTGCCGCCGCCACTTCGAAGTGATGCGCGGAAAACATTTCTGGCAATTGATTTTTATATTCATTTTAAACGACGTCGCAAGCCGGAATCGGGTGATACGATATTTGACTTGACCAGTCATAATAGTTAACAGAAAACAATAAAAAAGGAATCGTTGCCATGTATTTTAAAAATTACTTCGCGCATTTATAAGAAAATCGAGAAAGTCTACTGCCTGTGACGGTCTTTTAACTATTATGTCCCGACCTATCTCCCAACTCTGGCTTGACGTAAACTTACGGGATAGATCAGGATATATATAAATCATACGGGAGAAACAGTTTTAAAACCTTAAAGTTTCCTTCGGTTGAATATTTACACACCCACACACACGCACAACACATCACACACACGCATGCCTATTTTTGATTATCATACGTTTTCGTGTTTATATTATTTTCTTATATTAATAATAATCTCTCAACGCTGGAGCACTGACGCATAAACATTCTTGTATGGGCGTTAATGGCTGCGACACAGATTATAACTAATGCAGTCATTATCGTACATAATTTTATTGTAATTTGTGTTTTTTAGTTCCAATAAATATTATATTATTTGTGGAAAACCTGTCGATACAATTTATTAAAGGAGGCTTATAGATAGAACCACAGAACTGTGTATTGTGGCATTGCAGCAATGAGTACAAACAAAACGGCCTCTTAGACCACGTTCGACAGGATTTTATCGGATACTGCACTTTCAACTCTCAATGTTCAATCGAGCGTTGAGAATCCAAGAGAGGACATCGTAGCAGCGCGTTGAAATACACACTGTTGGATTTTCAACTCTCGGCGCTAAGCAGTGTGTCGAAGATCCAGTGTGTGAAAAAATCCCACGATATTTTTACGCCCGTGCAAACTTGGACTTTCCACTCTAAGCCAGCTCTAGGTAAAAGTATTACAACAGATGTGCGGCCTACTGTACGTGTTAATCGCAATTTAAAATCCTACAAATGATCCTTACAATGAACGGTTAGAAAGTGTACAAGTGTAGCACAATCACGATTTGTTTAGCAGAAAAAACTATGAAAACAGCCGCTACCCAGTACTGCCCTTCCCCTCTAGCCGCAATTTTCAAAACCCATGGGCGGAGAATAACAAGGACAAAGGTTTTCCTATTCTCTTGGATCGGCAGGGGATTGCGAAAGTTTTGCTGACGATGAAAAAGATATTAGTCAGTCAATATTAACGATTCGATGGCGCAAAAACCAGCCATGTTTGCGGTTTTAGTGTAGCATTTGTAACTAACTAGGTCTTTTATAGCGGGTCGCATTAGCTTAAAGACGCATTTACTTTAAGTAGTACCTACTCAGCTTGGACAAGTTGCCATAATTATTAAATATGAATTTGGCCAAATAATGTTTTTGCCGTGTTTTTTTTTCACTTTTTAATAGTTAATTTGCTATTCGGGGCGGAGACAAATCCAAGAAATCAAAGATCATACAAATCAGTCCAACCGTTCTAGAGTTATAAATGGCGTTACTAAGTCGACTTTGTTTTATCTTAAGAAACAGTCGTTCGGTTTACATTCGAGTCAACTTAATAAATTATTACATGGTCAACATAATACTAAAATAATAAGATCGTCAATACGACATAAAAAGATATGCAGTTCTATTGAACCGAGAATGGCAAGAAAACCTTGGCTCGAGATAGGGCTTCGAACTTTCAAGTTTCATGCACTAAGTAACATTGCATACCTACGCGTAATTAATACTAAGTAGCTTGGTAATCTTATTAATTACCTACCGAGTTGCTTGTTTGTTCATAATAAATTCGGGAAGCCATACTTACATGCATATACGTATAAATAAAATAATCAAAAAAAAACTGCTCTTTCTTAGAAAAGTGCAATACCTACGTGGTCAAAATGTATGGCAGAGCAATTTGTTTTTAAATAACCGGCGACAAAAAAATTCAACGCAGAATGTTCAGAATCATGTACTGAGTCCATGGTAACCGGTTGTGCGTCGATGTCCCTTCCACCCTGTAGGTATCCAGCAGTGTGCAGTGAGGGTATTGCGATGGGCTGAGTTAATGGAGGTGTCTTTTTGCTGTCGGTTCGACCAATAAAACAAAACAAAAAAAACTAAAATTACAAACACTACAAAGTAAGACATATGTTTAATTTCGGAAGTCCATAAAGTACCTCCCACACAAATTCGAATACCACTGCGCTATGTAAATTACAGAGACAGGAACTTATTTTAACATCATCCACATAAATTAAGTGGGAAAAATACGTATTTTTGAAGCAAACTCAAAAACTACCTAACCTATATGGCGGTCGCGATTGTCAACTACACCAATCTATATGGTTTTGGTGGTTAGATCTAACCAAGATTATGTCTGGACTTTTAAATAAAACAGTTTACGTCTGAGTTTGTTTTGGCGTTTCTTCTCAGAGTAGTCAGATAGAAAACGCCGACCTCATCTAATTTTTAAAATACGATTGACGTCTAAGAGTGGATTTCACCAATGAAACTGAACGCGATCAGCACATAAAATACGTTTAACAGCTGTCAGTGTCATTATTTTCTATGGAATATTGAGACTGACAGCTCTTGAACTAGATTTAAAGTGATGATCGCGTTCAGTTTCATTGGTGAAATCGGCACATAAAGTGTTTGCACAAACCTACTTACAGAAATAAAACCATTTGTCAAATAAATAACAAAGATGATTTTCAAAGACTTATTCAATGCTACCTACACTACATACACTTGACATAGTTTGTCGACTTTCATTTTTTTCTTTTTCACAATATGGCGTCTGGTTGCCGCCATATTGAATAGTGATTACAGCCTTGTCTTTAGTGACACTTGCAGGATTATGAAAAATCGATTTGTTTTTGATGAAGCAACAGACATACACAAGTCACATTTCCCTTGTTTGCGTAACGCAGTCGGGTAAAATGAAGTGGTTTTCAGTTTTCTTGATCTAGGTATTTTAATCCATATATTTATAATGAAGTGTGTGCATGAGGATGGACCCATCCCACCGCAACATGTTTTTCATAAAAAATAACCAGGGTTTCTAACACTTTTCTTAACGAAATTTTCAGTTCGAAACCCAAGCTATATATGCTTCCTTCATCTTCTTACGACACCTAGAGATATGACCATGGCGGTCTCTGAGTGGTAAAAACATACTTAATTAAGCAAGCAAAAAGTCGATAATCTGGTTATATAGGTACATTACAGTTATTTGTTTCGACATTAATCAGACAAGATCTTCCATTGAAAAGGTTTCGTTCTTCAACATTATTTTACACATCGTTTGCGACATGACGCGATTTTATCATCTTCGTTAATGACTGTATTTTCTTTTTTCTATAAGTAGTTTGGCGAAATATCACTTTACTTATTGAATAGTGACTTTAACGCAAACTAATAAGCAAGACTGCCTCGTTGATCTAGTGGTCGCAAGAGCTCCTGCTGACCATGAGGTCCTGGGTCCGATTCCCAGGTCGGGCAAAGTGTTATTGGGTTTTTCTGTCTAGAATTTCTCAGTAGCAGCCCGGAGTTTGGATTTGTGCCCGGTTGATAGCAGTCGGCTCGCCCCCTATTTCATGGGACTTAAACATAACTGGAGAAATGCGGGTGTATTATAGGTACACCTCTGCCTAACCCTTTTGGGATAGACAGAGACTTCTGGAGCCTCTCCCTCACAGAGGCTCGTGGTTAAATAGTACTAAATAATAACAGGCACACGAGTCGATCAAAGGTTAAGCCACGCTTACCGCGGTGTGTTCGTGGATGGGTGACCATCCATTACATTTGAGACCCTACCGTGTGTCGGAACTAGGGTTGCCAGCCGTCCCGTGAGAGGCGGACGCGGTTTCTACGGCACAAACATGTATCGCGGGACACATAATTATCCCGCTTTAAGGCTCCCACAAAACGGCGCGACACAAAGGCACCGCTTGTCGCGCGACACGCGGTTCCTTTGTGTCGCGCTGTGGCGTCGCGCCAGTGTGCACGACACTTTATGATCAATCTCGCCTGTAAAGTAGTCTGTAGTAGTATACGAATTTCTGCGAGGTAAAAAACGACTTCCAAACAAAACACTACAAAGTAAAACATAACTTTAAGTCGGTGACCGAAAACCGAAAATTCTAAATCAAAGACACCGCTTTCCGAAATTAAAGTAATTTTTCACTCAGCAGTATTTTTTTAAGTCGGAGGATAATTTTTTTAGAATGGGAAAATACACCTAGCTCACCAATGTTCTGCGTTCATTTATTTACTAATGTACGTACATCTTACGCAATATCCGAGGCTAAATAATTATTTGCACTAATAGGCAATGAATGTAAAAAACCTTGATACTCAAGCGCGGTCCGTAAGTACACACGCACGGCTACATATCCTTTATTTTCCAGAACAAACTGACCTCTCTTTTTACGGCAATCCTATACAATGCGAGATCAGCTTAAACTGGAACTGTATAGCAGGATCATAAATGTAGCCAAGTGTACCTATGCGCTGAATAACAAGTTTATAAACGTCATAGTAAATACAAATTTTTGCATTTCTGTATTAGTTCTCCCCAATTTAACTTTGTTCAAGTTATTTTACTATTTTCTTCACAATTGGATCTATTATTTCAAGTTTTAATCCTTGATAGGGTTCTCCGCTATTATAAAACTAATTCAGTAACACCTGCAAAAGAACAGTAGTTAAGGATTTAGTTTTGATTGCTAGTTAGACTCAGATTTCACTGCTTGCCAAACATTTTTATTTTTTATTTATTGGATGCTAGCTTATTTTATTTCCCTTTTATGAAAGAAAGAAAACTATTTATTTGCACGCACGTCGTAAAGCACAAAATACAAATGATAAAAAAAACAACCACAATTGTGTGTGTCTCACGGCTGCGCCAAAAAGGTTCATTTCAGCATTAATGCCAAACAGATGCTGTCTGACGCTGGTTTTCTAATGAACCTTTAGGGACAACTGACGGGGAGTACAAACAGTTTCAACTTACCTTATTTAGTTTATACTAATAAATTAAAAAAAAAAAACTAGCAATTGAAACATTGAAAAACGAAAACAACAAGAACTGTCTTAGTAAAACCGTTCATAAACTGTATAGCTCCATCGTGTCAGGGACACTTGAAGCAACAAAAAAAAAATCCGAACGTCGAACCATCCGCATAACCAATACTATATTTTCGTGACAACAGTAATTATGTTTTAAGCTAAGTACTGCAGGCATTTTATATAAGTGAAACATTATTTTTTCCAGGACTACTTATAAACAAAAAAATCGCATAACAATCGTTTAAAGCGAGAGTCATGGTCTTGAGTTCATGTATTTCCCGAATTTGAATGATTTGTTTTAAACCTAATTCGGACTATTACGAACATCTAATAAGCACTTAACAACAAATAGCCAAGTCAATGTAGCCGTTCTCAAGTGATGCGCTTACCGACAAACAGCATTTCATTTTTAACTAGGTATATGTAAGTACAGAAACTCCACAGACGTGATAGGTCAGGTTAAAAAAACTGTTTATGTGTAAACTTCCCAGACGTGATTGGTATCGGTATCAAAGCATGATAAAACATATATGTTCAACTCAAACATAGAAATTGAGGAAAAGAGTTTTGACGAGGGACGGGCATACGATAACACAGAATGTATTAAGATACTAAAATCCGTGATGAAAACTGAGCCGCAGCCCATAAAAGTTATAAGACTTGGAAAACAAAACCCGGGTATTGGCCGCGCCCTGAAGGTATGCTTTAAGACAGCAGCAGAACCTAGAGAAATCCTCCAGAATAGAGGCAATATACTTGATGAACAAATTAAAATTTTCTCAGACAAAACCCCTATCCAACAAGCACACATGAAACAATTACGGGACGAGCTTATGAATAGAAAAGCTCGGAGAAGATAATCTCAAAATAAAATATGTTCGAGGCGTTCCAAAAATAGTTACAGTTACAAAAACTAAGAGATCTAACACAATCTATTAATCCTAACCGCAAAGATAAAATTACATACCAAATATTGCAGAATTACGACGAACTGGAGACGGAAAGATTTTCCTTTAATTTTTTCTACTGTACACATTAGAAGTATTGTGAAACCCGGCAAATTGGATGAGCTAAAATCCGTCTTAAAATCATTCAGTGTACAAATACATGCTGTACTTTTGACATAAACCTAGATTAAATCTGAAGAAGAAGCAACTAATATGGAAATTCCTAACTATTCACATTATTACAATATTAGAAAAAACAGAAGAGAAACTTTACCAGCTTGATACAGACTCCTTTACAAAAGACAGATACGATTAAAGCATGATAGAACAAATTATAAAAACCTTAATAAAGGCAAGGCAATTATCAACCAAAAAATCAAAATTCTTTACCACAGGACGACTGGATTCACAAAAATATTATAATACATAGTATGATCATCATAGTCTATGATCGGTTAAATAGCTATTTGGACCAAATAAAATTCGTTTCTGAACGACAATACGGCTTTCGTCCGAAATCAAACACTCTGTCCGCCAATGTGGATCTTATTACCAAAATCAGAATGCGCATTGATGGAAAACAACTAGACCTTGGCATATTTATAGACCTAAAAAAATCCTTCGATACCGTGAGTCATCCTCTCCTTCTTAAAAAGTTGGAACATATTGGAATCACCGACAATGCGCTCAAAATTTTGGAATCATATCTAACGAATCGCTTTCAAGTCGTAAAAATAGGCAAATATCAAAGTACTGCCCAACCTATTACATGCGGTATACCACAATGCTCAATTATTGGGCCCCTGTTATTTTTAATTTATGTTAATGACATATGTCAGGTATCTTTAAATGGCGAAATTAGTCTATATGCAGATGACACTTGTATATTTTATTATGGTTCCTCAATAAACGAAATGATGGACCATGCACAAAAGGATTTAGACAAATTACACGACTGGTTCCAATATAATTTACTCACAATCAATATATTAAAGACGAGCTATATTATATTCAAGGCAAAAAACAAACAGTTACAAAACTGCCCTAAGCTTTACATTAATAGTATTCAATTGAAGGAATCGATCGAAGAGAAATACCTAGGGTTAGTTTTGGATAGTGGATTAACATGGAAGTCGCACATAAACAAAATAAGATCTACGTTATCGTCGTTATCAGGGCGTCTTTACGATGTTGTTCGATGTTTGCCACGACAGGTTAGACTAAATATCTATCACTCCCTCGTCAGATCGCATTTAATAGAAATATGGAGTAGCGCAGCCAAAACTAACCTAAGCTGCATCCAAAGAATACAAAATAAACTGATAAAAATCTTATTTCATTATGACTTTCTCACACCAACAGATAAAATTTACTCCGAAACAAAATTAATGAATATAAAACAAATTTATCACTAAAATACATGCATCTTAATAAAAAAAATTAAAGATAAAAATCTACATTCGGAACTAATTTTTAAAACGAACGCCGAAGAAGGGTTAAGACCTCTCCGTAGCGCAAATGATATCTGTCTCGCGAGAATACGTACGAATTACGGAAAGAAAAGTATTACATACGAAGGGGCACGGATGTTTAACAAATTACCACGAAAATAAAAACTTCTAACAGTTTACGAATTTTCAAATCTCAGTTAAAATCTTTTATCATTGACAAAGTTTAAATCCGGCCCTGGTTTATATTTTTAACTTACCCACAAAATTTTGATTTTTGTTTCGCATGAATGTTCTGCTACCTTCAATGTCTTGTTATGTTTCGTACATTATATGCCTAGCAGAAAGACACAGCGTTAGTATGAAGAAGCTGTCTATGATTCTGGCTTCTAGGAGCATAAATATTGAAAAACATACCTGATTCTCTATGGATTTATGTTGTTACCTCTCACTTCCTGCAGGGGTCGCTACCACTGGTTCCGGCGACCGGCCCGTTAAGGTTTTTCATAGCGTTTATGATTTTTGTCGTGCTAGGAGCAAAAGTTTTCTTTTCAAGTTAAAAACTGACAAAAATCCTATTAGATTCTAATATTTTATTGCTTTCAGTTGGAATATAGTGTTAAAGTATTAATACACGAGTATTCTATGTAAATTCAGTGTTTTTCATTTTAGTTCAGTGTTGCGTATTCGACGGATAGTCGGTAAGTACCTTCCATTATGAACTCTGAGGATCCTGTACCTGAACATGTAGCTCAAATTGCCGCTCCGGATGGAGGGCAAAGAGCTGTGAGCTCAAGCTCATCGCAAAGCAGTTCCTCGTCTTCGGAAGACGAAGAAGGTTTTGCCTCACCGCCACCTAACAAAAGGTCTAAGCGGCGCAAGTACAAACAGGTCGGAACCTGTTCGGATCCTCGGATGGATACTCTTATTAACCAAGTTACATATTTAACAGACTGTGTAGCTCAAATGCCGCAAATTTTTACGGCAATTAGTACGAATTATAATAATAACAAAGAAAATAATAATGGCGGCCGTTGCGATCCCGTGAATCCTGCAATTTGTAACCAATTTTTAAATAAACCATCGAATAACAATAATATGTGTTTGGGGGATTTAAAAATAACTTTTGACGAATCAAAGATTGTACCCGTAGCTAACCCCGCAAAACTAGCAGAGTTAAATAATCTGCAACAATTTAACTCACAGGCCTGGAAGGGTATTCGATATAAGAAGGACTTGCAAGCACATTTAGCAACACCAGGTTTTATAGGATTAAAATTGAATGAGGAACTGTGCCATCTAAATAAAGGTATTGATTATTTGTCTAGTACGGAACAATTGTTAGCGGGATTGTCAAATGCTGTTTTGGAGAACAGGCAACTTTTGAAAAATGGTCTGCAGGAGGTCGTAAATTGGGCTGCTAGTTCTGACACAGAGCTCAATGCAAATACTCTGTGTAGTAAGTTGTCTGAAAAATTTGGTCCAACGTCTCTGTCTTACAAAAATATGGAATCCTGTATGCAAGTCATATGTGGCAAGCGGGCAGAATGTATTGAGGTTAGACGTGACCGCATTTTAAAAGAAGTTAATAACATAAACCTTAAATTAGCATTACAAAATATCCCACCTAGTGCAGAGCATCTCTTTAATAGAGAAGCACTCATTCCTCTGGTTGATTCTTTAGGAGGCTCCCAGGTTTGGCTTAACATGCCCAGTTATTTAAGGGATAAAAACAAATGCAATAATAACAGTCAAGTAAACAAGAGAAATACCAAACCATCTTATAAAACAAAATTTGATAAAAAAAATAAGTTCAACTCGGACAAAAAATCTAAAAATAATTATAAAAAACATTCCTTTCGTCGTACAAGTACCCAAGACACCTCCAACGTTAAAGATAAGTGACAATCAAAGCAGTGTGTTCAAGGGGGGTTGCCTAAAATTCCATGTTCAAGCATGGAAACAACTGGGGGCCAGTCAATATATTAAAAAAATAATAGCCGAGAGCCGCATACCATTTCTAACAAAACCTCCATTACATTACCCGTACAAAAGAATCATAAACAAGTTTGCAACAAAACCATCCAAGAAAATGACAGAAGTCATAGACCAGTTAAAAGAAACAGGCATTTTAGAAAAACCGAAAATCATAACACCCGGCTTTCACTCCAAAATGTTTTTAGTAAAAAAAACAGATGGGGGGATACGCCCTATTTTCAATTTAAAAAGTCTAAATTTACATGTCTCGACTCGCCAGTTCCAGCTAATTTCTCGACTGGATGTAATTCAGTTCCTACAAGACAGGGACTGGATGACAAAAATCGACATACATCAAGCATATTTTCACTTAAGCATAAAGGAAACCCACAGGCGGTTTCTGCGCATAATATATGGAGGCGAAATATTACAGTTAACAGCCTTGCCTTTCGGTCTCTCTTCAGCTCCTCACTCTTTCGCATCGGTAACCAATTGGATTGCGGAAATCCTTCGGAGACAAGGCATAAGAATATTAGTATATTTAGACGATTTTTTAATAGCCAGTCAAAATCAGGCACAGATCATAGAACAAACCAAAGTAACTGTGGATACTCTTGTAAAGTTGGGTTGGCATGTAAACCATCAAAAATCACTTTTCACCCCAACTCAGGAAATAGAATATTTGGGCATAGTGTGGAATACAAAAACAAAATTAATTTCCCTTCCTGTAAAAAAAGTACAAAAAATAAAAGAGTTTGCATCGAGTTTAATACAAAAGAAAGAGTCTTGTCTCCGAGTAACTCAACAAATACTGGGTGTACTAAATTTCGCGAACTTAGCAACTCCAAACGGTCGCCTTCATTGTCGCCGAACTCAAATATTCCTAAAATCGTTCAGAGGATGCAGACCCAGGCAAAAGAAGGTTTTGCCACCTCTAGTGACTCGAGAGTTGCAATGGTGGGTAAAAAACGTGGGCAAAAGTGCAAAAGCAATGCACAGCCCCAAGATTACCCACTTTCTCACCACAGACGCGGCGGACGCGGGCTGGGGAGCACACCTGAACAACATCATGTTGTCAGGCAAATGGAATCGCCACCAAAAAAAATGGCATTCCAATGTGAAGGAGATGTTTGCTGTGTATGCAGCCTTGGTCAAACAAGGTGCACAAATGAAGGATGCACACGTTCTATTGCAATCCGACAATCGGACCCTCATAGCTTACATAAGGAACCAGGGGGGCACCCGGTCCTTAGCCCTGTTGGGCCTAACAAACAAACTCCTTCACCTAACCGAGCAGCACAACATAACGCTGTCGGCATCATACCTCCCGGGGAGGTTAAACGGGATTGCAGACCGCCTCTCAAGAGGAAAAACTGTTCCCGAATGGCAACTACAATCCCAAGCCATGAACGCAATATTCAAAAGATGGGGCGTTCCAGACGTAGATTTGTTTGCGTCAAAAGAAACCGCAGTTGTCCCACAATACGTAACGTGGGACTCGACAGATGGGTCAGCAATTTTTTGCGACGCTTTCAGTCGAGATTGGGACTTTCAGTTGGGCTGGGTGTTCCCCCCTCCCAACCTGATCCCTCGGGTGTTGGATCATCTGAACAGGGCCAAAGGAACATACATTGTAATAGCACCACAATGGGATCAGTGTTTCTGGCTGACCGATCTACAAGCCAGGGCCCTGTCAAATCCAATACCAATAACAAATCTGCGGAAGAACCTCATAGATCTATCAACAGGGTTCTGTCCCCCACAGGTGGACAAGTTGTCCCTACAGGCTTGGAAAATTGGGGGTGGTCAGACCAGGTAGCTAACTGGAGTAGGGATGAAATTAAGTTATTGAGTAATAGCTGGCGCAAAAGCACTCTAAATACTTACAAAGCACCTATAAAAAGGTGGCTATCGTTTTGTGCCATAAACAATATGAATCATAAAAACCCAGATGGAAAAGACGTTGCAAGATTTTTGGCAGATTTGCATTTAAAAAGAAATTTTTCACTGAACACAATATTATTACATAAATCGGCTATTTCTACCTTTTGTGCTTCAAATACAGAAAATCTTTCAAAAAATTTCTTTATTCAGCAAGTTTTAAAAGCCATAGCATTGGCAAAACCTCTACCTTCAAAATCCCCTATTTGGGACACAAAATTGCTATTCAAATGGTTGAAAACAGTTCCAAGCACAAATTCACTTTTTGATATTTCAAGAAGAACTGCAATTATTTTACTGTTAGCATCAGGCAGAAGAATACATGATCTTACCTTATTGGATATATCTCAAAACAATTTCATACAAGAGGAACAAAAGATTTTATTATGGCCCAAATTTGGATCAAAAACAGACTCAAGTAAATATAGACAGTCGGGATGGTCTTTATTAAAGCACCCAGATGCTAATATTTGTCCTCTGAGACATATTAAACAATTGATTGAAGCTTCACAACATAGACGGCTTAATAGTAATGTTACAAGTTTATTTGTTTCAATAAAAGGCGAAATAAAACCAGCTACAAGAACTATCATAGCGGGTTGGATTAAATCTATATTTAAAGACTTAAACCTAGAAGCTACTCCAGGAAGCGTCAGAGCAGCTGTGGCATCCAAGGGATGGTGGGAGAATGTACCTGTGGAGGAGATATTAGCTAGAGGAAACTGGAAGAGTGATAAGACCTTTAGGAAGTTTTACTGTAGAGAAATTATTAACAATTCTAATAACAAAGAGGATGATTTGTTACGATTAAACTTCTCTGGTGTTTAATAAGAATAATTCCATTTTATGTGCCAAAGTTAATAGCTTAGGTTTGAAGTACAAAACTGTTGTTTTGTTTGTAGTTTTAGTAGTAATATTACTTTACTGATTAGGGTAATCATTAATAAATGTTTGTTTATTATGAAACAATTTTCTTTCATTCTATAAAAACATTTATTTATTTCACATAGCGTTTACAGTTACCTTCACCAGCAGATATCAAACAAGTCTTCATACTAACGCTGTGTCTTTCTGCTAGGCATATAATAGGACTGTTTTACACTAAAATAAAACAGTCATTATGTGCCGAAAGAAAGACACAGCGTTAGAGCAAGGACCTTGCTGGTGAGCGAAGACTATGAAAACCTTAACGGGCCGGTCGCCGGAACCAGTGGTAGCGACCCCTGCAGGAAGTGAGAGGTAACAACATAAATCCATAGAGAATCAGGTATGTTTTTCAATATTTATGCTCCTAGAAGCCAGAATCATAGACAGCTTCTTCATACTAACGCTGTGTCTTTCTTTCGGCACATAATGACTGTTTTATTTTAGTGTAAAACAGTCCTATTTTTGTTGTCTTCTTAAACTATGTGTGCGTGTTATACCTACTAGCTCTGCTCAGGAATGTCATCATTATTATTACGAGTAGTTAAAATATTTCTTATTAAATGAATTTTGTAGTAAATTTCTTTTGAGTTAAATAATGATTTTTTAACCATAAACATCATTGTAACAACGCTACCAGCGGTTGTTAACCCCAAAAACAAACATCATAATCTATTTAATTTTATTTTATTTTGTTTACCTATCACGTCTGCGGGGTTACGCTAGCTAATTCAATTAGAACCTTTTTAAGAAGATAATATGATTCAAATTATTCAAAATCAAAATTCATTTATTCAAATTAGGCTGAGAATATGCACCTTTCAAACGTCAAAATTACGCCAAAACGCACGCCCTTACCTAACGTTACTCACTTTTACATGTAAGTACCTGCTAATAGAAACTTGTTATGTAAATACGTATTACTAACATAGTTTTACTGTTTTACTAACGTTATGACACTGCCTAAACAAAAAGGTATGAATTAGGAAATAATTTATTACTCTTCTCATTTATTTATGATGTCTTAGTACTAGGATTAAGGCAGATTGAAATTTACCGTGGTAAAAAGCCGGTATCCGCGATGCGATGGCCCGGGCCCCAAACCGAACCGCTACTTACTTATTTCCCCTACTCTTCTAATGTCTGATGCATTGGTACTAGGAACGGGTTATATTGTATTTACCATGCTAAAAAGACGCAACTCCGCCCCGATCGGCCCGCGGCCCCTGGACCACGTGGGCTAAAGTGACCGGTTTTTAAATGAGCTCCTCAACATTTCTATAGCCTTGGTATTTTTGAAGTTTACTTTGAAATTTTCGTGCAATAGTGGCACATCTCTGAATCGCGACCTACATAACGTACCGAAGCGCGAAGTTCGGTCCGACCGACCGTTACATAGTTCCCAAGAAAGCGAATAGACATTAGACAAAGGGACAGACAATAAATAAGTTTGCAGGCTATTTGCTACTGCAATTAAAAATTTGTCCTGTTACAACCTACTTATTTCATAACGCAACAGTTATTAAGTACACGCTGTCACACAGTGCCTAGTTAGTCAACAACCTGTGTCAACTTCATTATAGAGGATCTAACGACATTTTTACTGAGGTTTGTGATCAGGCGCAACCGCGCGCACATGTGGAAAACGTCGGTATTTCGTAAGGTTATTGTACTGTAATTGCATAGATGTTAGGTTTATAGTAGGAAGTCTATTATGTGTTCTTCCTTTCCTTCAACGGCAGGCTGTTTTGCTTTTTTGCGTTTCCCAAAAACCCTTCAGAGTATTTTGGAGTAAAAGCTATCACCAGTTATATAGTAGGTCCGTGGGGAGTAGATATGGGATGCTATGTAAGCTCAATTGCATTTACTCCAGATGTAGTGCTTTACGCCATAAAAAAAAACTATAAAGACGCTTGGCTATTTAATCAAACCCACGATAATTAACTGTAGGTTTGCAATAAAAATGTTTCAAGTACACTGTACAAGAAAAATGTAAGCAACTCTGTTTGGATTGACTGATTTGGGTGGGTCACTTTTCTAACGCTAAGTGTACGCCGAGCAACCTTATTTTGGACAGGTATGCATAAGTATCTATACCTTGTAACAAGTAGTTGTTATGTACAATAAGTTTAGAAAGTTTTTGACAGAAAATTGCCGTCGGTTGAAAAGTGGTGCTAATTTAATAACGTTTCTCGGGAAACAAAGTCTAAAAATTAGGTCTGGCTTACTTTTCAATAGTTAGATAACTTTTGTGTTATAAATATAAACAATTAGGTTTGTCAGTTTGACATATTTTCTATACAAAAGCAGTCAAACCGCAATATATTTTTATAATGCAAAAGTTATCTGACTACTGTAAAATCAGCACATAACCAGTCACCAGCATACATTTTGCCGATTTCCTAAATATTTGGAACCAAACATGATCTCGTACTAAACTTCCTTATTTTTTTCAGGCTGACCGAAGCTTACATGGCATTTATCGAGATTGCATTTCAAGCTGAAATTAGCCGTTACGAAGATTCGGAATTCGAAGAATATGCAAAAAGGCATTGTAATGAAGATCCAGATACTAGGGGCAAAGAAATTGAGGAGCTGCGACGGTTGATACGTGGTAAGAATTTAACATAGACATCTCTTCTGAACTTATGTGGTTCTAGTACTCGTAACATTTTAACCGCTGAGTCCGTAAAAAAACAAAACCACCATGTTCTTTTTATTTATCCGTGATGAATGAAAAAGGTTGGTTAACTCTATTCTCACATCCTGCGTTTTACAAAACATTTTTGATTCACAAACGTTAAATTACTATTGTATATTGTTGTTTACAACGAAATTTAGTTTTAAGTCTGCAGGTAGGTAAGAAAAGGTCGAAATCGTGGGATTAGCTACAACTTGTTCAAAATGATTGTTCTCTTACAAATGTCTTGTGCAAGGATTAAACTGTACCGACTTACGATATCGACTTACAATGCCAATTTTCCTGGCATTTCTCAACACGTGATTAACGGTTATCGTCAGCTATTACACAATATAATTTGTAAGTACTCCATATTGGATATTGTACACAATACATGCCACGTGTTTTGACGTATAATTCAACCACTTAGCAAAATTACATAATATACTAAATTATATTTGTTACGTTTGTTTTGCCCTTTGTAATTTGAAAAACACCAAAAAGGCTAGTTTTGAGCGAATCTAAACTAAAATTATAAAGCCCATTTTTTGTTAAGCTTTTACGCAAAAAAGTGAAAGGATATGTATGAAATTTGGCACATGGGTAGACCTAGTATTAGTATCTTTTATCTCACTATTCCCATTATAATGTAGGTAAGGCCAAATGTAAAAATAATAAAGAAACACAAAAAGAAACAAAATAGATCTGTAATCACGAACACAGAACAGAAAAGCTGAACTTAATCTTTGTAAGATGCTGAAAAACATTTCATAATATTATTATCGTGATGCATCTATTTATAAAGTTCGAATTATAGTACTAAATTCCGGACTACCGGTTGGTTAAATATTGCAACATAGCTTACTATAAAACTGTTTGTTTCAGAGCGAGGAGAATGTAATCCGCGGCGAACAGATGACGCATATTTACTGCGGTTCCTGAGATGCCGGCGTTCCATACCTGCGCTAGCGCATAGATTGGTGAGCTATTATTATTAGAAGCATCATGCCCTTGGCACCATTTAAATAAGTAACAAAGACCATACTTACTTATTTTGTTCTGAAAACATCAGCTGTGACTTTTAAAAGTGTCCGTGACTTGTAGCGGAGGTCATAAATCAAGATCCGTGGAGAATCTTAGCGATATGTGGAAAACACCATAGCAGGTACCTGCTTACTGCTAATTATGTATCGCCAAGACGCCAAACTACCCATTAAGTTGGTAGGTGGTTGTGGTGGTAATATCGGCATAATGTCATCTATACGAAGAACTTAGTACACAAGCTTAACAGTGAAATGGGTTGTTGCCCGCGACTTCTATGTCTTTACCTAGGTCATGATCTATCTGTGTGCCAAATTTCATCCAAATCCGTTTTGGCGTGAATTTATTTATTGGTTCACCAACGATTGTTCACACAAGTTCTATGCTAAACATTACATGCAAAAGTGCAACAACCACTTAAAGGTATTACTCCGCATGCTTAAACGAGCTGTACAAATAAAAAAGATATTAATCTAGATTGACATTACATATGTATTTTTTTTATGTATCAAGAGTGCAAATAACGACAATAACGATTTGTTTGAATAATAATTAAACAACAAACAATGTAGGGTACTTATTTTATGTAAGAACACACACACATCTATTTTATGAGGTTCTTAAGAAGTTTGGCCTTTAATTTGCCCAAACTTTCGAAGTGCACATCGATTTGATCACTGCACCTATTTATGACTTTGCATAACCTTGCGAAGGGGGAATTGGCGACAAGAACCGTTATTCTTTGTGGTGGACAGAGTGGTGTAATGGCACTGCGAGGAATTCTTGAGGGAGCAAGGAAATTAAAAGTGTGTAATATTTGAGGGCAGTCAATTTTATGGTTAATTACTTTGCAAACAAACAATGCGTCATTAATGCGTCGGCGATTGTCTAGCGAAACCATTTTAAAATGTTTCAGCCTGTTACTGTACGAATGTACTTTTTTAATTATTCCGCTAGAAAACGCCAGGTGCCAAAGAAACCGCTATTGAACGCGTTCTAGACGCAACGAGTGTGTGGCATAGTGTGGACGCCAAATCACGCTGCAATATACCAATATGCTTCGAATTAAGCAATTATAAAGCATGATTTTAGTTTTACAACACTTAAACTGTTTGGAATTCATGATAACAAATCCTAGCATTTTAGAGGACTTTTTTATTATATTGTCCAAGTGTGGAATAAAAGTTAGCTTTCGATCAAACGTAACACCGAGGTCTCTTATTGTGTCCAGTTCTGCAATTTTTACTCCGTCGATATAATAGTCTTGGTTTATGAGATAATGCTTTCGCGTGTATTTAACATGGTAACATTTGTTTGGATTTAAATGCATTTTGTTGGTTTGACACCATTGCACAAGCCTTTCTAGATCACACTGTAGGTCAGAGGCATCATCTTTAGTTTTGACTATTTTAACAAATTTTAAGTCGTCGGCACACATAAAGACAACAGAGAATCGAAAACAATTGAGAATATCGTTTATAAAGAAATTAAACAAGATTGACCCTAAGTGAGATCAAACAAGATATATCGTAAGGTTGAACGAAAACCATTGATGACCACATAGAAAGATCTATCCACAAGATATGAACTCAGCCATGAAAGTAACGATCCGGTGATACCATATGCACTTAATTTACTTATCAATATTCCATGTGACACCTTATCGAAAGCTTTACTAAAATCGGTATATATGACATTTGCTTGGTGACCCGAGTCTATTGTCTTCATTAATAATTCGCTAAACAGTATTAGGTTGGTACTTGTGGATCTAGACGCCACAAAGCCATGTTGCTCTTCGCTTAAGTATAGCTTTAAATGACTCTGAATGTGGGGGTAGATCAAAGACTCGAAAATTTTAGCCATGGTTGATAAAATTGATATGGGTCTGTAGTTGGAAACTATGTCGTCATTGTCTGACTTGTGGATGGGAACAACTTTTGCTACCTTCCATTCTGAAGGAAAAATCCCAGAAGCTAAAGACTTATTGAAAATCAGTGACAGTGGTATGACCAACTCGGCTGCACACTCGTGAATAAAAATAGGTGGTATTCCATCTGGCCCGGCGCCCTTATTGCAATCCAGGCTATTTAACTTCTCGTATACCGCCTCACAGTCAATAACTAGACTAGATAAACATAACTATAATTTTGTAGGTTATCTAAGTATGCATTATTATGAACATTGTCACCATCCTGAGCAGGGTTATCAACAGAAGAAAAGTAAGATGCAAAAAAATCGCATATTTCTGTTCCGTCAGATGAAGTAGTGTTACAATCTGTCATAGACTTAGGATACATGCTAGCCCCCCCACGTTTAGCTTTTATATGACTCCAAAACAATTTGGGGTTATGTGTGAGTTCGTCTTCCAATTTTTTATGTAGTTATTGTAACAGATAGTTGCAAGGTCGTCGCAGCGTTTACTGATTATTTTTAATTCTATTTTATCTAATGGGTTTTATAAATATTGTAGCGTTTTCTGATTTTATTTTTTTAATTTAACATTTTGACAAGAGTGCGGCTAAACCATGCTGGAAATTTGCTATTCTTGGGCACTTTAGTAGAAATAAACCATTGTACAGCTGTATTAATAATGTCGTAAAATACCTGCACCATCCCATTGACATCATGCTGTCCCTCCAATAATTCCTCCCAGTTGAGTTCTTTTAAGTAATTACGAATGGGTACGTAATTTGATTTATGAAAGTTAGGCATTCCACTGACAACATTGTATGAAAGTTTGGCTTCCTTAGCTAAAGATATGAAAATATCCAGGGGCGGATGGTGCTGATCAATATTACATAGTGAGCTAATACTTTGGCTTACATTACACAAAGTATGATTACACAATACAAGGTCAAGTATCCGACCAGATGTATTATTTATGCTGTTAAATTGATTAATCCTGTTAACATGTAAAATATCCAACAAAGCTTCACAAGTATTAGTCAGCTTGAGTTTGTAATTCGAAATACAGACTTGTTTCCAGTCGACATTACCCTAGTTGAACGCTTGATTCGTTAAGTTTGTGGCGGCATCTACACCGCCACATGCGAACAAACGCATCAATCCTTCATCGCGCAAGCAGAGTTTACCGCGCAGATAGCATATATACAACTTCCCGACACATCTGGTCGGAGGATCCTCCCTTTTCTAAAGAGTATGAGTGAACTTTACACCCTGTTCCTCATATACCTAAAACTGGTGACCCCGACGTGATGAACCTTATCTCTTCACTGGTGACCCCGAGTATGAACGTCAGCGCAGCCTTCGTGCAACTACTTCAGCGTGACGTCATCATCATCACTCCCGCAAGTCATACAGCCAGCCAGCAAACACGGCTTGAACGGTTGTCCTGACCATCAGCGTGCAGCGCAAGCGCATACTTGGTCATCACCTTCAGCCTCATCAGCAACCTTGGCACAGCACACTGCACATTCGGCCGATCCACAAGCAGAGTGCTCCCTCTCCTGGTCGACATCAGCAGTCAGCCACCCCGACTCACTGGGGCATCTTCGCAGACAGTTCCGACTCACCGCGAACTATGCGACACCCGGAAAGAACTATTCCAACCCACTGGGACCCAACTGGCATTGGCAAGCATCGCAAGATACAAGACTTAGTCCACTATCGACCTCCGGTCTTCGGAGGGGAGTGATGTGGCGGCATCTACACCGCCACATGCGAACAAACGCATCAATCCTGCATCGCGCAAGCAGAGTTTACCGCGCAGATAGCATATATACAACTTCCCGACAAAAATCATCGGGCAGTTGCCCACCAGATACGACATCCATCTGGTCGGAGGATCCTCCCTTTTCTAAAGAATATGAGTGAACTTTACTCCCTGTTCCTCATATACCTAAAAGTTGTTCAAAGGCCGCATTACATCCAAGGAGGATATACGAACAGGTGGTGGCAGGTATACTGCACAGAGAGCCATTCGACGAAAAGACTTAGTTACTCTCGAAATGCGCAGCGCGTTTTGAGTTTATTTTTACATTGACAGCTATCAATACTCCCCCGTCCTCTTTACCACTATGTTTGCAAGAATTTTCTTAATTCTTGCAAACATTTCTTAATTCTTAATTGGTTTATTATTATTTATTTGAAATATTTGAAATAAATGCTTTGAGTCTCTATTTCTTATGTAAACTACATATCTGTCGTCGAATAGCTCACTGCTACGGACGGAACTGTTAAGCCAAGTCTCCGAAAGAATGACAACATCGTAGTTATTACAACATAAATTGCGATAGACCATGTGCGTTTTTGTTCGTAAACCTCTACAATTCTGATAAAATATTTGCAGGCTATCGAATTTTGCGATGTAGTATTTTCACAATAACGTGCATTATAACTTTAGCCGAGCGAGATTAAATCAACTAATTTAAAGAGTCAAGGTTCTTTATCAATATATGTTCAGCTTCGGCGGACTTCCTGGCAAAAATTCTGCCGTTTCTTACCCAGACAAATTTGAATACTTTATCCTTTGCCCTTAGCCTAGTAGCAGCATGGAGCGCTTTATTAGATGGAGATAAATGTTCGAGCACATATACCGGCTTTTTGTCTCCAGCTATCCCAAAATCTGCACTATTGAGTTTTTCGGTATTATTTTTCTTTTCCTTATTATAATCGATAGTCGAAGCCAGAAGGTTATCGCGAATTCTTGGAGGAGCCAGCTGGACAACGACGGAGCACGGACAGGTGTTAGTAGCTAGGAGTTTAGCTACGCGGGTGCAGTGAAGAATGTCGTTGTCCTTGAGCACACATCCGACCACTGATCCTAACTGCTTAACTACATTATAAAGATTCTCCTGTATATTTTCGGGTAGGCATTGAACTTCGAGGTTGTTTGAACGAGTTTGTTGTTCCAGATAATTAATGCGGAGGCATAAGTCAGACATTGAATTTTTAAGCATATTATTTTCTTCCGTAAAATTTTTCATGGCATTTTTTTATCCTCTTTGCTCGGATTGATACTCTTCAAACTCCTTAGTGTGAAAGTTTAATGAGGTTGAAAGCTCTCTAATATCATGCTTTATAGGTTCGAGTTCCTTGTTAACGACGTTGAGTATGGTGCTATTGATTCGCTGAAGCATGGAGGCGAACTCCACCTTCATAACTTCTTGGACAATGGCACGCACTTCCTCAGTGGTTACAGGTGTCGCTTGAGGGGGACAATTCAAGGCCGGTCTCTCATTTCCTCTTGTTGTGGACACGTTCCGATTTGGTGTACCCACATTTTTGGAGGCACTCGCAACGAGATTTATACAACCCGAACATTTCCAATTACGATAAGCCTCGGAATCAGCTGTAATCGCCGAGATAGACAGGCACGCGAAACGGAATGACTTATTACAACTCATGCAATTAATAACTTCATTGTTATCTTCGGGATAATTACTGTCGGCACAGCAACCCCACGACCATGTTTTCGACTCCATGTTGTCTTTATAATTATAAGTTCATAATCCTGATAAATTAATAAATAATATAAACCCTATTTTGCACTTCAGCACACTAATAAAGCCCTCTCAGTTATGGCACTGTTCTCGAAGCAAAAGCGCACTTTGAATTTGATTTAGTCTAGATTTTTTTTATGTACGCACCAGAACACCAAAATTATTGTTGCAAGACTATAGTTCAACTTAGGTCCATGCGAATTACACTTTTAACGGCACTTCCAAACACTTTTCACACAGTTTTTCGATATTTTTTGTGGAGCAACAACCAACAGCGGTTACACAGATAATAATTTTTCGCAACAGAAAGGGTAACAAACAAACAAACAAACTTACTTTCACATCTTAACTAATATCATAAACGCGAAAGTCCGTCCAAGGGCCAACCGCGGCTAGAGTCGCTTAACCTAATCGATAGACCCGTGCGTCTGTTAGTACTTGGCCACAAACCCCTCACAAGGTAACAAGAACTGCCTTAATAATGCCAATTGCCTTAAAAGAGGGAGTAGGTGGTGACTTTCACCACAGAGCTTAATATTTTCTAAATGAAGGCATTAGTCGATTCTTATAAATTCAAGATGCTCCTTCCTTTATTTTGTTGAGACTGACCAATGATCACTTCTCACTATCCCTTTTCTGAAATCCTAGTCAAATTCTATATAGCAGACTCGTTCCTGCTGTCTGCAAAGAGAGATTGTTAGTTTTCACAGACCTGCCTTTGAAATGTTAAGTCAATTGAAAATGTCCGAAAGACTTATCTTAGTAACACGCGACAAGGATAACTTCTCTCGCCAGGTATGCAGCGCAGCAGGCAGCGGGCGAGAATGTTCATGTGTATGGATAGATAGATGAAATACTCTTTTTCTATTCTATTTTAATATTATTTTTGTGTACATAATACACAAATAAGATATGCGAATTCCGGCGAAGACTTATGGGAAGCCACTTGAGCTTTGTATGAAATTCAGAAATAAATAAATAAATCTCATACAAACGTTTTTGCAGTCGCTCAAGTTTATCTATCTGTGCCTCAGTGAGATCGAGCTAACTGACATCAGCGTGGTCAAGGATGGGAAGAAAAAGGTATTGTACATAAATTAATAACAATACTTAATAAAATTTATAATAAATTGAGTTCGTACAAAAAAATTAAAGAAAAATATATATTGCATTAATTGAAAATAATTACCAATGATTTGTATGAATCATCTCTGAAAATTTGGCAGATGTTTGAAAATTAACCCTGCGCAGAGCTGTCATTGGCTGATGAGATAATATCAAAGAAAAAAGTCCCTTCGTCAGTCCACATGTAGTTCGTCAAAATTCTATTATTTAAATATTCTTACTCTTGTCAACTTATGTTAACTTCCCATAGAAGACCGACATTACATACATCTATGTACATTAATTACGCAAACATATAAAAATACTTTGCTAATGAGGATCTTAAATTAAGGATTTAAGGTTATTTCGCAAGAATTATGGTTTAAGATACAAAAAAAAAAATGTTTTTTTTTTTTTTTTGTAAAACGATTCCATTTGTTTTAATAAGACTGTGTTCCCTCATTTGTATACCTAAGTCACGCATTTATCAACCACATCTTCGCAGATTGGGACTGTTGAAAATAATAATATCTGACCGTATAAACTACGAAAACAACACCAGTCAGACAAAAATTCAATTCAAAATATTTTACTACACATACCTACGTCAGAAGCTAGGTGCACGGTTCTAATTGGTAGTTTCCTATGGAGAAGAGGCGGCTAGAAACTCCACGGTTAATCTTTTATAAACTAAAATAATTGGCTTTTACTATATTTGCTTTTACCTTCTACAAAATGCTAAACATGGATCTCCTCATAAACCTAGCTCATACGGTATAGTGCCCTATATACTCGTACAGCCCTAACACTATCTCTATAGAAGAAGGATCACGGTCCATACAAAACCCTGTACCCTAATTGCGTAACACACGATGAATGACAATCTAAATAATTTTGAGCAGTGGTGGCCCAGTGGTAACGGCCGCGACTTACGAGTTGTAGGTCGTAGGTTCGAACCCAGCCAGGCGCTTTACTTTGTGTAAATGATTTCATCACCACTGCTCTCAAAACGGTGAAGGAAAACATCGTGAGGAAACCGGCATGTCTTAGAACCAAAAATTCGAGGACATGTGACATCTACCAACCCGCACTGGGCCCGCGTGGTGGATTACGGCCCACTCCCTCTCACAGAGAGGAGGCCTGTGTCCCAGCAGTGGGAACATAATAGGCTGATTATGCTATGCTAATCCATTGCTACATATTATACATTATGTGTTGGAAAAATTTGTCTGCTCACCAATGTAATTAACGCAATAAATATTGTTGAACTGCCAAAATGAAAGCCATTCCTACTGTCAGGTCATTTATCAAAGAGTATACCCAAGTATTTCTCACTATTGTAGCTACATTCTTGTTCTTATTCCTAAACGAATTTAAATAGTATTATTTTTGTTTAGGTTAGACTGTAAGGATGAAGTATGCTATCTTTTTGTACTCATTTTTATCATTATTTTAGATACTTTTCTTTGCTGCAGGACGTGGGTCAAATTAGATCCTTCTTCTTTGTGAGTTCGTGTATTGGTGGTAATCTTCTGAACTACAGATCAGCGGGATAATTGCGTAACACACTACTTAACACTAGGCATGGCTTTCATTTTGACAGTTCAACAACATTCATTGCGTTATTTACGTAGTTGAGCAGATAAATATTTCGAACGTATGAAGCAGTCGATTAGCAATATCTTTCGAAATGATTCAGATTGTTATCGATAGTGTGTCACACAATAGGTGCAGATTTAAAAAAGAAATTTCACGTGGACGAAGTCGCGGGCAAAAGCTAGGATTATCAATCATCAAATACTCTCGACTCCGGTAATTTCGTCATGGACCACCATTATGACCAAGTTGGGAAAGCCATGGATTCAAAATGTTTAGAACGTGATCACGACCGGTCACTGCGTTACAGATTCCTTGACATGAAAGCGTGTGTCGACTTTCAAAAAGGCTTTATCTGTGTGACTCCAAAAATCTGTATTAATTTTGACTTGTGTTATGTTTTTGTTCTCTTAACTGAACTTTGTTATATATACAGGTCTTTCACTATTGATGATGGGATGTTTTACGTCGTCTGTGTAAAAGGTATTATTATATTTATGGCACGATGAGCATGAATTATTTAGTAGTCCAATTGACCCTGAATAGCCCCTCAACGTCTTCAGAATTTCAGATTATATTCTGCATCAGCACTGGTCCTAGCGTGTCAAATTCTAGTAATAATCAGCAATTTCTTCGTGCAATAAAGTTTTGCAATTTATGTTTGCATCATTCTTCTTTATGTTATATGTTTTTTTAGTACCTAGATAACGATCTCTTTAATAAAAACTGTCTGCTGCGGGAGTCATTAGCTACATATTCTTAATAGCTTTGAACTGAACATTACACATTACTAAAGACAACGAGACAGTTTTTTTCACACTTTCTCATAAGCACTAAAAAATAATTATCTTGGAGGCAACACGGCAATGGGCCACGTACCCTTGACCGTAATACTGACATTGCCGGAGACAATTTTAATTATGTATATTTTTGTATGCTTATTTATTTTGAGCTCGTGAGATTTAATAAACTAGCTCGACAATAAAAGTTTGTAAAGTTTAGTAATGAGAAAACTAAATCCGCAACAAAATCTATAATCTTCTCTTGAAATTAGCAACGCCTCAGTGGTTGAGCTTGATAAACACAGCCATACACTGCAAATATTTATTATCTCATACTTTGTACCTATAGTAGTAGTAGTGTATGTAGAAATACTTGACTCCCTGTCTGACAGATTCATTATCTAACGAATCAGATGAGTATGCATTTTAACCAATGTACCGTAACTTAAACTACGTTCAAGCGCTGTCAGTGTCAATATTCGATAGAAAATAATGACAAAATAAATAAATAATAATAAAAATAATAAATGATGATGATGCTTTCAGTTTCATTGGTGAAATCCACCCTGAATATCACACCTGATTCTCCCGAAGGGCAGAGGTGTACCTATACATATACACATTTTCCTACATTTTTTTCGGTTTTGTCAACAGAGAGATCATAACTTGTTTAGTAAGACATAATCGTACATCTGAGCTTGAATGTAAAAACTTAACCGACTGTTTTTAGCTTGAAATGTGAATCAATTCGCTTTGTTAGCGAAAATTTCTATATCATCTTATGTAACGACACCAGCGGTTCACCTACGTTTATTGTGTTATTTATGTTGAGCAGATAAGCTTTTTAAGCCTATGAAGCAATGGATTAGCAATATCCTTTAGAACACTCGGATTATGATTGAAAGTGCGAAATTAGGGTAAGGTGACGATGGTTTCTCGATCCCAAATATTATGACCATCTTTTGTTTTCCTCATCAGATGGTGCGCTATGAAGAATTCCATCGCCAGAACGCGTACCTGTATGACTGCGACCCGTTCGAGCTGGTGCAGGTGAAGAACGTGTACGCAGGCATTCTGCCAGAGAGCCCTGACAATGGACGCGTCATACTCATGAGGTTTGGTAAGATACTGCAATATGTTCTCACTTATCTAACGCATATGCAATGACAAAGTACCAACTCATAAGTATTCATAAGTATTTCTAAATACTTACCTAATCAAAGTAAGTCGATGGGCCGATTATGTAATCTTCAATCGTCAGATAACTTATAACTGAAGAACACATAAATATGGTAGTTTCGGTTTGACATGTTTTCTATACGTAAGCTGTGTACAATAAGGATGCAGAGGTGAATCGAAACGAAACATTAAAAAGGATTTTAACATTGAAATAAAATTGTTTGTTGCCAACAGCGGCACATAATAGTTAATTATAATACAGTCAATACATAAGAGACACTTTTGACCTTCATTCTAGTTGCGTAACACACTATCAATCATTTTAAAGGATATTGCTAATCCATTGCTTCATATGTTTAAAAAAATGCCAGGTCGACAACGTAAATAACGCAATGAATGTTGTTAAACTGTCAAAATGAAAGCCATTCCTAAGGTTAGGGTTTTTTTTGTCGATGCAACTTACTTATCATTACTTTATGCCCGTGTTTCTGTGACAAACAAACCTATTTAATTTTCTTTCTCATTAAAACATCTGCCCTAAATGTAATAATTTATTTCGGGTTTCTCTTTCAGGTCGTTGGGACGTAGATGTAGTACCAATAGAAGATGTAGTCCGCCTCGCACTAGTGATGGATGAAATAGCAGTGATGCAGCCGAAGCTGCAGATACTAGGAGTCACCATCATAGTGGACCTGGATGGCTTGAACTTGAGACAGGTGGCCCAGATGACACCAACAGTGGCCGGACAGATAGTTAGCCTTATGGGGGTAGGTAATAATATGAACTCTTGGGCCCGCTTGAACTGTGAGTCTTAAGGCGAGGTTGCCGTTGTTTTTAAACTCAAACCTCTGTTAATCTAGCCATGTTCATTGTTCATGCGGTCAAGCGCCGTGTGAAGACAGTACTAACGTGAATTATATTCGGCTCGATAAAAATAAATCATTTGCACCACTAATGTCTAAAGATTATACATACTTGAAGAGATTCCATCATCATTAAATCAACATAAAACCATGTAAAAGTTACAAGGTTTTTAGGGCCCGTAGAGAACACATTTTATGATTTCGTTATTATTTTGAAAATTGTATACAAAATGTAGCTGTATATAATGTAGCTCAAGTGCTTTGCACCGGCACGCCGCACGACAGTGCCCGCCGAGACGCACTACATGACACACCGGACTACAAGAGGCCCTAATGCGTTTAGCAACATCATTCCATTTCTGTCAATTGTGGCTTCCAATGACTAGAAGGCGAGATGGCGGACGACATTGTTGCCATCGCGGGCAAAACCTGGATGAGCCTGATACAGGAACGTGGAGATTGGCACAAGAAAAGAGAGGCCTAAGGCCAGCAGTGGGTGAAGTCGGCTGTGGATGATGATGATGATTGAAGATAACAGTGGCATCATAATGTTTTTAGAATGTTTAGCGCTAAACGCATTAAGATTTGTGGTACAAACAGACCTTCATTAATTAAGTAGATTTACATTCCACATAGATAAATACTTTTAGAGTTAAATTTCTGTTTCTGTCAATTGGTTGAACATGACAGTGTTGAGAGTGATGAGAATAATGTTTTAAGTGTAGTTAGCGCTAAATGCATTAAGATTTGTGGTGCAAGCAGACCTTAATTAATTAGATTAATGAAGAATGAGGACGTCTCCTTTGACTCTTCGACCGATTGTCAAGCACCTTTTGATACACTAGAATTGTGTCCTTCACCGCACAATCCTCACCTTAAAAAACTTCATTCAAATCAATTTAAAAAAAAATAGTCACTAAGAAAAAAAAAATGGTCACTTTATAATTCCGAAGTTATAGCCATAAGTTAGTGAGGATTGTGGATGGTCTCCGTTCACCCCACAATCCTCACAATCCAAGTGCAAGCAAACGGCTGGGAGTATCAACTTGGTTTCAATTCCAAACAATAGTAAAAAAAAAATCGTAACGCTATGCCAAAGAGATTTAAACGTGTCTTGGTGAGGATTACGTGTTGAGCCTTTCTCGTCACAGTCCTCACCTGATTACCCCGGAACGCTTACGTGTCATGAAATAGTCAAGAAATAGTCGTTTACAACCATGATAATATATAAATATCCAATTTCAAATTTCCAACGATTTCGGAATAAAAATTTCGTAGTATTTGGGTGTTCCCGTTTCAAACATGACCTCAACCCAACGGTAGCCTTGCTATAGTTTTTACTTGGACATAAAACTTACACAAAATTTACATGCATGTCAAGTGCATGTAAATTTTGCTCACTTTACGTAAATTTTCGTAATGCAAAAGAAAAATATTGTGATCTTTAAGAACATAGAAACGAAGTGTAGCGAGACTCGGCGACTCGGTGTATTTTTTAAATCTTGGTGCCTATTTATGACAATATCTTGCCTATGTTTTGGCGTTTTCAACATTTCATGAAATAAATGTGAGGATTGTGTGGAGAAGGACAACTAGAATTCAGTGACAACCATAAGTTCCTATTCTTGGAAATTTTAACCAAAAAAATACGCGGTTGTACACCATCTGGCATCTACTGACTTAGGAAGATATCGCTTCAACAACAGCAAGCGTTAGAGCTTGTACATTTCACATCGTCACGTTAGATGTCGCTACTCTCGCTTCCATAGTTAAAGATTTTGTACTCTCACTAACAATTAATTCGTTTTGTTTCCAGGTATCATTCCCACTGCCAAATCATAGCCTGCACATTATAAGGTACAACTGGCTCCTTCACTCCATCTTCTACTTATTCAAACAGTTTATGCCGAAAGCCGTCTGGAATCGTATTCATTTCCATGGCAACGATGTCAGCTCTCTCCACAAACACATTGACCCTGAATACTTACCTCCTGAGTTAGGTGGTCGATGTCGCCACGTTATATCCACTGAAGAATGGCTTTCCAAGATAAATGAGTACAAAGACGATTATCTAGTGCAAGAACTTAGAGATTTAGGATTTAAAGTTGATGTAAATTAATAGCATTTAAATACAAATATTGAAACTGCGTGTTACGAGTATTTTAATTTTACCTGTTTTCACTTCCCTGGCCCATTTCGTAGTGCGTGATCAGTTTGAAAGAGAGCTTCTATTTGGAATACCAATTCTTGCGATTTTTGGTTTAAGCTTTAGTTTTAGTTAAGTGGTATTTAAATGGAAGTATATCATCAATGTAAAACAGTGTTTAATTGTGCTCTAATGTAGTTGGGGATACGTTATAGTAAACTAGCTGTTGCCCGCGGCTTCGTCTGCGATCCATGATGAAAAGTAGCCCTGGGATGTCCTTACCCAGGTCATGGTCTATCTGTGCCCAATTTCACCACATCCGTTCAGCCGTTATAATATTAGTTAGGAAGTTAGAACTATCACTTCACCCGAGACTTCGTCCGCGTGAATTTCGTACTTTCCCCTACTTTCACCACCTCCTCCACCCCTTTTAAATTGTAGTAATAATGATGAAGATCTTTAATATTTATTTAAGTATACTTCTCCCCGATTTTCGAAAAATCCTCCAATTTACCCCCTTTTCACCCCCTTATATGTCTTATTTCCAAAGCCTCCTTCATAGTGCTCCTCTACTTTATTAAAGGAAGCCGTGTGCAAAATTTCACGTTCTTAGTTTCAATAGTTTAGGCTGTGCGTTCATACGTCAGTCAGTCAGTTTCTCCTTTTAAATATACAAAGTATTTTCTTTGAAATCCTATAACTCAAGGGCTATATTCTAAAAGTAAAAATATTATATTAAGTCCCAGAATATGCGTTCGAAAAACGCATAGTTTCAAAGATATCATCAATCATAATCATTATGTGTGTAGGTATCTAAGTTTCATTGATAAATACGAGTAATTCATTTTCATTCAAACAAATCATTCATAATTAAAGCTAAGAAAATGCACGTTGTCATATTTCACGTACGGGTCTTTATAATAATAATCGTGACTTTGTCGAATTATTTGTATGAAAAATTAAAACAAACAAAAAATACATATATATGCCAGTTGATTCTTTGATAAGGTCCCATTCATACCATACATTTATGTGGGATTTAAAAAAGACCTTGTATAGACTAAGTCTCTACAAAAAACAGTCCGTCAATATGAGTGACATTTGATAACTAACAGAGTTTGGTGAAATTTGACCTAAAAATACCTAGACAATTGTAAGTAACTTAATAAAATCTCCACCTGTTGATCAAGTTTGCTTCGCGCGAAAAATTATATTTCTTGCTACGAAACGGCAACTGATAATAAGTGATTAATGAATCATTCTTCTGGGAATATTTTGTCTAGCTCCTTGGTCTCCATGCATTGTATGGCAACAAAGTATTAGATTAGTGTTTACGTGTCTGAAAAAAAGTCATGCCATAGAATCAGCTAGACGAGAATGGAAACCGGAAATCATAAGATAAGATAAGATATGATAATATTTGTTTTGCATAGGTTGGAAAATCATTATAAAATAATATTTTCCCGCTATTCTAGCGAACGCAAATAGTCACTATCTTGTCAACAGTTAAGTTAAATAAAATGTAATTTTTTACCCTGGAAAACTCTCCATTCCGCGAACTTTTAGACCTTCCCGTGCCAAGTACTAAGAGCACAGAAGTAACAACTAGTAAATGGTAAGATTTTGCAGAAGCAGTTGTCATATTTATATCAGTGTCAGTCATATTCGTCGTCTAGCTCAGGAGTTTTAGGGTTTAGAGACACAAAAGCCTTCATAACTAGCAAAAAATTTGCATACGTATTGAGAGTAGTATCTAGAATAATACGACAAAACTTTCCGCGCTTCCACCGCTTGCTTCTCGGGATTCCGCCCCCCTGCCCTGCCATCGCCTCCAACCTCTTGTTTGACAGCGCGTGTCGTACACTCTTGCACGTTAGCACTCTTTGTCAGTAGGCCGAGTTGGCATTGTTATGGTTACGACGTGTGAACTTATACAAGACCCTGACCTCTCACCGCGACCGTTACTTGCATATACCGACAGTAAGATCTTGGTTTTTCGTATACGTAATAATGAATGAACGTGTATTGTGTAACCTTTCCCTTTATAGTGTAGTACTAAAGACGCACCTCGGCCGCACTGGTATCGTGTCTATTTACAGTACAGTACAGTTCGTCGCGCGACACGAGGTGTCTTTGTATCCTTAAGTGTCGATTTCTACCAGTGAACTCCTACCGCAAGCCGCGTTAAGGAACATCGTTCCAATATGACAGCATTCTAATAAGTACGGCGTGGTGGTCGTCTGGATCATGGTTGAATGTAACACTGGACAGATGAGGATTATTACATCATATACCTAAGGAACATTGCACACATTTCAGGATTATTCCACAATTTAACCAAATATGAAAACGCTCTTCTTTTGTAACGTAGATTAAAATTAAGTAATGATCAGCGTCTGCTGAACCATATGTTTTTGACCATTAAACATCTCATCAACGTTAATATATAAAAGAGACAATGCGCAAATACCAGTTTCAGAGTCAGAGTTTCGGATTTATTCTTTATGTGGTAGGTTGAATGGAGCTGAAAAAATTTTCGAACGGCGCTCGTCTATCTATGCCATTCAAGCACCAAAACATGGCTACATATCAAGCTGTAAATTTCCAGTAAAGTCAAAAGTCAAAGCATTTATTTCAAATAGGCCCATAAAATGGCACTTTTGAACGTCAAAAATTACAATAAAAATATAACTGATTCTAGGCGCCACTTCCAAAAAGTAGTTTCGTATGGAGAAGAAGTGGCAAGAAACTCCACCGTTACTCTTTTAAAATATTTTACAATATTTGTATACATTAATTATATTTTTATATGTGAAAACGATGCACCAAGAATAAAAATACTATACCACAAGTGGTAAGAAGAACTAAAAATATAGCAAAGGCAGATAAATGAATGACGCGGTAGTATAAGCTGACCTCTCATTGTACGGAAATCCTGTACTCATTATGATCTATCTCCAAGACACAATAAGGTTGCTGTTAGGTTGCTGCTGGCGTAAAATAACTGTGAATGTACCGTAGGTCTGTAGCACTGTTTGATGTGAAAAGGAAACTAAAACACAATCATATATATTTTTTTGGCAAATACCTAACGAGTTTAATGTGACAAAGTCCAAAAGTTATCATCGGTTTCTTACGGTGATTGTGCCTCCTACTGGATTGTATGCCCTTGCCTGAATCTGAAATTGTTAGGAAGCTACGCGAGTGGCTTACCATTCGTAAGAAGTTATTTATTAAATACTTTACGCACAAGGATGTAGGTACAGAGGCGAACTTAATGCCATAGGCATTTTCTACCGGTCAACCTTTGGGTGATGCAGAGACAAACAGTGGTAGGTGCAATTTATAATTTATAAAATATTTGGGAATAAATATTAAAATATAAAGAAACATAAACTATAAATATAATAAATGTATAAATACCTAATTAGTATTATTTATGTTTTTCTGATAAAAGTCCAAAAATATGACGAAAAGGCCGGATAATTCAGTGGGGTAAGTGACACACTAAGGATGGATTTCATCTATGAAACTGAACGCAATCAGCACAAAAACTAGGTTTAAGGGCTGTCAGTGTCATTATTTTCTGTGGAATATAGACACTGACAGCTCTTGACCGCGTTTTAGATATTGTATTGAAATCGTTCAGTTTCATTGGTGAAATCCACCTTAAGTGACACTAGTAATCGCTTTAATTTTGACAGTTCAACAACATTCATTGCGTTATTTACGTTGCTGAGCTGAGTGGACAAATTCTTCGAACATTCGAAGCAATAGATTAGCAATATCTTTTAATATGATTCAGATTGTGATTGATAGCGTGTTACCCAATTAGGATGCTGGTGCCGGTCGGATGGTCACCATTTATTTAAACACGAGTCAAGAGAGAGGATACTATATAATAAAGTATCCTACTATATTAGAGGCCGAAATACTATATTTTAATTACAGTACAAAATGGCGCAATAAGCGCAATAGGGCCAGTATTAATCTCATAAAAGCTGAACTACTGGTATTTTGTAACCTTAATTTAGAGTGAAATAGTATTTGTCATTTAAAAAAAAAACAAAACCTGTAGGCTCAAAAAACAACAAATGCACATTTTAAAAAAAACATGCTATTTTTTTCTCCATCTACTATATACGTTATGTAGTGTACAGGCAAACGCATCAAAAATTTATTTATTTATTTATTATGGGACAATAAACAGCTACAATATAAAATGTTTACAAATTACAATAACATATGCAGTATTAACAATATTGCAGCCCACTACATTATCCGCATGTTAACAATATTAAGATAAGGTAAGAAGTGTCACTAGGTAAGAATTACTCAGAAATATAAAATTAATAAAAATAAAATTGACTATTAAAATACCATAAAATTAATTAATTATTAAAAAAGAAAAAGAACAATACATAATTTGTTCGATAAAAATAAAATAATTGGGATTGTTCCTTATTATCACAAATCATAATTTAAATTCAAAAAACAAAAAATAAAATAAAGAAATTGACAGTAGAATGCAATTCATTAATAACAATAATTCGAATGGTAAATATAATAAATTTAGAATAAAATACTTACACTATTTCTTATTTATCATTAGATAAGATTTTAAAAACATTGGTTTTAAATTTCTATTTCGAACATACAAAAATATCAATATCAGTAAACTTGCGATTATAAGTCCGACAGGCATTTACACCAAACAATATTCCTGCTCGGACACTACGTTTATTTACAGTGCGGGTGACAACATAACACAACTTACTCGTGAGATCAATGGAATCGAAGTGATTATAAACAATACCATGTAGTGTGTTGGCTTCTAGAAACGTACGTCTAGATTCTAAAGATAATATATTGTATTTGTTAAAGTAATTGTGAATATGACAAACACCGTTTATAACACCTATAGTACAAGGCGGGAAGGAATTTACGCTGGACTTTCTCGACCATATCTGTATATTTCTTATAAAACGGATTCCAGATTGGGACGCTTGTACGCTCGCAGCTCGAATATGCGGTCATATTCGAGCTGCGCTACTAGCTACTTATACAAGACGCTTGTACGCTACAAGCGTCTTGTATAAGTAAAGATAGGTGGAGCGCCGCTTGAACTCATTAGATGATCTCATGGCAAAACCAAACATCTTAAATGATTTATTAACAATTCTCTCTACGTGTTGATTAAGCGATAACTTGTTGTCCAGTAGAATACCAAGATCTTTTACAATGGACTTTTTACTCAGCAAGGCATTATTTAGCTTATACTTAAAATTTGTTTTAAATTTGTTTTAGTGAAATTTATATAATGACATTTGGAGACGCTCAAGTGTAGTTTGTTGTCAAGACAGTATGCTGAGAGTCTATCTAAGTCTTCCTGAAACTTAAAACAATCTTCTATAGTACCAATATTTATAAAGGCTTTCAAGTCATCAGCATAAATAAGAAATTTATGAATGGTACTTAAGAAGCATTTCCCAATGTCATTTATACATATATTAAATAGAAGTGGTCCCAGAATTGAGCCCTGTGGAACACCAGAAGTTATAGACACTGTATCTGACTGATGGCCACTAACAACAACCTTCTGTGTTCTATTTTTAATGTAGGATGAAAACCACCGGATCAAGTTTCCCCGTATGCCTTTAAATGCAAGTTTGTTAAGTAAAATTTCGTGATCGACCTTTTTGAAATCTGTGTAAACAGCGCCCACTTGCAAACGTCTATCCATGTTTTCAAACAGATAGTCGGTGAAGATTAATAAATTGGAAACAGTAGATCGGTGTTTAACAAAACCGTGTTGTTCAGGAATTAATACTTTGTGCAGGATTGGGTAGATTTCGTTATGTACAAAGTCTTTCAAATAACTTTGACAAGGTCGACAGTATTGAAATGGGTCGATATTGCTCAACATCATGTTTCGAGCCTCCTTTGTGTACGGGTGTTATATTGGCCCGCTTCCATACTTCAGGAAACACCCCTTCACACAGGCATTTACCGTAAACTATATGAAGCGGTCTACAGATGCTATTAGCAGTAGCCTTAAAAAACAGAGCTGGGTACCCATCAGGGCCAGCCCCTTTGGACGGGTCGATGTTTTTTAACTCTCTAAGTAATTTAGATTCCTCGATACAAAGGTTGTCGATTAAGATGTCAGCGTCACAGTGAGTTGGCGGGGTCCACGTCGAAAACGTGGGTGATGCGGGTTCGAATACTGATAGAAAGTAATCGGAGAACATATTGCAAACCAAGTCTGGAGCACTTGACTTAAGGTTTTGGTATTGCATCGTGGATGGGATGCCTGATTTGTCTTTGCGATTTGAAAAAATACTATAAGATATAAAAAAGTTGGCAACCCTAGTCAGGAATATAATTTCGTCGCCAAGCAACAAGTTCGTAGCCAGCCGTAGCAGACATCGATAACAAAATGTTGTTCAAAATGTTCAAATACAATACAACAGCAACAACAGTCTACTATAAAGAAATAAGCACGTTTTCGTAATGAATTATAGTTTTATTGTAACTGTAAATATCATTGTCAATATAGTTTTATAGGTAATAAAATATATTTACTTCAATCATTAATAGGTACATTTACGTATGGTTTGAATACACTATCATAGACATAATGTTAAGTCATTCATTTTTGTAGTTACCGTAAAAATAAGGTATTAGAATTTGGTTTATGTCACTAAAGTAACTAGGCCAGTAGTTCGTACTTCGGTACAAGTATTATGCAAACACGACTTTATGAGATCATTATATAGGTGAAAAACCGTGATAAACACAATCAAACTCACATGGCATTATTTACAGTAACAAAGCCGTTATAATAAATGTTATTTTACAGGCCTACCCCCATATATATTCTTCTATGATGAATTCTTTGTAACTCCTTTTCCACTTCAGCTAAAACTGTTGAATCCATATCATGAATATAATCAACCGCTTCACTTTTATGCTCGCCTGGTACCACGGCTACAGCTTCGTCGTCTGTAACGGTATTCGACGCGACGTCAACGCCTTTGTCTACGTTATCGAAATATTCGAACGCCTCTTGGTAATTGTAATTATCATTGTAAATCCTTGGTCCATTTTTCATGTGTGTTGGCATTATTTTTGTACCGTGTATGGTTAAACTTACAGGTCCAATTTCGCCTGTGTTTTTTTCGTAAGTCTAGAAAAATATACTTCGACTTTATTTATCACGTAGCCGTCGCGTCTTAGCCACTTTTAACTAAACAATTTAGAAAACAAACCATACTAACCTTGTCTGTAACTATGACCTTCCAAATGCCCCTAGGATTCTCACCCCATGTGGCTACAGACATCAGGGGCCAATTAACGAAACCAGTCGTTGATGTGTCTTTAGGGCGTGCACTAAGAAGTTGTACTTTGGTGCCTAAAAATAAAAGAAGACTTCATAAACGTAATACTGTTTCGTTCGTCATCGTCGTAATAGGTACCTACATTAAATATTTCTGTAATTTGTAATATTTGTAAAAAAAAGATTGCTTGAGGTGTTTATTTAGTCTTTAGTAGCAAAATAGCGGCAACTACTAGTTAGTTGTCAACGAACCGTTAGGCAATCGCAATCGTTTTTAACAGTATAATCCCAACTGAGGTACTAGGCTACCATAAACAATAAACACCTCACCTTGCGGTGAAACCAAATAGATCTCCAGCGCCCCCCGGCGACTATATCGTAAATTAAGAGTCACTTCTACGTGTTCAATGTAATTAACATCACAATTGCCTTCTACTGTTACAAAAACTGCAACGTTTTGCCTAGAAGACAATCGTGCCTCATCTTCTCCAGATCTGTAAATGTAACATTTTCTTTAGATTTCCTGAAAGTGATACTTTACAATACACAGTTAGGTATTTAGAAACATTACAAGACAACAGATGGCAAATTGTGAATTTGATAGTAAAATATATTTGTATATGTAACAAGTTTTTAGTGATTTTGTTGTCATTAGTGTTGGTAAACATTTTCAACCAAAAGACACGACTCATTTCCATTTCATTGTATGCCACCACATAACAAGGCCCATATCGCGCGCGCGGCCAGCTTTGCTCGATTAGCTGCATCTGCCGCGGTACTTCCGCATGACCCCGTGCTATCTAGTTTTGTATTAGAGCTGAAAATCGTTTGAATTTTTATGACATAATTTAAAGAATTAAAGAAGAATTAGTACAGTTTTAACTTACGAGAATCGCGCAACAAACCAAGCACTTGAAAATAAGCGCGAAAAAGATCCTCTGAAACTTTGGATCATGGAACAAATTTTGTTGCATAATTTATTCTAAATGTAAATTAACATTCTATGATTTGATTATATTTACTAATCGAAAGACATTATAGAAAGGCATGCTGAACTCACTACAAACTCAGTAGAACATACACTTATACATGTTATGTTACAAATCAAACAACCTATTTTCGGCCTTGGAAAACGCCGAATGTCCGTTGGTTCGGCCGTAATTACGGGCGTTTCCAACTCCGTATCCCTAACGGACCTAGTTATGATTAGTTCGGGGCCCGAATTGAGAAAGTATAACTTCACGTTTTTCAGTTGTTCCCACTCCCGATGTGTATTTTCCCGTTAGAAAAATTGATTTCTAAACATGATTTGACTGATCAACTACTTTCGGACAGACCCGTATCTTCGTTGACGGACTAACGGCCGAGCCCAATAACGTTAGGGAGTAGACCCCCAGACGAGTGGATTTATGAAACTACGTATATTTGACTAGGGATCCATAAGAGCTAACATTTAGTTTTGTTTTTCCATTCACCCTTGTCAACTGCCACTATCATTCGTCTCTTTTCTTTCATTTTATTTCTCAAATCCTCAAACAATTTATTCATCTTTTCTTTGGCCTTCCTCTTCGTCCTTCATAAAAGGTTGAGAATAATAATTTTAATAAGTTCACTAATCTTTGCTGTTAGTACTGATAATTACTTGTAGAGTAATAATCCTTCTCAAATTGTGTGTTGGGTCTTTTTCAATGATTGGACTTGCCAGTTGCTTAAAATACAAAAGCCGGAATCGATGCTACCTACACCTTTAATGACGCCGAAAATCTTGCAGTAAAAGCCGCACTTTTTTATAAAAAGGAGGTTTATAACATTGAAATAGTTACTCACTCTAGAGATACTCTAATATTCTATTTAAAAAACTTACTTTTATTATTTGGGAACTTTGTTTACTAGTTGTTGCTCATGTTCTCAACGTTTTAGTATTATTTTACTAGGAAGACATACTTACGGTGCAGCATCCACGTGGCAAACATGGTCACTTGGTACTCTCGTCCAGTTGAGTGCCATTTTCACGAGGGCACCAGCGTTCAAAAGCCCAAAACCAAATCGGACATCAAAATAGAGCCCTGCACTGAAAAGGTAATTAAATGTTTGCTTTACCAACAAGAAATGAGATTGGTAGTAGTATCCAGGCTTCAATATAGATTATAAAATAATGATTTACCCATTTATTTGCCATCCGGGATTAGCGGAGAGTGGAGCATATTCTGATGTCCATACGATTAAATGTTGTACATCACGCCATGTTAATTTTTTACTGAAACATACAGAGCAAGGAACACAGTTGCTATTAATAGTTCAAGTTACAATAATGCCATTGGATCAATGACAGGTGTGCTATTTATTCTAGTAAGTGGCGACATCTCTTATTTTTTAAAAGTGCCGGAGCCCTCAAAGCGACATTATTTTCGACCAAACGACACGGAAATTGTGACAAACAGACAATGCCAACACGAGTATTAGAAGCGCATAAAACCTAAGCAATGCACTTATAAGGGTCAACTAACTTGGCATTCAAAGCGAGAGCGATGATGCCAGCAGCCAATGGGGCCGCAGCAGACGTGCCAGTGTGCCCGAGCGTACAGGAATCTCCGGTGTCTGTAGTAGCCTGAAAGTGATGCCGATATCCATCTATATTGTTATCTCTGCTTAACCTTGAATCGACAACAATGTATGAATGAATCTACTACGTCAACGTAAATGATGAATGGCTGTTGTGTATGTGACGTAGAGTGAATTGAGTGAACTCACGATTTTCTGATCTTTGTAAGCACCAGAGGAGTATGCTGCAGCAAGCGTAGATGAACAAATCTCTCCGTACCAAGGAAACAGACCATGCTGAGAAGCGCTCCCGATTGATATCGTGTAAATACTAGACGAATATCTGTGAATTCAAATTATATACGTTAGTAATTTTACATGGAATAAAAGTTAATTTGTTAGGTAGGAGTGTGATATTTATGTTTTCATACCCATCGCAGTTACAGTTGTCGCTGTGGCCTCCGCCGTTCCCATTCGCCCAAACATAGATGGCGCCTTTGCCACCACGACCCTGGAAAAGCATTAATCGTCCTTAAAAGAATAAAGTTGTCAGACAATAGTGATGAAAAATCCTATTTTTTCAATTTTATTTGATCTTTGAAATGTAAGTTGCGGTACCTCCGTGACGCCACGTCTAAACGCCTCGGTAGCGAGTCGCCCCGGTCCTTCGACAGTTCGTCCGTCGTCATTAGGACCCCATGAAGCGCTGTAGATATCCACTTTATCTAAAGCGTACCCTAGAAAACATGCTGTACTTACATGACTAGTCACCAATACATTAAAAACAGTCTAGTAGGTATTGACTATACAACAATAATGGGAAGAATCACAACAGTTTAATACTGGATAATTATTTCTGTTTGCATTAGGTATAAACTCAGAAATGAGCATTTTCTATAATATTATATTTTAGTTTTGCGCCCCCTAGCGTTTACACTGGACACAAGCAATTTAATTTTCAAGCACTTCAATGACTTTGTTATCCTAGTAAAACTCGACGATAGTCGATCCGTAACCGAACTCCGAAATACGTGCCGAGCACGAACAACTTGCGAAATAGTATTCTTCTCCTTATCGAATTGACGCGAGCGCGACCGCGACGCGTCGTAGTCAGGGCAACCTCTAAGGACGTAGTTTTTCTAGACGAGAGTCAGTAGGAAAATAAAATAAACAAGGTACTGCTCATCGGTGTCGCGCGTACTATCTTAATAATCTCTTTAATTCCTAGCGCCCTGGTAATCGCGGTCACCGCCAACATGTGGCCGCCTAACATACAACAACGAACAAAATGTTGCGCTATCGGATTTTTCTTTGATGCATCAATAACTTTGAGGTTGATCTCACAATGATGGCAGCAGGCCAGCAGGGGCACCACACCGCTTCAATGTAATTATATATAAAAAAGAATAACACTAAAGATTCCTTACTTTTATAATTAAAAGAATTATAAATGAGAATAATAATATGCATTTTCAAGAACAGTCTGTCTGTACACAGCTAATTATGTAACTATTCAAAACCCATTATCTGGTCATTGTAAAACATCAATATCATAGTTTCCTGGTAGAACAAAATCGTGTTTCACTTGTGGAAAGGATGAGCGAGCGATCTGTTATTTATGAATTAGGGCCACTTGCACCATAAAAGCGCTGTCGCGTAGCGCCATCGGGTCAGTGTGTACGAGCCATAAATCAATCACTCAGGGCTAAACATTTTCATGTCTCTCTCTGTGTCAAAAAGTTCGTTAAAATTGTGTTTTTGTAATAAAGAGTATCCTACTCACATAATTTTCTATCTCTCTACTCATCAAAACACAAACAAGCAGACAACAGTAGCATGGCCACTATAGGAACGGATTAACGGAAGACAAAATGGCAGTTTGTACAAAATTACTACGGACGCGCGGACGGCTTGGCTGCGCGGCGCGGCGCGATGTAATATTTAGAAAAGAATTTTTATGAAAATTATTTGTCTTGTCTTCTCTTCTCTTCGTAAAGTAGAGATAGATGCGTATGTAGAAAGAGTACTGTTACGTCACATTTCACGCAAATTACTAAGATATCATAAAGTAAGAGGAGATGTATGAAGGTCAGGGTCCATTTAAGTTAATGATTTCAGCTCAACAGATGTCACTGTAAATGAAGCAAAAGCAGGTTTACAAACCCCCGGTGCCGGTGGTAGAAGTGCGCGAGGAAAATATTTTTTCGTTGATAATTATTGGTGCATTTTGACTGCTTCGCACGAGTGCAATAAATAAATTGATGTGCCGGCAATCCGACATGTCTTATCATCGAAATGTATGCTATTAATTATTAACGTATCACATACTTAAAACTTACAGTTTGTTAAAACGGCATTAAAATCCGTTGCGTAGCGTAAAACAACGTGGTCACACAGAAAGAAAAGAAAAGCGACTTTTATTTAATATTAATATGTATATATCGATTTAAAGTGTTACAACAAAAAAAAACTTGTTATCTTATTGCAATGCAATCAAGGTGCTAACTAACTCTGCTGCCAACAAAATTCCTATTCCAAAAAGCTTACGACGTTTTACCTCAACATGGCGACCGAATGTACCAGGCGCTTATAAAAGGCAGCAGTAAACTTACCTATAGCTTCTCCTTCTATTCGATCCGTAATTCGTCCATCAAGCATTCTAACTCCACCCACTTTTGCCCCCCACGCCACGCCCACACCACATTTCAAGTTATTTGCTGTCATGGCTATCTGTACAGTGTTAAAACATAAGAACATAATAAAGGATACTTTATTATTAAAGTGATAGACATATTAAATTAAATAACTCTGCTAATTTCTCATACTTCAATCGAAAACAATAAAAAATCTTACTTCTCCGGCACAACGAGTACCGTGCGAATTCAATTTGATATCTTCATACCTAGGTGATGGATCAGAATCACCATCATTGCTATCCCAGCTGATCTCTGGATCCTATAAATTGAAAAAAAGGGTTTTATTAAAAAAAAATATAATCCAATTACCGGTCATAAACAACAAAGAATAACGAGAGGGAGGCGACTATTACGCGCCCGGCGCGTCATATCGGCCGCGAACATACCAGGGCTAAAGGAATTCTAAGAAGCGAATTCGAATTATTCGCCACGCAAACAATGAGGTCACTGTTCTGACTTTTTCCATCCCTGCGGCGCGGCATCGGCACAACACACTTTAGTGTATTTGTGTAACATAATGTCGATTTGAAATTAAAATCAATTGAATTTCAATATTACCTTTCATAGGTTTTTTTGCTTTTTGAAATCTCCATAATTAGCAGCCATAAGTAATTAATTATTCTTCAGATAAAAGTTCTGTCTGAAAACAATATGTTAACTATCTACTTTGAGTTGCCTGAATCGAATAAAGACTATTAAAAAACAAAACTGTAAAAATAACGAAATTATAAACAACAAAAACATAACATCACCCATTGTTTCTATGTTAATTAATATAATTTGTGTTCCGTTTTAATGAACTATAAATAAAAAACATAATTTAACATCACGCCTGTAATCCCAGAAGGATTATGCAGAGGTGTACCTATAGTACACACACATTTCACCAGATATGTTTAAGTCCCATTTATAAAGGGGGCGAGCCTATTGCCATCAACAGGGCACAAATCCAGACTGAAACAAAGAACTAAAAATAACGAAAGTGGATTTTAATAGAGCGTGATGTTAACGATCATTAAATGCGTCAATGCGTGGCGTTAATAATTTAGAGATAACATTAAATGCACGCATGCGTGAATCGGAGAGATGTGACAGGCCAATAAGTGGCTTGACATTTCAAAGTACTAATAGGGTTAAATAAATTTTGTGGAGCTCAATAATGACAAGGAATTCAGTCCGTCGACACTCGACAGCCGTGTTCGACGACAGCGTCGACAGCATGGTCCGTCCGCCATGCGCCAGCCATCGCAGTTGTGTCAGTTTACTACTGAAAATTTCGATCTGCCTTACTCCCAGTACCAAGACACCAGAAACGAGCCGAGAGAAAAAGTAGCTCGCAGTTCTCAGTCGCGCGTGTCGGTCCGCAGCGGTCCATATTTAAACTGTGGCAGCGATATGCATCGATCAGCACGAGCAAGAATCACGCCGTAGTCTTTTTACTACGGAAAATGTCGATCTGCCTCATTTCTAGTACCAAGGCATCAGAAATGACGAGAGAATAATTTCGCTGCGAGTTATCTCGACTCGAATAAAATTGGTGATGATTGATACTCGATCGCGACCGCGCGCACTTCTAGCGTTTTTTACGTTGGAAAATGACTATTATTGCCTTTTATTGAGTACAAAGACATCAGAAATGAACAAGATTTTACCCTTCTTTACCTTGTGATAAGTTTACAGACACACTGAAGTAATGATGACTGATGAGCACAAAACGAAGTCGCTTTACGTATGTTCCTGTAACAAGAACTAAGCGTACAAACAGAACACACGAAAAGCGACTTCAGTATGTCTAGTAAACTTCGATTGATCGAAGCCAGAAAACAAACAATTAAAAGGAAAAGTGCAAAATCTAGCAAAAATTACCACATGGCGTGGCGTATCGATAGGTTCATGTGACAGTTTGTGCCTGGCATTTGCGTACCCACCCATTTATTTACCCAGTCCCAAAGCGATTTAAATTTTATGCGATCTTAGTTTAAATACCAAGTTCTTTAAATTTAATGAACTAGGCTTTTTTAAATCATTTTGTTTTCTTTGTATTTTCACAGAATTGAGAAACACACAGATACAAGTAACGCCATCTATCGTCATTGTTCTGCAATGAACTTATGTGCCATTTTAGTTCATTAATCAAGAAGGCCTTATAGAAAATGTACTACTACTGCCAGCTAGTTCCCTTCAGAGATTTTCAACCACCCGCCTCAAAAGTACTAGAGAATCATAACACTCACGTAGTTGTCTCGTAAGTCTGTGTGGTTGTGCTCAATTCCGTCGTCGAGCACAGAAACACGCACACCGCTGCCGTTGTACCCCATTTCGTAGACTGGCAACACGTTCAGATCGAGCCGAGGCAAGTTGTGCAAAGTGCGTGTGTCTTGCTGAAAAGAATAGTTGATTTTATTTACTGTTGGATTTGCCTCTCTCAACTTCAATGAACTTCAATAATTGGTGCTTTCCTCCTTTCCCATCTCTCTCTTGTTTATTGTTACTGAGTTTAAAATTGACAAAGTTGTTTAAAGAAATCTGAGAGTAAATTATAAGATTTATTATTGCTATGGTGCTTAAGAAACTTTTCCTAACTTTTTTGGAGTCGGCTTCCAGTCCAACCGGATACAGCTAAATACCATTTTACATGAACTGCGACTGCCTATCTGACCTGCACAACCCAGCTACTGTTACTGGGTAACACGATACTGCCCTAGTATTTACATGACCTTTATTTTATGACAGTGGCGTAGCGTGCCTTGGCGTGGCCAAGTATAAAATTTTGTTTGAGGGCCCATATGAAGGATAAAGCAATATAATTATAGCTAACATTATTTAGTATTCAAATATTGTATAATGTTTGACGCCACTATACCGAAGAACTGCCAGAAAACAGTCAAGACGAGATCGTGTTAGCTCTGAGGCAGCTTAAAAATGGAAAAGCCCCCGGTGAGGACGGCATAACGTCAGAGCTTGTGAAAGTCAGAGGAGCTCCTGTTATACAGGAACTACAGAACCTCTTCAACGCTGTCCTTCACAGTGGGAGAACTCCAAGGCGTGGAGCGGGAGTTTGGTGGTGCTCTTTTTTAAGAAGGGAGATAAAGCCCTCCTTAAAAACTACAGACCCATCTCACTCCTGCGCCACGTCTATAAGCTGTTCTCACTAGTGGTCACGAACCGTCGCGCAAGGAGACTCGACGAGTTCCAGCCACCGGAACAGGCCGGGTTTCGCGGAGGATATGGCACCATAGACCACATTCACACAGTGAGGCAGATTATACAGAAGTCCGAGGAGTAATCAGTCCCTGTGCCTGGCCTTTGTGTACCATGAGAAGGCCTTTGACTCTGTCAAAACCTGGGCTGTTCTGGAATCCTTACAGCGATGCCAAGTAGACTGTCGTTATATCGAGGTACTGAGATGTCTTTGCGACGCCGCCACCATGAGTGTCCAAGTACAGGACCAGCAGTCCAAACCCATCCAACTGCGCAGAGGAGTGAGACAGGGGGATGTCATATCCCCGAAACTGCTCACGAGTGCGTTGGAATATATGTTTAAGATGCTGGACTGGAAAGGTAAGGGCATTAACATAAACGGCGATTACATCTCACACCTGCGATTCGCTGATGACATAGTCTTAATGGCGGAGTCGTTGGAGGAGCTGACCCCGATGCTGGACGGCCTAGCTTCAGCCTCGCGACGCATCGGTCTCGGCATGAATTTGGATAAAATCAAAGTCATGATCAATGGTCTCATTGATCCGGTACCGGTCATCGTACATGGCCACCCTCTCGAAATTGTTTCCGAGTACACTTACCTTGGGCAAATTCTGCAGTTAGGTAAAAACAATTTTGAGAGGGACTCCAAGAGGAGGATCCAGCTAGGCTGGGCAGCGTTTGTGAAACTACGTCGAGTCTTCTCGTCATCCATACCGCAATGCTTGAAAACTTAAGTTTTCAATCAGTGCGTCCTACCCGTCATGACCTACGGAGCTGAGACGTGGACACTCACGATAGGGCTGGTCCACCAGTTTAAAGTCGCTCAGCGAGCTATGGAAAGAACTATGCTCGGAGTCTCTCTGAAGGATAGGATTCGCAACGAATACATCCGACAGAGAACCAAAGTTATCGACATAGCTCAAAGAATTAGCAAGCTGAAGTGGCAGTGGGCCGGCCATATCTCGCGAAGAACCAACAACCGCTGGGGTAAACGAGTTCTTGAGTGGAGACCGCGACTCGGCAAACATAGTGTAGGACGCCCTCCGGCCAGGTGGGATGACGATCTACGAAAGACTGCAGGCAGATGCTGGATGCGTCAAGCTGAAGACAGGGCGCTATGGCGCTCATTAGGGGAGGCCTATGTCCAGCAGTGGACTAATATAGGCTGATGATGATGATGATGATGATGATAATGTTTGAAAGCAGGTCGTAGTTTCTGAACTACATTTTACATAATTTTTGTAATAACGAAACGCAAAGAGAACCATTGGCTTGATAAAAACATTGAGGAACACCAAGTTACGCCTCGTTATTAGTAACTTGGAAACTGGTGGTAGCTGTTATACTATGACGATCCGTTGAATATAGGAACAGAGCATTAGAGTACCATTCTATCTCTGCCTGTCAAACAAAAGCTGTGAACACGGTCTAATGTGGCATAATTTGGCTTTATTGGGACGTTAAAACCAGAGATTGATAGGTGTTTCTATCTCCAGTAGGCCAAAATTGAATATGCTTATATGTATACGTTATCGGGTTCGCCCGTAAAACAACAAGTATATTATAAATTTAGTCCTAGTCTAGAGGAGCCACACCTCCAAAATAGGTGCCCTAATTTTTTCCTTACTCTATTTTAATAATCTGTACCTAAAATATGTTTCAGTAGCATTTCGCCCGCCACTTCGTCCGCGTGGATTTCGATAAAAAAAAAATTGGCTATGTTCATCAAACATAATTTCGGCTTTTAATGGTAAAACAATTTTTCAAATCGGTTCAGTAGTTTCGGAGCTTATTCAATACAAACAAACAAACAAATCTTTCCTCTTTATAATGTTAGTGTAGATTTTACTTACCAAGTACCACTCATGGCTCCAGAGTTCGTCGTTGAACCAAGGTTCTCTAAACCGAAAGATATTGATGATATTAAATAACGTGTCGTTATCTTCCACTCTCTTCACTCTTTGCAATGGCTGGTCTGCATCCGGCATGGGGTACCGTTTCACCCTGGACTTTGAGAACAGTTGCTCTGCCCATATCACCTGGTGAAAGAAGAACTTTTATGTAGCTTCATATTTTGTTTCGTTTTATTAATATTATTTATCTTGTCGTAAATATTATAGATTAGATTTTAATTTTTCTTCATAAGATCGGTGATAGATAACTTTTATCGTTTCAACAGCATTAAAAAGTATAAAACAAACGTTACGATTTATATCTCGTTTCTCAACTAAAACTCTCACGATATTTCTGTCTCATTCATCAAGTTCTTTTCAATAGCAATCCCTACAATCACACACAATAACACAAGTCACAACCGAACGTATGCACTCAAAAACCTTGTGCCACTTAGATCCTACGTTTAAATATAGCGGCTTTTGAAACAGCCACGTGTAAGCAGAGTTCAAAGTTACCAGGCGCACAGACAATGCAAGAGATGTAATTTAACTCACCCTCCTGTCTTTGATAAGTGTCGACGTATGGTGACTAGGGGTGCGTCGCTGCTTCCCATGTTCACACTTCAAAAACGTGTACGTGTCTGGGAATCCGTTGACCTGATGAAAAAGTGTTTTTAAATAAGAAAAATACATATGTTGTGCTGTGTGTTTCTAAGGAAGATGTTAAATTAAATTAATTAACCATTCAATCCAACTGGTGCGAAAGTTTTTACATACAATGTCAATGCATTTTATTGGATAGTCCACGCGAAATTCATTGAGGGATAGAAGACAGATGCTAACTGTTTCAATTTTTATTTTTATTTTTAGATTTGTACTTTTTTGTATAAACAATGACATGCATGTTTACTGTATAAAGTATAATATTATTTTACTTTTTGTGAATGATAGGACTATGTGGGTAACTGTATTTTTTTTTTTTTACATTTAGTTTTAATGATGGTCAGGCAGTTTGAGTAATTTATGCGGCCTACCCAAATGTCCTTTCTTTGGTATTGTTCGTCAAATCGTTGAGCTCCTTAGTTCTGAGTCGAGCTGCACGATGATTGACAAATGCGTGCACTGACTGGACAGGTCCACTGAAATCTGTGTGGTTCTTTCCTCAAAATACCATTTCAGACACCAGTCTACATGGTCCTCGAATGATCTGACCAAGATTATTTTCGGATTTTTTTAAAACACTTTGACATTGATAGACTCGATATAAACAATGATATTTACTTTGTAAAGTATTATAATATTTTAATTATTGTGAATGTGAAGACAATGTGGATTTGTTGTTTTTTATGGTGTTTTTTTTTAGTTAGTTTTAATAATGGTCTGGTAGTTTGAGTAATTTATGCGGCCTATCCAAATGTCCTTTCTTTGGTAATGTTCGTCGAATCGTTGAGCTCCTTAGTTCTGAGTCGAGCTGCACGATGATTGACAAATGCGTGTGTGCAATGCGTGGACAGGTCAACTCAAATCTGTGTGGTTCTTTCCTCAAAAGACCATTTCAGACAATAATCTACATGGCCTGATTGAGGCATGATTCTGACCAAGATTATGTCTGAACTTTAAAAGAGGCTGTGACCTCTGAGTTTGTTTCGCCCTTTCTTCTCAGAGTAGTCAGAGAGGAAATGCCGATCTCACATAGTTTTAAATATGATTGACGTGTAAAAGTGTTTGTACAAACCTACTTACAGAACTAAAATCATTTATCAGATCTCAGATGTAGGTATGTAGCTTACTTTGGACTAATTATTAGAATAAAGGCTCCCAAACAGGTGCGACACAAAGGCACCACTCGCCGCGCGACACTCGGTGCCTTTGTGTCGCGCTGTCGCGTCGCAGTGTGAACGAGCCTTATACGTCTTGATTATCGATCACTGAATCATAAAAGTCCAGATTTGTTTACTGCCTCTCCTTATTATTAGGTACCAACTTTGTCGGACTCTCATTATTAGTGCAATCACAAATGTTTTATGGTTATTAGATTATTATGTACTTAGTATTATATACAGGTATAACATGGTACAAGCCGACGATTAAATTGGGGATGAAAATTCAAATGGAATTTAGTCATTTTTGCCGATGGAAAAAAAACACCGGACATAATAGGGCTTGAACTTTATAATTAATTATGGTTAAGGGCTTGGATTTTGTGAATAAATAAATAAAATTAAATTATACATGGGGGGCACTCAGAAAGTTTTCCGAAAATGAAAAACAAATTTCAATTATGTAATTTTTTTTAAAAATTAAATCTTTTCAAAGTACTCTCCACTAGGCTCTATACAAAGTTTCGTCTGAACCAGTTTTCGAAACACTTTTTCCGGTCCGCCGCCCTAGAAACCTCTTTTACCCTGCTCGAACGCTGACAGCCCACCTTCCTTTTGAGCTGGTTTTTATTTTCGGGAATAAAAAGAAGTCACAGGTGCTAGGTCAGGGCTGTAAAGAGGGTGACCCAGGAGTTTGACCGGCGTGCTGTCCAGGATGTCCCTCGTTTTGAGCGCGGTGTGCGAAGGTGGAGCCCGCGGAGCCCTGTGTTTGATCTCTTGTTGCTCACAACAGAGAAAACTTCTGCCAAGCAGTTGGTAGTATACCATTCAGCGTTGATGCTTCATTGGTTTCGTAACGGAATTGACACCAAGTAGCCAGTCAAATTGAAAAAGCTCGCGATCAAAATCTTCCCCCCGCTTCTAGATCGCTTCACTTTGGTAGGCGTTGATTAGTTTTGAAACACACAAACCGTCCACTGGCGCTTCGTTTCTGGATCGTATTCATAAATCTAAGACTCATCACCTGTAATGATATCGTAAACACGCATACGAGCCTGCTTCAAATTTGTTTTTCATATCACGGCACCATTCCACCCGGGCCTGCCTCTGAGCATCGGTTAGGTTGTGCGGCACCCAGCGTGAAACTATCCTCCTCACGCGAAGATGCACGTGTAGAATTTCGTGAAGGCTGGCCGATCCAAGCTGCAGTATGTGCTGAATCTCTTGATACGTAAATCTCCTACTGTTTTGGATTAAAAATTTCACTGCTATCACGTTTGCTTCCGTAACAGCCGTCAAAGGGCGACCACTTCTTTCTTCATCCCCCAAAGTTAGTAACCCCGCTTTAATTCGTTATACCAACGATACACGGTTGCCTTAGAAGGGCCTTCATCCATGAATTACAGAATGACATATGAAGTCTATCGTATGATTCGTCCGGTTTCAGGCGACACTTGAAATCGTAAAAAATCATAGCGTGAAAATGTTCCCGGCGCAGATCCATTTTTTTATGAGACACGTTAATTTAAATAGTTAGCTAACGATGTAGAGGGAAATTTTGGAATTGGAACGTACCTATTTTTACTGACAAATATTAAGTATGATATCATAATACGAAGAAGCATCTGAGATTAACTTTACTTAAAATTCTTATAAACTTATGTACCTATATGTTTAAAAGGCTTAAAAAAATTCATAAAAGTCGGGAGGTGATTCGAACGAAGTTCCTATTGCTCTATACGAGACGATTTCTAAAATTTTATTCCTGCCGCAAGCTCCGTTCCGATAATAATAGCAACGAAACCGCCGAACAACACGATGCATCCACACACATATTGTGTGAATAGCAAAGTGAAACAGCCACGTGTGAGCGAGTTCAAAGTTACCAGGCGCTTAGATAATACAAGGGGTTACATATGGTTGTTTTTTTTTAACATGTGGTATCTTTTAATGTCAACCTCTGTCGCGTGACGTAATGATGTGGCAAGCATGGCTGAACAGTGAACACCCCTGAATCGTATTATGTTATGTCTGGCTTTGATGTCTACATAGGTACTCTAATAATATTAGTAATTAATGATTGTTGATAAAATAACATGAATTGAACTTAAAGATTCAATAGAAATTGTGCCATTTTGTGAATCTTCAAAGGAAATAGTTTCATAAATAGATGTCAGTTAAGTTTTATCAAATAAGATAATTTATAATATGTTTTTCTACCCATTTGTTTAAAATACTGAGCTGGGTACTGTACCTATGTATAGTATGTCTGTCAGAAATAGAATGCTACGTGGGTATAAAGAATCCCACATACCTACCTACAATAATACGTAGATCACGTGAAAAACAATCCTGTCTTTGAAAAAAAGAAACCAATGGCAAAAAAAAAAATGCCAGCGGTTCGGAAAAAGTTTTTCACATTGATCTTAACCATTGTAATAATTGTAATAGTAATAGTAATATCATTTATTTGCTACCTCTCACAGTTTTTTTCGTTTTTGTGAGATTTTATTCCAAATGTAAGTACCGGCTTTTAAGACAACACTCTGCTACAGCCGTTATATTAAAGAAATCTCTATTTTTTTAAAGCGAGGTGCCTACTAACTAAATGTGAAGAGTAGTGTTAGTATTGTAAAACAGTAATGTGTAAGTTCCGACTTTATGGTGTGCAATATATTTTACTAGTTGTTGCCCTCGACCTCGCCTGCGTGTATTTTGTATTCCATCATTTTAAAACAAATGTCGGTTGAAAAGTAGCCTATGGCCTTCTCCATTCGCTTCTACCCTCACTATAATCTCACCACCCCAGTGTGATAATAAGTAAAGAGTTCTGAATAACTCCTGTGCAATCCTCTGTTCCTGGTATTTACCGTCTGAAACAATGGGATGTAGGCGGCGCCCTAGCACGGATTTGAGAACGAGCTGGGCGGTTTCAACCATCAGAGGAGGGTTCGATTGCCCTCTCAACAAACTGTGCACGGTCGTTTTAAAGTGGAGAACAATATTTTTACAAAAACATGAACTGTCTGATTCATAAACGTGTCAAAAAATCAATTGCTGAGCAAATCATTACAGAAATACTTGTTCATAAACGCTATTTAGCGCTAAGAGGCAATTGATTAGTAGTAGTCAAATTTAAACACCATCGGTAGCTGGGAGGATGATATGAGGCAATGTGGCGGTTTTTATTTGAGTCAGCTGATCGATTCAATAGGATTATTGTGAGCCTCGAGGTGATTTTGTTCCTAATGAGCCTCGAGGTTATTTTGTCGAATTCCGTATTTACAAATGCACAGCTCTATGCTGTGCATTTGTAAATACGGAATTCGACAATGTTTTATGGCATTTTAGAACGACGCAGAAAAATTAAACAATTTCGAAACGCCCGCGCCGGCGGGAAGTAGACGGACGAAGACCTACAAAGCTCGTTTAAATCCATTACGAGAACGGTTACCTACATTACATATTCTTCATTCGAAGTACACATGATGGAAGGATTTATAGGAAAAACTTAGGTAATCAGGAGTCGGCACAGTAGGTAGTCAGGTTTGAAGAGTACTTATGAGTTCGTGAGGAAGCTCATATGAGATAGTTATTTTCCAATGTGCCCCTAATCTTATGACGCCAGTTCTAAGGCCAAAAAATAAAGAATAGCCACGTTCTGGCACACAAATAACAAGAAGCATTTTGTAGAAACAGTCTATTTTGATACATAATAAAGGTACATTTTTGTTATAAATTTGCTATTTTTTATTTTCAATATACTTCCTCCAAAGACATGGACCGTGCCATTATTTTCATTTATAAATGAATTATTTTTTCTATTTAAAAATTCCGGTGAAATTTTTGACATACATCTGTTAAAGTCACCTGTTACCTAGCGTTAATAAATAAAGAAAAGTTCATTGATTAAGACCTAAGCTAAGCAGTGGCTAATCAATGATTAGCGAAATTTTTATAAATAAGGCTGGGAAAGTGCAAGTGAAGAGAAGACTGCTTGTATGTTTGTCAAATCTGAAAATAAAGTAAGTATAAGTAATCGCTACTGCTAGTCAAAAATTAAAAAAAAAAAGTACTTGAAAAAAATACTGTCCCTACCTATCTTTAATCTCATAATATGTTTTGTAAGTTCTGTAGATCTACTGACTAAAATTATTCTACATAGCTGGCTGTCAGATAAGCTTGTGAGTGATGGCAAAACTCACAGAAAGTCTGAAACGAAAGCAAATAAATTCTTTGCCATCAAAAAGCCATTGTGTCTTGCGTGGATCCACGATCCCGATACGGAAGGTTAAACCATATGTTAAACCAAAGTTATTCTTCTAGGTATGTTTACTGAAATAACTTGCCTTTTTTGTATCCATGACATTCAAAAACAAACTATGTTACAAAAAAAAAAACACTTGGAACAGCTATAATACAGTACAGTATTAAAGTGCTGCATAAGCACCAAAGTATTAAAGTGCTGTACGGTATCAGGTATGCATGCCTAGAATCAGTTATATTTTTATTGTAATTTTTGACGTTTAAAAGTGCCATTTTATGGGCCTATTTGAAATAAATGCTTTGACTTTGGCTTTGATTTTGACATGCAGCTGTATTAATGGAAAATGTAATCAGTTAATTCAAAACAGTATATTTATCCTCCACATATCGTTAATTTAATTAGACGTAATCATTAGCTTTCCACTAGCGTATGCGTTCGTGTCATGCAATGAATATTTATTTAATGTTGAAATTTTGTTTATTTTAAACAACTTAATAATAAAATGCGTCGAAATATTTGGCTTTCTAAATAGTTTGTTGGATAAATCAAAATAAATAAATGTTACACCCGCCTTCGAAGTTAACTTGAAACAAAAACTGAAGGAACAACAAAACGAGTTTGCGTGACAATGTCACCGGTGTGACATGTGTGTCACATGAAAATGGATGCCGTCATGTGATGCCACAAACACACGTATGTACTAGGGCACCATAAACGTGAGGCGATAACGCGTTTCCACACACATGTGGCTTATCAACATACGAGCAATGAGCATAAAACGCCCCGCCCACACGCGCCTATGATAACGCGATATTTACCGATACGATAAGCGCACCGCAGTCGCAAACGAGAGCAATATCTATGATAAAGTTTAAATTTAAAGGTAGTTCAATTTAAAATTTTGGTCAAGCAAAAGCGAATAATATAATTATATAATAAAAACTTTCTTTTCATTTTTAAATGGTAGCGTCCGCTATAATTTTTTGTACTTACTACGATATCAAGAGCCGTCCATTTATTTCGTTATTTTAAGATATTAATTGACTTTTCGATATTCCTATAATTATAGAATGCAATGATAACTTCAAATAAAATTAATTAGTTACATTAAATACTTTGCCATTTTTATCGTTCAAAATAACATTAACGCACTTCATTTTGTCATTAATACGATGCATGCTATGACTACTTTTAAGAGTAAGGTATTTATTTAGGTATGCAGATAATATTTTTCTAGATTTGTGAGTCATGGCCTCCTGAAATGTTGTCGTTATAAAATGCGTTAACGAAGTACATTTTAATACAAGGTATTTTATGAATTCAAAGGGTCCTGAATTGGATTGGAAGACAAACAATCTGACAGCCCTCCTCGGTTCTCCACTACTATAGTGTATAACTATGCCTACAACATACAGACGCATTAATAGTAGCACACAACATAACATAAACACACGCATAGAAAATGTCTACGGTACACATACGGTCAAATTCCCTGCATCTATACCACACAAACAAACATACATACATTTTACACATAGGAGAGGTTGTATGGAGACGTCACACGTGTGTAGCACGTGTCATTTCGTGGAGTCATGTGAGTTTTCAGAGTCACATGTGTACTAGGAGAGCAGGAGAACTATGGAGATCGTACGCACATATGCATGGTACGTGTGAGGGTGTTGGGGTTGGGCACGGTGTTGGGGTAGGTCGGGCTACGTAAAGGTGTGTCGTGTGACGCGTAGGGCAATAGTTACTTAAAGCTTTGCTATCGATTTTGGAGGCATTGTTTATCATGTTAACGGGGTCTGTAAAATTCGTTACTCTAACCTTAAAAATAAGGGTACAAAAAAGAAATAACTACCACGTTTCGCTAATAGCCACTGCGATTCGAGAATTTTGACAAAAAGAAGCACAGGTTAATTTTCGAGTCTACCATAGCCACTAAATTTTGAATAGTTTTTTCCTGAAAATTTGAAGACGTATAGCGAACCCCATCCGTTTCCGTGCATCCGGTTAGACTGCGAATCCGAAAGCGAATCGATACCTTAAACACAAAATGTGACACAAGCTAGAACTAACATTAAATAAATCAAGAAACTTATAGACAAAGCTTTTTGCATCTATGCGTGTCCTAGTGAGTGATCCAGTTTTATGTAATAAAAGATTTGGTATTCTTGAAAAATAAAGAAACTATTTCCAAACAAAAATATAAAACGACAATAAAAAAATCTCAAAATCATCGCAAGAATCATCAATAGACGAGATAAATGATGCCCACAGGTGGGTGTGGCACACAAGGTCATTGACTCGTCTCGTAATGTTCAACGACACAATTCGGTTTTGTAAGAAACTGCGTAAACTCGACAACGGGCCACCACAGCTGTTTTATGATACCCTGATACCTCACACATTTTTGTTACGTTTTAAGTAAAAATGAATATTTTTTTGTTATCTGTGGAGATGTTGAGAAAGTTTTTATAGCATTGGAGTATTTAATTGGACGCAGATAAAAAGCGGGCTAGTTATAAGTAAATGAGTTGCTATTTATTAGTCTTGTGTTATATTCTTGCCGTACGTTGATTGCGTAGGTATGTTTTAATTACTTATTTGAAAACTGAAAACTTTGTTTATGTCTTTTTCTTTTTGCAATTCCAACTATGATAATACAACGATATCATGAAATTAATTTAAATTTGTTTAGTCAAAACATACACTTAGATTAAAGAAACAGTTTATTCTTGTATTTACGCTAAGTAAGAGCATTCACGTTATTGTATGAAACGACATGAAAAAAATATTTATACCTGAAGAATTGTTATATTCAAGCTGAAACAAGCACTCAGCAACAGCACATGACGACAGCAACCTTGACGTACATAACACCATGTGTTTAGGACACACACATGTTGGCACGCGCCCTACTAAACAGAAGTAACGCCCCCTGTTAACTACGGAAATAGATTGCCGCTGAAACTCGCTGAAAAACATTTCCTTCCCGGTTCTGCAAGCCTGGTACGTGAGACGCTAATTCCACAGTTAGCGCCGCCTGAAAAACTGAACGCTACCGTTTCAGCATGGTTGCGCTATTAGCCGCGAGAGGGTAGGTCGTTTATTCCTAATGTTGTTTTACTACGAAACTCGTGCTTGCAGCGCCATCTATCATGTTTAGGTAGAAGTTTTTCGCTACGAAAGTACGAGTATCTAAAACGTAGCACACTAGCCAACGCGACGTGCTACGTCTGCTACGAGCTTGCATTGGACGTGATCCTTTTCTCAAATGTTCAAAGATGACTCTGTGATCAAAAGTATAAAATAGTACAAAAACAATTTTACCGAAAAGGTTATCACTAGTGTTCTCTTGGCTTAGGCTTAGTTTTAGTTGATCAGCCGTGGAGTTGAGAGTCCATATTTTTTATTGAAAGATTTTATTATTGGAAGCCTCAACGTGAAGTTTTAAGTTATGGAGACAAACGGTTTACGAGAAACAAAAAAAAAACGTAGTAATTTTTTTTAAGGGTTTTTTTTTGTGGATGAAGCTTGTTGTCTCTTCAATTATTTTTTGTGCACAGTTCATATCATCTTGAACAATCACACGAAGCTTAGAAATAAATTCTTTCTGAATTAAAAAAATATCAAAGTTGGATCAGTATTAAAGTTGTTAGTGTGGGTAAAAATTTTGTTTAAATGACGATTAAAAACTAAATCTAGCGCAATTAGTTTTGGGAATGATAACTACTAATAAAAATGTTCGAAAAAAATTATGTAATTTCAAAGAAGGCATAGTAAAAATAAGATTACCGAAAAAATCTGTTACATCGATGTAACTATGATGAAGCTACACGCTTTAAACGTTTTTGGAGGGGATTATAACAATATACTCGTATTACGCTAGTATGAAGTTAAATAGTCGTGACGTCATTTCTACAATAGTGCTGTCCTTGTCTAACACTTATTTTAAAACGTTTATAACTTACACTCTTTACACTTATGTACCTACACTTTTTATAATATTGTTTGTACTATTTGGAAACAATTTTTTTTTTACCTGTCATCATCCTTATTATTTTAAAGTCGTGTAAAAAAGTTAATTAATCAATGGAATTAGTTTTAGTTTTCAATTTAAGCTAAAACTTTTGATTGAATTAGTAGGTACCTGTTCATAATATCAAGAATATACTGCCACAAGAAAGAGATTATTAATTAAACTAATCGTTTGTTCTTTTATTAGTCATACACAGTGTGCAAAAATGCACGAAATAGGTATTTAATCAATCAGAAAATGAATTAAAATGTCTCTATGTTGGAACTTTACTTTTTGCTGTTATACCTTGACTAGTAGAATGTAATCAAACAGGATGATTATCTCTATACATAAACGTATTTTTATATTATTATTATTTAGTTTATTTCAGATCAAATTACAAGATCCATAAGTTGTTAGTTAAGGTCTTAACCTAATGTTTGTAAAAAATTGTGTGTTGTTTGTATTCAAAATTGAAACGACTGACACCTACGTGTGCAGCCGTATCCAGTGAGCTGCATGGGGCTGTCCCACCTATCACACAATACACTCAGGATGCCGTGGGGTGCTACGTACGTATTCTACCGAGAAAAGAAGCGCACCATTTCCTTACAATCGCATGAAAACCATTAACCCTGGCCTCGGTGAACATCCCGGAAGGGCTACAAAAGCGTGGTAGACCCAACAGCATCCTGGACACGCAGGGCGTTGTATGCCCTCCGCGTATATCTGATCCAAAGACTGCACGTGTAAAAAGACTGTCAGTATGCTCTGAAAAGGGTTATTTTGACTTGCGTCGTACATCGTGCAAATCTGCGGATCAGAATTTTACCTCAGACAGCCATCGCCCTGCGTTCCGTTTCCAGGTCATTATTCAAGTCATGAGTATTAGTGACCCAGGTACTTAAATTTTATTACTCTAGATAACGGAGTATTAATTATGATCACATTTGGCACGTTAGTGTAACATTTAGTGCCCGCCTTGAATACCAAGAATTCACATTATTTTGCATTGTACCTGAGTCCCTGACTAACCGCGCAGTCTTCACACATCTTAACAGGACGCCTGAGTGCGCTTATTGATGGATTCAGCAGCACCATATCGTCAGCGTAACATAAATTGTTAACGCAAACTCCGTCAATGTGACACACTATACGGGTGCTGCTGAGTTCAACAATCTGCTGATTAATGTAAAGGTTAAAGACGAGGTGAGCTAATACCCCCTTGTCTCACCCCGCACTTCAACCCATACACATCAGACAGAGTTCCACCCCAGCGGATAAAGTTCGTCTGATTTTCGTACCAAAACATAAATAAAGAAATAACAGTACAGTCAACGCTGCTTTCCTTTTGCAGCTTTGCCCACAAGATATCGTATGACACCTTTACTCTTTTTTAAGCCTACAGTGAATGGATGAATGAAATGCACCGACCGCGACCTCAGCATGGTTTGGCCAGACTCGATTATCGAATGAACCCCAAGATTTGCATTAGCCCCTGAAGCCTCATGGTTCATGGTTCTACAGAGAACATTGCAGATCAAGAGGTAGACTGGGGGGCGCTGTAATGGTGGGGAAGACGTGCCCTTAGGAGAGGAAAGGATTGCGAGCCGTACTTTGCCGGACTTGTAGAGACGGGTAATATTTATCTATGGGAGGGCGTCGCAGCCGGGTTTATCAGGTCAAGCTTCGCCAGTGAATCTTTTGGAGGGGTTCAACGGCTTTCCCGGCTCTTTTCTATGTCATTGCTCTGTTGAGATAAATGTTGCTGTTTTGAATGTCTTCGTGTGAGGTCTCGCTACTAGAAGTTTCCAAATTTTGTAAATCTCATTAGCAGCATTCTGGAAGTATTGTCTTGAGCTATCGTTCGAATGTCAAATGTTGTCCCCGGAAAGCGACAGAGGGCTTGCATACCGCCAGACTCAGATTTCAACGAATTCGCAGTGGTTCGGCTAAATGTACCCGAGCACAGCGCACGCGCTCGACGTACTCACTCTTGCGCCTTGCGAGTTTTATGTTAAATAATAAGTATCACACTTGTTTTACGTACATTTTCATTTTATATCAACATACACTATTTACATGAACATGAGTTTTATTTGTTTAAAATACACTGATCACATATGGCGCCAAAGGGTACAGTCGAGTTCACTAATATATTGGCAGTGACAACTTTTCACAATAGTGTAAGCGTTAAAATGATCGTAAAGTTCTATACAAACTTAGACATCAATATAATATTTTAAAACTGTTCATAGATTAAATTTATTTTTGCTTGCCAGAGCAGAATTATGAGTAATAATATTAATGCAATGTTGCCGTGCGTATTAGGACTACAGTTGTGAGAGCTGTATTAATTGTTTAAATAAGTTTTAGGAAATCCATAGGTAGGGAAATCTTGGGGTCAAAGCAGACAAAACCTATCTATTTCTTTGAATTTGTTTCAAATTTACTGCACATATCTATTTAATTTTCATTTTATTATTATTAAATTCTTATTTTATTCTCCTAAAACACAACATTTAAAATAAGGTAGGGAACTTCCAAACAAGGTTTAGGCAATGGTGCTGCCAGTTTTAGAATCTGATATATCCACCACTGGCATCAATAACATCATGCAAACGTTCAAGCATTTATGCAATCCTGCATGTCGATTCTGTAAAAATCTCACCGTAAATACTTGCGTGGTGATGGTTACAGAATAGCACTTCTGTTTGAACAGGCGGCGCTACTTCTAAAGCCTTCCCAAATCTCATATTCTTACGTGGACACTTAAATTGGTGACTGATCTAGCTCGGATCGGGTCCCAACTTTGAACCATTAAACCCCATACGTTTTCTATAGGGTTTTGGTCTGGGTTTCTTGGCGGGAGTTTTATTAAATGTAAATCTTCTTGTTGAGCTATCCACACCTGGACTTGACTTGATTGCGGACGGAACTTCCGTCCTGTACAAATTCGATTTGATGGTTTCCTACATGAAAAATCCACGAAGAGCATGCTATCCTATGCTAAGATTACTATAGATTGTTCTATAACAATCTATAGAAGTATATCTAGTCATCTTTATCTTTGAAACTAATTCAATTTGATGTTGTCTGTTAATCAATCCACGAAGAGCATGCTATCCTATGCTAAGATTACTATAGATTGTTCTATAACAATCTATAGAAGTATATCTAGTCATCTTTATCTTTGAAACTAATTCAATTTGATGTTGTCTGTTATGTATGACTCGGTATGACATACAATACCTACTTCAAAACCTTTTCTTAATCTATAGATTGTTCAAATAATCAAAATATCTTGATAGTTTAATTGCATAGATATTCGTGAACCTTACTTTGCTATAAATAATATGAACGCGCTATATGGGATTGCGCACAATTTTTTGAGTCTTTGTTTGTGGTATTATAATTGGTATATTATACATAATAATGTATGATGTTACAAATTGTTTACAATTTGTTGTAAGCTGTTTAGAGTTTTATGAAACTTACCACAGCCTATTTTTTGTTATGTATATTATGCATACAGACGTGTCTACCGTACAGTAGTAGGTTCCATACAGTACCTTTTCCCGTTTTTATTAAAACACTTACACAATAACCAATTATTTTGTTAAATAAGTAATGAATTCAAATTCATAACTGAACAAAACCTCTGAAATAAGTAAATAAACTTTCTTTTCGTTAAAAATATGCAGTAATATTCATATCAGTGCTTTTCTAATGTCAGCTGTCTTATCATCTAGGTTTTTCCTCGTGAATTAACTTCATACTGAGATTGACTCGAACTGACGTAAATCCAGTTAAGTTCTAGAAAAATATCCCACAGTTTATCCGTTGTGTAGGCGTCACCTGCGTAGTAAGCGGTCGGTTCTAATGAACGAATGTAATTTAAGTGCTTCGAATTAGTTCAATTAATGCTGTTTGTCTAGAAAGAAAAATTCTAACCAAGATAAAAACACTGTCCTAATATGGTTAACAGACTGATAACATTACCACGGGTACATTCCGAACTAGACCATAATCGCTCACAGCGCTCACATAAATAATTTTCGTTTCGATTTATATAACACGATTATGACGTGTGAGAGCTGTCAACAATTGGAAACGCTCGTGAACACGCTCACAGTGCTCGCTCAACGTCAAAACTTATACCATGACCCGAAACCTGGCACAAGAAAGACCGATTGAGCATGAGGTCCTGGGTTCGATTCCTAGGTCGGGCAACGTGATATTGGGTTTTTCTATCTGGAATTTCTCAGTAGCAGCCCGAAGTCTGGATTTGTGCCCGGTAGATGGCAATAGGCTCGAACCCTATTACATGGGACTAAAAACATAACTGGCGAAATGTGGGTGTACTATAGGTACACCTGTGCCCAACCCTTCGGGGAAACAAGGCGTGATGTTATGTTATGTTATGTATAGAAGTTCAACGCATTGACACTCCCTCTATTGTATTACTCTGATTTGAACATGACAGAAATTTGTCGCCCGTTAGGCTCGCCGGCTATTTTCAGTTGAAAACTCATGGTTGGATTACAGTATTTCTTTGAGTACACGCCAGAAGTTTATTTTTCTACTTTGGTTTAGTTGGCGACTTTAGCCAGAAGAGTTACAAAACACGCTCAAACACGCACACACACACACACTTTACCTTTTAGCTAATGTTTACATCTATCTATCTATAATGTAAATTTTCATATGTATTAACTTTGGTTACACTATGTCACAAATAATAATATAATTGTAGTAGAAGACTAGTGTTAAGCCACATACTGTGTACAATTTAATTATAATACCGAATGGGGACTGGCACTGTACTCCTTTATACAGGTTATTCTATAACCTAGCTGGGAATGCATCTCACCGCTACTTTAGTTGTATGTAGTTTAGTACACATTATTTGCCAACCCTGTAAATTACCATGTACTACAATACTGATAAGATGAATAATCAATTTGAATTTTGAATTTGAAAAAAGCACAAGCACTACTGTCATTTTTGACAGCGCTCACGATGATATTTATTTATGGCATGGTCGGCGTTATCGCACGATGGCTCATGGTATGACGGCATCTAAGACGATTCACGCTAATTTGGAACCGGTGTAAACCCGCTTAAATCGATTACAGCGCAATTCGGAATGCAACCCAAGTAAGCATGAATCGGAAGATTAAGTTGCATGCGGACGTAATGTACAAATACAGAGCGTTTTCCGACGTACATTACAAACATAACGGAAAAGCTCTTCTAGGACACCACGCGTTGCTTTAGATTAGCAAACAAATTTTCCTCTGCAATGATTTTAATTATCTTTCGCTCACATTGTAGGTAAAGGCTTGAATAGGGTTGAATAGAAACTATCTGCTCATCTAGTAAGCATAGAGGGCTTCAAACATCATGCAAGTGATACATCGGAAGTACACAGACACCAATAGAAATACAAGAACGTAGGTCCAGAATGTGATTATTCCACTGAGTTTATGATCATAATGTAATATTTAAAGCTTAACAGGAACTGTCAATGAGACACCTCATTCACTTCTATTTTGTTAATTCTTACGAACTCATAATTGTCTTTTGACATAACTATAATTACCAGCCTTGTGATTAATATTCCGTTTGATTATGTCTAGTCAGACGCATAATTTTTGTTAATAGTACATTATGGTACTAGTGTGTAACATTGGTGATTACCGCCGAGGCGCCATTGAGAGAGTCACTCTTGTGAATAAAATATCCATAAAAACTCATTTTATTCAAAAAAAGATCGTGTTCAATAGAACAAATAAATTAATGTTCCTATTGCTTGCTCATTTCATGCAACTTCTTATTTAAATAGATAATTTTAACTCGTACGTGTTTACTAAGTAAAACTTTCACTCAAATATAACTTTTGTTTTCTCTGTAATAGAAGAAAACTTTTAAAATAAATTTAAAAAAAAAACTATAACTCACCAGTGAGTTATAGCAATGAAAAAGTCACAGTTTGATTATGGGTGTCATTCTGTGCCTAATTGTGGTGACCATAGAGCCACTTTATGAGCAAGTGTGTTGAAAAAAACATTTTCGTAGTTTCAGACCGTTGTCTCACACGGAGCACATAAAATAAGGAGGGTCGAACAAACAAATGATTAGCGACACAAACTGAGACAAATGGACTGAACTAATTCTTGAACATTTGTTTCAATTAGGCAGAAGGCGACTGACGTGCTGTACGAGACATTCTGATTGGCTAAACTTTAGCCTGCTGTTACCAGATGCGTGAAATGTTTGACCTTGCTTAAGGATCCGTACCCAAAGGATACTCTTTAGTTAGATGCTAACTGCCCTTCTGACTGCCAACCCTGAATGTGATGTTTGCGGACTAATGGAATAAAATATGCGTACATGTCTGGTTTTCTGTGAGAGAATGTATGCAAGGGAGTTCACGGTTCCATGTTAGTTTAAAATTAAATTATATACCATATAATAATGATTGTCTACATTATCGTTGTTTCTATGTTAATTAATGTAATTGGTTTTGTACCGTTTTAATTAAATATAAATAAATAACATAACATAACATCACGCCTGTAATCCCAGAAGGGTTAGACAGAAGTGTACCGATAGTACACCCACATTTCGCCAGTTATGCATAAGTCCCATGTAATAGGGGGGGAGCCTATTGCCATCAACCGGGCACAAATCCAGACTCCGGGCTGTAACTGAGAAATTCCAGATAGAAAAACCCAATAACACTTCGCCCGACTTGGGAATCAAACCCAGCAGTAGCGATTGCGACCGCTAGACTTATTTTACTCCTAAGACACAGGCACATACACCTATTTTTGAAGTCTGAGTATTCAATTTATTGTTACCTAGTTATAACCCTTATGTTTTGGTCATGATAAAGTAATGGGATGGCTTTTGGTGAAATAAAGAATTTATTATTATTATTTTATATCAGTTACTATCATATGCGTCAAAGAATGACCTTTCTCAGATTTTCACTCGGCTTCTCATTGTTATAGAGCTGTCCATCACTTAGCTCCAGGACGTGTTTCCTTCCTTCTGAAGGTTGTATCAACCTTCGATGCCAACGTTTAACTAAATAGACAAGCAAAATGTATGTTTATACTAGTTGACCCCGCAAACGTTGTTTTGCTTCTTTTTTTTTTTTTTTGAAAAACAGACGTTGGCCGATTCACAGACCCACCCGATATGCACACAAAATTTCATACAATTCGGTCCAGCCGTTTCGGAGAGGTTTGGTTACAAACATTGCGACACGAGAATTTATATATTCCACTCGGTTCCAAAAATAAACTGGTCAGTCACATAAGTTCGAATATCTACATAACTGTAGGAGTTAGATCAATGAAATAAAAAACAGAATGAATGAATGAAATGCACCGACCCCAGCGTGGTTTGACCAGACTCGATTAATCGAATGAACCCCAAGATTTGCACTAGTCCCTGAAGCCTCATGCTTCATGGTGCTACAAATACCATTGCATATCTAGGAGTAGACCGGGGGGCACTGTAATGGTAGGGATGACGTGCCCTTAGGATAGGAAGGATAATATGAGCCTACGGGGTATGCACCCTAGATCAATGAAATAAAAAACAGAATAATTATATTTAGTTGAGCTTCTTATTACATACTTTTTATACTGGCTGATGAATGAAACTTATTTACGAAAGAACAAAATTCTAAAAATGTAAAACTTTTGAAAACAATTTTTTTGCTTTATGTCATTATGTTTTCTTTCCATTTCTATTCTGTCACAAAAAATATTGTGAACGACTTCCACGTGCATAATCAGTATATAGCATGGCAGTTACGTTAGATGAATGTACAGTAAGCGATCATAAGTGCATAGGCACGTTAAGAGTCGTATTGCTGTGAACTCACGGTACGACTGTATGTGTTTCAACGACACACACCACAAAGATCGCAGTTTTGCACGGCACACACTGTCGTATCGCGTACTCGCGTCGCTCTGCACGAAACAAAAATATATTACCGTCGCTTTTGTTAGACACGCATCATGCGCGTGACCTGGCCGGTTTATGGCATTGCTATAATTCGAGTTAATCTAATATGAGCTGGTAGCAGTAGGCGCCAAGCATTGGACTGAGAAGTCGCCGGCTTAGGTTCTGATCTCATAAGAGGCAGCGTAGTTTTATTGCCAATTTTTTATTTTGGTCAAAATAATATATAAAAAAAAATGCTGTTTTATATTTTTGTTGTTATTGCAAGAAAGGGTTTAAAAAAAAATGCGTTAGAAGTTTGGGCTGGAATTTCTGCCGAGGCCCGCACCGAGCTCGTGCTAATTCAAAATGGCACTCTGAATGCAGAGAGGTACGTGGACGAGATCCTGAATGAGCATGTGGGACCTTTCATGGCGAGGATGGACCGGAATGGCATATTAATGCATGATAATGCGCGTCCCCATACCGCCGGAATTGTAAATGAATACCTTGGAGAGGTCGATATCGAACTGATGCAGTGGCCAGCGCGAAGCCCGGATTTAAAACCCATAGAGCATGCATGGGACGAGCTTGAGCGTTGCGTAAAACGTCGTAACTCCCCACCAATCACGCTACCCGAGCTCAGACAAGCACTGGTGGAGGAATGGGAAGCCATTCCTCAGAACCGGCTCCGAAATTTGGTGATCAGCATGCCGAATCGCCTGGAAGCTGCAAGAAGAGCTCGGGGAGGCAATACGATGTGTTTAAATTATGCATGTAATGAAAAAAAGCAAAAAAAATGATCTTACAAAAATTTTAAGTTTCAGAAAAAAATGTCTTACTTTAGTTTTGTTTTATTTTGAGAATAAGAATGAAGGTACACATAAGTTTCAATTAATTAAAATTTTTAGTATCAGTAAATGCCCAATCGAATAGTATTCGTTTCATTATGATAGCTTACGTAGTTCGGGAGATATTCGGATTTTTGTGACTGACCCGTTATTTTGGGACCGAGTGTAGTAGAAATAGATTAACATTAGTAAGTACCTATGACTATGAAAAAACTCAAATATCTCTGTTGGTCGAGAATATATATTCAAGGTATTCTGTAAGACAATGCATGGAATTTCATGCCATACGACATAGGTACTACATGTTATTAAGCGTGACATAACTTTGTTTGTGACTACTTTAGAGATATTTTAACAATAGGTCGGGCATGCATTTGTTTTCACAGCAGATTTTCATTCCATTTTCAAAATATTCTATTTTCTAGTTAGGAAAACATGAATTTGAAAAGCGATTTTTTAACGTGTTATGAAAATCTGTTTCGAAGCAAAACAAATTGTTGGATTATATAACAGCAAAACAAATTAAGCAGTAAGATTTATTACCTATATAACTACTAAGATTAGCATGAACGTCACAGATAGTGGTTTATGGAAAACTGTGTTATTGCCAGAGCGTGCGTGGGACGTTATTTAGGCACTCTGTGTAAGTGGCGATATAAATAAAATACGCATTTATCTTTTTAATGAAAATTAATAAACACATTAACTACGTATAGAAAGGTAATCATATTCTCCCGAGTACCAATTTAGCTAAATAACTAGGAATCAATGAGAGAAGATCGCGGGAAGACCTGTACCCTAATTGCGTAATACACCATCAATCGTAATCTGATTCGGTTTGATATTGATTGCTTATCCATTATTCATAAGTTCGATAAAAAAATCTGCTCAACAATGTTAATAACGCAATGAATGTTGTTGAACTGTCAAAATAAAACCGATTAGTCGTAATCGTTTACGAAAATGTGTTAAGCAATTAGGCTGCTGGATGAGACTCGCACATACCAGGGAACCATAGCACAAAAGGGAGGACTCATCAGTCGGCGAAAGAAGGCTGCCAAGCATGATGACAATATGAGAGAAGGATTGCGAATTATTGATGAATAACAACGCCCAAGCTTGTAAGATACAAAACTAATCTTAAAAACTATAAAATTATACATATAAAGAGATAAATATTGAGTTGGCAATAATCTAAAATGACATCAATACCACCCTTTGTGGCACGTTCTAAAGTAAACACGACCTTCTCATTCCAGGGGTTGAGTGATATCAATATTAATTACGATTATATTAATAACGATGATAAACGTTGAGTGATATGAAAATTAATTACGACCGTTAAATTCATGTCTCAATAGCATAAAATTACATGCTCCAATAAAGGACTAACAGCCAGCATCGAAGGACCAGAGGAGAGGTTCGTACTAAAAGGACCGGGCAATGTCATAATAAGTTCGATTCGAGTTTTTTAGATTCTCTGCAGCAGCGAGCATTGACTCCAACATTCGTTATAAAGTATCTAGAAGAAGACGATGAATACAAACCAAATATTAACTTCAGAGGGTATAATTTTTCACTCCTAAATAAACAAGAAGTATTCAAGTGAGTTGCTAACGACTTCTCTATTATGTTCGTCTGATCCTACAACTCCTTACTTTGAGTAAGTGCACATAAAGGAGTATAAAGGTTAAGGTTTAACTCTTCCGTAATAAATGTAAAATGACAATGGGGAAGGCAACTGTCAAGTGGCGCTGTATACGATTGATCCAAATTATCTGTCAAATTGTATAGCATCTTATAAAATATGTTCACAAATAACATAGAAATTACAAAGTGTTGTGTAATTAGGTGTTAAAACGTAGGCCAACACAAATTTCCAATAAATCGTATTAAAAGAAGAAAGTGGGTAGCTGCCGTAAGGATTAAAAACTGAGCCTACTATGACTACGAGGTTATGTCGAGATCATTTTCATGGAAATTATTACCAAACATTAAGTTTGAGTACAGGTGGGTGTTTTAAACGATAGTTCTTCTATTTAAGCTAGTATCTATATAACTAAATTGTTAACATTACATAATACCTTCTTATACTTATCATTGTTCATCTTGTTTTAAGGTTTGCCCTGTGTACACAAACATTTAAAGAAAGAAGCAGTACCAAGTCTCTTTTCATGGAACCAGAAAAGGATATCAGCCAGTGCTAGTGTGAAAGACGAAAGACATGCTAAGAGAAACATTCAAAAGAATCTTTTCCAACATCTTTCAAGCAATCAAAACCCACATAATTCTATTACTCGAGAGTGTATCACAAATAAAACTCATAAATAACTTTTAGGTGTCTTTATTATATTATAATAATCTTTATATAGATATTTATTCATAATTTCAGCCTTTATATTGTTATTGTAAAATAATCTAACTTTATAATATGTTTTCTATGAACATCTCATCTTTTTCAATATAAATAAATTACAGAATTTTCTGCCACTGCAGTATATATGTCCCAGTACTAGAAAATCATATAGGCAGGTTTTTTAAAATAGTAATTCCCCATTTTGACTCTGTATATAAGGTACAGATTCAGGGCTAATAAGTCCGTTTCTGCTTACATGCCATGCCACCCTGGTCATCTATCTTGATGTCAACTTGATAGTTGAGTTTTTTCATTGTCTTCTTGACAAATCCTTTTATATAAAAGTGATCATTAATAAATGCGGATCTTATCAATATGAGGAATCTGTCTTCATATAATTTTTCTGATGCATCTGTTTTTTGTTGAATCTTCAAAATGACAGAAATATTTCGTATTAGTAAAATAGGAACTACCTACCATCACATAAAATAAAACCGATAAGAAATATTCACCTTTCAAAATAATCTAATACATTGTCTTTCAAGCGGAGGTAAAATAGAGTTAATATTTATGTCATGGTACATCTCCAATGGAAGAAGTATGATAGAGGGTTCTGTTGTATTTGGAGAGTGTTGTGGTGTACTAAAGTTAAAGTTTTTGTCATACAGCTCTTACCTGGAAAAATATAACCAATTATTCATCTCTCTTTAACTCCAAAAGTAAAAAGAACTATTTCTTGTAAAGTTATGCATTAGTTAAGCTGTTGTAAATATAATCCTGAATTTCGATTCAATGATTTTAACTTATATACTTATAAAACATGACAGTATTCACCAACAATATAAAATTTAAAAATTTATAATAAATATGCATACTAACGACTAACAAGTTATTTAATTATAAAATTATTCGTTCAAACATTGTAAGCGTATTGATTTCAAAGGTCTACGTTGAACTACGTCTAGGCAAACAGCTCCTAAAAAGTTTTTTTCAAGAGACCTACCTTTCCACTTAATCAGCTTTTCTACGTTTAACAGACGCCCCTCTTCTCTTTAACTCGGCTTTAAGTTCAAGCAAGTTTCAAGTAGAATACATTTTCGCGTCCATGTTATCAAATAAACTACACTAACCGCCCACAATGTTCGTTTTTTTCGTTTGTTTACACGATTCAAGAAATGTCATACATACGCCATTGAGAACAACTGTACGCAGCGCCATCTGAGATTAGTCACCCCCTCTGAGGTTAGTAACTTGCCATCCCCATTGATCGCAATTTCTTTCATTTTGACAGTTATGCCAAGTTCATTGCTTCTGGGTAAAATTCGTCTGCTCAACAACGTATGTTAGAGCAGACGAATTTTTCGAACCTATGAATATCCTTTTAAATCTTCGGATTGTCATTGAAAGCGTGTTACGTAATTAGGGTACAGTTCTCTGTACAGTCTATCATACATGGTGGAAGGGACATCGACGCACAACCGGTTGTGCGTCGATGTCCCTTCCACTCTGTATAAAAATAAAAATCAATTAGCAAAAATGTTTGTCCGCGCATTACTTCAAAGCGGCTGCACTTATTTGGCTTTTATTTGTTTGTTGCGTTTTTAATAGGGATGATGACTAATATTAAAAAGTTTCTACAAAATTGTCTTATTAACAAAGAACAAAGACACTACTTGGTAAAAATGAGAATCGAAAAAATATGTTCAATCGATGTAAATATGAAGAAGCTACACGCTTTAAACGTTTTTGGAGGGGATTATTCCCGTCTTGTATAGCGCTAGTATGAAGTTGCATAGTCATGACGTTATTTCTTGTCTAACACTAATTTTAAAACGTTTATAACTTGGCAATATTTAAAGCTTTTACACTTTTTATTATATTGTTGGCACTATTAGGAAACAAACTGTTTTTGAGTTTAAAAAAAAAAACCTATTGTCAGGACAAGGTAGGTATATCTAGAAGTTTTTTTTTTAAAGTCCACCGGAAAAGTCGGAACGGAAATGCAATGTGTTGTATATCTGTCGTATAGGCCATTATTTATCAATTAAGTATTATGATCTCACCCTGTAGGTCAAACACTCGTTACATGAGCCATCAGCATCCATTTAATAACATCGTAACGCAATCTCAAAGCCGTCTGTCAACGTGTTGTGTGACCGCATTTCTCGTGGGAATCGTTCGTCGTCGGGACAGCTTTGGAAAGACCCAAATACTTAAGGTTTTTACGGGTATTATGAAACATCCCACAAGGTCACGTATGGTTCGTATGTTCAAGCTTACGAAATAAATAATAATTAAAATCGTGTACGTGGATCATGGTATTCTATTCGATTTGAACCTTACTTTCGAAAAGCGAATTGTTGGTAGTTGTCATTTTTTTCCAATTCTAAAGAACAATGGGATGCTCTACTACCCATCGATCGGCGGACCTAACTACCAAAAGATGCTGCATTCTCACATAGCTTAGGTCAAGAGAAACAAGAGATTTTCAAAAGACCAAAAGGTATGGCAAGACAAATGGTTCCTTTTGTATTCATTGTCTTTCATCATAGTAAGTAATTTTCCTTTAAAAATCTCTTCACTTTGGCTATGAAGCGTATGAATAGATTGTCGAAGGATCATCGCACAATTTAAGTAACTCCACGAAAGAGGCGTAATATCAACATTCAGATGATCGTCAGTATTTCGTTACTTTCTGCATGGTTTCCTAATCAATCAACTCAGCCTATTGAGTCGCAGTCCACTGCTCTGGACATATGCCTTTCCCAGACTGCGCCAAAACCCCTGTCCTCTGCCTTCCGCGTCCCGTCTGTGTCCTAATAATACTGATTCATAACTGCCTTTCAAGTCGCTTATGATATATGGAGTGTAATCTATGCAATATACTGGCTCTGCTATCGACGAGTGCCACTTCAGATATGTACGGCGTCATAGCTTTGATTTCAGCCTTATCTCAAGCACGTATGTACTGCGAACTTTATTATAGTGGATTTTTTAAGCAAATACTTGAATGACGTTTGTGTTTGTTTGGATTGTCATGTTACTTTCTTTCAACAAATCGAAGTGGCACACTATGGAATGTGCCATTTCGTCTGTGTCATAGAAATAGCATAATCTCAAGCTAACACAGATTGTGATACGTATCTACGAAGCTTCTCCTATGAATCAGAGGAGCAATTCCCGTAATTTTCACAGCTTGATCTCAGACTCTGATGTCTGTAAAAAATCTTACTTCCCTACATTTTAACGAGACTTGGTTTTCTGGTTCGGGACCACCATCTTCAGTTAGGAGTTTTGTATAAAATAAGATATAACAACTGTTACGTCAGTTCTCTTACTGAAAAAAAATCTTTTCTTGCATACTGTATGCCAAGTAATTGGCGATTCTAAGAGCGAAAAAGTAAGTTGCCAAATATTATTGAGGCTCAAAAATACGATTTCCACGTAGATAAGTACCCAAAAATAAACTGGCTCAATGGAATTGCGCCAGGTAGTCTTTTTTGGTTTATCAAAATCAAAAACACAAAGCCCTTTAATTAAAATGACCAAACAGGTCTCGACCAAGAGCTTAATTTTAAATTAAATTTATAATTGATAAACAGAGAAATCCATTTTTTGTTCAAATCATATTACAATAGGATTTAAATTGTATTCGTTTCCATGTCTAGCTCTGCCGGCTCATGCTGTGGGGAAAAGACTTAAGTAAGTGTTAAACGAATTTAAATCATCGTTCTATTTCTGTCAATCGTTTGAAGATGAAAGACCCATAATGGTGTTATAAATACTTTTAGCTTTAAAAGCCTAAAGACAGCGCGACGCTACACTAGTACAATTTCTTTGAAAACTAAATGGAAATTGTTCTATTATAAACACATCGCCTTAAATAATTAAATCAGCAAGGTCAGCCAGAGGGACGGGCTGCTATCTATCGTCACTGTATTTATTTTTTAGGACTGAAGTCAGTACTCGTTCCCTTCTCACTTACTTACGAGGTAAGTACATCAACATACCCTACTGAATATGTGCTAGAGCAGCATAACACAAAAGAGTATTTATGTACTCAACCGTGGGTGGAACTTGTGGAACAAACCCGACAAAGAAAATCCGCCTAGTAAATGGCAAGTAACAGAGAAGCTGGCTGTTCCAACAACCGATCTTACAAAACATTCGAATAGGAATTGCTCTTTAAAAACTAACGAGGCGAAAAAAGTAAATACTTTACTATACAGAGGTGCATTTTAGTAAATGTCTGTGAGTAATGTGTGTGTTAAATGTTGCCTTAAAAATTATGAACAAAGAGGACAACCTTAATTATGTTATTTAGAAGCGTTCTTACAAAATATGCAAGTAAGAATCTAAGTTCGAACCTAAAATGGAGTTACTCAGGATTCTCAGTGTGCTAGTTCGTAACTCATTTTTAATAAATATATAAATTAAGTTATTTTTTGGTCCTTACATTTTACTTTGAATGAAGCTATTTTTAATGGCGCTGTTTATTTTAAGATTGCCTTTTTGCCATTATGAAAGCTCTAGTTTATTTTATTTAAAAAAATGAATTATTTATGAATCGATTGGGTTTCACTAAAGCTGGCTATATTTTGGTTTCGGAAAATAACTTCAAAGCTAATTATTTTATTTTAATTCTGAATTCGCCACTGAAAACACCAAGATAGCATAAACTTACCCTCCCTCCAAAAACGTATCCCAGTTCTAGCGCAACCAACTGAGCTACTTCTTCACCACCTTCCACTTCCACGGTCCACTCGTTCACAAATTCTTTCGCATGCTCCAACCCGTTATGCACTCCTTGGTACCCATAGTGCCTGGATACCCACAATTTGGCCTCATTAGGATACCATGACAAAACCGAAGCAAACAAACTGGCAATTAGAAGAGTAAAGAGCGTCATTTAAACGTTGTTAGGGAGCATTTATTTGTATAGGTATGTATTTGTATTGGCTGAAGGGGAGTTCGAGCGAGGTCGGTGTCCAAACAAATACTAACGGCCGGCAGGCAACACGAGAGGAAAAGTGTGATTTTCCCAAGCGGCGGCGCGGCGGTATACTCGACTGTTGTAGCTAGAAAACGTAGAGCGTCACATCGCGCTTTTTAGCTTTTAGTTTTTAAATAGATATTTGTTTCGATATAATTTATTTTAAAGCAAGCAAGTTTTACTCGGTTTTACATTTTGTTAGGAAGTTTTTGGTTTATGAAATAATATTTCGTAGCGAACGTTGAAGGAAAACTTGAAACAAGGAATTTGATCCAGAATACATTACAGCCAAATTTTAATACTAAATATTGAACTGCAAATAGTGCCTGTTTCTCACACGAAAAAACCCGAACATTTTCAGCAAAATCAAAAACAAAAAAATATAGTCAACATAAACCTACATGGGCACTTATGAAATGGCAGAATCTAGGTGCACGTTTCTTTGAGAGAAGAGCGGGCAAGAAACTCCACGGTTACTCTTTTAAAAATATTTCATTTTAAAAATGTTTTCTAATTACAGTGTTAATAGATGTGGGAGGACAGTGTAGGCCTGTTAACAAGTACCATTATTATCTTATCAAATAGACAATGGTCTATAAATCTACAATCTCACAATGTTCTCACATTCACAAAATATAAAAGCATCTAAGAAATAAAAAATAAAACCAATTTAAACCTAAGTTCGTGATTGCCATTTCAACAAATTTTGAGTTGAAATTAGAATTGTAGGTATATAATGTCAAATAATGAGGAGAGCTAAGAGTGCCAAAGAGGTATGTAAAAAATAAATATTTAATAATAAAATAACAAAAATAACACCGTAATTTGGAAGCAGTTAATATAAATTTAAACAGTGACGCCGTTTATGAGGTATCAGGGAAGCCACATGTGCAGAAGGAATTATTGCCAAACTTCTTTGTCTAAGACGTAGTCTTTAATCTTGTAATATGCTTTTTTGATAAGGACACGTTTGATGTGGATTTTGAACTTTCCATCGCTACTATTCTGTAACCGAGTTTGACAACTTGTTATAAAAGTGGATACTGTTTATAATAAATGACTTGCTTGTTTTAGTTATGCTAAATTTGGGTATCAAAATTTCGTTTTTATCAGTCGGGTATACCCCGTTTCAGTCATTACTTTACTACAGTGGCAGCTAGATACACAGAGAGATAACTGGAATCGCGATTTATTTGATGCGGCTATGTTTTTAGCGTCCTACCTTACGTTTGCCGATTCGCGGTCTCCACTCAAGAACACGTCTGCCCCAAAAGTCATCGGTTCTACGGCTAATATGGCCGGCCCATTGCCACTTCAGCTTGCTTATTCTGTGAGCTATGTCGACAACTTTGGTTCTCTTGCATCAGCTCATTCCGGATTCTATCTCTTCTCGCTCTTATCTCGTTCTATAGCTTGCTGAACGACCTTGAATTTATGGACCAGCCGTACCGTAAGTGTCCACGTTTCGGCTCCTTAGGTCATACCAGGCAGGACGCACTGATTGAAGACTTAAGTCTTTAGGCTCTGCAGAGTACGCAACGAGAAGACATGACGAAGCTTCCCAAACGCTGCCCAGCCCAGCTGAAGTCTTCTGTTAGCCTCCTTCTCAAAGTTGTTCTTACCAAACTGCAGAGTTTACCAAACAAATTCTCGAGCAACTTCGAGAGCATAGCAGATTCAGCTAGTACGACGGTGTCATCTCTAAATCTCATGTGTGAGATGTACTCGCCGTTGATGTGAATGCCGCGTCCTTACCAGTTCAGCGTCTTAAACACACCCTCCAATGCGTTAGGGAACAGTTTCGGGGAAATTACGTCCCCTTGTCTCGACCCTCGACGCAAGAGGATATGTTCAGTTCGCTGGTCCTGAGTTTGGACGGTCATAGTCGCGTTTTCATACAGAAAGCACTTGGATGTATCGCCAGTCAACTTGACACCGCTACAGGGACTCCAAAACAGACCAGGTCTCGATAGAGTCAAACGCCTTCTCATAGTTCACAAACGCAAGATACAGAGGCTGATTATACTCTTCGGATTTCTGTATAATCTGCTGCACCGTGTGGTGATCAATGGTGTTATATCCTCCTCGAAACCCGGCCTGCTCCAGTGACTGAATCTTGTCGAGTCTTTGCGCTAGACTCTTCGTGACGACTCTTGAAAACAACTTATATGCGTGGCTTAGGAGCGAAATGGTTCTGTGATTCATTAAAAGGGACATGGGAGGGGGTTATCACCATTTTTAAAGAAGAGAACGACACCGCTCCTTCGCCACGCTTCTGGAGTTCTCCCAGAGAACAGGACACAGTTAAAGAGCTCCCGAAGCTCTTTCAGTACTGGACTTCCTCCCGCTTTCAGGAGCTCGGTCGTAATCCCGTCCTCACCAGGGGCTTTTCCATTTTTAAGCTGTTTAAGAGCCGCCACGATATCGTCTTGGCTGACTTCTGGCAGGTCTTACGTCAAATTGCGTCAAATTAAGGGCTCTGGAATCCTCATTTTCAGGATCAGGTCTAGATGCATGCGATGCGTACAATTGGCCGTAGAAGTTTTCGACTTCCGAAAGGATATACGGCTTCGAAACGACGATAGCCCCACTTGATTTGGTCAACTTCGTCAGGTGACTCCTCCCAAGTGATGGGGCGAACACTTTCGACCCCCAATTTTGCTCAGTCGCGACTTCTTGGAGCGTCGGAGGTCGCGTCGTACCAATGTCCTAATATTCTTGTTGAGTGCCCGTTGTTCTGACGAAGTGATAATTGGGGTTCCGGAAGTTTGGACTTCCTACCCGTACGCCGCATTTTACAAAATCGCGTACCTTCCTCCCTGAGGATTTCCACGATTTGTTCGAGCGCCTGGTTCGAGCGCCTTATTGTGTCCTCCCCCTCTCTTCGGACTTCACTCAACCCAAGAAAGTGCCACCTTATTTTTCCGAGTTCTTCTTTTAACACTAATAACTAGGTGTTCGTCGAGCCGTCACGTGCGTCCATTGTATGCCACCAAGGTCAGTTGGATTTGGCGGCCATTCGTAACCCGGGGATTCTTCGCACCTCCTACCTTGCCGTTACCGTGATCGCGGTCATAATCAGGAATAGCAAGGTGGCCGGGAACTGGAGGCCGTGGTTGGTTTAGACTTTCCATTAGAGGGTTCGCCCATAATCGCCATGCTGGGCATGCGGTTTGGCGATCGCAGATCATAGTTTCTCCCACTAGTGATGCTGCTACCCGTGACTAGTCCGCACCATGTGGCTGCGATGTTTTATTTAGAAATGGTTATACCGCCATTTGTCGGTTGTCAGAGCCTGGTTTTTATTCAACAGGGTGCACCACGAGCAGGTGAGGTTGACTTCGGGCACTGAGATGGTAAGTGTGCCCCCTTACATTTAGAACGTTGTTGGCCTTGTAGACTGTAGATTTGTAGACCATCTTCTAATTTCTTAACTACCTGAACGGCAATTCCCGTTTTTTAATTAAGAACGTTCGCATTCTAATCGCAAACTCAATCTGTCAAAAATACAATCAATTTTTTCATTTTTGACAAGTTTTTGACACATATTGTCGCTGAGATGAGATTGCGACTTGAATTTGACCGTTTTTTAGTACGAGAATTCGCCTTCTACTTGTTGACAGGCATAAAATGTACTCCCATACCTATTAACACTGTTTCTTGGGGAATCTCAAATATGTCGTATGTTTCTTACGTCATTTTGATCTCATCTAACATAGATTTATTAAAATAGACTAAAGGACAATTTATAGTAAATCACAAATAATAAATACTTAAAGTAAAATAAAATACCGAAATAAAACAAATCTCGACCTGTTTAAATTGACTCAACTCGTAAGTCGGGGCCGATACCACTGGGCGGACTGCTCGCTCTATTCTTTTAGTAATCCTTTTAATTTCAAAAATATATCTAGTGTACTATAAAAGTTATTGCAATTTTAAAAGAGTGGTACTAAGTTTCGAAGGCCAGTTTATATCAGTTCAGTTTTTAAAATGGATTTATCAGTAGGTAGGTTAAATTTAAAAGACATTACAACAGAAATAGACACATTAACTACCAAGATATCGCATATGAATTTAACGAAGTTTGCAAATGAACTATTTTATGAGCAGAGTAGGCAGTAAAACACTAATTCCTGGTCATTAATCTTGGGGGCGCGAGAGCCATTTGCCCCACGCTCCTGTTTATATTAAGATGCTATGGACTTGGTATTAAAATTTAGTTCTAGAATCAACGCACACAACATATTATTAACACTGGAAGAAAATTGGTGAGGCATATCCCATGGAGAAAATTGATCAAAGAATAAGTGAATAAATATAGATAGACTAAAAGCGTACCCGGATAAACACGTTTCTTTATCCTAGAGGGGTATCAATTTAAAACGATCTGTCTATCCAATCAAAGCAAATAAGAAAATTACATTAGAAGGATTCCAGATTGTTACGGTACCAGGATATTATAAATAGTTATGTGTTTATTGCACAAGCGCGGCAGTGTGTCAGTAGATCGATGGATCGTGGCCGTGAGCCGTCGCCGTCGGCGCCCGCGCATTGGATCGTAAACAAACAGTTTACAGACAGATACAGATAAACTGATGTGGCCAAGAATGGTGTAGCAAAGATGTTTGTTTTATTTTGTACAATTGTTTTTTCAAAAATCATGAGATCGATCTAAATAAAAATTGACCAGCAGCCTAATTGCGTAACACAATTTCATAACGATTACGACTAATCTGTTGTATTTTGACAGTTCAACATCATTCATTGCGTTATTTACATTGTTGAGCAGATTTTTCTATCAAACTTATGAAGCAATGTATTAGCAAACTGTTTCAAAACGATTCAGATTCCGATTGATTGTCTATTACGCAATTAGGGTACAGAGTTTTGTATACTGTAATGTTTTGTTTCCAGGTTTTGTTTTCTTTATTTATATTTTTATAGCCTCCTCCCACCGCTGAGCAAATGCCTCCCCTTCTTCCTTCCAAATCTCTCTCTTTAGTGCGATGTCTGGCCATGTTGGCCCCGCAAACATGATTAAACCGTCACACCACCTTCGCCGAGGTCTACCTCGACGGCGATGGCCTTTTTCAGGCGTCCAGTACCTAAGTGACGATCTTTGCCCATCATTCCGGGAGTATTCGTGTGACGTGTCTGGTCCAGCCTGGCTGTTTTTCTCCAACATCCGCTACTTGAGTTATGGAGCGCAGGGTGGTCTTTCCAACGCAGTGTGTTCGCTAGACACTTTTTATGCTGCGCTCCATTGCCTGCTGGCTTATATTGTGTTTGGAATTCTGCGGGGTAAATGATAAATGATAAATGATTTTATTTCTTTATATAGGTTTGTACAAACACTTTTACACGTCAATCATATTTTAAAAACTAGGTGAGATCGGCATTTCCTATCTGACTACTCTGAGAAGAAACGCCGAAACAAACTCAGAGGTCACAGTCTCTTTTAAAGTCCAGACATAATCTTGGTCAGGTCATGTGAAGACCATGTGGATTGATATCTGAAATGGTCTTTCGAGGAAAGAACCACACAGAATGAGTGGACCTGTCCAGTCAGTGCACGCATTTGTCAGTTGTCATGCAGCTCAACACAGAACTAAAGGAGCTAAACGATTCGACGAACATTACCAAAGAAAGGACATTTGGGTAGGCCGCATAAATTACTCAAACTGCCAGACCATGATTAAAACTAATAATTTAAAAAAAAATGCATTAAAAAAAACAACAAATCCACAATGTCTTCACATTCACAATAATTAAAATAGTATAATCCTTTACAAAGTAAATGTCATTGCATATATAAAGTGCATCAATGTCAAAGTGTAAATAAAATATGAAAATAATCTTGGTCATATCATATGAGGACTATGTAGACTGGTGTCTGAAATGGTCTTTTGAGGAAAGAACCACACGGATTTGAGTGGACCTGTCCAGTCAGTGCACGCATTTGTCAATCATCGTGCAGCTCAACTCAGAACTAAGGAGCTCAACGATCCGACGAACAATACAAAAGAAAGGACATTTGGGGAGGCCCCGTAAAGTACTCAAACAGCCAGACCATCATCATTAAAAGAAGAAAAAAAAAAAATGTATTGACCCACATATTCCTCACATTCACAAAAATTAAAACAATATTATACTTTATACAGTAAATATATACATGCCATTGTTTAGTTATAAAGGTACGTATATAGAAAAGAAAAAAAGAAGTAAAAATAGCAAATTACACATCAATTATGTCTGTGTACACTTATTGGAGCAGCTCAATCCCAAGCCTTCTTGTCCTCAATATAGTCCTTGACAGTATAATAGGCTTTCTGGCATAATTACCGCTTTATAAAAGTTTAAATTTATTAAGGCTTAGTTCTTGAATGTGGCTAGGAAGTTTATTATAAAAACGTATACATTGACATTTAAACGAGCCACCTATTTTCTTGAGCCTGGTAGTGGGAACAACAAATTTGTGTTTATTCCTAGTATTATTGTAATGACGTAACACATTATCAGTATCAGTGGCTTTCATTTTGACAGTTCAACAACATTCATTGCGTTATTTTCGTTGTTGAGCAGACACTTTTTCGAAAATTATGAACCAATGGATTAGCGATATCGTTCAAAACTATTTAGATTGAGATTGATAGTGTGTTACGCAAAAGGGCGCTGTAAGTGCTGTTGTTCAGTAAGTGACCAACTTTGTGCACTATATGTGAGGACGAGCAGGATGCACATGCCGATGAGTTTTCATCTTGTCACTTCTTGTCAAAATTAAATTTAATGAACTTGTTATAGACTGCCTCGTTCGTCTATAGATAAGCATGAGGTCCTGGTCCTGTTCGATTCCCAGGACGGGCAAAGCGCCGGTGCCTTCGGCGGCGGCGGCGTGAATTTTAAGGGGAAAGCGCCTGGTAGCCCGCGAAATTATTATTTTCTTACCCTTCACAAGCAGAAATCAAGACATGGGTACAAAAATGGTCAGAGTAAAGCCGTGGTCGCATGCCTGTATACCATGTGGGTAACAGGAACACCTACAAAATTAGAATGGCATGCTACCACGGCTATACCCTGATAATTTTTGCACCTATGTCTTGATTTCTGCCTGTAATATTTTGTAGTTCCATATTTTTAAAGCGTTATTTTTCCGTAGTCGGGTTTTAGTTTTTCCTAATCATTGCACGTATGATGGTCATAGTAACCATAACTCACGGAATCGTCCGTGACGGCCAAAATACTCGAGTGGCTTATATCCGTCTTATATCTATCTACCCTACACACACTGGAGGCTATTTCGGGACTATTACTAACTACTAGGTACATCGATGCTCAAACTTTTGTTGTTCCACTTTTACTTAGGTAAGTTTTTTTTTGTTGACATTTCTTTTACCATGCCGGGATATTTTAGTATAAAAATACAGGTAACCAGTCGAGCTAAGAATCCAATCATCTCCAAAATACCAGTAGAGTAATGGTAAATGCTCAAGGTATAGGTATATCAAAATACAAAACAGACAAAAATAGCAAAATTAAAAGTTTCTGATCTGCAAAATTCGTCCCAGAATATTAAATCCCTAGTGAGTTAATATTCTTATAACATAAGTACTTATACGTATAAGTACTTATGTTATAAGAATATCATCGCGTCATACCGAACTTAACACTTTTCCGCATCTATTTTTGGCACAATTCTTCTTCCACCTCGTAATGTTAAATATATCATGTTGAAAACAAACGAAAGTTAGGAAATAAACTTTATTGTGCTTCTTCATAATATCTCTTACCTCAGTTTTATGTTTTGCTGACAAAGTTTTTTTGTTTATCAAATCTTAGTAAGCTTTCTATTTCATCATGCTTATTTTACTTTTCAGGTTTCAGGCGTGGGTTCCAATATTTATTATGTTCTTGCTCTTCTTTACCTAACTTTACTCTAAAATTATCTTTATCTACTCAAGACTCTACTTTTGATTTAATAAAGCTTTGCATACATGATTTTCTCATTGTTCAATTTCTTCACGAGAAATGACATGACCATCACAGAAGACGCAAGGCCCAGAAATGGCCCCGATTCAAGACTATTGTCAGTATTCCAGTGAATGTAATGTTTGCTAAATTATAGTTATGTAAAGTGTACAAATATGGGTCATTATTTATGAAACGAGGAAAATTAAATCATATTATTTCGTGATAGCCGAACTTATAGGAAGTCGTACATACGTACAACTATAACTATGGCTATCGCTGCCCAAACGCATATCCGCGGCGCGCGCGCAGCCACAGTCGCGATGCGCGCGCCGCTCGCACCCGAGGCCTGTGCCGCTTTACTTCTGCTCTGGCCTGCCTCCCTGGTACTCTGCTATCAGGACGAGAGAGGATACCAAGCAGAGGACGCATATCACGACGATGTGTTAGACGTGTGAGTGATTCCTGTGCTGCTAGTAATTTTGTGAAGCTGTTCATCTCCAGTGATCTTCAGTGTTTTTTTTTATTTTAATTATTTCTGTCATACGTATCGGTTGGTTGGCGGAAGTGATGCTCGTGAAATAGTTGCTCCGAATAGTTTTATTTCTGTAGATGATGATATTAATTCAGCCCTGTATCATGTTTCAACGCAAAATTTATTCAGAATACATCTGAAACGAGGAATAATTAATAACAATTCAAGGCGCGAGTTAATATCTACGTTACCTGCGGGCTACGATGGAAAAATTTGGGTTCGAGAACTAACACAAACCCATTCCCCGTTTGTAAACATAATGTTTCTTTCAGTCCGCAGCTTTCTAGAACGACAGCTTTACTTACAAAACAACTGAACGAATGAATAAAGGAATCGTGACCCAGAGTCCACATTTCCTTTGATTACTTCAATTAATTTATGAATCAGTTGCATTGCGCCGTTTAAAAATCAAACTGCGTGGGTTCAACGACTGCTACTGAATGCAGTGAATGCAGTACGTTGCACACTTGCACGGTCATAATCTATGAACACCAGCGTTATTGTACATGGTATTAATAGTCCACTGTAAGAAGCCATTGAAGTGTTCTTGGAAATCTCAGGGCGAAAGATTGGGTACTTAGGTACTTACTGGTGATGTGGCTGAGGCTAAAGCACTTGAGTTTTGCTGGGTTGCAAAATCGTCTTCAACGATCTGATTAAAAATTTCATCAGATAGACATTCCACTCTAAGACCACCAAAGGGATGACAGAATGCTTACAAGCTGATCGGATCAAAAGACCAAGAAGAGTCCGCACCAGGTTGTCAGGCTTTTAAGTCAGCTACAAAGCGGTGTTAAACTTTGTATATCAATTAAATATTCCATAAATAATAGGATATTTTTGCATTAATTAACGCTTAAACCCTCAGACTATGAATGTACGAACACACACGATTAAAATTCTAACTACCCACTCTATAGTTCTATAACCATTAGCTTAAAAGCTTTAAGTGATACTATGCTCATTAACATAATTATCCAAGATTTATCATAATGAAATTTCAAGCCAAATTGTTAATTATGGGAGCAATGCCGATGCTCTCGTATATTATGTCAGCCTGGTCATACATTCACACACTAATCATTGTTATTAAGGTCATAGCTAGACTAGTCGTTCTGCTAATCTAGATACTTACATTTTGACCAAATTATATTGTGCAATTATTATCAAATGAGACATAGGTACGATCGGTTTTTGTTAATTTTTTTGAATTTCGTTTACATCCAGCGCCACCAATAATTGCATAATTGCACCATTGCACAGTTAGGTTGGTCATACTATAACTCATTGACAAGAATGTTTTTTTTAAAATTCCAAACTAAACTTTTCTAAATGTTAGTGCACATAGATATTATTCATCAAACAAATATGATTGTAATTTGACCTTAAAAACACCGAAATGATATTCGGGGTGATTTTAAGATGATAAAGTATTTTTAGGTATGAGGCAACCGAGAGTCCTGTGTCAGTGGACTGTGATAGGCTGAGTTGATTGAGGCACGTAAGATGATACATTGACAAATGAATTAGACAAAGGCCATGACCACTTTGCAAAGTCAAAAACGGATCAACAATACGTCAGTCAGAGTTTTAATTTGTAATGTTAATACTTATTGAGAAGGAGCAGGCAGACATGTAACCGGTATATAATAGGTAACAAACATATTATCAGTCCCAGCCCGTGGACGAAACAGCAGTCTGACAAATGGTGCCGATTCTCTTGTACACCAAACTAAACTATCACAAAAAATCCTAACTTTTGGCTATGATAATATAACAGCTATTCTGAAAAAAAAGGCTCAAAATTTAAAAAAAATTGACACAACTAAAATCGAATTTGACAATCGCGACTCCACGTGGTTTCTTTTTCTTTTCTTTTGGCTTAGCAATGTGGTACTTGTTTGTTCCACCCCGTGAATTATTTTAGAGCCGGAGGCGCGCAGAGGCAGCAGCCTCGACGTGTTTTATGTGGATTTTTGAACTTTTGTATGGAAAATATTTAAAATTATTAAAGGGTTGTATAAAGGAGGTCGACATTCTCATTATTTTTGAGATAGGACACACCATTTTCGAGAAATATGCAAAAGAAAAGAAAAAAGATGCGGTATGAAGTCGAGGTCTGGTGTGAATTTTAGTTCACGACAACAAATTTTATTCCACACATTTTCAGATACACGTATTCATGTTCAGATTTAGTTACACAATCAAAGTTTTAGGTGGAAAATGTCAAATTCGGAATAGCAAAATAACAACTTTCACTTAAATTAATAACTCAGTGCTGTTAAACTAAAATATAGTTAAGTTGTATCACTTTAGTCAATTTCAGAATGGGAAATCGTCGTTTGACAGGATTAGACTAAATTTTAGTGATTTTTAGTCTAGTTTAGAGACAAGAGAGTGAAAACCCTGTCAACATCCTGAAGGACATGGGTTTTATAGAAAGCCTTCAGTAGATAGTCGACGTAGTCCTTGATGTCCCCTCCCATTAATGGAACAAAGTATCAAGGACCCAAGTAAGATTACTCCTAACATTATTTTTTATTATTTCAACAGTTATGTCTCGTGGTCCCAAAAGCAGTCAAGCTTTTCAATTTAGATTTCGAATCCCAATCGCCATTTCAGTTCATACACATGAGGAACGTTATCAACAATAATTGGGTCATTATTATTAATTAATGAGCTAATCATCATCCCAAACGACTTTGTAGAACATAAAACGATAAGATAAAGTTCCTCCGAAGTTTAATGTCTGTGTCAAACAAAGATGATTTCTATGAAATAGCGTGTTACAGATTTTTATTTTTAAATTATAAATTTTTAACATAAACCACAGATGTGGAATACCTATTTAAAAATAGGGTTCAGTTAAGATTTCATCTTTTTTTTAATAAATGTGATGTTAGCTTTGTAAGTATTTGCCTACTCATGTCAAGTATGTAAACCCAGGTAAAAGTACACTTCTGAATAAAAAATACAAGTCAACTTCTGAATAAGAAAAAGATAAATAGCAGTTCAGTAAAAACATAGTTATTCCTACACAAAAGTTATTCCTAAAATTTTATTGTGATATTATGGACTCTAATACTATCTGAGATAAAAGATTTACCTATTATTATAAAATAAAAAATAGTCCCTAAGACCGTATTTCGGGCATGGCGGCTAATCGCAACGGCGACTACCCTTCGGCGCGGGATATATTATAGTGCACAAGTGTGTCGGCGCAGACACAGTTAGAGTGCACCTGTGTCTGCGCACACTTCAATCACTCTCATAGTCCTGTGGATGGCACGGCACGTAATCCGACAAGACCGGAGAGAGATCAGGCGCAGGGTCAACAGGTCAACGTGCTTTCCGAGGCAATGGGGTATGTGATACTCCCGTGCCGCCAACCCCGGGCTGTTACTGAGAAATTCCTAGTGTGAAAAACCCAATAACACTTTGCCCAAACTCGGAATCGGATCGCGATTGCGACTACGAGACCAATGGGGCAGTTACCTATTATTATAACCTAATTTTGTGTCCAAACTTTTAATAGTTACCGGCCAATTTTAAAAGCTCGCCATTGCTAAGTTTTAATTGAAGCATTTTAGTTGTAGCATGACCAACTTTTGTCGACAGAAGAATACACAAAATGACAGATAAAATAGACATTTGACAGATTTCTTTTATTCAGCTATCATTTTGTCTGTGAGATGAGAGTTTTTTCATGTTTCTAACGCTCAAACATCATCAAGGTGCGCTTCTATTTGTGAAATATCTAAATTAAATGATGCATCATAAAAACACACACAGTCGTTGAAGAACTCAGTGTACATCTTATCAGCAAGCGTATTCTTAGAATATTATTTGCATTCTTTTTATCAAACCTTCAGTGATGTCATCAAGTGATCCCACATCATCATGTTTTGATACCACGGACTCAATACTAGGCAGAAAACTTTGAGGCTGTGAGATATTAACCTATCAAGCTAATTTACCTATGTATCTGTTACTTCCAGACTGGACGGGAGTTCGCCATGCCCCATCGACAGTCTCCTGCGCACCCGCGAGATGTGCCGCGTGGACGGCGTAGACATACAGTGCATCAAGATGAGGTGCTGTGACACTCACGTCTTCATAGCTGGAAGGTACGAATAAGCTGCTGACAAGCCCTCTATCAGGTTTGTTAAATATCAATCAAGCTAGCACAAAGGTGCTTGATACTGTTAACATTATTGTACCGTAATATATAACTTGCCGGTTACATATCTGATACTGATGTGAATTAGGACGTATGATGATAACTACGAATTTAATCTGGAATCAGATTATAAATCAATCAATTCTGCATCTCGCAATCCATTGATAACATCCATACCTTTTACGACACCCAATACTTACCTAAAATTTGCAAATCACATTCCGATAAAAATCAAAGACGAACGCCTAGTTCCAGTTAGAAACATGAGTTGGACCAAGGGATTTAGTAACAAAGAAAGCTGTGACCTTTTCCGTCTTCTTCTATTCTGGCGCTGACGAGATTATATTTATATTCTAGACGCGTTTGCGCGAAGGGCGACGTGTCTTGTTGTCAAGTGAAGCAAAGGAATGAGTAACTAGGTAGCAAGCGTAATCAATCACTATATTCACAATGGTAATTGATTAACTCTGCTTGCTAAGCAGAATATTAATTGTTGTGACTTGATGTTTGTTCTACTGGCAGATTATGAGGACCAAGAAATATTAATAGACTTTTGGTACTTATATGTTCTGTCTGGTTACAAAAGGTGGTCCTGCGATCCTCACATTTGTAATATTGGCTTTCGAAACATTTTGGCATCAAAGTCGCAGGATTGCTAATACCGCTACATTGTTTCCTTTGCCAAAGAATACGAACTTGCGTAGACTAGTAAATGTGAACCCAATTATTGAAATGCTTGCCAAAAATTGGCAAGAGGTCTCGAGCAAGTTATCGCGATCTGTAGGAAGGGACACAAATATGAGGGTTCGGTTATTTGACGTTGTCTCATCTTTATCGTAAGAAGTTTTGAAGAACCACGCAGACTTTTAAGCATTTAAAATAGCCATAATACTTTAATTTACCAGGTGTATACCAAGGTCGACGGATCCGTGCAGTTTACAACTGTGTGAACAAGCGTGTGAGGTTCGTGATGACCACGTGTGGTGCACTTGCCATAGCGGCTTCCAGTTCCATGAAGACCACTACAGGAGGAAGACGCAGCCTTACTGCGTTGGTAAACACAATATTTTTTTCTTAACGGTACACTAAACGCTACCAAAGTTAGAAACAAATTTAAACTTGTTTTGACACTAATGTCAATGAATTTCGGACCCCCCTCCCCATCAAACCGGAATATTCGGAATTTTCTTTTTACGGACCCTTTTACATTTTTTACAACAAGTGTGCCCAAAGATAATCTAAGATATTTTCGTAGTTCTGCAAAGATTTGAAGAAAACCTCTTATTTCGGTTCAAAAGGGTCAAGGGTCTGAGCTCCGCGAAACTTTTATTATTCTTCATTTCGACTTCCAATAATACGCTTATTGATTTCTGATCTCCTGATATCCAGATGTGGACGAATGCTCTTCCAACAACGGCGGCTGTGACCAGCGGTGTATCAACGACCCCGGCGGGTACCACTGTGAGTGTTCACCTCCGCTGGTCCTCGCCAGCGATGGCAAGAAGTGTGAGCGAAGAGTTGCTGTTCCAGTAAGTTACCTTTTTTTTAAGTTTAGTATATGGAGAAGTGTTCTTCTTCCCATGGTTTGCAAATTACATTAGGTACAACGCTATGCGGCTCATCTCAATGACGAACTGGGATTATAACCCTGCCTGTTGCCTTATCATCCAACTTGCGAATCACATCATATTCTCTCTCCGTTGTTCCCACGGACACTTCAGAACCTTTTCGTGCGTGTGTACTCAGTACTACACACGCACGACAAGGTAGGAAAAACTCTGGATAACCTTTGAGCAAAATCATAGTTCTATTCCTACACCATCATAATGAGTAGCAGTATATTAGTATTCCCTCTGAAACGTAAACATAAGATGTCACGTAAATCAGCCCAGGTATCCGAATTGCTTCAGGAGCCGCTCCCGCTGGTACGAGCGTCGTCCAGGTGCTATGCACCCTGTGACACTGTGACCTGGCTGTCTCGGAAGATCAAGCAGTTGAGTGATCAGCTGCATACTACGCAGGTAGCGCTTAAGAAGCTGATGGACAATCCTGCGTTAAGAGATGGTAAGTAAGAAAGACTGAAGCTATGGCGAGACAGTGCCTCCTTATCCAAACCATCCGTTCCACCCGCTGAAGATCTCCCACCTGGACATGAGTTGAATTGGGGAACCTGGAAGTCTTTAAACAGACGCCGGAAGCAAAGAAAACCTGTTCAGGTGAATTATCATAGACGACTCTGTCTTGGAGTGTAAATGTGGTGCTGTTCCACAAACGATGGGACACTTAATATCATGTCCTGTCAGCTGCACGTTACAGGAACTGATGGACGCTAGTGATGACCAGCGACTGATCAAAAGTTCTGACCGCCCTAGGCTAAATACGAGGACGCGCCCCCGCCAGCTGTGTTACGGCGGACGGCCTAAAAAGTAGTGAGTAGAGTAGTAGTTTTCAGAAAAAATAAAAGTTTTCAGATCGATCTGCAACCGAAACTAACGTTGTCCTTTAATCTGCATGACATTCAACCTTAGGGTGGCAATCCATTGGGCACGCCTCAATAGCGGCGGTAAGTACCCTCTTTGAGGAGTGATTGGAGAGGCGCCACGGCGTCCTCACCTTCCGCCTGACACAGGTCCTCACCGGACACGGTTGTTTCGGGAGGTTCCTGTTTCGCAAAAGGCGGGAGGAAACCCCCGGGTGTCACCATTGTGTGGATCGCCCGGAGGACACGGTGGAGCATACGGTGGAAGTCTGCCAGCTTGGGCGGAGCACCGCAGTGTCCTCACGGAGGCGATCTCTCGCGTCCGGCCCTGGTCCAGGCTATGGTACGGAGCGAGAGAGAATGGAAAGACGTCACCTCCTTCTGCGAAGCAGTAATGCTCGCGCAGGAGGAGGTGGAGCGCGTGAGGGAGAGTGCCTTGCGCCCTCACGACCCCACTAGTCGCCGCAGGAGACGCCCTGAGCGTCGGGAGTCGCCTGCAGATTCCCGGCCACCGTAGGCGCGGGCTTGCGGACGGCGAGCAATGGGTAACTTGCTGTCCGGTAAGGACCAGGCCCGGGTCTACGGCGCGTCGTGTTCCACGCGCGCCTCAAAGAGATGTCAGCACAAAATTACGGGGTCCGATAGGGCCGACGCCTCAGGGTCGCGTGAATTTCGAAAGATATAACCGTGGCCCTGGCACAGGCAACTGAAGGAACATGGGTGGGTCTTAGTAAGTCTGACAGAAGAAGAAAGAAAGAAGATGGTTATTTTTTGTTTTAAATTGTCTATATGAAAGAATAAATAAACTATGCTGCCTTCTACCATGACCAAAGCCATTAAAACGCAATTATAAAACTTAAGCATTATTTTTACCGAAAGGCCTGTTGTTCAAATAAGGGCCATTATTATCCGGAGTGCTTTAGTAAGTCCTTGACGAACCATCTCTGTAGGTACGTTCATCGAAGATGGCCGGGGAAAAGGAACTGAATATTATCATGCACAACATAATCTAAATCTCTTTAATTTCAAGGTGGTGATAGATTCGCAGAAGGAACCTACGCTTACAGAGTATTGGATTCCACGGCACCTTTAGAAGGCGGATATTGCCGTTGTGAAAGAGGACCAAGGGTAAGTAAATAAAATCCTTTACTTTAATACTTGAATCTAGACCAGTGGAAGGAGTGGAGTAAGGCTTTTACCAAGGTGTGGTCCAGTTCAGGTTTGTAAAAAAACTTGAGTAGATAAAACTTTTTCCATGGCTTTTATTTCCGCAAAAACTTACGGGCCCAATATAAAACTTCTGAACTCCATGTTACAGGGTCCGGCCGGCTCACCAGGTATGGAAGGACCCAAAGGTGACAGCGGGCCAAGGGGTCCTCGCGGTCCTAGGGGTCCAAAAGGCTCCTTAGACCTCATGCTGCTCATGATAGCAGACCTCAGACATGACATCCAGAACATTGAAGCACGCGTGTACAAAGATGAAGAGAAGTAAGTTCCCAGTTGGAATACACCTAATCCATTCATCTATACATACTATATATATATATATATATATATACGTTCATAAACTCACGCCTTCTAAAGCTAGTATAAAAAACGCTTACAGTGGATAGTGGGCAAAAATTTATGAGGCTTGGTCCAAATGCCTACGAACCATTAACGAGACATTTGTCACCACTGAATAGTCGGGAGAACTTTCCATGACACCCATAAAAAGCTAGGGTTTCCACTATTTTATTTAGGTATTCTTCTAAGGACCGATATAAACAAAGTCTAAAAGATATTTGATCCGCAGAATAGAATGTAAAGCTATATATATATATATATTACGCTATATATATATAATACGATTAGGGCAAAAAAAGGATATTTTGTTGGCCTTTTGCTAACTGATGGATCGTAAATATTAAGTTTATTTCACGAACAGATAAGATAAGATGATATCACTATTTGTTTGTTTGTTCCGGACTGTGCTAGAGGCTAACGAACATCTACGGGCTTAGGTTTTTAGGTGAGATAAGGTTGATCCAAGAATCTGTCCTTGGTACAAGAAAATTATTTGGGGCAAAACCACGTTTTGAAAACAAGAAAGCCTAAATGGCGATGTCCTATCTGCATATCACGGTCATAGAAATTGCCATGCCATGCCATAGCCGTGAGTCACGTTCTTTGCAAAGATTTTGTAACCAGACTTGTCATCACACCTTATCATTTCGGGTTATCCGAATTATTAGCGTATTGACCCTACCTCTTCCTTTAATTACTTGTTTATATAACCAATTAATAGACACATATATCTTTCCTTCCTCGTGACTAAAGACATGGCTTGACGTTTCAGGCCCGAGCGTTTCAACCTACAGAAGGCATGGCGTCGCCAGCGCAAACAAGAGAAGCTGGACCGGGAGAGCAAGACCGAGCAAGAGCTAGAGGCTTACACCGCACCTCCCATCGAAGGACCGGTTGATATATTGCCTAATGGTAAGTATTGTCAGTCTTTTTTGTTTTCAAAAAAATTTTGACATCATTAACATAATAATTCCCTTCTCAGGTGGGTTTCTAGGTATTCCTTATCTATAGGAAAGAAACCAAATGTCACTTTACACATTTATTTAATGAAACACAGAATTCAGGGTAGTGGGTTTTAAGGTCTCTAAGTACTGGTTCACTGGTCACTGTAGTTAGTAGAAGAAAACGTTACTGCCCTGGGCTTGGCCGCAGCACGAGGTCCGGCGTGAGGTCACAGGGCAGGCAGCAGAGTTGGGGAGCGACTCCAGAGGTCACCCGACGTAAGCAGCACCACGCAGAGATGCACGACCGCGTGTAGGCACGTGGTCCGCTCGGCAGGGGCCTCAACACGTGGCGGGCGTGGGGTCTCGGCACCCACGAGCCACGTGAATGGCAGGTCAGGCGGCGGTAGCGGCCGCGTCGGTAGTCCGCGTGACTGGCGTCTCTCCAGCGGTAGGGCGGAGGCAGCGTTGACGTCAGTCATCGGTAAACAGGATAATAGCAGTGTAGCCTAATACTGGAACCCTGGAATCAGCGTTGTGCCAGAACTGCAAGCCTCCGTCGATGTGTGCGTCTCCCAGCCGTAAGCACAAAGCAAGGTGGATGGAGGAAGACTCACCCATCGTGGCGGCTTACAATTTTAGGTTATACCGTGCACATGCCGCGGGCATTCTCGGAGGTCCCTCGCCGCGTGGCCAGGTGATTTAAGCTAACAGCAAGGCTCAGCGCGGCGAGACAAGCATAGCGAAGAATGCGAGAAGCATGCGCACGCATTCACAGAGGTGTGCAGTAATGGTGTCAGGTGATGTGGCAGAAGCCACTATCGGTAAATAGCTTTCTCGACAGTCATAGGGGCGCAGCCGAGAACAATTAGAATAACTGCCAGACCGCGCAGACAGAAATACATAGAGAATGCGATCTGACAGAACACAATTAAGAGTAAAGGCAATCAATCACACTGAGCAATTACCCGTTTATCTGGGGGTTATTTAAACTTACTGCTTGATCTGCTTGTTGCGAAGGAAGGGGAACGTTAGGTTTTTTTTTTCTTTGCGAATGTCATCTCGCAGGTCAACCTATGAGGTTGTCGTCTGCTTAAACGGACTTGCCTGTGGTTGCCCTAATAAATTAAGGCCTCCAGCCAGGACTGAAACTTAAATACTAACTAAAAACTAAGCGACTACACGCTAAGGGCACCCCCTGTGGGGTACGGACCTCGGCTTAGGGCGTCGCTGGAAGAGGGCAGCAAGGGACTAGCTGGATCAGGATTTTAGTGATTTTGGGACGAATTTAAAGCTACAGGCTCAGCGGCGTGGGCGGGCTCGAGCAAGGGTCGGGAGGGAGGAACGTTAGGCGTCCAGCAGGGATATTTATAGCCCAATCCATACTACGACACCGAGTGACGTGGTGGGAATTTGAAAGATTTAGGGATGGTACTCTCGTAAACCGTAACTAGTGATGTGCGTTTTAGTTGATCTGTAGGAAACGCTACACCAGCACGGATTGTATGATACTTAGGTCTGATTTCCTATCAACATAATCAAAACTTTACATTATTTTCCCCATTCATTTTTACTCTTATTAAATATTTAAAAACCGGCAAAGTGCGTGTCGAACCACGCACAATGTTGGGTTCCGTAGTTGGATGACTTTATCTCAAGAAAAAACTTAATATTTTGAAAAACATGTTCTCCCATACCTCCAACTGCAAATGTTAGTTGTTCGACAATTACTCGTTATCTTGTAAAGCCTACTCATACGTGATAGTTTTCACATATCGCCGTGATTTTTTTCACATTTCCAAAAACAACCATTTAGCTGGCAGGTGAGGGGTGGGGGGGAGCACCAAGTCTAAACAAAATTAGCGTTTTAAATTTTATCGTACTTCGCAAACTGATCCCTGAATTGAAAAAAAGTTTTCACTAACCCGGAATATTTTTGAACGATCTTTCCAACGACATCCCGGCTCAAGGGGTAGACGAGAAAAAAAAACGTCCCCACTTTACGTGTAGGGGACACGTAAAGTGGGGACGTTTTTTTTTTGCTACATTTCATTTTACCCCTTTGTCGGCGTGACTAATATGTATTTTCTTGCCAAATTTCAGTTTTCTAATACTAAGAGTCTCTGAGCTAAGCTGCGGACAGACGGACTGACGGACATGGCGAAACTTTATGGGTTCTTTGTTGACTATGAAACCCTAAAATGTAATTCAAATAATATTAAATGTGTAGCTAAAGAAGATAATAACAACATTCAAGGAAAAGGTTTACTACGAACCCTGGTAGATACAATCAGTGTTTATTGTATCGAAAATTTGCAGCAAAAAATCATGGCTTTCTTTTATTTTACTTGTTTGATAGCCTAAAACATAATAAGTACACAAAATTGTGTAATTAATAACTTCACCAAATCGTAAAGTTTGACCCTAGTTTCCCTAGATGGCGTTGGGATCGAATTAGATCGCGCTATGGTTTCGTTACCGCGCGAGGTATATAAGCTCGGGCGACCAAATATTTGATAACTCTGGTTTCCCTTCAAAACGTATAAATCTTTCGCCTTTTACTAAAGATTTCCGTGGAGGGGGACACTCAAATGAGTCTATAATATTTTTGAATGCTCTGCTTCGGCAGAGCTTATAATGTACTACACATTTTAGTAAGTTATGTAAGAGGAAAACGGCAGGCAGGCAGCCCGTCACGCCGCTTGCAGATCGAAATCGAAGAAATCTGCGTAGTTTCTCCTCGGTCCTAATTTTCCGATCAAACCTAATACTGTCGTAAGTATAGACAGTCGATCGATCAGGTATACCGACGCTTGCCGCGGTTCCATCTTCACTTACAAATCAAGACTCCTCCGTGCCTCGGAAAGCACGTTATGCCGTTTGTCCCGGCTGACATTCGTGGATCTTTTAGTCGTTACGGATTGTCAAAAGCCCGAAAGTCTGACAACCAGTCTTACCAAGGGGTATCGTGTTACCATATGGTAATAGATTGGGAACGTGTTACCTAGTAACTGGGTTGTGTGTGTAGGTCAGAAAGGCAGTCGCTCTATGTAAAATAGAGGTATTTCTGATGCAATATATCCGATATTGGAAGCCGACAGACCCCTCTGTACCATTCGTGAGGTTACATCGTCAAAAAGACACACATTGCATTGTCGCTTTTTTAGATTGTGATTTGTTACTAAAACATTATTAAAATACAGATAAGAGAAAAAAGTAATACATTACTTACTTAATAAAAGTAATACATTACAATCATTTACCCCCCCATCCCCCTTGTCAGGAAAAGTAAGCAAAGCTCTTACCCCCTCCACCCATGCTTACGTAAACATTTTTCAATTATATATGTATTTTTTTTATAATGTTATATTTATAATTTTAAAAATAAGAAAATAGATTTAGGATAAAGATTAGATTATTGAAAATGCGTTTCGTTTTCAAGCATAGACAATGTGAGGGTTGCCGTTTGTGTAAAAAAGTAAATAACTACCGATGACGTAATCATCATCTAGACTCCCCTACCCCCCATGTCATCCAAAATAAGCAAAACAACGACCCCCCCACCCCCCCATAGTGCTTACCTAATACTTGAACGACCCCTAAGATTCATTGGTATATTATCTTGTGTGCAGTAATGGGCCAATGTCGGCAATGAATGGTAATGTGTCGTGGTGTCCGTTACTGAATAAATAATACACTTACATATATACATGCTTAAACTCACGCCTTCTTCCCATTGGTGTGGCAGAAACTAAAAGGTAATACACGATGTTTTTTTTACCGGTATAGTGGAACCTAAGCGCGTAGATTGTTTATGAAGAAAAATTTGCAAGTTAGAATCCTGGCGTAGCAAGCAGCATTGGAGTTTTTCTGTGTATGTGACAACTAGACAGACAGATTTGGTATAGTTTTCACCATATTTTTGATACATTTACAACTCATCCGGGCGAAGCTGGGGCTAGATTAATAAGTACTTTTTAACCGACAAAAAGGAAGAGGCTCTTAAGTCGACGCCTTTTTTTGTATATATATATTTTGACCATAATTTTTCACATTACAGGTTTGAACGGCGAGATTCTCCATGAATCTACAACGGACTGGACCCTGGTCAAGGGCGAGCCTGACCCATCAGACCTGCCCCTAGGTCTGATGGATGACATGGCAGCGTTAGAGAAACTCCGCCAGTACCACATACTGGCAAACCTGACCAATTTGGAGGAGGACGAGGAACCAGACAACGATTATGATTACAGCTTCTACTAGGATTACATGAGGATAAAGGAGTTTTGTATAATGTGGCGTTTGTTTTGACACCTACCTATTTCTACATATTTAATTAACTTGATTGATTCTGGATTGCTTGATTGCCTCTGTGCAAGGCACTAGACCAACGTTTGTATAAGGGTGCGTTTCCACCAGAGATGTGCGAGGGTGCGTAGCGGGGAATGTGCGTAAAACTATAATAGCCAATAACAACAATCGCTTAGCTTAAGCTATGAAAATGATCTAATTCCTAAGACACATACGTCGCCCGCTACACTTTCTTGCTCATTTCTGGTTGAAACGCCAACTAAAACTGTCTATTTGCATCAATGACGGACGCTAACAGCTAAGAGTATTAACCGTGAAGGCTGGCTGACACAAATTAAACTAATGCTGCTTCTCTTCTATGAAGAACTACTCTTGAAAGTATAAAAAATAAAGCCAAAATGTATAGGACTCTTAAATACACTACACTAACTAAATCAAAAAACTACAACCAAACGAAATATAAACTAAGTGCCCACATTTTAATGCATTAGGAAACCAACAATAAAACTTCAAAATAGTATAATAATATAGGCTCTTTAGTTTATACAAACATACATAGAATCATAAGTGATATTGAACTCTATCGCTGTGGCCGTAGGGTTTAACTTGAGACGGAGGGCTGGTACTGCGCTGCGAGGCGCTTGAACTCGTTGGTCTTAGCGTGATGCTCCTTCGTGTAGGGGTGGTCTGGGTGGCTGTCCAGGAGTTGGGCAATGTACCGGTTGAATATCTGGAAATAGGAATAAGTTATTAGATTCCGATCGAGACAAGATTTTCGGCTCCATGTTTCGGCCGAAACCGACATTGAAACTTATGAAAGAGTTAGTTGATTTCTAAGACCTATCGTTTGTCGTAGGTTTGTAACAACTAATTTAAATACGGGCTTGATTAGGGAACTGTAATTATACAGGGCTGATTTTGCAATTAAAAGATATCCTAAGAGAAAATTGAGATTTTGCGTTGTTGTAAAAAAATCATAACCAGTAGGTTATGTTTTGTGGAATGCAATTGCACCCAATTGAATTCCCGCATTAATTACATTATCCACAAAAATCAAAATTGCTCTTAAATGATCAGGATGCACAAATACCCAAATATAGTTAGATATAATAAGGATAAACCCAAAATATTTATCAACTTGGCTTTAAAGTTCAAGACATTGATCATTATGTCTGCTAACCAATTTATTTTTTGTCGTTTCAATATCCTATTACCTTTAACGTTTATAAATAAACCCTTATCTGTAAAACGTACGTGGAAATCAAGTTTTTTGATCAGCATTGATATCGTCTAAAGAATACTGCTATATTTGTATTTTCATCACCCCAATTTTTTTGTTTTATCATGTTTAGATAACACGTCTGCGGAGTTTGCAAGCAAATTTAGTTTGACCTCGTATAAATTAAGGAACTTTTGCGCAAAATATCAAGTTTCTAAACCGCGGTTTAGGTAGTGCGATAAGATTTTAATACAGGAAATTCAACCATTAGGACGATAACTAATATGTACAGACCTCAGGCGCCTTCCCGCTGTGCGCGGCAGTGACAGCTAGTCCCAGCAACAGGTCCGGTTGTTGCGGAGCGCGCGCCTGGGCCTCAGTCAGCATCTGTTCCGATTCCTCCCACATGCCTGGAAAAAACAAAAATAAAAATGTAGGTAAGTGTCGTGGGAAAAGTTTTGATCATCAATGTGGATGTATATAAGAGTAATAATAATAATAATCAGCCTGTGCTGTCCCACTGCAGGGCAAAGGCCTCCCTATCCTTTTCCACTCAACTCGATCCTGAGCCAATTATTACCAGCGTCCTATAAGCATCAAGTTCATCCCGCTATCTACGCCTGGGTCACACAATGCATCCGACATGCGGCAAACGTGTCCGGCGTAGTCCCATTTGAGCTGCTTTTTGAGAGACGTCTGCGATTTGGGTTTTAGAGCGCAGTATCGTGTAACGGCCTCGTTGGTCTAGTGGTCGCAAGAGCTGAGCTGATTATGAGGTCCTGGGTTCGATTCCCAGGTCGGGCAGTGTTATTGGGTTTTTCTATCTAGAATTTCTCAGTAGCAGCCCGGAGACTAGGTTTGTGCCCGGTTGATGGGAATAGGCTCGCCTAATTTACTTAAAACATAACTAGCGAAATGTGGGCGTACTATAGGTACACCTGGGTAAATATTTCAGAGACCTAGAATTTATGTCTTGCCATGATACTCTTCAATGCTAAAGAATTCCGAAACCAAACATCGTGATTCTACTTTCTAAATAAATAAAGGAAAACCAATCGAGCTCGTTTTGAGCATGAATCACGTAAAAAATTTATTATAAAAATCCTATCAAAAATGTTATTTTTTGGAATGTTCCATTGGCATGTTTATCGGTATTTGATAGTACAAATAATTCGCTTTCAAGGATTTGTTGGATTTCGTACATAAATATTGTTTGCTAAACAATAGACTATGACTTCAATAAAAATAAATAACTTAATTGGAAGGTAGTCGAAAGCTGTGTAAAACAATGTTAAAAAAAAAAAAAATCATTAGCGGCAACAGTGTCGGTTTATAAAATTTTGGTAAAAAGAAACGCGCTCGAAGTGTCAATTGACGTTTAAGCGACGCCTCCCCCCGCCCTTCAGTCAGCCGACACACTTCGAAAGGGACGGACGTCACGTATTTCGTGCAGTAAGTAGTTGAATTTGATTCACCATAATTTGTCATCTCGATCGTCATTTAATTTTTAACTGTATTTTAATTATTTTTATGCATGATAAAGTGTTTTTATGTCTTCTTGACGAAGTATTTTTCTTTTGCTACATGTCCCTATGCGTGGAACTTTCCAGAATTCGTCATTGTTGGCAACATTGTAGAAGACTGAAAGCAGCGAACACTCAGAAATTCCAGCCGAAACCAACTGTTCACTGTGATAAATAATATTCTTTCTGTACACTGTACAGAAAGAATATTATTTATCCAAATCATGTTAAATTTAGATATTGGTTGATTTTTTGTAAAACTTTATTTTATTACATTTAATTAAATCATAAAACAGATAACATTATATTTATCGAGGTTTAATTTTTAATAAGTTTGTTGATTTATTGACATGTAGGTATCTAATTGGCGTCAACTCAGTTTTGCACCGACTTGGTCACTTAAAATATTAGCTGGGCAAGGCCTGTAATATTCTTATCTCTGGAAAAAAAATGGGCAGGACGAAATTAAGTTCTAAGCTAAGATAAATACATCTAAACTAAAATAAGTTAAATTGGAGCAAAAGCCAACCGACGACGTGACATGAATATTTCGTTCTTTGAAATTTTAATAAATAAAGCCAAAGTGATTTCTACTTATATTTTTATTTCGTACCTATGCATCTCGTAAAAATTTTAATAAATAAGTAATGTAAAGTAGTTATAGTAACAGTTGAATCTCCCAGGATTCATCAATGTCCGTCATTAAATTCTGCACTATAATCATTTTCCTCACAAATCGTCATTATCAGCAACACCAACTTCTTTAAATGTTTAAATATTTTTAGAGATACAATTTTTTTTTTTGAGCGCCTTTATTATAACATAGCATATCGAACACATAACTATAAATCTAACATAAAATAGAAGCTTATCCACGAGGTAAACAAAAATGATTTTTTTTCTGCAAGAATATTTTTTGAGGAGATTCACCCACCTCTGCCTAACCCATCTGGGATTACAGCCGTGATGTTATGTTATGCTATCGTGTTCCTTATCCGGTCGGTAAGTCGAGCTCCACGGATACTGCGCTCCATCGCTCGCTGGCAAACCTCGAGCCTGGTCCTCAGCCGAAATGTCAAAGACCAGGTTTGAGCGCCGTTATAAGAGTAGGGGGAACACCAACGAAACGATGGATGGACGGTGTGAAAGATGATGGCTAGAAAGGGGGCGAAACTATCGATATTACGACTTTTAAATAAGTATGGAAGAAAATGACATGTCACGACTACCCCAAGTATTTTGGGATGAGGGCAGGAGAATAAAGTTGTACAAGAAAATATTATTAAAAAACGGTTCAGTAATTTAGGCGCTACGGTGGAACAGACGTAAATACAAACATTCCCACATAAACGGCTAAAATCATTACCCTTCCTTTTGGCTTTGCCGTAGTCGGTAAAAAAATATCAGAACTCCAACTCTTACTCTTCTTTTAAAAACATTCAAATTCAAATCGCAATCTTATCTCAGCGACAATCAATGACAAAAATGTATGAAAATTGATTGAAAACTTGTCAAAAACTAGAGGTATTTTTGAGCGATTGAGACTATGATAAACAATGCTAATTTCACTTGTCAATTTAAAAATGTTAAAATTCAATTTAACATCAAAAATACGGGAATTGCCCTTCAGGAGTCTGTCACCTGTCAAGTTTTATGGCGCCTAGCGCCTGGTGATCGACCAGTTTCAGGGAAGTATTTTAACCATGTTAACTTGCAGATTTTTTTTCACAGTGCAAATCAGGCAACCACTTTGTGAAAGTGAATAGTGTGCTTAGTGCATATCGTACGTACCTTAGCTGTAAATGTGATCCGGCCATCTATAGCCGGCTATAGCTTCGACTAGCTTGATGCCCGGTTTCTGAATTGAGGATTTCAAAATCCCAAATTCAATATTTAAAAAGCATGAAAAAGAACAAAGGCGAGGAAATTGTTAATGGAATTAGAAGGCGTCTACTTATGGCACCGTGATAGATACTGACGAAATAATTGACTAAGTTTTATGAAATCAAGATTATTGCCTATCGAGGCCGAGCAAAAAACACGTCATTAATGAAAATTCAAATGACTATTTTATTTATGATATAAAATACTCATGGCTATTTTTCTTTTTATGGCTTGGCTGGACGTTTAATGTTGCCATGTAATAAAAATCTTGGTCAAGTAACATATAAAGCTTTGCTTTTCATAGTGCAATAATTTACTTAGGAAATACATTTCTGCATCAGAATAAAAATGTGAAAATAAAAATAATTGTTTGTGCTAAGAATATAGCGGTCATCATTTTTAATTCATAAATGAAATCGCAGTACAATTCAAGTATGGCAACATCGTTACGAAAAAGAAAACGTGACATTTCATCAGTCAACCAATAGGAATTAAATTGAAGTCAAAGTCAATAGGAATAGCTGGTCGCTGTAATTAACTCAAGACAATGTTTATGTTCTTTCTCCAGAATTAGGTTACATACTGACAGGGTATACGAGTTCGTATATTTATTTTAATTTTATTTGACTGTATAAGTCAATTAGTTTAAGTTACCTTCATTTATTATTGACATGATCCGCTCATTACAATGTTTTTCAATGAGTTGTATTGCAATAAGTGGTTAGCTAGCGACCTCGACAATTGATCTTAAATTATTCTTGCCTGAGCAACCGGCAGCGAGTTCGTCATGCTCCCGTAGATGTCGCTGCTTGCGGTAGCGTCGGGGATCGGGTTGCCTACTTCCCTCAAATATGGCGAGGGGGGCAATGGCTGATCTTTGCGTTATGCTCGTGAACGGGTGCTGCTTGTGGTGACTGGTCGTCTTGCTGTATATGGTTTTGATATTGTTAAAGTAATTGTTCTGTTAACTTATTTTACTTCGATGGTCCTAGTTTATCATTTGTGTTTACTTAAAAATAATCCAATAATGCATATGTAAGATGTCACGCCCCTTATGCCTGGAGGCTTTTATTTCTGTATTAATTATGTTGTTTTTTTCATTGTTTTTTTTATTGGTTTCTGTTTTGGGTATATTGGCGTGGCTAGCTTAAATATGGCAGATAATTTAATATGTTTTTTTTTTTGTGATTCGGTTTTTATTCTTTGATTACCTTATAATTATATAATTCTATGGTTTTCTAACTAAACAGACAGCTGTGCTGCTGGGGAGTTTGTTGCGCCACTTCTTCTTCCCAGCTAAAGCACTAGGAAGTGGTGAAGGGCGGGCGTTTTGGGGGACTGTCTTATGTAATTTTGACGTTCGAAAAGTGCTGACTCTCAGCCTAGTTTGAATAAATGACTTTTGATTTTGATTTTGATTTTGAACCTACCTGCCTACTGAAAAACATTCACAACTTGTCGTTTGTTGCTTGCTAGTTTATCTCGTATTTTGTGTTCCATTCCATCGATTATCCTTGATTTTCTATTTTATCAACTGCTTCTGCTTATGGACTCTGAGATTTACTGTTCTGTGTGCTTGTGCTTGCCTAAGGATTCTGATTATTTTCTTTTACGGCGACATTTTTTCTGACACTCTGGATTACGATTCTGCCTGAAACCTGGACCTATAATAGGTTAGAGGAATATTATTTTTATACGAACAACATATTGCGCTTCTACCATAAATACCATGAATTACAATTGGCAAGTTTCAATGAATAAATCATTATATTTTATTAAGGGTATTATACTTTTTGTTTCTAGATTTGGGAAGATGACTATGTCTGCGAGCCATGCAGAGATCTTGCAATGGCTGCAGTTAACTTGCAAAGAGAAGTTTCTGGTAGTGATGACTTTGACTTTGAGAATATTCAGGATATGGATGAGAGAGTGTTTGAATACTAGATAGGATTTTCAAAAGAAAAATTCAATATTTAAATTGAAGAAAAACCACGTGTCTCTGAACTGAATAGAGGTACTTTGGTCTCGGCAGCACTTCTGCTGAAGATGAGAACAGGGGACTCAGATGAGAGAATTGGCACATTAATGCAATCTGGGGATTGGTCATATTACTCGAGATGAATTGATTCTACACAATTTAACCATTCCCAGTGGGATGTTCGGAAATAATAACAATGCCGTTATCATTTGTGACGGTTATTTATATCAACAAAAGTTCCAGTTATATGTTTCAAAAAAATACATATTCTTTGCACAAGTATAGAAATCTCCTGAAACTATTTTTGATAGTTGCCAGTGATAGATACATTGTTGATTGTTTTGGCCCATACAAAGCAGCTACATCAGACTCTGTAATCATGAATAATTTATTCAGTAAGAATTCTGCTCTATGGATGTATTTCAGAAATAATGAAGCTTTCATTTTAGATAGAGGTTTTAGAGATAGCATTGCTTTGTTGGAAGGATGTGGCCACAAACCATTTATGCCAGAATCTTTGTTAGAAGGCGAACACCAGTTTACTACAGCTCAAGCAAATAGAAGCCGCTGCATTACCATTTGCAGATGCGTGGTGGAAGTTATCAATGGCTACTTCAAAAGAGATTTTAAATTACGTAGGCAAGATTATTTCCATAGATCACTTCCTTAGATCCAAATTGCAGCAGCTTTAATAAACAAGTTTGGTGCTCGCCTGCAAGACAATGTCAATGCAAATGAAATATTAAGCATTATTAGAGAAAAGATGAATTTAGAAAACAATCTGGCTAGTATGGTTGAGTCTGTTAATATGAACAGGAGAACCTCCAATTTTCAAAGTATGGATGCAGCCAGAAATAATATTTACTTTTCTGTCTTAGAATACAGTGATCTAATTTTATTTGCCTTGGCTACGTACAAAATAAGACAGGCCCGTTCATATTACGGCTAGCATGTACGTTTCCACGGCGGGTGCAGGATTGAAGTGCAGGATTGAGGTAAAATAAAATCACGCCATGTCTCTAGAAGACAATATTATGTATACATAATAATAGAAAATAATGTGCCCGGTCGAGCAAGAATAGTAGAGTACTGTTGTAGTTGTTTAGTTGGAAGACGAACTGTTGGATGTGGCGCACATACAATGACTGTAGTATGGTATCTAGGATGGGCCAGACATCAACCAAATATTTTAGCACCCGCAAGTTTTCTTGATGATTGTGGCTAGGGATGATGAGGAATAAATATTAAAAATATATTTTGTTTCATTTAAATCTAACCTACCTATGATCTACCCCTACCATAAAATTAATCAAATATATGTATAACTGCCCCAAAGGTACTTGTCTAAGATTACTAAATAAATATTCTTTTGAACACTTATTTACGTAGTTAGGTCCCTTTTTATTTATATAATTTTTTGCGTTCAGAAGTGCTCATGCATACTGCACTATCAAGGGGTAATAGTGCAGTATGCATGAGCACTCCAACCCACTTAAAACAACACGGTGTCCTCCTCTCCGCTTTAGGCGGGAACACGGGCACGCGTTAGCACTCATCCGCGAACCCGCCGCGGCTGTCCGTCACTGGACCCTCCTCTGGGGAATACCACCCATCACCGGCACATCAGAACACATGGCACGCCGTGACCACCCCAGGGACCAACACATGGCACGCCGTGACCACCCCAGGGACCAACACACGGCACGCCGTGACCACCCCAGGGACCAACACACGGCACGCCGTGACCACCCCAGGGACCAACACATGGCACGCCGTGACCACCCGAGGGACCAACACATGGCACGCCGTGACCACCCCAGGGACCAATACATGGCACGCCGTGACCACCCCAGGGACCAACATATGGCACGCCGTGACCACCCCAGGGACCAATACAGCACCTTGGCGCCAGACAACCCCGCATCTGGGTACCCAAGGAGACCAACCCCTTGCGACGAGCCAGACAAGTGGCCTCGTCACCTACCATTTTTCGGCCGCAAAGGATAGGGAGAGCGGCCAACAACATACCAACACTCCTCTTTCGCTGCGGCAAAAGCCCTGACGAGCGGCCCCTCCTCGGGTTCCTCTTAGCTTCACCGTGGGGGTCAAGCCACGGTTACTAAGGCGGGGGAGCCGATTCGTCAATGCGGGTACCCACCTGGGGGATTTACGAAGGTACCTACGTCGCATTTGGGACGCAGACCTACGCACGTCGCGGTCAGCTAGGCTTATACTTCTTAGTACGTTGTCCGTAGTTTATTTTACTCTACAAATAAATTTCTATCAATGAAGTGTTAAATAGGTAATTGTATATTCATTTTTCGGTTAGGGTCTGTTGTTGACAAAACATAACCTCTTGAACTTCGTACTTGAATACCTTTAAATCCTGACCTCCTATAGAAGTATAACAGAAGACAAAACTGTTCAGGAATACAAACTCAGTATTTTTATATTTTTTTCATCGGTAGACACAAAAAAAAAATGTCAACAAAATTTTGTTTGGGAGCTTGCCATTGTTCTTTAAAAAATGCACACCTTTTTAAATTAAATTTGGAATTTCGCGAGCTTTCACCATAAGCAATGCTAAAGTAGAGTTTGAGAAGTTTCCAGCTTCTAATTCTCAAATCAGAAACCGGGTGTTCATGCAATAAACCAGAGGCGTTCACAGTCTGATCTGGTATTTTTGACAGATTGAGCTGTCAAAAATACCTATAATTTCCATAAATTTTTAACAAGCTTTTGTCATTGATTGTCGCAGAGATGAGATTGTGATTAGACTTTTTAAGATTAGAATTGGTCTTCTGGGCTTACTTCTAATCAACAGGATATTTAAGAGCTTCCTCCACACGCCAATAGATGGCGTTATATTAACTTATAACAAAATCAATGGCATTCAACCGTCACGTCAGTTACCTCGGGAGGCAGCGGCGGCGGCTCCGACGGCGGCCGGGCCGGCTCCCAGAGCCCCGAGCCTTTCTGACAGCTCCATAATACTGTAGTGTGCGTCCTGCACTCCTGGTCCACCCTGCAAATAATTAGGTTACCAATTAACGTATAGCATGTCGCATGATACGCATAGGTACATAATAGAAAGCGAAATGTCAACTGAACCTCATGGGTACACAATTACTGTCATCGCAATTGGACGACAGTATTTTACGATTATTTGCACTAGCCACACGATCTGGCTTTAATATTCTACACTCTATAGGTAAACTCATAACGAAGACAGGAAGGTATCATTTATACCATGTTAATGGCTGTGTATTGATGTATTCTCCGTTTTTCCGAAGGCCTACCAAAAACTTTGAAATCACGTAGACATTTCGAGCGTTTAGGTTAACGGAGGTTAACGGAGCATTCAAGGGGTTAATACACAAACCAAAAAAACATCATCAGAGAGGTGACATGGCAATCGATTCCAATGCGTTCATTTTGACAGTTCAGCAGACAAATTTTTCAAACCTATGAAGCAAGCAACACCCTAGACGGGTCAATAGTTTTGCTAACCTGTGACAAGTTCAGCCATGCTTGAGCCAGCTGTGTCAGAGTGCTGTCATCCTCAATGTCTTGCAGCGCCTTCAGTTGTTTGCGGGCCAAGTCGGGTCGGTTCATAGCCAGGAGACACTGCAGAGTGAACGCACGGAGCTCCAGTGATTCAGCATTGTGGAGGATTCTAGAAATGGGAGTAGGAAATTTTAATTTAATAGATAGTAAATTAATATTTTGAAATTAATGCATTGATATTTTGACTAAAACATGAAAATCCTAATGGCTTGTTTCACTAGCTTTAGAAATAAATAATAAGTGAAGTGATAAATGAACCAGTTCACTTAACTGCCAGATAATTTTATTAAAATGCTATCATAGTTTATATTTAATTTATGTAGTAAATAGTACCTATACAGACAGTATGAATCAAGCTCAATGTATGACATCAATGTAGTTCTTATAACAGTTGAGTCAAGCCTATGTCCAGTTATGAAAATCTTGTAAAATTACAGCTTATTCTGTGATACAAAATTAATCTGTGATCTAACCATATTAAATATTTAAGTATGTTTTTCTGTTTCATTTTCCTGTAACAGATTTTGATGCAGTTTTTTCATACAATTAATTATTTATTTCATTTCTTAGTACTTTAAGATCTTAATATTAACAAACAGCTTCCCATTTATACTACTGTTGCTGGTGTAGAAATATTAAAATTAATATCCCCAATAAAAACTTAAATGAAATGAAAATGGGTAACTTTTTAACACATTGCAATTTAGGAATGGAATGTCACAATTAATTTATTATATTATGTCAAATGCTTAAAATATAATTTAAAATAATAATTTAATTAAAGATAAAAAGCTAATATACACACAAAGTATTAATGACTGCCTCGTGGGTCTAGTGGTTGCAAGAGCTACTGCTGAGCATGAGGACTTCGATTCCCAGGTCGGGCAAAGTGTTTTTGGGTTTTTCTATCTAGAATTTCTAACTAGTAGTTCAGAGTCTGGATTTGTGCCCGGTTGATGGCAATAGGCTCGCCCCATATTATATGGGACTTAAGCATAACTGGCGAAATCTGGGTCCACCTCTGCCTAACCCTTCTGGGATTACAGGCGTGATGTTATATTATGTCACATCAAACGTGTCCTTATCAAAAAAGCGTACTATAAGATTAAAGACTACGTCGAAGACAAGAAAGTTTGGCAATAATTCCCTCTGCACATGTGGCTTCCCTGGTACCTCATAAACGGCATCACTATGTAAATTTCTAATGACTGCTCCCAAATAATGGTGTTTAACTTTTTAATTTTTTATTATATATTGACTTTTACATAACGCTGACATAATATTTTCATTATTTGACATTATACATATACCTACAACTTTTAATTAGTTTTTGATTTTACTTTATTAGATTATTTTATATTTTGTAAATGTGAGAAAATCAAAATCAAAAGTCATTTATTCAAACTAGGCTGAGAGTCAGCACTTTTCGAATGTCAAACGTCGTAGGCCTTGTGGATTGTAAATTTATAGACCATTGTCTATTTGTTTAACATATGGTACTTTTGACAGGCCTACACTGTCCTCCCATACCTATTAACACTGTAATTAAAAAACATTGTAAAAGACAAATATTTTTAAAAGAGTAACCATGGAGTTTCTTGCCGTCTCTTCTCCATAGGAAACAACCAATTGGAACCGTGCACCTAGAATCTGACGTTACGTAAGTGCCCATGTAGGTTTATGTGAAATAAAATATTTTGATTTTGATTTTGTCAAAGTATGTATAAATAAAATGTAATATCAAAATTTAAATTTAAACATTCATAAATAAATCAAAACCGTTGTCTAAAAGCCAGGCAACATAATTATAATAAAGACATAATATATATTACATTATATAATAAAGAAATCTTGATGGTTTGGCGAGTTGTCATAACCATGTGAAACATCAGCTAGTAATGTAAATAAAATAAATTATACATACTTGAGTGCTGCTTCATAGTTGTCTTCATGGTAGTAGATAGTGGCTGCTACAATAAGAAAGATTTCATTTGACAGCTCCGTACCTTTAGCCACCTGGAACATTACACAATATGATCAGGTTTGACAGTATATTGCATCAATTCATTCTTTTCTATTAAACAACATTGTGTTTTAATCTGTAGTTATTTTTAAACCCTAGATAGAGAGGTAGATATGTCAAGTTTATCAACTAGGTGCCTGTTTGTCACCCGAGAGAAGGGGAAGATACTCTATAAACCCGTAGGCAAGAGTATGCTTAGATGGTTTGGCCATGTTGAGAGGATGAATGAAAGGAGACTCCCTAGGACCTATATAGTGACCTTATTGGTGATGTTAATCAGAAAGGTCATGTACATGGCACTTACAACCGGCATATGTGTATGACCAGATGTATGAACGTAATAGACGCAAAAGGAGAATACAAGGATCGTAGCAGGAGGAGTTCTGTGATTTCTGCCTACCCCAATGGGAAGAAGGCGTGAGTTACTTAGGTTGGCAGGAACATCTGCGTTCAACCTGTTACCCTGGATTGAGTACAATTCTGAACCCTCCTGAATGGAAATTTGTTGTTATTAAAAAACAATCTGTTCCATATATTTGACCTCGTAGGTGTTGCAGTTTTCTTTGAATCAGTAGTTTTGCTAACCGACGAAAAAATTATATGCTAGGGGTCCAGAATCATGTGCTGTAGCTGACATCAATGTGCACTTTGCACATTGATGTCAGTGCTACCCTGTAAAACTTATCGCTGTTTTAAATCAGTATAACTAACAATAAATTACTACTTGAGATTGCCTACACCAGCTTAATATTGTGGAGTCATGTCAACATTGATTTTTTTAGTCTTAGGTTTACAGCCTAAAGACAAGCTACTCACACGCGCATCAATATCAGCGACGATCGCTGGCTTATTGGCGTTTGGTGTCAAGTACTCCACTAATGTCTTCAGAGGCTGCAGCATAGGGTCCGCGGTTTTAAGCTCTTGCAACACAATCCTGTGGTTACCTTGAGCGATGTACGATCGATACAGGAATGCATCTCGTTGAAGAGCTATGAGAGGTGTTGATGGCTGAAAAAGTGATTAATTGTGTTTTATATAGTTGATACTCAACAATAAAATATAAATTACAATCGAAACGTAGGTTTTAACAGGAATTTTGAGGAAAACGAGCAGCACAACGTCACCGCCCAAAACCAGTGGAATTACGCCCCAAAATGGCGAATTACGAACAGTTCATGTTTACACAAATATTACTCACGGATACACTCTGTGCCTCGTTGATTGCTTGTTGATAATTTCCAACAAAAAATGCATTTTTAACATCGAAAAGCTCATCAACATCTTGCTGCTGACGTGCCATTTTGACAACTGAATGACGTTTAATCAGTGTTGTCAGCTTTTAGTCTAATTATAAACACAGTGTTGCCTTATTCCGCTAAAGTCGTAGAGGGACTAACCTAACCACAATATAACAGAACCACAACATCACGCCATCATGGGGTCTCAACTAGAACATTTTATAATTAGTCTTCAAAAAAAGTCAAAGATGGCAGCATAGGTAACCATTATGAAATTAACAATCATTAGAAAGCGATAAACGGCAGAATTTTGGCTAAAGTAATATTAGTAAAAATCAAGACTTCCTTGTTAAATGCTGATTTATCTATTCACACTCGTTTTTCAAGAAACAAACATAAAATAAGCTTTTACCTTCAATTCGAACCCATACAATGATAAAAGTAGCCATCTGTTAATCATTTTGTTTAGAGCTCTTTGCAATAGATGGTGTTTTAACTCAATTTGTCCTGTCTTCAAAATAACCTTTATAGTCACAAATTTAAATCAAACAACTTATTTAAAAACTATTTCTTTACATAGAAACATTAAATAAATCTATTAACATGTTTTTCTGAAACCGGAAGTATAAAACTTTATTTTAAAAGGATGGCACGAAAAGATTTAAAAGTAGGTCGACTCCTAGATGGCGTTGTAAAACTACTGTCTCTGACAATTAGTGAAACGCTGATGCTGCCATCTGTTGAACATTTTGATGACGAAAAATTGCCAGCTCAATTGCCAGACTTAGGGAGGTGTCATTTCTTTGTATGGGATTGGGTATCTGTACGTAGTATTATAATATCTGTGACGCCATCTTGCCATCAAGCCGTAAGCTAAGAAAAGTTAAGAGTTGCGACGCGAAATGTCATAAACTTAAGAAGTAAATAACTTTTTTAAATACCGTCAGAGGGCATTACTAGTTTCGAAATACATTAATTATACTGAGACTATCACACGAGTCTCTATATTAGTGACTTACAGCAAATATAAAATAACTAATTTTACATTTACAACGCTATTGATGCATATTATGTTATTTTAATATGCGTTTTTTATTTACTTATATTCAAATATATCTTTACAGATAGCCGTTTATTACCTACGATGGCGATGGTAAGTAAGATTTACACGTGTGTTGCTACTTTTATAACATTTTGAGGCCGCAGTCCTCACGGCACGATGAGATAAATAATACATAGTGAATCAAGTATCTATAGGTACAACCCTAATAATAAGCCGCTCACAATATATTATGAAGTACCTGTAGTTGTTTAAAGTAATAAAAGTCGATCTTGCTCAAAAACATCTAAGTTCCATGTATCAATTTTAAATGTAGAAAGTAAAATCTACAATGTCTCCTGACAACAGAGTTCGTTCATATAGTAGGATTTCAGAAAAAGCACTTCTCCCGCCATAGGGGCCGCATACGCGGCGAGCTACGAGCAGGTGTTTCGGTACTCGCATCAACAAGAATCTAAAATATCAAGCTGCAAAGCAATTGACGAACTAAAAGACATTCATGATAAATGAGTAAAACGACATATTAGAAACTTCGATAATTAACCAAATTGTTTCCTACCGAAGAAAAAGCAACAAGCATACAATTTTAAAACAGGAGCCACGGTATCTATTTCGATATGGCCAGGAATTATTTATGAACAAGGCTCCCGATATGTCTAAAGATCAGAATCAGGAATCGGTAAGTGGAAGCCGATCTCAAATATAGACGAAGTACAAATAGTAGGTACCAATAAGAAATTGTTCCTTATTGTAACTCTAAACAATCATGGCCGGGACGTCATCGACGTTCTTAGACTGGCCATCACAGTCGCCTGATGCTAACATGATGAGTTATAGCCTTTAGTAAAGCTTATGATATGTGTAAAAAAAGTAAAAAAAGGTATTAATATCAAGGTTTTATTAAAAATTGTGAACAAAAAAAAAAAAAAGTTTGATATTTAAAATCCTTTAAATCCTATCCTATCCTATCATATCCTTTCCATCCTTGTATCCTTTCAGATAGCGTACATCAGTGCCTCGCTTTAAAATAATTATTTTTCTCTTTCACGTTTTTTTAAGTAACTTGTTAAAAATTAAAAAAAACAGTCTTAAAGGTTTATTATTAGTACTCTCAGCTCTGTATTACGAAATTCGCGAAACGTAGAATACGGGTACCATTTTTTACCATTAGCTTGATGTTATTGTATTGTTTCAGTAGTGAGTTCTTTTGGCCGCCTTCCGGCTCCATCATTAGATCAGCTCGATGGTACCAAAATATCGCATTTTCACCGATTATACAGGGTGTCCAGTAAATAGTACGAAATACTGCAGGGGGTGATAGCTTGGGTCAATACCTACCAAAACAACACAATATATGTTCAGCAAAATCTTCATCAAAGAACATCGGCCAAATTTGTATAGACACTGGACCTGACTTTGATTTTCAGTGTACAGAAACCAATTATAATGAGATTGGATTGTTTTTAATTAGTTAACACCAACTTGTTCGAAAATATTATCTAATATTCAAGATAAGATAAATATTTTTGAGGTTGTAGAATCAACTAATAAGTAGATCTAAGAGTCCATAAGAAGAAGTTCTTAAAACATTGCCAAGGTCAAAATAAGAGAAGGAAAGCCAAAATAGTTCAGTACGTTTCACAATTCACAACAACAACAGTCAACATGAATGCGAATGATCGCCAGGTGTCAATCAATGAATCATTTTTTTATTTTTATTTTTTATATACGGCATCTCGTAGTTGACCTTGAGAGGTCGTGACTACTTAACCGGACTATCCTGTGGCTGCCTTAAGCGGACTCAAAGCCTCCAGCCAGGGGCGTGAAACTACTTACATTACTAAGCGAACGCTCGCTAAGGGCACCCCCTGTGGGGTACGGACCTCGGTTTAGGGCGTCGCTGACGGGAGGACAGCAAGATGGGACAGGCTGGATCTGGATTATATTATTATTATCTGGGGAATTTAAAGCTACAGGCTCAGCTACGGCGCGGGCTGGCACTTCGTCGAGCAAGGTTCGGGGGAGAATCATTATCGCGCGTCGATGATATTTATATATGTGCTCCGTTGTACGCCATTGAACAAAACATACTTTCTATGAACTTTAATTTTTATGACAAGAAGCCAACACATAATAAAAACTTGATGTTTTGATACATTTTTATTTACAGAATTCAATTACATTAATAAATTTTAAGAAAAACGTGAATAATTATAATCTTTAAGTACTTACTAGTACTTATTTCGTAGGCAAAACGAATCGTCAATAGGGTGCGTTCAGAACATGAAATTAAAAAAAAAACAACGATTAAACATACACAAGAAAAAATGTGTATCTTTTTTATTTGGCTTCTGTGTTATTTGTTTTTAAGTCTTTGAAAAATAAGGAATTTTTTTATCGGGTCGCCACCGACTCATCGTCAGGTACGATTTGGCCATCCTCCTTTCCGATATCGAAAAATCTCTAAACTGAAACAGATTTTTTAGCATCTCGTAATGATGCCTAGATAATTCCTTTTCTATTATTTTACATTAAATTGTTCGTGACTAGTTACTTTACTCATTGACTTCTTCAGTCTTTTTTCTATCAAAAACAAGAATTGATAGTATTTTTGTTTAAATTTTCACAGACCGAAACACGATCGGAAATTTTGCTGAACATATATTGTGTTGTTTTAGTAGGTAAAACTCAACTCTAACCTCAAACTCAAAGCATTTATTTCAAATAAACCAATTACAGGCACTTTTGAATTGTCAAGGTCCATTCCAAAGCGTAGTAGGTACCTATGGAGAAGAACGGACAAGAAACTCCACGGACACTCTTTTAAATCTAATTATGTTTACAATAGATTGGTTACATCATTCGTGTTGAAATTATGCATGTGCGAACGATGCAGAACGTTAAAAGCGTCCGTTATATTAACATGAAAAAATTCAAAAATAAAATTTAAATAAAATGCGCCGTGGCAGCTAAGAGATGACCAATCGCATCGAGGGAGCACTCTCGTCCCCTCATCCTATTCGCGCCGGTGTCCCTCAGGGTTCCGTACTATCTCCTCTCGTCTTCACGCTGTTCACAAGCGATATCCCAAAAAGTAAAAAGGCTCAGTTGGCTCTCTTCGCCGACGACACTGCCGTTTACTATACCGGTCACTGTCCCAATGCTATAGCTCGTACTCTCCAAACCTCCGCGAACGTCTTAGGCGCTTGGTTCCGGAAATGGAGAATCGAGGTCAACCCCGATAAGAGTCAGGCGGTTCTCTTCTCGAGACGTCGTCGATTCCCTCCCCCTCTTCCCAGCCCGATCACTATGTACGGTATGCCGATCCCTTGGGAGAAGCAAGCCAAATACCTAGGCGTGATCCTCGATCAAAACCTAACGTTTAAACAGCACATTAAGGCGGTTCGCACGCGCGCCGCTTTCGCTCTTGGTAGACTCCACTTCATTCTGTCAGCCCGTTGCAAACTGTCACTTAAATGCAAGCTGCGTATCTATACCGCAGTCATCCGTCCCATCATGACCTATGCCTGCGTTGTATTTGACCACACTCACCCACGTCATCTCCATAAGATGCAGACCCTCCAAAACCGTTTCCTTAGAAAGGTCACGGGTGCCCCCTTCTATGTCCGTAATATAGATCTCCACGTAGACCTTGAAATGCCAACCATAAAACAGTTCATGAAACGCTTATCGAAGCGTTTCTTCGACTGTGGCATCAAACACCCAAACCCCTTGATCTCAGCGGCCGCCCGCTATACTCCCTCCCGCATTAGCAGTATTCGCCGACCAAGGCATACTTTAATCGACCCCGATGACCCGATCGCCGTCATACCGTCCTCGCCGCCGAGGCCCGCCGCGATGCACAAATCCACGCCCCTCCCAACCCTTGCTCGAGCCAGCCCGCGCCGCTAAGCCTGTAGCTTTAAATTCGTCCCTAAATCACTCAAATCCTGATCCAGCTAGTCCCTTGCTGCCCTCTTCCAGCGACGCCCTAAGCCGAGGTTCGTACCGCACAGGGGGCGCCCTTAGCGTGTAGTCGCTTAGTTTTTAAGTTAGTACATAAGTTTAAGTCCTGGCTGGAGGCCTTAATTTATTAGGGCAACCACAGCCAAGTCCGTCTTAGCAGACGACAACCAAATAGGTTGACCTGCGAGATGCCATTCCCAAAAAAAAAAAAAGAGATGACCAGTCTCAACTGACGGCGCCCGTTCACGAACATGACGCATGGATTAGCACCATTCAACTCAACCATTTTGAAGGGAGCTAAATTGGTTAAAAGGTATTAACCCAAGCTGTGATAGCCCCTGCAGTATGTCGTGCTATTTACTGGACACCCAGTACATACGTGTGCCAATTATCAGCACTATCGAACACCAGGAAGTGGGTCAAATTAAACTAGCAACTTTGCTTGAAACATTTAATTTGTAATAATAAAAAATACACAAACCGTTCAACTCACACATTACTTAGAATAGATATAAATAAAATGAAAGGAAAAAGTAGTGGAAAATGCCTCAAACGTGACATTCCGTTATAGAAAAAGGAGGGGTCTGGAATCCTGAACCACTAATAATATCATTTTCAATCGCCTCGGTACATTTTTTTATTAATTTTGCCGGACATGCTCTCTTCGTAGTACATACAATCATGTAATGTACCTTCATTCTTGTACATTGTCCTCTCCGTACTTGCACACAATAAATAAATTGTTATCTTACGCTAAACATTTGTTGAAAGGAAATAATCTTCGTCTATTATTTGCGGCACTCTTTCTCATAATTCCAAAGACTCAGGTAGACAGAGTACCACCTGGCTTCTTTGGACACGTGATGCCATTGATCGTGCAGCTGATCGTAGTTGATAAAATAGATTATTTTTATTGACCGACTTTAATTTGAATTGGGTATTTTTAGAGAGAAAATTATTGGTAATTTTATAAAAATTAAGTTTGCATAATTGCTAAAAACATCCACACTTATTTACAATAAAGGATAAAGCAAGAAAATAAAAGAGCAATAAATAGATTTAGTGTAAATATTGTTCATTTAACTATTGAGTTGAGTGGAGCGTTGAAACTTTGTAAATTATATTATACTAGCTCCTGCTCGCGACTTCGTCCGCGTAAAATAAAATATATGTATCTTATAACCCTCGGCAATTAGCTTTCCATTCGTGAAAGAATTATCGGAATCGGATTCATAGTTCCGAAAATTACCCCCTAAGTACATACAAACACACTTCTGTATTACTAATTAAGTATAGAAAAAAAAGCGTTTTAATAATCTTGAAGGAAAAGAACATCTTAAAATGAAAAAAAAAAATTGTTACCCTGTCTTGTTACCTCAACAAGACAACATGGTATTTTTTCATTCTTACCCAGAAATAACATTGTCGAAATTTCAATGGGAAAGGCTCCCCTAGAGCATGAATGGATAAGAGAGGACAACAATGCCTGTAATAAACTATAGCGTTTAACAATAACACATTATTTTCGCACCTTTCTTTTGTAAAAGAGATAAGAAAATATTATTTAATTGTGCCATTTATCAGGTAAAGATAAAACACTAAAAAGCTTCAAAGACTTATGCTTTGGTTCCTAGGAACGCGGTTCTGTCATCTTATGATAACGGCCGTCATGAAATTTTGTTATTTACACCAGCATTTGAGTATTAGGTGTCAAAAAACGCTCTGTACAACCGATAATGTGACCGTTTACCGCTTTCTTAGAACACCAAAGCTATACCGATATACTTTTAGTTGTTACTAGCTGATCCGGCGAACTTCGTTCCGCGTCAGAATATCTTAATTTTTTTATATTTTCGTGATTTGGTTCTATCATGTCAAAGATGTGTATACTTTTGTTGGAGGTGAGAGAATTTATATTAAAATTTATGTTATTGTCAAAAAAGGAACAAACTACTCAGCATCGACCTGCCGAGCCGAGGACGTTCTCCAGTCTTACCGGACCGGATGTAGCTGGATACCAGGATTTAAATGGAACACCGCCACAACCCAGTTACGATACCACTAAAACTGGACGTGATCAGCACTTGTAGGTTTAAGGGCTTTCAGTGTTATTATTTGAGAGGAAAATTGACACGTGACAGTTCTTGAACGCGTTTCAGAAATGCTGATTGCGTTCAGTTTCATTGCTGAAATTGGCACTAAGTGGCGATATCACCAATTAACTGAACGTGGAGGGGTCAAAATTAAAATAGAAATGGATTATTTACACTGACAGCTCTTGAACTGGGTTTGAAAGAGCTGATCGCGTTCAGTTTTATTGGCGAAATCGGTACTTAGCTGTTTACACCACGTATAATTATATTTTGTAGATCAAAGTCACTGCGATAGTTTAGCCGTTATTACCGCGTACCAAACAAACAGAAACCCACTATCGTGTGCACGTCCAGTATGTTTTTTTTAAATGTATGTTTATGTCTTAAATTCTATGTATCTGTTTGCATGAACGTTTCCAGCATTAAAGGTCTAGGTTTGCTACCAAGTCTAGACAATTATTTATCCGCTTTTGTAGTTCGATACTAAGTAGGCACTTTGATTGGTGCTTACTTATTTTTTTGTACTACTTAATTTTTGGTACTACTTAATTTTTGGTACTACTTAACATTATCAAAATAAAACCCTGCTACCAGGTAAGCATAAATCAATGCATCAACCGTCTAGTTCTCCTTTCAAACTCGACCGTTGAAATAACCGAAATAAAGCATCTTGCATTGTATGCAACTGCAAGTTGGGCCGACGGCCGGTGCAACGACAGATGTGAGCCAAGGGCCTGAGAAAAGGGGCCTTACAATACTCACCTTGGGGCTGGGGTCGGCAGAAGGCAATGTGAAAGAAATTTCGCAAGGCAAAATCTTATAGAGCTCGAGACATTAGGGCGATGTATGAGTCGATGGGAAAAGCTTTGCAAGGAGCACTCGTGGGGCGATCTTTTCATTATAATTTTGCAGCTAAATACGATTAATGTGCATGGACTGCCAAAATTATTAGTAGTGTTACCTATAGAGGACAATAAATCTATACATTAGCACTGTATGATTCGCGATATTTTGTCCATACGAGGGGGAAAACAAAAGAAAATTTAGGTTAGGAGTATTATAATATCTGTGGTTAAGGTTACTTTAAAGAAACTATGTATGTTTTTTTTTTTTTAACGTTGCCCCACACTTGGAATTTCTCCTGTATTGTGGGTGCGTTCACAAACATGAAAACTCACATACACAAGACACCCAGACCCGGAACAACTATTTGTAGGTCATACAAATATTTGTTCCGTGCGGGAATCGAACCCGCGATACGCAGCGCAGCAGCCGATCGCTCAACCACTGCATTTGTAAGAAAATATTGTCCTGGTGTGGTAATGTTGCAATGTGTAATTAATTACTGTTGTACTTAATACAGGTATTTATCAAAATACCTAGGAATTCGTTGGCTATGCACACCTCATTGGCCATTGCAAGGCACAGTTGCCAAGCCTGCATTGCCAGCCTGGCTGTAACTGGCTGGTTACCTTTACAAATTTTAGGGCTACATAAATTGGCCCAGTATTGACCATTGTATAAAACCATGTGATATTTAGAAGGGTTACCGTTTTGTTTGTAAGGGCGTTAGAACTGGTTAGAGGAATGATCCGTTAGAAACTTTAACCCTTCAATCTCTACTCGCTTGGGAATTAGAGCACCCTTATAAATTATAGCTAGTTTTTCTAATGACGACTAATCCTAAAATGGAATCTGTAAATGAGTATAATGAGCATTGATAAGGGTTTTTATTTTGACACAAGACGTAACAATTGTCGGAAATGATATCGTATGCATGAGGAATTCGGTGATAAGTTTTTCATTATAAATTTATTTTAGTTTATGTTCTTTAATTTGCAACTTTTTATTTTGGTGCCGATGCTATCTCCTTAATCTTCGGTCCTCCTAGTAAATCAAAGTTGGCGAACAAGTAATTTGCCAATTTTTCCGTCCGGCCGGCATTAGGAAAGGTCGTTGACCGCAGCCAGCTGCTGCAGGCTTGATCGAGGGTCGCGACCCTCCGCCAAGAAACCAGCCCTTTAACTGTACTACACCCAAGATGTGATTTTTTCAACATAAACGGGATGATTTGGCTTTTATATGTTTCAATTCGATGTGGTGATTTGAATTTTGATGTATGAATTGCTTACCAAGCCTCATTTCGCATTTTGCTGTCTCGCTAGAAAAAGGTAACTTTTATAAGAACATTAGTTTAACAAAACTGACATAGATGGAGACACCGATTAGTTACTGAATACAATTACTATCCAAACTTTTGACACTGATATTGACGGTAAGTACACTTCTTTGTACAAGTCATGGCATTAACATTTACATGAACGTGGCTAGGAATCATATCAACATCAATATTTGAGGACAATTAAAAACGTTTTACCGGGAAGTGGCCCATTGCCCCAATATCAAAGGGCTTTACCAGTTACATTGCCAACAAAATGGCATTAATTGGTCTTCCAACGTGGCAATGCTGCTAGACTTTTGGGCACTACCAAAGTTATCAACCGTTATCTGTAATCATGTGCTTGAAAGACTTTTAAAACTTTTAAATAACGCATATAGCTCACCAAAGAAATATTACGACAAATACTATTTAAATATTCTGTACACACCATTCGAAAAAATCAAGTAAATACATGACGACATAGTCGTACAATAATATGAAAGTAACCGCTTAGCTCAGGCAGGTAAGTTTTGAAGATTGCATCTAGCATCTTGAACCATTGTCTACCGTATTGTGCGAACAACTAAAGGATTAAAGAGTACACCCGGCTGATATTCTAAAGATTTCAAGACTTCTCTTTCCAGCAAAAAAGAAAACATTGTTCTTTTCAATGTTGGATGAAATAAAGAGAATGTTCTAATGCAACACTTATCTATTTATTTAATTCTTGAATTTGAAGTTTGAAGCACGTGTTCATTATTTGCTTTCTTGTGCTCATTATGTTTGCTTGTGTGTGCTTTTTGAAGGTTTTGATCTACACAATCAACTATTTTGATATAGCAGGGTTTCCTTTATTTTAATTAGCTGACGATATTATTTATATGCTCGTTGCATTTTTGGTATTTTGCAAATATACATATTTATCCGTTTCAAGCTGTGAAAGCTAAAAACATCCGCCCTTCATAGCTTCAATTTACCGAGAAGTATAACTGGCAGAGATACACTTATACTATTGAATAACAAGATCCGCTGCTAAATCTACGCCAAACAATAGTCACGCAAGACTTCAAAAACGAACAGGAAACCAGAACCGGATACTATTTGCAATATTCAAAAATCGAATCTTCATACGTCTCTTGGAGCATCCTTTTTTATCTTAAACATCGAACGACATCCAAAGAAGTGTGTAACAGCGAAAAAAAAAAAACAGTACACTCACGGACAAAAGACCCGTCTCACATCTGCTATCCGGCGTATTATGAGCAGATGGTCTGAAAGGGCCTTACGCAAAAAAAAATCACTACCTGCTTATATTCATTGTTGTCTCGCTGTGTACTTATTCTTGAACTTGAGACGCACAGACTGAGGGTGACTATCTTAACGAGAGTAACAAGGATAGTTCTCACGGTTCAAGTGGAAGGGAATGGTACACAGTACAGCGTGGTTTCGTTAACGTAAATTATAGTACTACTAGCCGAAAATACTTTCATCTCATATTTCATACATTTAGGGGATGAATTTTCAAAAATCGTTCTCTAGTGCTTACCTTTATTGTATAAGAAACTCTTGTGCTAAACAAATGCTTCTGGACCTTCGATCAAAAATTTCGGGCCCCAGCGGTTTACGTAACGCGTTGTCTGTTACCGAATTTAAGAAATTTGCTAAGTAGACAAAGGTGTTTAGCGATGCGCGATGCCGAGAGGTTTTATTCGATTGTTCGAACATCTCGATGGTTCTCGATTGTTTCGACTTGGACTCGAGTCTGACTCGGTCTGTTAATGCGACTGGCGCATGGCGCGTTCATTCGCGATTTGTTCCTCGATGGTTTAGAGTTTCGCGAGTTCTTGACTTGCGTTGTGATTGCGAATCCAAACTAATTCTTCGAACAATCTAAAACTACCGGTCGATTCCGTTGACTCGGAACAATCGAAAAACATCTTGTTTTGTTGGAAGTCGGTGGTTGACTCGATGGTTTATTTTAACGAATCCGATTCTTTCGATTGTTAAAACATGTCGGAATCGCTCATCGCTAAAGGTTTCCGTTAACGGCTCGTTAACTCGCGTAAACTCTTTCCGTTAACGGCACGATATTTAAACAACTTAAATATCGACCCGTTAACGGAAAGAGTTTGAGAGGTTTAACTGTTTTTCGTTAATGTAACCAATTAACTGCATCATTATAATCAGCCTATAATGTTCCCACTGCTGGGACACAGGCCTCGTCTCTGTGAGAGGAAGTGGGCCGTAATCCACAACGTGGGCCCACTGCGGGTTGGTATCAGCACTAAATTAAAACATTTCTATCAAGGAAAATTGCAAGCAAGGCCACCCGATGCTCAGCTGCCTGCATTTCTGCAACAATAACTGCAGAAATTATTTACCATCTCCTACTTAGTTTAATTAAGACCTTTTTGATGCAGCCGTGAGGCTCAAACATTAATTTGAAATCGTTACGTGGATGTGCTGCGGGAACTTTACACGTCGGCCACTCTACAGGTCCGCATGCATACCCTATCTAAACCCGTACCGATCAAGCGGGGAGTGAGACAGGGGGACACCATTTCACCGAAACTTTTCACAGCAGTCCTAGAAGACATCGCGAAAAGCTTAGCTTGGGACTTTTGCGGTGTTAACATCAATGGTGCCTACATGTCCCACTTACGATTTGCAGATGACTTTGTGCTTTTCGCTGAAAACTTCCATGATCTTCAAAAAATGCTTCAGAACCTTTACGATGCTTCTTTAATGATAGGACTTAGGATGAATATGGCCAAGAAGAAGGTTATGGCAAACAACTTCAGCAATTCAAATCCTCCTGTTAAAGTTGGAAATGAAACGTTGGAAATGGTTGACCAGTATGTCTATCTTGGCCATATTCTTTCATTTGGCAAAGAGCATCAACAAACAGAGATATCGAGAAGAATACAGCTTGGGTGGGCCGCATTCAGCAAACTCGACGACGTTCTGAAATCTGTTAAAATTCCACAATGTCTGAAGTCCCGCCTCTATAACCAGTGTGTTCTGCCCACCATGACATACGGTGCTGAGACGTGGACGCTCACGCAGCAGTCTGTGTACAGGATGAGAGTTGCACAGAGAGCCATGGAGCGTTCCATGCTTGGCATAAAGCTCATAGACCGAGTTCCAAACATCGAGATCCGAAGACGTACGAAGGTTTTTGATATCGGAAGACGAGTTATGGAACTCAAATGGAATTGGGCAGGACACCTGGCAAGGCGCAGTGATGGCAGGTGGAGTAAGGCAGTGACTGAGTGGCGTCCAAGGACTGGAAGACGAAATATCGGTCGTCCGGCGTAGAGATGGGCTGACGATATTGTTGCCATCGCGGGTAGAACCTGGATAAGGCTGGCACGGGAGCGTGGAGATTGGCACAAGAAAAGAGAGGCCTATGCTCAGCAGTGGGTGAAGTCAGGCTGTGGATGATGATGATGATGATGAATTGTCGTTGTAAAAACATTATTTTTATATTTTGTTTTTCACGAACTGGGTCTAAAAAAATTTTTATTCTTTCTTTCTTTTTAAAAGTTTGTAAATAACTATCCTTAACGCAGTAGCGTGGTCACCCGAACCCCGCCACCGTTTAAGTGAATGCATGTATTGAAGAGAAATCCACGGCTTCATACAGCTTGAGCTCGCATTATTATATAAAATACACAAAAAGAATAGATCAATATGTACAAAAACACATCGGCTCTATAGGCAAAACCTCCATGAGAAAATATTATAACGTGTGAATATTTTGATGCAAATAATCGCATTCTTAAAAGTTCGCGATGTTTCCGGCTAGACAAATTGCGATAGCCAATAATATCCGTCTATAGAGTACCCTACAGCATTAATTAGATCGATAACGGTGTTTGAATAAATTGGTTTGTTAGCGTAGCACCCACTGTCATACACCACACCTGGTATACATAACTGTATGATACTATAATACCCTGTTTTAATTTGAAGGTAAAAGTGGGGGGGGGAAATGTTTTACCAGAGAATTTTGGTCCTTTTTACCGTATTGCCGCGCGTATTCAACAAAATCATCCACATTCCTTTCGTGACAGCAAAACTTGTCTTAATTTACTTTTAAACATCTTACCGTTACGAAAATAACAAAGAAAAAAGCCGGTAACTCAACAATCAAGGAAATTACAAAAATAACACGGAAGGCTGATATATAATGAACTTTTGAATATCGACAACCACCCTTTATTTCGAGGCCCGGGCAATAACCCCGGTCGACCCAGTTTCAGTACGATGTGTCTTCGAAGCTCTACATCGCACCTATTGCTGAAGCCATTGGGATCAATTTCGCACATCACGCGAGCGGGGTATTAGGAGGTCATAGCATTTAGAGGGTAGGTAGTCCGCTATTTTCTGGTTCAAAATGAACGAATACATTTAAAACCGAAATTCATGTGGTGTGGTGTGGTGCTTCTATTACAAAATCCGATTCCTGTGAAATGTTACATGTGATTTTACATTTTTGTTTATATTAGAATTCGGTATGTATTTTTTGGTTGTAATAAGTAAATGATCTGTCAAAAATATTGTAAGTTCTAATCACATCAAATGTTAGTATGTATTTTCGTAAGTGCCTCTAATTTTGGCAGGGGTAAATCTTAATCAGATATCCGTCACAGATACACAAATGAGTACACATAAGAAAATACAATTACTAATTAAATAAAAAGTAAGCATGCACTAACCAAATAAAAATCAAAGTCACTTCAAATCCCTCAAAGACGCCTGGAACAGACAGAAACTTGGGATCGGCTTTTGTCCAGCAATGAAATGCAATAGGCTGACTTGATTGGCATCTAAATAAACATCGATAGAAAAAAGTCTGAGGTATACATAGTACATAAAAAGTAAAAGTTGTGATCAAATAAAGTTATGACAATAATAATACCCACCTATTATTATCCCACTCTTCGGCAAAGGCAAGAGGCCTCATACAGAGAAGGCACGAGCATTCATATCCACGCTTGATCAAGACAGGAATATTAACTGTAAGGCCAGGTTTCCTCACGATGTTTTTCTTCTTCAGTCCGAGATAAACTCAGGAAGTAATTCATATGTACATATGAATTGAAAAACTCACATTTTGAGACACGGATTTGAGACAGTTACAAAATTTCAATATAAATAAATTACCAATCAAACACATTCCTGTGGAGCATGATACTAGACGGAGCGCGCCAAAAATAGTTGTCGGGCAGACGGTTCGTCTAGCTGACCCTTAGTGCTTGGGTGGCGTAGTGTCGGTGTATCTACCTTGTTGCTAACGTGATCAGTTGCTGGCTGGGAAGTTATCGATTGGTCAGGTGGAGGTATGTGGCGAATTCATAATGTTTCTGTAGCTTATTTATTACTTAGTACTTGTTTTGACGTGGTTTTGTATTGCCGACTAGAAAATATCATCGCTTCGTAAAGGTCACTTTTTCATCTTAAGCCATATAGGAATTTCAAGCATAAAAAAGTCACGTATTTCATTATTCAAAATATGTATACCGGCTAGAAGACCACCCATTTTTAAATAAAGTTAAAGTTAAATTCAATAACTTGAATATTTGTTACAAATTGTTTCTATCACTTTTCCATTATCTTGCAGCAATATAAATATAACTACGAATACCTGTTCAAAAGCCCTACTCGCCTGACAAGACTACAAATCTAATCTCCATTCCAGCACACACAGCTAGGTTCTACGCAACCTACACGCCGCCGTAGCACCGTCGTAGGCTCGTAGCACATCGTAGTCATAGTGGAACCTGACGTCATACAACTGTCACGGCGGTAAATCCTTCCCGGAGTAATGGACACCGCGTACTGGCTGCTCAGATGGATTTTGTGGACACACATGGACAGGAAGGACAGGAGTCTGCAATTATACCATACAATTACTTACCCAATACTCAAAAGCAATTTTCTCTTGAAATAATAAGAATTTTTTGATGTTACGTACAAAGTATGATGAAGAAGGTATTTTCTCAAAATCACATTCGTTATTTTGAATAATGCGTTTTCTATACTAATATTATAAAGAGGAAAGATTTGTTTGTTTGTTTGTATTGAATAAGCTCCGAAACTACTGGACCGATTTGAAAAATTGTTTTACTATTAGAAGCCGAAGTTATGTCTGATGAACATTGGCTACTTTTTTAATTTTTTTTTAAGTGCTAGTTTAAGATATTTATGCTAGTTATTGTCCAGTCAGCCTCAAAAAGAATTCATTTGATGTACTACTGGATGGATTTTGCAAATATGTCTGTCTGGAAAGTGGTAATTCTCTGAAAATAAACATATTTTAGGAACCTAAGTTCGCATAAGAATAGACACGTCTAGATGCTTGCGGCTATGCCAATTAGTGATAGGTCAGGTTATCTGGTAATTGGAATGCTTTTATTGTAATAATACTGGCATTTGAAACAAATGTTCATTTGAGTAGGTAGTTAGACACCATCCCTTGTTTTGTCTATTCTAGACACTTATACGGCCAAACCCAATAACTTAAGACAGATCTCTACTGATTATAGACAGTACAATCTATCTGTGCCTGTCAAACAAATAGCTGTCAACACGTTATAGACCCTATATATAGGGTATAGGTAGGTATAGGGGTAGGTACGCATACCTACTTTAGCTTTTTTGGGACGTTAAACATTAAAGATTGATAATTTTTTCAATCTCCATCTCCAGTAAGCAAAAATTAGAGATGATAAGTTATTGGGTTCGACCGTTAAGCGACTTCCAAAAAGGAGGAGGTTCTAATATGTTCAGCTGTATGTATGTTTACCGATTTTTTGGTCAATCGTGGACCGATTTTAAAACGCTCTCGAGGTGGTCCCATATAAATTTTATTAACTTTTATTGGATGGTTTTTGAGTTAGCTTCAATAATGCGTTTTTTCCCACTTAGTATTATTATGTGGATGATGTTGTAATAAGTTCCTCTCCCTGTAATATACATAGCAGCATTGTATTAAAATTTGTGTGGGGTAGGTACCACTAATAAAACTGAAAAATAAAATCTTGTTTACAAAAAAATTAACCGACTTCCAAAAAAAACACTATAAAGTGAAAACTAAATTTAATATCAGAAGTCGCTAGATAAACCGAAAATACAAAATTCACATCGACTTTACCGAAATTAAAGTTATTTTTAATTTTGTAGTGTTTTTTTTTTGGATGTTGGTTTTTTTTTTTTTTTATAAACGCGCGATGTTCAAACTTATTCGCATTCCAGCAGTTGAGTATTCCATTATTTTAATTATTATTTAAGCCTTTTATTTCCCCAAAAAGTACATGTCATTCATTTTCATTTACATCTTCAAATAGTAATAAATTCTATAAAAAATAAAATGACGTGCATTTCAATAAGAAATATGTATGCAGGAATAGATTATTAAGATAAATTGATTTGATTTAGTATTTCATTAACGTGTAATTGTGTGATAACGCTAAGCAGCTAAACTGTCTCCAATATTTGCAAAAAAAAAAACACACCAGGAACCCATAAACTGACCAGAAATCAAAAATTAATGTTCCAGATTTTCCCCAGCTATGTTAGGGTCGGCTTCCCGCCTAACCGGATGCAGCTGAATACCAATATTTTACATGGAGCGGCTGCCTTCTAACCCCCACAACCCAGGACTGGTTGTAGGCCTGGTTGTCAGACCTTTGGACATCCGACTACCCGTAGCGACTGTCAAAGATTTACGAATGACAGCCGGGACCAGCGGGTTAATGTGCTTTCCGTGCTACAGAAGTGTATCAATATGCAATGGATGGTCACCCATCCACGAACTGACCGCGGCAATCGTGGCTTCACCCTCGATCGGCCTGTGCAGCTGTTATAATTTGATCTCAAATAATAATAACATTTCCAAACTCATTGAACAAGTTCACAGAACCGCATGGCTGTCCCTCCTTGACCTCACTCGCTCTCTGTCATAAAAACGGAAATACTCGTAAGTAAAAACCGTCAAACTTTTTCTTCGCAACTGCCGTACGTAGTGAGACATTGTTATGTAATAAATGATAACTTGTGTCTAGGCCTGCCTCCTTGGTATCGAGCATTGAAAACAAGCGAAGGGTGAAAGTTTTCAAGAGAGGTACATAGGTTAAAACAAGTGTGCTAAAGTTCAAAGACTTGCAAAGTCTTGCCCAGTTTTGTTGTGCTTACCTATGTATGCTAAATAGACCCAACACAAATCCAGACTCCGGGCTGCTACTGAGACATTCCTCATGGAATAACCCAATAACACTTTGCCCGTCTTACTCGAATACACGAATCGACCTCATCAATACAATAATTCTTATCGGAAAGGATGAAAGGAAAATCGTCAAAGAACCCGAATGACCCAAAATTATATCATCCTGGCAAGACGAATAAAGGAGATGGATTTTACTTTTTATTCACTTCAGTTTTAGCTACTTCCACAGCATTATGTCGTATAGCGTTTTTCTGTGGGGTTGGACTGTTGACATTGAATCCATTATTATTTTGCAAAAGAGAGCTGTCAGAGCCATGCAGCCTTCCTCGTCGCGAATCTCTCAGGGAACTATTTAAAGGGATTAATATTATGACAGTACCTTGCCAATTCATTTACAAAAATATTTTGTATGTGTGAAAAAATCTACATCTTTTTAATAAAATAAGTGATAGACATAATTTTAATACTAGAAATAAAGATAAAAATAGATCAACCCATTTAGCAGATTAGCTGAAGTACATACATCATTTATGGGGTACTGTGTTAAATGTTATAACAAAATACATTGTGATATATTGCAATTAATTGAAAGAAAATTTAAAATTCATATAAAAAGTACACTGCAAAACAAGCATATTACAAATTGTAGAATTATATACAAGATAGGAATGCTTGGAAAAATGATGGTCCAGCTCCATAGGGCAATCCAGTCTAGACTAAATCATTCTGTTTGCTAATTTAATTGTATAATTTCTTGTTTTTACTGAACTCACACACTGACTTATTCGTAGTTAATATTTTAGGAAAATCATATACTTTTACTGTTTGTAAATATATGAGCACCATCTACCTATCACGTGATTAATTTATATGTCTTTGCTTTATTATAATTTTTACCAATTGTGGGGTAATATTTTTATTCTTGGTGCATCGTCTTCACATATAGAAATATTATTAATGTAAAAAAAAATTGTTAAACATTTTAAAAGAGTAACGGTGGAGTTTCTTGCCCCTTCTTCTCCATACAAAACTACCTTTTGGAAGGGGCGCCTAGAATCAATTCTATTTTTAATGTAAAATTTGACTTTCAAACGTGCCTTTTTATGGTCCTATTTGAAATAAATGCTTTGACTTTCAATTACGCTTTCTTCTGGGATGCGTCATCGTCAGTATCTTTCATGAAGCATATGAAGAAGAAGTACCTAAGTTACTCGTAGCTGTTTTATGTACCGATAAGTAACAGATGCGCAGTTATTTTACTTTAAAAATGTATTATATACTTATAACAATGTAATCAATTGTTGGTGAACGTGATTAAAAATAAAAATAAATTATGATTGCGCAAGAAGAAGCGTCTGTCTGCACACTACTATTATTCTAACTTTTACTTTATAAAATGTTTGCGTGATGCAGTTGGACAAATTGGAATAGGCAATCATAAAACAGAAGATCCAAATACGAGTACTCATTCGAAATTACAATGGTTTAAAATGACGTAAAGTTACCGGACGCGGACATGAGGAGAGGTCAGATGGCGTATGACCAATGTTCTTCGAATTCCATGTCCCGCCACTGATAAACATTTCTCACTGGCTCTGATAAGGGAACATTACTTTGATGTCGTTGAATGCCGATTACTGATTGTAGGTATTCGGTATAATCAGCAAACAAAGGATGTTGCTTATTAATTATTTCAAAAGGTTTGTTTTCTTATTAAATAGTATACGCGGCAAATGAGTTACGTGTACAGACTTAAAAGAATTACTGCGGAGAAACCATTTTTGTAACCGAATACTGTCTCAATGCTAGAGAAAAGGAATATCATGTCCTTGCGCACTACTATCGTTAGCATAATAGCATAATCAGTCGATAAAGTTTCCACTGTTGGGACACAGGCCTCCTCTCTGTGAGAGAGAGTGGGGTGTAATCCACCACGCGGTCCCAGTGCGGGTTGGTATATGTCACATGTCTTCGAATTTTTTATTCAAGGACATGCCGGTTTCCTCACGCCGTTTTCCTTCACCGTTTGAGAGCCAGTGGTGTTGAAATAATTTACACAAAGTAGAGCCTGTCTGGATTCGAACCTACGACCTACAACTCGCAAGTCGCCGCTGTTACCACTGGACCACCACTGCTCCTGTACACACACCTGAACATTTATAAATTCAAAATTAATTAATATAAATAAGTAAAATAGACCATACACGTCCACGAATGATTTGGAAGTTCCAAGGATTCTAATAAGAAAGTGCGGATTAAACGTTCTACAAAGCTTTTAAATTTCTTTTAAAGAAAACTGTTTACAGCCATGAGCTGATCACCAATTTTGATCTTGTAACAGCAGGTACACTACAAATAGAAAATATTTCAAATGTTTCCTTATCTGTCTAAAGTGTCGGTCAGTCATTCATCTAGTAATAAGTATGTAAACCCGATGTATCCGTGTATTTCGAACTCAGTTTTGATGCAGACAATGCAAAAAATGCAGTCCTCATACCTCGTCCTATTTCAGTTTACTTGAGTTCTATTGCTTCGTCTATTGGCTCTAGTGGAGATGCGATTTAAACAATAGGTGTTCAGTGTCGCTTGCGAACGAGCTGCCGACATTATCGCGCAGAGGAGATCGGGGCAGCTCGAGTTCTAAGTAGCGACTGGTGATTCCGGTATCGATACCGTATTCAACTTATTTGATATCAGACAAGTTTTGTTAGGAGAAGTGACTATATTTTATAATTCACATAAAATAATGTATCTTAATATTTTCACCATAGTGTACTATATAAAATCTCACTTCCCCATAAATCAAGGAAATTTTTATGTCAGCTATCAGCGGCGTCCACAACATAAAACGTGATTTCGAAATAATTAGCTTAGAGCGCGCGGCAAGGTGTTAAAGCACGGACAGGCGTAGTGTAGGTACCGCCAGGGCGGGCGGAAGCTGCGACGCATCCCGCCCTGGCTGCAGTGGGCCCCGCCGGGCGGCCCCCACCCCACGGCCCGGCCCCCGCACCCTTCGTCCCGCGCCCCGCGTCCCCACCCCGCGCCGGCGCGCTGGGCGCGTGCGCTCGCCGGCCGGCACATCAGTTCAGGACCGCGCGGCGTGTTAGGTAGACGTGTGTCTCTCATGACTAAACGCGGCGTTTAAAACGATCGAACGCATCCCAATTTTATCATCCCAGTGACAGAGAGGACAACCTCTCAGTAAATCGTAAAAAATAGCTTCTCAAGTGGAAATGCCGTCAAGCTTGTTCGGGGATCTCGGAGGCGGCGGGGGGCTGGTGGAAGACCAGCGCGCGTTCCAGCTGGCGCTGGAGCTGAGCATGCTGAGTCTGGGCGAGTCGCTGCCGACACCGGGGTCGCTGGCCAGCCCGCTCGGCTTCGCGCCGCCGCCCGAAGACCGCGCCAAGAAATCGCAAAACATGACGGAGTGCGTGCCGGTGCCGTCTTCAGAGCACGTCGCTGAGATCGTCGGTCGCCAAGGTACTTACTGCTGCACGTTCACCACCTGCTTGTTGTCGTCGCCTGCTTGTTGTCACGCCGCGATCACGCCGAACAGCTGTAGAGGTTATTCGGTGTCAGACGTCGGGGTTGGACCGCGCCACCCTTATGTAAGGGCGCACGTGCCGCCGGCCGCTTTTAGGTTATGTTCGATCACAACCAACACCCAGTGACAAGATTCTGTGCGACTTGACCGGCGCAAAAATTGCATTGTTTTTGTTTGTTTACCCTCGTTATACATGTTGTTACGCTTATCTGAAGGCCGCCATCAGTCGTAGTGTTGTGTAGATAGATGCGTAAATACGTCGTTCTGTATCTTAAGTAAATAAATACGTAGTTGACACTGAAAGCTCCTACAGTGAGCTGGTCCCCTTTCGCTTGACATAGTGTCATCTGTATCGAGATGATGGAGTGCTGATGTAGATTGCGTGCTCTCTGTAAAATATACCTAATATGCGTAGATATTTGTGCAGATTACCTAAAAGCTTTCATTTTCTTTTTCAAAGTAGTTCTGTACTCGGTCAAGTTGCCTAGGTAGTAACGTACTTAAAAAATATATGACGAAACGTTCAGCTATTTGTTATTCGTCAGTTTCCCGTCAAAAAATATTAAATTGCATCATCTTATTAGTAACTAAATAGTACCTAAACTACCCACAAATCGTCATTATCTTACATCTATCTAAATTCGATTTCATTTCTCGGTATCTGTCGAGCCAAATGTGGTTTCAAAGTCAAAAAAACATTTCGTTGATTCTAATTAAAAGGTACAAATGGGCAAAAAACTTTACCCAAGGGTTGGTTTTATTTTTTGTAAGGGATGAGCAAAAAGTACCGACAAAGGAGGTCGGCAGTCCTTATCTGGCACATTTTTTCAAATCTACGCGCTCGCTGCGTAAGAAATCAATTATCTACCTATTCCGTAGCAGATCACGTTGTAATGATACAGGTAGGTTAGTGGTCAAATATGATAGAAAACTGTTGGAATTCGCTTCATCGACAGTTTTTTATTATTATTCTTGGCACCAAAATACCCACTTCGTAGGTAGAATCAATGTGTACTATAGCGTAACCCGTAGTGTGTGCACAGGTAATATAAAAACGTATTATTGTTGTTGATATTTTCATAATCTACCTATGTTAGCATGACCTTATTGTATTTAGAGCTTAATGAACTCGCGTATTTTGTATTTGATTAAGAACATTGTGTTCCATAAATACGTTCTCATAGCCTCGCATTAGATTCTTAAATCATAAGATTCGTCACCACTTTTTCCTCTTAAAAGGAACGTTTTTTTGCATAAATACAATAACGACATTACTCGATCGTAAATTAAATCTAAAAAAATAACATTCACATGGCCAGCTAGAATACTATCGGTAACAGTCGTTAATTAATAGTTATGACGAAATAAGAATCCCGGGTCGAGTTCCGTTAATCTCGCGGGTACATAACCTACGACAAGGTTGTAATAACAGCACGGAGCCGATAGCAACGTCATTCGCGTCGTCTGGTGAAACTTTCCATCCGATGTACCTATAAAAATTTGAAGTTATATTTTTGACGAAAGCACGTAAAACAATCTAAAATACTAATTTGTTATCTGTCTCTCAAGAGATTAACTTAATATAACATAACGCCTTGTTTCCCTCAAGGGTTGGGCAGATGGGTACTTATATATGCACCCACATTTTGCCAGTTGTTGTTTAAGTCACTTAAGGGGCGAGCGTATTGCCATAAACAAGGCACACGTCCAGACTCCGGGCTGCTTCTGAGAAGTTCCAGTTGAAAAAAATACAATAATAATTTACCCGACCTGGGAATCGAACCCACGACCTCGTGCTCAGCAGTAGCTCTTGCAGCTACTAACGGCAGTTATTACCTTTACACCACACTCAAATTAATAAATATTGTATCCTATGTCATTTAATGACCACGTATACTCCAACATCAAAAGAGCAAGAAAATTAAACAAAAGTTCCATAGAATCTGTCATGTTTATGTAGGTATACAAACGATTAAATTAGCCACGAAACTCTTTAAAAACAATTAAAACAATATTTATACTATAACACTTTCCAACATAGAGTTCTCTTAAATAAAAATATTAACATTTTCTTTGAGACATTCAATATTATGTTATTATACGAATTCACTTTTTGAAACGGACAGGTCGCTAATTGTAGCTCGATCGCTAAAGTTATTTATTGTACTTCCTCTTTTTAGGACAAACATATGATCCTGTTTGCGGTTATTTGGTCCTGGTATCTCTGGGCTTTTAATTGTTAATTATTTTCACGCCGTGACGGCTGGGTACACAGCGACACTTAATTTCGCATTCTTGAAAAGCGTTTCATTTGATCGTTTATTTAACTTTAGCATTTTCGAACTGATCGAGGTATTACGAGACGAGGGTCGTCGGCTTTTCCCGCCTATTTTTACAAGTTACCTGAATCTTAATTAAAATTGTATCCTTTTCATAATTGCTTACAAGTTCTGTTTCACAATTACAATCACAGTAGGAAATAGAACGCCCACAACTAGTTCGTGTCATACAATTTAATATTGATAAGAACTACTCCATTAGTCGAATCATTGAAAAGTCTGAATGAAAATTAAAAGCTACGTTCGGTTTCTATTGTTCAAGTCTACTGCAAACACAAGTCAATTGAATGTTCGATAAAAGAACTAAATGAAATGGTTCAATCTGTTAAAGTAGGTAGATTTGTTTTTAAATTAATATTTATTCAAGCACTTCTTCGAATCTTAAATCATGCCCTGCAGCGTACATCAAAAGATAAACACACAAGTTAAAAAAAAACTTAATAATAATATCGCATTATACAAAAACTGGGTACCTATTTCGATCCGACCCGTTTAATAGTGGCCGTTTCGCTCGGAAACCTTTCCCATAGTTGTAGAACGAAACAATAATACTTGTGCTATAGGTAGGCAGTATGTATAGAGGTCCCTTGCATTTCCAGACTAAGGAACTCGTAAAACGAGAGCAAAAAACGCAGATGCTTCTCTTACAACTCTGTCTAACTACGCGCGTCCTTTATATAGTACGAGGAACAAGTTGGAGAATTTCGCACGGTTCATATTTACCTTGCTTATGGTGCCTGCCTCCCTTTTGTTGTATGTAGCCTTGGTATTCGGGTTCCCATTATTAGGTGAGAAACTTTTTTTTTTTCAGGGCATGCTTTTGATAGACGAACGTTAACAAATTAAAGCTAACATGTCCTTTGTAAATGACAAAATGGAAAAATAATTAAGTAGCATATTATTTTTTATTGAAGCATCCTTAACACTCACAGAACACAATGTTTGTGCCTTATTTAAATCGAAAGACATAATTAGGGGACCGTAAACTTAAACTCGATAAGGTGGGCCGCCCGGTTTCAAAACAGTTGTTATATTTAGGGCGTTACGTTCTGTTTCCTCTGGTGTATTCTGATCGGTCGGCGATAAAAAGTAAATAAAAGCGTCCTTAGTCTTTGCAGTAGCTTTTGAAACACGTTTAGGATTCAATTTAAAGTTAATAATAATATGTCATAAGTCTTAATGTTCAGTATAAAAAGGTTTTTATTTTTCTCTGATCTTAATGAGGTTGTTTTTTACCTGCTAATACTAATATAAGACAATATCTGCTGATGTTTTCACTACAACTTACGTATCAATAAAAACATGTTAAGATAATCTGAATAACTTGGCAGTTAAATTCCTGAAGATGAAAGCCTTCAAAGAAAACTTTTCATAATCACTTAATTCTACTTTAATAAACAGTATATTTTCGCTGTGTGTTTTCCTTCGAACTTCAAAGTATAGTAGTAGCCATTTTTAATAATTAAGATTATTCATGGCCGTGAATTCATATTGGCTGAAAAAAAAATGAGCAAATACAACTAAATCGTAAAAAAAAATCTCAGAAGATGCTTTTATTTTTGAATATATGGTGGCACAATAGTCAGTAATTCAATACTGACGCATTCGACTCGCAGAATCATTCCGCGTGGAAGAATTTTATGAAGAGGATCTTTATAAAGCGCACAACTTTAAGAACTTTTCTTTTAAACTTACCTGTACTTTGTGGTTTTTTTCTCTCCTTATTTCTGTCTGGATTAGGCTCTTGTATTGGCTTCCTTTTCATAGTATATTGCTCTTGTAATGCTGAATTCAAATGGTTTCATCTTGTCACGTTTTCTATGATCAGTTTTGTTGTCTATGTTTAATTTAAATGGGTAAATTCTCGTAACTGCTATCGGTCCTTCCTTTGTAGCCAAGATGTAGACTTTGACCAACATATTAATTCGTGTTTAGCCTTCATAAATGAGAGGCATCGCAGGCCAAATGTAGTGGAACAAAAGAAGGTAAAAATAGAATTCCATGGATCCTCCGCTATATATTATTGTCTATTGTAAATTCGTGTCAAAACCTAATACGACCTTTTAACAACGCACTTTTCATATGGTGTGAATATTAAAGAAGTCGATCTTTTGATCGGAAACTTTTTATAACAAATTGAACCTTAAACATATGGTAATAAAATGTCAAAGCATGAGACATCTTTGTTTGCACCAATGACATATGTTCAAGACAACGCAATATACCAAAAGGAGGTTGTTTAAAATTCTCGCGTTTACGCACGGACGGCGTGACGTCACGTCCGGTTGTCGACTCGTGTCGGACCCGCGTCGACTATCGATACGATTGCCGATGATTGTCTCGATGTCGATGTCGATCGGACCTCCTGTCGGCGCGTTTGTTGTTTTGATTTGTAGTGGCGCGCCGAACAATGTTTTTGCATCTGTGAATCCGATTTATTGTAAGGTGAACTGTCACAGCTGTATTTACACGAGCTATACTTTATGATACTGCATTGTATTTTTAAGCGTTTTACGTTAATCATTTTCCGTCTGGTATTTTTACAAGACGCTATCTTCTTTGTTGTGGTAAAACTGTGCCCATCTCTGAATTGACCTCGTAGTATTCGGTATTCGTTAGCTTGGCATGCGAGTTATGCTCGTAACATTTGGTTCCAATATTCCCCAACGTTTCGGTGAATAATTCATCCCTGTCCGTCACAAGCCGGTTCTAGGTGACGAGTCGCTACAACCGGTTCTACATCAATGACTGCGTACCCCTCTCCCGGTCTGTTTACGCCTTGCGATACTTATGACTTTTTTCTCAACAATAACTCTCGATTTTGACGTTACTAGGCCGTTTCGTCTTGCTTAGTAACCGCGTTTTGATTAAATCATGTTCAAGTGTGGTGTAGCTTTGTTGATCGAAAAGTATGAGAATCGTTATTAACAGTAACGAAAGGAATATCCTAAAGAAATGTTTTACTTAGTTAAGAACTCGCGAAAACAAGTACTTTAATGAAAATAGATGCAAGTTGTGTTTAACTTAATCGATGTAATTTTCGAACATAAACGAAAGAGAAAACAATCTCGTAAAGCACACGTGCGAGCGGAATGTACTAAGATCGCAACACCGGCTAGGCAGTGAACGCCAATCGGCAAGATTCGCAATGTGGCTCGGCGTGCGTTCCGGTCGACGCCACCGCAGTCAGGGTCAAGGCTTCGGCTCCTGCACACTGCTGCCCGCCTGGTGGACGCGAGACGCACTGCTGTCTTGTACTATCGGTATGCCAAGCGGAAATGGGACGCTAAAGCGAAACTGATAGGTCCACTTTAATTATGCGATTCCCACGACGTTGTATTGAACGAATTACGCTCATAATGTTAGAAATGATGTCGTAACCCGCAACAGCACTCTGCCTCAAGAAAATTTATTTCAGTTAATAACTTTCTGTTAAATGATCTCGCGCAATAATAGAAAAACATGAAATTAATCATTTTATGTGTATTCGAAAGCAATAAAAGTAAGCTTCGACTTAAAAAAAAATTGTTGAATGGTCGCTAAATTGGTTGTTAACGAGCTGACTGATATAACTTTAAACAAGATTACACAAATCCTCTATCCTTGACAATTTTTGAATGAAACTGCTCTGGCGGTAAAAAAATAAACAAGCATGTGTCCCTTCGTTGCCAAGACGTCCCGAAATTCCAGGGCCCCATTTTTTGTATGACTTGACAGATGCATTCTGGGCCGCCACTAACCGCATCTTGCATCCCTATCGTGCATTCGGAAATGAAATCTACGGTTGTATGAGTTCTGTATCTACTACGTCGAATTTGAGGGTTATTTTAAGGTGCATTTCTCCGTCCTTGTCGCTCGAAGTGGCGCCACGGCTACGGGAAGAAAGAGCCGAGCCCGAACTAACTCGCTCCTGTTTGTATTGCGCACGTCGCACCAACAGCATTCTTAAACATGGTTACTTTTTTGTTTTTGAAGCGGAGCACTAACTAGCGGCGAGGGGCAGCGAACTAGAAATCATTTGGAATCATAGCGCGTTGCGAAAGAACAGCGTGACGTCACGGTGCGACGGCACCCCCTCGTCTGCGAAACTTAGGGACCCTAATGAATGACTTCCTAATTGCCGCAGCAGCACGAATAAGCCCGTAATCCGGCGCGAAAACCGCTCCTGCGTTTAATTGTAGACCTTGAGCCGTTTTGTTTCTGAGCTTGAAATCGAATGTCAGACGTCTCGCGACATGTACTCCTGGACGAGAGGGGCTATGATCGGATCGTAAGGCCGCAATGACGTGACGTTGCGGAGTGAAATGGACTCTTATTTTATGAGGTATTGGTTCTAATTTAGATTGTTCGCGCTCTAAATTATGCCATCACGGGTTAGTGGTCGGCGGGGGCAATGTTATAGAGCGACAAGTCGATATGCTCCCGCACTAATGTTGACAACAATCCATCTCGGGCTGTCAGCCGGCGCCGCGAATTAGGCTCACTCCTATTTCGATTTACTCTTCATCCAGAGCTAGTAATAAGCGGCCTTCCCGCGGGCGACTTTCATTATTCCGCCTTACGCGTTCGCGGTTATTATCCAAGAGAACTATGCGATGGCAATTTCTGTCCGAGATTAATTTATTTGTCGCGGGCTACATTATTGTTGAGAAAAAAATGTAACACAATTTTTCTCGTGAAGGTCTAATGACAGGATATGATGTTAATGTCTTCGAGTCAAAGTCCGAAGAGCGCAGATGTGCAAAATGTTGTCGCCATGAAGTATTGTTCCGTTCTACCTAGCAACACCACATGTGCTATTTTGAACATGTAGGTACTTACTACACGATTAGTGTACAAGCTTATTAATATTTAAAGCTCTCGTACATCAACTTGCGAAATATAATTTAATGTAATTGGAGTTTCGAGTGTTGCCTGTGTACTATTATATAATTTTGTGCCATAAGGGTAATTTGGCCAATGACGGATTCCGAGTACCTAGGTGCAGAGAATTTTATTCAGTACCAGAACAGTTATCAAAGAAAGTTATAGTTTTTGGCAAAAACTCAATCTAATATAGGAGTATGAACATAATAACAACACTAACAAACTTAACATGGCTTCTCAAGGTCCCTGTCCGAGGACATGGAACATAAATGACGCCATTTCCTAACGTGTGTACTAAAGAATAAAAATTCAAGGCGAATTAAAAGCCCAGCCTTCAATATGAATTACCATTAAGTTGGAGGAACTCTCGTTAATGATGTCAAAAAACATTAAAAACTCCATCGTATCGGTTAGGGAAGTTATAATAAATTGGCCGTTTACAAATTCTTCCAAGTTATCGCTGGCACTGCCATCTGCCAACCTTCTTGAGACCGGCGCGCGCGCCACCTGCCCTCGACCCTCAACCGTCTTCACATTCATTCTGACTATTGATACGTTTACGATTGTTAACTTATCAAATTGCTAGTTAACAAGGAAACACTATTAAATGATGTGAGAAGTTTATTCGAAATAATGAAAAGATCATTTAACTGCCCTTCGTTCATTTTGAACTTAAAAACTACTTACGAAATACAATAGCAGCATTTCTGAGACCACATCTCGATTTATTGAAAAACTTTTCATTTTATCGAATTAACGCTGAATGGCTTTCGCATTCGCATTCACATTACTGGTTTATCGCAACTATTTATTCGATTCCCGCTCAATAGCGACTGTTTTAACGGGTGGCTGTTGTATGACCACTTTAAAAAAAACAAAAAAAACTGAGGCAAGTGTTGCTTGTGGCAAATACTATGTACTCGAATGACTTACAGAATGTCGCCTATTTATACTAAAGACTGGGTTCCAATATAAATGCCATTAAACTACTTAAAAATACTAGTTGCGACTACTTATGAACATAATTAACTCTTTTATAATTTCAAAAACTACGATTGTTATTTTCTTTCTGAACATTTGACAGTCGTTACGCCTCTTGTATATGAACGTTAGAACACAGATGTTACTAATATGAACGGTTGTGAAATCTGTTTTAAATTATGTACCAATATTGCTCTCACAAGTCAAAGGCACAGAACAAATAAATTACGTATACGAAAACAAGGATTCATTTGTGAAAATGAGAATAACTAAAATACTATTTTCTATTTTAAGAAGGCAACACTAGTTGCAACTTAACCGTCTCCCGCGCCAGTTATTCAATGAAATTTTATTTAAAAGGGCAACGAAAAAGCTGCATTCTGCCTTCAACCGACAAACATTGGCAGCTGCGCTTTCCGTTTCGAAACGGTGTGCGTGTGCGCAGCGGCCGGCTCAACGGTCGCGCCACCGTTTACACCTATCAGTTGCCACACTTGGAACAACTGAGAACTACTCCTTAGCTTAACTAGTCCGCACTGAAACTGTTTACCATGTTAATCTTAAAATTACCGAGTTTGTGGAGTGAGTAGAAGGGTGTATGTAGATTCTAAATAATTAGGATTATTTAGAACCTACATACATCCTTCTACTCACTTCGTACTCCACTATTCCACAAACTCGGTAATTCTATCAGTTTTAATTTTCGCAATTTTATAGTTAGTTATTATTTTATCTTAACGTATCTCGGGACCACGAAGTCCCGGTTTGGAAGGAGATGGGCCGAGCCAACTCGCAGAGGCGCCTAAGACAATTTCAAATGGAATGAGGCACCATCGACGATTATCCCTGTGTGCTCTAAGCAAGTGCACCCAAGGACAACCCCGGTTGGTGCAGGACTATTATTAAGTTTTATTCGCAGTTTCTTTTCATAGATGCACTAACTTTTTTCGTCATCTCATAATGATTAGGTCTCGAAACTTTCAGGGCTGAAGTTATATTGAAATATATTGTTTTACTGTGCGTATTGTTGCCGCAGCAATTTGCAAGTTCCTTTAAAATTATTAGCCAAGAATAGCCGGTACGTGGTGTTAAAAATAAATCAACCAGGTTGATCAGGGGCGGTAGCAAACATGACTTAATAGACAAGGGCATTATAAAGGTAGACAGACAGGTTTATCCGATTTTAATTGTAGCGTCCTTCGAGCTCCCGGGCCCTTTAGTGTGGCGCCCCACGTGAACTGGGACAAACAAATGTTAAACAATTGGCCGCGTCTGGTTCTACGTGTGCTTTATACTCAGTTGTAGGACTTCCTATGATTCATTTTATTACTAACTTATTGTGTATTTGTTACCGGCTGCGGACGCAGGGGTTATCGCTCATGTATCACAATAAGCGGAAATTTATAACTTAATGTGAACACACACGGCCAAGACTGATGAAAGGAGTCAGGAAAGACACTAAACAGAACTGAAGGACCGATCGCTGACCGCGCATTGTGAATGAGCTGACAATTTTAACACTCAGTAAACGGGTGTCATTTAAACTTTTGTCTCGAAACAATAAAATGCAAGAGCAAAAGGAATTCTTATCTAAAGCTTTGTCGAATTTTTCGAAATTGTGAAATTCTTAACACTTGCAACAAAAGGGCCGATGTTCTGTCAGAAACCTAACTGTATCTTAAAGTGACCACCGAAAAAAAAGTCCTTGTGAGAGCTTGGGGCCGCTATTAAATCACGGGTTCTTTAAATTCCCGTGAAAGAGTCTACCTGCTCCTTTGGGTCTACCTGCACACTAATCAGACTTATACCATAAATTAAATGCAAGTTGAAACGTTTTGAGAGGGATTTATGGCGATGCCAGAGTTCATTATTGTCGCATTTGCGTATGTTCCTTATCTGTCATGTGTGGGGTAGCGCACGTTCCATGTAAATGTGCTGTGACCGCGAGGGTGAGCCGAACCCATAATAGGGACTGAATATTAGTTTTTTTTTCTTCATTTATTTGAATTGATGCTGCTATCAAAACTAAGGATAATAAATATGATAGATGGAGCTATACAGTTATGGGATTGGGATAACAGGATCATCGTTTACAATCCACCCGGTTGACATCGCGAACCTGTTTACCAGCAGGCTTAGCATGGCGTTTTCTGTTTCTACTCTACTGTAGAATAGAAATCGCTTTCTACGCTCCTCGAAATCTCTTTTTCGCGAGCACGAGGACACACTTAGACTCAGGTTGCTTTATAGACAGTGATTTTCCATAGCAACGGGTTAGTTGCTAGTGATGTGTATAACTACCCATTTTTACCGTACAATTGCGTTTCGTTTCTGTGTAGACAGTAGAAAACTTTCTACTGTCTACACAGAAACGCCATTTTTGTCTACTCTTCCGTCGACAATACGCTTCTCTAGGGCGCTCGTGCTAAGCCTGCAGGGGCGCAGGCGTTGAGTGGAGGCTCAATGCCTGCGACCTGGTAAACAGGTCTAGCTGTGAAAGACTATAGTGTGCGTAGTGGGTGGCGAACCTCGGCGTGTAAGCCGATATTTCCCTCGTGAAAATGTGTTCAATGGCCGGTGTCGTATTGCTCCCGCCGATTCGTGTCGAGCCTTTAGATTTTCGTCTCGCATGCCGTGCGGGTTGCCGGTACATTATTTCGCGTCGTTAATTATTGTTAAGTTTTTTGTAGTCCAAAGGCTCACATAAGCCACCTGTAGGTATCGGAGGTTGTTGTAATTAAAGATTGCGCGCAGGCTCGCTCGATAAAAGAAGTTCCTCCGGTCGCTGCGGTCCGCACACGTTCACCTTCAATAGTCGCGTATTTAAATAAAATTACAGTATTTTATAGACGCCGATGGTTAATCAAGCTAATGATGTCTGAGAGAAATGTTAGGTTTTTTTCGCGCTTTCGGTCTGGGGTAGTCGCGTTCGAGCGGCGCGGCGGCATTAACTTGGAGTCGGTTTGTTCGGGAGGCGGTGCAGCTGGCGGAAAGGCGCCATCTGCCGAGCGGTGCCCCGGAAACGGTATTTTGTTTTGTTTTCGAATTCGAAATCGGTTCGATTCTTGGTACCACACGGTACTTGACGTACTTACATTGTAGTGCAGGAGTCAGCGTCATTATTCGTGACATCTGCGGTCACAGTCGCGTGCCCGTCTCGGTCGTAATTCAGACATAATTAAATTATTTAAAACTATAAACCTTAAACTCACTTTTAAAGGAACTATGTATTAATTTATTCATGCTAATAAAATTAAGGGGTCAAAACACAGCCAGTTGTTCGCCGCACAGGAAAATAACTCAAGTGTCGAAAATGAATTACTGATGGCTGCAGGAAATAACGAATGATATTGACAGGTGGTACTGTTATAAAATTAAATAAGTTACCTTTAGGTACATACTTACCTTTCCACCGAGGGTGGTGAAACGGATAATGATAGCATGAAATAACATATAATGGTGATGACGAAATACATTAAAAAAACGTATAGTTATTTTAAAATTTGGTATTTCCGTACGAAAAGCCGTCAATCAGCGGTGGCAACATCTGCCGGTTGCACCTGCTCAAGTTTTTGCTGCCGCCACACAACTCACCAAGTGTTCGAGATGAGCCCCTGAGATAAGCTCACTAGCTCCTAAAACTTTTCATCCTTTCGTAGAACTGGGACTTACGCGTTTCGCTCTTTTATAAAAGGTGTTTACAAAAAAAGACATCCTTCATTCCATGCAACAACAATTGCGTTCATAGCCCAGAGCACGACATAGGCACCTCCCAAATACCGCGACATGCAAAATAATGAACTTATTTTTTTTTTAACACAAGACTGCTCACGACTCCTTTACAGCAGCTTAACTCGAGGCAAATTAAATAACACATTAAAGTCTGGTTTCAATAACATAATTTAAAGCTGGCCATTGCGTCAATCAGAGGTAGCTTTACAGACATTTACATAGCAATTGACACCTGAGGCACGATCCATGCAGCTCGCCTTTACATCAATTTGAAGAAAAAATCGCACGCATCGTCTGCGCACGCACCGGCCTGTAATTTCGACTTCTGCGGGTAATTGAAAAATGTCTCTCGTAAAACAGATTGCCTATAATGCTTATCTCACAACAACAGCAACAGAACAGACTATAAAAAGACAGCACGATTACCTGCCAGTGTAACATTCGATTTCCGATCATCGAGCATCGTTCCTTTTCGAGTATCGATAAGCACAAGTATCGATAATAACCGTATTAAATAAACTATAAAACGATTATATCACGCGCTCGCTGCGCTCGGAAAGCGAGAGCCGCGGGGTGGCATTCCTCAGTAATACTCCTTAGAATCGAGACGATGCACCGACAGACCGACATCCTTTCGCGACAATCGATTTCGGAGCCGGACCCTATTCGTTCACTTTTCACAAGATGGCACACGATAGCTGCTCACGCGACTGCTGCATCCTGGCAACAAAATTGCTGCCATTTTAAAACAATCCGCGAGAAGTAGCATTGTTGAACAAATCATTAAAATGGAATTTCTGGGCAGATGGGTTTACTCATTTGCGATGATTGTTGTTCGTCTGGTTGACATCCTTTAATTAAAGTGCCTACTGTGCGTTTTAATGAGCTCGAGCGGAGAAGACGAGATGGTGCATCGTAGGAGCTCTATCAAACAGTAGTGTCGCCAGTGGTCACTGCAAGGCTCGCCGTTCCTGCAACCCTGGCCAGCCATAACAAACGGATGCTAACGCGCCAACCTTTCCGCTGGTGGTATTGAACAACCATTTTATTATAATTGGCAACGCGGTCAACGATTCTTGGAAATTGGCTTTTTTCGTCCCTTTACTTCCAACATTTAACCGATCTTGTTTTTGCGCCGGAATCGCTCGAATGGACCTTTGTTCTCCGCCATATTGTTTTTAATGTCGAACAGTTGGCAAGGAAACAACGAAAGTGAGTGAAAGTCTGCGGTGTGATCTATTGTGCGACGATTAGCTAACGAAATGTTAGGGATCGCTTTCTGCGCTCATGTTTGATCTAAATAGACCGAAGACGGACCAGATTCCTACCAGAAATCCAAAATCCAGCTAGAATTCAGAATATTTCAAACTTGGAACTTCCTATTAGAACGAGTCGACGTAACTGTCATGTGTATTTTTTTAATTCGTGTGTTGACACAGTAACACCGTCCCCGTAATTACGGGTAGAAGGGCGAGGTAATGAGATAGTGTGGGAGCCCGAGGGAGCGACCAGCTGACATTAGTCCAACCCAGAACCGAGACCATTCACACGGCGAAAACATGCGTTGTAATGGTAACCTACGCTATTGAACTATTTTTCAAACAAAACCATATCACTGCATTAAAAGTCAACTACTTATTTTACCTAAATCAATTAAATGGACTGGTCTTCCATAAATCAAGTTTTTAATTATTTTTAAGAACTAAGTTTTTGATCGTGAATATTTTGTCCTAAATACAATACAAAGGCAATAAATTATCATTTCGATATTTCAGGTATGTCCGAACAGTCATTAAAATGCCGACGACATTTTTTACGAAAAACCAGCATCGGCTTCGGCTTCGGCTAATTCTATATTCTGTGAGTATCTCACGGTATGCTCAAATATAAGTGTTTGGCAACTAGTTTAATGCGACCTTCCTCGTGTCCCTTGTATGTTAATCAGTTAGTCTAGGAGTCGGTCTGTGGGGTATTTCGGAAGGTCAATGTTAAGTGGTGGTCTGGTCGGAGGAGCCGTCGATTGATGTAGCCGGCGTTTCATCAGACGATTTATTTCACATAAAGATCGACCTCGAACATAAAGAATCACAATTCATTCAGATGTTTATCACTTTAAGACGAAAAACTAATAACGTCACGGCTCTTATGTGTAATAATGGGCGAAGCTTAGCTAAACAGTTAAAAGCTTGTTAAACGATAAACTGTGCCATTGTGCCGACTAAATAATGGACAGCTTAGCTTTTTAAATAATTATGTTAATCAAAATGTGTGGCGCTTCAGATATTTCTTTTACGACTAGTGTCCAAGCTTTCGACAAGAACTCCGAACACAAGTTCAAATCTGATTAAATCTACAGCTTCTTTAAGCAAAGTAAACAATTGATTTCTTCTCTCAATGTAATCAGTTTAAAGTGTTAGTGAAAGTCCTGTTTCCACTTTCCTTATATCCAGGTCAATAAGGACGCCACTCTCCTCCTTGTGGCCACGCTTCCATCTCATTTCGTCTCTCAAGTGCCTCTGTGAAAGCTACAGTTCCATTTCTCATCCGTTCCATCTTTGAAAATTCGACTTTAGATACCAGGAAAACAGCACCAAAAGCTCTCTCTATACGTAATTAACTCATCAAATACGTCTCAAATATGCAGTTAAAATAGACAATTGACCTTTTTGCAATGATACGGCTTTTTATGTAAAAATCTGATTGAAATGCGAACAACAAACATCAAGTAAGAACCTCAGTAGAGCCCACCCATCACCAATTTGGCACGTAATCTAACTCGATTCAAGTGGCGAAAAATCGTGACTCCGTTTTTTTACCGATTTTCGTCATCGACTCGGCGCGGATCAGACCCAGGCTCATAGATCAAAGTGTTAGCCGCCGGTTGACAGATGTTTTGATATTTCGCAGATTATTTTAATATATGCATGGATGACTTACTGTGCGCTAGTGGCCTGTTTTTTTTTAATGAACAAAGTTACTTGTAAGTGACTTTGTATCGGTCGCGTTCGATAGCACGGGTGGTCTCAAGCACCTGGCGAACGAACCCGGAAAGTAAAATGTCAGTTTTATATTCTCTGCACCAATGATTTCGCGGGTGGGGTTCTTGTTTTTTATAAAATATACTCCTCATCGTAATGTGACGGTCAGTTGAAGACCTGATAAACGAAACACCCCAATTTAATAAACGAACCAATCGTCCAAGACGCGTTCAAAATTAAGATCAAACGCTGCAAAATTACGGTCACGTGGCACATTCGAAATTCGAATAATCGTTTACGGTTGGATTGGACGCATATTAGTTGCGCTCTCCGCTGGGTTGCCAACCTAACGCGGTCAGTTCCCAGTGCGTTGCACTCTGTTACAATATAACTTAATGTCTTCGTCATTCGAAACAACTTTTTGCGATGTTTTTCCACAATTAAATAATAATATAAATTTTTGGCCGGACCCCAAACTTATTATCATAAGTAGTTAATTAATTTTTAAATCGGATCCTTTTAGCGACAACGTTTTGTTTTTGTTGTAATGTTCCAACTGTGTAACAGTCGTCGGGTAATTTATTGTGTTTGCCAAACAAATTGTGGGTGAATAACAAATACCTAGGTAGATAGGTATCACGTCATGATCAGTGTGTATGAGAGGGCAACACAAGATTCTTTGTGTTGCTTTACGACATTGTCCGTTCCGCCTGCGGGTGACTCCGGTGACCTAAAGACGACCTATTGCTAACAAAAAATAAAGCCATCCATTCACGAGCACGACATCTTAAACAACCTTGAACTAGTTAAACCGGGCGGGAATTAATCTGCGATACAGACATGGTAACACCGGGGCGGCGGGAAAAAAGCGCACCGTTTCGCCGTAGCGCTTAGAGCAGACGTGTTATTATCTTATTATAATAATATCCTATTATCTCGAGCCGCGATGTTGCTCGCTGGTTATGCTATCTACCTAATATTGCAGCTTGAGATAAAGGAGCTGACACCGCCGCGGAAGAGGACGTCCCTCACGGACGTTCTCGTACGTCTTTAATGGAGGACGAATCTGTTACGCATTATGAGAACTCTTAATTTATCCCCACCTGCTCAGATTTATGAGCAATTAATTATTTCTGCATCGTATAACTTTTGGCATAAAATTATTAAGTACTTTACCCCAATAGTAATATCGCACAAAAAAATCGTGTTACAATTAAAGCCAAGGTAAATAACAATTTTTTTGTTGAAAGCTTCTAATCTAACATTTGTTTTTTTTTCTGCGATGCATTGCGTCAGCGCTGCAGTATGCATGGGCAGCATATCATGGGTCACACGCGAACCGTTTGATGTAGGTCTAATGGATACAAATCATAATCATCGCGCTTAGCGGAATAACACCCAAAAAAATAAGCTTATTAATCTTAATTCTACGTTACCATAAATAACATTAAGTTTTTTGCATATAGTAAACTATGAGAAACGGGCCGATGAAATATAGCGATATAATAAACTCTTTTTTATTTAGACATCAATTGGCCAATCGATAAATAAATACCTAAATGATGCTACGACTAGGATAACATGGCCGTTATAGGTATCGAATTAACTCACCACACTGAGAATGTATAAATAAGTAGTTATTTGAACAGTATAATGACAGGTTCGGTGATTGCCTCTCCACCGTATTGTAATTATGAATCATAAACAAAGAGCATCGGGTTTTTATTGGTCCTAAAAAGCTGCTAAAAACTAATCTGTTCACAGCAATTAACCTATCAGGCTTATTTAGTGTTGAAGGTCGCCGGTAATAAATGGGTGCTACAGTTCCTATAACCCGCTGTCAATCCAGTTTTAAATATCAGTAATTATTGAACAATAAGATTGAGAACGAATATTGTATGCTGCCGTTTCAGAGCAGGAATGCGTGCGTTTCCGAACAAAAGAGTTATGGAAATCTTTTGAAAAATATACGGTTATTTATAATTTGGCAAAACAATATTATTGCATAAACGATTCAGTTACAAAAGAACTCGGGAGTTGTTCAAAATTCGTGATGTAATTTAAGGGAATACGAGCTTTTTAAAAGTTTTGACTTCGAAACTTCTATTGTTGTCCGCATAAATAAAGAAACACAACTTCATAACTTTGGAATAAATAAGTTAATTGCCCAGTTTATTTTTCTTTTATATTACACCATTACTTGTTTTCATGGACTAGGACAACAAAAACAAGAAGAGGTACTCGTATCGGACGTCTTGTACACATAGACAAACCAGTTCTGCACTATGCAGCTCCCACACATACAAGGCTTCCCTATAACCAAGCCCTGCGGTAACAACCCCGTCTGATAGATCGCTTCATTTGATACTTCGGATGACCACTTTCATTATTATTTATGTAGCCCTTGTCAGTTAACACACAACGTGAGACTGGCCAATGTACAGTGCACGTAAGTGAAGTGATTATTTTCCCCGTTGTGCTTTACACTGATAGCTAACAAAAAACTAACTTCACGGGGATATTATATAATTAAGAGACCTTGGCGTTGAACCGACAGCAGCTTTTCAAGCGTCTTCAAATCTATCCATTCTATATTTTTTCCATTTTCTATGTTTTTTTGTCCTCTCTCAAGCAGCGCCTTCATCCTCCTATAAAAAATTAACTTTGCTGTGCTCGACAGGATCCATAATTGATTCGATGTTTTAACATACCTACTGATATATGTACACATTATGAAATGTAATAAAGTATTGAGTATATTTTAATGAAAGCTCCCGGAAAATGTGCTTTCAATGCAAGACCCTAAAGATTTATGCAACGCACAATTTACTTTTCTCAGCCATCAACGCAAATCTCGCGTTTCGTGTTCTTAAACTACTCGCATCCTTACAAGTAAAGCATTATTCAATAAATGTGTACATGCACACCAATATCGGAACATTACATACATCCGGCGCGCTGGGCTTTCGTCTGCCGCGCTGCGCCGGGCGCATGCGCCATTGTCCGCCGGATGTCTTGCGGTCACACGCAATTTCACAACCTCTGCACTCCCTCTGCACTCATGATGCCTTGGTAAGTGCCAGTTATTGGCGTGACTGACGAGGGATAATATACCGTCTTTCAATATAAATAAAATAGGCTATCATTGAGCTGTTGAAAAGACAAAAAAAAATACTTCTGAGGTCTTGCAAGTTTTCATTTAAATGGACGAATCTAAACACACCTACCTATTGCATACCCGGTGATTTAAACATAAAAACTATGTAACTATTAAATATGATTAGCTGTAAACCTGTAATTACAGTCAGGTAGGTACTACAAGCATAAAGCGTGTTTCTTTAAACGATAATGAAACAATTTTAATTCGTTTCGATAACGTTTAGGTTAGTTCCCACTTAAAAACATCACGTTTAGCAAATTAATTGGCTCACAATGGAGGTACTAGGCAGCTATGACCTATTAGGCGGTCGAATGAGCGGAAACACTGATCGAGTTAGCAAGGTTATGCTGAAGTTTATGCGATTGCTCTGCATCAATCATCCACTGAACTTTTAAGAATCGAATGGGGTAGCTTTGACTCTGTTATGAGTTCCGTGTATTTTTCAGCATTATTTTGTTTTTATCCTGACCTACCTCGATGTTGTCTGCGTGGGATGCTTCGGCCTTCTGTCCGATTTATGCACTTATAAATAGCTTTTATCATATGCATAGGCGTAAAACACCAATGAGCTATTGATAGAACATCTTACAATTTCTAGTATGACACATAGAATAATAAATATAAACTGTTCCGCATTATATATCCTAAGTAACGTTATAAATAACGTTTTATAATAATAACGTCTATTTACATGGACGTGTGTGACATCAATCAACAGAGGATTTCTTTCATTTCACTGAAGTCGTTGACTTATTGCTTTCTCTGATAGGTCAATATGTGACTTGATAACAATGTTATTGTAATTTAATGTCGCAAGATTCCCGTTCATCACGATTAATTAATACGTTTATCTTTGCGTTCTATATTCAAAATGTTTTTGTAGCCGTAAGGCATTGTTCTGATCGCAGCCGAATTTAAATCGATAAAAATAAAAGTGTAGAGGTGCACCAAACAGGCCGGGCGACCCTATCGCCCTTAGTTTTTTAGTGGTCTAGGTTTTATAACGGTAAAGCGGGCGTCACATTTTGCACTGGTCGGCTCCGCCGCTGTCATTTCGACAACTAATACCCCCGGTGGGGTTCATAATTTATAAGGCGGTACATGTGACCGCTTTTTACCTCGGCCGCCGTCCACCGCCGCCGTCTGGGAATCCGCAACAAAGACCGAGCGAGATTCCGTTTTGCATTCCGTAAGTATTCGTGTGCGACGAACGACTGCGAATTTTATGTTTTTGAAATGCGAATCTGCACTGAATGGATCACTAAGAAAGTCGCATCAGTAAACCGAAATCCGTTTCACGATTCCCACGCTGATTTTAAAGTTGTTAACTTGGTGGTTGAGCCTGGCTGCCTGCGTCTGGCGGGCTGAGGTACTTATTGTTCCAAGGCGATGTTTCATCTCACCTTCGGCGTCATTTTTATTGCGCGCGTCAATTGAAGTGGAAATTCGTGGCCGTGCCTTTGTACGCGAGTGACCCACTTTTGGGCCGTAAACCGCCCCATCAAATTTCGTCCTGGCAGTTTCGGGTTTAAAGTTGTCGAGATTCGGTTAACTTTTGGTTTTTTAGCAACACGGCCCCGTTGCATTCCCGTTTTTACGATCATCTCCCCTGACCGACGCCTGACAGAGCGCTCGTAAAAGATCAGATTTTATTTCTTATTGTTCGCCTTTCGCGAAATCTAATTGAAGTTGGTAGGGTACCGCGAGCCCACCACGCAGTTTACGCGTTTTTAATTTTACTGCCCGGAGAACGCTGAATTATGTCCCTGCGAGCGATAATGACGACCGGCGTGAGCTCTTTCATTACTTTTATAACACATTAAAGGGTTAAAGGGTTCTGGTGAAAATTAGCGTCAGTGTTGTTGATACTGTTTGTCCTGAGCCTGCGACGCGCTTAACTGGCTACGACAGTTATTTCCATCTCCGAGTGCATCGTAATCTGCAGTAAACACGACCTTTTTGTGTTGGCAATAAGAGTTGCGCGACTATGCAAATAACCACCGCAAGTCCTCACCTCTATTTCTTTCCATTACCCGCACCCTGCAGGACTTGTTTTGGAGGCTGCCCAGTATCAAGTGGCGACTCTTCCTATTCCACCTAGGAGTTCGTCGAAATTAAGTATTGGCTTGTTGCCTCTCGATTTATCAGCATACTGAAGGTTGATAATTGACATAAAGGAACTATTTTATTCGACATTGTTCGTTTCTTTTGTCCTAGTCACCTGTGCGACGTACTGTTATTTTAGGTCGATAGAAATTAGGACAGAAGTCAAACAATAGTGAAAGTTTACCGTTATGGTTATTGAAAGTTTAAGGTAGTGATGCGAATAAACTATTTCTGAAACGTTAGTTTATTAATTGGCGTTAAGAATGTGGTACATCAGCGGAACAATTAGTGAAATAGTATTACATAGTTGATTGTGTGTTAGGGTCCAGTACATACATAGTAGCGTGTGCGCGGGGCTCATTGCTCTTGCGCCTACTCTGAGTCACTTTAAATTCTCTGTTCGTATGTCTGCGTCACGCGCCTATCGGAAACGCTAACGGCCGGGACGCGTATTTAAATACACCCTGACCAGGCTTTTCTGACCTCCTAGTCCACATTGATTCTTTCGATTACACTCAACTGGTACCACTGGAAGGTGAGACGGGGGTCTTGGTCAGCTGGTGGCACAATAATGCCTTGTGACTAGAGTCTCACCCGCGATATGCAATGTTAAGCAAATATTTTTATAAGGAAAGTCACGTTGCGTACGCCGTACCTACTATGTAAATTATTTTTGGGCAAGTGAGCTTCACGGACGTTCGTGGGTCATAAAAACGGTTTGAGTAGGTCATGAAGTGAAAAAAAGAATTAATGCATACATACATAGTAAGGAGTTATGTTGGTATATGAAATATTGTCAATATTGATAAGTTTGTAAACACCCTCGTGTACAACACGTCATTATACCGGTTTACGCGAAAATGTGTTGTGTTTGCGTTGTTTGTGCAATATTTAACATTTCTCCTTAACACCGAGATGAAGTTCAGATGAATTCCAAATATGACAATATTATGTATTAATATTTTTTTTTTTTTTTTTGTAATTTGCTGGAACTGACTGGGCAAGAAAAATGTTTTCTAAACTTTCAAGAAACAAACTGGCTTTAGTTGCAGAAGTTTTATGAGATTAGTTAAACTCGACATTCTTTTATTTTATTTCATTGCAAATAAAAATTGAATAGGTATTATTAGATAACCGTTCTGAATTTTCCCAAATTTTTATAATATTTCCCCGTGTATTTTAATTTTAAATTAATAAATTAATTAACAAGTATTATTTCCTTTTCCCAGGTAAGCATCGGCAGAATTTACACTATAAAAGTAGTATGTATTTACTTTATACGTCATACAAGCTGTTGCCCACCGACTTGAAAAAGTAGCCATGTCCATATGTCCTTCTCCCTGTAATGGTCTGCCCTTGTGCCAAATTTCGTCCAAATCAAACAAACTTACTTTCGCGTTTATAATATTAGTTACGATTGCACAATATAACATCTGTACACGTGAAAAACCTCATTATTACGTAAACTTGAAACACACCCAATATGACACAGAAGTACGTAAGTAATTATTGTAAAAAACCTTTTGGCCATAATAAGGACGTAAATATACAAGCGATTTTATTTTTAGCTTTTTCTGCATGCTAAATAAAACGGCGTCCATTGTCGTCCGGCGGACAATTAATTTGTTTATCAGCCGCCTATCAGCGGAGGTCGACCGCTTTCTTGTACATCTGCCGTTTTCGGAACAAAACCTACCAGGCTTTTGTTGTCGCTTTTGGTTTATGGGTATATACCTACCTACTTACCACAACGAATTAACTTATTATTTATTTTATTTTGAAAACAACTCTATTAATGTCTTCGCCAAACGAGTTACAAATATGTATAGTGATGTAACGAATGGTCGATGTGCGCACTGACCTAGCCCACGCGGCGTCAGAGCACTTCTAAACTCAAAATGTAACCGTAACTATGAGCGGACAATCGTTTCCGGCGCCCGTGACGTCACGGCCGTCTCGCCGGTCGCCGCACAGTGGGTCGAAACTATGATTTTAGTGACTTAGGGCTCAACTTTGCTTTTTCACTTTTTTTTTTATGCGGATGGGTAGAGCTCATTAACCTCAATAATAATTGTTCTGATGTATTATTTCCTAAACTTTATACTTTGGGTAGAAAAATGTGTTTTGTTATTTTTTTGTATGGAGCGGCTCAAATAAACTTAAATTCCTGCTAAGTAGCGTGTGATCCCGCGTTGAAACTTTATTTTTCATATACCTTGTCTGGTCTATTATCATTTGATGCTATAAACAAATGCATAAAGTTGCAACTCTGCCAAATAAATGGATCGAAAAAAATGAAAAAATACATAGAATAAAAAGCTTCATTTTTTACTTTCGTAAGTTATTTTAAGTTAAATTTGATATGGAATAGTAAGTAAAAGCACGTAATAATACACATAATTACTTAGCAACTAACAACAATACATTTAAAAGGTCCCTAATTAGCTTAAATTTACTAATACTACATATATTAGTAAATTTAAGCTAATTAGGGACCTTTATTTAAAAATGTGGATATGAAATCAATTAATTTCTATTTGTGTGTTTAATTACTGTAATTAGCTTAACCTTTTACCTTATAAAATAACAATGTTTTTCACTTTTAGTCATTACTGTAATATTAATTAGGATAATTAGTTAATGAGGGTAGTAGAAAAATTAGTAAACATTGTTTGTCACTGGATTCTGGAAGTATAAAATGACCATAATTTATTATATACTAACTAGTGTTCGTTTATTCGTACTACTACTAACATCTCGTGATTCTGATCGTCCCTTTTTCGTTATAATGGATAATTTAGTTAACAATTTAGATTTATTTATGATTTTAAGAGAGCAGGTCAAGTCACTGTCGGATAGTCAAAAATTCTTTCAATTCCTACAACATAAAATAAACGTGACCGAAGAGAACAGTGTTGAGCTCCAAAAATTCTGTACGCGCTTTTGTTCAAATATAAGTGCAAGATGGGAACGAAGTAGTCGCACGTTAGCACAGTTTGTAAGAAAAAATGGTGATTGGTTGGAACGTGCAATAAACTGGCCCGAAGGAATGATACTTGAAGCTGTGAACACTGAACAGGAAAGGCTCGAGATTTGTAATACTGAAGATGTCGAAAATCTACCACCATCTACTACAGAAGCTTCGACATCTACATTTACACCTCGAAAACCTTTCGAGGAATTGGGCTCCAGGCAAAAACGACGACGCGTTGATCAAATTAACCAATCGCTTTCGTTATCCCCGGATGAACTTAAAGCTACTACAATTGCTAGTTTAAGAAACACCGGAAATGAGGATGTAGGAAAAATTATGAACCATTTACTAAATCACCCCGAAGATCTAAAAAAAGTTAAAGAGTGTTTAAGTACAAGTAAACCGAAAAGTAGTACATATTCACCCGATAAGGCACTGTCTTTATTAGTTTCACTTAAATTAAGTAAGTGGCAGTATATAAGCCTAAGAGAAGCAGCAAGTGAAAATAGGTCTGATTTATACCCTTCTTATTATAAAATAAAACAAGCGAAGGCAAAATGTTATCCAGGGAAAGAAGACATAATTATAACTGAAGAAGGAGCTGCTATTAAACTGCAAGCTTTACTCAACTTGACGGTATCTAGGCTTTTAGAAGTGATTACTTTAGATTTGGATTCGCCAACTGAGTTACTGCTAATAAGCAAATGGGGTTTTGATGGAGCCTCAGGTCAAAGTAATTATAAACAAAAGACTGAAGCAGAGTTTGATGACTCAACTATCTTCATGGCCAGTCTAGTTCCTATAAGGCTTCAACAATGTGATGGAACAATTGTTTGGGAAAACGATCGACCCTCATCAACTTTCTATTGCCGTCCGATAATGTTCAAATTTACCAAAGAAACGCAGTCAACAGTGGTAACTATAAAAGCTAGCATAACCGAAGAAATAGAAACACTTCAGCCAATCAAGTTCAATCAAGTTGAAGTTAAGCATCAATTGCACTTGACGATGATAGACGGCAAAATATCGTCATATTTGTCAGACACATCTTCAGCTGTCTGTGATATCTGCAAAGCAAAACCGTCAGAGATGAACAATTTAGAGTCACTTGCTCAAAAAGAGAACAACGAAGAAGTGTTCCAGTATGGAATGTCATCTTTACATGCCTGGATAAGAAGCATGGAGTGCTTACTTCATATCGGTAAATATAATTTTATTAGTTCATAATTTTTTTCACGTTATATAGTTACTTGTGAGATTTTTATTTAAGTGATATTTCTTTTTGTTTGCAGCTTATCGTTTGGACTTCAAAAAATGGAGTTGCAGGGGCGATGACAAAGAAAAAATGTCACTCAGAAAGAGCGCTATACAGCAAGCGTTTAAGAAAGAATGCGGTTTACTTATTGACGTAGTCAAGCAAGGAGTAGGCACAACCAATGATGGCAATACTGCCAGAAGATTTTTTAGGGATGCAGAAACAACAGCTCGCATAACAGGAATAGATAAAGATTTAATAGAAAGGTTTCATTTGATTCTTCAGACGGTTGCATCTGGAGAGAGCGTGGATCTTTCTAAGTTTTCCGAATTTTGTAGAGATACTGCACAATTGTACGTTCACTTATATCCCTGGTATTATATGCCTTCCAGTATACATAAATTGTTAGTACATGGGAGTGATATAATTAAGCACTTTGGTGCCATACCTATAGGTAAACTGTCGGAAGAGGCAGCGGAAGCTCGTAATAAAGATTTCCGGAAATATAGAGAGAGTCATTCTAGAAAGGTAAGTAGAACGGCGACAAATGAGGATATTATACACAATCTTCTTTTGTCTTCTGATCCAAAGATCACAAGTCTAAGACCTCGAATGGTGAAACAAAATATAATGGTTCTCTCTCCAAAAGTCAAAGAGCTTCTGCTGATTTTTCCCACAGAATCCGATATAGATTTTATTGATGTAGATAATTTACAAGATAGTCATAGCGATAGTGAATAAGATTTTTTGGTAGTTTGTAAGTTTCTTGTTTTTTTTATTAGTTTATAAATGTCAAACTCATAATTGAAAGGAAATAGTAATGTTTGATGTTGTTTATAGTTAGTTTTTAGTTTGCTTGTGTTAGTTGTAGTAATGTTAGTTTACCTTTACTAATTTGTATTATTATGTACCTATCTTTACTCACTATTCAGTATTAAATCTAACTTAAAATAACATTTCATAAACATGTTAAAGTCATTAAAACAAAGAAATTGAAATTCATAGATCCCTAATTAGCTTAAATTTACTAATACTACATATATTAGTAAATTTAAGCTAATTAGGGACCTTTTAAATGTATTATGATTAGTGTGATTAGCTTTAAATTTACTAATACTACATATATTAGTAAATTTAAGCTAATTAGGGACCTTTCAAATGTATTGTTGTTAGTTGTTAAGTAACTATGTGTATTATTACGTGCTTTTACTTACTATTCCATATCAAATTTAACTTAAAAGAACTTACGAAAGTAAAAAATGTAGCTTTTTATTCTATATATTTTTTCATTTTTTTCGATCCATTTATTTGGCAGAGTTGCAACTTTATGCACACGTTAATAGCATCAAATGATAATAGACTAGACAAGGTATATGAAAAATAAAGTTTCAACGCGGGATCACACGCTACTTAGCAGGAATTTAAGGTTATTTGATCCGCTCCATACAAAAAAATAACAAAACACATTTTTCTACCCAAAGTATAAAGTTTAGGAAAAAATACATCAGAACAATTATTGTTGAGGTTAATGAGCTCTATCCATCCACATGAGGAAAAAAGTAAAAAAGCAAAGTTGAGCCCTAAGTCACTAAAATCATAGTTTCGACCCACTGTGCGCCGGTCGCCGCCCCTACGCCGTAACCTTGGCGCAGCGAGCGGTGAGATGCGCCGCTTCGGCCGCGAGCCGCGACCGTGCCGCCGCCGCGCCGCGCCTGCAGTGCCCGTCGACAACGCTTTCGTTTTCATTGTTCTTTTTGAAATTATTTATAATGCCATTTACAAACGACAGCGGCAATTCCGATAAAGAGTTCATTAATCTTCAAATCCGATCGACAACCGCAACACCGTCCGTGCAAGCTGCGTTATATTCGGCCGGATGCAGAAATTATACATATCGAATGCCACTTATAATGCGAAATAAGAGCAAAATCTCGGGTAATTTTTCACACGATCCACGAGAGCATAGTTGCCCTAAGCGCGCTGTGCCGGGGTGAGCGAACTCGCAACCTGTAATTTTGGACCGCAAAAGGAACAGAACGCATCGAGATCGGTGATTAAAAACCTTTGTCGGTTCTACTAATATTTATATTATTTTTGCAATGCGGCCGACATCTAATTGGGCGCTCGTATATTTTGATGTAGGTACAAGGCTCGGCGCCGGCCACCGACGCTTCATTAGTTTTCCTGGTAGAGAAATCATAAACTACTCAATTTTTTATGTTCAGTCGTTTATGTCAAAACGTGACCCCGACCGAATCGTCCAAACATTGCCGACAAAACGATGGAAAAATCCATTTCCTTCGAAGCCGACAATGGCTACTTACTATCATATTAATTTAACGGATTATTTCGGAGTAAGGATGTTAAAAATACTGGCTAAATTACATTTATAGGTGGTAGTTGGTAGGTATGAGTAACTAGTTTCAACTGGCCCTCGGTACTCTCGATCGGCCCAAGGTCTGGGATATTGAACCTGGCCGGAGCAACCGCACGGCGAGGTTCGCCGCGAGAGAGACGGATGCACTATCACTCATTGTTATGGGGGAAATGTCGCGGCCACACGCGCTGCTATTCAATTGATTTTCTTCAATGACTAAACCTTCGGCTCCTAATCCGCTCGGTATGCGATGCAAAGCAGCTGCCGGCCGGAGCGATCCCGTAAGCATGAGGCGCACTTCCTTAAACAAAGTGATGAGGCGCGAGCGAGACGCGAGACATGCCGCGGCGGTGCTGACAGCTGCGCGACAGGGACGAACATACTGCGACAAGTGCACTCGCCCCGACAGGGACGGCAGAAGTGCATTGCGCTGACGCATCAAGATCGTCTACACGCTTTCTTGTCTTTTTATGAACGCTACCCCCGCAGCTTTCAGTTTCGTTGTGTTAACGACGAAGAGGAACCGTTTCGCCGAATGTCGTTTATGCCAATATTAATCAGCGGTGCCGTAATTAAATCTGCCGGTCCGACCGGTCGTTTGCTTGGCATTTATATGTTCCCACGCGGTTGATGTCATTTTTATTATGAATGGCGGCCTTCAGCCTGGATTCCTGTGGGGGCACGGGCTCCCGGGGTCCACTGACCCACTGGCCCTGGCCGGGTTCCTACCGGCGAGTGGTTTTCGCTTCGTCAGCGTCCGAGTCCGTTCCGCGCCGACGACGCTCTCCACTTGAATGAATGTCGTTCACAAATAATCTCAACACAAATGAGGCTCGAGCAGGAAGCGCTTCGATAAAGGAGTAGATGCAAATCGAAGGTAAACGTGCTTAGCGTTCATTGGCATTATTAAAAATAAATAATATCGGTTTTGGAATGTTAGCGGCGCGTCATCTCGCCCTCCCGCGGAGATCGCGTGAACTCTTTATCGGTCGGATACCTCTGTGAACTCGCACGGGAATAAATTAAAAATTATTTAATCTGACTATCGAGAAGCTCGCACCCACAAAGTGTACGCATTTGGTTCCGATAAATATTTTTTGGAATTGTTACGCAATTTACTGACACATTGTAGTCGCTGAGCTTCGTAGACCACGTGTCACGTTATCGCGTATCATCGCTCCTAATATGTGCTAGTGTAGTTCTCACGACGCCATAGCCGAGTGCGTTCACACCCATAAACATGGTGCGCCGTATCGACGAGTATTTCGATCGTACTGTGTCGAGGCGCTGCTTATTTATGCTTGGCAAACATTCGACGAGATAAGCCGTGAACGACGAGCTTGTGCTTCCCACATCTGCCGCGACCTTGGCTCCTTCAGCCCGTTGTGTAACCCCCTTATCTGTCACGCTTCCCTGGTACCTCCACGTTCGACTAACCAGCAAATCTCACCGCGTTTTCCGGTCCCGATACACTATCACAGTTATCGAGCAGATGTGTGGCCTATCGCGAAGACACGTGCGTTACCAATCTATAAAAGTAGCTCAAAGTTACGAAAGCGTCTTTCACTATCGTTGAGTTTACGAGCGCACTAATAAACTAAGCGGCGAGCACGTGGGTCTCTGGCGCGTCTCGTTAACATAATTAAAGAGTTTTCGGCTGCCCCGGATGATGCTTCAACCGGTTTCAATGTCCCGACTCTTTTACTTTTATCGTTCTGCTCTAAATTAATGTTAACGTTTGTGCGAAACCGAAAGTTATGTCGGCGCGTTTAGCTAATAAGATCGAATGCGCCGAATTAGCATCTCAATACCAAGCCGGACGACGACTTTGTGAAAAAATCGTTCGTAGAAGAATGCTGAGAGCAGTATGTTTTGTTGACACTTGAGTTATGAGTTAGGAGCGATATGGGTTAGTCAGGGCTGACGGGGCTGCCCGGCGCGGCGCGGCGGTCCTTCCGTGAGCTTTTATTATTCCGGTTATAAATTAAACTGTGCTCGTTAATCGGCCCTTTAATCCGTCTGGGCGTTGACTCCGCGCGGGCTCGCGCGATGAATGGTTCACTTTATCTGTGAAACAAGACGGCGTCGAAAGTAGTAAAATCTAAGTAATGAACATCTTCCACATGTTGTTTACGTGTGAAAAGCTCGCGACGGTGGTCCGGCGGGGGCGATTCATCGGCGTGGAATGTGGCTGCATCGCGACTCGCCCCGCGCTGTGCGGTGCGGGACAGCCTCCATCAGCACGCGGCAGGAGCACACCGCCTGTGCACACACCAATAGATATCGACGTTATATAATTGGATCCGAAGGATTTTTTACACGTTATTGTTAGCCTCGAATGATACACTGTTTGAATATTTAGCTATATCCGCTGACTTCACCGCTTATAAAAAATGGCGAATAATTAGTCAATAAAAATTCCGCCGATTATATACGTAGTCGTAGTTGTTACACGGGTGTTACGTAATTGGAGTAAATGACCTAAGAGTTGGTGGTCCGTGCGAAGGTCTCGCGCCACGTGGTGCGCCTGCGCCGGTCACGTTGTGGCCATGCTGCCAGCAGTGCCAGATGCTACCCACAACACTACGAGCCACGACCGTACTCATAGCTGCCTTCTGAAAAAACATCAAACACCTGCTTACAAAACACCCGACTGCCAGGGAATTTACGCTGAATTCCCTCAGAAACACCAATACATCAAGATATTCAAGTTTCATCATTAAAGACTACATGCACTCGCACGAAACTTCGGCATGTGTAAACAATAACAAAGCTAGATAGTGTATCGCATTAACGGTGGTTATAGATCGCTGCTGCGAACATCGCGGCTCCAGTAGGTGTTGTAATAATTGGGGCGAGTGCGTGGCGGGCGATGGACGCCGCCCTTGACCGCGGCGTCGCGGCGGCATGCGATGACTCCGAGTAAACAAATTGAATGAATCGCGTACGCTCACGTACATCCCGTATGTACCATTCATGTGTGCGCGCCGTTAACGCACGATAATTCAAGTGCTCGTATGTTTGACTAACAAGATTACGTCCCGCCGCGTCTGCCGCCCTAGTACAACCAACATCCACTAATGCCTAGTTTCAGTAGTTTTGCGAAAAGTTCAGGTAGTTCGTGATAATTTAGATAGATTTGTACAAATATTACTGCGGAAATCAATTTACTTATCGTGATCCACTAGCTAATAAAATCGATTCTGGTAGGTACTTGATTTGCGTAAAAAATATTGACCAACGAATCATTTGCGTCCTTGAGTTATAGTTTAATATGAAGCGTTTTTTTATTACATACAATTACAATAGTTTTCTTGGCATCGTGTATATTGTTCATTCGGCGTGTCGTGAGTCCGGTGTCCAGCGGAAGCGAGGCACTGCTGTCATGGCTGGCGAGGCGCCCCTCAAGACGAGCACACTTCAGCCTTAACCTACGTGTTACTGACACTAATACACATACTGTTCCATCTCATTTGAAACCATTTCCTCTTATTTACTAATTACAGGACCTCGACTTATTTGCAAACATGCTGAATGGAAAACTACTAAAGCCGCAAATAAATAAATAAGGCAGAAGAGTTAAAGGTTTCGTTCGATTTATAAAAATGTAGAGGTTGGCATCACGTGATTGGGTGAGCCCATACATACATAATTTGCGGAAGACAAACACATAGTGCAGAGATGCATCGTACGCATCCAGAGAGAGGCACCGATCCTTATAATCCATGCTTAGTGACGAGAACACCATTATTTCTATCGATTAATTAGAGGTTTTCACATATTTTTAATCTTGGACAATCAGAAAAATATCACAGAGAAGTGAACTAACAAATTGATTTATCTCCGTGGACAATAAACTGTTGAAATGTTCAACGCAAGCAAGACACGGTGTCTGGCCACAAGTTGCCACTGTTCTTGTTTTATAACAACGACGTTAATTTATTCGTTGAAAGTAGCGTTATAGGTATCTAAATTATTATGTGATTACATAATCAATCAGCCACATGTTGCGTCTGACTGGCTCGCCATTATTTAGGGTACTTGAACCGAATGAGCGACTTGTTTCGGAACTATCCGATACATCGATACTTTTTTCCGGTGTAATACAATAAGTAGTAGTGCTGTGCATCTCTAGCGGCGGCTGGAAGCGCGGCGGGGCGGCGCGGGTCGACGCTCGGCCGCGCGACCGATCGCAGCCGAAGGTCAAGGCTGCCCGCGACCGATCGAGATCCTACTCGCACCACACCGCGCTACCGGCGCAACGAAACAAAAAGTGACAGCCCAAACCTGAACAGAATGCGAGGACGAATAAAAATGAAAGCTATGTTTATCTTGTCCGTCTATGCTAATCGTTTCAATTTGGCCAATAAAAAAATCAAACTGCCTTATTTTGCCAAAGAAATGACGATTTGAGTTAGAGAATCGTAAGTCATTGTAACGTCTTGCTCGTTTGTTATTTTGTCGAGTGCGTGTGAAAAGATCTCGATGGCACAAATATCGGCGCGGTCAGCGAACTCTAATTGCAATCGAAATATCCATTAACCTATTTGGTTGCGAATCTGATACTCGAAGGAGTCTTAAATCGTTCAGAAAAGTCGAGTTAATTGATCGACGCGACGGAGTGTTAAGATATTTGTGAACAAACTTGGTGTTTCTGCGAAGATCGTGATGTAGTCGGTCGTTGGTCGTCTGACTCGTCTGGTCACTGGACGTTGGTCGGGGCGATTCATTATATATTTGTTACTCTCGCTTTGTCTCGAACTGTATCGAAGGCGGCGCAGGCGCGCGCACCTTAATTAAAATGTTCGGAATTGGATCTCTCGCGCGCACACATGTGTGTTTACGATTCGTATCATTTTTGTTTAATGAGTTATTTCGCGAAGCTAACACCAATAATGATTTTATCTGTAATCTGGTTATACGACAGTGGCCTATAAATAAAAATATAAAAAAACCGTCTCATATCGTGTAACAAATCTATGTTAATGCAAAGAATCAAAACAAACAGTTGATTTGAGTCATATTTGCGTGTTTTATTGACAGAAGTTCATTTTAAAAGTCTCACAATAAATTAACTTCATCAACTCTTGCGCGTCTTCCTCCAATCCCATCATCAATCATTTGTGTTGCAGTCAGACTGTCAATCACTCCTGTGCTACGATCCCTCTTTTATTGCCATCTTGCCTAAGTAATTGTTCTAATTATATTGTTAATTTGGCGATGATTGATAAAAAAGCCTAAAAGTGAAAATTTCACTGTTTATTTTTTCATAGCTTTTGGTTTTTCGACTTGTCTCATTGCTAGGCAAAGTTCTGCCTTCTTTCAAGCTTAAGCTTTCCACTCTTCCTTGTCTTGCCAATAAATGCTTAATAAAAATATAAATTTGAAAGTAACTCATAAGTAGTAGTAGTATGATGTTACCTTTTCACCCCGAAATCACTGAACGAATATCGATACAATTTGGCAAGGAGTTATATGGCATCCTGGGGAAGAATATTTTTGTCCTTGATTATTTTCGACAGCCACGCGGGCGACGACGCTGCTGATGCTTTCCTGTATCACTCATTCTAGGTATAACTTTACTGTATCATTAATTTGACTATACGTATCAGGTGCTCTCAAGGACTATGACAAGGAAAAGCGACCCCACCTTCTATTTTGTTCGTCACCACTATTTTGTTCTTTATTGTAACGTATTATGGTCTCTTAAATCAGCCAACCATATAGGGATAAAAACGTTTGTTCTTCCGTGTTCTAAATAAAGCATACAGTATATTTTTAATGTTAAAACGTCTTCAAAAAAAAAAACGAGTAGGTGAGTTCATACAATATTTCACTTTCCGGGTGATAAAATATGCAGACGTCGATTGTCACTTTTTTCAGTCGGTAAAGGAAAATTCCAGCCATGCATTGTGTAAACCAACTATATTTTAAAATACTTCAAAAGAGGAAAAAAATATTAATATCTTGGTTTACGCCATAAATGTTTTTGCTGACAAAACTCGTTTGAAACGTTTAAATATGTACATAGCTCGTATATTCGTGCGTACACGTTATGTGGCACATGATCACACTAATATTTTCACAGTTTAATCAGATTGCGCACGCGTCGGCTCGCATCGAATCGCGAGCTTCGTTACAAGACGAATGACCGCCCGATCGTTACTTAAACATCCTTCAACGCATTCTAATACTAAAAGGCCTTTAAAACAGGTTACGAGTCATAAACAGAAAATATAGGAAATATACACAGCGTGGAACGGTCATTCATAAAAATAAAAACTTGATCTCTGAGTTCTCTGACTGATTAATATCTGTACGGTGGCTTTAGCAGAATGTTTTAAACTATTCGTTGTCCACGTGCAATCTTAATGATCCATTTCACGCCAAACTGTTTGTATTTTATGTGAAAATTATGTCTCAGACCAGACGTCGCCATTTCAATCATGAATCTTTTAAACGTGCAAAAACTCGAGTTATAGTAAAACTATTCATAGTACCAGTACAGTTATCTATAGTATCTGATAGTACCAAGTCGGGTGCACCTAGCGCGACTAAATGTCACTCGGTGAGCCGCCGCCGCTTTTAGTCGCTCCGAAATAGATCGTGTTCGCGTTCATCAACCCCTTACATTCGTCATCAGCACTCGCCGACCACCGCTGACCTTTTACATCGACGGCCGCACTAGACAAACACGTCCACTACCCGGACAAACTTCGCAATGTACACCACACAAAGCAACTCGCACAACCACGCTAAAACTTTTTCGGTTTTCGACATTTGAATTTGACACATCGAGGCCGCATAAATTCCTATTGCTAAATAAATTCCCCACACCCGAGTGTTTGTTTGTAATTTGATGCTGTCAAATCGCATTCGAAATGAATTGAGCGTTGGTATGGTCCCCGACCGCAACGATAGCACTGCAATTTTCGACCCGTCATAATGACGGTGCAGCAAAAACTTGACACATCCGAGACGAAAAAAAAAAAACGATTATTTAATATCGTTTCAAACCGCATCGGTGTCTGTAAATAAATTCACAAGCTTGAGTTCAAAGCTCAACAACAGCTATATTATCCCGGTACAAGGATCGCATAATCGTCCAAGAGCAAAGTCAAAGGTCCCATAATTGTGGTAAAGACGCTGAACTCGGATCGCCACGTTCTTGAAACTTACAACTGAATGTTAGTAAACAACGCGGTACATTTACACTTTTTTCCGTGGCGCCACTCCAAGCAGCTGAGTTTTATTACATAATCAGAGCTTTATTGCCGCCGCGCCATCTATTTAGAAATTAGGAAGAGTCGATTCACGAGTGTCACGCCAGGAGCATAACGCGGTTTAAAATGAACTAACCGGTATATTGAAAGTTATTGTGCTTAAAACACGCCGAATAAATCTCTAAGACGTTACTTTGAGCGCTGAACATCGCTTGCGTTTACTGATAATGAACGGCTCAAGCCTCGTTTCATCATCCAGAGCTGCATCCGTCGGGCACGCCACAATAGCGGCGGTAAGTCCCCTCTTTGAGGAGTGGTTGGAGAGGCGCCACGGCGTCCCCACCTTTCGCCTGACACAGGTCCTCACCGGACACGGTTGTTTCGGGAGGTTCCTGTTTCGCATAAGGCGGGAGGAAACGCCCGGGCGATCCACTCAATGGTGACACCATTGTATGGATCGCCCGGAGGACTCGGTGGAGCATACGGTGGAGGTCTGCCCAGCTTGGGCGGAGCACCGCAGTGTCCTCGCGGAGGCGATCGGCGGCGGCGATCTCACGCGTCCGGCCCTGGTCCAGGCCATGGTACGGAGCGAGAGGGAATGGAAAGCCGTCACCTCCTTCTGCGAAGCAGTAATACTCGCGAGTCTGACACGCCTTCCCGCTCCACCATGAGCCTCCACCATGAACGGGAGAAGTCATTTGATGATTTCCCACCCAAAAAAAAAAGGGCTGCATCCGTCGGTTTGCATTTGATCTCAATTAAAGTTCTATAATTCAACACTGGGCATTATTAGAAGGCTTACAAGGCAATGGAGAGGGCTATGCTTGGAGTTTCCCTACGTGATCGAATCAGAAATAAACTAAGGTAACCGACATAGCCCGAAGAATTGCCGAACTTAAGTGGCAGTGGGCAGGGCACATTGCTCGCAGAATAGATGGCCGATGGAGCCGAAAGGTTCTGGAGTGGCGACCCCGTACCGGAAGACGTAGCGTTAGAAGGCCTCCCATAAGGTGGACCGATGACCTTGTGAAGGCCGCAGGAATACGCTCGATGCGGGAAGCACAGAACCGGTCGAATTGGCAGTGCTTGGCGGAGGCCTATGTCCAGAAGTAGACGTCTTTCGGTCGAAATGATGAATAATACACATTAGCTTGTACTAACTGGTCCACGTGGTGGAAACTAGGATTACCCGCCAGTGCGTCACTCATAGTATTTGGACATCGACATTTCTACAGAGCTCTTTTGTTTCTAGCGTCGGCAGGCGCCAACTTTACATTTATACAGAGCTCTGTTGTTTCTAGCGTCGGCAGGCGCCAACTTTACATTTCTACAGAGCTCTGTTGTTTCTAGCGTCGGCAGGCGCCAACTTTACATTTCTACAGAGCTCTGTTGTTTCTAGCGTCGGCAGGCGCCAACTTTACATTTCTACAGAGCTCTGTTGTTTCTAGCGTCGGCAGGCGCCAACTTTACATTTCTACAGAGCTCTGTTGTTTCTAGCGTCGGCAGGCGCCAACTTTACATTTCTACAGAGCTCTGTTGTTTCTAGCGTCGGCAGGCGCCAACTTTACATTTCTACAGAGCTCTGTTGTTTCTAGCGTCGGCAGGCGCCAACTTTAGATTAGCTACAGGGCTCATCTGCATTCAGGACCGTTATTTGTGGAGCTTAATAATGTTATCCTCCATTCATATACTCAGGGACGGAATAGTGATGAGACTACACTAAACGGACGGTAAAAATCGACTAAATAACTCTCAAGTACTCGATTCACGGTTGGATAAAATAATTGTAAGTATTTGCATGGGAGTCGTGGCAGGACAGTTAATGAGGTTTTTATTAAATTTGAGATTGTTTATGTCGTTGTAGGGTATAACGTATGGTTGATGGTTGCGATAATGAAGATTTTTAAGCTCGGGTTTCGCCGGCACGTCGTGAACGCGCAGCGTGTGGCGCGCACTGCGCCGGGCACGACACACGGCCAGCTCGCCCTGCCAGCTTATTTTTCATACAATGGGAGCTTTATTTGTCTTTTTGGTTGTAACATAATCCTGCTAGTGTTGACCTTTGGCGTTATGTTTTATGATGTTCGCAAAAAACACAATGGAATGAATTACTTTATTCAATAAATCAAAGCCGACGTCGACGATATAGTTGTCGAGAGCTCTCGCACTCGACTACCTTATAATAACGTCATCGACGTCGCAGGCGAATTTAAATTAACAATACGTTATTAGTTGCAACAAAAAAAACGAATTGTTCTTCGATAAAATTAAAATAAGCTCGAAGATTTTTGACATGCAATGATGCAAGATATATAATAGGAACTAGACCTGCTAACCTAACCTAGCCGCTCGTCAGACCAAGCTACGGCCCTCACTGGTCTCGCTGTGACGAACCAAACAAGAAGTTTCACGCGGACGGAGTCGCGGGCAGAAGCTAGTCGTAGCATACATTAAGCTACGAACGCCTTTCAGGGACACGACCTTCAGTATATGAAGTAGGTACGCGACCAAGAAGAAATGACTAGGAACTACTACGTCAGCGAAAACCAGTAAATTTTAACCTGTAAGTTGAAGTGGGTTCTAAACAATTCTAGCATATCACTACATAAAAATTGAAGGAACAAAACTGTCACTTAACAAATATGCTGTCGGTCATACGTTATCAAGTAATCGTCACCTCCATTCCTGTTGAACTTTCTTCCAAATGCTCATAATACTCACAAATGTACCACATGTGGGTGTCTGTACGTCTTTTGTTCGCGTTTAATAATATTTGCAAATTAACCACAAGCTCTTGCGGCTTTCCACACGACAAAGCTATGCTCATATTGACATTAGGACACTTCATTATACTTACGTTTACTTCGACGAGTCGACTTGGAGGATTTCCTGACAAAAAAAAATCTCATTTATGCTATACCAAGTCAAAGCTTGGTAGTTGTTCTTAACTTGTCTAATTGTCTTCACTTTAATTGGATTATCTTATAGATTTCCGACATCGGTATTCAAAATTTATTAAACACAAAATCTTTCATAAACCACCTTGGCTTCAACACGGATTCACAAGGAAAATCGAAACCACCTAAGTTTTGTCAGACTCAGAACTGAGAATGTGTGAATGACCCACTAAAACCGAACAGAGATAGTATGAACAAGCCTTTATAACACATAAGTGTCGTGCGTAAATAATTACAGAACATCCGTCGTGTAGGGATGGGACACTGAGGATGCATAAATTCATTTTTAATTCGTCATAATATAGTTTGATGCTTTGACTTATTGCCTTTTCACAAGTCACAACAAAACGCTTCAGCTAAGTGAAGTATAGGAGATGAGCTCCGCTGGTCTCGGTGCTCATACAAGCAAGATTAATAATATTATACAATTTGTATCAGATTCTATTCGCAGTCTTTATAAAATAAACATAGTTTACAGCTGGTGGCATACTGCTAGACAACGCGATAGCTAAGATTGGCTTGGCTTCTTGGCTATGAATCTTATTTCATTGGACGAATTTTACACCACAAAAATTATCTTTAGCAACAAGTATTACAAACTTACAAATGAAGTAGAGGTATTTCATTATGTTACGCAACTTAATCTTTCTTAATCGCTTCGCATAGCCTTCCAGCTGTGGCTCGGGTTTAACACGTAATCGCAACTACGACGACGGTTACCGTCGCTTGCGCAGGGTCATTACCGAATAGCTAAACTCAAGGCCGAGATACTATCGGCTTTTATGTTTTGTTATATTTGAACACACTCCACTCACCACCTGGGGCCTTAGTACCTTAGCCAATTGTATCGAAACATGATTCCGCTAAAGATTCTTTACAAATTTGCTTTATTTTGGGTCAGCGTGTGTTCCCCTTTTCTTGTCGAGTCCTTTTGCTTGTTGGTCGTTTGTACCTAGAAGATCCTCTATGGTATTCAAAGTTCTTTTCTTAGCGGTTTCTTATTCAAGTGTTTGAGGGTGTTTTGTTTCCAACCGTGGACGCTCTACAATGGATTTGTAATGGACTATTTTTTGCGCAAGCTTCTGGTAGCGTTTCATTCAGCCGCATGTATAATTTCTGGCACATCACGGCGCGGCATATCTGTCACCTCGTGCGAACATCCAAGAGCATCAACATTCACGAGATATTTGATCATTCGCTAATGTATGCGATGACATATAAACAAAAGTTGGATCAAAAGCTACGTTCCTCGAGCTCTCGGCAGCCTTAGAGTGACCTCAGTTGCGAATATGTGGCTGCTAGCCGGAAACGGGCTCTAACGTTCGGCAATGAAGGAGGTCATAGCCACGAAGTTATCAACATCTAAACATGACTCGTGTGTCATGGTGGCCTGGTATAAGCACACTATACACAGTTCTATACCTAAAACAACTTTTGATATTTCGCCGGCGGACCAATAAAACATACGTGCTTTTGACCAATCTTTGTTTGGGGTCCAGTCGCAAAATGAGACAAATCCGCGGATTGATCGCATTGTCTAACCGAAAATTACTGTACCTACATGCGTTATCTGTGTTGTTAAACGCTTACAAAATTGATTTAAAAATTAAATGCATCAAAGGTGTTTTTCTTAATGTTTCGTGTAAAAAAAGTTAATGCTTTTTCCAAAAAGTCTTGGGTGGGAAAAAGCAATATTTAGTGACTGTTTTTGCTTAACCACTTCTTTTGCACCTAGTTATCAGCTATTCGTTCATAATTCAAAAATGTATTATTCCATAAAATAAATAGATCCTTAGCGGTTGCAATTATTTTCACACTTGACCGAATTTTCTGAGCAGGACGTGAAGTGCGGTAAGGTCTCTGTCACTGCACCGGGAGATACCCCGGTTGATTAACCGATAACGCTTATCGCCCGAACATAAATCTTCCTGCAATACCTAATGTTAGTGGAGTTGCACAATTTAACGATCCTCTGACATTACACAAACTTTGCTGTGGAAAAAGCATTTTAAAGGCTCGCACACAGTTGCACTACGCGACAGAGCGACACAAACATACGTGCTGTCGCGCTATCGAGTCGCGCCTGTTTGCGAGGGGAGCCTTTAATCTTTCACAGAACTGTTATGAATCTAAATAAACGTAGCAGAGCTTGTTCCGCAATTGTTAATTAGTAGGCGACACATGACTAATTACGTCACACGCGTAATACAGTTTAATGAACTTTATAATTATCGTCCAGGAAAACTGACCAGTGACATAGCTCGACCCATGACTGCTGTGCATCGGCTTAGCAAGTACCAGGCGTTTATAAGCTATCAGGAGCATACTAACTCGCTAAGAGTTCAGTGATTAGAAGCGTTTACCGTGAGAGCTGGCTACGGGCCAACCAGGCCACGCCGGTGCGTTCACCCACAGGCACACACGCCGTAAAGATAATTACTAACCTTTGTTTTTACTTCTACTACGACTATCCCAAATATTTTGAATTCCTGTTGCAATCGATTCCATCAATGTTGTGATCGATTTTCGCGAGAACACTAATTGTTTGAAGATCGTTTGACGTAGGTAAGTACGTGATTCGAGACGCATGTGGCTCGGTGGTTCGTCTCTCGCCCGATGTTCTGTACCTGACCGACGTGTCGTTATCACGTGGAGAGGCAAATAAAATCAGCTTTTATAGCCAACGGAAGATGGTAATCAGCTGTTTATTTCTGACAACAAAAAACTTAGAGGAATATGAGCTGTAACATGTTGAAAACTCACGAAATATGCTAACATTATGCATTAGTTATTGCCAATCGGGAGATAGATGTCTATTCTAAGATATAGGTTACACAACGCTCCACAATGCGTTACTTTTCACGTTGGTGACGTCACCGCGCGCCTGCAACGTTGCATGATTCAACTGGGAACATGCATTCGGGAGTCCATTTATTTTCTCTTGCCACTTTTATCTGGCGTCGTATTAAACAATCTTTAACATAAATAACGCCTCTGTCCATACGTTGACGTAGGTACAAGTAAAACTTGTTTCTTTTCTCGTTTATTTTATGACAAATGCAAAAGTTTATCTTGAAGATCCTGCCTAGTGCGTCGACTTGTCAAAATTAGGTTCGATGCACTTCGTGTTAGTCATATCTAGTTCGTAAATGCGCAGTGTTCAGGTTGACTCACTTTATACGTGTGAAGGGATATAATTGAACAGTCTAGAAAAAATTGGTACCTACTAATTAAACTTTTTGCTTCCAAGAATGAACTTTTGAGTTCACAAAATTCCCATGGTAGATCATAGTTACACGTGTTTCGTTTCGAACTGTCATCGCTGCGTAATAAGTTAATAACTAATTGTGAGGTGGTCAATGTGGCGAACGAAATAATGTAGATATGGATAATAATATTGAACAGATTAAAATACCAAATTTCCAGATGGTGATTTGTTATCCAACAACTTGTTCGTAATCTAGGTACTCAATCAACATCTTTAATTATTCAAAAAAAACATTCTTCTATTAAATGTGAGAATCCACCGATTACCTTGTAAATTCTAATTTCGAATAGATTAATTATTCGAGATCTTCTAGAAGAGAAACCTTTTCTCCAGTTCCTTATCTACTTCCGCTTGGACCTACTAGATAAACATATAAAAAATGAAAGTCAAATAGTTTCACTTTTTCTAACAAGCTCGACGATGAAGCCCAACCCTTAAGTTTATCAAAACTTTAAATTCAAATTCAATGTTATTCACTCATAACGCAGTGTTTACACAGACAGTCAATAATTCATTCACTCTTACATTCAATGAAATGCGTGTTTTAAGACCTCGGCTTAATGTCACAAAAATATTTCTGATTTGTTATTCGATCAACAGTATGAATCGAAAAATGGGCGTTTAATTTTTAATTTTCGAAGTGGTGCAATACATTATCTAGGTATTAATTTAATGCTTTAGCACTTAATACACACTTCTTACTTTTTAATATATTTTTACTGTTTATTATGTCTTAATTAAACAAATGATCGTCGCCTCTTATTTTATCTCTTATTGTAATGTGTTGTCATATCTCAACTCTCGTATTGTGATAGTTCCCTGGTACTATACCTGTTAACGATGGCCTTTTTGCAATAATTAATGATTGCAATAATATTTCCAGAAAATGGGATAGTAGGAAAAGTACCGGGTATCACAATGATTTAAGAAGTTTCTAAATTTCCGAGTAAAAACATTAATTTTATAAGGTTTGCCGTGAACACAGCCACGAGTAACAAGCAAAAAGGAGCTCACTTTCGCATTTTTAATTAAAGTAGATGTTCACATTTTACCTTCACTTATTACTTACTAGTATGATTCAAGTCTATCAAATATCAGTAAACATTGCATTTATTAAATAAAATAAATTGTAAGTTAACAGTAGCATATTATGGTGCGCATCGCTGCCTTGATCTATACTAATTCTAATGGTAGCGATGGCTCCTCTATTGTTCAGCACAACTACACAATACGTTATTTAATTCGCGTTCTATATTTGAAAGCTCACGCGCAGCCTTGACTCTGATACCTTTAGAAAAGTATAATTAACATTTTTCAATAAGTTTTCAAAGCAAAAAAAATAGATTTATTTTTTATTGTACAAAATCAGATTTTGTAGCATAGGTTGAATTTCTACTTTTTAGACACTCATAAAGAAGGAAATACACCTAATCTCAAAACATATTGTAAATAACACTGTTTAACAAACTACTATAGCACTATTTTTCAAATGCAAACAACGTAATTACCAGTTTATTAAAAAAAAAACAAAGTAATAATTTTAGGCAAGTACGGATTAAACGATAAACCTTGATATTTCCAATGGACTTATTTTCTTGAAAAGTTCACCGATTTAATAGTCGTCAGCGGGGAATTTAAGTCAATGTTTCACTTTTATTGTGAAACTAAATATTCTTAACATTTATAAATAAGTTGTAATCGGCGAACAGTAATGCTATATGACAGGCCTGCCAACTGTGTCAGACATAATCCGACCTGCTGCACAGCACTGTTCACACAGTAACACAACTCTGTACAAACATCGCGAATCAATATCCGCTCAGAGAAACAATATAAATATTCTAACACGTCATAATGTTCAATCATTTCGCTGTACACCTCAGCCACAAGATTAGTTAAACTAACGCAAATCACAGCTACCAAATGTCAGAAATAATTGTTTTACTGTTTTTCACATAGACTGTGGACGAGGGTTTGGGTGGCAAGTTTTTGCGTTTCTGCCCAGTCTGACCTTGCCACGACTTTTACCTACCTACATCGAAGTTCTGATAATATAAAAATACCCGGATTATTTGCTTGAGTGGACTATTAATCACAATTAATTTAGTCATAACAAGTAGTATCGAGTTCGATTTGATTAACTAATCGTCTGACAAAACATGTTCCTGGCTTATAGAAGTATTCTGGCTTTAATTATCTACTATTATAAATGTGAGTTATTATGTTGGGATGTTTGTTTCTCAATCACGCAAAAACGGCTAAACGGATTTGAATGAAATTTGGCACACAGATGTACCATGACCTGGGTTAGGACAAAGGATACTTTTTATGTCGGCAATACGTTCCTGTCGGGTAATTTCCGACCATGACGCAGGCGAAGCCTCAGTCGAATGCAAGTAATTATAAATGTTCTGTAACCTTTTGGACGTAATTGAATAGACCGCTTTAATTTAAGCGAGCAATTTGCTGTTCACTCATCTAAACAGATTGTTAAGTTAAAAAAAAGGATATGAATATGTTTTCAAATGAATATTTACTTACGAGTACATCCATATGTGTCTATTTGATGGTAACTTTATAGATTTGATTACACCCACATCCACCCATCCATAATTACAATAATTGGGATGATGACATTTTTTTAATTTTTATCTCAATAAATTGTTTGTTTCCAAATAGTGCAAACATATTTACAAAAAGTTAAAAGCTTAATAAATTGCCAAGTTATTAACGTTTTGAGATAATTGTTGGACAAGGACAGCACTATAGTAGCAGTGACGTCACGACTATGTAACTTCCTAATAGCGCCGTACATTGTCCGTACCGTGCGACAAAGGCGGGAATAATCCCCTCCAAAAACTTTAAATGCGTGTATCTTTTCCATATTTACACCGATTTAAAAGATTTTTTCGATTATCTCATTTTTACTATGCCTACTTTGAAATTACATTATTTTTATGAACATTTCTAATATCAGTCATCATCCCTATTCCATCTCGTAAAATTACAATAATTATTACTGATTTCTTAGGTCTGTCACTGTGTTAGTATTTTACGGAAGGTGTTGTTTGCCTGTAGGGTGATAATTAAATAACATAACATCACGCCTGTATTCACAGAAGGGCTGGGCACTACTGTTGTACCTATAGTACACCAACATTTCGAACATTTCTCCGGTTATGTTTAAGTCCCATGTAATACGAATAGCCTATTGCCATCAACCGGCCACAAATCTAGACTCCGGGCTGCTACTGAGAAATTCCACATGACACTGCCCGAACCGAAAATCGAACCCAGGACCTCATGCTTAACATTGGAGTTTCTCGACCCTTCTTCTCCATACGAAACTACCTATTGGAAGTGGCGCCCAGAATCAGTTCTGTTTTTAATGCAAATGTTGACGTTCAATAGTGCCTTTTTATGGGCCTATTTGAAATAAATGCTTTGACTTTGAAATTAGCACTTACGAACACTAGACCAACGAGGCAATCCATTACAAAAATACAACTAACATATTTTCCTCAAACTGAATCAAACTATGACAATGCTAACCTTTGCTCTTTTTTCCAGGTAAGCCACCAACTCCTGTACATCTGGAAGTCCTAAGTATCCTAGTATTAAGATCAGAACAACAATGCGTTAGCAAACCATTTCATGGCGGTCATAACTGGCAAGTCATTAGCATAGGAGTTACGACAATGTGTGACAGCTTGCGTACAGTCGGTAACTGAAGGATTACGTACGGGTTTCTTGCCTGAAATTCATTAAAAAACATAAGATATAATCACGACGCCTGTAGTTCTCGAAGGGTTTACATTACAGTAACACCCACATTTTGTTATGTTTCAAGTCCCAAGTTATAGGGGGCGAGCCTAATGCTATCAAACTTGCACAGAAAACCCGGAGACCGGGGAAAAATAAATTTATTTACTTACGATATTTCCGAAGTCAAAGTATCAAAACCACTTTCGTTAACTCTATTAACTACATTAAGTTCACAACCAACCTCAGAATACCAAAATAATAAACCTTAAAAACAAATCATCTATTCTTACCGCAATCTTGAACAATATTTAGATTGAAAAAACTAACCATCACGAAAATAACATGGTATCGTCCCGCCGTTTCCCTTTCGTCGGAAGATGTCTATCTCGGGCAATCAGAGCGAAATAGCGAACACCTCTCTCCCTCGCGCCCACGCGACATTCCCTAGACGCCACGTGTCAATCCACTCCTGCAATGTATCAACTCGATGCCAAAACATTGAACGAGATTAACATTTATTGCTCAAGGAACAAGGTCCCTAATTGCTTAAGATGGTCTCAAATATGCTTCTCACCGCTGGGCGCAGAAAGGCACATTACTACTACTCGCATTCAACATCTAACCTTATTGTAACTTGTTAAGATCCGCATTGCTTTGCTAAAGACCTCGTCTTCAAAACATCCACTGCTCCATTTTCAAATGCTCCTAAATTTAAAGCAACGAATACTAAATTATATTTGTGTAACTGTAAACAATTTTGATACTTTAAACTTATTCAATCTTATTAAAAATAAATTAACATCGTTTATAATATTTATAAATCCTTGTAAATTGATGACCTATTAGGGACCACCGAAAAGTGATAAATTATTTGTTTGATAACCATTATACCAAACAACTTACTGAATAAAACTAATGTCGGCCGGACGTTGAACGCTGCCGATTTCAGTTCGATCAACCCCAACCACTCCTCACCGCACCGCACCACCGCGGTGACACCCGCACGCGCTAAGACACACCATTAATCATTCTTGTACACACATCTCCTGACCGTGAGTCAGTTAAATTTAGATTTTACCTTCCAGAACTTAAAGACGTTTCTTATTTGCCCCGAAGCCGCCAAATACGTTTGTTTGTGCCTGAACTTGTGAAGTGTCTGCTTACTTCTTGTTACCTCTGTACCCCTGGTGTTATATAAGCCGAGTGCAATGGCCTCTCCAAACCTCAAGGAAAACTGCTATTTTCTCCCCTGATGAAAATTTCTTAAGTTACCTCAATTTTTGTGAAACATAATGACGATTCGCGACATTTATAATGTGCTCGCATATATTTTTATTATAGGTTGCTATTAGTAGGCCGGAAATAGGAATTCGTACGGAATCGTTTGTTGTTTTAGCAACAAACTTTGTGTTATTGCTAAGTATTTTTTTGAAAGCAGTTCTATTTCAAGCGAAATGGATGCTTACTTACACTCTCTCTCTCTCTCTCTCTCTACTGTAATTAGATTTGTCCATAAAAATTATAAGTATTAAAAATATAAACACATTCGGGATGTGCGACAGATAGTTTAATTTAAAATTGAATTCCTTACTTTGCTACCACTAATTCTTTTTTATAAAAGCTAATTAAGGACTATAGTAAAAATTATTTAGGTTTCAAAAAAGGCACTCGTAGAACTAAACCATACGTCCCCTTGACGTGACCCAAATACAAACAATGCATATTTCAGCGTAATCTGCGTGTAGTAATTAGCGGGCGGGCTGCGTCGACTCGACGTGAATGTGGGTTAGATTCGCGGGGCCGGCAGTGCACCGGTCGAAGACCGCTACCGGGGTCGTTGACCGGTATCGATCGCGGGGTGGTGAGGGTGCGACACGGTACGCGCCCCTGCGGCGCCGCACCCCGCATCCCGCACCGCCGCCCCCCACACCCCCACACATGCTCTCCGGCTCGGGACTCTCCCGCCAGAACCGCATGCGTCACCCTGGTCAACATTACGGCACTTTTCAAGAAAGTTCGCGCGTCTTATCACGGGTTCAGGTGTGATAAGTTGAGGCTGGACAAACACACTTCACACATTTGGGTGCTAGAACAACACGACTTCGGTTTTAGAACTTTTTTTTGCTTATACGCTATGTAATTATATTTAATTATTTCCATTTCCCAAACTCAGTACATATTGCTGTGGTTAGGAATCCAAATATTTCTTAAAGGATGATTTACTGTTGATTTCCCATAAATATTTAAATTAAAGTTCTTGTGCTCATAATTTGTTTACATCGCACACATCTCGTACAATTGTTTGTCCGCCTCGTTAAGTGTTGACAGTTTTTTGAATCGTAGTTATAGTTCACTGCAGTTCAGTACTGGATGTTGATCTGATGAGCCCCCGCGGCCCTGGCGCGCCGCCAAACGTTATGACGAAACCGTGTCTCTGGTTAAACAGCATTGGCCAACGTTTCCCTATTGCGTCCGCTTTTATTTACAAATCGACGATTTATCTGACGTTTTTTAATTAAGAAATTAACATTGTTCCTACTATTTCTGTTCCGGCCGATTTTTTTGTAGCCGACTTGTAAGGTAACGTTACAATAAACATAAACGACTTGGGCAAACAATCACTAATAATGCAAACAATCGATCAGGTTATTTTCGTGCATAAATATCTTGGTGAATACAATGGTAGGAAACCATTCGATCAAAACGGAACCACCATTATTCTGGTAAAGATATATTATGGGGAAGAAATTTGTTCCGAAAGAGAAAAGGCAGTATAAATGAAACTCATTCCCGTTTTCCCGGGAATCCATTATAGACAAGAAGTGTGTCTGTAGCATTGTATAGGGAAACAGCTGTAGTCAGGCGGGCGCGGGAAAATAGACTGCCTTAGAGCTGGGGGTACCCCGAGGTTGCCCACCCCTGCACGGCCTACCGCCGTTGTTATGGCGACGTCCTATGATTAATGTTTGCCGATGCTCCACCGTCTTGTTATTGGAAAGATTTCTTTTTCCATCCTGGATATTGTATATGCGCCACGTCACCAAACCCTTATAACATTTTATGCCGACCTTAGATCGTTGTGAAGTCGGTTATCTGAACAACGCCGCGCTCGTAAAATGAAAAAGTATATAAATAACTGTAAACGAAATTTGACAAATAAAAGAGGACAGGTACAAAATTGTTTTAGTAAATTGGGGCTCCATTTGCTTATTTGAATTAACGTTGTTTGTATGTGAAGATTCTCGGCTTAACATCGCGAGGTCTGGGTGATACTGACACTGTCAGGTATCGATCATCTCCTCCCCTTCGTAGAATCCTGGTGTTTGGATCCGGGATAAATAATATTTCCATGCAATAAGTTCGTTACACTGCGAACTCGACTGGCCTACGGATAGAAAAAGAATGATTCCGGGGGGATAAAAAAGGTTTTAATTTTAAAGAGAATAGTGCAAACAAATGCAAACTGAAACAGAAATACGCAAAGGATATACGTTATAAATCCTATATAAAGTATCAAGATCAGTTAATCCTCATACAATATCAAGAAGTGCAGATAGAGTGAGAAGCTACGATTATGTGGGAGTGAGACAAGACACAGGCTTTGTATTCTTCATTATTCAGTGTGACTACGCTTTTCGGTGTTTTCCTTGCATGTATTTATATATTGCTATACATACATTTGACCTACATGTTCACGTTTAGAATTGGAAATTATTGCACTTGTTTCTGTCGTTTCTGGGGATATTTTGTTCCGGTTTTATCAAGACGGTGAAATAATTAAATGAAATTGTAGCTAATTAAATAAATGTTTTATAAAAATATTCAACAAGTTAAAATTAAACTAATTTAGCATTATAATTTAACATTGCCAGTAACAATTAATTACATTGCTTGCTTTAAAAATGCAGACGTTAAAGGAGAGGGAGGTTGAGTTCATAAACATAACATTTTTGTACCTTTTGGTTCCCTCATGGGTTAACTGTTAAGACCATGTTAGGAAACTGTGTGCAGGAAAAATACAAGAATTTCTCGATACGTTGTATTTCCTTACTTAGATGTCTTGTATTTGAAATAGTTACAAAAATAATCCTAAAACACAGAATGAACATGTTTAAATGTATGTGATAATTTCTTACGCCTACATCTAAAAAAATATATAAAATCTACTAGGGAACCAAAAATACACAGAGGTGTATGATACCTAAATATAATTGTAAACTGAAGTTGTGTGTCATTAATTAACAAATGTGTTTCCTTAATACACAAACAAATTAATCAATACACAGAACCCATTAGTATAGTCGGTGTCAGCAAATCTGTCAGTGTCTTAACCGAGGTAAATCTTATAACGGTATATAGATCCTTAAGTCTACGAAATAAAGTCTATATCAGCTTCTAGGCTTTTTTTTTGTTGACATGCTAATAAATCACGGCATGGCGGAAAGCCTTGGAAGTTAAGGAATACGCAAAGTTATCAACTTTTAGCCTCCATGTTATTTCAAGGTCACATGAAACATTTTTTGTCATTCAGAGCCTCGGTTAGTCAAGAGTGAACGAAATAAGTGGGAGAAAGACATCCAACAAACAGTTAATTTCAATCGGCTAAGTATATAGTTACTAACTTAAAAAACATCTAATAAAATTACAAACCTTAGTCACTAAAACAGAACAAAAAAGTGTGAAGTAAAGTAATAAAGCCTATAAACTAAACAGCGAGTCAGTGATGCGCGACTTGGAACATGATCGTAGCGGCCGCCGTAGACATCTCGTAGCCGCGTAGCAGCCAACGTAGCGATACATTATACAGGGGGAAGCATTTATTTATTTCTTTATCTCTATATAAATGGTCACTATTTCAAAGTGGCATTTCTAAATATTTATGAATTATTCTTTTTTAATTTGTCAATTTTATGGAAGAGTTTCTGGAAGGATTGTTTTCGCCCAGCGCGCAGCGTACGACAGTATATGTAGGTACAATAAAAAACAAATCATTACCTATTGTTTATAATAGTCACAATAATTATTATAATTATCACTATTAATAAACAGACGAATTCGAGAGTAGACGGAAAAAAATAGGTAAACACAATGTGAGAGAACTGAAATCAAGTTACAATGTTTTCCTTTCAAAATCAAAATTTAATAAGAGAACGTGTCGAAACGAAAACTTGTTATCTCCAAATAATACAAACATTTATCTCGTTTACTTTCGAACCTTTTTATGAGAAATCTGAGGTCGTTACCCTCGCAGAGCCTTCAGGCTTTTGTGGTTATTCACACAATTTATTTATTATTCCGCCATTTAATAAATGATTCGTTTTTTTTATGTAAAAGTTTGATAATATTATTTAGCAGGTCGGAGATTAACTACACAAAATTAATTCATACGCAAATAAATATAATCAACTCCGATTTTAGTACCAAAAATAAAATAATAAAACACTCAAAAACGGCAGTAATAATTCGCTTGTTAGTGCTCAATATTAACAGATAAAACATAAAATATCGTTAGAATTCACGTCAAATACGTATTTATATTACTCATGAAAAGGCTACAGGGGGGAGCGGGACGGGGGCGGTGACCCGGTTCGCTACGCCGTAGCCGCGTAGCCGCGTCGAGAGCAGTGCCCGCGTAGCACTCCGTAGACACGTAGCACCCTTATGAATGGTAGGTATGTCGCGTACGGAAAGAGGCTTTCAAGTTTGTCGTGCGTTTGCAACGGATGGTATTTATTGCAGGCTCCAAAATCCAACCGATTTTGACTTTTATGTATTTTTTGTTATAATAAGGTCCGTAAATTCTTCTATTTCATAAAAGAGATGAACTGAACTGAGAACAGTTAAAACCAATGTAAAAAGCAAATAAAATAATGTTTATCAGCGTTCCTTAAACCTACGATACGGTAACTTAACTATACATTATTCATACCTTCAACTGAGGAGTTTTGTAAGAACTACAACATTGTAAATAAAACAACAACAACATTAAAATAAGTCCTTCCTCTCAAGGTACTATTAATAATGAACGAATGACAATATTTTCATAGAAAACCTTCAGACATCGGTTTCCTAAACTACGCGCGGATTATTTTAGTAACAGGGCAGCATAAATACGAGGTAGTGTTTCATTGCAGTATATGGGTCACGGTAGTTTCAACCAAGTTGTGTATTCACGCGATATCCAATTCATTCAAGTTTTAGTTTCATTCGTTTCTGATATGTACCGTCGTAGAAATGTAAAATTTTACATAGAACTAATATGTGGAATTTGCGAAACGTGGACTAAGGCTTGATGTTAATGTTGTAGGTCTAAAAGAAGTCCTAATATTATAAATGCGAAAGTAAGTTTGTTTGTTTGTTTTTGACTCTTTTAGAAGAACCATCCCTGAGATCATTCTGGTTTACAACTCAAAAACATTATTTAAACCACATTCACGCTGCATCTCAGTCCTAAGAGTGACCTACATTTAAAACAAGTATATCTTTTATCTCTTTGTGAGCAGAACAAGAGGGTTCCAACTTGTGCCGCTATTTCTTACCTTGCTGCAATAGTGAAGTGAACCCATTACAATTATATTGAAAGTATTTTTATTTTTTTTGTCAAAATAATAATAATGTTTAGGGACGAAATTACAGAAAATATATCCAATTTTCAGGTAAAATATCTGACGATTGAAAAGGGGAACTTAATCAAACAATGATTTCCGCTACGTAACTTTCCTATCGTCCGTTTAACTAGTCTACACAGATGCTCAATAAACGCCAGTCTAGTTTCTGCGGTCAGTAATACGCTGCTGTGTTGATGACAGACATTGTTACCACATCGTAATAGTCTGTGACCGCAGATAGGTCGCACAATCGCTGGTCTGTTATCGTGGCTACAGGTGTACACCACCTTTTTTGTGAAGATGGATTTAAATTTCTTCAGTAATATGATATTCTAGTAGTTAGATCATCACCATCTTACTGCCTGTGTCCCAATTATTAAAAAAAACGCGTTCTAAACAAAAAGTGTCATCATTTTTTTGGAATATTGATACTGACAGCTTTTAAAAGCGGCTTAGATGTTCTGATCGCGTTCAGTTTCATTGGTGAAATTGGCACTAAGATACTTATCGGGTCTCCGTTCTAAACTTGGCAATTGGGTACTTATTCTTCTTGTCGACGATACTATGATTTTACTTATTTATATTAAGGCTTAACCTCAGTAGAAGGCCACGTTGCGTGCGGCGTCAGTGGTGTTATTCAGGCACTTGGCAAGTAAGGACAGATCAGAAACACTAATAATGTACAATGCGAGGACTTTTCCATGAATTTTCGCACTCGTCTTCGAACTAGTATTTTTTTCACACTCTTGATGGCTGTTAATTCGAACAACTACGCTGAAAAATATAAATGAAGTTAACATAATCCCTCCATACATTATGGGAGCGGACAGTGGCGCTAGCTAACACTGCGCAAACTAATTGGTCTAGATAGGAGCTTGGCAGAGAGCCACTTTTGCACATTAACTAAGGCGCGGCACATAACGTTAGAGCGACGTTTTGTTAAGACTTACTACTTCCTTGTCGTTACAAATTACCAGAAAGTTTTATTCGAACTTTTATAAAGAACATAATAATAAGTCTGTAATCGCCCCTCGGCGGGGAAAGGCTTCTTATTCTTATTATGTAGGGAAGGAAATTTGCTAAGCTACTTAACTTATTTTTATAGAAATGATTTTTGTTTTAAGTTTTAAAGCGTTTGATTCGGTCTTCTTCTAATTAATAATCTTTGTTTAGTTAAACAATTGCTTTATATTGATAGATTTTTTAGGAACATGATAGTCAAATGAATGTCTTAGCAGCTTCACATTAGTATGATCTTTATATAAACATACGGCAACAAAACAATAATAAATAAAACACTCTCTGCAGTGCCAAAAGTTAGTCTATTTTCATTCTAGTTTATTTAGCAGCCAACTCTGCTACGAAACTACGAAGTTCGTAGCTCCGGTCTATGAGCTACGAGCCTATGAGAACGTCACCGCACACAACTTGACTGACATAACTACAAGTTTTTGTCTACCTAGTCCTTAGAACAGGCAAACAATGTGTGGGAAATAAAAGTCAACCATAATTGGCTTACTTTTTTTCAAGATTATTAGTTAAGTATTTATACTTTTTATCAAATAGAAGTTAATTGCCACCAATTAAGTTTGTTAGTGCAAAATTAAATGTACAAAAACCAACGACGTGTCAAATCAATTATGGTAAATTAAGAGTAGAAATAATTGTTGGCAAATTAATGACACGCCGCCGCTCCGCTGTAATCAATCGAAACGGCCGGACTAATCTGAATAATAAACGAAAAGCGAGCCTCATCCAAGTTACCGATATTTCCACAAATATCGAACTGAAATTGCAAACAATACATTTAAAATCGTACTTTCATAGCCGTAAAGCTCAAAATATCATAACTACAATCGGAACGGAATTCACGTTTTATAAATAAACCTATTACCTTTATTTCAAATGCCGTAGGGTTCAATTTGGTACGACGCGAGCCGGCGAGGTTACTGCTCGGGTCGTCAACCTGTGATTCATGAAACCACCCTACATATAGGCATTTCCCATTTGTAACCGCCGGGGATTATACTTGCTTTTCACGCGAACTGAATTTCAAGCCAGCCATTATGTATTGTTTCATTAATTTGTTACTATATTTGTATGATGAATATGATGATTAATATTGAGCACTAGAAACTTTGAATGGTCGGTTTTATGTTCCCTTAATATTGAACTATGATATATTGGGAACTACAGATACACTTACTCAATCAATCAAGGATTATTAAGGTCTTCATTGATCTTATTCGAGCATGTTATTAGAAAAATCAATATTAAAGAATTCGATTTTCTTATTTGAAGATGTCCCCGCTTAGGAATTGTGCGTAGTGTTGTTTTAAGTAGTCAGGTCAGGTCTTAACGACGGATGCTGAAAGCAACATTGCCATGTATTTGCCGCAATGGAGTAAGATGTGCGAGCGGGACGGAGCTGTGCCCGCGACACGTGTTGATGCGGGACGAAAATATTACACAATACGTTAAAACTTGCTCGTGGTGCGACTTTGCTGTAGACCGCAAATTTATCAACGTTAGGGTGTTCTACATGTAGCTTAAAAGTATATTTGACACGTCTTTAGGTCATCCACTCATATATTTATTTTCATAGCGGCACCATCGGTCATCACGTTGTCTGAGGGTACGGAGAGCGTCGGCTCCGCGCGCCCGCCTGACGCCGACTGACGAATTACATTACGTTACGTATTCAGTAAACTACCCGTCTGGTAGCTCGGGACGGGGGCTTGTCTCGAGGGCCGTATCGACGCCGAGAACATGCCGCAGCCACTTCGTCATACCCAAAATGTACAACGTCTAAACGGCCTTCAGTACTGTACAATGCCAAGACCGCTATGAATGTCGATTGTTTAAACATCCTTGGATTTCAACATGCCCATGTGCTCAGTTCATGGGCCGCTAACTTGATGAACTGACACAAGCCACTAAGAATGTTAACGTAGCCCTTTGTCAAATTATTTTTCTTTGTTATAGGTTGCAAGATTAAGGCGCTTCGCGCGAAGACCAACACGTACATCAAGACTCCGGTACGCGGTGAGGAGCCGGTGTTCGTGGTCACCGGCCGCAAGGAGGACGTCGCGCGCGCCAAGCGTGAGATCCTCTCGGCGGCCGAGCACTTCTCTCAGATCCGCGCGTCGCGCAAGTGTGGCGCCGCACCGCCGCCGCCCGCCGGCGCGCCCGGGCACGTCACAGCGCAAGTGCGCGTGCCGTACCGCGTGGTCGGGCTCGTCGTGGGGCCCAAGGGCGCCACCATCAAGCGCATCCAGCACACTACACACACGTACATCGTGACACCATCGCGTGAGCGGGAGCCCGTGTTCGAGGTGACGGGGCTGCCAGAGAGCGTGGAGGCAGCGCGCAAAGAGATCGAGGCGCACATCGCACTGCGCACAGGTGCTGCGGGCTCAGCTGGCACTGGCGTGCCCGCACAGACCGACAGCGAGCCGCTGGCGACGCTGTACCGCGCCGGGCTGGCGTCGCTGCTGCGGCCCGAGCAGGAAGCTGCGTTTTCATCAGCCGGCTCGTGCTCATCGGGTGGTTCATCAGCGCGGCTCGGCGATCTGCTGGGCATCTGGTCGTCGACGGAGCGTGACGAGGGGCTAGGCGAGTCGCCGTCGTTCGAGTCGCCCAGCGGCGGCGCGGCCGGCGTGTGGGCGTGGGGGCCCACGCGGCCGTCGCCCGCGGCGTCGCCGGCGCGCGCCTGCGCCGTGTGCGCCGAGCGCGGCGTGGCGGCGGCGCTGGTGCCGTGCGGCCACAACCTGTTCTGCTTCGAGTGCGCACAGCGGATGGCGGCGGCGGGCGCGCCGTGCCCCGCGTGCTCGGCGCCGGCGCACCAGGCCATCCGCATCATCTCGTAAGGCGCCGGCGCACGCCGCCCGCGGCCGCCGCAACGAGTCGCACGTTGTCGTAGTAGGGATCTTTTTTACTCGAATCGTTATAAAAAATATTAAAAGAAGTAAAAATCGCGTAATCGAAATCCTGGTGCCAAAAGTCGGCGCCTCGCCGGCACGGCCCGTCCGCCGCGCCGAACCTATCTTAAGTCGGCAGAGTTGTTCACGATATATTTTCTTATTATGAACGTTTTTTATTAGGTCGTCGAGCGCGCGCAGCGCTCTTCGCCGCAGAGAGAGTCGAAAGTACGTTATGATAGAAATTTCGAAAAAAACATAAAATTTAAAAAAAGTTGTATAATTATTATTGATAGCGTAATGAGAAATCGAAAAATTTATAAAGCTTACTAACGTAATAGCGTAAAGTATTAAGATATTATAATAATAATATAATAGGCGAGGGACGGGCGGCGCGGGGAGCGGCTCGCGGCCTGTTGTCTGTTCAGAGTCTAGTGTAATGTAATGTAGTGTATGTGGAGCCCGAGGGCGCCTTAGCTAATGTGTTGTTAGGTAATGAGTCGGTTGTGGACCGGCCCGGGCCGGACTGACGCTGGCGGCCCGGGCCGGACTGACGCTGGCGGCCCGGGCCGGACTGACGCTGGCGGCCCGGGCGCGTCGCATGCGCATCGGATGGCCCCGCCCCGCTCCCCCGCGCGCCATGCTCACATTATTTTTGACTATACGAATATTCGCTTAAATGATATTATACATACGTACACACTATGATTATGATAATATTAATATAATGTTTGTTTTAAGCGTGTTTTAATGTTTAGATTTTTATTGTAATGTTTTTATGAATGATTTTTATCTGTATGATTATTATTATTGATTATTATTTTATGTGTTGACGATGTTTTTTTGTGATTTCGTGCGCCCGCGCTGCGGGCCGAGGCTGCTGTATGTTCGTTTAGTGGTTAGTTAGTTTATGATATCGAATAATAAATTTAAAGTAATAAATGATAAAGAATAATACGACTCATTCATTATTATTATATAAACTATAGTAGTCTGTAGCACGACATTGACTAACCATTACCTATGGATACTTATTAAGTATTATTATATTATTGAATAAATTTAAAAAATGCATAATTATATTTCATAGGATCATTATTCTGTATAACTCTAGTTAAATATAACAATAACAAATATTACTGTATATGTATGAGAGCGACGTTGTATTGTTGAGTTCACCGGGGGCTCATTTTATGGATTGATATTTTTTTATTTTTTTACCGTTATTAGTTTTTGACTTACTCATGTAAAAATACGCGAGAATAAAATATCAGCCTATTAGATTATATTTTGAAAAATAATGGTTACGTAAAATGAACCCCCGCCGTACGTAGATCCAGTGATTTCGATAATTTTATTTTCATAATAAAATGGGTAGACGCTTTAGGTTCAAATAACGTTGTGAAAATTTGTGAAATTTTGTAGACTACATATCTTATTATAAATCTAATATAAACTATAACTTTCGACTTTATATCTTTTATTTTACGCCTACACACGACGAAGACATTGAAGAAGCCATGAGAAGTAACTTGATAAGGTAACGTTGATGTTCGTAGCACTGCCACTGCCTTCGCCGCTACGCCGTAGCAAATGACATAAACTTCGTGCGGCGTAGACAGGACGCCAACACAATTAAATTAGAACTTAATTGACCGACACAAAGTTAAAGATGGCTACCACGATGCTCTAGATTTCAGCAGAAGAGCTACCGATATATCAACCCCTCAGTTGGAAAATGGAATCGTTATTTAGCTTTATACTTTAAATTAAACATTTAATTCTCAAACAAAATATGTAGCCTGACCTGACGTAGTGGCATACGCTACAATTTACACTCTCGATCGAATCCACGGGTTCGATTCCCGAAAAAAAGTATCGACATGCAATCTGTAAAACCTAAAGTTCTGGATATATGCGTAAGTGCATTCGAATAACAAGTGATTACTATTACACTAACCGATACATAATTTTAAACATACCTATTGAAGATAATATAGTAAGTATACATACTCGTACCTCGCGAATATCGAAGAATACAGAAACTTGAACTGAACATCTGTTACAAATACATTTGAAACATTTCGCTCACTTCAACGACTCTCACGACTGAATACGTTTTATCAAACTTGAACTAGGAGATTCGTGCCAGTTCACGTCTGATCTGATGAGAGGTGTAATATGATCACTTGTGGCGGCGTATACACCGCCACATGCGAACAAACGCATCAATCCTGCATCGCGCAATCAGAGTTTACCGCGCAGATAGCATATATACAACTTCCCGACAGCAATCATCGGGCAGTTGCCCACCAGATACGACATCCATCTGGTCGGAGGATCCTCCCTTTTCCAAGAGTATGAGTGAACTTTACACCCTGTTCATCATATTCCTTCTCACTCTTTGGGAATAGGGATGATGACTAATATTAAAAATGTTCGAAAAACTAATGAAAACATAAATTTCAAAGAAGGCATAGTAAAAATGAGATAAACGAAAGATCTATGTAAATATGAAGAAGCCAAGCTTTAAAAGATTTTGGAGGGGATTATTCCCGTTCAAGTGGCGCGGTACGGGCAATGTATTACTATGAAGTTACTTAGTCGCCTATTATGTTCCCACTGCTGGGACACAGGCCTCCTCTCTGTGAGAAGGAGTGGGCCGTAATCCACCACGCGGGCCCAGTGCGGGATGGTAGATGTCACATGGCCTCGAATTTTGGTTCTAAGACATGCCGGTTTCCTTTGAGAGCAGTGGTGATGAAATAATTTACACAAAGTAAAGCTAAGCGAAAACGATGCACATCCCTGGTGCGCAGGGTTCGGGCTAGCTCCAACGGCATCCTGTGGGCATTCGCGCAGAGGTTCGATTGCCAATACCTGAACCACTGCTGTCTGGTTCACATACTGACCAATCGAGATTTGTAGTGTGTTTGTGTTGTATGTTTCAGTGTATGTCATTATTTTTTATTTTTGTAATTTTTATGCTTATGACCCTTTGTTGGTCGAAATAAAAGTTTTTCATTAATTTCATTCTAAGCGCCTGTCTGGGTTCGAATCTACGACCTACAACTCGTCAGTCGCGGCCATTACCACTGGGCCACCACTGGGCTCATCGTAATAGTAGTAATACATAGTAATGTATTATTAAGCTTTTACACTTTTTTAATATTATTTCCACTATTTGAAAACAAACATCTTTTTGAAAAAAAAATAAAAAAATGTCATCTTTAATAATAGTCAAGTCATTTTAATTATAATTGGTTAGGTGATGTCTAAAACTGACTTTCTACTGACGGAGGTTGTCGTGGATAAATAATAACCGGCGCACGAGTCAAGCGAAGGTTAAGGCACGCTTGCCGCGGTGAGCTTGTGGATGGGTGACCGTCCGTTACATATCGAGACCCCTCCGTGTCTCGGACAACACGTTAAACCACTAGTACCGGCTGTCAGTCGCCGCCGGGTCGTCAGAAGCCCGGAAGTCTGACAACCAGTCTTACCAAGGGATATCGTAATACCCAGTAACTGGGTTGTGGACGGCAGATAGGCCGTCGTTCCATGTAGAATACTGGTATTCACCTGCATCCGGTCAGACGGGCAGCTGACTCCTAAAATAATTAGGAAAAGTCAAGGCAGATTGTCTAAAACAGATTTCCATAAAATATATGTATTTGTTCAACCAACTTAAAAAAAAACCACTCAGTACCCATCCAACTTATTGGCACTTAATACAAGTAAAAGGGAATACATAGATACTCGGCTTTCCCTAAACACAAGCCTGGTCTGCATGCACTGAATCCTGCCGTAAATCGAAGAAAATCTGCCGGTCGACGTAAACAACAATTGCGTGATAACTTATTTCCAGCTGTCACAAGCACTTACAGCTGGTGAAAATAATAATCCATAAACTCGGACCATCATACTGTACTGCACAGGTCTCTCCTAAGTTTCACAACAGCATCAACTTGCAAACAAAATCCTTTATTCGTTGTTTCGATGTTTTTCGATGTTTGAAAATTCGATGAAAATTCCTTACACCTTGCTTCATATGTTTGATCAAATCGTCAGCTGGCAACGTAAATAACGCAAAGCGTGTTGTTGAATTCTCAAAACTATAGGCATTTAGGGATATGATGTTCATACTCGGGATCACGTCGGGGTCACCAGTGAAGAGATATGAGGAACAGGGTGTAAAGTTCACTCATACTCTTGGAAAAGGGAGGATCCTCCGACCAGATGGATGTCGTATCTGGTGGGCAACTGCCCGATGATTGTTGTCGGGAAGTTGTATATATGCTATCTGCGCGGTAAACTCTGCTTGCGCGATGCAGGATTGATGCGTTTGTTCGCATGTGGCGGTGTATATGCCGCCACAGGCATGGCAATTGTTAGCATGTTAGGTAATCAGGCTGCTGGTTCTCAAATTTCTCATCTACCCTGCTAAAACAGCTTCTTTCGGGTCGTCGGTTCAAAAACGTTGATCAGTCGGTATTGATCGCCTCAAAACATATTCGATAGTCGATGGATTAACGAGTGCCATTACTATAACGCTGGAACATCGTGTCAACATATTCTAACGAAAATAAAGATCACCATGATTTTGTCAGTAAAGCAAGCAGCACATAGCATAAGCATAATCAGCCAATAATGTTCCCACTGCTGGAATACAGGCCTCCTAACTTTGAGAGGGAGTGGGCTGTCATCTACCATGAATTCTTGGTTCTTGGACGGCTCACGATGTTTTCATTCACCGATTTGAGAGCAGTGGTGTTGGAATTATTTAGGTACTGAGGTACATAAAGTAAAGCGCCTGCCTGGGTATACCACACTTAGCCACAGCTTCTCCTGAAGAAAGATAAAGAAAAAAATAACTATCAAAGGACTGTAGTTGCACCATAATTTAATCTAATATTGAATACTTGTAAGAAAAATGGAAAGCAAATTAACATCAACGCGGTTCCTTGTATCGTTAGCAAGTCTCTAGGGTAAGCAATCAGTAAATGAACACTGGCTAATGACGCAAATCCTCAATATGTAATTAATTACTCTAGGTAAACTAATGATTCTCCAGATATAGATCAAGGCGGAGTAACGTCTTATAGGGCAAAACAATTGCATAGAGAGAGATAACAGAATGAAGGTTAATAAAATCAGTTGATATTACAACAGGTAATATCTGTATTTACGCACCGGGGTGAATCAGGCTTTATTGTTATGGACATACGATATGTATCGCAATGTAAAGAGAGAAGCCTTCTGACAGCGGGTAAGATCGGGCTGTGTACTGAAGTGAAGTTGTATGAAAATAGTGCTTAAACTGTTTCAGTACAGGAACTGTTTCAGGGTTTTTAACAGTTACAATTTATTTCTAAGTTAATGTTTACATATCTACAATAAAGTCTTCGTGGAAAGTTTATTTCCACTAAACTGTTTCATAAATTCATCAATATCGAACACAAATTGTAAGACGTCTTAATGAAATCGTTCGAGAGATCTCAACGAAAGGGTGTCGTGAGGGTCTGTTGAAGATCTGGGTCAGTATACTTGAGTCATGAATGTCTGGGCTGGATACCAATAATTAATAACAACTAATATTAATGATCTTATTACGACTGGAACCAGAACTGTCGATCGCCTGTAGAACTTAGATGAGACCGACACAGGAGTGTGAGACTTGTTGGGGAAATTCGATTCGGCAGTATGTATTTGTTAAACAACAAAGCCGACCCGAAGCAATTACTACAGATAAGTATTATATTCGATTTGGCCGGCCGGCAATGCCGATTGATCTACCTGAACAAGTTTGTCGATGTCACAACTAAACAACTTGTTCACAGCGTGACATAACATTCACCTGCCAAACTACCAGGCAATCATGAAGACATAGGCATTAAAATAATCTTTTGTCAATTACGCTATCATATTGTAGGCGTGCTACGAAATTCGTAGCACGTAGCGGCGAGAACTACGCAACGCACGTAGCGGTGGTTACATATTGCTCGTGTTTGTTGCTCACTCCCCACTATTTCAATACTGTATGGACCAATATAAATGGTTTTGTATGTACTTTAATTTTTTTTCAATTTTAATTTACATGTTATACAAGCTATATATAAATAATATAAACATGAATGTAAAAAATGTAAAGAATCATAGGGCATCGAAAAATTCGTCCACACCGCTGTCAACCGGAAATGTGCCAAAAAGGCTGGCAGCACTGCCACGTTGTATGGCGATGCTAATTCTTTGGCCAAACAAAAGGCCAGCCCTCTGGTCACGTGACGAGTCGATCAACCGCTTAGCAATGTCTTGAAAAACCACCCCACGGCCCTAGTGTTTCAACCCCAAACGGCTAGAACATATAACTCCCAATAAGATTGCAATATTGTCGGCGTTTGAGGTTTTCCGCACCTGCAGCAGCCGCCCCAGAACAGCACGTCGTCCTAGGAAGATGGGATGGCGCAAGGGTGTCGACACATGTTGCATCCCGCACCAAAGGCCTAACTTCCAGGGCTTTATGGTCATTCCGTCGGGTCTCTTCCCAACGTCGCGTGCCAAGCCGTTGGGTTCTAAAACAGCTGGCACACCGGTAGTGACAAGAGCACGACGTAAGTTGTCATTAATGCTGGCGTGCCGAGCTATTTGGCCTGCGCTCTTAATGCAAGATAGGCCATGGTGTCCGAGGCAGTCGACAGCGTCACGGCACTGGCAGCGATGCGGAGCCCCGCAAGGAGAGATTTTTTCATACATAATATCATGCTTATCTTTTTGGGATAGTATAGTTTTGGTTGGGATGTTATCGTGTTAAACCAATGGCTTTTTGCTTTAATATTTTCGAGTCTCAGAGTTTCCTGGCTTATTCATTTAAAATTTAAGTAAGATGCTGGGGAAGTCTAGTTAGTTTACGGAGGTCACTGACACCTAATTACTATTAGCACATATTAATATAGCTCCATCCATAAGGTCCATGTTTTAGATATCCCAGACAAATCAAATACGTTCAAATTAAAATGTATGTTTTTTTACGGCATCATTGGCTTGTGCGCTAGGGTCGCGGGTTCGATTCCCGGTCGGAAAAAGTATTCGTTATAAGTAGAGAAAGAGATGTTGCATGTAAGATATATGTATTACGAAACACAAGACTTTCGAAAAGACAAAAAACATGATCTTCCTTTTGGCCTTCGCCGCAGTCGGGCTAAATGTACGACTTGTTTTATCAATGACCGGTATTAATAGAATACTAAATCAATGGCTGACCCGTTGATACTAGAATGGGAAGTAATAGTAGTAGTTGAGTACAATGACCGGTAAAGAGGTGAGTGTCACAGCTCTTGGGAATACGACCACCTGACGAGGGGCTGCACGATATGAACTAATTATTGATTTACTTGTACTTTTTAAAGGGGTCTTTCAACGCACTGCGGAAAGTTGACTAGTAATAAATCTAGAGTTTAAATCGTCATCATAGTTCGTCATTAATTTTAAATCCCTTGCGGCACGGGCTTTTTTGGTTGGGAAATCATCAAATGACTTCTCCCGCTCTGGGTGGAGCGTGAGGGCGTGTCAGACTTTTACTGACTAAAACCCACCCGTGTTTATATCAATACTACTCTTCCTAAGATCACCGACTTTCCACTAAATCATGTTACAAGTTACATATGCTTATCACAACTTCCTTCTAAATCCAAAAGAGACAATCACTTCAAAAAAAAATCTTTTTTCTTTTGTTGAACAACAAACATCCCTGATTGGTAGCCACCTGCGCACTTAAAAATAGAACACATCCGGTACGAAATTATGAGAAAAACGTGTGATCGTGCTCAAAAACCGACCGAGTTCCAACTACACTTACCTACGACATCTGCCTGTGCTTATAAAGTAGCTATTAAACATTACCACAATTCACTAACACTTCAAAAACTTCACTCCACTTTGACACTCACCCTTATGTCTTAGCTTCTAAAGGTTGTGGATGTCGTTATGTTGGGTTATTGGACAGTAAAGTAAAGTTGGTAGCAGCGGGGTGTCAAGTTGCACGGGACATCCTGTTAATAGATGCTGCGTTTATTCAATAGTAGCAAGTAATTGATTTGATTGATTTGTTGTTGCATTTGTTATGGTAATGTTGCTGTTTTGATTGATAGAGATATTTTAGCATTGGTAAATCAATAACTTCTTGTAATTTTTGTGTATTTTTTGCGACTTGAATGCAAATGAATATAGGCCGTGAAACGCCGTGGATGAGCTGCATCTACCGAAGCGGATGTTTGACTGATACTCCGCAGAAAAGATGGTCGTTGGTGCATCCTGGACAGTCAGACCCTCTGCACCAGGCGGGCTGGGCAGGCTGTGGTATATTATGTGGGGTATTATATGTGGTAAGATATGGAAATTAATTTTACGTCTTCTGACGTTTCATAAGTGCCCATATAGGTTTTGTTTTTTCAAATGAGGAGTATTTTTCAGTAATCGTGTAGCTCAACTCAGAGCTTGAGGAGTTCAATTATCTTATAGCTTATACCGAAAGAAGAAGAATCTTCTAATGGGCCTATCATCCTCAAGTAATCGTAATCATGACAATTATCACCCCCATATCATAAACTACCATGGCGATTATAGCCATGTTGTCAGTATAAAGTAAACTCAAGCCAATTACGTTCAACCCTTGCATCGCCGCGCTAAACGGTGAGAGATTATCCGCTACCGGGCGGATTAGAGGGTTAACTCATTCACACGGGTCAGTTATAGGCTAATAAATTATTTTGTAGCTGTTGTTTTGTGGTGCTAGCTTGTTAACAACAGTTTCATATATAAAAGTGATTGCTTTAAAGTTTTATTCTCGTTTTTTGTCTTTTCTGACAACTGTTCGCAGTTTTAAGTTCTTGCGAACCCAGTATTGACATTTTCTGCACCAAGCACAGCAAGACAGCTCTCTTAGAGAAGCAATTGTTCACAAGAAACAGCTGCGAGCTGCACTTACATAAATATTGTGGTTTGTGGCCGAATTAACTTTAAAAAATAATGAAACTTTAAACTTTGAGTTTGTATAACTATTTTGCTATATCTTAATCTATATTATTGTATTTATCTGTTGACACTTACCGTTCAATCTTATAAAGAAACAAAGTTGTTATGATTGTAACTATAATTGTATTAGTCTGTAAGCTGTTTCTGAAACTCCAACGTCTGTCGTCGTACACGGGTTAAAAGTGCAAGAACTTATCCTTTCAACAATACACTAGTTTGATGTTTCTGAAGCTCCAACGCATTTCGCAGTTTTCAAGTCGCTTTCCACATACAGAACCCTCTTCCGGTCATTACCCCATATTAGTTCTGCCCAAGATTAGCATGTCGATTCTGTAAAAATTTCACCGTAAAGAGTTGCGTGGAGTGAGCTGGCATTGTCATACCGTTTTGGTCAAACACTAGATAGAATCAGTGGCGCTGACAGCTCCCTCCAAGCTCACTTCACTTAGGTGTTCACAGTGAGATGGTTACAGAATAGCACTACAGATAACGTAAGACGTAGGAGAACATACTGTAACAAAAAAAAATCGTTATAAGACCCCTCAACAATCACGAGAGTTTGTATAATTTGATATGAAGTGCCACGATAACAACGTTCTTTTCTTATAATTTCTTGTAAATGTTTGCTTGGTTATTATTAGTAGGTACATAACAATATCTTTACGAATATATAATTGTACTAGCTGACCCCGCAAACGTTGTTTTGCTAATAATTTTTTTTTTTGAAATTTAAAAAAAAAAAAAATAGATGTTGGCCGATTCTCAGACCTACCCGATATGCACACAAAATTTATCAAAATCGGTCAAGCCGTTTCGGAGGAGTATGGCAACGAAAACTGTGACACGAGAATTTTATATATTAGATTAACTAGATTTGTTTGTAATTAAAAATAAAATGAAAATTAGTAATTGTAATGCCAACTTATACTTTTCGAAAGATTAAAAGGACTAAAGAATCAATCACACATACGTCATGACATCTATGAGGCAGTTTGAAAAAAAAATATAATAAAAAAGGTATAAATATTGTTATTGTGTTTGTGCGCAGAATTTTATTTAAAATAACGATCTCCACCGTGGCCGTAAAAAATTGCTTAATATTTATGCGTACACGCAAATGATCGTGAAACTATTTAGGTTCTTAGATTCTACGAATTACAATTAAGCTCAAGGCAGTAGATGTCATGTCCGGTATGGTGCGGTTAAGAAACATTGTACCGTGACCCTGGCTATGCCGACGATATTAGGTAATGACCGGTAGAAGAAAAATATCTTAGTTCTGACGCATTTATTTAATTGGGATCACCAATGAAAGATATACACAATCATACAAAAGGGGCAACATCAGGTTTTAAGTAGGTAGTACTGTTGTAACTTTATTGTGCACGCTCTGGTCTCGTATAAGTGAAAGAAACACTTATAGGAGACCACAGCGTGCACAATAAAGTTGTGCACTAATCTAATGACTAACTGCTGCACGTGACTTCGTCTGCGTTCCAGGACGAAGGTAGCATAGGTCCTTACTCAGGTGAGTGTCTATCTGTCTGTCAAATTTAATTCAAATCCGTGAAACCGTTTTAGCGCGAAAGCGTAAGAAACAAACAAACTTAGTTTGGCATTTAGAATATTACTAGCTTTTGACCGCGGCTTCGCCCGCGTTGTCGTCGGCAATTATCCCAAAGGAACGTACTACCAAGATAAAAAGTATCCTCTGTCAATTCAGGTCACAATGACCATGTGTGCCAAATTTCATCCAAATCCATCGAATTAAGTGGTTTTTACGAGAAAGATCTCACAAACTTTCACGTTTATAATGTTAAGCAAGTAGGAGATTAGTAGGACAGGATCAGGTTGTCGTTACATTTAACCATGGAATAATAAGGTAATTTTGGACTTTTGCCCAAGAGTGATACTTAATAGGTACTACCTATGCTTTATTAGGTAGGTGATTGAAGAAAACAATCCCTAAATGATCGCTAAGTAGACAATCATGTTATTTGTTACCGCCACTGTTCAATTGTTGTCAAGGGTAACCCATGAGATTTCTTGCCTATTTTTCTTCATAGGAATGTTAATCTGGAATGCAACAAATAACTCGTCATCACCATCATCATCATCCACAGCCCGACTTCACCCGCTACTGATCATAGGTATCTTTGTTCATGTGGCAATCCTGGATGAGGCGGGCAAAGAAGTAAATACATTTGTCAATTCAAGTCTGTAATCGGTGTAGTTTGAAATACTCTATGAATATGTACCCCAGCAACTGTCCTCTGACCTCCAGCAAGTCGTTGTATCCAATCGAATTGTGAAATTATAGCACAGACAGACGACATGACATGTTTGCTATAGTAGCAAGATGCGGAGGTCGCGGCCTTCGAGAACACGTGTCGCGCTGGCAGTTGCTTAGCAGCGCACAAGACGTTACCTCCCGTTTACACCGACTAAGGTCCAATTTCTCCAAACTCAGTCAGTTTTCAAATGTTACGTTAAGCATTTTGACGGACTATTTTTCGTAGTGAGACAATCCATCAAAAGGCTTAATGGGACATTTAGAAAAACTACAAAACAGCATGGTGAAAGTAGCGCTAAGCTTTCTTTTTAGCACTTTTAAATGTTTAATAACTTAACATAACATCAAGCCTTGTTTCCCCGAAGGGTTGGGCAGAGGTGTACCTGGACACCCACATTTCGCCAGTTATGTTTAAGTCCCATGTAATAGGGGGCGAGCCTATTGCCATCAACCGGGCACAAATCCAGACTCCGGGCTGCTATTGAGAAATTCCAGATAGAAAAACCCAATAACACTTTGCCCGCCCTGGGAATCGAACCCAGGACCTCATGCTCAGCAGTAGCGATTGCGACCACTAGACCAACGAGGCAGTCAAATAACTTATCAATCGAATAGACCTTACAACATTCTTCAAAGGATGTTCATGTTCATGGTGTACGTTAATATAAACGTAGCATACATTGAACGTACAACATGAACGTAACCTTTGAGACCTTCTTCAACATTTATCAATATGAAATATATCACGTTCCTCGATTAAAACTAAAACTAAATTAAATTACCTAAGTACTATCACTAAACAAACTCATTGCATCTGAAAATACACTCATTCGGATTTCCACAAGACTATAACTGGTAGTGTATTCGATTGTTTGAAATTACTTGATTTATGGTCGAGAATTTATTAAATTTTATTATTTAAAACATTCAAATGCATTTGGCATAATATTATAAACCTTCAGTACCCGTTGAAAATCGTAGATCGAAGTCAAGAAACATTCGACATCTGCGAGTTCTTGCTAACATGAGCACGCGGAAACATTGAATACGCACGATACTAATGAAAAAAAAAAAGAATACTTACATTTGCACCGCACCACACTTGCAATGGCAGCTAGATCACGGTGGCGACGGCAGGAACTGGTGCTTATAGCACAGGGGTCCTCCTAGTTTAAGCCCAGTTGCACATGTCCTGCATCTTGCCACTAAGTTAAATTGTAATTTAAGGTAAAATAATTGTAAATTGGTTTAAGTCTTGAAAAAATAAACATTGTTTATTGTTTGTTTGTTTACTGATTTCATAGTCGAAATAAACATTTTGTAAAATAAGGTCGCATGTTGAGTCATGTCCGTGTAACCGTTTAGATCTTTTAAATTACATACTGGATTTTGATGTGGTTTTCACCACCATTGAAGAAAGTTTAATACATAAATATTTAACTGGTAACTGATGGCCAGTGGTATCTGACAGGCGCTTTACTTTGTGTAAATTATTTCATCATCACTGCTCTCAAAACGGTGATAGAAAACATCGTGAGGAAACGTCCTAAAATCAATCATTTTAGGACATGTGCCATCTACATCTAGACTTGAACATTCAAAAAGACGAACAAACATTACAAATACACAAAACAAAAATACAAAATATTACAAATATTTTTATACGACGTAGACAAAATATTCTAATTTATATTCTCAGAAAACAATCTCGTTCTCACAAACCATTTATTGAAAATAATATTACTCCCTTATCCAAATGACTTCTTTCCTACGACTACCTGCTTCGAAACATACCTGTAAAGTAACACGAATTGCTCCATACCTGCAGGTACCTGTGTACCACATGGTCAGTTCATCTGCCGGTGACGGGAGGCTGCGGTGCTGCATCCGGCGCGCTTCCGCTCGCTCACGTTACAGACATACCCTCGCTTCCTGTTCCCATGACCCACTGGATGCGGTTTTAAACTGATCGCTTTTTATTACAATATGTTTAATATCGATATTGAGACTGAGGTATTCTTTTTTTTAATTTGACGGAGTTGTGTGGGAAGATGTGAAAAAACTTGATCTTGCTGAGAGTGGAAGATGATGATTATAATGAGATCGTGTCGTGTGATAGAATTCATAACCATAATTAATTCAGGGAGCAAAGTAACTCCATAATTACCTTTATTAGGTTCTCCTGATGGTACGAGTAGATGGTTGTAATTATGCTGAATTAAGAGAATCTTCATTAAATTTATAACTCACTGTTTTCGGTTCTCGTATCATCTTTATGCTGATGATCCTTTATTGTATACAGCTGAACGGGTAGAAGGTTTATCGGACGCTATAGCAGATGTAAACCGAGACTTAGATGCTATCAAAAAGTGGTCTGATAGTTTTGGGGTGCCAGTAAACCTTAGTGTCAGGCCATTGTAATTGGAAGCTCACGCATTTTGGGTCGGTCCAGCTTAGCTCTCTTTCTCCTCTTATTTTCAATGGTATTGTTATAAAAACCGAGATCTTTCACAGTATGTAATGTTTACTGTGAAAGATCACGGTTTGCAACTAGACTCGACACTAAGCTGGCAACGCCAGGTCTCTGGTGTTAGTCAAAGGGTCAACGGTACTCTGCGATCCCTGAATCGTCTGAGAAAGCCCGGTAAGACGAACACCTTGCTTGTGCAGACTTTGACTTTCCCTATCATCGACTACGGTGACGTGTGCTACTTTTACTTGAATGCGGTTTTGTTGGATAAGCTCCACAGATTGCTCAACATTGGTACCCGGCTCCATATGCCAAGTGTCGTAAAACAGCTCGTGGTGTCAATACAAAATACTAAAATGCACATTTGTGAAATCTAGTGAAAATGGACATTTTTCTTTTCATTTCATTTTCATTGATCCTTAACTTTTTTTTTTATTTGAAATAAACCTCATAATCTTGATATTTTATGACATTGATTTAATCACTATAAAATTGTCTATTATACAGTATTTAATTCATAAAGCTAGCTCGAATATTTTGGAAGCTATTGAGTTTATATCATATTATAGTAAATATGTAAGTTTATAACCTATTATATACCTATTATATTATATGTGTGCGAAAATATTATAAGAATAAATAAGAACATCTATTTAAGAGGATAATTATATACATAGCAAATCTTTGTTTATAAGGTGAGGAAATAAACTTTTTATTTTATTGTTATAGAACTGAATAGCAAAACTGATAGCTTGTAAACTCACGCCTTCTTCTTATGGGGATGGGAGCAGGCAGAAACCACAGAACGCCATCTGCTACGATCCGTACATACTCCTTTTGCATCGTTTACGTTCAAACGCTGGTTGCGAGTACTACACACCTGACCTTTATAAAGAACATTCCCAAATACGTCACTAATTGTGCTTCCAGGGCCACGGGATAACAAACTAGAGTATCTAAAACATAAACTTGCTAATAAGAAAAGATTTACAAAGAGTTAAGATAATGTTAAACATATATCAGTAATATTGAAGAAACATGTTTCGTGTCTAAAGTGGCGCTAACTGGATTTGCTTAACTTTACGCGAATTGATAAAACTTTGTAATCTGCGCAAAATGTGTTACGAGGTCGTTGGTAACAGGGGATTTGTTTTCGTTTTCGATATAAGCTTGAATTTTAAAAGACACAGTTTGAAAAAGATACACTAAACCATGCCCCATACAGTGTCTTAATGTGCTAAACAGCTTTTTTTTATAGCCGACGAAAAATGTCTATGCCAGGGGCTGCACAATGATACGCTGAATTCATGGTTACAGTTAAACTGCGTACTGGTTAAACAAATATCCTGTATTAAAGACAACTGTACACTGAAAGGTCTAGTGAGAACTTCACATACCATCACGGCGGTTTCCGTCAAAGGGTTCTGCAGAAGCACACGTGGGCTTGGGGAAGACCGGGGAGTGAACACTAAATTCCACATTTATCTTGTGAGAATTTACGTTTTTAAAATCTAATGCGAATTTTGGTTTTTCAATCTGATGTTTTCTTTAATGTTGTAATGTACAGATTGAATCAGTATTTTTTTGTGTAATTTTCTTAAAAACTTTTGTTTATGAAAAGTACTGCTACCTATTAATACAACCCTGGTAGTCGGTCTCAGTATAATGCACCAGTCTCGCCGCTGAGGAGGAAGAGATTTGAGTTTATGATTTTTTGATCGAAATGGTTTACTCGCTCAAGAGACGTACAAAAGATTATAGGTGCCGTGTAAAAGATATAAATAAATTAACAGTTAAAACCTGCTCGTTAGTGGCTTGCTCTAATCGCTTCTTGTTAATCGCCGGCAGCCAGACGTAGGGCACCTGACCCAAACTCTGGCTCGATCTCCGGCGAGACATACCGCAGCTACGCCTTTAGCACGTCCGAAGGGAGATAAACTTTACCTTTCACCCTCACCGTGTGTATAGTAGTACGTGACTGATTAATTAAGTCACAAATCGACTTGGTTTAACCCTATGTAAACAAAAAAGTCGATCTCCTTGCGCTGGTCTCCTGTTAGCACGAACTATCCAGCAGTGGTAAATCTGACAGACAGACAGCAAGGAGTTAGAAGGGTGGGTTCAATGCCCCAGGTGCGCCGGATATATAGTCGACATCATAATTGCTATACCACCTTTATGGTTGAATGTCACTCACACGTCATAAAACAAGGTGGATTTATCCATGTGACAGATATTTTCAACCTTTTTAATATTTTTTCCCCCGTCGGAAAAAGAGGGATGTTATAAGTTTAACGTGTGTATTTGTGTGTCTGACTGTGGCATCGTCCATCCCAAACGACTGAACCGATTTTGTTGTTTTTTTTTGTTTGAAAGGTGGCTTGATCGAGAGTGTTCTTAGTTAAAAAAGATGAAAATCTGTTATGCCTTAATAATTTGTTTGAATAAGCTACAAGGTAAATAAAGAAAAAAAAAACTGATATTATATTTTCAGAATTGTTAGGGGTTTCCTAAGGCTGCGGTGGCCGCCACATAGCGTCCGCAATTTGTCGTCGAATGGCGATACTGAAACGTTACTTATGAGTTATGAGTAAGTAAGTTTATGTGTTTTCTTAAAGATATTTTTACCAATGATGGCAGCGGGGTGTACATGTACACCCTGCTGCCATCATTTTCTTGACGGCCGTCACTGCGGCTTCATTAACGTAAACCTCAGTTCACTGAAGTGCTAACATCGGGATTAATAATGTCAAGTCCGTGTTTGTGTTTATGTTGTAGAATTGCCAGTTTATTAAATAAATAAAACCTTAGTGTAGTTTCAATTTACTGGGAGTTGTTGTTACAAGATATAAAGCAATTAATGTGGACTTCATCTACAATAAAATATGACTATTCGTAGAAGCTGTCGTAATGAAAAGATCAGGAGTGAGACGCTCCGAGTGGAACTTTTATATGGATACTTTTTTATTTACTTAAAGAAACACTCCACTGCTGAGCATGAGGTTCTATAGGTTCTTTTCCTGGGCCAGGCAAATTGTTGTTGGATTAACTAGCAGTTGCAGCTCGGAGTCTGGATTTATGTCTAGAACGCGAATGACCGGGTTTTGTCGACGCAAGAATATACAAAATGACAGACTTCTTTTACTTATTGTTAATTTTGTCTATTCTTCCGTAGACAAACCTCATTTCTATGGTGGACATGCTGCGCGTGCTGCTGGCCCCCTAGTACTTGACTTAAACAAAACTGGCCAAAATGTGGGTGGTTTATAGGTACACGTCTGCCGAGAACACAGGTGATGTTATGTTATTATATAAAAAAACAATTGTCTAATGGGCGATTCCTATAATTTACGGACCGTTATTGGTTAAAATTAACTCATTGTATCTGTACCAATAATGATGTGAAGAACTCATAGCTTCGCATAGTAGACCCTCCCATATGGAAGCAGCTATCACAGGTAAAATAAGCTTACGAATCTCTTGAGGTAAATGCTTAGTTTGGCAAAAAAATTAAGCTACCATTGGTAAGCAAAACGATTCGTTTTTGTTTTTAGGAACCTGATACAGAGAACTACGAAGATCGTACGTTATACTACACATTGTTTGAACGGCTATTTAGTGAAAAAGGCTACAACACGGTAGTGGTAGTGATCCACTTCCCCCCAATTAACGGCTGCTACTCGCGCGGAATTGTAATCAGCTGATTGTACTGTTGTTCTTTGTTTCCGCACGAACATCGCGCTAATAGGTACACACGAGTGTGTAGGTAGTTGGTAATTAATATAATTAAAAATGTTACTTTTTACACTAAGTCTAAATTGACACAAAAAATATTCGATGTCAGTCACTTCTTTTCTCGTTATAATAATTTCATTTTTGTGAGCATTTAGTGAGGTTTTTACTGTACCACCGCTGGGCAGAGGCCTCCCCCGAGTCCTTCTAGGAACTCTCGCCACCTCTTTCTGGGCTGGCGGCGCCGCCGCCGTCCACCTTCGGGCACCCATTGTGTCGCGACTTTTGACCACCGGTCATCGTGCATGCGGCTGATGTGATCCGCCCAATCTCATATGAGCCTGGTAGCCTTCTTGCCTCCGTCCATTATACCCGTTTTGGAATGTAGTGTGGTATAACAATTATATTTAAAAAAAAAACAGAACAGGCGCGACACAATGAAGGCACCACGTGTCGCGTCAGTCTGCACTAGCCTTAAGGCGGGGTAAAACAAGCGAAGTAAGCATTTAACGCTACCACCCCTCCCGCGAAGCGAGCCGTGCGCTCAAGTTGCCACGCGCGTGAACTAATATGAAACAAAAGCCGAGCGAAGTGTCACACAGTGTAGGTAAGCGTGTCGTGTAGGTAGTAAGTTAATTCATTTTATGATTTTTTTTAAAATACAAGAGTTGATCCATAGCAAGTTGTTTTATTATAATGCGTAGTAATAGCGAAAACCTAAGACATATCTATGTAAAAACTATTTGAAAAGATAATGTTAATGCAAAATGCTCTAAATCATATTTTATTAAAGTAATTGTATTTAACTATAACCACTTAAACAGAGTCTTGCAAAAAATGTATTCCTACCACTAGCAAATGGCAAATGCAACGACGATGAATGTTATTTTGATTGTTATGATGTTTATAACAACACGAAACTACTTATTACAGTTAAAAAAAAACATTGAATATTAATAAAAACACAAAATTACTATCAATTATAAATCAGTATGCAGCTTTTGTAGTATTGAGTAAATACTCAAAAGCAATCGAAGGATATAAATTAATTTAAAAAATTATCAATATTATTCAATATCGACCACGCGTGTGCTTGGACCCGGTGGCGGTTCAGGCAGTGACGACGATGTCCATCTATTGGGCTGCGGGTTTTCTTTATCTTGCAATGCCTTTTCTCTCGTTGAATGGAGCTGGTAACATTTTACATTGCGGTACAATAAGTACGCTCGGGAATCAAAAGTGGATTCAAAAGTGTGACGCCTTCACACTTTTGAATTGTAGTTTTGATGCACTACAATATAAAAATTGCGCATGTTTTTTATATAAATTTATCCTAAGATTCTACTGTGTAATATGTAGGTAAACTTAAATGTGAATGAATAGTTCGATAAATTAGCGGGACGGCCAGCCGTACGCTAGCAAAAGGGACATAGGTCGTACCTTGTCAAGGCCTGGCGGTCGACTGAACTGAACTACTGAAGCGACTACGCAAGACGCTGTATTATACAATATTTTATTATTATTAAAAGAATTAAACTGTTTTGCAAAACGTCAACACAAATTATTCATTAATATGTGTTATTAACTTCTCTTTGATGTATTTATTGGAAATCAAACTTTCATAAGCTTCAAAAACAATAAGAACATATAAAAAAACATCGAATTAGCCTCCGTCTCCGATTTTTTTTTGATCATGTGAAGATTTCGATATCATGTTTTGAACCCCAAAAAGTCAAAGTACATATAGGTGGTGAACAATTGTTTTTTTGGTTTTAAATGATCACTATTTGTTTGTATATTATTGAATCAGTGTGATGTGAAATTGGGAAAACCTGGCCTCAAGGCTGAGGTGAACCTATAGTACACCCACATTTCGCCATTTATGTTTAAGTCCCCTGTAACAGGGGGCAAACCATCAGCCGAGCAGAAATCCAGAAACGGGGTTGCAACCCATTAAAAAAAAACTGAAATATGAATCGATTTTGTATCTGACTGTACCTTGGCTTAGGTACCTATACGAATGGAAAATTTCATATTTATTTTTAATCTCAGGGAAAATTTTAAAATATTGTTCTAACTTCTTCAGTATTCTAGGTCCAAATATATTGGACAGTTAATAATTAACGGATTTCAACTAACTCTTGTAGTTTAAATAAATTGTCGTCATATTTTTGAATTACAAAAATGTAAATCTTCTCTAGACATTGTTTAATTACTCATCGTCTGGGAGTACTCTTTATCTTATTTTAACTCGAAATTGTTTAAAGTTTTCAAAAGAAAATTTTAAAACAATTGCAATGATGGAACACGGCATAGTAAAAATGAGGTAATCGAAAAAAAATGTTAAATCGATGTAAATATGAAGAAGATACACGCTTTTAAAGTTTTTGGAGGGATTATTCCCGTCCTTGTCGGCGCTAGTACGAAGTAACAGAGTTGTGACATCACTTCTACGATGTGTGTGTGTGTGTGTGTTAGACAAGGACGTGCTGTCCTTGTCTAACACACACACACACAGCTTTTACACTTTTTTTATTATTGCTTGCATTATTTGGAAACAAACATTTATTTTTTGTTAAAAAAAAATAGTCATCATCCCTATTGTAATGTTAAAAGCCACCAAATAATGAATCACTTGAAATAACATCACGCCTAGCTGTGTACCTCGACGGGATAGGTAGATACAGTTATATTTGCGTCCTAAAGTCGTACGACAATACAATTATACCGTAACGCTCGTTAGATACATTTTATTTTATTTACAAACTTACAAAAACATAATGTTCTGAAACAATATGAAATTGAAGGCCATTTACAAGTTTCCACTGATAAACACTAAAAATAAAAACGAGACAAAAAAGAGGTCGGTGCAAAATACCTACGACATAAATGAAATACATAGTACACCATCGACACTTAAGATCATTTAGACGCAAACAATTACTTTTCGTCGACATCGTTCTATTTCTATCATTTGCAAACGATTGACACAAACGGAACCATGTTTATAATTCACACACACATAACATAAAGAAATAAAGAAAAATGCGTTTAATGGCATTACAACACAAAAAAATGACACTTTAAAAATGTGCAAATCAGAAAACAGAGATAGTAATGCCAAAACGGCCTCAGCTCAGCATAATGTCAGGTGACAACACAAGGTGTACCACAGTATTATAATGATGCTCTGTGGTGTACCATCTGACGGTGATTTTCAACTGCAACCCACGAGTGCCAAACGCTAGAATACTAAACACAGGGAAGTGTGTGTTTTAATAACTTAATAGAATAAATAAAAAATATAAGAAGCTCATACAAAATCAAATAAAATTTGTGACTTATTGTGTGTGAATTGTGTTCGTGTTGTGATTAATGACAAACTAAGATACTTAAATACTTAGTTTCTGCGTATTTCCTACATACATTCTGCTGGGGAGTTTGTTGCGCCACTTCTTCTTCCCAGCTAAAGCACTAGGAAGTGGTGAAGGACGGGCGTTTTGGGGGACTGTCTTATGTAATTTTGACGTTCGAAAAGTGCTGATTCTCAGCCTAATTTGAATAAATGACTTTTAATTTTGATTTTTTTGATTAAAATAATAAATCTATAAATGAAAATAAAACTTCCTCACGACGTTTAAGGCTGAATTGTGTGCGGTTTTCATTATCATTGACAATAGTACTTGACTAATCAAAATTAAAACTGATAAAATTGAAAAAAAAAGAAAAAAAAAAGAAATTTAAAGTTGATAAATTGATTGTTATTATGGCAGATATGTCGGCTCGAACATTTTCAAAATCTATCTGATGGTGTTGTAAGAATTCTTTTAATTTAAATTTGAAAGTCGAGCAAAGAACAATGTCAGATGCCCATAGTATAGTAATAGTTACTATACTATGGGCATTTGACAGAATGTTCACTGTCCATGACAAATTAATATTGAACCATAGTGGTTTAATTTTAATTTGTCATGGACAGTGAAAATTCTTACTTTTTTTTTGTAGTTTAATGTCAAAAGCTTTTCTGTGATTTCCGCTTTTACACTGAACTTCTAAAAAAGAAGTTATTCAGACATTTTAAATTGGAGGTTATGTATTTTTACAGAGAGTAAATTAAATGCCGTTTCATCCGGAACAAATTTACACCATAATTATACAACGTAGTTGATGGAACATTGTCACAAAATGTGTGGTATGGATATAACACAGTATGTCTCTAACGCAAACGCAGAGGAATTCGTGAAGGAAACAAACTTACACATAGAAAAACAACAACACAACAAAATGTTTGTCAGCATGTCATCATCAACTCAGACTCACTGTCAGTTTATGCGCTCGCGATCTTGACAGAACTGCAGAAGATTGTTTTGAATGTTTATGGCATGGCTACGAGGCCTTTATGCCAAAACTGCAGAAGACGTAACCTAACAGGGTTGCCATTACATGGCGATTAAGTTATCGAACACAGATCAGGAAAATCGATTTTGAATTTCGTTTTTTTATTCTTTAAAAAATACTAAATGTATTTATATTAACACGATGCACGTATTTATAAAGTAAAAAAGACAATTGTGAGGTGGTAAATAAAAAGTAAAGAGTAAATCGCTTTAATTATTTAGAATTTTATTCCAAATAATTTAATCGATACACCTGACATTGACATACCTGACACCTGACATACCTGACATTTTTTAATTAAAAAAGAACAACCTGAAATTCAAGAACATGAATAATAAAATGATTATTTATTTAAATGTTTTTCTTTTCGAAAAGTTCTCGAAAAGAAATAAATATTTTTGAATGGGTTGGAATTTTATATTAAAAATATTGTAAATAAAATCATTGTGTCCGAGTGAAATTAGTTTTAAAAGTTGTATGCCGAAACCTGACATTGTTCGCAGGTAATGTTTACATGGGACTTCCCATGTAATAGGGGCGAGCCTATTGCTATGAACGAGGCACAAAACCAGTCAGATTTTGCCTAATCGGAGAATCCTGAAACCAGGACATCATGCTCAGCAGTATAGCGCCTTGCGACCGCAGGACCTGTTTTGTTGTGGAAGCGGTCTGTCTATATCAGTGATCACAATAACAAAACTACAATTTAGTTTATTGGGTTAATTTCGCTAAATATTACGCAATCAACTAAAACGTCAAATATATTCCATAAATAATTAGCTGACGGGAAATCACACAAAGTGACATTTAACATGTTGTCAACCATCAGGGAAGCCCTGCCGACTCATGGGTTTGCCCACTCGTTAGGACTTAGCTTTTATTTACTGTTGGAAGCTATTATTGTTTGTAACTTTATTACTTATTAGGTAAAGGGTTATGTTTGCCTAATGTTTATTTGCATAGGGCCAGTCATGGTAAAAACGAATTATTGTAGAGGTAACTTTGTTACTGACCTAAATTTGAAAATTGTACAATGTTTTATCTGATTTTTAAACCAGTGTGCAGTGTTATAAATAAGTCAACTGTAGGTAATTGATCCTTTTACCTTTGTCCTGATCGTTTAACTTGCAATATTTGATCTTATATCACAGGGCAGCAGCGCATGAGTCGTTGCCCGGAATGTTAACATTCTATAAATATTATTTCCTAGCACTTCGCCCGCGACTTCGTCCGCGTGGATTTCGAAAAAACCAAAAAAAAAAAACAAAGTACAAACATAATTTGGGCTTCTAATGATTAAACAATTTTTCAAATCGGTCCAGTAGTTTCGGAGCTTATACAATTCAAACAAACAATCAAATCTTTCAACTTTATAATAAAACTGTAATTAGATGTAAACATCTAGAACATGGTATTTATTGTGTCTTTAATTTATTTCATAATGTTATATTATCTTAGTGTTTCATGTGTTATTTTATCTCAGCGGTTACTGCACCCATTGACGTAGTCCCGTCAACGCCGGCTTTCGCTGCAAACCAGAGCTGGGGCACTATCTTGCATAGGGACGTAGCATTATGCTGAGCGATGGCTGTTTTCCGGATGTGACGCATATTTTCCCCTATCTTGTTCCTTTTTCGTGTTTGTGTCTTCCTCTGCCTCATGTTTTCCACAAATGAACGTTTAGTCGTTCATTCTTCGTAATACCTATATACGATAATTGAGCATTTAAGCTAATCCGCAACACAAAGTTGTCTCATTATTTTGTAGAAGTCCGGTGGCCGTCATGAAAATTCGTCATTATCACCAGTGTTTGACATAAAGGTGTCATAAATCACACAGTGTGTGTGTGTCAGTGTGTATTTGTTCAGCCGTTATTGTGTGACCTGACCGGTCGAAACACGCTTCGGCGCATTTTACGTACAGTCAAGTCCTTTAATATCTAAACATGTTCATGAATCAAAAATATATAGGCAATGGTAGGTTTCATAAAACTCTAAACGGCTTTGCCTTACAATAAATTGTAAACAATCTGTGACATCATAAATATGTGACTACATTATATCATTAATATTGCTTCAGACAAGGACTCAAAAAATTATGAGCAATCCCTTGTTCATGTTATTTAGCACAAAGTAAGGTTCACAAATATCTTTGCAATTTTTCTGTATGAAATATCTTGACAATTTGAAATGTCTCGAAGTTTTAAACAAATAAGTAGTTATAGTCATCGGGGACCCTTTTTATGGGTGGGAAATAATGAAATTACTTGTCCCGCTCTGGGTGGAGCGGGAGGGTGTGTGAGACTTTTACTGACTAAAATCCACCCGTGTTTCTTCATTTGCCTTTGCCAGGACCACGGTATCTCTTTCGAAAAACCCGCGACCCTGGCAGGTATTGGCTCTACCGGACCCCCGCATTTAGTGCTGACATCTCTTAGAGGAACAGGAACACGACGCGCCGTCGACCCGGGACTGGTCCTTACCGGACGGCGAGCTTCCCATTGCTCGCCGTCCGGTAAGCCGGCGCCGACGAGGATCTGCGGGAATCTGCTGGCGATTCCCGACGCCCAGTGCATCTCCTGCGGTAACTGGGGGCGTGTGGGCGCGCTCCGCCTTATACTTCGCAAGCAGTCCTGCTTCGCAGTAGGAGGTGATGGCTTCCCATTCGCTCTCGCTCCGAACCATAGCCTGGACCAGGGCCGGACGCGAGATAGTACAGCTCTCTCTTATAAATTGTAATTAGAATGTTTGTGCGCTGTTGACGGCAAGACATAGCAGCTTTCATTGTATTGATATTGACATCTGTGGGATATTACGAACTTTTAATAAACCTGGCAAGTTCCAGGCAATTCATTTCACGGGCTGGTTAAATTTCGTATTACGACGTTCCTAGTTCTGAGCGACTTCACGCTGGGTAGTTTGTCTATGGCTGGCTTGTAATTCTCTGACGTAACGTTCAGAAACACAATTAAATATTTATTGGTAAGTTACGGTTTTGTATAAATCACGTATTTTATTATAAAAATAATAAATACGATAGATTAATCTAGATCCTCTAATATGAAAGTAGACGAAAATATGAATGCAATTTATGGCGTAAGTGTTACTGAGTATTTTAATTAATATTAAGTTTTTCACATGATATAATAATAATACAATGTAAGTATTATTGTATTGGTGGAGTGGGAGTGTTCTCGCCCTCGTCGGCGTGGACCTAACTTATGTTCAGCTGGAAACATTGTTGGAGCTTTTATATTCCCATCCACCTATCCCAAGAATCACACTTCTTCAGACATCTCAGTGATTTGCTAAGGGAATTCCTATGGTGGCATACTATGACAATGCTACCAAATCCAAAAATGAGAATAATGTTTAGTTACAAAACTTTACGTAAAGTTCATAACTAATAAAAACAACTACCCTAGTCTTGACGGATAAATCCGTGGATTTTGTAGGCCCGTTATGGGTTAAAGGTGAACACCAAAATGGAAGGCCGTTCTAAGGGTTTCAATAAAATTTTAACTTTATTAACCTTTTATTTATACCTAAATTGGAAAGTGTATTTTACTATTCTTAGCCTTGCGTACGATAACACATCTCATGACACGTGAGTCCTCAGTTCCTCACAAAGATTCAGTACCAAGTCTTTGTATGAACTGCACATCATTCATGTCGAACGCATTAAATTGGTCACGAAGTCGTCACCTTTTGTTCCTTGATTCACAAGTTTGCCGACAAGAATCACTTTCCAGGAACTGAAAATGTTCATATTCGTTACACATGATAACATTTTCTTATTTTATCTAGAAAACACATAAAACGTCTCCAATTATTTCCAAATAAACCCAAAACAATTCAATAAAAGCTCTTCTGAAGCAGCGTAAACTGAATGGATTGTGAGGTTTTTGTCAGTTCTAATACGGAAAGAAATGTCAAATGAACGGTCGTAATACGGTACTGCCAGGCAAAATTCGTTTAGAAGTCGGCCAGCATGTCACGTGACAGTTGACTGGCTCGTTTGACGAGTTCATAATACGAAATTGCAAGGCAGTTCTGTTTACGCCGTAAACTGCCTGGAAATAAATTCATAAATGAGTTCGTAATAGGGCGCCTGTGCTTTTTGTTTACCAGTGTTCTACAAATAAAAATATTAAAATTTGAATTTGAACGGGGTCACATTCGTACAGTCCTAATAAGAACGGCAACATTGCGTTATTACTCGTACTTCTGCACCGTCAAGCAGAAATAAATTTAATGGTAAAGAGCATTTAGTTGATAATTCAAAGATATTTACGAATCCTAGGTTGCACAAAATATGTTGATATCTAGAGTATTTAGATATGTTCCGAAGAGTAGTCAGATATGTTTGATTGCACTACCGTAACATATCTATGAACAGTTTATATGATATACATTTTTTTGATGTCTAAGTTTTTAAAGAACTGTATGATCATTTTTAACGCTTACAATATTTTGACATTGTCATTGCCAATATATTAGTGAACTCGACTGTACCTTTTTACCAGGGAAGTAGCATTATGAACGATATGAGAAGGTATTCAGCTTTCCACCACAGGCCAGAGGGTCTGCGATAAGAATGACATTCGATATTACCATCATTTAAATTGCAGCTGACGCCTTCCCACTTATGATTTTCTGGTATTAAAGTACTTGTAGGTTAATTGTAAATTATGTATTCTTCTTCCTCTCAATTCTTTATGTCCCAAATTTATCAACCTTAAATTCTTATCGGTTTTTCGTCAAGCCAGATGCGGCTGAGTATCTAGTACCTACCTACCTACATCTAAGCAACTTACACGGCTACATCGTGAGGACTGATTGCGATCATTGGCCCGTTTGTCTAGCAAGGTGATTACGGATAGGGAGGTGACTCTATTTTTACAAAACTACGGCCAAGTCAAAAGGAAGGGATATGAATTTATTGTGAGATAATTCTCTTAAACATTTTCCGTCACGTGTATGGTCGTATGACATTACCTCGTCCTGAGCTTCTACCCGCTACATAAACATTTACCGTTTTTCCAGTCTGTTTGTTCCCCTACCACGTGGTGAGTTGCATGCCCGCCAGAAGTAGGTGAGCTTCAGAATTAGGACGCCGCACCGCCGCGCCACTGTTCAGGGTAATTTATAAATCGCGTGCCGAGATTCTCTGATACTACCACCTTGGGCTTTGGGTACGGATGTTAGAGCACTGGATGGGGCTCCTGGGCGGGTTTAAAACGGACAAGACGGGACGGGGGACATAGTCAAGAGTTAATAGATCATTGACAAAACAACAGAAGGCCATTACTTCTCTCGGTCATTACTCTCGTATTTAAAAAAAAGTTCAAATTCAAGTCGCAGTCTCATCTCAGCGACAATCTATGTCAAAAACTTCTTTCATATAAATATATATCGATAGTATTTTATATAGTAACTGCCCCTCAGATCTCCCCTACCTATCCCTACCATCCATGTGCTACCATACATGTACATGTGTGATACATAGCCATGTACTGATCTGTACCGTACCCATATTTGCCAAATAAAATATGTTTATTTTTAATAACATATATCTAAATTTTTTGTTGGAATTATGGAAACTGAACTGCGATTTCGGAAACTGAACTGAAGATTTTCGTGGTAAATAAAGAAAGATTTCTACACCTGACTATAAACCAGTGATATGAGGAACAGGTGTATAGTTCACTCATACTCTAAGAAAAGGGAGGGTCCTCCGGCCAGATGGATGTCGCATCTGGTGGGCAACTGCCCGATGATAGTTGTCGGGACCTTGTTTACATGCTAGCTGCGCGGTAAACTCTGATTGCGCGATGCACGATTTGTGTGACGTCAGTGTGAGGCGTTGTTCGCATGTGGCGGTGTAGATGCCGCCACAGGTTTATTAGGATCCGAGTAGATCTGTCTTATTACAGTTTCCAAAATCGTAATTAGGATTCCCAAATTCAGAGTGTTGTATTATTAGCCTTTAAATTTTCCCGGTGCAGTTTCAGCTGAGGAGATCAGTATCGTTTACGTTGAAAACAAACTTTGTAGTATTAGAACTTTCGTTCATACATTTTTGTATTATCTTCAATTCCTGCACAACTTTACTAGCTATTCTAATCAGCCGCAGCTTATTTTATTGACACATCTAGTACGCTTTATAACTAGGTATTTATAAAACTCTGGCTCATCATCAACAACGTAAATCAAACCCTAACAGCTTAGTTATAAGATGTACATTGATATTGGCAAATATGACGTGGGTATTGCAGCCGTAGTACAGTCAAAATAACAGTGGGGATGTGTTTATTTCTAGGCCCGCAAGTTCAACAGCGAAGTAGTCGGCAAAGCACATTGAGCTTTGTTCAGAAACACTTAATCAGACAGATGGTATCAATATTGGTAGTGAAAATCGTAGGTATTATGTATCATCCAATCGCAAAGGATTAGCAAAAAAACTCAAAAACAAACTTGCACCGACAGACCTACAGCTAAAACTTGGGCTTGATTTCCACATGTTACAATTTTGCCGTAAACCCATAAAAAAGGAATACATAAACATAACATCACGCCTGTAATCCCAGAAGGCAGAAGTGTACCTAACCACTTTTAAACTTCACCGAAATTAACTTTCCATTGATATTTATTCAAATACTTAGGGTGGACTTCAGCAATGGAACTGAACCCGATCAGCACATCTACAACGCGTTCAAGAGCTGTTAGTATCAATATTTCAAAAAAATAATGACACTGACAGCCCTTAAACGGAGTTTATGTACTGATCGTGTTCAATTTCTTAGGTTAAATCAGACCTTCAACTCAACTCAACTCAACTCAAACCATTTATTTCAAATAAACCAATTACAGGCACTTTTGAATTGTCAAGGTCGGTCGGTCAGAAAAATGAAGCTAGTTGCCCATTCCAAAGCGTAGTAGGTACCTATGGAGAAGAACGGGCAAGAAACTCCACAGACACTCTTTTAAATCAAATTATGTTTACTTTAGATTGGTTACATCATTCATGTTGAAATTATGCATGTGAGAACGATGCAGAACGTTAAAAGCGTCCGTTATTTAAATATGAAAACAATTCGAAAATAAAATTTAATTAAAATACGCCGTGGCAGCTAAGAGATGACCAGTCTCAACTGACGGCGCCCGTTCACGAACATGACGCATGGATTAGCACCATTCAACTCAACCATTTTGAAGGGAGCTAAATGATCCAACACACGCGCCACCATCAGCGAAACATTAAAGTGAGCATGACATACTCTCAGCCGCCGGGACACATTCAAGTCAATGAAAGACGTACCCTGTAAATGGTAGCTTTAAAGCATGTACATAGTACTCAGATATCAATCAAAAGATTCATATGAAGACGTTTCGATAATACGAAGGAAACGAACTCACGTCTAAGCTCTTTGTCACCCTGGTATTAATAATGTGCCTAGAAAGGGACGGAGTCATTTTAATGAAGGCTTTTATTTGATTTTAATGGAAATGTTATTAACCTATGGGTTGATAATCCTTGTAGGGGGGGGGGGACATTTGAAAGGACTATTAAAGTAGTATGTAAGTTTTAAAAGAGCGTACGGGGTTTAAGTATATTATGATATTTTAGGGCAAAGATATTAAGATACTCGTAAGATGTGTTAAATGTAACCTCAACTTGCGCGATAACACTTTTTCTTACATTTACTGTAGGAATAGCCCGAAAATTTTCAACCAAATCGTCGCTGCTTGACCAAAACTAAGAAAGATGCAATCAAAAACAAAATTCTACATTGTTAAGATGTTAAGAGCCTTTCTGCACAGGCTATCGTAATCCACTGCTCTGCAGTGAAGCTTCTCTAGGCACGCAAATAGGCCTCCAAGTTCAAAGAACAAAGATTTAATAATCCTTCAGAGTTCAGCCGAAGTAATAAGTTTCTGTAATATTGTGTTCACTCAACCAATTATCCTCAGCGACTTATGAAACCTCATTGACTCTGGCGTCCTTGTACTAAGAAAATAATATAATCGAGTGGTAGCACGCGCAAACAATTGCTTTTACTTTCCCTCTTTAATGACGAAACAGGCGAAATATGGCGCGTACCTAAAACACGATTGCAAATGTCTTCTGTAATAAAAGACTTAGTATTATCTTAAGAATTATAATACCCTGGTACTCTGACCTTGAATTTAAAGTCCCTGCTTGCGGAGGGTTACCCGAAGTTATATTTTTCGAGGTCAAGTTAACTCTAGACATAGTTGGTATTTCTTGGTGACCATGAATTGAGTAGTTGGTAGTTTTATTGAACTTATGTTTAATTTGAACACGGAGTTGTACGATTAAAATAGCATAGTAAATTTTAAAATAATTCTTCAAACTACGTAATTTCAGTCCTATTTTACAAAATTCAAGTTATGAAAGCATGTTGCACCACCTGTTTTTATTCACAAATTAGGCTGACCCGGCTAACTTTGTATCGCCTCAGAATATTATCCTCATTTTTTTTCTTGAGTTATTCCAATGTTTCAATATTTGCTAGTGCGTAGTTATTCTGATATTCGGGGCGGAAACAAATACCAAAGATCAAAGATCATAAAAGTCAGTACAGCCATTTTTGAGTTATAAATTGTGGGTGTACTATAGGTACACCTCTGCCTAAACCATATGATCATTTTCCTATATCCCCCTTTTCCTTTGAGGAAAACGCTTAGTACGGTTCAAATGGGACGGCAAAAACAATCTAAATTTTAACCAAAAAGTTTATGAATGAAGACTGTAAACACATAGACATAGATGGTAATTTCAAATCAAAACAGTGATTCACTACAAACCTCGTAGACGCATACATCTAAGTTTAGAAGTGTTTGATTCGAAAACTAATGTGTTTATATCCGACGAGACAGGTACCGATATGTTTGCGATACAAACCCACCCCGTCGCTGCTAGGGATGTTACCATCGATACGAGGAAAGGGATTATCTTCTATCGATAGATAACGAAAGAGATTTATCCACATCGAAGTTCTAGTGGAAGTTATCAATTGTTTTGTATGTCTCGTTGTACATTTCAAAGACATTTGTTTGGTTCCAAATAAGTTCATTCACATGCGACACGACAAGAAGGAAGGAAATAATAATAATAACTAAGATGTCCAGAGTAAGATGGCTTTGGATGATGAATTGATCAAAACTAAAGAATTGTGAGGAACTTTTCCGTTTTTCTCGATGTTCCTGTTTGCTTTACTTACCAAAGTTATTGTAGATTGTAGGGAGCCCCTACCTGCCTGTAGTTTAAGCCCACGTACGCACGGACGTAAAAATATCGTGGCGGGATTATATCGCGCACTGGATTTTCAACTCTCGGTGTTACGGCGAGCGTTGAGAATCTAACAGAGTGCATCCCAGCGCGTCGAAAAAACACATTGTTGTATTTTGAACTCTCGGCGCTAAGAGCGTTGAAAATTCAGTGCGCGATAATTTTACGTGGTCTTAGACATAATTATCTAAGCAGCATCCCTGTTTCCTCTAGCCATGTGACAATGAGTCTGTTTGTATCTCCGTCGCGCCGCGGTCACCAACCCTGGGGGCTGGGGGCTATGGCTAGGCATTCCTAACGCTTTAACGAACTAGACTGAATATTAGCAGGGGATGAAGGGGCCTCGCTCATAAAGCAAATTTATTGAAGAGCGATGGGCCTGCAGTTGTATGTCTGGATATGTGAGGGGGAAATATCTCCTTTAAACGTCTGGCAGTTGGTGAATTGAGAAACAATATTTGTTTTTTGAGCTTTAATCAAATATCTTCTACCGCAACATAGTTTGGTTATCATTGACCATAATACCATACCATGAACAGTGATACCGTCTCATAACATCATACAGCCTAGTCTTGTCTGGCTAGCCCTTCCTCGACGATGTTGGAGTCAGTGTTCAGTCTATCATCAATTCATCATACGCATACTAATATTATAAATTTCGAAAGTAACTCTGTCAGTATATTTCCTATTCGCGCCTAAAGATTAAATTTGGCACACAGATAACCATGACCTGGGTAAGGACTTCATTCTGGATTGCAGACAAAGTTGCGGGCAAAATGCAAATTTCTGTCATGTAGCCGTGATAAAAGACATTTCATACAACTGTCAAAGAATGACAGTCGTCATTTGAATATCTTTTACCTTGGTAGACTTCACATAACTTACCGTATTGCAGTTGTTTCCTTTCTCAGTTGTTCAATAATATTAAAGTTTAATTTTTGTTATAAATAGATATGGTCTCGTAAATAATATGGTCGACGATATTTTAGGACATCAATATTTTATGTATTTACTAACATTGTATAAAAAGAATATACGAGATAAATAATAAATAAAAGGACCCACTCATGTTACAGTAGAACATTGTATGTGGGCGAAATTTAAAATTTATTGGAACTGAATATTAATTACAAAAAAAAGCAACTTGTTATTCGTCTATTTTGACTTCTTGCTCTGTCCAATTAAGTAGCATCCGAGAAATTCCTTCGCTTGGAAAACTATATTTTTGCGTCATAACAAAATAATAATAGAGATCATAATTCCGACTGTTGTTATTGAGATCAATAAATTCGCTTCAGAATACTTTTATTACACTGGATAGGCAGATTAAATAATATGCAGCGATTTAAAAATTGCAATGTAAATAACATACTTAGCAATCTAGGATTTATTTCCAAGTTTTTTCTATACAGAAGCAGTAATAAAATAAATAACAATCTGTGCGAAGTGACTACAACTCACAGAAAGTAGCCGGCCGAGCGTAGTGGTCATCCATCTTCAAAGCCGTAGACAAATGTAATTTGAACGTTAAAATAGTGGCATTAGTACCTAATGTAGTCAGTAGGGGTTGCGCGGTTGCCTATTCGTACGTCTAGGAGACGTAGGGTGAATCATAAAGCGTTAAATCCGATGACACACGATATAAAATGAATATTTGAGCGGAATTGTAGGGATTTTGATATCGTTATATATTTGGAAGTCGGTATAGAGTATGTAGACAATGCAAGCAGAGCGCCTGCCAGTATTCCAATTAATTTGGGATCAGTGTAGTACCTTACCTACGTCTTCTCCTTCCATAAATCTATTTTAGTCGTCATATAAGTTCATTCTCTTTGTATCCAGCCACTACAATCCATCCATCGTCATTCTTTGGTCTTACACTCATTCTCGAAACTTTCTTTACCAAAAGTTCCTCAATATTCCTCATTCCGCCGCAACACAAGCCTTACCATGACAACCAGTCAACCGCTAGGAACAGTGGCAGCATACCTCAAGTTCACAACAAAAGTTTTCTTGTTAAGGTTAACTTTGCCTACGTGGCACGTGTTGATTTCTAGATCCAGAAGTGCTTCTATTTATATATTTTTGCCAATTGAACCAATAATTTAAAATTTAGATCTACCTGTATTATGTATAAAAAAACAAAAAGCGGGTAATTACGGTACAACAGAAGCTCACGAAAGTTTTCCTGCGCACAGTGCCTATGTAATATGATATCCTAGTTGGTACTTTCCCAACGCAGAAAATGAAGATAATAGTAGTTTTCTTAGGGATTTGTTATTCTGAATCGTTGTGATTGATTGATATTAAATTGAATAGTGAATTGGTTTGTTTCGGTAGTGTTCTAGAATTAGGTCTTCTAGACACACTTTATTTTAACTTTTGTCTCTAATAATATTCATAATGTCAATGTCATGCTTAACTGTTATTTGCATGGTTACTGAAATGCTAATTTTATGTGTTGTTTAATTAGAATTGTAAGTGACTGTGCTGTTGGTGTGCTTAAAATAAATAAATATTACATATTTTCTAATCCATAGATACCTACAATACCAGTAGTGCTATTCTGTAACCATCTCACCGTGAAAACTTAGGTGAAGTGAGCGTGGGGTGAGCTGTCAGTGCCACTGATGCTGGGGATTGACCAAGATGTGGTGACACTGACAGCTCACTCCACGCAAGTCATCACGGTGAGATTTTCACAGAATCGACATGCAGTAGGTATTGTCTGACTTAACTACTACAAAAGAATGCGAAAATGACGCTGTCTGTCGCTTACTGATTGTTGTTTGAAAGATGGGTAGTCTGAGACCTTAGAGAAGGGCATAGGATGCTTTCTATTCGAGATATTTTAATGGAAAATTATAAAAACCAAAATACACGCAGACGAAGTCGCGAGAAACAGCTAATAATTGAGTACTGGAGCGTGCATCTTATATTTAATTGAATTTTCTGCGATTATGCTGCAATTATTAAAACGCGCTTGTTTATTTGAACGATCGAGCGAAATCTTGCGCTTGTGTTTTTTTTTTTGAGAAAAATAATATAATCTTCCTGCATGTAACATGTGCAAACACGTTGAATGAGCGTGACATTGTTTTATGACCCTACTTTTTTTTTGTTATATCATGAGGCTTGCCATGGATAACTAACCTAATTCTACCTTATATTAATATTTGGTCATGTTCATGGGATTAGGGGTAGTGAGTCAAATCTAGGGTTACCATTTCGAAATTTGGAAAGTCCTAACAAAAACCAAAAACTCTGTTTTTTTATAATTTTTGTCTTTGTTTTTAAATTTTCTGAATAAAATCACCACATGAGGAAAAGTGCTCCACCAAGATCCTTGCTAACCACCCTTCATGGTTTTTAAGCACGTGGACAGCATGCGGTTGACTTTGGCCCGTGGGCGCAGTAACGTGACGCATAGACGCGCCCAGTGCGACGCGCCCTGCATCACACGAACATAGTGAACTATGGAACGGACTGTGAAATGTTTTGTTAGAATACTGTCTGCCTGAGGTCATAGCCAGAAAAAGGTCTCATCTTGTGAAAGAATGAGAATTGATTGTCACATTGGCCGATTTCAAATAACGTAAGGTATGTTTCCGTACCCATGTTTCCCTGTCTTTTTTTTACGTAATAAAAATGCACTGAATCTGAATTCCAGCGACGCGGTATTTATTTTGAAGTCTTCTTTTTTGTGTCCATAATTTTGTTAGTTTTAAATTTGGCTTTTTATTGTTTGTGTTTCTTATGTGTGTCTCAAATAAAATATTTTTCTTAATTTTCTTTCACACGGATATTTACAGGGTTCGAACTCGGAACCTCTCGCTTGACAAAGTTGACAGAATCTTTTGATTTTCAATTTACCTTGTTTTTCATTTAAAACCATTCAACATGCAGTTTTTCGAATGCACTTTTGCAGCATCTCTTATTATTATTTACATACGACGACTTTTTTCTTGTCAGTTTTCGATCAGGTTCCTTGGGGAAAGTTGTTCAGTTTCATGGGTAGAATCACCTCTTGAAATAGTGTCATCTAACATTTTTACACATTATGTGTATATATTACAAAGATAAACATTAAATAATTCATAGAACTAGGTTAGATAAATAAAATATTTTATAAAATACAAAAACAATAAATTTCACATTTTATAAAAACCTCAACAACGGGAATCTTGACTCTTGAACGATCATCATTCACTTCTATAATCTACTGGTAGCTCTTCATCTGAAGGCTTCTGTTTCATTCGCATAGACTCGGTCATATTCTTCTAAGAAATCACTTTCTTCACTTCGGGAGGCCTCTCACTTCCTCACCCTCACAAATGACTCTGACGGCCTATGGTCTCCTGGTAGGCAGTGTACTAACGCAAGCGCATTGCCCCAGATCTTGAACTCGGTTAAAAGGAGACTAAGCAAGTAAACATTAGGTGCAGTAATGCAGTGCGGTAATATAAAATGCACCGTTTATAGTTGCAGCAAAGCTTTATAGTAACTTTGTGTTAGTTGGCTGCATAGCTTGATAGCAAGTAGTGCCTCCTGACAAAAAAATTCAGTATTTTCTTTAGATAAGACTCAAATGGTATACTAGTCCTAGATAACGTTTAGTGAGGAGCTAAGTTCCTCACGCTAAATTTCTTTAAACTATTTGGATAAAGTATTGCTGACTTGCTGAGTGATGTCTTCATAAATAAATGAAATAGGATATTTAATAAAATACAAAAACAATAAATTTCACATTTTATAAAAACCTCAACCACGGGAAACTTGACTCTTGTACAAATACGCGGCAACACTGAATGGCGTTTAGGGTTCGTGTTATTTTGTGTTGAAATTTCGAAATTATGTGATACTTACTGATGATATGTGATCCCAGTGTCCTTCTTATTCTTTGTAGTTTTATTTTTACAGAGTTTTACTACGCAAACTGGCATTCTACTTCGGAATATGCCCAAAATTTAATAAAACATTCGGCACGTGCTCGTGACAGACAACTTGCAGTGTGACTGGCTCGGGTACGCCTACTTGGGCGTGGTATTTTTTGCTGCCGTATCTAGTCTAGCGCCGCGAGATCATTTATCTAACCTTTTATTATAATTGAATAATTTTTATTAAATTTTTATTCTGATATTAATAACTATGCAAAATTATTTTTAACCGTTTATAAAGAAGAGAAAACTTTTTATCTATCATCAATTATAAGAATCAAAATAACTTTTTAGTCAATTGTAACATAACCTGCTTGCCATTACTGCACTCGCCGACCGATGCTACTTTTTTAATAATATAAGAATAAACACTTCCTACTACGATCTACTTCGTAACGTTACATTTTTTTGTGCATGCAGCCGGCGTTCATCGATTTATTAGACGTTGTCACTACAAAAATAATACCCAGCTTGCAAATCAGCAACATTATAACAATGTCTGGGCAAGGAAATACTTCAACTCAAAACACATCCACAAATTATTTCCTCAAGTGCCCTCCACGCGATTGTAATACCCTGCCTTATTAGCGCTTCCAGTCTGATGCTACCTCTTGTACTCTACACGTTAGTGCTAATTAGCCACAAACTCATCGTAACACTAACCACAATTCCGTTAACGTTGGATTTACTACGTAGTAAGTTAAGTACTAGCCACTAGCCACCCTGAATCTTCATCCTTCATGAAATTTAAAATTTCGTTTCGTGTTCATGAAGGTTGGGTCTTCTTGGAGGTATGCACTCCTGGTACACATGCTTGACTAATCATGTTATAATTTCGTCAAAGATAAACCACTTTTGGATTTTTAGCTATTTGCTTTTTATTTAGATGGAAAATGGTAGCAAGAAGGTTTATTGAGGCTGCTTGTTGGCGTATAGAAACAGGTATAGTGGTTGGACTTGGTATAGCCTTTTCACAAGGAGTTTTCCGACATGCACCTTTTAATAATTTTCCTACTTAGTTTACTAATTCAATGGATAAGCGTCTCAACGACAGTAGAAGATTTCAATTATTGCGCGTAGCTATAGCCAGACTAAAAAACTAATTTAAATACTAACTAATCTAAAATCCCTTTAATCTTTTGTCCACCTGTGAATCAGTTATGAATGATTCACAGTTTCACACACAAGTTATCCACGTGTGTTCTACTCAATAGTTAAATACAGCAGGTAACTATCTATTGTAATAACTTGCCCATTCACGAACAGCACTGAACAATATTGTACATTTCACTGGGATTTGACACCTCTCATGTTATTGTCGCAATCACAATGAACCCTTAATTTACAAGAGATTTTATGCTTTATAGAATAGTAAGAGACACCTCTGTGAGCATTCTGAGAACTGTTTTATATGTTTCTTTATCCTTTACGAATTCCCAAGATCCCATTTTTATTTTTGTCTGCGCTTAGGCATCTCAAATGTTTTTGGTAACGTTATATTGTTTCTTCATGAAGACTTGACAAACCATTGCAGCACCAGGATCATACTAGCTATATAAATGTCTGTTTTCACTCTTTCTTGAACTTTCTTACATTGCTCAGAAACTGAAAATAATATAAATATCCCCCTTATAGTTTTCCGTATAGTTACTTTAGAAAGAGTTAACTTTAAAAATAAACTTCGAAAGTAAAATAGTCATACCGCGTGACAAATCGGTTTGAATTTAAAAAATACGATAATTATGTCCATAAAACTCCCTGTTTATTAATTACATCTGTTAATAAAAACCAGGCTATAATTGGTTAATTAAAATACCGTTAATAAAATACCGACTGTATTTTGTCAATCGCCATTATTCATCCACCGTGATATTATTTGGCATCCGAACGCGGTTGGGGAATATATTTCATGCCTGTTGTGTGATTACACCTGTCATCGGAATCCTGGTATAAAATTGCACCGAAATAATGTGAGCGTTAAACGTTTTTCTTATGTGAATTATTTAAGAAATTCAAGTTTGATGAGATTTCCATGGTAAAATATTTGAGAAAATAAAAAGAAATGTTGGAAATAAACGATCATCATTCACTTCTATAATCTACTGGCAGTTCTTCATCTGAAGGCTTCTGTTTCATTCGCATGGACATAGTCATATTCTTCTAAGAAAGTGATGGGAGGCCTCTCACTTCCTCACCCTCACAAATGACTCTGACGGCCTATGGTCTCCTGGTAGGCAGTGAACTAACGCAAGCGCATTGCCCTAGATCTTGAACTCGGTTAAAAGGAGAGTAAGCAAGTAACATTAGGTGCACTAATGCAGTGCGGTAATATAAAATCCACCGTTTATGGTTGCAGCAAAGCTTTATAGTAACTTTGTGTTCGTTGGCTGCATAGCTTGATAGCAAGTAGTGCCTCCTGACAAAAAAATTCAGTATTTTCTTTAGATAAGACTCAAATGGTATACTAGTCCTAGATAACGTTTAGTAAGGAGCTAAGTTCCTCACGCTAAATTTCTTTAGATGTATCTAAATCAGAAATTTCTTTAGATGTATCTAAATTTTTTGGATAAAGTAATGCTGACTTGCTGAGTGATGTCTACATAAAAAAAACAGTATTTTTTACCGTTAATAGATACATAATTAATAATAAAAAATTGTTGAAATTGAAAAATGAGGCGTCATGTTATTGAACCTTTCCACAAATCCGCCATTACATCGCAAATTCCAAGCTTTCACTTATAAAATCTGTTCCCCTACGCTATAAGACAACGTTATTAATTATTAGCCCCATCTAAATATTTTATTGTTTAGCCAGTCATCAGATATGGTCAATAGTATTCCCTTTCGCAGCATTTTCTTTATAAAGCCGACCTTATCGTGTCCAAATAAAGCTTATTTAAGTGTGGGCCTAATTCCGGGACTACTTTTTCCAAACCCTTAAATCCTTATTGATAAAGTATAGTCAAGTAGTTTCGATACTGTATGCATAATAAGTTCCACGAATATTGATTTCAGCACCCGCTGCAACTGAGGTTGAATTCAGTGAAAAAGTTCAATTATACCATTAGGAAATATTAATGTATTTTCATAACAGTGTGTATGCAGTAACTGAAGAGTTTCTGAACGACAATAACAACAAAACAAACAATGGTCCCGGCAGCGCGCGGCGCTGTGCTTCTGAACGCACCCACAACAACAAACAACTCCACACAGATAACCGATTCACAAGTTTCCCGACGTGAACATTCGAAAATGGAACGCGATCTACGTAACACTGGCACAACTCACGCACACTTACCAAACGCCCGGGAAAAAGCGTCGCACACTGTGATGTACGACCACAGCGGGCTGAGCTCGCGCCCGCCAGGATTCCGGTAAGAGTTCGGGTTGCAGCAACCTAGCAACGGAGCTCGTCGGAAAATGGTTGGCTGTTAGAAGAGGACGGCGATATATCGCAGAAAGCGCACTCACACCGCCGCAGTTAGGTAGGTTTCCCGGGAGCCGGGCGTAGTACTAGAGACACATTGATCCACAGGCGGCAGCAGAGCGTCTGGCAACATCGATTGTGCAGTTTCCTGCAACCGGCCGTTGCCATGACGACCGCCCACCTCTGCACCCCGCCTGCGCTACGTATTTAGAAACTTTTCTATTACACTGGTTCATTAGAATTTTATTTGTCGTAATGATAGTTGTCAACAAAAGCAAGATGCGTGGCGGGAAAAGGCGCTCTATTTGAGATATGCTGTATCCCGCCACTTTTTATGAGGCTATTTGAAAAACGTAGCCACGTAACTATAGGTAGAATGGCGTCGTAAATCCTTCTACATGTGGGACTGGCTTTTTACACCTGTATTCGAATTAAATAAAAATAATTTCCGGCAACTAAGGGTGGTACATACCAATTCATTATATACGTAGGTAGAGGACCAGATTTTGGTGAAAAATTAGTCTTGTACAGGATAACTAAATTCATGAAAAAAGTAGGTAGATGTGTATAGATATGCCTTCAAATTCATAACACGACCTTCTCCATTATCCCTCACGGTTTATCAATAATCATAATGAATGACAGAAGCGTTACGACTGGATTGGATAATGAAAAGAAAAACACAAATAATATCACTCGGCTCTAATAAATTATGGATAACATTGACCAATTGCGTATTATCATTGTAAAGGATCATAAGATTCGTTACAATGTTAATACCCAATTGGGCAACTAATTAAACAAAGGAACTCAATTGTCTGAGTTTTCCCGATAATTATCCATTTATCCATTCTTCTGAGAATTGTCATCCTCAACAGAAGTCAAAATAATATTCTTTTATCAAAGTCACTCCACATAATAATTATGTCATACCAGGCAAGCATGTCTGAAAGGTGATCAATCATATCATAACAGAAAGTCAGGCAACTAACATAAAACTCACTGCTCGCGATGAGGAAGCGTCAAGCGACACAAAGCGACATCGTTGTCGCTCGCGACAAACGAACGGCGTCAAATTGAGACGTTATATGTCGCTCACGTTTCAAGCGACTTGGCACATGTAACAGAATTTCGTAAGATTTACAGCGCCATGAATTTGCACGCAAAATGGAACAAAAACAGAATGTTGATTTAAGTTCTCCGAGCTTATAATTTCTGCTATGGTAAGTTTGCAATTGGGTCGACGAGGGATGGATGACTGTAAGGCTAAGGAAATTGAAAGAGAAGGAAGAACATGGTGTTGCGGCCGCACTTTGGGCATGCCTCTTTGCGTACAGCATTGAGCTTTGAACAGAAATGTGAATGCATAATGCTGGTTTCAGTGGTTCATCTCTTCCTCTGCTTGCTGGGGTGCTAGGTTAATATTGCAGTTAACATTCCGTGAAGGCTATTAAATGTACATACCGGATTGATTTCAGTTCCACACATAAATCACACACCAGACTTAACGTGATACAGACACGTGGCAGCAGGGCGTGGCCAGGACTCAACACTGCACCGCTGCACCGCTCTGACGCCGCTGCCGCGGCCGTTATGTCTAACGTTAGCAGTATACAGATACTTCCTGCATTCGTCCTGCACTCACACTTCTATAATACTGCAGTGCGTCTGCTCTAAAATGTACCAGATTAAATCCACCTTTTTTTGAATTTTAGCAGATTTTCAGTTCTAACAAAAGAATCTAAAAGAGTGGTCACTGGAACTTTGGAAAGTCTAATTTCAGCTATAAGGTTATAAGTACCCTGCGAGAATGAATATCGAGAACACACCTGAAATTGGTTAGTTACTACACATATATAATAAAAAAATGAATCTCTTCACTACGCAACGGGTTTGATGCGAATTGCACCATCATTTAGAGAATTTATTCCGGAAGGAACTAACATACATAAAATAAAGAAATATTCATGTTTCGTCATGTCGTATAAACTGTGGTAAGCGGGAACGTGTCGCTAGTAAAAAATATAAAACAGCCCTCGCTTCTCTTAAGGATTATCAAATTATTATTAATTTGAAGAAACGTTTCGTCATCGCCACATACTAAGGCTGTATGTACAAATGTACCAGGAAACTATAAATGTGGCGGAAGATCGACCGGTATCTAAAAAATAAAGTTCAGTTCCTTGGTTCCGAGCGTTTGTTGGTCCTTTTATTTTTTCTAAGAGAAATCCTGGCGCATTGATTGGCCCAGGTTTGCGTAAAACTTCAAGATCCTTTTTAATTTTTGCATATTATTTTAGTGCAGACTGCCATGTGTGTTCATCATTGATAAGAGAGAGATAATTTTTTTTTTTAAATAATCTCTGAAATTAACATCAATACAAACAATGATTTATGATGATTACGTACATAAATTTACCCTTCCTACTGGAGGTAAATAATTGTATTTATGGTCTGTTATACTTGATCGAACTCCTTAAATGCCTATTCGTCTTCTAGGGGTTCTCTCTAATTAAGGTAATCATTTTGACGGTAGGCGACCAACACAATAGCTAGGGTGGATTCAAAGGTAGGGTTGAATTAATCCTAAAGAGTTTTAAGAGAATTACGGTATTGTTATGTATTTACTTGAGTAGCAGTATATTTGTTTTTGAGAGTGTTTAAATACGAAGTGGGAAGTACATATTTCTGCCTTTTGTTCTGTTCTCGGCCACGTCCGCTTGAAAGATTTTTATAGGTTCTCTTACTAGTCTATTTTCAGAATATTTTTAAGCGGCACCAATTATTTTTTTGACATCCGATCTGAACTTGTCAATCCGAAAACCAGTCCCTTTTCGTGACTACAAAAATAACCTCTTGCAATATTTTGTTGTCCTAGTACTATAGAGTTACATTGCACGTCGAAACTTAATCTCGCGTACAGCGCTCAATGATTCAGTCGCCACCCCGAAGACGGCCAGTGACAAGAAAATCGCGGCGACTATAATTTGTATAGGTAAGCGATGTCGCATCGAAAGCGTGGCAGATCCGAGAAAATCAAAAATCCGTCTCCCCGCTTGCAATTTAGCAGAGCTTTATGAATCCGTGGAGCGTTCTCGTCGCGCCCTTGATTCCTCACAGCGGGCAGCGCCGCGGGTAAGAGTTAACTGCTACTTCAAATAATTAAAGAGATTTGCACTCTTGTAGTGAGGGAGTTGAATTAGTGTTCATTAGAAGAAAATTCTTCTAGCAAGATAAGCTTTTTCTCTACTAGACTACATATTTTTCATCTTTTTGACCTATGGGGTAGGTTACAAAGTCGTTTTCCCCGTAACAAAAGGAAGGCTTTGCTGATTTTTATTTCAATAAATGTGAGGAGGCGGTAGTGAATAAGTAACGTCTCACAAATCTCCCTATTTTGAAACATCTTCCTTTTTGAGGGTAACACTTTCCTGTTGCACTCACTCAAAAACAGAACCACAACATAACACTTATCTACTTATTGCTTACTGCTCAATTTCTCCTCGGAAATAAACCTAGCAACCGAATTAAAATCATGTTTTTCGAATAAATATGCGACTGTTTTATCTCGATGTACGTCATTACCAATTATAACCCGCGTGGCGTGTTATTTTCTGAACCGCGTAGTGGGAGGAAACTACCTTCGTTTACAAAAATAAAAACCGTTTGGTATCCCGGGAAACGTCCACACGGTATTAAATGATCTCATAGGGGCTGCCAGACGGCAGACTTTTTGTGCGATTGCGGCTGCGACGCCAACGCACGAAGTCCGTGAGATCTGCGTTCTAAATTGTACACATAATACCTAAATAATATTACAGCATCCTACTACAGCATATCCTAAGATGACTGGCATGTAAAAAAATGCCCAGCTAGATTTATTTTTGTGATTGTTTTTTATTTCTTGTTAGTTTGGCAATTAAAAAAGTGCATCACAAATTGTGTGTTATCTCATCCTCACCAAACAAGGCGTGCAAAATTTTACAGATTATTTCGTCCTCGGAGATTTGATCACACAAAGGATCTATCGTCTGTGTATGCCCTTATTATTGTTATCGCAGAAAAGTAGGTACCTAATTATTTGCTAATTGGCGTTTCAGTATAAAGCTGTTTTAGCTTCCTCCCACACTTTCAAGGCAAGTACATAAATATAATTATATTTTTTTCCTCCTTTATTTCTGTGGCTTTATTGGGGATCTTTTTTCAACGTGATTCGGCTGCGTGATTGATCTATAATATAATATTTTGATTGACGAAGTGGCTTATTCTACAGATATAACCTATGAACTGCGGAACTGTTTACCTAACGCCCATTCCAACATTTTTACTGTCCATTCATATGTACCAGAAATACTCAAGTCGTGTACATTTGATTATTGTAGGATGAAATAACGGACCAATCGGCGATAAAATAATATAAACAATAATACTGTTGATGTTTTACTGTAATACTAAGAAAGAAAGAAATATTTATTTGCACATAGTTCGTTAAACACATAACCATACTCGTACTTTACCATACCCACCGAAAAATGTATGACTGCCTCCCATAACTTTTTTTTATTGATCATGTTAACCTCCCTAATGTTGAAATAACAGTTGTAAAAATGATAACCCTTTATGTATTACCAGTAGTCCGCCGAACGCCAGCTTGCATGGACACTTGAGCGTGTTCTACGAGCCCGATAACATCCAAAACTTTTTCTCTAGTCCACGGCTTTTTCAATGATCCCGTTTGAGATTCGGAATAATTGCTCAATATTGTTCAATAAAGCTTGTTTCTTGCTTCACGCACTTATTAAAATATTTGTTTTCGGAACCACTTGCACTACTCGACGCCATTTCTGTTGTTTTGTACAGCAGCGCCACAGGTGGTAGAGAATAGAACTAGTTGTATCAATCTACCTAGGCATTACGATACGTTCATTCTAATCATCAATTGGGTTTCAAGGACTTTTACATAAAGCCAAGGCATTTTACATAACAGTATGCAAACGGACGGCTCCGTAGGAAAATGACGAATTTTGCAAGTTGCCTGAGATATACTCGTATATACATATTTGCATTTGTTGCAAACGTGTTAATAATTCCATTATGCCTCAGACCATTATTGAATATCTGCAAATTATAGCTAGCAACAATCATTGCGACAGCGATACTACTAGGAAAGCTTAGTTAGTACAGAAGTGTAAATAATTTCCCTGTTTATACAAGTGCCAGTTGGATTTACGGGTTGGCTAGCTAAAGCATCATACAAACACTCGTGATATGCAGAAATTACAACAGTTTTTGTAAGTCGTCAGAAACCGACTTACAAGGTGTATCACTTAACAAATTTAGAAGACCAGTCTCTGAGAGACTGTTTATACTAACCAATAAATATTTATGCTTTGTGAATTCATATTCATATTGAATGATAGATTTCACTCTCACTCATACCCTTTCACATTCCACCTCAAGTGGTAACATTTTATACCATTATTATTAGTATGATGCAAATATCCACTTATTTTGAATTTTGTTTCCACATTGTATTTCACGTGCTCATATGTTTTTTAAGAACATCATTACGATGTTGTTTTATGGCCAATGCTGTGTATGCCTACCTATAATAGGCATACATACCAGTCCTTTTATAATGTTGTTCAGTTCATTTATTTTGTATGTACTGCTGTTGGTGTACCAAATAACAAAATAACGCTCAAACTGTTTTACCTCGGGATTCTCCCAAACGCAACGTGGCACGGTCCTTACCGAAAGGTACGAATCTTAGCACGTGGCTTCGTCTTCATTTCTTGGTGCATTTTTTTACTCGTGACAGATGATTAAAATAAATTTGTAATTTTGTCTTTTCTTCAGTCGACAAAAGTTGGACATGCTACGCGTGCAGTATGATCTGTTTATAGGGGAGCTCTAGAATATTTCCTATCCTTCTTACTTACTTTATCTGTTTTCTCAATTTTACTTGTTATTTTTGATTGAAAAATAACAAGTGAAAGAAAGTGAAAGAATGTGAAAGAAAAAAGCATGCTGCAGCGACGCCAAATAAATCGGGCTGCCATTCACTAATTAGCAACATTTGCAAATCATATATATTATTGCAAAATACTGACAGCAAAGCCTTAATTACTTAAATCCTGTCCCCTCAACGACCAGGAGGGCATAACATCCAAACAATCTGCATCCTTTCATCTGGGATTAGTAATCAAAAGGCTGTGCGAGGTAAAAAGCGGCTGAATCCGGTATCCATTAGACTGGCCAGACGGGCAGACACAAAAGAACTGTGAAAACGACTGCCGCCTGCATTCCGATTAGTTATGTGCCTCTTCGTACTGGTTGAATGGCTCTGGTTTTGTTGAAGATAGTGCATAGTTACTAACGACCGAACCCAATAACGTATCTATCTCCAATTTTGGCATAGTGGAGATAGAAAAAACCTATCAATCTCTGGTTTTAACGTCCCAATAAAACTAAAGTATGCGACCCTATAGCGTGTTGACAGCTATTTATTTAACAGGAACAGATAGAATGGTACTGTCTATCATCAATAGCGCTCTGTCTTAGTTAATTGGGTTTGTCAGTAAGACTACAAAATAATTTGGTTTAAAATAAAAATAATATACCGGTTATTCCGTTTCCTCCCGCCCCCCCCAAAATCAACCTTATGGTGCATACGCGGAAACGCATGGTAGGTATAGAATAGTAGGTATACAGTCGCGGGTTGTTCCAAAGAGGTACCGTGGCCCTGGCACAGGCAACTGAAGGAACACGGGTGGGTTTTAGTCAGGAAAACTCTGTCACTCCTTCCTGGCCTCCCGCTCCGCCCGGAGCGGGAGAAGGCATTTGATGATTTCCCAACCAAAAAAAAAAAAAATAAGAGGACATATAGTGACCTTAATGGTGTTGTTCTTCAGAAAGGTTAGGTGCGTACTCGCAAGCGGCGCGTGTATGACCAGATGTATGAACGTAAACGAGGCAAAAAGAGCATGTAAGGATCGTAGCAGTTGGCGTACTGTGGTTTAGGCAGTGTTCCTATATCACTGAAAAGAAAAATGTTGGTAGCAGACAGTACAGTTGTTTTGTCTACCTTAGGCGTAGGGCGTGGATTTATTACCAATGCAAATGGGGCAACACCATTAGATCATGGAGGAATATACTCCAACATGCCAGCTCGAATGTGAATGGTTTCTAAAGTTTTCTCCATCGAATTAATATGTTAATCCCTTTGGATTGGTTGGGACATGGGACAAGTTGTTGACGTAATTGTTGAGACTAACTACCACATAAGAATAAATGTGTGCATATACATTAAATAATCATAAGCCTGAAAACCCTTTAGTTTTTAGCAGTTCTGCGTTACATTTTCAAACTAATCAGCGTTTCGATAGCTCACATAAAGTAACATTGAATGTTTAGTCACACACACGCCTAATATGAAATAATATAACAGTCATAATGTATTACCTACAACTGAATTTGTAGGTACGCAGGCAGAAATATTCACATCAGCTGACGCTGCATTTCAAAATGGACGGTGAATTAGCGGTTATTATTTTCTGTCTGTTACAATTAGAAGTAATGGTTGTTGTCGGTAATTACAGTAATAAAACATTGGACACAACACAAGCACACGCAAAAACCCGGTTTTTATTTGCATTTAAATAATGTGGTCACATTAAACACAGTTAAACTCTTCATTGATGTGCACTGATTTAAATGCCAAAAAGATCTTTTTAAAGAAGAAAAACTGCCAATAAGATCTATCATCAAGTAAAAGTGCACTGTCATACAGTCTAGAAAATCCTAACAACAATAAAATTCATAATGAAACTCGGAACTGACCCAGACAATGACACACCACAGTATAAAGTAAACTTAACAAAAGTAGTCTGTGTCAACGTTTTATCTATCAGAGTGCAAGCGATGCAGTATGACATCACCAGTCTGGGCATTAAAGCTGCACTATTACCGCCGCAGACCGAAACAGATCGAAACTGCACGCCAGACTGCCAGACATACCTATAACCAGGGTACCTCTCTACCTACCGCCTAAAGCATGCGACGGAGATTTTAATAACCAACCCTCGCCGTCTCACGAAATGGGGGATTAAGCGTTGTAGGGTTTCGATAATTATATCGGTGGGCCATGAAATGTTACTGCGTAATTTTATGATTGAAAAGTGTTTATTTACGTAGATTTTTTGTCGCTATGTGAGCTGATTGTGAAATATGATTGTGTATGTGATGATAGCCTCCTCAAGGATATTAAGCATGCCTAAGCAGCCTACCAACTTAATATTAATTTGCATGAATTAAAACTTGACTCAATAAAATCATCATAATATCACGCCTGTAATCCCAGAAGGGTTAGGGAGAGGTGTACCTAAACTACACACACATTTCGCTTATGTCCAATGTAATAGGGGGCGAGCCTATTGCCATCAACCGGGCACAAATCCAAAATCCGGGCTGCTACGTTGAAATTCTAGATGGAAAAACCCAATAACACTTTGCCCGACCTGGGAATCGAACCCAGGACCTCATGCTCAGCAGTAGCTCTTGCGACCACAGGACCAACGAGGCAGTTAATAAAATCACTTTATTTGAATTAGCTAAAACGTTTTAGGTTGGTAATTAATTACAAATTTTAAAACATCATCGATTTTTAACATTTTGAGGCCCTGTATTGAAATTTTGAAACAAAGCCTATTTTTGTTTCGGAAATCAACTGTATGTTAGCAGTTTTCATGTAATGCCACGTGGCGTAATTATCAGAGGAGAAAAGGTTAACTGGAAATTGCGCCACGTGGCACAATCTTTTATTCCTTGTATTTCCTCGTGCTGCAAAATTAATTGAAAATTCTGTTTTCAACTTGCAAATCAGTTGAGCAACATTTTAATGAGTTTCAAAACAGTTATTTTTTGTCTATAGGATTAGATACACATAGGCATAAGATACGTTTTTTAACTATTTCTGTTAGCCTATTTTGGGTCCCACTGCTTGGCCAAAGCCTCTACTTTTTCCTTCTAAACCTCCCTGTCAAGTGTGATCTCTGACCATGTCACACCACCTTCGCCGTGGTCTACTTCGACGGCCATGCCCCTCAGGCGTCCAGTAAATGACAATCTTAGCTCATCTATCCGGGTGCATTCGTGAGATGTGTCAGGCCCACTCCCACTTCCGATACTTGAGTTATGGAGCGCAGGGTGTTTCTAACTCGGTCTGTACGCTAGGTGTCTACCTTTTATGCTGCGCCCCATCGCCCGTTCGCAAATCTTGACTTTGTACTTCTGTTGTCCAGTAAGTGACCAACTTTGTGCACCGTAGGTTAGGACGGACAGGATGCACATGTCGATGATTTTTCTTTTCAGTAATATAGGAACACTATCTTTCATGTGTTCTTTAAAGGCCCAGTAGGTCTTCCCAGCATATTCAGTTTATATCGTTTAGAACACGACAAAAGTACTTATGTTTCTTAGTTCTACATTTTGGACTGCAAAACCATTTTGTGCAGCCCCATTTTACTTCATTAACTGAGGAATTACTTGAATTTATAGTCTTTTTCTTTCTTTTGTCGCTGGCACTACAGTTCGTTCAAATTTTGTTCGCCCAAAATTTCACCACTTTCCACGGCGTTATCGGTGGCAGCTCTGTGAAATATCTTCCTGCAGGGTGTAACCCTCCGAGCTTGAACCGTCTCCGGACCCAAGTGGGATGTTTTTAATCGAACCTTGTAAAGTGGCGGCTGCCTCGATAGAAAGGCAGCAGGATGTGGAGCTGTGTCACAAACTATGCTCCTCCAGGCCTGCTCTCTGTGCCACAAAACATGCAGCCAAAGTGCATTTATGGCAAGTTATAAGTACCCCATGTCAGTCAGATTTTTCTATTTCCGTCTTCATTTTCATTGAAAATCAAATAAACACACACGTATACCGGATTTTTCCCGGTGATAAAAACCGGTGAATTTTTTATAACAAATGTGTCAAAAGTAATTAAAAGCTGAGCGTGTTTTAATTTGAGTTCTAATGAGAATTCTGTAATACAAGCCACCTTTTTGGCAAGAGGATTACTGTGTTCATCCCGACCCTATAGATGGTCCTCTGTTGAGGATAGAATGTATTTTTTGGAACTTTTGAGTGTAACTTTTTAACAGCAATTATTTTCAGTAATAAAAAAACTTCACTTAGTTGGAAACTACGAGTATCTAACTCCCCTCAAGATTTACATTGAGTTTATTTTTATCTTATTAGTTACAATTATTTTCTATTTATATTTTCTTCTTATTTAGGTTCCGTACGTCCGAATGAAAAAACGGAACACTTATAGGATCACTCGTGTGTCTGTCTGTCTGTCCGTCACAGCCGATTTCCTCCGAATCTATTGGACCGATTAAGTTAAGACATGTGAAGTAAATGTGTGAATTTTAAATATGGTGGAACTTTTTTGGGAACGAAAGGGCGTTTGTGAGAGTCTTAATTTGTTTAAATATTGTTTACATAAGTAAAAGCCTTTAAAGCTTTAAAACTCAATTTTGAAAAATATTTAGTGAATCTTTACTTATAGATTACAGAAAAACCTATAAGAAGACAATGGTCTTGAAGTAAAATGGTCTTACAATAACAATAATAAATCTCTCAACATTGTGCGTACAAACTTACAACCTACAAAAATTTGTAGTTGGAATGTATGAGAGAACATGTTTTTCAACTACAATGTTAAGTTTGTCCTTGGGATAAAAAACATTGAAGATTAATAACAACCATCGTGCGAACCCTCACGACGCGAGTTCAACCCGCACTTGGTCGTTTTTTTATAAAATTACGTACACTTGCTTTTTCAATTCACTTTATACATTGGCGGTGTGCTCGACATCGGCTTTGCCTGCCGTACTAAGAAATAGTATAGAGTAGAACTGTTAAACTGTGACATACACAAATATTACTTGTCGTTTTATGACGTGCAAGTGAAATCCTACCCTACAGCGTTTGTCCACCTCCACTGTCAAATCGAACGTTACGTCATGTCGGTCGATTCTGTGAAGTGAGCTGTCAGTGTCATCCCGTCTTGGTCAATCCCTAGCATCAGTGGCACTGACAGCTCTCTCCACGCTCACTTCACCTAAGTATTCACGGTGAGATGGTTACAGAATAGCACTACTGGTCCCCTGGTAAACCTGTTTTATTAGTGATTGCCTTTTTCAAATTTTCAGTTACCTGGCCACTCAGAAAGTATTATGAAAAAAGTTTTCATGAGAGACTGGCCAGTTATAGTCTGTTTTTAGGCATACATAGAAGAAGTCTTACTATTTTATTTGTTTAAATTTCTAATATGTTGAATCCCTAAACCTGACTTGGTTTCCGTACGTCATTTTTGGGTGACCACTGAAATCAGCGCTGTGCTGTGGGTCCTCTACAGCGCAGCATCATGCTGAGTGGAAGCCTTCTTGTCACAGTCACGGCGTGCAGCTGCCGACTATTTATGTTCTGTGTTCGCAAGTATAAATCTGCTTTGTTTTTTAGTTTTGAAATTGAGTTATTATGCATGCACGTGTTTCTGTAACAAATAAATCTATTTTTCCTTATTTCTTTCTTTCTTATAAATTATTGAATTTGTTGGGTTTTTCTATCTGGAATTTCTCAGTAGCAGCCCGGAGTTTGGATTTGTCCCCGGTTCCCTCGCCCCCTATTGCATAATCAGCCTATAAACCCCCCCTATTCCATGGGACTTTACTGTAGGGTACACCTCTGCCCAAGCCTTCGGGAAAACAAGCCGTGATGTTATGTTATGTAAGTCTAATTGAATCATCAAAATAAAAAACAATTTTGTTTTGATAAAGTTTAAAACGAATTGTCAGAGGAGAAGAAAAATAAATGCTAGTGTATACTTTTAGTGATAATTTCTAGATTTAATGTCGTATTTCCGGAAAATCCTATGATTCCGGATATCCAGTTTTCCTACAAAGTTATAAGTACGTGCTAATAACTAGTTGGAGTATTTATTCCATAAAACAACGAACATACTTTATAACGACGTCCACCTGTCATCCCATAGTAATGAAACTTTGGATAATTTTCAGATTCATTTCCTAAGTCTGCAGTTTTTGCAGTTTCAATAGGCCTCAATGTACTTTACATAAGTATTGTGAAGTTTCCACCGAATTAATTTAATATAATATTTATTAACAATATTTATTGTTTTTTTAACTCATTGTTTTAAAATCAGTTAAAGCTACATTTTCAAAACTGTAACGAAGGAAAGGCAAATCTTAAAATTCATGCAAGTTCATGCAATTCATTATTAAAATACCAGGATGCAATAATTAAAATTAGGTATACAAACATACAGTGCCTGCAAACAAGGTAAGTATATCGAGCGTCGTAGCGCGTGAGTAACTAGCCTCCTGGGTTTGTTTTCTTCGGGAAGTCCGATAATTTGGCTGCACTCCCCTTACAACTTTCAAACCGAGCCTCATTTCTATATACGAGACTATCTCTTCGCTCTTTTTCATTACTGGTTTTGTTGCTACATTATTTTTCCATCTCCCGAGTTAAGCAGCAATGGATTTTGAATAGTGAAATGTAGTCTACATATTAGGGGTAATTGGAATGTCGTTAGTAAGGGTATCTGTCTCGACGCCTTCTTATATTGGCGTGCCAGACCTACCCCAAGGCAAAGCGCGTTGCCCTTTCCCCACCACTGCACCGGGTGCATTGTGACAACAAAGGATATGCCAAAGTTCGGCTTCCAAGGTGACTGTTGATTTTCACCGAACTTGTTCAATATGGATGAGGATCGAGACCGTATCTGTAACCATCACAGATTTTGTCTGGTTTGAATGATGTTGATAACTGTAGTGAAAAGTGTGGATCGCTTCTCTTGACTTTGATTTTGTGTAAAGTTAAAACGTTGAAATATTGCTTGCACGACGCATTATTCGGTTGTGATATCTGGTTCAGCCTTAAAGTACCTAATAGGATTCTTCTTAGTAAAGTAATACTTAGATGGAGTAAAATAAGCTAGTTTTAACGAAGTTAGTATTCGATTTAAGTACCTAATTGAATCCGAATAGCTTTCACACTTTTCAGTGGAAATTCATTAGGTTCACTCAGGAAAATCAGTAACTTGATAGAATTAGACTTTATCTATACTAATATTATAAAGAGTTAAAATTTGTTTGTAAGTTTGTATGTAGGGGGTAGTAATCTCTGGTACTCCCGGTCGGATTTGAAAATCTATCTCTTTTTGCATGTAATAGCCTATTTCGTAAGGAAGGCTATGAGGCTATTTAACATCATGCTATGACCCTTTATTAGGAGTCGAGCGAGAAGACAAAATTCAGAAAGAACGCTCAGCAAAAACGAAGTGATATCGGCGGGCGATGCGATGCGATGAGGCGGGGTGGGGCGGGGGAACAAGAAATTTCTCGCGGACGAAGTTGCGAGCAGAAACTAGCATCATATGTAATGAATGCATATCCGTTAATTAAGTCCTGCAGGCTTGGATATTAAAACTATTAGTTGTGTTCTGCGATTTCACTTATATGAAGCAGTTTTTTTTTTCATTAAACATGATTGATTTCAGAACAAGAATAACTACATATCTCACACAACACTCATATAACTTGTACATATTTTATCCAGCCTTTATTACGTGAACATTTCTCGAAAATTTCAATATACACAAACTAACAGGGGGATAATATTCGCTCCAGGAGTCGTCAAAGGCTGGAATTGCGTAGCGTGGTACCAGGGTGTTATAGGTGTGTAGGATGCGGCAGGCGGCGGGCGGCGGTAGTCATGGCGACCGCCGGATGCGCCCGCCAGCTTGCAACCCTGGGCATTGGGGTGGCTATGATTGATGCCCGATATTCCCGGTGGGAAAATATGGACTAATTACGTCGGATTTAATTATGATCAGAAACGCATTGAACGCGTCGGAAATCCAAAAATGTCTAAACTTAAAATAAAAATAAACATTTTAAATTTTCCTTTTCGTTCCTGTAATTTTTCACGACACAAAGGTACGAACAAGACGAGCACAACAAGCTGAAACATGAACATTTTACAATAATTTTTACACCTTTTTTAAATTAATTTCTGCTAACTGCTTCTGTATCCAAAATATCAAATAACGGTTATGGGCTTTTGCAGTTTTGCGTTTAACAGGTGTACCAACATTCTCTACAGTAATATCAGTAATCTTAAGGTAAAAAGGCTATGAATAAAAATTAAGTGGCACAAACTATTTAAACAGAAAAACAAAAAGACATAATTTATAAGATTACAGAGGGTACAAGAAATACAAATACAATTTTTTTTTTTTTAAATATGCGAGTTGCGTGCTGTGGGATCTCAAAATTAGGGTTTTAATGTTATTTACTGAGTCATGATAAATGTCAACATCTGGAGTGGATTTTATATATGAATTCATCTCTCGTCTGAGCCTATTGACAGGTGAGTTTACTCCTATATTTGTGTTGAATGCTTTAGTGTGGAATAAATGGGTAATGGGAAATCTGGGTAATTATAGGGACTTTTAGTCCAATTTGTTCAGTTAACTTTTCGCAGTCCAATTTATTGTTAACCAATTTGAAGAAGAACATGATATCTTGTACCAGTCGACGGTCACGCAGAGTTATCATTTTGTAAAATTGAGTACGTTATTCGTATGGGCACCGGGGGATATGACTGCGCAGGCATATGCTTGGTGTTTTGTGAAGGCCCTTTATCAAAATGGGTTGCATGGTATTTAAAATATTTAACTATCGTTTTTAGCATTTCCATTTCAGTAAATTCTATCCCTCTTAATCACATTAATTCAATCCAATAAAAAACAAATTATAGCTTTAACGTATAACACAGTTCATAAAACTCCTCTCCCAGTTAGTCGACAATAATTTCACGAACAGAATACGGAATTTAATAACTTCTCAGAATAATTGCTATTTCGTTTTATTAAGCCACGTTGGTCTTGTTGTCGTAAGCGCGACTGCTGAGCGTGGGGGTTCGATTCTCAGGTCAGGCAGTGTTATTGTGTTTATTGGCTTTTAGGAATTTCTCAGTAACAGTTCGGAGTTTGGAAGTTGGCGGTGCACTCCCGGGCCTCGGAAAGCACGTTAAGCCGTTGGTCCTGCGCCTGATCTCTCTCCGGTCGCTTCTGATTGCCGTAGGACCATTGTCGTGAGAGTGAGTGCACCTGCGTCTGCGCATTGTAATATCTTCCGCGTAGATAGTCTCCGTTGAGATTGGCTGCCATGACCGACCTAGATTTTTCTCATTTGTAATTCGATTCTGTTGGATCTGTAGGGAGGCTCGATATCCTTCATTTAACGGCCAAACGCAATAACCTAAGACAGATCGCTAGTGATGATAGACAGTACAATTCTATTTGTCGCTGTCAAACAAATAACTGTCAACACATAATAGGGTCGCATACTTTGGCTCTGTTGGGATTTAAACCAGAGATCGATAGGTTTTCTATCTCCAGTACGGCAAAATTGGAGTTAGATACGTTATTGGTTTTTCTGTTATTTGTAGTCATAATTATAATTATCAAAAGCACCCTCGTAAAAATATAAACCCGAACAGTACAAGGACATCATAAAAACCAGGAAGTGTTCCCATTTCCCTACAGACTTGGTCACTGCACCGCGTATAAATATCGCTGCGTTGTATGATTGTGTAGTAGATAGGATCATGCAACGCTACCTATTTACTTTTTGTACACTGTGCGTCTGTGTTCATGCAATGCTATGTGCTCCCAATCATATTTACTCAGATATGTGACGGCGAACATCGAACGCTTTGTAGGAAGACTCTCAATTAATACAGCTCTAGGTATTTGATACAGACTGGGTTTTCGAACAAAGGGAATAGGAAAGTGATTATTACAAGTACCTTCCATCCTTTCTGTTTTTAGGTCTTTCTCGTTGGTTAAGTGGTCGCCAGCGGGACTGCAGAACGTTGGGGTTCGATACTCAGGTCGGAAAAAATGTTTATATTTTATTTATTTAACCATCCACTAAGAAAAGTACAAAAAAAAATTGAAGATGCTTGAAGAAATTTCTTCCAGCAAACCTGCAATTGGAAACTACGTAAAGAGAGTTAGACAGCAGACCAAATATTATTGGGTCTTGTATCAGAAGTTTTTTAGTAGCAGCCCGGAACAGTCCCGGTCAAAGTCAAAGCATTTATTTCAAATACGCACATAAAAAGGCACTTTTGAACGTCAACATTTACATTTAAAAAAGAAATGATTCTAGTCGCCCCTTCCAAAAGGTAGTTTCGTATGGAGAAGAAAGGGCAAGAAACTACACCGTTACTCTTTTAATATGTTTAACAATATTTTGTATACATTAATAATATTTTTATATGTGAAGACGATGCACCAAGAATAAAAATACTTTATGTACCACAATTGGTATAAAGAATTTATTTTTTTTAAATAAAGCAAAGACAGATATATTAATCACGTAATAGGTACATGGTGCTCACATATTAAACTAATAAACTAAGAACTCACTTGAGTTAACACACTTGAGTTAAAATAACAAATTATACAACAACCTGTATGATTTTTTCTAGAAAATTAATGGATAAAGTCAATGCTCGCCCCTTATTACATGGGACAAACATAACTGCTGAATTAATCTGGGGGATATTATACAGTTTGCCTGTCTATACAAATAAATAAAATTGAAGTGTCTGTTTGTAATTACAACATAACGGCTATTTACAAAATGCTCGTGTGCTTATAGCATAAAAAAACTGTAATTTATAGGAATACTTGAGCTAATGCTAGTTACGGCTGAACCGATTTTGACGGGACTTTCACTGGCAGATAGCGGATGTAATCAGGAGTAACATAGGCTGACAGAGAATTTTTGTCCTGGTAGCACGTTCCAAGCTAGTTTATAATATACAATATAACTTTATTATTATGTTACTTTAGACAAGGAATACTAGCATGGTGTTATGCAGTGTACTTTATTCAAGTGGCTGCTGGTTGTGTAACATGTACATCTTAGGCCTTAGCATTAATTCCAAGAGTGGGCAGACCAGACCATCCATCTTCATTTCACTAGAAATATTAATATATAAATAATTTTTAATTGGCAGGATTTATTGTTGACTCAACATTTTAATAACAACTTCATAACATTACAGCGAAAACAACATGGCGGCTATGTTCCCCGAAGGGGTGGGTAAGCAGATGTTTAACCAAACGATAAATTAATATTATTTCCATTGTTTATTTTTTTTTATTTGAAATTTTAATATGTTTCTATGTATATTGTTTGCAGTTATTAATATGGGAACAATTTCCTGAAATTTATTTCAAACGAATCAATCTAGCAATCATACATCGTAATACTACGCCTGTAATCCCAGAAAGGTTGGGCAGAGGTGTACCTATAGTACACCCACATTTCGCCAGTTATGTTTGAGTCCCATGTAATAGGGGGCGAGCCTATTGCCATCAACCGGGCAAAAATCCAGACTCCGGGCTGCTACTGAGAAATTCGAGACAGAAAAACCCAATAACACTTTGCCCGACCTGGGAATCGAACCCGAGACCTCATGCTCAGCACTAGCTCTTGCGACCACTAGACCAACGAGGCAGTCACTGGAATGATGTCTAACTGTAATTGGTAAAATCCATTCTTATTCTCCCTTTTGTTTTTATATACTTTATTGTTTGTATAGTTAGTTGGCTAGTCATGTAATTTAGTCCTTGTGTAAACATTCCATGCCAATCAATAATTTATAATTTTATACAAAGATATGGGCCCTATCAGAATCCCAGAGCCGTGACACTTATTTCAAGTGTCGCAGCTTTATGATGAGATAGGGGGGACTTTTGGCTTCATGCAGGACTTTTTCTTTGTTTTTTTTTTCATTTATCTTTTGCTTCTTTATGTTTTTAAGAGTGTGTTTAGTTTAGTTTGTGCTACGTACTGCGTATTCCTGTGCGAGTAACTTTATTTCTTAACCAAGTATAAAACAAAGTCGTTTTTCCTGTCTATCTATGTGACCGCACAGATCTTCTTACAACACAATGGTAGGTTATCAGCAGCAGTAGTAAGAGCACTTCTTCCGGAAAGTTTGTAAGATATCGCATTGACATGTCCACGTTTTGACACGCCATTGTACTCGTGAGGAGCAGGGACTGGTGGCAGGAGCAAATAAACCTCATGTACCTCTAATATGGGACGAGAATAAATTTCTACATATGTTATTGTACACCACAAAAATACGTTACAAAACAAACTACAAAATTTACAATGGGCGGCCTTACCACTTTTTGCGATTTCTTCCAGGCAACTTTGGAATGGACTTGTCTTTACTTAAAATGGGGCTGTCGTTGGTGCAATTAATGAATATACAATACACTAAAATAGATACACATATATATACATAGAAAAACATAACATTACGCCTTGTTTCCCCGAAGGGTTGGGCAGAGGTGTACCTACAGGACACCCACATTTCGCCAGTTATATATACATAGATATACATAAAACCTGCGAAAGCGAAAATAAATCGCTACTACTAACCGGGCATACAACCCGAAAGATCTCTATCACTTTGGTCGAACTTAAAACCCTCCATAACCTCAGCACTAGATAGATAGATACGTAATCATTTATTTGGTGCAACCCAGAAAAATAAACCCAACACATAAATACACAATGAAATTATAAACACTAAATAAGTAGACACGGCTACATATCAAGCTAAACATTTCCAGTATAAGGCCCGGTTTCCACCAAAGCGGAGAGGAGCGGAGACGAGAGGAGATGTGGTTTGAATAACCAATCAGATTTAGTTATTTCCACATCTCCTCTCCGCTAAGCTTCGGTGGAAATGAATCAAGCGGAGAGTAGAGATGTCTCATCTTTCTAAATAATTTTGTGCCGTGAGCTGTCAACCGGCTCGGAAGAGCGGAGATGTGTGTAGTCGGGCGGCCGGCGGCGGTGCACGCGGCGGCGGCGCCCGACCCTTTCCCCGCTGCCTTCTCCTCGCGCACTTCACTGATTTCGAGCTCTCACAGCTCCAAAGCGGGGAGGAGTTGTGTAGCGGAGAGGAGCACATCTCCTCTCTACTACACAACTCCTCTCCGCTTTGGGAGAAATCGGGCTTAATAAGCTGCTGATCACGCATTGAGTAGGATTTCCGTACAATAAGAGGTCAGCCAATATAAATTAAAAGAAACCGGACAAGTGTGTGTTGAACCCCGCATAATAAGGGATTCCGTAGTTGGGGGATGACTTTATCCCAAAAAGAAACATAACATTGTAGTTGAAAATCATGTTGTCCCGTCACGGTTAATTCTCCGACTGAAAATGTAAGTTTGTAATCGCATTTTTTATTTCCGGACTTTTCCTTTATTTGTGACTCTTGTTACCTTGCTTCTCGGCAAATTTCTTTCCTTTTGAGGTACAGATCCCAAAAAACACAAAAAAGTCGAAAAAGATTCAAATAACGAACAAAGTGCTCTTGTGATTCAGTTGTGCTCAAAACACGAAGTGCTCTTGTGTGAGTATTGTGTGTGTGTGTGTAGACTCTAGAGTTGTACTATAACGTACATACTAATTCTATTACTAGAATTCTAGAACGATGCAGTTGGTCCACATATATGACTGCAATACTCCGTATTATAAGCTCGGCTCACAAGAAGCGTATTTAGTATGATTGGAAGAGGTCGTATTCCACGTTATTAACACCTGGAACTGCTAATATGAGCATCTGAAATCGTCAAACTGCTTGTATGCTCTGTTTGTCTGTGAGCTACAGCGTATTTTGCGAGAATTCCCAGCGTTAGTCGATTCCTCCACTAACTGATTATAGCAAATTTCCCATAGTTATTAAGAAATTTATATTTCCTTTACGCAGTGAAAGACACTGGATGGAAAGACAAGTAGGTAACCAATTGTAAATTATTATACAAAATGTTTTTTGTTTACGTGTTATATTCCTTCGCGTAGACAGTTTTACTACAAAGTTTATTGACCGAGCCAGTCTACAAAATTAACTTGCTTACAATATAATACTTAACTTCCTTCCTGGTTCCGTCAAAACACGTCTGATCACAAAAGAGCCCTTTCAATATGGCATCAAAAGCTTTTAAAAGAGTAATAAAGGCATAATTTAATTTTCTCTTTCAGACTGGCATCCGTCTGGGCGCAGCGGCTCAAATTAGCACATATAGGTACCTAAGGTACAAATAGGTACAGTGTATCACAACATGGTCATACTCATAAGAGGCGTCTGGTTCCACCCCTTGTCTGCGAACAGCCTCACATCCTCACTCGCAATTACGGTAATTAATTAATTGCCCCGAGACGGGGGCCGGGGCTGCTAACGCATCAGTTGTTTATGATGTATGTACTCCTGGTACGTATCGACATTGAATATTGGTGGATGGAAGTGAATAATAAAAATAAAACTATTGTTTTCATCAAATTTTTTGCAAATAATATTAATTAATTTTAATATTATCAGAATTCACTTAAAAACTGTAGCGCCGCCATTGAGCCCGTAATACCTACATATTACGTATAGCTAAGGTATTTAGTAATTTTAAACTTTTAAGACGGCTGACCGATTTTAAGTAAATAAATACAAAAATAAATAATACCTCAAGATACGGCTTCTGACTATATTTCCATTTACTTAAATCTCATAAAAAGAGGTACTTACACAAAAAATTTAATAATCATGTTAATTTTAAAAGCAACTCCTATTTTATTGATTTTACATAAACGCAGAAATTTATATTTTTTACCAATAGCCTACATTTTATTTTTCCTATCCCAAACTAAAGAAATGCTTGGTTTCCCATACAAACTTTCATCCTATGTATCACGACCTTGAGGATTATTTTTGAGATAAAAAGTAGCTTATGTCCTTTTCCAGGATGCCGTTTATCTACTTGGCAAGTTTTATCGTAATCCGTTCAGTGGTTTAGGCGTGAAAAGGTAAGATATAAACTGACAGAATTACCTTAGAATTTACAATATTAGTATTTATATGTATAGTCTGGACTGTATGGATAAGGTCTTAGGGTAGATAATCAAAGCAGTATAGGCGGTCAAAAAGAACAAGCAAAAAACAAACAATTTTCATTGGTTTTTAGGGTCCCGTACCTCGAAAGGAAAAAACGGAACCCTAATAGGATCACTTTCTCAGGAACGGGTGGAGGTATCAAGCTGGAATTTATATCAAATACTCAGGTCTACTGGAGGTCCCTAGGAGGTGTGAAAAAATCAAACTTCTCAGCCAACGCAATCAAAAGATACAGCCATTTATTCCGCAAATTTTCGACGTTCGCAAGGGAATCAAAACCTACAGGGTACTTCCCGTGAACACAGAATCTTGAAATTTGGTACGAAGCAACGTCTTATAGCACAGATAAAGGAAAAATTGCGAAAACCGTATTTTTTTTGCATGATATCATAAAAATATTTTAAATAATTTTAAACTTACTACCCCTTTCCTACGCGTGTGAACTTTTAGTTATATACCTATTGGTTTATACGAAACCCTCGGTGCGCGAGTCCGACTTGCACTTGGCCGGTTTTTTTTTAAATGTTACACTAACTATCGATAAAGAATCTATTTTTATAAAACTGTAAAAACCCATCAAAATAGCCTGCTTTCATAACAAAATTATCAAGCTTAAAGCAACATATACAATGTAGTACTCACAAGTGCAACTAAATTAACAGTCCATAGAAATAACCCTCGTTACTTTCAATGTAACCTAACGTCACTGAAGGCTGAGCCCATATTAGTTTAAACATTAGTATTCTTTCCCCGACATCCCGAGGGTACATTAGAATCACTTGGCCACCGTTTATGACGATATAAATTCAGTCACCACCAGTCATTAGTTTAGTAGATCCCGTTACAGTTAATTGTTATACTATTGCTATCTTGTGTAATGAACCTTTAATTTATTATCTGTACAAAACAAAGTATAATAACTCAAGAATGGCTGAAATTAATAATATTTTTTTTTGTATTTGTCTCAGTGAGCTGAATAACTATTAAAACATGGGAAAAAATTACGAAAAATAGTAATAAGGATAATATAGTATACTCGTGACAGCCAATGGCTTAATAGCCAAGAGCCTCTACCAACACCTGAGGAGACTCTCGTTGGGCAGCTGGATCAAGGGCTTGTTTCAGATAGCGGTACTTCTGGACACGGCTCGCATTGGCAGAAGGTTCCTCTCTCCTGAGCCCGCCGACCGCCGGTAGCTTGGACCATGTTCCCGATACCGGTGTGTGGTATTTTGTTACACCAAAAACACATCTTATTATCTATTTATGTATTTAACACCTGAGGAGCTGTTGTGCACAGCAATTCTTTCTATGATTCAGTAGGTACTAAAGTCTTTATGAAAATTGTATGACACTCATTTAACTTACATTTGTTTATCTGATATTGTTGTACTGCTGAAAAGCAAACCTTTAGCTACCTCTGTCTATTTTCCACATCCATTTATCTCATTTCATGTGATCTCATATTATTTTCCTTCTATTGAATGTTGTGACAATTTGTATCTAACATTGTCATCTGTCAGTTTTTCTTTTTCTATGGTATAGCGCTAAGAGGTCGTCTATTTTGTTGTAAACGTATCGTAAAACTAGTGTTAAGCCAGGTTCTCACTGTAAGCCATCTTTATTTTTCCTGGCCGATAACCAATTAAGAAGTATTTGGATTGAAAAGTAAAAAAGTCACTTCTAGAACGATCGGCCAGGGGCTATATAAGGCAACCGTTACTTTTCACCAGGTTCTTTTGATTCCGTCTTTTGACTCGTTCTTTTGACTCGCCCTTCTGGCTCGCTCTGTTGGCTTCTTTCTTTTCGTACTTTTTCTTACTCTGTCTATGTTTTTCTAAAAGCTCTTTCAATATAAACATTTCAAAAGTTAAACTCAGTGAATTTCTTTTTATCTTGTGTGCATGAAGGTGTTCGAACTCTCCCGATCACCTCCGACCCTCCCGCTTGAGTCTGCGGGTTTGAGACGTGTTGCAGAGAACTAATAAACGTGGCGTGAGACGCCGCCGCCTGAAGAAACACCAAACGACGCGAGCTCCCTCGCAACGGGCTGCGGGCTGATGGAGAGGCTGCTGCGAGCTCCCACTCGACGGACTGCGGGACGGAGGAGCGGCCGACGCGAGCTGATTCAACCGTGAGCTGCTTCGCGACTGTGAGCACGGAGAGACTGCTGCGAGCTTCAACTCGACAGACTGCGGGCCGGAGGAGCGGCCGACACCTTGAGCTGCTGCACGACCGTGAGCTCCCTCGTGTTAGACTGCGGGCCAGAGGATCGTCCTACGCGAACTACTACTAATCGATTCCTAATACTTAATATCTTTTTATACGTAATTTTGTATTTCATTTTTTTAAAAACTAATAACTGGTATCCACGTTTAGCCGGTCGGCTAAACGTTACGTTACAGGTGGGATACTATTTATTACGAGGGCAACACCGAAAGTTTTTAGAAGTGACCACTTGTAAACGATATAGGTAATAAAAAAATAAGTGCAAATTTTGAAAATGTAACTCTGCCAATATTATTGTGTATTAATTTGTCATTTGTTTACGATTTGGCGGTAAATTGAAAATTGTCTGTGTCACGTCAGCATGAATTTAACGCGAGAAAATTTTCGTCCAATGATTTTTATGACTTTCGATGTCATTTAAGTCAACCAGAAAGTTATGATACATTTAGCTTGGCCTTTCACGATGAAGCCCCATCTCGTGCCACTTTTTACAACAGGTCTAATGAGTTTAAACGTGGTCGCACTAATCTCGGCAGCCTCTTACGGCGACGACTAAAGATAACATCAGTGTTGTGCGGCGTATGATAGAGACTGACAAAAGAGTGACAGATCAGCAGATTCGGACAAGCTTAGGCATCGGTATGAGTCAAGTGCACAACATCCTCTATGAACATTTAGCGGTCAGGAAGCTTGTCCTTTTTTTTTTTTTTTGTTCCCGGGGTGGAAAATCCTCATGGATGTCCTCCGCCCTGGGGCGGGCGGAGGGGTCTGTCAGACTCTTACTGACTAAAAACCACCCCGGTGTTCCATCTCACACCTATGCCGGGGTCGCGGGAACACATTATTCTTCCACAACCCCGGCTGGTGCCGGCCCGCTTGCGCGGGCCCCGTCTCGGGCGGGGGGAGTGAGGTGTACTCCCCCCGCAACGTCTGTGAGCGGCGCGCGCGGAACACTACGCGCGCTGCCTTCTCGGGTCCTGATGTTGGGGGGCGACGGATATCCCCGAATCCGTCGCCCCTGGACCCATTTAGGGGGGCCGGAAGAGGGCGTTTTCCGCCCTCCTCCGACGCCCGGTGCGTCTGCTGCGGGCCGGGTCGAGAGTCGAGATCTCTCTCTCCCTTTCCGCAGCCTCCTTCTGCGAGATGACCGTTTCGCAAAAGGAGACCACTGCGTCCCAGGACTCTGCGCCGCTGACCATCGCGTTCACGACGGCCGGCAGCGACAGGTCGTTGCCTACTTCAGTGATGAGGGCAAGGCGCGGCTCCTCCCAAGCGGCACACTCTGCCAGCGTGTGCCGCGCCGTGTCCTCCCGGCAGTCTACGCAGTGGTGACACCGGGCGTCCGGCTCCCTGTTTATGCGACACAGGTACTTCCCGAAGCAACCATGCCCCGAGAGCACCTGCGTCGCCCGAAACGTCAGGGAGCCGTGCCTTCTCCCGAGCCAGCGGTCGAGCACTGGCCGGATTGCCTCGATGGTGCTGAGGCCGGCGGTAGGGCGTGACAGCCTCACCCGCCATTCCGCCACCAAGACCTCGCGGAGCTGCAACCGATGCTGCTCGATATGTTGCTGCATCGGTCGCTCGCCCCGCTCCCGCGCTGCCTCGCGCCACCGGTACAGTGACGCGAGCACCTTCGCCTCCGGGTCCCAGGGCGGTGATCCGGCCAGTGCACAACCCGCCTCGAAGGAGATCGTGCGATACCCCCGAATGACTCTGACGGCCATCGCCCGCTGCGGCTTGCGCAGGACAGCTATGCTGCCGGGCGTCAGGTCAGATGCCCAGATCGGCGCTCCGTAGAGCGCCATGGATCTCACGATCCCCATATAGAGCCGCCTACAGGCGGCGCTCGGGCCCCCCAGATTGGGAAGCAGCGTTGCCAGCGCCCCGGCCGCGCCCAACAACTTGGGCGCCAGCCGCCGGAAATGGGGTCCGAAGTCCCACCGGCTGTCGAGCACCAATCCCAGATATTTCATGGTGGGCTCGACAGCGATCCGGACCCCCCCGACCACAATGTGTGATCCGGCCGGCGGCGTCCGCCGGGGGCCATGAAACACCATGGCCTCCGACTTGTTGAGGGCCACCTCCAGGCTGAGGCGCCGTATGCGGCTCACCGTGAGTGAGACCGCCGCCGTCGCGAGCAACGCTGCCTCCCTGTGCAAACTCCCCCGGGCCGTGACCAGCGTGTCGTCCGCGTAACACGTCAGGTCCGCGCCCGGCGGGAGCTCGCCCCTCAGCACCCAGTCGTACCCGATGTTCCACAGGAGCGGTCCCATGACCGATCCCTGTGGAACACCGCTCGACACTTGGCGCTGGTTTCCGCCATCACGTCCCATGTAGGTGACACACCTCCCCGCCAGATAAGCCCCAACGATGCGGCGGAGGTAGAGAGGCACCCGATGATAACGCAGTGCCTCCCGTATGCAGCTCCAGGGCAGGGTGTTGAAGGCGTTGGAGATGTCCAAGGACACCGCCACCACCACCCCGCCCCGGGACACTGTTTCCTCCGCCAGGACTCTCACCCTCGACACAGCGTGGATGGTAGAGCGCCCATGCCGAAAGCCGAACTGGCTCTCGTCCAGGTCCGGCCCCTCTCTGCACAAGTGGCCGACGAGGCGGGCTGCGAGTATGCGCTCGAACAGCTTGCCCACCTCGTCGAGCAGCACTATGGGCCGGTACGCAGACGGCGAGTCGGCAGGGCGCCCCGCCTTCCTGAGCAGGACCTGACGTCCAATCTTCCACAGACTGGGAAACTGGCCCCGCTCAAGGCACGCTGTGTAGAGTCCTCTCAGTTGGGGCTCCAACTCCTTCAGAGAGAGGGCCAAAGCCAGGCCGTGAATTCCGTCGGGCCCCGGAGCCACGTTCTTGGCCCGGAGCCGCAACACGGCCGCCCTCATCTCTGCCTGTGTCACCTCTGGGACGCTGATGGCGTTCTCCTCCTCCTCCTCTGCAGACTCTGCGGCTGCGGGCAAAGCCATCGACGGCGGAACATGCTCCGCTCTCACCGGGAAGAGGGCTGCTACCACTTCCTCCAGCAGCTCGGGTTGGAGACTCTCCGTAAGTGGGGGCGCCGCGGCTCGAAGTTGCCCTCGAACTGCTTTATACGGGCGCCCCCACGGATCCCCGTCCAGAGTCTCCAACATCCTCTCCCGGGATCGCGTCCTCGCCTCGTCGATGGCCAGCCACAGAGTCTGCTTTGCCGCGCGGTACACCTCGTACAGCGCGGGCTCCTCCTCGGGAGGAAGCTTGTCCTAAGCCAACTAAAGAAATGCTTGGTTTCCCATACAACTTTCATCCTATGTATCACGACCTTGAGGATTATTTTTGAGATAAAAAGTAGCTTATGTCCTTTTCCAGGATGCCGTTTATCTACTTGGCAAATTTTATCGTAATCCGTTCAGTGGTTTAGGCGTGAAAAGGTAAGATATAAACTGACAGAATTACCTTAGAATTTACAATATTAGTATTTATATGTATAGTCTGGACTGTATGGATAAGGTCTTAGGGTAGATAATCAAAGCAGTATAGACGGTCAATAAGAACAAGCAAAAAAAAAACACATAGTCCTCCATGAACATTTAGCGGTCAGGAAGCTTTGTGTTCGGTGGATACCTGATAATTTGACAGAGGCCCAAAAACTCCGTCGTGTTGATTGGTGTCGTGAGATCGTTCAAAGACTACAGGACGGACGGACGGAGGTGACTATATTGTTGTGTTCGGCATACCATGGGTGACGAAAGCTAGATTTATTGTTATGATCCTGAAACAAAAAGACAATCTGCTGTCTGGGTCTTTCCTTCCGAGGAGTTGCCAACTAAAGTGAAGAGAGGTCGAAGCGTTGGATTTTTATTTATATCCTAAAATAAAAGAAAAACTTCGAGGAAAACGTTTTATGGACGCCGAGGAAGCAGTGGCGTTTCAAACTGCCGTCGAAGAGACCCCTAAGGAAGAGTGGGTAAAGTGCTTTTCTCAGTGGTTCCATCGGATGCAGCAATGTATTGATGTAAATGGACACTATTTTTAAAAGATATAATAAAAATAACAACTTGCTAGTTTGTTCAGTTTTTGATTTTCTAAGAACTTTCAGTGTCACCCTTGTATATTTTTATTATTATTCACCTCTGCCGGCGTCTATCTTCTTCTCGAGTGAAAACTTATCTTGAAGTTGAGGCGGTTTCACTCTGTCTCTAAACTTCCCATCGAACTAATTTAAATCGCCTACATACGCCCTATGTAAGCCTAGTAGTTTATAAAGCTTTGATGATACGGCGCGCGCGACTGTCTGCGTACCGGCGGGCGTCATGGCAACCAGGTTTTTGTGGACTATTTTTGTGCCCAGACAGTTTCTCTTTGCTGCCTATTTATTATTTCTGATCCTGTTAATACCATTGACCAATTGTTGATATTTTAGGCAAAACATGAGTAGTAAGTAGTGTACACGTCGGATTTACGGGATATGAGTAACTTTTGAATTGCCGCACGTTTAATTCTTTTGCCAAAATCCTAGTGTCTGCCTAGGTAAGTGAAATTACTAATATATTTTACTTTCACGTACGTGTAAGCACACGCTGCAGAAGCCAAGAATTCCCGGATGCAAACTATGCGCAGTGATAATGTAACTTTTATTTCAATAACCATGCAGTTTAAAATTGTAATATTAAATAACTTAGTTGGCGAGCGCATTTCCTCGCTGCAGATTTTCCGGGCTAGCTGTCAAAACTCCCGCCCGGGGTTCGACTGTTTCCGTGAAACGTCGGCACGGTTCGACACCCCCTGTCACAGAGGCCAGTTTACAAGGAGCTGCAATATTTGTTCGAGCTGCTTTGCTTTCATTCCGCGGCTACAGTCAGGGAGCTCTCGATAGTGTGGTCCAGCACGCAGACGTGTATGCAACGCGACGTCGTCGATACAAAGAGCTATATGTGTGCACCGTACTAGTGAACTTTGATAATGAACCAAAGGGGCAATTGCCCAGGCAGGGTGGGGGAGGCTTGCGCCCCAAACCCCGTTACGTCGGCCGGGATGTGCAACGACCTGCAGCCACTTCCGAGCTGACTATGTACGCATCGCATATAGCTACTTCCGCTACGCTAACGCTTTATATACAGTATCGAAACGATTATTAGACCTAGGAGCTAAAACCTCTTCGTGAGTCATGACAGCCTGGTAGCAGGCCTCATTATATACCTTCTGTTTCAAATGTTACTTTAGACAACAATGTTTGTTACAAAATCACAGATCTAAGAAGATTCTGGCAAAAACTTGTACAAACAATATCAATTATCAGATTGTTAATAATTAACACTAATTTGCAAATACACCGCGTAAAAATTTTTGAAGTGAAAACTTCTTTAGCGGCGTTGTACACTTTTTTTGTAATGGGTAAAAAAAATTAAACTCGCGTGAGAACACGTGACCTAATCGAAAATTCGTAAGACAAATGATTGTTGATTTTTGATTTTTATTGATTGATTTTTCTGAGAGATAAACTTTTTAATGTAATATAAATTGTCATGTTTGTGTACGATAGCGCAATAAATAAATATTGCATTCTACCACATAAATGATAGTACTTTTATACTGATAATTAAAGCAATTCGTGCAAAATTATTCCCTAACCATTCCAAAATATCAAAAATGCACAACGTTATTAACGTTCAAGTTTTTACTTCTGCCGGCACTCCCGGAGTGCAACCCGTCGTATTTTTACAGCGTTTTTTTTATCAAAATAATTATTTGATACAATTTTTAAACGCGCGTTATTAGTTTCGTGTTCCCCTTCAGTCACCCCTCAAGGGATCGTCACACAAAACAAGAGGAAATTTTCATTTCTCGCGGGAGGTTTTGTTTTGTACATAAATGTGTTTTAGACAAATAAAACCCCTTTTTACTACATTTTGTTTCTAAGCCAGTCTCAATCTGAGTACTTAATCCGCTAAAAAACTAAAGCCCTGATAGGATCAACTTATGTAGGTTGTAATTGTAAACATTTCAATCTATTATATTTTCGTTCCAAACACTGATTTTAAGGTTAGCGGAACCTTAAGATCAGCTTTTGTAATGAAACAAATCAATAGATGAACCGATGTTTTTTTCACTTTTATTTTTTTTTCTTTTCGTTCGATACTACAGGATTATGAATTTCATGAAACCCACATACATAAAAAACAATAAATAGTTCTAGATTCTATGTCTACTGATGGCTAAGACAAAGGCTCTTTCCAAAATTGCGCCATAACATATTACTTTATTCTTTGGTTTCCGCATCCGGTTTAGTAGATTGTGTCTTTGCCAAAGTAAAGCCCTAATACGGTAAATAAATACTGCCTAATGTCTGGACACTTTATAAATGACAAAATTATTTCTTTAAATTTTCTTTGAAAGAAAGCAAATTGTTAACTGTCTGCAATTTATAGTTGAGTAAAAAAAGATTACAAGTTTGCACTAAGCTCAACTCCATCCACTACTGAAGCCTCCTTCCAGATTCCAAACCACACCAATGAAAAACATCGACTGTAACTTACTTTGTGTGCCCCTAACTTGTGCCCGCGGCTCCGGCGTAGACTTCCAGGGGGTTGTAAATTCCTAGTCTGTTAAGACGGATTTAGTCTAGACACTAGACAGTGATACGTATTTAGTCAGACTGAAATGTATAGCTAAGCATCCTCTATGCAAATTCTATCACCATTATAATAATGTCTGTTGTGACTGGACGTTATGAATTGTATGTCGGGTCTGAAAGCTTTATTCCTTGTCCAGAGAAGTATTGTAACATAATAATGTCTACTTCTCTTGCTGTGCAAAGGAATCATATAAAAAGTGCATTGATTTGTTGCTACCCTGAGTGACATTGTATGTGCACGTATATTAGGTAAGTATATAGAGGTGTAGGTCGTGGGTGCCCAGCAGGTGATTTACTTTGTGTAAATGATTTCATCACCACTGCTCTCAGAACGGTTAAATAAAACATCGTGATGAAACCGGCATTAGAACCAAAAATTCGAACACATGTGACATCTAGCAACCCGGACTAGGCCCGCGTGGTGAATATATAGCCCACTACCTCTCGATGAGAGAAGGCCTGTGTCCCAGCAGTGGGAACATTATAGGCTGATTATGATGATATCTCTAATATATAAAATTCTCGTGTCACAGTTTTCGTTGCCATACTCCTCCGAAACGGCTTGACCGATTTTGATGAAATTTTGTGTGCATATCGGGTAGGTCTGAGAAACGGCCAACATCTATTTTTCAAAAAAAAAAAAAAAAGAAGCAAAACAACGTTTGCGGGTTCAGCTAGTGATGATATAAAAATTCGTTCTAGCAAATAACAAATTGCATCATCTACAGGAGAGTGATGATGTCATTCTCCTGTCATTATCTTTAGTCTCGTGGTCGCAAGACTGCTGAGTGTAGGTTCGATTCCCAGGTCGGACAAAGTGTTTTTGGGTTTTTCCATAAGGAATTTCTTAGTAACACCCGGAGTTTAGAAGTTGGCGGTGTTATACCCCCGTGCCTCGGAAAGCACTTTGAGGCGTTGGTCCTGCGCCTGATCTCCCTCCGGTCGTATTGGATTACCGTCCCATCGAAATATGAGAAGAGAGAGTGCACCTGTTTCTAGTCTCCGTTGTGATTTGCCGCCGTGGCCGAAATAGGGTCTAGAGGACTTTTACTATGCATCATCTACCTACATAGCTGTTGTAAGAGTTATTGTTACAAAAATATTCTTCAGCAATACAAACAAACATTCAAGTACAAACCTACTTTAGATAAATCATAACATCACTCATACAAACATGCAAGTGTACTAATCAAAACAATTCAAAATAGCCAAAGTTATTAAACAGACCCTCTGAACAAATCAGTCTGTCGGCGACCACTCAAAAATTGAAAGCACAAACGTGCAAAATACATCAAAGGCAATCACTTCCTATATCGAACTTTCCAATAAAATCAGATCAGACAAGTATAGACCGTTAGCGTATGCTAATAAGAATGGTTTCGTCAAAACTTTTGTATTTAAAATTAAATAACGCACACGCATAAACGATGGGGTTCGTTTTACATTAAAAGAGGGGTACAGACAGAAAAATGCACTTCGTACCCCACGTCTAGACTAGAGGCTGTCTGCCGTGCGACCGCGGTGACTGGCGACTTGGGCACTTTGCTCAAGGACGAACGAACGACCGGTACTTGGCCCAATGTGGAGTTTCCATGCAGTTCTCTTCTAAAGAAAATTTGTTTTGGTCTAGAGGGGATTTCGTGGGAAAAAAAAGGTGCGATGGATGAAGGAGATGAGATAGCAACCCAGTACAATGCTTGAGGTCGTCTGCTGATGTGGTCTGTTGTATATTAATACTATACATTGAGGGTAACTAGTATTTAATATTTTGTACGCACACTTTACATAGAAATAAAACAGTCATTATCTAGCAAGATCTTGTTTCACTTCATGGTGACAGCGGAAAATTCGAGTTACGCTTTCGGAAATAGTATTTAGACGCAAACAAAGTGGTGTTAGTTTGTTTTAGTGATATACAGTACATGTTATTAAGGAACAAGCACGACCTCCAACAGAACTAGTTTTAGAAGGTGGCCCGCCAAACCGAGCTGACGCATGGCGAAAATGGCTCAAGCAATTTAAGGTTTTTCTTAAGGCTTCAGGAGTGTACAAAGAATTCAAGGATGTACAAGCTAGTTTGATTATTAACTTAATAGGCGCTTATGGATACGACATATGTTCTACTTTCGAAATAAAGGTGGAAGGACAAGATGATAATATCGATGTATTGATCCAAAAATCGAGGAACACCTCGGTACAATATCAAATACGACGATGGCAAGATTCCGATTTTTTACACGAAATCAGATGGAAGGTGAAAACAAAGACGCTTATCACCATTTCTTTCCACCTTTATTTTGGCGCTGATTTATTCTTATGCGACGAAAAGAACTTCTTAAACATAGTTGATTATTTTTCCAATTATATCGAGATAAATGCTTAAACAAATTTGGATCCAGAGCTGTAATTACTGCGATGAAAAATCAGTTTGCGAGATGGGATTCCCACGGAACTAGTAACTGACAATGGTCCGCATTTAGTTCCAGTGAATTCAGGAATTTTCCTGAAAATTGGTGATTCAAACATACACCCAATTATGCACAGTCTAACGGACTGAGTGAGAGAGCTGTAGGGACAGTAAAAACTATAATAAAAAAATCACTAAGTTCTGGTACCGATTTTTATCTAGGGTTGTTAAATTTCAGGACAACACAAAGAGATGGTATTAGTGCACCGTCGCAATTCTTGATGGGCCGTCGACTAAATACTCGCTTACCAGTACATACCGAAAGATTGCGACCTGAACGAAACAATCATGACGATTACAAAAACATACTCTCAAAACGTGAACTATCTAAAAAGTATTATGATATGCATTCACGGGAGTTGGCAGTATTAAAACCAGGAGAGAATGTAATTGTACCAGATGGTGATGAGCGTCGGCGACATATGCAAGTACAGGCACCAGCACCGCAGCCGCGATCGTACTTCCACACTGATAATAGTGGTCGGAGATACCGCCGCAACAGACGGCACATCTTGAAGGGTACGAGCTCAGGGAATACCACAGCACATTCTACTTCTTTGCAGGGAATAGTGACAGTGAAGATAACGAGCGCACGAGCACGTAAAGTATAGATGGGCTGAGCGACAATGACAGGGCAGTGACTAGGTCGACTAGTTCTTCTCCTGATTTTGTTGTAGTGCAGCACACCCGAGCAGCATCTAGACGGGCACGTGAAAAACATGCAATGTTTTTGAAAAAGTAACTGAGACTTGCATATCATCATTATACATATTTCACACGCGTTAAAAGTAGGATACTTAAATAATAAATACAAAGTAAATCATTTGTCTTGTGTAAGGAAGATGTTGTGTCTGTACGGATCGGATGTCGTACCTTTATATTTTATTAATATTGTATAATTGGTGGCGGGAATTTATTTAGTTCTTTTTTATTTTATCAAAGGGGAAGATGTTGTATACTAATACTATACATTGAGGGTAACTAGTATTTAATATTTTGTACACCTTACAAAGAAATAAAGTCTGCTTGTAAATAAATCTTATTTTATCTTATCTTATCTTGCAAGATCAGATCGTGTTTCACTTCATGGTCAGCTTTCTTTTCGACAAATGATTTGAGGTTCTGAGTTTAAATTTCAAACACAAAATTGTGAACGAGGCCACAGATATCTACATAGCGAAATCAGTGGTCACATTCCAAACAATTTCTCAAAACGGTACGTCAAATCTAAGACATTCGACACAAAACTTGCTTTACTACTTCGTCAGTCACATAAGCAACGTTCCTCAACAAAAACACCAATTAATTATCAAAAATACAACCACATAGCCCAATAAAGACATCCAATCGATAGCCGCAATCGATCATTAACAAAACAAAAGTCCCCAAGTCTGTAGTATCAGTATTGTCTGCCCCCACAATAAACCTACTGGTGTATAATTTAGTGCTGCTGTAAGTCTGGCGGGCTATACGCTATGCTTAGTGTACGTGTGCACGTCGCATTGCGCCGCCGGTAGGGGTAGGTCAGGTACACTATGCAATTTTATGCGTTTGTTTGTAGTGTTAATGAGTTTTGTTTGAGTTTGGGGGGGGGGGGGGGGGTGTATTAGAAATGGAGGATAGTAATGAGAAATGGAGGTGTGATTGGCGTTTTGATAATTTTTGGCGATGTTGTCATTTATTGTGAGTCTTTTTGCTCGGATTTACAATGTGAATTATGATTCACAGATAGTTTTCAAGTTGGTTTGCTTGAAGTTTTAGTATCAATAAGACTTTCTTAAATATTGCTTTTATAAGAACAATGCTACTCACAAATTATGTTTCGTTCTCTTAGGTATGGCTATAGTTCTTGGTATTCTAACATTATGATTTAATTGGTGACCACGTGGTTCATGATATTGGGCGGCGCAGCTTCCTCCACTCCACAAACCCTCTGCAGTCAGACCGATGGGATTCGGATACTACAAATTCTATTATTAAATAAACTGTTCACCGAATAATACAATGGTGATTTTATACAAATTATGTATTATTATAATGTCCAAGTATTTTCTTGGTTCTAAAATATACTTAATCTTTGAATGCTGAAAAGCGAATGACTTTTAGAAATATACTCTATTAAGTCAAAAGACAGTCATAAAGTTAATGCAAAAATATGGATTAAATTGTGTTCTCTCAGAGTCAGACATGATTTTTCGGGACGGGTTCCATTTAATATCAATTAAGCGCTTAGTTTCTATGGATATTATTTTAATGAGTGGTTTAAACGGTGCACAAATTTGCTACCTAATTGGTAATTTATTTGATTTCATTTCGTTTTCTTGTTTTAGACTTTGAATACTTCGTTAGTGCATAGGTCTATAGCCGGCTACGCGTGGAGTCTTGGTTCGATCCCCACGTCATTGAGGGTTACAATGACGAAATTCTCAGTAGCAGTCCACTCCTGATGTCTGCCAGATAAACGGTAATAGACGCGGCCAGAGCGGCGCGGTTGTTTATGACGAAGAATAGTTCTGCAGCTTGTTAGAAGAGATGAATATCAGTACGAACTGTTTTTAAATTAAAAACATTATGCAAGTATCTGTTTCTTATTATTTTACTTCTTTAACTACAGATAAAGAGTACGCGAGGTGGCAATAGTGCCATCTCGCGTTGTGATAATTGCAATGAGGCTTTCACTGCTACTATTATATAGATCTCTGAAATTTGTGTTAGATTTTTCTTCCAGGTAATCGGTTCGAAGGTTTGAGTCTCATTGGATGGTGTCAAATTAACGGTGATGATATTGTTTTCAGTGCACTGCAACATACTGCTCTGCAACAGATTCAAGCAATAAAATTTCATAAGTTTGCAGGTAATTGAAAAAGGCCAAAATACTAAGACAGCAAACATGATAACATAACACGTGTCATTAAAGTTAACAGACACAGTCACACAGTTCAAGTCGTAATTAGAAAAAGGAAAAAAACAATGCTATGTATTTATTTTTTATTTTATTTATTTATTTATATATACTTTATTGTACACCACAAAATTACATAACAAAAAAAAAATATCATACTAAAAACATACAATGGGCGGCCTTATCGCTTTCTGCGATCTCTTCCAGGCAACCTTAGAATGGACAGTGATTTGTCTGGACATAAAATGGGGCTGTCAGTGGTGCAAGAAATAAATATACAATAAACTAAAACAGATACACAGATATATACATATTAACATATCCTAAGGAATAGATACATAAATACATACATATATGCGAAATATAAGAAACGTAAACAAATGATAATTACAGTTTACGAAAGCAAGATCACAACGACAAGTAATGATCCTTCACGAGTCTTTTAAACGCAAATAACGACTGCGCGCGTTTTATTTCGACAGGCAGTGCATTTCACAGACGAACGGCCTGGACAGTAAAAGATTTGTCGAGGAAAATTGTGGAGTGCTTAGGCATTTTAAGCTTTAAGTTATCCGATGATCTTAAAAATTTCGTATGGGAGTCGCAAAGAAACTGGAAACGTTTCTTGAGATAGTTGGGAGTGGAAGAGGAAAAGAGCACGTTATACACCAGGGAAAGAATATGAGCATTACGGCGAAGGCGAATAGGTAACCACTTGAGCTTCACACGAAATTCAGAAACATGGTCATATTTGCGCAAGCCAAATATAAATCGTAAACAAAAATTTTGAAGCCGCTCAAGTTTATCGAGTTGGTCTTGGGCAAGGTCAAGATAGCTGGCATCAGCATAGTCAAGGATGGGTAAAAGAAGCGATTGTGCAAGCGCAATCTTGGTAGCAGTTGGCAGAAAATTACGCAATCTCTTCAAAGATGCAGCGGATGCAAATAGCTTGCGGCTAACTTCCTGTAGCTGGGCAGTCCAAGAGAAGTTCTTATCAATGAATATCCCTAAGTTTTTAACTTTCTCACTGAGGGGAACAACTGAGTTGTCAAATGAAACTTGAGGAAGAGTCGTCCAGTCGATCCTTGAGACCGTCCTTGAACTGCCTACTACCACAACCTGCGTCTTTATGGGGTTAACCATAAGCCCGTATCTCTTAGCCCAGTCGCACATTCGGGCTAGATCATGATTAATCGTTACGAAAGCCTCGGATAGAGCTCGCGAGTAAATTTGTAGATCATCAGCATAAAGATGGTAGGAAGAAATTAGTTCGTCGGAGATGGAGTTAATAAAAACTGCGAAAAGTAAAGGGGATAGAACACCACCCTGAGGTACACCGGCAGAAGTATTACACCAGGAAGACAAGGTCTCTCCAATGCAAATACGTTGCCGCCGACCGAACAGGTTACTACGAAACCAGTCAATTACCGATGGAGATATGTTAAGAGAGCAAAGAATGCCAAGCAAAACATCAAAATCAACAGTATTAAAAGCGTTACTGAAATCTAGCAAAGCTAAGACCGTTAGATTACCGTCTTCCATGGCTGACCTTATATCATCCGTAATGTTTAGAAGCGCTGTGGTGGTGCTATGACCAGGACGGAAGCCAGACTGGAAGGGGTTGAGAAGATTATTTTTAGAGAGGAAAGTGCTTATTTGATTGTGAATTAACCGTTCAAGGACTTTGGATAGGAATGGTAAGACGGATATTGGACGGTATTCAGAAAAGGATGTTGGATTAGACTTTTTAGGTAAAGGAATTATTTGAGCATCTTTCCATGAGCATGGAAAGACACCACTAAATGCAGAAAAATTTATGTATTTTAAAACCAAAGACAATTAGTAAAAAAAGAGAAAAAATCTACTGCCTGTGACGGTCTTTTAACAGATTTTTTTATATTTTGTCCGTTAACTATTATGACCCGACCTATCACCCAACTCCGGCTTGACTTCAACTTACGGAACACCATGTGTTTAAGGACATAGTTACTATGGTTTATGTTACTTTTTATACCCTACCTTTTAATATGAATAAAACAATTATACCTACTTGGGTTCCTCCGAGACAGCACCACTGTTTCAGGAATGCCGACGATCTCTTATCATTTCAGGATTTACATGGTGTAAGGAACAAAACATCAGGTTGTAATAATATATCGTTAAGCAAGCTGATACCATGAATTCAGCACATTACTCTAAACTCACCAGCGTAAAAAAAATACGCTATAAATTAAAATCTGCTGTTTCAACGCAAATGTAACATCCACCACAAAAGTGCAAATTGTATGGAAAACCTTTTATTTTAATATCGTCTCAATTTTTATACGCTGGTGCATCTAGAATCATGTGTACATCATGGCAAGAGCAAGCTAGTATACTTGTAAACATTTTATTATTTCAATGACTTTTAATCACATCGATCTAATATCACAGTGATCTAATAAGTAAGGATCACTACACTACAAAATATTATGAATGATGTGAGTCAAAAGAACGACCTCAAAGGTCGGGTGTACTGCTATGCGGATACTTTGTGGGGCGACATTATTAACAGTTCGTTGATTTTTTATGAACTACTACATACACTTCTCCGAATAATATTAACTGGAAAATATAAATACACCCATGTTCTAAGTCGTAACCTCGATAGCTACTCGACTCACAACTCAGTCGCGGAGACCTCAAGGCGGAAAACCCTCAAAATCGGTATGCATAGTCGTGAGATTAAGGAAATTATGAGGACCCGGACCGAATGAGTGTGAGACGAGGTGGACACGTCACGAATACGTCAATATTCAATAAACTCTTCAAAAGACATTATGAAAATCGCTTAAAATACGCGTGTTTTGGTTAAAACTTCCTCGTTGACTACCTCAACGAAGCCTCAAGGTACATGACGACGTGTCTTATATTTGACAGTTGGTTCCTCAGCTCAAACTCACCTCGACTGAGGAATCTGTTTGAGATGAGGAGTAAAATTGCAACTATGAATATCAAACCACCCAAGTGAGGTTGAGTCAAGTCGAGGAAATCATGAGATTTGACTTAGAATGTGGGTGGGATAGTATTCAACTTCATTTATTTACTAAGTTTGTCCTTTATTAAACGACTAACTTTTGCCCGCGACTTTGTCCGCGTGAAATTTCACCGCATTGCCGGGCCGCGCATTGCCGGGCCGCGCATTGCCGGGCCGCGCCTTGCCGGGCGGCACATTGCCGGGCCGCGACTTGCCGGGCCGCCCATTGCCGGGCGGCGCATTGCTGGGCCGCGCATTGCCGGGCCGCGCATTGCCGGGCCGCGCCTTGCCGGGCCGCCCATTGCCGGGCGGCGCATTGCTGGGCCGCGCATTGCTGGGCGGCGCATTGCTGGGCCGCGCATTGCCGGGCCGCGCCTTGCCGGGCGGCGCATTGCCGGGCCGCGCCTTGCCGGGCCGCCCATTGCCGGGCGGCGCATTGCTGGGCCGCGCATTGCTGGGCGGCGCATTGCTGGGCCGCGCCTTGCCGGGCGGCGCATTGCCGGGCCGCGCCTTGCCGGGCCGCCCATTGCCGGGCGGCGCATTGCCGGGCCGCGCCTTGCCGGGCCGCCCATTGCCGGGCGGCGCATTGCCGGGCCGCCCATTGCCGGGCGGCGCATTGCTGGGCCGCGCATTGCTGGGCGGCGCATTGCTGGGCCGCGCCTTGCCGGGCGGCGCATTGCCGGGCCGCGCCTTGCCGGGCCGCGCTTTTACTTCGTTTTTGCTTAGCGTTCTTTCAGACTTTTTTTCTTATTGGTTGGCTCCTAAGACTAGTGCTAAATGGCCTATAACCTTCCTCAAGAAGTTTTATTTTAATCCGACTACCGGTCTGGGTCTAGAGATTAGCGCGTGCAAACAAATAAACTCTTTAGCTTTATTATATTACAGTACAGATATCATCAAAACAGTATGATCACAACGAGTGCGGTGGCACCGCCACACTCACTGGACTGATACATGTCATAATTTTTCATGTCATAATTTTATGACATGAAAAATTATGACATGTATCAGTCCAGTGAGTGTGGCGGTGTGATAACATGATGACCGCTGATAACATTAATGTCATAGATAATCGTCATCATCAGATTATTAATTACTGAAGAAAATAATTAAACCATAAAGCTAACCAATACCTACTTTCGCTTGTTTCTTTTATAAAACATAGTTCCTGTTTAATCTGAAACCATCCAGTAATGTGTTGCCCGGGCAACAAATCTCAGTTGCACTCAAGTAATATATTTTCCGTGCACACTGAAAACACGTGACGCATTCCCGCTCACGTTCATAAGCTCCAAATGCCTTCGTTATAAATGGAATCCCTATTTCATTCCAGCTAGGCACCTCAGTCCTATTAGAAGTTCGAGTACTGTTGTCAGACTACCCGTGAATTTCGTTTCAAACATGTTTGTTTTTTCCCACTTTATAAATGTTTCCATTTTATTAAGAACAAAGTTAACAAGGCCTATGATTCAATTTCACTACGAAAACTTCCGTGCCCCATAGAGTATGCCATTATCCGAAATATCTTAAAACACGACGCGAATACGAAATAAGGAAAAATGAATCCCCTGCAGCTCGATAAGTACTCGTAGCACGCGCGTAGACCCGCTACGGCGGCGCGCGTAGCGTGCTCTCACGTAGCCGTGTCTGCGTCCGATGCAGTGCAGTGAGTTGCTGTTTCTAACTTTTACACCGCAAAGAAACTTAAGGTTTCTTTAATTTCGCTTATAAATAATAGATAAGTCGTACTTTAAATTGGCTGATTAATGATCCTGTTTTTACGTACAAAGCAGTATAATTGTTTTTTAATTTGTCATTCTTGGTCACGATTATCATGATGATAAGAAAGTTGTTCGTTCTAATTCACTATGATTATTAATTTTTGCCTATTCATAAAGAGCACAGTGCAAACTTAGTCAGCTTTAACAAAAAAGAAAACAGAGATTTGTGAATAATATCCAATTTAGCTCAAAGTTTAATTAAAGAACGAAATTACAAAAGTGTAACCTGAAACCGAAACTCGTATAACAAACGTCATTTCCCCATTTTCCCCAAAAGCGAACGACCGGGCGCTGGCTGAGGTACCAGGGAAGTATGAAACGGAGGCGGATGTGTGCAGGCGGCGTGCGGCGGCGAGGCGCATTGCAGGCGGGTGAACGGCCGCGCATCGATCGACGACCTCCCCCTGCCGCCCCCCGCCGCGCCGCTTGCGTAACCGCCCCCCTCCCGCGCTTATGTAACAGTGACGCGGCTTGCGTGATCGTTTCCTGATTTTTCTGCTGCATCCCGATTGCAGTAATTATGCGGTCCTTGTATAAATAAGGGTTTGGCTGAATAGTGATGCGTTGGTTTTCAGCTTGATGAGCTAGGTGGCGGGAAACTGAGCTGAAGTGCAGTTTGCGGAAGTTTGTATTTTAATTAGGTAGATACATAAGTATGTAAAAACAGTATTATTTATCAGTTTGTGTCGACACAAACGAAGCTAAGCTGATACGATACATAGTCTCGGCCCGGGCGTTCCCGCTCAATCATCTTGGCGGGAAACAAACTTTGACACTAAGAAACAATGAATAAACCGACCCATTTATAAACACAAAATTATTTTTAAACCGGCAGTAATATTTTAACAACAATTCATATGGCACTGCCCTCCCTGCTGAAAGCATGTCGTGATATATTTCAGGACATTAATTAAGGCTAGTCGGCACCGAATCGTGGCCAATTTTAGAGCCCCGTTCTTTATAGCCAGGAAGAGTTCGTAGATATCAGTTCCTTTTGTAACGAGGCAAAAAGAGGGTAGTTTTAGTTGGGCACGTCTGTTTGTTTTGGCAGTTTTACTCTACTACAGTTTGAAAAACAAAGTATATTTTGGTTTCTTGTTCTCTCTTGTTCTGCAGTTACGTGAAAACGTTGCTATAAAAAAAATCTTTGGAAGTTAACTTCAAAATCAACAAACAATAAAACAACGAATATTTTTGTTGAAACAGTTTAACACTTCTTTAACTTTGGTTATTTGCTGAAATAGAATTCATATATTAAAAGTATGTAAGTTACTTAAGTGGAAAACTAATTTCCAGACACAGACCCGGCGCGAGTTCCTGTAATAGGAAATCCCGTGAAAATTCCTTACGCGACATTCACTATCGATGTGAAAAATAAATTGTAAATTGACAACTGCTTTGTTTATAAAACCTAAAAGATAAATTTAGCTTTATTTTTAATACTACATTTGAAATCATTAAAAATAAACAATCCCAAAATAAAAATATACCAGAATATTCAGAGCCCATACACCAGTGGTATCAATTCAAATAATCCAAATACAATCGTCAATTACAAAATAATGATATGACCCAAATAAAAAAAGAATCAAATTACATCGACGGTTTGAAATTAAAACAAAAGAGGAAGCTACGCCGTAGCTCCGTAGCTCCGTAGCGGGGTTACGCCGTAGCCGGGGTGCGGTCGCCGACCCCTGGCCGTGAACGGGGGCGCGCCGGGCTCGCGCCGCACTACCTCCCCCCCTCCATCCCCCCGCGCCACCGAGCCGCCCGCACCCACCCCCTGCGACCCCCGCACACTGCTCCAGCCAGCCACCGTAGACACGTGTCCGCCGCACCCTGTATACACAGGCTGCTGTATAAATGACGTAGTCAAGTTTTGTGCAGTGCTGCAGTTCGGGTTCAGGTTTTGTAGCGAGTTATGATACTAATTTATGCGGAATGCTGAGGGATATGCGTAAACGTGTGTATATTGTAAAGCTTTAATCTTTTATATCATTTTGTTTTTTTTCAGCAGGTATAACAACTTATATTTCATTAATACTTACTTATCGTTAAGTTGCCGCAAATAAGCAGATTTAATGAAAACTAAAACGAATAAAATTTTGGTTTCAAATTACGACGCCTGTCAATTATAAATACATTGAAATAACACACCTAAATCACAGTTATAAATTAATCACCAAATAAATACACGCTGTATCGACATTACTCAGCTCAGTCACGCACACAGACACACCCACAGACGCACACACAGACACTCGCCCAGTTTCCTTCAAAGCGTCTCTGTACACGCCACACCCTCGGCGACGTAGCTACAGGGCGGCGCTCACACACCCACAGACTCAAAGGAAAACCTGTCACTGTGTGAGTCAGAGACGTGTAGGGACACTGTGTACGGTGTGTTTGTGTGCGTGGAAAATATATGTTAATGTGGTACTTCCGCGTTTTCGTGTATTCGTGTCACGCACACACTTGTAATTACGATGAGCTAACCGTATTGCCGGCGGGGTGTGTCTGTGTGCGTGGGGTGCATCGACTCTGCTTCCTGCTAGGGTACAACGGCCCCAGCCCCTGATTTATGTTCGTTCGTTTGAAGGTTTGCGTGTTATTGTGACGTTTCCAACTCATTTGATTACGAATAAATTACCTTAATATTACATTGATTGATCAATATATGTATTAACAAAAAAAGGCGGAAAGTGGGTCCCATTTTATTACGCGCCGTAAATTTTTGTTTTCATTTGAAATTCTGTGTCGTGACAACTGAGGTAGCGGCTCTCTTGTTTAATTAAATGTTGGTAGATCTAGCGCTGGTTTGAAACTAAGGATTTTATTATTTAATATTTGAAGAACAACTTGATCTCTTTGAAGAACGCTATTCATCTTTGTCATCAAACTTCGTTATAAACGACACAAAAAATAAATGTCACTGTTACTATAAGTACTTTTGAATAGCATAAAATGAATCCTATGAAGAAAGAGGTAGATAGTGGTCGTACCCATTCTAAGTAGTCCATGTGAAAAAAAGACTTAATTTTGTTGTTTGCCACTTATTAAAAAAATCAAAAGTCATTTATTAAAATTAGGCTGCGAATCAGCACTTTTCGAACGTCAAAATTACATAAGACAGTCCCCCAAAACGCCCTTCACCACTTCCTACTGCTTTAGCTGGGAAGAAGAAGTGGCGCAACAAACTTCCCAGCAGCACAACTGTCTAGGACCATCAAAGTAAAATAAATTAACAGAACAATTATTGTAAAAACCACAACACCCGTGTTTGTTTGTATTATGGATTAAGAGCTTTAACGCATTTTCTCCCAAATACGTATCAAATTCTACAAGTATCTTTATTAGTATCCGTGTTGACTGTTCCATTAGTCGAAAGCGCGACTGCTTGGGTATTGAGATCGATCCCTGGCTCCATCAAAGTGATTTTGGCTTTTCTATCAGAATTTTTACAACAGCGCGGCCTGGGATCTGGATTAGTACTCGATAAATGTAAATCGGCCACTGTTACTTGGGACTTAAAGATAACTGGTGAAAAGTAGATGCTATCCTTCGGCCTTCGGGGAATGTTTAAGTGCAACAAATATTTATACCAAAAAAATTTCAGTAAAACAAAACGTATCGGTCATTTGTTTGTCCACTTCGTAGTTTGTTTACTGTGTGTGCATCCAAACGGACGAACGTTTCTCGACAGTATTTTCATTTTATTGTTCCGTTGGCTACCCGCAAGTTTGCCGCGGAACAGTTTTTACTAGGTGTCACAATGTAACAAGAAACATAGGCATGAAACAAGAAGTATTTAGAAGAGAGATAACCACTTAGTATTGCCAATTTATTGTCGTCTTTTCGTTAATCGCAGACAAGATACTTCTTCAGGATATAACATTGCTATTTTTTTTTTGGAAGCGTTTTATTTTTTAAACGTAATGATGTGAGCTTTCCTCCATTTTATTTAGCAGTTTTGTTTCAATAAACGCCGGATAGCCACGGCACCTAACCACAGGAAGAGGAGTTCGCTGATGTGTTTTGCTTCATGGTAAGCATCCAATCCGCAATGCAGCTGTGAGGAGATACAAATTATAAGATGGTACAAGATACTGCTCGTTAACAATGCAGAATGGTTTAGTTATCCGACTCCCAGCAGTCTGTCGACATAGTCCTTTCGTTATTACAATAGCACGAGAAAATTCAAATCCCACCTAAAACATTCAATAAAAAACTAGCCAAGGAGCTGCTTGTTTACCTCTAAAAAGTAATGAAATCTAGACAAAGTCGTGCCAAGTCTAAGGTTCCTTACTGCGATTTCTTTATTATTATAGTTAATGTTGTGCGACTTGGCCGTTGAACATTCTTTATACGTTAGTGGGTAAAGTCAATTTTGTTTACACGTATTGTTATATCTGTTGTAACTACCTATGTTTGTTAAGCGAGATAATAGCCCATACTGGTATTGGTAATTGGACGCTAGTGTCTCATTTTAGGCTGTTGTTGATTGTGCAACACATACATTCAGCATTGACAATGCTGACTTCTGCTCTCTTCTTCTTGGAGCGTCAAGTCGACCACCGATCTAAAATAAATTAGACGATATTTTTTTATACTATTTGTTTCAGGCTCGCCAATACATAAGTATTATTGAAATACGCAGCTTTATCAAGCCTACAATTGACTGGTTATTGAATCAACTTTTTCCAAGTGGTATTTTCCATCGTCAATGGGTATCGGTTCTGGCGACAGATTGGTGCAATGGTGTCATGGAGCACCTGGTTTTGTACCCATGTGTACCCTTGAACGGCCAAGTCACACGACACTAACTATAATAATAAAGAAATCTCATTAAGGAACCTTAGACACAAGCAGCACCATCGAGATTTGGCTAGTTTTTTACAGAATGTTTTTGGTGGAATTTCACTTCTTTTTGTAGAAACGTGGGCAAAGCAGAAGGGGAGGCATTCGCCCAGCAGTGGGACGCTATAGGCTAGATTAAATTAGAAGATGTGTCCCACTACGCTGGGTTTTTGGAATGACAGTCGATTTTTTTGTGTACCAATAGTAGAAGGGAGCATTACCATATCTCTAATACAGCTGAGACCTGCTGAGGGTTCTTCATCAGATACTTCAGACGTTCGATTTTTGACATCAAATGAAGCGGCCCCCAAAGTTGAATATTTTTTGTAAAGGCGGTATGTCGATCTCTAATAGTTTGGTTGGGCTCTTGTGTTTTCTAATCAGGGTCACCAGGTACTCCAGATCTTCGATTATCATAGTTTTTATAGTTTTTCCTTTATGAGGCCATTAAACCCTAAACTCTGTAACAAATCTCAGTTGTCTGAGTTTATGGGAAGTACTAGTTCTATTCTGATGATTATGAGTGAGTGAGTGAGTGTCATAAATGCGAAACTTTGCTTTCGCTTAACTTCGGACCTAAATGACCTACAGACTTGAAATTTTGGATTTTATGTATGTGATTATAGCTTACTGGATGACAAAAATTTCTGCTTTCTGGTCTTATCCAGAGGTTCTCAAATAGGGGCCTGAAAATGCAGCGAAATTGTTCCAGTAAAGGATGGTATGGCAGTGTTTGCTTCGCGCTCGACTTGGTGGGGGCACTTCCGTGCCCCCCGATATCATGGACAGACTCCACAACTGCATACAAAAAGTACCAAGCCCGCAGAGCCGGTAGCAAGTACTTAGATTGCTTGCGACAAAGTGGGACCTCCCTCGCCTCGCAATATCATTCCGCGCCGCACCTGACTCGCGTATTTCAAACTTTTTTAATGTTTACTGTGTGTATCCCTAACCAACTCTTTTATAATCCACTCAGAAAAATATTATCGTGGAATTGGATTTCCCTAGTTACTTCTTACGTTTATTCTTATTGGTCGTAACGGTTGCGTTACCAAGCACGTAGCCCTGTGGAAGAGGTTTCTTGTTAGTACCAGAACGTTATCGTAGTTGTGTTTACTGAGCCGACCAATACGGGTAAACTCAAGCAATTTACCCTTGACTATTCTGAATATAATCCGCATTTCGTACCCGCAAAGATGAAAACAAAATACCTACTATTTAATTTCTACCATTTATACAGAACATGAAATGAAAAAATGAAAAACTCTTAAAAATAAGTCCACCATGTCAAATATTTTCATATTTTTTTTGGGTTTTTTCATGGGTCTCATAAGAGTGCAATTAGGGACAGGGTGCAATCTCGTCGCTTTTAAGCCTCACGACCTAAATTCCTCGGTTTTACAACATGCGTTAGATAAAAAACGCAGAGTGCTGCACTCAATATTTTAATAATACTCGTACATCACACAGGCTGTCATAAAATGCGAAAATTACGGACATAAAAAAGCTACGTGAAAATGACGAGCATTTTTTTTTAGGTGTATTGCAAACTCGCTAATACTAGCATGTTTCATGACCATCATTCAGCTGACAGCCGTCCTCTGATAGACAAATAACGCCAAATAGTTCGGCGCACAAACGTGAGTCTATCAATGACTTTTTTTTTGGTGGGAAATCATCAAATGACTTCGCCCGCTCTGGGCGGAGCGGGAGGGCCGTGTCAGACTTTTACTGACTAAAACCCATTACCCACCCGTGTTTCTTCAGTTGCCTGTGGCGGGGGCCACGGTATCTCGTTCGAACAACCCGCGACCCTGGCAGGTCCATAATGTGCGGAAATTCAAATTGTAGAATCAATGACGAACAACGATAACTTTTCTCGCGCCAATATGTTCATTCGTTTCTTTTGACAGCTCTATTTGCTAAGCCAGTTCGAGATTTAAATAATATCTTCGAAAAGTTACCTCCTTGGATGCCATAGGTCGAAGAAAAAAGTTCGTTCCAATTTATACGACAACTGATGAGTTTTCACTGTTGTTAGTTCATTCAGTCCGGTAGAGAGTAGTTATATTCTTTGATTCAGCCGCTAAACACGACTATAGATTTTCATACTATTTATTGCCTCCCGCTGAAAAAAATAAGTTGCTGGCATGTGTTTGACCAGTACAGCATTTTCGATTTATCTCGAAGAAGGTAAGTCAAAGTAATGCTCGAATTTTCAAGCGTGTCTTTTCTTTTCAATTTGAACAATGTATAAAACAAAATGAACCAATCAGAAGTTTTACATATTCCGAAAAGTATCAGGACGACATAGCCAGCAAAGGCAAAATAAAAATCACGGCTTCAAAAATTCATCACCCTGATCAATCGAAATTACAAATTCACCACGTTAGGTCTGCCTTTTGCAAACAGTGCACAAAAAAAACAAACGTAGCGGGTTGAAAAAAGACTCATCTCGCCTCCCGACACTCCCCACTGCGAGTATTCAATATTTAATTTGCTTTTCCACTAGTCTACCGCCATCGCGAGCCCCGCAAATGGATCAGTCTGTCTGTCTGTCCACAGATCTAACAAACCGTATAGCTACAGTTTTATCTGAAATGATCGTACAATTATGGGTGTTTCATTTTCATGTTTTGATACTGCGGAGGACTACAGAGGATTTTTGTTTTGTTGGTTCACATTATGTCTTTGGAACAATATATACATTCTGTGTACTAAGTATCGGGAATTTGTCAATAAATCAAAAAATACAAATTATTCATCTAAATTTATTTTATCGCCTTCAAAGTAGGCCCCATCGCTTGCAATACAACATCTCCACCGCTTCACCCAGTCTTCCATACATTTTTCCTAGGCTATTTGCGGTATGGCCTTTAGCTCATTCAGCGAATTTTCTTTTATGGCTTCTATCGACTCAAAACGTTTTCCTCGAAGTGGTAATTTTAACTTGGGAAATAAAAAAAAGTCAGACGGAGCCATATCAGGTGAATACGGTGCTTGGTCGAGAACTTTTGTTGAATTTTTCGCTAAAAACTCTTTCACTATAATGGCTGTGTGTGATGGTGCATTATCATGGTGCAGCATCCATGAGTTGTGTTGCCACAAATCTGGACGTTTTCGGCGGATACTCTCACGCAAACGCTTCATGACGCCTAAATAATATTCTTTATTCACTGTTTCTCCCTCTGGAAGGAATTCGGAGTGAACCACACCACGGTAGTCAAAAAAAACTGTCAACATCACCTTGATTTTGGAGCGACTTTGCCGCGGTTTTTTGGGTTTCGGCTCGTTTTCGAGACGCCATTCTGAAGACTGTTGGCTTGTTTGCATGTCGTACTCATAAACCCATGTCTCGTCACCAGTTATTATACGTTTCATAAAGGTCGGATCCGTAGAAGCTCGGGAAACCATGTCTTCAGCGACATGCTTTCGCTGCGCTTTTTGAACAAAATTGAGCTCTTTTGGAACTAGTCGAGCGGCGACGCGTTTCATGCCTAAAATGTCAATGAGAATGTTGTGGACGGACTTAAAAGATATTTTCACCTCACTAGCCAACTCTCTCAGACTCATACGTCGATTTTCGAGCACTAGCTTCTTGATTCTGTCGATGTTTTCTTTGGTCGTAGCGGTTGAAGGTCTACCAGAACGAGGTAAGTCTACTACTACTTCTCGGCCTTCTTTAAAAGCCTTATACCATTCATAAGCCCTTGTTTTCGATATACACGATTCGCCGTAGGTATTTCGCAACATTTGTAGTGATTCACCACATGAAATATCATTTGAAACACAAAATTTAAGGCACACTCTTTGTTCAACAATATTTTCTATTGTAAAAATCGCCGAGGACTCAAAACTATGATCAAGAAAAAGTGTAGTTTAAAACAAATTAAATGACAGATCCCGCTCAAATTTTGCGCGCTAAATCAGTACAGTGCTACCAACCTGCAGTAAAAAAATTAGAACGACCTCTTTTACGCGGGTCTTTTTATTGACATATTCCCGATACTTTTTACACAGAGTAGTATATAAATGTAAAGTCTTAGTCTTATAAAAGAGAAATCATTTTTTTGCAAAGTTGACTACCGAAATAACCTTGTATTGAAATCACAACAATTCTTTGACAATTGTATGAAATGTCTGCAACGCGGCAAATTGAGGCTGTCAATTTGCATAATAATTATTTTCCCTGACTGTACGTAGAACAAATATTTTGTAGCTTCACGCCTTGCCATTCCTTTGTCGCTTAACGCTTAACTTAAAGTTAAATAAACTTTTAGCTTAGAACTAGAAAGCACTCCTCCCCACAGAAATTTTTAGTAGCGTTTTGAATACTAAATTATCCTCCGAAACTCGTCTGAATGTGATCACAGTATAAAAAGAGCATCGATTAGTGTATTGTTTCTCAGTGTTCCGATTATTTGGTCGTGAGTCAGAGCGGGCGGCGGCGGCGGCGCGCGGCGGTACGGCAGACGCTCAGACAATATTTGTTCCGCACACCGATACCTGCTTACACTACACAGGAAGATTCGATTTTGTGAGATATGTCATAAGTTGCTTCACATTACACGTGTCACCTCTGTGACAGACGGCCAAAAAGTGATCAGTGGTCAGGTCACTATACAGTTGGAACTCCAAAATGTAAAATAGCACCATGAGACAATTTTAATTTGCAAAAGAAAGTAGCATCATAACTAATATCATATATGCGAAAGTACTTTTGTTTGTTACGGTTTAACGCTAAAACGGCTCAACGGATTTGGATGAAACTTGCAACATGTGTGTACCATGACCTGGAGAAGGATATAGGGCTCTTTTCATCCTCAATCGCAGGCAACAGATAGTCAACAATAAACAGACGTCCCGTTAAGCCAGGAGAGAGTTTCACTCAAGATTTTTGCTTACCTAACCGTCTTCCGTGTACCGTAAACCACAAATTAAAGCCCTAGAAAATTTATATTTTGCAGCTTCTACAGGATTACAGGTTTAAGAGTACTGCAGCCAAGTTGCAATCTATCGGTTACCAAAGGGCCGCCAAGTGAACGTTTGCTGTGCAAACTTTGCCAGATGCTCCTCTGGGCCGTTCTCATGTAAACGACTATACCTCCTGCCCCGGCTGGTGCCCTGGTACTTGCTCTGTTATGAAGTAACAGGTCTTTTGTTTTAAGCGTGCACGGAATTAAAACGTTATATTAGGACCGAACAATTGTTGCATTCATGGCGGTAAATAATGGAATACTTTTATTTATAGGTAACTTCGTAAGGAGACTTGTTTGAGGAAAAACCATAGGAATAAAAAAAGCCCATAATACTTTATGAATTTAATGAATTTTCTAGGCAAAAAAAAGGCTCATAAAATTACTCCTAAACCTTATCCTTTTTATAGCAGGAACTCGTATGGTTGTTTTTATTTCAGTTAAGAAATATTCATCTTTAATACATCATTAAGATAGGTATTTCCAACAAAATACCAAAACGAAACTCATTTCTCATCTCTTAAGTAAAACTGATAACCATCAGAAATTAAAGCTTTTTACAAAGGCACAGGCCATACTTCGAGAATACTATCTTTTTACATTTTAAAAACGTGTAAATGACTCCATCAAGACCTAAACTTAGGTTCCTAACAAACATTCATCAATATCACTCAATATCCGTCGCCCAGACACGTCTTAGGTCTCATCTCCAGGTTTCTAGAGAGGTCGGATACATAATAGACAGGAAGAAGATAAATAGCGGCTTTGTCCACAGTAAATTCGATTATATTGTACTGACGAGCTCAACATTATAATTTCATATAAGTGACGTATTTCTTTTGAGTACGTTTGCGTTGAACGAGAACTGTTTCACAAGAAAAATTAAATGGTTTATAGTAACAAGTTAATTAGTTTTGAAGATGAAATCTGGAAGAATCTAGAATAACCAAGTTGTAGTGGGTGCAATGTAATGAGACCCAGAATCCCTGTTGGTGTGTATCATTACTGCTGTGCTTTAATGATCTTGTTAGAGCCGTCAAAATGCATCGTTTGGAGTGACGTTTTTCCTGACAGGTTGTCAGCAACACGAAAATGTCAAGTTCAATCAATTCTCAGAAGGAAAATTAGGCAGGTATACCTGCCTAATTTTCCTATTTTTTTCTTAATTTTCCTAATTTTCTTTCTGACGAAAAGAGGGTGTTCTATAGAACACCCTCTTTTCGTCAGACACATGTGTTAAGTAGTCCCATGTAACAGGGGTGCGCTAAGTACAAAACATCAAGCAAAATCTAGACTCTGAGACTCTATTGAGAATTTTCTAATTGAAGCACCCAACAACATTTGGTACGACCTGGGCATCGACCCCAGCACCCCACGCTCACGACTAGACCAACAAAGACATTCAAAATATGTCACGTAAACGTTCTTACATGACCGCACAATCCTAACCATCCCCTAATCGCGTACTTAAAGACGGCGAAGGAGGAAAAACTAATAAATTAAAGCAACAAACAGTTTTCTTGTCGGCAGTACCGCTCCTACTTTAATTTATGTACGAAGGGTCTGATTGATCAATAGTCAATAACAAAATGAAGACACACACGCACAGAGGCTATATATGTGCGTACACACTCACACAAGAAACTAGGTATCTATTTATTATTAGACATCACAGACGGTGTAGGAAAACTTCGTGAGAAAATATGGAGACATTTAATATTATGGGCTGAAATTGCCAATACGCGTTGAGCATTAGCGTGGTTATCGATGCAGACCCTTTCCCTGCTGTGGAGTATTTATAGGGAGGTTTTGTGCCTCGTTATTTAATCACATAACCAGCTTTTTGTTCTGTTCAGCACAGCTTTTCACTCACTGAAGGTAGATGAAACATGACCATTCTCGCACTAAAACTCTCGTGGCTTTTTGGAAACTATGCAATAACTTCCACAATTCAGCAAAGTACACCCTAAACACCCTCTCTCCACCATTGTGTGCAGTGTTCATATGTTATTTAATTTTGAATTTCATACTTTGTTTCCGCAAACGCAATAACACAGTGTAACTTTACTACACTGCGGCACTGGTGTACTACTGAAATATTGACGGAGTTTCATGCACACGCGATTACTCTGTGCCGCAACAAGTATGACTCGGTTATGGTATTGTTTTCAACGTCCATGCCTTTCGAATAGAACTTACAAGTTATTTAAGCTATTTTTTTTTTCATAAATGTCTCCCACGTGAGTCCGCGTATCACTGGTCAGTTCCCTCACAAGTAAATTTTTTTTATTCGCCGTTTTCGCTGATCTGTCAGTTTCCCTGTTTGGTCAGTTTTGCTAATTAGACGGTTGCGACAACTCGAAAGTTTCCAGTTTTCGCCATTTTCGTTGATTCGTTAGTTTGGTACACTAAAAGAAAAATATATGTATGTTCACGTTTAAACAAACTAAAGTGTATATAATATAAGGAATAACTAACCTGATTTAATTCAAACTTGTACTTTTTAAATCAAAATATTTTAAAAATGAAAAGTTTTACTTCTAACAACATATAACTGAACTCTGATGATAGCCCTGAACCTTATTACATATTTGTTTATTTTATTTGGCTACGTTGGTCTCGTGGTCGCAAGTATTACTGGTGACAATTTTTGACCTAATTTAATTATGATTGATGATATCTCAGAAACTATGCATTTTTGGACCATCTATTCTAGGAGTTTTGGTTTTAACTTTACCTAAAGAATATTACCCTAGAGTTATGGGATATAAAAAAACAGGTCGTATAACGTAATGCATCAAAAAGTCGGTTCCTTTTGCTTTTTAATATTTATTAAAACCGCAGCCAGTATGGTATCTAGGTGTCAAAAGTTTTACTTTTTGTTCTAAACTAGATGGCTGCAATAAAAAACAAACAAGGTGCATGGAGGGGCATACAACCTTTTTCTAAAATGCTATTGCTATCACAAGCTCCGTTAAAAACTTCGATGAAATTAGGAAACCGTTCTTCAGTTTTTTACCGACTGAACTTTGAGTGACGATTTAAATAAAACTGACAAAATCTGAATACGTCACGTAGACGTAACTGTCTAATCAGCAAAACTAACCAAACAGGGAAACTGACTAGTAAACGAAACTGGCGAATTAAATAAGCTGACGAGTGACCAGTGATACGCGGACTCGTGTTTTCTTTTTATGCATTTAATTGCTTATGATTTAATTGTGCATTTGTGTGTCGTGATATTTCCTTTGTGTGAACTAAATAAATGGTTTATATATTTATCTTTTGAAAATACGTCCCCCAGGGTTTGAAAGTTTATGTGGAAACGTGTCATTTCAAAATACAAGAATGCGAATAACATTCGATCGATATGATTACGTTCAGTTGGACCATAAAAGTCCAATTGCCACTGTTGCACTTATTACGATCAAAGAATGCACCGGTTCATAATTAAAGATAAATAAAATTAATTATTACCAGAGTACAAATACCTCAGGTGAACTTTAAAACGTTTCTGTTTGTTTAATTATACGCGCCAGGATTAAACAGATAAGCTACAGGTTTTCCATTTTGTGGCTATTTTAAAGCTACTGGATTAGTTTTATAATGTGGAAGCGATCGTACAAAATAATGCCTCAATTAATACTTCTGTCATCACCATGATGATCTTTATTAGCCAAAGTTTATTGAACAGATAAGTGGGTACGGTTATTTTAATTCCAGGCTCTATTTGTTTTTTTTTTAACTTATTACGAATTAGAAAGAGTCCCGGTAATGAGCTTATTTATTTTACGAATGTAAAGTAGTACTTCCTTGTACCTTTGATGTCCAGGTGGCTTACTGTGGATCCTCAAAAGACAATGGTTAGGTTCAAAACATGGCCAAAACTGATACAAATGTCACTTTCATTATCACCTACGAGTTTAAGACCACACGGGAGGTAAAGGAAAACATGACAAACAATGATCTCGTCAATTCGTAATCATGGTGACGACAACGCTATTTCTTCTCTGTATGAGAAGATGACTTTGCCTTACAGTTGAATAATTACATCCTGATATTAACAAATGTTTCTTGTAATTAATGTTAATTATTATTTATTTGATGTCATCTTTTAATAATCATTAACATGCATGGCTACTTTGCACCGCTAGCCACCTGTTCTAGGAGCATGTGTATGTGCAATCATTTTAATCTGTACTACTAGGGACACATGCTGCAAATGGCGAATAGGTGATGCACCTGGTGGGTATACCTCTTTGTGTCGATCTAATCTAATCACAATAATAAAAAAAGTAAGGTGTGTGGCTCGGTCTTGGATTTGGCAGAATATGCTGAAGTGCCTGCTGCTTATGATTTCCTGGTCGTATTAAGTTCCAAATACAGTCGTAAATGATTTTAAATTCATCTAATTACAAAATATCACTAAAATATTAAGTGCTATAACACTATTTCTGGACCCAAAAATAAATATGTCCTTTCAATTATAATTTAATAACTATCACAGTCAAATGCATTTGTAATGTAATGAATGCGAAGAACTGCTCGAAGGTTTTAAAAAAATACTTTCTGGATTGCAGTGCGATCTAGAAAAAAATACTTAAAAACAGTCATGTACTCGTATAGTTAATACCTAAGTAGTGGCACCGAGTTGCCGTGTCTGGCCATACCGCTGTTAAACCCGCGATGGTTTGTGTGGTATGTTTCCGTGTTATCAAATGTAAACTATTTCTTTGATCAATAAAAAAAAAAAAAAAAAAAAAAACGTACTTTAACTTTTAAAGCTGTCATAAAATACCAATATTCGATTATAATGGTTCTTTAATTTTAAATCATGGAAGTACGAGGCAATCTGTCATATTTTTTTTGCACAAATCACCATTAGCGCCTAAATGACCTTTAAATTGACACTTCGGACGATAAAGTTTTAACAGGTCAACATACGCCCATTAACCCAACATTAGTATTTCAGTTGGTGGTTATTTTATTGTCTTTACACAACATGTCGTTTTCGAGCCTGTCATCATTCTCTGAAGCAGAAGAATAATAATATATTCTCAAAATACAATGGAGAAGATTGTCGTCTCCGATACAAAATTTCAAAAGAAGCAGCTATTCAAATATCGATGGCAGAACCCAACTACTGATTTGCCTTAGATTTTTTACCACACGATCTTTTCAGAGGTTGGTGGTTTGACCAAAGCTGCGGAAGCTTGCTAGATTAGCAGCTGTCGTTATTAGAATGCCAGAAAGTGAAGAATTTAGAAGAGTTACTGAAGATTTTTGTGAAATTGGGGGATTTCCACGTGTCGTGAGAGCCCTAGATTGCACATACAATTTTTAAGTACAAATTTTCCGATGCAGGAAGAAATATTTTCAATTATTGGTGTGTGATGCGTGACAAAAAATCTGGGACATCAACGCACGCTGGCCAGGATCAGTGCATGTTTGTACAATTTTTAACAACGCCTATTTGTGTGCTGGTTTTGAAAGAAATGCATACAGAAACAACTTATTTTTAGCAGAAAGCGGCTGCTATGAAAAAGCTACTTACTGAATTGCAACAACGAACACACGCAGAAGAAGCCTACAACAAAAGTGAAGTTGCCACTCGCAATACTGTGGAGAGTCGCTCGGAGTTGGGTTCCCATGCTTGGAGAAAGGCATTACTTTGAGGAAAACCACAACGCTTCTTCAAGTAATTGTTGCTACCATATTGTGCAGCACTGCTGCTGCACAGTATGTGTATTGAGTTAGATGATATGGAACCCCTTCACGATTTTCAGCCTGACGTATCAATTAATAATTATCTCCATAGCTATATTTGCGCTACATACTGTGCAGCACTGCTGCTGCACAGTATGTGTATTGAGTTAGATGATATGGAACCCCTTCACGATTTTCAGCCTGACGTATCAATTAATAATTATCTCCATAGCTATATTTTCTATTTATTTATTTAATAAAATACTATACAAAATAACCTACAACAGTACTGTCAAAATATTGATTAATTAGGTCATTTATCCATCGCTATTTATTGCAATCGACGTCTTCTCAGTCTGTCGGCCACATCAGTCTTGTCTAGGTAGGGCCTACTCCAACGTCGAAACAGCTTTCTTGTGCCGCAAATGCACTTATGCTAGGGGCACGGATATTTTCTTATTTTTTTCATTTTTTGTAGTACAGAGGCGACAGGGCGTGAAATATAAGACGGAGCATCAGTGTCTACGACCCGGATATCAAATAATGCCTCCCTCTGAGCGTCCCTAACGCCCCTGCAAGATAGGTCTCCACGTAGTCCGCAGTCTCCTTCGGACTACGCTTCCCATGTTGACGAGTCACAGAATAAATCTCTAATTTCATCATTACGATGTGTTACTAGATGACCCTTTTTACAACATAGAGCATGATCAACGTTGAATTCATCGCAGCCACAGCCATCACATGATTTGGGCATCACTTGCATAATATTTTTTGTTCAGGATCAAATGTAGAAACTTTAGTAACCTTTTCCGTGTTTTTTCCACAAATATAATAATAAACCATAGAAAAAACAACGCAAAATAAATAACTCGGAGTACCTTAGAATACAACAAATTCACAACCTTCAATCATATTCATTCTTTTCACTCAATACTACTAGCAACATTGTTTAAAGACGACTTTAGGTAATGAAACATTAACTTATGCTAAAGTTGTTCAAATCAAATAATTAATATTAACGTAATGAGGTGTGCAAATTAATATAATTATTAGGTACTAATGGCAACATTAAATATACAGAATACATTTAAATTTGATATTACATAAAAATAGGAATGGCAAAAAAAAAACATCCACAAGTCAAATCAAAATTTAAATAATCATTATAGGGTACCTACCTATTTGTTGTGCCATTACAGTTTTTATTTGTTTTCATTTAAACAATCATTCCTCGTGCAAACCTAACCTTGTTTGTGCAACAACATAAAATTAATTAAATCATTCGCATTACATAATTGGGCATTAATGTGTTTCTTCGTGCAACCGGCTGTATAAAGGATAAATGGGGAATACAGATTCTTTTCCATTAAAAGATAAATCTCACCCACACCTCACAAACAGATTAGAGGCTGCATGTAAAGGTACTAGTTCCGTGTTAAATCGAACACGTCGCCCGAGGCGCATAAGACAAGCTCAGCCACTGTGCACCATTCGTACCAACCACTATACTAGCTTAACTTTAGCAAACCCCTTTATAAAGGGATGGTAACTTTAAATATGCTTTCCTTTTCTGCCACAGACTATTATCGTGATGTCATATTAGTATAGGGGGCGAGCCCATCCTAAATAGGATTGTATATCATAAAGTGGACAAACATCCCGAAGAGATTCTTCGCTTATCTTACGCGCTCATTATTTTCTCGAGGGGTGAGCGAAAGCATTGGGGTTCCGATATAAACTGTTTTTAGTCTTGATGTCCTGTTAGAAATACATAAATAACAGTTCCTTTTTTTGTGCTGAAACGCTGTGATAAGCATCCTCCACTAGAAGCTCGATTCCCGGGCACATAATATTGGTAATTTACACTGTATTTACACGTGCGGGCTCGCGTAAAATGGAGTGGAGGGAGGCCTTTGTCAAGGCCAATGAGAGAGCAGGCTAAAAAAAAACGGAATTGCCTGGTTTGGGTTTTTGATAATGAACAACTTTTATTATATCTGCAAACGCAAAATAGACTTGATTTTAAAATAAAATAACCTAAAAATGGAGCTTTAAAGATGAACTTGCTTTGGTGATGAGATTTTTGGAAACTATAAATATTTGTGTTTTTATCAACACCCAACTAACAATTAAGCGCTAAGACAAGAGTTAAATGTATTAGAGCGCTAACCAGATCCTAAAGTTATAAATAAGTGTTATGCATTCGGAGTTAAAGCGCGCTATAACTCTACTATAGCCCCGAAATAGGCACACTTTTTTTATCACCTTAGATTTTTTAATGGTGGTAAAGCAGAGTTATAGAATGGGTTAAGAGGTATAATAAAGCAATAAGAGAGCTATAATAGCGATAACTGAAACTACAAGAGATAAAAACGTGGTAAATAGGCGAAAATTAACTCTTTTAGTGGTACAATAGAGTAAAATATAATTTATTAACTCTTTGGGTGCTAAGAGGGCTGTAAATATGTGAATACTAACTCCTTAAGCGGTACAGTAGAACTACAATGTCGCTCACTATATTTTTAAGTGATAAGTGGGTGGCAAATAGGTGATTATTAACGTTTTAAGCACTAGCATAGAGCAACGAAGGCTATAAAAATGATCTCAGGTGCTAACATTTATAACATAAAGTTTTTTTGGTGGCAAACGAATTTAGGGATCCGTAGTAACTGCCCAAAACCAAAAAGAAATCGAGTATGTACATAGTTTTACTTTACAATTGAAGACTACATACACTTTATTTTTTTAAGAACTTATGAGGAAGCTGAACGCGAACTAGACTTTTATTGGCTAATACAGATACCGATGAAGAGACAAAAAACATTATTCGTTAACAAGCCAGCCTAAAAGAAGTTGATTTGAAATTGTTCGTGCAACGATTGGTATGTCTGGCTGTTATTGTGTTAATCAGTCAGTGCTAGGTTGGTAGTACAAAGGGTTTAGTTATTTGAATTTTTCATACAAAGTTTTTTTTTTAGCATGCAGACATAGATAACTCCCCCGAATTTGGTGAACCTCACAACGAACCCGTCTTCTGAATGAATCAAATTAGTATTGTCAATCTTTATGATGAGAATAAAAGATGTGATTGATATATTGCGTTTAATTTGATATTTTAAACTGGGTGAAGTAAAGGAAAAAAGTATAGTGAATGCTCATGCTCAATACATACTAGTTTACATTTTACATCTCTTACTACTTACAAAATCTCTTCACGATTGTCAGCCTTATCCTCAGATGAATACATATTTAGATACGATGACTTAATCGGAAAGTAATATAACGATTTTGTTCTTCATTTTATAACCATTAATATGAATAACATCGAATTCAGGTAATGACTAAATTTCTTTAACCTTTAGAATATCATTGTCATTTGTCAGGCATGCAGTTTCTGTCTTGAAGTTTAGGTAATAAAACAAAACTCACCAATGAAAAGGCTGCTACACACATGATGAGTGTAGTGGCCTTTTCATTATTACAAGATCAATAAGATGCAGCGAATGTCCCACAGGAAAGTCTTCAAGTATGTCGATTAGAAGTTCTCATAGTGGAGAATCAGCTTTATGATGAGCACCATATTTCATGGCTCGAAAGTCTGCGTCGTTTCTATTGGGATATTTTCTAGAAGAAAATGTCAGTGTATGAGAACGGGGAGAGTATTCGCCCACAGGTTGTATATTTTAAAAAACCATGCATACCATTCCAGTTGCATACATCTGAAAACGTTTTTTTTTTTGTTGTAAACAATAGTCTTTATAGATAGGTTTCTGAATAATAGGTGTTAATGGTAAAACATATATATAAACAAGTGCCTTTTTGTAATTTTCACAAAAATATACTGATTTCATATGGATTTTTTTTAAAACATCAATGAATTCGTCCTCACTGTCACTATTTTCTTCAATATCAATCATGTTGATGGAGTATGCGGAATCTCGATTCATATTTTCACAAGGGACTTCCTCATAATCGCTTGTAGTTGTAGCACCACTTTCACACACATTTTCTGGAAAAACATGTACGGAACCCAATTCCACATTTTAGCAGAAAACTCCCACTTGACTACTTATAGTACTAGTTTTACTCACAATCATATTTTGTTGTATTATGATATTCTCTCAACAATTTTCGCCTATTCCCATTAGTGCTTTGAAGTTTCCAAGCATTTTTGACTGTTTTAGATTTTTTTAGTTGCGTTGCCATGAAATCAAATACAAGTGAACAAATGATGGGTACATAAGTGGTATTAAGCTCTGATACTCTACCTTAAGTTATACACAAGTCACATTAAGCACTAGAAGTTCTATGATAGAGAAAAAAATTCCTACTGTTTGACTTTAAGTAACATTAGAGAGTTTTGTACTTCTTTAGGCATTTGGTGATACAAAAGAGTTTATGAGCACCATTGTAGAACTGGTAACGGTAATTATTGCTCTTGTGCAACTTTTGGTTCTTTGCAAGAGTTTTCTATCGCTTGCATAGCACTTTGGGGGGTTATTAGTTAATGCTTACTTCTTATTTAGATGTTATAGTTGTAAGATGCACTTTAACCTATAACAAAATATGCTTTGCCCGTATTGTAGAGTTAAAAATTGCTGCTGTATGTCTTTAACCTTTAGACCCACCCTGTTATCGCCCTTGTAACTCTGTGATATAACTCTAAGTGAAATATTTTGCTTGTCAACGTTCTTTTGTCGCCAAAAGTTGTTAGTGCTGCTGCTGTTGCGCCTTTATATCTCGTTAAGTTCTAAACAAGCTCTTATTGACGCCTAAATGTTTATTGGCAACTAAGAGCGTCAAAGCAGACATCATCACAAGTGGAAACAAAGTACGTCCCCTTTGGCAAGTTATTGCAAAATGTCGTAATCCAACCCAGTCTTAATATATTAGTAACAAAAAGAAGGTCTAAGGTAACTGGACCAGTATTGACTAAATACCTACCATTTACAATAATTACTTAAGGAGCCTAAAGACCTCAATACCGCTTTTTTTGTGAACTAGCCACACTATATAGCTGCGACAACTGCTAAGTCATTATGTTCAGTAAATGAGGCACTAAAGTGCAATTTACTCTTTTCTTTGAGAAAATGGAATAAATAAACCTGTTAAAACCCAGTAGTTAATTTTATTCTACAAGCAAATAGGTAAGAACTTTCCTCGTTCATCCCTACTTACGCAAACTCTGTCAATACAAATCCAGAAAACTCCGATTGTGGCAAAAGGAAAGTACCGAGACTACCAACAAAAAGCACTCCTTTGTTTTTTTAACAAAAATAAATAACTTTTTTATATTATTTTAAAAAATGCTTTTCAAATTATGAAACAAGAAAATATTCTCTTCTGAAATTAATATGTACAAACTATTCAATATTTATCGTACTATTAATAAACAACTTACACAATGCATTTTAATGTATTCAATACATATTCATAGTGATGTTCAGAGGAAAGCCGTTGTGATACACTACCTAAAGCTTAAGATCGCTAACTACTGTTAGAATGTATTGTTTTTTTTTAGGGTACCAAGGTTTCTTTTTTAGTAAATGACTTTATGCCCTCTAGAGGGCGCCATATTCAATTTGATTTTATATGGTTTAATGTGACGTTACATAGCCTGTAACCAGCGGACGATCAAGATGTTTCCAACGATACCTTATTTGTCAAATTATGATAAGTAGTTTATAAGTTATGAGGGAACAGATGAACATACATAGGTCAAAATCATAATCATCCTTTATGCTTCGCCGTAGTCGGGTAAAAAGAATATTCTATAATTTCCATGTGTCTCAATGCTCTTGCACAAATTGTTATATATTATAGAATCGATAACGGGTAAGTCTTCTATTCAAGTATTGTGTTTTGGTATTGTTTTATTTTGGCATTGGCCGACCCGAGGTAACAGTAAAACTCCTAACAAAACAAACAAAGGTGCAAAAAACCAAACACACTTATATATATATCACTGCCCACAACCTACCTGCAGACACAGCAAATACAACTTACGTATATGCGAAGTAAAAGTATTCGTATCGAATGCAGTTGGAGGACGCGCGTTGACACCCGCTGCACCGCGCGGCTGCCGGCTCGTCCAAGGCTTTCGATCAGGCCGCTGAACCCTGTCCGTTAATTGTGGCGCTATTATTATCCTTCTTTGGGCCTCTGACTATTAATAAACCGTATTTACTGTTATTAAGGCCTGTTTTATAATTATCTGAGGGTTAATTCAGGTCCTCGCCATTCATGTTGAAATCTTTGAGATTGTTTGAGTCTAGTTTTTTTGTTTGCAACTTACTCAAAGGATGTAAGTCAGCGAGTGCATAACGTGAATGTGCCGTTGTTAACTCGCTTTAGTTGATAGGTATGAGATTTCCTACTATTGAGATTAATTAAGTTTAATAAGCCCAAGCTATTACAATTGTTCTACAAGGAATACGCAGAGATTTAATTGAATAAATAAATTTATTAGAATAACACTTTTGTCTTTTTAAATAAACAATTTTTGAGCATAATAAATCATTTTGGTCTCCATTTAGAAGTTTTCCTCTAAGCTGCTCTGTCCGCGTGAAATTTCTTGTTACCCTACCCACCGCGTCGCATCGCATCGTCCAACTTCGCTATTACTTCGTCGCTTTCGCTTAGCTTGACTTCCGCTTTTCTTTTGCTTGGCTCTTATGGGTCCTCCTCCTTCCTCGCTATCAATGCAATAAGATTTTGCAAATCCGACTGGTAGTTCCAGATTTTAGCGCGTTCAAGCAAACAAATTCTTCAGATTCATTATATTATTTATGTATATATAGATAGTACACACATAGGTACAGATTATTGGAAAATTATTTTAACAATGAATATGAACGTAAACATACAATTAATTAAGTTGATTGATTCATACCTTTCACCAAAATTCACTGTGACCGACACAGTATTGTGATAATTGTGCCAACCTATTTATTGTTCTAATTCACCGTGACTGCCAAAGCCATGGGGACTAAAATCATTAATATACTCTTCCATAGTAACGCCATGGTGAAAGCAGGGGTGTGCCAGAGACCTCGACCCCGTTACAACCCTCCGTGACCCCATACAACGACCAGGGCACCATGAAACGAGAGTAATACAATTAAACACCTACAGTACGAAGGGACTACCTGTATCTTCCGATATTATACCTACCGGGTGATATCGTATCAGATTATAGATAACAATTTTATTACTAAGGGCTGATTAAACCAAAGTCAGAAGACCAATTCCCGTAATTAAAAAATGTCAAAATATGGTCAAAAACTTGTCAAAAATGTATGAAAATTTAAAGGTATTTTTGAAAGATTGAAACAGATTAGAATGCGGACGTTCTTGTAAATAGGAGAATTGCCCCTCAGATATCATTTATCCGTGGAATCAAATTGACGTCTGACAGTTCCAGTATGGAAAAACTGTCAAAAATTCAAAATTTATTCTGTGGATAAGACTAATCAGGTATTAACGTATAGTTTGGGGAAATTCGCCCTTAGTGTGTGAGACAATGACAAGAATTGAGAAATGCAAAGGAAAACAAATACCAGGAGTAAGCAAGGGTTTGTGTATGCTAGTCACCCAGAAGTTCTTGCTCGACATATCCCTAATAACCTTCCTATAGTCGGAATCTCTATTATCTCTCTTATTAAATGATTTCGATGCGGAATTGACTTGAATTTTTAGAACTAATAATAACTTCATTATGCTCTTAATAAAAATATATATACATAGGTAGTAATTGCAATCTAATCACCCGAGAGAAGCCGAGGTGGCTCACTTATGTTCTGGAGTAAGTTAGTGATCGCAGTAGGTATATCGCATATACCGCATTGCCGTTAATTAGACCTACGTATAATTTAATTGTTTGCCTAATGGTTTGCACTGGTAAATATACTATTTCCTGGATTTTTTTACTAAAGCAAAAACATATTTGATCTTTTTAGTATCTGAACCCGACTATGAAATAAATTGGTTTTGCCTTCGCCAGCGAACAGCAGATAAGCAAAGATTTTGAGGAATACAGCTGAAACCTGAAACACACAATATTAAAGCATTTGTTTCGCAACTGAACGAAGAAACCACCACTAAATTAAACACTGAATTCCATCCCAATGTTCTAATAGCGACAAGTACGGCTACAGTGTTCGATACCAATGATGATGATGCTATTGGGTTCATCGAATTAAAAGTCACTTCTCCATACAACTACTGAAATGGTCAATTGAATAAATTGATGTTTTAGCTGTGGTAACATGTAATTTCATGTTAAATACTATGATGCTCTTAATAAGTAAGATCCCGATAGTAAACATTCATCATTTTCTTCTTTCTTTACAGTAGCAACTCTCAAAGCTCCAGTTTCCATGTCCACCACTGAAAGGTACGTCCCAGCCGTTTATATTATAACGTACAAGCATCCCTCCTTATCAAACCAAATACAATTAACAGTGTCATAAAATACCCATTATCTTATTGATCGATAAAATCCGAATGCCGAAAACAATTTTGTTTTCATGCGACAATACATCATAAAAACGATAAAAGGACGCATATTAACGGGGGCATTAACCTAAATATAATAAATAATAAACATATGAAAGGGGGGACGACCAAATATCAGCAAAATAGTGAAGGAATTGTAAGCCTTACTTGGTAGTCTTTGTTTGTGCTCCGGTCAACTAGAAAGTGTAGAAAACATGCAAAAATTCAACCCATGATCATTCGTACGGCAATATGCCAACTTTTTGCCACTGCGCTGTTGTGCCATCTTCATAACTTTCAGGCAAAATCATTAAGTCTTTCCTTTTCCCAATAATTCTGATTATAATTCATATTATCATTTGTTAACATAGGTGCAATTAATAGTTGTTATACAAAATTATAAACGCGCCATACCTGAAGGCGTACAAATATTAATGGAAGTCATTGATAGGCACTTAAATGTATAATGTAATTACATTAATCAAAGGCATTTATTATATGCAGCTGAATGTTGCTATTTTCAATTCAGCGACTGTCATTTGACCTCCGGAGTTTCTTAATAATTGTCTTTCTGCGTCAGAAAACAAGAGCCTACAAATTATATACCTACCTATAATTGACAGGTAATAACATGAAACGGCTTTAAAATCGTTGTTAAATACTGAGTGGGCGCAAAAACAATATAGCCCCATTCAACTTTCAAGACGCGAAGTTGATAATTATTAATTTGATTGACTTGAACATATGATAAGTTCTATACATATCAATGAGAACTTGTATATTCATAAAATAAATAATGATATATATTCCAATAGATTGAAAACTCGAACTCTTGCGTGGCTCTAGTCTCCTGGTAACAAGGGTGCCGGCTATGGGGGAACATGACCTAGTTTTGTGAAGGGTGCTCCTCTAACGGTGTGCACCATCGATCCATGGGGGACCTGCTGATACCGTATAGCTATGGGAAAGATTCTACTCATTGCTTAGAATTATATTGCGATGAGGAGCAAAAATCTTTTATATTTACATTAAAATCCAAATTTTTTAATCCATGTGCCACTCCTGTTTGTTACTCATCAAAAATGCAAATTCAAAAGTTTTACGTTACATAAAAGTAAACAAGAAAGTATGTATGACATTAAAAGTCCAGCACAGAAACACTAAACACAGATCCCCAACATTAATTACGATAACTTGCCAATAATTTGACCACAACAACCTTTCCCCTTGCCATTGTCCTCGCCGTATTCTTTGGCTAATTACAGAAAAGTGCAGCAGGTGGTCGAACAAAAGTTAGTGCAACAGCCACATAATAATGTGGCTGGACAACTTCAGCACAAACACGTATATCGCTCTTGTCAGACTTATTGCGTGGTGCATAGGTCGTAGACCCTACTCACGTCACATTCGCACGACAAGCTTCTAGAATCATAATGGACACAATACGAGGAATTTCAGGTACCTATTAGTAATCATGCCTTTAGGCGTTTGGTGTTAAGGAAAATAATTAACTAGACATGTCCTCTTTTACACATAGGTCACTTAGATACATAGTTTCTTAGCGAACTAAGCGAACATATTGTTAGCGATGAAATTCTTAGCAAGATTCCATTACAAATAAACCTGGTGCTGCCTGCGAGTTTATAGCTATATAAACCTGATGATGAGGTACTTAATTCTGCTCTTTTAAAATAAGTAAAATACTAATGAAGGATGATCAGGAAAACCTAAATGCCAGGACATTAGGATTAGGTCCCACATTATACAAGGTCGCTCTCGTTTTAATAAAATCCTATAGGAGAATGTCATCTTTTTGTTTGATTGTTACGTATTTCCATCGCCGTATGGGAGCCAGAATCAACAAAACCCATAATTAACTTTTTTCGAAACCCAAATAAAACGACAAGACTACAATAGGCGGCGAAAAAAGTTAAAGTTATCCACGTGTGACGCGGAGACGAAACACCCACAGCTGGCGAAGATTCAAACCTTTCAATCAGAGCAGCTGGCGTGGCCCTTATTATCCTAGATACCGCCTTAAGGAATCCTTGTCCTTCCAGTCAACGGCAACAAAGCCTTTATCCACACTCCACACATATGCGGCCGTCAGCTGCCGGGACAGCTTGCGCCATAAAAAATAGGCCAATATCTCCGATGGCGAAAAAAAACTTAAAGAAATGTTAAAGATGGCGGCAGGTGCGGTGTCAGCTGCGCGCACGCACCTTTGTAATAATTGCATTGCGCCCGCGTTCGTTTTGTTTACCTCGCCACACCACACAGTTTTGTATCGTTTTGTGTCGGCCGCGTTCGCGTGTGATCGAGGATTTAAATTAAATATAAGAAGCGATAAAATATAGGTGTTTGCCGTTATAAGTTATGATTGTGATAACTTATGGTCATGTTAAACATTCGTTTACATTAGAAGATAAGAAACAGCTGTTAAATTATATTCCACCATGCGATGAGTGCGACTAATGTGGTGAAATAGTCATTCAGTAATCTAGTCATTCAGTAATCTAGTCATTCAGTAATCTAGTCATTCAGTAATCTAGTCATTCAGTAATCTAGTCATTCAGTAATCTAGTCATTCAGTAATCTAGTTAGTCCATATATACGTGAGGTATTCAAAGACTCGTAGTTATGAAAGCTGGAATCACACTTCATCAATACGACATTGAACAAAAAAAAAACGCTTATCGCGTCTTCGTCGCAAGTCAAGTCGCACATGAGTGGAACCACCGTTATGATACAGATGCATTTATGGTTTCCCCAAATGTATAATTCCACCGTATGCTGTTTATCAAGAGAGTTAAATGAGCCATAATGACAGTTGTTACGTTATGTTACCGTCACGCTGGTAACCACAAAAGTGCTTAGCAAGGGTGTACTTACTTATTAGTGACTAACAACGTATTAACTTCGTGTAAAAACAGTTTTTAGTTTTTATTAAATTATTTCAAAGAAAAATTCCCAGAGATTTTGCACAAACGTCTTGCTTTGCCATAGCATGGGCCCACTCTTGGGATAGGCAGAACCTTTCTCATAGGCGTAGCTAGGGGAAAGGGTGGGTAATGCCTACCCTAGAAACATCTTAGCTCACCCTAGAAAAATCATCAGTATTGAAGACTAGTCTGATACTGTTTAATCGTTTTTTTATTAGGATTAAACGATTAACGATTAAAGACTCTTTTTCGCGAGAACGCGTGGAGGTATCAAGTTGAAATTAGGACCTTGGCTCTCAATAGATCAACTTTTTAACATTGAAGGTGTTATTTCAGTCCCCGCAACCTACTTTACATGAAATGTTTTTGGTGGGATTATTCATTACTTGGTGTCATTTACCTTTAGCTGAACTAACCAAAGTCATTTAATGAGACATCAGTCTGATTAAATGACTTTGGTCAGTTCAGCTGGACGGCTGTCCCCCCTAGACAAAATCTCTAAATACGCCAATGAACTTTCTACGGCTATTCCTACAGATTAACCAATTCTAATCACAGACTAAGCAACCACAACATTCCTGAGCATTCCAGAATACTAAAAACATTTTTCAATCCAACTATTTTGAATTTTATTAATATTTTCTCACATGCTATTCGAACTAAGACTATTCAGTACGCAGCTGCTTTATAAACGAGGAGCCATGAGAGTTCCTTGACTTATAAAGCAAGCTATATATCTACCTACATAAATACCTATACTTTAAGAACATGCTCCACAAACAAAATATGGCAGCCGACTACCACTTATATTACTCTTTGCCGACTACTATAAAGATGTTTACACAAATAAATCCCATAATTGCACTCCCCGTAGAGTAAAAATGCCAACCTAATAAACATCTTAAAGGCACCATGTTTAACAACATTGTAGTCTGATGCAGGCAGCAAGGAATGCCTATAGTTTAATCTACTATAATAATTGGTATTTACCTTTGAGTTTTCCGTTTGGTAGGTATACAGAAAGTTAGTCATTTTAATATTATTATTTTTATTTTCATCAGTCAAAATATGCACCCATGCTATCGATGCATCTCTGCCAGCGCAGTGGTACTTTTTCAATGCACTCCTTGAAGAAGTCAGGTGTACAGGAACCAACAAACTCTTCAGCCTTTCTGGTATTAAATTTATTCCCTGCCAAGAAGTTGTCAAAATTTTGGAAGAAGTCTATTGGCGAAAGGTCTGCTGAGTAAGGTGGATGACGCAAAACTTCCAAACCTAGCTCTTGTAGCTTAGATACCGTCTGTTGTGCCGTATGAGGTCGGGAGTTGTCGTGTAGGAGCAGCGGGGACGAGCGATTAACCAAGGCTGGCCGGAGATTTGCGAGCTTCTCCATCATTCTGTCCAGTTCCTCACAGTATACATCCGCAGTAATGCCGGTGCCATTTGGCAAGAAGATGTGATGAATTATACCGGCACCGGACCACCTAACAGTGATGTTTATGACTTTTTTAGGGGTAAGTTTTCGTTTGCTGACGGTGAACCGGGGTCTAACCAACATGATGAACGTTTACGACTATCAAAAACAAAAAAAAAAACTTAAACATCGCAAGTGACAATGCGGTTCAAAATCCTTTCGTTTCTTTGTCAGTTAGGAACGCAACGCAAGGCGTACCTCAACGCGTTCGTCGCGCTGGCGATCGTTCAGCTCGTGCGGCACCCACTTATCAAGTTTTTTACCTTGCCAATTTGAACAATTTTTTTTTGATGCTAACGTTAAAAGCTACTGCTAACTCAGCCGTAGATTGAGTGTCAGCTTCGCCTTTAATTCGTCGTTGCTGACTTAAGCTTAGGCAGACCACAGGGTTCCTTTTTTAGATCAAAATTTCCATGTCGGAAGCGTTTAATCCAATAACGTTGGTTAGTTTGTAGTGTTGACTCCGTACACGTAATAATGTTGCGAGCCGTTTGTGCGGCATTGCTACCGCGACGGAACTCGTATTCCATAATTACTCGTATTTTTTACGTGTCCATATTGATGAAAACGATACAAATGTAGTGAAAACAAAACACAAATCAAGAAAAAAATTGACTGAATTTTAAAATACAATTTCATATTTTTAAAATCACATTCATTTAAATTTAGAATTTATTGCCAGTCATACATACATAAATAACGTTTCAAATGGCCAGCATTGTAAACGGCAACTTCATAGGTAAACACCTAATATGGCTCCTAACAACTTTGCGTGCGTTTTAGCAGTAGAGGATTTGTTAGTGTAGTTTCTAGTCAATGAGAAAGCTGAGTGAAGGGACGGGTACAGAAAGTACAGCCCGCGAGGCCTAAGCTGAGCTTTGCATTAGTGTGAGCGCACATAGCGACGCGTCCTTTGCTTGGCCATCGGCCAATTGGGCAATCGGCCTGAGGCGCTGTGCGTCCCTCGCGAGATCATCGCGCGATCACATTGGTGCGATTGGTAATCACTCACACAAATGCAAAGCTCAGCTTAGGCCTCGCGGACTATACCTGCCTTTTCTACATGCAAGAAACATTCAACTGCGCCTTGCGATTCGTATACATGAACAATAGCTCGGCTGTGTTTTTCAGGCGTTTATTTTATAGCAAGCCTTGCATAGAATTTCGCATCGGCATAAATTACCAACTTCCATACTATCTTTATTCCCTTCATGGCTGAATTTAAAAAAATCCTTCGTTTGTGCTCCGTTTCGTTACAAAACGAACTCTAGTGCATTAGTGCAAAATTTAATGCTTCTAGACTTAGCGGTTTAGGCTTAGCATTGTCTGTCATGGAGTGAATTTAAGAATAATAAAGCAAGCAGATGGAAGTTCACTATTTAAATTACTTTAATTAAAAGCATAATATACCTATCTAATAAATATGTAAAAGTAATGATGCTCTTGGCTAGTCCATTATTTAAGTACCTGTACCTGTGTAGATCCACGTGCTGTGAAGACATTAAGTATCTAATTCAAGACGTAAGTAGTTAAAAGTTGCTTCATATTTAAACGCCAATGGCTGAAAATTTCATGTAGGAAATCCTAAGGCACCCACCGCTGGCAATTTACTAGAAGTGAGTAAGAGCAGAGCTAGCAACTAAGCAACTAAAAACTAGTTGACGAGCAACGTGCAGCGACTGCGCGACGGAATACTCGTTGGTATGCGTAATTGCGAATGTACAATCCGAGAGGTCTCAACTGAGCTTTGCATTGTGTGAGTGCAGATAGCGACGCGTCCTGACGCAATGTGCGATCGCGCGCGCGTTCGCTTGATCTCATTGGTGCGATTGGTAATGACTCACACAAATGCAAAGCTCAGCTTAGGCCTCGCGGACTGTACAGAAGAGTGAGTCTCTCAGTGAGTGTGTGCTGCCCCTCCAAGCAAGCGTTGCTGAGCGACTACTCTCTTTCATAGCTCTTGTCGCAAGTGACTTATAAACACCTTAAAGGATAAGTATGTAGCACTTATTTTTCAATGTGTTCTACCCAAAACACTTACAAAGTGTAATATTATATATGTATGTGTGTGTGTCCGTGTGTGATATTATATCTATATCCGATTAAAGGCGGTACCGTCCCGATGCTGTTACACACTATATTAATACATTTACATATTTACACTTTGTTCTTGTAACCTTATTGTAGCATTTACTTTAATAGGAAACGCCGACCGTAGTTTTAAAAATATGATTGACGTGTAAAAGTGTTTGTACAATTGTACATACAGAAATAAAATCATTTATCATTTAACAAATGTGTTTCTTTTAAAACAGTTTAAAAACACATAGTTCGATTACGGTTTTGAGTTCCTGCTTGTCGCTACGACAAACGACTACTCGCCGGCGCGGTGAGAACAGTCAGCGATCAACCATTAACATAGTACCTCTTTTACTTACACGGGACCTTTAATCTTTGGTACGTTTCCTGAATGAGGAAATCGTTCGTCGGTGGGACAGGTGCCGTGTACCTGAAATACAGAGTACCACTACTTACCAAATTGATATCCCTTCTAATTACTTACCTTAATCTAATGCTCCTATCTCAAAAGGACGCTGTCCAATACAAATAAATCATCCGGGCTCTAGGGACCGCCTGCTCGGCGCCCGCGCACGTGTCCGCGCATCTGCTCATAGGGTACTACATAATTAATCTACCTGTGTTACCTGCTCAACCCCTCCCTCGTAATACATAACGCATCAATTTGGAGGTTTTGGAAATTAACAGAAGAGATTTTATTGAATAACGGATCTATTTAAAAAAAAATAAAAGGGATCTTTTGCAAATTATTCGTGAAACATTGTTATACAAAAAATTTAAACATAACGACAAATAGGTACGCAGTTTTTGATTATAAAGAATTGTCATAAGTACTCCAAACTCCCTAATGTTGCATAATTTAAAACTAGTTTTGTATGTAGTCCACACGAACTGGAGCAGGCAAAATAACGCTATTGTTAATATTATTGTAAGTAAGGACTTGTGTGTCAAGGGCAAGTAAAGTACCAACAAATAATAAAAGAACATCGTCTTCCCCGTATTACATAAATATACGGTCACATCACAGGCTTCGACAGGACTTATTGTGAATACTTTAACAAAAACATCTGAATCGCAGAGACCGGTTTAGTTGATACAATTGTGTTTGTGTGCCAATAAGTAGCACTATGTAAATAGTCTATTGAATATTTGGTTTCGTCACGAGAAGAGGGACTCGATTCAAGGAAAATCCGTTATAATGATGAGAATAATAATGAAAGACTATTTGCCTAAAGATGTGTGCTATAACAGCCATTTATTTTAGGTGTTTGTTATTGAAACACATCCCACCTACCGAATAATGTTTATATACAGTATAAAACCAACTCGCTTTTCGTGTGTCTGTCTGTGTGACCGCTTATTTCTTCTAAACTACACAATAGTTTTTGATGCATTGTTTTCACCATAATTCAGAAAATTAAATCCGGTAGGTTTCTGTATAATATATCATATAAAATTAAATATAATAAGGAAACCTCGATATTTTTTCAAGTCGTAAAAACCATTCGATGCAGGGGCGGGTCGCTATTTTATTTTATAATAAACGACTGATATAACCACAAACGTGTTATATCACGGATGAAGGGATACAATCATTACACAGTTGAGCAATATGTAGCAAAAGGACCCTTCCAAAATATAATAACAACACTGAAGTCAATTTACTTGCATTTATTTTCAAACTTTACATTAAAATTTAATGTTATTTAAAACATTTACATTCCTTAATAATTTTAACGTTTTTACAAACCTCTAAGACTGCCTTTATACATTAGGTAACAAGTTTATAATTTGATATAGAACTTTGCAGAACTTACTAGAATGGATACTATTTACTTAATGAAAAAGAAGAGATAACACATGAAAATCTTTTTACAACAGTTTAATTATACTAAAACTTTATAGAAATAAAAATCTCGCAATGATAGTTAAGACCCTATTACAAGAGCGACATGCTACATCCAAAAGACTATGGGCAATGAGATCTGCTCTTAATTCATACATGAACATTGTTTTAAGTGTGAATAATGAAGTTAGTCAGTTGCTGACCGCAAGCAGGTACCATAGCACGTCACAAGTGACTGTTGTACTAACTAGGAGCCTAACACTGGGCTATTCATATTAATAAAAGACAGGGTAATGAATACTGTATTTTTTATTAAATTGTTTATGACAATGTTTACATTATGTGTATTTGAACTACTTTGAGTGGAATCCCAAGGTAGAATTAGGGTATTTCTTTTAATTAACTATGTGAATATTATGATTGTACTCAAAAACCGTGACCGGCAGTAGATTGCGATGTCGACATGAGTTGTTGATTGAAATAAAAATAATTTAGCACATTTAAACAAAATTTATAAACGTAAAAGCCCTTATAAAAAAAAACTATGACTCGTCACTATTTTCATAACCTTTGCGTTAAATATTTATTCGAATCGATGCTTGACAGTACAGTAATGCACTGATCGATACAAACGATCAACGATCCTAATGTGTTTTCACTTCAAACACCTGCCTGTGACATCGACCTAGATAGCGCGTGCCTACACAAAGTTCCATATCAAATTAATTGTTTCCAACCGTAATTTACTTAAAACTGGCGTGTTCCAACCTAACTACTAATAAATATGAACCAGGTGGAAATACTTCCTACATAACGTGCCTTCCTTGTCAACTATAAAATCAAACAAACGTTTATAGGGACACATAGATTTAGCATCACATGAGTTTTATTGAACCACGTTCATCATCGACCCTTCAGAGTGCCGATTTCACCAATGAAACTTAACAGCACATTTTTAACGCGTTCCAGAGCTGTCAGTGTCAACATTGATAGGTGATATTGACACTGACAGCCCTTGAACTGGGACTAAAAGTGCTGATCGCGTTCAGATACATTGGTGAAATTAGCTCTGAATGTTTAGGCCTAATCTACAAATAAGTGACGATTGTACAAAAATACAATTTCAAATTTTATTAACTTAAGTATTATCACTTAAGAGATCAGTCTTAAGATCCAGATTGCCCAGATCTAAAATTTGAAATGCATATTTTGAGACACATGAATCACCAAGAGCCTAGAAGTATGTTAATGATTTCTACCTTATTTTATTTAAGTAATTAGGCGAGATATAATTTAATAGTTTATTATCATATAGAAAAATCATCAGGACCGTATCTAGTCGTAGTTGAAGCGCCAGTTGGAACATGTCGGGCCGGCCTGGTGACACATCCGTCCAATCAACACTAGTAAGTAACCTAAGTTGGATAGGAACATAGAGTATTGTAACCAGCTATTTAGTAAGGTTGGTGTATCGTCATGACCTGTTCGTTTTACTTACATTCGTATCTCCTGTGCACGGCCTCGAGTGCGACGTCCGCTGTGCTTGTACTGTGTACAGCAGCAGCCGCCTGGCCGCACTCGAGCCCGTGGCCTGCTATTTACAAATATACTCAATAACCTCGATCAAAGTTACACTTCAAAGTTATAGTAGCCAGTTCGCTATTTAAAAATGTATTCTCACAAAAACGTCTCACTCTGTTATCAGTGTAGAATTATTCAAAACTAATAACTCAAACTCTACCAGGAATGTCCTGTCTTGTGTGAATTACAAAAATATGAAGATAAACACGAAATCTAATTATTCATAGGATCACACATTTTTACTCCATATATTCATTATAAATCGTAGTACAAGAATGTCTATTGAAAATTCAGATAATTGCACTATACCGTTTAGTCAGGACGTAAAACTTATGTGTTAGTAATTTAATGATATCTTCAATCCCATTGTTTAACATTGTACACTTGAGCAAACCACAAACAGAACAGTAATTATACAGCACTCAGTCGAAAAAAAAAAGGTATATTAATAGTAAAATAATTTAATGTGAAGTGATTATGTACTCACAAGCTACACTATATCTCGTCGTAGTCTGGGGCCGGGCACACTGTGCTGTCCCACAAGTCACAATTGTAAGTTCATCACATCTACGCTATGTAACTTCAAATCATCATCTATTCTAAAATTTGCATATACACCCTCTAAATACTCTGGAGTGAGTATTTTCTCCAAAATAAAAAGCGGTTTATATAAAAAGGTCACCACTACAAAAAAAATATCTCTTCCAAAAGCAGAAAATAAAAAGTATTACTCTTTAAAACACTCATTCGTTATATACAAAAATATATGCTTACTCAATTCAAAAATTCTTGCATTGTCAACATCTAGATGGAATATTTCTTTATGTCTAAAGTATTTGGATTACTAGACGATTATAGAAAATGTAGTAAAAGGATCCCCTTATATAGATAAAACCCAATTTAAAATCACTTCATTTGGCGAAATATATATTCAGCTATTTATCTGAGTATTTAATATACTACAGCTTATAGCAAAGTTCTTAAACTTACATGCATATTTACAAAATTTACAAAAGAAAAAATCATTGCAATAAGAAAATTGCGTTAACAAATATTATATTGTTACTCACTCAGGGGAATTTTGTACACGAAAAACTAAATGTTTTGCAAACAATAACTTAATAACTTACAAACCCTCGAGTTATATTGTTTGAAATGTACAACCTTGTCTCTATCGTAAGACAGTGTTTTAATATAGCATGTGACATTTGAAAAACATTACGATTGTGTCGTCTTGTATATAAATTACACTGCAAATACAAATCAAAGGCACACAATTCCGATCTTTTCTATAATGATCTATTATCTAAAAGTAAGAATTTTAGTAATGGTATCAACTATATATTTTATACATAGATCTCGTACAGTGGTCGTATTCATGTGACACATTATGAAAAAAACATTATCAATTTGACATAAATAAAAAAATAAACAATTCAACTTACTATACAACAATGTCGTATCACGAGCACAAGATAACACTTCACCAACACAACCATTGCCGAGGCGAACGTCACTGTCTAGCAGAGTACCAGGGCGGCAGAGAGGCCGGGGAGGCCCTAGTCGAAGTCTATGTCCATGTTGTACTGGCGCTCGCGCTCCGTGGAGTTGAGCGACGACGAGGAGTTGGAGCTGGTGGAGTTGGTGTTGGAGCGCGACTGAGGCGCCCACACGCCGCCCGCCGTCACCGACGAGGCCGCCGACGCGCTGCCCGACGCGCTGCCCGACGAGCTGCCCGACGAGCCCAGCGCCGCCCACGCCGCGCCCGCGCCCGCGCGTCGCGGCAGGCGTCGCACCAGCAGCTGCGTCAGCGACGCTGCAACACGACACCCGGCACGGTCAACACTCCTGTCGCGTACTGTATTTTATGCATCACAAATAGTCCATGAAATAAGACAAGACCACCTACCCAAGTAAACTACTATGCAGGGTGCACCGAGCATACATATTCATATATCACTCAATATATAAATATACACCGCTCGAAATCGTATTTTGTTTTTACGATTTTTGCCACATAACCATATTCATGTTCAACAATGTGAAAACTCAAAAAAGCTTACATTTGGCGGTTATGTAAAAATTATGCAACACATGGTATGCTTAAACCAACCTCACAAAGTTAGTAACAGGTGCAAAAAGCTGTTACTTAAAGTGAATGTGGTCGATAATATTATGTGCAGTGAGATGAAGTTGGCTGCTGAAAGTATATTAAATGGTTAGCAACCAGTGGGGAGGTCTAATTTACATGTAGTAGTAGTATGCGATCAAAATAAGAATAGAAATAACCGAACAAATCGAGATCCACTTCACGCTAATAATAATGCACATTAGTGTCCGACCGAAACACAATTTTAAAGCGGAAACCGTAACCGAATGTTCGTTCGGCTCGAACTTGAAGTAAAAGTTAGTTAAAGTGACATTATTTTCTGAAACGCTTCGATTTTCGTAGGTAGCAAATAATTTGGGTAAGGGCAGTGAACGAAAATAAACATGGAAGCATTCCTATGTCTAGAAAATGACCCAACGCAGATTGAACTGCGGTAGGCGGGGATTACCGATTGAGCCGCGCACGTGTTTAGTTCGGCCCAGGGGCGTGAAAATGGGGAAGGCAACTGTCAAAATGGCGCTGTCGTAGGTAGTTCCCAACACAAGCTAATAATACAAGGCGTGATGTGGTTTTATTTTATTTTAGCGAAAATTGACGCGTTATTGTGTTCCTAGATAAATTGGAGTGTACCATTTTCCGAACGACCCTAAAATTAGAAGATTGTGGTATAAAGCTATACGTAGAGTTTTTTTTGAGTTCGAGTTTGTGTCAGAAACATTTTGAAGAAAGTGATTACGAGGAAATATACAAGGTTTAAAATTCTGTAATAATAATGTCAAGTACTTGATATAAAATACTGAAATCACCGAAAATAACGAAATAGTGAAATAAAATCAAACTCATGAATGAACACAAAATGGAATGAATGAACGAAATGTCAAATTTATTAAAGGCCGTAGGGACTTAGCTATGGTCGCGCCATCTACAATTAGCTTTGCCCGACCTTCCCCATTAGAACTATTGCGATTTACGACCTTAATGACAGACTAATGCTGCCATTCTTAAATGTGTTGCTGAACTAAAAGTCGATAAAACAGTTTTCAAGTGATTTTAGTCTTGCTAGATGGCGCTTTTTTTTTTCTTGGGGAACTGTTTTATGGACTGAACTGTAAGTGACGGGCGGGACGGTAGTGCCGGCGAATTAATATTTTTCTATCATTCAAGACTTTTCGTATCACAGTTGCAGTAAACATTGAGAAACAGTTATAAAATGCTTTACAGATATCACAAAAAATGTGTTAGTGCATAGTTTGTGCAAAAGAGTAAATAGAATTTTATCAGGCAAATACAATTATGATGGTGATGACCAAATTAAATTATTTATAGTAATACAGTAAAATCATAACATTTATTTTATGTTTTGATTGTGTAATTTAATTTTGTGTTCATGTTTGACTGGTCAGTTCTTCCAATGCTAATTGCTAAGTCTAATTATTTATGCTGAAGTGATTAGTTTTTTTTATGATTTGCTGGTATTATTTTATTTATAGGCGATCGATCGGACACCAACACGCCCAAATTGCATTATAGTTTATTTTCTTTGTTAAATGCAAACCTGGCTGTGGTTTAAAGATCGCTTTCCAGTACACTCCCTTTCAAATACGGCGGTAGTACGTTTTTATACAGTATACATATACCACAGAGTATAAAACTATCATAAACATATTTTCAAAGACGTAGTTCATAGACGACAGCACTTTCTTCGTGTTCATTCTTTAGGGTCGAGTTGCCTCTCTATTTCTTTTTAGTTACTACACTCTTTGGTTCGTCCGCAGAAACTATCATAAACATATTTTCAAAGACGTAGTTCATAGACGACAGCACTTTCTTCGTGGTCATTCTTTATGGTCGAGTTGCCTCTCTATTTCTTTTTAGTTACTACACTCTTTGGTTCGTCCGCAGTAGGCGACAGCGGCGGACAGATATCATTTAACGGTTTTTTCTTGTTAAAAATGCCTTCTTGTGCAGTGAAGTGGTGTTTAAATCAATCACATTTTCATAACAAGAATGTTGGAATTAGTTTTTTACGTGTAAATACTTTAATTTAATACGTTATTTATTATATTTCATATTTAATAAATTATAACATAAAGTCTATGGGGATGATGTTATGCCAACCAAACAATTTACTTTTCTACATTAAAATAATGACAACTTTATTATTTTTATTACAATGTAAGATACAATGCACATCATTTTTTTATATGGGGACGGCACTGCAAAATATACAAAGTTATTGTAGGTACCTAAGACTTCATAAAATGGCATGGAGACAACAGAAATCGTTGCTATATTACAAAAAAAAAATATGCTCCTTTAAGTCACTTCATTTTCTTTTAGATTTCAACAAGCACCAAAACGAAGATAACGAAGGTCGCATTTCTGGTGTTTTTTTTGTGATTTGTCAGCTAAGCACTATGCTCTATATAAGACCTTAGAGCAGCTGTTGCAGAACTATGCAGTTATGCATATAAACAGTGCAGTTCATAAAACCTAACATGTTTTATCATAATTCTTCATTTTAATACCATTACTATCACGATTATTTATTTGCGTTGCACCATATTACATAATACATCCCGGGCAACGGATTGTCATCACAGTGGCGTCGTTGAAATGTCTTTAATGACGGGGCACTTTTTGGTCAAAACCTAAACTTCGGGAGAAACCAGATTTTTTGGCAGAAACCTAAACTGAATTTTGGGACAGACACAAATTAGGCACATATGTACTATGTTTTTGTCTTGCCACTCAACTAGAACTTCACCTAACGTCGACGATTTTGTTTCTTTTTTTTTAAGTTTGTTTGTCTGTTAGAATATGAAAAGCGTTAGGTGATTCGTATCCTTACTAGGATCGCATGAAGGTGCAGTGCAGTCTTACATAAGGACTCACGGTACTGGCTGGCGGAGGTGTCGGTGTTGGCGGCGGGTGTGCTCGTGCCCGTGGCGGGGGCCGCGGGGTCCACGGGGCCCGGCGGGGCCGCGGGGGCCTCCGGGGCCTCCTCGGGCAGCAGCGAGCGCCGGCAGATGGGACACGTCGCGTGCAACTGAAGCCACGGCGTGATGCAGTTCGCGTGGAAAATGTGATCGCACTCTAACCGAGATACCGACTCGCCTGGAATTTTTAATGGACATGGACAAATTTAGAAAATATTGTACTCTTCCAATAGAAACAAGTAATTTAGAGGATGGTTAAAGTAATACTTTGATATGGCGATATACTGCTGCAAGTACCAGGCTAACACACTTTTGAAGAGGGGCACATAATCAGTATAGGTCTCAATGACGAGCGACGTTCTCATCCAAGAGGTGCAACTCACCAGTCGTGAAGTTCTCCCAGCACACCGAACACGATGTGTTGGCCGCAGCCTGTTCTTCAGTGACCTGTACTGATGGAAGGGCCGCTATCTGTTCTCGTGGTAAGGGCGGAGGACCTGCGTTTTCTAGTTGCCCTAACAGCTGTGTTACCACTGCGTCCAAGCCTATAAATCAAAACATAATTATAAACCGACTTGAAAAAAAAAAAGTCCAAAAAAAAGCTCTATTGAATGCGATTATCCGCCTAAAACCAACTTTTTTTTTCACATTAGCCTACATGGGCACAAAAGAAACGTCAGAAGCTAGGTGCACGGTTCCAATTGGTTGTTTCCTATGGAGAAGAGCCGGCAAGAAACTCCATGGTTACCCTTTAAAAAAATATTTGCTTTACAATATTTCCAAATCACAGTGTTAATAAGTATGGGAGGACAGGTGTAGGCCCTTCAACAAGGACCAGGTGCTTATTGCAACTATGTTCCTATTTGCGATCACATGAAAAAAAACTAGAAACAAATTGAATTCATAACAACTCACAAGTTTAATCATTTAATTTTAACTTTTATAACCATAACGTATAACGGGTGTAAAAACGTTTTAAAAAGAACCGCTTGTTCTTCCCGTCATTGTATTTTTGTTGTATTGGACTATACCTAGGAACTCCATTCACTCCCCTACATATCCCAACTTCTTTTTACTTGGTTCACGAAAACTAGTTTTAATGTTAAAACTGAACTTTTACGACAACTCCTATATCGTTGCATGCACCCGTAAACACAATATGTTCGTGTTACGTTGCGCGCTACAATAAACAGCGAAAATTTTCACACAAAAAATAAAACTCGTTTCCAAACCAATAATTTTTTATCAATGTTACTTAGTATAATGTATAGAATGCTTAGATAACAGCTATCTGATGGATCTGTTACACCCTGTTAATATATAAGCCAAATAAATATGACTACTTAGGCTGGTTCCGAATTGGGATGTAATCGATTTGTGCGCGCTTACACCCGTTCCGAGTTAGCGTGAGCGCGATAAGAATGTCCCGTGAATCGTCATAGATGACGTCATGACATGCGCCATCTTGCGATAACGCCGACCATGCCTTATGGCTATCACTGTGAGCGATTGTCAGCTGTCATAATCGTGATATCTTAATCGGAACGCTAATTATTAATGTGAGCGCTTTCAGCGATTATGGTCTAACTCGGAATGCGGCCTTAAAAACTGTTTGGCCAAACACTGTCTTTTAAGATACAGGTCTCCTAGTTTAAGAGACAGGGTTAATCATTTTTGTTTATATAGATTTTGTCAAATAATTTATCTATATGACGAAGATAGAAGATGAATTACCTACCATTTTATTTATTATTAATTTAGGTAACTACCTATGCATTAATTTTCAGTTTTATCAATTTTTTTTTTTCAATTTCTTCAATTTTTATTTTTGGTTAAATTGTATTTATTGACAGTGGTGATGAATGAATTTTGCCGAAAACGTCGTGGAGTAGTTTACTTTTTATTTATTTATAGATTTATTATTTTAATGTATGTAGGAAATACGCAGAACTGGGCATTTATTATGTATTTCATTTATCCTAACACAAACTCAACACACACACATACATGTATGTCATTAAAACGGACACACACTTCTCTGTGTTTTAGTATTCTGGCGTATGCCACTTGTGGGTTGCAGCTGAAAACTAGCGTCAGATGTCTGCCTTGTGTTGTCATCTGATATTATGCTGAGCTGAGGCCCTTTTGGCATTACTTTATTTGATTTCTTTTTTTAGTTTTAAGGTGTAAGTTGTTTTGTAATGCCAATAAACGCATTTTTCTTTCTTTCTTACCTTCACCGCCAAACACGTAGTCCCCGGGCGCGCCCACCAGCACGAAGGGCGCGCCCGCGGTGGTCGCGCCGGCGGGTCGCGCGCCTCCTATCATCCACACCAGCTGCTCCATCAGCGTCTCGCGCCGCCCCGCGCCACTGCTGATAGGGGAACACACACTTACCGGAGCTCTCTGAAACCCTGATCGAGTCTCTGATCAGTGTGACAGTAGCACAACATTACAGAGTCCTGCCGCTCTATTCTGTAAAAATCTCACCGTGAAAACTGAGGTGAAGTGAGCTGACAGTCCACGTCATGGCATTAGCACTATTAACAGCTCACTTCACCTAAGTTTTCACGGTGAGATTTAAACAGAACACACCGAAATTTGAGTTAAAGGGTAGTAGGGTAGGTAGCTTACATGCTCAAATAGCGTATGAACTAAAATTGCACGGTAACTGCGTGCAAATTTCGTGTAGGTATCATAAAAAATTATGCGATTTATAATGCCAGCAACATCTTTTTGTCTATAAACTTTTCGTCAGTGGCATTTTATACTTCTAAAAGGCCCTGGAAGTTGGATCAAACATTACAAATCGCGTTAGTACAAGAAAACGAACTAAAAAAAATGTTTTATTCTCAGACAACCAAGGCCCATAGTGTTAATTACAAAAACTTAAAAATATGTTAGTAGGTACAAAAATGCAGCATATTTGTTTGTCATAATGGGCACTAGACACACGATCAAGCCTTCTTGCACCCCAGGGCGTAATTGCACTAACGTGCGTGTGCCCCAAGGTCATTGCTTGGTACAGCACAACAATCAGTTTTTTTTAATAATATTTCTGTGATCTACTCCAAAAGTATCTAATGAAAATGTAAACAAGTGGATCGGAAAATGTACGGTCACTTTAAAGTGATAAGTGTCCGGTCGACGGATATCATTGTAGTTTAGTAAGAAACCAGAGACCCTTCGAATAACATTTAATTTATTTATTAGAAAACAAACAGCTCATTTATCAAATTAAATTTCATTCGAAAACATCCATCGGTACTTCTACTATATCCCACAACCCTGGTTACTTATCTCTTGTGGTGACTGTACTTGTGGATGCCAATTTGTACTGCCACGTGAAAATTGAGTGCTTTGATTTGATTGTTTGAATACTTAAACCTAAAATTCTTATTTGAAATCAGTTTAAATAACTTTTTCAAATCAGGTTAATTTCATAACCTCACTTTTAGTCGATGATTTTGCAATTGCCATTTAATCAAACATTCCATTGTTATTCAAACAATAATTGTTGCAAAAAGTGGGTGATACAAAGTTAAAACCTTCTAAATATAGGTAAACTTGTATTAAACCCCTTAAGTAAGTGATTGCGTAAGAATTAAACCTTATTAGGGTTTGTTTACACTTTCATCAGATAATTTTGAAACAGACTGTATATTAACTTTAAGCCCACGTTCGCACGAACGTAAAATATCGCGGCGGGGTTTTATAGCACAGTGGATTTTCATCTCAGTGCTTAGCGCCAAGAGTAAAAAAATCCAACACTGAGTTATTTCGACGAGCTAGGATGCACTATGTTAGATTGTCAACTCTCGGCGCTGAGCAGAGAGATTATCCACTGTGCTATAAAATCCCGCCGCGATATTTTTACGTCCATGCTAACGGTTTTTTGGTCTTCAGGCTGGTCACTGTCAACCAACATCATACCACTGTCAAAGAAATGCCTAATGTGGACCATTGTTTGTTGGTTTTATCTGTCTGGATGTGTCAGGGCACCACTTAGTGGTTAGATTGGCTTCATTGATTTGTGATTACTTTATATTAGTTATTTCATTAATTGAAGTAAGTATGACTTACCGTAACCGACCGCCCGACATTAGGAATGCTAGATCGTTCAACATTGGAGGGGTGCCCTGAAATTAGTAAACATATTTTATCAATAACAATTATTTGAAAGTTTTCTGTAACTTTGTTGATTGCATACTTTCTAACTTTAGCTTGATAAAAAATAAAAACTACATCTAAGAGCACATTATTAATGTTTACTATCATCACATTGCACGTTTTTATGTTATACATTTAAAAACTCCTTTGTGACCGTGGTGACTTTCCAATAATTTGAGGATTATACTAATAATTTGAGGATTATATAAATAGATAATTTAAAAAACGTTTTTTTTTTAATTAAAATAATTCCAAAGTAACTGTGAATTCTATATTAATGGGGCGCGCAGAGAGCGGGGCAGAGCGAGACAGAGCGGCCGCATGGAGAAGGACCGAACGCTAAAGGTCGTTCAGTCGGGGAAGCGCCTTAAAGTAAATCTCCTTAACCTTAGCCACTTTAGCCTTGGCTCTTATGCCTCCCTAATACTTTACTCGACCAGACATATGTAGGTGTTTGCCAATATTTTTGATGTTTTGTCTCATTGGTCAAAACGGTGCACATAAGTTTAATTGCAATTCACATAATTTACATTACGTGGACGGAACCTTCCCCTTGTTTGAAATTATTGTGCCATAATCGTATAGGCCAAAATAGTAATTTCATAATAATTAAGTACATAAAACAGGCGATTATAGGGATAGACCACAACATTATTGCTACTTGATTAGTTGATGTAAGACCATAGTTTTTATTATTTTTAACTCAAAGCCACTACAAAATTACAACCCTCTGTATATACATGTGTTTTTTTTGCAAGTATCCATAACTCTGACAACAAAAAAGGAAACAGACGTCTAGTACATTCAAAAAAACCCTATCAACATTGTTATCAGTGTAACAGCAAGGGCAAAAAGACAATGATAACACTGCTAGTTTATCAAATGCGCAATCGATCTAATCTTTACGTCGCTTGCCCACGTGGAAGTTCAAAACATTTGTTATCACGACACGTCGCGGCCGCGTCACGTGGGCTATGTAAATTCGCACGCGTGACGCGCCAGCACGCGATAATGAACGCCGACGTCAAATTAGAATGGCCACATCCCGGGAGACTCCTGACATACTTATTTGCGTTATCGAAAGCATTTATTTATTTATTTATATTTCTACAATCACTGCTATCATTACAGGAATATTCCTAATGCGGTAGCGTGGTCCTTATTATACTATAATAAGCATGTGTGAGTCGTGAAAAATAACAGTTCTAGTTTGATAGTATTATTATTTTTGTTTTCCTCCACTGATGCCACTGCAAAGCCAAACAATATTATCCACAAATTTACAAATTGTCGTGGGTTTTTTCATAAATAATAATTTTACTTTTTATTTTAAACTTTCTATAGTTATGCTGCCGTTTTTTTTCTAAAAATCTGTAATAAAATGTCAAGATTTTAGTGTATCTTATTATCGCCGAGAAATGGCTCCAGAAAATAAAAAACTCAAAGTGGCAGTGGTTGCACTCAAAGTGGTAGGTTCGTACAGGGAAACTAATACCAACTTTACAAGCATAATATTGAGCTCATTTCAAGGACAAGGTAATAATGATGAGTTAACAAATTATTTTTCAAGCATTATTCCAATATTTTCAGATAACAAAAAGGTATCTCGATTATGCACTCATGCAAAATGGCACTAAGTCCAAGTACGCAAGAACGTAAAAATATCGCAGCGGATTTTTTCAGGCACTAGATATTTAATGCACTGCTTAGCAACGAGAGCTGGAAATCCAGTTCGCGAAAATGTAAGTTTTTTTTACATATCTGCAAACGTGGTCTAAGAGTTGCGATGGCAGATAGTAAACATTTCTTTATGACTCACACATGACAGACATTGATTATTTATTTCTTGTTCACAGTTCATTGGGCAGCCAATATCATGACCTCAATAACAGATCCTACATAAATCAAGGAAGGTTTATGGCCAACTGTTGTTGCGGGAGGCATCACAAGTACGATGACTTATTGTTAATGTTATGTACTATAAAATGGCAAAAGATTATTTATCCTACTCTGTGACTGATGTACATGTCCGTGAGTTATTTACACAGGAAGAGCCGCCGCCGCCACCGCTGCCATGAGCTATTTGCCAAAACTCAGGCAAAATGTACCCAGCTAACTATATTTTTATTACAATTTTATTGTACAATACCAACATTATAAGCGAATAAATGATATGATTTGATTTTTTGATTTGAGGACCTTCTTGTAAATGTTTTATGTAATTATTCATTAATAAATAAGTTGTTGGAGTGCCTTATAAATAAATAAATTCATTCAGTCTATCATAGTCCACTTGTAGACATAGGCTAATCCATCATTACTCCACACAACCAGTCCTCTGCCTTTTCCATTCATCAACACCAAGATCCTCTTTCTAGTAATATAGCTGGTGAGCTTCAGCTCCTGAGTCTATGATAAACCAATTGTATAAGTTTGTGAAGTATTCAGTGCTAATAGCAAGGCTTCTTATATAACATTTGTTTTTTGTAATCTACAATGACAAAAACAATACCTTTATTTTATAAAAATAGGTTGGTCTTTGTTTGTGTAACAATTCTTTAATAGTGTGTAACAATGTAGTACACTCTTCAGTTAGTTTTCAGTTACTACAAGTAGGTACTAGATACTATTAGTACCAGTTATCATACTTGCGACAAGTGGTGGATATCATCTGAGTCATCCAGGTTGCTCATGTCATCGATATTGCTCATGTCATCAATATTGCTCATGTCTGCATCACTAAAGTCATCTCCTGACAGCGCCAGCCCCTCAGTCTCGTTCTCAAGCTGTTCAATGAATCCACTTGCGCAGTATGGGCACGTGTAATCCTGAAACAGTATGGTAATGGTATTTATACCTTTTTTCTTAACAATGTTTGGAGTTCCAAATCATTTAGGGTTTTAAGTGGTGTATGAATGTATTGTTTGGGGAAGCTATGATTGGGCTCATTTATTTTGATTGCAAAAGGAAAAAACGGGTGTTAGTACATCACTGAATATCAACACTGTTTGTTTAAACTATATGAATGATGACTAATAAACAGTGCATGTTTAAGCATGTCAATAAACTTTATCCTTGGTGGTTCTGTTTTGGCTAACTTATTAAAGCAAAGATTCTACTGACATCAATGACAGTCCGGGGCTATTGTGGGATAGTAGTCTACATCTGAGTACATAAAAATATGAACTAGGCAAGGTTCACTATTCAGACCGCCACATAATGCAAATGATGTAACTGCGTGAAATTGACGATTTCCGTCAATCCTGACCCCAGAACAATTTTCCAAAGAAATGTCACGCAGTATTGTGAACCGACCGGCTGCACCAATAGCCTCATTGGAAATTAGCCACGGAAATCTCGCCCCTCTATGTACAGATGTATAAAACCAACTCCTCATGTTAAAGGTTTGATGTTTTTAACATCTTCATGCATTATACACTAAAGGGAGGCCCATTTATGGGGAAATATAACCAAAACTATTGATTTTTACCTGCAAAACATCTTCGAATTCAATGTTACACCTGTGGCAGAAAAACCGAGCGGCGGGTCTCCGCTCTACTAAAGCGTCAGCCATTTTCAGAATATATATTCACAGTTTCACCAACAGATATAAGTTGTAAATATGTGCTTGAGGATTGTGCTTTCAAACTCTCAACAAAAATTTAACAATCGCCATTTTTTTATAAGACATGCACAGTCTATGGTACGGTTTTTTTTTAAATAAAAATCACAGATGATGCAACAACACAGGATGCAAAAACATTTGACGTTAATTGTCTATTGTAAAAAAAAACGATTGAAACGATCGTATGGTTTGGTAGTCTGAAAATCAGACAGAGGATTTTCGAATGACAATATAAGCCGCATTCCGAGTTAGACCATAATCGCTGACAGCGCTCACATCGATAATTAGCGTTCCGAATTAGATATCACGATTATGACAGCTGACAATTCGCTCACAGTGATGGTCGGCGTTATCGCAAGATGGCGCATGTCATGACGTTACCTATGACGATTCACGGGACATCGTTATCGCGCTCACGCCAACTCGGAACGGGTGTAAGCGCGCTCAAATCGATTACATCCCAATTCGGAAAGCAGCCATAGTGAAATAATACCTCTCATTCCCAAGTCTCAACAGTTCCAACTGAGACCTTCACCTGAATATAATTTTTTTTTTGAGACTGGTATCTTTTCATCATGTTGCATGCTTAAAATTATAAACAGATTAATTATATATCCTCTTATTCCTCTTGCAATACCAGCATTTATCTGTCGATGATCGTTTGCGTGTTGCTGTGGGTCACTAAATTTACAATTATAAAAATATTACATTCAACATGAATTTACCATCGTTTCGAGCAAATTATAGTGTTAATTATGTTTAGTTTAAATCTGTTGACGGATTTACGTAACGTACACTAAGGTGTTAAAGAATAATTTGTATTCAGTTATAACAGTGTTTGCGCGGATGATTGTTATCAAAAATATGTTAAATAAGTAAAATCATGTGGATAACTGTTAATTTAATCAGTTATCACCTTCCATTCAACCTAATATAAGGATCTAATAATATATAGGTGAAATAACACAGCTGAAATCGATCAAAGTGGGTCAACGCAGTGTTGGTATTATTTATTACAATGAATGAGAAAAAGTTGGTACAAAACTTCAAGAGTTACATCAATGTATCTCCTCTGGTAAGATATAATAGTATTTCATTTTACCAGCATGTGTAATCATTAAGCTGACAACCATTTCTATTATAATATTTTGCTGTGTTGTTATTTATTTTGTTAGAGGTTAGAAAGTTCTCCCTTTCAGAAATGTTTATTGAGAACATCACTTCATTACTTAGCCTATATAAATTTGAATTGCAGTGAACTTCAAAGCTGTCTAATACGTCAATTTAGATGGCCTGCAACAGTATGCTAAGTAAATAACACTTCAATGTGTAACTTGTCATTACAATATTAGCAATGTTGTTAAACCTTGTTTCAGAGTAAAGGAGAAAAAAATGGATCACTACAAGAAGTGAAACCTAAGCTTCTAAATGGTAAGTACAAGTAAAACAAGCCTTCTTTTTAGTTGGAATAAAGACCTGAATTATTAAACCTGTTTGACAAAATGCAACTTTTAAGTTAAACTGCTTGATAAAAAGCAACGTAGAAACATATACTCAGTTCAGAAATTGACTTTATCAAGTATAAAGACTAAGAATTTTAATTTTTAATTGGTAGAATGGCTTCTGGTTAATAAATACTATAAAAGTCTTATTTCTAAGTCTCCATCTAACATGTCTCTTGTACTAATGATTATATAACTAAGCAACTTATAAAAACAGAAGGATGATTATTATCATGCAATTATAAACACAATTTAATGGTATAGGTAGACAATCCATTTTAAATGAAATAAGATACAAAATACCATCACTGTTCTCTAATCTGGGATTACTAAAGGACACCATTATGCTACCCATAAATGCCCTGATTTCTTGTTATATTCATGCATTCTTCTGACTATACCTAGTATTATTATACTATACCTCACTTGTTAAATAATATGTTTGGCAAGCCATTAATAAACAAATAGTGATGGCGGTGAATACTGTACATGTAACACGGCTGACGCATTTGGCTGAATATTAAGCTACTTTGGTTGCCCTTATTTGCCTGCTCAACTCTATACATATGCTTCTAAATCTCATGCAAACCATAATAGGTTTGAATCTTTTTTATGGTGCTAATGTGACACTATGCTACTAACTGAACAGACAGTGTGCTGCTGGGAAGTTTGTAGCACCACTTATTCCAAGGTAAAGGGTGGGCGTTTTAGGGGACTTCTATAATGTCTTATATCTTATGTCATTTTTACATAATAAATGACTCCTGATTTTGTTGTACAAATAGACCGAAACTATAAGAACTATACTGTTGAAACTTGGTAAGTAGATGTATTCTGTGAACCGCATTAAGATTTTCACACAAAAATTAAATATAAAAATAGTTCTAAGTATAGGGGTTCCCCATACTTAGAACTGAAACAATTTTCTTTTTTCATCAAACCCATGCGTGTGGGGTATGTATGGATACGTCTTAAAAATGATATTGAGGTTTCTAAAAATTTTTTTTCTAAACTGAATAGTTTGCGCGAGAGACATCCAAAGTGGTAAAATGTGTGTCTCCTCAGAAAAAAAAATATATGATGTACATCACCATACAAACTTCCACCGAAAATTGGTTTGAACGAGATCTAGTAAGTAGTTTTTTTTAATACGTCATAAATAGTAAACCGCAATAAAAAAAAACACTATTATTAAAACATCGATCAAAGTTACAACGAACTACGAGAACTTTTATATTATGTTACTTGCTGCTACGGAACCCTTCATGGACGAGTCCGACTCGCACTTGGCCGCTTTTTTAAACTGGCAGGTAACTAAGCTTGAGATTGAACTATCATATTGAAAACAGGAAACAACTAATGCATTGTAAAATTAGACCAATTTGACGTTATACAGAGGAGAATCGTATAAAATATGTAGTTAATTTTAGACAGAATTAACCCTATTTTTTTTTTTCGTTTTCTATAGTAAAAGCACTCACGTGATAATCACCGGCAATGTTCTACAAAATGCGAGAGGTCAATGACGCCTTACATTTCGTCTCAATTACGCCCATTCAAGGACAAAACAATGTAACCTGTGTTTATGCCTAACATTTTATTTCACTCAAGCCTCTAGCATGATGCAAATTACAATAATAATCATTATGTATGCGTTACGTACGCGTAACTGTATCGCCCTATATGAATGCCCGGTAACGCGAGCCATGGTAGGAAGTGGTGTCCTATACCAGTTGATGGTGTATTGTGATTCGCAATGGGTGTTCTGAGGAAAGGTACGTTCAATATTTCTAATTGATTCAGTAATTACAGGGCTGTTATGCTAGTATCTAATTAATTTTATGCGTGTTGATATCTGTGACCTTGTCCAGTATGCTTATCGACAGCATAATTTATCTTTCTGTCAGCATAAAAATATGTTTTAATAATTTATTTATATTTCCATTTTAAATTGTAAACAATATGTAGGATAGGATGCATTCTTGTAGTTGGAGTAGGCAATACACTCACGGTAACATCAAATCACGGTAACATAAGAACTAAGGAGATAGTACCTACACTATCTCCTTAGTTCTTATGTTACCGTGAAGTCGTAGAAACCTAAATATAGAGTCAACAACGCCTATGGTCAAACTTGTCAAAGTAATAGACTGTAGATAACTATTTATGTGTACCGCGCAAACATCAGTCAATAACATACGAGAGCTTTACCTCAAAGTTTAAAACTGGCGATGATACGTTCAAGATTTCCTAGAAACAACAAAATGCCCAGTAATAAAAGTTAACCGCCAAAATACATTCAATACCGCAAATATTTTCGTTGCAAGATAAGGCATGAGTCAAAGACAACGTTCACGGTCATCGCGTATTGCGCAAATCGTTCTATTTCCTTCGACAAATCGCCATGAAAAAAACTATGGTCCAGATCGCTGAGTGTGAAGGCCGCTAGAAAACTCAATCGTATCAGATAGCAGAACGAAAACTTTTCGCTATTGTCTTGCACACGATCACTATCCTCCGTTTGTTATGACACCCTAGTACCAGTCTTGTTTTGACGGCCAATATGTGCCGCTTGGCAAGGTTCTTGTTGTTGTTTGATTTGAATCAACCTCCTTGATTCTTTAACAGCCTAGTTCTTGTTTCATCTCCGATTTACCAGATGTCTCCTTACCATACCTACTTCTACACTCCAATCCTCTTCTCGTCTGATAATCCTTACAATCTGGCAATTTCACTACTTACTGACCCTCCACTGGATTCCAGACCATTGCTGGATTGTGCCAAAGTAAAAGTTACCGCAACTGGGTCTTTGATATATGAGACAGGAACACAGCTTTTGGAGTTTTTTTGGTTTTTTTTCAGGTCAGGTTTTGTGGACACAAAAATCATGGTCCCATTACCGCTTTGCACTAATAGATTCTAGTTTTAACACCCTGTTCGGTTTTCAATCTTTGAGAAATCAATCTCACAAGAATATGTTTTCTTCCGCTAATTCCCTAATATCTCGCTACAATGACCTCATCGGGTTAGTATATGTAAAGATCATTATTTGTGGAGTCAGATTTGCTTTAAAATTTTTAACAATACCAGAATAACGAGTTTCATTCGGTCCAATAATTTTAACTTACCATATTTTGAAATCATGTTTCTAAATTCCATTTTCAGGTTTCTAGTCCATTTACTTTCATTGATTGTTTTATTTTTAATTACTTACTTGTGAAATGAGCTTGTGCTATATAGTTGTAAGGCAGTTAAATGCTTTATTATTCATAACAACAATACAAACTCCATTAAATAAGTTGTTTTAGAGCGCGATTTATGTAACACAATACTTTTAAATTAAAATTAACGCATGCAGACTCATTTCATTGTGAGTAGGTCGTTGGCACTTTTATAATAGATAAAGTGTTTACAATAATAAGAGAAAAAGAAAAAAACTGTAAATGTACGGATCTTTAGTCTCTTGATAATGTAATCAGAAAAACTCCGTTATAAACAAATTCCCGACTGGAACCATCCCAGTCCACTTTTGGAAATAGGCTTTTCCATAAGCTGCGCTATAATCCACCTTAACTTCTGCCCGCGGATTCGCTCGCGTGGATGTCGCGCAATAATCCCACGGGAACGTGCTACCGGGGCAAAAGTAGCCTCTGATCTTTTCCCAGGATACCATATAACCAGGGTTGGCACTTTGATTTAAATCACGATTTAAATCAAATGATTTTTTTCAATAAAAATCAATGATTTAATCAAAAAATTTTAATTTCACTTTTTTTCAAAGAAATCAACATTAAAAAAAAAACTGATTTAGAAATTATAATTAAGTTACAAACTAGGGTCGAATAAATCTGAGAAATCAATGTCATTATATATTATATTTGAATAAAAAAACTAGTTTTCCAGCCTTTTAAATTCCCAGTCGGTTTCTTAATTTGCTCTGAACAATTCCAAAGGTGGAATACACTCTTTCCACAGCAGCTGAAGAAGCTATCGCCCCAAACAATTGCTTCACCACTGGTTAAAAAAAATACTGTTCCTCTTCGTTTAATATATTTTTCTGTGACATCCACTTCTCTAGTGGTGTCACATTTTCTTTACTAATTTCTTCTGCGAACATCACATTTCTGAATGGTTTTGATTTTGACTTAAGCTGTACTATCAATGGTAGCAAAACTGAACCATCAGAGTGATATCGTGCTTTCTCCAACGCACTTTCTTCTTCGTTATCTGTCAGTGTGAATACTGTTTGCATTCACATGTCAGACAAAAGGTAAATCCCTTGAGGGCGCGTTCCGTTTTGCGCAAAAATATAGTTGAATTAAATAAAAAAATCGTGATTAAATAGGACTTTTAAAAAAAAATCTTGCTTTCTTTGATTTTTTCAAAAAATCATGATTTTTCCAATCCTGCTTAAAACTCGTTGCCAAATTTTATCGAAATCCGTTGAGTGGCTTATGCGTGAAAGATAACATTTGCCCGCGACTTCGTCTGCGAGCCAGGTTGAAAAGTAGCTTATGTCCTTACCCAGGTCATGGTCTATCTGTGGGACAAATTTCATCCAAATCAGTTCAGCTGTTTTGGCGTGAAAGCAAACAAACTTACTTTCGCATTTAAAATATTCGTAAGGAAGTATGAATGACTTAACAAAAAAAACCGGCCAAATGCGAGGGTTCCGTACAAACCTGTAGGTATATAAGACCTGAGTATTTGATATCAATTCTAGCTTGATACCTCCACGCGTTCCTGAGAAAAAGGGTCTTGACAGTATAACGTAACGTTTAGCCGGCTGGCTAAACGTGGTCACAAGTTAAAAAAAATTAAATATAAAATACAAAAATATGTAGAAAAAGATATTAAGAATTCGAAGTAGCTCGCGTTTGCCGCTCCTCCGGCCCGAAGCCGGTAGAGTGGAGCTCGCGGCAGCTGCTCCACCAGCCTTCAGCCTGTTCGTCGCGGAGGAACCCGCGAGATGCTCGATCTTAGAAATGAAATGAAAGCATGTATATAAGTGAGGACGTCAGGACCTCTCGTCCCTGTGTACTAGCGGCGGCGTCACACGCCACGTTATTTGACGTCAGGACCTCTCGTCCCAGTGTACTAGCGGCGGCGTCTCACGCTACGTTATTTGATTTCTATTGGATTTCTCAAAGACGTCTCGAACTGGCAGACCCAAGTGGGAGGGTCGGAGGTGATCGGGAGAGCTCGAACACCTTCACGCACACAAGATAAAAATTAAATTCACTGAGTTTAGCTTATATTTCTTTTAATTCATTGAAACTATAAATCAATCAGAACTCAGAAATAAAATTATTTATATTTAAGCAGCAAAGAATGGTCAGAGTAAAACGATAGGAGGAAAAGGAAGGAAAACCAACGGTTGCCTTTTATAGTCCCTGGCCGAGCGTTCTAGAAGTGACTTTTTAGTTTTTTAAATCAAATACTTCTTAATTGGTTATTGGCCAGGAACAATAAAGATGGCTTACAGTGAGAACCTGGCTTAACACTAGTTTTACGATACCAATTATTACAATAAAATAGACGACCTCTAGCTCTATACCATAGAAAAAGAAAAACTGACAGATGACAATGTTAGATACAAAATGTCGCAACAGTCAATAAAAGGAAAATAATAAGAGATCACATGAAATGAGATAAATGGATGTGGAAAATAGACAGAGGTATCTAAAGGTTTGCTTTTCAGCAGCAATTATCAGATAAACAAATGTAAGTAAAATGAGTGTCATACAATTTTCATAAAGACTTTAGTACCTACTGAATCATAGAAAGAATTGCTGTAGACGGACTGACGGACGGACAACAAAGTGATCCTTTAAGGGTTCCGTTTTTTCCTTTCGAGGTACGGAACCCTAAAAAAACTGAAATCTAGGAAAAACATCGCGATTAGGTCATTCTTGTGCAAGTTTGACGTCCGTCGTTCGTCACCTTGAGACACGCACGATGACGCGAGACTACGTACGTAACAAAAAAGCCGTAATAATATACGTATCTTTCAACGCTAGAAAAAACCCCTTTGACTCACTCACGCTTTCAATTACTGTTTACATAACAAAGTGAAATAAGAAAGAATACATATGAGTGTTATGATGACTATAGGTCTAATTATGTTAAAGTGAATCTTAGTTTTTTACCCAGTGTCAACAAGGTTGGCCGTGTTGTCGCCGGCTACGCAGCTACGGGGTTCTGGGTTGTCCCGTAGTTACGTCCATGTAATTCGGTTTTTTCTGTAAGAAAAAATCACTGATGTCATCAGCATTAATATTTTAGGAATCTGTATAATGGAATCTATTTTTTTTAAACACAAAGAGTCTGTTTATCGTAGTTATTTGGTTGGCATTCACCAGAATGCAGAAGCGGAGCCACGAGACAGGAAAAAAAAACACCAATAGATATTACAAAATATTTTCAAATTCATAAGCTAAGTAAGCAATTCAATTTTCCTCGCATAGCTCTAGTGGAAAGCCTGCCTAAGGCCCGGCCGTCAAATCTCCGTTCTGCCCCACAAATGCGGAGAAGAACGGAGCGGAGGAGATGTTTTGTAAACGACCAATACAATGTCGTTATCGAACATAGATTTAAGAACTTCTTCCTAAATGTTACAGAACTATAAGTGTTATAATAATAGTTTGAATTGATAAAAGAATCAGATATGTAACACTTTTATATGTGTTAATCCAAAACACTTACAAAAGTTTAAATGTAATGTATCTGTTACCGATATAAAACTATTAGCAGTGTTAATAAGTGTAACAGGTAAACGCGGCGTTGTTTCCAAAATAGCCGCAATCCCGACTTGCTATTTTAGCACCACCGCGTCTATTTGTCCGCCGCGCGTTGTTGCGGTACCGTGCAATAATACCTAAAACTGCTTACTTCAGTTTCACATAATAACATATATAAAAGGTTAAATTTTGAAACTGTAATTGTTTCTGTAACATTTATAAATGTAATTCTTTTAAAACGCATACTACATATCTAATTGGTTGTTTACGAAACATCTCCTCTCCTCTCGGTCTTCTCCGCTTTGGTGGAAACCGGGCCTAAATATTGTATAGATATGTTTACACAGCGTAGGGTAGGATTGAACCCACGACCTTTCCGCAGCATTTGAATTACCTTAACCTTTAACTATAACTACTACCCTATAACTTTAACTACTGCTTCAGTTAACCAAAAAATTGCACTTTTTTGTAGAGTTTTATTTCAGTCGAAATTCAATCCAAAGAACGATTGATTTTATTTTAAAGTATCAAACTGATATTCTCTTGTGAATTTTCATTTTAACGTGTATTTTATTTCATTAATCTTAAGGTAGATAATCGATACTGCACTTTGCTAGAATATGAAAAAATTTACGAGCTTACGGCCAATTCGACCAATGAATAGTCCCGGGCCGACAGACGAATAAAATTGACTCCTGAGATCAACTGCACAGGACACTTGATGGCATATTTATTATCAATATTTTTTTTTGTCCTCAGGCGAGCTGGTAACAGGCGCGGCACACAGCGTGGTGCTGCTGACGCCGCTCAGCGAGTGGGACCGCGGCCGCTTCGGCTCGCTCTTCGTCACCAACTACAAACTGTCCTTCGTGCCCTTGGAGAACTCGACTAACGATGTGAGTATTACCTTCTAGCTGTAGAAGAACTAAGCTAAGTTAGGTTAGTCCGTCAACAGCGATTGGAACAAATGTTTTTCCAATACCTATTCGATAAGTACTTCTATAGGAAGTATCAAAGAATCAAAACACGCGTAAAACTGTATGTCAAGGTTAGGCAGAGGTGTACCTATAGTACACCCACATTTCGCCAGTTGTGTTTAAGTCCCATGTCCCATAGGGGGCGAGCCTATTGCCATCAACCGGGCGCAAATCCAGACTCCGGGCTGCCACTGAGAAATTCTAGATAGAAAAACCCAATAACACTATGCCCGACCTGGGAATCGAACCCAGGACCTCATGCTCAGCAGTAGCTCTTGCGACGAACTGGATATATAATTTAATATACATAAGCCATTAAAATCATACCCCTCCTTTTCGCCTTGTCTTAGTCGTGTACAAAAAGGTGTTCGTTTTTATGACGAATTTTATGTAGTAAAACTTGATCAAGGAAAGACTGACTATAAATTAATCAATCTAGAAACCTTGACTTACGTCTCAGGAATGAACCTCTTCCAAAACGCTTACCTTGGCTGGGTTCATTCCGCAAAGGAACTGCTCCGAAAGGTATAATTGCCAGAACTTGTTTGGTAATCGTGTTTATGACAATAATACAGCTTTTAGAAATTAGTGGCCGTAGAAAGTTTTGGTGAAACGGTGGGAAAGGATATGGGAACATACTTTTATTTTATAAAAGTAAATGAAAAGATTGAGCTAAGAGTGTTAGATCACGGTCTTGGGCGTCAACTGGTTGACTAAACTACTTACCTCGAATTCTCCTTCTGTGATTGCTAGCGTTCATAGGTCAACAATAGGAACTATTTCTTTGCTCTCACGACTTATGCGGCCTTGGTACTTTAATTTCCTTATTCTGTTTGAAAACCCACAATTATTTCCCAGTTTTCCACTTCGACTTAATCTCGATGTTAACTCGGTTTTTGAGGCAGTGAAAGTTATTCGAAAACAATGTAACCTCATAGAAATGTATAGAAGAAGTGTTATTAATTAGAATATGTAATATATAAAAATTGCTTAAACTCCTCCCATATAATCTCATGTTTGTATCATTTGACAGTAACAACTTAGGTTTAGCTCTTTTTTTATTAATAATTATTTCATTATCTTAACCTAGCAATAATGTAGCTTGGGGCGTTGCGAGATGGGGGGTTGAAAAAAATATTTAACTGATATACATTAAAAAAAATTTTCAACCCTCGATTTCGGAAAGACTATTTTTTCTCTTTGATATCTGAGCGTAAAAGCCGTTTTTATCCTCTAGTGGATAAAGTAAATTGAATTTAGAACATCGTGTGCACGAAGTTTGTGAATTCGAAACATTAAACCTTATTACTTCTACCTCTATATTATACCTGCTCTATTGTTCGGAATTTGATTCGGATATAATAAAAAAATATTGCTTCGCGCGTTTTTCTTTTCACGTTGATCATATCTAATGTTAAAACAAACCAAGTTAAAAATAAACTTGAAAACCAGTGTAATACCAAAAATGAGTGATTCAAGGGACGAGGAAGTTTATTTGAAGTCTACAGAATTGATTGAAACTGTTAACAATGCGCAAACGAGTTTTCTCCCTCAACAATCACGTGAGAAGTATTTAAAACAGTACGATATGTTTAACACGTGGCGACTAGCTAAAGGAGCCAAATCTTTCTCGGAAAAGGTTTTTTGGCATATTTTATTGAATTATCCGAGACTAAGAAGTCAAACACTCTATGGAGTACATATTCAATGCTTAAAGCAACAATAAAAATGAAAAAAGACATACATATCAACACCTATCATAGATTAGTGGCATTTTTTAAAAGAGCGTCGTCTGGTCATTAACCCAAAAAATCGAAGGTTTTCACTGCATCTGAAATTTAAAAGTTTCTAAACGAAGCACCTGATTCCGTATATTTGGCGGCAAAAGTAAGTAACATAATCTAATACGTATACGCATATCAATTTTATTTATTTATCTAATACAATACTTTTTACGTTACAGTTTGTTTTTATTATTGGTATAAACGGAGCATGTCGAACTAATGAATTAACACAACTTAATATCAACAATATTGAGAAACATTCAGATAACTTACTATTAATTAATTTACCTAACACAAAGACAAAAAGAGACCGCAACTTCGTCATTCGCAAGGAATATGTAACAATTGTTGAGAAATATCAAGCCTTACGCCCGTCTAACACTCCAATCAATCGATTTTTTCTACAATACCGCAACGGAAAGTGTATAAGACAGCATATGGGTGCCAATAAAATTGGCAGTATCCCACGAGACATAGCAACATTTCTTGAACTTCCAGAACCCATGTTTTACACGGGTCATTGTTTCCGACGAACTTCAGCCACACTTTTGGCCGATTCAGGAGCTGATCTCCTGTCCCTTAAGCGCCATGGAGGCTGGAAGTCCAATGCGGTTGTAGAGGGATACATAAAGGATTCCATTCAAAATAAGTCTAAAATATGTGAAAGCATCGTAGGAGCCATTACACTGAAAGAGCCTCAGTCAGATCCTTGGACTGGCCCTTCTACATCAAAAATGATCCGTTACGAAACACCTAGCGATCGCCCTCTTTCGCCAACATTTACGCCAAGGGAATCCAATGATTCAGTACACCTATTAATTTTGACAGATAGTTTACATAAAAATAGTACAAGAGTCACTAACACCAACATTACAGTACCTAACAAAAATATTACACTAAACTTAAGTAACTGTAGCAACGTTACTTAAAATTTTTCTTAATTATACCCATCGATCACTAATATATTAGTGATCGATGATTATACCTAAGTATTATTTGTTATACATACCTAATTTAAAGATTATTCTGTAATACGTATTAACCTATCATAATGGATTAGTTATTAACTAAACTGAAATAAAAGTATCTTGTAAATGTGTTTTTTTTTTTGCACTTAGTCATTTCCTCGCTGAGGCGGGATGAAAAGTTACGTGTTGCACTCTTGTATAACAAATAACTATTAAACGAATCAATACTTCCAGAGATTACCTCTAACAAGTTAAAGAGTTTTACAGTCCGCGAGGCCTAAGCTGAGCTTTGCATTTGTGTGAGTGCACATAGCGTCCTTTGCTTGGCAAGCGGCCTTAGACGCTGTGCGAGCTCGAGATCACATTGGTGCCATTGGTAATCACTCACACAAATGCAAAGCTCAGCTTAAGCCTCTCGGACTGTACCTCTTTATAAGATTAGTTTTAGATTCACAGTATAATTAAATAATAGTGTAGTATAATTTAAACATATTTTGAAGGCTCAAAGTCCTCTTCATCAACATTATTCTCCTGCAACTTATTTGGGGGCGGTGCTACGGTTATTTCTTCTATACTTATCTATCTCTCAGTACACTTTCTTTATAGTCATATCATCTTACACCCAGTAGATACATCATTCATAAATGCTCAAAACTTTCCTCAATACTTTCCTCAATGTCGTGATGAAAGTTTGAGAGAGAGGAGAGGAAATGACGACTAATAGAAAGTATAAATCCACCTTTGATACAAAACATCTTATGCAAATCTATTTGTATGAATTCAGGAGTACTGCCAACGGAACTACTTGCTTGGCGCGTTCGACGTGCCGCTGACGGGCGTGGGCGCCGTGTGGCTGACTGACGGCGGCCCGCTGCGCCGGCGCAGGCTCATGCCGTACGGCGATATGCCCGGAAAGGTGAAGGGGCTACAGGTTATATGCAAGGTGGGTTCATACAAAGAAAGTACATGTATATAGTAAGAATTAATCTATTTAGTTAGCCCGTAATTTTCCACTGCTGAGCAAAGGACTCTCTTTCCAATTTCCACTCGCTACTGTCCACTGCAATTGAGGGCCAGTGCTTTAGATAGGAGTCAAGTCCGTCCCTCCTTCTTTGTCTCGGACTGCCGCGATGTCGCCTCGAATTTAATGGGACCCAATCAGTGGTTGGTACACTGTAGAATGCACACAATGTAGATCGTACAGACTAAAAGGCACAGAACATCTTCTGCAAAAAAAGGGTATTCCCCTAAAAGAAAAAACAAGAATGTGTGTCTCACGGCTCAAGCTTCGGTAAGCTGCAGGTTAATAAGCAATTAACAATAAGTTTCAATAAACTTAGCAGCTGAAGTATTAGCTGGGACTCGACCCGACCTAGAAGCAAAGATGAAATATCTCTTCAACTAAAAGAAAGATAAAACTGATAAGAGTCAACACCGAATATAAATTAAAGCAAATACATAATAATAAGTCGGTCAATCATCTGTACTTTTAGTAGTACCGCTACAGCTTAGTGAATACATTTTGTATTGATCTTACAGTTCTTTAGACGTGGCGTAACTTACGTATAAAACGTTTAGTCAGACCTAAGTTTAAAAATGAAGTAACGAAGTAGTATCATTCAATCATTATACATTTGTGTTACTTGTTTTTGTGGTTGAATTGAAGTAATACAGCGCTTCATAAGTTAACTGAATGTTAATTGCTTTCCTGAGCATCAACGCGATGATGATTCATTGCTCGTTCCTACTTCAAATGTAATCTACATAGTCTACGCAATTTCTATAACCATTTCGACGATACTACCATCTACATACACTTTCGACGATACTACCATCTACATACACTTTTGGAATGCGTATGTTCACATGATTTTGGATGACTCACTTTGAAACTATTCAAATATAGTCAATTTATATCTCACGTTTTATACAAAGCTATTTGTGCCGATGCACGATGGATACATTCATATATCCTAACTAATAATAAATGCGAAAGTAAGTTTGTTTGTTTGTTACGCTTTCACGCTAAAACGGCTGATCGGATTTAGATGAAATTTGACACATGTGTAGACCATGACCTGGAGAAGGATATAAGGCTTATATCTTTTCATCCTGAATCGCAGATGAAGTCGCGGGCAACAGCTAGTATTATAACAAATGCTAAAGTAACTCTGTCCGTTTGTTACCTTTTCACGCCCTAAAGGCTGAACGGATTTTGATGAAATTTGGCATATAGGTAGACCATGTCCTGTGTTAGGACATAAATAACTTTTTATCCCGGTAGTACGTTCCTGTGGGATAATTTCCGACCTCCACGCGAATGGTGAGCTAGTTTCTACAATTCCATTTTTACCCAGTCAAGACTGGGCTTTATCTTATTTGTTATTTGCACCTGAATAAACAGTCAACCAAATGTCACCAAATACTATCAATTAAATGTGTCTATAATCTATCAATGGAACTGCCCCACCTACTTGTTATCATTGGCCTAAAATGCTTTAGGCCCAGACCTATCTGTGAGTTGGATTAGACAGTAATCTACAAAGCGAGCCTAGTGTGGTCTCAATCACTTTCAAAAATACTAGATTATGCAAATACATCTAATAGAGGGGTTATAGGCACTCTCAGAATCAGAATAATTTATTTGCAATTAATGTAGGTGACAAATAACGTGTTATTGATATTAAATCATCGTATCCAGTGCATTCTACTTATGGCATATTATACAGCGTGGCAGGAAAAAAATCGCTTTTCCATTAGTTTTGACCGCATAGATATCGCACTTTCTTATGAAACAGCAGATTTTTATAACCAAGGAAAAATTTCTAAACATTCAGCACATGATTCTAGATCCCCTATATAATCTTGTGCTGAATGCGATGTCCCCCGGCCACCCTGTAAAAAAAAACTCAAATTAATTATAAGTCAAGAAGAATTCTAAGTCAACGTTGAAATATATTTTCACATCTTATTTTAACGCTCGGGCCATGGGGCACGAGTGCGCGTCTCCTTTTTAAACAAATTTTTCACCGACTAGTCGACACTTCACGTGACCAGAGGGCTGGATTGTTCTTTGGCCGAAGAATTATCATTGCCATTCAGCGTGGCAATGCTGCCAGTCTTCTGGGCACATTTCCGGATGACAGCGATGCGGACGAGTACTTCGCCGCCTAAGTATTCCTTTTGTTTTTATATTCATTTTTATAGTTAGTTATTAAGTAATTTAATTTAGTCCAATATCTAAATAAATTAAAATAAGTCGAAAAAATGTATATAAAAAAACAAGTATCCAATAATCTTTTTGTCTAGTAGTTTTGTTATTTTCTCATTATGCCGATACTTGTAAAAGAAAGCATAATCAACCTATAATGTTCCCACTGCTGGGGCACAGGCCTCCTCTCAGTAATAGGGAGTGGGCCGTAATCTACCACGCGGGATTAGTGCGGGTTGGTAGATGTCTCATGTCTTCGAATTTTTGGTTCTAGGACATGCTGGTTTCCTCACGATGTTTGAAAGCAGTAGTGATGAAATTATTTGCACAAAGTAAAGCGCCTGAATTCGAACCCACAACCTACAACTCGTGGTAGGAGTCGTTACCACTGGACCACCACTACTCCTCGTAAAAGAATGTTCAAACAAAATCACAATATTACCTATATTTACATAAAACACAGATGTGTGTATGCACATATTTGGTGTAGATGCGTTACTGTGGCAATTGGCTCGGGTCACTATCTAATCAGATTAGCGCGTGACTCAATGTCGCGTAGTTAGCGAGAGTATAAGTAACGAATTAGATCAGTAGTTGTTAAATAGTTTCGAGTTTTATATAGGAAACGATGTTTATAAAGTAATATTTACACTGACAGCAAAAAGAAAAAACAGAAAAATACGTACAAAGGTGATGCTTATTTCTAAAGAAATCTCTTCCAGCATACCTGCAATAAAGTGAAAAAACGACTGAGAGTTGAGTGAGTTCGATTCTGGTCGGGCAAAGTGTTATTGTGTTTTTCTATCCCGAATTTCTCAGTAGCAGCCGGGAGTCTGGATCTGTGCCCGGTTGATGGCAATAGGGTCGCCCCCGATTACATGGGACTTAAGCATAACTGACAAAATGTGGGTGTATTATAGGCATACCTCTGCCTAACCCTTCTGGGATTACAGTTGTGATGTTATGCTTATGTTAAAGTTAAGATAGAATATATTTATTTAATTATATCTGATTAGAATTTGATTGAATACAAATATCTTATTCTTATCGATTACTAGATGTGCTCCGTGGGTTGACCAGCATAAGTCTCGATCCTGTGGATATATCAGGATAAAAAGTAACTTATGTCCTAATCCAAGTCCAAATTTCATCCAAATCCGATTAGCCTTTATAGCGTGAAAGCGTAACCAACAAACAAACAAATAATCAAATCTTTTCACTTTTTGTTATAGTTTAGATCATTATTTTGAACTGTATAAATTCATATAATGTTCAAACACAGTGTGAATTGTTTTATGCATGAAATAAATGCCTTTATATTTCTAGGAAAATTGTTACAGATATTTCAACATTAGGCTCAAACCTAATGGCGACATGGAGGGTGCGATTGTCGCAACCCAGTGCTGGGCACGCCACAATAGCGGCGGTAAGTCCCCTCTTTGAGGAGTGGTTGGAGAGGCGCCACGGCGTCCTCACCTTCCGCCTGACACAGGTCCTCACCGGACACGGTTGTGTAGGGAGGTTCCTGTTTCGCATAAGGCGGGAGGAAACGCCCGGCTGTCACCATTGTGTGGATCGCCCGGAGGACACGGTGGAGCATACGGTGGAGGTCTGCCCAGCTTGGGCGGAGCACCGCAGTGTCCTCGCGGAGGCGATCGGCGGCGGCGATCTCTCGCGTCCGGCCCTGGTCCAGGCCATGGTACGGAGCGAGAGGGAATGGAAAGCCGTCACCTCCTTCTGCGAAGCAGTAATGCTCGCGAAGGAGGAGGCGGAGCGCGTGAGGGAGAGAGCCTTGCGCCCTCACGCCCCTAGTCGCCGCAGGAGACGCCCTGGGCGTCGGGAATCGCAAGCAGATTCCCGGCCACCGTAGGCGCGGGCTTGCGGACGGCGAGCCATGGGTAGCTCGCCGTCCGGTAAGGACCAGGCCCGGGTCGCCGGCGCGCTGTGTTCCACGCGCGCCTCAAAGAGATGTCAGCACAAAATGACGGGGTCCGATAGGGCCGACGCCTCAGGGTCGCGGGTTATTCCACAGAGAAAACCGTGGCCCTGGCACAGGCAACTGAAAGAACACGGTGGGTTTTAGTCAGTAAAAGTCTGACACGCCCTCCCGCTCCAACCAGAGCGGGAGAAGTCATTTGATGATTTCCCACCCAAAAAAAAAAAAAAAAGGCTCAAACCTAAGCTGGAAGAAACACATACAAAGTACAAGAGCTAAATTGTCCCAATTTATTTATGCACTCAGCATACTCAAATGCAACACAGACTATAAGACCGCCTTATTTGCCTATTATGCGTACGCCCACTCCTGGTTAAATTATGGTTTTATTCTGCAGGGAGAAAGTACAGACTTTTTGGACATTTTCATTCAGCAAAAGAAATGCATCAGAATATTGAAGAACTAACGAGAGAGTTGTAGGCCACACTGTATTGAACTACAAATTCCCACACTACCAGCAATATATATACTTACTGCAAAGTTGTATATGCAAAGCCTGTAATCAAGACTAGCAAATATATTTAATAATCTACCGGAAAGTTTAAAATACCTACCAAATGACTAAATTTTATCGAAACAGTTGAAATCTCTGTTAATGAAAGGCTATTAGACCGTTGAGGATTTTAAAGCTCACATGTTGTGATTAGATTGACCTTATAACGATATTATTTTGTTTAGCATGTTGGCAAAGAATAAGACATTAGTGGTGCATGATGAGGCTTTTTTGTTCTTTTAAACATGGCATTACCTTCAAACCCAACCTGCGACTATGACATAGCCGAATAAATTAATCATAAAAATATTACCACTTAAAAACCATCTGAAAGAAAGAAAGACAATACGTTTATTTGCTGTAAACATGACGCAAAAAAGAGCAAATACTCAAAACAAAGAAAAGGTTGTGGGAAACATGCGTCACATCCACGCAAAACGGCTATCGCTCAGCATAATGCTGCGACCCTATGCAAGACAGAGCCTCAGCGCTGGTTTTCAGCGACAGCCGGCGCTGACGTTATGACGTCGACCGATGCAGCAAACAGTTATTAAGACGCTGTACCGGTACAGCGTACTTATATTAATAAAAAATATATATTAAATGTGATAGAATATACTAATTGGATATAAAAGTAAAATGAAAAATAAATAGACAAACATCTATAATCTCATCTATAAATTGATTAACACAAATATTAATGGTATACAGGTTAAAACAATCGCTCTGTGCAAACTACAGACACATTTACTTTTACAGCAAACCGACCCCAAAAAGCAAAAAAACTGGATACCACCAAAATAATACAATCTCTTTCTATTCCAGAACATGAAGGTCCTAACATTCAGCTTCGTCAACTCACCGATCGACAATGGCCGAAAAATTGGCCTAGCACTGATGCACCACGCGTTTCCAAAGCGGCACGACCTCCTCTTTGCCTTCGAGTACAGAGAGCCGTACTACCCCACGCTCCCCTCAGACATGAACATGTTCCAACGCCCGGGCGACTGGAAGAGGGAACTCGAACGGTGTGAATGTCCTCACTGGAGGATCACTTGTATAAATGGAACTTCTGATGCGTTCATGTTGACTGCTGGCGAGACGTTGATAGTGCCCAGTTCTGTGTTGGATTATAATTTGATGGAATCAGCGCGTCATTTTCGGTCGGGGAGAGTTCCTATTTGGGTGTGGGGGAGGCCTGAAGGTGCTGCTTTGTTGAGGAGTGGGGAGTTGTTGAGTACTGAACAGTCGGCGACGGCGGAGAGTGTGTTGTTGGAGCAGGTATGTGAATAAAAACTATTGATACCGGTCCAGTTCAAACTTTATAGCGGCTCGGGACATGACACAAGTCGCTGCGCAGTAACCGCCATAATCTTTGAATCGGGCTGTAGAATAGAAACGAAATCCTTTTATGGTTTGTTCCAAAAGTATCTCATAGAAGTGTAAACAAACCCTTTCGGTAAATTCTTACGCAGTAACTCAGTAAAGGGAATTATTAACATATACTGGATGAAATTATTTACCGTCTTGAAAAAAATATGTGAACTGAGTATGGAAAATATGGCATAGTTTTCTTTTTTCAGAAATTCGTCTAGCAATAAATACTACACATTTAAAGTAAACTTTTCATACTAGAACAATAACAACAGCCATTTTAATAAAAATTATAGAAGATTAAAAAAATATCGAAATGTATGCGCACGAGCCAATCGCGCATCCTCTCCCGCCCGCGTCCCGCGCACTCTTTCTCTCTAATTTCAGTACGGCGGTCAGACTCACGCCTGACAAATGATGAATCTCGGTCGCGTTGTTTAAGTTGCTAGTACTTCAAATGTGTAGTATTTTTTTGCTAGACCAATTCCTTCGTTTGTTTTTTTCATTCATTTAAAAAAAAACTTTGCCTTAGCTTCTACTCACTTATATCCTATTTTTTTCAAGACGGTCAAAAATGTCATCCTTTAACATCTCACCACTTTTTCCAACAGTTATTAAGTTTGAAAAACATTATGAAGTGGTATTTGAAAAATCATCGGCAAAATTTGAGATTATAGAATTAACCTCAATTGTCAAATGAAAAACATCTCTCAGGTGATTTTAATTAGAATTTCGGGTTAAAAGTAGAAATCATCAGATCAAAGCACTAAATTTTTAAGTGACACAACAAATTGGCATCCACAGGTACGTATTCTTATCCATGTGTTTACATTTTCATCAGGGACATGTGGACAACAGCCTATAAGGCTTTTTAACCGTCACGATTCCCAGGTCGGGCAACGTGTTATTGGGTTTTTTTATCTAGAATTTCTCAGTAGCAGCCAGGAGTCTGGATTTGTGCCCGGTTGATGTCAATAGGCTCGCCCTCTTTTACATGGGACTTAAGCATAACTGGCGAAATGTGGATGTACTATAGGTACACCTCTGCCTAACCCTTCTGGGATTACAGGCGTGATGTTATGTTAAATGATTTTTTCTTGCCTTAAAACTTGGTTTAACTAAAGTATGCACGGAATAAATAAACTATTATTTACCTTTCAAAAACTTTCATAAAATTCATTGTAACTTGAATTGCTGGAGTAAACATGCTCAATAAAACTTGACAGGTGATCCGCATTTAACCTATAAATTATACGGAAATAGTTGTCATGTGCAAAACAGGTCAAAACTTAAGGGAAACGTTTAACTGATCCTTTAAAAACTTATTGACCTCCTTCTGATGAATACCTTTTTGAATTAAAGAACCTCTAAATAAAATTGCGCTTCTAATGAAGTACACTTTTATTTAAATATTTGAGCCCCTTTTTAACTTTGTAGCTTTTTCTTGAAGTTAGTCGCAGTAACTAAAGTACCCCGACCAACCGGGTTAGGTTGCAACTGTGACAAACCACGCGCGGGCCGAGTTGGTCTCAGGTACTTGTCTATTTTTAAGACCCAAAATAGGAAATAATTGAGGACCACAAAAAGAGGCAAAATCATTACATTTGAGGGTTCAATAATATTTTTAGGCAAGCAAAATGGAAATTAATTGAGGTTAATACATGCCAAAACTTAATCCAATTACATTGAATCGAAGAACAGTAGACGGGTAAGATCGATTAGCTAAGCATCGTGGACGTTACTTACGTAAAACACGTAATCATGTCGTGACACGCGGAAAATAAAAAATAAGCTTCTACAGAAGTTATTGAACTCGTAGATCATTTATCTACTAAATATGCTGTTCATTTATTAAACATGTACAAATTGAATGAGCGTCATTCCAATGAATGCCGATGGAAGAAAGTAAAAAAAATAAACTTGATCCTTATGGGATATCTATATCCCTGTGGGAGCACTAAAGGTACATCTCTGTCTAACCTTTCGTGGAATTCAGAAGTGATGGCATAGTTATGTTAAAAAATACTAATAATGTCTCCTATAACATCGGTTATTTCAAATATACTAACATCGAAATCTGGAACAATACTCAAAACAGTAACAAGTGACAATAGAAAATTCACACTAAATTAAAGTCTGAATTTCCAGGTGCGTCGGTCTCACCCGAAGTTGACTCCACCTCACGTTCTATACCTCTGTGGCAATACGTTCACGAATGCTGGCGGCCCCGGCATTCTCCCACCATTGGGGACCCTCCAGACCTCTTACAAGAAACTTGTTGAATTGTGTACACCGACCACGCTTGGACAGTTTTGGGTAAGTAGCAATAAGGCACAAAAACATTTTAAATCGTCAAATAGTCAATAGTAACATTTCAAAATTAGTCAAGAAAAGTATAAAGAATCTTTAATAGTCTTGCGGTAGGCTCTTCCAAGAAACAGATAAATCAACACTATTGAAACAACATTATTTACTTTGTGGTTAGCTCACTTAAGTGAGCGAATGAAGTGCTTTACGATTTCCTTTTATACTTATCTAGGAATACATGCGGTTTATTTGTTTTATTTTTGTCATTTTAGGCGACTTATATATAATTATTATTGTATAAGTACAGGGTGGCAGGAACAGCGGCTGATAGTATGTCATGCTCACTCGAATGTCTCGCTGACGGTGGCGCGTGTGTTGGATCATTTAGCTCCCTGTAAAATGGTTGAGCTGAATGGTGCTGATCCATGCGTCATGTTCGTGAACGGGCGCCGTCAGTTAGGAGTAGTCATCTCTTAGCTACCATGGCTTATTTTTTTTATTGTTTTTGTTTGATTTGCTGCACTCTGGACGCTTTAATGTGTACGGTTTTTGTACATCGTTCTCACATATAGGATCAACATTAATGATGTAACTAATATATATGTAAGAACAATATTATTTATATAAATAGTACACATGGAGTTTTTTGCCCTTTCTTCATACTTCATATTTCTGACTGACCAACTTCTTGACAATTCAAAAGTTCCTGTTAATGGTTTAATTGAAATAAATGCTTTGAGTTGAGTTTTAGCGACGCGCAAACTGTGCCCATTAATTCAGCACATGATTCTAGACCCCCTTTAGTAGAACATTTTCGTCGGTTATCATTAACAAAATTTACTGTTTCATAGAAAAATGCATCCACGTGGTAAAAATGTATGGAACAGCCATGTTTCTGGTTTAACGAAACATTTCAGGGTGTTCAGAATCATATACTGAATCCGTGATAACAGGTTGCGCGCCAATATCCCCGCCACCCTTTATATGTTCACGGTTTGTGGTTTTCATTCAAGAAATTGAGAGACTGAAGTATTCCCAAAAATAGTTTCAACCAATCAAATGACTTTAAACAAGTAAGTAAGTGTTAAGTAGTGCTTGAGTTAGGTTCTGTAATTCCAGCCTCAGATTGTTCAGCCGACACGATTTGTTTAGATTCAAGGCGAGCTATAAAGCTATTTCCTCCTTCATTACAGATGCAAGACTCCCAATACTACTCAATCCTGGACGCAAGCCGGTGGCTCCGCTACGTCGCGAATAGCATCACGTTCGCCGAGGACGCCGCGCAACAATTGTCTAACAACGTCACTGTTGTCTTACAAGAAGGTAATAATTGTAAACATCAAAATCGAGCTAATATCTTACCATTTCGGGGCGTATGTGGAACGTTCAATCAGTTATAATGGTACTGAGTACAATCCTGGGAAATTTTAAGCACTTACGCTACAAAAGCAGTCAAAATTGCGCTAACAGCTTTGAGGCGTATGATACGCCTAAGTTCGCTGCTATACGAAGTATTTTTTTTCTATGGAGAAGTGGAAAAAGAGTAGATTACCATTAGGAGGGCTTACCTTCGCGCGGGTTTCAAATGTGCAGATGTCTGTGATAGACATGGTATGATAATTTCAGAGGCGTAAGGGCTTTTAACAACAAATAATACTCGCACTACGATTTACAGTTTTCCTAGTAAATAACTGTTTCAAACTACATAACATCACGCCTTGTTTCCCCGAAGGGTTGGGCAGAGGTGTACCTATAGTACACCCACATTGTGCCAGTTATGTTTAAGTCCCATGTAATAGGGGGCGAGCCTATTGCCATCTACCGGGCACAAATCCAGACTTCGGGCTGCCACTGAGAAATTCCAGATTTATTATAATTATGTATTTAGAAACTTTTGTTTCTAAATACATAATTATAATAAACAAACATTAATTATTTAACTAATTTGTTAAAATGCTTTCTTATGTTTCAGGTGACGGCGTAGACTATTGTTCCGTGGTATCATGCCTCACTCAATTGCTAGTCGACCCTCACTTCAGAACGATATCAGGCTTCCAGTCTCTCATACAGAAGGAATGGATTGCGCTCGGACACCCGTTCTGTGATAGGTGAGTACTCCTTCTCATTTATATGCTCCTGGTAACTTGAATGAACTTAAATATTGCTAAGTCCGAACGAAATTTTTTAATAATCGTTACTTGTCACGTGCTTTGGCTTAGTTATTATTTTCCCATCTCTATCTTGCACGTTTAGTTGTGTGACAGTGACAGAAATAATGCAAAGCTAAATAAAGCACGTGCTGAGTAACTTTAATTAATTACTTTAATCTCAACCTAACACAATAACACACAAAATACTGGCTTACCGTTCAGCAATAATTTAACACTACTGTCTACCATACATTCATATGTTCCTGGTAGCTTATGTATCTAAGGTCATCCTTGTATAATGTTAGTCATATGAAATAGTAGACAGGAAAAAGTTGCCTTAGGTATTATTTAAATTATCCTGTTTCTATTTTGTTCTTTCGTTATGTCCTTAATTCAATGGCCAAGTGCGGAACCCTTCATCCGAGGACACGCACATGGCCGGTTTTTTTTTTACTGTTGCTAATTGACTTTGCACGATCCTGCAAAGCAAAGTCCACTATATACCATTATATATTTTTACTTGGATATAACTGTTTTCCACGAAGACTTGAGGTACAGCTTGTGCAAGGACCAGAATAAAATTTGGTTACATTGAAATTTGAACTTTGTCACGTCAGCATTGAGTTTCTAATTCCAAAACATGACTATGATGAAAATAAAATTTCGTTAAAAATAAGAATAGTCTAACAAATATTGGTAGATTATTGATATTTTTGTTCAATTGATTTCATTTAGTCAAAGTTAAAAAGTAGAAGGTAAGTGATGCGATTATATTTGCTTTCATATCTCCAAAAAAGCAAGTTTATCGAGTTTTTTTAATCATCATGAAGGTAGTATCATGAGTATGTAGTATAATACTTCGATGGAAGTTCTTTGTTAAAGCTTTTTAGGGTTCTATACCTCAAAAACAAAAATCCGAAACCATGGGATCACTTCGTTATCCATCGGTCTGACCCTTTTTCACAGGAATGCGTGGGGGTATCAAGTTGAAATTAATATCAAATACTTAGACATACGGTCCCTTGGAGCTTCTAAAACGTTGAAACTTAGAATCTTGGCATAAATTTTCATTCATTTCGCATATTTTGAAACTATTAAATACATTAAAACCCATAGGGTACAGCCCGTTGACGTACAATCATTAAATTTGGCAAGAAGATTTCCCACGCAGCACAAATAGGTACTGGGAAATATCCAAAAATCGTTAATTTTAGTTAAATTACATAATGTACGGGACAATATTTTCTCAAATACAAGTTTAAGTTTGCCGGAATCGAAAATTTATTGGCTGTATCTTGAAGTAACATTTAGTCTTTTTTATTTCTTTTGTACATAGCGATCATAACCTAGGTACATTGAATAGAGCGGTTTCATCTGATTATTTTGCGTATACTTACTACAGAAGATTCAAATTCATATACGCCAGGAGAAGAGTTTCTGCTGGCAGGAAGGGATTGTGTTTTGTTTTCGTCGTGTTTGATGAGAAGGGTAAGCAAAATGGCGCGGTTGAAACTGTTTTTTTTTCTCTCTTGCTGCGGGCTCATAAGACAACTCACTCACAACGTCGCACTTTATGTACCCGATAATAAAGTTTATTATCACCAGAAGCTCTTGGTTCTCATTAAAACAACAAAAAAAAACTTATGTCCTCAGGTTCGGTCTTCCCCGTCCGGGCAACCCAAAAGACTCGACCGCTAAGGACACGACCTCCGCCCAAACTGCTCCAGTACTGCTTCTATACCTGGACTGCGTGTGGCAGTTACTGCAGCAGTTCCCGGCAGACTTCCAGTTCACAGAAACGTATCTGACGACACTGTGGGATTGCGCACATAATCACATATTTGACACGTTTCTATTCAACTGCGCGCGGGATCGGGAGCTGGCTGTGGCTAAGGTAATGTTGGTTTTAATTACAACTGGGTATAGTTGCGTTTAAGCAAGTTATTGTTACACCAGACTTACTCAAAACCCTCTAAAGTGGCTCGCTTATTTGAGCAGGAGTGTAAAGTTTGAATACACATTGTGTACTTTGCCAATCCGTCCTGCAAAGTCATGAAATGTTTAAAGTTATATCTAAATAATAAATTATTATTATTTAACTACTCTTTTCTCACGCAATATGTGACACAAAACTCAGTTCCTCGCTCACTATTTCTACAATATGTTCACAAATAAGTATTGTTTACAGAACTTCGTGCAGAGGCCGGTGTGGGACTGGGGCGAACAGTTCTCGGAGCAAGACAAGGCGTTGTTCTACAACCCGCTGTTCGGCGTCAAGCCTAATACCGTACACTCGCAGAGGCTATGTAAGTAAAACTGTAGAAGAATCTTGTAGCCAAAATGGGAACCCTGCCATCTTGTTTTTTGTTAAACTTTTTCAAACGTTAGACAACAGTAATTCAATATGGTTTGTCCTATTTACAGCACAGTCTTCGCTCCCGAGCAAGTCAGTATCCGAACTGAGTCGATTAGAACCTTGCACGTCGGTAGCCGGCATGGAACTGTGGTCACAGTGCTACGAGCGGTGGCTCGCGCCCCTCGACTCGCCGCAGTCCGGCACTATACAGTACCATGTGCACAACTACGCCGCACTTCAGAAGGTCAGTATACTGCTGCAGGTTTATGTTATCCTGGTACTTCAATGTTGGTTATGACATATGCACCTTTTACGGTTATTTTACCTCTCATGTTTGCATCACTGTCAGTTTCACTGAACTATAGTCTCGTTACAATAAGGTTGTTGTTGGTTTGCTGCTGTCCGAGGTATAATAACTGTGAAATAATATAGTATATTGTAGGTAGTGAGTGCGTCAAGGGTCAGTCTACTTTAGCAGGCTTATTTAGCCCTGTAACTTCAATGTTGGTAATGGCATCACCACAATATGGCAAGATAGGGTGAGTGAGTGCGTCGTACTAAATAAAGCTTATGTTATTCTAGTAAATAAATGTTCCTGATGAAAACCACAATACGGGAAGATAGGTGTTGAGTACGTCAAAGGTCAGTATACTTCAGCAGGGTTCTGTTGCCCTGGTACATACGTTTTAGTAATGACATAACCACAATACGGTAAAGCTACGGTTTTCCGCCACATAACGGCCGACAGTGACGGCTGTCATGCAAATGATTGCAGCGAGTTTGAATTTACGGTGTCAAAATACTCTAGAAAAACACCCCAACTTACGTTCATAACTAACGTTTCAGACTATGTGGCGGCCACCGCTCTTCTTTGTAACCGTAGAATAAGATAGATAGTGAGTGAGTGCGTCAAGGTCGGATACTTCACCAGGCTTATGTTACCCTTGGCACATAAATGTTGCTAATGACATAACCACAGTACGTCAATTAGTACAGTAGCAAGTGCGTCAAGGGTCCATACTCATTCATTTCTCTTTTCTCTGTTGATATAAAAATGAAATGCTGTATGCTGGTAAGCGCGTCACTTGATAACGGCAGGACCGGTTTGGCTAGTTTTTGTTTTAAAATGTTCGCAATAGTCCGGATTAGGTTTAATGAAAATAAAAATTGGAAAAGTTTCCCGGAACGCTTTCAAATTCGGAAACAACTGAACGTCCTTTTTTCTGTGGGATTTTTGTATGAATAATTGTATGGTCGGTCGACGAAGGCAGTCGGGTCAACTAGTTACAAATAAATACAAAACTTAAACAATAGGCCACTGCGTCGAAGATTACACTGTCCATACCTATTAACACTGTAATTTGATAACACTTTAAAAGCCTTTTTTTTTTAAGAGACCGTCGTTTATCTGGCCGCCTCTTCTCCAAAGGAAACGAACAATTAGAACCGTGCACCTAGCTTCTGATGTTTCATGTAAGCCCATGTAGGTTTATATGAAATAAAATATTTTTATTTTTAAATTACTGGTCCTTATCGCTGTCATCCGAAACAGTGCCCAGAAAACAAACGGTGATCTTAAAATTTCATGTGGGATCATTATAGACCCTATATCAGGCACAACAAAAGATGTTTATTCTCGATTTACGTCAGTGTGTAACCTCATTGTATATATCGCGTTTCGTATAAATAAACCCTTGATGTTATGGCAAGATAGGTAGTAAGTGCGTCAAGGGTCAGTACACAACAGCAGGCTTATGTAGCCCTAATACATAAATTTTGGTGATGACATAACCATAGTGCGGCAAGATAGGTGGAGAGTGCGTCGGCAGGTCAGTATACTACAGGAGGCTTATGTTATCCTAGTAAATAAACGTTGCTAAATAATGACATACCATAATACGGAAAGATAGGTAGTGAGTGCATAGGCAGGTCATGAGGTCAGCATACTACAGTAGACTCGTGTTATCCTAGTACTTAAATGTGGCTTATGTAAAAAAATAACAAACAAATATTTTTCGAAAAACATAAGGGGGCGTCTATATATTACGTGAGGTGTTTTTTTTTTAAAAATTGTCCCTCCCTCCCTGGTGAGATGTCGTGAGATTTTATTCAACCCCTCCCCCATCCCTCAATCTCACGTGAGATTTTTCAAAGGGTTTCTTACGTAAACGCGTTGGATTGTTATTTTAAATTAGTAAGAGCATGCACAGAGTCGAGTAAAACATTTACAAGAATAAACAAAGCAGGTTGGAACCTGTCCGTGTGTCACTGCCACTCAGCTCGTACGCTCTCGAACATCGAGTCGCGCGTTCGACTGACAGTGGCGCGAAAAAAAAGGACGGGCTACACTGTACCGTAAATTCAGATTAAATTGAGCTATTAGGTATAAAACAAATATGGTGGTTTGACAATCAGTAGATGTATGACGTCGAAGTATGAATGAAATTATTTTCTTTCGAACGAATTAGTGAATGATCTTAATCGTATTACGCTTAAGATTAAATCTTAAGCATGTACAATCTGGATTAAATGGACCAATTTTTTTTTTTCTTTGTTGAATTAGAAAAAAAATGCGTGATATTTGCCGAGACCCCTCCTCTCTCCAACGTAAGATTAGATGAGATTTGACTCGACCCGTAAAACATCTCACGTATAGTAATGGCTTGTATTGTGTCACCAGCTGGCCAAGCGGAAATCACGAAAAAATTCCTGTTGCAAATTTACTTCAGGCCCATGTTTACCAGTTTCACTTAAGCCATGATTCAAATTAACCTACATGAGTTGAATGTTACCCTTAGCAACCGGCCCAGCATCTTGTTAAACCTGATTATCCTCCAACAGATTCACCAAATAAAAGAGAAGCTGCCATTCCTGTCGATCCTCTCGCGACATTCCAACGGCGAGGAACTTTCAGAGCCTCAGCAGCGGCCTCCAGTGTCCCGTTTCTACCCCTTCAGTGTGGGCCGCTCTGACGTCATCACCGGCAGCCTGGACTCCATGCAAGTCAGCCTCATAGACGCTAGTCAACTCGTAGAATCACAGTCCCTACTCAACGCCCCTGATTAAGGAGAAACACCGTCGCAAGCGATCCTAACACTTATCTCTACGTGGTAAGGTTGAATGTCTACTTAGTGTCGCTTCCGCTGAATAGTTGTTTTTAATTGTTAGAAATTTGTTTGCTTGCGACGTGTACATAGTGCGCCTTTGGTGAGCGGTTTGTTGTTTAGCGGTTTGATAGGAGATTGATAGTTTGCGTTAGACTTCAGATTTTCCCTAGTAAAATAAAGCACCTGTCTTCCTGATTTTGTATCAAATTTATACAATAACAGAAAGTCGTCAACAACAAACTGTTCTCCAAATATTTATGTAGAACAAGTCAATAAATTCGAACAAGGCTCATAGTCTAGAACGCCGCAGCCATCATAAGGAGTATTAGGTAAATTACAAGTTAATATATTCGTGTTAATGAGACGTACATAATAATTAAGGTGTATATAGTCGTGATATAACGTCGTTTTCTCTATTAAACATATTTTATAAGTTCCCTGTAACAAGGAATTGATTGAGAAATGTATATTCCATTTTAGAATAATAGTTATATTTTTATAATCAATCGTTTTATGGTGTGACCATAAAAAATATTCGAAATTATACTTAGCCTGCGCGTTTGTTAAGAATACGTGGACAAAATTGGGCCATTCCTGAATTATTCCAATATAACAGATTGATATAATTATTTTCTATTTCCGCTTAATTACTAACAGAGCTTATCGTTGTTATTAATATTCACAAGCAGCGGACTATTCACTATTCTAACAGTCGCCTGAATTTAGACTTCAGAGTAGTGAACTGGCCGCTTAATATTTATAAATAAGTACTTTGTTACCATTACTAATCCGTATTATTAGCCCGATGACACTGCACCAATTATAAACATTATTACTGCTCAAAGACATTCGACAAAACTCTGTCTTCAGAACCGAGACGTACGCAAAACCAAATCTAACTTATTATAGTAAATTGAATGATTATGTTGTAAATATGGCAGCTTCAACGCTTACTTAAGTACTTTGTTATTATTTTAATATTTATTTCGCTATAATTGTAATTTGACTATCATTTATTTAATAACTTCGTTCAGCTGTAGTATCGAACTGATAATTATGTTAATATTTAAATGTGTACTGATGAATGTCCATCATTGATTAGTTGATTACTAACATTGTCGTGGTATAGTTGAATACAATGTATTCACTTAACTTTATTTACGAAATTATAATAAGGACTGTTAAAGAAAATGTTTTATGTAAAAATAGCCCCAATTTTAGGAAACCCTAATTTGGTTCAATATCAAATTAAACTAACTGAAGGAACTTATCACAGATGTAATGGTAAAGCAAATTGACTGACCCTTCGTTATCGAATGTGCAAAACTTATTTGAAAACTTAACTTAAACTGTAAAATTTTAACCAGTGCGCCAACAATAATAATAAAAACCGCTGTTTCAAAGAGAAAAGTGCAATCAATACCTACGCGGTCAAAATGAATGGAACAAATTTTTTTTTAAATCCGACGAAAAATTTCTACGCTACGGGGTCTAGAATCATATGCTGAATTCATAGTTACAGTTTGCGCACGGGTTAAAAAAAACTTGTATTCATCAGTTCTCCTATAAAGTTGGCACTTTCGATACTTTTTAGCAGGAACAGTCGAAATATTCTAAGCTAAAGTGACCCATTAATCAAGGTTAGGGCACAGTGAATAGGCCCTAAAAGCCCTAAGTCAGAAACTTTACTAAAACTGGCGAACAGAAGACAAACCACTTGTTCACGAACAAACATTGTAAGTTGCACATATTATGTACATAAACTTGTTGTATACAATAGAATTTGCTGATTAGTTTGATATTTTTCAAAATATCTGACATCACATATTTTGACGCGTTTGTCGTCCTACTGTTCTTGTTACCTTATAGAAATATTAACTGCATGTTAGGCCGAGGCCACACAGGGAAATACATTACATCGGCGTACATTGAGCGCAGTGTGAATGATTCATATAAACAAGTGTTAGTGCTGGAAGTCAGTTGCAAACATTTCTTGAGCGGGACCACGGCCTTATCTGACTGTATCAAGTTGGAACAAACAAGCAGTATTGTTGTAACATTTAAGTAATAATTAATTGTGTCGTATAGAAGCGAATATTTATGTAATTTATAAGTTTACGAACTGTTAAAAACTGATTAGTAAACGACGCTTACGTCGTTTTAGTTACACTGTCATCGTCGATCGTGCGGGAAATTTTGTACTAGAGAAGAGATGGGATGCATGGTACATTTTAGTTCAGGTTATTTTATCGGAATTGGTTTCAAACAGTTACTTTGAAAACGTAGTCACATAGTTTTTATGTAAGACTGCAAACACTTCCGTTTACGTTTCATCATTTTTGACGACATTTTTAAAATATATATATTTCTACTTACGCCGGAAATTTGTGCCATCTCGTCTTCTAACCGTAAAATAAAATATCATTGTATCAAAATAATCAGCATATTAATAGATATCATGTACCTACCTAGCCCAGTGCAGTCCAAATCGTATGTTTGAATGATTCGTACCAAATTGTAAGTGTACCTGTTACACAATGTTCAAATGTGAGGAATAAAGGAGTTACGAGAAATATTTGTTTTATATATACATCTATACTTTATTTTCAACAGCACAACATTTAACAATATTATACTTAATGTAAATGTCTTTAAAACCTTATAATACTAGGATTTATTTTTATATGTCACAAAATAAAAATTGTAATAAATAAAATAAACTCTTTGGTTACAAATTAGGGATGGATTTCACCTATGAAACTGAACGCATCAGCACATCAGAAACGTTTTCAAGAGCTGTCTGTGACAATATTCCACAGAAAATATTGACATTGCATAATCAGCAAATAATATTCCTACTGCTGGGACACGGGCCTCCTCTCGGTGACAGGGAGTGGGCCGTAATCCAAGTTGGTAGATGTCACATGTCTTCGAATTTTTGGTTCTAGGACAAGCCGGTTTCCTCACAATGTTTTCCTCCACCGTTTTTGAGAGCAGTGGTGATGAATTAAATTTACACAAAGTAAAGCCCTGTCTGGGTTCGAACCTACGACCTACAACTCGTAAGTCGCGGTCGTTACCACTGGTCCATTGACAAATGATAAATGATTTTATTCCTTGTAGATTTGTACAAACTCTTTTACACGTCAATCATATTTTTAAAACTAGATCGGCGTTTCCTATCTGACTACTCTGAGAAAATAAACTCAGAGGTCATTCTCTTTTAAAGTGCAGACGTAATCTTAGTCAGATCATGTGAAGACCATGTAGATTGGTGTCTGAAATGGTCTTTTGAGGAAAGAACCACACAGATAGACAGAAAGACAGCCGCTAAACCTAGTTTAAATGCTGATCGCGTTTAGTTTTATTGGTGAAATCTACCATTAAAACCAATCAGTAAAACTAGTTATCAAACATATTCGAAATGTGTAAGTTCATTTTTTGCAAACACAATATTAAGTCTTAACATTTTACCCCACTTTAAAACAACATCACGCCTGTATACCCTGAAGGGTGAGGCAGAGGTGAACATAATAGTACACCCACATTTTACAACACACGTTACTTAAATAACCCTATATTACGACACATAACACACATTGCACAACATATTTTTATTATTATCTTTAAAACTAATTTGTACCTCTAATATAATCAAGTGTTATAAACATACAGATAAAAATTCATCGAATACAGAACCCTCTCCTTTTTTGAAGTCGATTAATATGATCACGCCTTTTTACCATTAGCATAGGCAGAACTAGAGACTCAAGAGTATAGTTCACAAGAGTAAAGGTTAATTTTTGTTTCACTGCACGTTCACACGACACCGATAAAATTACATAAGAATGTACGTTCATCTGTGCATTTAATTTTTCGACCATTCGGTAGGCGAGTGAAAGATGCCGAACGCCGAAATGAATTCATTTTTCACTTTTGATTCATATTATGTTCCGACTTTTCACTTTGAGTAAAAGATGTCTTATGAAAGGCAAAAATGAACAAAAAGTGAAACGTCCGATGTCGGCTTGTTTGTAAGCTGCTATATTGATGAAACGCCAGCTTACCACTGGAACATTAATGCTAGTTACAGCTCAGTTCAAGTTCCCAAACAGGGCTCAACCTGTTAAACCATGAACTCAACGTTAAGAGTTTGAAAAAAAAAAAAATTTTTTTTCTTTAGGTACAGTTATGAGAAACAGTGTGAAATATTCCTCACCCTCAATAGGAAAGGGAGGATCAAATACTCTATGCAGCTTCTCTGGGTGCTTGATTAATCCGGAGAAATTGTTTGTTGCCTATTTGAGAAGAACTCCATATTTACGTATGCCCGTTTCCACTAACACTAGCAAACACCTGAATCAACGCCTAAATATTTATTATTGCACTGTTGGATTTTCACCTGGATGGATTACCACGGTAAGCACGTTCAGCCGTTTATCCCGGCTTTCATTCTTAGGCCTTTGACAGTCGTTACGGTTAGTCAGAAGCCCAACACTTTGACAACCAGTCTTGCCGAGGGGATCGTGTTACACAGTAACTGGGTTGTGCAGGTCATATAGGTAGTCGCTAAAGCACTGGTTAGCCGGGAAGCTGACTCCAATATTGGGACAAGGCTAGGCAGATTAATTGAGGGAAGTGCATAATAAGTATAATTGTTTACATAACGTAAAATTACGCCTGTAATACCCGAATTGTCCCACGATTTACCAGTTATATTTAGGTTTACCAAAACGAAAGCTTATGGAAATGTGGATTCTTCCCACCCTCACCAACATGGTCTCAAACAAAGCGTAGAAGTCCGCACTTGGAGTCTACCAACGAGCTATTGGACGAAGTATACTAAGAGTCAAACTCACAGACCGCATTAGGAACTCTATACTTCGGTCCAAATTACAAATAGCGGACGCTGGCCGAATAGCTGCTGCATTAAAGTAGAACTGTGCTGGCCACATCAGTCGCATGTCGGAGCAGCAATATGCAAAAACCAACGCGCAGTGGTTCCCAAATAACAGGAAACGACTCCTTGGCAGGCCCAGAAAGAGATGGCGGGATGACTTGGACTCCTAAAAGGATTGGCCCACAATCGTATAGACCGGGAAAAGTGGAAGAAGGGAGGACTTTGCCCTGCAGGCTTTTAGTAATCAATATAATAATGTTTAAGTCCCATGTAATAGTTGAGGGGGGGGGGGGGGGTAATAACACTTTGACCTGGGAAACGAACCCAGGATCTCATACTCAGCAGTAGCTCTTGCGACCACTAACCAACCAGAAAAATAATTATGTGTAGTAATTGATAAATAATAAATGATTTTATTTCTGTAAGTAGGTTTGTAGAAACACTTAAACACGTCAATCGTTTCCTATCTGACTACTCTAAGAAAGGCAGAAACAAACTCAGAGGACACAGTCTCTTTTAAAGTCCAGACATAATCTTGATCAGAATGAGTGTACCTGTCCAGTCTGTGCACGCATTTGTCAGTAATCATGCAGCTCAAAACAGTACTGGGGGCCTAGACAAAATCCCTTTTCTGTAAGCGTTACCGCCAAAGTAACATTTGTTATTCCTCTATAGATAAACTCGATTCCAAACCTTAATACTTCTTTCTTAGATAGGCTATTAGAACGCTAGTAGTAAACTGTATGTTTACTGACTCTTATCCTCATTGTACACTAATCATAACAAAAGTATCACTGTTTACTTTTTTTAGCGTTGGCATCAGGGTTCGATCTCCCGCTAATGAAGCGTGTCGCGGAAACGCCAAAATATCATTGGCGTCTGTCAAAAGTGGCACTTGTCTACCATTTTGATGAACATTTTTGTCGTTTACGTGTCACGCTCATTGCGACGTTCCTTTCCGCATGAGGAATACTGACTTTGTCTACCAATTTAGCAGCAATCACGTGACATGTAGTCAGCAAATGTCAGCTCCATACAATTTGAGTTTTCCTTTGGCGGTAACGCTTACAGAAAAGGGATTTTGTCTAGGCCCGCAGGATTGGTTGTGGTTATACTATAATATTTCAGAATTGGGCCATTCGGACATTCACCTACATTTAACATTAATTTGGACAGATTGGCACAGAATTGGGAACGATGGCGATGTTGATGTAATGGATGGTGTGGCCTTGTTAATAGGGTACGTACTTTGGTATAAGTTCTGGAATACAGCAAGTAGATGTAAGAACTGCGGAGCAAACCCAGTATTTTTGAACGTTTGTATTGTAATCCGTCTCAATCTATCAAAATTACCTCTAATTTCGCTACGTTTTTGAGATTTTAGCTGAGATGAGATTGCGTCTAGAATTTGAACGTTTTATTACGGGAATCTGCTTTCTGCTTAAATTTTCCAAATTTTTTGTTACTTCGTAGCAATCCCTGATGAATGGTCCAAATATGTACACTTGTGATATAATTTTCGCTAATGTTTTCTTCACAGAATTTCTAATTATATCTTCGGCGTCACACAATGAGATACAACCAAAAATGTAAACCTAATAATAATATTAGGCTGGTTTGGAGTCTTCGCTCGTCTTAGCTGCTTTTAATTTAGTAATTTTGTCTAAGTGTTTCTTGACGATGGTGAACCGGTTTATCAGCATCGTTCTGTGCCAGCTCCACGATGCCCAGCGCTGTTGAATATTGAAAAATAACAATATTATTTTGTACTTTGCCTACTGCAAGGCAGAAGCATCATATCATATAAAAAATCGACATGTTTAATTAGCATTCTTGATCACTGCGTTGGAGATTTCAGAAACGATTTTTCCTAGTCAGTCACGATGTTCCAGGTTATCACGATGGTTTCCTTTCCGTAAGGTCTCGATCACAATACCAAGGCGGTGCAGTGCCGTATTGCAGTATGACGCCTGTATATACATACGTAGCCTTCACTGATACTAACATCAACTAAAATCTTCTAAGGAAAAATTGATAGGTAGGTCATCTTGGAACCAAACCTAATAATGGTGATAATGATTCCCAGAATGACGTAAAACCCGTGCGAATTAATGCACCACGCTAAAACGCGTTCCGTTTTCCGCATCCCCGCGTTCAGTAGTGATAGTTATTTGTGCCAAGTTAACTCATTAAGCATAAAAAATAAAACATGCAACATCACGAACCACATTTTATTCACGCATAGCGGAATAAGTTAAACAGCCAACAAATAAATTCTCATTCACAAAACCAAAATCTCTACCTGTGTTGTTATTTACTCAAATATAACCCAAGTTTAGAAGGCCTCATGTCTCGAATGTTTGGAATTGGATGCGCCCACGACTGCTAAACAACCAAAGCATTAATTTATAAGATACTGGGAAACAGTAAAATAACCTCTAAAATAATGGCTACAAAGTCTAAATCGGCACGGTTGGCGCAGTGGTTGAGCGATCGGCTGCTGCGCTGCGTGTCGCGGGTTCGATTCCCGAACGGAACAAATATTTGTATGACCTACAAATAGTTGTTCCGGGTCTGGGTGTCTTGTGTATGTGAGTTTTCATGTTTGGTAACGCACCCATGATACAGGAGTAATTCCTAGTGTACATAAATAACGTTCAATGACTGATAAAGCGATTTTACTGTTACTTTAGTTTTCAAGAATGTCGAAATGTGAACACAGCGTTTAAATTAGAAGGCTGCTGCGTTCACGCAATGTCGCTAAGCAAAATCCTTCCAAATAAAATTTGGGCAGATACTGCAAAATTCAAATCGTCCAGTTATATAAGTTAATACGCAATATTTACTCACAATTTTGTTTTAGTTTAAGTGCACTGGCTTCGACGTCAAAAATATTCGAGACTAACGTTTTTAATAGACAAATAAATTTACTCGAAATCGAAAATATGACGTTTCATACAACTTGTTATTATAATCTAAGCAGTATGAGGCTTCAACCAAACATCGAGACATAGGTACATAATATTTGTTTAAATACACGTCATCATAAAAACCAAGTCCTAAATGCAGTGGATTTGTTTTTATACACATTCTATTTTAGACTACCTGTGGAGTTTAGTTACTTTATCAAGTGTTGCCATGTAATGTGACCACACCAATAAAGGATAAAAAAATCATTCAACAATAATTCATTAGTATTTAATAACAATGTTTAATATGACGTTTCGCCAATAAAACAGGAACATAATAGTCTCTAAAGTCACTAAAAGCCACGACTAACTGCATATAATATAATGGCTTATAAACCGCCAACACCGTGAGAAGCTAAGACTATGATTTGCAGCTCTAGTATGATACCCATACTTAGGGAGACAAATAACATTTTTAAAAGGAATCAAATTAAAATAGTGAATACGTTAGTGTTTCGCATCCGATCCAAATCCAAGAAAATACAACAAAAAACCAGCCGCAATGTTTATAACGAATGCGTCTGGGCGTGCATGCGATTTACGTATTTTCTGCCGATTTTTCTTGTATTCAGATCGGTTGCAATATAGAAGCGACGGAACAATGGCCAGTGTGTAGACAATGTTGGCGGCTGGCCATGCGTTGGCCACGTCGGCGGCGGGCGGGGAGCGATACCGAGCTTCAGTCAGCGTCAGTTGTCGTCTTCATCATTCTCAAACATGTCGTTGTATTCTCGCGTATTTTCAAACTCTTTGAAGTCCTGAACAAACAAAATGAGATGTTGTGAGAATGAATAAGAATACAACTTGAGACAAACATTAGCTACTCCATGTTTTTTTCAGTTTTTCCACTAATGTAAACAACTGACGAATTTTTCCTGACACTGTCACTAAGCTAAAAAATTCTCAGACAGAAGTTTTCTTTAGATAACAAAGTCCAAATTATTCAGTATCTTGAAATTTATTCGAGATAGTTTACATTTACAGTCAAACAAATAAGGTGTAAGGTGTGGTGTATACAACATGCACATTTAGAAAAGCATATTCAAAGGCCTCAAATTCGTAGCGGTATTTCTTGTACCGTCCAGCGGCTCTAAGTGTATAATGTATCAAACACGCACGGCAAACGCAACTAGTGCTGCCTATTCCAGTTTAGCAAGCCAGATAACTCGCCATCGAAGCTCATAAAAACCTCGTGTGACTTACTTTATGCTAGGCGGAAACAGCCGCTCCGAATTTTTGGCCAAAGAAAGGGAAAATTCCAAAAGAGAGAGAGAGCGAGTATTTGATATTCTAAAATCAAAATATATATTCATAGGTTTAAAAAGATTTTGGCGCAGAATTTGCAGCTGCAAAATTTTCCTTACTCGCCTGAAACATCCCATTGGCGACAGCATAGCCCGTCATGGCAACAGCCGCGAACAGTGCAGCGAGTATCTTGTTGCGCGTCTGGTTTGGGAAGTTGGCTGCTTCGCGCTCTGATTGCGTGCCTGTTGATTGCTTTGTCGAGTTCAGTCTGTTGTATTCTGCAATTTTGTGATAGAAGACGTAATTGTAATGGTAAAAAATGGTTCAAATAAACATTTACTAATAACAATAAAGGTATTGATTCATTGTCATTGGTGTCCTGTTGCAAGCTGACACCCAAAAGCATGCTGAGAAGTCCCTACAACCAAAATCAGTAAATTTTTCACACTAAACTTACCATCTGTAACATGTCTAAAATTCTTCTGGTTAATCCTGGCAACAAATCTGGACAGGTTTGCTATGCCTTTCACATGATTGGCTAGTGTAGAATTGGGAAATGGCGCCTTTATCAATGGTGCAAGGTATGCAAACACTGTTGCATCAAAAGAGGAGGGACGGTTGCCAAAAAAGTATTCACTTTCACCTAGCCTGTCTGACAGTGTTTTGAGGCACTTCTCCGCTTCAGTGTATATCTGAAATTTGGGAAAACTAAGTCTAGTGTCTAAAATAGAAATATAAACAATATAGGGAAAGTGAATATGGTTGGCAGGAAATGTTTATATTTTTTAATGATAGAACACTGAAAGACTATTTAATAAATACTAACAACCTTTATGAAATATAATAAACTGGATACCATCTTTCTTTCTTTTTAACTTACAGTTTTTTCAATTTCCTTTAAATCTGTGTGTTCACCATACAAAGCATCAATCATTTCTTTAGCTGCATTTTGGTAATGTGACGGGTAATAAAAGTTGAATGGGATACACAGTGCTTTAGCATATGTTGGTCTTGTTAAATCACAGTAGTTCTTCTCGTCGACCCACCATGCATATTGGTATGCTGGGTAGAGTTTATCTCGTAAGTATTGTGTGAATGCACTAGCTTCAGCTGCCTGCTTTGTGTTTAGGTGAACATCTGTGCTGTAATGCTGAAAAACAATTGACATACAATGAACAAAAGGTTCCCTTAGTTACTTCAGCAACTATGTAAACATGATCGAATATTATTTTTATTTGATCAATTAGCACCATAGAAGTCAATTAAATTAATTCATAAAGGGAAACGAAGTAAAAAGGAATCGAAAAGAAACAATGGCTTGGATCTAGTATCGTTTGGCAGGAGTTTTGGGGTAAAAAGGGTTGAAGATGGTAGGGATGGGTTCCCTTATTATAATGCTACCACTCTTATTACAAGGTAATGCGTATTTTTCGAGAAATTAATAATAAATGTTTCTAACCTCAAATTAGATTACAGCGTAACGAAACGTTAAAATCGGCGATTGACAACCAAATCTGTACTAGTGTATTGTCTGTGGTGTAAACTGTCGTGCAAAATTGATGAAACGGAACGTAAAAAAAAAAAAACGCTATTTGCGTCATGTGTCAGTGTCATTTGTTTACGTTCATTCCGTTCCTCCCAGAGTTGTGAGAGGTTAGTGCACCCCCACTTCATGGTTAAAATAGGTCGACATTGCTCCAAAACCGAATCGGGGCACCCCGACTCCACGTAGTCTTTTGGCTCCTACCCCTAGAGTGTTTATAAAAATCCGGAGGCGCGAAGGGAGGGCAACCCCCGCCCGCTGTAACAAAGCATAGGCACCCGTGCGAATCGTAGCGGCTGAGGCTGGTCGCCGGAGGCGACCAGTAAGCCGAAGCTGCGGAGGTGAGCATGGGTGCCTATCCTTTGTTACGCAAGGGCGAAGGGGTTGCACTTCCCGCAGCGCCGGAGACGTTAGAAAAGCGACATTTAAGTGTTTTGAGGTTAGGTTACAATAATTAGTTTTTCTCAAGAACGGTGCGTTACCTTTTCACGGGAGTGGTACCAGGGGGGACGGAGCACCCCCCTCCTTCCCCCCCACCACCTCCCCACCCCTTCCTCCTGCCAAACGATACTAAACTTTTACCGAAACAATACCTTAATAAACTTACCAAAGATTTTAAATGTTCAACAACTTCTTCAAAATTTGAAAGTAGCTTGCGGCCGTCCTTCATGACAGGGAGCCTTCCTTTAGGTGTGAAATATGGATTGTTCGCTTCACGAACTCGTACAGGCACTCCAATAAATTTCATGTAAGTCTGAGGAAGAAGCAATAAAAAATAAATACTGAATTAAATACCGGCACAGTTTCGGGATTTAGGTTATGAAGAAAAGCACTTACTAAGACTTTGAGACATTCTAAATCAATCGAGGCGAGTCCCCATTCGCCTCGCCATATATCTAGTTCTATACTAGCCATTGCTTTTCGGAATCTACAATTAAAATAATATTTCTTTCAATTTTCCTAACATTGAAATGACTGCAGATGCCATGACAATTTGACAGATGCTTTTTTTCTTTTTATGTTTCGCGTAGCGTGGCAATACCAGTTACTATTTTTAAAAGTTACTATTTTTATGCATTTTTAGTCGAGTTATAGAAAACGCACACGCCGCAAAATTATAAACGATTTTTCATTGATTTGAATTTGACATACAGTTAACGCATCACCACATGATAACAAGGTTTAAAAGACAACAGTTCACATGGACCCTGTCGGGCACACTAACACATTTAAATGTATGATATTGTGGCATTATCAACAGTAACATAATTTGAGGGAATTTTTTTGTTACTAACACACTAATATTTTATGTTTTTGTGATGTATAACTATAATAACGTAACTTCTATGGAGATTGACTGAAATAGAAAAATAAACAATTATTTATTATTATTTTTGTCTTTACAAATTATACCTTCAGAAATCATTACAAAGAATGAATTCATTTTTAAAAAAAATAAGATCACAATCAAAATAAATATAAAAATTTAAAAGCCATAACACACAAAAAAATTACAAAAAGTTTCGTCCGACTCTGGACTTCACATAAATTCTTCAAAAGAAAAACCTGGTACTGACGATGACGTGGGGTCGTGGGCCATAGTGCGCCAATCGATTCATATCGTTCAAAGAATATAGCTACTCTCTACCGATATCGTTATTCTGTCTACGTCTCCTCCAGATATTTTTTGTATAAAATTCTATAGTGTCTGTAGTCTGTGAGTGTCTATGTCGCTATCTCTCTTTTTCATATGAGTAACAAATAGAAGCCAACCGAGACAGAAATAATAATATTCTAGAAACAAAATATTTTCTGAAGTTCTGAACTTATTCCGAAGAACTGTCATCTCAAATTGTCAAAGTTAAGTTATTTTGGTAATGGTTGGTTGGTGCAACCTTCCCATATTTATTATTAAACTCTTTGGTGCAACCGCTGAACCGCCTAATTACTGTATTACTAATAAGGCAAGAGTAAAAGCTGGCAGAAAAGAAAAAGAAGAATTAATTAAATTTGATAGAAAAGTGTATTCTCAAAAACCGGCCGGCCCACAGCAATGTCTATTCAATGGACATTTATTGCCGGGTACCTCTACTTCGAGGTAGCGATCGTCATCATCATGATATTGCCCCTATTTAGTCCCAGGAGATGGAATCAGTTCTTCAAGTCACGGATATTTTCGACGTTCCAACAGCATGCTGCTGCATACTTCTATGTATTGTTAGGTGTTTTAAGTCTATTCTTGATTGATGCTATAAGAGAAATGAGAAAGTATTCCAGCAACTTGGAAGCCGGAGCTCATGCAAACTTGTCAAGTGAAATGAAAGGGAGTGTGAAGCTTTTTCGAGCGCAGAGAAACTTCTACATAACTGGCTTTGCTATTTTCTTAGCCTTTGTTATTCGAAGGCTGGTCAGTATGCTTATAATTCAAGACGAACTGAGCAAGAAAGCTGAAATGATAATAAAAAGGGCTGAAGATACAGTGAAGCAGGCAAAAAATACAGTGTTGGCTCATACACTGGAGGGTGTAGAGGATAAAAAGGATGCAGAGATCAAATCATGGAAAGGTAAACTGGAGGTGACAGAACAACTGCTTAGCAAGAATAGGTCCAGGTTGCAAGAGATGGAAATAGAACTTGATAAATGGAAGGTCAAATATCAAGAAGCTAGGGATGCTAAAGATAATGGAGTACGAGGATAAATAAATAAAAGGGGAAATGTAAGGACAACAAAAAAACTTGAAAAAAAGCAAACAATCTGCATATATATGTATCTTGGACAGCTTATCATTGACATTGTTATTATCTTAATTAGCATCTTACAAATATTCTTTCCCAATTTAAATAATGAAAAAACTTTAATTATAATGGTGGTTTTTAAAAACCCAATCACAAAAAATCAAATAGGCATGACTTTACCTACCCACATAATATTATGTGTATTAACTTTATTTTAGGATTTAGAAATTTATTTTTGTATTTTATGTATCTCTGAGATTATAATATATTAATAATGGCCCTGATTTTGTTACAAAAAAGCTTATACTATTGCTTTTTTTGCTTGCAAAAAGAAAGAGAAGAGATGTAAATACAAGATGTAATATTAGGTTGAAGGAAAACTTCCATGCTGTTTAAAAGCTTGTTGATGTTTCAAACAAAAACTAGTACCAGTAACTCTTCACCTATACTGCGTTGGTGTACAAGGTGTAGTCATATTTAACCCCACAAGAAAAATACTTGAAACAACAATAAACTATAATTGTGAAAACTCTTGAAGGATCATTTGCTTCTAGTAGGTGATCATTTGACGAGTTTAGGGTGTGGTATGGATGCATCAAACTTAATAATGTTTCAAATTGTAAGCGCAAAAATGTTATCAACTGTCCCATTCAAAACTTAATACCTACTTAAGTTAAATGTATTGGATGGCTGATTATTTTTTAAGTTTAAATATAACCACATATTTTCGGTTCATGCTGTATAATAGAACAGCATCAGTGCCAAAATCTTCCTAATTTTAATTTCTAGTTTTGTAAATATTATTAGAAAAAAAAATTGTTATTAGGTAATACAGTTGCAAATTGTGGTGCTGTCTGTACTTTGTTCTTCTACACGTCTTTATTATTGTGAGGTATTGGGTTATGAGGTATGTGGTGAGGTTATGGGTCGATAAAATATATTTTAGAGAGACCCAGACTAGGCAGCCTGGCTGTGCAGCAAAGCTGCCAGCAGCCAGGAAAATATACGACATCGTGTGGGAGCCTGTGCACCAAGCCGCTTAATTATAATGGCCGCCACAGCCTGGCCTTACCCCTTGACAAAGGCCTCCAAAATGCTATGTTGGATTGTCTAACTTATGAATGGCCCAAATTATGTACTTAATCAAATTAAGTAGGCCATATTAGTGCAGAGACAGAATGATAATTGGGTTTCTGTCAAGTTTTTGTATTAAATAATCACTAATGAGGTAATCAATTACTCATATACGTAACCATGTTGATTTAACAAAAATTATTGAGTTTTCACTTTTCATTGATTAATGGTGTTCAGTGTATTATAATGTTTAATTACTAAATAAACTATCTAAGAACGAATCGTGATGTGTTCCTATATCATTTGTAACTGAATTTAGCCAACCCTGGGCCTCGTGTTTGCCTTATCATTATCAGGTATGTAATTAAGTTTGGTTCGTAATTACAATGTCATAAAGTCAATATCTCCGTTTATTCCCGTTGTCCCCGTATGCCATATCCCCGTCACGGGGACAGAGCGACGTGATTAAATTTATTTTCCGTTGTCCCCAATACACGAAGGGAGTGAGTGCAGTGCTGTTACTATACTATAGTGAAGATCTGGAGGCGGGTCCAAAGAAGGTATTGGTCTTGTATTTACTTCTGGGTGGTTTATAAAAAAATAACCACGAAGAGGATGGCGCCATCCTCTTCTAACCTAATCTGTCCGAGTCGGGGTGCCCCGAGTCCCGAGCTCGCTTCGCTCGCTCTTGCATCCTAAGTTGTTGACTCACACGTAATACCTACTACAGAAAAAACGGGGACTGTGGGCAATAATTTTTACATATTTTATTCAACTGTATTAACGGGGGCATTGTACGGGGACAACGGGCAATATTTTTAAATATTTAATTGAATTACCGCTTTCCCCTTACGACGCCGGACGGGGACACTGCGTACCACAGAGTACACTATAGTATACTTGCGTACGCGGACAACGGTAATAAAGTATTAGCTCACCAATTCACCATTGGTGTCACTTGTTAGATAAGCACGACGACACATCAAAATAAACATTTCCAGACTATGCTGACCTCTCATTGTCCAGAAAGCCTAGACTATTACAAAACACAAGGGCAGCTTTTATTGGAAAAGTATAACTTGATGTATAAAATAAGAAATAGAAAAGCATTTACTGGACAAGGACATAACATAGCAACAATCACAAAGGTTTCTGCTTACCCCCATCCCCCAACGGATAGAGGAGGGTGGCAGTAACAATTTTAATTTTTTTTAGGTTTCTTCCCGTTTTATTTCTGAACTAAAAAAATAAGCATTGTCAATAGTCTCCTCTTTTTTTTTTTTTTTTTGTTTGGTTGTGGCAAGCGGCCTTAGCCATTGTTGCCAGTGTCGAGTGTTGAGTCTCCTCTTTGTCAGATAAACGCCAACCCTGCATTCCGAGTTAGACAATAATCGCTGACAGCGCTCAAATCGATAATTTGCGTTCCGATTTAGATATCACGATTATGTCAGCTGAGAGCTGTCAACAATTCGCTCACAATGATAATTCTTAAAGGGCATGGTCGGCGTTATCGCAAGATGACGATTCATGGGACATCGTTATCGCGCTCACGCTAATTCGGTACGGACGTAAGCCCGCTCAAATCGATTACAGCCCAATTCGGAGTGCGGCCAAAAGCAAAATTTCCGATCATCCGGTAATCTGACAGTGACAGATGACGTATACGCCTCTATTTTGTGATTTTTTTCCTCTCTCTCTCGTATTCATATTTATATTTCTGTTTCACAAAGTTGTTTTATAACTGAGGAAAATATTTAGAGATTTCTGATTTTAATTCGTAGTGAATATAATATAATAATAATTTTACTCTATTGATTTTAATCATATCGTGCGTACTAACTATAATGCTTTTGTGATTTTCTATTGGCGGAAGGTAGTGACCCGTTATAAAGGGTACCGTTAAGTGTTATTTATGAATGTGAGCATTTTCAATAGAGTCAACAACCAGGTAAGTTTGATTATATTTCCTTTAAAAAGTTATTTTATGCTGTCCCTGGCGTATACTGGCTCAACCAGCTCTATGTCTGGACCCATTCAGTATAATTTACAAATTGACAATGGCTTGTTTATTCAGAGAACTATTATTCTGTTCAATTTTTTCTAGCTGAAGCTACGCCCCCAGTATTTGTTCACTACATAAAAATAGACGCTAGAGAAACATAAATAAATAGTGGCTTAATTAGAAAAGTACTTAACTACTAAACTCATATAATTTAGAATCATCAATACAATGGAGAAGAATTAGTAAATTGATCAAGAATGTAGTTTAATGACTTGCAAACATATTGCTTTTAAGTTTGAAACACACTTACAAGAGCCATGTAAACCTTGACTTCACAGTGCAATCCCATTGGTTCTAAAGTAGTTGTAGCTTAGCTACCTGTACATACTTACATATTAAAACCTCATTCAACTTAAAAGAAGTTTCCTTTATGCCTTAGGCATTCTTTACCAGTTAACCAAGGGTGGTGAAGAGATTACATGGCAGGTATAGGATGGCTATGAAACATAAAACATATTCTTTTTACCCAACTGCGCAACAGCAAAGACAGGTATCTGTACTGCTATTCTGTAACCATCTCACTGTGAAAACATAGGTGAAGTGAGCGTGGAATGAGCTGTCAGTGGCACTGATGCTACGGATAACAAAGTCAGGATGACACTGACAGCTCACTCCGCACATGTCTTCACAGAATCAACTTGCTGTTTTTCTATATGTACCTTTAGAGATATGAGGAACAGAGTGTAAAGTTCACTCATACTCTTGGAAGAGGGAGGATCCTCCGACCAGATGGATGTAGTATCTGGTGGGCAACTGCCCAATGTTTGATGTCGGGAAGTTGTATATATGCTATCTGCGCGGTAAACTCTGCTTGCGCGATGCAGGTTTGTCTGACGTCAGCGTGATGCGTTTGTTCGAAAGTGGTGGTGTATACCACCACATACCTATGTGGGATTTTTTTATTAGATTAGGATTTTTTATTAGGGTTAGATGGGTTTTAATATGTGAGGTGTGTCAACACGTTTAGGTCATGAAATGGTTGATAATGTTTAAAAAAGTGAGCTTGTTTTAAATATTTTTTTTACTGTTCTGTTTATTTCTCAGAATAAAGATAGCGGCGGCATGTATTCCGAATGGAGTTCTCTGCCGCTGGAGGGCGGGGGGCGGGGTGTGCTGGGTGCAGTGGGCGGGCGGGACGTGGTGCTGGCCGTGGTCAAGCAGCTAGCCTCGCACGAACCCAGCCCCCTTACTACTGATGCTGAGGTAGGTGCAAGTGTCAGTAGATAATTCTGCAAGTGCCTTGTTATTTTAGACAGGGCAGGCCCTATCAGTTTTAGCTTTGTGTTTCTTTGTTGAATCCTTGAATTTTGTTAGGAATCCCAGTCAGTCATTTTATGTGACAATTGCTTTAATAATTGGTGCTGGGAAAGTCAAATTGGCTATAAGCGTCAATGGATAGCAATGGAAGCCATACTTCATTAAATACTTTCTAAGTCCTCATAATTCTCACTTCTCTTTACATTCTGGAAATTTGGCTTTTCATAAAAAAATGCAAACATCTCTTTTCTCTCTAAAAATACAAACATCTTACCCAAGACTACACACAACCTCGTAATATCAGATGCAAAAATAAACTGGCAAACTGTAATAACTTTTAACCTCGTGAGAGCAATAAATATTTTAATTTGATCAAGAGGTGTTTCATTGCACTGTTTATCTGGTTTTCGCAGGTGGAATGGGTGCTGGAAGTGATCCGCTTCGGGCTGTCCCTGCCGCTGGTGGAGCACGCGGCGCTGCGCGACTGCGTGCGCGTGTGCTGCGCGTGGCTGGCGCCGCTGCTGCCGCCCGCGCCGCCCGCCATGCCGCCGCCGCCCGCGCTGCCGCCGCCCGTGGCCGCCGCGCCGCACAAGTACGCGCGGAAGATCCTGCGGCACCTGCATAATTTATTCGTGCCTAGGCCTAATGAGAGTGAGCTCATATTCTCTGTGTTAAATTATTAAGAAATAATATATTATGTCCATTGTCCAGGAACATATTACATGGGATGAAGTTACATAGTCGTGACATCACTTCTACGATAATGCTATCTTTGTCTAACAGTTATTTAAAAACGTTTATAACTTGACATTGTTTAAAAAAAAATTTGTCATCATCCCTGTTATGTGAGTCCCCACATAATAGGGATGATGACATTGTGTATTTTTCTTTTAACCTCAAAAAAAATTTAGTTTCCAAATAGTGCAAAAAAATTATAAAAAGTGTAAAAGCGTAAAAAATGTCAAGTTATAAACGTTTTAAAATAACTGTTAGACAAAGACAGCATTATCGTAGAAGTGACGTCAGGACTATGTAACTTCATACTAGCGCCATACATTGTCCGTACCGCGCTACAAAGACGGGAATAATCCCCTCCAAAAACTTGAAGATTGTAGCTTCTTCATATTTCTATCGATATTATAGATTTATCGATCATTTCATTTTACTATGCCTTCTTTGAAATAACATTAATTGTTCGATCACTTCCAAAATGACTAATATCATCCCTATTATCGAAATGCGAGTGTACTATAGGTACACCTCTACATAACCCTTCAGAGAAGACAAGCGTGATGTTTTGCTTTTGTAATGTCCATGTTAGTAAGAAAACTTACATGGACAGATAAAATTAGCTAAAAGGAGACAACCGGATACAGCAGTACTTTATGTTACCACAGACATGGGGTCGCAACTCAAACAAATTATAATTAGTCTTGAAAAAAATCATAAAACTTTATCTGTAATGGATTGCACGAAAAGTAGGTGGACTAGATGGCGATGTAAAACTAATGTCTCTGACAATTAGTGAATCGCTGATGCTGCCATCTGTTAACAATTCGACTAAGAAAAATAGCCAGCTCAATAGCCAGACTTAGGGAGCTGTCATTTATTTCTATAGGATTGGGTATCTGTATGTAGTAATATATTATCATTGCCACAGACAATAAACACTGCTGACATTCTTGATAAGTTTGGCTTCACATTATAAACGCATCCAACAATGCGGTATTTTTAACAACAGTTTTTTATTCATTACCTAGTTTTTTTAAAAATCGACTCGGCAACATAATTTTATTTTCCATGAAATGTGGGTTGTAGACTAGCAGCAGCTGTAGCAGTATTACCATGCTTGAATAATACTCTTAACTTGTGATTGTTTCAAATGAAGTAAGAAATTAAGAGGCTATTAGAACTGCAGTTAAGCAGGTATTTGTCTCGGGTATCAACGATCTTTACACTTTGATGGAAGGAAATAAATATTCTATTTATTTTACAAGCTTTCGCATTCATATACCAAATGGAACTGGGTAAGTCATCTAAAAAGATATACAAAAATTTAAAGGATTATAGGAATAGTTTTGCTACGCGAGGCATAGGAAGAAGGTTTATGTCCAGCTGTGTGACGTCTTTCATTTGATTGATGAAGATTTAAATATTCGTTTTTTTTCTCCTGACTACCATTACAGATCTTAGACCTAATTCGATTGTTTGGCTATCAAATATTATATTTGTTGAATCAGATATGTTAAAATACGTACTAAACTAAAATTAGACAAAAAAAGTACCTACTTAATTGGCTATCTAACTACTAATTACAGGTGCAATAATAGACTAACAAAAATAATAACAAATAAAGAGTTTTTACCTGTTAGGATCCAACAAAATGAAGAACTCTTAAAGGAGAAGTATGGCAACAACTTGGCTCCGACAACAAACCATTGCATGACGTACTATCTACTCAGGTGGCGACCTGATCAGCAAGCAGGCCGTCCTCTGCCACCGAGTACTCCGCTTGTCCCGCGCGCTGGCTGACGGCGGAGCCCTGGGCGCCCGCGAGTGGCGCGCGTTGCTGCTGTTGCTGTTGGCGGCCGCGTCGGCCTTGCTGTCGCCGCCCGCGCCGCATCACTCTGCCGCCGAGCAGCTCTGTGAGCGAGTGCTGTGTGTGCTGTTCGAAGTCTGGATACTGGCGTGTCACAGGTAACAAACACCCTAAAACAACACAACAGGTCAGCCCAAGGCTTCGTTTCTAGTAAAATCGAGACACTTGGCGTGTTTTCGTAAATTCTCCCGAAGTGCAGGTGATACTCAAGGCGACACACCCGTATTCCTTCAGTTGCCTGAGCCAGGGGCCACGGTATCTCTTTCGAACAACCCGCGACCCTGGCAGATAAAGTGACGACAACACGCGTGTCGTATATGACTCTATATGAAAACCGTGGTAGAATAAATTGTCTTCCCATAGTTTATCTACAGCGTTATGAGAGAAGAAGTTATGGAAGAAAAGAAGTAGTAAATAAAAGCTAAATGAAAAATTAAAACAGGTTGGAATTAAGGTATGAATATCGAATTCTCAGAATGCTCTCGGGTAGATTTTCCCATTATTTCAATTCCGATATTGAATAGTCCAATATCGGAATCAGAAAATAAATCGTCGTGTTATTTATATGTTTCGTAGTAACTATTTATCTGTGACTCAGCGCTCACTCACGCAAGCATACGAATAGTATAGCTCTGATACCGCGTGTAGTGCTATCTAACAAACCCGTACCGTACCCATTGCCGAGTCAATATGCGTGCATGCGCTAGGTAGTCGTGCGTGAACCGAGATCGAGAGAGGTGTGAGGACCGAATTCGTAATTGATATTAGGGGGATTGTTCCTACCAATATAGCTTATCTACTCAAAATATCGGCTGTTATTTCATTATATAAGTCCACCCACACAGACTGTTACCACGGCTGTTAAATGATAAATGATAAATGATTTTATTTCTGTAAATAGGTTTGTACAAACACTTTTACACGTCAATCATATTTTAAAAACTAGGTGAGATCGGCATTTCCTATCTGACTACTCTGAGAAGAAACGCCGAAACAAACTCAGAGGTCACAGGTTATTTTCATACACACTCACACAAAGAAAGGAAAATAACAGGGTTATAAATTTTTCTCTCTCCCTCATCAAAGAATGACCCTTGCTAAAAAGAGAAACACCTATTATTTATTTCAAAATAAGTTTACTTCTCATTCTCACTCTTACTAAAGCGGTTCAACTGCGCTAAAAAGAGAAGCACTTAGTATTTATTATCCCTAAAATATAGTTGTTGGTCTAACAAGAACGATCATTTTCAAAAAAGTGACTCCTAAATTAGGCCGTGTTACTTGTTACCTGACCTGTTACTGACCAGTGACCATTATAAAAAATAAAATAAATTTTTATTAAATTTCTTTATGGCAATTTATGATGCAACCAAAAAAAAATGTGATCGTATCCGAATTCCTTTATTATCTTGGCGGCAAAATGTTCCAGGTATTTACGATTTTTTATGATCAATTATATTTTATTATGAGTAATTTTCTTGGTTTGTTTGATATTGATGACATAAAAAATATATATTTTGTTCTACATTATTTTGGAAAGGGATGCAACCAAAACTATTATATTGTTTGTCTAAGGATACCTTTTATCTATATTATCTTTGATTTGACGGTATTGGTCGCAAAATGTCCCAAATATGTACGACTTTATTTCTATAGTTTTAAAGATGATATTCAATTGAAGGTAATTTGGCTGGTTTATTTGTTGACATTTTGAATTTTTGGAATTTGATTTCTTTCACTGCTTCCCTTGCTGCTTCCTTTGTTACAAAATGTGAACTGGTAAACAAACTTTTAAACGCAATGGCTTCGTCGGTTCCTTGCGAAAGGGTATTCTCTGCTGCAGGGAATATCCTTAATGAAAGCCGGACCCGGTTAGGAGTTAGGAAATTGTAGCAAGAAATCTTTCTTAATCAAATATGTAAATATTAAATGTAAATGCAGATATAGAATAGGTGATACTGTAAATAGTCATGTAGATATACAGTAGGTGATAATGTGAATAGTAATGTACATGAAATTAATTGAACACTTTTAACTACGCCAGTTTGAGAAACGTAATCAATTTCTGATTATGTACTAAAGTTCCTAGTAAACTGACAGTCCTATGCCTGCGATTAAGTATGAAGGAAAGTGTTCAGTTTGGAATTTCCAAAAAAAAAACAATCAATTTGCCTAGCCTTTTACAACTGGCATACGGTCGACTTACGTAATTCTATAATTTCACATTACCCATGTCTTTCTTCGGATACGATTTTCGACTCAAAACGCGAAGACAAAGACGATGTTCAATTGAGATTTAAATTTGTATTTATCATCCATCCAAAAAATAACAGGCTGTTATTTAATAACAGATATTTGGATCTGTTATTTTTGTGTAACCGGGCCGGACACCGGCCTCCCGAGTCAAGGGCGGACGTATCGATGATGTCGCCGGCATCACCAACGCCGCCGCAGGCCCCCGACTTCGAGTCTCGGCTTGAACCCAGAGGTCAGCAACAGCGTCGAAGAAGAAGTTCAAGCGAGCCTGCAGTGACAGAGGTCAAGCGGCTCCACCCCGAATCGCCGCAGCCAACGCGCGAAAGCGCGCCGCGGGGTTCGGGCGCGCCAGCGTCGCCCACTTTAGCCGACGCGGCGCGCCGCTCCCCCCCGCCACCGACGTCACCGTCACCATCACCATCACCGACACAGACCGCGGGGGTTAGCCAAACCCCCGCCCCCACTACCGCTACCCCCCCCCCCCCGATGCCCCTCCCGGCACCGCGACTAGGACGTGGCAACAGCAGCCGGGAAGGAAAAAACCCAGATACCCGCCGCTGGTAGTCGAGAAGCTGCCAAACTGGGCCGCCCATTTCCGGCCCCTCAGAGACAAGCTGGGCCGGCCTACTAGCGCTCGTCCATACGGGGGTGGAGTCCGCTTCACTCCAGACAGCGAGGAGGAGTACAGGCTGGTCCAGCGATACCTGACCGGCCTGGAGAAGGACAGCGGTGTGAGCTGGTTCGCCTATTCGCTGCCAGCGGAGAAGAGCCTCAAGATCGCCATTCGGGGGTTACCGGCGGACACGGACCCGAAGAAGATAGAGGAGGAGCCCCAAACGCTGGGATACCAGCCGGAGTACGTGCGCCATATTAAGGGCGTGCAAGGAAGACCCGGCTGCGTATTCCACGCGATCCTAAAAAAGACTCCGGACGAAAAATAACAGATCCAAATATCTGTTATTAAATAACAGCCTGTTATTTAATAACAGATATTTGGATCTGTTATTTTTGTGTAACAGTACCAGTGATAACAGATATCGTGTTTAACCGGTTACAACCCATCTCTAATTGATATGTGTACAACGTCCCAAAAATATCTCCCGTAGGAATAAAACAAGGTGCCCAGAGTAAGACAATTTATTGGCCGTAGCTATATCGCGGCGCCCCCGTAAGGGGGCGTTGCGTGCGGTGCCGGGGCTTCGCCACCCGGCCGCAGATGCCATACCGCGACCCGTAACTACGGGCCTCTCGTTGTGGTTGCTCATGGCAGATGGAATTTTTTTCTTTATTTTGTCATTCATTGGGCGCACGCGAGGTACGCGCGCCCATGTGAGTGGTTGCTATGTGTGTTTCTGTAGGCACGCCGCGACGCTATTAACACAAAGCGTCGCTTGCTTCACGGCATCTCGGCGGTCAGTCACCGCCAGGTGAGACCCCTAGTTACCTAGGGGAGGCCCGGCGGCGGAGACCTGCGACGGAGGTGCCGACTCGACGTTCCTACAGAGTGGGTGATTGGTCCCCGCCCGTCCAGATCACAGAGCTAGCCGTTCACTGTCCGCGCTAAGGGGCCGTCATGAGCTGTGAGCGGTATTGTGATTGAGTAACACCGTTCAATGTTTGCGTGACTCACAGCCCGCACCGTGCGTACACGCGTGACTTAGGGTGCCTGTCTGGAGTGAAGCGGACTCCACCCCCGTATGGACGAGCGCTAGTAGGCCGGCCCAGCTTGTCTCTGAGGGGCCGGAAATGGGCGGCCCAGTTTGGCAGCTTCTCGACTACCAGCGGCGGGTATCTGGGTTTTGTCCTTCCCGGCTGCTGTTGCCACGTCCTAGTCGCGGTGCCGGGAGGGGCATCGGGGGGGGGGGGGGGGGGTAGCGGTAGTGGGGGCGGGGGTTTGGCTAACCCCCGCGGTCTGTGTCGGTGATGGTGATGGTGACGGTGACGTCGGTGGCGGGGGGGAGCGGCGCGCCGCGTCGGCTAAAGTGGGCGACGCTGGCGCGCCCGAACCCCGCGGCGCGCTTTCGCGCGTTGGCTGCGGCGATTCGGGGTGGAGCCGCTTGACCTCTGTCACTGCAGGCTCGCTTGAACTTCTTCTTCGACGCTGTTGCTGACCTCTGGGTTCAAGCCGAGACTCGAAGTCGGGGGCCTGCGGCGGCGTTGGTGATGCTGGCGACATCATCGATACGTCCGCCCTTGACTCGGGAGGCCGGTGTCCGGGTCGCGAGGTCGTGTCGCTGGACACGTCTACGCGACCGGAAGCGGCCGAGCCAACGGATGCCAGCGACATATTCGATCCTACGGACGAACATGGCGACACAACCGCGGGCGAGTCGTAGGCTGAGGCACGGGGAGGCGCCTGTGAGTCGGGCGTATGGGTAGCACTTGGCACTGACCTTGTTGTTGACATGTTGGTGGCGGAATTTTTTGCTGGCCGCTCTCACTCAGCCATCGCCGGTCCCGCCAGCGGGAGGCGGGGGCCGGTTACGGCGGTGCGCGGAGCTGGCGCAGCTTTGGTCTTCACTCGCGGCGGCGCGGCGGTGCGTGCGGGGGGTGCGCGGCGGGGCGCGGGCGGTGTACGGGGGCGCGCAGGTTGTGCAGGGTATTCGCGCGGTGCGGCGGTGCAGGCGGCGTAGGTAGCGCAGCGCTTGGGCGCGGGTTCGGGTGCACGCGCAGGCGCTCCGCGGCGCGCGCGTGCGGCGCGCGACTAGGGTTAGCGGCAGGCCCCGGGGCCTGGATGGGTACCGAGCGGAACGCGGCGGGGCGGATCACTACCGCGTGCGGTCGGCTCGACGACGGCGTGGGCGCAACGCGCGCAGGCGCCAATGACGTCGGTGGGCCGGCAGCAGCAGCGGCACTCGATCCCCCTCTTCCCTCTTCCTTCTTCTTTTTCTTCTCTTCACTCCGTGTGGGGCCGGCCGGCGGTGCACAGGACGACGCAACACCGATGTTCGGCATCGACGACGTCCTATCCAGCGCCGGGCGGGACTCCGGTGGCCCGGCGTCGCAGCCCAACGAGCCGCGCGTGCCGGGCTTCGTCATCGCAGGGGGTGTGGTCTCCGCGACCGCGTCGGTACTAAGTACCGGACGGCGAACAAATAAAAATGCGGTCCGCGCGGAGCAAGCTTAACCTCAAAATAAATATAAAAAAGTACTCTGTAGGAAAAGCTTGCGTGTCGACCACAAGCCAATCCCAATTTATTGGATCGTTGGAACTCGCTACGTCCCCGTAAGGGGGCGCGGCGAGCGGCTCCAGGCCTATGCCCCCCGGCCGCGGAGTCTATACGTTGGCCCGTAAAACGGCCCCCTCCTTGGTTTGGCTCTAATGGCCGGTAATATGATTGGTCGCGCGGGCAACACACGCCCATGTGAGTGATTGCTATTTTGTTTCTGTAGGAGCGTCGCGACGCTTATACTCGTAGTGAAGCGTCGCTTTCTTCACGACATCTCGGCGGTCTGTCACCACCAGGTGAGACCCCTTGTTACCTAGGGGAGGCCCGGCGGTGACGACTTCATCTTGACCGCCGCGTACTTCGCATTGAGCGATGTAGTGATGTACGCGGCGTCGTCTGCGTACAGCGCGAGCGTCGAGTCTGCGGTAGTGGGGATGTCGTCCGAGAAACGTGAATAACACGCCGGCGACACGCAGCTGCCCTGCGGCACACCCGCTAGCAGCTGCCCTGCGGCACACCCGCTAGCAGCTGCCCTGCGGCACACCCGCTAGCAGCTGCCCTGCGGCACACCCGCTAGCAGCTGCCCTGCGGCACACCCGCTAGCAGCTGCCCTGCGGCACACCCGCTAGCAGCTGCCCTGCGGCACACCCGCTAGCAGCTGCCCTGCGGCACACCCGCTAGCAGCTGCCCTGCGGCACACCCGCTAGCAGCTGCCCTGCGGCACACCCGCTAGCACCGGGCGTGCGCTGGAAAGCGCGCCGTCGACCACCACCCTAAATGTCCTGTCTGAAAGAAAAGTAGAGACCACCTTTACAACGCGACGGGGCGCGCCGGACGTGGCCATCTTGTATATGAGGCCCTCGTGCCATACGCGGTCGAAAGCCTTCTCCATGTCGAGGAATACTGCCACCGAGTATTCCTTCTTTTTGGTTGCGGCTGCGAGGTGGTGCAGTACCCTCGACAGCTGGAGCGTCGTGCTGTGTTCCGCACGGAAGCCGAATTGTTCGGGTCGCGAAGTTATGTGAGACTGGAGAGGAGATGTCGCAGCAGGAGTGCTTCGAACACCTTGGAGACTGTCGCCAGTAAGGTAATCGGCAATTTATTGGCTCGGAGCTATATCGCGGCGCCCCCGTAAGGGGGCGTTGCGTGCGGTGCCGGGGCTTCACCCCCTGCCCGCGGAAGCCATACGGCGACCCGTAAATACGGGCCTCTCATTAGGTCTGCTTCGATGGCAGTGGATTTTCGGGCGCGCGCGGGCAACGCGCGCCCGTGTGAGTGATTGCTATTTTGTTTCTGTAGGAGCGCCGCGACGCTTATAGTGAAGCGCCGCTTTCTTCACGACATCTCGGCGGTCTGTCGCCGCCAGGTGAGACCCCTAGTTACCTAGGGGAGGCCCGGCGACAACGACCAGCGACGAGGATGCCGACTCGACGCGCCTACAGAGTAGGTGAGTGGTCCCCGCCCGTCCAGGTCACAGAGCTAGCCGTTACTGTCCGGGCTAAGGGGCCGAATGTGGGTGTGAACGGCATTGTAATTGTGTAACACCGTTCAATGTTTGCGTGCCTCGCGGCCCGCGCCGCGCGTGCACGCGTGTGTTTGGGTGCCTGTATAGACATGTATGTCTGTCTGCATTTACGTAACGTGCCTATATTAACCTAGAACACGTTACGCAAAGGGTGTGTGTGTTGTGAGTGTGGAGTCTTTTTGTCACAGATAAGTCGCGTGTAACTTGGCTGCGGCTTATCTGGAAGTCAGTCCGGGTTTCAATTTACGTCTTCATGTCCCGAGGGAGGTGGCGGAGGGGGGGGGGGGCGGCCTTGTGCCAGAAGGCCGCCTGCGTCCCATTTTGGGCCGCCCTGGGTGACCTAGCCGTGGTACAGAGTCAGTAGTGCGGCCAGGCCATCCAGGATGACCAACTCGACATCCTGTCCCTGCCTGATGGCCTTTATCAGGTCCATCAACAATTTAATGGCACAGGTTGTGAATTCTGGTTTTTTTGTGGTTGCTTCGGCGTCGGTAGCGCCGCCACTGGTTTCTTTTATGAACTTTTTCTTCGGTAGTTCCTTGCTTGACCGCGGCGCCGTGGCGGCGCTAGCGGTAGGTTGCTCCTTGTTTACAACCTGTGCCTCGCTGAAGGCAGGGGTGGCAATTGGGTTTTCTTGGGTCGCCTGGGGAGGGTCGGGTTTCTTCCCCTTGCCCTTTCCCCCGCGTCTTTTCTTCCTCCGCCCGGAGGAGGCTGCTTGTTTGTCCGTGGGCCCGTTTGCCGCCGCCATGAGCGTCGTTCCTTGGGCCTCTTCTGGCAGCTCTTGTGGTCTGTTGGTGGCCACTTGGGGACGGCGTGATGTGGCCGTTAAGGCGGCGGTCCCCGCTCGCTTGTTCCGGATTTCTTTTTGAAATACCGGACACTTTATATTGCACGCTGGGTGCGGGCCACTGCAGTTGGCGCAGGTGGCCGGCTCCTCCCGCGGGCGTGGGCAGTCTCTCGCGGCGTGCGCCTCTCCGCAGCGCACGCAAGCGAGCGGGCGGTGACACTGATGCGAGCTGTGTCTAAATTGCTGGCATCGGTGGCACTGAGCGGGCCCACGTTTTCCGCGCCAGGCCTCTATTTTGACACCACGCATCAACATAAATGTCGTGGTGTCATAAATGGCCCGGACGTCCGGAGTCTTTTTTAGGATAGCGTGGAATACGCAACCGGGTCGTCCTTGTGCGGCCTTAATATGGCGCACGTACTCCGGCTGGTATCCCAGCGTTTGGAGCTCCTCCTCTATCTCCTTCGGGTCCGTATCCGCCGGTAGTCCCCGTATGGCGATCTTGAGGCTCTTCTCTGCCGGCAGCGAGTAGGCGAACCAGCTGACGCCGCTGTCCTTCTCCAGGCCTGTCAGGTATCGCTGGACCAGCCTGTACTCCTCCTCGCTGTCTGGGGTGAAGCGAACTCCACCTCCGTATGGACGAGCGTTAGGAGGCCGGCCCAGTTTATCCCTGATGGCCCGGAAATGGGCGGCCCAGTTTGGCAGCCTCTCAACTACCAGCGGCGGGTATCTGGGCTTCTTTTGCCCCGGCTTTTGCTGCCACGTTCTTGTCGCGGCGCCGGGGGGTGCATCGGGGGTGTTGGCCGCGGTAGCGGGGGCGGGGGTTGGCCTAACCCCCGCGGTCGGTGACGGTGGCGGCGATGGTGACGCAGGTGGCGGGGGGGGTGAGCGGTACGCCGCGTCGGCAAAGGTAGGCGACGCTGGCGGGTCCGGACTCCGCGGCGCGCTTTCGCGCGGTGGCCGCGGCGAGTCGGGGCAGAGCCGCTTCCCCTCCTCCGCTGCGGTCTCACTCGAGCTCCTGCGTCGACGTATTCTTTGGCCTCTGGGTTCGAGCCGGGACTCGAAACAGGCACGCGCACAGCCATTTCCGGTCGAGCCCGCGGATGCCAGCGACATGTTCGATCCTATGGACGAACACGGCGACATAACCGCGGGCGAGTCGTATGCTGATGCACGAGGAGGCGCCGGTGAGTCGGGCGTGTATGTAGCACTGGTCACTGACCTTGCTGTTGTCTTGGTGGTGGCGGAATTTTTTGCTGGCCGCTCTCGTTCAGCCATTGCCGGTCCCGCCAGCGAGAAGCGGGCGCCGGTCACGGCGGTGCGCGGAGCTGGGGCAGCTTCGGTCACCGATTGCGTGGTCACTGTAGCCTCTGCGGCAGGCGCGGGCGGAGTCGCGAATCGCGGCGGCGCGTCGGTGCGTGCAGGGGGCGCGCGGGGGGGCGAGGGCGGTGTGCGGGGGCGCGCGGGGTAGTCGCGCGGCGTGGCGGGGCGCGCGGCGTACGCGGCGGCATAAGCAGCGCAGCGCGCGGGCGCGGGTGCGGGAGCACGCGCGGGCGGTGCCGCGGCGCGCGCGTGCGGCGCGCGACTTGGGTTAGCGGCAGGCCCCGGGGCCTGAATGGGCACCGGGCGGAACGCGGCGGGACGGATCACTACCGCGTGCGGTCGGCTCGACGACGACGAAGGCGCAGCGCGCGCAGGCGCCAGTGACGTCGGTGGGCCGGCAGCAGCAGCGGTGCTCGATCCCCCTCCTCTTCTCTCTTCCTTCTTCTTCTTGGATGTCTTCTTCGTCTTCTCTTCACTTCTAGTGGAGCCGGCCGGCGGAGCACAGGACGACGCAACACCGATGCTCGGCATCGACGACGTCCTATCCAGCGCCGGGCGGGACTCCGGTGAGCCGGCATCGCAGCCCAACGAGCCGCGCGTGCCGGGCTTCGGCATCCCGGGGGTATGGTCTCCGCGACCGCGTCGGTACAAAAAAACCGGGTAGTCAGAAAATTTTAAAAATTTATTGACGGTCCGCGCGGAACAAACTTTAACGGAATAGGAAAATTCCGTAGGACAAGCTTGTGTGACGACCACAAGCCAATCACCAATTTATTGGTATAAAATACCAAGGACATCATAACTTGCAGGAAAATCTCGACACCGCGATCTACAAACGTGACGTTACGGCACAACGCCATCTGTTATTAAATTGCGGTACTAAACAAATGATGTGTTGACTATCGTATAAAATTTGTATGTATACATAGTCAATATTTTACAACAGATTAGACAATATGTAATTGTTACGTGAAGTCTAACGATTTGTTACTTTTATTTGTCAATCATTTCAATGATAAAATATTTTATTAAAATTAGACTGAATTACTGAACCATTTACAGGCCACTTGCTATGCCACAACGACTGCAATACAGTTACTTTGTGGCATAGCAAGCGGCCTGTAAATGGTTTCTTTTGGTTTTGTTTGTCAATATATTTTATAATATACAAGCTAACAGCGTTAAAATAATAGTAATATTAATAAAAGAAGGAAAATAATCATACGGCATCAAAAATTCGTCTGCATTGCTGTCAACGGTGAAAGCGCCCAAAAGTCTGGCAACATTGTGGTAATGCTGTTCTATCAGTATGACGATGCTGATTCTTAGGGCAAAAAATAGGCCAGCCCTTTGGTCACGTGAAGAGTCGACCAACCGCTTAGCGTTGTGAAAAAATATTCATTTTTTTTTTTCATTTACTTATTAACAACCTATTGATATATAAAACTGTAGCAAGCTGTACAACTTTTTATTAAAATTTCGTAATTCCGACTAAATATCGGAAATCCAATATTGAAAAGCCAACGATATACATACCCTAGTTGGAATATTATAGTGGATCAGTGGTTGCTTTCGTGTAACCCGTGAAGTACATAGTGATTTTTGGGTTCAATGTTTATAATTAATGATATACCCGGGCAGAGCCGTAAGCACAGTTAGTTTTGTATGTATAACCTTTTTTTAAATGAAAAATTGTAATATGTCCGAAATTTTGGAGGAAAGGGAGGAAGTAATTGACGAAATATGTCATAGAGAAATTTGCAGACTCATCTTTGACTACTCAATACCTTGTGCGGTCAGATGCAAGTCATTAGTTTTCACCCGACTACCCCTTCATGCACTCGGGCCATGGAACTGTCACCAACGAAGAAGATGGGCTATAGCTATGTATAACCCCCAGATGTTTCCCCGTGCCCCCCCTGTGGCGCACCCTCCGCGAGCAGTGCGTGCGCTGGCGCCACCGCGCGCCGCTCGCGGAGCAGTGGACGCGCGCGTCGCTGGCGCTCACGGCGCGCCTGCTCAAGCACATGTACGGCCCGCTGTTCCCTGTCATGCCTATCAGTAAGTGTGTAGTGCGCCTGCGCCACCGCGCGCCGCTCGCGGAGCAGTGGACGCGCGCGTCGCTGGCGCTCACGGCGCGCCTGCTCAAGCACATGTACGGCCCGCTGTTCCCTGTCATGCCTATCAGTAAGTGTGTAGTGCGCCTGCGCCGATCTCCATCGTGATCATGTAAAGACTGTGTAGATTGATGACTGAAATGGCCTTTTGTGGAAAGGACCGCATAGATTGAGTGGGTCTGTCCAATCAGTGCACGGATTCGTCAGTAATCATGTAGCTCAACTCAAAACTGAAGGAGCTCAATGATTCGACTAACAATACAAAATAAGACCATTTGGGTAGGCCGTATAAATTACTCAAACTGCCAAAGCAAGATTAATTAAGGTATATAATTAACATTTTTGTGAATGTGAAGACTATGTGGATCTTTTTTTTCTCAATTGGCTTTAACGTACTGAGAAATTAAAATTAACAAAAAAAAAATACTATGACCCACATAGTCTTAACATTCACAAAAATTAAAATAATATATGAATGAAAACGTTTATTTCGACCAACATAGGGTCATAGGCATAAAAAAAATGACATACACTTAAACATACAACAGATCTCGATTGGTCAATATGTGAACCAGACAGCAATGGTTCAGGTATTGGCAATCGAACCTCTGCGCGAATGCCCACAGGATGCTGTTGGAGCTAGCCCGAACCCTGCGGACCAGGGATGTGCATCGTTTTCGCATAGCAGAGTAAAACAAGTCTACTTGCGACCCAGCGGACATCCCTGACGCGCTTCAGAACCGGGGCAGCCCCATCAGCACCCTGAATGCATTATTATATTGCACACGCGAGGCATTTACTGTCTGCGAGTGTGAGACCCACAGGCTGCTCGTGTAGAATTATGCACAATATGCTCTAAAAAATTTTGTTTTTACTTCTGGGGTACAGCGAGCAAACCTGCGGGCCATCATGTTCGCCCTTACAGACAACGCCCTGCGTTCTCGCTCTATGTCTGCATCGTCTTTCAGATGAGAGGAAATCCTATGTCCAAGATTTTTAAAATGTTCTACCCTCTTCAGTTGTGTTCCACATAATTTATGACAGGTATCGTTGCCGGGCATTTTCCTCTAGCTTGAAAGACCATACATTCACTTTTTTTTTACATTATATGTCAAGCCATGACTGTGAGCGTACCTTTCACAGATGCCCAACAGTTTCGATAGGCCACATACAGAAGCACTCAGCAGCACCATGTTGTCCGCGTAACTGATATTATTGAGACAGACATCATCGATATGGCAGCCGACACTCTTTTTGTGTGCCCAGTATACTTTAGGCACACTAGCCTTTACGAGAATTCTCAACACCCCGCGTGCAAACGTCTTATGCCAACACTCTTTCCATATCTGAAAAAGAAGCATTGTTACTGCTTAGTTCTGCAGCGGGAAAAAATTACAAAAAATACTGGCTTATCCAGGTGAAGAAGACGCCAACCTGATCCCTGCTGACATGAGCCCGGAAGCTGTGATGCAGAGCTGGTACCGCATGCTGCACACTATAGGGAACCCTGTGGACCTGTGCCGCCCGCATATCATCAGTCAGACCCCTGACTTCTTGCAGGTTTGGTCACATACAATGATACAAAACACCACTCTGACCACAGATATAACGGTAAGAAGCAGTGATGGCCCAGTGGTAACGGCCTTGACTTAGGAGATGTAAGTCATGGGTTCGAGCCCAGCCAGGCATGCACTTTACTTTGTGTAAAATGGAGCATCACTACTGCCACAACACGGTGAAGCATAACATCGTGAGTAACCTGGAAATTCTTATAACCAACAGTATGGATGATGTCCATTTTTATTAATGAAACTTAAAAAAAAATCCTAAGTGTGCAAACAATATTATAAAAAGCTTAGTTTTGAAATTTTAATAACTGTTACACAAAGACAGCTTATCGTAGAAGTGACGTCACGTCTATGAACTATGTAGCTTCATACTAGCGCCATACATTGTTCGTTCCGCGCGACAAGGACGGGAATAATCCCCTCAAAAAACTATTAACGCGTGTAGCTTCATCATATTTCCATGGATTTAACAGATTTTTTCGATTGTCTCATTTTACTATGCCTTCTTTAAAGTACACATAATTGGTTTGAACATTTCTTATATTAGTTATCATCCCTATTCGAAGACAAATGACACTCACTAACACGTAATTAAGAGGATGCAGATGGAATTAACGGAGGCTGAATATGCTTATGTTAAATACTTTGACATCTAACGTAAATGTTGCTACTGCTGCCGAACGATCAACCGGTCGGCAGCAGTATGCCACTAAACTTGAACTATGAAAACCGCTCTTATGTCTTTATTATAAAGGCGCTGCCAATTTTAAACTTTAAACATGTGTGTTTGACGGTACGCATCTATATTTTACCGTTTTTTATTTCTGTGTTTTGTCCTTAGTACTCAATAACTCAAGAGGAGGGCAGTCGCGACCCGAGCCAGCACCCATGCCTGCAAGCGTTGCCCTCGATCTTCCTCAAGGCTATGAAGGGCATCGCTGCGCATGTAGACGCCTTCCTCGGTAAGTACTGCACACGTTGGGTTGGTGGGGTGTGGGAGCTTTGGTAGATTATATATAGCATGGTTCATTTGAATTAACTTCAGTTTAGAATCTCAGATAATGATCAAGTTTTGTCACTATCTGTCATACATCATAAAGTTCAAGTTTCAAAAAAAGATTATATTGTCACAGAAACATGTACGCCGTACTCCGCTTGTGGGATTAACACTAACCACGATTTGCAATTTTATAACATCAAGCCTGTATTTCCCCTAAGTTGGCAGCTAGTCCTATAGTACACCCATTTGTAAAAGAATCATGAGCATGACGTCCTGGGTTCGATTCGCAGGTCGGCCAAAGTGTTATTGGGTTTTTCTATCTAGAATTAGTAGCTCAGTAGCAGCCTGCGGAGTCTGGATTTGTGCCCGGTTGATGCCAATAGGCTCGCCCCCTATTATATGGGACTCAAGCATAACTGGCGAAATGTGGGTGTACTATAGGTACACCTCTGCCTAATACTTCTGAGATTACAGGCGTGATGTTATGTTGTTGTAAAAATATATTTGATGACTGTTATGTATTTATCGAGAGCGGGGGGTGCGCACACGCAATCAAACCGCGAGTCAGTGGTGCCGATTCTCTTGTCACAAACGCCTCTAAACTAGACTAAAAATCACTAAAATTTGGTTTAATTCTGTCAAATGACGTATTTCCATTCTGAAATTGACTATAGTGACACAACTTAACTATATTTTAGTTTGACAGCACTAAGATTGCACTGAGTTATTAGTTTAGTGAAAATGTCTATTTTGCTATTCTGAATTTTACGTTTTTCACCTAAAAATTTGATTGTCTAACTAAATCTGAACATGAATCTGACTATTTTTAATCGAGATTAAAAAGGTGTAGAATAAAATTAGGTGGCGTGAACTAAAATTCACACCAACACCTCGACTTCAGACGTGCAAAAACGGTATTTTAACTTTCTGTTTATTTTTTTGCTCATATCTCGAAAACGGTGTGTCCTATCACAAAAATAATGAAAATTTCGACCCCCTGTGTAATCCTGAAACCACCAAATCTCTACATGTAGATTTTTATTTTATATTTTTCACACAAAAAGTCGAAACTTCCATAGAAAACACGTCGAGGCTGCCCCAGGCTGCCTCCGGCTCTAACAAAGACGTTGCGAAATCAAAAGAAAAAAAAAACACGTGGACTCCTGATTGTCAAATTCGATTATAGTTGTGTCAAAATTATTTTTAAATTTAGAGATTTTTTTTTGCAGAATAGCTTCAAGATTTTCATAGTAAAAAGTAAGGAATTTTAGTGACAGTTTAGTTAGTTTAGTTCGGTGTACAAGAGAATCGGCACCAGTGTCATACTACTTGATTGTATATGTCGAACCGATGTCGCACGCGCGCCAACACACTCACACGACAATGACGATTTCAAAGCTTTGCATATTATGATGTAGTCTTGGACCAATCAAGTCTGTCACAGGAAGAGTTCTCTAGCATTTAGATGCCATGAGCACTATTTGGGGCACTACATGGTAATATCCTAATTGAACATTAGGAAAGTGTGAAATCTGATAAGACTTGCTACTTTATGTGTAGGAATTAATACCAAAAATACTTTATTTGTTGGAATTAATCATATTTAGAACCGTATGCTAGAACGTCACGAGATTTCATACTGGCCTCTTTCGTGAAATTAATAAAATAACATGATCACACAACAATGATCCTTAGGTTAGTTAGTTTTAAATCGGTATTCATAAATTAGCTACGTTCTAGAATATGGCCTTAAGGACTATTTTGGGTTGCACTTTTGCACGGTAGAGTGTAAAATATCAGCACGATTTTTATTGACTACCTTGTAGACGGACCACTTCTACAAATATGATGATAACTTGTGAGTCCCTATAATATAGGAACAAGTTTGCTGGGCACGGGATTTCTTTTTCCTTTTGTATTTTGTTGGGGATTGTTTTTTTACAGCACAATAAGATTATTTACTCTACCGAACCTACTCTGTCTATTACCGAAGGTTGATATTTCGCCCGCGTGATATGTCGATAAAAAGTATCCCAAATTTTTCATCAAAATCGGTCCAGCCGTTTCGCAGATCAGCCGGAACAAACAGACAGACAAACAGATGGACAGCAATTTTTAAAATTGTTTTGTTTAATTTTTGTAAGTACCGTATATACTTTCATATTCATTTAGCAAAAAGCTGTTATTTTGACATTACAAACAGACACTTAAATGTATTTATTAGTACGTGTGTATAGATTGTGATATTCAATAAAGAATCAATATGTCAAGAAATCTATATTAAACATATTTTCATCTCCTACTCCTTTTAATGCAGTAATAAATAAACAGAGAGTTTAGTCCCAATTTACAAACTTGTGAAGAGGAAGCGATTGAAGATGGACGGAAACGTTCCCAATCTAAGCACTCCACTTATTTACTACTCTGAGCTCTTATTCCTACGCAAGTCCGTTTAAGCAGACGACAACCTCATAGGTTGATCTACGTAATCAGCCTTTTATGTTCCCACTTCTGGGACACAGACCACCTCTTTGTGAGAGGGAGTGGGCCGTAATCCACCACGCGGGCCCAGTGCGGGTTGGTAGATGTCACATGTCTTCGATTTTTTGGTTCTAAGACATGCCGGTTTCCTCACGATGTTTTCCTTCACCGTTTTGAGAGCAGTGGTAATGAAATAATTTATACAAAGTACAGCGCTTGTCTGGGTTCGAACCTACGACCTACAACTCGTAAGTCGCGGCCGTTATCACTGGGTCACCACTGCTTAGGATGACCTGCGAGATGCCATTCCCAAAAAAAAAAAAAAAAATCCTATGGAGATTGAAACATAAAAAGGGGTTCATTTGATACAATAATAAAAAGCGTTTTATAAAGTTTTTATTTGTACAAAAATTACAAAAAGTTTACCAACCGTACTCTAGGGACCTAATTCTACTAATTTACAAACGTAACGGTCCCGCCATTGAAGTCGTACAGTTTTTGACAGCAGTTAATTTATTCACTGGGAAGACCAGACCTTTAGGGTAAGACCAAAGAAACGTTTGATGAACTGTGTGAAAGATGATATGGCTATAAAGGGAGTGAATACTAAGATTGCGACTGTTAGAGCAGTAATAAAATAAATTCAAATAACATAAAATAAAGAGCCTTTATTCTACTACTTTTAATTTTTTTACATATATGATTGTGGCTCACCCATCTAAGCAGTAGTCGCCTCTTTGGCGTAGGCCTCCCCCATTGTTTTTAGCTGATTCCTGTCCCTAGATTCAGTCATCCATGCTGGTCCTCCTTTCTTCCAAAAAATGTCTTCCCACCTTTTCCTTGGCGGACCTCTACTTCTGCTTTGGTCTCTTGGTGTCCATTTAGTAACTTTTTTGGGCCATCGACCGTTTTCGAATCTGCAGATATGGCCAACGACGACGTCAACCAATTTTGTCTTTCGTCTAATGGTTTTATTATGATAGAGCAAGTATAGAAGAAAAATAAATGTTGCGCGCTACCCCAAATAAATTGGGATAAGGGCAGGAGAAAACATCGTGAGGAAACCGGAATGTCCTAGATCCAAAAATTGTAAGACATGTGGCGTGCTACCAACCCGCACTGAGCCCGGGTGGTGGGCTACAGCTCACTCCCCTCTCACCGAGAGGAGGCCTGTGTCGCAGCAGTGGGAACAGATTCAGACAGGCTGATTATGCTTATGCTTAAGGGCAGTAGAATGATGATGACAACGCACAGTCTAAACCGCTGGGTCAAGACGCACGAGAGTTTCTTTTATAGCGAAAGAAAGCACTAAGGATTTGTTCTAATTCATCCTTTGGAGGGGTTAAATAGGGGATGAAACTTCGTAATTTTTGCCCACGGGACATCGCATCAGGCACACGGCTTGTCGGTCAATAAATTACAACGGAGAGAACATTGTCACGTTTGTTGACTAGTAAGGCGGAGACTGACTTGCAAAGTTTGCTTATAATGTATCGAGTTTTTGCAACCGTTACAGTAGTCAGTGCAGCGAACCGAGCCGCTCGATGCGAGCATTGCGAGCGCATGTTTACAAATAAGTAAATGCAGGTTGAACCGTTTCCCAAGCACAACATAATTATCTCGTTTTACTCTCGTTTCCATAATACAATGACTGAATAAATGTATAAAGCACACACAACCTCTACGTCCGCCATTCTGATTGAAATGGAGCACGCTTGAGTCAAGTGCTTGAAGCATGCGTTTTTCGCGATTTGGTTATCGCCAATTTGTAACCAAGATCGCCTCGAATGATACATTACAAACAAACGTTGCAAGTCAACCTCCGCCTGTAGACTTGGCCCACAGATGATTTGAAAATGCAAGCTTATTGATACTTTTATTCAAGACAAGTTAATCAACTTTGTGTACAAACACATATTTTTGTAATAAAATAAGCCCTTCTAGATATAAAGCATGTGTAGCACCGTAGTGTACCATAAGTAGTGTTAACGTGGGGTGGCTCAGGGCGCGGCTCGGAGCGCTGGTGGGCGAGCGCGGGCGGGGGCGGCGGGGGCGGCGGGGGCGGAACTGGGGGCGCGGGGGGCGGTGGGGGCGCGGGGGCCGGCGGGGGCGCGGAGCTGGACGACGGCGAGCTGACGCCGCCCGCGCACCGCCGCCTCGCCAAGTCCTTCAGCGTGTCGGCGGCGCGCCCAAGGGACAAGCTGCCTGAGAGAAGTAAGATTCACACCTACGTACAAGGATATGGGAACCGTTTTGTTTGTAGAAGTAAAGTAAAAAAAGACAATAGGGCCATAAAGAAAAAAAAACCTAATGCTTATGTCATTCAGGCGAAAGATGTCCATCGCAGGATATAAGGCTCCCCCGAGCAACGCCACATTGACCAGTCCTTTATTCTCATGTGGTTCTCGCATCCAATTTGATGATTTCATGTTTGAATTCAAAATGGTTTTCATATCAAACTGCGTTGTAAAGTCAGGACAATTTTATTTAAAATGAAGATCGTAGAAAATGCTTGTATTTTAGTTACTTTATTATTGAAATATTAATAGATATACTTCAAATGTAAATTTTAAAATAAGTTGTAGAGCAGAAATATTGGTTGAAAGGTTTTTTTCGTGTATTTGTAGGTGTATTGTGTTATAAATATTTGATTTCCCTTGCACTTGTTTGATACTAGCACTTTTACTGTGTGTGGTGCCTTTGAGTTTTATTTTTGTGGATTTGTTTGATTATCTATCTCTTTCTTTCAATTTTGTTTTTGTTGCTACAACTTTTTTTTCAGATTTTTTTTTTAAGTTTCAATTTCAAGTTTGTCGTAGCTTGTAAGTATTAGTATGTATTTAAGCAGTTTTACTAATGTCTGTCCATTTTAAATGCGCTCATCTGCACTTATTCAGCCTCTTAACCCCACAATAAACAACATATAGTATTCAGCCTTCATTCAGTAATGGCATCTGTCTAAATGTAACGATAGTACAGTCATCGTCAAAAATATGTAACATACTTCGGCTTGAATTCTTTTTTGTCTACAATCTTTTTACATAATATTATATCAATGTGTAGCCACAAAACACATTATTATTTATGCCTCAATTTTTTGTTTTTGCATTTTGATTGCATTTGCATTGCGTTGATCTGAGTCAAACAGTAGGTTTGACTCTGCATCACCCAAGGGTTGACTGCTAGAAAATGCCAATGGCATTGAGTCTGCCTCTGTACATTTGTGTGCTTCAGTATTAAAAAATAGATGGCAAATTGGGTACTTTATTTTAGCTACACATTGATTTAGTATTGTGGAACACAAATTGTAGACAATCAAATTAGTTATTGCCGATGTATGCATATTTTCGAGGCTAACTGCACCTATAATATGACTGTGCGCATACGCAGGTACTCCGCGCACGTCGCTCATTGGTCTGACGAGCAGTCGCCCGCCCAGCGTAGTGCCGACCACACCACCCAACTCTATCTCATCTCAAGGTATAAATTATAATTATTTATAACCGCTAAAGTTGTATGTGAAAGGTTATGTTTCGATAATGAAGTTTTCTGACTTTTGGAGCGCGTGTCCTAAACAAAAGTGATCGTTGCGCGAGTACGCGATCAATCGTTTGTATGCACGAATTTTGACGTACTACAAACGCGACTTGATTGATCGCGCGTGTATGTCATATTTATTAAGAAAAGCGCGACGATCGCTGTTGTTTAAGACATGTCCTGAAAATGCATAGCCTATGGCTGGAGCTAGAAGAATCTAGAGATCTAAACACACGTTGAAATTAATTCGCCTTGTTGTTGTGTTACTCTTCGATTATACAGTGTGTCCCGTAAGTCGGGTAATAGTTCGGGTCATAATAGTTAAAATTCGGAGCAACAGGAGTTAAAAGACAGTCACATGTAGTAGATTTTCTCATTTATTAGTTTTTTTTAAATGCCCGTAATTTGTAAATTACATAGCAAAGATATTATTTTTTATTTTTCTGTTCTATTATGACTTGACCTATCACCCGATTCCAGCTTGACGGGACACCCAGTATATAGCATATATAATATTATATTTGGACAGTATGTTCGTTTCAACGTATGTTACTTCGTGAAACGTTTCTCATTAAGTGTTCCCGCCAAGTTCCAGATGTTGCCTGGTGATCTAGTGTATTACTTCTTCTATTTTTGTGTGATAAGAGTTCAATAGTTATATGAAGGGACAACTTGCAGTCCATCGTGGGAAAAAGGAAATTTTCCCTGTAGGCAAGATCTACGTGTTATTTTTTTGTCCTAAATACTTTACAACTCTTCATTCCTTTGTGTTGTTTAGTGGGCGAAACTGAGAAGCCGCCATTAACTCCGCTTCGCCCGAAAGTGAACTCCATCTTCCATTTATTTGGAGAGTGGCTGTTTGAGGCGGCTCTTATCGGTACCACACCAGCCTATAATAACCAACGTAAGTATACACATACAGTTGGCAAGTCCGCTTAGGCAGACGACAACCTCATAGGTTGACCTGCGAGATGCCAAACAAACAAACAAAAACACATACAGTTGTCTGCTTCGGCACGCGTAGCACGAACACTATAGAAACAAGTTTTGTCGATGGAAGAATAACACATAATAATACAATAGGTATGACAGACAAACAAAAGAAATCTGTCATTTTGTCTATTTAATCTGTCATTATGTCTATTTAATATGTTAATTTGTCTATTTGATCTGTCAATTTGTCTATTTTATCTTTAATTTTGTCTATTATTCGGTCGCAAAAAGTTGGTCATGCTACGCGTGCAGTTGATGTTAACAGATGGAAGGATGGGATTTTGGCCCTAGCCTTTAAGCCCTTGGTTCGATTCTAGTTCTTGTACGGTGTATGGTTTTTTGTACATCGTTCTCACAATTAGGATCAGCATTAATGATTTAACTAATATATTTGTAAGAACAATATTATTTTTAAAAAAACCATGGAGTTTCTTGCCCTTTCTTCTCCATAAGTACCTACTACGCTTTGGGAATGGGCAACTAGCTTCATATTTCTGACTGACCGACTCCTTGACAATTCAAAAGTGCCTGTAAATGGTTTAATTGAAATAAATGTTTTGAGTTTGAGTTTGTAAAACGACCTCGTTAACACTTTCTTCTTCAACGTCGTTTCCTCAATCCTAAGAATCGCGATCACGCGTCTCTAAGTTTTGCTGTCTTCCGCAGCGTGGACCGCTCGGTAAATGCTGTCACCAAGAACCTTCTTGATCACGTCTTATCATCTTGCTTTAAAACTTTTTTGTGTTCATTATCTTTACTCATATTATTACTAGAATCAGAAGGTATGCCATAGAAAAAATGTATGGATTGTGTGAAAAATTACATGCCTGAGAGGAAAGTAAATTCTGGAATTTAAATAATAAACCGCACTCACTTTGGAACGGGGAATGAATGCTAATGAAACTCCACATTGTTTCAGAGCGTGCGGAAGGCACTCCACCACCTCCGTCCTTATCAGATGCCGCGTACAAACAGAACATGCTCAGCTATCAGGCAGGTACGTAAAGACTGCATATTTATTGTTTTCTTTAACTTAAATTGTGTACTTGTATCTTCAGGTGTAAAGAAGTGATCGTACGTCTATTAGAACTCTACAACCTGCAACACTCTACCACCGCTTGAGTTTTATGAACATTTACATAAGGTTTAAATTAAAATGCTTAGCGCAGGCTCGTGAAATGCAACAACTACTTATCAAACCCTAAAGCCTACTCAAATCTTTGCTTCCAGTTGATGCGAGTCTAAATCAAGTTGATATCAGTGACTAGTTATAGACTATTGAAAAAATCTTGAAGATGTTTAAAGTTTTATTGCAAACTGAATATGTGGGTATTAAAATTGTTTTTCCCAAAAAAACAAATATATTTGTTTATGTTTGGAAACGAAATTACGAACGCATTATAGATCAACTAGCTTGCGAGTTTCATGCGACTTTGTCTGCGATCCAGGACGAAAAGTTGTGCGTACCTTATGTCCTCACCTAGGTCATGGTCTATCTGTGTGCCAAAGGAGATGAAAATAGGGAAACACATTTAAAACAGTTCTCAACTATCCAATTACTTTAAAATGGCTTTGTTTGCTGGTAAAGCACAAGACACAACTTATACACACATACTTGAAATTGCAACACACAACAAAAACCCGTCATGACGGTAAGCTGTCATTTTGGTTGATTAATGACGATTGCCATGGCGAAAGTGACTGAAACGACACTGTTATGACATCTGGCAGTTCTGTCTCTATGTTCAATGGTAGATCTGTGGTTGACCGTCAGTGTTTAAAAGCACCATTAACTAAATCCGCTATGACGCCATGTTGAAAGTCGATAAACATTATTGATACATATCAATTAACTACCACAACACACAGTATACATTTAAATGAATTAACTGTATTTTTCCCGAATTCTACGGATTTTTCTCTTTTTGAGGTAGTGTAGTAGAGTTTCAAGATGTTTCAAAGTAGGCCAGGACTATGTACACTAAGTGTACTTTGAAACATCTTCTTTCATCCAAATCCGTTCAGCCGTTTCGGCGTGAAAGCGTAACAAACAAACAAACTTACTTTCGAATTCATAATACGAGGGCGGCACTGAAAATTTCGGGAATCAAGGAAGTGACACAACATTACTATTTAAAAATGTATTTATTGCTTTTCGAAGTATTCTCCGCGAAATTTGACACATTTTTCCATACGATGGAACCAATCATTGAAGCAACCATTCCATTCGGAAGTTGGGGTCTCCAAAATGGCCGTATTGTAGGCGTCCACAGCTTCTTCAGGTGATGAAAATCTCTGTCCACGCAATTTATTCTTTATTTTAGGGAAAGTATAGAAATCATTAGGGCTTAGGTCGGGGCTGTACGGCGGATGGTCTAATAATTCTATGTTTTCTTGCTCTAAAAACTCTTTTGTTCTGTGTGCGGTGTGAGAACTCGCATTGTCGTGATGGAGGATGATGCGGCGGTTGCAGTTCTCTTTACGGAGTTCAAAAGCGACTTGTGGCAAACAAATGCTAGCATACCATTCTGCATTAACCGTTCTTTGTCCCTCAATAGGAATAGTCGTAACATGGCCGGTTTTAGAGACAAACGTGGCCATCATTTTTTTTGCAACACTCCGTGAATGAACAATTTTTGTTGGCTTTAACTCATTTTCGAACACCCAAACTCGTGACTGGTTCTTTGTTTCGGGTTCGTACGCTTGTATCCAGGATTCGTCACCTGATACGATGTTGTATACAGCATTTGAGGATCCTGCGTGGAATCTTTCGAGAGTTCTGATGCACCAAGTAACGCGAGCCGCTTTTTGCTCTTCACAGAGCGAATGCGGTATCCATCGGGAAAACAACTTTTTTACACCTAATTGTTCATGCAAGATTATTTGTATTTGACTCATGCCAATGTCTTAAGTTGCCTGTATTTCGCGGTATGTCACATGTCGATCTTCCTTAATCAGCTTACGCACAGCATCAACGTTTTCTTGGGTGACTGCAGTTTTTGAACGACCTTGACGGGGATCATCACTGAGCTTGACACGTCCACGTTGAAATTCAGCAAACCAGCGATAAATTGTGGTTTTGGATGGGGCTTCATCACCAAATGCAGAAATCATCCGGTCAACACACTGCTTTTGTGTTAAACCACTTCGAAAGTCATAATAAATCATCGCTCTTGAATTTGACAAAACCTTGATACAAGACCGAGAATCTTTTTTTAAATAAATAAATGATATTCGATTTTAAAAACCAAGGAGTTTTCAATTAAAAAGATTTTAATATGACAGGAACAGTGGAAATATTCCATTCCCGATACTTTTAGTGCAGCCCTCGTATAACTAGCACTTCGCCTGCGACTTCGTCCGTGTGGATTTCGTATTATCTCATACAAAATAAATCACCCTTACATTTTCCCAAACCCGGTAGTTTTGTAAAATTAAAGATATCGTTATTTTTTTTTTTCTTTTGGCTTAATTTAGACACTCATGAAGCAGTGAAATCTTTTCTGCAACACTGGTCCTTTTTCGAAAAAACCCAAAAACTCTTTATTTTCTGTCAAAAGTTTAACCGTTATTCCCGTTATTCATACCGTTATTCGAGGTAACCGAACAGCCGTACAGATTTTAGCACCCTCTCAAATCCCTTTGAGGGATAGTTTTGAACACCTAATAATGACAAACTTTATTATTCATTTATGAATGTATTTGGCCTAAGTTTATAATTTATTCACTCAATCATTTCGATTGCCTCGTTGATCTGGTGGTTGCAAGAGCTACTGCTGAGCATGAGGTCCTGGGTTCGATTCCCAGGTCGGCCATAGTGTTATTGGGTTTTTCTATCTAGAATTTCTCAGTAGTAGTCCGGATTTGTGTCCGTTTGATAGTAATAGGCTCGCCCCCTATTACATGGGAGTTAAGCCTAACTGGCGAAATGTGGGTGTACTAAAGGTACCTCAGCCTATCCCTTTTATGTTATTTGTAACTTAATAAGTAATATTTTTCAATTAAACGAAATCCCCTCTTTTCACCCTTTAAAGGTCGAATTTTCAAAACCCCTTCTTAGAGCTCGTCTACATTATAAAGAACTGATAGGTCAGTCATTCAGCACTTCGCCCGCGTTTTCATTCTCATGAATTTCATACTTTCTTCTACAAATTTCACCACCCCCTTTATTAGATAGGAATACTGATTAAGAACATTATTTATTTATATATAAGTATAAAGTATTCAGGCCAAGTTTCAAGTTAATTAATCAGTTGATTAATTAACTTGAAACTTAGCCTGAATACTTTTAGATAAGATTTTTTCATTTAAACCGTATTCCCATTTTTCATCACCGGAAAATTTTTCATCATTTTTCCCACAGAGATTTGGGAAAATCGTTTGACTCAAAGATTGAATTTCTTTAGTGTTTAGTATAAATACAGAATTTATAATTTATTTAGGTATGTATAGATGCCTAATTTCAAGTGAATTAACTCAAGGCATATGGTTTTTCTTACGAACAAAATCCCCCTTTTCACCCCCTTAAATGACGAATTTCTAAAAACTCTTTAGTGCTTTCTAACACTCTTACAGAAAGCCGTGAGCAAAATGTTACGTTCGTAGTCCCAGTAGTTTCGGCTGTGCGTTGATATGTCAGTTAGTCAGTCAATTTCTCCTTTTAGATAGATAGATATGTGGATAGGAAGGATAATTAGGATTTATTGCTTAACGGGAATGTTTATAATTGTGCTTGCAGGTCGTGCAGAAGCCCTGGGCACGCTATGCCGCGTGCTGTGCTCGAAGCAATGCCGCGAGGAGGTGCTGGCGCCCTACCTCGCGCGCTGCATAGCGGCGCTGCACCGCGGGCTCCGGGACCCCGCCACCGCCGCCGCCGTCGTGTACAACGCGCCCGACATCTTCAGGTACACTCACCACGACAGGGACCCCGCCACCGCCGCCGCCGTCGTGTACAACGCGCCCGACATCTTCAGGTACACTCACCACGACAGGGACCCCGCCACCGCCGCCGCCGTCGTGTACAACGCGCCCGACATCTTCAGGTACACTCACCACGACAGGGACCCCGCCACCGCCGCCGCCGTCGTGTACAACGCGCCCGACATCTTCAGGTACACTCACCACGACAGGGACCCCGCCACCGCCGCCGCCGTCGTGTACAACGCGCCCGACATCTTCAGGTACACTCACCACGACAGGGACCCCGCCACCGCCGCCGCCGTCGTGTACAACGCGCCCGACATCTTCAGGTACACTCACCACGACAGGGACCCCGCCACCGCCGCCGCCGTCGTGTACAACGCGCCCGACATCTTCAGGTACACTCACCACGACAGGGACCCCGCCACCGCCGCCGCCGTCGTGTACAACGCGCCCGACATCTTCAGGTACACTCACCACGACAGGGACCCCGCCACCGCCGCCGCCGTCGTGTACAACGCGCCCGACATCTTCAGGTACACTCACCACGACAGGGACCCCGCCACCGCCGCCGCCGTCGTGTACAACGCGCCCGACATCTTCAGGTACACTCACCACGACAGGGACCCCGCCACCGCCGCCGCCGTCGTGTACAACGCGCCCGACATCTTCAGGTACACTCACCACGACAGGGACCCCGCCACCGCCGCCGCCGTCGTGTACAACGCGCCCGACATCTTCAGGTACACTCACCACGACAGGGACCCCGCCACCGCCGCCGCCGTCGTGTACAACGCGCCCGACATCTTCAGGTACACTCACCACGACAGGGACCCCGCCACCGCCGCCGCCGTCGTGTACAACGCGCCCGACATCTTCAGGTACACTCACCACGACAGGGACCCCGCCACCGCCGCCGCCGTCGTGTACAACGCGCCCGACATCTTCAGGTACACTCACCACGACAGGGACCCCGCCACCGCCGCCGCCGTCGTGTACAACGCGCCCGACATCTTCAGGTACACTCACCACGACAGGGACCCCGCCACCGCCGCCGCCGTCGTGTACAACGCGCCCGACATCTTCAGGTACACTCACCACGACAGGGACCCCGCCACCGCCGCCGCCGTCGTGTACAACGCGCCCGACATCTTCAGGTACACTCACCACGACAGGGACCCCGCCACCGCCGCCGCCGTCGTGTACAACGCGCCCGACATCTTCAGGTACACTCACCACGACAGGGACCCCGCCACCGCCGCCGCCGTCGTGTACAACGCGCCCGACATCTTCAGGTACACTCACCACGACAGGGACCCCGCCACCGCCGCCGCCGTCGTGTACAACGCGCCCGACATCTTCAGGTACACTCACCACGACAGGGACCCCGCCACCGCCGCCGCCGTCGTGTACAACGCGCCCGACATCTTCAGGTACACTCACCACGACAGGGACCCCGCCACCGCCGCCGCCGTCGTGTACAACGCGCCCGACATCTTCAGGTACACTCACCACGACAGGGACCCCGCCACCGCCGCCGCCGTCGTGTACAACGCGCCCGACATCTTCAGGTACACTCACCACGACAGGGACCCCGCCACCGCCGCCGCCGTCGTGTACAACGCGCCCGACATCTTCAGGTACACTCACCACGACAGGGACCCCGCCACCGCCGCCGCCGTCGTGTACAACGCGCCCGACATCTTCAGGTACACTCACCACGACAGGGACCCCGCCACCGCCGCCGCCGTCGTGTACAACGCGCCCGACATCTTCAGGTACACTCACCACGACAGGGACCCCGCCACCGCCGCCGCCGTCGTGTACAACGCGCCCGACATCTTCAGGTACACTCACCACGACAGGGACCCCGCCACCGCCGCCGCCGTCGTGTACAACGCGCCCGACATCTTCAGGTACACTCACCACGACAGGGACCCCGCCACCGCCGCCGCCGTCGTGTACAACGCGCCCGACATCTTCAGGTACACTCACCACGACAGGGACCCCGCCACCGCCGCCGCCGTCGTGTACAACGCGCCCGACATCTTCAGGTACACTCACCACGACAGGGACCCCGCCACCGCCGCCGCCGTCGTGTACAACGCGCCCGACATCTTCAGGTACACTCACCACGACAGGGACCCCGCCACCGCCGCCGCCGTCGTGTACAACGCGCCCGACATCTTCAGGTACACTCACCACGACAGGGACCCCGCCACCGCCGCCGCCGTCGTGTACAACGCGCCCGACATCTTCAGGTACACTCACCACGACAGGGACCCCGCCGCCGCCGCCGCCGTCGTGTACAACGCGCCCGACATCTTCAGGTACACTCACCACGACAGGGACCCCGCCACCGCCGCCGCCGTCGTGTACAACGCGCCCGACATCTTCAGGTACACTCACCACGACAGGGACCCCGCCACCGCCGCCGCCGTCGTGTACAACGCGCCCGACATCTTCAGGTATACTCACCACGACAGGGACCCCGCCACCGCCGCCGCCGTCGTGTACAACGCGCCCGACATCTTCAGGTACACTCACCACGACAGGGACCCCGCCACCGCCGCCGCCGTCGTGTACAACGCGCCCGACATCTTCAGGTACACTCACCACGACAGGGACCCCGCCTCCGCCTCCGCCGTCGTCTACAACGCGCCCGACATCTTCAGGTACACTCACCACGACAGGGACCCCGCCACCGCCGCCGCCGTCGTGTACAACGCGCCCGACATCTTCAGGTACACTCACCACGACAGGGACCCCGCCACCGCCGCCGCCGTCGTGTACAACGCGCCCGACATCTTCAGGTACACTCACCACGACAGGGACCCCGCCACCGCCGCCGCCGTCGTGTACAACGCGCCCGACATCTTCAGGTACACTCACCACGACAGGGACCCCGCCTCCGCCTCCGCCGTCGTCTACAACGCGCCCGACATCTTCAGGTACACTCACCACGACAGGGACCCCGCCACCGCCGCCGCCGTCGTGTACAACGCGCCCGACATCTTCAGGTACACTCACCACGACAGGGACCCCGCCACCGCCGCCGCCGTCGTGTACAACGCGCCCGACATCTTCAGGTACACTCACCACGACAGGGACCCCGCCACCGCCGCCGCCGTCGTGTACAACGCGCCCGACATCTTCAGGTACACTCACCACGACAGGGACCCCGCCACCGCCGCCGCCGTCGTGTACAACGCGCCCGACATCTTCAGGTACACTCACCACGACAGGGACCCCGCCACCGCCGCCGCCGTCGTGTACAACGCGCCCGACATCTTCAGGTACACTCACCACGACAGGGACCCCGCCACCGCCGCCGCCGTCGTGTACAACGCGCCCGACATCTTCAGGTACACTCACCACGACAGGGACCCCGCCACCGCCGCCGCCGTCGTGTACAACGCGCCCGACATCTTCAGGTACACTCACCACGACAGGGACCCCGCCACCGCCGCCGCCGTCGTGTACAACGCGCCCGACATCTTCAGGTACACTCACCACGACAGGGACCCCGCCACCGCCGCCGCCGTCGTGTACAACGCGCCCGACATCTTCAGGTACACTCACCACGACAGGGACCCCGCCACCGCCGCCGCCGTCGTGTACAACGCGCCCGACATCTTCAGGTACACTCACCACGACAGGGACCCCGCCTCCGCCTCCGCCGTCGTCTACAACGCGCCCGACATCTTCAGGTACACTCACGATAGGGACTGCAACAAAATTTGCTCACCTCGTATGGTTCAAATACAGTTTAATCTTATACAGTCTTTTGTAACCTATAAACCTGTGATAAGCTAATAAACTAATTTGCAGTTGATAGATTTCAAAGCATCCAACCAAAAAGTAAACAAATGGCAAACGTTCGAAAAGCGTAATCAAACATTTATTTTTCAATACGTTTTATTTTTATAAAAACAATTCTCACTTTCAGACTGGACCTAGATGGCGTGTTAGTCCTAGTTCCTGACTTCGTAACCGCCTTAGACCAGATTCTGTCAGAGAGGGAGCCCAAACTGGAATGCGGGTCCATAGACAAGAGAGAGCTCCGTAAGGCCGCCATCAGCGCTCTGCTGTCGCTGGTCGCCTTCCCTTACCATTACAAGGGACTGCCGGTACCTGAGTTCCCAGGGTGTAATGAGTAGTAAGTATTGAAATAATACCTAGTTCAGTAGGGCAGGCCTCTTCTTTTAATGACAGAACATATCTCAACATTGCCAAGGGAAGACGAACCTTATAACCACAACATAAGCTTTATAACTTTAATCTGCGTGTCTGCGGAACAAGTGTAGACTTCGGACTGGAACCAGCTTTACTTACATAGGTTGCTGAGTAAACAAACTGAAGTGGCAGTGGGCTGGCCATATTTGTCGAAGGACCGATGGCCGGTGAGCAGACGAGTTCTGGAGTGGAGACTGCGTGTCGGCAAGCGTAGTGAGGGCCGCCCTCCAGATAGGTGGGTAGACGACCTTAAGGGGCAATCGCAAGGGTAGCCCGCGAAATTCAAATTGCAGGTCAATGACAATTTCATAAACTATCAATCAATAGGATTATGTAAACTTAGGGGCTTGTATTGGTGATTTTAATGATTTTAATCCTGTAATTACATACTTGTTACAATGAAAGATGAATAAAAGAAAAATGTAATTTTGTCACTTCTATCTGTTATTTTGTCTATTCGTCCGTCTACAAAACCCGGATAAAATGCTGCGCGTGCAGCAGTGGACTGCGATATTTGATTGGCTGAGTTGATTGAAGCCTCAAACCTCCTTTCCAATGATAAATGATTTTATTTCTGTAAGTAGGTTTGTACACACACGTCAATGCAATGTCTATACCGTGTCATAGTTTTTAATACCATGACATACGATTCAGGTTGTGTGGCAATCTTATCTTGCTTGCATGGGAAAAAAGGGGAGGCCTTTGCCCTATAGTGGGACACAACAGGCTAGGAAAAAATACCACGATCTCAAATTTAAATTTTAGTGCCGGCATGACATTAGGCGACTACACCCGCGGCAAGATTTCTTTAATCTGCGTATCGGCGGTACAAGTGGAGACTTCAGACGCGTTGGCCGTGCCGCTCCTGAGCGCACTGTACCTGTGCGTGCGACACAACGCGCACGCGCACAGCGGGCCGCCCGGCTCCACCGTGTCGCACAGCACGGATTATAAAGGTATGTTGTAGGTACCTATTCCAAAGGCAAGTTTCATTATACACGCTGAAATTTTTGTGTTTTTCTTCCCGTAGCGGAATGATTTGGTCAACAAGGGCAGACTTATAATTGTGAAAAACAGAGTTTATTTCACTCTGAACATTTACCGAATCGCTCTTCAGTTTGTCGGCAGCGCGCGGCGGCGCGTGCGTTTCAGGAAGTACCTACGAATGGATGAATTTATTTTAATATTTGAAAACCTTTTTTTATTTAACTTCATGATTCGATCGTACTACTGCGGGCAAATCGTTCTGCCGCGGGAAAACAAGCATTAAATTTTCACTGTTAATTAATAAATTCATCAGGCGCTTTTCACAAGTGGACAGACATTTTCCATATTGATGAATCTTCAGGGTCGTGAGTTAATTCGAATCTTTACCCCACCCACATCGCCGTTCGTCGTTTTTATTTTAAAGTGGTTCATAAACTACTACGACTGTATTCACACACAAATCGTGCAAAAGACAAAAAAATAAAATAAACGTACTGACCGTTTTGTCTCCATGTGAAAGGCGATTCGTCTTGAAATAGGATGAACGTGTGTTAAGAGCCGTAGTTGATATAGATACCCCATTTTTTAACTAATTTTTCAATACCATCCACATTTTCATAGCTTCATGAAGTTTTCAAGCTAAACCACTGCTATCACACACACATGCGCAATAATCACGATAACGCACACTCATACACGCGAAATTTACTTTGCAAGCCAACATTAAAATGTTCTGAAATATTATAGACGCGACTGAATATACATATCTTCAAAAGTAAATAACAAGCCCAAGCCGCTATCCAAAGTGTTATACTCATTTTTTTACATTTGCCAGTTTATTAGAATATACTATTGCCAAAATTATAACATAAAGTATACCTACAACAGTCAAAGATGTATATATATTATATATTATATATTATATATTTATTTCTGAGTACATGGTACATTAAGATCTTAATATTAATGGACAGCTTTACATATACTACCGTTGCCGGTGTAGAAATATTAAAATTAAAATTAAAGTTCATTATATCCCTAATAAAAATTAAAAAAATATATTAGATTTAAATAAAAAATGTTTAAAAAAAAATACAATGCAATTTATGAATAGAATGTCACAACTAACTTATTATATAATGTCAAACACTTAAAATTTAATTTAAAAAAAAAACTCAATAAACACACACACAACGTGTTAATACAATGAAATATCAAAATTTATAATTCGTTCACTGAATAGAAACAGTTGTCTCAAAGCCAGGCAAATATTGTCTTTCTGAATTTAGTAGTGGGTAGCACTCTAATGCAGGGGGGTAAATTGTTAAATATTTTGATTGCCTCTGTCTAGGTGCAAGTAATTTATTTGGGCTTCTACTATTAACTCTTTTAGAAATGTGCTCATACAATGGGAACATGTGCGAATACCTTTTCACAAAAAACAAATTTCAAAAATGTAAAGACAAGGAAGTGGAAGAATTTTAAGCGCTCTAAATATTGGCTTACAATGCTCTATATACCTATAAAACCTGACAATCCATGGAGTCTGAAAAGCTGATCATATTATCTTTAAAACTGAAGATAAGCAGGTTAACCAAAATGTCAAAAACTGTACGGAAAGCCTATTTCTGTCGGGTCGCATCCTTTTTGAGTGAGTTGATTGGCCGTTTTATTTTGGCCAATTTATCATATTACTTGGCAGTTTGTTTTTAACCTGATCAGATTTTGTCAGACTTTCAGTATCAAGTAAGACATTCACGGCCGATGTAAAAACCATTAGTACGTGATTGTTATGTAAGGTATAAATTCGAATAATTTCCGAGAGTTTTATCAAAGTCACGGCAATCATTCTAATGTATACTTCATAACAATCAGATAAAAGTTACATTGCAAAGACTTATGAAAGTTTTTACGTCAATCGTGAATGTCCTTCTTGAGGATTTGTGCGTCGAAACTTACGTGTTCAAAAGTTGGGAAACAGTAAATTAAGTGAATGATGAGAACAATGATACAATGATGATAACACATGAATGATGAGACGGCGGGTGTCGCGTGTTGTAGCGCGCTCGTCCAGCGGCGCGAGCGGGGCCGCGGAGGGACACTCGCTCGACGACTTCGCCGCCGACGTTAGGGAGCTAGACCCATCCTCGCCTGTTTTCGGTAATTACACACCTTTTTGTTTGCGTTCTAAAGGGCAATTTGTTGACATAACACTAACAGCCATTTGAAATAAGTATACGTATTTTAAAATCCTTTTCCTCGACTGCAATAATCATCTCGATACCAGAAAGTTTTTGACTTTTTCATAATTTTATGTTGAGTGATGTCTTGCGAAAACTGCTAGAGTAAAGTAAAATTAATCAGGTGAAACAGTTTCTAAATATTGTTTCCTGCAACATCATTGCAATACAAGGTTGATATGAGGCTTTACATATCGAGAGCAAAAAAAAAATATGCAGGCTAAATATACTTTCATAAAGTTGCGTTTTTTTTTTTGTGCTGCTTTGTTTTCGACACTTTGCGGGGACACCAATCGCCTGACGTAATAACAATAAAACTTTGATTGTGTCTCGTTGAGTGTTTTTCAGCCAACCCATAGTTTTAAAGGAACAGTCAACATCGAAATAATTTGTGTCTCAAAACGTGGTATGTTCTAACAATATTTAGTGTCATTTCAAAATATTGCCCTTTTTACAAGCACACTCTAAGCTTTCAATGATGCTCATTTCTTTAAAAAATCTCTCGAGTAAACAAACAAATCGTCTTTCTCTAGAATTAAAATCATGCTCTTAAAAGTTTACAGTGTGCGTATCAACGCTTGTTTTTATGTCTTACTGTTTTGCTAGCCTTTATTTCGTGATTTCACTGTACATTTCATTTTTGTACATTAGTTTTATGTTTTATCAATTATTTATGTTTTATACCGATTAAACGATTATTTATAGTTCCCACATTTGATGGCTTAAAGTGTCAAAAAAAGTTGTTTTAGGCCAGTTTGTAAGTGTATTAATCGAGTCGTAAAATATAACTATTTTTCGAATTGATAGAATAGTGTGTTTGGTACGTACGAGTATATATACCTTATACTATAGTACGTGTATATATTTATCTCATTCCAGGCGGTACACTCAGTAATCCATTGTGAATATCTCTGTAAAACCCCGTTTATATGAAGAATGTTTCTCGACCATCGACTCGTAGGCAAGAATCGCCCGGTGATTTATCCCACTCATGTGTTTACTTACACTCATCGTGTAAATAAGCCTTAGATATGACAGGACATTCACTGTATGGAGTACAGCGCTACAAAGATTGTTTGGCGCTCGAATGACGTGGTGCACAGGAACTCAAGCTTCCCTGGCTTGAGTTTCTTTGGCCTAGTAGTTTTTGTTAAGTTAGTAGCACGGGCGCGCTGTTGGTAACTATTTGTAATAATGTTTTGATAAAAACAAGCAAGCGCCATAAGATTCTTGTACAGTTATGGGTAGGATCTCGGTGTCTGGTTTGGTCCCACGTGTAGTGACGCGCGAGTGGCCCTAGGTGCGGCGCTGGTGGTGCGCGCCACGTACCTGGTGTGCCACCGCCTCATCTCTTCGTGGAAGGGCGACCTGCAGGTCTCCCTGGCTGCACTGGAACTGCTCTCTGGACTCGCCAAACTGCATTCTTCGAAGCCAGGTCAGTTGCAGATATGACATGCTAAATTCGTTTCACATGTCGGCAAGTTGTTTATGTGATAATAAAAATAAATTATATCTATGACTTTGGGCTTTTTGATTGAAATTCGTATTATTTTGCAAGAAAGAGTATTAAATTAATATGTATGTATTGTATTTTGCATGCTATCTAGAATTTGTTATCGGTAAGTCTAAAAGAACTTTTGAATATCGCTCTAAAACAATTAATAGGTACTATTATTTGTAAGCTCTTTTTTTGTATGAACACGTCGTCGGTTATAGAAACCGTAATTATTATAATATTACCGTTGTATCTCTTAGATAATGTTGATTATTAATTAAAGTCGATTTTCGTGTATCTGTGTGACCACATTGTCCAGAAGGTTTTCAATACCGGAAGGTTTATGTTAAACGCAAATTATAAAGATACTTCCATAATTTGTCACGTCGGTTAAAGTGGTGCGAAGATGGGCCGGTTCATTAGTAATAAAACATTCCCTGTCAGAGGCGATCGAGCGCAAGCGCGCCGTGCGCTGGATCTGCGACTACATCACGGTGCAGTGCAGCCGGCCGCCGCAGGCCCACTCGCGCGACCTGCACTCGTGCGTCGTGGCCGCGTACTCCTGCCTGGCCGCCTGGCTGTGCCCCGCGCTGCTCGCCGACCAGGAGTGCATAGCAACCCTGCTAGAGGTCGTCGAACTCGGAATATCGGGGAGCAAGAGTCAAGGTAAGCTCCATACTGCCGTACGAAAAATACGCGCTTTGACGTGGAGTTACGGACACTAGCCCGTATTACCTACTCAGTACTAGGCTATTACGACAGTTATGCTGTTACATAACTGTCGTAATAGCCTAGTACTGAATCATTGCTGCTGGACATCAACGTTGCTGGATATCGTCGAACTCGGCATATCGGGCAACAAGAGTCAAGGTTAGTTCTTTACTGTTGTGATAGCCTGGTACTTAATTATCGATGCTGGATATCAACGCTGCAAGAGGTCGTCGAACTCAGCATATCAGGGAGCCAGACTCAAGGTAAGCTCCTTACTGCCGTACGAAAAATACGCGCTTTGACGTGGAGTTACGGACACTAGCCCGTATTACCTATTACTTAATCTCCTTACTGTCGTGATAGCCTGGTACTGAATCCGACAATGGACGCTTCTGGAACTCTGATATCGGTGTGATATGGTAGCATGAAATGGCCAATGTTAAAATGGTACCGAAAATTTGGGCTTTCAGAGAAATAATCATGAAATAAACGGGTTTCGAATGATTCTCAAAAATTTCATCCCTTACTTTGTAAAATTGAGGAAGAAAGTTTGTATGACAAAATCTAATCATTCGACAGATGTTGTAAAATTCATAATTATTATTATTGTTTGTCACAGGAAAACCAGGTGAGCTTCCAAAGATGAAAGACGAGAAGGAACTGAAGCCTGTATCCATGAGAGTGCGGGATGCTGCCGAGTCTCTGCTTATGTTAATACTAGAACAGGTAAAGTTGTGTGTAATTGCTTAAAGTTTTGTTTTTAAATATGACAACAATACATCACTTGTGATGTATTCTTTGTAGAAGTAGGCTGGAAATGTAGCCATAGGTTTAACCACATTTATGTTCAAGGCTCATGTAATAGAGGATGTGCCTATTTCCGTCAGCCGGCAACTCAGACTCCGGCTTGCTACTGACAAATTCTATACGGAAAAACTCAATTCCACTTCCCACCCGGATCGAAGCCAAGGTCTGGCCTGTAATTGTATGTTATGTTATGACGATTATGGGTTGTTTAATCAGCTTCTAACAATACTTTATTTTTTGTAACTTAGCAAATAGGCAACTGCGGCAATGGTTCGTCGTGGTGCCGCCTAGACGAGCGCTGGCTGGACGCGCTGGGCCACGGTCGCTTACGTCACTTCGTGGCCGACGGGAACATACTGCTGTCGTTGTTGGAGGAGCCGCTTAGCAACAGTCAGGAACCGCAGCCTACACTTATTGGTGAGTTATGATAGCCTGGTACCTGTGGCAATGGTTCGACGTAGGGCCGGCTGGGCTTCGGTCGGTTCGGCATTTAGTAGTCGCCAGCAACAGGCAGAAGTCCTAGCATATACTCATAGGTGAGCATAGAGTTGCGGACACCAGCCCGTATTAACGACTTATTGGTGAGTCATAATAGCCTGGTAATTAGTTATTTCCGTTTTCTAGAATTTTCTCTTTTACGTTATTTTTGAGGTTGCAAGTTGAGACGCTTTACAACGGATTTGTTTCTAACATAAACTAACAATATGAATTTTAATCAAACCATTTTACCAGGCATTTTTTGAATTGTCAAGGAATTGCTCAGTTAGTCAGATAGTTGAAGCTATAGTTGCCCATTTTTTACGTAGATCTCTAGAGAGAAGAACGGGCAGGAAACTCCATGAATAATCTCTTGAGTATAATAATAAAAAAAGGTACGGGGTTACGTGGTTTCTTGTTAGTTCACTCATAAGCAATCATCACGTAGTCAATCTCGACGAAGTGAACCAAATTGATTATGAATTGAATCCTTTTTAATCACTGTGTAGGGTTCTTAGATGTTTGGGGATATTCCGGTTACAGTAATAATCCGATGCGGCTGGGGTCGCTACGCGTGGTCGCTGAGCGCGCGTGGTGCCGCGCGGTCTGCGGGACGCGGCTGTGGTGGCGCCTGCGCACGGCCCGTCGACATGCGAGACTCGCGGCCTGCCGCGCCGCCCGCCTGCCGCCCGCTGCCGCACGCGCCGCCTTGTGCGCTGTGAGTATAGCTGTACAGGGATCTATAAGTGCGCCTGCGCACGGCCCGTCGACATGCGAGACTCGCGGCCTGCCGCGCCGCCCGCCTGCCGCCCGCTGCCGCACGCGCCGCCTTGTGCGCTGTGAGTATAGCTGTACAGGGATCTATAAGTGCGCCTGCGCACGGCCCGTCGACATGCGAGACTCGCGGCCTGCCGCGCCGCCCGCCTGCCGCCCGCTGCCGCACGCGCCGCCTTGTGCGCTGTGAGTATAGCTGTACAGGGATCTATAAGTGCGCCTGCGCACGGCCCGTCGACATGCGAGACTCGCGGCCTGCCGCGCCGCCCGCCTGCCGCCCGCTGCCGCACGCGCCGCCTTGTGCGCTGTGAGTATAGCTGTACAGGGATCTATAAGTGCGCCTGCGCACGGCCCGTCGACATGCGAGACTCGCGGCCTGCCGCGCCGCCCGCCTGCCGCCCGCTGCCGCACGCGCCGCCTTGTGCGCTGTGAGTATAGCTGTACAGGGATCTATAAGTGCGCCTGCGCACGGCCCGTCGACATGCGAGACTCGCGGCCTGCCGCGCCGCCCGCCTGCCGCCCGCTGCCGCACGCGCCGCCTTGTGCGCTGTGAGTATAGCTGTACAGGGATCTATAAGTGCGCCTGCGCACGGCCCGTCGACATGCGAGACTCGCGGCCTGCCGCGCCGCCCGCCTGCCGCCCGCTGCCGCACGCGCCGCCTTGTGCGCTGTGAGTATAGCTGTACAGGGATCTATAAGTGCGCCTGCGCACGGCCCGTCGACATGCGAGACTCGCGGCCTGCCGCGCCGCCCGCCTGCCGCCCGCTGCCGCACGCGCCGCCTTGTGCGCTGTGAGTATAGCTGTACAGGGATCTATAAGTGCGCCTGCGCACGGCCCGTCGACATGCGAGACTCGCGGCCTGCCGCGCCGCCCGCCTGCCGCCCGCTGCCGCACGCGCCGCCTTGTGCGCTGTGAGTATAGCTGTACAGGGATCTATAAGTGCGCCTGCGCACGGCCCGTCGACATGCGAGACTCGCGGCCTGCCGCGCCGCCCGCCTGCCGCCCGCTGCCGCACGCGCCGCCTTGTGCGCTGTGAGTATAGCTGTACAGGGATCTATAAGTGCGCCTGCGCACGGCCCGTCGACATGCGAGACTCGCGGCCTGCCGCGCCGCCCGCCTGCCGCCCGCTGCCGCACGCGCCGCCTTGTGCGCTGTGAGTATAGCTGTACAGGGATCTATAAGTGCGCCTGCGCACGGCCCGTCGACATGCGAGACTCGCGGCCTGCCGCGCCGCCCGCCTGCCGCCCGCTGCCGCACGCGCCGCCTTGTGCGCTGTGAGTATAGCTGTACAGGGATCTATAAGTGCGCCTGCGCACGGCCCGTCGACATGCGAGACTCGCGGCCTGCCGCGCCGCCCGCCTGCCGCCCGCTGCCGCACGCGCCGCCTTGTGCGCTGTGAGTATAGCTGTACAGGGATCTATAAGTGCGCCTGCGCACGGCCCGTCGACATGCGAGACTCGCGGCCTGCCGCGCCGCCCGCCTGCCGCCCGCTGCCGCACGCGCCGCCTTGTGCGCTGTGAGTATAGCTGTACAGGGATCTATAAGTGCGCCTGCGCACGGCCCGTCGACATGCGAGACTCGCGGCCTGCCGCGCCGCCCGCCTGCCGCCCGCTGCCGCACGCGCCGCCTTGTGCGCTGTGAGTATAGCTGTACAGGGATCTATAAGTGCGCCTGCGCACGGCCCGTCGACATGCGAGACTCGCGGCCTGCCGCGCCGCCCGCCTGCCGCCCGCTGCCGCACGCGCCGCCTTGTGCGCTGTGAGTATAGCTGTACAGGGATCTATAAGTGCGCCTGCGCACGGCCCGTCGACATGCGAGACTCGCGGCCTGCCGCGCCGCCCGCCTGCCGCCCGCTGCCGCACGCGCCGCCTTGTGCGCTGTGAGTATAGCTGTACAGGGATCTATAAGTGCGCCTGCGCACGGCCCGTCGACATGCGAGACTCGCGGCCTGCCGCGCCGCCCGCCTGCCGCCCGCTGCCGCACGCGCCGCCTTGTGCGCTGTGAGTATAGCTGTACAGGGATCTATAAGTGCGCCTGCGCACGGCCCGTCGACATGCGAGACTCGCGGCCTGCCGCGCCGCCCGCCTGCCGCCCGCTGCCGCACGCGCCGCCTTGTGCGCTGTGAGTATAGCTGTACAGGGATCTATAAGTGCGCCTGCGCACGGCCCGTCGACATGCGAGACTCGCGGCCTGCCGCGCCGCCCGCCTGCCGCCCGCTGCCGCACGCGCCGCCTTGTGCGCTGTGAGTATAGCTGTACAGGGATCTATAAGTGCGCCTGCGCACGGCCCGTCGACATGCGAGACTCGCGGCCTGCCGCGCCGCCCGCCTGCCGCCCGCTGCCGCACGCGCCGCCTTGTGCGCTGTGAGTATAGCTGTACAGGGATCTATAAGTGCGCCTGCGCACGGCCCGTCGACATGCGAGACTCGCGGCCTGCCGCGCCGCCCGCCTGCCGCCCGCTGCCGCACGCGCCGCCTTGTGCGCTGTGAGTATAGCTGTACAGGGATCTATAAGTGCGCCTGCGCACGGCCCGTCGACATGCGAGACTCGCGGCCTGCCGCGCCGCCCGCCTGCCGCCCGCTGCCGCACGCGCCGCCTTGTGCGCTGTGAGTATAGCTGTACAGGGATCTATAAGTGCGCCTGCGCACGGCCCGTCGACATGCGAGACTCGCGGCCTGCCGCGCCGCCCGCCTGCCGCCCGCTGCCGCACGCGCCGCCTTGTGCGCTGTGAGTATAGCTGTACAGGGATCTATAAGTGCGCCTGCGCACGGCCCGTCGACATGCGAGACTCGCGGCCTGCCGCGCCGCCCGCCTGCCGCCCGCTGCCGCACGCGCCGCCTTGTGCGCTGTGAGTATAGCTGTACAGGGATCTATAAGTGCGCCTGCGCACGGCCCGTCGACATGCGAGACTCGCGGCCTGCCGCGCCGCCCGCCTGCCGCCCGCTGCCGCACGCGCCGCCTTGTGCGCTGTGAGTATAGCTGTACAGGGATCTATAAGTGCGCCTGCGCACGGCCCGTCGACATGCGAGACTCGCGGCCTGCCGCGCCGCCCGCCTGCCGCCCGCTGCCGCACGCGCCGCCTTGTGCGCTGTGAGTATAGCTGTACAGGGATCTATAAGTGCGCCTGCGCACGGCCCGTCGACATGCGAGACTCGCGGCCTGCCGCGCCGCCCGCCTGCCGCCCGCTGCCGCACGCGCCGCCTTGTGCGCTGTGAGTATAGCTGTACAGGGATCTATAAGTGCGCCTGCGCACGGCCCGTCGACATGCGAGACTCGCGGCCTGCCGCGCCGCCCGCCTGCCGCCCGCTGCCGCACGCGCCGCCTTGTGCGCTGTGAGTATAGCTGTACAGGGATCTATAAGTGCGCCTGCGCACGGCCCGTCGACATGCGAGACTCGCGGCCTACCGCGCCGCCCGCCTGCCGCCCGCTGCCGCACGCGCCGCCTTGTGCGCTGTGAGTATAGCTGTACAGGGATCTATAAGTGCGCCTGCGCACGGCCCGTCGACATGCGAGACTCGCGGCCTGCCGCGCCGCCCGCCTGCCGCCCGCTGCCGCACGCGCCGCCTTGTGCGCTGTGAGTATAGCTGTACAGGGATCTATAAGTGCGCCTGCGCACGGCCCGTCGACATGCGAGACTCGCGGCCTGCCGCGCCGCCCGCCTGCCGCCCGCTGCCGCACGCGCCGCCTTGTGCGCTGTGAGTATAGCTGTACAGGGATCTATAAGTGCGCCTGCGCACGGCCCGTCGACATGCGAGACTCGCGGCCTGCCGCGCCGCCCGCCTGCCGCCCGCTGCCGCACGCGCCGCCTTGTGCGCTGTGAGTATAGCTGTACAGGGATCTATAAGTGCGCCTGCGCACGGCCCGTCGACATGCGAGACTCGCGGCCTGCCGCGCCGCCCGCCTGCCGCCCGCTGCCGCACGCGCCGCCTTGTGCGCTGTGAGTATAGCTGTACAGGGATCTATAAGTGCGCCTGCGCACGGCCCGTCGACATGCGAGACTCGCGGCCTGCCGCGCCGCCCGCCTGCCGCCCGCTGCCGCACGCGCCGCCTTGTGCGCTGTGAGTATAGCTGTACAGGGATCTATAAGTGCGCCTGCGCACGGCCCGTCGACATGCGAGACTCGCGGCCTGCCGCGCCGCCCGCCTGCCGCCCGCTGCCGCACGCGCCGCCTTGTGCGCTGTGAGTATAGCTGTACAGGGATCTATAAGTGCGCCTGCGCACGGCCCGTCGACATGCGAGACTCGCGGCCTGCCGCGCCGCCCGCCTGCCGCCCGCTGCCGCACGCGCCGCCTTGTGCGCTGTGAGTATAGCTGTACAGGGATCTATAAGTGCGCCTGCGCACGGCCCGTCGACATGCGAGACTCGCGGCCTGCCGCGCCGCCCGCCTGCCGCCCGCTGCCGCACGCGCCGCCTTGTGCGCTGTGAGTATAGCTGTACAGGGATCTATAAGTGCGCCTGCGCACGGCCCGTCGACATGCGAGACTCGCGGCCTGCCGCGCCGCCCGCCTGCCGCCCGCTGCCGCACGCGCCGCCTTGTGCGCTGTGAGTATAGCTGTACAGGGATCTATAAGTGCGCCTGCGCACGGCCCGTCGACATGCGAGACTCGCGGCCTACCTTTTACAAATTTTATACGATACTGAACTGGTAAATAAACTTTATAGACTTATGTTTTTGCCTATTCAAATAAATACTAATTTCCTCTGCAGTGACTCGGCGTTCCCGAGCTTAGAATCAGTATTACGTCAACTGAACGACACAGAAGCCCCCACGTTGTTCAAACTGCTAGAACAACAGGCCGCCATCGAGAAAAAAGTCAAAGATACCGAAGACAATGTTGTGAGTATTATTGCCAACCAGTAGTGCTATTCTGTAACAATCTCACCATAAATACTTTAGTGAAGTGATTGACTAAGACATTGGTGACATTGACAGCTCACTCCGCGAATGTCTTCACAATAATATTTTACAGTGTGTACGATATTTCATGTGAATTATATTCTTTATTTACTTACTCTTAGGTTCCCGAAGAGTACATTCCTCCCGAGCCGGTGACAGAATTCCAGACAGCAAGATTATTCCTGTCACATTTTGGATATCTGAATATAGGCGGCGATAAAAAGGTATTTATATCATTTTGTTCATTTTCTTTATTTACATGATATTAACTATTTTGTGTCTGACAGGTTGTACAATTTAGTTTGATGTCAATCATACCAGCCAATACGATATTTGGTGGCTTATTATCTGAATCGTTTTTTTTTTTTAAGTGAAAACTTCTCTAGCGGCGTTGTACACTTTTTTTGTAATGGGTAAAAAATGTTAAACTCTCGTCAGGACACGTGACCTGATCGAAAATTGGTAAGACGGATGATTGTTGATATTTGATTTTTATTGATTGATTATTCTGAGAGATAAACTTTTTAATTAATATGTCGGCGTCACCGTTAGCGGTAGGTACAGCGGGCCGAGTTACGCTTTGCAAAGCGGGACGTTCGCCTTCCCACTCTCCCCACTTCTCAAGTAACTTAATGTAAGCTAGTGCGCAGCGAAGAGGGGGATCATTCTTGTGGCAGGCTCGGCCCGGTGCGCCTGCTGTAGCGCCTAGAGCTATTATCGCGATCTATTTAATTAATTAACAAGCTGTCGGAATAAATAAGTTGGTTACTGCTATATCTCATACTTTCATTTAATATGTCGGACCTCTGCCTTCAGGTTATTTCATGGTGATTATTTTATAAGAAATTGTGAGTGAAATAAAGTGATTGTGCTGTAACTAGTATCTCTATTTTCTTCGCCCGACAATCCACGCCTACTTACAAAAGTGCAAGTGTAATATCGCTGATGAGGGCCTATCCCGATATCAGAAGTGGGATTCGAAGGGCAAAAACCTGAAGAAAATAGTGACGACAGTGAAGTGTGGACCAACGTCTAATCTATTCAAAATATGGAGTTTTTGCTATCACGACTTCCGGCAACCGCTTAACCGCAAACTTCAAATTTCACCGCAACTGCGCGACTGATACGGTTTGATCGTGATAATGACAATAGCTTCAATGGCACATCTCATCGTTGAAGCACAACGGACCAAAAATCAATTGATTGAAGCAAGTGGCAGTACGAACCTTTGAACGAAGTGAAGAATTCGAATCGAGCACCAGCACCGGAGAGTCGTGATACGAACCGTCTCACCTGTTACGTGTATGGACCACCACATCATCCGGTGAGCTCGTTCCTTTTCTTTTTAATAGATAATCTGGTAGTTAGTTTGTAGCTTTTGGCTTTGTCAAAAATTCCAGGGCACTATGCGCTGTGATTTAGTTTACCTTACAGGTATACCTGTGTAAAGAAAACGTTATTTATGAATCGAAGAATACTGAGCCGTGGTGAAATTCAACACGTCGCGCGTCGGTGTCCTTTTTGTTTCATGTTGTGCCTGTTAACTCAATTACAGAACCAGTTATTATAGGTAAGGATCTATTAGATAGTAGATCCATGTACGTACGGATATTGCAAAATTACATTCTATTTGGGGTAAGAAAGTTAACGTTACTAAAGAGTTTCATTATCATATACCTACCACAACATCAAAACTGACCTACATGGTGAAGATAAACTCGCATTAGTTCAGTGCGAAAGGATGATTGATTCTTTATTGGTGGTATGGTGTTTATGGTTAAAGAAATTATTTCTCGATAAGAAATTACAAAGATTTCACTTACTTGAGAACGTTTTTAAACTTAAAATGTAACTTGGACACACAAACTAAGCAGCTATTGTTTGAATTAAATCATCTAAGTTGTAATACCATTTCTTTCGTACGCAAATAACATTATTAACTAACACAAAACTTAAAACTTTTCGATCCACCCGCAAAAGAAATAATTACCGTAGATAAGGAATGCGATCCCGGTGCCACAATAAAGCAATGCAGTAGTAGGGCAAGTCTGTTTAATGGAGTAGTGTTTGATCACTTAGAAAGTGATAAAAAAAAAAAAATATTAAAAAAAAAAAAAAACCAAACGTTTAGTTTGCATTCTTTACTTCTACAGGTAGCTTATTACATTGTTGCACTCCCGCAAAAATAATTGTTCTCTCGCCATTTACTGTCCACCCTCGCGGTAGTAAAATGTGATCCTGCCTACTATTGCTGCCATTGTGTACCTAATGTATTTTTGTGTGAATGAACTTACTGAGAATTTTTAAGTATTCTGGTGCAATATGCAGGAAGTTGTTTAATATTCATGAGTTTCGTTTCCCTGTAAATTTTAACTGTAGGTGTAAGGTAATCGTAGTGAAATAATAGTTTAATAATTTTATTTTGAGCGATCTGTAGGTCCTTTAGATTAGTTTTTGGCGGTTTGCCCCATATTTCACGTGTTTTACGTTAAGAATCTTGAATCAAATTAAAAGGGCCTATCAAATGGAGAGACAAGATATTTACAAGAAAGTGATCGAAATACTAACATCAGAACGGGTTCTGACTAAAATGATTTGACTGGAACGCACTGATTGAACTTCACACTTGTGTGCTGGGCCTCAAGGGATTGTTCGGGGCTCACTCCATCCTATGCTTAGGGTTTCTGCATAATGTTATACTGTACATTTAGACATCGCGGAGAAGTTGTGTGGAGAAATCAATGGTAGGGAGTATTCTTGTCATTGTTGACTCTTTCACTAAATGAGTCCTTCTCGAGTGCACTTCTTAGTTGGATGCAGCAGGTGCAGATGAAGCAATAAAGGAGGCTCTGTCTTTTCGGTGCGACTTCAAGGATCATTTCGGATCGGGGTGGGTATTGTATTGGCGCAGACAGAGCAATTTTATGGTGAACATGGTGTAGAGTTGCACCTTGTTGCTAACGGTTCTGGCAGGGGATGTGTTCGGGTAGAGAGAGTCATGAGGACATTGAGGTGCTTACTTGTTATAATCGAAAGTGAATCTGGTGGGACCTGGCGCGGCGAGCTTCTCGAAGTGCAGCTAGCGACGGATGGTGCAAGGTCTAGGGTAACACAAACAGAACTTGTGTTTGGGACTCGGGCGCGGTTTTTAAGTGTGGCTTCATATTCTGAGTCTGGGTTTCGGTTAGATTTGGGTGAAATTCGCAAGATAGCATCGGAGAATATTGGGAGAGTTGCTGCGTCACAGTGGGAAAAATGAGACCGTTCTACAGTTGTTATTCCTACTTCATTGAATGTGACAGGGGGGGGTTCGATTGGGCTTCGCAGGGAGCACAGACTTCCCTTTGTTGTGTGTCTAATAGAGAATGCAAATATGGTCGTAAGCATTTTCGTGCAAGGCCCGGGGGAAGTGAGGGCTTGGTGCATTTAGCTACCACTTTGACTGGTAGCTTGAAGGAGGCCGAGGTGGCGGCAGTCCGCGATTGACGAATGGAGTGGGCGTCGTCGGGTGGTTTTAGTGATGCTTTGTCTATTTGTAGTTCACGTACGTTATCCGCCAGCTCTGGAAACCTCTCGGCCTCGAAGAGTGAAGAAACGTAATTAAACGTAACATTGGTACTAATCTGTGAGATAAAGTAAGGGTCCGACTCATGCGGGTTGACGTCCTATGGTGTGTGTTATTGGGTAGTCTAAAGAACTGGCTTATGCAGGCCGATGTTCTGGGTCATATTATAAAGTGATCGTCTAGTCTGAGAGGCTATGAGATCAATGGAGATATGTGTGGTACTAGTGAGTGATCGGAGAGACGCTGATTGGCTGCCTGGTCCATGTTATCTGGAGAGATAACTAGCTCAAGGGAGGCCTATTTAAGTTGTCCGGCTCAGCTCCTAAAGGTTGATTTTGTGGGTTATAAAACGTTGTAATGTATGTCACCGATGGACGAGCGTACAAAGTAATGTATCTACCACTCTACCAGTTTTATTCTTTTTACAGAAAAATGGGCCCGCAGTGACTTTAAGGGGATGGAGACGCACAAGGACGTGCGAATGTCAGTCTGGCCGTGACGGCGCTTCAATACTTAAATTAGTGTTATTTAGTTTTCATAGATGTCGTTTGTTAGTTTAGAGTGTTATGTGTGTGTGAACATGAATTAGGTGTCTGCTACGACACATTCAATGACATGACACTCTGACACTACACAGAACGCTTATGCACCTTGAAGTGACATTTTGCTGGCTGTATGACATGAGACTCGGTCGGCATCGCACAGGCGTGCTACGCATTCGGTGGAGTGTCTAAGTCAAGTCTATTCTTATGATTAAATTAGTTTTTTCCTGTTATAGGCTCTAAAGTAAATGACTTTGGTGGTAGTGAAACTACCAATGAACATAGCATGTGTGGATTGTTGAGACAAGTATTTTAATACATTTGATTAAATTATCTACTGGGACCATTTTAGTCCGGACTAACAAAAGACAAAAAAAAAAAGACTAATAAAGAGACTAAAAAGGAGATTAAAAAGGAGACAAAAAAGAGACAAAAGAGAGACAAACAGAGACAAAAAAAAAAGAGCAAAAAAAAGAGAGAAAAAAAAACTGTATAAACTGGAGTGATCTTGTAGGGTCATTCATGACCGGACCAAGCAGTAACAATCCTGAAGGGTTTGTTATAACCGGACCAGGAGATTATAACTCTGTAGGGTCGTAAAACCGGACCAGGAGGTTATAATTCTGAAGGGTCATTTGACCGGACCAGGCGGTTATAATTCTGAAGGGTCGCTGGACTGGGCCAGAAGATTATAACTCTGAAGGGGTAAACCGGACCAGATTGCTAAAGTTCTGAAGGCTCAATAACGAGCGGTCCCGAATTAGTAGTAAACTCTGCAGGGCTGAACCGGACCAGATTACTAGTATAAGTCCTGAAGGCTCAATATTGAGCGGTCCAGAGTTGGTTGCATAGTCAGTAGGGACGACCTGGATTTTTTTGCTCATCGAGATTGCTAGTCAGGATGAACGAACATTAATAATAACGTTATGTCTTTTTAGACAATGCTTGATGAGTCTACGCGTACGAGGACGTCCGCACGTCAGTATGGCCGTGTCGGCGTCACCGTTAGCGGTAGGTACAGCGGGCCGAGTTACGCTTTGCAAAGCGGGACGTTCGCCTTCCCACTCTCCCCACTTCTCAAGTAACTTAATGTAAGCTAGTGCGCAGCGAAGAGGGGGATCATTCTTGTGGCAGGCTCGGCCCGGTGCGCCTGCTGTAGCGCCTAGAGCTATTATCGCGATCTATTTAATTAATTAACAAGCTGTCGGAATAAATAAGTTGGTTACTGCTATATCTCATACTTTCATTTAATATGTCGGACCTCTGCCTTCAGGTTATTTCATGGTGATTATTTTATAAGAAATTGTGAGTGAAATAAAGTGATTGTGCTGTAACTAGTATCTCTATTTTCTTCGCCCGACAATCCACGCCTACTTACAAAAGTGCAAGTGTAATATCGCTGATGAGGGCCTATCCCGATAAATATAAATTGTCATGTTTGTGTACGATAGCGCAATAAATAAATATTGTATTCTACCACATAATATATAGTACTTTTATACTGATAATTAAAGCAAGTCGTGCAAAATTATTCCCTAACCATTCCAAAATATCAAAAATGCACAACGTTAATATGCAAGTTTTCACTTCTGCCGGCACTCCGGGAGTGCAACCCGTCGTTTTATTTTAACCCTCTAAACAGAAACAATTTTTCTGATTAGAATATTGGGACGTATTCTGAGGTGCTAATGTCGTATACAGAGTGGCAACGACATCAACTCACAAACTGAAACCATTAATTCGGCACATGATTCTAGACCCCCTAGCGTAGACATTTTCCGCCGGTCATCAACAACAAAAAAAAAACTGCAACTGTTTCATAAAAAAGTGTCTACGCGTTGAAAAAGCTTTTTTTTTTAGTTCATCAACACTGTCCCACCGCTGAGCAAAGGCCTCCCCCAAATCTTCCAGGCATCCTTAACTAGAGTCATTTCGACTCTACCCTTGCGATACCGCCCTCAGGCACCGCGTGGAGCCTGTTGCCTAGCGGTCACTGTGCATGCGGCTGACGTGACCTGCCCAATCCCATTTCAGCTTGGCATCCTTTTTGCCTACGGATAGGATCCCAGCGTGTTGGAGCTCATAGTGTTGGAAATTATATACATGTCGGATCAGGGGTGGCCGAGATGCGAAACATCGGGTCTTCTTCACGATCCGACACATTTTAGTATGGGCACTGTAGTGGGTACTTGAACGAAAAGATAATTCGAATAAAAAACTTTAATACACTGGCTAACGAAATAAATACGTGCAACAGAAACAGACACGTGCGTTGGTACTGAGCGTTTGCCAAGACTGTCCAAACTCGACCGTATTCTGTCGACTGTCTCAACACTCGGTCTCTCCGCCAGTCCTCACTGCATCCCCTCCACCGACGATCGTGTCCAAGCGGTAGGGTGGGTTTCCGATCACATGATCATTCGTTTATGAATCATATTGTTAGATGGCGCCATCCATCCACGACATACAATTAAATTAGTTTTGGTTTTTTAACGAAAAATTTTAACGGGAAGTGTTAAAATTTTTCGTCATTAATGAATAAAAACATAAAACTAATTATGATTTCAGAATCATGTACTGATTCCACCAATCAGGTTGTGCGTCGATGTCCCTGCCACCCTGTATAATTGTTTTCTTTTTAAAAAGGGATGGTAATATTAATATATAGCGCCACCTCTCTCGCACTGGTTATTTGTGTCGTAATTTAGCCTGTCCCTACCCCAGGGCACCCTGCCCCGGCTGGTAGCACTGGACAGCGCGGCGCCGGGCTTCGCGAGCGCCGTGCGGCGCGTGGACGCATGCGGCGCGCGCGCGGCCGTGACCGTGCACGTGTTCTGTGCGCGCGCCGGCCAGCTCAGCGCCACGGACATCGTGCACAACGCGCGCAGTCTGCACACTGTGCCGCCCGCCTTCGTGCGCATGCTTACAGGGTATGTATGTAAGAATTTGAATGAACTCATAAAAAAGAAACTGATAAATGTTTCCGAACACTTCATGTTGTGTTAAGTGGGGAATTATCTGATAATTACATGAGTAGTCTGGCAACCCAGGGAATACATGACGGACAATAAGCGCAATATGTGCTTTAAGAAATTATTAACTTGTTTTTTTGTCTTTAGTTTTTGTTTTACTTGATATAAATGAACACAGTTAAAATTATAACAAGTTTTATTTTGGTCTAAATGATAAACAATTTTATTTCTGTACGTAGGTTTGTACAAACAGTTTTACACGTCAATCATATTTTTTAAACTAGATGAGGTCCGGCGTTTCTTATCTGATTACTCTGAGAAGAATGGCAGAAATAAACTCAGAGGTCACAGTCTGTTTTAAAGTCCAGACATAATCTTGGTCAGAGAACACAGTCTGCCATCCTACAAATCTCGTCTAGGATGAGGGAGTGTATATGTAAACGTTTTGCAATGCCACCGTCTTCCTAACTCTTACTCCTTCGCTTACCGTCACACACAAAACAGCAATATGCTCAAGCATTTTTGAATAATAGCTGACCCGATTTATTCATACCACACTTAATATTATTTTCACATTTTTTTTCTTCAATTATCCAGTTGTTTTAATACTAATTGCGCTATTCTGAGCGGAGATAGATCCAACAATACAACAATAAAAAAAAGAGGTCCAGTCGTTCCTGAGTTATTAATGGTGTAACTTTTGTTTAATTATAAAGATTAACTAAATGGCAATCAAAATAGCGTACAAGAGAAGACCAAATTTTCTGTAAGTGAAACGTGGTGCTTACGAATGAAAATCATTGTTATAGTGTTGGGATAATACAGGGTGTCCCGTAAGTCGACGTCAAGCCGGAATCGGGTGATAGTCCTAATCATAATAGTTACTAGAAAAATAAAAATCTAAGGCTTGAATTTTTTAAATTATAGGCATTTTTTTTTTTCGAGAAAATGTACACCCTGTGTACATTTATTTATTTACAATAAAGTTAGTTTAATAATATACATATTTATCGATACCGAACAATGGATTTACTGTATTTGTGTCCCATCCCTAAACGAGTAGCGTCGAAATTTCTAGAATTTATGCGATGGTATTCAAGACAGCAAGCAAGTTGATTTAGACTTTAAGGAATGGACACAAGATAGTTTTTAGTTCGCGTCAACGTAATAAAAATGTTTTTTTTTTTCAATAAAAATCAATTGCATTGAAACATTTCAAAGTTTTATTCTTACCGGTGATAAATACACCTCCGTGAGATACGTTTTTTGTCCTGCTATCATTTTTGCACGTAAAAATTGCACAATTGGGCATGTTTTATAATATTTTTCGGTTTGTTCGAGACGTCATAACACAGCGAGTAGCAAATCGCGACTGAGCCGGTGTTGCGAACCAGCGCATAATTGTGACACACGCGGGATAGCTGTGTGGCACTTCCAAGCTTTTTTACTATTCCGTGCTCGTGACAATCTAGGAAGTCCGATTTGACGTTTCTCATTATAATTGCCACAATAACTTTGTACGAACGTCTATTTGAGAAATAAATTTCTTAATCCTAATTAATTACTATACAGGGTGTCCCGTAACTCGACGTCAAGCCGGAATCGGGTGATAGTCCAAATCATAATAGTTACTAGAAAAAAAATCTAAGTCTTGAATTTTTTAATTTATAGGCATTTCTTTTTTTTTCGAGAAAATGTACACCCTTTGATGGTTTGGTTTTTTAGCTCCTGTTGCTACAAATCTTAACTCTTTTTAAATTTTATTTTTCTTATGTAATCCCGAATAGTGCTAATCTAACCTATTACTTAGAATTCTAAGTCAACTGCTCCAGCTTGGAATAAAGTGTCACATTATGCCGTACAATGAATAGACAATTAATATTTCGTCCAACTTTAACGGACCGTACTGAAAAAAAAGTACTACGCCAGGTTGGCAAGTAGCACGAAAAGTTGACGCATTTAATAAGGATTCTAAAATGGTATAATACTTGCTACATTATTTCTTTGATTACGGGGAAAAAAAAATCCTTCAAGAAACCCAGTTTCGAAAAAAAAATCTTTACCTACTAAAAATTATTCTCATGCGTTCAAAGCTTGCCTAAGACCGAGTGAGACGGAGAGTCATTCATGAAATGTGAGTGAGACAGGTAGTGACGCTTTCGATTCAAATATTCTAATGGGTGAGTGAGACAGATAGTGACGCTAATGAGTCAGATACAGAGAAAGTCATTTTATGAAGTGTGAGCGAGATAGATAGTGACGCCATTTTTTTAATATTGGCACACGCAATACAGATCAGTACGTTTCGCATAAATTCTAGAAATTTCGACGCTACTCGTTTAGGGATGGGACACAAATACGTTACGCTCCTTCATATACTACGCATCTTTCCGTATTCGTTCGTGTTATTTCGTACTTTCGACTTTTTGCTTCGTTTATTGGACTTGTTTGTTTGCTTGTGATTTGGACAGTTTCGATCTCTTTACAACGACCTTTGCTTTCTCCTGGACTATCGTGTGATTGTGTAGTGCCACCATGCCTGTGTACACCACTCAGGAATATGCCAACATGCACTTTATTTATGGCGAATGCAGAGGGAATGCTAGTGCTGCGGCTAGACTGTATCGCGAGAGGTATCCAAATGCTGATCGTTATCCAGATCACCGAGTTTTTACAAATGTGCACCGTCTACTCTCCACAGAAGGCATACTTCCAAACCGACCACATGGTGAAGGAAGAAGTTCCTTGCCTTAGCCTTACGAGGACGTAGTACTTCAAGCAGTTGAAGAAGATCCAAGTATTTCGTTACGTGCAATCCAGCAAAGCACAGGAGTGCCCAAAACTATAGCTCACCGAATTTTACAAAAACATGAGCTCCACCTCAAACGATGCTACAAAGACACCGGGAAGATTCGCGATTCTTAGAGAAAATTGTGTGGTCGAATGAATCGACATTTAAAAAAGACGGTTACATGAACCTACACAACTTACACGAGTGGCACGTAGAGAATGCGAATTTAATGAGACAAGATAGATCTCATTATCGTTTTAAAATAAACATGTGGACCGGAATTTTAAATGGAGGAGTCATAGGAAGGACCTTTTGAGTTGCCAGAGAACCTGACTGCTGAAGTTTATTTGGATTTTTTACAAAACAGTTTACCTAGTTTACTGGAAGACGTGCGACTCAGTATTTAAAGAGAGATGTGGTATCAACGAGATGGCTGCCCAGCGCACTATGCCCGCTCAGTTAGAGCTTTTCTCAATGAAGAATATCCGGGCAGATGGATAGGTCGGTCTGGTATGATCTCGTGGCCAGCCCGTTCACCGGACTTAAATTCATTAGATTTTTTTTACTGGGGAGCAGTGAAAGAGAAAGTTTATTTTAAGCCAATCGAAAATGTAGCTGAGCTTCGGCAAAGAATTACGGAAGCAGCTGAATTTGTCAACAACGGAAGATTTGCCCGTGTGATAATCCGATCTTAAGAAGATGTCGAGCTTGTATTGCAGTTGAAGGAAGGCAGTTTGAACATCTTTTGTAAATAATAAATATTTGCATCTAATTGGTGTTTAATTTTAAACTTAATTAAGGAAAATTTGTCCTAAATTTAACAAAAAGTTAGCATCTCTGACTTGAAAGCGTCACTACCTGTCTCACTCACATTTCATGAATGACTCTCCGTCTCACTCGGTCTTAGGCAAGCTTTGAACGCATGAGAATATTTTTTAGTAGGTAAAGAATTTTTTTTCGAAACTTCCCCGTAATCAAAGAAATAATGTAGCAAGTATTATACCATTTTAGAATCCTTATTAAATGCGTCAACTTTTCGTGCTACTTGCCAACCTGGCGTAGTACTTTTTTTTTCAGTACGGTCCGTTAAAGTTGGACGAAATATTAATTGTCTATTCATTGTACGGCATAATGTGACACTTTATTCCAAGCTGGAGCAGTTGACTTAGAATTCTAAGTAATAGGTTAGATTAGCACTATTCGGGATTACATAAGAAAAATAAAATTTAAAAAGAGTTAAGATTTGTAGCAACAGGAGCTAAAAAACCAAACCATCAAAGGGTGTACATTTTCTCGAAAAAAAAAGAAATGCCTATAAATTAAAAAATTCAAGACTTAGATTTTTTTTCTAGTAACTATTATGATTTGGACTATCACCCGATTCCGGCTTGACGTCGAGTTACGGGACACCCTGTATAGTAATTAATTAGGATTAAGAAATTTATTTCTCAAATAGACGTTCGTACAAAGTTATTGTGGCAATTATAATGAGAAACGTCAAATCGGACTTCCTAGATTGTCACGAGCACGGAATAGTAAAAAAGCTTGGAAGTGCCACACAGCTATCCCGCGTGTGTCACAATTATGCGCTGGTTCGCAACACCGGCTCAGTCGCGATTTGCTACTCGCTGTGTTATGACGTCTCGAACAAACCGAAAAATATTATAAAACATGCCCAATTGTGCAATTATTACGTGCAAAAATGATAGCAGGACAAAAAACGTATCTCACGGAGGTGTATTTATCACCGGTAAGAATAAAACTTTGAAATGTTTCAATGCAATTGATTTTTATTGAAAAAAAAAAACATTTTTATTACGTTGACGCGAACTAAAAACTATCTTGTGTCCATTCCTTAAAGTCTAAATCAACTTGCTTGCTGTCTTGAATACCATCGCATAAATTCTAGAAATTTCGACGCTACTCGTTTAGGGATGGGACACAAATACAGTAAATCCATTGTTCGGTATCGATAAATATGTATATTATTAAACTAACTTTATTGTAAATAAATAAATGTACATGAAATTAGTATCAAATTATGCTTAAAGATGATAACTAATAAAGTATACGTATGTCAGCCGAAAGAGGTCCAAAGTCGAATTGTCGATTGAAACCATAACTTCATGACCTATATTCCTATGTACCTATATTCTGGCAAATAAATCAATCATTCATTCATTCGCGGCTGGACGTAGTAGGCCTCAAAATAAGTATTTAATATAAATAAAGTATGTAAATATTTCAGTTTTCCCTAAGATCCTTTTACCAAGAAGAAATGGATAGAAGCTACGGGTAGACAAAACTGGATGCCGACTAAATCAAGTTCCCTATGCTCAGAACATTTTGATGCAGAAAATTACAAAATGTCAAAAAAAGGCTACAGATACTTTTTTTTTTAAATAATTTTGTAGATTATAAATTGTACAAACATCGACATTAAATGTTCGACGTCTTGTCCATATCTCTTTCTGAGTAGAAACATAGATGACAGTTGTATGTGAATATGACATCTATTTCAAAGACGTTAGCGTGCTAAATTGTGTAATTTGGTTACACCGCCCTCTAGCGCTGAGTAGTTGAACTCGTTGTGGATTGCTCGAATTTTATTGTGAGTTGGAAAAATGTCCTTATTGATTTTGACATGTAAAATAATAACACCATTCAGGGGTTGTAATAAGACTTAAATTTAAACAACAATAAATTATAATGCCAAAGTTGCATGTGTGATTTTTAGCCAATTATAACATCGTTATCTGTGTATTGCAATGTACATTTTAATTTGTAAACGTGTGAGTTTGGCGACACTGGTTCCCGTACTAAGGTAGTTTAAGGGCACTTCCACTCTTTTTTACTATTCCGTGGTCACGAGTTTAGCATGTGCTTACCGATACAGTCAGCAGAGGTTCCGGAGAAAGCATTTACATCATTTTAGACCTTTCTCATTCCGATATTGTTTGTGTGATTGAAATTGATTTCCAAATGGGGGTAGGCAGAAACTACAGAACGCCACCTGCTACGATCCTAACATACTCCTTTTGCTTCGTTTACGTTCTTTCATCAGATCATACGTTTACGGTCTCGAATAATTGTAAGGCACCTTCAATAAGTCGGTGTCGCACACCTCGCAGGTTGGGCAGGCCGGTGCGCGTGCGCGGGCACCCGGGCTGGGCGGGCCACGTGGCCACGAGCTACGACGCGCGCGCGCCGAACGCGACGCCGCACGGTGAACACGCGCCCGCCATTTATGACGCTAGAGAACAGGTACAGACTAATAACAATCTATTCATTAAACTATAAGCTTTACGCCCGCGCCTTCATCCCCGTGCCGTGGTATGTAAAATTGAAGAGATATGAGGAACAGGGTGGAAAGTTCACTCATACTCTTTAGAAAAGGGAGGATCCTCCGACCAGATGGATGTCGTATCTGGTGGGCAACTGCCCGATGATTGTGTTGTCGGGAAGTTGTATATATGCTAGCTGCGCGGTAAACTGTGATAGCGCGATGCAGGATTTGTGGTTCGCATGTGGCGGTGTAGATGCTGCCACAAAATTAACCTATGTCCTTCCCCAATATGCTATCCTATCTCCTTGCCAAATTGTATAGAAATCCTTTCAGTGGCTTAGACATGAAAAGGTAACTTATAGACAGAGTTATTTTCGAATTTATAATATTAGTAATGAATGGTAGTATGGATTGATACTAATAACAGTAACAAGTTGAATTTATAAAATAATTAGGTAAACAGTTGTTCCTAAACTAGGTGTCGCCTGTGTCTTGAGAGCCGGAGTTACGCCTAGTCCGTATATTCAACTCGCATTTGTCATAATTTGACAGTTTAGAGTCTGGCAAACGAAAGTAGAGACTGAAAAAGGGCGGTAAATTTAAAAAAACTCAGCATAGCAACCCTAAAATTAGTATGACATACACGGAATAACCTAATTTGAAACTTTAGACCATATTTTCGATCAGATTTTAATAATATACATTCTGTGTACTATGTATCGGGAATTTGTCAATAAATCAAAAAATACAAATTATTCATCTAAATTTATTTTATCGCCTTCAAAGTAGGCCCCATCGCTTGCAATACAACATCTCCACCGCTTCACCCAGTCTTCCATACATTTTTCATAGGCTATTTGCGGTATGGCCTTTAGCTCATTCAGCGAATTTTCTTTTATGGCTTCTATCGACTCAAAACGTTTTCCTCGAAGTGGTAATTTTAACTTGGGAAATAAAAAAAAGTCAGACGGAGCCATATCAGGTGAATACGGTGCTTGGTCGAGAACTTTTGTTGAATTTTTCGCTAAAAACTCTTTCACTATAACTGTGTGTGATGGTGCATTATCATGGTGCAGCATCCATGAGTTGTGTTGCCACAAATCTGGACGTTTTCGGCGGATACTCTCACGCAAACGCTTCATGACGCCTAAATAATATTCTTTATTCACTGTTTCTCCCTCTGGAAGGAATTCGGAGTGAACCACACCACGGTAGTCAAAAAAAACTGTCAACATCACCTTGATTTTGGAGCGACTTTGCCGCGGTTTTTTGGGTTTCGGCTCGTTTTCGAGACGCCATTCTGAAGACTGTTGGCATGTTTGCATGTCGTACTCATAAACCCATGTCTCGTCGCCAGTTATTATACGTTTCATAAAGGTCGGATCCGTAGAAGCTCGGGAAACCATGTCTTCAGCGACATGCTTTCGCTGCGCTTTTTGAACAAAATTGAGCTCTTTTGGAACTAGTCGAGCGGCGACGCGTTTCATGCCTAAAATGTCAATGAGAATGTTGTGGACGGACTTAAAAGATATTTTCACCTCACTAGCCAACTCTCTCAGACTCATACGTCGATTTTCGAGCACTAGCTTCTTGATTCTGTCGATGTTTTCTTTGGTCGTAGCGGTTGAAGGTCTACCAGAACGAGGTAAGTCTACTACTACTTCTCGGCCTTCTTTAAAAGCCTTATACCATTCATAAGCCCTTGTTTTCGATATACACGATTCGCCGTAGGTATTTCGCAACATTTGTAGTGATTCACCACATGAAATATCATTTGAAACACAAAATTTAAGGCACACTCTTTGTTTAACAATATTTTCCATTGTAAAAATCGCCGAGGACTCAAAACTATGACCAACAAAAAGTGTAGTTTAAAACAAATTAAATGACAGATCCCGCTCAAATTTTGCGCGCTAAATCAGTACAGTGCTACCAACCTGCAGTAAAAAAATTAGAACGACCTCTTTTACGCGGGTCTTTTTATTGACATATTCCCGATACTTTTTACACAGAGTAGTATGTACACTACTGCTTCACAGCATGTGGACGGGTTCAAAAATGGGAACAAACCAACGGAATAAATCAATACTGCGGTAGTAGCAGCTACTAACCTAACTAGGCGACCTCTTATAAAAACAAAAGAAACCTACCACTAAGTTTGTGGTAATTATATTGCTATATACTCCAGTGTTCCTTCTTAATATTAAAATAGCTAGCGCTTCTTGTATATAAAGTCGTATTTTTAATCAGACGAAGTAAAATTCAACAAAAACTAAGTTTCGAAATGTAAAATCATGCCACCTACCTATTACGATCCAAATCAAAGAGACGTTTTCGACATTTCAAAAGATCTGTTTCCTTCGTTTGAATAAAAATACGACTTTAGGTTATAAGTAGCAATCTGAATTTAAAAAAAAAACAACAATATTCTATAACAATATTGATTTATTCACTACCATAACCAAAATCGGAATCTAAAACTTCCATGTGAAAAGATTCATTAGAGTCACTGGAATCACTGTTTCCTACATTAACATTTTTTTAATAGTATTCACTATCTCATCAACTCCTGCTACACCCTCCAGATTTACTGTAACAGTAAACAATTTGTGTTAAAATCACAAAGCAACATTTTTATAGGCATGATAAATAACCATAAGGCATATGAAGGTGTTTAACGTATTATAAATAAGAATTTGGATCAAAATAGAGATAATCGTTTTTGTAAAAAGACAAAAATAAATACGAATTCACACAAAGTATCAAATTAATAGCGTCATACTAACCTAAGAAATCTAACACCACACGTAAACAATCTTGTTTTTGTTTGGATTCGGCGTCTTTCACCTGTTGTTTTTCTATAAATTTCGACATCATGCGAAACAACGTCTCTCGCACTCCACTTTTAATAGTTTTATTCATTTTTGAGTTAGTAAATGCTATAACAGAATCACGACAAATCACCAACAACACGACATCTTGTTTTGGAAAGTTGAGTTTGACATTATTTTATCATTGCCATATAAAAAGTCGTTTCTCTTGCTGTACATCATCAATCTTTTATACCTAATACCTACAAATATGGTTAAGAATTAAATCCATACTAATATGAACATAGAGCAGTAGCGGCCCAGTGAAAACGGCTCCCACTTACGAGGGTCGTAGGTTCAAACCCAGACAGGCGTATAACTTTGTGTAATTAATTTCATCACCACTGCTCACAAAACGGTAAATGAAAACGTGGGGAAACCGGCATGTCCTAAAACCAAAAATTCTACGACTTCTGACAAACCCGCACTGGGCCCGCGTGGTGGATTTCAGCCCAGCAGTGGGAACATTATAGGCTGATTATGTTATGATATTATAAAATCGAAAGTAACTCCGTCTGTATGTTACCTTTTCACGCCTAAACCGAACGAATTTCGATAAAATTCGGCAAGGAGGTATCTACTTCTATGTCATCTGACATCCTCGGGAAGGACAGGCTACTGTTTGTCCGAGTAGCACGTTCCCGTGAGATAACTTCCGACATCCGCGCGGGCAAAGTCGCGGACAGAAGCTAGTAGTAAATATTTGTTTTACTAATAATAATAACAACGTCATCATGCCTTGTTTCCCAGAGGGGTTAGGCAGAGGTATACTTATAGTAGTTACACCCACGTTTTGCCAGTTATGTTTAAGTTCCATGTAATAGCGGGCGAGCCTATTGCTATCAACCGGCCACAAATCCGGGCTGCTACTGAGAAATTCCTTATGGAAAAAATTCCAGGACCTCGAGCTCAGCGTTAGCGCTTGCGCCCTCTAGACCAAAGAAGCCAATAATAATGTTGAATGTTTTTCCTTTAATAATATCTCTATCAGGTACTGTACTGGTCAGATTCGACGAACGAGATAGCTTTCGTTGTACCTTCCGGCCGCGAACCCACGGACAGTGAGGACAGAAACGATAGCATCAAGTCTGACGTAGATGGAACGTGCTTGTCCAGTCGGTAAGTCTCCTAAACCCTCTCTATCTCATTGCAGAAACTGATTGATTTAAACATCTTACTTGGGAATTTTGAATCTGTTCCAAAGTCCGTTTTTGTTTTAACAACTTTACGGTCGTCGGAATAAATTTCAAAATGTAATTTATTTTTTGTTTATTTATTTAATAACTTATTAGTACATGAAGGACTTACAGCTAATAAAAACAGACAAAAAAGGGGACCATGGTCACCAGAAAGCCAATTACAAATCGTCGCGAATAGAGTTATAATAGTTATGTATGGTTGGAGCACAAAAACAAAAAACACATCGCCTTATTTAAAGTAACAAGCAATTTAAATACTAGGTTTACAATTATATGACTGAAAGAAAAGAGAAAATAATAAAAAACAAACAATATAACCTACCGCTACTTAATTATTTAAGTAACTAACTAACAAAGTTAAAGTTATTATTAACTAACTTGGAAGGTTTGTACTTGGACCAAAGTTAGAACTTGCTGTGTAATGCGACAGTATGAATATGATGTATTTTAGCGTTAATCACGTTCACGTTAATATCTATACTAAAACTAATAAAGCTGACGTGTTTTTTTTTCATAACTGGAGAAATGTGGGTGTACTATAGGTACACCTCTGCCCAACCCTTCGGGGAAACAAGTAGTTTTTCTACAAGCAGTCTTTATGTTTCAAGTTGAAGCCCTTTTGAAGTTTATAAGGATTTGCGCCAATTCCGATTATACTTTTTTTTTTTATTGTAGATGTTTTAACATTATATGGTTAGTGGTAGTATACAACACTAATTTTTATCAGATTTCAAAGTGTTCATCCAATACATAAGTAAACAAACGGGCGTACCACGAGAAGGGCCGTCTTCTGAAGGCCAATTTACCATAATTAAAAACGTTAAAAATGTAGTCTGTAACAATAAAATTAAAAAAATAATCCTTACGTATTAGAGATATTGAATTAAATCAAAATATTTTATTTCACATAAACCTACATATGCATTTATGAAACGTCAGAAGGTGCACGGTTCCAATTGATCGTTTCCTATGGAGAACAGCCGCAAAGAAACTCGCACTGTTATTTTTTTTTGCTTTAACAATGTTTTCAAATTACAGTGTAGGTACGGGAGGAGGTCTGCACCCTAATTGCGTAACACATTTTCGTAAACGATTACGACTAATCTGTTTGATTTTGACGGTTCAAGAACATTCATTGCGTTCTATATATTGTTGAGCAGAATTTTTATCGAACTTAAGAAGCAATGGATTAGCAATCTGTTTCAAAACGATTCAGATTCCGATTGATTGTGTATTACGCAATTAGGGTGCAGGTCTGGGACGTAGGCCTGTCAACAAGTACCAGATACAAAATGGTCTTCAAATGTAGTATAAAAGGCCTACAACGTTCTCACATTAACAGAATATAAAATAATCCAATAAAAGAAAAATTAAATTAAAAAGCTATTTAAACCAAATGAAATGATTGGCATTTCAACTGTAACACATCTGAATTAATATCCTGTTCACAAAAGTTTTTAAGAAATGACTTGCTATTTTTAGTTAATCTAAATGTGAGTATCACAATTTCATTTTTACGTGTAGTTATGGAGAGTCTCGTGAGGACCCAATTCATAGATCGTACGGATTGCCCTCTGTTGTAAGATTAAAATTGATTCTACGTGAAAACGTCATAAGGCATGATACTTATTTTTCTTACTTATAATGCATATGCAACTGAACTTAATCTACCTGAAAGAGCTCTAATGTAGGCGCCCCAGTGCATTTTTGAGTCAGACACGTTTTGACCCACTAAGTGTCTGAAGTTCTCATTACTAAATGTGGGGCATTTGGTAATGAGAACTTAAGACATCGGTAGTAATTTATTGGTAGCACTTTTTGATTATTTTCTTGTTTTGAATAGCTCGGAGAAGGGCGCAGGTTCTTGCTGGGACGTGTCTCAGGGCGAGAGTGCGTCAGGGACACACTCTCGCAGTGTGAGCGAGTCGGAGCGCGCGGGGAGCGCGGGGGGCGGGGACCGCGGCGCCAAGTTGCACGATAAGCTGCGCGCGCTCAGCCTCGACCTGGACAAGCAGCCCGCCGCGCAGCTTACTGGTCAGTACAGGGGTACACAAGTAAAAACGAGTAAAACCCGGTGGATATACACCGCAAAAATAGGTTTTTAGTTTTTTTGAAAACACTTGCTTGAGTATTCAAGCATTCTTCCGCTCAGCGGGCGCCGGTCATTACTTTTGTTAGAATGAAATTGGTGGCTTGTAGCAGACACATTTTTATGACCTAATTTGGCATTTGATAAACTTTAAAGGTTCTTGCTCTAGCTATTAGTGGGAAAATGTCATTATGTTTTGTATAACATAACAATTGTGGAATTCCAGGCAGCGGAAGGCGTAATAGGGATTACACAACGAAGATTCTTATTATATGGCTAGAAGACTTCGAAGATCACTTGAATTTACCTATTGGTGAGTGTGCAAAATTACTAATGAAATCGGGACTTGTGATAATATAACATGGGCGTATCAAATTGGAATCGGTCATACAAAACAAAATCGGTCCCTGAGAAAAAAGTAGCCGAAGAATTTTTTCTTGTTTTTTTAATTGAAAGGACACGTCACCCGGTCTTTTGAGGAAAGAACTTCACATAATGAGTGGACCTGTTCAGTCTGTGCACGCATTTATCAGTAATCATGCAGCTCAACACAGAACTTAAGAAGCTCAACGATTCGACGAACATTACCAAAGAAAGGACTTGGGTACTCCGCATAAATTACTTAAACTGCCAGACCATGACTAAAAACAACTTTAAATGAGGGAAAAAAAGAATCCACATAGTCCTCACATGCACAAAAATAAAAATTATGTTATACTTTAAACAGTAAATATACATGTCATAGAAAAAAAGGAAAATTGTTAGCAAAATAAACATCAATATTATCTGTCTAAATTTATTAAAGCAGCTCAATCCCAAGCCTTTTTGTCCTCAATATAGTCCGTGACAGTATACTTAGTCTGGCCATAAATACTGTTACTGTTAAAAATAAGAACGATATTACATTTGAATTTGGAATCTGTCATTTTTATACGATTGTTCATTGAGTTTTCTAATTTTGGCACCAATTCATTGTACAATATGGGGTGATAAAGAGAACCGAATCGCTGTGATTGCATTACACAAAGTTGGTATGGAGCCAAATGCAATTTTTAAAACTCTCCATACGCTTGGTATTAGTCTAATGTTTGTGTACCGGCTAATAGGTACAATGAGACCTCCTCTGTTTGTGACAGAAAAAGATCTGGTCGTCCACGTAGTGTTCGTACGAAAACGGTGGTCAAAGCAGTAAGGGAAATAATTCGAAGAAATCCTGTCCGAAAGCAAAATATTTTATTTCGGGAGATGAAGATACGATGGCGGCACTGAAAATTTCGGGAATCAAGGAAGTGACACAACATTACTATTTAAAAATGTATTTATTGCTTTTCGAAGTATTCTCCGCGAAATTGACTCATTTTTCCATACGATGGAACCAATCATTGAAGCAACCATTACATTCGGAAGTTGGGGTCTCCAAAATGGCCGTTTTGTAGGCGTCCACAGCTTCTTCAGGTGATGAAAATTTCTGTCCACGCAATTTATTCTTTATTTTAGGGAAAGTATAGAAATCATTAGGGCTTAGGTCGGGGCTGTACGGCGGATGGTCTAATAATTCTATGTTTTCTTGCTCTAAAAACTCTTGTTCTGTGTGCGGTGTGAGAACTCGCATTGTCGTGATGGAGGATGATGCGGCGGTTGCAGTTCTCTTTACGGAGTTCAAAAGCGACTTGTGGCAAACAAATGCTAGCATACCATTCTGCATTAACCGTTCTTTGTCCCTCAAGAGGAATAGTCGTAACATGGCCGGTTTTGGAGACAAACGTGGCCACCATTTTTTTTGCAACACTCCGTGAACGAACAATTTTTGTTGGCTTTAACTCATTTTCGAACACCCAAACTCGTGACTGGTTTTTTGTTTCGGGTTCGTACGCGTATATCCAGGATTCGTCACCTGATACGATGTTGTATACAGCATTTGAGGATCCTGCGTGGAATCTATCGAGAGTTCTGATGCACCAAGTAACGCGAGCCGCTTTTTGCTCTTCACAGAGCGATGCGGTATCCATCGGGAAAACAACTTTTTTACACCTAATTGTTCATGCAAGATTATTTGTATTTGACTTTTAGAGATATGAGGAACAGGGTGTAAAGTTCACTCATACTATTTAGAAAACGGAGGATGCTGAATGCAGACTCATGCCAATGTCTAAAGTTGCCTGAATTTCGCGGTATGTCACATGTCGATCTTCCACAATCAGCTTACGCACAGCATCAACGTTTTCTTGGGTGACTGCAGTTTTTGGACGACCTTGACGGGGATCATCACTGAGCTTGACACGTCCACGTTGAAATTCAGCAAACCAGCGATAAATTGTGGTTTTGGATGGGGCTTGATCACCAAATGCAGAAATCATCCGGTCAACACACTGCTTTTGTGTTAAACCACTTCGAAAGTCATAATAAATCATCGCTCTTGAATTTTCTCGAGTCAATTCCATTTTCTCAACGACTAAACAAGTTTGACAAAGCCTTGTGACAAGACCGAGAATCTTTTTTTAAATAAATAAATGATATTCGATTTTTAAAACCAAGGAGTTTTCAATTAAAAATATTTAAATATGACAGGAACAGTGGAAATATTCCATTCCCAATACTTTTAGTGCAGCCCTCGTAGCACCCAGAAAACCATGTCGCGTATTTTAAAAGATTTATTTATTTTTAATTATATATATTTCCACAATCACTGCTATCATTACAGGAAAATTCCTAATGCGGTAGCGTTGCCCTTATTATACTATCTTTAATAACATAAAACATACAATATTATTTTTGTGAATTCATTCAGAGAGCAGGAAAATAAATCGATCCTGTCAGCAGTGTCATTGAGTGCGTGCAAGGCGCGCGTCAGTGGCGCTTTGCTGAGTAAGTTGGTTCGTGCGTGTGGCACTGCTAGTAACCGTGGCTTCCTGCGTCGCAATGCGTAATTGTCAGGTGCATTCGGACAAATCTCCTTCAAAACACCGGGATTATAAGTCTTACCGCGTAATAGTTGGAATACATGTGTGGTTATAGCCAAGTCCCTCCTTGTCTCGAGTTTGTTGGATCCAACCATACCAGTAACGAATAAGGTTGGGTACATTAACGGATAGAAGGGATACACACCGTAAAGCTTCATGTACAAAAATCTGGTGAATTTGTTTTGTATGCGATGACTTAGGACTTGCAGCCTACAAGAGACGCACGGGTCATTTTTTAACTGATTGTTTACTAAAAATTGTTTACTGATGAGAAATTCTTTAAAATTGAGCAACATTTTAACAAACAAAATGACCGTATTTATGCTCAAAGCTCTAAGGAAGCTTCCCAATTAGTCGCCAGAGTGCAACGTGGGCATTGTCCGAATTCAGTGATGGTTTGGTGGGGTGTTAGCTATGAAGGAGTGACTGAGCCATATTTTTGTGAAAAACGTATCAAAACATCGGCACAAGTGTATCAAGATACCATTCTTGAGAAGGTAGTTAAGCTCCTTAACAACACCATGTTCAATAACCAAGTATGGTCCTTCCAACAAGACTCGGCGCCGGGTCATAAAGCTCAGCTCGGTCCACGCAGTCTTGGTTGGAAGTGAACGTTTCGGACTTCATCAGAGCTGAAGACGTCGACTAATCCCGATCTTAATCCGCTGGATTATGATTTATGGTAAATTTTAGAGAATGGCTTGCTCTAAACGCCATGATAATTTGGAGTCCCTAAAACAATCCATACAATTGGCAGTAAAGAATTTTCCCATGGAAAAAGTGCGTGCTTCTATTGATAACTGGTCTCAACGTTTAAAGGACTGTATTGCAGCCAATGGAGACCACTTCGAATAAGCTTTTTATATTTTAATTTTTTTTATATTTATGTATTAAACTAACACACTGTAAACGTAATAGATATTATTTTCAATAAAATAAATAAAAATATTAGTGACAATATTTATGGCAAGACTAGGTAATAGGCTTTCTGACATAGCTTCCGCTTTATAAAAGATTTGAATTTATTAAGGCTTAGTTCTTGAATGTGGCTAGTAAGTTTATTATAAAAACGTATTCATTGACATTTAAACGAGCCACCTATTTTCTTGAGCCTGGTAGTAGGAAAAAACATATGTGTTTGTTCCTAGTATTTATAATAAGGATATCACAGTATTTTTTAATCAGATTAAAATTTTATATGCATACAATTATTTTCATAAATATACTGAGAAGGCACATATTAATTTATTCGGTCATAATATTAATTTATTAAAATTTTTCTCTGAGGGAGTGTTTGGGACTTAATTTATAAATTGAACGAATTGCCCTTTTTTGTAAAACAAAAATTGATAAAAATTGAGTTTCATGAAGAACACAATCGAATGCCTTGGACATATCGCAAAAGATGCCCAAACAATGCATGTGTCCTCCCATGCATTATAAACATGTTCTAAAAGTTCAACTTCAGTAGTCGAACGACCCCTTGTAAAACCGAATTGTTTGTTACCAATTTTTGCATATAAAAGAAGCTTTCCATTTGATCAAAAATTTTACTAAAGGTAGGTAGAACTAAAATAGGTCTAAAATTAGTAGGGTCTGATGTACTACCCTATTTAAACAATGGAATAATTTTACTGTTTTTCATAAGATCAGGAAACTCACCACGGTCAATACAATTATTAAAAATAACAGCTAAAATAGGTGCTACAATATTTATAATAAACTTAACGTGCTACAATATTTTTTATTCCAGATTATAGAGTCAGGAGAGTAGAAATTTATTGAACCACTAAATATAGATTAAAAAAAAACGCCTACGAACTTCTTTGACCAAACATTTGTGCCCGGCTTGGGATTTTTGAGTCGTCTCCTTTGATATGAAATTCATGATGTTTGTGTGCAGACGATCTGCTGCCTTACTGTGAGACTGGCCTGCCATGGAGGCGGCACGAAGTGGCCACGCTGTGCGTGTCGGCGCGGCGCTGCGGCCTCGTCCGCGTCCGCGCCACCCCGCAGGCTGGCGTGCTGGCCGACGGGGCCCTCCTGGCCCCTCGCCTGCTGCCCGATTGTCTGCGCCGCGCCGCGCTCGACGCCGCGCGCCGCACGCGCCTCAACACTGACCTGTACGTACAACACACTATACACTGCACATAACACATGTGCTGGCCGACGGGGCCCTCCTGGCCCCTCGCCTGCTGCCCGATTGTCTGCGCCGCGCCGCGCTCGACGCCGCGCGCCGCACGCGCCTCAACACTGACCTGTACGTACAACACACTATACACTGCACATAACACATGTGCTGGCCGACGGGGCCCTCCTGGCCCCTCGCCTGCTGCCCGATTGTCTGCGCCGCGCCGCGCTCGACGCCGCGCGCCGCACGCGCCTCAACACTGACCTGTACGTACAACACACTATACACTGCACATAACACATGTGCTGGCCGACGGGGCCCTCCTGGCCCCTCGCCTGCTGCCCGATTGTCTGCGCCGCGCCGCGCTCGACGCCGCGCGCCGCACGAGCCTCAACACTGACCTGTACGTACAACACACTATACACTGCACATAACACATGTGCTGGCCGACGGGGCCCTCCTGGCCGTATTTGTTTACATTTTAACACAATTAAGCCAAATTGCAGGTATCAGCCGCCGCACGTGCGCCGTCGCCACCTCATCCAGGAGTTGTCGCAACAATACAAGAAAGACTTAACGGAACCGGAACTGTTAGAGTCCTTATTCAGGATACCGGCGTAGATACAACCATCAGCTCAGCTGATGTCTGGCCGTCTCATTACAAGACGAGTTTAATTATAGCACAATACGGCCGATAAATCATGTCCGGTCCGAACTTTGCACAGACAGCTGTGCAATAACATACTTTATGATCCTAATGGTGACATGAGGCGCGTGTGAGTGAGAGAACATGCGGGAAAGTTCGGAGCGCCTATGTTCCGACCGACCATAACTCATCGGCCGTATGGTACAAGCTCATACCTTCGAATCGTCGTATTTCGACATTTTATTACTTACACAGTACACTCATTTACTTTTTTTACATATAATTATAAACTTTTAGATGTTTTGCATGGTGGCGATAAAAATGATGACGAGGCAAGTAAAATGAGATAATCGAAAAAAACTAAAATTGATGGGAATATGAAGAAGCTACACGCTTTAAAAGTTATTGGAGGGGATTATTCCCGTCCTTGTCGCGCGGTACGGGCAATGTATGGCGCTAGTATGAAGTTATAAAGTCGTGACGTCACTTTTACGATAACGCTGACTTTGTCTAACAGTTATTATAAAACGATTATAACTTACCAATTTATGAAGCTTTTACACTTTTTATAATTTATTTTTCACTCTTCGGAAACAATAATTTTTAAAATTTAAAATTAAAAAAATATCACCCCTATTTGTGTATTGTACTCATGTTTGAGCAAATTTTTTATTGATCTTGTCTTGTTCGTTTTAATTTAATTAAATACAACATAATCGTCAATATTGTGTAGGTACGTTCTTTGAAATGTTTCTAAGTTATTGAACGTGTTTGTAGGTGTTGCAACGTTTTAATTAAATAAAAATAAATAAAATCTAAAATGACAGGTTAGACTCGGTTCTATAGAAAGTGTATAATGAACTTTAACTTTACTTGCTCGAAGATTTGAGCTTGGACTAAAGCTAGAATTAGTTTTGTAATGAGACGGTTCAACTTTTCTTATTAAATGTAATACGAGAATACAGCTAATGCTTTTTATCAAATAACAAGGTTAATCTGTATGGAGGCTCTAATAAAATATATGAGAGCGCTGCAAGGATAGTTTGGCGCTTGACTGATATTGACAGGTAAACATCTGTGAAATTGTGTCACTTAGGGTATATTCCGAATTATGCCAATCGCTCACATCAATTATTTGCGCTCCGATTTAGTGTCCATTTCACCAATGTTACTGAACGCGTTCCGCACAAAAAACGCGTTCAAGAGCTGTCTATATTCCATATAAAATAATGGCACTGACAACTCTTAAACGTTGTTTATATCACGTTCAGTTTCATTGGTGATACATATTGGTGGTATAAAATTCAGTACGGTTTTCAGAAACTAGGCATCACTCTTTTTTTTGTTTTCGAAACGCTGTTTTGTTAAACAATTGGAATTCCTTCACAAATTGATAATTTCCATTGTTAGTGATAAGTGCGCACTGTTTCTTGAAGCAATATATAGGAATTCTTTTTCGCGCGTACCGGGTGGATCGCTGTTCCGGGTATCTGGAACCGGCCATCCGCTGAGTATGAATGCTTTTACCCGTACTGGTGATGTACTCCTACATGATGCCATCTATATTATCTTTCTGCTTGAACGCGTGAAAAGAAGTTCCTAAAACCTAGTACTCGGTCTTTAACATGGCACATCGTGGTTCAAATCAAGTATTTGTTCGCATAATATGGGTGGTACATGAACTTTACATGACAGTAACCTCACATTTATCATTTCTGGTATGCGAACCTTGTCATAATAATATTGTAGTAAAATTAGCTTTGGGAAAGAACAAGTTCCGCTTTGTAGAGCGTTGTCTCATATACCCGTGTGACAGGCTCTAAAACTCGATGTACCATATCTACGCCTGAGTACCTTATTAAGAGTCCTTCCACGGTTATTTTACATCTGATTTTTCATCACTGTCAAAACTGCAGTGATCTTTATCGGCGTTGTAACAAGGTTGCTATGGGGTTGCTGCTATTGACAAGTCTATTAAATCATAGTGATATTTATTTTCGTTACTGTAAGGTTGCTGCTGTCTGAGGTAAAATAACTTACTGAGGAAGGAATGTAGGAGCACCGATATTTTAAATTGCCTACTGATATTATAGGCAATTATACAATGTGTAACATACTTAACGCAAGATCTCATCATACTCCCCAAGTATTTTCAGAAAATCCTGTTGACCCTAGCATTACTATATGCGTTTAAAATTGAGCCTTATCGCCTTGAAATAAGATTTTATTTTCTTTGGCTGCTCTCAGGACTTGCGTTTGTTCTGTTACACCTTGTAGAGAACTAGACACTCGAATATCTATAAACTCGATCATCGATCGAACTCGAAAAATCGATTTATTTTTAGTGCTATTTATTAATTCAGACTGATATCATGTATTAATGAAATGTAATCGTTAAATCAAGTTAACATTCCAATTTCTAATTCTTGTTTTTTTTTGTGCAAAATGTATGTACTTAATGTAATTGTTATATTTGAATAAATGTTATTGATATATACCCAATTGTTTTATTTTCGAACAGTTGCTCGGTTGTTGATCATGCGTATTGGTATATTTCACGGAATAGAAAATACAAGTGGAAGTGCCCGTCCATTGGTACGTGTGTCAAAATACACAAATAAGCTTTTCGTCAAAGTTGAATTTGTTGTTCATACAAAATTAAGTCTTATAACAACGGACGAAGGTTGTTATTATTTTACATATTTTCCGCATTATTGACACACGCGCGTGATAGCTGCTGCAAATTTGTAAGATTCCTGTACTTATACGTAAATTATGCGTGGTAAAATACACAGCTCAGGTGTTCTACGCACGGTGGGGTTGTATGAACCTGATGGGCACGTGGGGCGACACAGGCGACCGCCGCTGCTGTGGGTGCCGCCCGCTCGCACCAACCTGCTGCAGCACGCGCCACTGACGACATACGACACAGGCGACCGCCGCTGCTGTGGGTGCCGCCCGCTCGCACCAACCTGCTGCAGCACGCGCCACTGACGACATACGACACAGGCGACCGCCGCTGCTGTGGGTGCCGCCCGCTCGCACCAACCTGCTGCAGCACGCGCCACTGACGACATACGACACAGGCGACCGCCGCTGCTGTGGGTGCCGCCCGCTCGCACCAACCTGCTGCAGCACGCGCCACTGACGACATACGACACAGGCGACCGCCGCTGCTGTGGGTGCCGCCCGCTCGCACCAACCTGCTGCAGCACGCGCCACTGACGACATACGACACAGGCGACCGCCGCTGCTGTGGGTGCCGCCCGCTCGCACCAACCTGCTGCAGCACGCGCCACTGACGACATACGACACAGGCGACCGCCGCTGCTGTGGGTGCCGCCCGCTCGCACCAACCTGCTGCAGCACGCGCCACTGACGACATACGACACAGGCGACCGCCGCTGCTGTGGGTGCCGCCCGCTCGCACCAACCTGCTGCAGCACGCGCCACTGACGACATACGACACAGGCGACCGCCGCTGCTGTGGGTGCCGCCCGCTCGCACCAACCTGCTGCAGCACGCGCCACTGACGACATACGACACAGGCGACCGCCGCTGCTGTGGGTGCCGCCCGCTCGCACCAACCTGCTGCAGCACGCGCCACTGACGACATACGACACAGGCGACCGCCGCTGCTGTGGGTGCCGCCCGCTCGCACCAACCTGCTGCAGCACGCGCCACTGACGACATACGACACAGGCGACCGCCGCTGCTGTGGGTGCCGCCCGCTCGCACCAACCTGCTGCAGCACGCGCCACTGACGACATACGACACAGGCGACCGCCGCTGCTGTGGGTGCCGCCCGCTCGCACCAACCTGCTGCAGCACGCGCCACTGACGACATACGACACAGGCGACCGCCGCTGCTGTGGGTGCCGCCCGCTCGCACCAACCTGCTGCAGCACGCGCCACTGACGACATACGACACAGGCGACCGCCGCTGCTGTGGGTGCCGCCCGCTCGCACCAACCTGCTGCAGCACGCGCCACTGACGACATACGACACAGGCGACCGCCGCTGCTGTGGGTGCCGCCCGCTCGCACCAACCTGCTGCAGCACGCGCCACTGACGCGCGCCCTGCATACGCTCAATATGGTGTCAAAACAGATTGACTGCTTCAATTGTACTCTGAGTGAATTCACACGGGCCGCAAATTGTATAATTAGTCATAAGTAGATGTTCATAATGATGTAATTATTATAAGTCTCATATTGTAAGCTTATTATCTATAACTACACTACTGTATTAGGTAAGCCTGTGATGATAGTTGTGTGTGATTCAAATAAATAAATAATATTTTAACAAACGTGCGCCATGAGCCAGACAAAAAAAATTAAGCATCACGCCTCGTAGGTTTAGATTCGGTTTTCTTTCAACTTTAAGTAATGAGGCCTCAATGAGAGTCTACGAATGACAGCTGAGACCGACGGCTTTACGTGCATTCTGAGACACTGAGGGTCTTGGTATTGTAGTGGTATGTAATGTAACACACACATGCACATTAACTTGTGAGCTCAAGCATGTATGTACCTACCTATATGACGTCGCACGTCTGCCAAATCTCGTATCCTTGAATCGACGACGACACCTCAAACGGTTACTAGACGTTACTCGCGTCATTCCTGTCATTTATAATACTTGTATTTTAGATGCTGAGTTGTAGGTACTTACTTTATTATGAAATTCATTTCGTAATACTGGAGGAACATTTATTTAGTCTATGAACACTATATAACCAAAACAAAACAAAAAAAAGTTCACATCCTAACAAAAGTTGTAGTGTGTATTGGATGGTAACGTATCCAGGGACCTCGGCATGCTTAGCTTAACCTTTGGGCGACCTGCGCGGGTGTTATTGATTAGCCGTGTGTTCATCTGGCCGTGATGGCTAACAAGACGTCACTCAAAGGGCAATGGAGAGGGCTGTGTTTGTAATTTCCCTCCGTGATCAAATTAGAAATTAAGAGATCTGCAGGAGAACCTAGGTAACCGACATAGCCCGAAGAATTGCCAAACTTATGTGGCAGTGGGCAGGGCACATTCTTTGCAGATGGCAGATGGGGCTGAAAGGATCTGGAGTGGCGACCGCGTACCTGAAGACGTAGCGTTGGAAGGTCTCCCAAAAGGTTGGCCTATGACCTTGTGAAGGCTGCAGGAATTCGCTGGATGCCAGAAGCACAGAACTGGTCGAAGTGGCGATGGGCTTTGGGCGTCTTTCGGCTGAAATTATGATAATGACAGGAAATCGAATCATCGTTTTTTGCATTTTTTTATACCATGATGACAAGTCGCTGAAATATTATTTCAAAGTCAAAGTCAACGGATTTATTTCAACTAAGCACATTATGGGCACTTTTGAACGTTAACATTTACATTAAAATATATTTGATTCTAGGCGCCCCAAAAGGTACTTTCGTATGGAGAAGAAGGGGCAAGAAACTCCACCGTTACTCTTTTAAAATGTTTAACAATATTTTGCATACATAATTATATTTTTATATGTGAAGACGATGCACCAAGAATAAAAATAGTATACCACAATAGGTAAAAATAATATAATATTAAGTGACTTTACCTACTTTTCGGTTAATATCGCACCGTTCACCATGAGTTTGATTTTGGATCGGAAGGCCAATTATCGTGAAACGTTCAAATTCAAGACGCCATCTCTATATTTGTATTTTTGACAGTTTGAGACTGAGACTGAAATGCGAATGTTAAATACGGTAATTGCCCCTCGGATGTCGCATTGGACCCGTACATAAATACTTTTTGTTCACGTTTAAACCATCAACTGGCCGTCAAAAAGACGACGTTATATTTCGAAATTCAAAATAATGACACCAATTCTTTTCTAATGTGTTTATTTCTAAAATGATACCAAAAATTTACAATAATAGAAACGGTTTTGTCAATTGTGTTTTTACAAGCATTATTGTATTGTATACTGTTTATCTTTTGAAGCAATTATTAGTTTTGTTAATCAAGGCGTTAGAATCAAAATCTTTGTGATAGCAGGCATGTTAATAAGTAAGGTACCTGACAATGACGGGGGAAAAGGTGAGAGTCTCGCAGTTCCCGAAGAGGAAAGCGATTCACATGAATATCAGACAGCTAATCAACTCTTCGAACTGATGGCTAAAAACCAAAATTTTGACACCACCGGTAAGCTCATTTTGTATTTTTGCGTATTTGGTATGGTTAGTATTGGCTAGAGCCAAAAGTATGAGTTGATATAGTACGAGAAAGATGCAACCCTCTGGTTCTCCAATGGTTTTTCTAATCCTGTAGCATTTATTTTCATTTCATAGAACTTCTCATTAGGAATAATTATATGATAATTAATAAAACGATCATTCAGATGTTGACAAGCTAACAACCAGAGATTTAGTGCTTCTGTACAAGAACATCGATCTGGGGACGAAGCTGATGACAAACGTTAACGAACTGGGATGCAAGAAACCGAACCAGCACGTCGAGAGCGTGGTGTATAAGGACGAGGTGGAGTCAGACACTGACGTCAGCGACATGTACAGCAACGAGGACCTGCGCAGCATCTTCCTGCTCAACAGCGAGCGGCTTGACCTCCTCACCGCGCCGCCCTCCGCAGAGAACACCCTCTGCCACAAACTAGGCGATCTCGAGATGCAAACCTCCAGCCTCACCACCGAATACGACAAACACTTCCTGTTCAACGACCCATACATTAAAGAACAGCTAAAAAGCTTAAGATTGATAAACAAACCCTCTGATTTCGACGGCACAGCACTCCCAGCTTCATTACTTGACTACATTTGTTGCAAACGCTTGGAAGATAATTACAACTTTTATATGGACAATATAATTCGATACGTTAAGAATACTATAGAACAACTAAAACGTATCAGCAACGGTGACTATTTAACTGATAAAGCTAAGGAAAAGTGGCGGGAAGTTGAGAGCACTGCGAAAGATCTCCACGCGAATACTAAAGTCCTGGCGACGTCTACCAGCATACCGCTACATGTGGAACGAAAGATAAGTGGCCAAAACACTACATGGGATGACATAGTTCATTCAGCAGTAGATATTAGAACTTTGTCAAAAATTCTTGAGAAAAAAATTGTGGTGGAAGTACCGAAACTTTTATGTGGACCTTATAAAATTTTGAGCAAATGTTGTGCTGAAAATCTTATCATAAGTTGCAAGAAAGAAAAGCGGCCAGTTGACGATAGAATTGATGTGGTGTTCCAGTTACAACGTTCTGAGACAGGACAGGTTATCAGCAACATCAACTCGATTATGATTCTTCAATCTGCGCCTGTTAAACTCGGTAATAACTTCAAAAGTATTAAAGGTTACGTGATTATTTTTATTGAAAAAGATAATATTCTCTATTTATTTCTATTCTTCAGATACACTTGGACCAGAAGTGCTGCCCTTACCTTTGTCTTATATAGAACAAACTAATGATAAACCCGCTCACGAAAATAAACCCAAAATACTAGAATTGGAAACGATAATAATCAACAAAACGGTTCATGAAGTGTCTGTAGATTCTGGGTGTAGCAACCACTCTAGTGACAATACTGTCGAAGATTCTTTTGTAGACAGCATTGACTATGGATGCAGCGATAATGGCGTTACCTTGTCGTTAAAAAACTCCAGCTATCTGGTATCAACTGAATCTAGTGACGCATTAAAAGACATTCTAGATAGGAATCATAAGATTGCACAAATGGAACCAGCTTGTGATGTGTTTCCTGACGATTTGCGTTTGACTATACGGAAGTTGACCATGCAGAGTGCTTTAACGGAAGAAAGCGGGGAAGAAATGTCACAGTCAACATCTAAGAAAAACAAATCTCCGACGCGAGTCAGAATTAAATCACCATACCAGAATCAATCCTGTATAATGGAAGAAAAGAAACGAAGAAAGCTATTAGAAATAAGAGAAAGGCGGGAAAGGAAGAAAATGGCGCTAGTGGAAAACTGCAAGATTACTAAGCATAAGTACGCAAAAGGAACTTCGCTGCCGCAGTCTGTTAGCTCAGTTACAAAGTTGTCGATATCCAATAAATCTTTCTATAATTCAATCTACGGACAAACTACAAACGTGGATCCTAGTAAACAAGAGAAAAAAACAAACCGAAAAGGAGGAAAACAGGACGTTTTAGAGATAAATATAGATGATAATGAGGGCGAGCTCGACGTGTCGGAGGTGTCAACGTCAGATAAGAACAGCAAAAAATATATCAACAGAAGCTACTACTTAGATGATGCCGTTACGGAAATGATGTACACCAATATGAAACGAAATGAAAATGATGCTAAAGATTTGTGTTCCACATCCACTTCAGTTTTGTCAAATGAATTCCGAAATAATTTAAATTACCTTTCCCAGCTTATCGGTCCCTCTGAAAGCGACCTTAATATTGGCGACGATGAAATGTTTTCGGATAAAGTTAAGCCGTAAGTACATACCTATGGTTTTTCGCTAAATTGCGTACATAAAATAAATCTTAGAACATCAAGTGATTCTAAGTAATGTTAAACTTTTTATATTGACAGGTTGAGTGCTACAAAAGACGATGATATTATCGATGAGAGTACTTCAAAGGAGTTGCTTCAAACTCAAAGCATACTCAATAAAATTCCGTCAAATTCTCCAAATATGGTTAAGCAAGATAACACTGACCCCAAGAAGCTTACCTCTTCAGTAGAATGTAGAAAAAGTATAGATAAAATATATACTTTGATGAATAAATTGGGGAAGGCTCAAGAGACTCAAAATAAGTCCACAAAAAGCAAGTTCGTTGTGAGTATTCCTAAAAAAGTTGACGAGACAGAAGGTCAGACGAACTCGACGTGTCAGGGCAGTGAGAGTGGAACAAGCCTGAAGCATCATATAACATCGTCTAATCCCAATTATTTCAGCATTGACAAAAATAACACTGAAAAACCTAACATTACTCATAGAAAAAAACCTGGAAGTTTGTCACCTGTCGTACCTAAAGTTATTATCAGCTCAAAGCCATCACTGATCCCTAAAAATGAATTAGAAAATAACCGGAAAAAAATCCGGCGCTCAGGCACTAGTCCCACAACCAAGGTTCCAGAAAATCCTTTGAAAGCTATATCACAACTTTTACATGAATTTGAAAATGTACAAAAAACTAGACAGAAGCCTTACACTGAACACAAGCATGCTAAGAAAATTGACATGGCATCCTCTGAAAATAAAAGTGAGTCGCGAAAAAATTCTCTTATACGGCACTCTCGACTTGACACACACAATGAGTCTCAGACCGAGAGGAAGGTGAGACTTTTAACGCCAAAAGAAAGGAAATTCAAACAACAAAAAGAGATGGATTTACCAAAAAATCCTTATCAACAAACTCCCGTCCACGATAAGCAGACAGACAGACTACCAAAAAAGAAAATAATAGAAATGTTAGACGAAGCCAAAGAAGCCAGAGGCGAAGCCGTTCGCGGACCTTCCAAATTTAAGTCTAGATTGAATTCACTCGCACAGCCGAAGAGATCGTACGTCCAGGCTCACAGTGAGGAGTTCCAAACTAAATATGGCAAAAATTTAATGACAGATAGGTTGCAGCGGTTAGCAGCAGTGGTACCTCTTTCCTTGGATAGACCAGCAGGCTCTGGCAACACCAAGAACAAAGCGAAACGAATAGGACCCGAGACAGTTCCCGCTGTAGGAGCATTGAAGCCACCTTCGCCTGTGCCACCCTCAGGTGTGTAAAGGTGAATTTTATTTGATTTCTTGAAATGACGATCGAGGATTTCCAATTAGTAGGTCAGTTTCAGGTTGTATTTTGATTAACATAAATGTTTCACGACCCTAGGAGAAATGGATTTATAATCATTGGAATCATCGATACAACCTTAGACCTCAAAAGTCATGATTTCATAAAATAGTCATTCAATTGGGTCGTGTGAACTTAGTTGTATTGATGATTTTAATAATTTTAACTCTATAAATACGTATTATTGTTTCAAATCATGTTCTTTGTAATTTAAAAACGTAGTTTAGTTTTCATTTCGCGGGCTACCCTGGCCCTATCTGGATAACTAACTAAAATATACTAGCTAACCATAAGAAGCATAACATAACAAGCCTATACCGTTCCCACTGCTGGGGCACAGAGAGGAGCTGTGAGAGGGAGTGGGCCGTAATCCACCACGCGGGCCCAGTGCGGGTTGGTAGATGTATCAGCTTCGAATTTTTGGTTCTAAGACATGCCAATTTCCTCACGATGTTTTCCTTAACCGTTTTGAGAGCAGTGGTGATGAAATAATTTACACAAAGTAAAGCGCCTGTCCGGGTTGAACCTACGACCATATACGGGACCTCGTAAGTCGCGGCCGTTACCACTGGGCCACCACTGCCCTCGGCTAACGATAATAGTACTCTCTTCACTAACTATAATAGCTACTCAAAATATGATTGGTAATTTGCTTTATTCAATCATTACCTAATTACAATTTAGAGCGAGCATTCAGAACACGTCACTCCCCAAGCAGCAGTCCCGAAGCTAAGGAAAGGTTGAACCAAGTGTCAGGGTCATCCTATAAACAAGCTAGCGTGCCGGAAACGCCCCAAGCATTGTAAGTTAAGAATTTTAAAGCTTGAATTCTATTCTGTTTTTTTTTTTTTCAATAATTATGAAGTTGCATTTAACTTTCTTAAATACGCAGAAAGAAGAAAATGGTGGCAGTTGAATCATACGTAAAAAATCATTATGGACGGGCCGAACCTACTTCGCCTGTCAGCAGCGAGCCTCAGAGTGCACAGAAGTCACGCGTTCCTCTACTGCCGAACGACATCGAACTGGGTGTGTACCGTAGCTCGACACCTAGATTTTTTTTTCGATATTTCTTTGCTCCCTACTAATTGTTACAACTTTGTGGTCATGTTATAGCGTCTTCGACCTCATCTGCACCATTTCAAGAGTCTACCGAGTTAGGAAGCCGGCTACACAATATTATAAGCTCGATTATGAGGACTACTACTTCACAAGGTCTGGCGGTACTGACTGAAGGTTACGAAAACACTTCTCTCGCTGAAAATACATGCAGTGCCGAACGTCTGAGAATATCTTCTGATTCTGAGTACACTTTAGATATATTAGATGATAATAATGTAATAACGTCAGTCGAATATATCGACAAATCACCTGAAAAAGAACAGAAGCAAACCGATTTTGGATGCACTGACGCTATTCGAAGCGATTTACAACCTGTTAGATCAGTGACAGAATTAGAAAAGTTAAATGCTTTATGTAACCATATCCCGGCGGGCACTTTTCAAAAACGGTTACGGATCAAAAACTTGACCATGACGCCAAAACAATCGATGCAGCAAGCATTCGTTCTTCAGTCTGGAGACGCAGGCTCGCTCATTGTTCAAACTCCAATCGCACAAAACATAAGAATAAAAGAAAAAACTGATGTAAACTTTTCTGATTTAGCCGCTTTACCTATATTAACGAAATCTCAATTAGATTGGAGATTCACCAATTACCCTATGACAATTTCAACTGTCGGGTATGCTTTCCCGGATTATAAATCAACCCAGCGCAGTTCTAACTCCCTTATACAATTATTTGACGAAGGTTCAATAAAATCGGAGCTGGAACAGCCTTCACTTACTAATCATAAAATTGATGAAGACACTGACACTTACAAAGGTGTACAGCCTACACTTCGCTTCGAGCAAGCTGCTCAGGTTGATTTTCTGGCCGCTACTACATTCGTCACTGTAGGTATTAGTAGTACTTATATTAATATTATGGAATCAGACAAAAAGCAAGAAATAAATCTGGGTTATGAAACCAATGCAGAACCAGAGCACGTCTACAATGATTTTAGTCAAAATGAAAAAATAGGAGATCCATTAAATGTCGAACAGTCGCAAACCAACCCTGTAATAAAACCTGGGAAAATTGAAAACGTGCCTGAAGGAGATAAGCCAGACAATATCGAATACACAACGTCCTTAGACATATTAGTCGGACTTTTGAACGAAATTCAAAATATCACAACATGTCAAACACAAATGACTAAGGGTGATAGTAACAACCCTGAGGACCAACAAAGCAAAGTATTGGAAACAATTTTAATAAATGAAGCCGCTGCACTGGGAAATTCTATGAAAAGCAGTCATTGCGATGAGGTTTCTTTTACATCTCTAGACAGACTCCGACAGTTGGAGTCTAACCCAAGCCTGTATTCTTTCTATTTATCCGACAATGAAGGGTCTGAAAAGGTTAATAGTCAATTGAATTTCCCAAACGAAATAATACCAAATTACGCTAACGAACTGTGGTGTACCAAACGGTTTTATGTTGATAAAGAAGTAGGTGTAGACTTTATAGGCAGAGATGTTGTCAGTAAATTATCGGATCTTCCTTTACAAATGCCTTCGCATGCCATGAGCCGCAGTACAAACATGGCCAACTCACTGATCAGAGTGTTCAGCGAGCCGTCTATACAATCAATGTTCGTTGCAGAACGCCCTGCTGTTAATACAACAGTTGCATCATTAGATCATAATAGCATAATAGATATTTCACATATATTAATTAAAAGAGAACCCAAACAGTCTCTTGATTTTTATGATGTTAATACACAAATAATCGAAAAGCCAAACGAAAATAAGTCACATAAAAAGACAATGGAGTCCTCGGAAAAAGAGAAGGTTAAAAATATGAGGAAGGCAAATAACGCTAAATTTCGTTTCAAAGCAGACTGTGATCCGATTATGAAAATGAAAAGAGATATCTTAGTTACGGTTTATTCAATTTTGGTGTTTACTGTGTTTGCTGCTTTATCGTTTCCCGGAATGTATCGTATTTGAGCCATATATATATATTGATTGGGCCATATGCATAAAATATTTTGATTAGCATTCTTTTAGTTTTTTTTCATGTATGTTTGCTTTTATATTTAATACTTTTAAATGCATTATTCTCTAGTAAGTTTACACTTGTAACTAGTAGGTACCTATGTATATTATTCTTGTCTTCTTGTCTTTTGAACCATAGTATATCAAAAATAATGTTTTTGTGAAGGTGCCTACCGACATGCCTATTTATTTGTTTATGTTAATTATCTCTTTTTATTCAATTGATTTTCTAGTTTTTTGCAAAATTTGTAGTTATGAAATTTTTACTGGTATCGTTTGTTAATTTAAAAATTAAAGTAAAAAAAAAAAATATGATGTGTTTATTGGCTTTACCGAGTGAGACCACGGAATCGCCAAACCGGCAGCGACTAGAGGACGGTAGTACCTACTAATACAATTCGTGGCGCCGAAAGCAGTTGTTCCCTTTATACACCCCAAAAATCCACTTTAACACGTTGCCTGTCCAGAGTATTTTGGATAAGGTTGTCGTGACGTCCAATTTTTTTTTTCGGTCAAATTTTTTAATTTTATGTACTTACGAAGTATATACAAATGATTTTCAATAAAACTTCTGAATTTACTGAATTTCAGCATTGCAATATTTTTAATGCACGGACGTGACAGCTAGAATACCGTGCATTACAAATAATGCACGGACGTTTAATGAAAATTTTCGTTATATCCATAGACAATAAACACATTTTTATGAACTTATTATTGTTTTTCTTTCATATCATTGTCATTTAGGTCATAAATGTCATTTTTACCGCTAAAACCTACAACATCTTCATCATCTTTTCGTTGGTAAACATCATTCGAATTTTTCGTTGGTTGTTGTTATACACAGCCACTGATGCAAGGAAGAAGACTTCACAAGTTACAACCGAGTGCATTCCATGCAAAAAACCATTTTGCTTACAATGTTATAACGAATCTCACTAATTGCCAGAGGATTTTATTCAATAATAATGCTTTTCAATAAGCCAGTTCATGTACCCAACCAATAAAAAAAAATTCGCGGGACGTTGGTGTTTTATTATTCCCAATTCACTGCTCATACGTCTGCAAAATATTAAAGACGTAGCTCGCACGTCCAGTCTACAAAACCCCATTCAAAAAGAATAGGCTCATTGCATTATAAATAAAGCACGGACGTCACAGCAGCAGCCAAAAATGCATTATATATAATGCACGGACAGACAACGTGTTAAGGTAGATACGTGGAAACACATGCCCGAGAATGGACCCTAAGCCTATAAACTCCGTTTATCCAACTGGACCTGGGGTTGATTCTCCATGTACATCAGAACGTTCGGCCAATCGAGGTAGGGAGCTGTCTGCTACTCCAGTTTTTTGTGACGATTTGGTGACTCACAAAGATGCCAGCCAAATAATTTGTGACAGTATAGTTCGAAAGTTAGAAGCATTTATGTATGGCCGAACGTCCTGATATCAGAACTTTCCGTTTGTTCCCACTAGTTCGACTCGTTTGTTCGATCGTCGAACTAGTGAGAATATTTTTTCTCAATTGTTCGACCGTCACGCGATCAAATATATTTACCGCAGTAAAAAAAAACTAACACCAATTTTTCCGCATGTTAATTGTATTTGAGCATCAATATAGGCGTGTATGTATGTATGTGTGTATATATATGTATGTATATATATATATATGTATGCGAAAAAATCAGTCGAATGCAAGAGCCTTTCAGTGCGAACGTCTTGATGAACTCTACGAAGGATTTCTCTGCGCTCTCGATGACTACCGCCCGCATTCATATGATCAACGTGCAGCTCAAAAGGATATGGGGCGACCTACTGAGAAAAAGTCAGGACCTGTCAACCCAGACATTGTTCCGTGTCCTCGCTGTAAGAAAACGGGACAATAGTAGGTGACTGTCCCCAACCAGAGCAGCGCAACTGCTTCAAATGCGGTATACAAGGTCATAACGCCACGAGATGTCCTTCCAATTCAAAAACCAGTGAAGCTAGTACTGTCAGAGATATTAAAATGCTGCTAAAATATAGTGATATTTATAAAAACTGCAAAAGTAAATGATGCTTTCGTGAAGTCTTACATTGACACCGGCAGCCAGGTGAATGCACTGACTAATCAAGTTGCAAAACTGCTGGAGTTAGAGGTCACACCAACAACCATCGCGTTCAAAGGATTCTCCGGTGCGCTGGTTACTAGCCATGGTGAAGTGAACTTCCGCCTTGAAATCGACGGGTTGGACGTAAGCTGCAAAGCTCACTTGACTCATATTGACATGAACGGCATAAACCTCCTAATTGGGCAGCCAGTGATAAATAGTGACGGAGTCTCTCTAGTTGTACAAAATGGAACAGTTGTGTTACAAAAAGCCTCAGGTTTTCTATTTGAAGTAGACGAAGAATCCAGTCGTTTCGCAATCAAGACCATTTCAGATGAATGTATGCATCCGGGAATATCGATTATCAAGGTTGTCATAACCGGAAACCCAGAAGGAAATAACGTGGTGACTCCAGTAAGCCACTATGAGTTCCAAGACGTCTCATACTCGATACCTGCAACTGTGCTTAGCGGAAGCACTGGCTACCTGAAGATCATCAACACTGGAGGAAAGGATGTTAACTGGAAGGAAGGGACCATTCTGCTACGTGCTGAAAGCTGCATTCAGGTCAGTGCCACTGCCATTAATTGCCTATTGCCTGACGAAAATTGCCATTTATCTGCCAAAAATATACTCTGTACCAATATAGCTTCATATAGTAATAGTGCCTAAGGGGGGACGGATTAAGATAAAATCAACATAGGACCCATAGGAACAGTAGAGCACAAATGGTGTCGGGGCGTAACGCTACGCCGCCGTAGTATTAAACATACCCACAGTCGCCGATTCGAACACCAGTAAAGGTTACTACAAAAACAAAACGATGACAGTTTGCGCCCTGTTACTGTTAGTTGTGTACCATAGTTATGAACTCGAAACTTTTGTATTAGTAGAATCTTTACGTAGGTTTCGGATTTACATATTAGGTAAACCGGTACGGGTAGTGACAGACTGTACCGCCGTTCGCGACAAATTAACAAAACACGATCTCATTCCGCGTATTGCTCGGTGATGGTTACTAATTCAGGACTACGACATATCTATAGATTATAGGCCCGGTGAGCGTATGCAGCACATAGATGCATTAAGTAGAAATCCTGTAAAAACGTTTGATGTAGACCGTTTAGATGTAATGGATGGGTTTGCTACCGTACAAAACGGGGATGAAAAATTAAATCACATCATAGATTTGCTAAAGGGCTGTTGCAAGGATAGTGAAATAGTAAATACTTACGCGTGGATTAAAGAGAGACTTTATCGTAAAACCCTGATCGGCAACCGCTTAGTTGTTCCGGGATTAGCTAGGTGGAAAATATTACAAAAACACCACGACGACATAGGCCATGTAGGTATAAAGAGATGTACTGAGGCTATTAAGAATATTTTCTGGTTTACCAAAATGTCGCGCTTCATAAAAAAGTATGTAACATCATGTCTGCATTGTGCTTACGGAAAAGGTGAATATGGTAAGAGGGAAGCTCGTACTGTTAACTCTGTGGAAACCATTCGACTTTAAAAAAAGATATTTAGTTTATTTGGGTACCCTGTACGAGTGGTTTCTGATCATGGAAAAGCCTTCAAGAGCAGGTATTTTAAGAGATTTGCCACTGAAAAACAATTTAGACATATATTAAACGCTATAGCATGTCCTAGAGCAAACGGTCAGGTCGAACGCACCAACCGTACCATATTGGATGCTTTACGGACCTCAGAACCCAGTGACGCTTCTCACAATTGGGATAACAGCTTACCTGACATCATTTGGGGTATTAATAATATGGTTAGTGCAACCACAGGATATAAGCCGTACGATCTCATGTTTGCTCAAACTGGTAGGCCCGTATGTGATGTTTCCATACCCAATCAGGTATCAGAACCTGTACAATCTAGGCGTTCTAAAGCTAGTAAACGTATTCAGGTAGCTAGTACCAGAATGAAGCGAAATTACGATAAGAAACGTAAAGATAGCACTATTTATAAAAGAGGTGACTATGTATTGTGGCGACAAGCACCTACCAACAGCGTTGGCAAAGTAAACTCTAAGTTAGATGACATATATTCAGGCCCCTATGTAGTGATTAAAGTTTTAGGTAAAGATCGGTATAGGATTAGAAGTATTAAGGGACTTAGAGGATATAAACAGTTTACCGGTCTAGTATCGGCCGACGCTATTCGCCCTTACAAAAGTGTAGCACCCATGTCCGATAGTGCAAGTAGTACTGACGAGCAGCTAGAAACAGAAGATCTAATAGATCTGCTTGAGAGTTAATCTGCGCCCAGCGGTTCCTTTGTCCCATATTATTGTTGATAGTATGACTAATTGCGCTTTGTGTTCCCATTGCGGGAGCAATGATTACAGGATGGCCGAATGTAACGCCTGCGAAAGATGTCGCTACTAAAGTGCGAGCCAGCCAACCGCCATGACGTGACCTCCTACCACGACAGCTAAGTGAGGAGGTTGACCGTCGCCGCCTAGCAAGCCAGCCAGCCAGCCAGCCAGTCATTATAATAAAAACAGAGTGCGCCTGTATGCGAGTGACATTAATATTCTAGAATTTTCAAGGAATTATAAGTGATTGCGTTTCTGTTTATTTTATTATTTCCAAGCCTACCAGAGTGTTATAATTGCTTTGGTTTTTTTGTGACTACCCCCCATTCAATTGTAAATTGAAAATTAAACATTTAACCTCAAAACATTGGGATTATCGATTCCTTCACAACGAAGAAGCCTTGAGGAACCGTTAATGAACAAAGATTTAGTGACTGCCCTGAGACCAATTTGTAATGCTTCAGGTTTTTTTGTGACGACCCCATTTATTAGTAAATTGAAAATTAAACATTTAACCTCAAAACATTGGGATTATCGATTCCTCCACAACTAAAAAGCCTAGAAAACTCGTAAAAACCCCTGATGTGTTGCAGTCGTCGAGAACAAGTAACTGCTCTGCAGGTTTTCAGTGCAATGGTGCAAGTATTTTTACTGATTTAAGATGAATCTATAAAATGGCGCAATGGCGGATGATGATTGAAATAGGGTGACCATGTATTTTAAAGAAACAAGTATTTATTGTGTTACTAGGTACTCAATACGTCGAAATAGTTGAAATAAGGTGATCATGTAGATATTCCAACGAAATCAATATTGATCAAGTGGGTCTCTTCTATCGTGGTGACCCAATTTAACGATGATTTTAAAAAGTACAAATTAGGATGTACCTGCCTACCTAACTACCGCTTTTGTGGATTATAGTTTTTTTTTTACCTTAATAGACTCGTCCAAAATAAAACAAAAACTACGCAAGTGGACACTGATTCGTTGGAAGATCTACATAATAATAGAAATAGTTGATATAAGGTGACATTGTATTGAGTAGGTACCTAGGTACACGATAAATACTTGTTTCGTTAAAATACATGGTCACCCTATTTCAATCCCAATGTTTTGAGGTTAAATGTTTAATTTTCAATTTACTATTGAATTGGGTCCTCACAAAAAAAACCTAAAGCAATACAAATTGGTTTAAGTTCAGTCACTAAATCTTTATTTAATAACGGTTCCTCTAGGCTTCTTCATTGTGAAGGAATCGACAATCCCAATGTTTTGAGGTTAAATGTTTAATTTTCAATTTACTAATAAATGGGGTCGTCACAAAAAAACCTGAAGCATTACAAATTGGTTTCAGGGCAGTCACTAAATCTTTATTCATTAACGGTTCTTCTAGGCTTCTTCGTTGTGATGGAATCGATAATCCCAATGTTTTGAGGTTAAATGTTTAATTTTCAATTTACAATTGAATAGGGTAGTCACAAAAAAAACTAAAGCAATATAAATTCGTTTCAGTGCCGTCACTAAATCTTTATTCATTAATGGTTTCCCTCAGGTCCTCAGTTATGGAGATCAGGTTGGCCGAACGTCCTGATATTCCGGGACCTAAAGGTCATTTTACTTTTAACCGGTGGCATTACGAGTAAAAGTAAAGTAGTGGTTGTTTGTCACCAAATCGTCACTAAATCCTTATTCAGTAACAGTTTTTCTAAGGTCCTCCGTTATGGAGATTCAGGTTGGCCGAACGTTCAGATAACAGAACGTTCGGCCATACATAAATGCTTCTAACTTTCGAACTGTACTGTCACAAATTATTCGGCTGGCATCTTTGTGAGTCATCAAATCGTCACAAAAAACTGGAGTAGCAGCCAGCTCCCTACCTCGATTGGCCGAACGTTCTGATGTACATGATTCTCCGACATGGTGGAGTTTTTGGGGCCTCGAATTGTATTAGCACTACCGTCCTTTAATCGCTGCCACCTTGGGGTGGATAAACGGAATAACCCGCCGATGGTGCGTTTAGCGTACAATGTTACGGGTCGCCCTTAAAGCTGTCAGATTCTTACGTTTTGTGTTGTAGTGCGACTATACGGTGAACGGCTCGTTTACATGGAAAATGTTGACAGTGCCGCCTCTAGCAGCGGCTGCCGAGATGTCTGCATGCTCTGTGATTTTACCACCTTGAGGCATCGGACCGTGGCGTGGGACGATCAAGCACAGGACTGAAGAATCATTAATACAGCTCTCGAAGTTAAAATTAGCCTTAAATGTCATGATGATTTCATGAATTAATCAATAGGGTGATTTGAACTTACAGAGTTGGACTGATGATTTAAATGATTAGCACCTTATTACTGTAGTGCTATTCTGTAACCATCTCACCGTGAAAACTAAGGTGAAGTGAGCGTGGAGTGAGCTGTCAGTGCCACTGATGCCAGGGATTGACAAAGTAGTGATGACACTGACAGCTCACTTCACACAATCTTCACGGTGAGATTTTTACAGAATCGACATGCTGGTCTCCCTCCTCTCTGCGAGAGAGTGTTGATGAAATAATTTTATACAAAATTGTAATTTTGCAAATATTTTTTTTTTTACGGTCGCGAATCATACTTTGATCAAAAAACAACCTGTTGCAGTAAATAATGTCTAATTTCTTTTGCTCCCCGGGGATTTCGCCTATTCGCATCTTCTATTGGATTAGGATTTTATTAAAACTTTCAATGAGGGATTATACAGTATGTGTCCCACATATGCAATAAATCAAACCACAAGTAGTACTAGTCTATAGAAGAATAGCAAAATTAAATATTAAAATAAAAAACGCCTTAAATCATAAAAGTGAAATTTTCAAACAAAGTAATTCTCAAAATAAATTCAGTAAAAGTAAACCCTCTGTTTAGACATCGTACCTTGACCCCCTTGCGAGAGCGGCAAAATTTCACGCGGGCGCGGGCGGCGTGGCGGTTTTAGGTATTGTCGGCGCCGGCTTTGATCCGTTTGACAATATGCGTTTTTATTTCGCGATAACTAAACTGAACGTAATAAGTTCAATGTTGCACATTAATTCCAAAGTTAATGGAAACCTACATTAAAACCATGTATGTATACTCTGAAGCACTATAAAAATGCTGTTGTCTCGGCATTTTGTTCAAAAAACACATTCGTATACACAAAAGTCAAGCAGTGTCAAATTCACCGTAAAATATACAATTTGACGGATGTATTACAACCCTAAGAACATTGTTACTTAAACTGGGTTATAAATGGAGAAAAACTGAAAATAACATCTGAAAAATAGCTTCGTTGTTATGGGCTATATCATTATAACGGGTGTTCAATGGTTCAAAGAGATTACTACATTCTAAATAATCAAAGACCTTACCATTGCCACATATTTGTTTGGATTTATCGAGAATAATACGGAGGTTTAGAACATGCGGATTAATAAAGGATACATCATAAGGAATAACTATACTAAGGTGACTATCGATTAAACTTAAAGAACCTAAGGGGTCGAAGTAGATGCCAGGACTGTTCGTCAAAGGCGTAATGAACTCCAGACCCAGCGCAGAGTTACTGTAATAAAATATAATTAAAATTAGTATTAAGTATATAACTAGGGCTACGTTTCAGATCTAGGAGCTAGTTTGACTTCGTCATAGTGATGAGTCACATGACGTCTATTTATGAGTAAGGTCAAGGTATTTTTACGTAAGAATTTAAATCATGAAAATATATGACGATGCCATCGAGATATACAAAACATCGTATGCCTTGGAGGCCTGCGAGAGCAGTATTCATTAATCTTTGAAAAGTAGCGGGCGCGTTCTTTAACCTAAATGGCATTCTTGTAAATTGGTAATGTCCTTGAGGTACATTAAACGCCGTTTTAAGGGCGTCCTCTTCGTTGATCATTATTTGATGGAAACCTGATGCAAGGTCAAGAGTTGAGAAATATTTACTCTGACCCAGCTGATCTAAAATTTCGGATATCTGCGGTATAGGGTAGCTATCTCCAATAGTGATGTCATTTAGTTTTCGGTAATCGATAACTATACGCCATTTTTGCTGTCCGGATGCATCAATTTTCTTTGGGACAATCCAAATTGGTGAGGACCATGGAGACTCTGAAGGTTTTATGATTCCTTGATCGAGCATGTGGTCGATTTGTTTGTTGACTTCTTGTTTGTGTACCTCTGGGAACCGGTAAGATTTTACGTTTATTGGATTTTGAGCACTCGTCGTAATGTTATGCTTAAGTGCATTTGTGTGGGAAAGTTTGTCACCAGGAATGAAGAATATATCTGAGTATTCAGAGCAAACATCGTGAAGAGCATTTGCTTCTTCAGGATTGAGGTGGGAGATTCTAAGAAGGTTTAATACCTCTTGTGTTCGCAGGTAAGCGTCGGTGTTTTCGAAATGACAAACTGTATGAGCGTTTATTGGGTCGAAAGGTTTGATTAATGAACTTAAGGGAGTGAGTGTGATATCCAAATTTGACTTAAGGGTTACAGGAGTTTCAGAAGTGTTGATTACTGATAAATTAATTCTCTTGTTTTCTTTAACTGTGACTAAGCAATTGGCGATTAGTAAATCTTCATGATAACATTGGTCTAGTACGATTCCTTCTTTCATTTCAGGGTTGCAGACGGAGCATTCAATGACGGTTTCAGTTCTGGGAGGAATTACATAAATGGGCGCATTGAAATGTAATTTTATTTCGTTTTTACCTATTTTCAAGGTTTCACGAGTGTAGTCAATTGTGTAGCCAAAAGCGATTAGCATATCAGTGCCGATTACACCATCATAAGGTAAGTGTATTCGGGGTATTATATGGAATCTATGCGTGATACTATTTTTATCATCTATTTCAATTTTAAGCGGAAAATGGCCTATTGTAGGTGAAGGTTCATCAGTGGGGTCAATCCCTTTCAAAAGGATTATTTCTGTTGTGATATCAACTGGTATTTGTATGGAAGAATTTTTCAGAAGGCTTACAGTTGCGCCAGAGTCTACAAGGAGAGATAGGGTAGTATTTGAGACTGGGGTATGGACAAGGATATGAGGTAATCGTTTCTTAAATGGACTAATGTTAATCTCATAAATTTTTGTTTCAGAACTTGAACGAGGAGGGGTTAAGTCTATAGTGGATTTAGCAAATACAGGGTGATTTCCTTTACGTTCTGCAGGGGTAGCGGATACAGAGGATACAGCGGTTGCAGGAGATTCAGAGGATACAGCGATGCGATTTCTTCGCGAGTCCCAAATGTTAGGGGATACAGTGGATGCAGAGGATACAGTGATGCGATTTGCTCGCGAATCCCTATTGTTAGGGGATACAGTGGATGCAGAGGATACAGAGGATATAGCATTGGTGTCTTTGATATTGAAAGGTGAGCCCTTTATTCGTTTAAATCATTATTTGTTTCACCTTGAGTATCCTCCATGTAGTCATTATCTTCGTTGCTATTTACCGCGTGAACTTGAGCGTGATTATTTTGGTAACGCCTTGGCGATGGTCTTTGATTATTTTGATCTCTGAAGCGATTATTATTGAATTCCCGTTTTCTACTTTCCTCAATTTTATGGCCTACGTTTTTACAATAACGGCACACTAGATGACCTGAAGTAGATGGTCTTTGACTATTGGGCTCGTTTGAAACACCTTGCTGTGTAGGGTTTCGGTTCTGTTGAAAACGACGCTGAGGCCAACGTCCTTGATTAGGTGAATTGGTATTGTTTAGTGGTGGATTACGCCTAGAAGTGGTCTGTAATATTTTTTCTTCGGACACGGCAAAGCCAATCGCTTCATTTAAAGTTTCAGGGTCACGACATCGGACTACAGTTGATAATCGAGAATTTAAGCCACTGATAAATGTATGCAATGCTAAGTCTTGCATTGCAGCGACACGGCCAGTCAGTTCACCTTTCTTCTTCGTGGGTATTGAAATATTTATTTCAGTTAATAGTTTGGATAGGCATGTTTCTACGCGTAGTGCGAACTGGTTGACTGTTTCGCTATTGGTTTGACAGCTATCTTGGAGATCCGAGAGTAGTGCAGCGTAATGTTTTTTCTCGCCAAATTGGTTTTTAAGAAATTCTTCTAACTGTTGCCAGTTTTCGAATTATTTAATAGAGCACGCACTTTCGGCACGACCTTCAAGTTGGCTTAAAATATATTTTAATATTGTGTCTTGTTGAGATGGTGAGGAAAGGTTCATTGCATTTCTGCAATTATTTAAAAACGCATTCAGATTTTCGCGGTTTCCGTCGAATTTGTTAATAAACTTGCTTATAAAGTTCATGTCGATTTCTTTTGTTTCTTTAGACATGGTACCGGGCTCGTCTTTAGGCATAAAAGTTAGTCAAAACAAAGATAACGTGTGAGGTATGAAGTTACGATAAGGAAGGAATGTTGCACTAGTCTCGGAGCTAAAAATGACACACTGAGACAATTAATTAACTGAATGTTACTTATTCTAGCACTTTGAAGCTCGAATTAAATTGGAAATATGCGACGAAACTTTGTTGTTGGCACTCTTTTCACAGCACGGATAGTTTCGTTGTAGAATAGATGTACTTACAGGAACACTGCGACTGCGACAGCAACACGAATCATTTCGTAACTCGGCGAGATCACTCAAGGTGAGTGATAGATATTCGGGGCACACCCCGTTACACCAACACGGCACTTGAGGGCCTGATAAGACCAGCAGGATACAGCGATGTCGAGCGGAAAGACATAGCGACAGGATGCGGCGACGGGGCACAGAGGTAAGATCGGCTTTTAGCACTTTTCACTATCACAATAAATATGGGTTTTCTCTTATTTAGTGTTCACTGAATTGAGGCGTTCCGAGGATTTATAAAATCCCTTAAGCTGCCACCAATGTTATACGGGATCATGAAAACCTTGTTTAAAAAAAAACACTTTTTTAATACATGAAGAGAAATAGTTTTATTTGGGGTTTGACCTTAATACACTTTTTATTTAACACTAAGTTGAAAACTGGCAGACATAATTAATATAGGAGATGGTAGAGATTCAGAGGTCGGGACGAGACTGGCGCGTTGCGGGAAGCGGGAGGCAATCCGCTCTGAGATGATGACAAGGCAATTAACAGGAAATCTATGTAATCAATTATTGTTGCTCATCAAGGGTTTTCCTTAGCATTAGGAAACTATAACAGTACCAAATGCGTTGTTGACATACAGAGCAGAGATCAAATCCGGAGACTACCACGATAACATGAACACAGAAAATTACTTAAAGTGGCTAAAGGAGAAACTAATACCAAATATCCCAAATGATGCCGTGGTAGTCTTGGATAATGCAGCCTATCACAATACTAGTTCGGAAAAAATACCAACATCCAACTCCAACAAATTAGACATGAAGACTTGGCTGAATGCAAAAAATATCCATTTTGAACCAAGCTACAAAAAACTTGAACTTTATGACCTTATATTAAAAAACAAATAAAACTTCCGCAGGTACAAAGTTGACGAATTATTGAAAGAACATGGATTCACAGTGCTTCGGCTGCCTCCTTCATTCAAGTGGTTAAATGAATCATTTGATCGAGTAAATAAAGATGTCTGGTTCAATACTTGTCAGCACGTGGAAAAAATAGAAGACGAATACATGAGACACTTTGATCTTGATTTTAGTTTTATTATAAACGACGGTGATACATCAGACTCTGAATCAGATATTTCTGAAACGAGTGAATGACGATTTTCATTTCTCAATAAAGTTCAATAAAACATTTTCACGTATTTCATTTATGTCTATAATTACCCCCTATTATAAAAATGGTAATATTATCGTATAGTAGCTAATAATCACATAAAATATCCACACCTAAAAATAAAAATAAACATAACCCTTTCCTTGCAGTCGGGTAAAAAATATAAAATTAAAGTAGAGCATCTTTCACTTTGACCATGACGCTCTCTTCTGATTAGTCTATTCATTGTAGTGCGCGTGTGCACTCATAGGTAATTAGTGTGTACTGATAACATTCAGACATTGACGGAAGCTTGCACACATATACTATAAACGTTTAGGAGGAATAGTGGGGCGCGTCTTCGTGGATTGCACTATCTTATAATCAAAGGCCATAGCGTAGTATCTTATTGAAGCGATAGCGGATGAAATAAATGGGTAATTGTTTTGTGATTACAACAGTATCAAAATAGTTATGCTTGTTGCTTGCTTTAAAATAAGTCAATTTCATAAGTAACTGTTGAAAGTTTTTTTGCAAGTTTGTTTACCCATAACATTACTTTGAGAGTGAGGGTATAGGCCCTATAGGGAGTGCACCTGTGTCTGCGCACACACTTGTGCGCTTTACTATATTGTGCCCGAAATCGGTAAGGACCAGGAAGACATTATTATTATTATGTTTTTTGCTGGACGTAACTAGGTTTCATACAATACCCCTGATATGATGGATATGGATGCCTCAATAATCAGTTTGTCTAAATTGAGTAGATATAACCTATAAAATAATGGCTGAATAGTATAAATGATATTCATATTCATTAAATTGGCTGTAGCACTTAAATAACCATTCTGTATCGAGCTCAGTACTAAAACATTTCGTATTGTGTCGCATTTACTTTGCTTGCAAGGATTTTAATGTTATTTTAATTGTGTAATAATACTTCTTGCCGCTAGAATACGGTTGATTATCATCTTAGGCACGGTACTACAGATAAAAAGCCAAATCATATAAATCAGAGTGTTTAGTGTGGATCTTTGACACTCCTACAACCATAATTGTATTATTCGTTTAGTCAATAATGTATGGTCACCTTTATAAAGTTTCGATTACAATTTTTTTAATAGATAAATCAATTACAACAATGATATTTATGAAGTAAGAACACATCCAAATAAATGTTTATACTTATCGGGATAGGCCCTCATCATATTACACTTGCACTTTGTAAGTAGGCGTGGATTGTCGGACGAAGAAAATAGAGACACTAGTTAAAGCACAATCACTATATTTCACTCACAATTTCTTATAAAATAATCACCATGAAATGACCTGAAGGCAGAGGTCCGACATATTAAATGAAAGTATGAAATATAGCAGTAACCAACTTATTTATTCCAACAGCTTGTTAGTTAATTAAATGGATCGATATAATAGATCTAGGCGCTACAGCAGATGCAACGAGCCGAGCCTGCCAAAAGAATGATCCCTTCCAACGCTGCGCACTCGCCTACATAAAACGGCTTGAGTAGTGGGGAGAGTGGGGAGGTGAATGTGCCACTTTGCACAGCGTAACTCGGCCCGCTCCACGTGCCGTTTACAAAGGTCACCCCGACATACTTGTTATTTATTTTTATTATTCTTAGCACAGACTGCTATTATTTATATGTACCTAGAATATTAGTCTTTTATTTTGCAAAACACTTTATTATTTGACCTGTATTCATTATTGCTTAGAGAGCAGTGGTGGCCCAATGGTAACGGCCGCAACTTACGAGTTGTAGGTCGTAGGTTCGAACCCAGACAGGCGCTTTACTTTGTGTAATTTATTTCATCACCACTGCTCGCAAAACGGTAAAGGAAAACATCTGAGAGACATAGGAAGCCTTAGTTTTTTAAAGTGAAGACCAAGGGAATAAATAATCTTATACCGGCTTAAAATGAATAAAGACAATAATAATAAAAATCCCTATAATGTATACATATGTCTTTTGTTTCACTTTTACAGCATGTTTAAATATAAGTTTGGAGGCAGTTTTAAAAAAAAAATTAAAAAAATATATTTTTATAATTGAACCTGACTTGGATTTTTTTACAACCTATGTAAGTGTAGTGGCCTACATACAGCATTAGCATCCGACCTCAACGGCGCGCGGCCATGCACTGAGGACCGTGACTCGTAGTACGTTGCTTCAACTGTGCGTCGAGTTAGTGACTGAAGAAGTGAAGACGACGCTCTTTTTTTTTTTTTTTTGCATGGCATCTCGTAGCTGACCTTGAGAGGTCGTGACTACTTAACCGGACTATCCTGTGGCTGCCTTAAGCGGACTCAAAGCCTCCAGCCAGGGGCGTAAAACTACTTACATAACTAAGCGAACGCTCGCTAAGGTCACCCCCTTGTGGGGTACGGAACTCGGCTTAGGGCGTCGCTGACGGGAGGACAGCAAGATGGGACAGGCTGGATCTGGATTATATTATTATTATCTGGGGAATTTAAAGCTACAGGCTCAGCTACAGCGCGGGCTGGCACTTCGTCGAGCGAATTAATGTTTAGTACATATCTTAAGTGCTATATAGCTTATGAAGATGAAACAATAACACACATCACTATAAACTAGTTTTATCCCATTACGAGACAGTTAGAAGTTTCCCTAAAGAACTTTAGGGAAACATTAATTTATAATGGACCAATCAGAAAGGTCGTAGCCTTTTGTATTTCGTCCACGGCAATTACGCGTCTCCATATATAAACGTGCAGCGCCGTGAGCGTCGTCTCTCGACCGATCACCATGTTCGGCAAGCCAATCCCTTGGGAGAAGCGAGCCAAATATCTGGGTGTAGTGCTCGATGAACACCTCTCTTTTTCAGAGCACATTAAGGTGGCTTGTTCGCGCGCCGCCTTCGCTCTAGGTAGACTCCACTTCGTCCTAAATGCACGTAGCAAATTGTCACTAAAGTGCAAAATGCGTATCTACACAGCGTGCATCCGCCCGATCATGACGTATGCCAGTGCAGTCTTTGCACACGCCAAGCCCCATCGCTTCAATAGAATGCAGACCCTCCAGAACAAGTTCCTCCGTAGGATTACAGGCTCCACCTGGTACGTTCGTAACGAAATCCTCTACGTCGACCTCAAGATTCCCACTATCCGCCAGTTCATGAAACGCATTTCAAAGCGTTTCTTCGAGACCGCCGCGAATCATCGCAACCCTCTGGTTGTCAAGGCCGCTAGCTATATTCCCTCCTCCATTAGCCATGTCCACCGTCCCAAGCATGTCCTCACCGACCCCGATGACCACATAACTCTCATTCAGGAGAGCAGTAGGGCCACCAGTACAGTGCACAAACACAGACCGATATTCCGACCTCGCCGCCGAGGTTCCTCGCGAAGATCCCGACGTAATTATCCCCCCCGACCCTTGCTCGACGAAGTGCCAGCCCGCGCCTTAGCTGAGCCTGTAGCTTTAAATTCCCCAGATAATAATAATATAATCCAGATCCAGCCTGTCCCATCTTGCTGTCCTCCCGTCAGCGACGCCCTAAGCCGAGGTCCGTACCCCACAGGGGGTGCCCTTAGCGAGCGTTCGCTTAGTAATGTAAGTAGTTTTACGCCCCTGGCTGGAGGCTTTGAGTCCGCTTAAGGCAGCCACAGGATAGTCCGGTTAAGCAGTCACGACCTCTCAAGGTCAACTACGAGATGCCATACACAAAAAAAAAAGAGCGTCGTCTTCAGTCACTAACTCGACGCACAGTTGGAGCAACGTACTACGAGTCACGGTCCTCAGTGCGTGGCCTCGCGCCGTCGAGGTCGGATGCTAATGCTGTATGTAGGCCACTACATAAGCAAATTAAAAGAATACAAACATAAAAGATTTCCATGACATAATATTGAGCACTTATTGTAATGGGGAAGGCAACTGTCAAAATGGCGCTGTCGTAGCTAGTTCCCAACACAAGCTAAAAATACAAGGCGTGATGTGGTTTTATTTTATTTTAGTGAAAATTGACTCGTTGTTGTGTTCCTAGATACTCCGAAATTGGAGTCCGAATTTCTCGTAAGCCCCTAAAATTAGAAGATTGTGGTTTAAAGCTATTCGTACAGATTTTTTTTGAGTTCGAATTTATGTCCTGGAACATTTTGAAGAAAGTGATTACGAGGAAATATTCAAAGTTTAAAATTCTGACACTTTCCATGTCAAGTACTTGATTTAAAATACTGAAATCACTGAAAATAAAGAAATAGTGAAATAAAATCAAACTCATGAATGAACATAAAATGAAATGAATGAACGAAATGTCAAATTTATTGTAGGCCGTAGGGACCTAGCTATGGTCACGCCATCTACAATTAGCTTTGCCCGACCTTCCCCATTGCAATCACACTGCAATCCATGTCAATACAGTAAGCGTGGAAAAGGTACCACCATTATCGTATTTCCATATGTCCGTCTCACTCCTCTTCCCCACTGACCGGAACAGGTGCACTAAGTGTAGTCTGTTTAATTTCTTTAGTGTGAGTCTTCTCCAGCCAGTTGTGTCTCCGAGTGTACATCAGCTGCAACAGCGCTTCCACGCAAAATATCTGAAAGTTTTTAAATCAATATTTCTAAAAAAAAACTTTAATTGGAAAGCATTTTGCCAGCGACTTTGTCCGCTCGTGAATTCCTTATCCCGTGGGAATTTCGAAAAGTCCGGCCTTGTTCCTCGTCTACATTAAGAAGGGAACGTCTGTGCAAAATATCTGACTTCTAGGGCTGAGCTTCAGTCAGTAATTGTGAATCGTCACTTTTCTTTTCATATATTAGGATTTCAGTAAGGCAATTGACAGTTTTAGGTCTTGAATTAAATTTCAATACTTCATTGGATCGCTTACACCACCTCATTGGTCCATCTGGAGCTCCCTTTTATGATGATCACATCATAGATGGGAGTTCAGAGTACAACCCTAATAATCCAACTTGAGAAACACCCCAACTTTTTTGATTTTATAACAGTGTTTAGATTTAAAAGAGTGCCCATGGGGGTTCTTGTCCGTTCTCTTCCATAGGAACGCTTTGGAATGGGCATATAGCTTCATCTTTCTCAATGAATTGTAATTGGTTTCATTAATATTTTGGATTTTTATATACTTTAAGTTTGAGACCATTCAATTTTACCCAGGACCAAAACCCTTTATTAATAAACGAAAAGTTAAGTTACACCAGAATTACCTTCGGTTGACCCAAAATACGTTTTTCGAGATTTAAGCTTGGGATAACATTACTCCGCTCACAAAAGGAACGAAAAATAGTCTAAGTCGCTATCGCCAGATACGGTGAATACTCTGTATATTCACCGTATCTGGTGGCAGCGACCCAGACCCAAATTAAATAAGTTGTTTAATCGTGTTTAGATATCGAAGTCCATCCCATCTACGGAGTTTCGCTAGCTAATTTGATTTGACCCTGTATATACAGGGTCGAACTTAAATATTATTGAGAAATTGAAAAATTGTGTGCTAATGATAAATCTGGGACATTTTCAAAAATACATAAAAATTGGGTTGTTTAGAATTGCATGAATTTGGCTTAGGCTTTATGGGGTGCTTAATTGTTGCAAATGCTGGAAGGAATACTTAAAATTACAAGACACCCTGTATAAAACGGGTGTAAAAAGACAACTTAAGGAAGCCGAGAGTCACTCGTACTCCCCGTCACTGTATTTTTTTGCACTGGACCATATTTGAAAACCTTTCGGAATTCCTTTGGGAACAAGTTTTTAATGTTTTAACACAACTTTAAATACCCACGAACCCCGTACCATTGCATGCCACCATAAGCACAATGTTTTGCATGCATTGCGCTCTACTGCAAGCAACAAATTTTCACACCAAAAATAAAAGTAGTTTGCCAGCAATTATATTTGTGCAATGTTACTCGTACTTAGTTTGATGTACAGAATAGCTATTTGACGGCTATGTGATGGGTCTTTTTACAACCTGTATAAACTCTGCGGTTATTGTTAAGTGGGGAAAAAAAATACCAGACAAAGAGTAGCTCAGTAGTTGCGCTTGCGACCCGAGTGGTCGCAAGCGCACAGCACCGACGACAAAGCCTCGTTCAATATGTGTAAAAAGAATAACTTTACCTTACGACGGTTTTTAGTTAATGCGTCTAGTCTGAAAGTGTATCCGAACACGCTGGTCGATATCTTAGACTCAGGCACCTGGTAGTTGTCCTCGGTGATAAGCGGGTAATCTATCAACTTGTAGCGACCTGCCTTTATGGGGCATTCTAATCTGTAATACAAAATAATGGGGAATGAAAGTTTAACTAAAGTTGTTTAGCTTAAAACAACTGTTAAACGCGTTTTCTCGAAGAAAAAAAGTCTCGAAAAAATTAAATTAAAAGTACCAAGTATATATAAACTTGTTAAAAACTGTTAAACTCTTCCATCTCATGACATGAGCAGGTACGTAGATAATTATTAAATGTGATATAATTATAATAGATAATATCTATTATGTTGACTCAAGTATAATATTTTAAACAATAATGATAAGACCCTGTGTTATCATTGTGTTTATACATATTTAGAGCTCTTGTAGATTTTTTCTCCTCCAATAGGTAGCGATCATTTGAGTACACTTCACATGCTATTGTGTCAAGATAGAGTTTTTAAACATGGACTGTTTGAAATGATGATATAGCTTAAAAAAAGGGTGACTGAAGAAGAAAATGATGATCGAACAAATAATTCGGGATAAGGGTAGCAGAACAAGCGCGGATCCACCGTTGTGGGCACGGTGCCCACAACCCTAATTGAGGTCGATAGGCCTGATGTACACAAGACATACACTGTTAGCGAGCATAATTATTTAACCTAACCAAAGGGGACTAAAGCAATTTGGTTTTGATATTTTTGTAAAGAATATTTTTCTCAAAATTCAGATTTTGGTGTGCAAAAGTGCACAAGGGTTTGAGTGAAGTATCCTTACCCAAATGGAAACTATTTCGCTTTCAGTCTCAACATCATGTCTTTGATAACGCCGCCTTTGTAGGAATGCAATGTATCGAACGTGAGTGACTCCGAATCCAACCAATGTGAGCACTACCTTTTTTGAGGCCTCGATCTGATCGGTTTTTTGTAATATTCTTAATACCCTAAGACCGAAACTACTTATCTTCATATGGGTAACCACATATTGGTTGATGAAGACTCCAACAGTGATTATGAAAGGCACGCTTTCGCTTCTCTCATATCAATAGGAAGAATATGATGAAGCCCTACAAGAAACATTACACAAATAAAGTCAAGCTCTCACTTAGGGTGCGCGTAGTGGAACAGCATATTAATATACGTTTCTTGCTCGTTCTCATCCTCGTCACTGCAGCCGTCCTTTACCAAGTAGAAGGACCGCAAGAAGTCGCACGAATCTATGTTGCGAATGTCCAAGCATTTCTGCATAGTTGCCTGGAAACATGGAGACTGTTAACCAGCCATTAAACGACCAGCTGACAAATTTGTCTTAGCACTTTGGAGAAACCTTAACAGAGACCCTTCTTGTAATTGTATCCATCATAATCATCTACAGCCCGACATCACCTATTCCTTTATATGGGCCAAGTCTCTGCTTGTGGCAACCTCCACGATCATCGTAGATCTACCTGCGATGGCAACAACAACTTACGCTGAATATCTGGTGTGCTTTCAAAAATACAAAATCTAAGAGAAGAATTTATTCCGGAAGGTTTATAATTATGTATTGTATAATACATTTATATTTAACTTATATATAATAAAGAAATCTAAGTTTTATCTAGTTGTAGAAACCGTGCGAGGTAGGGACGGGTCGTTAGTTCTTGTTTATGTAGTTCGACTCAATAAGATAGTCATTGAAATCATGGCAACACAGTAAAATGCAAACAATTCATTAGAAAACTCAATTCACCTTAACATTCCAGCCGTTCTCAATGTCCTCAGACACGTTGAACTCTCCACTGAGCACCGAATCGTACGTCTGGGTGGACAAACTCAACTCGGAAACGGTAATGGGGGTTCTTGCAGCGTCATCGCAGGGCCCGGCTCTTGTTATCAGCAAGTGCGTCGGTGCCTTGGCAGAGGCTGCCAACGATAAGTAGAAAAGCAAAGTAACTATTTGATAGCACATCGTGGTCATGAATGTTGTATACTACACTTTGTTACTAAATCATGATTGGGATTGTATAAACTATTTTAGGTAGGTACGTTACGTTATTATAACTCAATTTAGTTTTCTAAATTACATGTACCTTTTCACGGTTCTGGTCTTTATTTACATGTTCTAAAGTGTAATTTCGGTGTTCATGTAGTATTTAGTAGGTACCTTCATTGAAATCATTTTCTAATGATATTATAATGAGAACATTTGTATCTAATTTTCATAGACGCGACATAGTTTGTAATACATACCACGCCACTCAGAAAATATTGCAAAAAAACTTTTTATGGATGATCAGTGATTGGACAGTTCTAATCTATTTTCAAAATATGATTTATAAGTAAAAATAAGTACGTTCCGATTTCAAAATTTGCCTCCACATTGTTTGCGAGCTAATTTACCCGTCCCGACCCGACCCGTCGATGCCCCACTTTTAGGTTGAAGTTACATCTCCCCAATTGGGTGCGATGACAGTTCAGCGACTTTCTAGTTGACTTCGGGAAGTAAAACCAGTAAGAAAGTGCTCGCTTGGTGTGAGCGGGTGCGGAACAGAAGTCTGCCTCGGAATAAATAAAAAAGAAATCATAAAACATTATTTCTTAACAATGGCTGAAGGCAAGGGAACTACGATTAAATTATGTCAAATAAAAGCATTATCATATTGTATTTTTTATGGTAGGAAAATAACGTCGGTATAGTAAAATATGAAGTAAGGAGTAAACTATATGACGTTGTCGATGATAATGTAGATAGTGAAATGTTTGATCTAGTTATATGTATGTCGGATCAGTACCCTAATTGCGTAATACACAATCAATCGGAATCTGAATCGTTTTGAAACAGATTGCTAATCCATTACTTCATAAGTTCGAACAAAAATCTGCTCAACAATGTAAAAAACGCAATGAATGTTGTTGAACTGTCAAAATCAAACAAATTAGTCGTAATCGTTTCCGAAAATCTGTTACGCAATTAGGCCGCAGGGGTGTCCGAGATGCGAAACATCGGGTCTTCTTCACGACACATTTTAGTGTGGGCACTGTAGTGGGTACTCGACCCTCGCGCACGTATGGGAGTGGCGCGAGGAGGCAAAACGCCGGGGTGTAACTCCGCTGCCGCGAGAAATCACGGTACAGCGGACAGAGCTCCGGCGGGATCTCATGGCGACATGGAGGGTGCGATTGTCGCAACCCAGTGCTGGGCACGCCACAATAGCGGCGGTAAGTCCCCTCTTTGAGGAGTGGTTGGAGAGGCGCCACGGCGTCCTCACCTTCCGCCTGACACAGGTCCTCACCGGACACGGTTGTTTCGGGAGGTTCCTGTTTCGCATAAGGCGGGAGGAAACGCCCGGGTGTCACCATTGTGTGGATCGCCCGGAGGACACGGTGGAGCATACGGTGGAGGTATGCCCAGCTTGGGCGGAGCACCGCAGTGTCCTCGCGGAGGCGATTGGCGGCGGCGATCTCTCGCGTCCGGCCCTGGTCCAGGCCATGGTACGGAGCGAGAGGGAATGGCAAGCCGTCACCTCCTTCTGCGAAGCAGTAATGCTCGCGAAGGAGGAGGCGGAGCGGGTGAGGGAGAGAGCATTGCGCCCTCACGCCCCCACTAGCCGCCGCAGGAGACGCCCTGGGCGTCGGGAGTCGCCTGCAGATTCCCGGCCACCGTAGGCGCGGGCTTGCGGATGGCGAGCAATGGGTAGCTCGCTGTCCGGTAAGGACCAGGCCCGGGTCGACGGCGCGTTGTGTTCCACGCGCGCCTCAAAGAGATGTCAGCACAAAGTGACGGGGTCCGATAGGGCCGACGCCTCAGGGTCGCGGGTTATTCCACAGAGAAAAACCGTGGCCCTGGCACAGGCAACTGAAGGAACACGGGTGGGTTTTAGTCAGTAAAAGTCTGACACGCCCTCCCGCTCCACCCAGAGCGGGAGAATTCATTTGATGATTTCCCACCCAAAAAAAAAAAAAAAAAAAAAACAAAAAAAAAAAAAAGTGGGTACTCGAACGAAAAGATAATTCGAATGAAAAATAACTTAAATTCACTGGCTAACGAAATAAACACGTGCAACAGAAACAGACACGTACGTTGGTACTGAGCGTTTGCCAAGACTGTCCAAACTCGACCGTATTCCGTTTTTTTTTTTTTTGTGTGGCATCTCGCAGGTCAACCTGTAAGGTTGCCTGCTACCTAGGGCCTGTGGTGCCCTAATAAATTAAGGCCTCCAGCCAGGACTTAAACTTAAATACTAACTAAAAACTAAGCGACAACACTAAGGGCACCCCCTGTGGGGTACGGACCTCGGCTCAGGGCGTCGCTGGAAGAGGGCAGCAAGGGACTAGCTGGATCAGGATTTGAGTGATTTAGGGACGAAAATACAAGCTACAGGCTCAGCGGCGCGGGCTGGCTCGAGCAAGGGTCGGGAGGGGCGTGGATTTGGGCGTCGCGGCGGGCCTCGGCGGCGAGGACGGTAGGACGGCGATCGGGTTTTGCGCTTGTGTAAGGTGCTGGTGGCCTTACTGCTCTCCTGGAGGAGGGTAGTGGCGTCGTCAGGGGCGATTAAAGTATGCCTTGGTCGGCGAATACTGCTAATGCGGGAGGAAGTGTAGCGGGCGGCCGCTGAGATCAAGGGGTTTGGGTGTTTGATGCCACAGTCGAAGAAACGCTTCGATAAGCGTTTCATGAACTGGTTTATGGTAGGCATTTTAAGGTCGACGTGGAGATTTATATTACGGACATAGAAGGGGGCACCCGTGACCTTTCTGAGGAAACGGTTCTGGAGGGTCTGCATCTTATGGAGATGACGTGGGTGAGCGTGCGCAAATACAACGCAGGCATAGGTCATGATGGGACGAATGACTGCGGTATAGATGCGCAGCTTGCATTTAAGTGACAGTTTACTACGGGCTGTCAGTACAAAGTGGAGCCTGCTAAGAGCGAAGGAGGCGCGCGCGGGAACCGCCTTAATATGAGCCTTAAAGGTAAGGTTTTGATCGAGGATCACGCCTAGGTATTTGGCTTGCTTCTCCCAAGGGATTGGCTTCCCGTACATAGTGATCGGGCTGGGAAGGGGGGGTGGGACTCTACGACGTCTCGAGAAGAGAACCGCCTGACTCTTATCGGGGTTGACCTCGATTCTCCATTTCCGGAACCAAGCGCCTAAGACGTTTGCGGAGGTTTGGAGAGTACGAGCTATAGCATTGGGACAACGACCGGTATAGTAAACGGCAGTGTCGTCGGCGAAGAGAGCCAACTGAGCCTTTTTACTCTGTGGGATATCACTGGTGAACAGCGTGAATACTAGAGGAGATATAACGGAACCCTGAGGGACCCCGGCACGAATAGGGTGAGGGGACGAGAGTGCACCCTCGATGTGATAGCGGAAGGTGCGGTTCGACAAAAAGTCTCGTAAGATGAGCACGAGATGATCTGGCACTCCTAGTTGGTAAAGCTTATTTATAACAAGCCGTTGTGCCAGACTTTGTCGAAGGCTTTCGCTATGTCGACCGTATTCTGTTGACTTTCGCAACACTCGGTGTCTCCGCCAATCCTCACTGCATCCCCTCCACCGACGATCGTATCCAAGCGGTAGGGCTCGCTTGCGTTTCCGAATGAATAATAAATAAATAAACGAATGACCATGTGGTCATTCGTTTATGAATCAAATTGTTAGATGGCGCTGTCCGCTGTACTGTGGCGCCATCCATCGACGAAATGTAATAACAACATCAAGTATCTACCTACCTATCTAAGTCACCGTAATGCAGTAAAGTAATCATAAAAAATAAAGCTGATTTATTTTTAGTTCCATTCAAGAAAAACAAAAACTCAATTTTGGAGAATTTTAACAATTTTCAGGTTAAATAGATTTTTATAGACATTCAAAATTTAGACCTAAGCTTTAAAAAATATTTATATACAAGAACATAATAAAGTAAAATAAAATAATAACAAAAATTTAATTAAAATACAACATGCTCTTCTACGCGAAATATTACTCTGTCAAGAAAGTACCGGGAAAAGATCAATAATACACAAAATGTTAGTTATTTATCCAAATTTATTGTATCGCCTTCTAAGTATGCTCCTTCAGAAATCATATAATTGCGCCAACAATTAATCCAATCTTCAGTACATTTTGTAAACGCTTTTCCGGAATTGAGTTCAGTTCTCGTCGCGAATTTTCCTCCATGTCGGTTTCGGTTCAGTTGGAAGGCGCCACTCCGAGAATAGTTTGCAAGTCAAACTCGTAAACCAAGTCTCGTCACCAGTAACAATGCGTTTCATGAATTTTGGGTCGGAATTGACTCGTTCTAGCAAGTACTCAGCGACTTATAAGCGATTGAAATTCTGGAGAAAATTCAGGTCTTTTTGGACCAGTCGCGCGACAACATGTTTCATACCCAAGTGATTATACAACCTGTTTTTTTATATCCCGTAACTCTGGGGTATGATTGAGACCATATCAAAGAATCAACTGGCATATGAATAATGTTTCAATCATCCTTTTTTTTTCATTTTTTATACAAAATAATTCGATAAAGTCACGATTATTAACGTAAAACACCTTTACGTGAAATATGACAACGTCGCATTTTCATAGCTTTAAATATGACTTTGAATAAAAATGAATTACTCGTTTTTATCAATGAAACTTAGATGATATCTCCGAAACTATGCATTTTTGGACCACCTAGGAGTTTTAGTAGGTATTATTTTTACCTACAGAATATAACCCTCGAGGTTATCAAATAAAACAGCTTGCATAAAATGGTACGGATCGTCTCGTGAGACACAGAAAGTTTAGCGGCTCTCTTTCAAACTTGAATGAGGATTTTCAGTCACTTTTGCGATGTTAACTTCAGTTGAAGCCGTTGATGGCTTACAAGCAAGGCAAATCTTCCAACATCTCGACCGCTTTTGAACGCTTTAAGTACAGTAGCGCTCAATCTCACACAGCAATAGATTGACGCTTCGGTTTCACTTATGACCTTCTTCTATAACTTGTTTCTAAAATATAGATACGCACACACACTCACTTTGTCTGTAATTGATAGTAGTTCATAATTTCAACTAACTTAAAATATAGCGTGCTAGCTTAGTCGTTACCGTGCTTGGGTAGGAGCAAATTATGACGAGAGAATCTCACCTGCGCCTGCGTAATTAAGCTTGATGTTATTTTCTTGTGAGGTAGATGCAATTCGTTACGACTATTCAACTAATTGAACGTTGTTGGTTAGTTACGAATGTTGAAATCTGTTAATTAGCGGTGTTGTGATTGTAATTTCCAAAATACAGTGAAATGTAAATATTGAAGCATAATATTTGCCATTTTATTGCGTTGCGTAAAAAAATATGTAAATTATGTGATGTATGAGTGTATTTTAATGACCTACTCCATTTATTAATAAATCAACCACAAATGGTGTTATTTTCTGACGACACTTCCTTTATTTTTAAGATAGATAGACGTGCTTCTGACGACGTTAAGAACGCCCTACTGCTGGTCCAAAATTGGTTCACTGCTAATAATAATTATAAGTACTAATTGGAAATAAAACTAAGTGCATAAGATTTTCTTTACCAAACGTCAAGAGCAGTCATTGTGAGATAGTATTGAATCAAGAGAAACTAGCATTCGTGGATAAAACGGTTTTCTCGGGGATCACGCTCAACTCAAGGCCACAATGGGGTCCTCATTTAACATCTCTTGCAAGACGGCTAAGCTCAGCAGCTTACGCTGTCAGCCCGTAATCCGTAAATTTACTGATGCAGATACCGCGAGGCTGGTCTATTTTAGTTACTTTCATAGTATCAAGTTTTACGGTATTTTACTTTGGGGACGGGCTGCATACATCGAGTCTATTTTTATTCTGCAGAAAAAATTGAAACCGGACCAAGTTTGAGTGTTTTCATTTTTTTTTTAAAGTAAATGTAAATTATTATTTGTTTAAATTATTGAATTATGAGTAAGGTGTTATAAATATAATGTTATTTATAATATTTTTTTCTTAATTTTTTTAGTATACAGTATTTGGCTAAGAGATGTCTAATAGTATTACATTCTTTGTTCTAGAGAAATACTGTCAGTCTGTAGGTTAAGAGATGTGAGAAAGAGGGAATCCATGCTAGTCGGAGCGCTTATTTATGAAGTGGAACTACGTGTACCCTTAATCAAGTACCGATCATGGGGCAGGACATTTAAAATGTCAAAACGCGGCATTAGTTTACCACTGCGTAAACCCTTACGAATAATCTTTCGTTCGGCAAGAACTAGATCACCTATCTTAAAAGGTTTCATAACGCCGTTTTTATCATACTTGTCCTTAGTCTGCTGAGACAATTTAGCTGATCGCGTGACAGCGACTTCCCTCAACTCGCCTAAATTCGGTGACCTATCGGGCACAACTATATCGCCTACGAGTCTAGGTCGCAACCCAAAAAGAAGTTCTAATGGAGTATTACCAGTACTATCATTTATGTTAGAGTTTAATCCTAACTGTACCTTAGGCAAGTATTTCTCCCAGTCATATTGGTCATCACCAACATACCCTACAAGGGCGTCAAGTATAGTCCTGTTAAAACGTTATATCTGCCCATTCGCCCTTGGGCTAGCGACCGCTTTTACGACATGCTTTATTGACAATACTCTTTAAAATCTTTGCAGCTACATGATTTGCCACGGTCACTTATTATACGACTTGGAACACCAAAAGTTTTAATAAATTGGTCGACGTCTGTAACACATATTTACAACTGACGTCTCGAACATTTTCGATCCATTTATAAACCTCGTAAAGGCATCTGTTATTGCTAGAATGTGCATTTTGCCTGATGGACTTTTACAGAACGGGCCAAGTTGGTCTACATGAACCGTGTGAAAAGGTACTGCCACCTTTTTAATCGGATGTAACAAGCCCACATGACGGGCATTTGGGGTTTTAGCATATTGACATGATAAACAACCACGAGTGTACTTTTGGATAAACCGACGCATACCGTGAAACCGGTATGACCTTATGGCATCATAAGTTTTATTAAAATTAACGTGACCGTTATTATCATGGAAACTTTGAACGTGAGACAAACGTGACATTCGTGTAACGACTGCATTTTGATTACTTCTGACTTTTCTAAATAATACACCATTCTGAAACAAGTAATCCTTAGCCAAACCATTACAGACTTATGCCCTTCGCAACCTCATTCTTCAACTGGTCCACGTGACCACGCAACGAGTTGTCATCCTGCTGCACACATTCAATTTGGTATTTTTCAACACATCGCACAGTGGTACCGCCGCCGAACAAAGGCGGTCATAAATACTGAAAATCTTATTTAATGCATTCTTTTCGTGGGGAGTGGTTCAGGTAGCAATAAAAACTCATAATATATTAGTGTATATGTAAATTAATACATAATGATATATATTTGATAATTTGTTAACACGAAAAGTTGGTCTAGTGGTCGCAAGCGCTACTGCTGAGCATGAGGTCCTGGGTTCGATTCCCAGGTCGGGCAACGTGTTATTGGGTTTTTCTATCCGGAATTTCTCAGTAGCAGCCCGAAGTCTGGATTTGTGCCCGGTAGATGGCAATAGGCTCGCCCCCTATTACATGGGACTTAAAAACTTAAAACTTAACATAACTGGCGAAATGTGGGTGTACTATAGGTACACCTCTGCCCAATCCTTCGGGGAAACAAGGCGTGATGTTATGTTATGTTATGAAAAATATAATAAAATAAATATCAAAATATTAAGTGTGCTTGTCCCCCGTTCTGAAGCGTTTTTAACAATAAATCTAAACTCTTCATGTTGGAGTGTATTCTCTGTGTGTCAAAAAGACACAATTATATAGATAAATGAAAAAATAAAAATGGAAATCAATAGATATTTTACATGAAATCGACTTAAAATTAGAACTTACTTATCAGATTTAAAATTAGCTAGACTTGCAATAAATCTAAAATTTGATTTGACATTGCGCTCTTTTTCTTACGGGGAAGTTTCCGAAGGCTAGTAATATAAGGATCTGAGCTAAGTAAAAGTCTGTTAAGTAAAACTGAGTTTGTAAGTTCTCTCGACATTTTTCGAGTGTGATCTCGTCTGAAAGCTTTAAAATGTTTGTTGTTGGCTTCAGCTGCCTCTTCGGAAAGTTCCCCGATTGACAATAAAGCATATTCACTTACTTGAGATCCGTGAATAAGAACTTTGTGGACGGAAGCTGGGAGATTGTACCATGGATACAATCTCCCAGCTTCCCGCACGGCTATTAGTCCAAGAGGGACTAATAGCCGTGCGGTTTCCAAAACATATTCCAATTTTATAACCCGATGATAAAGCTTGTAAAATTATATAACAACGATCGATCAAGTCTTTTCTTAAGCCTGTAATTGCAGCGGATACTTCAGAGTTATTAAAAACTTTCTTGCCGTATTTGATTTACTCCTACCTACTTGATTCCAATAATAATCAACTTAAACACAGTATACGATCATCTAAATCCTTAAAGTCTATATTTTCGAGATTACTGAATGATGACAGCAAAACTTCTAATAAAGGCTTTTGTGTTTTTTGGTTGCTTTTCCACTCACAGTACTCCAAATCTCAAAGATATACATACTTGAGAAGGAACACTTGATCAAAGTACCTGAAAGAAAAGTTTGAAATTAATTGCGAATTTCGTAGACCTTGCTACGATTGTGTCTACACAGGCGTAGGCCCTTTATAGCAGCCGTCGGCGCAGATTGCCGCGAAACAAAGTATAATATTTTTAAAATATACAGTCTCAACTACAATTTAAGATAGTTGCGAATGTTTGCAAAATCTTGTAAAATTTTGTAGCTCTAAGCAAAGTTATTACATTAGAAAAAATATACAACAAATTATGTAATTATGTAACTGACAATTTATTCAAAATACAATCAACTGTGACAAACATACCTTGCTCTTGAATTTCCATTGCACAAAACAACAACACGAACAAAAGAATTCTGAGAATTCACTTGTAACCAAATATTTTAATGATGAGTGACCGATAGCAGCGAGTGCAACGTAACGATGCGTTCACTTCCGAGGTCAAAAACTTCGTTGGATGTCGCTACGTCCCCGTAAGGCGGCGCGGCGCGGCGAGCGGATCCAGGGCTATGCCCCCCGGCCGCGGAGGCTTTACGTTGGCCCGTAAAAACGGGCCCCTCATTTTGTTGGCTGCAGTGGCCGGTAAGATGATTGGGCGCGCGGGCAACGCGCTCCCATGTGAGTGATTGCTATTTTGTTTCTGTAGGAGCGTCGCGACGCTTATAGTGACGCGTCGCTTTCTTCACGACATCTCGGCGGTCGGTCGCCGCCAGGTGAGACCCCTAGTTACCTAGGGGAGGCCCGGCGACAACGACCAGCGACGGAGATGCCGACTCGATGCGCCTACAGAGTAGGTGAGTGGTCCCCGCCCGTCCAGATCACAGAGCTAGCCGTTCACTGTCCGGGCTGAAGGGCCGTCATGAGTGTGTGGGCGGTATTGTAGTGTGTCACACCGCCCAGTGTCTACGCGGATCGCGGTCCGCACCGCACCTCCGCGTGTGAGTTTAGGTGCCTGTATAGTGGCGGGTGTCTGTTTGTTTACGTAACGCGCCTATATTAACCTAGAACACGCAACAGATGTGTGTTATGTGTGTGGAGTCAAAGTGTCACAGGTAAGCTGCGTGTAACCTAAATTACAGCTTACCCGGGCGTCAATCCGGTGCGATGGGGGCATCGTTCGCTATCAGGTCGCGGGGCAGGGGTGTTAAGGCTCATTTTTATAGGTATAAATTAGGTACGAAATAACATACAGTCCACGTTTCTTCCTACTAAGTAAGTAGCTAGCCGCCGACCATATTAAATATGATGTGATGATATTTTATTGTTTAGTTGCAAATAAACACCATCAAAGACAGACGCTTGTTTCTCTAAGTCAACTACTCGCCAAACGAAATTGAACCTTATCCTACATAACATAATGGTCATAATCGAGCCGGATCATTAGTGAAGTTAATATTGAAAAAACCACATTCCATCAGAGATAAGAAGCCGGCGAGTGAATCGTTAAGCGTAAACAAAGTAATTAGCAGTGATTTTAACAAGAAAAAACGTTGTCATCAAGTTTTGCGATTACTATTGTGTATAATATTGAAGATATACCTAAGTAATAAACAGTGAAATATGTCTAAGACGGCCGAAGAATCGCTTGGTATATTAGAAGATACGGCAGAGTTAATAAAGAAAACACAAATCAACTTACGAAAATGTCCTAAACAACGTTTGACAAAAGGTTACATTCAATCTAGAATTCAGTGCCTCGAAGAATACTGGAGAACATTCAACGGTGCGCATCAAGACCTAGCCAGGTTAACACCGAGAGATAAACGTAACTTGTTGTCGTATTTCGTTAATGAAGAGTTTTTTATTTACGAAGATCTTTATTTGTGTTTGTTGGGTGAATTACGCGATATGTTAGAAAAGGTAACAATAAAATCATCGCAAACTATGAACATCGATAACGCGGACGAATATTACCAACAAACACAGGTGAGACTGCCAAGTATTACAATACCTACGTTTTCTGGAACCTATGAAGACTGGCCTGCGTTTAAAGATTTATATGTTTCATTAGTGCATGATAACAAGTCACTAAGCAACGTTCAAAAATTACATTATTTGAAGACTAGCATCAGCGGTGAAGCATCAACCCTACTAAAACATATACAAGTAACTGAAAGTAACTATTTACAAGCATGGGATACGTTGAAGAATCGTTACGGCAATAGAAGATTGATCGTTAACTTAATGTTGAAGAGATTAGTTTACCAAAAAAAGGCAAACACTCAATCGGGCAGTCAACTGAAGTCAATTTTGGATACAACTTCTGAAATTTTAGACAACCTTAAAAACTCCAACGTGAACACCGACTCCTGGGATCCTATAATCATATTTCTGGTCGTACAGAAGCTGGACCCGGAGTCACACAAGGACTGGGAAGAGTACGCCTACAAGGGAAATTCAGAGGATTTGCCTACGTGGAATGAGTTGAAGACATTCCTAGATGGCAAATTTCGTGCATTGGAATTGATCACACCCTCTTCAACGTCAGCTACGCGGGAAAAACGCGGTACATTCCATGTTTCAACTAATGAAAAGGAAAACACTTGTATAATATGTAAAGAGAATCATACCCTGTCTCACTGCAAGTTGTTTGCGAAGATGCAACCTTCAGAACGATTTGATTGTGTTAAGAATAACAAGCTCTGTTTTAACTGTCTGGCATCAGGACATTCGGTCTTCAAATGCCGTGTTCCAATGTCATGTCGCTTATGTAAAAGACGTCATCATACTCTGATACATCTTACAAAGAAGACGGATACCTCGGCATCATCTGAAGCTATACAACCCACGCCGACGGTATCCACCCAAGCAGATGTAGAAGAAAAGGTGCAAGTCAATACAATGATTGCGTCTTACTACAATGCCAGAAAGGATATAGGAATGTTAGCAACCGCAATGGTGATAGTAAAGAGTGAACAAGGACACACTATTGTACTCAAAGCACTCATAGATCCAGGATCACAAGCCTGCTTTATAAGTGAGAAAGCGGCACAACTATTAAAACTCAAAAGACAGGCATTATTACTGGAATGGAATCCATGAAGGTCGCTGTCAAGCATGAAGTGAAAATAGAAGTTTTATCACGATGGGAATCAAATTATGCACTGCCTATACAAGCCTACGTGATGAACAAGCACTTGACAATACAATTACCTGTAAATACATGGTCAACAAGCAAATGGCCACACTTGGCAGATCTAGACTTAGCAGACCCAAAGTTTGGAGTATCAGGAAACATTGATCTGCTTCTAGACGTCAAGGGGTATGCAAAGATATTACAAGAAGGTCTAATCAAGGGTCCACCGGGGTCACCCATAGCTCAGAGAACCAACCTCGGCTGGATAATATTTGGTGAAATAAACATAAAAACAAACCAAAAGGAAAAATGTTTAATGGCGATAAATGAACAAGTTGATGTGAAAGAATTGTTGAAAACTATGTGGGAGTTAGAAACCGATACAAAAAGAAATTTTACTAAAGATGAAAAACTATGCGAAGAGATTTATGAAAAAACACATGCAAGAAACAATGAAGGACGCTACATAGTAAAATTACCCTTTAAAAACGACAACCTAAAATCGCCTGACGGAAAGACAAGAGAGATAGCATTAAACAGATTTCTGCAACTGGAGAAAAGACTTAACAAAAATCCTGACCTGAAAGAAGAATACAAAAGGGTTATTGAAGAATACATAAACTTAAAACACATAGAAGAGGTACCACAACATGAAATAAATACAAAAAGGTCTGTCTACTTACCCCACCACGCAGTAGTCAGAAACGATAAAGAGAGCACGAAGACTCGTGTAGTTTTTGATGCTTCTTGTAAGGGATACAACGGAGTTTCCCTAAACGACGAATTACTGGCTGGACCTGTTCTACAAGACGACTTGCGAAGCTTAATAATAAGATGGCGAACACACGCAGTATGTTTTGTTTCTGACATACAAAAAATGTACCGAATGATATTGGTAGCCCAGGAAGACACCGATTACCAGAGAATACTGTGGCGAAAAGATTCGTCCGAAATCATTCAAGATTTAAGACTCCTCACTGTCACCTTTGGTACAGCGTCAGCACCATATTTAGCGGTAAAAACACTTATGCAGCTTGCCAAAGATGAAGGTGCCAGCTATCCTGAAGCTGCTAGGGTGTTACAAGAAGATTTGTACGTTGATGACGTCATGTCAGGATGTGACGATTTAGAGCAAGCCATTCAAATAAGCAAAGACTTGAAGAATTTATTACAACGAGGCGGCTTTCAGCTAAAGAAGTGGTCGTCAAATAACGTAGAGTTTTTAAAATCCATAGAACCGGAGGACAGATCTATCAATGCACTTATGGATTTGAATATAGATGGTACCATAAAGGCGTTAGGTGTACAATGGAACTTAGGCAGCGATCAATTTGAATACCAACTGAACCTAGTTCCTCTTCCTGCGATCGTTACAAAGCGAAGTATACTTTCAGATGTCCAAAGGCTCTTTGACCCGCTCGGTTGGATAGCGCCATGCATCGTACAAGCAAAAATATTGATTCAGAAGCTCTGGGAATCTAAAGTTGAGTGGGATCAAGAAATCACTCCAGTTGTGAAAGAAGAGTGGAAGACCATACGTGACGATATTGCCAACGTCAATGAAATTAAAATAGATCGATGGATGGGCACATATAATTCTAAGAAGAGCAGCATACAACTGCATGGTTTTAGTGATGCATCGATGAAAGCATACGCAGCTGTTGTGTACTGTCGCGTAAATTACTTGGATGGTGCAGTCAAAACATCACTGATTGCAGGAAGAACTCGTGTTGCCCCGTTGAAGACAGTGTCGTTACCACGACTTGAATTGTGTGGAGCTGTTCTGGTGTCAAGACTATTAAAACAAATTTCAACAGCAATGAAAATCCCATCAACTAGTGTTTTTGCTTGGACTGACTCCTCAATAGTTATTGCTTGGCTACAAAAGGAGCCTAGCAAATGGAAGACTTTCGTTGCCAATAGAACGGTTGAAATAACTGGCAACGTCCCGAAAGAACAATGGTACCACGTACAATCGCAAGAGAACCCCGCCGATATAGCGTCAAGAGGTGCACTAGTATCAGAGTTGAAAACATGTGACTTATGGTGGAAGGGGCCAGAATGGCTCTCGAAAGGAGATATTTATTTTACCAAACCAGAAACCATATCTACAGAGCTAGAACGGAAGACAACTGTACAAACTTTTACAAATACCAAAATTGAAGAAGAAGAGAGAAATTTAACAGAACAATTTGAAAAATACAACTCTTTGAAGGAATTAAGTAGAAGTATTGCATTCTGTAGAAGATTTTTAAAACATACAATTTTAAAAGAAGACATTTATACTGCATTGACAACGGAAGAATTAGAGGGTGCATTAAACATATGCATAAAAATGGTACAAGGCGAAGAATTTGCAGAAGAAATTGAGTCTTTAAGAAAAGGTAAACAAGTTAAAAGAACTAGCACATTGAAGACTTTAGATCCATACTTAGATGAGTCACAGATGCTTCGGGTTGGCGGACGCCTTAGACACGCTAATATAGCGGATCAAAGTAAGCACCCAATCATATTGGGTCATAGGAACAAACTTACTCCTTTGATCATTGCCGATGCGCACTCAAGAACCCTACACGGAGGAATCCAGCTAATGTTGAGCTTTTTGAGATCTAAATATTGGATAACGCGAGCTAAAGGACAAGTCAAACAATTTGTTAACCGGTGCTTAGTATGCGCCAAACAGAATGCGACTGCAAGAACGCAAGTAATGGGTGATTTGCCGAAGGTTCGTGTGACACCAGCTCGACCATTTCTACATTCCGGTGTCGACTTTGCTGGACCATTACAAGTTCTATGGAGCAAGGGAAGAGGAGTCAAAGCACACAAGGCGTATATTTCAATTTTCATATGCATGGCTACCAAAGCCATTCATTTGGAGTTAGTTGGTGATATGACGTCAGAGGCGTTCATCGGCGCATATAAAAGATTCTGTGCGAGAAGAGGCAAGTGTGCACATTTATGGAGTGACCAGGGAAGAAACTTCATCGGTGCTAATAAAGAGCTGGTAGCTATGTGGAAGGAAGCAAGCTTGGAGTTTTCTGGACCAATCGCAGACACGCTTGCATCCGATGGCACGCAATGGCATTTTATTCCTGCATATAGCCCAAACTTCGGCGGCCTCTGGGAGGCAGGAGTCAAATCCACGAAGTATCATTTAAAACGGATACTAACCAACAATTTAACTTTCGAGGAGATGTCGACAGTGCTGTGTGAAATAGAGGCTTGCTTGAACTCGAGGCCTCTGTGCCCCCAAGATGATCTGGATAATGCCAATATCGAGCCACTAACACCTGGGCATTTTTTAATCGGAGAGGCGCCCATTGTAATACCTAGCCCAGGTTTACAAAACTTGAAAGTGCACACGTTATCAAGATGGCAATATGTCCAAAAGTTGTTGCATGATTTTTGGTCTAGATGGCAACAGGAATATTTATCTAGACTACAACAACGTCCAAAATGGCTCAAACGAGGAAAGGAGTTTGAAGTCGGAAATATTGTTTTGATCAAGCAGGAGAACCTTCCACCAGGGAAGTGGTTACTGGGACGTATAATAAGCAAACATCCAGGACCAGATGGCTGCACAAGAGTTTATAGTGTCAAGAGCGGAGACAGTATTGTAAAGAGAACTGTGACTAAACTCTGTCCACTGCCAATAGATAGTAACACCATAAATTAGTATTCGATCATTTTGCATGATAATGTTAATTGCCCATTTATGATGCATTTGAAAGGACTTATATAGTCCTTTGGTGGGCGGCTTATGTTAAGGCTCATTTTTATAGGTATAAATTAGGTACGAAATAACATACAGTCCACGTTTCTTCCTACTAAGTAAGTAGCTAGCCGCCGACCATATTAAATATGATGTGATGATATTTTATTGTTTAGTTGCAAATAAACACCATCAAAGACAGACGCTTGTTTCTCTAAGTCAACTACTCGCCAAACGAAATTGAACCTTATCCTACATAACAAGGGGTCTCGCGTCGGGGGGGCGCGCGTGCCAGGGCGCGATGTCTTTGACATGCGTTAGGTCCGAGGCGTCGGCACGCGCGAACATTCCCTTCGCGAGTCGCCGCACAAACTCATCCAGGCTCTCAATACCGAGGTCCCGCTGGATGACATCGTTCCTCACGAAGCGAGGGGCATCTACGATAACGCCTGGTTCTGCTGCGTGCGGAGCTGCTTGCGGTTCGTCTCGCTCGTGAGGGCGAACCAAGCGGGAGCGGCGTACGTCAAAATTGGGCGAATGTACAGCTTGTACACGCCCAGCTTGACGCGCGCCGGGATGCGGGACGAGAGCACTGGTTGCTTCTCTGTCTGTGGGCCCGTTGGCCGCCGCCATCAGCGTCGTGCCTTGAGCCTCTGTGTCTTGCACCTGTGGCCTTTCTGTGGCCGCTTGTGTCCGGCGGGTGTTGGCCGTGATGGCGGCGGTCCCCGCTCGCTTATTCCGGATCTCTGCCTGGAATACGGGGCAGTTTATGTTGAACGCGGGGTGCGGGCCACCGCAGTTGATGCAGGTGGCCGGCTCCAGCCGCGGGCGCGGACAGTCGCGTGCCGCGTGTTCGTCCCCGTATCGCACGCAAGCGAGCGGGCGATGGCACTGGTGCGAGCTGTGCCTGAACTTTTGGCACTGGTCCCACGCTTGCCTCGCCAAGCCTCTATCTTGAGACCCAGCATGTACATAAACACGGTGGTGTCGTAGATAGCCCGGACGTCTGGGGTTTTCTTCAGGATGGCGTGGAATACACAGCCGGGTCGTCCTTGTGCGCCTTTTATGAGCGCACATACTCCGGCTGGTAGCCCAGCGTCCGAAGTTCCTCCTCTATCTCCTTGGGGTCCGTGTCCGCCGGTAGCCCCCGTATGGCGATCTTCAAAGACTTTTCTGCTGGCAGTGAGTAGGCGAACCATGACACGCCGCTGTCCTTTTCTAGGCCAGTCAGGTACCTTTGGACCAGCCTGTACTCCTCTTCGCTGTCTGGGGTGAAGCGAACTCCACCCCCATATGGACGAGCGTTAGGAGGCCGGCACATTTTGGCAGCGATGGCCCGGAAGTTTGCGGCCCAGTCAGGTAGCCTCTCAACCACCAGCGGCGGGTAACGCAGCTTTCTTTGTTGTTTAGCCCCCTCCTGCGTCTTCTTCGCGGCGCCGGGGGTGGCGGTAGATGTTGAGGGGGCGGGGGGTAAATTCTGAGCACTTACCCCTATGGCCTTCTTTGGTGTCGGTGTTATAGCGGGCGGGGAGCGGCGCGCCACGTCAGCAAATGTAGGCGACGCGGGCGAGCCCAGACCCCGCGGCGCGCTTTCGCGCGGCGGGTCGGGGCAGAGTCGCTTGCTCTCCTCCGCATCTCCGGAGCTCCGTCTTCTTTGTTTTCGCTGGGCCCTAGGCTCGAGGTCGAACTCGAACCCGAAACCAAGTGATTGCGTCGTTTTAGGCGACAGCATATGGGCGTCATTCCCTCCCACGGTGGGCCGTTGCCCGGATCGCGGCGTCGTGTCATTTGACTCGCGACTGGACACGGCGGATCCCGCTGATGCCAGCGACATGCTCGACCCAGCTCGTGATGAGCATGCCGACAGCATGGCCGGCGAGTCGTAGGCGGAGCCACGTGGGGGCGCCGGTGAGTCGGGCGCCTGTGTTGTAGTATGAGCTGGCCGCTCACGCTCAGCCAACGCCGGTCCCGCCAGCGAGAGGTGGGGGTCGGTTGCGGCGGTGCGCGGATCTGGCACAGCTTTGGTCTCGTTCGGCCCGAGCGGCGACGCGAGACGCGGCGGCGCGGCGGTACGAGCATTGGGCGCGCGTGAGTGCGCGGGTGGCGCGGGGTGCGCGTGCGGCGCGGTGGCGCGTGCGGCGGACACAGCGAGCGCAGCGGGCGCAGGGGCGCGGGCGGGCGCAGGCGCGCGCACGGGCGGCGCGCGGCCTTGGCTCGCGGTCGGCCCCGGAGCCTGTGCTGGCACCGGGCGAAACGCGGCGGGGCAGATCACCACCGCATGGTGTCGGCTCGTCGACGGCGACGGCGCTACGCGCGCAGGTGTTGATGTCGTTGGTGGGCCGGTCCCTACGGCGGTAACCGTGCCCTCTCCTTCTTTCTTCCTTTCGGGGTGGCCCAGCGGGCGGTGCAACAGACGACGCGTCGTCGATGTTCGGCATCGACTTCGTCCGGTCCATCGCCGGGGGGGTCTCCTGGGGCTCGGCATCGCGGCCCAGTGAGCTGCGTTTGCCGGGCTTCGGCATCCGGGGGCGGGTGGGTCCGCGACCGCTGCGGTGTATTAACACCGAGCAGCACGGTGGCCCCCTCTGTGTTCGCACCGGTACCGGCTGGAACCTGTGCAAACACAAAGGAAACAGTAGAACTATAAGCGGTCCGCGCGGCCCAAGTCTAATAACACTAAAGGATAGGCTTGTGTAGGCACCACGAAGCCAAGCTCCTCAAGGACGCATCAACTAATTGATTAGCATTTGAAAATACTGTTGGAGTTGCTGAAGATTAAAAACAAGAATCGTTGCATTGTATAAACTCAATTTTTTTAGTACTGTATAATTGCTATATGCCATATTATGTGAGTACTATGTACATGCTTTAAAGCTACCATTTACAGGGTACGTCTTTCATTGACTTGAATGTGTCCTGGCGGCTGAGAGTATGTCATGCTCACTTTAATGTCTCGCTGATGGTGGCGCGTGTGTTGGATCATTTAGCTCCCTTCAAAATGGTTGAGTTGAATGGTGCTAATCCATGCGTCATGTTTGTGAACGGGCGCCGTCAGTTGAGACTGGTCATCTCTTAGCTGCCACGGCGTATTTTAATTAAATTTTATTTTCGAATTGTTTTCATATTTAAATAACGGACGCTTTAAACGTTCTGCATCGTTCTCACATGCATAATTTCAACATGAATGATGAAACCAATCTATTGTAAACATAATTTGATTTAAAAGAGTGTCCGTGGAGTTTCTTGCCCGTTCTTCTCCATAGGTACACCTACTACGCTTTGGAATGGGCAACTAGCGTCATTTTTCTGACCGACCGACCTTGACAATTCAAAAGTGCCTGTAATTGGTTTATATGAAATAAATGCTTTGAGTTTGAGTTTGAGTTTGAAAAATCCACCCCAAAATGGAGGTCAAAAAGTAAGTGATAATTAAAACAAATAGGTTACATATTTATATCACCGGATAGCTCGTTTAATGGTCTATCGAAATATGTAAGTTCTTTCTGGAAATTCGAATATGAGTTTTATGGATTTACGACCTATGGCGGAACCACTGTGCATCGCATAACTGAATCCACAGGATAACGATTCAGTGCATCCACGTGACCCATGGATTTACCGGCACGATACTCCACAGTGAAGTCAAAGCCTTGAACCAACCACCACCACCGGGCGCTACGGGGAGATACATGACGTTTGGTCCATGTCCAGCGTAATGCGTAGTGCATTCGGTGACTAGGACAAATTTTAAACCTGACACGTATACCTTAAACTTTTTCAGGCTCATGAAAACAGCCAACGTCTCTAGTTCGAAACTGTGATACTTTTGTTCGACAGGCGTAGTCTGTCTACTCGCATATGCGACTGGTTTTCAAGGACCGTCCGGCTGCTTCTGAAGCAGTATTCCACCTCCAAAATATGGACGCGTCTGTATGAATCTGGGTTTCATAAAAAAATATTTAATGCGATGGATAGCAAGAGACTGTTCACCCATGGTTGGTCCTTTTTGGCAGCACAGTACGTTGCCGAGAACCAGCTTCCAACATTCCCACGGCTCTGATCATTTCCTCTCGGCTCAAATGACGAATTCTCTCCATTATTAAGGTTCTTTTGTATTGATACGTGATACCACTCAGAAATATGGCAGAAATTTTAGTGATTTGGCCTCAAACCCGTTGCAGGATTTTAAAGGCATTCAAAAACTAAATTTACTAAAAAAATCTAGCTAGCAAAGACGTGATAGACACTTTTGATGTGTGTAGTTCTACTTGAGCCCGTGGATCTGTTTGTGTGAACAAAAAATTATTGAAGTAAAACTGAAAATTGGTTTCTGTGAATGACAGACCATCCGAGAACATTGAGACTTACACATATTGCTATTACATTATATAAAATTAAAATAAACATTTCGCTGGCTCATGATATTGTCAGTAAAGTAATTCATTAAGAACGGTGACGTTCTTAATTAATTTATTTTATACGACCTTTGCGGTATAGTGCGGCTATAGTGAGTGACTATACTAGTATAAAAAATAATTATTATTTTACTCTACAAAGTCTACACACAAATCGACACACCTCCCGCTCACACACTTGTAATGACGGCGCGCGGCGCACTACTCTATTCAACTTGCTTCATTAATCAGTCCTCCCATTCCATTCCTCTTCCTCACCACTCATCACATCAGTCGTTCAGTGAGCGCCGAGCTAAACGCACGTCAAAAATGGCCGCAGATAATTTAACCGCTCTTCTTACCAAACCCAAGGATTTGCAACTGGTGAGTATATGATAAAATTATATTAAACCTTACATATAACAGTAAAAATAAATTATTCTTATAACGAGCAAAGCGAGGCATTAGAATTGTCATCATAATCGATTGAATATTTAAATAACTTTGTGTCGTCTTGAAGTTCAAAAATACGTATTTGCGAGAACGAATTTAATATAATATGTTGTACAATTGTTTGTAAAGTTAGCGATCAATATTTCTGCCAAAGGAAACATTGTTATCTCCAGCAATGGAATGGAATTTTACTTGCCTACTCATAAAATTATTGGATTAATAGTTAAGATACTACCAGTCAATGTTTACTTTAGTAAACAAAGTAAAAAAGTTATTGATTACGTTCACGATATCAATAAAAATTAAGCTGGTAGCAATTATTATGTAATCGTTACATTAGTTGGTTATCCACCGCTGTTAATATTTCATTATATTGCTCAGCAGAGCACACACAATTATTCAAGTTATATTCAAAACAATCGAAAAATAAGTACAGATGCAGATTTCTTTAATGGTTTGTTTTTCGAGAGGAAGTTATTCTTGTTTCCCTATCCAAACTCATTTAGATTTTTTCGCCATTTTAGAACATGCATGTTTTGCTGTCACTGAACTCTGTGAATTTTTTGGTCTGGTGCCTGTATGAGTACGACTATTAATTAGGTTCTAGTATATTTTGGGGTTTATTTGTAAAGTTAAATAATAATTAGTAGTACAAAAAGACACATATATATGTACACATAGATATAGGTGAGTTCTGATCTAAGAGTGCTTCTAAACCACAGTCATACACCTAAGAAAGAGTAAAAAGCCGCAGTATAGAGGTACAGTCATACGAACGATAATTTAAAATAATTATGTTAGTATTACTGGAACCGCTGTACTAGCGTGGATAGCCCCACCGCGGGCGTAGAAATCCGCAGGATGCGAAAAGGACAGGGCCGGTCAAGGTTGCGATGCTTGGGGGAGGGTATTGTCCAGCATCGGAAGTCTTTCGGCTGTATGATGATGTTGATGTAATGCTTATCAAAATGCTACTTGTTCTCAGGTGCAAACTCCGATCCCACAAATAGCCGACGATGGTGAGTTTATTAAAGTGATATTACACTAGGTACTTCTTTAAACACAAATTTGTTGTTCCTACTACCAGTCTCAAGAAAATAGGTGGCTCGTTTAAATGCCAATGTATACGTTTTTATAATAAACTTCCTAGCCACATTCAAGAACAAAGCCTTAATAAATTAAAATCCCAAAAGCGGTCAGTTAGGTAGGTAGGTCAGCAGAAGGTAAGGACGCCTTGGCGCCTCTTCAACCACTCCTCAAAGCGGGGACTTATAGCCACTATTGTGGCGTGCCCAAACTACTCCACCCTAAACCTTAAATTGATACTTTACTGAAAGCTGAAAAATTTGTGATTATAAAACAAAATGCGTGCCCACAACTTACATAATCTCAGAAATAAAATATCTTTAGTAAAAAAATTGGAGAACCGTCACTGCTCGGTAGGTAACCATCTAGTCTTGAACCCTAGTTAACTGGACTTAATTAGTTGCTAATTACCTCTAGTATGACCCCTTTTAAGGAGAAGGTCGAATTTCCGTCACCGTGTATAGGTACTTATATGATTACTTATTCACAAACATACATGTTTATATCGATATAGCTAGTTGTTTGCAGCCATTATCACTAAATAAATATTGTTTACAATACTTAAAGAAAGCTGCCGCAATTACTTTAATTAAACGGCCTCGATCTGCCTGGATGGTCTAGTGGTCGCAAGCGCTATACTGCTGAGCATGAGGTCCTGGGTTCGATTCCCAAGTCAGGCGAAATGATTTGGGTTAAACACCTCGGAGCCTAAATTTGTGCCCGGTTGATAGAAATAGGCTTGCACCAAATTACATGGGATATATCTGGTGAAATGTGGGGTACTATAAGACCCCACATTCCCCTCTGTCTATCCCTTCTAGGATTGCAAGCGTGATGTTATGTTATGTTAAATTAACTTTTAGGTGTGAACAATAGCTATTCGGTATAATAAAAGACTCTTTATCGGTAGTTCTAATACTCGCAGCTTCGTTCCCGTGGCCTGTCCTGCAAGAGTCTTGCAATTTTAAGATAAAACTAAAAAATATTCCATGTTTATCAGAAATAATATAACTTTATACTAGTGAAAAAACATTACAATCGGATCAGTAGTTACAGAGCTCTGCTTTTACAACCAAACCTAATATCATAGCGTAGTTCTTATTTTACAACCTAACCTAATGTCATAGCGTAGTTCTTATTTTACAACCTAACCTAATGTCATAGCGTTGTTCTTATGTTACAACCTAACCTAATGTCATAGTGCAGTTCTTATTTTACAATCTAACCTAATGTCATAGCGTAGTTCTTATTTTACAACCTAACCTAATGTCATAGCGTAGTTCTTATTTTACAACCTAACCTAATGTCATAGCGTAGTTCATATTTTACAACCTAACCTAATGTCACAGCGCAGTTCTTATTTTACAACCTAACCTAATGTCATAGTGTAGTTCTTATGTTACAACCTAACCTAATGTCATAGTGCAGTTCTTATTTTACAACCTAACCTAATGTCATAGCGTAGTTCTTATTTTACAACCTAACCTAATGTCATAGCGTAGTTCTTATTTTACAATCTAACCTAATGTCATAGCGTAGTTCTTATTTTACAACCTAACCTAATGTCATAGCGTAGTTCTTATTTTACAACCTAACCTAATGTCATAGCGTAGTTCTTATTTTACAATCTAACCTAATGTCATAGCGTAGTTCTTTTTTTACAACCTAACCTAATGTCATAGTGCAGTTCTTATTTTACAACCTAACCTAATGTCATAGTGTTGTTCTTATGTTACAACCTAACCTAATGTCATAGTGCAGTTCTTATTTTACAACCTAACCTAATGTCATAGCGTAGTTCTTATTTTATAACCTAACCTAATGCCATAGCACAGTTCTTATTTTACAACCTAACCTTATGTAATAGCGCAGTTCTTATTTTACCACCTAACCCAATGTAATAGCGCAGTTCAAATTACGGTTGGTTCGTCCACGTTCACGGGTACAGGTGCTCTGTACCTGACCGTTTTGAAGAACATCAACCTTTACCGATAAGTCCACTCCAGGCGTTTTGTCTCATCCATCTTCATGTCTCATTCATCCTCTCATGACCAGACTAACCAGACCAGTCGACAAATAGCTGCCGCATTGGTCTCAAAGACGCAAGTGCGAATGCTGAGCGTGGGTTTCGGTGTTCGATTCCCCGGCCGGGCAAGATATTATTGAGTTTTTCCGTTAGATACTTCTGAATAGCAGCCCGCGTTACGCAAATGACAGTGAGATACCCGTGCCTCCGAAAGCACGTTACGCTGTTGGCCCTGCGCCTGATCGGTAGTTTCGGATTACCGTCTCATTGGACTATGAGAGTGAGAGAAGAGAGTGCGCTTGCACTTTTTTGCGCACGCACTTTTGCATTATAATATGGCTAGTCTCCGCTGAGATAGGCCGCCGTGACTGATATTCGGTAAGGAGGACTATTTCCTACTTATTTAATATTTGTTTCTGTACAGAGGTGCTGCTCCGGATGGACTGCGTTGGCATCTGCGGGTCAGACGTGCATTACTGGCAGAATGGCTCCTGCGGCCACTTTGTCCTCAAGGAGCCCATGATCATGGGGCACGAAGCCTCTGGTGTCGTCGCTAAGGTAAGGACACCTGCTCTTTTTAACACGTTTTTACGCTTGTAACTCACCAACAGACAATGTAAAAAAATCTTAGAAGTAAATTAAAACCTACGAGCTGTTTTAATTGTCGCATCGGAATGTAGTTCGGATAACAAAACTATAATTTGGTATCTTGGAGCTGATCTGATGCTGGAGCCAGGAGGTGGATAGTGGAACCCTTCAGTGGCTACTAGTAAACCACACGGATCTAGGTTCATATGATTCGCTTTGACGAGTCCAATACATTGGCTTGGGCACTGTGGGCTAAGCACTTTTTAGTTGTGTGTGTTAATTACATAATTTAAACAAAGTGCTCCACGTTTTTTGATTCAATCATTGGATATGAAAAAAGAATTAATACTAGTAGTGGCTCATGGGTCTAGAGGTCGCAAGAGCTACTGCTGAACATGAGGTCCTGGGTTCGATTCCCAGGTCGGGCAATGTGTTATTGGGTTATTCTATCTAGAATTTCTCAGTAGCAGCCCGGAGTTTGGATTTGTGCCCGTTTGATGACAATAGGCTCGCCCCATATTACATGGGTCTTAAACAAAACTGGCGAAATGTGGGTGTAGGTACAACAGGTACACCTCTGCCTAACCCTTCTGGGATTACAGCCGTTATGTTATGTTATGTAATTAATACAAGTCAATTTAATTATTTTATAATTTTTTGTGCGTGATTTTTGCGTTTTTTTTAAGTTACTGTTGCTTAGATGCTGATCTTGATCGCCAGTTAGGATAAACAGCCACTTACTCGATATCTTCCCACATAATACTCACACATCCACGGGAGAAGGCAGAAAGTACAGAACGGCAAACGCCACCTCTACGATCCTTTTAGGTGTTAATACCCCTTTTTCTTGGTCCCGTTCATACTAATCAAATCAAACCTGCCCAGCCTGTTTTCAAATGTGTTGGTTTCGGTTTCCAGTCTAACAGGATGCAGTTCGACTACTGACCTCCACATCCCAACTAGTAACACGATAGCCCTTGGTAACACTGGTTGTTAGACTACTGACCTCCACAACCCAACTAGTAACACGATAGCTCTTGGTTACACTGGTTGTTAGACTACTGACCTCCACAACCCAACTAGTAACACGATAGCCCTTGGTAACACTGGTTGTTAGACTACTGACCTCCACAACCCAACTAGTAACACGATAGCCCTTGGTAACACTGGTTGTTGTTAGACTTAGGCTTCTGGTTACCCACGAATGAAAACCGCCAGGACCAAAGACTTAATGTGCTTTTCGAGGCACGGAGGGGTCTCGATATGTAATAGATGGTCACCCATCTACGATCCAACCGCGGTAGGTATAGCTTGACTTTCGATCGACTCGTGCCGCTGTTATTATAAAACGTACTATTATATTATCTGTGTTATATAGCCACGAGCTCCTCCCCGTTCATAGATATGGTTATAATTATTTGTCAAATGATCTTGCAAATGTGTAGATTGTCAGAATGCACGTTGAAGTAGTTTAACACCAGCCAGCTGACCAACTTTTGTCATGAAAGAATAGACAAAATGATAGATAAAGTAGACCATAAGACAGTTTTATATCTGTCATTTTGTCCATTCTTCCGTCGATAAAGCTCGTTTTAATTTTGGCTGTGCTACACGTGCACGAGCATCATAAGCAGCTTGTTAAAAATGAAGAGCTTTAATGTGCATGATGCCAAAAAGGAAACTGTCTCTGACCTTGACTTAGTAAGTACACTCCTACCTGAGGCAAAGTAACATTCGATTTAACGATGACGCTAGTAGACAAAACAAAAAAATAATGGGGTTCACATAAGCTATCGAAATGTCACGTGATCATATGTCATAGCGTGTATCATAGTGAAACGATGGCTATTGTAGAAATAGAATCGCTCCGAAGCGAATGCCATTTGTCTAGTCCCTTTCTACTCTCTCTCTCTCTTTCCTCTCTCTCTGTTTTTTCCTCTGAGTCACTCCGTACAGGGTGGCGGGGACATCGAGACGCAACTGTAACCAGCAGGCTTAGCACGAGCGCCCTAGAGAAGCGTATTGTCGACGGAAGAGTAGACAAAAATGGCGTTTCTGTGTAGACAGTAGAAAGTTTTCTACTGTCTACACAGAAACGAAACGCAATTGTACGGTAAAAATGGGTAGTTATACACATCACTAGCAACTAACCCATTGCTATGGAAAATCACTGTCTATAAAGCAACCTGAGTCTAAGTGTGTCCTCGTGCTCGCGAAAAAGAGATTTCGAGGAGCGTAGAAAGCGATTTCTATTCTACAGTAGAGTAGAAACAGAAAACGCCATGCTAAGCCTGCAGGAGTTCAGCACATGATTCTGGACCCTCTGAAAAATCTTTCTTCGGTAATCAAAAATAAATTGGCCGTTTCATAGAAAACTGCAAAATGCGGTCGTGGTCATAATTTATGGAACATATTTAAGTACCTGTACTAAATCCATGGTAACAGGCATCGCATGTATGTCCGTCACCCTGCCAACGAAGAAAAGGGGAGTTTCATACAAATGTGGCTGTTTTTTTATACCGGATGATTTTTTTATACCGTCTTGATAAAAATAGGGTATCGATAGGTGAACGGAGTAGAAGCCTATGTCATATTTTTTTTTTTTCTGAAATTGGTCTAGCAATAAATACTATAATTTAAAGTAAACTTTACTTATTAGAACAATAAAAGTGGTAATTTTGATAAAAATTAATGAACCTAATAATATCGAAATATATGCATACGAGCCGCTCGCGCATCCTCGCCCGCTCTACCGTGCCCGCTCTATGATCACGTTCATACTTTCATTCAGTCACCTGCGATTAGCCAGCCACTGCGGGACGTCGCGTTGTTTATGTTGCTAGTATTTCATAAGTATGTGTAGTATTTATTGCTAGACCAATTTCTTTGTTTGTTATTGAAAAATATTATATATTTAAAAAATATGCCATTAGCTTTTACTCCATTCACCTAATACACCAAAATTTTTTCAAGACGGTAAGAAAATTAATCTGGTCTTACGACTTCCGCTTCCGCTTTTCCTTACGACTTAAAATTTTGCGTCTTCGTTCGCGGGCAGATCCTAACATTTTATTAAAAGTTGGTCGTATAGAAACTGCGTAAAACTGTTGCGATAATTTTTTATTGTTATCGCCAGCTCTGGTGACGATATTAATTTAATTCTGCGAATATTGTCACTTATGGCCCCAAAATTTATTCAAGGTCGACCCACCACACTTCACGAAAAGCCGGTTATCTGGTATTTGTTATTTACAAATTACTTGATAGGGGTACCTATTTCTAAATGTCTGTTGGATTGGAGGTGTGTTGACTACGTAGCTTTACGGACACACCCACTAATACACGTGTTTGTCAGCTATTTATATTCTGCCGACGATGGCAATGACCGTGAACTTAACCTTGCCATTGGAAAATAAATCTGATTTTTTACAGCTTTCTGTATTTATTAAGCTGGTATTAGGGTACACTTGTTTTAGAAACCATTTTATAAAAAAATTAATTAATGATAGTCTTGCGTAGGTAGATCATAGAAATATAAAAAAAAAACTATATTTACGGGCAAGGCAGTATACTGTTCAGGTTAGTTAGTAGTAGTAGCAGTTAGTAGACTTAAACCAAGACTGACTTTTCTTTTTGACAGTCGATATCTATCGACGGCTGCCGAGCGCCGAAATCCTACATTGGTAGAACTGTTTGTACCACAACTACATCTACACCACAACATGCGAACTACGCATCACACTAACGTCACGCTAAATCGTGCATCGCGCAAGTAAAGTTTACCGCACAACTTGCATATTTATTTTAGAACCTTCCGGTGATTCCCTTTTATTCATTTTGTAGGTCAGACGTTTCACTTCAAATGAAAGATGTAAAATGAAACACGAAAATGAACTAATAATGTAGCGTCTGAAACTCAGTGAGAGGCGTGCTCGAACCTGCTAGGTAACAACTGTTATCACACGCTTCTTTCGAACCAATCGGTCAACGTCAGTGCACTATCACCCTTTGGTTTATTAATAAACATGTCTGTTATTTGACCTTTATCTGCGTTTTTTGTTTCATTCAATGATAAAACAGTGGAGAAGTATGCTCTCACACATAGGTAGGCACTCCATATTAAATTAAACATAATTTAAATGAAGTTATCCCTACCTAATTGAATTTTATAGACCAAAAGCCACCTCAAAGGACACCGACCTCAATCAATGTAATATATTCTAATACTAATTATAGAGTTTATTTGTTTGTTTGAACGCGCTAATGTCTGAAACTACTACTCAGTTCGATTTGAAAAAATATTTTTGCATTTGATGGCCCAATTATTGAGGAAGGATATAGGCTATTCATTATCACCCTACAACTCTTAGAGGGAGAGAAAAAATAGAAAAGGAACAAGGAAAGCTAAATGAAAGTGAAGTAATAGTGCGGGCAGACGATGCGATGCGACGCGGTGGGCGGGGGCTGAAATTTCACGCGAAAGAAGTCGCGGACAGAAGATTGTTAGTTGGTTTTGATTTTTTTTAGGTATATGACATTTTATTTTCTATACGATTCTAAAAATTTTATAATTTTTGAAGAGTTGTTGAATATATAAATTTAATAAATCACATTGTTTTGGGTTTTTATTTGCTTAGAATGTAAACTATTTATTGTCTGAAATAAATAAATTAATATAATCATAAAATTAATGATCATAAAATTAATCTTAATGTACCATGTACTCAGAAATAAATAAATAAATAAAAGTCACGGTCAGTATAAATCATGTATCATGATACAGAGTTTTGTCACTTATGTCAGAGTGATAAAAAGATCACAATCACGATCGTTTGATCTGCTGAGAGTTTTTAGTAACTACATTTGTCAGTTATTATCTCATCAGTATTACGTTTGGCTTACTAATCAGGTTTCAGCACTGCACGCAGGCATTAAAAGATTATGGGCTAACTATGTTGTAAACTAGTAACGATGCGCAGTTTGTTTTTGTCGAAACCATACCTACTTAACTTCGTAGTTTATATAAATCACCTCATACGCACCCAAGCCAGTAATTACAGAATTATTTTACCAACAAAACTACACATGGAACTACAGTAATTTGTTTTTTATTACTGTAACGTAAGGAAAACATTATAGTAACAATACAATTATTGTAATGTCCCCTTTATTATTATTATTAAAAGTTAAATAAATGTACGATTGCAAATAAATGCTCAGCTAAAACTATTACAGCTTAATTGTTTATTTGCTTTCGCGCGACTTACGATGTTATCCATTAACTATACCTTATGTAGGTACTTAACGGTATAAACGACTGATATGATAAACATATTATCACATCATGTCGGTACATATTACAAAATACGAGAATAACATCATTATCTTTATGCTAGTAGGCATTTTAATATCTTTTACTTTTTGGCTTCATATAAGTGTAATACAAATAATGGGTATGAGTACCAACTTAAACATCCTAGACTCAGAGTAATTTTACGTTATTCTAAATGCAAAACAAAGGATTTAGAAGAGAAAGAGAAAAGCGCAGCAAAAGATTGTTATTAATGCTCGTAGCAATTGGTATTCAAGCCGTAGGGATACTTAAATTCAAAATAATTCAACTGTAGTATAATATAATAAAGTATTTGCTTCCTTTACTAGAGTAGGTAGTTTTAATCGTTACTGTACCTAATCTATAAATTCCTTCGTTTAACAAAATTGTAGGAGGTCTTCAAGCATAGCTAGAGCAAGACGAACCTATTATATTGTGCGGACATAATAATTTACTAGAACAGACCATAAATATCAATGAGAATTAAACCAGAGGCTGTATAGTCATTGATAAATAGGCACTAACATCGTACGATGTCAGCGTTTGATATTGAAATGTTTTTTTTTTACACAATACTTTTCCTATACTACACTTTTCCTGAAACTCTGTGCCCATACACACGGGGTGTATATGCACATCGGGTTTCAGGAAAAGTACTGTGGAAGGGCTCGTGTCGCACGCAGGTCTTGCCGACGCTGGTCCGTGGAATTAATGATAAATGATTTTATTTCTATAAGTAGGTTTGTACAAACACTTTTACACGTCAATCATATTTTAAAAACTAGATGAGATTGTCGGTTCCTATCTGACTCTGAGAAGAAAGGAGGAAACAAACTCAGAGGTCACAGTCTCTTTAAAGTCCAGACATAATCTTGATCAGGTCATGTGAACACCATGTAGATTGGTGTCTGAAATGGTCTTTTGAGGAAAGAACCACACAGAATGTGTGGACATGTCCAGTCAGTGCACGCATTTGTCAGTAATCATGCAGCTCAACACAGAACTAAAGGAGCTCAACGATTCGACGAACATTACAGAAGAAAGGAGATTGGGTAGGCCGCATAAATTACTCAAACTGCCAGACCATGACAAAAACAAACCAAAAAAAAAAAAAAACTTTGTGTTCACATTCACAATAATTAAAATATTATAATACTTCACAGAGTAAATTTTCATGATACTGTATATAAAGTCCATCAATGTCAAAGTTTAAATAAAAATATAAGAAAATAATCTCGGTTTTATCATATGAGGACCATGTAGACTGGTGTCTGTAATGGTCTTTTGAGGAAAGAACCACACTGATTTGAGTGGACCTGTCCAATCAGTGCACGCATTTGTCAATGATCGTGAAGCTCAACTCAGAACTAAGGAGCTCAACGATTCGACGAATACAAAAGAAAGGACATATGGGTAGGGAGCATTAAATACTCAAACAGCCAGAACATCATTAAAACTAACTAAAAGAGAAAAATAAAAATACAATGATATGCATAGTCCCCACATTCACAAAAATTAAAAAAATATTATAATTTATACAGTAAATACATGTCATTGTTTATTTAAAAAGGTAGAAATATAGAAAATAAACACAAAGAGGAAAAATAGAAAAATAATATTAAACATCAACATTTTATGTGTAAACTTATTGGAGCAACTCAATCCCAAGCCTTCTTGTCCTCAATATAGTCTTTGACATTATATAAGGCTTTCTGGCATAATTTCCGCTTTATAAAAGATTTGAATTTATTAAGGCTTAGTTCTTGAATGTGGCTCGGAAGTTTATTATAAAACGTATACATTGGCATTTAAACGAGCCACCTATTTTCTTGAGCTTGGTAGTAGGAACAACAATTTTGTGTTTGTTCCTAGTATTTTTATTACGGATATCACTGTATTTTTAAACAAATTAATATTTAAATGTGCATTCAAAAGATTTTCATAAATATACTAAGAAGGCACAGTCATTTTTATCGCATTATATTTCTCTGAGGGAGTGTCTGGTGTTTAATTTATAAATTGAACAAATTGCCCTTTTTTGTAAAACAAAAATTTTCTGAAAATCGGCGGCATTTCCCTACAAAAAATACCGTACGACATCACACTATCAAAATGACTGTCTCTAAATCAGTTAAATGGCGAATTTTTCTAACGGCTTTTGCTGCAGAGCTTAGCTTTTTTGACAATTTATGTATATGGGGGCCCCATTGAAGCTTGGCATCCAAAGTTATGCCTAAGAATACTGTGGTGTTTTCGGGTTTCAACTCTTCACCCTTTATAAGAACACTAGTTTCTACTTGTCTAGCATGAGGTATCGTAAACTTAATGCATTTAGTTTTTTTCTCATTAAGAAGTAGGTTATTAACAATAAACCAGTTAACTACTTTAGCGAGGGCGCTATTTACATTGTCAGTAACCACAGTAGCTGACGTTTGAGTTTAAATAAATGTGAAGTGTCGTCTGCAAACAACACTATATCATGATTATCCTTTATCAGGTAAGGCAAGTACTTATTAAAATGTTTGGACATTCCACGTGTCAAAATAATACAAATTGCTTCTAACTAAGATTCTTGACATAGTATTTCACATCTTATTCGGAAGTAGTTAGTCTAAATAATCGTAGCGGCTTGTTATCTTTATGTAAAATATTTAACGAATAAATATGTTGTTCTTGTTTTCAATTGTAACACCTTTTTTTATTCTATACCCTTTATTGCAATAACTACACAAATAATTTCATTATTATTGCAAAAAAATAAACAAGAAACTGCGTTGAATTTATGAGATCGGAACCTAAGCCGGCAGCTTTCACCCTAACGCTTGGTGCCTACTGCTACCAGCTCATAATAGATTAGTTCGAATTTTTGCAATTCTATAAACTGGCCAGGTCACGCGCATGATGCGTGATCATGCGTGTTACCGTGTCTAACAAAAGCGACGGTAATATATTTTTGTTTCGAGTAGTGTGATGCGAGTACGCGATCAGTGTGTGCGATCTCCGTGGTGTGTGTACATGCAGTCGTACCGCAAGTTCGAAGCAATTCGATTCTTAACGTGCCACTCCACTTTTGAACGCTTACTGTACCAGCCACGACTACGTCCGCGTGAAAGTAAAAGGTTATTTCACTTCATCTGCCTGATGATTTGTTGATATCCAGTTTGACTAATTGAATACACGTTTGCGTCTGCAGCTTGGTGCCAAAGTGAAGAACCTGAATGTAGGCGACCGCGTGGCCATCGAGCCGGGCGTGCCTTGCCGCTACTGCGAGTTCTGCAAGACGGGCCGCTACCACCTCTGTCCCGACATGCTGTTCTGCGCCACGCCGCCCGTGCACGGCAACTTAGCCAGATACTACAAGCATGCTGCTGACTTCTGCTACAAGTTAGTATTATCGCTATGCAACCTAAAAATGCACTATGGGGCATAGGGTTGGGTCACATCTGAGCGACAAAACACGGTTGAATTTCGCTCCATTGTCGAAGGTTATAACGTAAAAAAAGTGCCGGTGCGTCCGTAAGCGTGCAATTCCGCCTTTCTGAAATGTCTCGGAGTTTATTTAAGTCAGAGAGTTGAAGGTTGTCCGTTCCAAGACCTAAATTCCGGTGGAGAAGAACAGATAAGAGCAATGAAATGGTGTATAGGTAAGTAGAGCTCCTAAAACACAAACACAAGTCATTATTTTGGTTAACATTTTAAAACTAGATGGGCCAGCGCCATCTCCTTTAAAGTTTTCATTTTCAAGCTGTCTAATCCCTGAGAAGAAATGCCGAAACAAACTCAGTACTTTAAAAGTCCAAACACTCTGCCTACCCTATTCCCAGCTCTGTTGGAGTCGGCTTCCTTCAGCTGTATACCAGTAGTGCTATTCTGTAACCATCTCACCGTGAAAACTAAGGTGAAGTGAGCGTGTCAGTGTGGCTGTCAGTGCCACTGATGCCAGGGATTGACTAAGAGGGGATGACACTGACAGCTCACACCACGCAAGTTTTCACGGTGAGATTTTTACAGAATCGACATGCGAGACCGCCTATCTGACCTTCACAACTCAAAGGTTAGACTCTATGGTTACTGTTTTGTTCATCTGTCCCTTAGATTGCCCGACCACGTGTCGATGGAGGAGGGCGCGCTGCTGGAGCCACTGGCGGTGGGCATCCACGCGTGCCGGCGCGCCGGGGTCACGGGCGGGCACGTGGTCCTCGTGCTCGGTTCCGGGCCCATCGGCCTGCTCATCATGCTGTCTGCCAAGGCCATGGGCGCCACCAAAGTACTCATTACTGGTAAGACGGTGGTTCAATTTAAATATTGTGATTAGTCGGAAAGAATAACAAATAGATATCACGTCGGGGCATGGCACGGCAAAGCATTACTATTTGTACGACCGAAGCCTTCGACGGCATGCTCCAGTTTCTACGGTATGCTCAAGTCATCTTGTGACGATATCAAAGAAATGTCAGTGGTGATTTAAGGGTGTGAAAATAAGGTTCATTTCCGCTAACGAAAATATTTTGCTATGAAATGTCGCACCGTGTCTCCTGGTGAGCACCGATTTTAAATCACTAGTCGAGAAGTCCTTATTTGTAATTTGTTATGGTGTATAAAGAATAGTATCTATCTATCTATCTACCATAATTAGAAAAGTTCGTTCTCTCTGCTGTCCCTACTTCTGAGCAAGTCTTACATTGGTCCTTTGAATTAACTGGAAAAATTCCTCCAACTTACCAAATATTGTTTTAGTCTCAACTCTATTACAATAGCTGAGTACCCTAACCTTAGCGAACACAGTCAGGGAAATTGTTATGTAAATATTATTGTCAAAGAATGACAGTTGTGATTAGATTTTATGGACAATTTAAACTGGTACTCAATTTACTGAACAATTAATTCCCTAACTTAACCTACCGTGTTCCTGGCAAATAAATTACTTTGACTTTGTATTGTAATAAACAGCATTCCTCTTGTAACTGCGGCCGCGAATCAGCAAACGTAAGGTTGGATAACCTCAGGCTAGGTGGAGCGACGATCTTCGCAGGGTGGCTGGCAGCAGCTGGATGAGTGTTGCCGAGAGTCGAGCCAAATGGCGTGCAATTGGAGAGGCCTATGTCCAGCAGTGGACTGCTGTACGTTGATGATGATGATCTTTTATCAGTCTTATATCTTTTCTCGTTTGCTCCGCAGACGTGCTGCAGTCTCGCTTGGACTTCGCGAAGCAGCTGGGTGCAGACTGCACGCTTCTGGTGACGAAGGATTCGAACGAGACCGAAGTGGTGGCGAAGATACACGAGCTCCTCGGGTGCCAGCCCGACGTGTCCTTCGACGCCAGCGGCGCACAGGCCACCGTCAGAGCGTCGCTATTGGTAAGAGAGAGAGAGATGATAGCAGCTACAGTTATTTTACGTCTGTAAGCATCAACTCACTCAATGACAATCTTATTGCTACTAAAATAAAAATCACTGTGATTTTGTGATTTTTTGTGACTGGTCAATGGTCAGCAACCCAACAGTAACGACGATGAAAACCACTGTGATTTTGCCAGTGATTCAAAATCAAAGGTAAAATAACTGTGAAAGGACTAAAGGACTACTTAGTACCCGCTAATTTCGCAACAAACTATCAATCACAATCTGAATCATTTTGAAGGGTATTACTTATCCGTTGCTTCCTATGTTCGAAAAATTCTCTGCTATATATAGTAAATAACGCAATGAATGTTGTTGAATTGTCAAAATCAAAGCGATTGCAACTGATAGTGCGTTACGCAATTATCCCGCGTGTTTTGTGAATTTCAATGTAGTTCACGCAATGTCAGCTAGTTCGACTATAGTTCAGCTCGACAAACAGCGACACAACACACCCTGACATTATATTAATATTTATGACCCAAGGTTTTCGTATCTACAAATAACCTAAGAAAAGTATGCGCTTCGAGAATCATCGCCTATCTTCATAAATACGAATAAGCAATGATATCATCTAATTTAGAGCAGTTAAAACCGTGAAATTACTTGCCTTTTTGAATGATCAAGATTGATTAAAAATGTTGAGTGACAAATGACGATCTGCGACCGGAGTATATGACCCGACAGAGTGAACTATGCTCGTAATCATGTTGTAGTGTATAATGTTGTATGTTTAGGCGACGAAGTCCGGCGGCGTGGCCGTGCTGGTGGGCATGGGCGCGCCCGAGCTGCGCGTGCCGCTGGCGGGCGCGCTGGCGCGGGAGGTGGACATCCGCGGCATCTTCCGCTACGTCAACGAGTATGTACTCACGTCAGGTCCTACCTGGATATCGTCGCCGTGCAGTAAAAGCCTCGTATTTTTTTAAAATTGATTAACTTTTTATTTATTTGCCGGATTAAAAACCACGTAATGCATATTTAGAAAAAACTTTTTCTATAGATGATAATGAGAACCTCGGAGAACGCCAATGACGGCAATTATTCACATTTTTTTTTTGTCATCCCCTGTGTGTTATTGTTATTGCAAGCAGGAGGTTTTTACTGCACGACGACGATATAATGGTCTGTTCCAGAAGCATCTAATGTAAATGTAAACAAATGGATAAGAAAACGTACACGTGGATACAAATTTGTATTGCCACTTACAAATTAAGTGCTTTGATTTGATTATTTGAAAATCTATTTAAACCCGAAATTCTAATTTTAAAAAACCTCAGTTGTGTTAATGACTTTCTAGTTAGAATTTGATAATGATACTCATGCAAACATTGTTGGATTTTTTAATGAGATATCTATACAGCATGTAACGAAAACCATGTCCGATCCTGAAGGGTATTTGGTATCGTACTGCGTACAAAAATACGTAATCATTTAATGGATACGAGATAATTATTTTTTCCCAATGAAAATAATTAATTTAAAAAATTAAAAATAATCATACCAAAGGCAACATTGATCGCTCGACAGGGTTCACCTACAGTTTCGTGTCAAAGAAGCCGCCTGAGCGCGGCGGTGCTTTGTCGCATGCCGCCCAACAAACTTAGGACTAAAGAAACCTACGTTTTGCCTACGCGTAGGTATCAGCTGATATTTTATTGTAGGCATAGACGCATAGAGACCCCGATTTCTGACCTTCTGTTTATCAAGAAACAATTATTATTGAGTTAATGTGATGTACTTTTGGCAATGCACCGACTGTAGAAATGAGTTTATTAAAACATTTACTTGTTGCTTACTTCGGAGATTGTGTTCCACATGTCTATCTCGAACATTAGTACACATTCGACACCTTTTTATTAAATTTGAACGTACTCTTCACAGCGCACTTGTGTACGATTTGAGTGAGTCGAAAGCTTCCACAATCCGAGCTCTTAATTCGATTTCCGAATCACACTCACTCACAAATAAAAATTAACATATTCAAATATTCCTGATTGTTATACGACATTGTTCGCGATAAGATAGCGGCACGTGATACGTACGGACATCCGATCGCAAGCTATCTCCACGTGAAACTGGCGAAGTGGCCAAACAAGTAGTGTGCCAGTAGGCGACCAGTCGGCTACATCAAAGGGTCGAGGACTCGTTATGATTACCTACAGTGCGGCTAGGGGGTGTCCTTTGAAATAAAAATAAGCAAAAAGTAAAAGATTTCGCCGGCCGGTGGAGTGTTGTCAATTCGCACGTAACTAAAAAACATTTCGCATGGTAACTAAAAAAAAAATCAATAACTTTTGGTTTTATGAGTAACATTTTTTACAATTTTTTCTAGTACGTATGTTAAACCAGGAATACGCCTTTTTTGGATCGGGCAGGGTTTTTGTTACATATTGTATAGTTGAAACCTTCTGAATACAGATGAATGTGTTTCTAATTCCCTTTAGTCAGTAGTTGCATAAGAAATCAGTGTGCAATGTGTAGACTTTCATCAGATACATTTGGAACAGACTATAGGCTATTCGTAGAGTTATTACAGTCCACGTTAAAAATATCGCGGCGGGATTTTATTGCGTTCTAGATTTTCAACTGGTGTTGAGCCGAGCGTTAACTAACAGAGTACATTACAGCGCGTCGAAAAACACACTGCTCGATTTTCACCTTTCGCCGCTGAGCAGTACGCTTAAGATCCAGTCCGCGAAAACATTCCGCCGCGATATTTTAACGTCCGTGCGAATGTGATACTGAATAGAACGAAAAAGCCGGAAGGTATCATGGGCCACCAAATTAGAACGAAGTTCCTTTCGAGCCATCTAAATGGTCTCAAGTTTAAATTGTCCGAAGGTAAAAAAAAAATACAAGTTTTATAATTCCTAGAAGTATATGATAGTGGAACACAAAATCAGAAAAAATATATGATATTCTTCAGGATATATCTGCTAGTCAGATAGTGTGTTGAAAACCTTATACAACAAATATAATACGATGGAAAAAAACACAAAGATACCTCAAAACGAAATTTTGACGATTAGAAACCATGTTATACATGCAATCAGTTTGATATTTTGTCAGATTATTCTAGAAGCAACATACTATCGTAATTGTGGTTTATTTTTTTTTTGTCCAATCAATATTATATATAGATAATAAAATTTATTTTTCTTTTACTGCCTCGTTGGTCTAGTGGTCGCAAGAGCTACTGCTGAGCTTGAGGTCCTGGGTTCGAATCCCAGGTCGGGCATAGTGTTATTGGGTTTTTCTATCTAGAATTTCTCAGTAGCAGCCCGGAGTCTGGATTTGTGCCTGGTGGATGGCAATAGGCTCGCCCCCTATAACATGGGACTTAAACATAACTGGCGAAATGTGGGTGTACTATAGGTACACCTCTGCCTAACCCTGCTGGGATTACAGGCGTGATGTTATGTTTTTATGTTTTTTTTTTTCAATAAATTACCAGCGTTGTGTCATTGTGCTTTTAAGTACAGTGTGCGTGTAAGCCCCTTAAGTACCTAAATGGCTTTTCTATTTATTTATATATAAATAGCATGTAATGACATGCACGAGGGATGATATGAAACAAAAAGCAGCGAATGATAGAGTGTCGAAAAAAACGTGTTCCGCGACCCCAAGTCGCATGGGACAAGGGCAGGTGGAAGGAGATTTTTATTCATATGTTATCCCCAGGTACCCGATCGCGCTGAACATGGTAGCAAGCGGTAAGATCAACGTGAAGCCGCTGGTGACGCACCACTTCAGCCTGGAGCAGACGCTGGAGGCCTACGAGGTGGCGCGCCAGGGCGCCGGCATCAAGGTCATGATACACGTGCAGCCGCGCGACGCCAACAACCCCAACAAGTTCTAGCCTCCTGCTCCCCCCTTCAGAACTGTTCCATTTAAGACGACACAACATAACCCCGCGTCCTAACCAAATGAGTCGCTGGAATACGGGATCGTCGCGGTCATGTCACTTATTGTTCGAAAATACGTAATAGGTACGCCCACTGTCGGCGCGATTCGGGTTTCACCGTACAAAGGGAAATTGAATGTGGAATTCTGTTGTTCTAAAGTTGAGGAAGACTATCCGCTCGTGATACAGTTTTATACTAGTACGAGGGGATAGGGCGGATTAATCCAAAAACAACCGAACTATTTTTACAATCTACCATTTCACATTCTCCATCTGTTGACAGACCCAAATTATATTGTAAAAGTATCTTTAAACTTTTTCGCTGGGGTATATTGGGGGGCTAAGTCACCTTGTGTACTACTCTGTCAAGAAAGTACCGCGAAAAGATCAATAATACACAAATTTATTTTATCCAATCATCTTTTTCCGTAATTGAGGGTAGCTCTCGCCGCGAATTCTTGTTTATGTCTTCTACCAAGTGGAAACGGGTGCCACGAAATGGTAGTTTGAGTTTCGGAAAAAAAAGAAGTCGACTGGAGACATATCTAGTGAATAAGGTGCATGCTCGATGGTTTTTGTTGAGTTCTTGGTCATAAATTCGTTCAGTGGTGGTCTTGTGCGAAGACATTAGTGATGCAAATCCAAGATTTTTCTTTCCACAAATCTGGCCTTTTTCGTCGGATTTGCTCTCATAAACGCCGCAATAATAATATTTTTCATTTACCGTTTGACAAGCGGCAAGAATTTCGAGTACACAACACCGCGATAGTCAAAGAAAACAATCACATGACTTTGACTTGTTTTTTCGGTTTCGGTTCAATTGGAAGGCGCCACTCCGAAACTTGTTGACTAGTTTGCATGTCAAACTCGAAAGGCTACGTCTCGTCACCAGTAACAATGCGTTTCATGAATGTTGGGTCGGGATTGACTCGTTCTAGCGTGTCCTCAGCGACTCTTGTGCGATTGAGTTTTTGGAGAAAATTCAGACTTTTTGGGACTAGCCGAGCGACAACATGTTTCATACCTATGTGATCATTAAAAATGGTACGGATCGACTCGTGATACACAGTAAGTTATGCGGCTATCTCTTTCAAACTTGAATGAGTATTTTCCTTCACTTTTGCGATGTTAACTTCAGTTGAAGACTTTGATGGCCTTCCAGAGCGAGGCAAATCTTCCATCACATCTCGACCGCTTTTGAACGCTTTTTACCACTCATAAGAACGTGTTTTTGAAATAGTCGATTCACGTAAGCCTTCTGTAACATTTTCAGTGACTCCAATTTCCATTAGCGATGCAAAATTTAAGACAAACTCTTTGTTCGATGTTTTTGTCCAATATGAAATTCGCAATACACACTAGATAAGATCTAACTAAAAACAGCACACTGTAAATAACAGATGTAACTCAAACTCCGCGCCAAAATGGAAAACAGTTTTGCCAATCTAACAACAAAAAAAAACATCAAAAAAAGAATTTGGAACCTTATACAAATCACCCATTCCAGATGGGTACTTTTTAGACATAATATTATTGAGTAGAAAAGTTTGTTTAAAAATGAAGTTGATTGATTTGCGGTTTGCAAATGGATGTTGGTACCTTTCGTATTTTTATAAAACTACTTACATATTAAGAAGGAAGAGTCTTTGTTATTTAGCTTGTTTGAAAATATTGTTATTATACTAATGAGTGTGTTACAAATCAATCATGATATTTAGAGGTAAGAATTACTCTAGAGAAAATGGTAGATGTTAGATAACAAGAACAAAAGTATCTAAAGAACAACTACAAATGAAAATAAGATATTTTTATATTTGAATAAAGTTTTATTTTCGAAAGCTGTCGTTTGATTGTTTTCTAAACTGGGTAGGTATTTAGAAAATACTCAAAAATCTAGGAGCTCGCTAAGCTGCTGATCCAATGGCTCGGATCTGTGCCCCGAATCCCTAATTGCGAAGCTACATGATGCGTTGCCAGTGTTTTGCGACACATTCGTTCGTATGTAGCTAACGCTGCGTCGTCCTACATACAAATTAAATTCCAAAAAACAAGTACTTCACGGTGCGTTGCGACGACTAAGCGGGAACGCTGCGTTGTTATACATATTCAATTAAATCACAAAAACATGTGCTTCACGTGCGTTGCTTGCGACTGCTGCGTCGTGCGGCAACGTAACGCACGCGCAATGGACTAGGGGACTTGTAGTGCTACTCTGTAACCATCTCACCTTGAAAACATAGGTGAAGTGAGCGTGGGCTGTCAGTGCCACTGATGCTAAGGATTGACAAGACGGGATGACACTGCCTGCACACTCCACGCAAGTCTTCACGGTGAGATTTTACAGAATCGACATGCCGAGCGACGAAGCGAGGAGGTTGCTGTTTCACAAGACACATCCAACACAAAAGCAATTCAACGTCATAGTAAGCGGCGTTGCGTTCCGACACCACAATGCCCATTTGGAGCTCATTGAGTCAAAATCATACCGACAACGTACTTATGGCTCCGCTCTATACTGCACAGATCCTTGTGACCTAGAACCAATCCTGTGTGCACCTTGGGCAGTAACCACCATACTGACAGCCCAAATATGTTTAAAACCTAAAGTCTTTCCACGTCCTTTACCAGTTGTTGGTATTTTCACTTAAACGAATAACAACCATAAGGGTCCAACGTACAACGAACGTAATAGCAATTCGAGGCAAGTACAAAATTCGTTGGGAATGTTGCTATCTCTGTTTGACAAAAGAAGGCGGGCGAGGGACGCGGTGCGCAGCCTTGTGTGTGTCTGTGTGAATATAAAGATAGATATTATTACCTGTACTGTGCTTACTGTACCTACCATTCATTCATTACGACTCGGAAGATATTTCAATCTACACACATCAACAGAATCTAGGGATACCTTAATCCTTAATTATTTACGAATCTATAGTTTAAAATCTGTTTAGTTTCTATAAATAGTTTATATACAGATTGAAACTTAATTTGTTATATTCTCTAAATTTAAAAATGGAAATAAATAAACAAAAGAAACAACAAATTACGGCGGCAAAATTGTTAGTAATTCGTTACGCTAAGAAAAGTTAAAATTGTTTTAATAATATTAATTTATGAAAAGGGATTAGATTGATTTTCTTTTTTAATTTAACGTGTCGTGTGAGCTTTAAGAGTCATGTCACGTCGTCATTTGAGTCGAGATGAAATGTTACGAGCCGTGGGCATGTTAGAAAATGGTGCTATTCGACGCATCGTTGCTGAGGCCCTAAACACCAGCCAAAACGTGATATCAAGGTTGTGGTCACGTTATCGCAGTTCTGGGGATGTGACTGAACGGCACACTGGTAGATATCGTGCTACTACGCAGAGACAGGATCGATATCTCCAAATGACCGCCAGAAGACAACCCAATATCACAGCGATGCAACTAGTACAAAGGCTCCAGGAGGACCATCAGCTGCTGGTAAGCGACCAAAACGTGCGAAGGAGGTTGCATGAAGTTGGTCTTCATGCTCGAAGACCGCTCCGTGTTCCAGCATTGCGACGTGGCAATCGCGGTCGGCGGCTTTCGTGGGCTCGGGAGCATTTACCATGGAGTGACGAACAATGGTCTTTGGTGCTGTTCACCGATGAGTCCCGGTTTGGGTTTTATCTGGATTCACGAAGAACACACGTTTGGAGATCTCCAGGGAGAGTTAGCCGTCTACGGCACCCTCAGGAGGTCCAGTCATACCAAGGCGGGACAATCATGGTGTGGGCAGGAATTAGTTTTGGCGAACGAACCCAGCTCATTTGGATCCAAGGCAACATGACTGCACAAAAATACCTAGAGGAGGTAGTAGAGCCTGTTATTGTCCCACACAGAATCCAAATGGGCCAGGAATTTCTACTCATGCACGATAATGCTCCTTCCCATACGGCGCGTCTCGTGTCGGCCGCTCTCCGAGACCACACAGTCGCCCGACTTAAATCCTATCGAGCATGCCTGGGACATGTTACAACGAAAACCTTCGAGAGATTTCCCGCCAAATTTGACGACGGAACGACAACTTGCAAACACTTGCAAAGAACATGGGACCTCATAACGCAGCAAGACAATGACAATTTAATTTTAAGAATGAACAATCGATGTCGATGTGTAATTAATGTAAGAGGTGGCAACACTGATTATGAATAATTAGATTTTATAAGAGTTTTTCAATTTTAATTAAAATTAATAGTTTTATAAGAAGAAAAGAAGTTTTACGAACACGAGAATTTTCTACGGCGATTTTAAAAATATATATTTTTATTTAAAACAAAAGAATCACGAAATAGTTTATTTTTATTTTTAAAGACCTTAAAATAACCTATAATTCTTCCATTTACTATATCAGAAAATTCTTCATAGATTAATAGATATTTGATTAAATATAAAATATCCCCAGATTTTGTTGATGTGTGTACCAGAATCTACTAGTCTATCAAAGTCATACATACTTTTCCTAAATACTTTCGTAAACCAATGTTGAATGTACCTTTATGCTGTTGGTGTTCTTGAATAAACTATTTATGGTACCTATACATCGTCTTCGCGCGCGGTCTAAGAGGGAACCGGCCAACGTCGTACGTCATGTAAATACAAATAATAGGGATATTGTCTTAATTAAAGCCTGCAAAAGTTAATTTATTCCCGTGGTCTTTAAAAAAACGAAGACTTCTTCTGTCTTATTTATGTACTTATTACTTTTACTAAACTTAAAAATTGTTACTAAATTAATACAAGTCAAATAATAAAAGTGTTCTGCAAAATAAAAGAATAATATTCCAAAAATGTATACACATTTACGCGATATGAGTACATAAATAAAAGCACAAGCGTTCTGAGCTAAGAATAATAAAAATAAAGGCTTTTGAATAAACATTTATTTTGTTATGTTCTTATTTCATAAATTATTGCTATTTCCATTAGTATAACTGATTCATCTATTTAAAAAAAGGAGTCGAAACGTAATAATAATAATAAAGCCGGCACAACGCCGAGATACTAAAAAGTATAAAAAAACAAATAATAATAATAAAATCGTTTATTTATAAACAAGGGACACATTTACAATCGATATCATAACAATTAAAAAGAACACAGTTACTAATATGCCTGAACTAGGTTGAACATGTGTTTCAGGCTAGAAAGTGCAAAATTACTTAATATAATAAATTAACAATGAGTACAAACTAAAAACTAAATTAAAACTTAGGTAGATAACAGTATAATAGCATGTTGGTGGATCTATTTGCAGACAATAAGTAGATCTTCTTAGTAATAAAGTCGGACAAACATTACAGTACTAATAAAGAGGAGCAGTGTCCTTGATATAGTTACCTACGCTAGGTCACATGAGTAAGTCCACGTTCGCACGGAGGTAAAAATCACGCGGCGGGATTTTTTGTTTGATGTCTGGCTGATAAGGGCAAAAATGCAGCCTCCGAGCTTATGGCTCTACCACAGCCTTAAAGTGGGTTCGCAGAATGTAACTACCTACTAGTATGAAACTCGAACCAAGAAAAGGAGCAATAAGTCGGTAAAATTGAACTTTTCATTGTTATATCAAATTCGTCATTCGGGTTGGGAATACATCTTAGTAATTTATTTTTTATTTTTCGTAGTGTGATTTACAAAGATATCATGAGTAACACTTTTACTGTAGGGAAATTCAAAACCGAAATTATGACAAGAAAAGTACCTTTACGTATCAATACGCCAATATGTCGTAATATTGGCGTAAATGAATCGGGCATTTATGTAGTATCTTAGTAAATGTTAGAACGTGGTTATTGTCGAATTATTTTGAGTAAACTTAAACCGTTATTGGAACTTACAAGCTTTTTAAAGTAAATAATTGAATAGTAAGTAATTATGTGTCCCAGTCTCGTTTTCGACGACACGACGACGACGACGACGTAGACGATACGTAATTTTTATTTGATTTGTTTGACCTGTATCAATCTAAAATAACTACAATTAAAATTACGTATCGTCTTTGAAATCCTACTATCTTACTAATCCTTCTATCCTACCTACTATCCTACTTCCTACTAGGAAGTTTGTGAGAATGGATAGATGAATGTTTGTTACTCTCTCACGCAATATTTACTGAACGGATTTTGATGAAACTTAACAGTAATATTGCTTATACATCGGAATAACACATATACTATAATTTATAAAGGTTTTGTGTGATTTGTCCATAATAAATGATAAGTATAAAGTAAGTCGGAAACATTTCCGACTTACTTTATACTTATCCAGCCCTCTGAGAACTATCTTGTCGTGCGCTGTCTAAGCCGTATCGTCTTCGTGTAGACGTAGTGCACGAAGATAATGTTTCGTGGGATTATTTGTCATAAACAATTCTAAATAAAAGTCCGCGATACATCCTTCCATGTGTCCATCCATCCACCTTTTAAATGAAAGCTATTATAGCCATAATAGTGAGCCATTAATGAATTGTTTAATTGTTGTTGTTGGTTTTAGAGTATATAATTAATTCTCATCAAAATGAATACCTTTATCGTTTTCGGTGTTTGATATAGATAAACTTTGTCTTTTACACTTATTAATTTGGACGGATGGTTCAAAAGTTACCACTATAAGAACCGCGGACACCGAGGGTGGTGCGCAGAGCGGGGCTTTGATGTTTCACGGCTAATCCCCTGAACTGTGTTTGAAGCCTGCAGAAGGACATAGGCTACTTTTCATCAACACTCCACATGGGCGAAGCCGCGGGCGGAAGCTAGTAAGAAATAACGTTAGAAAAGTCCTGTATCAACATTTTTAACAATTTTTTTGCACTACATGTATATTACTGAAACAATTTACTTGTTTTTTTTTTTTTTCTTAAATTGGAAAAGTAGTTTACCACCCATAAATTAATGACATCGTTATTTAATTACACAAAGAAAATGCTTTCAGTTGATGTATCAATGAACGCAATACGACTCCTTGAAAAGATACATTTTCAATAAAAACAAAAATACATTTGACATGTAAAATTTGAGTTTTACGATTACCGTTTACGTTAATTAGGTAACTCGATGCAAAATTACAAGGCAAATCTAAATCCAAGTTCACAGCATAAGTCAATAGTGTCAGAAATATTACAATGCAATTTAGAAAGCAAATAAATATACAGTAATCGTCTAATACTGACAAAAAACACGGAACACCCCGGGGCGGGGCGCAACGATGCGATAATGAGTGTGCTTGTCCGAGCGATACACACTTACTACCGTGAGCAGTACTACCACGCACACATTGAAATTAGCTTGACGCAATAGCAGTAGCTATAGAAAATTTATGAACATTTTTGATGTGTTCCGTATTACCAAAAATTATTACTGAAAACTTAATCTTTTTGTTTCTAATACAACAACATTACAGATATTGTTGTTTTTAGTACATAAAAAACGATAAGAAAACATGTCACTTACGCTGTAAAAATGTGCGAAATACAATTAGCTTAAACTTCATTTTAGGTAAGTATTTTGGGAAAAAAAGATGTAGGAACCTAGATAAATGCTGTCTAAATCCGAATATAAACATAATAATTATGGAGAAAATGGTGTATGGACAATTCATTTGTCGCCCTGCTCTTAAGATGTTAACTAAGTCGGTTTTTTGTGAAGTTGTAGACCAACCGATTTTTTTTAAATACCACATTGGTACAATAACACCTAATTGTTTACGTGTTTGGAAGCTAAATCGCGAACGCAGTACTTATAATGTCCAGTACCTACTTATAAGTACTTACCACGGCATGAGGTATGCGGTGTGCCTCAGGCATTACGTTCGCCTTTCAGCAATATTTTTACAAGTGCTTGAAACTTTAATAAATATTTATTTATCAAAGCTCTATTATTTAAGACGAGGCACCTACCTATTCAGTTACCTACCTCCTCTCAAATTATTTGTCCCGGCACAGTTACATTCATTAGGCAAACAAATCATGATAAAAATGAAACATAAAATGCAAAGAATGACATTTGAAGGTTCGTGACTGATAGTGAGCAAACATTACTGTAATTACATTTGACACGACACGGCTGTTCATTATTCACACAAGTATTTGAATTTAAGCGTTACTAGGAGGAGCATAATAAAATGAAACGCCCTCAGGCTAGGTGGCGAGACCATCTTCGCAGGGTGGCTGCTAGCAGCTGGATGGGTATAAATGGCGTGCAATTTATTAGAGAATGGTGTCGATTCTCTTGTCACAAATGCCTCCAAACTAGATTAAAACTAACTAAAATTTGTTTTATTCCTGTCAAACGACGATTTCCCATTTTTTTATTTAGGTACCTATATTTTAGTTTGACAGCACTAAGATGACACTGAGTTATTAGTTTAGTGAAAATGACAATTTTCCTATTCTAAATTTGACGTTTTCACCAAATTTTATGAATTTCTTACTAAATCTGAATATAAATCTGACCATTTTAATCGCTATTAAAAAGGTTTGAAATAAAATTAGATGTCATGAACTAAAATTCACACCAACACCAGGTGCTTCAATTCAGGTGCAAAACAGTTCTGGATTTTTTTGTTCTTTTCTTTTGCATAGATCTCGAAAATGGTGTGTCCTATCGCAAAAATAATGAAAATTTCGACTCCCTTTCGAACAGCTAAGACTCAACATGTAGGTAATATTTTTTCATATTGTCCGTACAAAAAGTGAAGAATTCCATACTTATAAAGCATGTCGAGACTGCAACCTCTGCGCGCCTCCGGCTCTAAAAAAATCACGGGGTAGCGCAAGGCAAACAAGTACCACGTTGCGAAGCCAAATGAAAATAAAAAACCATGTGGAGTCGCGATTGTCTAATTCAATGTTGGTTGTTTCAAAAATATTTTTAATTTAGTGATAGTTTAGTTCGGCGTACAAGAAAATCTGCACCAATGTTAGTTATGACTAGCGGTGGACGTTACTGCTGTAGGCTGATGATGATGAGGAAGAAATCAATGCAGATTCTTGTGATTGGTCTCAATCGGGACTTTTTAATGAAATAAATAGTGGACTGTTAAAATAGGTTTAATACCGTAAATAACATGAACAACGTATAGAAATGAAATAAATAGTACAAAGAAATGCCCGTAGTGGCACGCGTCTGTAAGCTGAGTAGTTTGGAGGGCGCGCAGCGGCCGACGCGTATGGGTTCGGTACTCCGACCCCCCGCACCTTTCCACCGTCAATCACGCGCATATGTGGTGCGCCGACATATTCTCCGGGTTGAAGGGAAGTCTTCAATGTTCGACTGGAAGGGGCATATGCAGTTGAAGGCACGACGTATGGTGCCCCGCTTCGTCTTCAGTTCGGCCACTCTCGTGCCCCGTCTACCGTGGATGATAGGTGTTCGTGACCCGGCCCGGGACCAGAGCAGGGTGGCGTTGTTTTGTCCTTTATCAGGACTAAGGACCCCGGCTTCACTTCACCTCTGGAATGAAACCACTCGGATTTTGCCTGCAGCAGAGAAGTATATTCATTTTGAAACCGTCGTCGCCAGAAATGCCGCCTGATGTGCTGGATTCTCTTCCATCGATCCAGCTGCGTGATGTTGGCTTCAGTCACCTGATGATGTGGTACTGATAATAATGGCCATCCAATTAGGAAGTGAAAGGGAATAAGTGCTGAAAAATCTTTAGGGTCTGTAGAAATAGAAGTTAGAGGGCGTGAATTAAGAACCGCCTCTATGTAAGTGAGACCCATGAGAGCCATCTCTTCGAAGGTGAAATGATTAAGATGCAGTAACCGTTTTAGATGATGCTTGCATGATTTAACAGCAGCTTCAGCCAATGAGTTGAAATGAGGGCTGTATGCAGGTGTGAAAATAAATTCAATACCTTGCTGCGCCATTCAGGTTTAAAGAATTTTATTTCTCATAAGAACAATAGTTCACTTAAAATGAGATTGGTACAGAGTGCTTATAAATAAATAATAACATTATGTTTGCCTCTGGGGTCTCGGTAACGTTACAGGGTACATAAATGGTTTTAAGTTTTTTTTTTTTAAATATATTTATACTATCACATTTCTTTATATCCTCCGGTAAATCATTGAACAGTTCTGCTCCCTCCACCAATATTGTTTTTTTGCCGTAATTAGTCCGTGCACGTGTGGTCTTTAGTTGAAACTTGTTTTTACTTCTTGTGCCGTATGTTATTGTTTTTTTATGAAGTTGAATATTTGATTGTACGGAATTCGTGGTGATTTTTTTAATGAGAATGCAGGTGTAATATGTGTAAAGTTGCGTGAGATTTAGTAAATTAGTTTTTTCGTATATTTTTTTTGTTGGGTATAGATAGTGATAGTGGAACAACACTTTAATAATTTTGTTTTGTGTTCTTTGTAGTGAGTTTAGATTAGATTTTGCAGCTGATCCCCATAGTTCGATTAGGTATTCAAGGTTTGATTTTACTAGGGAGTTATATATAATTGTGCGTACTTTTTGCGGTATAGATTTGTAAACTTTTCGTAACGCTACTAATAACGACATTAATTTTGTTTTGACATGGTCGATGTGCAGTTTCCAAGTTAATTTGTCATCTACCCACAGTCCGAGGTATTTTTCGTGGCTAGACCGTTTGACCATTTCTCCGTTGATCGTAAGAAGTGGAAACTCCGGTAACGGTTTATTTTTTGCGGCGAAAATCACAAATGATGTTTTGGACGCGTTAATAGTTAGTAAGTTATATTTTAACCATTCATTTAGCAGGTCAAGGTCCTTTTGAGCATTAGTCATAATGTTTGTTAACGATTTATTGAAGTAAAAAATGCAAGTGTCATGCGCGTATAACTTTAGGTGTCCCGTCAGCCCTATTTTATTTATGTAATTAATGTAAATTAAAAATAGTAATGAGCTTATAATTGAGCCTTGTGGACAGCCAAATGTTATATTTTGCATCGAGCTAGTGGAGTTATCTATCTTAACTACTTGTTGTCTATTTTGTAAATATGAAGTGAACATAATGAGGGCGTTGCCTGAAATTCCTATATTACTCAATTTCTGTAGTAGCTTTTGATGGCTTACCGTATCGTACGCTTTTTTTAGGTCAATGAAAATACCTACTACAACGTTTTCAATCTGAGTTTTTATTTTTGTTATTAAATCTACTGACGCTGTGAGAGTACTTGATTTAGGACGGAAACCATATTGTTGATCAATTAGGATTTTTTTCTCAGTCAAATATTTGTTTAGACGGCTGTATAACACTCGTTCGAAGATTTTCGAAATAACGGGTAATACCGACACCGGTCGATAGTTGCCGGGGTCAGTTCTACTTCCAGATTTGTAAATTGGACTAACCCTCGCAATTTTTAGTGAGTCGGGGAAAAAGCCACGCATTAAACATACATTTATACAATTGGTTTATTTTTCAACAATTATATTTTTAAGGCATTTAATAGCTTTTGTGCTGATACCTTCCAAGCCTGTACTTGTGTTGGTGTCAAGATGGTCAATAATTTTTGATATTTCGTCAGTGTTGCAGGGGGAAAGTTCGCTCAAAGTAATGTCGTGTTGGTAATTATTGTCGTACATGAGAATATTACCTGTGTTTATGTGGTACATGTTAGGTATTTCATTAGACAATTCCTCGCCTATTGATGCAAAGAATGAGTTAAACACGTTACAAATTTCATTACCGTCTGTTATAAATTCCGAATTCGACAGTAGTTTGGGCGGAGCTCTGCTGTCTTTGAGTTTATTCGCTGCTAGATTATTAATAATTTCCCACATTTTTTTAGGTTGTTTGTAGCTGTTATGAAATAAGTTGTGGTAGTAGTTTTTCTTCTGTCTTGATCAGGTTATTTACTCTGTCCTGTTCTTCATTAAACTTCCTCCGTAAGTTGTCGTCTTTTAGGTGAGATTTTGTTTGTTGCCATATGTGATTTCGTAGGTTGATCGAGTCTATGATATTTCGGTTTATCCAGTCTTCTTGAGGTAGGTTTAGGATTTTAGTCTTATCTTCTTTATTTTTCTTTATTTGTTCTGAGATGAATCTTTCCAAATAGTAGTAGTCGTTTTCGGTATTCGTGTAGTTTATCGTTAGGGTACTATTAAATAGTTTTTCATAGTTAAGTGCTTTGTATCGGATTCTCTTGTTAATAATTGGCGTCAAGCTGCCTATCTCAAGGAAAATCTGCTTGTGATCTGATAGGAACGAGTCAATTATAGATATGCTGAACGCGTGATTGTTTATGTTCGTGCATATGTGATCTAGTATAGTATTTGTAGTGCTGGTTTCACGGGTACTGTACAGTTTATTTATTATAGTATACCATTTCAGATCACATTTGATGATTGCAAGAACGTATAGGTACATCTCGTCTGATGCGCCCTACGAAGTTAGTCCTGTTATCGGACGTGATGCTGCGAGGTTTACCACGACGCGCCTCGAAAATATTTAGAGCGGCCATGAAGGTAGGCCGGTGGTGAGGTCAGTGACGAGCTAGTCAGGTACGGGTTTTACTGCCGAGCAAACAAAGATGCACATATAGGGTTTTGTAAGTTTGCATCCTCGGCCTTTACGATTGGCCACCAATACTGGCCAAGCATAGTCAACATAGCTGTACGTTCTGAGCGTTTTGTCTGAAACATTTAAGACATTTATTCACGACAAACCTAGACAAGTTTCTGCCACCTAGAGGTACTGCCACCAATAAGTTTGTCGTATATGTAACTATAACAACTGTGGTGAACGTACAGTGGCGACCAAAAGTCCATAGGCGTTCTTCTATAGCTTGACGTTTAGTTTGACTTACGACCGTCTATTTCCAAGAGACACACGCATAATCATTGTCGTCAACAAGTGATTGTCGTTCATTATTTCAACTTATTAACGTGAGTCAAGATGGCTTAGCGGTTAAGCGCGTGCAGATAGATGCGCGAATGTGAGTTCAAATCTCACGCATAAATCTATAGGCTTTTTGTAAGTTTTTGCTCGACTGGAAGTAATGGGACAAAAATATAATATTCTTTATCTTGTTCGCTTTGTCCACATATCGTAAAGTAAAAAAGGTAGATCATAGAAAACTAAACAAGGAATTTAGATTTATGTGAGGTAGACTTGAGTTTTACGAATGTTTAACTTGATCGGAATGAACGTTGTGACATGTGGTTAATAGAAATCAGTATTGTTATCAGTATTTTATTCTCAAAAGTAGCCAAATATTAATATTGAGGCGAGGGCGACTATTATTGCGCTGCATAAAAGTGGTCTTAATAGAACACAAATATCTGATAAAACCGGACTGAATGTGAGTATTATATTTATGAATTGCCACTTAACACGTTCAGACCGGCACCTCATGAGTAGGTACTTGGTATCCTACGGCGCAAATCTTCATATGGCCACCGGTGGTACATCACCGCCCCATGAACCAAAAGTCTTGCCGGGCGGGGTGCGCCACCGGTGGACACGGACAGGATTAGACAGGAATTATGCTTTCTCTGTTTCTAATAAGCTAGTAATCGTAGTATAAAGTAAAGAGTTTTGTCTCATAAATCAGAACCAAACAAAACTAATGGACGGGCTAACAGAAAAAGGTCGCACTCTCTACAGCGATAATTTTTACACAAGCGTACCACTAGCAGAAACACTAATGGACAAGCAGACTTTTTTTTGTGGCACAGTCCGACAGAACCACAAGCATCTACCAAAGCAAGTGGTAAAGTCCAAGCAGAGAAAAGGTCAAGTGTTGGCTCTGAAAAATAGAACGGGTGTCAAATATATAAAACGGACCGACAAACGTACAGTTCATATGCTTTCGACCTGCAATAATCATACAGGAGCTCTAGTGCCAATGCCACATCGCTGGAGGCCAAACACTGTCGTAGCGAATCAGACTCTATTTTGTATTATAATAATGCGAAAAAGGGGGTAGATATTTCTGATCAGATGGCGTCGTACTATACCAGCCTTAGAAAAACCCTAAAATGGTACCGCAACCTAATCATTGAGATTGTCTGTGGCACAATGTTGGTAAATGCTTGGGTTATTCACCAAAAATTTGCAGCAGGAAATAAACTAAGTATATTAGAATTTCGGGAACAAATAATAAAAGAGATGATTAGCAACCCCAGCACTGATAATCAAACCCGATGACGCTGCAGAGGAGGGTAGGCCCCATGCACAAAGAAAGCCAAAACACAAGTTAGAGAAAACGGAAGGAAAGCTCAGAGATACCCGAAAGAGATGCAGACCTTGTTACGACCATTTTATAACAACCGAATCTGCGAGTATGGCTAGAAAAAAATCGAAACGCGTAAATAAATTTTGCTCTGCGTGTGAAAAACCAATGTGTTTGGATTGTTTCAATACTATTCATGCAAAATAATTTTCATTTTATACCATCCATAATGGCATTTTATTTTATATTTTTTACAATTTTGATTTAATTTTCTTATTATTACATTCTCTCAACGTAATTTATCATAAACAATTCGCATTTCGTACAATTTATGTCGTGATTATGTATTTTTTTTTCTAATAAATACAACTTTTCTATACTGTTTTCTGCTTACTTTTCGAAATTATATCCTCCTCCTGAGCTACACTATGAAAATTTGTCTATTTTACTAGGCGGGAACGGTAAATACAACACTTTCTCTCAAAGCGGCGCGAATTTCTTAGTACATTGAAAGTATAGTGTGACGTGGCCACCGGTGGTACACCTCGCCGTGGCAGCAAATACTCCGTGCTCCACCGGTGGTACACGCCGCACAGTATTTCGCCTAGACCATGCTAGGTGGACAAAATTCAAGTTTTCATTTTCAGGAAATCTTAATTGCATAACACAAACAACACCCCCAAACTCCAAATTCCGAGAAAAAGTTGTTTTTCAAATGCTTAACTGATGAGTCATAGAGTTCAGAAGTCAGGTAATGAGTTTAATGCAAGCGTTCCGGTCAATCAGTTGCAATTTAGCGACACTTTTGTGCACATCTCATAGTGGTTTATAGTGATATTGTGAAAGTTTTTTGTGATGGATATTAATACTGAGGGTATGTACTATTATTTAATATATTATTTTTATCAGAATCTATTAAAATGATTTTTTAGCATTTTTTTAACTTAATGCATACATTTTTGCGTAATTTTTTTCATAAACAAAACTTTGAACGTTCAGGAAATACATTGATTCGCCTCTATTCGGGCTAGTTTTTAGATATATTGTAGGTATAACTGTGTAGTTTGTAAAAATACACATATTGTTCAGCACACTTCAGTACAACATTTTTTTTTATATATTTTTTCAGAACACGTTTACTCTATTTCAAGGGTAGCATTTTTTGAAGAGTTGTTGAAACACACGAAGAATGATAAAAGATCGCGTATTTATGACTATCTTTCTTCAAAACTTCACTTTGGTGACATTACTGAAAGCAGCCAAAGAGAAATAAAGTTGAAAATATCCAACTTTTCTACTAAGATTGAAGCCAAATGGTTGGCTTCGGGAAAATCGAAGGAGCGTTTTTTAATTAGAAATAAGACTTGGCTGGATGCAGGAGACATACAGTTTACTGTGAGTTCTTTAGCCCCACAACCTTCAACATCGAGTGAGGTTGTGACATCTGCAGGAAGACCTCGCAAAGATTTCGAGGAATCGTCGTTTAAGACGAAGAAACGTCGAGTCGTGGATCTCGTAGAATCTCGAAGTGCCAGTGAATGAGTGACTGCTGCCGAAATTGCTATGCGTTCAGCAGGGCAAAGAAAAGTTGCCCATGTGATTAGAGACATTAGTGAAAGGCCAGATAATAAGTCAAAAGAAAATACCAGTTCCGTTAATCCTAGGCAGTTAAGTAGTGACGAAGCCTTAGCATACTATATAGATTCTAAGTCAACAACACATGCTTACAAACAAACTAGGAAAATCCTCGGCCTTCATCAACTATGTATTGTCGCCCCATCGAATTTATATTTGCTAAGGAAACGAGTGACTTCACGTTAGCGGAGACAAATAGATTGTTGGAAGAAATTAATGCTCTTCTTCCAACACTTATCAACTTTGGTGATTCTCAAATCTCTGTGAAACACGAACTTCTTCAGACAATGATAGACGGAAAGGTATGTAACGCCTTAACGGAAACTCGTTCATCTCAAAAGTGTTTCATCTGTGGTGTCACCCCCAAGACGATGAACGATGACCCCGCGAAGTTTAACAGCAATCAGGAACATTTTGGCTTTGGTTTATCTACACTTCATGCTTGGATTCGTTGCTTTGAATGCCTTTTACATATCAGCTATAAGTTGAATATTAAGAAATGGCAGGCTAGAAGCGACGAAGACAAAGCTGATATCAAGATTCGTTCCGAAGAAATCAAGTTGATATTCAAGAACGAGATGGGACTCATTGTAGATAAACCAAAGCCAGGATTTGGTTCTTCCAATGATGGAAACACAGCCCGTCGCTTTTTTAAGAATGCTGAGATGAGCGCTCAAATCACAGGATTGGATGTTACTATTATCAAACAATTCGATGTTATTTTGAGGACATTGTCTTCTGGGTTCGAGATAAACTTAGTTAAATTTAATAAATTTTGTCTTGAAACTACAAGACATTACCTTAGTCTCTATTCGTGGTACTATATGCCTGCTACTGTACATAAAATATTAGTACACTCAAACTCAAACTCAAACTCAAACTCAAACTCAAATCATTTATTTCAATTAAACCATTTACAGGCACTTTTGAATTGTCAAGGAGTCGGTCAGTCAGAAATATGAAGCTAGTTGCCCATTCCAAAGCGTAGTAGGTACCTATGGAGAAGAACGGGCAAGAAACTCCATGGACACTCTTTTAAATAATAATGTTTTTACATATATCTTAGTTACATCGATTAATGTTGTTCACTATAAGTGAGAACGATGTACAAAAAACCGTACACGTTAAAAGCGTCCAGAGTGCATCAAAACATAATTAAAAACAATCCAGCTAATAATTTATTAAAATAAGCCCTGGCAGCTAAGAGATGACCAGTCCCAACTGACGGCGCCCGTTCACGAACATGACGCATGGATCAGCACCATTCAGCTCAACCATTTTGAAGGGAGCTAAATGATCCGACACACGCGCCACCGTCAGCGAGACATTTGAGTGAGCATGACATACTATCAGCCGCCAAGGCACATTCAAGTCAATCTATGACATTACCCGGTAAATGGTAGCTCTATAGTACAAAGTACTCACATCTGTGCAATGCATCTATATAATAAAAAGGAGATTGAGTTTATATAATGCAAATAAATTCTTACTATCTTCAGCAGCTTCAACAGTGATTCGAATGTCAATTAATTAGTTGTGGTGTGGAGCAGGACCGGCATTAAGCCAGGCATTTTTATCAGTTATGTAGTCCTCCAACCTATAATATGCCTGCCTGAATAGTGTGCGTTTGACAAAGGATTTGAATTTTGTCTCATTCAGTTGAAGTATGTGGGGAGGTATTTTATTATAACATTTTAGACAGTACCCCATGAAAGATGAGTCTACTTTAGCCAGTCTGAAACCTGGTTGAACTAATAGGTCCCGATTTCTAGTACTATAATTATGTCTTTCACCTCTTTTACTGTAAAGATGTAAATTTTTTCTTACGTACATGATGTTTTCATAGATGTATTGACAAGGTACAGTCATGATGTTAATATCCTTAAACAATTCCCTTAGAGAATCGCGCCTGCGGAGATTATATATGGCTCTGATGGCTCTTTTCTGCAGAATAAAAATAGACTCGATGTCGGCAGCCCGTCCCCAAAGCAAAATACACAGTACTGAGGTCATCAAAGCGGCATTGCTTCCAATTGGGCAACTTTCCGAAGAGGCTCAAGAAGCACGTAACAAAGATTGCCGCAGATTTAGGGAGTACAACACCCCCAAGTGCTCACGTGTTGCCACGAATAGAGACTTGCTGTCCATGTTAATAATAACATCTGACCCTTTGATCAATGGCCTTCATGAGATTCCCCGAAAAAAGCCGGAAAAAATATGTGCGGAAGTATTAAAGTTAATCGTAAGCCCGACCATAGTAGCAGCAAGACCGGAAACGTCATCATATTGTCGCCCATTACCACAAAATGATGACGATTCACCAGAAGATTTTGATGATGATTCTGATGATTAGGTTTAGGTTAAGTTACGTTTGTGCAGTAGGTATTTATTTATTCAATGCATTTTTGTTGTTTGTTTATTATTTTTAAATATTTTTTTCTGTTTTACATATTTTTTTTGTTTTTTATTACAAAATCATACCAAAAACTATTAATAATGCCTCAACATGACTACTTATATATAAAAGCATCGTTAAATATCATAAAATAATATTGTCCACCTAGCATGTTCTGTGTACACTGTGCGCCGGTCTGAACGTGTTAAACTTTTATTTGAAATGTATACCTAAGATTATTTGGTGACGTAAAGATTAATTATATTTATTCTATTTTTAACCCGTCATGAGGCCTGAAAGATAAATAATTAGTGATTATTATTGGATTAATAAATGCAGAGTTTTAATACTATATTGTTATATTAAATACAGATTATTATATTATATAAAAATGGAGTCACTTTAAGTATTTTGTTATAGCTGCTTAATATATTTATTTTTTTGTTTTAGAGGAATACTGTAAGTCTCTGGATTAAAAGACATGAGGAAGAGGGTAGCCTTGCGGGTCGACAGCGAAGTGGAAGACCATCGCTTATTAGCGAGGCGCAGCGACGACATATGGTGGGCGAGTGTGAAACAAATGGTTTCACACCAACTGTACACTTCGCGGAATTATTCGACACCTCATTGCAAACTGTTCGCCGTGCCCTCCATGCTGAAGGCTTGCATCACAGAAAACCAGCTCAAAAGACATTGAAAATAATGGGGTTATACAAAATATTAATACCTAGATGTTTTGTTTTAATTATTAGACGTTGTAACTAAATAGTTTGTCAAATTAACATATCCGTAATTATTTAATGATCCTAATTTGAGGTTTAGTTTCAAACTTATTTTCGTCAATAAAATGAACATTTAAGCTATAACCCCAATATTATAATTAATTGTGACGTTACATAAAAAGCATAAAGTCTTAATCATTATATTAGTTTTCAATAAACTCTGCTGAATACCTATAATAAGTGGGTATCAATAATTATATTTGTGTTATTAGAATATTCTTTCCTTGTTATGTTATTATGAATTGAATAAGTGGGTAACAAGAAAACTTATTTTATCTAGGTAGGAATGTGACGTCACAATAGTTATAAAAGTTTGTTAATTTTATAAATACAATATGTAACAAAAACCCTGTCCGATCCAAAAAAGGCGTATTCCTGGTTTGACATACGTACTAGAAAAAAATAGTAAAAAAAAGTAACTCATAAAAACCAAAAGTTATTGATTTTTTTATTTTTAGTTACCATGTGAAATGTAACACTAAATATGGTAAATTTTCATAAGTTGACAACACTCCACCGGCCGGCGAAATCTTTTATTTTTTGCCTATTTTTATTTCAAAGGACACCGCCGTGCTCTAGCCGCATTGTAGGTACTCATAACGAGTCCTCGATCCTTTGTTGTAGCCGACTGGTCGCTACTTGTTTGGACACTTCGCCACTCTCACGTGGAGATAGCTTGCGATCGGATGTCTGTACGTATCACGTGCCGCTATCGTATCGCGAACAATGTCGTATACCAATCAGGAATATTTGAATATGTTAATTTTTATTTGTGAGTGAATATGTGATTCGGAAATAAGTAACAGCTCGGATTGTGGAAGCTTACGAGTCACTCAAATCGTACACATGTGCGCTGCGTAGAGTACGTGCAAATTTAATAAAAAGGTGTCGAATGTGTATTCTAGATAGATAGAGGTATGTAACAAGTAAATGTTTTAATAAACTGATACCTACAGTGGGTACATTGCCAAAAGCACATCACATTAACTCAATAATAATTGTTTCTTGATAAACAGAAGGTCAGAGGATCGGACAGGGTTTTCGTTACATGCTGTATATAAGGTGTATCTATTCATACACGAAATATTTGAAGAGGTGCATCTATAGGTCGAACTTGGGCTATAGAAATGAAAAAGAGTTTTTTATCTAAGCATCTAATTAAAAAAAAAAAAAAAAAAATTACTTAAACACACATAAAAATACTGGCTCTTTCATATTTTGTAACATCCATTACGCTAGTTTCTACGAAAATACAACGTAGAAACTACTTTCATTGAAGCGGGCAGGTTCATGGCGGCGCCCTTAGATGTCGCGTGGCTTATATGAATGATCAAAAGAGACCCGACTCGCGGCGCCGCCGCGCCGTCGCGCCCCCGGCGCCGGCTTCAGTTGCCTCGCCCCGCGCCTGCCGCGCCGTCCGCCGCCGTGTTCAGTCTCGCGCGAACTGCATGTTGCACTGCACGCGGCTTAACTAACGTGGAACGCTTCGCGCAACAAACGCAACAATGCCGAAATATTCCAACTAGGAGTACCATACATGGTGGACTGCTACAATGAGGGTGGTCTTATTTTTCTCACAGCACAAGCCCCCTTCCTAGAGATCCTAGAAGCTCGACAGCGGCAACGGGACTACGGGGTCTACATGCCCCCAGCTGCAGACGGAGGTAGGTCTGATCTTACACCGTTGGATTTCGATGTGTGGGGTAGGCATAGACCTGATTTATGGAAATGACGGCCAGACCATTTCTAGTGCGGAACAACAAAACGTGAATCGTGAACGCTTGTTTACGCAGTGATAGCTAGAGAGACATTGTTAAAAGTGCAACGACACATTATTTAACGTGCAACTGCAGGGTGAATATTTACAGCATTTTGGTGTAAATAGTGTAAATAAAAACTACGTCGTTATGAGGTATGTACATTTTAAATTGTTCGCGCTATGCACTTCTTACAGTTTACATCTGTACAAATAGGTAGGTACACAACCTATCAATCAGCTGACAGATACGACACGACGCACAGTTCGTAACCTAACAGAAGTCATTACCTTACGCGAATTCGCGTTGCGTCAGCTGTTTATTTTTCTATTATTATTATCTAAAAGATGTGTAACACTGTAGAATATGAATGTTTTAATCGAATCTAGGATCCTTTTCGTAAAAAAAATAAGAAAATCATTGAAACGTTTCGATGCTCGCTCGTAAAAGTCGTAACCCCACAGAGTACTGTTTTTGTAAAACTGCGAGGAAGGAATTCAATATTGTACCTACTTAGATTTAGGTCGTTTTGTATTTTAAATTCACATTTATTTTTATTGTAAGCGATAACTCTGTTATCAAAATAAGACGAGGTCGAGTTACGAAGTCTACCTAAGTTGGTTTATTGTGAACATCATCACGCCTGCATTCCCCGTAGAGATAGGCAGAGGTGTATTGTCGAATGTTCATTACAGTTCACCAGTGATATGTTAAACAGAGAGACGGCACGCGCCCCGCGGCTACAGACGGAAAGGCAACGCGCCCGCGCCTCTCTCCGCCGCACTATGTGGAGATTGAGTCGGTTTCGGGTCATAAATCCATAACTTCCATGTTTTCATAGATTTGCTGCTGATTTTTTTTTTTGTGTATTCTTGAATAAATGTACTTTTAAATAATATACAATTAATGGATATAATCATATGTTTATTGTCTAAAAAAAATTGTAAACTTCAAATGTTGAAAAATGTTCAGAAATTTATGACTATATTTAAATAATATGAACTTAAACACAAATTAAACTCTTCAAATGATTTCTGCTATTATTATGTACCATTACTTTTAACTAAAAAAAAACACTGTATTATTCAACTAACTCTAAAGCTTCATCTATAAGTTCCATAGACTTTTTACTAGATGGTTTTCTTAAACTTGTTATGTAAGGGTCCGAAGTATACAAAAGTGTATTTAGAACATCTTCATTTGTAGCTATTCTAGAGCATTTCCTAGCATGATGAAGTCTGAATCGTTTATAGTCTTTGTTCCTTGATTCCTGCGCATCTTCGGAAAGTTGTCTTAGGGGTAACACTGAATAATGCCGAATGACGCTTTCACCGTGAATTAGGACTTTACGGACAGATGATGGCATATAATATCACATATATTTATTAACATATCTTTGTGCTGTATCCAAAGCATACTGACCGAATTTTGTAGCGTTAATAACTTTTCCACTTGACATAACTTGAAGTAAAACATAAAATCGTTTAATCAATTCCTCGTCCACACCAGTAATTTCTGCACTGCACTGATAATTTTGAAAAAATCTTCTAGCTGTATTACCGTCATTGCTGTTACCAGTACCTTGTTTAGGTTTATCTATATTTTAACCAAGTTCTTCTCTGAACCTTCTTTGTACATATGCCTTCTTTTGATTTTTCAAATCTTTGTTTTCGTTTGTTGTAGCAGACCATTTTTCGAAGCCTAGATTATAGGACACATGTAAAATTAACTCCATAAACCGAATCCAGCAATGCAATGTCGAAAACCCAAATTGATAAGCATTTTCATCAACGGGTTTATTTTGCACTTTTTCTAAATTATTCATCTCTGTTGGTCTTGCACCACAAATAGTGCACACAGCACCTGATGAAGTTTCTGACAAAACTTGAGCCACTTTCCCGTCAACCATGGTTAAAAATAATGTATGTTTAATTTCGATACCTTCTCCATTTATATTGACTAAAGTTGGTGTAAGAGCGTCCTTTTGAGCTTCAATTTCATTAACTACACTTCTTGTCTTTTCAGGTGTCTCCTTTGAAAACTCTATTAAAATGGGCCTACAAAATCTTACTGATGATGGAACAGGGTTTTCCCACACAGTTTCATTTGTATTAATATTTATAAGTTTCAGATGCACTAATGAAGCTATAAATAAATTAGTGTCAGAAATTAACTCACTTTTTTCAACTAAGACTTGCTTGTATTCACTTTGTCCGCTTGAACCATCACAGCCCCATTTAGAATAAAGCATTAAATGTTTTTTGCCAACTTTGTATACACCATCAATTTGTAAAATTCTTGCAATAGTGTGATCCAGCAGATCTTGAAGTCACCTTTGCTTTAATATTATTAATTTCTATGCTTGATCTTGGTGGGTAGCACTTTCCTTTAGCTTCCTGAATTGATTTGTATGATGGAAATAATAAGCAATTCTTCGCGATTAAGTAACTCCTCATGTTTTCATACTGTGCCATATTAAGGTCCAACTCGATGAAAATACTGAGAGCTTCGTCTTTAGAGTACGCTGTTAAATGTGCCGGTTCGTTTAGGAGATTTTGACGTATATCACTTTTTTTACCATGGGCAATACTCGTAAAATTTCGACAATGAATGCTTCTTCGGTTTCCCCTTGAGATCTCAAACCCTGAAGATATGAATTCAGTATAAAATCAAGGCCACATGTTTCAAGCAACTCCTTGTTTTTTCGTCTTTGTGTTCTATCGGAACTGTCTTCGTAGGTTTTCGAAGGGCGTCCTCGCTTTCCTGTCAATGTCGAAGGTTCGGATTCACAAGTAGGTTCTTCCAGATTCACAGTAAATATGACGTCCAACCAAACGCTATTCTTGTTTAAAAATATTTGCTTATTTCTGCCAGATTTTGTGTAACGTTGACGAAAGTTTGTAATAAGATTTTTTTGCACACTTGGTACAAACTTAGCGATATTTGCCTCGGAAAAGTTGGTAAAATTATTCCGTATATAACTTGTTAAAGCAACAACATAATTCCCGTCACTTTCAATTAAAACAAGACATAAGTCACGTCTGGTACAGTGGAATTCACTCATTGTTGCGAGAAGGTAGATGGTTAGGTTACTACACTTTAAGTAACGACAATGACGAACGAAAAACAGTATGTAATTATTGAGTATTCAGAATCCCTATTTTATATAAAAATATTGATTTGAAACGTGTGCAAAATTGTGGTAGAAAGAACGAATTATCATTGTGTGGGTATGCGGTTTACGATATGTATAATTGATAATTTATTATGTATGTGAACTAAAAAATGGTGGGAAACACTCGATACATTATCTGTAAACCGCAATTAATAAAATGTCACAAATAAGACCTATAATAAGCAAGTAGTCAATAGCATCACCTACGTATTTGTAGGATTTTTTACTGTTTTATGCTATAATAGATTAACATATGTTGTGCAACGAAATTGCAACTTTTCTTTTCTTATTTTATTATAATATTAAATTTCCTATCAAATAACATAATTTCCAGACCTTCGGCAAATTTCGGCAACTGTCAAAACTCTAATTGAAAGTTTCAGGTACGCAAAAATGATATGTCACGAGATAAATATTTCTAGTAAATATATTTACACATATATAGCATTTTTATGCATATCAGTCAAAAGTACATAGTATAAGCTTTCTGTAATGGTATAATATTTGTATAGTTTTCATTGCTAAAAATCTTTTTCGTTTCTATAGCTTCTAAACGACCTATAGAGGTCCCTCTTAAAATATTTCGTGTATGAATAGATACACCTTATATAAAACGAATAAATATTTTTATTATTTTATGAAGCACGATTTTTTTTTTATTCCACCTTCCAACACCGAAGAGATAAATAAAAAATCACATAAATAGTTGAATAATACACTATGTAATATTTAACTTCTTATAAAAAATAAATAATAAGCATGAAACAAGCTAAAATAAACATATACCCAACAAATTGTTTAATAAAATTCAAAATAAAATAAGTTGAGTCGCACGAGAATCTACATATATGAATGGGCATGGTAACCGATTCCTGAACCTTAGTACACAACCTTGCGCCCAACAAAGCTCCACAAAGTTCAAGCCTCGGTATCGTCGTTGGTTTGATGGGCGCTACACGATTTCTAGAGACAAGAAGCTGTACGCCTATGGACCCACTGCCATTACAAGATCGAATGTACACATAAGCGCCATACTCTGACTCATCGGTAAAGAGGTGTACTACATGCGTAATGGACTCTCCAACGAGGATTTTTTTGGTGATATATGCTGTTATTGTGCCTGCAAATGTAGGCCAACAAAGTGTTCCGACTTCGTGCGATACTTCGTCATCCCAGTCATACTTATCTATCCATAGGTCGCTGGTTAAATCCGGCTCGAAGGACCATTGATTGGGCTCAATCGGGACTTTATAATGAAAGAACTAGTGGACTGTATTAAAACAGGTTTAAGCTATTTATGTACGTTCATTTAAAATGAACGTACCTAAACAGCTTCGTAAATAGATATAATATGTATAAAAGTACTCTGTGGTAAATAGTGCTTACTAAGTGTAGTATTAGAATCCTACTCCCTGTTTTTCTTTTCCCGACTTCCTAATGTAGGTTAAAAAATAAATTGTTAAAAAATAAATTGGAATAAATAAAGTTAGCTAGATTATTCAGCAGCTAGCACTAAGTAAACAAACTAGACCTTTTAGTCCCCTGTTATCACGATTACATATCTTTTTCACATGTTTACATTACAAGAAACGTTAAACAAAGTGTGTATCAAAATCATGGTCGTTACCTTAACTAAAACGATCGCGCCACTGTGCTTTGGAAACCCGACGAAAATGACCGACAACCGCGCTGCAGTCCTACATGGACCTTACGATATCAGAATTGTGAGTTTATTTGTTAAAAACTGTTGACGAGTTGAACGAATTGTTTATTTAATAAGAAGGCAATTAATTAAAAAGTATTTAAACGAGTGACTGAAGGAACCAACAGTGCAAATACCAAAAAAATAACTATAACTCCAGTGCACCGCGCACGTGTTTTCTTTCTAAAGTGAACTTTAATCTGAAAGTCATCTGTGATGAAACTCTATTGGTTATTGTAACTTGTTTCAGGAAGATTGTCCGGTGCCAGATATCAGCGATGACGGTTGGTAACATCTTCGAGTTATACCTACACCCTAAACACCTACATAGATTCGTTAAGAGAAACAATCCAATACCTACTGCGGGGAAAAACCCACATCTCATACAGAGAAGACTCGTGCTTCGGTCATACTTATACTTACTCGTGTCTTCGTGTTTTTTTTTCTCTTACCGTGAGCGAATTTCGCAAATATCACACACGCGTAACGCGTGTGGGAAATTATTGTTACACGGGCTTCGATCATACATGGTATATGTATAAGTAATGTAGTAGTAGAAGTAGTTATTACTTTCTCGGGTATCTAATCTACTGTAGCTCTACCATGAGTTTACACAGCCTAAACTCGAAGGCGTCTCCGTAATTGAACTGTATGAAATATTGTACAGCGCCCCTAGTGGTCACAGAAAGAATCAAAATTCGTACCATGATGAGTACTACAGATTTCGATAGGTAACTAACTAAATAGGTAAGAATTCGATAGTAATTAACAATTATTTACAGATGTCGCCGTACAAATCAGCACCATAAGACACTAATTTGACGGAAGCTATCGAATGTTACACTTGCGATAGTAGTTACGTAGCTCACTAGCATTTTGAGGTGTGAAACATATGTTTACATTAAAATTATATACGTTTTTTGGGTATATTATAGTCAAAATAATGTATTTAAAAGATATTTGACAGGGTATATGTTAGTGGCCGCTAAATTTGAAGACCATTTTTATTTTATTTTTTGGGTGGGAAATCATCAAATGACTTCTCCCGCTCTAGGTGGAGCGGGAGGGCGTGTCAGACTTTTACTGACTAAAACCCACCCGTGTTCCTTCAATTGCCTGTGCCAGGACCACGGTTACTCTTTTGAATTATTCGCGACCCTGGGGCTGAATTTGAAGACCAACGACGTGAAACACGCTGATTGAAACTTACGGGTGTCAAGAACGAATTCTCTCGACGCGGGACTGTAATTATTGTTGAAAACCACCCATGGTCTTACGCATCTTTTGAAATTATTTCCAACAGTAGAGCCCCTATGCAACCGTCACGTTTTGTTTCAAGCTTCTCTATTCAACCAAAGAAAAAAAAAGAGGTTCTCAAGTCGACGCATCGATATTAATTTATGGAACAAAGTTCTTTAACGCAGCTTCCGGTAGGAGTGACATTTTTCGTTAAGTAAGGAAAATGCGTTATGCCCCCCCCCCCCTCCATGCGACTTTTTATCAAATAACATAGAAAGAGGCAGAGAGAGAGATAACTATCTGTTTTCATGGCTTTCAAAGATGCTGAGGCCAATAGTGGGGTCAAATTGAAAATCCAATAAGGTGGCTGCGAAAATGTTCAAATTTTTAATCATGGGTCTCGTTTTCATGGTTTTTGAGGGGGCTAAAGCCGATAGGAAGGTCAAAATAAAAATCCAAGGCGGTGGCTGCGAAAATTTTCATTTTGAACTTTGTTCCTGCCGGGTTCCTCCGACGCCACACTTTTATATCGTCTTCATGTAATAATGCTTGTTGCAGAGGTGCTAGTAAAGATGGACTGCGTGGGCATTTGCGGGTCTGATTTAAAGATGTACACCACAGGAACCTGCGGGATGGACGTCGTCACAGAACCCATAGTGATGGGCCACGAGGGCGCAGGCGTCGTCGTCAAAGTAAGCTTAGTTATTTGCAGTACACACCTACATACATAACAGACACATACCTACATATAAACGGCAGTTCCTGCCCACAGCAATCTTCAGAGAAAGTTTTTTTTTGTGTTGAGTTTATCACGTTCAAGATCAAATTAAATTACCTGGCAAAACTTTAACTTGAGGAACCTGTTTTTTTTGCAATTATTATTTTTATTTTTTCACCAGATTGGCTCCCGTGTGAAATCGCTGGCTATGGGCGACCGCGTTTCCATCGAACCGACGCAGCCGTGCCGGACCTGCGAGTACTGCAAGGCGGGGCGCTACAACCTTTGCGTGGCACCACACTACTGCTCGTCCATGGGCGCGCCCGGCAACCTCTGCCACTACTACAAACATGTCGCAGATTTTTGTCACAAGTAAGTTATTTTCACTAGTCCACTATTAGAAAAAGCCGAAGCTGACGCTGGAACACCAGTACCTACACTACCGGGCGTTAATATGGCACAAACTTATAAACGGCAGTGTACTGTTCCTGCCTTTACATCAAACATCATCAATTCAGCCGAAACACTGCCACTTCGACCGGTTTCGTGCTTCCAGCATCAAGCCGATTCTTGCGTCATTCATAAGGTCATAGGTCCACCTTGTGGGAGGCCTTCCAACGCGACGTCTTCCAGTACCTACGCGGTCGCCACTTCAGAATCTTTCCTGCCATCTGTTCTGCGAGCAATGTCCTGCCCACTGCCACTTAAGTTTGGCAATTATTCGGGCTATGTCGGTTACCTTTGTTCTCCTGAAGATCTTTTCATTTCTGATTCGATCACGTAGGGAAACTCCGAGCCCTTCGGGTGACCTTGAGCCTTCCGATAGCCCATTGTGAGCGACCACGTTTCAGGACCGGCAATACGCAATGGTCAAAGAGTTTCGTCATTGACCAGTAAGCTTCCCGAACGCTGCCCAGCTGAGTCGTATTCAACGATTGACCTCTTTCTCGAAGTTAGACCTACGTAAGTGGACAGTTTGTCCTAATTAAACATACTCGTCCACAACTTCGAGTGTAGCCTCTCGGATCATCATGAGAGTGGGTGTTACATGGACATTTGACATGACTTTTATCTTGTCCATGTTCATTTTAAGACCCACTCTCTCTACTGAGGTCATCGAGCACTATACTGAGGTCCTCAATAGTATCAGCCATAACCAATATATCGTCGGCAAACCGAAGATGACTGATGTATTCGCCATTGATATTGATGCCTTTAAAGTCCAGAACCTTGAGGACATCCTCCAGTGCAGCAGTGAACAGTTTCGGAGAGATTACGCCTCCCTGTCTCTCACCTTGCTGCAGAAGGAGGTGTGGTCCTGGAGTCGGACTGACATAGTGGCGTTATCGTACACACACTTCAGCAACTCGATGTACCGTGAAATATGCCAACATTGCCCCCAAGGGAAACTTTGCCCGAAGAACAATATATAAACATATCTTTGATGTGCAAAAATATCTTTATATTATGGCAACATTGATTGACTTTGGTGGAAAATAGGTAATATGTCTTCGCTTAGTATTAGTAACTTGTTGGAACTCGTCGAGTGAGGTGCCTGTTTTCGCGGGCAAATTTTAGTTCAAATTTGAAAGTAAATTCTGCGAGATGGTAAAAACACATGTTCGTTTTCTTTATAACATGCCATAGAAAATTATTTCTAGATTATATCAATATCAGTGTCATTGCTCAGAGCCTTCTAAAACTAAAGTTTATGATGATGGGCAAAGTTATCTAGTAATGTTCCGACCTACGATTGACAACATTGCCCGCCACTAATAAAGCCTTAGGGTTGGCACATTACGAAACCTTGTATTTTTTCGTTTTTTTATTTATGGTTAATGCTGAGCTTATTCAATTTGAAACGTACATATTTATTTAACTAATAAAATTTGTCCTTTTTTTATTATTTTACCGGTCAGCCCCCGTAGCCTTATTGGCTGCCTCCGAAACACAGGATCGCGGGTTTAAATCCCGCCAAGCGCAAACATTCATCTCATCACATTTGTGTTTGTCTTGTGTCTGGATGTTGTTTATCTATAAAAGTATCTATACACATAACTTAACATCACGCCTGTAATCCCAGAAGGGTTAGGCAGAGGTGTACCTATAGTACAACCACATCACACACACACACCACACACACACACACACCACACACACACATCACATCGTATTGCGGTATTGCTGCACAGCTGTCTGGTACCCATAGCACAGGCTTTGCTTAGTTTGGGGTCAGATATGTTTAATTCATTTTTTTTTGAGAGTTTATTTCAGAAAAATTAACATAAATCTCGAATTCGACAGAGGAAGTCAAGACGAATAATTGGTTCCAGGGTGTGTAAAAAATGTCAGGGTAACATTGCCCAGTCCATTTTAGTAAGAAACTTTTCATAGTTATTGTACATTCCAAAGCAAAACGCCATCTTTACCAAAATTCTTCTACTGGTTTTTATGTCATCTGCATAGAGGCCATATTTGCGTCAATAATCAATGTGGGCAAAGTTGGCAAAAAATCCAGATAACTTTACCCGCGAACAAAATCCAACAAATATTGAATTAAATGTTGAAAAATAATACATTTAGCAATACTAACACATGCACATGATCTTACACTTGTAGCTGATGGAGGAAAATACTTACGTCTCCATAGAAAATCCTAATAAAATTGTAATTATTCGTAAAAAGTGGGCAAAGTTGGCGTGTTTCACGGTACCGATAATCGATCTGATACCGTTGAAGACTACAGTATAGCCACTGTCTTGATCCAATCGGAGGCTTTCTCGTAGTCCACAAACGCTTAGATGAGGGGTGGGTTGTACTCTTCGGTCTTCTGTATAACATGCCGCAGCGTATGTATGTGGTCTACAGTGCTAAAGCCTTTACGGATTCCGGCTTGTTCGCGAAACTGGAAGTCTTCAAACCTGCGTGCAAGACTATTCGCAATGACTCTTGAAAACAGCTTGTAAACATGGCTCAGAGTTGACATGGGCCTATAATTCTTAAAAAGGGCAATGTAGCCCTTCTTAAAGAGAAGTATCACCATACCTCTGTTTCATGCCGGCGGCGTTTTGCCCTCGAGTATGAAGGAATCAAATAGTTTCTGGAGGGCCTTAAGAACGGGTTTTCTGTCGGCATTTATGAATTCAGCCGTAATTCCGACATCAGCCGGCGCCTTGTTGTTTTTGAGCTGCTTTAGAGCCATCAGACATGCATCATCACAACTACAGGGTCAAATTAAATTAAAAACTAAACCACAAAAAAATATTAAAAACGATTAGATGATTTTTTGGGATCCAACGACCGCAGGTAGTGTATACTCGTAGTTAGTTGAAATAACAGTTTTATAAAACATGTATAAAATAACCATGAATAAATGTATGTTTCTAGAGATAGGAATGATATTGACATACTTACAGCGGAATCTTCTTCGCCGTAGTTGTCTGCGTATTGCCATTAATATCAGACAGACTGTCTGATTATTAATGGCATGGAAGTCTAAAATATCTGTGTTCATAAGGATGCCAGACAACCTGAGCATGGAGGAAGGTGCAGCAGTACAGCCGCTGGCGATCGCCATGCACGCGTGCAACCGCGCCGGCATCCGGCTGGGCCAGCGCGTGCTCGTGCTGGGCGCCGGGCCCATCGGCATCCTGTGCGCCATGACGGCCCGCGCCATGGGCGCCAGAACCATACTTATCACGGGTAATGTAGCGACATCAAATCTTTACTGTAGATAGGAAGCCACTCTCTGCCAGGCGTCTGTGCATATGTCTAAATTTCACATATAAATGATAAATTATTTATTTCTGTAAGTAGGTTTGTACAAACACTTTTACACGTCAATCATATTTTAAGAACTAGATGAGATCGGCGTTTCCTATCTGACTACTCTGAGAAGAAAGGACGAAACAAACTCAGAGGTCACAGTCTCTTTTAAAGTCCTGACATAATCTTGGTCAGGCATCGATCACTAATAAAAGATCATGTGAAGACCATGTGGATTCATGTCTGAAATAGTCTTTTGAGGAAAGAAGCACACAGAATGAGTGGACCTGTCCAGTCAGTGCCCGCATTTGTCAGTTGTCATGCAGCTCAACACAGAGCAAAAGGAGCTAAACGATCCGACGAACATCACCAAAGAAAAGGACATTTGGGTAGGCCGCATAAATTACTCAAACTGCCAGACCAAGATTAAAACTAAAAAAACATTAGGCTTTGATAGGTACTACACTGGGAAATAACGATTTGCGTATAATTACGATGTTCAATAACTCGACATGGGCCGCAGCGAACACAATGCACTCACGTACCTTGGAATGCTCCGGCACTCGTTGAGCTTCCACCTTCCATTGTCCATAAGCTAGCTTCAGGGTTTTACGTTTACCGGGTTGATCACACGCGAAATAGGGGATGATTCGATTTCCCTTAGGATTTCGACCGATTTAGACGATGCGCGCGCGTCTTGCTTATACTCACACGATATTTCCCTTCGCTCCAAAGGGACGAGTGCGCTGCCGTCTTGCGAAAAATTAAAACATCGATACGTTTAGAAATTAATCTATAGTATTCGAAAAGCGTTACGGTGACGGAACATCCCGCCCACCAAAATGCCTAAGGTATTTTCTGGTCAAACGATGAAAAGGGATTTGGAGGACAAGGATCGATATTTATATAGATACGATAAATAAATGCTTGGCGTACAACACAATGTTATACGATAGAGATAAGTAAGATAAGTTAGGATACGATAGAGATTTGATGCAATAAAGATTGGATAAGTTTTAGATTCGCTTATATCATGCTTCAAAGCAAGAGTGAACAGGCACATCCATCGCTTTCTGTCAGGCGACAATAAGCGACATTGAGGTCAAAAGAAGGCCCATTTAGCAATAAAAAATAAAGTTAGTAAGGAAAATACTAGTTGGGACTTCCACAGAAAGATAAAATGTATGACACACAGAAGTATAAAACAACAGTTAAAAAAAACTGCAAGCACTGCTTTAATGCAAGGATGCAATGAAAGACTTATTTTTTTTAAGTTGGCGTTTCAATATTAAAGACTGCCTGTTCGTTTTACAGGCAAACGCGGCCTGCTCAAGGTGGGTGATTGGTTCAAATCCAAGGTCAGGCAAAAGGATGTTGGACTTCACAGTAGTAATCAGGAGTTCAGATTCGTGCCTGGTTAGCAGTAAGCTTCCCCCTGCCCTGGCGAAATGTGGGTGTACTTAACACAAACTCTGTCTAAACCTTCACGGAATACAGACGTAAGATTGTGATGATCATGATCTTATATTTGTCTGAATGTGTTCACAGACGTTGTACAATCCAGGCTGGACACAGCCCGGGAGTTAGGCGCAGACCACACACTACTGGTGAAGAGGGACTACAGCGACCAAGAGGTCGTGGACGGCATCGTGGCGCAGCTGGGCTGTCAGCCTGACGTCACCATCGACGCCTGCGCTTACGCCTCCGCGCAGAGAGTCGCCATGCTGGTAACACGCTACAGACACTAGCGGCATGACACTACACGGCTACATTTATTTAAAATCAAAAGTAATTTATTCAAATTAGGCTGAGAATCAGTGCTTTACGAACGTCAAAACTACTTTAGACAGTCCCCCAAAACGCCGGCCCTTCACCACTTCCTAGTTCTTTAGCTGAGAAGAAGAAATGGCGCAACAAACTCCCCAGTATTTATATTATTGGATAGCAAAATTGGCAAATAGGCCTTGTACCGTTGTAATTTTTGCCGATGTAGGTACATTTTTTGAGGCTGACTGTACCGACCTTTGTGTATGTATGGAGTTACAGGTTGAAATATGACATTTCTGTGGTTTGCAAGGTAACGAAGACGGCAGGTGTAGTGCTCGTGGTGGGCATCGGGGACAGCAAGGTAGAGGTGCCGCTGACGCAAGCACTGCTGCGCGAGGTCGATGTGAGAGGCTCCTTCAGAATTGTTAACACGTAAGTCTCGCTACGACTTCTTTCAGAGTTTATCTTAGACATTACTGAGATCGGTGAAGGAAAAACTTTGTGAGAAAACCTAAAATTAACCTTCTCTGTATGAGACGAGGCCTTTGCCTGCAGTGGGCAGTAAAAGGCTGTTATTATTATGATTTAGTCTACTCACACTACACATAACACGACCGTATTTACGGAATGATTAGGCTATGGTGTTTACAGCGTAAGTACACCCACATTTTGCCATTTATGTATCAAATACCACGTAAACAAGCGGCTGAGTCTAGACATCTACCAGGCACGAATTAAATCTCCGGGCTGCTTTGAGAAACTAGTGGAAGTAATGCCTCAATGACACACTACTAGATTGGGAAGAACCCAGTACCACATGCTTAGACTAAGGCCGAGATAAATAAACGTTACTTAACACGGAGGTTGGCTTGTTATTTTATCTCTGCTGCTCTGCTAATGCTGAGCTAAAGCACGTGCCTATTTAACGGTCATTTATTTTGACCTTACTCTCACTAGACCAACGAGAAGTTCGAACGGATGTATACTACAAATTTTACAAAACAAGATTTATCTTTAGATCCAGGTTTAAACCATCGAAATTTAACAGATTTTAAACCTAAGTTGTAAATTTTCAGTATGTATAGAATAAGAATAACGTTCGATATTTAAAAAACTGCCACGATGGTTTGAGCTTGGGAAAAAAAATAATTTTGTAAGGAGACGAAATTAGTTTGGTCACATTTTTATTCTGTTCAGATACCCGCCAGCGATCGCGGCGGTGGCATCCGGAGCGATAGCCCTCAGGAAGTTCATCACGCATCACTTTCCGATGCAGAGCACCAAGGAAGCACTGGAGCTGGCCAAGTCTGGCAACGCGATGAAGATCATTATACATGTACAGAAGTTATTGACTTTTACTTTGACACTTCCTAATATAGCTTGGTTTCGTTGGGAGAATTTCCTCCCAAAATAAATCGTTGGAGAAAAACACTCTTATCCCATCGTCGGCACAAACAACAACAACAAACAGCCAACAACTCGATTTAACTTTAGCAACTTAAATCGAGTTGTTTGTTTGACAGAGTTCTAGCCCGGCGGTGGTGCGAGTCTCTATTACTGATAATATTTTATAACTAGACTCTTTCTCGTCGGCGGCCGGTGGAACAGGTGACTTAGGTTCGAGCTATATTCGAACGCGCCGCTTGGCCGCTTTTCTACCGTTTGATAGGGGTGGTACCTCCAGTAGACCCACCACCGGTACCACGGTAAGTTTTCCCTAATAGTGGCTCCCTTAATCTTCCCCAATGGTACCACGGTTAGGAAAATTTTACCGTAGTACCGCTCAGATTTCAAGTACTAATCTTTACTGCCACACTCACTCAATTCACACACCCTCAAATATAGTCCGTTTTCAAATGCTTCAACTGACGGATTTTCTCTTGCACTGAAAGACTGAAGTTCAGTAAAACTACAAGTTAATTGTTATTATTTAATTCAAACAACATATCAGTAGTAACACAAATTTTAACATTTATTTACAGTTTAAAAATAGAACAGGCACATTGGATTTTTTATTAAATTAATTAAGTCGTAATTAACTCATTGTTTTAAAGAAATAACAAAGAGTAAGATCATTTTTAAGGCTCGTTTACATGAGAAGTTTCACTTTCGTATCAATCGAGACTCGAAGGCGAGTAACTCGACTCGTGTAAATGAGGCTTAATGCGTTTTGAGCATCAGTAACCCTAAATAGTGAAGTAAATCTGTCTTAATCGGTGGGTGTTCGTTCAAATGAGGTTGAGTCGCGACGGGTTGAACACTCCGGGGCGCGTGTTGAGCTGTGCGGACGTGCCGCGCGGGACGGGCATGCTGCCCAGCCGACCTGCTGCTACACAGTATGAAAGAAAGCACAGAGTAAGTCCATGTAAGCAAGGACGTAAAAATTCCGCGGCGGGATTTTCAACTCTCGGTGTTGAGCCGAGCGTGTAGAATCTCACAGAGTGCATCCCAGAGCGTCGAAAAAACACACTGTTGGATTTTTCAACACTCCGCGTTAAGCAGGTGTTGAAAAAACACGCATGCTTGGAGCCCATAGTACATATGTCCTCTGTGTACCCTGACTCCTAGGTACTGTGGGCCCTGTCTACCCTGACAACAGACCACAGGGACACAGGCACAAACAAGGGCCCAGAGGGGGCAGCATTCTGCTCGAGTCTCATTTATTTATTAATCTTAGTTCTATTTGCACTACAAATCACAATAGTACATTGTGATACAAATGTGCTCTTTTGGTCATTACCCCCGAGGCGGTTTATCCACCCATACTGCCGTATTACCCTCCAACTGACTTCTTATTAGAGCGTCATACAACGCCGATATGGCTTTAATATTTGTGAATGCTGCCGCCCTGCGAAGCACAAACCCAAGTCGCTTGTATGCTTTATTTTACAGACATTGATAATATGCTCCCGGAACCTCAATTGAGTATCCATACGAACACCAAGGTCTTGCACTGCCTCCTCCCTTTTCATGAGCACGTCGTCCACTTTGTAGTTGCGGAGTGTACTCTCGCACGGCTGAATGTTAAAACTGAACGTTTCTTAACATTGAATTGCAGTTTCTTCTTTAGACTCCACTCAACTACTCGATCAATGTAATTTTTTGCAAACATTATGGGATTATGACAATTGTTTTTATTTTTGGCTCAAAAGACTGTTTGTTTCCAAATAGCGCAAACTATATTACAAAAATTGTAAAAGCTTAAAAAATTGCCAAGTTATAAACGTTTTAAGATCATGGTTAGACAAGGACAGCACTATCGTAGAAGTGACGTCACGACTATGCAACTTCATACTAGCGCCGTACAAAAACTTTTAAAGCGTGTATCTTCTTCAAATTTACACCGATTTAACAGATTTTTACTAAGGTTTCTTTTAAATTACATTATTATAATGAACATTTTTAATATTAGTTATCATCCCAATTGGTACATAGATGTTTTTGTTTTGATACCTACAGGTTTGTACGGAACCCTCGGTGTGTGAGTCCGACTCGCACTTGTCCGGTATTTTTTCCTCGCAAGTGTGTTGAAAAACGTCGTGTGACACGCGTGCATTATCATCACCCACTCGGCTCCCTTACCGCGCTCGCCTAAACCGCCTCGGGGGTAATGACCAAAAGAGCACATTTGTATCACAATGTACTATTGTGATTTGTAGTGCAAGTTGAACTAAGATTAATAAATAAATGAGACTCGAGCAGAATGCTGGCCCCTCTGGGCCCTTGTTTGTGCCTGTGTCCCTGTGGTCTGTTGTCAGGGTAGACAGGGCCCACAGTACCTAGGAGTCAGGGTACACAGAGTACATATGTACCCTGGGCCCCTACAGTACACCGTCGTCGGTACTGACCGGTGGACGTGGAAGCGCCCCGCGCGGCCCCGCGGCCCCCGAAGGCCCCGCGCGCCGCCTTCTTCTTGGCTGCTGACGTCGTCTTGCGTTTGAACCTGATACACAGCATTTGGATTAGTAGTTGATACAAATAGACACATTGCACTACTTCAAAGCAGTCAGTTCCTTAGTTAGCACTTAGCAGTTTGAAATACTCAATCTCCTGTCAGTACGCAGAAACGAAACTATGACGAAGGTGAAAATTTGAAGAAAAAAAAATGATTTTTTTTAAACTTAAAATTAAAGAGCCAGCTAACTAAAAACACTGTTAACTTATGGGAAATAACATTTTATATTACTACAGAAACAGCCGTAACAATCCAGTAATTTATCTTTCTGGCCGCACTTAAAATATTTGGGTACGCTATGATTAATATATAGGATATATGCTTATATACTTGGATTTCAGTTGGCCAAATAAAAAACTTAACAAACAATTTTACGGACTAAAACGAACTGAAAAGCTAAAATAAAAAGTATTGAGTTTGAGTTTACCTTTTAAAAGTAACTAAGCTCATAAATTGATGTAACAAATGAAATCCGCGTCAAAAACAATAAAAAAATTATATCAGCTTGATTGATTTATAGAACCTTTGATATTTTGTATGCCTTTTGGCGGGACACAGCTCGGATCTTACGTCTCGTGTGTAACACCTTCTGTATGTACCCTGTTTTCACGATATAAATTAATTTTAAGTTGAATTTGATCTTCAACCCTATGGAGAAAGTTGTTCGTTCAGTTTTATGGGCTGTGGTTAAATGGCCAACCCACTTCTGATACACGCTGAACATACGCGTCGACTTGAGAACATCTTTTTTTTTCGTCAGTAAAAAAAAAAAAGAAAGACGAATAGTTACTTCTTGCGCACTCCGCCGCGGTAGGTCCGGCCGCGGCCCCTGCGCCGGGCCCCCTGGGACCCCGACACGGACACGTCGGCGGCCTGCGCCAGGCGGCCCCAGTCCGTGTCGGAGCCCGAGCCTGCCTCGTCTTCTACCACCTTCGACTCTTCCTCTTCCAACTCGTCCTGGTATTGCATGAGGAGGCCTGATGATGATAGAATATAGTTGGTAAAATGTTTGAAAACTATTCGAAAGTTTCAAGAAATTTCTTAATTTTTTTTGGCCAAAATACCCTATATGTAAAGCACAGTCTGTGTGAAAGCGTCCCTACACCACGTCAAGTAGAGACTAGCTTGACGGTGGTGAGTCGAGCTGGATTAAACCATCAGGAAATGGTTCATCCTTTTCCTGTTGGTTTCCTTAGCTCTGGATCTAAATAACTGGTAGTGTAAGTCATTGGGGCATGGTTTTTGCCCAGTATTGGGATGTTGCAATGGGCTGTCAGACAGAAGCAGTATTAATCATAAAGAAATTCGTATTATACAAAATACTGTATATATTATTAAGACTTTGTGCTGCGGTGTCGAGACGCAAGCGTTTACAGCAGAGTGCGAGTCTGTTTCTGCAAAATCAGACAGAAGTCGACGGCCTTACGACATTAAATGCCGATTTCACCAATGGTACAGAACACGATCAGCACATCTAAAACGCGATCAAGAGCTGTCAGTGTCAATATTCCATAGAAAAAACTCAAACCGTTTATTTCAAATAAAGCAATTCGAGGCACTTTTGAATTGTCAAGGGGTCGGTCAGTCAGAAAGATGAAGCTAGTAAGCCCATTACAAAGCGTAGTAGGTACTTATGGAGAAGGACGGCAAGAAACTCCACGGACACTCTTTTAAATAAATAATAAATTGTTACATAAAATTACATACATCAGTCATGTTGAAATTATACATGTGAGAAAGATGTAGAAAGACGCGCACGTTAAAGGCGTCCGTAATGAAAAACATACAAAACAAAAAAAACTAAAATTTAGAAATTAAAATAAGCCGTGGCAGCTAAGAGACGATCAGTCCCTACTGACGACGCCCGTTCACGAACATGTAATTCCCAACTTATAGTATGCTTGGCTGCATAGTGTGAGTTTTATTGTAACACTTTAAACAGTACCCCATGAAGAATGGATCTACTTTAGCCAGTCTGAAACCAGGTTGAACTAATTGGTCCCTATTCCTATATAATAGTTGTGTCTTTCAACTCTTTTACTGAAAATATTTAATTCTTTCCTTAAGTTTCTTGTTAAGAGCAGGGCGACGCTCGAATTGTCCATACAAATGTAATACCTAAACCAATTGCAATTTAAGCATATTTCTATCATATTGTGCTAATATTCGGATTTAGACAGTATTTATCTAGGTTACTACAACTTTTTTTTTTTTTCAAAAATACTTACCGAAAATGAAGTTTAAGCTATTACTATACTAAGTATTTCGCACTTTTTTACAGCGTAAAGGACAATTCAATTCAATTTATTCACTAACAAATTACATTGTGTTTTAAATAATTCTACATAATAAACATAAAATACACTCTTTTATCAGTTAAAACATGAGTCAAATAAAAAAAATATCAACACAACTCCTATCATCTCAAAACACACATTATCCAATGTCAACTCTTTAAATTTAGGAATCACCAAAAAAAAAAACATTCGTTGACAGGAGAAAATTAAATATTATTACAAGTCGTCAAAGGAGTAAGAGACACTTATATAAAAGGACCAAATCGTAAATAAAATATCGTAAATGACATGTTTTCTTTGTACTATAAACAACAATATCTGTAATGTTGTTGTATTAGAAACATAGCTTATACTATCAAGTTACGAATAGCCGAAAAAAACGGGAAAAAATATTAAGTTTTCATTCATCATTTTTGGTATTACGGAATACATCAAAATTTATCATAAATTTTCAATAGCTAGTGGTGCTATCGCGTCAAGCAAATATCAATGTGTGCGTCAATATAACTACTCTCTACCGAGAGGTGTGCGTGGTCATACTGCTCACGGTAGTAGGCGTGTATCGCTCGGACAAGCACACACATTACCGCAACGTTATGCCCGCCGCACGCCGGGGTTATGGTCAATGTTAGACGATTACTTTATTGTCCTGTGCGTGCGTATTTATTTGCTTTCTAAATTGTATTGTAATATTTCTCACACAATTGACTTATGCTGTGAACTTGGATTTAGATTTTCCTTGTTATTTGGTATCGAGTAACCTAACCATTCCACAGTATTTCGCCTAGAACATGCTAGGTGGACAAAATTCAAGTTTTCATTTCCAGGAAATCTTAATTGCATAACACAAACAACACCCCCAAACTCCAAATTCCGAGAAAAAGTTGTTTTTCAAATGCTTAACTGATGAGTCATAGAGTTCAGAAGTCAGGTAATGAGTTTAATGCAAGCGTTCCGGTCAATCAGTTGCAATTTAGCGACACTTTTGTGCACATCTCATAGTGGTTTATAGTGATATTGTGAAAGTTTTTTGTGATGGATATTAATACTGAGGGTATGTACTATTATTTAATATATTATTTTTATCAGAATCTATTAAAATGATTTTTTAGCATTTTTTTAACTTAATGCATACATTTTTGCGTAATTTTTTTCATAAACAAAACTTTGAACGTTCAGGAAATACATTGATTCGCCTCTATTCGGGTTCTAGTTTTTAGATATATTGTAGGTATAACTGTGTAGTTTGTAAAAATACACATATTGTTCAGCACACTTCAGTACAACATATTTTCTACTTCACTTTGGTGACATTACTGAAAGCAGCCAAAGAGAAATAAAGTTGAAAATATCCAACTTTTCTACTAAGATTGAAGCCAAATGGTTGGCTTCGGGAAAATCGAAGGAGCGTTTTTTAATTAGAAATAAGACTTGGCTGGATGAAGGAGACATACAGTTTACTGTGAGTTCTTTAGCCCCACAACCTTCAACATCGAGTGAGGTTGTGACATTTGCAGGAAGACCTGGCAAAGATTTCGAGGAATCGTCGTTTAAGGCGAAGAAACGTCGAGTCGTGGATCTCGTAGAATCTCGAAGTGCCAGTGAATTAGTGACTGCTGCCGAAATTGCTATGCGTTCAGCAGGGCAAAGAAAAGTTGCCCATGTGATTAGAGACATTAGTGAAAGGCCAGATAATATTATTAAGTCAAAAGAAAATACCAGTTCCGTTAATCCTAGGCAGTTAAGTAGTGACGAAGCCTTAGCATACTATATAGATTCTAAGTCAACAACACATGCTCACAAACAAACTAGGATCCATAATGGCAGGACATAATGTGTTTCCGTCATATTTTAGATTTATCACATTTCTATAACAGAAACTCGTGCTGAAATAAATTTGCAAGCCTTATTAAATAAAACAGCGGAACGTCTAGTAATAGCACAGAATCAAGTTATCAGTAGTGTCCTTCCAACAAGTCCAACGTTTACACTTGTTAGTAAATGGGGATGTGATGGAAGTTCTGGGCACAGCACATACAAACAGAAATTTGAGAACACTGAAGATACGGACGAATTTCTTTTCGTATTTTCTTTCGTTCCCCTTAAGTTATATGATGGGTCTAAAATTATTTGGCAAAACCCTCGGCCTTCATCAACTATTTATTGTCGCCCCATCGAATTTATATTTGCTAAGGAAACGAGTGACTTCACGTTAGCGGAGACAAATAGATTATTGGAAGAAATTAATGCTCTTCTTCCAACACTTATCAACTTTGGTGATTCTCAAATCTCTGTGAAACACAAACTTCTTCAGACAATGATAGACGGAAAGGTATGTAACGCCTTAACGAAAACTAGTTCATCTCAAAAGTGTTTCATCTGTGGTGCCACCCCCAAGACGATGAACGATGACCCCGCGAAGTTTAACAGCAATCAGGAACATTTTGGCTTTGGTTTATCTACACTTCATGCTTGGATTCGTTGCTTTGAATGCCTTTTACATATCAGCTATAAGTTGAATATTAAGAAATGGCAGGCTAGAAGCGACGAAGACAAAGCTGATATCAAGTTTCGTTCCGAAGAAATCAAGTTGATATTCAAGAACGAGATGGGACTCATTGTAGATAAACCAAAGCCAGGATTTGGTTCTTCCAATGATGGAAACACAGCCAGACAGAGATGAGCGCTCAAATCACAGGATTGGATGTTACTATTATCAAACAATTCGATGTTATTTTGAGGACATTGTCTTCTGGGTTCGAGATAAACTTAGTTGAATTTAATAAATTTTGTCTTGAAACTAGAAGACATTACCTTAGTCTCTATTCGTGGTACTATATGCCTGCTACTGTACATAAAATATTAGTACACAGTACTGAGGCATCAAAGCGGCATTGCTTCCAATTGGGCAACTTTCCGAAGAGGCTCAAGAAGCACGTAACAAAGATTGCCGCAGATTTAGGGAGTACAACACCCGCAAGTGCTCACGTGTTGCCACGAATAGAGACTTGCTGTCCATGTTAATAATAACATCTGACCCTTTGATCAATGGCCTTCATGAGATTCCCCGAAAAAAGCCGGAAAAAATATGTGCAGAAGTATTAAAGTTAATCGTAAGCCCGACCATAGTAGCATCAAGACCGGAAACGTCATCATATTGTCGCACATTACCACAAAATGATGACGATTCACCAGAAGATTTTGATGATTAGGTTTAGGTTAAGTTACGTTTGTGCAGTAGGTATTTATTTATTTAATGCATTTTTGTTGTTTGTTTATTATTTTTAAATATTTTTTTCTGTTTTTACATATTTTTTTTGTTTTTTATTACAAAATCATACCAAAAACTATTAATAATGCCTCAACATGACCACTTATATGTAAAAGCATCGTTAAATATCATAAAATAATATTGTCCACCTAGCAGGTTCTACGCGGTACACTGTGCATTCCTACGAACTTTAGCTTTGCTTGCGGACTTATTAAAGTCCGTGAGACTTATTATTTACGATATTTAATTTACGATTTGGTTTGGTTGCCGACATGGACTCCGAACGTGTAACGTAATAGTGGATGCAAACTACATGAAAGGATGCAAATAGACTTGTTACATATAGTTTAATAAATGGAATATAAAATACAGGTGGGACTATAAAAACAGTAAAAACGGTTCACGCGTCACTGAAGTTAATGCTTGAAGTGAAGTCCGGAGGAGGAGGATGAAGGATCTTCGTAGATTGGCTTCTTGCAGGAAAGAACAGGAGGTGGAGAACAAGGGTCTTCAGGTGTCGAAGGGACACTTTAGAGTGCCAGTCTCCTTCGACAAAGCTCGATAAGTCTCCAGGCAGATGGTTATATAGCAGAGTGCAGACGTAGAACACACAAACAGCAGGCTCTGGTTACCAGGATCTGGTAAGGTTACCAGTCTGGTGCGTGATTATGCTGTGTTATATGTAACGTATATACGCGTTGAACGCTCGATCAAACAAACATTCGATATTTTGAACACTCGATGTATTGAGTGTACGATATTATGAATGTTCGATTTATTAACTATTCGATATTATGAACGTTCGAGCATTTAGACTTTCGATTTATAGTGGTCGATCAATTGATATTCGATTTTTTGTCATTCGATTTGGCATAGTACACCCCCTAGAATTGATCGATGAACAGCTGGTTTGTTGACGAAGCCCGGACGCCGAATCCCCGGCAGATGGTTAGTGAAACAGGTCCAGACGCCGAATCTTAGGCAGATGGTTAGTGAAACAGGCCCGGACGCCCAATCCCCTTCAGATGCTTCAGCCTTTTCTTTTATAGGAAAAATCTTCCTTTTCCAGAATTTATATTAAGCGATTTTTGAAGTTTCAAAATTGTTTTCTTCATTCTGACATCTTATCTGCCAGTCATAAAACCAGCCTATGTGTTCAGGCAAGATGTATTAAAACCTCCACGATCGTGTCCTTATTAATTATTTTAGATGTCGAAATTCAGTTAATAATCGGTAATTATATAGAAAATACAATATTTCAGCTAAACCTATTGATGAAAATAATTCAAGTTATATAAAGCAAAAAGTAACCTTCATAGACTAAAAGAGAAAATTGAATGACAGTTTGACAATTGACTTGTGTCACAACAAATGGAAAATGTAAACAATGTATGATTAAAAAAAAAAGAATCGTTTTAGAACGATTCGTAAAATGCTAGCAAATAAAAGAATATAATTCGGGACATGAATGGATGAATGATGACTAATGGTGTAAGTATAGCATATACTATAAACGTTGGGATGTATTTAATAGTTAGTATCATCCAATCTCAGATTAAATAATAGGCAGATATAGCGCATAGAACACGAGAGTGAAGCCACTTAATATTTATGTGTGCGTGACAGCTAGGAGCGGCATTGTAGGGACACGTGCATCTGTGCGTGTGTAAAGTTGCCAGGTATTGGTAAAAACTCCCACAATTTTTTCAATTATTGTTATCAATTATTGTACTATTGTTTAAAATTGGAAATGTACTTTTGCTATATAGGTACTTAAGTAGTATTTGAACAGAATAATAATATGCATAATTAGTCATTACTAACACTTAATTGATTTTATTAATTAATATCAGATATGAAAAATACTTTATAACGCTTTCTGGATTGATTAAAAAACATACACACATAAAATATTAGCAGCCTTTGTTCTGCACCAATTTCTTATAATATTGCCGTTTAGCGTCTGAACATCGAGCATTCGTTTCTAATTTTGCTATACAGCATGTAACAAAAACCCTGTCCGATCCTGAAGGGTATTATTTGGAATCGTACTGCGTACACAAATACGTAATCATTTAATGGATACGAGATAATTATTTTTCCCCAATAAAAATAATTAATTTAAAAAATTAAAAATAGTCATACCAAAGGCAACACTGATCGCTCGACAGGGTTCACCTACAGTTTCGTGTCAAAGAAGCCGCCTGAGCGCGGCGGTGCTTTGTCGCATGCCGCCAAACAAACTTAGGACTAAAGAAACCTACGTTTTGTCTACGCGTAGGTATCAGCTGATATTTTATTGTAGGCATAGACGCATAGTGACCCCAATTTCTGACCTTCTGTTTATCAAGAAACAATTATTATTGAGTTGAAGTGATGTGCTTTTAGCAATGTACCGACTGTAGGTATCAGTTTATTATAACAATTTACTTGTTGCATGCCTCTGAGATTGTGTTCCATATGTCTATCTCGAACATTAGTACACATCTTATTATCGACATCTTTTTATTCAATTTGCCCGTACTCTTCGCAGCGCACTTGTGTACGATTTGAGTGAGTCGAAAGCTTCCACAATCCGAGCTCTTACTTCGATTTCCGAATCTCACTCACACACAAATAAAAATTAACATATTCAAATATGTCTGATTGGTATACGACATTGTTCGCGATACGATAGCGGCACGTGATACGTACAGACATCCGATCGCAAGCTATCTCCACGTGAGACTGGCGACAAACAAGTAGAGCCAGTAGGCAACCAGTCGGCTACATCAAAGGGTCTAGGACTCGTTATGAGTACCTACAGCGCGGCTAGTGCACGGTGGTGTCCTTTGAAATAAAAATAAGCAAAAAATAAAAGATTTCGCCGGCCGGTGGATTGTTGTCAACTTATGAAAATTTACCATATTTAGTGTTACATTTCGCATGGTAAATAAAAATAAAAAAATCAATAACTTTTGGTTTTTATGAGTTACATTTTTTTTGTATTTTTTCTAGTACGTATGTTAAACCAGGAATACGCCTTTTTTGGATCGGACAGGGTTTTCGTTACATATTGTATAGTGCAATCTTACCATTACATAAATACTTTTCTATCATTTTTTTATTAAATTAACTTTGTGATCTACTCCATAACATTGATGATCATCCTCCAGATTCATAAAAATTGTTAGGTTACCAATGAAAAAATCTGTGATGTTACGTGCCTATAATCACTTTTAGTTTTTATTCAAACCTTTTCTTTTAAAATTTTAACAATTTCAGCCGCTGCACAAACTTTATAAGTGTCTACGGAAGGAAAAATTAAACCTCCTCTATCTCCCAAGCCAATTAACTTGTGAAAATCTTGTTTTTCCGTAGACACCAAATGAGTCAAGCAATGTTCACATTTGATTTCTTTTCTGACATACCGTATGTCACACCCAGCAATATATCCGACAAACATTTTTTTCATGTCATTGAAAACTGGCAAATCTAAATACTGAGCTAAATTGTTGACATCCATAGGCAAATCTTTAAAAAAACCTAATGAAACACTTTCAGAGTCGTCGGTGTCTTCCTGTCGGTACGATGCAGTAGTTAAATTGATAATTTGTGAAGCGGCGACGTGTACTTACGTCAATATTGCAATATTCTCCAGAGGAATGCAATTTCCAGTTTCCATACTTCTCATTTCTAAATGCGTTAATAATTTTCGATATATGGCCTTAAATTGTTTTACGTTTGGATTATCATTATGACCCCCATGCATCCTAACGCAGCCGAAAAATATTTCTAGATGATCCTGGCTAAGTTTGCAGGTGGGTAAAAACACCAAAGACTTTTCTTTTTCTATCAGACGTTCATAAAGTGACTTTAAACTTGATATATTTATCAGCGTTCCAATAAAACCAGTAGCCTAATTGCGTAACAAATTTTCGTAAACGATTACGACTAATCTGTTTGATTTTGATAGTTCAACAACATTAATTGCGTTATTTACATTGTTTAGCAGAACTTTTTATCGAACTTATGATCAATGTATTAGCAATCTGTTCCAAAACGATTCAGATTCCGATTGATTGTGTATTACGCAATTAGGGTACAGGTTTACATCTTGTTTCCACACCTCTTTTATAAAATCGCGTTATAACGTAAGTTGGTCGACGATCTTTAGTAACTTTTCGTTTGGTAACACTTTTTATTTGCAAATTTTGTATGTAATCCTGAATCCGGTCCACCAGTGCAAAAAATTCTGTTTTATTTCCTTTATATATAGGTTTTCTGTAATCGAAATGGGTCATACTTCGTGAGTTAAAAATATCGAACATGTCGTTCATTAATTGAACAAACTCTTCAGTGGGTTGCGATTTTTCAAAATCTGGAAGATTTAGATCAGTTCTACAAAACTGCTGTGCTTTAGCAACACTCCGGCTTAGTGTCAGCGTAGCAAGCTTTACCTTCATAATTTGATTTCTGAAGGAAATGTGTATACTTGAAAGTTTATTTGCCAAATGTAGGCCCTCATCTTCCTGCAACTGGTTTAGTTTACCTAAAAAGTTCCAGTCGACAATTTCTTCATTTTTGTTTAAAAATTCTTTTTTTGCTTCTAGCTGATTCCGAAGTAATTTTATAACATGACTGGGATCTAAAAAGCATGCAACTTCGCTAGCATCTGAGGGATGATTAAATGTAGTTTTTATATTTGCAGTATCAGTTATACTACAACCAAGTAGCTCCATAGTAGTAAAATTTGTGTCATGTCATGTCCATCGAATGTTAGTGATACAATTTTGACTCCAGCTTCGTGACATTTCTTGAGACAAAGTTTAACTAAATTAGATTTCTGTTCCCCGGTCAAATTGTTTGTCAAAAAGTATCCTAAAGGTATCTTGAATCGCTGGTTTATTCCTACTAACATAAATACAAATGCTTGAGATGCCAAAGCTGTAGACTCTGTTAGTTCATCGCCCATATCGACAACTCCTATAGAACGTTTACCATCCCACAGCTTCTGTTAGCGCAACGCCATTTCGTCGAACATAAGTGCGCAAATTAGTTTATGAGCAGAAACTTCTGCCATTTTTTGCAACGCTGTGAAAGCTTCTTGGGTAAATCCAGGTTCGCTTTTAATGTGGGTGTACCATTTTGCCAACGTTTTAGGATGAGGCAAGCAACTATTGAAGGCTTTTCTGACGTATTCATAGCCTTTTGGAGAGTAAAAATTTAACGATAAGCAAAATTTTCTAATGGCCGGGGAATATTTATTAATTTATTTACCGGAGCTTCGCATATATAAGTTATGAAAAAGTTCAGTTGCTATAATATTCCCACTTAACAAGCTATGAGTGTCGCAATTTACATAATTTTTATCTTTTAAGTCCTTTAAAATATTATTTAGTGAATCATTGTTTTTTTTCTAGTGGTCAATGTTTTTGTTGTAATATTTTTAACTTATCTTTAGTAACAACTCGTAACAACTTATGTTTTCTTAAATCTTTTCTTATTTGGCTTTTTCTGGGTGTATCGAATATGGAATCCACATCAGAATCTCTAACTTCAGGTACTAAAGAATAATCTCTAATGGATTTTCCGGGTAGTTGACTAACTTCGAGTAAGTTTGAAGGACCAGCTTGGTCCTGTAAAGCAATTGTGCTCAGTAAACTCTCAGTAATACTTGATTTTTCCGGTGATGGTGGCAACGTGCGTACATTTTTTGACGGTTTTGATATTTTTTTAATCAACCGACTACCTTTTTCGGTAAAGTATATCATCCTCATTAAAATGCAATGAGCATACAACACAAAATTTTGAAGGCAGCCAATCATTATCCTGCCTGCTTTGACGAATAATAGTGACCTATTCATCACGTAAAACTAGATCCGTCGGCAATCTGCAAATACATAATTCAAATAATTGCAAACAAAATTATTTCTACACACAATGCAATTTCCCCTTATTCAAGGAGATCTATTTCGATGTAAACTGGCAACACAGACCAATAACTGTCAATATTTTTCGTTCCGAGTGAGTCGAAAATATTATAGGGAAAATAAATAACGAAACAATAAAGTAAACAATAGTTACCTATGGAAAGATATTCCATCTTCTTTTCTTTGTTTTTGGGAACAACTTTTACAATATTTGAAGACACAAGACGGCATAATTTGACATAAAATATTATACCACTTGTGACGTGTAAGCAGTGCGACGCGTAGCTAAGTACTGACGCGAGATTGTATTCGCTTTTGAATTTGTATTTGCTTTGGCGGCTTCACTCTCGTGTTCTACCCGCTCTATCTGTCTATAATTTAATCTGAGCATCCAATGATATATTATAAGTTACCTAGCTACTACGTTCTTAGTTACTAAGTGTTTTGCATAGACACCCCCAAGCAATAAGTCGGTTATCGTAAAACTCAAGTTTACAGGAAAAATGTATTTTTGTTTTTATTGAAATCTTTTCAAGGAGTCGAAGTATTCCGTTCATTGATACATAAAGTGAAAGTATTTTCTTTGTGTAATTCAATTACGATGTCAACATTAATTTATGTGTGGGAAATACTTTGCAATTTAAGAAAATAAATATTGCAAAAATAAGACAAGTCAATTGTTTCAGTAATATACACTTAATGCCTTAGTGCAGTAAGTTTGTTCATAACAACATTACAATACGGACTTATCTAACGTTATTTCTTACTAGCTTCCGCCCGCGGCTTGGCCCACATGTGGAGTGTTGATGAAAACTTGCTTATGTTCTTTCCCAGGCTTCAATCACATTTCATCGAATTAGCCGTGAATCGTCACAGCCTCGCTTTGCGCACCACTCGCGGTGTCCGCGGTGTTTACATACTTAGTTCGCAATAAACTTTTGACTATAACTTCAGTAACTTTTGAACCATCCGTCCAAATGAATAAGTGTACAAAACAAAGTTTACCTACATCAAACGCCAAAGGCGATAAAGGTATTCATTTTGATGAGAAATAATTAAATAAACTGACTAACTGGCGAAATGTGAGTATACTATAGCTACACCTCTGCCCAAGCCTTCGCGGAAACAAGGCGTGATGTTATGTTATGTTTATCAGACTCAGACTCTTCATGATTATGTGAGAAATTATTCTAAAATATTCAAAAGAGTCTGCGCTCACGCTAAGTCTAAATTAATAAGTAACAAAATTGGTATTTCCCATAATAAAATAAAAGCTGTGTGGCAGGTAATTAACAAAGAAACTGGAAACACAAAACACAAAACAGCTAGATCAGAATGACTTGTCGTTAAAAATTGATAATGAAACCATTTCAGATAAGTTGAAGGTTGCTGAGTCACTAGAAAATTTCTTCACCAACATCCCAATTGAGGTTACGAAATCTCTTCCCTCATCATCTGTATTAGCTGAATCTTTACTCAAAGAAAACTTCAGTAAGGACATTCCTAGTTTGAAATTCGAGCCTATTTCTATTGTCACAATTAAAAAAGCGTTCAAAAGTCTTAACATTAAAAACACTGAAGACTTATGGGGGATTTCCGTTAAGGTTCTTGGAGATATTATTGACACAATTGCCCCTGTCCTAACAGGCATATTTAATCAATGTTTAGACAGCGGTACGTTTCCTGATTTAATGAAACATAGTAAAGTAGTACCAATTTTCAAATCGGGTAGTAAGAGTGATCCCTCTAATTATAGACCTATATCTGTGCTACCAGCATTGAGTAAAATCTATGAAAAAATCATGCTAGACCAGATGTTGTCACATTTTAATTCAAATGGAATTTTACATAGTCGCCAGTTTGGTTTCACGAAAGGCAGGTCGACGACTGATGCGGGAGTAAAACTGGTCAGTCACATTTTGGAATCCTGGGAGATGTCCCAGGATGCAATTGGCATTTTCTGTGACCTCTCAAAAGCGTTTGACTGCGTTGACCACAATACACTGATCTGTAAATTACACCACTACGGAATTCGTGGACAAGCCGCTAATCTTGTTCTTTCCTATTTATCAAACAGGCAACAGAAAGTGAACGTTAACGGGGCGACGTCCTCGGGATCCTTAGTTAAGATAGGCGTGCCTGAAGGTTCAATTCTAGGCCCTTTCTTATATTTAGTTTATATTAATGACCTTCCTTACATGATGGCTAACTTATCAGATATAATTTTATTCGCTGATGACACTTCTCTTATTTTTAAAATAGATAGAAAAGATACGGATGTCTTACATGTGAACGATAGTCTGGCTGTTCTTTCGAAATGGTTTGCAGCTAATAATCTTTTACTCAATGCGAACAAAACTAAATGTCTTAAGTTCTCATTACCAAATGTACCCCAAGTGGGTTTAAATTTAAAACTTGATGGCAAGAAAGTAGATGCTATTAATGAAACTGTATTTCTAGGAATTACTTTAGATTCAAAATCGCAATGGGGCGCTCACATTAGAGCTCTTTCAGGTAAATTAAGTTCAGCTGCATATGCAGTAAGAAAAATAAGGCAGTTGACCGATATAGCCACAGCAAGTTTAGTATACTTTGCTTATTTCCACAATATTATGTCTTATGGCGTTCTGCTGTGGGGATCAGCAGCTGACGTAGATTCAATTTTCATTTTACAAAAGAGGGCAATCCGCGCGATCTATGAAATGGGTCCTCGCGAATCTCTTAGAAACAAATTCAAAGAAATTGATATACTAACTCTGCCTTCTCTATATATCTTAGAAAGTATTTTGTATGTTCGCAAAAACTTAGGACTTTTTAAAATAAGAAGCGATTTCCATAATATAAATACACTTAGTAAAAATTAAATCGTTATACCCAAATTTAGAGTAACTATAACAAGCAAATCATTTTTGATAAACAGTATCCGCTTTTATAACAAGTTGCCAAAGTCGGTTACAGAACTTAGCGATGGAAAGTTCAAAACCCACATCAAACGTGTCCTTATCAAAAAAGCGTACTATTAGATTAAAGACTACGTCGAAGACAAGAAAGTTTGGCAATAATTCCCTCTGCACATGTGGCTTCCCTGGTACCTCATAAACGGCATCACTATGTAAATTTCTAATAACTGCTCCCAAATAATGGTGTTTAATTTTTATTTTTTATTATTAGATATTGACATATAAATAACTCTGACATAATATTTTCATTATTTGACATTTTATACCTACAATTTTTAAGTTTTGATTTTATTCTATTAGATTATTTCTATATTTTGTAAATGTGAGAACGTCGTAGGCCTTGTGGATTGTAAATTTATATACCATTGTCTATTTGTTTAACATATGATACTTTTTGACAGGCCTACACTGTCCTCCCATACCTATTAACACTAACTAAAAAAAATTGTAAAAGACAAATATTTTTAAAAGAGTAACCATGGAGTTTCTTGCCGGCTGTCTCCCATACCTATTAACACTAACTAAAAAAAATTGTAAAAGACAAATATTTTTAAAAGAGTAACCATGGAGTTTCTTGCCGGCTCTTCTCCATAGGAAACGACCAATTGGAACCGTGCACCTAGAATCTGATGTTTCATAAGTGCCCATGTAGGTTTATGTAAAATAAAATATTTTGATTTTGTTAACTAAATACTCTAAAATGTGTATTGTAGAAACAAAAAAGCAATTCATTTATGGGTTCACTATTTGGCTATAATAGCTTCCACATAAAAGGTAGATGTAGCTATATTACTGTTTAGTTGCATCAAAATCCGTTCAGTAGTTTTTCCGTGAAAGAGTAACAAACATCCATCCATCCATCCTCACACACTTTCATGTTTGAAGTAGTATAGTAGGTAGGATAGAAAGATTAGCAGGGTAGTAGGATTTCAAAGACGATAGGTATTTTACTTACGAAAATTCAATACTTTACGCAAAACAGTTTTGTATTGATACGTAAAGATACTTTTCTTGTCATAATTTTTGTTTTGAATTTCCCTACAATAAAAGTGTTATTCACAATATCCTTGTAAATCCCACTACGAAAAAATAAAAACAAATTACTAAGATGTATCCCAACCCGAATGACGAATTCGACATAACAATAAAAAGTCCAATTTTACTGACTTATTGCTTGAGGGTATCGACTCAACCCAAGAAAATAAAGTTTATTTTTCTTGGTCTGAGTTTTACTTGGTCTTAGTTTGAGTTTGTTGTTTTTTTTTTTTGTAAAATGTCTACGGGAGCGACTTATGGCGTTCTTTCCACTTTTGACCACCAATCGCAAGAGTGGAATAGTTACAAGTTACGCTTAAATCAGTGGTTTATCGCTAACGACATAACCTCGGAAACGGACAAAGCAACAGTCAAACGGAGGGCGATATTGTTAACGTCACTATGTGAATCAAGTTTCAAGCTTGCAAGTGACCTGGCGTTACCCAACAAGGTGGAAGAATTACGTTACGAGGCATTAGTAAAACTTCTAGACGAACACTTCACACCAAAAAGGTTCGGGTTTGCAGAGAAGTCAATCTTCTATTCGGCAACTCAACGACCAGGGGAATTGCATACTCAATGGGCGGCCAGGATAAGAGGATTAGCAGCTCACTGTGCGTTCAATAATTTGGAGGAGGCCTTGCTAGACAAATTTATTATGGGCATGGCGGCAGGACGAGAGCGGGACAAACTTTTCATGCAGGATCAGCAGGAGCTGACCCTCTCGAAGGCCATCGACTTGGCAGAGAGCATGCGCTGCGCGCGCGATGCCTCGTCGGTGGCAGCGTCGGGCACTAACAGCATCGGCGCAGTGGGCCCGGACGGCGTCTTCAACATATCCAAAAAGGAAAAGTGCAGTGTGTGTGGATTCACTAATCATAAAGAAAATCAGTGTCGTTATAAAAACTATAAGTGCAAAAAATGCGGAAATAAGGGCCACTTGCGAAAAATATGCCCAAACGAGGGTAAAGTAAAGTTCGTGAAGGAACTGTGGACGACGGAGGCGACGACGGTGAGTATTTTTACAATATTCGGTGCGTTAAAGGAAAACCAATGACGGAGCGTGTAACTATCAGTGGTCTAGCTTTAGAGTTCGAAATCGATAGTGGTTCAGCAGTAAGCGTCATCTCGGAGGAAACCTACAACTCGAATTTTAAACGATTACCGTTGTCAGTCACCAACAAAAAGTTATTAAGTTATACGGGGGAAAATATTAAAACAATCGGAGTTGTTTATTTGCCTGTATCGTATCTGGGCCGAACGCATACTATGAATGTGTACGTAGTGCGCGCAGGCGGACCGCCGCTGCTTGGTCGCGACTTTATTCGTGAGTTCGACCTTGAGCTAGCGCCTGCACGTGTACATGCCGTTCTCGACCAAGCGGTATGCGGGTCTACCAACCATGCTAATATTGACAAGCAACTCCCTAGCATGTTTCCTAAAGTTTTCTCAGGCAACCTCGGATCGTTTAACAAACATAAAATAGATTTACATCTAAAATCCGACTCTAAACCAATTTTTTTTAAAGCAAGACCGGTACCTTACGCGCTAAAAGATCTGATCGACAAGGAGCTCGACCGATTATTGTCACTAGACATTTTGAAGCCAGTGGAACACTCAGAATACGCATCGCCAGTCGTGCCTGTTTTGAAAAAGAATGATATCATCCGATTATGTGCAGATTACTCAGTAACAATCAATAAACAATTAATAATCGACCAATATCCCTTGCCGACGGTACACGATTTGTTGGCCAAATTACACGGGGGCGTACAATTCAGTAAAATTGATTTGTCAATGGCATATAACCAATTCATTCTAAATGAGGACTCACAGAGGTTAACCTGCACTAATACGCACCGCGGTCTTTTTAATTTCACTCCATTAGTGTTTGGGTTGGCCAGCGCACCCGCAATTTTCCAGCGCGCAATGGAATGTTTGCTATCGGGTATTGACGGAATCATATTTTTGCTAGACGATATCCTCATAACGGGTGCAAATAAAGATCAGCATACGCAGAGACTCATCACGGTTTTACAAAGATTAAATGATGCTGACTTGACGGTACAGATAAGTAAATGTGAATTTTTCAAAGACGAGATTTCATATCTAGGTCACGTCATAGATAAACATGGTGTTAGGAAGTCGCCAGAGAAAGTCAAAGCTATTTTACAAGCTCCTAAGCCTAATAACGTGTCACAGTTGCAGTCGTTTTTAGGTCTAACTAATTATTACCGGAACTTCGTGCCAGACGCGTCATCCATACTAAGCCCATTATACAATTTATTAAACAAAAGCACAAAGTGGGAATGGACTCGCAATCACGATGACGCGTTTATCCGAATAAAAAACATTTTAGCATCCGATAAAACATTAGCGCATTTCGACCCAAACGCTAAGTTAATATTAACTGTAGACGCGTCACCAACAGGATTAGGCGCAGTATTATCTCAAATAGGACTTGAAGGGTTGGAAAGGCCAATTTCATACGCATCACGGACGCTGTCATCAGCGGAAAAAAATTACGCGCAAATTCAAAAGGAAGCAACAGCGATCATTTTTGGGGTAAGACGTTATCATCAATACTTGTATGGTCGGTCCAATCCTTTCGTGCTACGAACGGACCATAAACCCCTCTTAGCAATATTCGGGCCTCACAAAGGCATTCCCGAAGTGTCCGCCAATCGCCTACAAAGATATGCTATATTTCTAGCTGCGTATAACTATACGATTGAGTACATTAGCAGCAAGCATAACAGCGCGGACTATCTATCTCGGGCGTGCGGGGACAGCGGGGGAGGGAACGGGACAAAGGCGCCGGAAGAACTCAGACTGCGAGGATCGCGCGACCTATGTCAACTTTGTAGTGGAGGGGGACCTACCAGTGACTCTAAACGACATGCGTCGCGAGACGGCTCGTGACGCTCATCTGACTACTATTAAGCATTATGTTTTAAACGGCTGGCCTAGGAAAGTTAATGACGCAGTCTTAAAACCGTTTTACAATTGTCGTACACAGCTGACTTATGAAAGGGATATCTTAATGCGTGGACATAAAGTCGTTATTCCTACAAATTTGCAAGAAAAAGTATGTAGGGAATTACATAGCTCGCATTTCGGAATAGTGAAGATGAAGGCAGAGGCTCGCAAGCGGCTCTGGTTTCCTGGCGTAGACGCGGCGCTGGAGCGAGTAGCGGGGGCTTGTGGCGTGTGCTGTGCGCTGCGCCCTGCGCCCCCGCATGCCCCTCTCGCGCCTTGGCCATTGCCACCGCACCCTTTTTACCGAATTCACATGGATTTCTTGGGCCCGTTCCATGACTACATGTTGTTAATTATTGTAGACGCGTATAGCAAATGGGTGGAATGTTATGATATGTCCTCAACTTATAATTCAAAGGCGGTTATAAGTAAATTAAATGATTTCATGTCACGGTTTGGGGTTCCACACACGTTGGTGAGTGACAACGGTACATCTTTTACTTCGTTGGAATTTAGGGACTTCTGTAAACTTAACGGAATCGAGCATATCCTATCTCCTGTATATCACCCAGCCAGTAATGGGCAAGCCGAGAGTTTTGTGAAAATTGTTAAAAAGGGGCTTAAGACTATAATTTTGGAGGGTTGTAATAAAAAAAACATACAAGGAAAAATAGCAAAATTTTTATTCGATTACAGGAACTCTAAAAATAGCACCACTGATAAAACTCCCGCAGAGATAGTTTTCGGGCGTGCTCTGCGCTCGCGGCTGGATCTGATGAATCCGACCGCGCCGTCACCTTCGTCCACAGACCTAACTCAGACCGTTGCACGTAATCAGTCCTTACAGGCTAAATACTACCAAGGAAAACACAGAACAGACTTCAAAGAAAACGACAGGGTTTGGATTACCAAAAATACAAATAATAAAAAAATTTTTGGATACAAGGAATAATAAGGAAAAAAAAAGGCAATATAATGTGCGTAATATACGTGCCACATTTGGGATGCGAAGTCACGAGACACATCGACCAAATAAGGACAAGACTACACTCATCATCAATCGACGACCAGGACTGGGACCCAGACGTGATACCCGACTTAGCGTCGCTAATCACCAATCATCCGGAGCCCGTCACGCAGTCAGAAGAGGGAGGAGGATCAGTTATGGATCCTGAACGGGGAACGCCGGCGACTCCACCGCGCGTCGCGGTATCACGCAGGCGGCAGGAAATTAGTCCGACCTTCTCGACACCAACGGCGGGCCAACACGTCAGTGATGTTGATGACGATGATGATGATGAAGATGATGAGTAACAACCGGAAAAGACCATAGATTAAGTGTAGATTTCGATAAACATAGATTAAGAGTATTGTCTAGCTTAAGGGGAAGGGATGTTACGTATGTGTACGAGTGGTATGTAGGCGACGGGCTGCGCCCCGAGTTTGATTGACAGTGACACCTTCCTTCCGCATAAATACTCTCATACATAACAATAATCAAAGGTCATAGAGTAGAATAGTTACACACTATAGTTATGCTTGTTGCTTGCTTTAAAATAAGTCAATATCATAAGTACTGTTGAACGTTTTGCATGTTTGTTTACGCATAACATGACTTTGAGAGACACTTGTGCGCTTTACTATAATGTTACCGAAATCGGTTAGAACCAGGAAGACATTATTATTATTATATTTTTGATGGACGTAACCAGGTTTCATACAATACTCCTGATATGATGGATATTGATGCCTCAATAATCAAATCAAAATCATTTTTTGCTTAATCAGTTTGTCTAAATTAAATAGATATTACCTATATACTAATGGCTGAATAGCATAAAAGATATTCATATTCATTAAATTGGCTGTAGCACATACATAACCACTCTGTATCGAGCTCAGTACTAAAACATTTCGTATTGTGTCGCATTTACTTTGCTTGCAAGGATTTTAATGTTATTTGAATTGTATAATAAAACTTCTTGCCGCTAGAATACGGTTGATATCATCTTATGCACGGTACTACAGATAAAAAGCCAAATCATATAAATCAGAGTGTTTAGTGTGGATCTTTGACACTCCTACTACCATAATTGTATTATTCGTTTAGTCGATAATGTATGGTCACCTTTATCAAGTTTCGATTAATATTTTTTAAATAGATAAATCAATTATAACAATGATATTTATGAAGTAAGAACACATCAAAATAAATGTTTATACAAAATCCTTGTTATTTATTTTTATTATTCTTAGCACAGACTGCTATTATTTACATGTACGCATATTTATTTATATGTACCTAGAATATTTGTCTTTTATTTTGCATAACACTTTATTATTTGACCTGCATTCATTATTGCTTAGAGAGCAGTGATGGCCCAGAGGTAACGGCCGCGACTTACGAGTTGTAGGTCGTAGGTTCGAACCCAGACAGGCGATTTACTTTGTGCAATTTATTTCATCACCACTGCTCTCAAAACGGTAAAGAAATACCTCTGAGAGACATAAGGAGCCTTAGTTATTTAAAGTGAAGACCAAGGAAATAAATAATCTTATACCGGCTTAAAATAAATAAAGACAATAATAACAAATATCCCTATATTTTTTTTAACACGTCGTCGGCCTGTTCCCCTCAAAGACCGCGCGCGATGACGTTTTATAGGTACCATAAGTAATTTATTCAAGAACACCGACAGCTTAAAGGTACTGCTAGATTTTCTCTACAAGGCCTAGATCTCGAAATATTCTTATATGTTTTCTTTCCAAATTTTGCTTAATTTCCAAAAAAACGCATTGCTAGGCTATAGATTTACAAACGAATCCCCAATAACCAATTACTAATAGATACACACACACACACACACACGGCTGCGCACGCATCCCTCGTTCGCCTTCTTTTGTCACACAGAGATAGCAATATTCCGAATGAATTTTGTACTCGACTCGAAGTCTTATTACGCGCTTGTTACGTCGGCCCCGTAATATATTGTATATATTTACAAGGTACGGTCATGCTGTTATTAATTATCTTTAAACAGTTCCCTCAAATAATCGCGCCTGCGGAGGCCATTTATTGCTCTGATGGCTCTTTTCTGCAGATTAAAAATAGACTCGATGTCTGCAGCGCGTCCCCATAATAAAATACTGTAAGACATGATACTATGAAAGTAACTGAAATAGACTAGCCTTGCGGTATCTACATTAGTAAATTGACGGATTTTTCTAACAGCATATGCTGCTGAACTAAGCCGTCCTGCAAGAGATGTTAAATGAGGACCCCAGAGCAGCCTTGAGTCGAGCGTGATCACCAAGAAAACAGTTTTATCAACGAATTCTAGTTTTTCTTTATTCAATACTATGTCACAATCACTACTTTTAACATACGGCAAAGCAAACCTTACTCATTTAGTTTTTTTTCACATTTTATACTAAACTGTTAGCAGTAAACAAATTTTGTATATCATTGTCATGATTTGATCTACTTATCTTAAAAAGTCTCGTCAGCAAATAATAAAATTTGTGGTTGTTTTTTTAATTAATGGGGTAGATCATTAATATTTACAAAAAAGAGGAAAGGACCTTATATCGAGCCTTGTGGAACACCTATTTTTACTTTTAAACCAACTGAATTGACACCATTTATTTGAACTTTTAGCTGTATGTCATCAAAATAAGATTTTACTAAACCGATGGCCTTAACCCAGTCGATCCAATAGTATCTTGGGCCTCATGTAAATATGTGTTTTAATAAAGTGACACCGGCGTCAGTCGTACAACGACGTTTGGTGAAACCATATTGCTGCTCGTGTAAGATTTTGTGGATGTTAAAATGATTAAGCTTTTGATTGAGCACTACCTTTTCGAACACCTTGCTGAATACCGGAAACTGACAACGGATACTGGTCTATAATTGTTGGTGTCTTTTCTATCCCCAGATTTTAAAAGTGAACCTTACTGTATTTCATTAAATCCAGGAAGACTCCTTGATCTACACACAAATTAAATATTAAAGCTAAGTATGGTGCTATAGTCTCGAATATGGATGTACTAAGTTTGATGGACATTCCCCAAAGATCTTCGGTCAATTTGATTTTTATTTGCCGAAAAGCTTTTCTAACTAATAAAAGGTTAATATGTTAAAATTGAAATACAACCGGGTAGCCTGGAACTTGTGCTATTAATAAATCAATTGAGACTTTGGGTGAGGAATTTAAAGACACTGACAGCCCTTAAACTTTGTATATGTACTGATCACGTTCAGTTTCCTTGCTGAAATCCACTCGTAGTGCGCACCAAGGGACTTTTTTTAAATTTACTTTACGTGAAACTAGGCCACATTTTGTTGCAACGTTGCCGGCCGTTATTGGTGATCGTGGAAGTGGTTAGTTTTCGTGCTTCTGTTTTAACTTTATTTATTCAATTAACGTTGACGATTCGCTTACCCATCTTCTCGATAGCATACGCGCTGGTGATGTGCAGCAGCTGGTCGCCGTACTTGTGGTAGTTGGCGCGAGTGACGTAGGGCAGCGCCAGCATGTGCTCCGGCAGCTCGGGCAGGCGCGCGGCCATGGCCTTCAGCGCCGCCTGCGGCAGGACGGTGGCCAGGGACACGCCGCGGGCTGATGCCATCTCACTGCACAAATCACCACATTACTATACCACAAGCTTCTGATACCATACCACACTACAAAAAGGTTTCTGTAGGGTTGCTTGGGTTGCTAGCAGAGGCGAAATAACTAAGAAAGGACTGTATTTCGAAATATACAATGAAGAAGAGGATATATACAGTGAAGAAGTAATACAGTGTATCTAATTCAATATTTTTTACATCCCATAACAAGAACCAAACTAGACAGACGTGTCCGCCTTTATTTTCGCTTGATGCAACGTGTGCGATAACTGGTGCTGGTTTAACGGTATTAATTTTGTTTGTTGTGATTGTATATCTGTGACGCAAATTTAAATACCTTTAAACGGTGCAAAAGTGGCATATGTGCGTTCCTGATCTCCAGCCTACGGCCGAGGAGCCTGGAGACTCGGAGCGGGCCAATCTTGTGAGATCTTTCCTCATATTGCAAGCAGTTGCCTTCGAAGCTGTATCAGGCTAAAGTGTTACACGCATTTTTTTAGTATTTTTTTGTGAGAGCGCATTCTATTTTTAGATATTCCGAGACCCAAGTGGGCGACTCAGGTAGCCGTACCCTTAACCGAACTACTGCAAATTCGTTGAAATTCGAGTCGATCGTGTTGCACGTACTTTGTCGCTATCCGGCGACAACATTTGACACTCGAACGATGTCTAAAAAAGGAAATGAAATACTTCGACTAGTTAGTGATCGAATTAAAACTGTGGCGGCATCTACACCGTCACATGCGAACAACGCATCACACAACTGACGTCACACAAATCCTGCATCGCGCAATCAGAGTTTACCGCGCAGATAGCATATATACAACTTCCCGACAAAAATCGCCGGGCAGTTGCCCACCAGATACGACATCCATCTGGACCTCATACTCTTGGAAAAGGGAGGATCCTCCCTTTTCCAAGAGTATGAGTGAACTTTACACCCTGTTCCTCATATCTCTTCACTGGTGACCCCGAGTATGAACGTCAACGCACCTTCGTGCAACTACTTCAGCGTGACGTCATCATCTTCACTCCCGCAAGTCACACAGCCAGCCAGCAACCACGGCGTGAACGGTTGTCCTGACCATCAGCATGCAGCGCAAGCGCATACCTGGTCATCACCTTCAGCCTCATCAGCAACCTTGGCACAGCACATTGCACATTCGGCCGGTCCACAAGCAGAGCGCTTAATACCTCTCCTGCTCGACACCAGCAGTCAGCCACCCCGACACACATTTTTTTTTTTTTTTGTTTCCGGGGTGGAAAATCCTCATGGATGTCCTCCGCCCTGGGGCGGACGGAGGGGTCTGTCAGACTCTTACTGACTAAAAACCACCCCGGTGTTCCATCACTCACCTACGCCGGGGTTGTGGGAACACATAATTCTTCCGCAACCCCGGCTGGTGCCGGGCCCCGTCTCGGGCGGGGAGAGTGTAGTGTACTCCCCCCGCAACGTCTGTGAGCGGCGCGCGCGGAACACTACGCGCGACGCTTACTCGGGTCCTGATGTTGGGGGGCGACGGATGTCCCCGAATCCGTCGCCCCTGGACCCATTTAGGGGAGCCGGAAGAGGGCGTTGTCCGCCCTCCTCCGACGCCCAGTGCTTCTGCTGCGGGCAGGGTCGAGAGTCGAGATCTCTCTCTCCCTCTCCGCAGCCTCCTTCTGCGAGATGACCGTCTCGCACAAGGAAACCACCGCGTCCCAGGACTCGACGCTGCCGACCATCGAACTCACTAAGGTCGGCAGCGTCAGGTCACGGCGCGGCTCCTCCCAAGCGGCACACTCTGCCAGCGTGTGCCACGCCGTGTCCTCCCGGCAGTCGACGCAGTGGTGACACCGGGCGTCCGGCTCCCTGTTTATGCGACACAGGTACTTCCCGAAGTAACCATGCCCCGAGAGCACCTGCGTCGCCCGAAACGTCAGGGAGCCGTGCCTTCTCCCGAGCCAGCGGTCGAGCACTGGCCGGATCGCCTCGATGGTGCTGAGGCCGGCGGTAGGGCGTGAGAGCCTGTCCCGCCATTCCGCCACTAGGACCCCGCGAAGCTCCCCACCGAGTGTGTCTTCACGTTGTCGTCGTGGTGGGGCTTGCGTATCTCAATGATCTTGGAGCTTTGCCGGTAGAGTTACTCATGCCGTAAAGGTTCAAGTGAGAGACCAGACTAAGAGAGACACGGGGCAGGGTCCATTTTATCGGACTTCTGCGAGGGGCGCACCGTTTGCGAGGCGCGCGATTTATTTTCCGAGTGTTTGAAAAGAGGTTTTTCGTCGTACATCGTGCGATGACTCATGGAGCGGGTCTATCGGACGGTGTGCAACTTTTTGGTTGAGGTTTTGGTCTTGTGCCGTACGTGATTTGTGATTCGCTTCTCTAATTATATTAGGGAAACTAATCTAGGATGGGGGGTTTTGTCGTGTGCCGTGCGATGGCTCACGGAGCGGGCTGATCGGACGGTACGTGATTTGTTATTCGTTCCTGGAAATCTTCGTGGAGCGAACTTGGGCTGGTATTATATGTCAAGCACTGAGGCTGAAGGCCTAATCAGGCAGGCTCGGGAAGGGAAGTTCACTTCTAGTACGCGTCTGGTCATCAAACGTAACTGAGAAGGTGTACCAGTGTCTTTGGCGAAAGGACTCCTGGATGTTGAATGGTCACCCGAGGCGACATCGAGGCGACAAGTTTGCTGGCCAGACATGGCTGACAGACAGTTGGGAAGTGTGGGGAGATAACCCCGTTAAAAATCGACTACCTGGGGACCCCACCCCTTAAAAAAGGCAAAGCTGAGTTCAGCAATCATTATGAAAGCGCATCAAACAAAACAACTACCCCAGGAGGGTACCTGCTGCTCCGCAGCAGGAGAATCCCTCACCGAGCAGAGCTCGGTCAGTCCCAATTCGTATTCTGGGGGGGACACTGATCGCTTAAAATTCCATTCGAATTTTTATCCGTCCTTTAAGGGCCCAATGAGCCAGTGTGGCTCACTTACCGGTGATGAGGAGTCGCTGGGTTCTATTCCCAGCACATCTGCGGCACCCGAACCTAAAGAACAGACTACCGCTGACCTGCTCTCTGGACATCAAAGAGAGTATGGCTCACGAGATTTGCCCATCACAGAGGTGTCAAAGAATGCTGTTACGAAGAAGGCACAGAAAGTGCCAAAGAGGGTACCAACACGTGCACAATTTGTGCGGCCGCCTACACCGGTTGCCGTCGAGGTGGTGAGTGACTCCTGCGACTCTTATTGTTCGCAAATATCATACGCCTCTGAAACGTCGATGAGATCGTCCCACACGCGCAAGCGAACGCAGACGTCAGGGAGCTGCGAGCCGATCACAACTAGGGCGAAGCCTGCTAAGCCGTTAAGCCTTAGCAAACAACTGACTGATAGAGGGGAGAATGGCGGAGACTCTGAGCTTGCCAGTCCACCAGCTAAGCAGGCGAAGACACGGGCAACTGCAAAACAGCACCTGCCGAAACCAGAGATTTTGGCCAAGACGATGCAATCCCAACCAACGGCGGAACTTAATACCTGCATCAAAGACTGTCTTAGGACAATAGAAGAGGTTGCAAACGAATCACGCAATCTCAAAGGGAGTTTTGTTCACAGCCTTAAGTTGGCGGCAGTTACAGTGCAAGCTGCGGTGGCTGAGTTAGCCACGCGATCGGCCATTGAGGTCAACGTTGAAAGGCTGGAGAACGAAAATACTGACTTGAAGGTTCGCCTTATCGGTCTTTCAGCACAGGTTGAGAAGTTGGCAGCGCAGGTCACACTGCTTAATCGCCAGAGTCAACTTATGAGGAGCCCCATAGTAGCAGACTCTTCGATGGAACCTAGTCAGGTCGCTGCAGTGGCCAGACCTTTTCAATCTGACGAGTCGGAGGCCCAGTTTCGGCGTTCTATAGCCATAGAAATTGGAGGCATGGTAGACGCCAAACTAGCCGCTATGGAGAGAAGGTTGCCCCCAGAAAATCCCTTACGTCCGCCACTCGCCGCCGACGCTAGGAGGGCTTTACAAACTGTTGCTAAGACGCAGCCAATTGACGAGCCGCGCTTGGAGTCTAATCCAGCTAATATAATGGGGACAGGAAAGGGTAAAGGAAAAGAAAACGGCAAAGGCAAAGCTGTCGCTCTGGTGGTGGAGTTACCTCCTGTGTCTGCGGCGTCCACGCAAGCTTCACAGGCTTCGCAGGCTCTGCGGGATGCAACAATGACTGAGACGGTGGCCTGGTCTACTGTGGTGGGGAGGAAAGCTAAGAAAGCAAAGCCTGACACGTCAGCGTCAACCACTTCTGTAAAGGGGAAAAAACAGCCAGTGAGACTGCCAAGGGTCCCCGCCACGGCGGCTATTGCAATCTCGGTAAAAGAGGGATCATCTGCCAATATCGGTGAGATTATGTCCGCCGTAAGGCAGCGAATTCGTTTAGCCGATGTTGGCATTGACACTGTTGGCCAAAAAAGGGCTGTTGATGGTGGTTTGGTGATTACCGTCGCTGGCACCGACTCTTCCAGCAAGGCGGACAGTCTTGCCAACCGAATGCGAGAGGTCCTCGCCGAATTTGATATTAAAATTTCACGCCCAACCAAAAGAGCTGAGGCGAGGATTATGGATCTCGATGATGCCGTCACGCCTGAGGAAGTGGCAGCTGCTATTGCCGAAGTGGGTGGCTGTTCCCCCGAAGATGTAAAAGTGGGTGAAATTCGGCGTCCGCCTGCTTCTCTGGGGCACGTTTGGGTCCGTGGCCCCCTGGTGGCGATAAGGAAGCTCGCATCCGACAAGCGCATGCGCTTAGGTTGGACGATGGTTAGGGTTCAGATTTTGGAGGCACGTCGTATGATGTGCTTCCGTTGCCTCGAGCCCGGGCACGTCCGCTGCCATTGCACTAGTGCAGTTGACCGGAGCACCCAGTGCTATTCTTGCGGGGGAGATCACAAAGCAAGAGAGTGCACGTCGCTAACCATACGATGTCCGCTATGTGCAGATCATGGTCTTCCAGCGGATCATCGGCTGGGGGGTAAGAAATGCGCTCCGCGCAAGAAACAAGGCTCACTTGCCCCCGCCACATCGCAAAGGTCGGCGCAGGCACCACTGGGTGCAGGCCCTGCGGAGGAAATGGACACCTCGCCTTCCCAGCCCTAAAAGTACTCCAGTGCAATCTGAACCACTGCCGCAATGCGCAGAATCTTTTTCTGCAGACCATTGCGGAGTGATCGGTTGCCTTGGCGGTGGTAGCGGAGCCCTACGGCCTTAGGGATCATCCTCGCTGGTTCCGGGACACCGCGGACTCTGTCGCTGTTTACTGGGTTAGTGGAAGCGGTGGGCTTCACTGCTCCATGTAAGATAGGGGGCACGGATTCGTTGCAGTGGAATGGGGACCTCTGGCCGTAGTGGGCTGCTACGTGTCTCCCAACATTTCCCTCATAGAATTCGAGAGATATCTGGACGGGGTTGCAAACTGCGTTCGGTGTAAATGCTCACCCCGTCCAGTGCTTGTCTTGGGTGATTTCAATGCTCACTCCAGAGCTTGGGGGAACACCCAGGACAGACCGAGGGGCCACGCAGTACAAGACTGGGCTGCGTCGCTTGACCTTCGACTTCTGAATCAGGGGTCCATTTCCACATGCGTTCGGTGGCAGGGGGAGTCGATTGTGGATCTCTCATGGGCAACGCCTTCGGTTGCTCGCATGGTGTCGGAATTGAGAGTAGCAGAGGAGATAGTCACACTTTCGGACCATCGCCACATCGTTTTTAACGTAACACTTCGCCCTTCAGACGGCCTGAGCCGTTTAAATCCTAGCATACCGGCGCGGCGATGGGCCCTTAAGCGGCTGAATCGAGACATGCTCGTCGCAGCTGCTAACGTTGTGGCATGGCCGGAAGATATTGGTTCCCAGGGGAACTCGCCCAATCCTGAGGAAGAGGCAATCTGGTTCCGGGACTAGATGACGTTGATTTGCGACGCTTCCATGCCCCGGGTTAGGTGCGCCCAGCGTCCAGGTGCGGTTTATTGGTGGTCGGACGATATCGCGCAGTTGCGTGTTTTCTGTCTTAGATCAAGACGCTAATATCAGCGCACCAGACGCAGACGACAGCCGAGAGCTACTGAGGAGGAAATAGCCAGAAGCTATAGAGTGTACCGGGAGGCGACAATGGATCTTCAACACGCCATTGCAGATGCCAGGTCAAGATCCTGGCGGGAGCTTCTCGAAGGGCTGGACAGGGATCCATGGGGAAGACCTTACAAGTTGGTCATGGCCAAATTACGTCCATGAGTCCCTCCTATCACAGAAACCATGGATCCGTATCTACTGGAGAGAGTCGTAAACACGCTTTTTCCAGTAAATAGGGACAGTCCATCGCCACTCTTGTCTTCTTCAGACTGGTCTGACAAGTTGGCGGTGACTGAAAGCGAGCTAGACCGAGCCGTGAGACGTTTGGGGGCTCGTAACACAGAGCCAGGCCCTGATGGTATCCCCGGTCGCGCTTGGGTTCTGGCTTTGATTGCCCTGGGGGACCGCCTAAGACGGTTGTTCAACAGTTGCCTTCAAGCGGGCGTTTTTCCCTCCGACTGGAAGGAGGCTGGATTGGTATTGTTGAAGAAGGAAGGCAGGGACTCAGAGTCTCCCTCTGCATACCGTCCCATTTGCCTGCTCGACGAGGTTTCCAAACTATTCGAAAGAATTGTAGCCGAAAGGCTCGTCGACCATCTATCACGCGTTGGTCCCGACCTTGCCGACTGCCAGTATGGCTTCCGGCAGCAGCGTTCTACTGTAGATGCGATCGTACGCGTCCGCTCTCTGTCGGAACAGATTGTGTCCCGTGGTGGGGTGGTGCTGGCGGTAAGTTTGGATATCGTCAATGCCTTTAACTCTCTGCCTTGGGATGCGATTAGAACAGCACTTGTATATCACAGAGTGCCTCCTTACCTACAGTGCATCGTCGGGGCCTACCTCTGCAACCGGTACATTCGCTATGTGGGTCGAGACGGTAGCGTTCATCGCAGGGAGATTACGTGTGGGGTTCCGCAGGGGTCAGTTTTAGGTCCTTTCTTGTGGAACCTCGCTTACGATGTGGTCCTGCGTGTTGACCTCCCCGTTGGTGTTAATGTCGTTTGCTACGCAGATGACACCCTGGTGTTAGCCGGCGGGGACACCTTCGAAGAAACCATTTCAGTTGCCGAGCTTGGAGTGGCAAAAGTCGTGGCGTCGATCCGTGAGCTGGGCTCAGAGATAGCACCTCATAAAACTGAGGCACTTTGGTTCCACAAACTGCCCAGGAGTAGAGAGCCACCCAGCTCATTGGTCAGAGTGGGAAATGCGCAAGTCCAGGTGGGTCGATACATTAAGTATCTCGGCCTAACCCTGGACGGTCGGTGGGGCTTCGAAGAGCACTTTGAGCGCCTCGTTCCCCGCGTCGGGAAGGCAGTGGGTGCATTGCACAGACTGTTGCCCAATCTCGGTGGACCTCGAGAAGAAGTTCGCCGCCTCTACGCGGGTGTTGTGAGATCGATGGTCCTATATGGGGCACCTGTTTGGTCAAATAGACTGTCAGGCGTCCGACGCTGCAGGACAAAAATCAACAGCTTGCAGCGGAAAATGGCTATCCGTATCGCACGAGGATACCGAACTGTATCCTTTGAGGCGGCAACTCTCCTTGCACGCTTTCCACCGCTGGATATCTTGGCGGACATGGACGCAAGGGTTTATAACCGAATCCAGGCCATCCGTCAAAGTGGCAATGGCGTGACAGGAATCGTTGTGGTTCGGCTGAGGCGGCAAGAACGGCGACACGCGCTCGATCGGTGGCGTGAGCGGCTGCAACACCCGCAATATATGTGTAAGCGCGTTGTCGAAGCCGTCCTACCGCACTTCGAAGGCTGGCTGAAAAGAGTAGACCGCATCACTTATAGGCTCACCCAGGTGGTGACCGGACACGGTTGTTTCGGTGAGTACCTGAACAAGATTGGGCGAGAGGCCACGGCAAACTGCCACCATTGCAGAGGTGGCTTGGATTCTGGCGTGGGCTTCTGAAAGACAGGTACTAATCGCCAGGATCGGGCGAGATTTGTCTCTACCAGCAGTAGTTGGGTCTATGCTTGCAGATTCAGAGAACTGGAGAGAAATGGCGTCCTACTGTGAGGCTGTGATGGTCCCGCGAAGCTGCGACCGACGCTGCTCCACATGGGGCTGCATCGGCCGCTCGCCCCGCGCCCTTGCTTCCTCGCGCCACCGATACAATGACGCGAGCACCTTCGCCTCTAGGTCCCAGGGCGGGGATCCGGCCAGCGCACAACCCGCCTCGAAGGAAATCGTGCGATACCCCCGAATGACTCTGACGGCCATCGCCCGCTGCGGCTTGCGCAGGACAGCTATGCTGCTGGCCGCCAGGTCAGACGCCCAGATCGGCGCTCCGTAGAGCGCCATGGATCGCACGATCCCCATATAGAGCCGCCTACAGGCAGCGCTCGGGCCCCCCAGATTGGGAAGCAGCGTTGCCAGCGCCCCGGCCGCGCCCAACAACTTGGGCACCAGCCGCCGGAAGTGGGGTCCGAAGTCCCACCGGCTGTCGAGCACCAATCCCAGATATTTCATGGTGGGCTCGACAGCGATCCGGACCCCCCCGACCACAATGTGTGATCCGGCCGGCGGCGCTCGCTGGGGGCCATGAAACACTATGGCCTCCGACTTGTTGAGGGCCACCTCCAGGCCGAGGCGCCGTATGCGGCTCACCGTCAGTGAGACCGCCGCCGTCGCGAGCAACGCTGCCTCCCTGTGCGAACTCCCCCGGGCCGTGACCAGCGTGTCGTCCGCGTAACACGTCAGGTCTGCACCCGGCGGGAGCTCGCCCCGCAGCACCCAGTCGTACCCGATGTTCCACAGGAGCGGTCCCACGACCGATCCCTGTGGAACACCGCACGACACCTGGCGCTGGTTTCCGCCATCACTTCCCATGTGGGTGACACACCTCCCCGCCAGATAAGCCCCAACGATGCGGCGGAGGTAGAGAGGCACCCGATGATAACGCAGTGCCTCCCAAATACAACTCCAGGGCAGGGTGTTGAAGGCGTTGGAGATGTCCAAGGACACCGCCACCACCACCCCGCCCCGGGACACTGTTTCCTCCGCCAGGACTCTCACCCTCGACACAGCGCGGATGGTAGAGCGCCCATGCCGAAAGCCGAACTGGCTCTCGTCCAGGTCCGGCCCCTCTCTGCACAAGTGGCCGACGAGGCGGGCTGCGAGTATGCGCTCGAACAGCTTGCCCACCTCGTCGAGCAGCACTATGGGCCGGTACGCAGACGGCGAGTCGGCAGGGCGCTCCGCCTTCCGGCCAGGGCATCTTCGCAGACAGTTCCGACACACCGCAAACTATGCGACACCCGGTTTCAACCCACTGGAACCCAACTGGCATTGGCAAGCATCGCAAGATACAAAAACTTAGTCCACTATCGACCTCCGGTCTCCGGAGGGGAGTGATGTGGCGGCATGTACACCGTCACATGCGAACAACGCATCACACTGACGTCACACAAATCCTGCATCGCGCAATCAAAGTTTACCGCGCAGATACAACTTCCCGACAACAATCGTCGGGCAGTTGCCCACCAGAAACGACAATCATCTGGTCGGTGGATCCTCCTTTTTCCAAGAGTATGAGTGAACTTTACACCCTGTTCCTTATACCTCTACAAAACTGGAAGTGTTTTTTTTGTGAGCTGATTTAGATATTTCGAGATTCAAGTTGTCGACTTGTGGAAATCAGAGTCGGGCGCGTTGCAAACCCTCTGTCACTATCTGGAGAAAACATTTGACATTCGAACGATAGCTGAGGACAGAAGTACAAGAACGAACGTAGACAGACCTTAGACGAAGACTTTGAAAAGAGCAATATTTATCACAGCAGAGCAATAACATAGAAGAGTTGCCAATTGCCGAGAAAGCAGTTGAACCCCGCTTAAAGATTCACCAGTGAAAAATGACTTGATAAAACCGGCCGCGACGTCCTTAAAAGATCCTATAGATAATATCACCCGTCTCTCCACTAGTCCAATGCCTACTCTAGGGTGCATATCCGGTACGGTTCGCAATCCTTCCTATCTTAGGGGGAACGACTTCCTTACCATTACGGCCCCCCCGGTATACTCCTTTGCAATGGTCTTTGTAGCACCATGAAACATGAGGCTTCATTGGGACAAGTGTAAAACTTGGCGTTCATTCGATTAATCGAGTCTGGTCAAACCATTCATAAACAATGAAAAAACTAGTGTCATGCAAATGAATGAATGTTGGAATCACGTTATGACTTCAAGTCGGTTGTAATGCGGGCTCCAACTCAGAAACTTCATAAAGGAAGTTATTTGCTACACGGTTGCTATAGACGTTTTTGTAGAATGGTAATTTAATGGGACTTTCATACTTTCCTGAACAACAAAATGTAATGTGTAAATTACCGGCAAGCCTCAACCAGGTCAGCGTAGCACCGCTCTTCCAGCCGCTTGAGCAGCGCGGCCACGGGCGAGTGGGCCGCCGGGGCCGCCGGGGCCGCCGGGGCCGCGGGGGCCGCGCGCGACACCTTCATGGGGAACACGACGCGCAGCCCGCCGCGCATCAGTCTGCTCACAGAATACAATCAATATATTAACCATTGTTTAACCACATTCAAAGGTCTTCGGCGGAACTGAAATTCGGCGAATATATAGTTATTATCGCGCACCACGAGCTGGTTGTAATATAAGTGAGTACGTACTGGTCCACCTTGGGCCCCAGCACGACGTAGGCGCTGGCGATGTCGTTGCTGACGACGAGGCGCTCGGCCAGCAGGCCGCGCACCACGAGCTGGTTGTAATATAAGTGAGTACGTACTGGTCCACCTTGGGCCCCAGCACGACGTAGGCGCTGGCGATGTCGTTGCTGACGACGAGGCGCTCGGCCAGCAGGCCGCGCACCACGAGCTGGTTGTAATATAAGTGAGTACGTACTGGTCCACCTTGGGCCCCAGCACGACGTAGGCGCTGGCGATGTCGTTGCTGACGACGAGGCGCTCGGCCAGCAGGCCGCGCACCACGAGCTGGTTGTAATATAAGTGAGTACGTACTGGTCCACCTTGGGCCCCAGCACGACGTAGGCGCTGGCGATGTCGTTGCTGACGACGAGGCGCTCGGCCAGCAGGCCGCGCACCACGAGCTGGTTGTAATATAAGTGAGTACGTACTGGTCCACCTTGGGCCCCAGCACGACGTAGGCGCTGGCGATGTCGTTGCTGACGACGAGGCGCTCGGCCAGCAGGCCGCGCACCACGAGCTGGTTGTAATATAAGTGAGTACGTACTGGTCCACCTTGGGCCCCAGCACGACGTAGGCGCTGGCGATGTCGTTGCTGACGACGAGGCGCTCGGCCAGCAGGCCGCGCACCACGAGCTGGTTGTAATATAAGTGAGTACGTACTGGTCCACCTTGGGCCCCAGCACGACGTAGGCGCTGGCGATGTCGTTGCTGACGACGAGGCGCTCGGCCAGCAGGCCGCGCACCACGAGCTGGTTGTAATATAAGTGAGTACGTACTGGTCCACCTTGGGCCCCAGCACGACGTAGGCGCTGGCGATGTCGTTGCTGACGACGAGGCGCTCGGCCAGCAGGCCGCGCACCACGAGCTGGTTGTAATATAAGTGAGTACGTACTGGTCCACCTTGGGCCCCAGCACGACGTAGGCGCTGGCGATGTCGTTGCTGACGACGAGGCGCTCGGCCAGCAGGCCGCGCACCACGAGCTGGTTGTAATATAAGTGAGTACGTACTGGTCCACCTTGGGCCCCAGCACGACGTAGGCGCTGGCGATGTCGTTGCTGACGACGAGGCGCTCGGCCAGCAGGCCGCGCACCACGAGCTGGCGCAGCAGGCGCATGGGGTCGCCGCGGTGCCACGACTTGCATCTGGAATTGAAGGAGATTACTTTTACACGCTATTTCAAAATTTTAAGTATATACTATCGATGATTTGGTTATGTTGTGAGAATGAATGGCAGTTGAACGATTAATCAACAGCTGCTCGCAGCAGATTTCGCGTACTTGACAATTTGGCACATTCTTTTTGCGTTTATTTCGAGGTTCCTTTCCCCTAGTGTAATACACGTAATACATAGAGCCATTTTTACATTGGTCGAATCTTTGCTGATGAGATGGGGGGCAACTCATAGCAGTAAAGAAGTTTGTTATATATGTTATAATTATAACTGTCTGTGAAGTTTTTCAACAAAAAGAGAGCCGCGCAATGCGTCGCGACGTGCAGCAGCGTGAAGGAGTTACGCGGACCGCTGCAGCTCTCGCGGATGTAACTCACCGTCCATGTAAGGGCGTGTTCTGCAGCGCTTGCAGCCGCGCCTGCATGGAGCCGCGCAGTGCGTCCGCGACGTGCAGCAGCGTGAAGGAGTTACGCGGACCGCTGCAGCTCTCGCGGATGCAGCGCGCTATCACTTTGCAGTCTTCCGTTACGTCCACCGGCTACACATGAAATGAGTAAAAAAGATTACCAAACGTCCTGAATCAAGTCACCTGTGCATTTTATACTTCAGTCATATTATGTTGGTTGGTTTGATAAATTTTATGACAATCAAAAAATTAATAGCCATTTCCAGACAGGAGAAAAATTTATTTGTTTGCGAAATTTTACAGACATCACGCGAAATGATGAATGTGTTTTGAAAATAAAGTTTCGTATACCATCACGATTTGATATCGATACCATTCAAGTCCGAGAATTTTCGCAAGCTAATGTTATTTGACCCCTTATAAGCCTTTTCTGAGATGGGGATCGAGGGGTTAAGTGTCTGTAAGGAGGGGTCCTGTGTCCGCCTGCACTAAACGTTGACAGCGCCTAAATTCATGCCTAACTCTCTAGGACGCTGTTCGCTATAAAAATGGCTTGTACCAATCTTAAGTAGCTGTTTAAATGCTGTTACATGTCTTTATATTTAGGATTGACTTAGTTTAATGGTCGTTTAAACTAAAATTATTACTAAGCGAATTACTATCGCGCGCTGGAATTCCAACTTTCGGTGTTGATCTAGGCATTGAGAATCTAAAATATAGAATTTCAGCGCGTCAAAAAAATGCACTTAGATTTTCAACTCTCGGCACTAAGTGAAAATTGCAGAGTTGAAATGGAGTGCGCGATAAAAAAATCGCCCATGGGTACGAGGGCTAAGGCTTTCTTAGTTAAGCTGATTTTAGTGCAGACGGGTGGGTAAAAGCACGCTAGTGACCTTGTAGTCGTGTGCGTTGAGACAGTTGTCGCAGGCCGTGGCGCGGTCCCGCACGCACTCGTCCCTGCTGAACCGCTCCCCGAGGTAGGCCAGCACCTGCGCGCGCCGGCAGTCCGTCACACTCTCGCACACCTCCACCATGTGCAGCAGGTTCGCGATGTGCACGTTGCGCGCCTCGGCCGTTGTGTTGCGCTCCACTGTGCATAATGTCAGCCTATTTTAATCCTAATACAGGGCAAAGGCCTCTTTTCATCCAGAGAAGGCATGAGTATTGCTCACCACGCTTGCTCAAGGCGATTTCAGACTTATACAGCAGTAGGTGATTAGTAGCGATTCGGCACAGATTATGATCAAAATAGACGACTACAAAACACAATTTTAATAATAAAGTGGTCAAAACCATGATTTTTGTATCCGTCGTAACTTTGACAGACATAAGTCAGCAATTTCGGAAAAAATTGCATTTGAATGATAAATGATAAATGATTTTTATTTCTGTAAGTGGGTTTGTACAAACACTTTTACACGTCAAACATTTTTTTTTTTAAACTAGATGTGGTCGGCGTTTCCTATCTGACTACTCTGAGAAGAAAAGCCGAAACAAACTCAGAGGTCACAGTCTCTTTTAAAGTCCAGACATAATCTTGGTCAGATCATGTTAAGACCATGTGGACAGATCATGTTAAGACCATTGATGTCTGAAATGGTCTTTTGAGGAAAGAACCACACAGATTGAGTGGACCTGTCCAGTCAGTGCACGCATTTGTCAGTAATCGTACAGCTCAACTCAAAACATAAGGAGCTCAACGATTCGACGAACAATACCAAAGAAAGGACATTGGATAGGCCGCATAATTACTCAAACCGCCAGACCAAGTTACGATTAAAATTCACTGAGATAATAAAATATAAAAAAACAAAAGTAAAAAATAAAATGACCCACATAGTCTTAACATTCACAATAATAACAATAAAATAATACCTAGGTAAGCATTGTTTATTTTACAGATCATATGAGGACCATGTAGGTAGGTGTCTGAAATGGTCTTTTGAGGAAAGAACCATACAGATTTGAGTGGGCCTGTCCAGTCAGTGCACGCATTTGTCATTAATCGTGCAGCTCAACTCAAAACGTAAGGAGCTCAACGATTCGACGAACAATACCAAAGAAAGGACATTTGGGTAGGCCGCTTCAAGTACTCAAACTGCCAGATATAAAAAATTATGAAATAACTGAGATAGACAAAATATATAGAAATAATACCCACTAAGTCCTCACACGAAATTAAAATAATAATAATATTATACAAAGTAAATATTCATGTCATAATCATGAAATTTCAAAGTGTATATAAAACAAAACAAAAGTTACGTACCAAACAAAAACAAAACACACTCAGTATGCAAAAATTGGAGCAGGTCAGTCCCAAGCCTTTTTGTCCTCTATATAGTCTTTGACTGTATAAAAAGCTTTCTGGCACAACTTACGTTTAATAAATGATTTGAATTTATTAAGGCTTAGATCTTGAACATGGCTTGGAAGTTTATTATAAAAGCGTATACATTGACATCTGAACGAGCCACCTATTTTCTTGAGCCTTGTTGTAGGTACAACAAATTTGTGTTTGTTCCTAGTATTTATATTATGGATATCACTGTATTTTTTAAACAATTTTATGTTTTTGTGGGCATATAAAAGATTTTCATAAATATACTGAGAAGGCACAGTCATTACATTAATTTCCTTAAATTTCTCTCTGAGAGAGTGTCTCGGACTTAATTTATAAATTGATCTAACAGCTCTTTTCTGCAAAACAAATATAGTCTGCATGTCGGCGGCATTTCCCCACAAAAGAATACCGTACGACATCACACTATGAAAATAACTAAAGTATACTAAACGGGCTGTCTCTAAATCAGTTAAATTTCGAATTTTTCTAACAGCGTATGCTGCGGAGCTTAGCTTTTTTGACAATTTATCAATATGTGGGCCCCACTGAAGCTTAGCATCCAAAGTTAATCCCAAGAATACTGTGCTGTCTTCAAGTTTCAATTCTTCGCCCTTTATCAACACATTCGTTTTCACCTGCCTAACGTGAGGTAGCGTAAACTTAATGCATTTAGTCTTCTTTTCATTAAGAAGTAAATTATTAACATTGAACCAGTGAACTATTTTTGAGACCGCGTTATTTACATCGTCAGTAACCAGCTGCTGACGTTTAAGTTTTAACAAAAGTGAAGTATCATCCGCAAACAACACTATATCATGATTATCCTTTATGAGGTAAGGCAAGTCATTAATATAAATAAGAAACAAGAAAGGACCAAGAATTGAGCCCTGTGGAACTCCCATTGTTAAGATAGATCCGGGAGATCTTTCTCCATTAACGTCAACGCTCTGAATCCTTTTACTCAAGTATGAAGTAAGAAGATCCAGAGCGGTGTTTCGGATCCCGTAGTGACGGAGTTTCCTGATTAACGTTTCATGAAGAACGCAATCGAATGCCTTGGACAAATCACAAAAGATGCCCAAGGCATCGCATTTATCTTCCCAAGCATTATAAATATGTCCTAAAAGTTCAACACCGGCATCAGTAGTTGAACGACCCCTTGTAAAACCGAATTGTTTGCTATGTAATAATTTGTGTCTGTTAAAAAATCTTTGCAGTTGGTCTAAAATTAATTTCTCAAAAATTTTACTAAATGTAGGTAGTACTGAAATAGGTCTATAATTTGTGGGGTCTGATGTACTACCTGATTTAAACAAAGGACTCCCCACAGTCAATACAATTATTAAAGATAAGAACTAGAGTAGGTGCTACAATGTCTATAATAGACTTAGCAACTTCTACAGAATTACCCCACAGATCTGCAGTATTTTTTACATTTAAAGTGTGAAAAACTTTAATTATATCCCTACATGTAATATGTTCAAAATTAAATTCCGAATCGCAAAATTTTACATTTTCCTTTAGCAAAGACTCAGCAACAGAAGGCGATGAGTTAAGGGAGTTAGTAGTTGAAACGGGAATATCTGAAAAGAATTTTTCAAAGGCCGCGGCGACTTGTGAGTCTGATTTTATTATGTTGTCATTAATAGACAGGCTGTAGTCAGTACTTCTGTTACTAGACCTTCCCGTTTCACTATTAATAATTTTCCAAGTCGTTTTAATTACGTTACTACTGCTTTTAATCTTCGAACCCAAATAACGTGACTTGGCCATAACACAAACTTTTTAAACAGTTTTGAATAATTTCTAACATATAAATTAAATTCAGCAGTGTTAACATAAGTCCTTTTATAATACAGCTCAAAAAGCCGTGTTCTACTTTTATGAATACCAATGGTAGCCCAATCACTGAAAGATGCATTACTATTAACCGAGATAGTTTTGGGAATAAAGATCGAATTAAATTGTTTACAGTAAATATTAAAGAACTCATCATATAGATGATTAGGATCAGCATGAACAGGAGAATACAAAAGTGGTAAATTATTTATTAGTTTAAATTTAAAAGCCTCTAAGCGGCTTGTAGTTTTCGGGTTGACATTGATATCCTTTTTACTTATTTTGTTGTTTTGGTTTTGAATAGTAATCCTTTGTCCGCAATGATCAGAATCTAGTAAATTAATAATTTCTTTGTGGTTTGGTACAATATCTGTATAAATATTATCTAGGCATGTGGCACTAGTAGGGGTAATTCTTGTTGGCTCCAAAAATAGATTTATAAGATTGTAGGACTGAAACAAACTTATTATCTTGCTACAAGAACCTGAGTTTTCCAATAAATTAACATTAAAATCACCGCAAATGATAATGGATTTGTTTGAGTTACAAATCTTGTGTAATACTTCATCCATTACCTTTTCGAAGCAGTCATACAATCCTGAAGGGGGCCTGTACACACTTAATACAATAAACTGCTCCAATTCTATACAAGCTATTTCAACAGTCCGCTCAACAGATAGGCTCACAATATCCTTACGGTCTTTAAATTTAAGCTGGTTACTTACTAAAATTAATGAGCCCCCATGTATAGCGTTTACTCTGCTGAACAAACTACCAACCTGGTGATTATTAAAATTGAACAATAACTGGTGGTTTTTAAGTCAATGTTCTGTTATACACAGAATATCAATACTATTATAATTCATAAATAATTCTACTTCTAAATTGTTCATAAATCCTTGAATATTTTGATGCACCAGGTTGATACTATTAACTGATTTTAAGCTTTTATTCGATTTATTATTGCAATTCTGTACGTTATTGCCAGAGGTTGCCTCTATTGTCTGAATTTCTAATTTAAATTATTATGATGAATGTCAACATATGATACCAAATTATTGGCTGAATTATTTGAAATGTCATAGCATTGCTCAATAGAAGCAATTTGTTTAGCCAAATTCTTGGCTGTAATAGAAAAATAATATGATAGCGACACAGCTATCTGTCTTTTACAATACTTAGAAAGATAGTATTTATCTGTGAAAAATCTATCTTTTGTCAAATATAAATGGTTACCAACATAATTGTTAGTGTCAATTAAATGGAATGAATTATTATTAGATGTCAAATTATACAATGTCATATTCATTTTAAATCTATAGATGTTTTCTTCCTGTGGCAAACTTTGGCTGAAGGGGAATGTGAACATTACAATTTTTTTTAAACTGAGATTGCATAAGGATCTATAATATTGGAGTAATTCTCCTTTCTTCACATTACCCCTATTACCAACAAATATTAATAATATAGTGTCCTGGTTAAAATTGCATTTAATAATTTTTTTCATTATATCATATAATGAACAACCAGGCATACAGTAGTTCATTATTGAGTGTCCCGGATATTTTTTTGTCAACAATTGGCCTAGATCCTTTCCAATTTCATCACAAAATAACACTATTTCTTTATTTACACTATGCTTAGGGAAACAATTAGTAATTGACAATGGCAAACTGTTACAAGACTGCGGTATGTTGGTATCACATATTGTCAAAGAATGGTCCGGTGTGGGTTCAATAGATGGTGGTTGACAATACTCACATTTGTTTGTTTGTGAGCTCACCAGCTCATTCATTGCCAATACATATTCCCTCATTTGGTTTTCAGAGGCTGTATATTTAATAGTCATGGAAGTAAGTTTCTCCTGTAGTTGTTCAAGTTCATACTGCAAGTCTTCCATGTCAATTTGATATTTCCTAGTACTTTTTTGTAAGTTAAATGAATACATATCTGTTTCAGTAGATGTAACCTTTCTCTATTAAGTTTTACATTTTTGATGAAGAACTTTTGTTTTTTGACCATTTTCTTTGTTTTAACAATGTATTTGTTAATCTTTATGTATTTTTTAAGTTTATTTTTACTAGTAACTACCCTCAATGAATTACTTGATTTTAAATCTTCATGTCCTGTTGTTAAATCTATTGTGTAAGAGGGGTTTATAGCAGAAACCATTGATGGGACAATAGGCACCAATTCGTTGAATAGACTTTGATTTAACGAGGCAGTGATGTTAAGATTTGTAGTCTCAAGTTGTTCGATCTGACTATGTGCCTCGTGTAGCTGCTGTTGTAGTGAATAGTTTTGACTGAGAGCGTGTTCATACTCATTGCCACACTGGTTAAACCCGTCCACAACAACTTGGAGCCCGTCCCGGGCTGCCAAGGCATCAGTGAGTTGAATATATAACTGAGCCATTTCTGCTTTCAACTTGCTATTCCTTTCAAGGAGACCAAGGAACTCTATTTCACTTTCATCCCTTTCCTTAATCAGTTGGTCACAGTGCTCCTTAGACGCCTTTAGTTCGCTCAAAGCCTGAGTGAGTTTGGACTCTTCTAGGCGAGCCCGCACGCTGCGTGTCATGATCATGATTAAAGAGAAAAAGAGAAGAGATTAGAAAAAGAGTAGTGGACCAAGTAGCCGATGGTTAGTTGAACGGAAAATGAAATTGAGATCGTTAAGAAGTTCTGTCACCAAACTAATTAAGGTTATGTTTACGTTTTTAAGGTCATTGGCATCAACTTGTAGCCGTTTTATAAGTGATCTAATGAATTTTAGGCAAAATATTAGAACGTAAACAATCTACTACCAAGTAAAATCTATAGTATTGTACCTGATAACGAGATGAAAATGCAACATTCACTTGAGCCGGTAACTGTCAACGAATCACAATTAAATTTTTTTCACATACTTTACACTTATTGCTTAAATTTTACACAGAAGCCAATTAATTACGCTATAAACTATTTAATTAATTGGAAATAGGCCTTATTAAAAAGGAATTATATTATTTAAAAATTAAAATTACAGGGACAAATTCAAATCAGCTGTTAGCTGTAGTGTTGCCACAGGAAAAAAAAAAAATAGTTTACTAAGTTTATTTCATTGTGTTTGCGACGGTAGCAATAAAAATAATAATCTAAAATAATTGGAGTAAACAGGAAAAGATATTTATCTCTGAAATTATATCTACTTACTAGACCAAATTATCTAGATATATTATATCTACTTACTAAATAAACTGACCAAATTAATTTAATAGCAGTAGCCGATAATAGCTATGTAATTTCATGTCCTATATGCATGTTAACATAAATAAACGCTTTTAGAAATCTAAATTATGTCCAAAAAAAAGTAAAAGTATCGGGAATGGAAGTTTATGCTCCATTTTTTTTTGTTTGTTAGATTCGCACAACTGTTTTCCATTTTGGCGCGGGGTCTGAGTTGCATCTGTAGTTTTGATTGAAAACAGTGCTATTTTTAGTTAGATCATATCTAGTTTGTATTGCGAATTTCATAATGGACAAAAACATCGATCAAAGAGTTTGTCTTAAATTTTGCATCGCCAATGGAATTTTTTGTTCGGAGTCACTGAAAATGTTACAGAAGGATAACGGTGAATCCACTTTATTAAAACACGTACTTATGAGTAGTACAAAGCATTCAATAGGGGGTCGAGATGTGATGGAAGATTTGCCTCGCTCTGATGGGCCACCAACGTCTTCAACTGAATTTAACATCGCAAAAGTGAAGGAAATAATGACTGAAAATCCTCATTCAAGTTTGAGAGAGATAGCCCCTGAACTTTCTGAATCTCACGAGTCGATCCGTACCATTTAAAAAATCACTTGGGTATGAAACATGCTGCTGCTCGGCTAGTCCCAAAAGACCTGAATTTTCTCCAAACTTTTTATCATATAATAGTTGCTGAGGACATGCTAGAACCAGCCAATTCCGACCCAACATTCATGAAATTCGCGGCGAGATGAGATGCAAAAGACAGAAACGAAAACGCAGTAGTAACAATAAATAAAGATCCAACATACTTTCAAGTAACCTTCTGTAGCGCACGACGTCAGAGTATGAATAGTACAGCAGACAGGTAGCGGTGTCCCCGTCGCGGCCGGCGCGGCCTGCCTCCTGGTAGTAGCCCTCCACGGACTTGGGCATGCTGTGGTGGATCACGTAGCGCACGTCCGCTTTGTCCACGCCCATGCCGAACGCGATCGTCGCGCAGATCTGACCGCAACATCGCGTTACGTTAGGGTGCAACCAGACCGCGATCGATCGACGTCGACGTGTTTACAAACGCTTCTTCGTATAGTATCTTTATCTCACGAAGCGACGCGCGCTTTACTTGTGTTTACCAAGTGTAATGGCAAAATACTTCCTGTGTGCGTGTGTGTGTATGTGCGTGTGTGAGTGAATATGTTTGCGTGTATGTGAGTTACTGTGCGTGTGTGTGTGTGTGTGTGTGTGTGTATGTGTGAGTGTGTGTGTGTGTATGTGTGTGTGTGTGTGTGTGTGTACGCTTCTGGTCTTCATGCACACATTCACAGCGTGTTTGAACATTTGGTTACCACAAGTGAAGCGCGCTTCGCTTCGTGAAATAAAAATACTATAGCAGGGACCGACAGGGCGAGACCCCCGCTCATTCTAGCCCTTTCTGTTGGGCAATAGATTTGAAATCGAAACACGTAACCAATAAACCGATCGCATTTCCTTCATCACAACATTAACGCTCATGTGTTTTGCTAAAGAAGCATACATGGTTCGTATTTTTTAACTGAACTCTTTCATGAACTATTGGCATGAAGAAGCGTTTGTAAACCTGCGACGTCAAACAGCGATTCTCACTGTCTCATCATAAAATGTCTCCAAATGTGACACAAACCGCAGCCTGTTTGCTACTTCAAAGGATACAAAGCTCAAAAAAAGTTTACATAATAAGGTCAACAATACATTACCCCTTCTGCACTCCTACAAAAAAAAACAATTAAACATTTACACGCACTTTCAAATTATCAAGGGTTATTATTATATAGCAAGTCTTATTATTCCCCCTATAGTTTTCCAATTATCTTTGTCTTCTCGGGCCAATCAGTCAGATACGAGTCCGAATTGTCGCGCCTTAGGCCTACCTCGGTGACGACGCCTGTCTTCAGGCACCCACTTTGTGACGATCCTGGCCGACTGAACACACTGACTGACAGTAATACACTACCAATAATATCTCCACTAGTACCAACTCACTTACCACATTGTATTTATCAGCGACCCAGCCCGCTTGCACCTCCTCTCGTTTCTTATCGCTGAGTCCTGCGTGGTAGGGCGCGGACTGAATGCCCGCCTTACGTAAGTCCGTCGATAAATTCTCACACTCCTTCCGTGACAAGCAGTACACTATGCCACATACTCTGTAAACCAGTCAGGGTGAAATCAGTTAACACGCACAGCATTTTACTGTAAGAAGTATATACAGGATGTAAAAAGACCCATCACATAGCCGTTATCTACGCATTATAAAGGGTCAAATTAAATTAGCTAGCGGAACCCCGGAGACGTGGTGGATATCGAGATCGAGACACGATAAAATATACATAAATCTTCGTTCATCACACAATCGTCTTCTTCAACGTCGCGCACCGAACAGACTACTTCACTTTTCCTTCTTCGTCCAGTCTATATATCTCTCTGTGGAATGCACTCCTCAGGAAATCAGGATATCAACCAACCGATTATACTTTAAAGTTAAAGTCAGCGAGCACATTCGCAAATATCTGGCAGAATCATCATATCGGTAATGTTTTCTCATTGTTTGTTTTTTGGTTATTTCTATTTTTATGTTTATTTATTTGTGCTTATACAACATGTAACGAAAACCCTGTCCGATCCTGAAGGGTATTATTTGGTATCGTACTGCGTACACGAATACGTAATAATTTAATGGATACGAGATAATTATTTTTCCCCAATGAAAATAATTAATTTAAAAAATTAAAAATTATCAATCCGAGCTCTTACTTAGATTTCCGTATCACACTCACTCACAATAATAAAAATTAACATATTCAAATATTCCTGATTGGTATACGACATTGTTCGCGATATGATAGCGGCACGTGATACGTACACATCCGATCGCAAGCTATCTCCACGTGAGACTGGCGAAGTGGCCAAACAAGTAGCGTGCCCAAACAAGTAGCGTGCCAGTAGGCAACCAGTCGGCAAGGGTCGAGGACTCGTTATGAGTACCTACAGTGCGGCTAGTGCACGGCGGTGTCATTTGAAATAAAAATAGGTAAAAAGTAGATTTCGCCGGCCGGTGGAGTGTTGTCAACTTATGAAAATTTACCATATTTAGTGTTACATTTTGCATGGTAACTAAAAATAAAAAAATCAAATGTTTTGGTTTTTATGAGTTACATTTTTTAAAATATTTTTTCTAGTACGTATGTTAAACCAGGAATACGCCTTTTTTGGATCGGACAGGGTTTTTGTTACATATTGTATTTGTAGTTTTAAAAGGTTTATGCGTATCTTTTTATTTAAGAATATTTATTTCTAATGTTCATTATAAATTGCACCTACCACTGGTGGAAAATGCCTTCAGTCCGCCTCTAATATTCGTGTACGTGAAGTATTAAATAATTTAAAAAAATAAAAAAACAGATTTTCATAGCACATATTATACTTCTAGTTACAACCTCACAACACCACGAGCGAGAGATGACGAAAAAAAAACATCAAATCTTTTTAATTTTTATTTCGTCATGTTTAGATATCGATACCCAACACGTCAGCGGAGGTTCGCTAGCTACTTTAATTTGACCCTGTACACATCAAACTAAGTAACATTGAGCAAAAATGATTGCTGGGCGTTTCTCAGCAATGACTCCTATTTTCGTTGTGAAAAATATTAAAAAAAGTTGGAACATTCACGTTAAATATCGCCGTAATCAGGATATTCCTAGGTACGGTTCACAAAAAAAAAATCACACACAAAGACCGAGTGCACAAGTGACTTTTTCGTTATATTTACTCATTTTATGAATTAAATGTTTACGTTTTATTATTACGTTTACGTTGTACAGGAAAATGGCGATGTGCGCGTGTTTCTGTCAATCAAGAGCAATTCATTGGAGCCACAAGTCCATTTGCACGTAAAAGCCCTTTCTTGTGATGGGACTTCTCGCTCTAGGAAGTGACGAATCGTCACAAAAAGAAATATTAATGAATGAATGAAATGCACCGACCCCAGCGTGGTTTGACCAGACCCGATTAATGGAATGAACCCCAAGATTCGCACTAGCCCCTGAAGCCTCATGCTTCATATTGCTACAAGGAACATTGCATATCAAGGAATAGACCCGGGGGCGCTTTGGTAGGGAGGACGTGCCCTTAGGATAGGAAAAACTGTGAGCCAATCGAGTAATGCACCCTAAAATTAGCATTGGAATAGTGGAGACGGATGTTATTTATATATGGGAGGGCATCTTTTATTGACGTCGCCGCCGTGTTTATTCAGGTCGAGCTTCATAGGTGAATCTTTTCTCGGCTTTTTTCTATGTCCTTGCTCTGCTGTGATAAATGTTTTTGTTTTTCGTGTCCATGTTATTTGTAATATCCAACAATAGAAAGGGCACTCACAAAACACTCTGCGTTGCAGCACTTTTGAACTTAACAATGGTTTTGGGACACTGAGACTGACCCTTTTTTTATATGGATCTAGATGTAAGCTTGTTGCTACAGAATACGAACTTTTGGAAACACTTCTTTCATTTTATAGCTCTCTTATTTACTTGTTTTGGTTCGGTCACTAAATGTTTTGAACTTATAAAAACCACTCGCCCGCCGTAGATCGCACTAAAAGGTGTATACAATTTTTTTTTTTTTTTTTTAAACGAGTGCCCGGCATTTAGTGTAATAAGTTAGTGGCTAAAGTTTTATGGAAAACACTTTTGTACCAATTCTAAATTGAAAACATTCCCTTTGCATTAACAAAAATAAGTAATGGATTGATATCACCAAATTCAGTGCTTAAAATCCTTTGGCAGACAGGCAGTTCCTCGCATATTGCACTGGCTTGTGCGTTTTAGATCAGGTGCACAGTACAAAGAATTTTATTTTGCGACACAAAACAGATCGACAGAAACACTGAGAAACACTTTGGATGACCGATGCTAGAACACGTGTTGAAGATGCAGCGGACGCGCCATATTTTTTATTTTAACTTTCCGTATGAAGTCTCACGACCCAATCGACGAATCGTCACAAAAAGAAATAGAAGATAATGAAAAATCCGTGCGTTTTATTTCACCCTTCATTTGGATAGAAAGGCTTTCACGATCACGGGCTTCGATCATTATGTACAGTCGAGGTCTATAAAAATGTATTACTCCAAATTATTTACTGCTATACACAACTGTTTCAAAAGTACAACCTCAAAAAAGTAAAAATATCAAGATTCAAGACTTACATATTTTTTATCTTTCCTATAACTAAATCAGAAGTCGCACACCAGTAGGCCCTCACAAAATTGAAAGTCCTCGTATCTATATAACGACTAACCTGAAAAACTTCTCCTTAATAAGTGCAGCAATCTCCTGGTTAACAGACTTCGGTTTCTTCTCGAGTATTCTGTAGGCGAGGTTGGGCCGGTTGAAGCTGCTGAGGAACCACTTGCAGGATGAGACCTGCAGCTGGTGCAAGATGTCCGTGCGCACGCGCGGCGTGGCCGTGGCTGTGAGCGCGATGATGCTGGTGGTGGGGAACTGTGCGCGCAGCACAGACAGGCGCTTGTAGTCGGGCCGGAAGTCGTGGCCCCACTGCGACACGCAGTGCGCCTCGTCAATTACGAACCTGAGACCGTACCATTACTAATTGCAGAGCAGTTTAAATTGTACAGCATACAGTTCAAAATCGCTTGACATTTACAAATATATTCCTGCTTCGAAGTGCATGGTCGTTAACAAAAGCTCGCACCTTTGGATAGCGATAAATCGTACACATCGATCTAGGATGGTGCATGGCAGTCGACTATTTTTATGCGACCGATAGAATAGATTTAATCAAACTATGAAGTCAGTTTCAAACATAAACCGATCGATGATAGTTCATTGACATTCGATTACAATTTGAGTTGACTAACATTGGCTGGTCGACTTTTATCGACTACAATGTAGTTGCACTTTGACGTTGTACTCGTATTTTGTTTTATTTGTCAAAAAGAAACCAAGGAATGAAATAATAAACAAATTAATGTGTGATGTTCGTTTGATAAAAGTAAGACATGATTACGAACATTTACATTGGTTTCAAAAGTGGAAGTGGTTAATTATGACCCCTCAAAAAATATAGATGACTAACTCAACAACCTGCATAATATTATATAAACATCGTTTACATTACCTAGCGAGTTTGCCGCGCGAATAGAGCATGCTGAGCATGGACTGGAACTTGGTGGAGTTGCTGATCTTCTCGGGGGTGACGTACAGAAGCTTAATGCCTGGCTCGCGCAACGACAGCTTGTGGTAGATCTCGTCACATGTCGCCAGGGATACGTCGCCCGACATGTGAGCCGCAGGGATCTACACAATAATACCGTTCAATCACCCTTCGTCAACTTTTTATTTTTTGAACAATCATCCCTTTTACATCACACAACACACACACAACACTCCATCACACACTCACACACATTACATGGCAATGTTACAATGTTTGTGTTTACAACTTTATACATGGCTACTAAATGTTCACAGTTTATTTATGGGGATCAAATGTAATCCGAGATACATGTTTACCACCGAGTTTGGATGCAGATATTCCCAAACTTTGTACATAACAAAGTTTAAGGCATTCTTTGGTGTATATTGTCTTTTTTTTATTTGTAACACGTCTTCTTATTTTGGTGAATAATAATAATGGCCCCACCGCCGTCTCTACGTTGACGTCGTGGTGGGAATTGCGCGCTCCTATGGCTGCATAGCGATACCTGCTGTAAAAAACTTACAGTGAAAACTTAGGTGAAGTGAGTTGTCATATCACCTGCATAGTTTTTATTGTGCAAAGCTCACGATGAAAACTTAACTGAAGTCAGCTGCCATTCCAGCTGCTGCCAGGGATTCACATTATTGACAGTTCACTTAAAGCACTATTCACCTAAGTTTTCACCGTTAGAACAGACCAGCTGATGCTAGAGATTCACTATCGACAGCTCGCTTTGAGCACAATTCACCTAAGTTTTCACCGTGATATTTATACAGAATAGCCGGCTATTATCGATACCGGTTACTATTTACTACTATTTATGTTTTTATCTAATTTTTATGAATATCCAAAAATGTAATGTTTATTGTGTTTTAAGTGAAATAAAGCAAATAATAATATTATCCTCCCGACCACTACACTATTACATACATACATACATAACATCACGCCTGTAATCCCAGAAGGGTTAATACTAACTGACTTACATCTAGCGACAGTAGTTTGTTGACTTGGTCCAGAATTAGTGACTTGAGTGGTGATATCACTATGGTAACGCCAGGCATCAGTATCGCCGGGAGCTGGTAGCACAGTGATTTACCTGCGGACGTCAATTGCTAAAATTAACTTAGAAATGAACCCCACAAAACGGATCACAGATCTCCACGCAATTTAATAACAATTTTCCACTAAAGACTAAAAATATTAATACAAAGTATTTATTTAGTGATTGGGCCACTCCTGGCATTCCTAAAAGTAGAGAAAATGTATTTGAACTTTATGGCCTAAAGCAACATGTGACTCATACAAGCTTTCATCAGTATGTTGCAAGATACACAAAAAGTGTGTGCAAAATAGCTAAAGCTCTTTATATAAGCAAAATAATAAAATCAACTGATGATAAAATAAAAACTACCTGGCAAATAATAAATAATGAAACAGGTAGGAAGAAACAGCGTTATATTGAATTTAATTTAGAGACCTCACGTGGCCCCATCAACTCAAATGTAGATATAGCTCAGTAACTTTTTTGTTAATATTCCACTTAAAACTACTGAAGCTTTAAATTCCTCACCCGCGCTTTCTGCTGCCTTACTTAAAAATAATGTAAAAGCATGCCCTTTGGAGTTTAGGTTTCAGCATACAAACCCCCAAGCTGTTATAAAAGCTTTTAAAGATCTTAAAATTAAATCAACAGAAGATCTCTGGGGAATGTCTGCAAAAGTCTGTAGATCTCTCATAGAAACCCTTACGCCCTATTTAGCTTTCATATTTAACACCAGTGTAGACCAAGGAGTCTTTCCGGATCTTATAAAACATAGTAAAGTGATCTCATTGTTCAAATCCGGTGATAGTAGGCCCGTGTCAATTCTGCCAGTTCTCAGTAAGGTGTTTGAAAAGTTGATGCTCAATCAAATGTTACGTCACTTTAATAAAAACTCCATCTTTCATGAATATCAGTACGGTTTCACTAAAGGACGTTGTACCATTAACGCCAGTGTCGCCCTAATAAAGAACATTTTTAATGCCTGGGAGGAATCACAAGATGCCATTGGAATCTTTTGCGACCTCTGTAAGGCGTTCGATTGCTTAAACCATGAGACCCTTCTTCTTAAACTGGAGCACTATGGGGTTAGGAATACAGCTGTTGATCTACTAATATCATACCCGAAAGATAGAAAGGTTAAAGTTCAAGTAAACGGCATAAACTCATTAGGATATGAAATGGCAATGGGCGTTCCTCAAGGTTCGATATTGGGTCCATTACTCTTTTTAGTTTACATGAATGATTTACCCCAGTTACTTCAAAATCAACCGAAGATGGTGTTATTTGCAGATGACACTTCATTGATCTTTAAAATAGACCGAAGGTCACAAAATCTTGACGACGTGAATAACTCAATTCTTCAGCTCCAAGATAGGTTTACGGTAAATAATTTGGTTCTAAATGAGAAAAAAACCAAATGCATTCGATTTAAATTACCTAATGTTAGAAGTAGCGAATGTGACATCATATTGAACGGAGAAAACCTGGAATTTATTCATCAGACGGTTTTCCTAGGAATCACGCTAGACGAGAAGTTACAATGGGGACCCCATATAACATCTCCCGCGGGGCGACTAAGCTCGGCCGCGTATGCTGTTAGAAAGATAAGACAGTTAACAGTAGTAGAAACCGCACGTTTGGTTTATTTTAGCTACTTCCACAGCACTATGTCATACGGCATTTTACTGTGGGGTCGGGCTGCGGACATTGAATCAATTTTCATCTTTCAAAAGAGAGCTGTCAAAGCCATTTACAATCTACGTCGCCGCGAATCTCTTAGGGAACTATTTAAGAAGATTAATATAATGACGGTACCTTGCCAGTTCATTTATGAAAATATTATGTATGTTAGAAAAAATCTGCATCTATTTAATAAAATAAGTGATTTAAATAATATTAACAACAGAAATAAAAATTAAATAGATCAACCATTTTTCAGACTATCTAAAGTGCATACATCTTTTATGGCGTACTGTGTTAAATGTTACAACAAAATACCTTGTGATATGTTGCAAATAAATGAAAGAAAGTTTGAAACTTATGTTAAAAAACACTTTGTAAACAAGCATATTACTAATTAGAGGATTATATCCTAGATTAAAATGCTTGGAAACATGCTGGTCCTGCACCCTAATTGCGTAATACACAATCAATCGGAATCTGAATCGTTTTGAAACAGATTGCTAATCCATTGCTTCTTAAGTTCGATAAAAATTCTGCTCAACAATATATAGAACGCAATGAATGTTCTTGAGCCGTCAAAATCAAACCGATTAGTCGTAATCGTTTACGAAAATGTGTTACGCAATTAGGGTGCTGCTCCATAGGACAATCTAGAGGCTAGACAAAATCATAATAGTTGCTTATTGTATTGTATAATTTGTTATTTTCACTTTACTCACACACTGACTTATTCCTAGTTAATATTTTAGGAAAATCATATATTTTTACAATGTTTGTAAATATGTGAGCAAAATGTACCTATCACGTGATTAATTTATCTGCCTTTGCTTTATTTTTAATTCTTTTTACCAATTGTGGTATAGGTAAGAAACTCCACCGTTACTCTTTTAAAATAAAATATTTTAAACGAGTAACGGTGGAGTTTCTTGCCCCTTGCACCTTTTGGAAGTGGCGCCTACAATCAGTTCTATTTTTAACGTAAATTTTGACGTTCAAAAGTGCCTTTCTATGGGCCTATTTGAAATAAATGCTTTGACTTTGACCTAGGAAAAGTATGCACTTTACATCACCTTTCTTCTCTAATATATAGGATGTAAAATGACACTTAAGGAAGCCGAGAGTCACTTGTAATAACCATCATTGTATTATTTTATTTTATTGGATCATACCTGGAAACCTTCTGGTTACAGGGATGTTGCAGGTCAAAATTCTACCTTTTACCATGGGGTCTCAACTCAAACAAATTATATTTTTTCTTGAAAAAAAAATCATAGATGGCAGTACAGTAACCATTATGGAATTACACAATCAATAAAAAGCGATGATACGGCACAACTTTGGCTGAATTTTGATTGGTAAAAGTCAAAACTTGCTTGTTTAGTGCTGATTTATCTATTTCCACTCCTAATGTACGTATTATAAAAATAAAATTAAATAGAAGCCTTTAACTTCAATTCGAACCCTTTTAATGATAAAAGTAGCCATCTCTTAATCATTTTGTTTAGATCTTTTTCCAATAGATGGCGTTTTACTCAATCGGTCTTTTCGTCAGTTTCCAATGTTGTTACTTATTTAAATCAAACAACTTTATTTTTTCATTCTTTTTTACATAGAAATATAAAAGAAATCTAATAACATGTATTTCTGAACCCGGAACTATAAAACTTGCACGAAACGTTTTAAAAGTAGGTCGACTCCTAGATGGCGTTGTAAAACTAGTCTCTGGCAATTAGTGAGTTGCTGATGCTGCCATCTGTTGAAAAATTGGACGAAGAAAAATTGCCAGCTCAATTGCGAGACTTTGTTTTATACCCCTACGACCCCTGTACCGTTGCATGCACCCATCAGAACAATGTTTTGTGTGTTATATATAATTTTCTACCGAAAATGAATCATAAAATAAGTCGATTCCTAGCAACACATTTTGTGCAAAGTTACTTAGTTTGATGTACAGAATGCGTAGTTGACGGCTACGTGATGTGTCTTTTTACACCTTGTTTAACTGTAACAACCAGGGAAGTATTTGCCTATTTTGTATTACCATGACAAAATTATAGATTAACAACTCTATGCATGCCACTTCAACAAACTTTTTAAAACTTTTGAGTGACATATGACCACCTGCGACCGTAGTAACCTGACAGAAAACTTCATACAAAAGCCCAATGTTAGGTACACTACTACAAAGGACGGCAGGGCGGCAAACCTTAGAAGCTTTGCCTCTGTCATCGGCTATTCTGTGGCGCGACGTTAGTGTTAATTACCGAAGATCACCTAAGCGAATACTTTTTCGGGTTTACCTGTACATTATCATCGCAATAATGTATTTTTTTGGTGCAATTGTAATTAGGAAAATGACTTGTCTATTTTAAATGAGATAAAGAACGAGGTCACTTACCGCCCCCAGTGGGCATGAGCACAAAGCAGTCGTTCCCCAGCAGTGTCGCGTTGATGACCTGCAGCTGGTTTGGGCGGAAGGACGTGAGCCCGAACCTCTCGCGAAACACCTCCAGCATCAGCGCTGAGTGAGGGTAATCCAAGCCGTCGAACTCGCCTGAAACATAAAAATAATAATCATACCAGCCCATTGTTGTACCACTGCACTACTGCAGGGCAATATCCTCTTCTCACACAGAGAAGGCATGACCACTGATCACCACGCTTGCTCAAGCCTAGTGAAACACAAGCTTTTACTGCCCGAATCGGTCCATGTCCAAATTTTCAAAGTGTTAATTATACGAGGGCTGCACTAAAAGTATCGGGAATGGAATATTTCCACTGTTCCTGTCATATTAAAATCTTTTTAATTGAAAACTCCTTGGTTTTAAAAATCGAATATCATTTATTTATTTAAAAAAAGATTCTCGGTCTTGTCAAAAGGTTTTGTCAAACTTGTTTAGTCGTTGAGAAAATGGAATTGACTCGTGAAAATTCAAGAGCGATGATTTATTATGATTTTCGAAGTGGTTTAACACAAAAGCAGTGTGTTGACCGGATGATTTCTGCATTTGGTGATGAAGCCCCATCCAAAACCACAATTTGTCGCTGGTTTGCTGAATTTCAACGTGGACGTGTCAAGTTCAGTGATGATCCCCGTCAAGGTCGTCCAAAAACTGCAGTCACCCAAGAAAACGTTGATGCTGTGCGTAAGCTGATTGAGGAAGATCGACAAGTGACATACCGCGAAATTCAGGCAACTTTAGACATCGGCATGAGTCAAATACAAATAATCTTGCATGAACAATTAGGTGTAAAAAAGTTGTTTTCCCGATGGATACCGCATTCGCTCTGTGAAGAGCAAAAAGCGGCTCGCGTTATTTGGTGCATCAGAACTCTCGAAAGATTCCACGCAGGATCCTCAAATGCTGTACAACATCGTATCAGGTGACGAATTCTGGATATACGCGTACGAACCCGAAACAAAAAATCTGTCACGAGTTTGGGTGTTCGAAAATGAGTTAAAGCCAACAAAAATTGTTCGTTCACGCAGTGTTGCAAAAAAAATGGTGGCCACGTTTGTCTCCAAAACCGGCCATGTTACGACTATTCCTCTTGAGGGACAAAGAACGGTTAATGCAAAATGGTATGCTAGCATTTGTTTGCCACAGGCCGCTTCTGAACTCCGTAAAGAGAACTGCAACCGCCGCATCATCCTCCATCACGACAATGCGAGTTCTCACACCGCACACAGAACAAAATAGTTTTTAGAGCAAGAAAACATAGAATTATTAGACCAACCGCCGTACAGCCCCGACCTAAGCCCTAATGATTTCTATACTTTCCCTAAAATAAAGAATAAATTGCGTAAAAGCTGTGGACGCCTACAAAACGGCCATTTTGGAGACCCCAACTTCCGAATGGAATGGTTGCTTCAATGATTGGTTCCATCGTATGGAAAAATGTGTCAAATTTCGCGGACGATACTTCGAAAAGCAATAAATATATTTTCAAATAGTAATGTTGTGTCACTTCCTTGATTCCCGAAATTTTCAGTGCCGCCCTCGTACAGGGTCTTTTGGAATGAATTGGCGAAACTTTACAGACATGATGAGTATCAGTATTAAAAAACCATAAACGGGAAAAACAAATCTACATACTAATAAAGCCAAAATATCAACTACACTGACGAATGACGACATGGGGCCGCTGTTGGTACACATAGGTAAAATTGTTTTGTGAAATGTATTAAAGCATTAAGATGGCGGCGTTAGTACCGGTTTTTCCCACGCGCCAAAAGGTCCTTGTATAGAGCGCTATGAGGACGTACAATAAAGTTTTTTAGGATCGTTTTTATGTACCCATCGGGTCAGTGAAGATTCGCCAATAATTTCAAAACGGCCTTGTTTCGTAAACAGTAAAAAACTTTGTACAAAAATAAAACTCACCAGTGATGCCATCGTTCTGTGTGCCTGCATGGAAGTCACCCATGCCTTCATACTTAGGTTTTTCCTTCACCGTCGAGTCATCCATCAGATTGAACACTTGTGGCTCCTGGCTGCCTATGTCTTCGACAACTTCTTCAAAGTCTTCAGGTCTATATACTGGCCAGCCATCTTCAACTAAAGGTATATCTATAGCACTGTTCATTGCATCTGCATTACTGGTACTAGCGATAGAATCACTGATGTTAATGACACTCGCTTGAGCTGCTTCCGGCATAATATCTGTGACGTCATCCATGTCGATTGGCACTTCATAATCATCCATTTGTTCACTGTCTTCTTCATTGTCTTTAACGGAATCTGTGCTAGGTCTATTGCTGTTCAGTAAAGAGTTTTTGCTAAGCTGTGGTGGCTGAAACTCTACGGAGCTCTGCGATACTGGTGCACATTTCGGCGCTTCTGTCGCTGTCAAAGGTTTCAGTTTTTCCGAAGCGTTTCTAATTCTCTCAGCAGTAGATGATGGTATATCTTTGTTTGGCGTTGATTTGTTCTCCTCTACAGTAAGCCTTGAAGGCTTTTTAAACACAAATTTCCCTTTTCCTTTAGCTTGTTCAGATGTACTTGTATTCTCTGATTCTGATTGACAGCTTGTCTCCAATTTAGATGAATTGTTGAGTGGTGAAAATGCGTCAAATGACAAGGCTTTTTTAGGTAATTCATTTCTTGGTCCTTTTTGATTGAAGACAAAGTCAGGCGTGGATGTTGCGGTTCCTGTATTATTAGCTTTTTGGAGACATTCTGTTACTCTCTTATGTACTCCACTAGACACCAGTTCAAAGTCGTCTGTATGATCATCATATTTGCTAAGAAGAGAGGGACTATGACTACCATTGAATTTATTGTCACCATTACTAAGTCTACCACTATTTACACTCTGTGATTCTTGTGCACTTACGCTATCAGGTTTGGCTAAAATTTTCTTTAGTTTGAACTGTAATTGTTTTACTCTAGAATATATTCTCCTGTCATACCCTGGGAATTTTTCCTTTATACAATTTGGTATTTTGTCAAAAGCGTCAAATATTTTTTCTAGTAAATCTATATAAAGTTCTTTACACTTTTCCTTGTTTCCAGGTTCTATAACGTCCTAAAACATTAAAAATGCAAATATACACAACATTGTTTGTACTTAAATGTACTGGGATTTTAACCGCGTAGATTTTCCCATACAAAAGTCGCCACCCACTTTAAAAAAACTTTCATTTTCAGATCCGTCTATGATAAGGTTTCGAAACATAATAAGCAATTTTGATGTACTCCCAACGCATTTGATGACGTTAATACGATAGCGAATGTCATAAATGTATGTGATGAAATAAAAAGCGGCATCTAGATACCGCGTATTTATTTGGGCAATAGCCTGATTTTTGGGGGCTCTTGCTTATAATAAACGTACAAAACCCTCGAAATGTAGATTTTATGAAATTATTTACCTTATTATTCGAGAGCGCAGTTTGTTTAGCCACAGTATCCAAAAACCCTGATATTGACTCGTCCACCATGATGTTTTTCAAAGGGTCCTTGTCTTTGATAAGCGGTTTTTCAGGAGTTTTCAGAATCTTCTTATTGTTTGGTTGTGTTTCATGTTTATTCTTTGGTGGAGTTGGGGTTGAGCTTATCCTAATTGATCTATTTCGTCTCTCTGGTGTTCGGGAATTAGATTTCTTTTTAAATGCTACTGGAAAGTCTTGAATATCGTCCTGGAATTATTAAAATAAAAAACTACAGCTTTCTATAGATAAGTATGCGCTTCGGGAATAATCGTCTACCTTTGGAAATAAGAACGCGTGATGATGAGATCTAAAATATAGGGCTGTCACAACCATGGAAGTACTTGCCTATTTTGTACTACCGTGTGTACCAAATTAAAGCCTGTATTATATACCTACAATTTTTTATTAGTTTTGATTTTATTCTATTAGATTATTTCTATATTTTGTAAATGTGAGAACGTCGTAGGCCTTGTGGATTGTAAATTTATATACCATTGTCTATTTGTTTAACATATGGTACTTTTTGACAGGCCTACACCACGGTAATAATATCATACAGTATTCCAACTTCATACAAACGGACGAAGCGCGAGCTATGCCTACGCGCCTCGCTCAAGGCACGCACGCGGCATGCAGACAGTCTCGAATGTGCCGATGCCGTAGTGACGAACGGGCGGTGTGTTGTTTTTTTAACAATAACCTCGCGATTTTTTCACTAAAACGAACTTCAAGTACATATTTAATATGACGAGTATGATATATTGTGCTGTTTATGGTTGAATGAATCCGTCAATAACGCATCCAGAGATAAATATATATACAATAATTTTACTTACTAGAGGGCAGGTACATAAAGTGTGTATTGTTAATGGATAAGTATTGCCTTTTATCTCCCGAAAATAAAGATGTCTGGATTAATGAATAAAGTGAATGGAGTAAAGGAAAGTGATTGACACGAGTGAAATAGGTAGTTATAGGCGGTTCATGAATCAGGAAACGGTAGGTACGCTTGTGTTAAAACCTCAGGCATGTGTGTTTTGTTTTGTTAGTTTGTATTATTCAAGTAAATACAAAGACAAAGTAAAGACTTTATTATTAATAATAGTTGTTTATTGTACTGTGTGTATGAATAATACTAGATAAAATAATTTGACCGTCTGCCTCACACTAGATAGTTGAAATTTTCTCAGATTAAGTATTTCTGCTAAACCGTTTTTTATTCTCGGTATTAATAACAACAACAATAGCTAGACTCATGAAATATTCACAGGATATTTAGATGTTTGAGAGGGTTGTGATTTTAAAACATTCGTAGCTAGCTGTTCAGCTTGGCATTGGTGACCAAAAAATTTTTGTTTTGACTTGTTGCGAGTTGTAGGTACCTAATTTATAGAGACGTTAATAATCTGAGATAAAAAGTTAATAAAATTACTCGTCAGCTGTTTTTTGCATTTTAGTTGAGTATGTAGGTGTTGTTGTTTGTAAGGATTGGAGTCCATGTTTCCCAAAACAATTTTTAATTAAGCTTTATATAAGAATGCGGATTTTTTATACTTTAAAATTTAATAATAAAGCATTTCGTACGTCTCAGTCGAGGCGCAAGTATTTTTCGGTCGCAAATTTATAAGACCGATTTGTTATTCTAGCATAAACATGTTTTTTTTTTATTAAATCTAACAATCAAAAAACATCACGCATTTTTATTGAACACTTCCTATTAAATTCACAAAGTATTTTATTTGTTTATATACAAAAGTATATTTACAATCACAAAACTAAATCAAAACACAAAGTAGGCAAATGTAATTAAAATGCTGGAGGCGGGCAGCCCTATCGCATGTTTACGTACCGCGCGGCTGTAGGCATTTATTTTAAAGATACGGCCGAGTTGCAATACTGTATGATATTATTACCGTGCCTACACTGTCCTCCCATACCTATTAATACTGTAACCAAAAAATATTTTAAAAGACAAATATTTTTAAAAGAGTAACCATGGAGTTTCTTGCCGGCTCTTCTCCATAGGAAACGACCAATTGGAACCGTGCACCTAGAATCTGACGTTTCATAAGTGCCCATGTAGGTTTATGTGAAAAAAAAAATTTTGATTTTGATTTTGAAAGATTAGGAATTCCATGCAATTCCAAAAAACTTCCATAACTTTTGAGTAACAAATCCATCTGAGACCGCAGTAGTTAGCCCGTCAGAGAGAAAACTTCATGCAAACGCGCAATGATAGGTACTACAAAGCGCGGCAGATCAAAACCTTGAAGTTTTGTCTCCGTGGGGGTTTACTCTGTGGCGCGAAGTCCTTGTTAATTCCGAAACACGAAGATTACCGAAACCCATACCTTTTCTGGGTTGCCTGTACTTATGAAAATCGCATCGAAATATGACTTTCTGGGTATAATCGCGAACATTAAAAATGGTGGTACGGTAATCTAAGGTGCTCAACTTTTCGTACTGCAAGTGTACATTAGAAAATAAGCTGACTTACCACATCCATTTCAAAGATGTCATTACTTTGATTATCATATCGCGTCCTATTATTGTGTGTGATCGGACTGACTCCATTGTTCAGCACTTTCCGGGTAGGCAGGAGTGGAGGTGATTCTTGATACCCATTCGAAATTTTTGGGGCCTGAAACATCAATTATTTTACAATACATTCATTTTCATAAAAGGTATTTGGTACAGTCAACCACACATCACTGGTGACAATTTGACATACGCAGGCTTTATGTCGTAGCAATAAGGGTGATTTTCGTAATTCTGGTGTGACCACTAATGTGCAGTTGACTGTACATAATTAGGATTATGGAATACAAGCAAAAGTAATACTTACCGTTTTCTGTGGTTGATCATTTGTGGTCGTTTTAAATGGAGGGGTCCCTGAAATTTAATATAGCGATATTTTACTTTTGACCATCAAAGAGATGATGATGATAGTCACAAACAGATGACAAGTAAAATTATACTCAGAATCACATAATATTTCTTAGTCTTTCAGTATCGACCAACTAGAATAAAGATGACCGCTCGACTCCTGTATAAAAGCTTTGGAGCCAACCCGATTATTCCCTAAGGTGATAAGACCAAGTGATAGAGCGTGCTCTGCAGGCCTAACGCCCAAAATGGTGCAGGTCTAGCACCATTTTGGGCACAATTTTATGCAGCTCTCAGTTCTATTTCAACTGCACAACAGTGGCATAAAAGTTCCACAAGAGCTACAACGAATTATTACCAGACTAACGCTCTTAAGCCGCTACTTTCGTGATAGCTAGTATGATATACGTGGTCTCGCGTTGGAGTTCGTAGCGGTGTGTGTGGCCGGCGCAGGCTCATCACGCGCGCCGCGTGCGCCCATCTCCCGCGCGACCCTCTCAGGCCCCGCGGACTGGTTCGCGGCGTGAACATTAACTTTAAATTACATGCATTATTGTTTCGTGATATAACGTCAGCGGCTAAAACGCTTCCAAGTTTACTGTGCATAAATATGACCTTAGAGTCAATTTGAAGCGCTCTCACTTAATAACTTCTCTTGCTAACATTGAAATGTTAAAAGGTTTTTTTTTTATACGATAGTGTGCTTTGTTTTCCAGGATGTAAAAAGCTGGTGAGGGTATTTTTTTTTTTAAACATCAGAATGCAACTATCTGTTGTTCTACCATACATCTTTCGGTGCAGTTGGAAACGTCAAAAGGGCTGTAATTTTGCCCTTTTTTTACTAATTTGCCTCGTTTATGTCATACATCTGGTCATATACGAGCGCCGGTTGCGAATACTACGCACGAGTATGTAAGGATCGTATCAGATGGCGTTCTGTGGTTTCTGTCTACCCCCATGGGAAGAAGGCGTGTATGTACGTTTGTATGTAAGAACTAAATGATATGTTTTGAAGGTTTACGCTATGCTAAGTTTTACAATTCCCAAGGCTTTTATTAACATTTTGCGATTCGGTGTTTTCTTTACTGCACATAGTTTCAGCTGCGGCTGGTGCGGCTGGGGCCGAATTTAGCGGAGCCAGCTTGGTTTCGGCAGGGGGCGCTCTACGGTGGACGCCATCATGCTCGTACGAGCCCTCACGACGGGGGATGCTATGGCCCGGAGTGGGGTCGTCTTGGCGGTGTCTATAGACATCGCCAATACCTTCAATACTCTGGAGTTGCATCAGGGAGGCATTGCGGTATCACCGGATGCCGACCTACGTCTGTCGCGTGGTCGAGGCCTATTTGACGGACGGGAATAATTCAATACTCATTTATTCAGTTTAATTCAAACTGCTCTAATAATTTGGTGGCCGCCCTGGTTATCAACTCTACCTCAATAGTATGGTCACAGATATTATAATACTACGTACAGATACCCAATCCCATACAAAGAAATGACACCTCACTAAGTCTGGCTATTGAGCTGGCAATTTTTCGTCATCAAAATGTTCAGCAGATGGTAGCATCAGCGATTCACTAATTGCCAGAGACTGTAGTTTTACAACGCCATTTAGGAGTCGACCTGCTTTTAAAACGTTTCGTGCCATCCTTTTTAAATAAAGTTTTATACTTCCGGTTTCAGAAAAACGTGTTAATACATTTCTTTTATATTTCTATGTAAAGAAATAGATTTAAAATAAGTTTTTTGATTGAAATTTGTGAATATAATGGTTATTTTGAAGACAGGACAAATTGAGTAAAACGCCATCTATTGCAAAGAGCTTTAAACAAAATGATTAACAGATGGTTCTTTTATCTACCAATACCAATTTAAAGCAAACAACATTTTTTTAAATCAATTTCTTTACATAGAAATATAAAAGAAATCTAATAACATATTTTTCTGAACCCGGAACTATAAAACTATATATAAAAGGATTGTACGAAACGTTTTAAAAGCAGGTCGACTCCTAAATGGCGTTGTAAAACTACAGTCTCTGGCAATTAGTGAGTCGCTGATGCTGCCATTTGTTGACATTTTTGACAAAGAAGAATAGCCAGCTCAATAGCCAGATTTAATGATGTGTCTTTTCTTTGTATGGGATTGGGTATCTCTACGTACTATAATATTATCTGTGACCGAATGAATCTCGATTGATCGAACGGTAATCTTTCATCTATTGTTGCCAGAAAGTGCAATCAGAATCACTGACAATTTTTATTTTTATTCAATCACAAAATGTTGTCTTGATTAATTCGACTATTAGTATTACAAATCTAGTTTAAATTCATGAAGAATGTTTTAAAATATAAATTGGCTGTACATGATTAAGGGCATAAATGATCTTCGTCATTTAGATTTAATATTTACAAGTTAGTTAAGATATTGAATGATATTCATAGGCTCATAATTAATGATACTCACAGTTAGCTGTGGTGCTTGAGGATTTTGATTTAAATACAAATCTGGATTTCTTCTCTGAGACCTGCTCGTTTTTGCTTCCACTGTATAACGAAAAAAATTGCTTGTAAAAATAAAGTATTAGTAGTAGTTGAAATATAGGGTATTCAGATCAGTAATCAGATCTGAATACCCTATATTTCATTGTTGAACCATTCAAATATCCCTATGACTATTCAACATTCAGAATTTCTATTCATGACAAATGTTAATTGTATTCAATTGCATCTATTCGAAGTGACTGTTGCATTCAGACTGAAATGAGACATCTATTCAAGATCGTCACCTACATCATTATTTCAGTTCATGACTTGTAACCACTATTTCTTCATCAAGATATAAAATGGTCTACTAACAATATTCTAGAGCTGTATATACAGTAATTTTTGTTTTTCAGTAAAATCCTGTATAGTAGTAGTGTAGCATACTCCACAGTATCGTTCATGTGTGTAAATAAACCGAGCAGTTCAATATGAACTGCTCATTATAACAAACTGTTCAGTATGAACTTTCGATGGTGGTTAGCAGTTATATTAATATTGCTAGTGTTTAAGAAATAAAACAGATAAGTAGGATAAATTGAAATATTTATTTCTACATAATAATAATAAAAATATTATGTTGGACACATCTTTAAGAAATGATACATTTCTTACATTACTATTATCTACATTTTACTAGAATAGAAAACAGGTTATTTAATAGATTAGACATTCACCTTTCGATTTATAAGTAGTATTAATATTATATAATCATGAATCGTTCTTATCTTATCTTACTTACAGAACACTTTATTTTCTTCACACCATTTATTCAGACAAAACACATTTTTTAAGGCACATATGTTGGTATGATGAATACAACTTACAATGTCAGATGAATCTGAATAATTGTTATATAAAGTTACCAAACTTGGACAGTTTTTACTTTCTAAATTGTATACATTACTAATTCGGAATATATCTTTTAACCATAACACTTTTTCGTTTCCTTTAGTAAACAAAGATTTATTTTTAAAAAAATTGGCAAAATATGCTTTATAATTAAAATAAGGTACAAAGCCTTCGCTCCAGTTTATTCCTCTGTTTTTTTCAATCCATGCCACTTGTAACCGTTCTTTCTTCGTCAAGTCATAAAATGATCGTGGCGGTTTTATCAACAGCACTTGTATCTGTCCTTTGTACATTAATGCTATTTCTTTTGGAATAAACTCGTTTCCTTCGCTCTTAAACCCTTGAACATCTACAATGACATTCATGATAGTTTTCTCACAATATTACTCAACGGTTTGTATTCAAACAGTCGATCGTTTATTATTAAACAATAGGCAGATGTATTATCTTGAATATCTTCAGAGCATTCAAGTTCTAATCGCACATCAACTGGTCCAATTTTAAGTGAATCGTTTTGTCTTGAACAGTCAATCACAAAAAGCGGAGCAATTTCTTTAAACTGGTTTAAGCTAAGCAATGGATCAATGCCTAAGTTGTAATACGACTGACGAAAATTAGCGTACATTTCATATAATATACTGTATTTACCTTCATCAAATTTCAGATTAAGTGAGTCATACGGATAGTATTGAGCATTCAAATACAATTTAATATTGCTAACATTACAGTGATCAAATATCGAAGAACTTCTAGTTTTACTATTTTTCCGAGCTGTTTGCAAACCAAATATAACAAACCTCGGTTTTTCTAGCTGGGAAGTTGTCTTTACTGACCAGGAATGTTTCGTTGTTCTTGGTAGTAATGGATATTCATACAAATCCCAATTTCTAAATGCTATCTGTATAGAACGATCTCTCTCCAGGCTTTTAAGCAATAACAATTTATTACGATCAGAAACTTTAATATGCGGGACACGCCATTGTAATTTTTGTATATCTATTTCTACGTTATCATTTTTGTCTATAAGCACACAGTTCAATGCCGAGCTGCTTCGTTGTAATATAAGTTCATGTTTACAATTGATTATTATTTTGTTATAATCCTCTGCAAATCCTAGTATTCGGTTCAATGGCACGATAACACTAAAATATCCGTTTCTTATTTTCATACCACCTAAGTTCCATCCCCAGACTGCTGCAGCTTTACTTTCACCTTCATTCATAGAGACAAACGATTTTAAGGTTGTTGTAATACCAACATTTTTAATGCGATCAATTTCAACACCATTTATTTCATACCTAATATCTTGAAACAAATATGAAATTGGATTATTTATAAAATCAACATCTTTTTTTATTGTTTTCCCTGCTGGATCTTTAGTAGATACACTTGCGTACCCTTCTATAAAAATGGAACTGTTGCAGGGTAATACATACAAATCTTGATGATGAATGGGTATTCTGATTTCATCATTTTCTTTGAAACTGGTACTATACGGATTGTAGCTATGGATCTCATAACTTTCAATAGAGTTATCATGTTGCACTAAATCTGTTATTTGAAGCATGTTGTTATAATTTTAATTTTAATCCAATGTGTCTGAGAAATCTTTTATTTTCTTTAGTAATTGTAATTCGTCTTTTAATTTTTATCGCGTTGACACGTCTGGCTTCTTTGGAAAAAGGAAGTGAAATATTACATGCGTTCCTCACGATAAACGTTTTATTAAAAATTAACATGTTGTTTTATTCAAAATTAACAAAATAGGTAGTATTACTATTATTAAATTTAGCTAAATTATTCTTTTAAATGTGAGTAGTGATTATCATCACAGGCAATCTAAGAATGTGTGTACAGTACCAAAATATAACCTTTTATAACTCGTTCTTATTACGTTACAAAGACATTCATTGGCATTAATAAAAATAATAACAACTCTCTGCTATGTTAGTTTACTGTCTTTCCAAAATGACTTAAGAAATTTTAAACACAAGTGTCCACAATTATACAAATGATCACGTTGAACGTTTTCATAATTATACTGAATATTATTTCCGACATACTTCATAAATTCTTTTGGAGGTTTTAAGTTACCATAACTGTCAAAATATTCTACATATTCATTTATCTTGCCATAGGCTACCCAATGAGTACCAGAGTTTTCAGAAGAGTCAAGATTGATCACTCCACATTCTATCGGTAATACTTCATCTGGTAATTTATCTCTCATAAACACACCTCGAAAGAATGGAATATTATTCGAGTGTTTCATTATATCAATATTGGTTAAAGCTCTTTTGGGTAGCCGAGATTTCAGTTTTTTTTCTCTGTTATATAAATTCCTAAACCATCTTTGTAATGGTTGAGATGTAATCCTCTTCCAATGAATAACGCCTCCATTTCATTGTTGTGTCGTTTTGCTTCACACAATTGCTTCTTAGCTGTTTTATATGCGTTTATTGCTTTTGCAATACCAGCAGCACCTCCTGCTAAACTGCCAGCAGCAGATAATCCAGCAAATATTGGTACTAAAGGAAGAAATCCTCCAGTTTTTGGTACTGGTATAATCCTGGGTAATTTTATTGGTGAATCTGATATAAATTCTTTAGCTGCTGCGTATGCTAATTCCATCAATGTTTTCTTACATGAGGGTTTTAATTTCGTAATGTGCTTTTTAGTATGGGTAACAATTTTTTTAAGAGTTTTATTAAAACCAGCTCCTGTTTTTACTTTATTGATGTTTTTTTTCAATGCTGATGAAACTGTTTTTTTATTATCTGTAATAACTTGTGTGGTCTTCATTGCTATTTTTTTCCCACAAAGTAATAGAAACGTATTTAATAAGTAAAAAAATAAGTATTTTTTGTTTCAAGAACAAATACGTAATGAATAGAAAAATATGTGTATTTGCTTAAATACATATTATTTTTATTTTTATTTATTGTCGCCCTTAAAATACATTTGTTTTATCTATCCAGCTGTTCTCGCTAGTAGGAAGTCCGAGCCACTTCACATAAACTTGATTCCCTTTTCTTTTCAATACGTTTTCAACTAAGTACAAATCAGGATGTCTGGTATTTTGAAGTTCTTGAGCATAAAACGCTCCTAGTATCGGTCGACATCTTGCATCTTCTATCAAGTAAGTTAACGGATTAGTTTCTTGTACTGTTTTTATCTTAAATATTTCTGTTGACCAATTAGGATAATAGCCTTTATCAAAACATCCTTTGTATTTACTTATTCTTACAAAATCACCAACACTTAACTTTCTACACTTAGTGTTTTTCTTACATACGGCCATACGAATATATCTTTGTAGTATGTCTGCTTTATTGTCATGATTTATAGAAGCTGGAGGTTGTCCCACAGTTCTATGAGTAGTATTATTGTATTCATGTACAATTTTGTTGAGCGTTCCATTAATCCACTTATAATTACCATTAAGACTAAATTCTCTGTATAATTTATTTTTTAATGTCCTTATTAATCTTTCAACAATTGAGGCTTTTTTAGTAGAATACGTTGAATAGTGATTGATATTGTACTTCGTAACAATATTTTTGAGTTTATTATTATAAAACTCTTTTCCTAGATCTGTTTGCAAATTTCTTGGAACACGTCCTTTAAGCAATAGACTTTCAAATGCTTTTGACACCTCTTCCTTATTTTTTTGTTTCAAAGGAACTGTCCAAGCATATTTAGAAAAAGTGTCTATGATTGCTAGTATATATTTGGCTCCACCGTTCACTTTTGAAATTGCTTGCATATCCATCAAATCTGCTTGCCAGAGATCATCGATATCTTTAAGTATGACCTGTCTTCTTGGAAAGTTGACTCTAGCACATTTATGAATTTCATTTATGACATCTACTTTGCTCATAATGCTTATTTAATTTTCCAGAAATTTCTTTCAACACAATATTTTTTTCAAGTTTTCTTACTTTATCGTTTAAAATTGAAATCAGTTTATTCAGTTGATCTATTTGCACACAAGTATTAACTTTCAGTTTTTCGATTTGCTCTTCAGTAGTATTTTTAATCTCAACAAGTTCCACACTTACGTTACTTTCAGTTATATTCGTACGAACAGAATTATTATTTTTAGGTTCATTCATGTTGCATACAACTTTGATAACTGAGAACATCCCAAAGCTTTCTAGTCTTTTATAATATCAGCTTCTTTTAACTCTTCTATAATTGATATAATTTCATTGTCATGATTAGTATTACCAGCACTTTTTGAAGCAATTAGAAGTTTCAACCTTTCAATCAGTTCATTCGGGTCATCCCAGTAAACGTAATCGGTATTACTTTTATATTTTTTTAATTTAGGTAAAAAGCCACCGCTTTTTGTCTTCATTATCTCTCCTTCATCTTGAACATAACTATTTTACGAAAACAAAGGTTTAATAATTTCACGATATTTTAAACTTTTATCACCTTTTATTTGACCATTAGGATGAAAGTCTCGTTTATGCGCGTGTGTATTATGAAGCATATCTTTATAGACCATTTTATCTTGTTCAGTGACCAAATTAAGTTTAGGTTTACTGCGTACCAAAAGTTCCTTTAGACCTGGTGTTAATTCATAGGGCCTTTTATCAATAGTGACTATATTTGTTTTGGGTGAATTACAGGTCTTATTTGTAAGAGAAAACGTAACCTTGCTATTCCCCATCATTAGTTTTTTATTTTCACTTCGTATCCCAAATGGGACATTCATATTATCATAGATTTCCATCATATCTTCCTTATTCAGTGAAATCAGTGTATCATTAGAATCTTTAAAAGGATTTCTTGAAAGAACGTCTTTATAACACTCAGAATCCTCATTTGAATCTACTTTTAAACATTCTTTAAAACTTTCATACTCTGGAACATAATCTGCTGATGAGCTATATCTTTCAAGCGAGTTACTGTCATCTCTTGAAATGTCAAATATTGGTTTAATTACATCATTCGCTTTAATTAATGTTTCTAGTGGATCTGTTATTGGTTTGAAGACCTTCTTAAATTTTAAATGAGCTGTATCTTCTTCATTCTGAATTGTTTTAATTTTATTTTTTATATTATCGACTGACTTTATCAATTGTTCTTTAATATTAATCTGCATCATGTTTTCTTTATTTTATTTTAATAATAGCCCATCTGCTATTTACAGATATCAGATTGCGATTGATATATTATCTGCAATTAGTTGGTATTTATATTCACTTTCTAAAAGTATATAAATATGTCAAACCCTTGTCGGTATCTACCTTCATTTAGAGGACAATCTTTATTAATTAACAAAAAGTCAAATCTATCTTTCCAAATAGCAGCACAAAGTTTTTCAAATTGAAACCATTCGATATCCGTATTTACGTGCTCATTGTATATATGTTTTAAGTTTATCCTGTCTTGTTTGAAGATTATTAAAAGGTTTACATTATCTCGTATAAGTTGTTTAGGTATTTTGGAATAGGTTTGTGATAAGTAAAAACAATCTATCTGTTTATGTCTCCCCATTGCAAAGTAATTACGAATATTGATTTGATTTTCGCATGCTACATCATCGAAAATCATGACTGCATTAGTTAAAGCATCATTTGGGTGTATGACTTCTTTATTATCATAGAAGACAAAGAAGTTAGCTCCCGGTATGCAGCTCATAACTTGTTTTAAAAAACAATATTTTGGCTGGAAAGCTGTCTTCGAGTATAAGTAAATATGCTTAAACTTTAGACCATTTTCATGTAATATTAAATTAAGCATTAAGTTAGTTTTCCCACAGTTAGATGGACCGCATATTACACATCTAATATTATCTGGTAAGAGTCCACTATGTTTCACTTTACATGATTGATTTTCTATTTTTATATTATTAACTTCTAAAGTCTGTGCTTGCTTGATGAACTTCATTTTGAAAATGTAGGGTAAATGTAAATGACATGCGTATATAAGATGTGAGGTAATAAGAAATTACCTGAGTATGTATACTATTTTACTAAAAGGTGGTATGTTTTTATGAAATTGAATGAAAATGAAATTAAAATATAATGCTCATAGTTATTAAACATTTATTAAACAGTAATTTTATATTAATAGGTATTTACAACAAAGTAACAATTTCAATCTAATTTGTGTACAAACAGCGTGAAATGGTTTACTATTAGTAATAAAAATTATACACAATTACAGATTACACATCACTGGAATAATCTACAAACATAGAATCACAATGCCCCCAGGGTAATGTATGAATTTGATCCTGTAATACTTGAACTTTGTCATCGTTTCTTTCTAAAACTCGTTTATCTACTTGCTGAGTGTATAAAACATGTTTAATTGATTTTATCATATTCATTTTACACCTATGCACTTTATTTGTCAGCAGTACATTGTTGTAATCATTCAATTTTAAGTTACAAGTTACATACTTAGAAACACCTTTGGCTTTTTTAATTTCAGTCTTTACACTGTTTATAAAATATAATTTAGCTCTTAAACCGGTAAACTCTGTAATTAAATCGTCACCAACCTCATGTTTCCATAATCCAGGAATTTTAGCATTAAGTTGCGGTATAAGATATGGATTATTCATTCCAAAATTACTGGTATCAAACTTGGTAAGATCATCAGACATATCATGATAAAAATCATCTGTATAAATTAAATATAATAGACTATCAGTATCCGTATAGCATAACTCAGCATTGTTTTCATATTTATTTTTAATAAAATCATAATGAAATTGGTATAAATGTTGCTTTGAATATTCCAAAACAGTAAATCCAATATAAATAGGTCTATCTAAAACTACCTTTTCACGGTATAATTCTACAGCTACGAAATTTTCAGAAAAAATTGATATACTTTTTAAATTTGGTCTACATATCAATTTTTCAGCACCAAGATACTTATTTGTTTTATTTCTGGTATCTATCCATTTTGTTACTAATTTTACATCGGCCTGCTTACGTTTATTTTCGATAGTTTTTCCGAATATGGCATTATTCAACAATTTAAAAAAGTCCTTCTCGAAAGCAGTTTTGGAACTTTGACGAAGACTAGTATTCAGATCGATGTATTTTTTGAGAAAGCATTCTTGTCTGAAGCTAAGTATACGATGAATCTTTTTTAAAATCAGACCTTTGTTCAAACATTCTTTCAAGTGAACATAATGAAGTATGTAATTTTGCTTATCATAGAGATTTGCAACCAATTTCACTGATTTCCCATAAGGAGGTACAATTTTTTCAACCGCAAAAGGTAAATCTTTATGTTTGTAATGTAAATAATTTGGATAATTTAAGTCTACTTCCAGAATATAACCGTAATCATTATCATCTGATACATCATTTACATCAAACTTCCTAATTTCTTTCAGACTCAAAAACTTAAATTCTTTGATAGGAAGTTTCTTCATCATAGCATAGCCATATAGATTATTACAATCAAGGTAAATTAAATAACTACTTGGTTCGAGCTCATTAAAATGTGGTAAATATTTATTGTTTGCTACGGCATGACGTAGAGAACACTGTGCTAGCCCACCACGAATTCCTTTTTCTAATAACTCGTACATTTCTAAATCACTTATCAACTCAAGTTCGATGCCGGTATATAGAAGCATTGCATCCCAACTTAAGCTCGGTGACGTTACATAATGAGCGGGATCCAACTTATAGTAATGTAAGCTTGTTTTTCTAAAATTTTCAAATATATCGCATAGTAAAAGCACATCACATTTTATGTATAAATCTGTATATTCACCAAGAGATTTTATTTCGAAAATATTCCAAACTGTTTGAGCGTGTAAATATTCTTCATTAGTTATATGTTTGTCACACAGACTGTTATAAAAATAACACATTATAGGAAGTTTCGTCTCATCAAATTTAGACCAAGAATTAATATAGTCATATGGATAAACACCTTTTTTTCGCATTAAATCAAATTGTCTTTTATCAGTAAACTCTTTTGATAAGTTTAAAAAATCGTTTTCTGACAAACTTTTACTTAATGCATCTAGACTAGAACTAAGAAACTGATAGGAATCAATAAATTTTATTTGTATAGGATGATTGTTTTTTTCCGTATTTATTACTTTTATTATTGAAAGGTATTTTTCTTTAGTTTTCGGTATTATATTAATAGAACCTTCATACTTTGCTAACTCTTCAATAAATAAATGTGAGTCATATCCAGACAAATTATGAAAGACAACAGGAATGAATGAACAAACTCTATACATTAAATTACAATGGGGGTGCGCTGCCCCACGATACTCAGATGTAATATGATCATGATCTCGGACTTTATCATTCAATAATAATTGTTTGCATATGTAACATGTAGTCGAATTTCGATAATCTATCTCTTGTTCTACTGATAATGGAGTCATTGGCATTTTAATACTTAATATATTATGTATATATTTAACGTCTTTTATTAAATATTTAACAAATATTTCCACGCAATCTGTACCTCGATATGTGACAAACTTGTTTAATTTATCATCGTGTGTGCAACAAATATAATAAGCGAAACATGAAGGTTGATGTGTTTTTAGTTTCTGAGTATTAAAAGAGTTACTTTCATTACAATCTATTAGCATACATTCAAAATCAGCATAAATTATGAAATTAATTTTTTGCTGCCTCTCGTAATGTTTGAACTTTAGTACAGAATTATTTTCAGGTAATATAGTCAAAATCTTGGAGCAGTTATGAGTCTTGTGCCTATTTTCATTACTAAATAGTTGTAGACATGCATCACATAAATAAAGTTTTCCTTTAGAACGAGTCACTTGACGACGCACTAGACGTATTAAATCTTTAATTAGACAGTAGTGTCCGATAGATTTTTTTTCGATGTAAAGTAAATTCAGATGATTTTTTCTTCGATTTTGTGTTATATAAAGAGGTCCAGTCACAATATTATTTTGCATACCATATATATTTAAACTGATGTTGCTATTATTTTTTTCTAACGTTTTAATATCATTTATGGTAGGAGGAAATGACATTCCCTCAATATTTAAAACAGAGGTATAATGAGGGTATGAACTTGTTCTGCATACATTATTTTTAGCTGGGTATAATCCAGCAACTATACTCCATAGTAAACAACAATTATCTTTATTTTTAATATTTATACAACTTTTCGAGTGACTAACAGCTAACGGCAGTTCTATATAAGACCCTCCTCTCATAGGGGAATACTTGTTTATATTAATTTCGAGATGACTCATAGAAACAAATGTCCAACCAGATTGACAGTGCTGGAACTCGGTTAATTTATTATTTAGTTTATATACTACTTTGGTTAATAATTCATTCAAATTAGTGTTCTTATATATAATTTCATATTTAGTATTAAACGACTTTAATTGTTGTTCGTCTGATTTTGATAACATAAAATAGGCGAACAATTCAAAACTCAATTTTATGCAATTGTGTTCATTAAGTGACATATTTATTAATTCTGTTATATTTATTAGATGATCAGCCAGGAACACCTCTAAACCGAGGTACTCGTCTTCCTGAGTGACATTCAATCTGTAGGTCATAATTCTGTTTTTGAATGCTGTTGCAATAATATGAATATCTGTGAACTTAGTATTCAATAAACAATTTGCTTTATGTATATTCGTTCTTTTATGATAGGAATACTGATTTTCTGGTATTTCAATTTTACATTTATGACAGGCTATTGACTTTCTAGATCTCGATTTGCTGTTGAGGTGTGTAACTGTGAAAAGAAAACCAATGACGAGATTACTTACTTATATAATATTGATTAATATTACAGTATAATACTTATCAAATATACTTAGTACAATTATTAATAAAACATATTATGTAAATATGAATAAAAGAAATACAATCTGTAGTAAGTACCTAAGCTAATATTGACTGACAGCTAGTTAATCAAATAAAGACGTTAAGTATCATAGGCACCCATGTGGGTGATAGCACAGTTTTTAAAGTCCTTTTGAGTTGCTTTAACAAACTCCGTTATGTGGGCCCAAGATTCTTTATTTTCATCTAATTTCATCTTAATGGTAGTTATGGCCGAGCGCCATCTATTTATAGGCATAATTTTTTTTATTTCCTCCGTATTGTAAATTTTCACTTCTACATAAAATTTTCCTTCTTTAGTCTCGCTTATCTGTCGAGAGTATCCCTTAGCCATCCTTCTAGTGAAATAAGAGTATAGTGGTGGTATATTACCAGTCTTGTGGAATCTCTGTGTTGGGGTGACGCTTTCTTCATTATCACTGTCGTCACCGAATAATTCACCAGCTGTAACTCGAGCTGGCGGTGTTACTGGCGAAATGATCGGCTTAGATTTTTTTGCGCTTGTTGACTCTTCACTCAACTTGCTGGACCTTTCCCGTTTCGTTTTTCTTTCCTCTGTCTTTCTCTTCGGCCTTGCCTCTTGTTCAGAGTCATCGCTGGAGAGGAAAAGGTCGTTGCTGAGTAGTTTCGACCTGTGAACAAAAAAAAAAATATTAGTTTATTGCAGTCAATCCATTAACTTCATAATTCATACATTTGAAAAGGAACTGATCCTACGATCAGTTAAATAATTTTCAGATAAAAATATCATTTGATTGGTGTAGGAATGGAATCCAGGACACAAAGCCAGCAACTACGCTGACCGTGTTGAAAAAATCTATTTTAATAGATGAATAATATACATAGCATTTCATCTATGCAGGAATCGAACTTGAAGCATAGAAAACCATCACTCAGTCTCTGAGCTAAGCGTGCTAACTATTAACTATAAAAGTACTGAGGGTCAACATTTTAATACTCGATTATATAAATTAATACATTACTCTGATCATTCAATAGTTAGATATGTATATGTATTTGTACTTACATTCTTGATTGTTGCTTAGTCAGGTTGCTTGATTAGGAGCTCGGAGCGTTGATTCCTTGTAGAGAGGATTCGTTCCAGAGAGAAATTGTGTCGGAGACTAATTTGCGAAGTGTTTTTATAGGCCTAAAATCACGTCATTCAATCCAAATTTGTAAAACTGCATACTCGGCAAAAAATATCAATTGTGTACACGAGCATACTCGTATAAATCGTAGCGGTTAAGGTTTTAAATTTACAGCGTTTTATAAAAGACGAATGATAAGTGATTTTTAATCTTATGTACATACTTACTTAAATCAATAATAGGGAATTTTATACTTAATTAGAAAAACATGTTTGAAGGTTGTTGTTTTTCGCTGAATGTTTTTTTTTGATGACGACGGTATAAACGCTGCGGTTTGCACGCTCGCATTAACTCCTAGACATGTGGCGGAGTGGAGATATGACAAGTAGGAATCTCATATTTCGGTATATAAGAATAAGCTTGTTTTTTTTTTTTATCTTTAAGTTTTGAACCTTATTAAAAATATAATAAATTTTAACCCATGTTAACGCTCAATGAATTAAGCGTATAAAACGCAGCGGTTATAACGCTCGTCTGTTGTAGATTGAAATGTATCTTTGTGCACGTGTCCAAATTCCTAGCCATATGGAGACAAGAGGAGCCGTCAGTTTCGGATTACTTTACTTAGATAAAAACAAGATTAAATTGAATCATATAGTGAGACATTTTATTATTATTTTTTAAATCTGTACTTGTATATAAACCAATCCAAGATACCAAAAATCACATTCAAATCGTCTTATCTGCTCTACGATGTCGGTAAGTAAAATATTAGAAAATATTTTAAATTATTAATAAAAACTTAAAATGTGTAATGTAAATAAATTTTAAATATTTTCACAGGGATCTATATTCTAGGATAGTTCATTTGTCTTCGTATTCTTGTATTAAGTATTATTTAATTAATATCTATTTCTTTGTTTCAGATGTCCAGCGATATTTTCCCGACTAATTCTTCATACTCACCAATTCCTGCTGAACAAACCCTACGTCAGAAAGTGGTTAACTATTTGGAGAGAGAAAAACCATTTCAATTTGATGAAACATCGCCTTCCACCAATAGTAACAACACTAATAGTAATAATAAAAGACGAAGAAGTGATGCTGTGTACTCGTTTATACAGAAACCGTCAACGGGTCATCGTAGTAAAATAATACGAATACAAGTTTTTGACGCTGAAGAGTTCACAAATTTACCATGTGATTGTAGTGCCAATATATGTGCCCAACATGTTGTGGGGAATGTATTTAATGATGATATTTATAGATGTGTTAAGGATATTTTAAGCAAATTGCATAAAAAAATATGAATAAACTATCAATTATATTTCAGTTGCTTTATTTCTATCACTCCTGTTAATAAAATGTACGTACGAGTCACGAGCCTGTTCACGCACTAGAAAAATAAGACAATTAGCAAATAAAATAAAATAAACTTATAAGTAATTTTTCATAATACTATATGCTCTTTTCTGATGTAAATTAATAACTATAACTTTTTTGGCATGATGAGGCACATGATGGGTAGAAAAGAATATGATCTACTTCCTTCACGGGAATGACTATGTGTTTGTTATGTAAACAATCAGTCGTTAGTAACTGATTATGTATGCGGTTTTTTTTAACCATGTAGGTGACGATCTTGAATAGATGTCTCATTTCAATCTGAATGCAACAGTCACTTCGAATAGATGATTCTGAATAAATTAACATTCGTCATGAATAGAAATTCTGAATGTTGAATAGTCATAGGGATACTTGAATGGTTCAACAGTGAAATATAGGGTATTCAGATCTGATTACTGATCTGAATACCCTATATTTCAACTACTAGTATTTTTCCACCATCCCTAAAATTTAACATAACTTACCATAAATTATTATTACCTGCTTCGTTTTTTTTCTGTTTTTCATCTTTTTTTTGGTTCAATTATTATTAAGGAACTCACTACAATGTTTAAAATGTTATTGATAAGTTTTTAAATGAAATAAAGGAGATAATTATAAGACTAGACTCGCAGCTGTCAAATTGTTTTGACGGCAGCAAAGACCTCGCCGATACCCACACAATCTTGTACTGTGCTAAATTCCTCAACAGTTACAGAGCTTCACAACCAAAACCAGCTGTACCAGCTTGGCAGTGCAGGATTCAGCATCGTATGGGTAAGGCTAGAGCAATCATCCGCAATCTAATCTGCTTCAAGGAGGGCAATGCTTGCAGAAGATCTGTGCATGGGCAAACCGTATTCGTCGGTACAGGCGAAGAGTGGATCGCATCCGGCCCTGATCCAGGCCATGGTACGGAGCGAGAGGGAATGGAAAGCCGTCACCTCCTTCTGCGAAGCAGTTATGCTCGCGGAACGCGTGAGGTAGAGACCCTTTCGCCCTCACGCCCCTAGTCGCCGCAGGAGGCGCCCTGGGCGCGGGCTTGCGGTCGGCGGCCAATGGGTAGCTCGCCATCCGGTAAGGACTAGGCCCGGGTCGACTGCGCGTCGTGTTACACGCGCGACTCAAAGAGATGTCAGCACATGACGGGGTCCGATAGGGCCGCTGACCGTGGCCCTGGCATAGGCAACTGAAGGAATACGGGTGGGTTTTAGTCAGTAAAAGTCTGATACGCTGATGGCTACAGCCAGATCGGGAGAAGTCATTTGATGATTTCACACCAAAAAAAAAAAAAGGTGAAGTGTGGAGCGGTACACTAAGAATCGCACATTCCAGAGCGATGAAAGGTGGGTTGGTGGGGATGACACCGTGTTTGGTCTGGCGAAACATCTGGTCGGTGCCTATCAATCAAACCGAAGGTGATTGGACTAGGGAGATCGAGCGAGTGTGTGATCAAATACCAGAAATGGGGGCACTTACCATCAACCCCAAGATGTAGCTCGTGCAGTCCAACCGTTACCTAACTGGAAATCTCCAGGGCCGGGCGGGCTGCACCAATTTTGGATTAAAATGTCATCCCAGTTTCAGTCAGCCTTAGAGTACTTACTGAATCAGTTCCTAACGACAGGAATAACCCACTTGCTCCATAAATCACGGAGTACTGAGGATCCCAAAAATTACAGACCAATCACTTGTCTACCGACGGTCTGTAATCTTCTTACATACACTTTGAGAGCTAAATTAAACATACATTTAGACACCAATTCCATCATGTCTGTCTCTCAAAATGGATGTAAGAACCGGTCCCGTGGTACTAAGGAGCTACTCCTCATTGACATGGCCATGAGCCAACAGGTTCGTCGTTCCCGAAAGAATCTATCGACATGTTGGTTAGATTACAAGAAGGCCAATGACTCGGTGCCACATACGTGGCTCATGAGGGTGCTGGAGTTGTATAAAGTAGATGCAACTCTGCGCAACTTCTTGATATGATATGGGGCGATGGCGGACAGTCTTTCGCTATGCAGGATGTCTAAATATCCAGAAGAACACCGAGCCGATAAGGATCGAGTAAGGCAAATTTCAGGGCGATAGTTTGAGTCCGCTTTGGTTCTGTTAGCCTTGAATCCTCTAAGCACACTGCTAGAGGATTAAGCTATCGACTGAGAAGAGGTGGTCAGGTTATATCCACAACTTCTTTACATGGATGACCTAAAACTCTTTGCCCACAACAATTTGCAACTGATGGAGCTACTAAAAGAAAGTGAAGATTTCAGTAGCGCAAACAGGATGTAATTTGGTGAGGGCAAATGTGCGGTCATGCATGTAAAGCGATGGCAGATTGTGGAATCCGTGGGAACCCAACTCTCGGATTCCATAAAACTTAAAGCCCTCTCCGCATCCGAAACCTATAAGTATTTTGGGTATGTCGGAAGCATCTATGTTACTGACATGAAGCAAACGTTGAAGGAGCACTTCTTTGGCTGCCTGAAGAAAGTATTTAATAGTCTCCTCTCAGGCGGTGACAAGGTGCGCGCCTTCAACGGTTGGGTCATCTACTCTTTCGACCATACTCAAATGGACTCAGACCGAACTCGACGCCCTGGATAGGAAGGTTCGTCCGCTGCTGACTGCATCGAATGCATCACCCACGGTCTTCGGTAATGATCCTGTATATCCCGCGAGTGTGGAGTTCGAGGCTTTTTACACGCCAAGACCCTCCACAATCGCGAGATATGCAGTCTTTGAGAATATTTCCTTGAAACCACCATTTAAAAATTTGCTAAGATTTAAATTTATTATTATATATTTTTAAAGTACGCTGTACCGGTACAGCGTCAAAATATTTGTTTGCTGCATCGGTAGACGTCATAACGTCAGCGTCGGCTGTCGCTGAAAACCAGCGCTGGGGCTCTGTCTTGCATAGGGTCTCAGCAATCATTGTGTCGATAGTCGTAACAGCCAATGCCTTAATAGCCAAGATCCTCGTTCGACACCTGAGGAGTTTCTCGTTGGGCAGCTGGATCTGCAAAAGCGACCTTCGTCGCTTTAATACAGAACGTATTCAGGACGCAATAGAGCGTAATAAAGGCGCCAAGGTCTTTGCTAGAGATCTTTCTATTGGGCAGAGTCAACTTACAAGGCAGGATCGTATCCGCCAAACTTAAGTTGTTGAAAGAGATCGAGAGGTTCTATGGACAGTTAGTTATACACGTCAACAAGTAACCCCGTTACGAATCTGGCAATCGACCCAAGAGCTGACCCGACACCATACCAAAGACATCCCGGACGTCAGCTTGTACGAGATTAGGATGGCGCTGACTTCTGAGCCACGTCTGCTGTTTCAAGCTGTTTTCAAGCCTCGTCACGAACCGTCTCGCGCGCATTTTTACGACTCCCAGCCTCCCAAGCAAGCCGGATTCTGTACAGGCTTTAGCACCGTAGACCACATGCATACGCTGCGCCAGATTTTACAGAAGACCGAAGAGTATAACCTGCCTCTCTGCTTTGCGTTTGTGGACTACGAGGAAGCCTTCGATTCGATCGAGACAGTGGCTGTACTGCAGAGTCTTCAACGGTGCCAGATCGCCTATAGGTATATCGAGGTGCTGAAGTGTCTGTACGAAAACGCCACTATGTCAGTCCGACTCCAAGACTACACCTCGAAACCTATCCTTCTGCAGCGAGGTGTGAGACAGGGAGTTGTTATCTCTCCGAAACTGTTGACTGCTGCACTGGAGGATGTCTTCAAGGTTCTGGACTGAAAAGGGGTTGATCACCACAATGACATCACTCACCTTCCCTACGTGATCGAATTAGAAATGAGCTCCGCAGGAGAACCAAGGTAACCGACGTAGCCCGAAAAATTGGCAAATTTAAGCAGAACAGATGGCTGATGGGGCCGAAATGGTCTGGATTGGCGACCATGTACTGGAAAGCGCTGGAAGGCCTCCCACAAGGTTGACCAATGACCTTGTGAAGGCCGCAGACATCCGCTGGATGCAGGAAGCTTAAAACCGGTTGAAGTGGCGGTGCTTGGGAGAGCCCTATGTCCGGCAGTGGACGTGGATTATGAACCTACTAATGAAAATGACCATGTTGATGAGCACTACAATAAGTTTCAATTCAACCATAGCATAGACATAGCTTTCTTAGATCATATAGGTTTAATTTATAAAACCTAATGGTTAATGATTTAATCTTCGATGGGTTATAAAGAACCCACTGAACAAAAGAAAGAGTTGTTTGATCCCATGAGGCTTAGTCACCTGAAGCGCAATGAAGTCTCAAAAAACAGATTTGAAAATCTTAAGATATTTTTTTTTTATTAACTTTTCTCACTGACATAATACCAAATCACCAATTCGGCTTTAGGGAGAACCATGGCACAATCGAACAAGTCCATTGTATTGTAGATGTCATAAGCAGAGCACTGGAGGGGAAACAATACTGTTCTGCAGTATTTTTAGACATAAGTCAAGCTTTCGACAAAGTGTGGCATTAGGGCCTACTATATAAAATTAAAAAGTCGCTGCCACACTCGTTCTTCCACATATTGAAGTCATACCTTGAAAAACGATGGTTTTTACATAAAATCAGGTGTACCACAAGGTAGCATACTAGGGCCAGTGCTGCACATTATTTACACTGCTGACTTGCCGACTACGGAAAAAACGACAGTTGCAACGTACGCAGATACCTGCCCATCAGTGGTTCTGAACAGTGAAGAAATTCCTCAAAATGACAACGCCAAATACCTAGGCATGCACCTGGACAGAAGGTTAACATGGCGAAAACAAATATGGACCTAGAGAAAGCAGCTGGACGCAACGCTAAGAAACATGTACTGGTTAATAGGACATCACTCGCAAATGAGCACACAAAGCAAGCTAAGAGTCTACAAAGCAATTCTCAAACCAATCTGGACCTACGGTATCCAGCTTTGGGGTGCAGCCAGCCAAAAATCGAATGATACTTAGAGTTATCTTTAACATACCTCAATATATTAGTAACAAAATAATATATCAAGACTTGAAAATACCTACAGTCAAACAAGAGATAACCCAATACAGTGGCAAATACCAAAATAGACTCTCAAAACATCAAAATGAACTTGTTCTAAAACTAGGTGGTGATGGTGGCCTGCAATTTAAGAGATTAAGGAGACATAGCATCCTTACTCTTCTGGACAGATTCAGCTAATTGGAAGGAGAAACTTAACTGCGAATTTTTTTTAAACAGATATCGGACAAAGGAGAAGCTTGTGGTTGTTGACGACAGATTGCTCCGAAGCAGAAAGAACAAAGAAAAAAAATTACAAGTAAGTTACAAGTAAACAACAACAGCAAATAACAAGTCTAGACATGTTCTGAATCAGAACATGTCTAGACTAGAAAATGTTTCAAATAACTCGTCTAGACATCAGAACTTCTAAAGTTTAGACTAGTTATTTGAAACTGGTTTTGATGAATTTCAACTAATGATGTTTATTATTAATTAATATGTCATTGATGTCAACACCGAGAGCTAAACAATTTGGAAAGGATATTAAGATTGAAAGAAAGTACAAGTTAAGGTTTTCTTGATTGAATTGAATGATAATAATTTAATTTTTTTGTTGTTGACAACAGCTGATGATTGGTAAGGATGACTCATGGGTCGTTATTTTTCAATAATTGATCAAGATTCAGTACCTAACCTAGGTTTTTTTTCTATATTAATTACAAATTGCAGATTTGAGCAGACCTCAGTGTAGACAAAGATGATGGCACTCACGTCTCACCGGTCTCACTAATTACCCCCAACACCAAGTTGTGAGTATATTAGAAAAGGCAAAAAACAAATACACTGAACGTTATTACTGGTAAGTAAATTGCGGAAATATTTTAAAATAATAATGAGTTAATTAATAAAGAAAATGACGACGAGAATTATCGGAATTAAAAAAAAACGTTAAATATTATTCTACCTTGTATTGTTTGGGCTCGAGTTTCCAGTAGTTTTCTTGATAAAATTCATCAAAGAGGATTGCCTGTTTATTGATGACATCGTTTTATTATCAACAACAATTCTTTTAATATATCATTATTAGGAATTTCCAATTCTGAGATTTTAGGTCGTTCAATGAATTTTCAAAATTCACAATTTCACGTTCCAGAGAAAATTACTGCCAAACTGGGAACTGCTGTCAGTTCAGTTACATTGAACATGGCACGTAAAACTATCCGATTTTATGTCAAAAATATTATTTCTACAGAATGGAATGCTATTCAAATATTCACAGATTATTAATCAGCACGAACCGGCCGAAATGGCGATTATATCTACTCTGTTCTGTGATGGCGATGCAGAGGCCGTCCACTGGCGTCCAGCTTTTGGCTGAAATGATGATGATGAAGAACACAGACTTTTAACTGTGTCAAGTGAAAAGGTGAAAACTCATCATCCATCACCCACAGCGTGACTTCACCCACAGCTGGGCATTCCAAATCTTCACGTTCCAGTAGTAGTAGTGTAGTCGGAATATAATCTATCATAAATTATATTTATACAATTTCGTCATCTTAACAAATTGCAACACTAAACACGAGAAAAATGTGTGTGTGACTGTGACAGTTCAGTGACGTTTTTTCAATTGTTGTGAATGTGATTTTTCTAATGAAATAATGTCTCTTAGAAAAGTGCTTTTTCTAACAAGAACTGCGTGTTGTAAGATAGGAAATCTGCATTCTAAAAATAATTCAAGGCAGAATATATGGTTACTATCCGCCAACTTGTCTAAATTGTACAGTACGGAAAATATAGGTTAGTATCCAATTTTTGCCCTTACACCCGGCAAATGTTGAATCAATAATGTGTACATTCAAGTAACACTGTAAAGAATTCAATTAAAACCATTTCATTAAATTCTGACCATATTATCAATTGCTGTTGTCATAAATAATTATCTTAGAGACTTATAATTTTAAAACCTTTGAAGGAGACCCAAATGATACCAGTTTCTTAAAGAAAAATAATTATCTTAGAGACTTATAATTTTAAAACCTTTGAAGGAGACCCAAATGATACCAGTTTCTTAAAGAATACTTACCTGAAAATAAACCAAAACTGGTTATGCTACGTAAAAACTTCAATAACCCTTGATTGTTTCATAAAAATGTGCCAAATTGATTCTGATGAAAAGCCATGTGACATGGTCATCCTCAGTCAATTTCATTATGAAACTGTTTCATAATGGAAGAAACTTAATAGTGTAATATTTGTCTTATAGTCTTAATCCTAATCCTGAAACCATTATAACATTCTTCTTACTTTAACATAATATAACATCACGCCTTTAATCCCAGAAGGGTTGGGTAGAGTTGTACCTATAGTACACGCACATTTCACCAGTTATGCTTAAGTCCCATGTAATAGGGGGCGTGCCTATTGCCATCATCTTACTGTATTATTAAAATAGCTGTTGCCCGTCTATAAAATAGGCCTATTTCCTTACCCAGGTAACAGTCAATCTGTGTGCCAAATTTTGTCCAAATCTGTTGAGCTGTTTTGGCATGAAACTGTAACAAACAATAACAAAATTTATAATATTAGTTAGGATGCCTATGTTGTCCCACTGTAGGGCAAAGGCCTCCCTTCCCTCTTTCTAGTATTTTAGAAACGTGGGCCTATCCTTTGGAAAAGCGTCTAGTTCATTACACCATCTCCTTTTAGGCTTGCCGCACTGTCATTTTCTACCATAAATATGTGTATATATCTAAAGATATCAATTTTAATGGATGAGTATAAAATATTTAAAAAAATCTGGCACTAAAGATTTACAATAGGATACAAAACAGTATACTAAATATAACTTGATATTTTCCTAATTTCCAGATAAAAATAAAAAAGAAATTGAGAAAACGGATATCTTGGGCCGCTTTTTCCCACAATCTCCGCTGTCCACAGAAGATGCCCAGGCCATTAAGAAGGAACAGGAGAAGTTTGAGAAAGAGAACAAGGAGAAGACAGAAGAAAACGAGAAGAGTTGGAGGCGGATGAAGATGGGGTGTGTCAGGAGAATGAGCTACTAATGTCTATTTGAAAAGTATCTGATAAAAGTGTAAACAAACACCATTCAACATAAATTCTTACACAATCACTCACTCAATTGAATTGGTTTCAACTTAATATTTCACCACTTTTGCCAACAATTATTGTTCGAATAACATTGTTAATTTGTCATTGAAAAATTATTGACAAAAATTTGGGTTATAGAACTATCATCAATTGCAAAATTAAAAGCATCTGTAAGGTGATTCAAAATTAGAACTTCATGTATCAATATTCAAATAATCAAATCAAAGCACTCAATTTGTTGCACCATTCATCGGCATCCACAGGTATGTTTTCTGATCCATTTGTTTACATTTTCGTCAGATATTTTGGAATAAATCTTTTCTGACTGTTTTGTTGGATGACCCCCAGAACCTTCCTCAGACTGTTCAAGTAAAACAAAGAATGCCAAACTGAAAATCAATAGAACTTCTATTAGTCACAAAGTCGAAAGACCTAATCTATACCTACGTGGCAGTGCTCGAATGTTTCCTTCTTTTCTGCACATTTGTTCGAATGTGAACAAGTGTGTAGCACGCCTTTACTGACTTTTGTTGCCGACCATATACTTAATGTCCTCTCATATCGCAGTTTCGCAGTATTCGGCGGCGCCATGACGGTGATGGGCAGCTGCCTCGTGGTAGAGATGGGTGCCCCTCGTCGCAGTGAGGACGGAGAAATCATTGAGGACGAGTTCTCAGAAATGCCCATCGTCCTACAGTATCTACGGCGGACGTGGAAGGAACTTACCTTTTATGAAAAGGTACTATCCTTTTGCTCATAAAGCCATGTATGTCTGTCCATTGGCTACATACGCACAGTACGGAATCGCCGCGCCGAAAGTGCGTTCAGTGTACTACTATTATCACGGACCGCTTTCAAAGTTTGGGTTTAGTTTGGGTCGTAGTGCGAGTAAACGGTGACACACTTGCCGGCCGCCTGTCTTGGTGCTCTGAAGGGAATGTTTTCATCAGCATGTTTTTGCGCCCAGCAGAATGACCTCGTAATTGGTTGACCACTTTTGACTATTGTAGTTAAAAGCCCAGTAAATAAAGGTTTCCTAAAAAGACGTTCACTAGGTGGCAGCACTGAGCCGTCAGGTCCGGGCACCTGTCAAAAGAGTGAATGTTGAACGAATGAATAAAATGAATGATGCGTCATATCCTACTAATATTATAAACGCGTAAGTTTCTGAGGGTGGATAGATGTTTGTTACTCTTTCACGCAAAATTACTGAATTGATTTGGATGAAATTCGGCATACATTGTTGGCCATAACCAGGTCATAAGCAGGATTAACACATAGGACACTTTTTATCTCGCTACTACGTTCCTTTGGTATAATTTTCGAAGTCAAGCAGGCGAAGCCGCGGGCAAAAGTTAGTATTTTATATTAAGTAGACCTGTTGTCAAAGTGGCGCCAACCGGCGTGAATTTACATGCACACCCTCATTGTAACAGATTGAAAGTTTGAAACTGAAAAAGTTACATAGACAAATAGACCTTGACGTTTTCAAACGTGCAAGTATCCTGAGTTGGTAAAACCAGATCAATTACATACCTTATCCACCTCTGTCTACCCTTGTGAGAATACTGGCGTGAAAACAAAAGAAATAAAGAAAGAAAAATTGTTAAATTGTGACGCGACACTATGTTATTGGTCTGCAGATGATAAAGGAGCCGTCCCGTGAGAAGTTGCTGCCTGACCCGCTGCCTCCTCCGTATCAGCCCACGTACACGCTTGTGTTAGAGTTTACTGATGTCCTGGTACATCCAGACTGGTCCTACCAAACTGGATGGAGGTATGTTTTTCAATCCTACTTGCAGAGTAAGGATGTTCCATGCTAACAAATATCTACATTACGTCACTTAAAATAAAGTTGAAAATAAATAACCGCTATCCGAGTCAATGCTGTCTCTATTTATTTTGAACTTTATTTCAACCACCGCAAGATTCGTTTTAGTCTGCTATTGGAAATCGTGCTGCGGTGCGCCTCGCCAGTTGTGCATGGCCCTCACCGTATTAGATTGTCACGTTGCTAAGGGAGCGCGAGCATTAAAAAAACACGGTTCATAATCGGGCTCTGGTCTTGCTCATCAGTCAAAACCAGATTCGTCAGATCGTCCCCTTAGAAACCCTACACTTTCGCACGTAGCGAAATAAAGAACTAAATGAAATGTACTGGAATTGACAGGTTTTTGACATGTTGCCTTAACATGCAGCATCACCATTATTACATTCTTAAAGATGTTTGTTGGACTCTACATATGAATTACGTACTTTCCAATTTGATAAAAAAATTATTTATATTGTTTGTTTGTAATTTTATTTTCCTATATGCTTAATTTTAAGTGTAAAGAATTGTTTTGCCATAATTCTTAATTCCCGAGCCACTAGTTTTATTATTTTTGTGCATGCTGGTTAACCTATGATTGGCGAATGTGCAAGTCCAAAGCGAGACTTGTTACATCAACAGTTTCTTATATCAATTATTATATAAGAAACTGTTGGTGTACCTTAATAATTAAATAAATAATTGTTGGCATAACGGTCCCGCATGACGGGAACCTCGTGAAAGTCGAGACAGATAAACACATCAATTATCTTAACATGGCTCGCTAGTTTGTCGACATGTGGGATGTGGACTCAGCGATCATTGTGCTGATAGTCGTGACAACCAATGGCTTAATAGCCAAGAGCCTCCAGCAACACCTGGTCTCTTTGGACAGCTGGATCAAGGGCTTGATTCAGAAAGTGGTACTTCTGGACATGGCTCACATTTTTCGCTTGGTTCCTTTCTTTGGAGCCCTGACCGCCGGTTACTTGGACCCTGTTCCCTGTATCGGTTTAGATTTTTAAAATGATTTTTTCAATAAAAAAAGCATTTAACGGAAATAAAGAAAAAAAATACTTACCATCCACATTTTCCTTCTACATCACCAGGTTCAAGAAGCGTCCAGGCGTCGACCAGTTCCTGCAGTCGGTCGCCAGCTCAAACTACGAGGTGGTCATCTTCACCTCGGAGAATGCCTTCATGATCTGGCCAGTCCTCGACAAACTGGACCCCGAGAACAAGTTCATCACATACAGACTTTTTAGAGACTCTACGCACTTCATTGATGGTGTCCATGTGAAGAATCTGGATGGACTTAATCGTGATCTTTCTAAGGTATAGTTTATTCCTCTTTATTCATGAACATTGCTTGCTATTTACCACTTGGTTTATTTCAATTTTCGTGGCCCCAGCGCCGAGCTCATATAGCGACAAATAAATACCTTCGACGAATAGGGTCGAGCATCGAAATAAAATACAAAAAACTAACATGGGTTTCTCAGTCGTATAAATACGACTTACAAGCACAAGTCCTGCCCCGCCGCGCCACTGAGTCTGTAGCTTTAAATTCTCCCCTAAATAATAATAATTCCAAACCAGCCTGTCCCTCGCTGCCCTCTTCCAGCGACGCCCTAAGCCGAGGTCCGTACCCCACAGGGGGTGCCCTTAGCGTATAGTCGCATAGTTTGGCCCTGCCTTGGCTGGAAGCCTTACTTTATTAGGGCAACCACAGGCAACCCCGGTTAAGCAGCCGACAACCTCCTAGATTACCTGCGAGAAGTCATTATAAAAAACGCACTGGCACGAAAAAAACATTTGTCGTATTGATCCCACTGGGACGGGACAGTCAATAGGTTTAGTTAGACATTAACGACCAAACCCAATAACCTTAGACATATAGCTACTGATGATAGACAGTACAATTCTATCTGTCCATGTCAAACAAATAGCTGTCAACACGTTATACGGTCGCATACTTCGGCTTTATTGGGACGTTAAAACCGGAGATTGATAGATTTTTCTATCTCCAGTACGCCTAAGTTGGAGAGATACTCGTAAGTTATTGGGTTCAGCCGTTAAACGTAGGAAATGTATGGTTAAGCAGTCCCTAATCATTACTTGTTTTTAAATAAACCTCCTTATCTTTAACTATTTTGTCTTAGTTTGCAAACACTAAACACTTTTACACGTCAATCATATTTTAAAACTAGATGAGTTCGGCGTTTCTTATCTGACTACCCTGAGAAGAAAGGCCGAAATAAATCACAGGCCATAGTCTCTTTTAAAGTCCAGACATAATCTTGGTCAGATCATGTGGGTTGATGTCTGAAATGGTCTTTTGAGGAAAGAAACACATAGATTGAGTGGTCCTGTCCAGTCAGTGCACGTATTTATCATTAATCGTATAGCTCACAACTTAAGGAGCTCAACGACTCGGACATTTGGGTAGGCCGCATACTCAAACTGCCATATTATCATTCAAAAATGAGAAAGAGTAAAAAATTACACTTAGTCCTCACGTACACAATAATTAAAATAATAACAATATTATACTTCACAAAGTAAATATTAATGTCATTGTGTATTCTAATAATCATCAAACGTCAAAGTTTATTTAAAAAATAAAACGTATGTCTTGTAACTGCAGGTTATAGTGATCGATTGGAACAAGCAAGCTACAAAGTTCCACCCTCAGAACTCCCTCATCCTCAAGAAATGGAAGGGGGCTGACGAAGACACGGCTCTCCTGGACCTCGCCAACCTCCTACAGAGTAAGAACACTGCTGCATCTTTTATAATCTCTAGACCGAATTTCAGCCATGGCAGCTAATCTCAACGGAGACTAGCCTTCGACGCAGGAGATATTATAGTGCAGGCGTGTGTGCGATGTGACGTCACGCAATCCGACACTCGCTCTCGCCCTATCAGGCGCAGGAGCAGGCGCCACGTGTGCTAACTTACAAACTCCAGGCTGTTACTGAGAAATTCCTAATTGAAAAACCCAATATAACTGTGACGGCATCTACACCGCCACATGCGAACAACGCAGCACATAAAACCTAGCATATATACAACATCCCGACAACAATCATCGGGCAGTTGCCCACCAGATACGACATCCATCTGGTCGGAGGATCCTGCCTTTTCCAAGAGTATGAGTGAACTTTACACCCTGTTCCTCATATTTCTTCATAACTTTGCCCGACCTGGGAATCAAACCCAGGACTCCACGCTCAGCAGTCGCGTCAGTAATCATGCAGCTCAAGTCAGAACTTAAATAGCTCAACGATTCGACGAACATTACCAAAGAAAGGACATTCAGGGAGGCCGCATAAATTACTCAAACTGCCACATCATGATTTAAAATAAAACTGAAAAAAAAATTAGAGAAACACGTCTTAACATCCACAATTAATAAAATAATGTAATACTTTACAATATAACTTTTCATGTCATTTTATATATAAAGTCCATCAATGTCAATGTGTATGTAAAATCCGTAAATAATCTTGGTCAGATCATTTGAGGACTATAAAGACTGGTGTCTTAAAAGGAATTTTGAGTAAATATGGGACATCCAGTTATACCCGTATAAACACAGCGTGATGTTACTTTATGTCATCCTCACAATCCAGGCATGTGAGGCATGTTAATGTTACGTTTTCCTTTCCTCACAGCGATAGCTATGTCGGACGTGATCGACGTGCGCGAAGTCCTGACGTACTACAGCCAGTTCGACGACCCCATCGCCGCCTTCCGCGAGAACCAGCGCAAGCTGATGGAACAGCTTGAGGAGAGGGAGCGCGAGAACAAGGGGCCCGACCAGCCGCTTACTAGGAGCTGGCTCAGAACCTTTACCAGGCGCTAGCAGTAGTAGGTACGTCAGACAAAAATAAACGAATATAAACTACAACCTTCCGCCCGCGGCTTCGCCCGCTTGGTATGTAGTCTATGTCCTTCTCCAATGTTCAAAGTAACCCCATACAAAGATTGAACAAAATCGGTTCAGCCGTGAAAGCGTAACAAACAAACAAACTCACATTCGCATTTGTAATATTAGTTAGGTTTAGGATGACGTAATATTATGCTTTACTATACAGGGTGGCAGAAATATAGCTGTTCCATACATTTCGACCGCGTAGGTAATGCACTTCTCTATAAAACAGATCTTTTTTTACAACCAACAAAAATTTTCTACGCCATAGAGGGTCTACAATTATGTCCTGAATTCATGGTTACAGTTTTGCCCGTCAATGTCTCTGCCACCCTGTATGGCGAAATAGTATAGCGTAGTCTGAACTGCCCTTAATGTAATCAACATTAATTCACGTAGCAACAGATCGAAGCGTTTTTGGGCGCGAGAGTGGCTTGGCCTATTTTTGTTCCGAAAAATGCACAACTCCTGTGGGTGAATCCGCGAAGGTGCAGCTATTGAACTGTTTAAAAAATGTTTGTCTTTGTTTACCATGGATACGAGGCACTCAACTAAAACTTATTTTAACTGCAGCTATTAACGCTGCCCTGATAGATATTATTATAGTGCAGTCCATACTATAAGTTTGTATTAAAATTTATCCTATAAACATATGGCTTGTTTAAGCGCGCCTAATGTAGTGAAACATATTTGTGTTACTTACTGTCTTGTGTGGTTTGTATGCAAATATCCGGCCTACCGGATATTAGGCCAATATCCGACCAAACCTCTTTCCGTTGCATCCATAATAGAAAATCATATAAGTTTTTCTTATAATATACCAAATTGGCATGTTGTTTAATTATTAGATAGATCCTTTTATTATTAGATAAGTACGTACGACGACGTACGTACTTATCTAATAATAAAAGGATATTCGAGCTGATGAATGAAATTGCTAAAATATTCCTAAAATGTTCTAATTTATTAATCTGTCTTTTTAAAATTATCTATATAAATGTAAACTTGCTTACATACGTTTTCTGTAAAAATGTTCTTCAGGTCCGTTCTTTATTTCGTCATCTGTAAACATCGTTATTATTATTTTTATCTCACGAAGCGATACGCGCTTTACTTGTGGTTAACAAGCGTACAAACACGCTGTAAATGTTTGAGAGTTCTCGGTACCGTCCGAGACAGTGGCGAAGTCGGAAGTGTGTATGTGTGTGTATTATGTGCTGCTGACGCTACTCATCTTCACCCAGACATTCACAGCGTGTTTGAACACTTGGTTAAGTTACTACAAGTAAAGCGCGAGTGGCTTCGTGAAATAAGAAAAATACTGTGCTGGGTGTAAGTGGGGCTTTATAGGGAAAAGTTGTTTCAGTGTGTACAAATATAACTTTGGACTACCTTATATGGCCCTAGAAAAAACAAGACAAGACTTGAAATTTGAGAAAAATATACAAATTTTGGTTAAGGTGGTATACCCATGTATTTCTTTGTAATATTTTAATTGTGTACGCTACAATTAAATGTGAACTAATCAAGCGATTGCTGTAATTGTTATGTTTGTTTCCTTTGGTTGGGAGATATCAACTGTGCTTATTTTTCCAGTTTTCGACGATGTACCCGAAGACTGAATGAATACCTCTGCGGGATATCTACTGATGCTATTTTGTTAACAAGCTAAGCATTAACAACTTTGCATTTACATGCATTGTAAGTAGACTGCTTCATGCAACACCAATTAAATTGCTAGTATGAATGGTTGATAGTTCCCAACTTGTTTCTACGGCGACGTAGTTTTAAACTTGCTTAAAACTAAGTCACCATCTTTATGAATTAATTTTAATGTGAATATGTTTGTACGTTGTTTTGATGTATGCAAGGTTGTTTGTAAAGTAAAAACTCAGTCATATAGGTAGGAAATATAGTTGTTTATAAATGAAATTATTGTTTTATTTCACTGTCATTACAAAAAAATAAACTAAAGGAGGATTCATCTTTAGTGTGCTCATATTGGGTCTGGGGCCATATGTCCAAGAGTCCAGATTCGATCTCTTCGTTTTCAAATGCGTCATATATTTCCTTTTCACTGAACTTGCTAACTTTCCTGTGAAACTTATTTTCACCTAATTTCAAATCGTCAGGTATTCTCTTCAGCTTTTTCCAAATGTTACTTATATCTTCTGTAGATGATACTTCCAACTCTTTTGGTTCTCTCTTATAAGCTTTACTCCATTCGTGTAGAAGTTCTGTGCTGGTGTCGTCGAAAAATGCAGTCATGTATTGTGGACATAATGTGTGATAAGACACATCCCCTAACGAGTTCAACATGAATAAGTTGTATTTATCATCTTGTTCTAGTACTAATAATCCAGTGATTGAAGTGCATAGTCTATTATCGATAGGGTTATTCAAATCACAGCAAAGCATTTTCTCTCTAGCCTCGTTCAAAACTTGTAATATACTTGGTGGCCGATATGGGATGGTAACACTGCTGATGTCTGTGTGCCTGGTCAGCCTGTCTGCATGATTACTGACCACACACAAGTCCTCGCACCACTGACTGCTCAAACTGATCAGCTCCTTGTTATAATCAAACTTACACACTGACATATAAGTTGGTAAACACTGCATACCATGAGTCCATCTTTGTACAACTTTAAGCTTGTTTTTTTCTTTTTTGTTGTAGCGTAGATCCATTAGGAACAGATGGTGATCGGTCCCGAAGTATAGCAGGCGCTTGTCTGTGGCGTGGCTCGCGACACTGATGTCATTACATGTCACATCATCTGTGATTCTTCTAAGGTTTTTCCACCGTTGGAAAGCAGAGTTAGTTCTCTTATCATAGAGTGTAATGGAATTCTTCGAGACATGTGTGAAGTAACCTCTTTCGGAGCCAAGAACAGTACTCCAATTGTCGATCAAACTTGTTACATTTCCTCGCAACTGTCGACTTCGTCCCGTCATTCTGTCTAAGTTAACAATAGTCAGTTTGTAGTCTAGAGTAGTAACATACAATATGTTCTTATGATATTCATCAAAGGATATACCAGTGAAAGGTAATGTAGACTCCATTTCTTTAACTTTTTCTATTTGAATAAAACCATCAGTTTCGTGTATTTTCAATACAAATATCTTGTTCTTAGTTCTCAATGCTATAATGTTCTGTGATGAAATTGTTTCAAGGATGTTGAGGTCTTCTCCACAGTCAAACTTTACAACAGTGTCGTTTTCTATCAGCAAATTGTACCTCAAGAAATGGTAAATATCTGAAAACACACAAAAAACTTACAACCTATGGCCATACTTTAGTTATGAATAGTTTTTGAGTAGGAAATTTTTGAAACCAGCATAGAAAATACGAATACTCAGAATCAGACTGAGCCATTTTATAGGTTCATCACAGATCTAAAGATATTTACTTAAATATTACTTACACATGCAACTAAATACACTATTCACCAAATAATCAAGTCCACTGAAACTTATCAGCAACATGTTCCCATGACCCGCATAGTACCAATTGTAGCTGCTCTGGAAGTATGGATCAGGGTTCTGTTCATAATGGGCTGCTATCTCAACCAGTTGCTTGGGACAGTGTAGTACTTCATCATTAATCCATTCATATTTACGTTTCCTACTCATAAGACCTGGTGAAGATAAAAGAATATTATTTACTAGCTGACCCAACAGATGTTGTCCTGATATTTTCAAATTTCAATTATTGATACAAAAAAGGATGTTCCTTAAATTTTTCCCGATTTGGAGATTTTTCGGTCAACTTTTCCAATTTTTCATCAGTCCAGCCATTCTGAAGTGATGTTTACCAACAAACTGCATTTAGTTTTTATTATACAGATTTGTTTTCTTTCAAAACTTAATGTTCTTTTGACTATGCTTCAAACCTTAAAAGATTATTGTTTTATTTAAATCATCACATAGTGATATACAAGCTGCAATTTCAACTTACGCCTGTAAAACATAACCTCACTCAAGACTCAAGCATTTCATAAAACTAGTTTCAACCAATCAAATGGCTTAAAACTAATTTTAAGTAATGAGGTGAGGTTGTGAAATACAGCAATTCCTGGCTGGGGGGAATCCCCCCAAACTTTTTTGTTTTTTAAATTAAAGTCTTTTTGTGGGATCTTTGGAGGCAATTAGGGATATTTATTACCAAATTGCTATGCTAAAAATAGGAAGTTTCAAAAGAAATTCTGCCGGCGTTACCAATTACGATTTTACAGCTTTCAGCTGTTTCTATTAAATTATGATTTTAATCCATGGCATATAAGAAAAATATTACCAACACAAGTTATTAAAATCTTCATCGGAGTAATTACATAACACAGTATCAGTAGTAATATTAATGAGTAAATTATCAGTATAAAAATGAATATATAAATATTTGGCCATTTGTGGGGGATTTTTCTACAAAACCTGAATTTTGGGGGGATCTTGGGGAAGGTTTTGGAGAGAACGCGAGATGGTCTTAAAGTTGGGAAAGTATAGTAGCTGGAAATTGCAATGATATTCCTTACTCATAATTCTCTTGTAATCCTGCATGGTGTCCTGCCAAACCATTTTCTTTTTCATATACTCAGTAACTGGATCCTTCTTATCAATATTCTGTATCAGCGATATCATTTTAGGCAGCAGACTTTTCTGTGGAAATGTTTCGAAGTAACCGGATTTAAGACCTCCATCCCAGTCATCACTGAACACATTCAAAGGATGTCCAACAAGAAGGAAATGCTTGTTATCTTGGTACTTGCCGGCTGTAGTCCGTCTCTGTCTCACTGTTTGACTGTACAATGTGTAGATTTTGTTCTTTTTCTTGTGATTTTCTTCTAAATATTCAATTATTTTGTCTACTGGGGCATTGTTATCTAACTCGCTGGCTATAAATGTAGCTTCTTTTCTTTTCTGAAAATTAGGAAATAAGGCCTCACACACTATTTAAGATTATTACAGATTTTATATTCCCACTTTCATAGGTTTCAATTCGCCGAAATGTGACTGCAAGAAATGTGAAATTTTACAAACCTTTAATAGATCGATTTTACTATCTTCGTGAGACATTTTGATACATCTTCTAGACTCCAGCTATTGAATATTACATTTAATTGGCATACAAACTTCTAAATCACCAATGCTACAAAATTGCGTGAAAATTGCACGTTCAAAACCTTTTTAGGTTACAATTTTGTTGTTGTTTACCACCATCTTTTAAATAAAAGTACTCTGTGTTTACCATTTGTAATCTGTCACTGTGGTACATTCCGAATTACACCTTAGTCGCTCACAGCGCTCACATCAATAGTTTGCGTTCCGATTTAGATTAATTATGACAGCTGAGAGCTGTCAACAATTCGGAATGCGCTCAACGTCAATACATACTAAAGGGTTTTCCAATGGAGGTGTTATTTTGAATAGCCCGCTATTTCGGTAGATGTCACTTTTGAAGCTGTCATTTTTTGACAAGTAGAAACTACTAACTACATTAATGAAAATGGAACGATACATCCTTCAACAACGCTTTGAAAAGCCTCCCTATCCTCAACGTGTGACTGTTTGGTGCGGTTTATGGTCCGGCGTGCGGCGGAGTCATTGGACCTTACTTTTTCGAAAATGAGGCTGGAGCAACAGTTACGCTGAATGGATTGCGCTATCGAGAGATGATTAAGGTTTTTTTATGCCTGAATTGGATGGTATTGATCTGGACAACGTTTACTTTTAACAAGACGGCGCTACGTGCCACACAAGCAACGAAAACATTGATCTTTTACGGGAAAAGTTTCCGGAACGTCTTATCTCTTGAAGAGGTGATAACAATTGGCCACTGAGATCTTGTGATTTAACACCTTGCGACTTCTTCCATTGGGGCCACGTGAAAGAGAAGGTTACGCCAACAGCCCAGCGTCGATTGAAGGACATAGGGCAGCCACTTTGCGTAAACCATGAGACCCTTCTTCTGAAACTGGAGCACTATGGGGTTAAGAATACAGCTCTTGATCTACTTAGATCATACCTGAAAGATAGAGAGTTTAAAGTTCAAGTAAACGGCATAAACTCATTAGGGTATGAAATGGAAATGGGTGTTCCTCAAGGTTCGATATTGGGTCCATTCCTCTTCTTAGTTTACATTAATGATTTACCCCAAGTACTTCAAAATCAACCGAAGATGGTGTTATTTGCAGATTATTAATCTTCACACATCATTAATCTTTAAAATAGACCGACGGTCACAAAATCTGGACGACGTGAATAACTCGATTCTTCAAGTCCAAGATTGGTTTACGGTAAATAATTTGGTACTAAATGAAAAAAAAAACAAATGCATTAGATTTAAATTACCTAATGTTAGAAGTAGCGAGTGTGACATCATATTGAATGGGGAAAAACTGGAATTTATTAATCAGACGGTTTTCCTAGGAATCACGCTGGACGAGAAATTACAATGGGGACCACATATAACATCTCTTGCGGGGCGGCTAAGCTCGGCCGCTTACGCTGTTAGAAAGATAAGACAGTTAACAGATGTAGAAATCGCGCGTTTGGTCTATTTTAGCTACTTCCACAGCATTATGTCGTATGGCATTTTACTGTGGGGTCGGGCTGCTGACATTGAATCCATTTTTATTTTGCAAAAGAGAGCTGTCAGAGCCATATACAATCTTCTTAGGATTAATATTATGACAGTACCTTGCCAATTCATTTATGAAAATATTATAAGAAAAAATCTACATCTTTTTAATAAAATAAGTGATAGACATAATTTGAATACTAGAAATAAAGAAAAAATAGATCAACCATTTTTCAGATTAGCTAAAGTACATACATCATAGGGTTACTGTGTTAAATGTTATATCAAAATACCTTGTGTTAAATTGCAATTAAATGAAAGAAAATTTAAAATTCGTATAAAAAGTACACTTTGCAGTCAAGCTTATAACAAATTAGAGGATTATATACAAGATAAGAATGCTTGGACACATGATGGTCCAGCTCCATAGGACAATCCCGTCTAGACAAAATCACACTGGTTGCTAATTTAATTTTTTTATTTTAATTACTCACACACTGACTTATTCCTAGTTAATATTTTAGGAAAATCATATATTTTTACAATGTTTGTAAATATGTGAGCACAATAATAATAAATAAATAATAATAATAATAAGCCCCCTAAACAACCACACGTCCTGATTGACGATCTTATCACGTAGGGGGCGGACACACGAATGAGAAATTACTGGCGTGGCTAACGTGGCTCTGGAAACCCACTCAAAATGGAGACTCGTTCTAAAAGAAAACGTATAGGATCGCTGCCCGGGGGCGATCGCCGGGGCGCACTTGGAGCTGACGCTGAGTGTCTCAGCATGCGAACCGTCAGCGGTGAGGAGCTGAACAGGCGGGCTCCCACCGATAAAGATGCTACAGCCGAAATCATTGACGATGGTGACAGACTGACGGACAGGACAAACACCCCTGCAGAACCGTATAGTCCAAGTACAGTTTCTTACACACCTTCTAGGCCATCATCACCATCCATACCATCGTCACCCATACCATCATCACCTCCCATTATTAGTTTAAATTCAGTCCCACCCACTCCAACCTTGAATGTTGCGCGGGAGGTATCTACCTTTTTACCCGCGTCCACCAAGGCTGGAAAAGCAAGAGTTCGCATGAGATGGAGCAAAGAAGTTAACCTATTCATCATGCGAACTTACCTATACATCACTAAATTAGAGACCGACTTTACCACATACAGAAAACAAATGCATGAACTTTTTACACGTCAATACCCAGAGATTACAGTCACAGAACAGAGAATCTCAGATCAAAGGAGAACAATAGTAAGAAATAAGCTCCTGTCCCAAGAAACAATAGATCAGTTAAAAGAAGAAGTACGTACAAAACTACTAGAAGAACCAGAAAATATGGAGGGTGCCACCACTCTCGCATTAACACCACAAAACACAACTGAGTATAATGACCAAGATCAACCACAACCATACACTCAATCACAACCAATCACACAATCTCAATCATACTTTCAATCATCCGCATATTCAGAAACCGTGCATACATCCACGCAAACCGAAAGTATAACAATAATGTTAGAAAATGAAATAGAGACCCTAGCCGATACCAATCAGAGTGGGCCTACAGACACAAGTATACAAGAAATACACGATAAATTTAAAACAGCTCTTACTCAATATTCCGGCATGAACCCGGCAGCTCGACCGAAACTACCCAAACTTAGATACACACCAAAACTTTTTCATCTCGTTAACTTATTCAATAAAAATATTCTTAACCAATATATTAGCAAAGAAACTCAACTTGTAGACGTACATACCCTGATATATTGCACAGCATTAGTTATTTCCGAAGAACTTAATTTTAAAATCACAGAATACACAGGAAACAGAAAACAAGGAAATATTGCCAAACCAGCATGGCAGCAGAGACTTGAAAAAGATATAGAAAAACTTAGAGCAGACTGCAGTAGACTAACTCATTACATTAATAACAGTAGATCAAACAAAGTAGTTACGAGAGTAGAAGCAATTTTTAAAAACATGGCCACCCACACTAGGCACGAAAAAGACAATAGGAAACCGGAAGAGTACTTGGACACATTGAAACAGAAGTTAGCCCTAAAAGTACACAGGTTGAGAAGATACAAGAAAACACAAGAACGTAAAAATGATAACTCCTTGTTTGCTACGAACGAAAAGAACTTTTACAGAAAATTACAGAAACCACAAACTGATACCGAAACATCGACAGCCGAAAACAACATTGAACTACCAACAGCGGAACAACTAGAAACATTTTGGTCTGGCATATGGGAAGAGCAAGTGCAACATAACGAAAAATCTGATTGGATAACAGACGAAGAAACTAAATGGAGTTCACTAGAAGAAATGGAATTCATTGAATTAACTGAGTCTGACATAGCTAGCATTACAGCGAGATTACACAATTGGAAATCCCCTGGTATTGATAAAATACATAATTACTGGTATAAAAAATTAGAGTCATTACACAAAATTTTAGCAAAAAATTTAACAGAAATGATTTTAGGCAAACAAAACATTCCTGAATTTATTGCTACAGGCTTAACTTATATGTTGCCAAAAACTCAATACTCACCACAACCTTCACAATACAGACCGATCACATGCCTGCCCACTATATACAAGATCCTAACGTCAGCAATCACTACAAAAATCAATAAACACATAGAACAAAATAAAATAATAGCAGAGGAACAAAAGGGATGCAGAAGGGGCCACATGGGATGTAAAGAGCAACTTGTTATAGATTCAATAATCCACAAACATGCCGCCACAAAAAATAGAAACCTACATTGCACATACATAGATTATAAAAAAGCATTCGATAGCATTCCACACTCCTGGCTAGTTCAAATATTACAGATATATAAAATAAACCCAAAAATAATAGATTTCTTACAGAATATCATGTCCCGTTGGAAAACTACACTCCAGTTAAATTATCGACACAACACTATCACTACGCGACAAATATCCATAAGAAAGGGTATTTATCAGGGAGATTCTCTAAGTCCTTTATGGTTTTGTCTCGCTCTGAACCCTCTGTCCCACCTACTTCATCGTTGCAAAGTCGGATATTCCCTTAAATATACCACAGAAGAAACAGTCATCTCTCATCTTATTTATATGGATGACATAAAATTATACGCAAAGTCTGAAAAAGATATGAAAGAATTAATATATACCACGACAGAATTCAGTAAAGACATAAACATGCACTTTGGTTTAGATAAATGCAAAACAGTCCATATAGTAAGAGGCAAAATAAAACCGGGAGACTATCTTGTTAATAATACAGACACAATCACAGCTATGGAACCAGCGGATTTATATAAATATTTAGGATACAAACAACTCAAAGGAATAGATCACACAGCAATAAAACACACCTTAATCACTGAATATAAAAGAAGGGTGATCGCAGTATGTAAAACTCAGCTCTCCGGAAAACATTTAACAAAGGCATTGAACACCTATGCGATTCCAATATTAACATACTCGTTTGGAGTGATTAAATGGTCAAAAACTGACATCCAGCAAATAGAGAGAACAACACGCACCACACTCACTAAACACAATAACCTTCACCCCAAATCTGCAATAGAAAGACTGACCCTCAAACGTCAGTACGGTGGGAGAGGCCTTATAGACGTTCATCATCTTTGGCACAAGCAGATAGCTAGACTAAGAACATTCTTTCAGTCTAAATCACATACAAGCAATATTCATAAAGCCGTAGTTATGAACGATATCAGTTACACCCCACTTAACTTACACGAACAGATAGATACACAACATACTAGCATTGAAAACCCACATAAGCAAAAGTTAGAAGACTGGAAAAAGAAAGTGCTGCATGGACGGCACCCCCATGATCTAGAACAACCTCATATAGACACAATAGCATCAAATAAATGGCTTAAAATAGGTAACTTATTTCCGGAAACCGAGGGATTTATAATCGCAATACAGGATCAAATCATAAATACTAAAAACTACAGGAAATTCATCATAAAAGACCCCACAATAACAAACGATAAATGCCGCAAATGTCACAGCCAAGCAGAGACCATACAACACATAACAGGGGCATGCACAACACTCACACAAACAGACTATACACACAGACACAATCAGGTAGCAAACGTCATCCATCAAAAGCTAGCACTTAAGTATAAACTCATAGAAGATACAAACACTCCTTATTATAAGTACGTACCACAAACAGTTTTAGAAAGTACTACACACAAACTCTACTACGATCGCGCCATACTAACCGACAGGACCGTACACTATAATAGACCAGATATAACCCTTTTAGATAAAGCTAATAAAGTCACATACCTCATAGATGTTGCAGTCCCTAATACACATAATTTACAAAAAACAATAGGCGAGAAAATCAGTAAATATGCTGAACTGAAAGAAGAAGTGATTCGAATTTGGAGGCAAGAAAAAGTCTACGTGGTACCCATAGTTGTCTCCACGACGGGTGTTATACCCAATCACCTCCACCACAGCCTTAAACTAATAGACCTGAAAGACACAATTTACATAACACTCCAAAAAGCAGCAATTTTAAACACCTGCAGAATAGTTAGGAAGTTCATGCAAATTGAGGAAAATGAAATTAGTCCTCATAACATTAATCCTACGTAAATAACACGAAAATCACCACACACGCTACATTGACTTGGCTTGGGCCCGTTAATGTAGCTTAAACTAGCCAAAGAGCTAAGAAACAAAATTTGTTTACCGAAATAATAATAATAATAAATAAAAAATGAACCCAACTCTCGGATTCCATAAACGTCAGAGCCCTCTCCGCATCCGAAACCTATAAGTATTTGGGTATGTCGGAAGCGTTGGGCATCAATGGTACTGACATGAAGCAATCGTTGAAGGAGCGCTTCTTTGGCCGCCTGAAGAAAGTGTTAAATAGTCTTCTGTCAGGCGGAAACAAGGTGCGCGCCGCTAACGGTTAGGTTAGGTTAGGTTAGTTTTGATGTACTCTTTCGGCATACTCAAATGGACTCAAACCGAACTCGACGCCCTGGATAGGAGGGTCCGTACACTGCTGACTGCAAACCGAATGCATCACCCACGGTCATCGGTAATGAGACTGTATATCCCGCGAAAGTGTGGTGGTCGAGGCTTTTTAAACGCTAAGACCCTACACAATCGCGAGATATGCAGTCTCAGGGAATATTTCCTAGAAGCCGACGTGGGGATGCATCGTGATGTGGTCGCGGTGGACAAGGGCCTCACCCCGCTCTCCTTGGCTAAAGAGAACTGGCGCAAACCTGTAGTGCTTGACACTAATGATCGCATGGAAGTATGGCAGAGTAAGGAGCTTCACGGACGCTTTTTCCGGGCCCTACATGGACCCGATGTAGATCTTTTAGCGTCCGTAGCCTGGCTGCGTTTCGGTGACCTCTTTGGAGAAACCGAAGGTTTTGTCTGTGCAATTATGGACGAAGTTATGATAACGAACAATTACCGGAGATTTATTGTGAAAGACGGCACGAATCAATAAGACATATTATCTCCGGTTGTTCTCGTCTGGCTAACGAAGACTACTTGCATAGACACAACCTTGTAGCCAGGATTATCCATCAGCAACTTGCTCTGAAATACAGCCTTGTGTCCTCCGGGGGATCCACACAATGGTGACAGCCGGGCGTTTCCTCCCGCCTTATGCGAAACAGGAACCTCCCGAAACAACCGTGTCCGGTGAGGACCTGTGTCAGGCGGAAGGTGAGGACGCCGTGGCGCCTCTCCAACCACTCCTCAAAGAGGGGACTTACCGCCGCTATTGTGGCGTGCCCAGCACTGGGTTGCGACAATCGCACCCTCCATGTCGCCATGAGATCCCGCCGGAGCTCTGTCCGCTGTACCGTGATTTGTCGCGGCAGCGGAGTTACACCCCGGCGTTTTGCCTCCTCGCGCCACTCCCATACGTGCGCGAGGGCTTTTGCCTCCAGATCCCATGGCGGCAATCCGGCAAGGAGGCTCGCTGCCTCGCATGAGACCGTGCGGTATCCCCGGACCAGCCGGATGGCCATGACCCTTTGGGACGCGTTCAACCTGCGGGCCGGTCTGCGCCTCAAAGAACGCGCCCACACCGGTGCCCCGTAAAGGGCCATAGACCGCACGACTCCCGCGTAGAGCCTCCGGCAGGAGGCGTTTGGACCCCCTAGATTGGGCAGGATCCGCCTCAAGGCAGCCCCAGCCCGCTCCAGTCTGGGAGCCAAACGTCGGAAATGCTCCACGAAGTTCCACCGGCTGTCGAGGACGAGTCCCAGGTACTTCATCGTCGACTCGACACCGATGTGAACCCCTCCCGCCGTTATCTGGGAACCCGACAGTGGCGCGTTCCGAGGACCATGAAAACACATGGCCTCGGACTTGTGCAGGGCCACTTCGAGTCCCAACTGCCGGATCATATCGACGATTGTCGCAACCCCGAGTGTTGCTTGTTCGGCCGCCTCCTGGTGCGACCTCCCCTGTGCCAGGACCAGCGTGTCGTCAGCGTAGCACACCACGCTGACGCCATTCGGGAGGTCGGCGCGCAGCACCCAGTCGTAACCGATATCCCACAGAAGCGGCCCCAGGACCGATCCCTGTGGGACACCGCACGACATCTCTCGCCGGTTCCACTCTCCCTGGTGACCGGGGTAGATGACGGCCCTGTCCGTCAAATAGGCCTCGACCACACGACAGAGGTAGGTCGGCATCCGGTGATACCGCAATGCCTCCAAGAGCCTCTCTTTCAAAGAGCTTGCCCACCTCGTCGAGCAGCACGATGGGCCGGTAAACGGACGGAGAGTCCGCAGGGCGCCCCGGCTTCTTAATGAGGACCAGTTTCCCCGTCTTCCAGCGAAGTGGGAACTGGCCCTCCTCCAAGCATGCGCTTAGGAGCCCCATAAGTCGAGGCCCGAGAGCCTCCATGGCCAGAACCCAGGCTCTTCCAGGTAAGCCGTCGGGTCCTGGGGCGGTATTTTTGACACTAAGCCTATGTACCGCCACTCTCAGCCCTACCTCGGTCACCTCCGAAGCATCGTCGTCGTCGTCGGCAGTGTGGTCCGCATCCGGCACCGCAGTAGGCGGAGTCATGGGCGGGGGAGTATGCTCCCCCCGCGAAGGGAACAAAGTGCTCACCACCTCCTCCATGAGCTGGGGCCGGAGACTCTGCGTCAGTGGGGGAGCCCATGGGCGGAGTTTATCCCGCACCATTTTGTAGGGGCGTCCCCACGGGTCCCTGTTCAGAGTCTCCAGCGACTCCTCGCGGGCCAGGACCCTGGCCCGCAGGATCTCCGCTTGGAGGGCGGTCTTTGCCGCTCTGTAACCCTCGTACAGCTCCGCCTGAATGGCTTCCGTATTCGGAGGGCGAATACGTAGCCTGCGGTGCCTGGTGTACAGGTGTCGCGCAGCCACGCACGCCTTGCGCAAAGCCGTCAGCTCCGGCGACCACCAGCACACCTGGCGCCAAGCACGTCCGGGCTGGACCCGGGGCATTGCCACGTCAAATATTTCGGAGATGGCCTCCCGGAACCACTCCGCCTCGTCGTTGATGTCAGCAGGCCTGTCCGGTGGTGACACCCAGGCCTGCACGATCGAGGCTTCCAGGTGGAGCTCCCGGTCCAGCTGCTTCAGCGCCCACCGCGGACCACTCGGGGCCTGTCGGACCGGCGCGCTCGAGGTCTGGGCGGAGACGTCGAACCGGATGTACCGGTGGTCGGAATAGGTCTCCACCCCCTCCATGACGCGCCAGTCAATGACGTGCGGCGACAGAGCGGGGCTGGCGAACGAAATGTCCACCACTGATTCACCCCGCATACGCACACACGTTGGGACAGAACCCGGTTTAGGACGACCAGGCCTGTCTCCAGAGCCCAGTCCTCCACCATCCTGCCCCGCGAGTCCGTGAGCCGGGAACCCCAAGCCAAGTTCTTGGCATTGAAGTCCCCGAGGACGAGCACGGGGAGGAATTGAAACCCGACGACGACGACTCTCAACTCCGCTAGGGAGTTGTGGAACTCGGCGAGAGTTCGGTTCGGAGAGAAGTACACCCCTACCACGACTATCTCCCCGAACCGTGCTGCCACGCAACCCCGTCCCCTCTTGACGGCCTCGAGGGACAGGGTACCGGCGGCGGCCGACGAAATTAGGGCCACTGAGCCGCTCAGGTCCTCCACCCAGTCATCCCTGGGCGGGACAAAGTACGGCTCAGCGACCACGGCGATGTTAATCGACCACTGCGCCATGCTCTGGAGCAACAGATCCTGAGCAGAGGCGCAGTGGTTGATGTTCGCCTGGAGGAGGCGTAATGGGGCCATTACTGACACTCCATATCAGCCCCCTCCCGAGCCTCTTGTGGAGGCCTTGCCACTATGGTTGCGGCGGCGACGACGTTGGAGGCGGCAACGGCGGTGGCAGTAGCGGCGGATGCAGCCTTGACGGCGGTGGCAGTGGGCTTACCCCTGCCCCTGCCCCTGGCTTTGGCGGGTGGAGCGCAGACCTTACTCCCAACCCGGTGATCGGCCGGCTTGCCAGCTGCCGCACATATAAAGCAGTGCGGCGCGGCATTGCACGAGCCGGCCTTGTGACCGGGCTGACCACGGCGCATTGCACTCCCACGTGGTTGCCCACTCGGCAGCGGAAGCACCTCAGTGGTCTGGGTTCCAGCAGTTTGACCTGCGCGGAGACCCAGACCACCAGGAGCCTTCGGCCCTCCCCGGCAATTTTTTGGGCCGCCGTTACGGGGCAGCTCACCGTAATGGATTGCATCCCCGTGAAGTCAGGACGAATGGTGCCTGCCCTTACCTGCTGGGCAGAGCACCCCCCCGTCCTAACAACGGCAGCCACAATCTCTTCCTCCGTCACGGAGTCGTCCAGGCCCAATATACGCATGTCAGCGCACTTGGTGGGCCTGGATACTCGGACCTCGTCCGCATTCAGGGACGCCCTAAGCTTTTCAGCTAGAGCGTCTGCGGTCGGGCCGCTGGCCGCACCGGGGACCTCCAGCATCCGGGCCCCAGTCGCAGTGACCCCTAACCGAAGGCCATTGGTGACGCCGATCTCCTGGAGGTTCACCGCCGTCCTCGCCTTGCCGAGCACCTCGCGGTAGGTCATGCCCTTCTTTTCCGCTTCCGGCTGTAGTGTGATAACTACAGCTGCGGACTTCGGGGCACGGAGCCTAGCCGCGACGTTTCGCTCCTTGCGCCGCTGCTGCCTCTGCCTTCTTCTGGCCGCCCTTGCTGCCTTACCCACCTTCCCCTTCTCCCCGACAATTTGCCATTCGGCGTCGGCCGGAGGAGATTTAGAAGGCGGTTTAGAAGGCGGGGGTGGCCGTCTCTCCGTTACGGCTGGAGCCTTCGCCGTCTGTGCAGTCATTCCACCTTTCCTGGTCTGGGGCGACGCAGGTTTCGCCAGGGGCGGGCCCGCCACGGCCCCCACAGAGCATCATTATAATACTGGTATAGAGTGCCATCTCAAGGGATTTTTATGCCAACCTGTCACAAGTAGCGCCACCTGGATTTCATGTTCCATAACTAACCATACTATTATCCTTTTATATACATAAATTACTTGTACTCTATACTATTTTCATTTAATTGCTTTTGCATATGTTTTCCGTGGTTGTAGATTGATTGATGTAAAACCATGTTTGGTGGCTTGAAATTAATTATACAGTAGTTTGTAAATAAAAACTGCTCCACATTAAATGTAATCAATGTACAAGCATGGAAAATGTGCACATTTATTCTTTTAGATAGTTTGTAAAGGATAATTTAGTTTTTAATGAAACAAAGTTGCTTAAGAATATTCAATACGAATATGTATTCACGTTTGCAAATTACAAAACGTATCGGCAATTTTTTGCTTTCTTTTGACAGTTTCGAATTTTGACATTTGGATTTTTTTATAGCAATCGATTAAATGAATCGAAAAACCCAAAAAGATGCATCTGCCCGTAATTTAAATTTAAGTCTTACAATTAACTTAACAATTACAATTAAACTTGTTGAAAATAAATAAGAAATCAAAATAGCAATTTTAAACAACAAGTATAAGTCGTTTTGTAGAGACCTCTATTGAGTGCTTTGTGAATTATTTGCCTTAAATTTACAGAACCAGATTACTAGATGGCGCACCTAAAAAAGTTGCTCTGTACGTAAAGGCAACTTTACCCCCCCGACGGCCCCACTTTGGGTCCGCCCCGAGGATCCTGGTTTGGCCGCGGTGGCGGCATACGACGCCGCCTTTCGCTGGCCCGATTCCGAATGGCTCGCCGCCAGCGGAGGGCGCAGAACAATAGCCTCCAGAGTGGAGAACCGACTCTGAAAGGCAGCCAGCTCATGCCGCACCAGGGTCAAAACCCGGCCCTCGGCATCGTCCCGTACCCTAAGCTGTACTTCTAAGCTGCGGCTGTGTTTTAGGTCGTTGATTCAAAACCACGCGCATGTTCAACATAATTTTAAACAATACTTGTTATAGGACAGTGTATCATATTAAATTTAGTAGTGCGGGATATAGTGTGATCGAGTCCTTTGATATCAATCTTATAAACAAAGATAACGAGTCATCTCACGGTAACCGCGTCAACGCGCCGCATGGCGGTAGACAATACAAAAACTTGTAACAATTACCTCCATAAATTCGTAATGTTAACAATATGAGCCCTTGCTACTCCTGGACATCAATGTTTTAATTAAGTAAGTAAGTAATTTGTAATCTTTAGAAATAAATTAATTCAGACCGTATATTACGGTATCGCTCTTGACCTAATACTTCATAAACATTGTGCCGAATAACCATAACTACGTGGAACAAGTTCACTATTTACTGACTATTATTATTGATTCCTTTCGAGTTTAAATGAAAGCCTGCTTGAATTTATTTTATTTTAATCTAGGTTATATTTTTGGGGGGGCAAACACTGCTCGCGTTCGTAGGATTTACCACCTTCTCCTAGGCCCACCCTATACGTGTCCCCCGGGTGGTGCTAAATGAGCAGCAACGCCGAGCGGCGGCGGTAAATAACCTGCCCATAGGCATTCGCGGGCCTCGGAAGGATTAAATTCCTTCCAAAATTGCGACTGCAGTACCTTGGGAAAGTGCTGTGTGTATGTCCCAACTCGTAAAATGAAAGTATGAATGATATCGCACCTCCGATAAAATAGGGTTACAAGTCGAAAAACCTGGATTTTCTGAAAAGCGAAAATAAACTCACGTGTTTGTTAATCAGTCTTTATTCTTAAACTATTATTATTATGTGATACAAATTATATATACTTGTAAAGCTTACAAAACATACGTTTTAATCGCATACGCTGTTTTTAAATTTTCCTGAAAACAAACCTGAAAATTCCCAATTGTAACAGTATTTTAGAAAACTATTCGAACTTCTACTAACAAAAATACAATATGACAAATGTAACAATTCTTATTATAATAAAAATCTGGCAGTTCTTTAAACTATTTTTAACTTAATAAGTATTCATACAGCTGTAGAACAAAAAACTTTAACAAAAACATTCAAAAATTGTTATACCAAAAAAATATAAACAATTCTAGCTTTACACTTAGCACTTTACAATACAAGTTTAGGTAGTCTTTAATTAAGCTACGCTTAAATAATATTCGTTTAGTGTTCTTCTTGATGAAATAATGTTTAAATACACGTAGGGACTATAATTATCACCATAAAAATCAAAATCACAGATATAGTCTAAGTTACAGTCGTCTCATAATTGGGGTGTATAATTATATATACAAAATAGGTATTAGTATTAGGTAATTCAATATTCGATTACAATTGGTTGTAAAAAGGCGCATAGAACCGTGGTATATGATTACTATTAATCAAACTCATCAAATCAGCTTTCTTCCTCTCGCTTATTGAGAGCTGTCTGACGTAAGCAGGCTTTAGTCCAGGCAGAATCTCAGGGTGTGTTCGCCAAATTTTAGATTCCGAAAATCCTTCGTCTTCATATGAGTTTTTGTAATAAAGAACACTAGGTGTTTCTTTCATGAATTTAACGACTCTGACGTCTTTCAATTTCATGTTACCATCACTGATTTGAGACAATCTTTTTTCTATGAACTGTAGGATACAACTTCCAATTTCATCTGAACCACGATTTCCTGTGCCCTCGTGCCAGAAGTAAGATTCAGTTTTTTTTGTTGCAAGGTCGGACACCGTAAAGTTAAAGCAGTTCAATTTACTTTTGTAGTAGAAAACTGAGACGTCACCTTTTGGAACTGGCAGAACAGCTTGCAGATCATAAACCGCTATTATATTTGTTTCAGAAGCGTGGTCTTTGTCGCACTGTTTTTCATGTCTTGACAATTGCTTTTCATTATGGTGTTGATTATACTTCTCTTGAAGAAGTAATTTGTCCTCTACATTTTCATAAGCAACACAGCTCACAGCGATCCTTTTTCGGCATAAAAAACCCAAATTTAACTCTGTGTTAAATTTTTTAGCATACATGACATAATTGCTGTGAGATTCACTATTGCGCTAACATTCTTCTACATACTCACGATGAAGATCAGCTATCGTTTTTCCACCCTCGATGAACTCTCTTTCAGTTTGCTGTCGCAACGGTTTGCGAACGGATTCCTTAACACTATCAAGGCAGTTTGTGATGACTGTGATGTTTGCCCCTCTTGTCCTCTTCAATGGAACCAGCAAATGTCCTCTTCTTGACAACAGTCTGTATTACTCTGTTATTGATGTCTATTGTATTCATGAAGAATGTCTTACAGATTTGGATTTGACACCCCATTTTGTCAAGTAAAATGAATTATTTAATTGTCTACCTTTTTGAGTAGTCGTGTATCTATATTTTCGTTTTATTGGCGCCACATGCCTGCTGACAAAATCTCTTTGGCGGTTAATATCTTTAAGTTCCCAGAATTCTTTAAAAACAGCTTCTCTATCTACTTCTGAAAAAAGTTCTCTGCACTTTAACCGACAGCGTTCGCTACACGGTAGCTTAATTTTTCTAGCATCCTTCTGCACCTTTGTTTTTAGTGTTACGTAAGCAGATCCGGCATTTCTAAGGATTTTACATTTATTTTGTAACCATTCTGTCGGTTTAGCTACACGTTTTCTGCTTCGCTTTTTCGTGTCCGGTATTGGTGTGTCATCTGGGTTTGAGTTCAACGTTGGAAGTACGTCGACAGCTGGCCCGGAAGATATAGCTGCGGATGAAGCTGCTTCAAAGTTAGCTTGGTTACCAATGTTGTCTTCAGTTTCGGAATCGTCAGACATTTCAATGGAACGACGTTGCTCAATTTCAAAATCGGGGTCTTTCACCGAATCATCACTGTCCTCATTTGAAGTTGAACTGGAAGAGTCTGAGGAAGATGATCTTTCTGTGTCTGAACAAGAATCAGTTGAGTCATCAATAATAGGGTTGCGAATTTGCTGGGAGCCATGGCCTCTAACTTCGATTGAACTTGTAGATGGTATTGCTTCAGTATTATTAGTGGCAGAATTACTTATTGTTATATCTGGAAATGCATAATTAAATCAACAATAATAATGACAACTCAACTTCGAGTCAACTTTTATATTAAATAAAATGAAAATAAATAAAACCTTTGTAACTTTCAGTTTCGGATCAGCTATGAAATCTTGATTGGCTCTGGGGAGGAAACATTGGTGTTTATCGACGCAAAGTTTCTCGGTTCCCAGATTGTCAATAATATCAAAATCCGATTTATCTCCTGATTCTGAAAAAAAAAATTACATAAAGTTACTTAAATAAGATCATCATTCAAAATAACTGAGCTATTAACTTTTAGAATGAAAAATATTACCTGGTTAAAACAGGTAGGTAAGGTAAGTATAGTAGGCATCTTACCTTGCAGGTTTGTTCCCCCAATCTTTTGACGACCATCGGCGGGTATTTTTTCTTTATCACTAAGGGCTAAACGCAGAATTGCGTCATTACGTTTCATGTTGACCCTAGAATCATAAATCATATTCCAACAAATACTCCGAAAATACCCAAACGTTGTTATAAAACAAGATTACAAGTCGAAATATTCAGACAACAAATGCACATTTTTCGTCAAATACTGTTACAACGTGAAGAGTAACACTATATTACAATAAATCCTTTCGAAAATACTGATACAATGCAAAATATACCACTTTATTATAGAAATAATGAACTGGTTTAAATACAATCCTTTAACAATAAACTGTAATAATTCGACTTGTAACGGTTCATTAGACAAATTGATGTAAGCAACAAGATTTTACCTTTCTGAAACACTGTTATATTTTAATTTGTAACACAACTTGTCTCAACAAACGCACGTCCACCTTTCATAAAACTAAATGGAACACTAATTGAGAACATTCTGGAGTCAAAATGCTTTAGTCATGTAGTGTTACAACTCCATCTAGCGGCGAGTTTTAGAGCTACAGATGTAACCATAGTGGAGAAGATAGTAAATAATTTTTTTAGCATTTCTGTATCGTTAACGCAAAATTCGACTTTTTCGAGTTGTAACCCTATTTATCGGAGGTGCGATATGATGTCGATTTGTCATGCGATCCGGCTAACGCCCGGCGCTCGCAGGTATCCGGGCCTGCGAGTGGGAAATTGGTTACCGAAGTCTGCGAAGGGGTAGGCAACCAGGCCCCTGTGTCGGAGAATGCTACTGGCAGCACACAAAAAAAAAACTTATACAACAGGCATTTCATCCAAGCCTCTTTATCTCAAGACCTAGATCATCCTCACATGGAAATAAATCAAGCACTTCCAGCACCACAAAGGAGAAAGCCTTACCTCCCAAAACACCAACAACAATCACCACACAGGATTATGACAACAGTTGTCCTCCCACATGGCAAAGAATACCCACTCAACGCAACCCAAAAAGAAAAAAGCTATCTAATAGCCCAGCTTCTATGGAAGAAAATAACAATTCATCACAGATCTTGCAAAGCTCTATTAATACTTCCAACAGATACAGTAGACTTCCAGTAGATATGCCTGATACCTCCGCTGAACCAATGGAAAGTCAAGACCATAATAAAAAAGTTAGCAAACCACCACCAATAATCCTATATGTCATTACGGACATATCAAAACTGACAGAACTCCTAAATAGTTCCGTACCAAGCGACACTTACACCTATAAGATAGTAAATAGAAATCAGTTAAGAGTAATGGCACAGACAAGTGAAGCATACAAAAACATCATAGACCTTATTCGAAAGAATGGACTTATAGGCCATAAATTCACACAAATAGACAAAAGGAGCTGCAGAATCGTGATTAAGAATCTGCACCACACAACTCCAAAAGAAGCTATTGTTGAGGAAATAGAAATAACTGGGAATAAAGTCAGAGGGGAAATCATATGTGCACTCTCTAGAAGAAACAGGAAGCCACTGAACATGTTTTTCGTGAATGTAGAACCTGGCCCAAATAACCCCGAACTTAAACGTATAGATTCCATATATCATACAAAAGTTACGATAGAAGATCCACGAAAAACAAATGAAATTCCTCAATGCGCAAGATGCCAACAATATGGGCACACTAAAAATAACTGTATGCGCCCATATCGATGCGTTAAATGCGCAGAAGGGCATAGAACTATTGACTGCCTAAAAAAAGACAGGAATACACCAGCCACCTGTACATTGTGGCTTGGAGACCACCCTGCCAACTACAAGGGGTGCCAAGTATACAAAGAGATTCGTGCAAGAAAAATTTATCTGCTTCTCCATAAAAAATCGCCATTACCGAATATGACTAAACCAAGAAATAACACTGTCCCGTTCCAGATAGATGACTTTCCACAATTACAGCCAAGTTGACACACTAGACAACAACCACCTAATCCACGCACTCAAGACGCTGGAAACACTGCACCCTGGAACAAAAAACAAGAGAACATACAATCTCAGCCAACAAATTCACTAGAACAAATCATCATCAAACAATCAGAGAAAATAGATCTTCTCATACAACAAATGGGTACCCTCATGGGACTCCTAACGACTCTAGTTGCCCAATATCAGAAATGAAATTCCTACGCATCGCAGCATGGAACGTAAATGGCCTGCCTCCTAATAAACAAGAAGTAGAGCTTTTTAGTAAACACAACATAGAAATTCTTCTAATCTCAGAGTCACACATGACTGACGAAAAAGCCATACTTATCAAAGGATATAATATATATTACACCAATCATCCTGATGGAACAGCACATGCTGGGGCTGCAATTGTAATAAAAGAAAATATAAAACAACACCCTCTCCCAAACTTTAAGCAAGAATACCTACAGGCTTCGGTAGTGTCCATAGACGACTGGCAGGGCCCACTTAACATCGCTGCAGTGTACTCCTCGCCTCGGCATCGAGTCGACGAACAAATGTTTGGCGAATTTCTTAACACGCTCGGTGACAGATATGTCGCTGGAGGGGATTGGAACGACAAACATATCTTCTGGGGCTCCAGGCTGACCACAACCAGAGGCAGAGAGTTGAAGAAGGCAATAGATTCAGATTCACTCAATGTACCGACTACAGGAGAGCCAACTCACTGGCCATCTGATCCCAACAAAACACCTGACCTTATCGATTTCTTTGTTACCAAAGGAATGTCAGGACTGTACACAAAAGTTTAATCATGTCTGGACGACAACTCCGATCATACTCCAGTAATATGTACAGTGAGTTATTTATAAAGAGCCTCGTGAGACGCTATACAATCGTAAAACTGACTGGGACTCATTCCAGAAATTTATTGATGAAAATGCCAACTTGCACATACCCCTTAAAACAGAGGAAGACATAGAAAATGCAGCCTGGTACACAACTAATCTGATTCAAACAGCCGCTTGGCAGTCGACTCCATGTATAAAATACAGTCCGCAGAAACAAGACTATACACTTAAAATAAGAGAGACGATAGCTGTAAAACGGAGACTGAGACGACAATTGCAAACAAGCAGGAACGCACATGATAAAAGAGCCCTCAATAAAGCACAAAAGAAATTACAGGGAATGCTTAAAGAACACGATGACGACACTCTGCAAGATAAACTAAAGACTTTATCACCTCACAAAGCAGACGACTATTCCCTATGGAAAATAACTAGGTCGCTAAAACGGCCACAACAACACAAACCTCCATTAAGACAGCCAAATGGTGAATGGGCGAAAAAACCTACGGATAAAGCCGAGCTATTTGCTGAATTCCTAAAAGATGTATTCAAACCAAATGAACCCAACATCGTGTATCCAGAAGAAGAAATAGACCAAATACTTGACCGCGATCAGCAAATGTCTATAACGTTACGACAGTGTTCCCCAACAGAACTCTGGAAGGCTATCCATAATTTGAAGAAGAAAAAGGCACCAGGCTTTGATCTGATTACATCAGAAGTCCTTATTCATCTACCGAGAAAGGGAATTGTCTTGCTAACCATTCTATTTAATGCAGTGTTGAGACTAAACTATTTCCCCCTCATCTGTAAAGTATCAATCATACATATGGTAGCTAAACCTGAAAAGCCTCCTACTGATGTCTCCCCGTACATACCAATAAGTTGTCAAAACTGTTCGAGAAGTTATTACTGCAGCGACTGTTACCTATACTTGAGGAACAAAAAACAATTCCAGAACATCAATTCGGTTTCCGAGCACATCACGGAACGACAGAACAAATACACAGAATCGTTCATACAATCCGACAATCCTTGGAAAGAAAGGAGTACTGCTCGGCTGCTTTTCTTGACATACAGCAAGCATTCGACCGAGTTTGGCACAAGGGACTCCTCTGTGTAAACTAAAGATCTGCTTACCACATACCGCATACATGCTGTTGAAATCCTACTTGGAGGACCGAGTATTTCAAGTTAAATCTGGAGACTGTCTATCTTCATTCTATCCCATAGAAGCTGGAGTGCCCCAAGGTTCGGTGCTGGGCCTTGTGCTGTACACAGTCTACACTGCTGACCTACCCACCTCAAAGTCAATTGTTACTGCAACCTATGCAGATGGCACTACAGTCCTATCCTGCGATAAAGACCAGATAAAAAAGTGGAGAATCAAGGCTAGTGCTGCTAAATCCCCACTATCAAGGAGGTAGTAGAAAGGTTCTACAACAATTACAAGGAACGACTCCAACGACACAAAAATGAACTCGCTGTGACACTTCTAAAGTCCTCAGACTCTACCTACGGACTTAAAAGAGAACGAATAGGGTCAATCTAACCAACACAAACCTAATAACGAGATGACGCATCGCTGGATGTGAACAATCTCGAACTGCCAAGTGAAGAAACAGCAAATCTGATTAAAGCTCAAGGGCTGATTGCAGATCGAGAAAATGGAAGAAAAAAAAAAAGGTAATATTTTTCTCAAACATACCAAAGTTATAAGTAAACAGACGCTTTGTTTATGATCATAATATAGGCAAAATATACACATATACACTAAAAACAGTGATTTCCACAATGTTAATACTAGAAATAAGAACAAACTACGTGCTCCCTTTCAACGGCTTCATAAGGTTCACAACTCATTTGTTGGGCTTGGTATAACCTTTTATAACAAGCTACCCTCTTCTTTGCTAGATTTGCCTTTTAATGCATTTAAAGCTCAAGTAAAATCCAACCTTTGTTCAAAGGTATATTATTCAATTAACGACTACTTAAACGATAAGAATAGTTGGTCGCTGTAATTAACTCCAGACAATGTTTATGTTCTTTCTCCAGAATCAGCTTACCTACTAACAGCGTATACGAGTTTAATTTTATTTGACTGTATAAGTCAATTATTTTTAATTATCTTCATTTATTATTGACATGATCTACTCATTACAATGTTTTTTTAACGAGTTGTATTGCAATAAGTGGTTAGCTAGCGATCTCGACAATTGATAATAAATTATTCTTGCCTGAGCAACCGGCAGCGAGTTCGTCATGCTCCCGTAGATGTCACTGCTTGCGGTAGTGTCGGGGATCGGGTTGCCTCTTTCCCTCAAATATGGCGAGGGGGGCAATGGCTGATCTTTGCGTTATGCTCGTGAACGGGTGCTGCTTGTGGTGACTGGTCATCTTGCTGTCTATGGTTTTGTTATTGTTAAAGTAATTGTTCTGTTAATTTATTTTACTTCGATGGTCCTTGTTTATCATTTGTGTGTACTTAAAAATAATCAAATAATGCAAATGTAAGGTGTCACGCCCCTTATGCCTGGAGGCTTTTATTTGTGTAGTTGTTATTTTCATAGATTTTTATTGGTTTATGTTTTGGGTATATTGGCGTGGCTAGCTTACTTATGGCAGATAATTTAATATGATTTTTTGTGTTTCGGTTTTTCTTCTTTGATTACCTTATAATTGTATAGTACAATGGTTTTTCTAACTAAACAGACAGCTGTGCTGCTGGGGAGTTTGTTGCGCCACTTCTTCTTCCCAGCTAAAGCACTAGGAAGTGGTGAAGGGCGGGCGTTTTGGGAGACTGTCTTATGTAATTTTGACGTTCGAAAAGTGCTGACTCTCAGCCTAGTTTGAATAAATGACTTTTGATTGTTTTTTTTTCTGATTTTGATATCCACATCTGGCGGACAAGCGGGAGGCGCATTACGGCTGGGATCGAGAGAAAGCAGAAGGTTGCATTGTTTAAGGGCGCAGTCCGTTTAAAAAAATAGCGGTGCTCACTGTTTATGTTTAACGGAATGCTAGCCGGTACCTACAACTGACCCTTGCGTGTCTGTTGCGCAAAGTTTCAAAAATATAATGCGTAAAGGTTTCAAGTACAGGTTGGAACTAAGTATGGACGGACTGAGCGGTTCTTCTGTGACGCCGCAGTCTGTTAACCATAATCACCATTCCCATGGCGCGGCTGGGTTTTGGTGAGTGAGGATGGTCACGCATCCACGGACCGACCGCGGCAGGCGTGGCTTAACCTGATAGCTCGGCCCGTGCGGCTGTTATTACTTCTGTAAACCATATTATAACCGTATACCGTTGTCTAAACGAAGTTGGGCCACTTCTCCGCATTCCCCGTGCGATATCTCGGCAATTGCTCATCATATTAAAATTGTTATAAAATAAGAAAGCCGATTACATAGGGTTCAATACAGGGTACTTGATGTATTTTTGTGAGGTGTAGTTGCGTGTGAATGGACTTATTTAGAAGTTTTCTTATAGATATGCTGGTGCAATGTGCATGAAGTGGTTTAATATTCATGAGTTTCGTTTCCCTGTAAGTTTTAACTGCAGGTGTAAGGTAACCATAGTAAAATAATGGTTCAATAATTTTGTTTTGTGCGATCTGTAGGTCCTTAAGGTTGGTTTTTGGCGCGTTGCCCCATATTTCAATTAGGTACATCAGAAGTGGCTTTACTAACGTGTTGCAAATGGTCTGGCGCACTCGATGAGGAAGGCCATAACTTTTAAGATCATTTTAGAGAGTGCTCAAAGACTTATATTAAGAGTGAGTTGAGTTTTTCACAATCCTCAATCCAACTTTTCAACTTTGCCAACACTGCCAAGTGCTAACGGTCCGACAGTTGTTTATTCTCATAACTGTAGTAAAATATAAAATAAAATAAAACACTGATTTTCCCTTATATCACGTTCTCCCAACACAAAATGGACGAGCAACAAATGTTTGCTCAATCACCCGCTTAAAACCCCTATCGTAAAATCACTTAGCCATCATAAACACGACATTCTTCATTACCCAATTCTTTCTTTTTTGTTAATTAAGCTGACATACATACATACATAAACTCACGCCTTCTTCCCATGGGGGTAGGCAGAAACTACAGAACGCCACCTGCTAAGTTCCTTACATACTTCTTTTGCCTCGTTTACGTTCATACATCTGGTCATACACGAGCGCCGGTTGAGAATACTTCGCATCTGACCTTTCTGAAGAACATCACCAATAAGGTCACTATATGTCTTCCTAGGGCGTCCCCTCCCGGCGTTTCCACTCACATCTGCCTTGTTGCCTACCTTTTGTTAGTCTCCTTTCATTCATCCGCTCAACATGACTGTTCGGGATAGCTTGGCCTTGTTGAATAAAACACTGGTAGTCATTTTCACTGGAGGCAAACGGCGGCGAGGAACTGTTTCGGAGCTGGTAGGCTTGATCTTGTAGACTTGTTTTCTTCTCGGCGGCTGGGACTGAAGTGTGTCGGTACGTGTTTTATTTTTTATTTTTTTGGTATGGCATCTCGTAGTTGACCTTGAGAGGTCGTGACTACTTAACCGGACTATCCTGTGGCTGCCTTAAGCGGACTCAAAGCCTCCAGCCATGGGCGTAAAACTACTTACATTACTAAGCGAACGCTCGCTAAGGGCACCCCCTGTGGGGTACGGACCTCGGCTTAGGGCGTCGCTGACGGGAGGACAGCAAGATGGGACAGGCTGGATGAATAAGGCAGATTTGGTTGATTATTATTATCATGGGAATTTAAAGCTACGGGCTCAGCTACGGCGCGGGCTGGCATTTCGTCGAGCAAGGGTCGGGGGGGACAGTTACGTCGGGATCTTCGCGAGGAACCTCGGCGGCGAGGTCGGAATGTCGGTCTGTGTTTGTGCACTGTACTGGTGGCCATACTGCTCTCCTGAATGAGAGTTATGTGGTCATCGGGATCGGTGAGGACATGCTTGGGACGGCGGACATGACTAATGGAGGAGGGAATATAGCTAGCGGCCTTGACAACCAGAGGGTTGCGGTGATTCGCGGCGGTCTCGAAGAAACGCTTTGAAATGCGTTTCATGAACTGGCGGATAGTGGGAATCTTGAGGTCAACGTGAAGGATCTCGTTGCGAACGTACCAGGGGGAGCCTGTAATCCTACGGAGGAACTTGTTCTGGAGGGTCTGCATTCTATTGAAGCGATGGGGCTTGTCGTGTGCAAAGACTGCACTGGCATATGTCATGATCGGGCGGATGCACGCTGTGTAGATACGCATTTTGCACTTTAGTGACAATTTGCTACGTGCATTTAGGACAAAGTGAAGTCTACCTAGAGCGAAGGCGGCGCGCGAACGAGCCGCCTTAATGTGCTCTGAAAAAGAGAGGTGTACGTCTAGTACGACACCCAGGTATTTGGCTCGCTTCTCCCAAGGGATCGGCTTGCCGAACATGGTGATCGGTCGAGAGGGATTGCGACGCGGCTTTGAGAAAAGAACCGCTTGACTTTTGTCGGGATTGACTTCGATTCGCCATTTTCTAAACCAAGCGCCAAGCTTGTTCACTTGGGTTTGGAGAATGCGAGCTATCGAATTTTCATCACGGCCGGTGTAGTAGATGGCCGTGTCGTCTGCGAACAGGGCCAACTGCGCCTTACTGCACTTGGGCATATCGCTGGTGAATAGCATGAATGCTAGAGGAGAGATCACAGAGCCCTGAGGGACTCCTACGCGAATAGGTTGGGGGGAGGATAACGCTCCTTCGATGCGATAACGGAAGGTGTGGTTCGACAAAAAGTCCCGTAAGATGAGCACGAGACGATCTGGCACACCGAGTTGGTACAGCTTATATAATAAGCCGTTGTGCCAGGCTTTGTCGAACGCTTTCGCTATGTCAAAGAAGACAGCACCGGTCATCAAACCTCGTTGGAAACCGAAATTGATGTGTTCGACTATACGGTGGACCTGTTGTACGCACGAGTGTTGGGTTCTAAAACCAAACTGTTCGTTGGGGATGAGGCCCTTTGTCTCGGCGTAGTCTCTGAGACGCTTATAAATAAGCCTCTCATAGATTTTGCTGAGGACATTGAGCAGACTGATGTGGCGGTAACTAGTAGGCTCCGACTTTGGCTTGCGAGCGAGCTTCGGGATACCGATGACGGTGGCTTCTTTGAATGCCTGTGGGAAGATGTTATTGCTCAGAGCACCATTGAAGATGGTGGTCAGTAGCATTAAAAGTTGGAATACCCTATTGGTGATTCCATCTGAGCCGGGGGCTTTACGAGCTTTAAGCCCTTTGATGAGGTCGTGCACTTCGTCTGGCGTGACGGGGGGCAGTGGATACTGTGGATCTTCGACGGGAGGGAGGGCGGCTTTATGTTCGATTTCAGCGTCGACCTCAGAGAGGTGAGCTTGGTCTACTGGTTGAGAGCTAGGCGAGCATTGGGCTTCTAGACTGTCGGCTAGAAGCTCAGCCTTGTCAACATCATCGAAGGCGATGGTCTTGTCGGGACGGATCAGGGGGGACATGGAGACTATTTCTCCGGATCTAAGTTTTCACTGGAGTTGCCAGAAGGCTAGGTGGGTGGGCTCTAGTTCGCTCAGCATCTTGTCCCAGCCGGCGGTACGCAGCTCCTCTATGCGTGTTCTTACAGTAAGTAACGCATATGGGCTTTGTTCGCGTCGCAGGGGAAGTTGCTGTAGGCACGGACAGCCGCGTTCTTCTCATTCAACAGTTCGCGTACATCGTCCGGCAACTTCCAGCGACGGTCCTCCGTCGCTGGAAGGCTGCTAGGTTACACATTATACATACTAATTTTCTATTCTATATAAAAATTATGGCCTCTATTATTCCTATATACTAATACTTAACAAAATAACTACAGAAACGTATATTATGTACATAAACCACGCAAATAGTAATCAGAAATCATTTCACAATGTCGCGATGGTTTCATGCGCCCGGCACACTACTTGCGCCCTCGTAGGAAGTGACTTTAGGGCATCGTGCACATTCTCCCGTCGTCGCCACGCTGCGATTCTGTTGGAAGTACGATGACCTTCTTGGTGGGACGCCGCAGGACGTGGTCACCGCTGATGGTGACGTCCACAACTCGAACTTCTCCGTCGGCTCCTGCATAAGCTTGCTAATGCGACCTCGAGGCCAGGTGTTGCGCGGTAGGTTACCGTCGCAGATTATGACGAGGTCTGCGATCTTGGGCTGGGTTCCCGTGCTGGTAGGCTCCCGCCGGTGTTGCAGTAGGGGTAGGTATTCCTTGACCCATCTTCTCCAAAACATGTCCGCCAGGACTTGTGCCCTTGTCCATTGCTGGCGGGCTGTCAAGTCTTTTTCTTCGAAGTGACCCGGCACTGGTATGTGAGAGTTGGGGCCTATGAGTATGTGGTTCAGTGTCAGCGCCTCAGGCTCTTGGAGGTCGATTGAGACATGGGTAAGAGGTCGTGAGTTCACTGTGTTTTCGACTTCTGTTAACGGCGTCACTAGTGTTTCGTCGCTAGGGTACCGCTCATTCATTGTGAATTTCAATGCTTCTTGAATAGTAGTGAAGCTCTGGACGTTATCGTCCATATAGTGTGATTCTTCTGTATCGCTGCTGCGGCTTCTGGGTAGCGGCTCGCGAATTCACTAGCATTCTTATTCTTGATGAATAATGCTGTACATGGAGATGAAGTAGCTCCAAAAATCACAGATGTCATTCTGTATTCCTCCGGTTTGCCCTACCGCCGTTTGCCTCTCCATAGAAATCGTAACGCGTCTCTATCTTCTTTTCTTATTTTCACTTGCATGAACATTTCTTTTATGTGTCCGCTGACTACGTATGCATGTTGCCGGAACCTCATGATGACCCCGGGGAGTGACTGTAGCAGGTCTGGTCCCGAATATAGCATGTCGTTCAGACATAAGCCGGCTGATTTGGCTGATGCGTCATGTACCAGTCTTGGTGGTTTGTGAGGCTTCGTTGGGTTGATGACCGGAAAATGTGGTAGGTACCACGTTCTTCCATCGGGAGCTGGAGTATTCGCTAGTTCAGCGTAACCCGATTTGAACAGATTTTCCATCCTTTCTTCATACTTCTGTTTGAGGTCTTCATCTGTGTCTAGTCTCTGTGACCGAGACATGGCTCAATGATAATATCAATGACGGAGAGCTATTTTACGCCCGCTATAATATTTACAGAAGAGATAGTGCTTCCAGCGCACTTACAGGTAAAGAAGGAGGTGGCGTCCTTATTGCTGTGTCCAAGGCATATGACTCCGCGCGGGCTTGTCAGTGTGAAACTACTGCAGAAGACCTCTGGGTGCGCGTAAAATTAAATGAGGGGAAGAAAGTAAACTTGTGCTATTTACTTACCACTGCCTGTGACACAGCAGCACCTAGACATGTTTCTCAGTTCGGTTACGACTGTAAATGAAACTACTAGCGAAGAAATTTTAGTAGTTGGAGATTTTAATCTTGGCTTTGTCGAATGGAACCAGGACCCAGGTCACTCTTATGTAACCTCAACTATTCCGTCTAACTATAGTAACAATTTGGGGTACTCTCTTATAGATTTTATGTCTTTAAAAATAAATAAAAAATAAAATAAAGTAATCTTTATTTCGGATTAGCAACATCCATACGGGTTAGTAAACAAAAGGATAACTTATACCTGTGTTAGTAAACTTAAAATCTATTTATTGACTAGCCTGTTGTTCGAGATACATCGTCGAACAACATCACCTAACAAAGGAGAATCATACCTCTCCGCTATTGTCTTCAGGATGGAGTTGGAGCTCTCCCGCACTCTGCAGAGCAAAGAAGCAGATTTATGTCTGACGATGGCGTGGAAGCCATCGACGTGTGCTTGTGCAAACATACCTGATGCACTGCAGAAACGGGGCAGCCCCATCAGCATCCTGAACCCATTATTATACTGGACCCGTAGGGCGCTGATAGCCCGCCGAGAATAGTTGGTCCACAGGCTGCACGTGTAAAACACTTGGCAATAGGCTTTGAAAAGCGTTATTTTAACTGCCTTGCTACAACGTGCAAACCTGCGAGCCAACATATTACATCGGACTGCCAGCGCCCTACGTTCCCTCTCAATATCCACTTGATCATCAAGGTCGTCGGTTACATAATGTCCCAAGTACTTGAACTGGTACACTCGCAATATGTCATTCCCATTAAGTTTAATCGGGGGCACATACTCAGGACATTTAGCACCGCCAGCCTTAAAGACCAAGAACTCACTTTTCTTGACGTTATATACTAGGCCATGTTCACGAGCATAGCCCTCGCAACAACTAAGCAGCTCCCTAAGCGCCCTAACCGTAGGGCTCAGCAGCACCATATCGTCAGCGTAGCTGATGTTGTTGACACTAAAGTCATCAATGCGACATCCGATTTTTTTGCTGCTGAGCTCAACGATCAGATCGTTAACATACAGGTTAAAAAGTTTTGGTGACGTAATCCCTCCTTGTCTTACCCCGCACTCTAGCCCGTACGACACCGACAGCCCATCGGCCCATCTCACACTGTTCGTCTGGTTGTAATACCAATACTGGAAGATACGCAACAGCTCTGCTGGCACTTTTCTCTCTCTTAAACAGTCTGTTTCAATAAAATGTTATTAAAACCCGAATAGTAGAATATTAGACTTTTCAAACATACCAAATGCAATGGTCAGAAGATCTGCTTCACCTATCTGTAAAGACTGTCACCACCCTCCTTTAGAAATCGAGTTTATTTTAAATGATTGAATGATTTATTTTATGATTTGCCCTATATTAACATCACATGTTAAAACACAACTTTCCCGTCAACAGCATAGTTTCTGCAGCAACAAATCCACTGTTACCAATTTGATATCTTACTTTGACGAGATCTGTATGAGCATTGACTCTGGCCAACAGGTCGATGCTCTTTATACCGACTTCAGCAGTGCTTTTGATAAGGTCGACCATGAAATCCTGCTGCTAAAATTACATGGTTTTGGCGTACACGGTCCCCTGCTGGAGTGGTTCAGATCATATCTATGCAGGCGAACACAAAGAGTGGTGGTAAACGGCTATCAATCTCCGGAGTATATCGCAACCTCCGGTGTGCCCCAAGGATCTCATACCGGGCCAATTCTCTTTGTTGTATTTATTTATGACATAGTAAATTGCATCAAACATAGCCAATGTTCTTTATTTGCCGATCACCTTAAAATCTATCGTCAAATAAAAACTCAAGAAGACATTGCTCTACTCCAAACTGATCTGAACTCAATACAGAGCTGGTGTGTGGTGAATGGGATGGTTCTGAATGCCAGTAAATGTTATCACGTATCATTTACGCGGAAAAAGCATCCCATATCATCATCTTACTCCCTCAATGGGACGACACTACAACAAGTCAAAAACATACGGGATCTAGGTGTAGTGCTTAGCAGCGATCTCTCATTTACTACACACATCAATAATGTTATTAAAAAGCAATGAAAACGATTGGGTTTATCAACAGAATTGGCAAAGAATTTAAGGGAACCTTGGCATTGGAAGTGCTCTATAACACCTTTGTACGCAGCCTATTAGAATATGCATCTCCCGTCTGGAGTCCGTCTTATAATGTTCATATAGATGTATTGAGCGAGTTCAAAAAAAAATGACGAGGTGCTTGCGGTTTAAAGACCACAAATGCCCACACAGAGCCGATTATGCAGAACGTCTAAAATACTTCAAATTAAACTCATTGAAGCAACGCAGGGCTCGAAATGATATGATAACACTTTATAAAGTTGTAAACGGGATAACATCAACTCCAGATCTCCTTAGTAAAATCAACCTTGACGTACCTCGTCATTCTCATTTCCGGTCCGAGCGTACCATTAGGACTTTTGCCACTAAACCATGTCACATAAACCTGGGCCAACATGCTCCCCTAAACAGGATGTTAACTTTTTTACAATAGAGCCTGTTCGGTCGACAAAAATGTCGATATTTTCTTTGACAGTCTGCCAATATTTAAAAATTAAATTAATAAAATTGATCTGTAATCAGCTGCCTACGTATACGTAAACTTATTGTAATTTATTAATAATTTTATTTGATTAAATTTCATTTGAATTTAGTTTAATTTTACTTACAATGTCAGTTTTTATTTATTTTCTTCTCTTTGAAATTGTAATACTTACCTTTATTTTATTTTGTAATTTTTTACCTTATGTGCGAATATTTTTATGTGATTTTGTATGGTTGCTTTTGTCTAGTGCAATGTGACGAAATGATTATTTATTATGTTATTTTAAAATCATATGTTATTGGTAATTTTATTATGTATTATTTCATGTTATTGTTAGTATTTTAATGATTCTTAAGTTAATTGGATAGTGTTGTTCACCTTTAAATAAGAATTTTGTGCATGCCTATAAGTGATATATTTACACAGAACTAAAAACTCGTGACTACCATTGTTCTACTCTTGTAAATATGTCGTTGGTGTGCCTTGCTTTAATAAATAAATAATAAATAGTCTCTTCTCTAGGGAACGCTGGCGTCGTTCAGCTTCTTTATATTTCTTTGGTATGTGGCAGTCCTTTTCTTTCCACAACAGGCCGGTTTCGAATCTTCCTTCTGGCAGTCTTCTGCTGGTTTCTTCTAATATCTGGATAGCTTTCTGTTCGGGGTCTTCTTTCGGTCTTCTTGGTTCGATGCATAAGGATTCGAGTTTGAAGTGGTTCCTGACCAGCTCTTCCATTGTTGGTTCGTCTTCTTTTTGTTGGAGTCTGCCACAGAACGCTACCTTGTTTGTGAGCGAACTGCGACAGCCATGAAGAACCCAGCCGAGCTGTGTGAGTGAAGCTACGGGCTTGTTACGACGACCGGTGCGGAGCTTTCTTGATACGATGAGGTGCCAGTTGTCTTGTCCAATTAACAACTTGGGTGAGGCTTGCTGATAGGTGATCTGATCTTTGATGTCGATCAGATGTTCACAGTCTTCTAGGTGCTGGCTGTATACCGTTTCTGGTGTGAAGCTCAGTCTGTCGACGGTACGTGCGGCTTCAAGTTGGTATTCTTCTTCTGCATATTTTCCTCTGATGCTGAAACTAACGACTTTGCTGTTGTCGTGTTTCATTTCGTTGCCGATTCCTTGAATCCACATAGTGTTTCCAGGTCCATCTGCTCCAATGACGTCGGCTATCGATGCGTCCAGTAGAGTGATGGTGCTTCCTTCGTCTAATAGTGCGCATGTTTCAACGCTGGAGTGCGGCCCCTTTATTATTACGGGCGCTATCTTCAAATACGCACGTCGGTGGTTGTCTGGTTTCGCTGCCGAAGTAATTTCTACGGCGGGCGCTGCTGTTTCTTTCTTCTCTGAGTCAACCGTGCTACTTTGTTCTTTGTCGTGATGTAGTAGCTTATGGTGTCTCATGGTGCATCCATGTCTTCCACACGGTGGCGCTTTGCATTGGAGTCGTCGATGCTTGCTTCGAAGGCAGCGGTAGCAGATGTGATTCTTCTTTGCTACTTCCCACCTTGTGTTTGTGTCGAGGGCGGAGAACTGCTTGCAGTCTGGTAGCTTGTGGTCTTGCTTGCATTGAGGGCATTGATCGTCCGATGAGGTTCTCTTCTCTGTAGCGAACGTGCGCTCTGCTTTCCTGTTCTTAAACCGGTCTCTTCCCCCGATTTCATCGATGACGGCTTCTGGTAAGGCGTATGCACCACACTTGTCTGCTTCTTCGTTCAAGAAGGTAGATATCTTCTTTAGTTCTGAAGTATCTTCATTCTTCCTTGCTGCGAAGTCATGCCACTTGCTCTTCAGTATAGGAGTGAGCTTCTCTGTAATTGTTCGCGCAATTTCAGGACTGTGTAGGTATTGTGGCTTCTTCAATGCTTCGATGGTGCCCACTGTTTGCTATTCGTCCGGCAAAGACGCATAAGTCTCGAGGGTTGTCGCTGACTCGGTTCAGTGCCTTGAGCTTCTCTAATTCGAGGTGAATGATTGCTTCTGGTCTTCCGAATCTTCTTTCCAAGGCTTCTATAATGACTCTTGGATCTGGTTGGCTTACAAGGAGACAACCAACAGCTTCTTTTGCAGTTCCACGCAGGCTTCGACGTATGCGTGCTATGTTTTCATTTTGTGTGAAGTACTTGAGTGTTTCTTCGTATGCTGTCTTGAAGCCGAGCCAATCTGTGCTGCTTCCATTGAAAAGCGGCAGCTCTTGAATATACTTCGGTGGTTCCCTTGTGCTTCGTACCGCTTGAGAGAGCGCGGCGGCTAGGGTCGTCACGTCTATCAATGGCTGGCTTGTTTTCGTGCTATCTTCTTGTGTCTTCTTGACCTCTTCTTGTTGTACTTCCTTGTGTGCTGACTGTGGCTCGGCTCGGTGTCTTTTAACCAAGTGCTAATGCGAACTGAAGCCAAGTCATCTTCTGCTTCTTCTTCATCTTCTGAGGTGTCTGCTTCTGATTGAAGACGTTGTATCCGTAGTTGCTGTATTTCTGTTTTAGCTTGTACTTGTGCTTGCTTGAGTTTTAATTCGGCTAGCCGCTCTTTCGCCTCCAACTCCGCGAGGAGTCTCTTGCGGGAGGTTATGGAGCGACGTGAACATGCGTCTGCAGGCCTCAGTGTACGCTGAGAGGTCTGCTTCTTCTGAGACGTGGCACTGACATCTTCTGTTCCCGTGGAGGTGCTTGCTTCTGTGGCAGTCGAAGCACTAGTTCCGCTGCTGGTACCCGTTACCACGTAGGAAGTGACCTTAGGGCATCGTGCACAATTACCAAACCATCTAAGCATACTCTTTTCAATTTTTGTCACTACATCTTCTTTTAAACCACACCGTTGCCTTATCACATCATACCTCAGCCTATCATTCAAAGTCACACTACACATGCTCCGCAAGGAACGCATTTCCACAGCATTTATTCTGCTTTCATGCTTCTTTTGCCACACCCAACATTCACTTCCATACATAAGCGTAGGCACCAGCACACTATTGTGAACAGCCAGTCGTGCCTTCTTGGACATCAACTGGTTGGTCACAATTGCATGTGTAGCACCATTCACTTTATTTCCCGCATTCACTCTCCTTTCGACATCTCCATTAATCTTTCCATCCTTGTAAACAGACTCCCCAAATATACGAACTCACTTGTACATATCCGTGAATTTTTTATTGACTTTACACCTTTTACTTCTGAATTTTGTTAACTAGTAGTAACTGTAAGTACCTACTGCTTTCAAATTGATAATTATGAATTAGTAAAATTAGATTTTAGTAAAATAATTTGCAAGTTTGCCCAGTTTTACGAATATCTTAATTAAGCATTTTTTTTTTCTATTTAATTGTTAATTTTGTAGGTTCTACTTGTACTTAAATACTTAATTGTAATCTTAAACTTTGAAATAACATCTGGACTCTCTAACCGTTTTGTAAATTAACATGTCCTATTTAAGAGAGCTGGGTGATTTGTAACTCGGGACCCTACTATCACAGACACCTTTCTCTATTTAAGATTGTCCATTCTATTAACCAGAAGCCTAATAGCGTAACACATTTTCGTAAACGATTACGAATAATCTGTTGTATTTTGACAGTTCAAGAACATACATTGCGTTATTTACTTTGTTGAGCTGATTTTTTTATTGATCTTATGAAGCAATGGATTAGCAATCTATTTCAAAACGATTCAGATTCCGATCGATTGTGTATTACGCAATTAGGGTACAGGTCCTGCAATATGCTGTTGAGATAAATAAAGATTTATGATTTTAACGATTCATAGCAGCACCAGCAGCAAACTCGCAAAAATAATTTTATTAGAGAAGAGATAACAAAACAGTTTATAAAATCAATACGAAATGTAACTAGCTAATGAGTTATGATTATGAATGACTAGGTGCGAATTAAAGAACAGCTGATGAACGAAGATAACAAATGAGCACGTCGCCGAGTTATCAGCTGGTGTAGTGAAGTGAAGGAATGGTGTGAACAGATAGATTATCCTGTTATATTTTAGCTTTATAAGCATTTATGTGACTTTAGATAAATATAAGGCTATGAATATGAATGATTGCCACTAAAAGACTTGAAGATTAATGAAAACACTCACTTAAATTTTGTTACTTAAAACATATGGAATGAGACTAAGTAAATGAATAAATAAGGAACAAACTGGAACAAACTCACAAAATGTGTAAACCATCCACTGGATAAACGATTATCTCCTTGGCCCGACTTCGTCCCCTGACTTCGTCCCCTGGGCGTGTGCAGTGCTAAGCGAAGCTTCTTCAACAAGGTATTATATATTAAGGGTTTAATGACGTGCTTATAACAATAATAAAAATGTACCGGATACACAGCTAATAACGAAATTAAAGTAAGAGGAGTATCGTCCGTCGCGGTGAAGTCAGAAAAAGCGAGTGGTCATCGGGCCGAACCGTGTCGTCGCCGCGACGCGCTAAACACGCGGCCTGCGCGTGCATACATTGCGCAATGTGTTGTGTTGGGTTCGATTCCCAACAGTGCCCATTCTACTTTTGGATAGTTCGAATAACAACATTTGAGACTCGAACGATAGCTCAAGACTTAAAATATTTCGACAAGGGATTTAATTATTGGATGGACACGGTGGAAGATCAAGAACGCCGCTAACGAGATGTACAAAAACCGGAAACGGTCAGTAGAGAGAACTCAGACGAAGACATTGAAAAGAACAGCAACATTAATCACAGCAGAGCAGTGACATGAAACCAGCTGAACCCCGCTTAAAGATTCACCGATGAAGCTCGACCTGAATCAACCCTGCTGTGACGTCGTTAAAAGATGCCCTCCCATAGACAAATATCACCCGCCTTTCCACTAATCCCATGCTTACGTTAGGGTGCATACTCCGTAGGCTCTTAATCCCTCCTATCCTAAGGGCACGTCTTCCCTACCATTACAGTACCCTCCGGTCTATTCCTTGATATGCAATGGTCTTTGTAGCACCATGAAGCATGAGGCTTCAGGGGCTAGTGCAAATATTGGGGTTCATTCGATTAATCGAGGATGGTCAAACCACGCTGGGGTCGGTGCATTTCATTCATTCATTCATTTATAAATTAAGTACCAGACACTCCCTCAGAGACAAAAAAGAGATTAATTGACTGTGCCTTCTCAGTATATATATGAAAATCTTTTCTATGCACATAAAACTAATAATCTGTATAGCGCGGGTTTTATAGGGTCATGGTAGTTCGGATGTTCTTGCTAGGCAGAGCCATAACGGCGCGCCCCCCCTTTCTCCGCCGCCCGCGCACCTCGCCGCAAGTGAGGGTGAAGTGACGTGGACGACCAAGAGAGCGAGCCCCGATCGCCGACGGAAACTGACGTAATACAGCGATCTTCCGCGACTCTCAGTCGCGACGCTACCTTAATTGTAAATTGTGATTTTTTGTTGTTCAGTGTGTTCTGTTCAATTGTACATTTATTTGTTGTTATGACCAATAAATGATAGTAGATTTAAAGCAGTGACTTTAAATATGTTAAAAAAATACAGTGATATTCAAAACATACATACTAGGCACAGACAAAATTCGTTGTTCCTACTACTAGGCTCAAGAAAACAGGATGCTTGTTTAAATGCCAATGTGATAAACACGTTTTTAGAATAAACTTCCAAGCCACATTCAAGAACCAAGCCTCAATAAATTCAAATCTTATAAAAAGCGGAAAGTATGCCAGAAAGCCAACTATACTGTCAAAGACTATATTGAGGACAAGAAGGCTTGGGATTGAGCTGCTCCAATTGTTTAAAATGTGAGGACTATGTGGGTCATTTTTGTTTTTTCATGATAGTCTGGCAGTTTGAGTAGGTACCTACTTTATGCGGCGTACCCAAATGTCCTCCTTAGTTCTGAGTTGAGTTGCACGATGATTGACAAATGCGTGCACTGACTGGACAGGTCCACTCAAATCAGTGGGGTTCTTTCCTCAAAAGACCATTTTAGACACCAGTCTACATGGTCCTCAAATGATGTGACCAAAATTATATTCGGATTTTTATATACATTTTGACATTGATGGACTTTTAAATACCTAGTACAATGACATGAAAATTTACTTTGAGAAGTATTATTAAGACATATTTTAATTATTGTGAATGTGAAGACAATGTTTTTTTTTGGTTACTTTTAATCATGGTCTGGCAGTTCGAGTAATTTATGCGGCCTACCCAAATGTACTTTCTTTGGTAATGTTCGTCGAATCGTTTAGCTCCTTTAGTTCTGTGTTGAGCTGCATGATTACTGACAAATGTGTGCACTAACTGAATAAGTACACTCAATCTGTGTGGCTCTTTCTTCAAAAGACCATTTCTGACACCATCTACATGGTCTTCACATGATCTGAGTATCTGACCAAGATTATGTCTGGACTTTAAAAGAGACTGAGTATGACATCTGAGTTTATTTCGGGCTTTCTTCTCAGAGTAGTCAGATAGTAAATTCCGATCTAATCTAGTTCATAAAATATTATTGACGTAGTGTTTGTACAAACCTACTTACAGAAATAAAATCATTTGTAATTTACTTACGCGGGTGAAACCGCATCGCGCTGCTAGTAGTCTAAGTATAGATAAACCTTATTTGATGATGACAAGTTTTTTATATTTTAACTCACAATAATATTTGTTTTCAAACAATAATAAGTGTAAAAGCATAGATGCCAAGTTAGAAACGTTTTAAAATAACTTTTAGACAGAGACAGCACTCACGAATTCCCTAATTGCGTAATACACAATCAATCGGAATCGGAATCGTTTTGAAACAGATTGCTTATCCATTGCTTCATAAGTTCGATAATAAACTCTGCTCAACAATGTAAATGACGTAATGAATATTGTTATAAGCACAATGACGTAATGAATATTGTCAAATCAAACAGATTAGTCGTGATCGTTTACGAAAATGTGTTACGCAATTAGGCTGCTGTTAATTAGCGGTGTTGAGCAAATTACAGCAGTGAATTTCGTGTACTTATTAAGCATTATTTTTTGCGAAAAAAAAACCATTACCGAGACCAAGGCTAAGCTTGATAAATACTACGGGGACTCTGCACCATCGATTTCAATGGTAAAAAAGTGGTTTACTGAAAACGCAATCGTGTAACAACTTCACAGGAAGGTTTGGCGTTGTTTAATCGCAATATGGAGGAGTTTTTGCGCCGTTTTGTAACCGTGGACGAAACATGGATCCATCACAACACACCAGAGACCAAACAACAGTCAAAACAGTGGGTTTCTAAGGGTGAATCGGCGCCAAAGAAGGCCAAGGTGGGTTTGTCAGCAATAAAGTTATGGCGACTGTTTTTTGAAATGCACGCGGGATAATCCACATTGACTACCTTCAAAAGGGAAGAACAATACATGGGGAATATTGTGCCAACTTATTGGACCAATTCAATGACGATTTGAAAAAAAACCGACCTCATTTGGCCAAGAAAAAAGTTATTTTCCACCAAGACAATGCAAGGGTGCACACATGTGCAGTTGCCATGGCAAAAATCCATGAATTGGGCTATGAATTGCTCCCTCATCCGCCCTATTCTCCAGATTTGGCTCCGAGTGACTACTTCTTGTTCCCAAACCTGAAGAAATGGCTTGGTGGAAAAAGATTTGACTCCAATGATGAAGTCATCTCGCAAACAAAGGCCTATTTTGAGGACCTCGACAAATCATATTTTTTGGAAGGGATAAAAACATTGGAGAAGCGTTGGACAAAGTGTATAGAGCTCAAGGGAGACTACGTTGAAAAATAAAACATTTATTAATCAAAAAATCTGTGTTTTATTCCAAAAGTCACGGACTTATTGACCCGCCCTCGTATATTGAAACCGGACTAAGTGTGAGTGTTATCATTTAAATATTTCGTATTTTACTAAATTTAAATTGTTATTATTTTAAATTATTGAATGACGAGTAAAATGATATAAATATAAATTTTGCTTATAGATGTCTAATAGTATCACATTCTTTGTTCTAGACAAATACTGTGAGTTTGTGGGTTAAGAGATGTGAGGAAGAAGGAATTCCAGATAGTTGGGGCGCTTATTTATGAAGTGGATGCTTATTTAAATAAGCCCACACAAGCTGAATGAATATGCAACAAATGGTTTCATACCAACCGGACATTTTGCTGAATTAATTAAAAGCATCATTAAAAACTGTTCGCCGTGTACTCCGCGCTAAAAAGGTTGCATTACCGAAGCCCTGCAAACAATAACGTAATAAACAAGAACGTTTAAGTTCCGGAATAGTTTATCCTGAAATACTTAAATAAAAAAAAAATAGTTTTAGTTTCAATCATCTTTTCACAGAACGAAAATGAAAATGAAAACATAAGCTATCCTCAAAAGCCAAATAAAATGTGAAATACTTAATGTAAACAAACTGCCATCCAAAACCACTTAATAAAATCACTTATTTTAAAAATTCATGATCGAAGCTTAATTGTTTATGGTGAAATAAATCTAATTATCAATTTTTTGAACATCTCACATGTTTAAAACAAATTTCAGTCTTCTGGGCACTTTTCCAGATGACAGCGATGCGGACGAGTACTTCGACGCCTGAGTATTTTTTATATTAATTTGTATAGGTAGTTAGTTAGTTGTTTAGTAATTTAATTTAGTTATAAATATGTTGTTATATTAAAACAAATTGCTTCTAAGTTCCATGTACTTGTAGTTTTGCACATCCTATTTGGCTGAAGAAGTTATTATAAATAATCGTAGCTGTTATATTTATGTAAAATATTATAACAAATAAAAATGTTTTAATTTTTGTTATCACTTCTAACGCATTTTTTTATATTTTTAACCCACAAAAACAACAAAAATATAAAAACAGCAACTTTTTTGAATATATTAATATATATTATTTCAAACCAAAATAAAAAAATTGCAATAAAACTGCGCTGCCTCTAATGAGATCAGAACCTAAGCCGACGACTTCTCAGTCCAACGCTTGGCGCCTACTGCTACCATCTCTTATTAGTTAACTCGAATTTTAGCAATGCCTGAGTGCCATAAACCGGCCAGGTCACGCGCATGATGCGTGTCTAACAAAAGCGACGGTAATATATTTTTGTTTCGTGCAGAGCGACGCGAGTACGCGATACGACAGTGTGTGCCCTGCAAAACTGCGATCTTCGTGGTGTGTGTCGTTGAAACACATACAGTCGTACCGTGAGTTCACAGCAATACGACTCTTAACGTGCCTATGCATTTTTGATCGCTTACTGTATAAGAAGGTTTATGAAAGTGTCAAAACAATAGAAAATTAAATGTTTGATAAAGACAGTTTTCTTTTGTTTCCTGATAAAGATGTCCAGCACTTCATTAGCGTTCATTTTTGCCGCAACTATATCTGTAATATATCTGTCTTACCTTCGTTTTTAATTCTTTTTACCTATTGTGGTTCAGTAATTTTATTCTTGGTGTGCAGTATCGTCTTCACATATAAATATATAATTAATGTATACAAAATGTTGTAAAACAGTTTAAAAGAGTAACGGTGGAGTTTCTTGCCCATTCTTCTTCATACGAAACTACCATTTGGAAGGGGTGACTAGAATCAATTATTTTTTTAATGTTGACGTCCAAAAGTGCCTTTATGTTTGAAATAAATGTTTTGATTTTTTACTTTCGCCACATCGAATAATCAATAAGAAATAGATCGAATAGAAAACTGTACTTATTTATCCAGTAAATGAAACAACAATAAAATAATATAAACATTTATTCATCCCACCCCCACAACCCGTGGCTCTCTCTAATAGTTTCCTTGTTATCTCTCCTCGACCTCGTGACAGCACTAGCTTCTCCTTTCGCGATGGCCCTCTTTCTCTCCATTTTCTTCTGTCTTATTTCCAGATTTTTCTTCACTTGCTGTTTCACTATTTCTGGAGCTATCGTACTTGCTGACGTGTACGATCTCATTGATTTAACTTCTGATAATGCTTTCTCGATCATCGCAAGTCTGTACTTTTGAGAATTTTTGTCTAGTTCTGGGTCACCATTTTCTGTTGGCTCTACGAGTGTTGGTATTTCTTCTTTGTCTTCTTCCTTAGGAGTCTCTTTGTCTGCTATAGTTAGGTTAACCGTTTTGAGGTTTGTAGCGATCTGATGGAATGGACGCTCGTCGTTCTGTATTGATGCGTCCACCTAAAAGTTTTAGGTCACATTAATTTACAAACATGGTTCTAAATGAGTTGTCATAATGCTACACTGGTAAAACCTAAAGCAGTCATTGACTAAATACAACAACCTTTTTAAATGTAAAAAGTACTTAAAAAGTAAAACCAGTCAAAAAGGTTTAATGAAATAGAAGTATCAATTTACCTCTTTCCTAAGCTCATCTAGGTCTTGTTCAGTCATCTTGTTTCTGATTTCTGCCTCATCATCATCAGATTCCACTTCATCATCACTTACTTGAAGCCCGATGCCCATTTCCTGGAAAATAACGGTGTTAAATTAGATATTTGAAATTACGACATAAGTAATGATCAATAAAATAATGAAGGAACACTGACTCTTAAGAGCGGATTTCACCGATGAAATTGACCGCGAACAGCACATATGTTTACGAGCAAATAATGACACTGACATATCATTATTTTCTATGGAATATTAGCACTGACAGCTCTTGAACGCAGTTAAGATGTGCTGATCGCGTTCACTTTCATCGGTGAAATTCGCACTAAGGGTGGATTTCACCAATGAAACTGACATCGATTAGCACATAAACTAAGTTTAAGAAGCAGCTCTTGAACGCGTTATAGATGTGCTGCAGTTTCATTGGTGAAATCGGCACTTAGTCTTAGGTATAAACTAGTCTGGGAGCCATTACACTTTTGTGTATGACACCATTCCTGTATGTTGCTCAGTGTACTTGATGACGTCTTAAAAAATGTTTAACTTTTTTTTTAATTCAGTCTGCCTAGCCTTTTCCTGACTCTGTTGGAGTCGGCTTCTAGTCTAACCAGATGCAGCTCAATAAGAGTATTTTACATGGCCTGCCTTTCTGACCACCACGACCCAGTCATTGAGTAACATGACATGATAACACTGGTTGTAGCACTGGTTGTCAGACTTTCCACGAATGACAGCCGGACCCACGGCTTAACGTGCTTTCCGAGGCACCGAGGTGTCTTGGTATTTTAATTGGTCACCCATCCACTGACCAACCGCGGCGAGCGTATCTTAACCTGATTGATCGACCCCTGCGCCTGTAATTATTACACCACTATAACTCTTGCTTGCAACTGAATCTGCAACAGTCAACAAAAAAACTGGCAACTTGGGTTGGTGTTTCGCAGGAGACTATATTGAGATCTAAAACAGTCCCCAAAAAAAGTTAATATGACACGTCATGCTTAAGAGGAAATGCGGTCAAGAGTTTATTCCACAGCCCTAAGTTTTTTTTTTATAAAAAAAGAACCGGACAATTGCGTGTCGGACCACGCGCAATGAAGGGTTCAGTTGTCGGGAGTAATTTATCCCAAAAACAAACTTATGATTGTTGGTGGAAAAATCTTCTCCCATATATCGTATATCTCATAAATATACGTCACGGTCAATTCTGCTACTGCAAATTAAGGTTACTTTGTAGACAAAAAAAAAAATTTTAAGTCATAAAACTACAAATTAACGATTTGCGGACTTTTCCTTTGACTTTTTATAGGAACCCTAGAGACTGTTCCGGAGATCAAAGGCTCGCTTCAATTACCTCGAGCAGTTCATTATCAACGTCCTTGGTGCGCTTGTACCCAGAGCATGCGACCTCCGTATCGAGCACGTCATCTCGTTCGAGGTCACTGAACTTCGGGTAATCGTCGCTCAAATACCCGAAACGTTTCTTGAAGAACTCACGGACGCAGCGCACATCACGGTCGAAGTAACTAAAAATAATAAGAGAAAGTTAAGAAAAAGAGATGTTTTTCATTCCTAATGATAAGTTATTCAAAAACTTAATGCTCAATATTAATGAGAATAAAAATATCTAAGAATGAGGGTACAGCCAAAGATCGACTTGAAATTAGACATGCAAATGGAAAGATCAACTTGTAGCAGTGGACTGCAAGATAAAACAAACAATTTTCATACTTAATCTGTTAAATATTTAAAGCAGTGAATATATTAAATTAAATAAAAAACTCACAGTTCCGCATTAGTATGCGAGGTGGACACCATTTGCGGGAAGTCGATGATTATGGGATGGTTGTCTTCATCGATCATTATGTTGAACTCGTTGAAGTCGCCGTGTATGACGCCGCAGTTGCCCAGGCGCACTATCAAATTCATCAGCTCGTCGTACAAGCCTTCCGCGTCCGCAACTGAAGCTACGTGGGTCCTGTAACAATCAAAAACCAATTTACTTATGTGAAATAAAGAATGTTTTTTAAAAGTTTAACATCATATGATCTTAGCAGATGGCGTTCTGCCTGGGCCCCATGGGAAAACAAAATTCAGGAATTTTTATGTCAGAACTGCTTATAAAAATATTGAAGGGTCCAAATTCTGACGTTACGGTTAAAGATGATAGTCGTTATAAACATTTGTACATAGGTTCTTATTGCAGGACTCCTACATTCTGTCGTAATATCTGGTACGTTGTTTAGAGTGGCCCTAGAATGCTACCTTGTGGGACAGCTGACCTAAACAGCAAGAATACCACTGTTCTGTTTTATCCAGTGTGAAAAGTTTATTTAAGTATGGTGGAAATGAGCTTTATTTATCAAATAAGAAATCAATCAGTGATCATATCATAAGGATTTTTGGAATACACTCTAGACAACTTGAACCTTGAGGTTAATTTATTTTTATTTATTTCATCATCAGCCGAAAGACATCCATTGCCGGACATAAGCCTCACCCAAATATATTTATACATATAGTTAGCTCTTATGACCTTAATTACTAGGTTTAATTCTCGAATAGCTTTAGTTTTAAACTTGGATACCATTTAATTAAGATAAATTAATACTTCTGATGCGTTGTAGATCGTTGTTTTTGCCCGCGGCTTCGCCAGCATGGAGGTCGGATATTATCCCACGAAAACGTATTACCGGGATAAAAAGTATCCAGTGTTAATCCAGGTTATAAACTCACAAAATGTATTATAAATATTTTTACTTGTAACACACTAGTAAAGTTTCTATAATAATTATAATTCAATCACGATTTGTCCTAAAGCAATTGTGACCGTCAAAAGTTATTGTTCTTTCTCTGGGGAATAGTCCCACAAGAGCACAGAAATAACAATCAAAGAACTTCTGGATGAAAGCTCCATGTCCTTATCTGTACCCCTGACAACATTTGCAAATTGTTTCAGTAGTTTTAAAGGTAACAAACAAATAAACTTACTATCCCATTTATAATATAAGTTAGGAAGTTAGGATTAGGATCATTATCTCCCTACCGTTGGCTCATGTTACTGGGGTTGGCGTAACACATTTTGTTGTTATAGATTCTGTGATTTACACAGATATCACATTTTATTTTAAAAAGACAAAGTCAAACTCACAATGGTCCACCGCTCACCAACTGCATCACAACGCAATGCCTGTTGAAGTCGATAGGTTTGGGTACGGGAAATTCTCTGTCATACAATGCCTTCATGTAAGCAAACTCCTTAGTAGCTGAAATACGTGACAGGTATAGCCAGGATGCACGGTTGCGGTGCGCATGATAGTCACGCTTGTCTTTGACATTGCGGAAACAGGTGCGGCCCAGTCTGAAATTACAATGAAGGGTCAGAGCATTATTTGAGAGGATTGGGCACTAATTAATGTCTGGGATAATTATTGATTCTCTTTAAAACAAAAAGTTTATTAATACGGCCATCCTAATGTGAAATTCGGAATCCAGTTAGATTGATCATGGCCTATTTTTTAACAGCTGAAGAAGCTATTATTTAGTGAATCTCTGATATGAGAAATCAAACATATGATAATCCAATTGCAGATCCAAGTGCAGATGCCGAGTATTTATGTTCTGTGTTGTAATAATAAATCAGCTTTGTTTTTTTTTTTTTAGTTTTGTATGCGATTTATTTTGTATGCACCTGTTTCTGTGACAAATAAATCTATTTTTCTTTCTCTCAATTTACCTGTGCAGCTTCAGACACAACGGATTACGGTCTTCATCAGCCACTGTATAAATATTAGATTCTTTGCCCACTCCAATCTGGTTGCCAAATGAAGCAATCACTTGTCTGTTGGTCAGCGCTTTTAGAGCTAAGTAGTCATAACCGGAATTTGTGAGACGGTACCCATCATCTGAATAAAGTAATAAAGTTCAATCATAAATACACATACATAAACCCATACCCTTTTCCCATGGAGGTAGGCAGAAACTACAGTACGCCACAAATGTACAATCATTTATTTAATAAATGCAGGTATGTACTCACAGTGTTTTCCACGCTCATATGTCAACAATCTATGTTTACAAAGTTCTTTCATTAATTTGTGGACACCCCCGTGACGTAGATTCGCTATGGATGCTACGAGAGAACCAGGAACCAGTTCGTGGTTCTTCATACCCATTTCCACCTGAAATTATCAAGAATATACAACAATATATAAACATTAATTTTGAGGTTACTAAAAGTATGTTTATCCCAGCAAAGATACTTACTGCGGTCAAAACTCTGAAGTCTTCGGCAGTTAAATAACGCAACATTGCGACGTCTAGTTTTCCCATCTTCAAAAGTTGTTACTATTTCTGTTTTCTAGACCTTACGTTTACCAACAACGTGATCTACAGAGACGTGACGCGACTGAAAGAGAATAATTTATGATGAATGAATGAAAGCAAAGAAAGAAACCACCACAATTTTGCGATACAGGCCTTTGTCTCTGTCTCTTTTATTATACCCGTAGTAAAAAGAGACAGACCATTTTATCATGATTAAGATTGCACTTTTTCATTCACAGGCGAGTTAAGTGTGACAGTTCCTAGAAGATATGACTGATGGATGAGTGTAGTGATGACATTGTCGACTTGAGGTTTCCCTCACGTTTAGTTTTTACAGATGCTTACAAAGACGTGGACGCAAATGATATCATCACTCATTTACACCAAGATAATGATGATGTCCTTCATTCCATAATGAGATTCTTTAACAAAAACTAAAGCTCTTGTGGCAGCATCTACACCGTCACATGCGAACAACGCATCACACTGACGTCACACAAATCGTGCATCGCGCAATCAGAGTTTACCGCGCAGTTATCATATAAAAAACTTCCCGACAACAATCATCGGGCAGTTGCCCACCAGTAGTGCTATTCTGTAACCATCTCACCGTGAAAACTTAGGTGAAGTGATGCTAGGGATTGTCCAAGACGGGATGACACTTACAGCTCACTCCACGCCCCTCCCTTTTCCAAGAGTTTGAGTGAACTTTACACTCTGTTCCTCATATCCCTTCACTGGTGACTCCGAGTATGAACGTCAGCGCAGCCTTCGTGCAACTACTTCAGCGTGACGTCATCATCATCACTCCCACAAGTCACACAGCCAGCCAGCAAACACGGCTTGAACGGTTGTCCTAACCATCAGCATGCAGCGCAAGCGCATACCTGGTCATCACCCTCAGCCTCATCAGCTACCTTGGCACAGCACACTGCACATTCGGCCGGTCAACAAGCAGAGCGCTTAATCCCTCTCCTGGTAGCCACGAGCAGTCAGCCACCCCGACTCACTGGGGCATCTTCGCAGAAAATTCCGACTCACCGCGAACTATGCGACACCCGGTTCCAACCCACCGGAACCCAACTGGCATTAGCAAGCAACGGAAGATACAAGACAGTTCACTATCAACCTTAGGTCTCCGGAGGGGAGTGATGTGACGGCATCTACACCGGCACATGCGAACAACGCATCACACTGACGTCACACAAATCCTGCATCGCGCAATCAGAGTTTACCGCGTAGCTAGCATATATACAACTTCCCGACAATAATCATCGGGCAGTTGCCCACCAGATACGACATCCATCTGGTCGGAGGATCCTCCCTTTTCCATGAGTATGAGTGAAATTTACACCCTATTCCATATGGGATATATTCACTCTCATTCGTCTTTATACATTTAAATACCAACAACAAGGTGAATTTATTGTGTGTTACATTTTCATGTTGAATTGCAAATATTTGGATAGCTTGTTCGTTGCAATTTTTATAAAATTTCATACCTCTGTTACGTTAATATTTTTAATATTTGACCAATCTCCCCAATCTCTCTACTTCTCCAAGTTGTTGTTCTGCAACAAAACGTAGAAAATGGTTGTGAACTGAACGAATGAATTTTAAGAAACCGAATGAATGACATCAAAGCGAGGTCAAAGCAATAATAGAGATAACGAACACAAAAACCAAATACAACTCTATCGCTATACCAGTAACAGTTATTATTTCTTGGCATATTTTTTTTTTTTATTAATTTAGTGAATTCTTCGCCGATTATCTGCTGACCCGCTGCTGCTGTCTGGTCTGACGCTGCCCAACCGAAGTGCAATTATAGTACTCTTTGCCAAGTGCCCAAATTGGCCCAAAATCCTAGATCGGCTTGGCTGGCTTGTCTGTACTCCTATTTTTCTAAAACCCGTAATGCAGAATGAATAATAAATAAACAGTGTCCAGACTGACCAGTGACTTTACGGTGCTTTTCACTACTTGTTTAATTTGTCAAACAGTTATTTTTTGTGTTATTTTTTTGGGTGATTACATATAAGCAAATTAAAGATAATGGCTGGCGCCTTCAACAATGGTCTGATACACTTGGATACGAGTCCAGTGTTCGTGTTTTATTCTGGCGACATTGTGGCAGGCTCAATAATGTTTGAGCTGGAGCAGCCAATAACTTTTTCTGGTAAGTACTGACTGATGTGTATAAATATTAAATTTGTTCTTAGTAATGTTACTTGCTGCAACATCACTGATTTCTGTGATTTTATAATACATAATTAAGTACCCACTCCTCAATTTTGTATAGCCTTTTTTTTAATTCAGAAAATCTGATGTATAAATGACTAATTTAAGCAATGGTTACAGACATGAATTTTATACAATAAATGTTCAATGCAAGCTTGAAGAGATAGAAAAATAAGTAAAGCAAAATAACTTTAATATTCCCTGTTTACAACTCGGTCACAAATATTCTTCTCTTCTTTACTATCGACACAAATAGGGATGGCAATCTGGGATCGATTAATCTAAGGATCGATTTTCAGGCACCAAAAGATCGATTTTTTTAATCAATATGCAGTATTGAATTGATCCAGTGAATCGGTATTTCACCCTTGAAAATCGCCAATAAATTTTTTATATTGATAAAAACCATAAAATTATTTACAATGAGTTGAATGTATCCGTAATATTACGACGTTGCCGGTTACAGGGTAAAAACTCGCGAGACGAGTATGCTCTACATGTTGGTAATGCACTTGCACTGGAAAATCAGGGCATAAACGAAAAATTTAAGCACTATTTATCGCAGGCAGTTCTGCACCTGAAGTATGATCCTATACTGTACTGGCAGGAAATGCACCTTCACTACTCAATAGCCATGACTTTTATGAGTATCGTGGGATCATCTGTTCCTTGTGAGCGCCTTTCTTAAATTGCCAGCAACAATTCAAGTGATGGGCAGAACCTCTTGAATCCCAGTTTACTTGACAGACTATTGTTTTTTAAAAGTTTTGATATGAAGCATTGGGCAACTATCTCATGTAATAAATACATTTTGAAAAATAAAAATAATTGTTATTATTGAATTCCCTGAACCAAAAAAAAAAACAAATTTTACTGATAAGACAGCATTTATTATGGTATCTTTCTTGTTTTTCATAAAATGGATTTATATTTACAGTATTTACAGATTTTTTTTGTGAATCGATACCTCAGCTTACGATTCGAATCGAATTAAAAAATCGATGTTTTTCGGAAAGAATCGCCATCCCTAGGCTCAAACAACAGAAGAGTAGGTCTGGTATGGATGCCATGGTATTCATATTTATATCTTTATTTGCGTTCCTTAAGGAAGTAATGATAACAAGATTTTAACAATGACTAAAGCAGGTTTGACACAGAATGTGCACTTCGCAAAATGTAAACATGACACAAAATGTACACTGCGAAAAATATGCATTTCACAAAATGTGCACTTCTCAAAATAGCATGTCTCAAAAAAAATAGGTTTTCCGAAGATGAGTGTCACAAAAAAAATATCACAATTTTTTATTAGTTTTCACAATTTTTTGCACAATAAATTAGTTTAGTTTTATGTTTATCATTAGTTTTCATAATAATTTTTAATTTCTTTGTTAAAAGTAATCACATTAAGGAAATGTTGGATTATGTATTTTCAGTACACTTCAGTTAAACACATAATATATGTACTCCATACATATCATCCATTCCTTGTAATATGCTGTACACTGCATATATCTGTATTTTTTTTAAATTAACATGTAATATTAAAATATATTATTTTAACCTTATTTTATCTAATTGCACTGACAACGCTTACAATGTAAACATTTCTCTATACAAAAATATCTTCTTTTTTGTAACACTCTTGTCAGCAAAGAATATAACTACTCTGTAAGCTTGTCAGAGTGGTCGTGGTCTCCATGTAGTTTCTTGTGTAGGGGCTTATGTGGTTCGCCTCACGATTTCTCGCCACGCCATCTACTCCGACTTTTGGTAGGTATTTTTTAAGCACTCCTACAAGGGATCACCCACTGCAGGTTTAATTTGGTCAGTCCATCTCATGGGTGAGCGTCCTCGTGACCTGGTGCCCTCCGCTCTACCCTGCACGACAAGGCGTCTATAGAGTCACCCTCACGCCTAGAGACTTGTCCGAAATATTTGAGGATGCGCGTTTAGACCAGAACAGATAGACGATTTTTGATGTCGAGTTCTTGGTGGCTTTTGTAAGATCTCTGTTCCTCCAGACTTTCTTCATTCTCCATCCTACGCAGTAATTCTTCTAGATTACTTGCGCTAGAAGCAAATATTGTGGTGTCATCAGCGTATCGCAGATTTAAAATGTTGTAGCCACCGATTGAGACACCGTCTGTCCAGTCCTCCAGAGAAATGCACACGATGATTTCTGTGTAAACATTGAAAAGGAGCGGTGATATTATGCAACCTTGACAGACACCTGCTCTAGGATTATTCGACTTCGATTAGCATTGTTCGACAAGATTTTATCAGTTCGAACTGAAGCTGTGCCTGTCTCGTATAACTTTCTCAGTAGTTGTACTAGATATTTCGGCAAGCCCATTCCTAGTAAAAAAATCCATAACATTGGCCATTTGACATAGCTTTAATTCTCGGGCTTTCTCAATAACCTGACGAACAATTGATATTTGTTCCTGGGTGCCTTGCCTTTCACAAATCCAGCTTGCTCCAGTGCATTCACTTTGGACTAGTAGGCCTTTAGACGTTCATTAAGAATATGCAGTATTTTACAAAAATATAGACACCTACTATTTCGTAAGTTTTGTACTTATTTTTTTCAAAAAAAAGGAAATAGGAAAATTAGGAAGTATATTAAATGCTAAATTCATATAGGCTGTATTCATATATTTATTATCTAATATATAAAATTCTCGTGTCACAGTTTTCGTTGCCATACTCCTCCGAAACGGCTTGACCGATTTTGATGAAATTTTGTGTGCATATCGGGTAGGTCTGAGAATCGGCCAACATCTATTTTTTTTTTAAAAAAGAAGCAAAACAACGTTTGCGGGGTCAGCTAGTAATTAATAAAAATATGAAAACATAATTTAATTCTCTATCTAAAATGGCATAGCTATATGTTGTATAAAAAAACGTAAATACCTAAGTAGCCAGTAATGATAAGCTAACCTTGCTAATAAATAAGTACATTTTATTGGAACCTGCCTAAATTATAAACGATATTGTATTTATGTAAAATTGGCTGTAATAAAAACTCTTTTTCCCACCAAAGAAATAATAATATTTAAAATTTAGAAGCGGTATGATACCTACAGTTGCGTTTATGGTAATCCTTCCAGTATTCAGAACTCCTGTACTTCTGAGCTACGGAAGGCTTTAAGCGATTGAAAGCGCAGTTTGATGGATTAAATGCTACCCTGCTTTTAGATCTGTAATGCTCGGCGTTACGAAAGCAATACTACCGTTATGGATATAAATTCCTACTACTACTCAGATTAGCCAACCCAGCTTTTAGTTCTGTAATGCGGGATCCCAAGCAACGTTCAGCTAGATTGCTATTGCGTTACGTTTAACAAAACTGCTTCCGCCGCACGGTGAACTGAAATCGCGAAGCACGGACTTAAGGATTCGTATGTACATTTTTGAAATCTACATACTAATACTTCTTTCAACATTGTATGAAAAAAAAAATAGGGCTATTACAAAATGTCGCCACATTTAGTCATTTTTGTAGGTACAGTAAGCGTTCAAAAGTGTAGTGGCACGTTAAGAGTAGTTTTTCTGTGAACTCGCGGTACGACTGTATTTTATTAAACGTCACCCACCACCATAGATAATACACTATATAATCTAGGACCCACCACTGAGATCGCAAACACTGACGATGACGTATCGTCGAGTACTCGCATCGCACTACACGAAACAAAAATATATTTCCGTCGCTTTTGTTAGACACGGTCACACGCATGAACACGAATCATGCGCGAAACCCTGCCAGTTTATGGCATTGCTAAAATTCGAGCTAATCTAATATGAGCTGGTAGTAGTAGGCGCCTAGCGTTGGACTGAGAAGCAGCCATCTTAGATTCCGATCTCTTAAGATGCAACGCAATTTCTTGCTTTTTATTTTATTTGGTTTGCAATAATAATAATATTCAAAAAACTTGCTGCTTTTTATTTGTGTTGTTATTGCAATAAGGGGTTTAGATTAAAAAAAATGCGTTACAAGTGATAACAAAATAACATATTTATTCGTTATAATATTTTACATAAGGATAACAAACCGCCATGATTATTTATAATAACTACTTCAGCCGCATAAAAAGAAAGAAACAACCAAGAAACTTAGAACTTGTGTGTGTTTCATGAAACTTAGAAGCAATTTGTATTATTATGACAAGTGAAATGTCCAAAAAATGTAATAAGTAGATTTATTAATTATTTAGCAGCCCGGAGTCTGGATTTGTACTCGGTTAATGGCAATAGGCTCGCCCCCTATTACATGGGACTTAAGCATAACTGGCAAAATGTGGATGTACTATAGGTACACCTCTGCCTAACCCTTCTGCGTTTACAGGCGTGATGTTATGTTATGTTAGTTAAATGATAACACTTATTAGATATTTGTGTTGTATTACATCCACTTTTACGCAGCGCAATATACACGTATTTGCCAACGCTTCAATATAAATATTGGACTGCATTTTGAAAATTTTAACCACAACACCGCTAACACATTTAAACATTCGTCACTAACCAACAACGTTCAATCAGGTAAATAGTCGTAACGAACTGCATCTACCTCACAGAAATTGAAATCATTTACTTAATTTTTTGTGGTCTACATACTTACTTTTAGTATTTATGTAAACAAGATGAACGTGACAAACAACGAGTGATTATCGAACTATGTACTACAATTAATTTTAATCAAATTGACAAAACTATCCATTATAGGTATTATTAATAACATATCATAAACTATAAATGTATATATTTCAAAATAACATCAAGTAAACCGCAGGTGAGATTCTAACCTCACGGCTCGTCATAATCGCTCTTACCCAAGCACGGTAACGACTAAGCTAGCATGCCTTAATTTAAGTTAGTTGAAGTAGTTGAACTCACAGACAAAGTGAGTGTGTGAGCGTGTCTATAGTATAGAAAAAAAAACAACAAGTAACTAGTGTTAATATATTTCCCTCCTACTACACACTACAAAATGAAAAAATAAAATTCTGTCCACCTACGACTACTACTACAGGAACAGATACAACACAAAATAGAATTGCAGGCTCTTTTGGACGTTACTGTGAAAAGACGAATTAAGTCAACCCCAATTGATGAAGCGTTTAGAGAAATTACACTGATTAGTAAATGGGGTTTTGATGGTGCTTCCAATCAATCCAAATAATGCCCATTCAAAGCGAAGTAGGTACCTATGGGCTATGGAGAAGAACGGGCAAGAAACTCCATGGACACTCTTTTAAATAATATTGTTACAGAAAATTTGTTACATCATTCTTGTTGAAATTTTACATGTGAGAACGATGTAGAAAGACGTGTACGTTAAAGACGTCCGTAATGAAAAACATACAAAAAACAAAAAACGGAAAATAAAAATTTAAAAAAGAAGAAAGTACTGTACAGGTACAGGTTCTGAATACTGGAAGGGTTTCCATATGCCCTACGGCCTTCAATTCATGATTCTTAATTGTTCTTAAAACAACCACAGTTGTTAACACTTATAAAATAGTTCGCACGGCTTCATATCAAGCTATAAAGAAGAATGCCCATTTTTCACCTGACTATGTATAGAAATGCAATAAATCTTAAAATACAGCTAATTAAATTATATATTCAATACGCTTATCACAAAGTTAAAAGAAACGCAGGATTTTTTTAATTTAATTTTTCTTTATGCTTATTCTAAGTCAAGGGTAAACATATTAGCATGTTTTGAACGCACCTCAACTACCCTTATTTACAACGTTCCATTTTACACACTACTACTTGACTTTATTCAACTCTGTTTCTGAGTTTCATACATTATTGTACGTTTAATTACCTCAGTAAGTATTTCTTTTTTAGTCAATGTATAATACAGATAAATTAAAAATAAATGAATTAATAAATTAATGAATCATGCAAAATGTAATTGAGTTAGGATGATTGAAACGTTTTTTTAACGTAGTTTGACATTATATGCTCGCATTCACTACACTCAATTTATGGTGACAATCATCGAGAGTCTAAGCAATGACTTATGGGTAGCTGGTATTAAGGAACTCACAAAGAAAAAAGACGTTTTAGAACTTAGATATGTATCATTAAGTAAGTATTACTATTTTAGATTAAACTTCGAGTGTTAAATAATTCGTTCTAGCACATTTAACATTAATATTTTTTGGACTTCATAGCGTTAGAATTGTAAAAATGACCATATGACATTATTTTCTAAGCTTACAGGTAGTGTTTCTACTATATCTTATAACTATACAAAAACTTTCATTATCAGGTTTTCAAATGTATGAGAAGTGGGCATTATTCTTTCCAGTATAAGCTAGTCTTTGTACGAAAAGCCTATAAAAAGCGAGGTCAGCTAAAACTGGAAATGTATAGCTTGATGTGTAGCCCTGTGTACACTAACCATTATTTATATGGAAAAATTAAAATTGATGTAATCAAAATCATTAGAATATAATATAGTAATGTAATTACTTAATTTTTTCCCTACTATTGTAGCATTATTATTGTCTTTTCCTCCAGCGATATATTTGACCAATCAACAGAAAACAATACTGTTATATTTTTCCTGAAAACTATCTTTTCCCCTTGGATTTTTACTCCAATACATTAAAAAACTGCACTGCCTCTTTGGTCTAGTGGTCGCAAGAGCTACTGCTGAGCATGGGGTCCTGGGTTCGATTCCCAGGTCGGGCAAAATGTTATTGAGTTTTTCTATCTAGAATTTCTCAGTAGCAGCCTGGAGTCTGGATTTGTGCCCAGTTGATGGCGATAGGCGTGCCCCCTATTACATGGGACTTAAACATAACTGGCGAAATGTGGATGTACTATAGGTACACCTCTGCCTACCCCTTCTGGGATTACAGGCGTCATGTTGTGTTACATTTAAAAAAAAAACACGCTAAGCCGTTGGTTCCGGGTGTGATTCGTAGATCTTTGTCACAGTTGTTATGGGTCGTCTGAAGCCCGAAATTCTGACAACCAGTCTTACAACACAACCCAGTTACTGGGAAATACGTATTGTATTACCCAGTAACCTTGGGTATAATTTGAAATAAATGATTTCATTTATTTATATCTCGAAAATGGTGTGTCCTATTGGAAAAATAATGGAAATTTCGATCGCTCTATATAAAACCCCTAAACCACAAATACAAAACATGTAGGTATTAATATTTCATGTTTTCCATAACAATCCACATAAAACACGTCGAGGTTGCCCCCCCTACGCGCCTCAGGCTCTAAACGTCAGGTTGTGATGGTCAGCTAGGCAGTCGCTCCATGTAAAATACTGGTACACGGAATAGAAAAAACAAGTAGAAGTGCCCGTTTGTTAACCTGCGTGTGTCACAATTATGCGGATAAAAGTGTAAATTAATAACAAGTTTCAACAGTTGTAATAAGTCTTAATTTTGTATGAACAACAAGTAAGCCTTACTTCAAAGTAGAGTTTGATGTTCATACAAAATTAAGTCTTATTACCACGGGCGAAGGTTATTATTATTTTACTTAAGTTCCGCATAATTGTGACACGCGCGTGATAGCTGTGTGGGCACTTGAAGTGCCCGTTTGTTAACCTGCATGTCACAATTATGCGGATAAAAATGTAAATGAATAACAACTTTCACCAGTTGTAAAAAGTCTTAATTATGTATGAACAACAAGTAAGCTTTACTTCAAAATTGAATTTGATGTTCATACAAAATTTAGTCTTATTACGACGGACGAAGGCTGTTATTATTTTACATATTTTCCGCATAATTGTGACACGCGCGTGATAGCTATGTGGGCACTTCCACTTGTTTTTTTCTATTCCGTGGTAACAAGTATTTCAGGTGCATCTGAACGCGAACCTTGACCACTATAGAAACTGAGTTACGGAGTCGACGGAAGAATGGACAAAACTGGCGAAATGTGGGTGTACTATAGGTACACCTCTGCCTTACCCTTTTGGGAGTACAGGCGTGATGTTATGTTTAGAATAGACAAAATGACAGATGAATAAAATAAATCTGTAGTTTTTTCTATTCTATTTGTCATTTTGTTTATTCTTCTGTCGACATACGTTGGTCATGCTACGCGTGCTGGTTTGAATGCAAGCCTAGGCAGATGATGACATTGATATTGATGGTTGTTTCAGTAATCTACATGCAATTCCTCGGAGAAGCCCAAGTCGAATGGACTGATAGTGAAGTGCAGACTATGAATGGTGTTAAAAATCATAAAATAATTAAGTATGAGGGCCGTGAGGAATACTTCAATTACACCTACAATCTGGCTGGAGGGGGATCAGGTATAGTAACATTTTGTTTGCCTTTGTATTACGAGAGGACACTGGTTCCTGCAACACAGATAAAACTAGAGCAGGAGTTAAAGAAATCTATATTTTTGTACATATTGTTTTATATGTTTTTTTTTGTATTGTTCTTTGCTCAGTCCGAATTTGGTTTACAATAAGACTGTCTTCGTGTAATTTACTAAAGAATATCAACAATAAAATGAATCTCTCTCGTTCTTCAAATGATAGTTTTTAAGTGTAGCAATGTTTGGGCTTGATAAAGGCTCTTGCAAAGATTGCTGAGCTTGGAATAGAATGGGCTTTAATTTAGTGGGAAGTAATGAAAAGCATGCTTTAAAAAACCCCATAAAGAAAACCAAAACCCTCGCTTTCTATAATGGTTTCTCATTTACGAAAGTAGTTGTTTCAGGTCCTATCAAAAGTCCATCTCCATACCAATATTATAAATTCAAAAGTAACTCTGTCTGTATGTTACTTTTTCACGCCTAAACCTGGGAAGGAATCCTGGGGAACGACATAGGCTACTTTTAGCCTCGGTAGCACGTTCCCGTGGTATAATTTCAGACATCTACGCAGACGAAGACTTGGGCAGAAGCAGTACATAATAATATAAAAAATCTTCGACACATTATAATTTGTCGTCCATTTCAGGTACCTCCCGACTTTCAACAGGTCGACAGAACATTCCTTTTAAGTTCCAAATACCGTTCACGGCTCCATCATCTTTCAAAGGGAAACAGGGTCAAGTGACTTACTCCATGACGGCCCATCTGGTGACCCCGGAACACGTACATGCACACGAAGTTATTTCGAAGGAGTTCCAAGTTGTAGCTCCATTCAATCTGAATTTGGGCAGTCCGAGGATTAAAGTAAGTATTATTTATTTATTATTTATTTATTAACACTTTATGCACAAGTAAAAAAATACTGTACAAAGGCGGACTTAATGCCTGAGGCATTTTCTACCAGTCAACCTTAGGGTGATGCAGAGACAAAACATGGCAGGTGCAACAAAAGGGATAGATAACTCGAAAAATAATAATACATATATACTTAAATACATACATATAAACCAATTAAACTTTGTCAGGAGAAATAACGATAGGTAGAGGAGAAAACGAATCCAGCAAATCAGCGCTGAGATGATTTTATAAGCGTCTCACGAATATGTTCACGAGCCTTCACTTTAAAAGATAACCGACTGGTAGCCATCCTGATGTTCAGAGGGAGCGCATTCCAAAGAAAGACAGCTTGGACAAAGAAAGAAGAGTGAATAAAACCAGAGCGATGAGATGGACATCGTAGAAGACGATTGTTGGTGGAACGAAGATTTTTACTATGGGCTGAGCATAAGTATTGAACATGGGGGGTCAGGTAAGAAGGAGAGGTAGATTTGTCGAGTATAGAATACAACATAGACAGAGCCCTCAACTCTCTACGCTGACGTATGGGTAACCACTTTAAAAGCAATCGGTGCGCGGAAACATGATCATACTTACGTAGATTGAAGACAAATCGAATGCAGTTATTTAGAAGGCGGTCAAGTTTATTGAGGAGATCTGCATTCAGGTCATAGTAACACACATCACCATAGTCTATTATGGGAAAGATTAGGGACTGTACAAGCATAGCCTTTATGTGTGATGGGAGGAGGTTTTTCAACCGATAGAGTGACCGCAACGTTCCAGTGACTTTTGAGCTTACAGTCGTGACCTGCTTTCGCCAGTCAAGACATGTGTCGACATGCAGACCAAGATCCTTTACATCGGAGCTAAACGGGATGACTGAGTTATCAAACATTACAGGTGGTACAGTAACGCCTTTCACTTTCCTCATACTGTAGGGGCTCCCTACAATGATAGCCTGACACTTGGTAGGGTTAACCGCCACGCCAAATCGATCAGACCAGTTTTTAACCACACTTAAATCCCGGTTTAGCTCCTCAATCGCATCGGATATGTTGTCCACATTTGCCTGGTAGTAAAGCTGCAAATCGTCAGCATAAAGATGATACGCAACCCGAAGTTCGGTGGTAATTAGATTAATAAAAATGGAGAACAAAAGAGGAGATAGAATACCGCCTTGAGGGACGCCAGCTGCAAGATCACACCAACTCGACGAAGAGTCCCCAGCACGAACAGACTGCTGACGCCCCTGAAGATAAGAAGAAAACCATTCCAAAGCCTCTCGAGAGACCATAAGATAGGAAAGGATAGATAAAAGGACTTCGTGACTGACGGTGTTGAAAGCATTGGAGAAGTCAATTAACACTAAAATTGTAACTTTTGTGTCTTCCATGCCCCGCCTGATATCGTCAGTCACTTTAAGGAGGGCTGATACGGTACTGTGCCCGGGCCTGAAACCGGATTGAAATGGACTGATGAGGGTGTTGCAGTGAATAAAGTGGGAGAATTGTTTATGAACACTGGCCTCGAGCACTTTAGATAGAAAGGGAAGGATGGAAATTGGGCGAAAGTGACTAGGAAGAGAGGGATTGGGTATCTTAGGCAGGGGCCGAACAAGGGCTTTACGCCACAGGGAAGGGAAAACACCGGTGTACAGGGAGAAGTTTATGATGTGGGAGATTGCTGGGAGGAGTTGATCAATAGCCGCTACGATCATATGGCGGCTGACATTATCGCAGCCCACAGCTTTGGATTTAATGGAGAGGATAATTTTTTTGATCTCTTCCGAGCCGACTGGGGTGAAGACAAAGGGATTAATATTGGGACGCGTCAGACCAGCAAGGTAGGCGAGGGTTTGACATTTGGTTTGACTATCTAGAGTGGGAACAGTGGAGAAATGGCGATTTAGATCGTCCAAACCAATTGTGTTAGGAAGGTCCGAATGTCGCGATTTGCCGATACCCAAAGTTCCAAGGAACTTCCAAATATCGGCAGGAGAAGAATAATTAATATTATTTAGGATGTGGCGGCGTTTAGCGTTGCGTATCATCTGATTACACCGATTCCTAGCAGCCTTGAACAAGGTCCAATTGTCATCCGAGCGATCCCTTTTAAATTTCCGAAACGCGCGATCCCTCCGTCGCATTGCCATCCGAACTCCCTTGTTCAACCAAGGCGCAGGCGGACGCTTCAACTTGATTTTCCTACCTGTGATTCATTTTAATTTAACTTGCTTTCTTGTGCTTCACCTGTTTGAGCACTGCGAGACAGGGTGTTAGTGCAAAATATTTGTTCTAACTTTGCACATATTAAAGTATTAAAGTATTTATTTATTTCTAGATTTTTTACCAATTTTTTTTTTACACATTAAATATAGGCTAGTTATGAATACAAATGAGTTAAGCATCTGTAGCCGAACTAGGCAAAACCTGTATTTCGGCTATCAGCGCAAATCCCCTCAGATAATATTACACTAATCATAGCCATTAACAATATTTTTTACAAGGTATGTAACAGTTAGTGTTATTTTACACATAGGTTTTATAAATTTTTAATGCTATTATAATATGTAGAGTATGAATGCGTGACCTCTCATTGTGTGGGATGAAGTGTGAGTGTATGAATTGAGAGAGGGTGTGTGGGAGGTGTGTGAAAGTGTGTGTAGTCCATGAGAAGTTTAGTATTTGGAAATATGTGTGTTTGATCTGTGTGAAATATCAATCCAACAGTTTAATGCTAACGTAATCATTGTGTTATATGCATCAGAAGTTCAGTCTCTTCATAATTTAGCTTTCGTAGATATTCAGACACCTTTTTTTTGCATTGAATTTTTGTAAGTGGGTATATATTTAACGCCCTGTTCAATCTATTGTAAAGAAAGGGCCCAATGAAGTTCGCGAAGCGTTGGCTAAATTTACTTCTAAAGAGAGTAATTCGGCCACAAACCAAGTCAGCTCTTCGTTTTTGGTGGATTCGTGCATCATATACCTGCTTGCTATGCTGTAGAAGAGTGACACTTATTATAAATAACTGTCTAACAGTCATGACTCCACAAAGCTGATACAGTGTAGCAGTAGGAAAATAAAGCGGCTTAAAATGGCTCACCTTTAGAATCGCACGTTGGGCGACCTCTAATGGCTTTAACGCAGTCTTCACCGCACCTCCCCAAGAAGATATACAATACGCAAGTAGGTATTTTTATTTAATGGAACATTGGTGCCGATTCTCTTGTACACCGAACTAAACTATCACTAAAATTCCTTAATTGGCTATGAGAATCTTAAATAATAATAATAATTCGTTTTTATTCGGGACAACATAGGAACCATTTTTGACTTTTTTTTTAAAGTTATTCGACAAAAAAATAAACTCTAAATTTAAAATATTTTTGACACAATTAAAATCGAATTTGACTAGCGCGACTCTACGTTGTTTATTTTAAATTTTTTTTTTGCTTCGCAACGTGGTACTTGTTTGCCCTACATCGTGAATTTTTTGAGAGCCGCGGAGGCGCGCAGGGAGGCCAACCTCGACGTGTTTTCTATCGATTTTTATGAAAAACATGAAAAATTAAAACCTACATGTTTTGTTTTTGTAGTTTAGGGGTTTTATAAAGAGCGGTCGAAATTTTCATTATTTTTGCAATAGGACACACCATTTTCGAGATATAAATAAATAATTTATTTCAAATTTGTCCTACGATTACATCAACTAGTGTTAGTAATAATTAATAATAGATATGCATATTAATACTAAATTAATGAAATAATATACAATAATAATTACTGTTTTATTTTAAAACAGTATGTGGTAGGGTCTCCCCGATGATAGTGACAAATCATTATACGACTGCGTGCAGCCGTATCCAGCGAGCCTAGCATCGGAGAGTCCCACCGGTCTGCCAACGCCAACGGATGGTGGGGACTGTCGCGCGAGCGGCGCATGATAGAAGCTTACCGTTTGCGTACGATGGCCGCAGCACCATATCGTCTGCGTAGCTGATGTTATTCATACACACTCGATGCCGGTGCTGCTGAGCTCATCGATCAGTCGGTTGACGTACAGGTTGAAGAGCGTGGGAGAGGTCAGCCCCCTGCCTCACCCCGCATTCCAACCCATACCCCTCCGAGAGAGCGCCCGCCTATCTTACAAAATTACTTTGATTCCTATACCAATGCATAAACAGTAGCACAATTTCCCCCGGAAGACAAGTTTCATCCCTTAACTTACCCCACAGAATATCGTACGATACAAGATCGAACGCTTTTGATAAATCTAGGTAGCATGCATACACTGGGGTCTTTCTACTAGTGTAATACTGTACAGTCTGCTTGAGGCACATGATAGCACTCTCGGTAGAAAGCCCGGGCCTGCAGCCGAACTGCGCGTCGCTTAGCGAGACGTGTTTATCCAGGTGTTGATCAAGCAGAGGTAATGCTGAAATATAGTTAAGTTGTGTCACTTTAGGCAATTTCAGAATGGGAAATCGTTTGACAGGAATAAACAACATTTTGGCTATTTTTAGTTTAGTTTAGAGGCATTTTTGCATTTGTGACAAGAGAATCGGCACCATTAAATTCGTGCACCACACTTGTTCGATTCGGAATGATTCGGCACAAGTCGATCCGAACATGATTCAGCTTGGGGAGGGTAAATGCATTAGGCACGCTTTGTTGCTCTGACCGAACAAGTATGTAGCACCTCATAAGCTGTGTCTGGGCAGTCTGGGCCAGATATCTTTAAACAGTAGGTACCTACATAAATGCTCAATAGGGCCTATTTTTCTGCGCGAATATTGTCTGCCGTACCTATACCTGGGTTTAATAGATTTATTTTCTTTCTTTCCTTTTTAAGAGCTAAGCACCTATTCATAATATCAATTATCTCATAACCAGGAACCTATAAACCTGGAGTTTGAAGAGGTGTATGGATGCTGCTGCTCATCCGATCCTGTAACGGTTCGGGTCCGCCTTCCCATATCGGGCTACTGTCCCGGGCAAGTGATACCCGTAGCCATCGAAGTGGATAACAATAGCACTGTCGAAATCACCAAGATGATATTTGAAATTTTGTCGGTAAGCAATCAATTCGTACATAATAATATCACGCCTTCTTCTTGATTTTATGGATTTGTATTAAATTAACGCCTGCCTACGAGGCATTAGTAACGTTTTTTAGGTCTTGAAAAGTGCAGGAGTATGGACACTAGACACTAAAACAGATGGAATACGGTTTGGTCAAGAGCACCACACTCGCACTGGGTATCAGAGGGTTCTTTAATGACCTACCTACTTGGGTCCGCAGTCGATTGATTGCCCTCCATTTAGGGCACTGCAGGTCACGGTGCCAGATACATCCTACTAATCCTTTTTTCTACTATCCTACTTCCTAGTTTGTTAAGATGGATGGGTGTTTATTTGTTTGTGACTCTTTCACGCAAAAACTACTGCTGATTTGGATGAAATTTAGCAAACAGATAGTTTATGAACTGGATTAACACATAGGATACTTTTATCTCGATAGTACGTTCCGTGGGATAGTTTTCCTCCTTCACGCGGGCAAAGGCTAGTATAACATATAATGTCACGCCTGATTTCTCCGAAGTGTAGAATTACCTATGGCTATTAGCTAGACTGAATTCCCGGCTGCTACTGGCTAATGGCTGGGAAAAACCCAGCATCAAAGAAGACACTGAAACCAGGATCCTTTGCTACGCAGTCGCGCTTCCGATCAGACAATTATAATTGATTGGTAACTAAATAAAATAACATGTTTCCTCTTTAATGAGTTTAAAGGAGATGGACAAAATGTGCCCCACGGAGTACAAACGTACATTTAATGCAGATAATTAAAATAAAATAAATAAAGAATTTTGAATAACTTTTTATGCCTCATAGCAGAAGTGGAGAAATAATCATAATTAAAAGTTTTTCTGTTTAATTTGCGTTGTATATACCTTTTAATGTTGCCATATAATATTAGCAAAGCTCAGAACAGGGAAAAAATATTATATGAAGGTTTTTAAAATAAAAATAAACGCTTAGCAGGCCTTAAATATACACGTAAATTATTCGTAACCATAATGTAATAAAAACGTATTTTTTGTACGTTTTCTTGTCTAAAAATAGTTTTTTTTTTTTTTTGGTATGGTATCTCGTGGTTGACCTTGAGAGGTCGTGACTACTTAACCGGACTATCCTGTGGCTGCCTTAAGCGGACTCAAAGCCTCCAGCCAGGGGCGTAAAACTACTTACATTACTAAGCGAACGCTCGCTAAGGGCACCCCCTGTGGGGTACGGACCTCGGCTTAGGGCGTCGCTGACGGGAGGACAGCAAGATGGGACAGGCTGGATCAAGTTTTGTTGATTATTATTATTCGGGGAATTTAAAGCTATAGGCTCAGCTACGGCGCGGGCTGGCACTTCGTCGAGCAAGGGTCGGGGGGGGGGACAATTACGTCGGGAAGCTCGGCGGCGAGGTCGGAATGTCGGTCTGTGTTTGTGCACTGTACTGGTGGCCCTACTACTCTCCTGAATGAGAGTTATGTGGTCATCGGGATCGGTGAGGACATGCTTGGGACGGCGGACTTGACTAATGGAGGAGGAAATATAGCTAGCGGCTTTCACAACCAGAGGGTTGCGGTGATTAGCGGCGGTCTCGAAGAAACGCTTTGAAATGCGTTTCATGAACTGACGGATAGTGGGAATCCTGAGGTCTACGTGGAGGATTTCGTTGCGAACGAACCAGGGGGAGCCTGTTATCCTACGGAGGAAATTGTTCTGGAGGGTCTGCATTCTATTGAAGCGAACGGGCTTGGCGTGTGCGAAGACTGCACTGGCATAGGTCGTGATCGGGCGAATGCACGCTGTGTAGATACGCAATTTGCACTTAAGTGACAATTTGCTACGTGCATTGAGGACGAAGTGGAGTCTACCTAGAGCGAAGGCGGCGCGCGAACGAGCCGCCTTAATGTGCTCTGAAAACGAAAGGTGTTCGTCTAGAACTACACCAAGATATTTGGCTCGCTTCTCCCAAGGGATCGGCTTGCCGCACATGGTGATCGGTCGAGGGGGCAGGGGGTATGTCGCGGCTTCGAGAATAGAACCGCTTGACTTTTGTCGGGATTTACTTCAATTCTCCATTTCCTAAACCAGGCGCCAAGCTTGTTGACTTGGGTTTGGAGAATGCGAGATATCGAGTCTGGATCGCGGCCGGTGTAGTAAATGGCCGTGTCGTCCGCGAACAGAGCCAACTGTGCCTTGCTGCACTTGGGCATATCGCTGGTGAATAGCGTGAATGCTACGGGAGAGATCACAGACCCCTGAGGGACTCCTGCGCGAATAGGGTGGGGGGAGGATAGCGCTCCTTCGATGCGATAACGGAAGGTGCGATTCGACAAAAAGTCCCGTAAGATGAGCACGAGACGATCTGGCACACCGAGTTGGTACAGCTTATATAATAAGCCGTTGTGCCAGACTTTGTCGAACGCTTTCGCTATGTCGAAGAAGACAGCACCGGTCATCAAACCTCGTTGGAAACCGAAGTTGATGTGTTCGACTATACGGTGGACCTGTTGTACGCACGAGTGTTGGGTTCTAAAACCAAACTGTTCGTTGGGGATGAGGCCCTTTGTCTCGGCGTAGTCTCTGAGGCGCTTATAAAAAAGCCTCTCATAGATTTTGCCGAGGACATTGAGCAGACTGATGGGGCGGTAACTACTAGGCTCTGACTTTGGCTTGCCGAGCTTCGGGATACCGATGACGGTGGCTTCTTTGAATGCCTGTGGGAAGATGTTGTTGCTCAGAGCACCATTGAAGATGGTGGTCAGTAGCATTATCAGGTGGGCAGGGAAAAGTTGGAATACCCTATTGGTGATTCCATCTGAGCCGGGAATAAATTGAACCATCTATGACTGAATTTATAGACGTTAGTGCAGTTCCGGATAGGATAAAATGACGTTATTACTGGCAACACCGCTGACAAATGTCAATTGTCAATACCATATTCCTTTGACGACGTATATTGTCTTTGACGGTTGCGCCGGTTTTCTCGTTCGAATCGTGCTTATGTTTCATTGTTTTCACATAGAAGTTTATATTTTATAGGGTCGTAGCGCCACACGAGTGCTCTAACTAATAGTGATTGTAAACTGTATAATTACAAACAACGAAAATGGACCTTTTACAAGCGTGTGTTGACTGTGGTACCCAATTAGAGGACGCGCAGGCGGCATGTAAAATCATCATTACCCCCCTGATGTGATGAGTTCTTCTATAGGAGTGGTTAACTTTTGAGGTAAGTTCTAGTTTCAATAACTACCTCCTACTAAAATATATACGACAGGTATTATTTACTCCATATACTAACGTCGTGGTCAAATCTTAGACTAATAAGTTCCTTTTTTACCTTCACAGTTGTCACCTCATAGCTGTGTCTGTGGTGCCTGCTATTACAATAAACCAAGAGGCCTTGCAACCAATTCAAGGGAAAGACAACTTGGTCATACCAATGTTTGTTATGGCTGTTGGAGATCAGTATTACGTGCAAGAAGACACGACATTTCGGAATTGAATTAATGTTTTGATAACATTAAATGATTAAAATAATGTTCTTCGTTTTATTATTTGTCATAAACAGAATATGCTACTGCAGAAATTTTACTTTTTGTGAAAAAAAAAGTTACAAACTATAGATTTTATCAGATGATATAAAAATGCTTTTATAATTATTTAAAACTAAAATACTATTTATATTAAACTCCTGGCACAGATATATACACAATAATTTACATGAAATACCTTAGCCATAGTGCAAAAATCAACCTTTTCAAACGTTCATAACTTTTGCCCACAACTGCTCAGCAATATGCCTCTTTTTAATTTTGTTTGTAGAAGATCAGTACTATTAAATAACAAATATTTTGTATCTGTACATTCTGGGGTACAAGCCCATACAATTTTTGGCCATGTCCTTTGAAGCTGTGGTTACACCTATTTGACCGATCATAACTGATTGCGGAAACCGCAGGCTAATTGGCGTATAATAAACGAGTTCGGCTCCAACATCCTCATATAAGAAAAAGTAATATAATAATAATTAAAGTTCGCTTTTAGTGTCTGCCTGTGTGACCGTTTTGTTCACTAAAACTGCACAACGGATGTTGATACGGTTTTACCATAACTAAGAGAATATATTCGGGAAGGTTATAACACAAACATACTTTATTAATAACTTTATCCATATAAGTTATGTGATGTGACCCCTAGATAATACATTTATCCATCCTCCTTTAACCTTGTGTTGTCATCTGTCATTATGCTATGCTGAGGCGGCCCTTTTGGCATTGCTATATTGATTTCTGATTTATAGTTTTAGAAGGTGTAATTTTTTCTGTGTCGAAATGCTAGTAAATGCTTGAAGAGATATGAGGAACAGGGTGTAAAGTTCACTCATACTCTTGGAAAAGGGAGGATCCTCCGACCAGATCGATGTCGTATCTGGTGGGCAACTGTCCGATGATTGTTGTCGGGAAGTTGTATATATGCTAGCTGCGCGGTAAACTCTGATTGCGCGATGCAGGATTTGTGTGACGTTAGTGTGATGTTCGCATGTGGCGGTGAAGATGCTGCCACACGCTTTTTTCTATATTTCTTTCTTTTCTATACATAATATCGATATTTTATCAAGTCGTAAAAACGGGCGGGTCGGGTCGTTAGTAGTATATGAAGTTTAGACAAGTTTTTCAGGCTTTAATTCACCGACTTTTGCATGCAGTTTACCCCATGAAGCTAAACTTTAAGAAAAACCTCGACAGAAAGAGTTATACCGAAGCCAGCAGCCCCAGTCCGAGTACATACTACCAGAAAATGTGCTGGTCGCCACAAAGAAGGGGCCCGTGATGAGCAAGTGCAAGCGGAACTTCACCGTAGACCTGGCTGTGCCTGAGATTATACCGCCAAACCTCGAGAACTGCGGTATCATTGATGTGGGTTACTTCTTCCGGGTGAGTTGGTTAAAATGATGTTTTTTTTATATACCCCTTCTCCCTCCATTTTATATGGCGAAAGCTTCAGAGTGTCCCGCGAAATTAGAATTATCAAAAAAAATAATTAAGGCTTATGTCTAAGGATTACTATGGCATTTGCACGCGTATGTCGCGTAGCATGCCAACTTTTGTCGACGAAGGAATATACAAAATGACAGATAAAATAAACAAAATGACAGATTTCTTTTATTCATATGTAATTTTGTCTATTCTTCCGTCGACTAAATTCGTTTCTATGGTGGTCATGCCTACGCGTGCAGAATTCATAATCTGAAAAGGTGGAGTAATTGTCCATTGTCCAACAAAATCGCTGCATACTCATAAAATGTGAAAACATTGACGTCGGCACTATTTAGCCCCGAAATGTAAGCTATCTTCTTTTAATCCTGTTTCCTATTACAGATAACAATAAAACTGTCAGGCTGTAACGACGAATTGCAGGACGAGGCCGAACTCTGCCTTGGATTGATCCCTGTAGAAGAGTTTACAGAAGGCGAGTATGTTCACCCCTTAGCCCACAGCCTGCCAACGGGGCCCATTCCTGACCCTAACACTACCGCCGAGCTGTTGCTTCCTCCTGTCACCGCTGGTTTCAGAGGATCCAACACTAGCCTCCAAAGATCCCAGCACAGTCCCGTTCAAGAAGCTCAATACAAACCACCTCAAACCGGTCCGTATTCGGACAGTCCACCTCCCTATCCTTATCCAACAGAAAATAAGTTCGAAATTCCCGTATCAATGGAAATGAAGCCAAGACCGTATCAAGATTACGGTATTGGTTTCAAGGTTCCGGAAAATTTGCCTGCAGGTAAGACGCCTGGTTATCCAACTGGCGGACCGGGCTACCCGACTAGCGGGCCGGGTTACCCCACTAGTGGGCCGGGTTACCCCATAAGCGGGCCGGGCTACCCAACAAGTGGTCCTGGTTACCCAACTAGCGGTCCCGGTTATCCTACTAACGCCCCGAGTGGAATGAATCCCCCCCCGTACCCCGCGGGCAATCAAATGCCCGGAAGCAATAATGGAGGGCCGCCGTATACTCAGGGAGGATACCAGCCGACCGCTCCGCCGCCGAACTAAGTCGTGGTTCAAGTGTTCTGAGACATGCGGTATAACGTACTAGGTGTATGCACCAGCCGCTGATAAAGTCCTTGTGCAAAACCAAACTTTACTTGAAAACGCCTTTTATTGACTACGACAATTCAGTATGTGCCTACTTTTATCTTAATACTGCGTTATAAACAGACGAAACAGCGGAGTAATTGCGATACACACTAACATTAACAATGGCTTTAATTTTGACAGTTCAACAACATTCATTGCGTTATTTACATTGTTGAGCAGACACATAATTCGAACCTAATGAAGTAATGGATTAGCAATATCCTTCAAAATCAAAGTCAAATCATTTATTTCAAATGGCACTTTTGAAGGTCAACATTTACAACAAAAATAGAATTTATTCTAATTGCTCCTTCCAAAAGGTAGTTTCGTATGGAGAATAATGGGCAAGAAATGATTCAGATTGTGATTAATAGTGTGTTACGCAATAAGGGTGCTGGACAGTTCGTCTTTCTTGTGATTTCGATACTTCTTTTTGTTTATTACTAACGTAAGTACGATAAATCCAAAAAACTCGGCTAAGCTAAATAAATTCAAACCGTCCTATGCTACTGGGTACTTAGCTGCTTGTGACTTATGCTTTCAGAGTATCAATATAATATTTAATACAAAAAATATAAAGGTGTTTTATCCGCCATAAGAGGCAATGTTTTCTATTGGACGAAACTTTAATACAAGTATGTACTTACGCGCAAATATAACGTATTAAGTTTTTACAAATTAGTATTCGTACAAAATCACTACTTAATGTGATAAACTTAGTACATTAATATTACCTCCTTTTTACTTATTTAGCATTTAAAATGCCGTTTTATAAACTTTATATAATTATTAAATAGATTTATAAACATTGTATAGCTGTTGTTTAAACTTTTTCTGATATTAAGATATATTTAGTGTTCTTATATGAATGAAAACAATTACATGCCTTAGGAAAATGTTATAAATATACCTATTCTATGGTCTCGCTTATAAATGCATTCACATCTACATTGTACTTACATTATTTGTAATGTGTGCTTATGAAACAAAACTGTTGTTTCTACTTCGACCATGTATGAGGTCAAATGGTGCTTAAAACTTTTTCGAGGTGCCTCTAATAATAAAATAGAAAAAAACATACTGTAGATAATTCTACACTGCCATATTTTCTATAAGCTTATATAAAAGCTACACATATTTTTTGTATTTGGAAAAACATAAGTCAATCCAAGAAGTTATTATTGTTATTTACGGTGCGACGGTATATCTAAGCTATATATAACAATTATATATATGTCAAACTTACTCTTTTGAATAATTAATCTAATTTAATTTGATATTGGTTACCTGCACATAAAAGGGGCTTAATATAAACTACTACATGTTCGCGAGGTATACATATACTCGAGGGGTAGGTAGAAAATAACTCGATATTACGATATTATATGTACATATACCTACCGGTAGCTAGAAATAACTAACAAAGTTACTTATGCAGGATTGTATTCACATAGATTTAGTATAGATTTTTATATTTTTGTTTATCAAATATTTAATGCAATGGATGATGAGTGTCACTTGATTTACTAATGATTTTAAGTTAGAAATGTATAGTTTAACAAAATGTTATAATTGTGCCTATAGTAGTATATAAGAATGTTGGGTCTAGTCTTTATATGAGAAGAGAGTGGTGGGGAATGAAGAGACGGAGGTACTGAATGTCAATGAAAATAAAACCTAAGTTTAAGGAGAACAATCAGCGAAAGTCGATTAACCCTTTGGGTATTTTTATATCATAAACATTATAATAGAAAACTTTTTTTACCGATATGTATAACTAAATATTGAAATAACACAAACTGTTGTGCAAAATGCTAAAAAGAGATGATAATAATGTAAAAGTTAGTGTTTATCGACTTTGTTTGCTGACCGTACCAACTGCTTAGTGCAGTTAAATCTTCCGATATTCGCTAGTTATTTTCTGATAGTAGAATAAGAATTGTATGCTATTCACACGGATTAGACATTGTGTTAGTAAAAATAACAACAACCAACATGTCAATTGTCAGATTTAACAACAGAAAATGATTGAATGTGCCTTCAAAAGCCGGGGCTAATAATAGGCATATACTTTAAAACAATAATTTTGTTAAGGTTAACAATAAACATTAACAGACTTTATTTGCTGTGTGCAACACAAAATAGGTAATAAGTGCTAAGTTCTGATTATTTTCTTACTAATAAGTATTTTTATATTGTTTTTTTTTTACATATTATTTCAGACGTATTTATACTGCGGATAATAAAATATACGAATTGTTACCGTGAGAATTAAAGTGTGTTTATTTAAATAACTCCTATTTATTATTCTTTTAGCGTCTTCATGTAAATTAGTAGTTCAATGCTCGTTCAACGCGCTTAGAACTATTTTTATGCTCTGTTTCTATAGCTGCCGTCTGCCTAGACTTGTGTACAGCAAAGATGACTCAATACGTTAGAGAAATTCTCGTATTTTCGCTCGTTCGCATTCTAATCTCAATCTGCCAAAAATAAAAATACTTATCTACCTACATTTTTGACAGTCGATTGTCGCTGAGAGGACATTGCGTCTTGAATTTAAACGTTAATTAGCCTTCTGATCTTAATCTGTGTAGTGTCTGTAACCGAACCTACTACCGTTTGCTTACTAAGTTTGCGCTAGTGAAGCCGCGCCGAAAAGTGAAGAATATTATGGTGCCGAATAAGTAATCATCACGCGCGCTGACGTTACGGTATTAAGACGGCGACTCAGTGGTGTCAAGTGGCGAGGCAGTTGGAGGCAAGGGACGTGCGACGGTAGTACATATAGTGCCTCGAAGACGGAAAATCTCTCGCATGAAATACTCTCTTTGTTGGAAGTTTTCAAAATTGTTTGAAAATTGATACTGTATCGTTATTTTTATAAAGTGCGCTGTTCGCGTCCCTGTGTGAACTGACTTTTATTGATAGGTATCTAGAAGAAATAAACACAATAACTTATTACAACACGTCTTTATTTTAAGTCAAAAGAAACATTGAAAAAAATATTCGAGATTACAACTACAACAAAAATATGGTCTATAAAAAGGCATTACTTGAATATTGACATAAAGTAACAGTTTTCGTATTCAATACTTAACTGTTTATCAGGAACACTTATAACAGCATGGATTTTATCCGTGTCTGACGAAGTAGAATCAATAAATGCGTTTAATTTAATAAAATCTGAAACAATTATCGGTATATTGTCGTAGTGTGAGTGTAAGGCGCATCCTGGTTAAAAATACGTTTTTGTTTTCTACTGACTAGTTCCTACATACAAATAGGCATAACAAGTATGCAATCTTAAAACGATGACTTGCAATAATACTATGAAAAAAATATAAAAGATCATCAAAAGAATATTTTTGTTGAAAAATACGGTATTATTTTTGAGTCATAGACATTATAGCACCTTATTCAAATTTATCGAAGCACCATAAAAATACGGAAGGAAGAAAATAAAGCATAAACTAGAATGATAAGAATAGAAGAATATTAATAAATCATATATAGGTATGTAGATGAGTTTCACTAACAAAAGACGATACCTGTAATGTAATGCCTAAAAGCGCGGTGTTGGATTTCTAACTTTCGGCGCTAAACCGAGCGTTGAATATCAAAAAACGCGCTTTTATTCAGGCATTCATTTAGGTGTCGACTGACTAGTGTTAGTAAAACGGGCATAGTAAATTTGAAATTGAATAGTACATAAACATTTTATAATTCATATTGTTTTTATCGGTTGAAACTTACTCTAGAATATATTATATAATTTGTAATGTTAAAAATATTTTCTTACATAATGTTTTAAGCTTAATTGTGCTTACGTATAAATGATGAAAAAATATAACAATTGTAAAATATATTATAATTTTAAAGTCTACAAGTACAATTAATAAAAAAATATAAAAAGCTCTTATATCTATGCTTTAAAAAGCCTTAACTTCAAATGTATAACAATTATAACTTTAAATCTACACCCCCGGACTGCTAATTCGAGCCACCAAACATTCACATGTAAAGGGTTCATTCATACCCATTATTTAGGGTTCGTTCGGATTCTGTCTAAAGGGTTACAACATCAAAATAGACCAGCCATCTTTTAGGTGTCATCATAGTTCCAAAATTTAATTCACGAACATTTAAAAAGTTCCAGACCTTTATAAAAAACAACGCAGAGTGGCTCGATTCAGGTGTACGGAAGTGTATTATGGATCTATCCACACATACAAGCCCTGTGAAGAGCTTTTTTTAATTGTAATAATATAAGAACAACGAGTAAATATCTGAATTATCAAAACTGTAGAGGCTTGTAGAAGAATTCACTTATGTATTATATACTTCTTAGCAGGCACATACGAATAAAAGGCTCTTATTTAATTAGGCACATTATCCAAATTTTATAAAAGTTAGAGCCAAACCTTCTGTGTAATTTTGACAACTGTGAGGTAATTTTGGTGTTAACCGTATCTTAAGTTACGACTCAAAAGAGCAGCTTTTAGCGCTATTAGATGTTAATACAGACCTTTAAGTATAAATCTTAAGTACCTACTTACAATACGTTTTATCTTCTTAACTCCCTCGGTACCAAGCTTCCATTTTATAATGAGATACAGCTTACAGCTACATTTTTAATGCAGCACCGCCCAAACTTCCAGTTTTAAACCAATCGAGATCGTTTCATTCTATCTAGTAATTTCCACCAGATGGCACCGAATACGCTTGTACTCTTTCTGATCAGCTACATATCAAGCGATACGTTGCAATATAAGCTAATCTCGCATGGTGTAGGATTTCCGTACAATGACGGGTCAGCTTATACTGGACATTTATAGCTTGATATGTAGCCGTGTGTACTTAAACGTTCAAAAAATATTAGTGTATAACTATTTCTAGACTGCTAAAATAATGTTTCTGCAAACAATGATTAATGGTAACTGCAGTACCCACGACACAAGAAATGAATAACAATAAATATGATATTAATAAATCTCATGCAAATAATGAATCAGCGTCAAGATGCACCAGTATTAACCATCATACACAGACATGGCTCAGCACAGATCATCAAAATGGCGGTGAATTGACAATTGAAACTCAACTTTCAGCCCTTGTTCATACAGTTGAAATTGGTGTGACATAAAAATTTAGATAACTGAACAACGAAACTGCGCTGAACCAAGTATAGTAAAATGATGACGTAGTAATAATGCAGTGATAACACCCTCATAGTATGAGTCAGTACAGTCATCAAATTAAAGCTCATGGGGAAATGATCCGTCATGTTGGATATTCTTCGCTTTTGGTGACTGAAGTATTACAATCTATCGAATTTAAAGAAAAAAAAAACTTCGCTTGGCAGCTTATACTCCGATCCTAATGCGTTAAAATACGCGGTATTGCCCTGCCCGCGTTTCGGGGCATTTAAAACGCCCAGTTTGACACATTATCACTGCACTTATCAATATGGTAGTAATTGAGGTAGTTGGTTTATCATTTCGTTTCTTTCTCTTCTTTTTTATCATCGATCTTCATAAATTCGGGGTTATATGGCGGGGGTTCCGAGGTATCATCTAGAGGTATTTTTTCTGTAAAAAAAAAGATTTGATCGCTTACGCTGAATATTAATGGGACCTTAGTAAACTCCTTATTACAAATTGTCTCAGAAAAAAACAACCTAGTGTCTGTTTTTACAGGTGTCCCGTTAGTCGATGTCAGGCCGGAATCGGGTCACAATGGTTAACAGAAAAATTAAAAATTAAATCTTTGCTATGTATTTAAAAAATCACGGACATTTATAAATAATAATAAAAAACTAGAAAATCTACCGCCTGTGACGGTCTTTTAACTCCTGTTGCTACATTTCTTTTTTCTGTTAACTATGATGACCTTATGTTGTATTTACAGGAAAACGTTCTTGAGTTTTTGAGTAATTGCTAACTGCATTCACAGATTTTGAAAAAATGCGAGTCAGGTAGAAAATAATAAATTTTAACGTTTTATTTATATACCGCCAATCGAAACAGTTTCCTATAAGGATTAAAAACTCAAAACAAGTCTGTCCCCACACATTTGTCCTGCCCCGTCTCAAAAATCCACCATGAATTACGGTTAAATCGGTGAGTGGGGGGCATCTAAAAGATTCTGAATTCAAGTTAACACTTACGTTCATCATTCCCGGGAGTGGACGGCTCAGGCGCAGATGCAGTTGCGTACGGATTCGAAGGTGGATTTGTTGGCTGTAATAAAATATTGTGTAAAATATACTTAAAACTAAGAAGACTTCAAATTTACAGCTTTTTTGCACCCAAAATAGCATTTTCATTAAGGGTAAATCGCTCAATTATTGAAAATTAATGGTTAAAACCATTAATTTTCAATAATTGAGCGATTTACCCTAAACATTGTTAGCGGAGCGCAAAACGTTACATTAACTTTTAACCTTTTACAGGATAAAATAACCTGGCGATTGAAATCAAACTTGATGCAGTTATAAACTTACATAGGGTACATTAGCTCCCATGGGTAACAGCGGCATTTTAGCCCCATCACCGTCTGGTACTCCGAAGCCGATGGTTCCAGTCTTCAGTGGAGAAGCTCCTGCAGTGTAAGGCGGCACGGGACTCTGCCTAGCCCCCGGGTAAGGCGGTACGGGACTTGGGTTAGCCCCAGGGTGCGAAGATACGGGACTTGGGTTAGCCCCAGGATAAGGCGGTACGGGACTTAGGTTAGCCCCAGGGTGAGGCGATACGGGACTTGGGTTAGCCCCAGGATAAGGCGGTACGGGACTTAGGTTAGCCCCAGGGTGAGGCGATACGGGACTTGGGTTAGCCCCAGGATAAGGCGGTACGGGACTTAGGTTAGCCCCAGGGTGAGGCGATACGGGACTTAGGTTAGCCCCAGGGTAAGGCGGTACGGGACTTGGGTTAGCCCCAGGGTAAGGCGGGACAAGGTTCGGGTTAGACCCGTGAGGAGATTTTTCAGTAGAGTATGGAGTGTTCGAAGGGTAAGGAGAGTTTCCAGGAGGGTAAGGAGAGTTTTCTGCAGGATAAGGAGGATTTGCACCCAGGAAAGGAGAATTCACACCTGGGTAAGGAGGATTCGCACCCGGGTAAGGAGGACTCGCACCCGGGAAAGGCTGGTTTGGCGGGTAAGGAGAAACGTTAGGGTTCGGTTGATTTCCAGGATAATAAGGCGAGGTCCTACCTCCGAGATTGGGAGTGGTTGGAAAGCCTGGGTTACCAGGGTAAGGAGATTGGCTGGGGTAAACTTTGCCATTAGAGTAAGACGAGTCTGCCAGTGGTTGATTTATGATTGGTGGGGGAGGGTAACAGTTGACTCCCTGTACATTTTGAATATCCATAGATGGCAGTTGGTCGTGAAGTGGGTTTTGTACATTATCTTGGAACCCGACTAAGGGGATAGTGCCAAATATTATAGGGCGGGTTTCATCAGTACCGTTATGGCAACCACCAATTTCCGTAGATACCTGTGTAATATAAAAGACGAGATGTAATCAAAATATTAACATAATATGCAACATTTGTTTCTTTCTGCTGTTGACTGTGGTTTTAGTTGATTTATTAGTTTTGATTTGATTTAACTTTATTCGATTTAATTTAATTTATTTGATCTTATTTGGGACTTAATTTGATTTATTTTATGTGATTTCTATCAATTTATTTTTGGCAACTATTTATTTTTTCTCAATGTTACTGTAGTTAAGGGCTATGTGATGTGTCTTTGTATATGGTAATGTGGAATGTTATTGACCTTGAAATGGTAGTCGATATCGATGAAACGGCACTCGTTAACGTTATAAATGTCCATGGCGGGCACCTCCATCTCGACAGTCCAGTTGCGCGTAGTGTGGCCCGGTATTGGGCCCTTCTTTATTTCGGCCACAGTGTCGTGTTCGTTGCGCGTCCCTGGTTGGGATATCGCCAGAAATTTCACGTCCTGGATATATTAAAGTTGAAGTCAAATCATTTATTTCAAGTAGCCCAATTAAAGGCACTTTTGAAGGTCGACATTTACAACAAAAAATATTTATTCATAGTTTCCGCTTTCAAAAGGTAACTTCGTATGAAGAAGAAAAGGGAAAAACTATTATGGCTTACAATATTTTGTATACCTACATTCATTTTCAGTCATTTGTCAGATAGGAAACGCCGATCTCACCTAGTTTTTAAAATATGATTGACGTGTAAAAGTGTTTGTACAAACCTATTTACAGAAAATAAACATACCTACTAGAAGTCCTGACGTCTAGGAAGTGAGCCTGTATAGAGGGGGGGGGGGGGGCACGAAGTTCCACTTTTGAGTGTTTTGCTTATATCTCAAAAACGGTTCGTTGTAGAAGTGTTCTTACACGAAATGGGTAAATAGAAACACCCTGTCGAATCGTTTAGATCCCTGGTCACACAACAACTTCCAACTTCTTTATTGACTGGACTATATATTGTTTCCACTGTTGGTACACAGGCCTCTCGGCGAGAGGAAGTAGGCCGTAGTCCGCCACGCGGGCCCGGTGCGGGTTGGTGGATGTCACTTGTCTTCTAATTTTTGGTTCTAGAACATGCCATGTTTCCTTGATGTTTTCCTTCACCGTTTTGAGAGCAGAGATGATAAAATAATTTACACTGTAAAGCGCTTGTCTGGGTGCGAACCTACGACCTACAACTACAACCGTTAACACTGGGCCAGCACTGCTCAGTAGTAACATGACTGGTTTTTATGTTATTAGTTGGAAAACAAGCAGGCGGCGCTGTGGCGATGTTCTAAGCAGAAATATTGAGTTGAACTATTATTTGTAAATTACCTTTTTAATCGCCAACTTAATTTCGTCTATCTCGACGCTGCTGTCGTTCTTGCAGGTGACCTCCATGGGTATGACCTGTCCAGGGCAGTAGCCCCCTACAGGCATCTTCACCGTCACCTCCGAGGATCCCGCACTCATACACCAGCAGCAGTAAGTACTTGACAGTTCATATTCCATCGGTTCCTGTGGGGAATGACATTCATTTATTTCATTTTTCTCTAATGGCCAACTAACGATTGGTTACTCTGTTACAATTTTAAATAATTTTCACTAAAATCTAAGGTTACTGTAACAATTACATAGAGCACCACCAAGTAAAATAGTATAAAATTCATAACTATTTACTTGTTTTGGTTGATAATTGTGTGTATTATTTCTTATCGTTAAATTGATATATTAAAAATAACCAATACTTTCCATAATTTCAATGACTGTTTTATTGAAATTAAACTCCGAACCTGGATGTATGTCTGCAATATTGTATGTTTTTCTAATCAATAATAACCAACAAAACTACAAAAGATTGTTTTCAGGTTTGGAGAGGGAGACGAGGGCTGGTCTCCCCCTTAATAACCCAACCTTTCTGAACTTCGCTCGGTCTTGCATTTGTTTTCTTAGTTCGTTGATCGCGATATCAGCAACCGGACCCGACAGCAGACCAACTCCCATTTATTTATTGAAACAAATCAAACCTAATCTTTTCGTTGAAGAGCCGTGCCCCCTTCCTTACTAGTACTGGTCGGCTGTGCCTTTTGCCAAAATATCTAAAGCGTGCGTCAATAGGTGCCGGCTGCAGCGGCGCTCTTTTTATTGACTACCTCTAATAAATAATGTACAAAAAACTAATTTCTTACCCTGCAGTAAGGGTTCTGGTTCAAGTCCAACGGGGCGTGTACTCTGACAGGGACCCACTTGTCCTTATTCATCGAGAACATTCCGGAGGTGACCATGACCACCTTGACGCGGTATCGGACGTGTCCGTATGTCCCTTCGAAAGTTGACGGACAATTCACCGGAATGGGGAACTCGAACTTGAATTCATGCTGACCTGGTTGAAGGTGGTGCTCGCCTGGGTACAAACATAATAATGGGAACCATAACATTAAAATTTACTACTTTTTTAAATGAATGTGCTTCTATAAAAATGTTGTTCTTGTAATGGTAGGCTTTTTTTAAATAATAGAAGCCTCTCTTCTTACTGGTCTTCTCTCAAAGTTGGTTGAAGCAGGGACACCCCGAGACCAAATTGTTTCATGTTAGGTTAGAACTGTGACCAACAACGAGCGAACAGAGCGAGCGAAGGGAGCGGTGCCGTGGTAGCGGCCGGGCGCTACATCCAAGATGGTCGCAGTTACTTGCCTATTTAGTATTTTAGGACACCAAAATGAGAATTATTTGAGGCTCACAAAAAGCACATTAATTACACAGGGTGGCAGGAACATCAACGGGCTACCTTTTAGACCACGTGCGCACTGCCGTAAAAATATTTTATCGTGCACTGGATTTTCAACTCTCGGTGTTGAACCGAGCGTTGGGAATCCAACAGAGTACATCCCATCGCGTCGAAAAAACAAACTGTTGGATTTTCAACTCTCGACACTAAGCATTGCGTTGAAGATACAGTGCGCGAAAAAATCATATGCTGTGGCCCTAGTGTGAGTTTATTTTAACCGTCTCGAATATACGCATCGACCGCGTTCGGCGCTACGATTGGCCCTTGGCAATCGGAGCGCCGAACGCGGTCGATGCGTAAAATCGAAATGGTTAAAAGAAACTCGCACTAGGTCCGCTGTTCAAAACATTTTACCCGCCTAGATTTGAACTTTTCTATGAAACAGATACTTTTTTTTTGATAATCGACGAAAGTGTTGTACGCTAGGGGGTTCTTTAATCATGTACTGAATTCATGGTTTCTGTTTGAGCGTCGCTGTCGCTGCCACCCTGCATTGGAGTGACAATTAGGTAATAGTTTTAGGAAATGATTTAGGGTTCAATTAAATACAAATGCCCATAGCACTGACACCCGGCCACGTCACCAAGGTGCGGTACCGCGCCGCGGCGCCATATCCTTCGACAATCTAGCTCGGCATATGAGCCGCTCATCATTATTCATTGATGAGGTACCTACACTGAATTCAATGAGCAATTATGTCATTATAGATTTCTATTCAAGTGTTGACCAGAGTACTGTGGTGCTTTGGTACATGAGTGTGCAATATTCTTCTTTAAATACAATCATGACAACGAACACTGCCCTAGTTCAATATTTTACTGTTACTGATTTACTTGTTGATTTATTAAAATGATAGTTTAGATTGATTTGGAAGTAATTTATTAAAAAAATGGGAGTTGTATTATGGATTAGTATTTATTCTTGTATTTTATAGTAATTTCAGAGTTATCTATCCCGTATGTTGCACCTGCCATGTTTTCTGCATCACCTTGACTGGTAGAAAGTGCCTCAGGCATTAAGTCGCGCCTTTGTACAGTTTTTTTTACTTGTGCATAAAATTTTAATACAAGGTGGCCCAAAATTATGTTGAGAAATTTAAAAAAGCAACATATCAAAATTAGAACGTGATTGGTTTTATTATGTTTTTTACTTAAGTATATTTTCACATCTTTTGGCGCCAACTTAGTATTTATCATTTAGTGAAAAGTTTGCAATTTAAAATTATTTCGCTATGTCTTCAAAACGTGTAGCAATAATTTCTTTGTATGAATCTGGAAAAAGGCAGTGTGAGTTAGCTAACATTCTTGATGTCAGTCGACAACTAGTTTCTTCAGCTATTTAAACGCTTTAATGAGCTCGGCCATATCGGAGACCGTCCGGGAAGAGGCAGAAAAAGGGCTGTTAGGACATCTAGGCTCCGGCACATCATCAAACAGAGACTAGATCGCAATCCTCAGGCCAAGGTAAGAAAAATGTCTCGAGAGCTGGGCATAAGTCGCTCAACGGTACAACGTATTGTCAAAAGTGACATCAATCTGACAGCATACAAGCTACGAAAGGCACAGCTTTTCGAGGAAAACGATAAAAAAGTGCGCCTCGAAAGATGTCGCTTACTAAGACAGCGCGCCGTTGCTGAAAATTGGAAGAACATCGTTTTTTCAGATGATATTTTTTTTCGTTTGAACAAGCCCATAATCATCAAAATGATAGAATTTATTCTCGTTGTCGTCCTGGGGCTTCTGCAATTATCCCTCACCGCCGAAAGCCGGAATCAGTCATGGTTTGGGGCGGTATTTGCTACACGGGCAAAACTCCTCTTGTTTTCATAGAAAAAGGGGTCAAAATGAACCAAGAAATGTATCGTCGAGATATTCTGGAGAATGTGGTTCTTCCTTGGAGTCAACAGCACTTTAGTAACCAGCCCTGGATATTTCAGCAGGACTCTGCTCCATCTCACAGAGCTGCAAGTGTTCAACAGTGGTGTAAGGACCATTTTCCTGGCTTCATAAGTTCAAAGGAATGGCCACCGTACTCGCCTGACCTGAACCCGATTGATTACAGTGTATGTTAGAGGCAAGGGCCTGTGCCACCAGACACAGACGCGTGGATGCGCTGAAGGCAGCTCTAATTCGGGAAAGAAAAAAAAACCATAGATGAAGTGCGGAAATTTGTTGACAATTTCATGAAACGATTAAGCATGTGCGTATGAGCTAAAGGGGGCTATTTTGAAGATAATTAGGCCGCATTCCGAGTTAGACCATAATCGCTGACAGCGCTCACGTCGATAATTAGCGTTCCGTTTTAGATATCACGATTATGACAGCTGACAATTCGCTCTCAGTGATATTTTTAAAGGGCATGGTCGGCGTTATCGCAAGATGGCGCATGTCATGACGTCATCTATGACGATTCACGGGACATCGTTATCGAGCTCACGCTAACTCGGAACGGGTGTAAGCGGGCTCAAATCGATTACATCCCAATTCGGAAAGCAGCCTTAGTTATTTGTACCACAAATAGACTGCACTTTTATTATTTTTAATATACTTTCAAAATAAAATGATTAAAATTGTTTGTCAACGTTTTTATGGGCCACCCTGTAAATAAAATTCGTAAAAGAGCATTAAGCGGCACGAAGATAGATCAGACCAATATTTGTATCAATTTATCATACATTTAATCAGCGTTAAATCGTTTGATGACTTAGTGAAGCTGTTGAGACTGACAAGTATGGATGTCGAATGTGTGCAACCCATTTCACTAAGAATAAACTATTTTTATATATCTGCTGGTATGTCACTCAAGGCCAATAAAACATAAGTTATGGCTTTTACTAGTAAGATAACCTCATATGAAATTTTAATGTTCTGTATAAAGGTTTAATCATTATGTATATATTGTAACTCCAGATTAGTTTTTGTTTTGTTAAAGAAATACTAAAGATTTAACCAACCAAGCTCAAAAAAAGCAAGCAAAAAAAAACTAGACATCGACATATAGTAAGATATATAAGTGCCAACTTCACGAATGAAACTGAACGCGTTCAGCACATATAAAACGCGTTCAAGAGCTGTCAGTGTCAAAATGTTCATGGAATATTGACACAAACAGCTTTTAAACTGGGTTTAAAAGTGCTGATCGCGTTCAGTTTCATTGGTGAAATCGGCACTTAGTATTACAGCACATCGATATTTGAGAATATAAGTTGTCCGACCTAATCCGCGGAAATGTTTGGTAAAGGGTTTTCATAAGATGTCAGAATATTGAACAAGTGTTAGGTAAAAATATGCATGAACCAGCTGTTGCCCATAACTTCGTCTGCGATCCAGAATGAAAAGTAGCCCACGTCCTTACCGAAGTCTGGGTGCCAAATTTCATTCAAATCCGTTCAGCCATTCTAGCGTCAAAGTGTAACAAACTTACTTTTGCATTTATAAATTAGTTAGGATGTCTCAGTGAGATATTGAAATTAGAGGCACATATGCTGCTTTTTACATATTATATATCCGATTTTTTAATCATAAACAAGAGCATTTTTTTTACATGAAACAATTTAGCTATTTTTTTTTTTAGATTCTTACTTTACCCAAACTAGGACAGCGATATATCCTACTAATATTATAAACGCGAAAGTTTGTGAGTATGGATGTTTGTTTGTTACACTTTCACTCAAAAACTACTTAACGGATTTGGATGAAATTTGGCACAAAGATAGTTTATAACCTGGATTAACACATAGAGTACTTTTTATCCCGATATTCCCACGGGATCAAGATTTATACGGGTGAAACCGCAGGGAGCAGCTAGTCAATAATAAGTACATTCTGCAATGGTATGCAAGCTACTATGCAATCAAACAGGTTTAAATTTGATGTTGTTTTCAGGCAGTTCAACATTCCTTTTAGGGCCATGAGGGGCCGATGCCAAGGAAAAAGGTGCTATTTTTGGTTATTTCTTTAAAGCCAATTAATTTTAGCAGTTTTTGAGTAGCTTTTAGTTTATTGTACAGGGTCAAATTAGATTAGCTTGCGAAACTCCGCCGTGATGAGTATAACAGGACATAAAATTATTAGACAGGACTTTAGATACGATAAAGATGGTAATGTTCACGACTAATAGATGATTTATATTTGATTTGAATGACATTTGTGTCTCTCTTTCATTTAATTTGAATGTTAGAGTAATATTTTATTGTGTATGTGTGATTTTTATATTAACATATTATTATAATAGAGAAGTTTGTACCTATTTAAGAAAAAGATATGTTGCGACAAACCTAAATAAATTGGGATACGCTACGCTCTACGCTCGCTATCTTGCAATACTTTAATAAGCTAGGTCTCTTTGGAACTTTGATCAATAATAGTACTAATATTACTACTGTTATTTATGAAAGCTTTGAAAACATTAATTATCTTACAAACAAACAGCACGCGTACCATGTCGTTTTGTCTATGTTACCGTAGACAAAACCCTGTTTCTATGGAGGTTGCTACGCGTGCGGATGTGATTACATATAGATAGATAACAAACTTTGTTAAAGTATGTTACCCCTTACCATTTTCATTGCCAAATAAGAACTTTTTGCTTCTAAAATATTCCTCAAAAGAATCGTGGTTAACAGTGTAGTAGTGTGTGCGCTTGTTTACTGTTCGAGAATGCGTCGTCGTCCAGTGAACTTTGCAGAAGCCTTTCATATCCACATATATTCCTGCAAGAAATGATTAAAAATTAATAGTTTGCTAGTGGGGATTTGTAGTCTTCACAATTCAGAATTTTGTAAACTAATTTGCCAATACTCAACTCTTTACTTTAACATTATGTTGCTCTAAGTTGATTGTTCAGAGATTATTATTAATAAAAAAGGACCTTTAAAGTTGCAATAGAATTTGACCTTCATATAGTATGGACATTGAGTTTGTGGTTCCAAAATTTGATCATTATCTTAGATTCTGAATGGAGTTTTTACAGCTACATAGCATCTAGAAATACAGGTTGTGTCTTGCTATTTGTCTCGTAATGACACAAACTATCTACTAATTGATTGCTCATGCTGTGGTAAAAATAATTGCCAGCCTGCAAGGCTACATTATTACACATAAAGGCTATTTGAATATAATATCATCTTGGCTGAAACCAAACAACCTAGATTGTAAGTGAATGATGTGGTCTCTTATAGTTGGAAGCGCACACTAGATTATTGTAAACTAGCATGTAATGGTGTAGCCTCTGTTGGAGATCCAATTAATAAAATACCTCTAAATTCACCCATGCTGATTCGTTGTCAAGCCAGTATTACCTTTGGTAGCCGTAGATCTTTGAAATACTCTATAATCCAGCCATATTCAATAACAATTTTATCTCTATTTTTGGCAACAGTTTATTTATGTTTCAGATAAAAAAAATCTCACTTGCTGCATATTATTTGATATGTCAGTAAGTTCAGTACAAATGCTACTGTTAGTATTTAATGTTCAAAAATAGGTAATAGTGATTGGATATTGTTTTAAAGATTGTATTCGTCTGTGAACAGGCGCTGTGGTGGCGCCAAAAGAACGGACGGGTCATCTTTTAACTGCCACAGCTTACAATTAAATAATACATTGCACTAACTAATACAAAATAAATGTAATTATTTTATTACGAAAAATCCTAACAAATACATATTCAAAGTCAAAGTCAAAGTCAAATTTTTATTGCGAACTAAGTGTACAATGTTGATGTTATTTTATGATAGCACTTATGACTTTATATTAACATGCATTGTTATATCTAATTAGAATAATAATGTTTTTATGATAAAATTTGATAACACACCAATTAGCCTGAGGTTTTATGAATTGGTAGTAATTGGGTTTACCATTTGTGATACAATCAAACTGGGTCTGGTCTGGTAGGTATGCAGGTACCAGATTAAACATTTGAATTTAAATACAAGTTGACTAGATTTTCATGACTAAAATACATCTTAATAAACACAAGCTATGGCAGCTAGTGTTTATTAAAATGTATTTTAGTCAATTTCAATTTATTCATGATAATCAATCATTCAGAATAAAACAGCATGTTTACAATCTATTAACCCCTGAGGTGTCAAATCAATCTGACCAATCCAATTACGTAATATGTTGAGTTACAGATCAATCCAACCGATTGATCCGGCGCATGTGACGTTAAACAGTACTAATAAATATGTTATCTCATTCAGTCAACACATTGCATTACATAACTATAAAAATTCCAGCCAAAACTATTTAAATGGACACCACTAGATATTCTATTGTCTTTGGGTAAAATAAAATATGTTTAAAAGCTATTGAAATAAAAGATACAACTATGAATAGATACCAGTTCCAAAACAATCTTTAGAGTCAAGGTCAAACAGCCAACAATGGAGACATAAAAAAAAAAACAACATACAGTATAGTACATACTTAGCTACATCAAACAACCATTATACATACAATTAACTATGGAGCTGTAAATTATGTTCTGCTCTGTTAATTGGTTTATTACTGGCTGTTATTTTTTTTTGTAAAGGAGGCTCTATGTAAAGTATTGAATGTTGAAAAGAGCAGTAAGTATTTAATTTGAATAATAAAGTTTGTGCACAAGATGGGTAGAACCCTCTTTTAAAATGAGGATGTGCTGAGTTACCCAACACTATTTAATGCTACTTGAAACTTTGAATATGAGTGCTACCTTGTTTTGAAAAACAAGCAAAATAAAAAAAACATAAATTATTAATTGGGTTTTTGATTGCAGTATAAAGTCAGTATGAAATATGTTTTAACTCTCTGTAATAGGAGGTAGTAGCCCTAAACACAATAAACTACTTTCTAGTTATTCTATAGGGTATATTTTAACATTTGCATGACAATGACTTCACAAGACGATAGATTTTTGGCTGCTACCGTAACCTGGTTTTATAATTCCTTTATGTCACATAAAACAATAGTCTAAATTTACCGTTCTAAGAAGTTTTAGTCACGTATAGGTCATTGTGAACAACATTTATAACCTACACACAAAACCGGCGCGCGGCGTAGCAACTTTGTTAATTCCAATGAGAATCTTTTTTTGAATAGTGTGTTAATGAAATAGGCGTAAACACATACCATGAATAGTTTTTTCTTTACCCTGCGAGAAAAGCATTCGCCCGTAAACAGTCTGGCCGGCATAATAAGCACCATTTTCATGGTCTAAAACTATCTGACCATCATCGAATCCCATCTTACTTAAATAAATAAAAAACTAAAGATACAACAACACCCCAGCCTTTGTTGAATGTTGAATAAAACTGACATTTATATTGCGAAAATTGTGGCCAATTGTGGCGTTGGATGGATGACATTGACAGCCAAAACACAAAGTTTTTTTTGCGCTTTATCCTGCCTTAGACCAAAAGTTGAATTTGATACTTTGTTTAAAGAGAACTGAGAACTGAAACTGTTTTGAAAAAAAAAATGTGACAATTTTTTCCAAATACTAATTAAACACAAGAGTGTGCAACGTGAGAACACTGAACTTCGTTCACAGAACTCTGACATGCAAAGGACTATGGCTCAGTTGAAAACGCAAATAAACACCCTTGATCAGAATATGCGTGAGTTAAGTTTCTTTTATTTTTCTCGGATAGTAACATCCACGCACGTCACAGCGCTCAGCGTGTCGTCGTATTCGTTCTAAAATAGTTATGTCAAATCCGCTATAAAATTTATTTCTTAAATTAACAACAATATCCTTCAAAATAATTCATATTGTTCTAGGTGTGGTACGCAATGGGGTCTGGGGAAGGCAACTGTCAAAATGGCGCTGTCGTAGCTAGTTCCCAACACAAGCTAATAATACAAGGTGTTGGTTGGTTTTGCTTTTTGTTTGCGAAAATGATGCGTTGTTGTGTTCCTAAATACTTCGACATTGGAATCGATCATTTCCCGAAAGCCTCTAAAATTAGAAGATTGTGGCTTAAAGCTACTCGTAACGATGTTTTTTTGAGTTCGTGGTTTTATCGGATTTTTTTAAAGAAAGTGATTGAGGAAATAACACACTTTCAAAATTCTGACACTTTTTTGTCAAATATTTGATTTAAAATATTGAAAATAATGAAATAAAACCAAACTCATGAATGAACACGAAATTTAATAGAATGAACAAAATGTCAAATTTGTTGTAGGCCGTAGAGACCTAGCTATGGTCACGCCATCTACAATTAGCCTTCCCCATTATGGTGCTGGTCATTAGAAAGACGTTACCACTAGTGGTGGTCAACTGTCAACGCGAAAACTCATTAAATTTCGACTCGAACAGCTTACCATATCTTTCACTTTAGTCTTTGGCAGAATAGTCGACATCGGCTTTGCTTGCCATTATAAAAATAGAATAGAATCATATCATAATATTCATTCAGTTAGTTGTCAAATAGACGGCAAAGCGGGTGTTTGTTCAAAATTGCTCCAACGCAACGCGTTGTCCGCGTGCTTAGATTTCTGTCACTTATTCTATTGTTGCTTATATTTCTAACAGAAAACCACGTTGTAGTGATATTTCCTAAAATCACAATCGTTTTTAAAACACGATCAAAGATTTTTTGCTGAAGAATTCTACCCCGTGCCTTGAGTTTATAAAGTATCGGTAATTTACGAAAATTATAAATAATGTGCAAATACAATAACTCTTAGAACTAAATTCGACGATAAAGATGGGTACGCCACAGAAGGACATCGAGTTAAGCCCTGTGAAGCCTGAGGCTAACACGAGCACTGCTCCGGAGAAGTTGAATGTGCCGGTAAACGATGAGGAGGACGTTATTATTGGGAGGTTTCGGAAGATAAGTTCGGCGAAGTCTATGGCAGCGACGAATGGAAACATACAGTACCCTGCAGCTGCGGACGTGCCGTCGAGGAGCGAGGACGCGGAGGCCGGGCTTCAGTTCAGGACGCGGGAGCCGGGGGAGAAGGATCGCTTGCTGCCGGAGGCATTGTCCAACGGTTCGGTTTCGATACAGTCGCGCTCACCGGTCACAAAGAGCAGCTTTCGAGATGTGGAGAAACCATCCAGGTTCAAGGATCAACCATCTGCCACTAGATTTCAGGTGAGTTTTATCAGGACCTTCGAAAAAAAAATGGTTTCCAACTTTTCAGCTTGATGTGCAACCATTAAGCTGTGTAATAGTTTTTCAAAAAAATAGGGCTGTCTCTATGTGATTCTTATACTCATTTATTCTCGAACAGTCTAGAATATTAATTTGCAAAAATAAAACAGTTACATTTTATTAAGAAATTAACTCTGAATATTAACATAAATTCAAAAACATGCGTGCAATTCAGCGTGTTGAAATGGAATAAAAAATGTCAAGATAGTTGCACAATACACCTACGCGCTTGTGGAAAAATTATTGATACCTTGTTTGTGTCGTCACAGATTCAAAACTTTGTTTTTAATCATCCAATTAATGCCACATTCTACTTTATACTATTAAGTTGGATTTGTTTTGTCAAAATAAACAATTCATAACTTGTGCTGTATGTATGGGTAATGCAATCACTGAAATAAGCCATGAATGACCCATTCAAACAAGATAAAGCAGATATACAAACAATGTGAATACATACAGTATTATGAAACAATGCGCAGATAAAATCCTCATTGTATAATCTGAATGTAATTCATAGAGTACCTACTTATTTTAAACAAAATTGTTTAACTTCACATAATGCGGTATCTCCGTAAATTATCACAAGTAGGTATTCACTGCTTACAGAGATTTATTGTGAGCTAATAAATGTAGTCACATTGGTGGACATGTGTTGAAAAATTGGACGCGTGCGTTACTGAATTTGGCGCCTGCGTTACGCACGCGTCTTGTGCGCCACCATGCGTAAGAACACGCGGTACACGCACGTTACACATATTTCTATTCATTGTGCCGCTTGCACAATTAATAGAAATATGTGTATTGTCTCCTGTCTGTCCCGGATCTTGAGACATGCGCTACACGTATGCGTTACTATGCACGGGATGCGCTTGCGATTATTAAGCGTTACTCCTCATGACATGCACATGGCGTGTGCTTCGCGTCCAGGACAACGTGCACAGTGTTCACACTCCCTGCCAATGCCCATTACCACGGGGCCAACAAAATTGAGGCGCATTAAGGCGAGTTAATATTAAGTCGCAGTAAATATTCAGTCAGTTGGGGATGCTGTGGTGGCCCAGTGGTAAAGGCTGCAACAAACGAGTTGTAGGTCGTAGGTTCCAACCCAGACAGGCACATTAATTTGTGTAAATTATTTCATCACCGTTGCTTACTAAAAAGGTGTAGAAAAACATCGTGAGGAAACCGGCCGGCATGTTCTAGAACCAACAATTTGAAGACATGGGACATCCACCAACCCTTACTGGGTCCGCGTGGTGAATTACGGCCCACTCCTTCTCACCGAGAGGCATGTGTCCCAGCTGTGGAAACGGTATAGACTGATTATGCATTTATGTTAATATACAGTCATCGAGATAAGCTTGACGGCCGTGACGTAATTTATATACCTTTATCCCAACGATTTCTAGAAAGCATAAATCAACTGCTTAACAAACCAGCCGTGACTTAGGTAGTAACACTTAGGTACTTTTAGCCGTAGACAAACAGGATCAAGTACATTTTCTAGTGTGCACTACTAGACCTTGAGATCCCTAGTAGAATGGAAAATAATAGTAGAATGGAATCCCTCTAAGTTGAAATCAATAAAATCCGGTTCATACTGGGTGGGTGGGTTTGCACTGGAGTGTTGTTCAAACCTGGGCGTATAGTAAAGCGGATATTTTCGCATTGCTTCGATCAAGACGTTGAAAATTATCGCAAAATATGGGGTTCACACGCACATGGAAGAAAAGTTTACAGTCTTCACGTTCTAAAATATTTTGTTAATGAACTGGCCAGCAACCTTGGCCTCTCTTGTTCTACGAGCATAAATCATAATTTGAGTTATAATTTAGAACTCCTGGTTCTTCTCAAAAATTCTTGCTTGCAAATTACCTTCAAGACGGATTGAGACCATTCATCTAAATGAATCTTAACCTCTTAGATACGGATGAACAGGGAAGGCTAGGCGTAATTCTTCTAATTCCCTTTACTTCCCTAATGTGTTACTGAACGCTGACATGCTCGGTCGCGAAGCAGTCGGTCTAGGTCATAGGCGCCTACTTGTACGTTACCAATAAATCATAATAGCGGCAAATTGGATAAGTGCACGAGCGGCGGCAAGCTTCCTCTTGCTTCGTCCGTGCTCGTGTCTTACGGGCCCCGGTAAGAATGGACGCATTAGCTGACTACTGCTCTAGAAACAATACTGATGGATTGTCTATACCGGCTACCCTTCGTTTGTAAGGACGGAAGGGACTATATGGAATCATCTAAGGGCCGATTTTAAAAAATGAATATGAACGCATTCAGCACATCTAAAATGCGTTCAAGAGCTGTCAGTGTCAAAATGTTAACGTTAATGACACTGACAGCTCTTGAACTGGGTTTAAAAGTACTAATCGCTTTCTGTTTCATTGGTGAAATCTGCACTTAATGATGAGACAATTATCAGATTACTAGTCTGTCCAAATAAGTGCCCAGCACTTCGGTCAAACACAGGAAGTCCCTCGTTTTGAGCGCGGTGTGCGAAGGCGCGTTATCGTGGTGGAGCAGTAGCCCGCGAAGGCCTGTGTTTTCGTGAAGGCTTCCCTATCCAACCTGCTGAATCTCTTGGTACATAACTCGCCTAATGTCTTGGATTAACTTTTTCACTGCTAGCACGTTTTCTTTCGTTACAGCTGTTAAAGGGCGACCACTTCTTTCTTCATCCCCCAAAGTTAGTCGACCGCGCTTGAATTCGTTATACCAAGGCAATTTACAAGGATACACGGTTGCCTTAGAAGGGCCTTCATCCAAGAATGCCATTTGAAGTCTCTCTTACGATTCGTCCGGTTTCAGGCGACACTTGAAATCGTAAAAAATCGTAGCGCGAAAATCTTCCCGTTACAGATCCATTTTTTTATGAGACACGGTAATTTAAATTAGCTCTCAAACAATGTGGAGGGAAATGTTGAAATTGGAACGTACCTATTTTTACTTACAAATAATCACATTTTCAAAATAGACTATAACTGGCCAGTCTCTCATACATAAAAACTTTTTTTCGCAATACTTTCTGAGTAGCCTGGGTGTACATGATGTCTGAAGTTGTAATAACAGACTAAGTGGGACTGATGTCAGTCCGTATAATGAGCATATCAAGTCACAGGACTCACAGGTCTCACAGGTGTACAGTTTCATAGCATTAATCATGTTAGCGCGGGGAGCAATGAAAGAGTAGACTGTATTTAGGCAATGGTTTAATGCCGTGCTCATAACAATAATAACTTTCCCGGACAAACAAGTAATAATTAGATTAGGAGTAGTCTGTTGCGGTGGAGTCCGTTGAAGCGAGTGGTGGTCGGGCCGAGCCATGTCGCTGCCGCGCCGCGCCTCAACTTGCCGATGACGCGCTGATCACGAAGCTTGCGCGTGCAGACCGCGTGCAAGGTGTTGTGTTAGGCTCGATTCCCAACAAATCATATGAGCGGTTCCTTCCGAGGGCGGATACAGGATTAATTTCTTAGGGCACATGGGCCTTACGGATTGGATAATTTTTCTTTTATCATACAAACTGAAATAGGAGTTATGTTGTCACGGTATTAGAAAAGTTTTTAAAAAAGTGGGAGCAAACCGAGCTGTAAAAGTATTTGTTCCCGCCCCGTAAGTTGTTAATTAATAAAGTTTGGAAATTAAGAGAATGGCGAGCTCGAAAAGTTAAGCCCCGCCTAGAAGGGACAGGTTAGCTTTTTTCGAGAACTTTCGGCCATTCATACTAAAATAAGAGTATCGTGGTCTACTCATAATGCTGAACTTTGGAGGTATATGAAAATGTGAGTGCGAGCTAGAAAATTTTAGCACCCTAAATTTATATTTGGCAAACGTATGGGGCCTCCAACTCCAAACTGCTTCTAACTGATAATTTTATAGAGCGAGTGCAGCGAGCCTCAGATTGGTTTGGTTAAGTAGTTTTTTTTTACCATTCATAGTAGGTACCTACTAATTAGTTAAATATTTTTTATGAGTTGAGGGAAGCTGCATAAACTTTGAAGGCGCCAGGCTCTCCGAACCGCGGTATATTTCTAGCCCGACTACGAATCGCGAAGGCAATGCCGTAGCCGTAGATTGAAAACCAGTTCGAAAAAAAAAACTTGTAATCTCATACGAATTGAATAGTTAAGAAGCTATTATGACGTCGACTTCGATATCGTGAAATTAAAAGTTCTGTTTATTTTTAGTTTGGAGTTCCTTTTTGTTTTAACTGTCAAGGTGGGGGTCTCCACCCCTGGATCCGCTCTTGGTTCCTTCTGTAACCATGAGCAATCCGTTCTCCGACATCACCCAAAATGACAAGATGTAATAATATTAGTACATTTTTGGAATATTCCTCCTGTCCAAAAAATTTAAAACAGAGACTACAGTCCTGTATGTAAAATAATAGTTTGTTTCATACCTTTCTCTATTTATAGCCACTCTGACGCCAGTCAGTAGTCAAGGTAAGAGTCATGACGTTCAAAACCGCTGAAGAAATCTAACTGTTACCCTCTAAAGGCAAGGTTTCCTGTCGTGATAATATAATGACTTAATTGTTTAAGACTGTTTTTACGATTTCACTCACGTGCACTTAGCATCTACCACCGTACGTGAAAACTGGATGAAGGATAGGACTCCGGAGCATGGGCATGGGCACAATGGAAAGGAATGATTTGTTTGTCATCATGATTATTATTTGAACGTTAATTACAGCAGTCGATGGTTGTAGGACCATGCAACAGACTGAAATACTAAATAAACTGCAGAAAGAAGCTGAAAAATATGATCGTTTTTGGACTGCTATGTGCTACTAATATTGTAGCAACAATTACTATGTTAGTCAGAAATACCCAACTATTGTTACCTGATGACAAAGTACTCCGAAATTAGTGCACGCAGAAATGCTTTTATTACTTACCGCATTTTATGAGTCAGTTCACGTGTACGTATGTGAAACAACGTTTAATAAAACGCACTTGCTATTGCTACTCGACTATGAAGGTCACATGAAACGGACATTTTCAGAAGACGAATATCCATTGGTAGGTACTACACGTGGATCTTTTAGAAAGGGACGATTTTAACCTTTTAGCGAGTGATGTGTATTAGGTTGTTTATTGGACCACCTTTTAAGTGCGTTATCAGTGCATTTCACAGTCGTTTACAACATTTAAAAAGTACCTGTTCAAATTGGAGCTTGTTGCACTTGAAGCTAATGTGTTCTGTTACAAAATGTTCTGTTGAACCGATTATGTGCCACGTGTGTTGAAAGATGGCCAAATATTACAAGTTTTCTGGATAACATGACGCTGGACATTCTTCTCATGCTTTCATTAAACATTGAGTCACAACAAGTTCAGCGTCAGATTATAAACACTCATCGTCTTGTACCAATGAGTTCAGCACACTGATTCAGACATAAAAGAGACATCCTCTTAAAGAAGAACAAAAATAGCTGCAGAACCATTCACTTTACGCATGATGTCGGAGGCGGAGGCTAATTTTAGAACAGCCAATTTAACAATCAAGTTTAAGCCCTAATTGTAACCGACAAAGGCTGAAATTACAGTCAGCAGACTCTAGAAGATCCACCGCTAGTTGTGGCCACAGAAAAACCGTAAAACCTTCGTTACTTTCAATATTACTGCAGTTTGATATAAAAACAGAAGATGGTGGTATACATATATCTTTTGAACGGCGCCAATGTAAACATCCTGTGGTTAATATTAATTTGCTATTCAATATAGCTTGGAAGAAAAAAAATGTTTTGCTGAAACATTGTAGAGAGAATAGCTTCATCATACTTGCCAATTTAACTAGTATGGGTTTATTTCACCAATGAAACTGAACGCGATCAGCACATAAACTACGTTTAAGAGCTGTCTCTGTCATTATTTTCTGTGGAATTTTGACACTGGCAGCACTTTAACTTAATTAATGTGCAGATCACGTTCAGTTACAGTGGTGAAATTCGCCCTTAAATAATAGGTTGCATTTACCGATTACGTTTTTTTCTGCTGGAATAAGCTGTTTCTTCATCTTGTGCGACTTAACAGCGCGGTTAAAACTAGCAAAGTCAAACAACATAGCTCTCTCTCGCATATCCTAGAACAAGTTTAAATTGCGCTTGCGCCAATTGATACGTGGTTTAAAATATTCTATCTCTAGCTAAACAGTCGTGACACAACACGAGCAATATTTTCATAGGAAGCAAGAAACTTCCATTGCGTAAACAGCGTTTTTTTTTCTACAATTTGTATCCATAAGTCTATTGCTGTTGCAGTGATGACTTCCTTCTATATTACTCGACTTATCATTTCATTCCCCAGACATGGGAGTATCTAATCCTAAGGAATTTTAACGATATGCACCGCTGATGGAGTGCCCCCTGCCCCTGTAATTGATCAAAACCCGAATGTGTGTCAATATGGCATATTACAAATCAAAGAGAAAGCTTAGATATCAGTTTCTCTTTCAAGCATTAAGGTTATTAATATTATTAACGCTACAAAGGCGGTGTAGTCGAAAGGGCCCACGTGTGCCACATGGAGCAATTCGGAATTATTTAACATTTAATGAGCCATTGTTCATCTGATCGTGTACTTCCAACACAGTTATGTTCACTATCATCGTTGCGTTACCAAAAGTATGCGTTCAGCACTTTGCTTAGCGGAAGACCTCGTTGCTCCTTGAAGCTAATAAAACACAATTTGGCAATAAGTAACATCATTGTAAATGCCAAACATGAGCTTGAGCTATAGTTTGTGTCCTTACAAGACAAGAAGAAGAAAAGTCAAACATCTAAATCTTACGGGTAACTTCTACTCAGGCCCATATTTCAGAACCTCACTCAGGAATCAAGCATTTCATAAAACTAAAACGAGCCTAAGAAACTTGAGGTAGTCGAAAACTTGACCCTTGTGACACGGCGGGCAGTAAGCAACAATTTGCTGAGAAATACGATTTTATGCAAGCATTTAATATTACCTCGCTTGTTTTATTTGCTATTGAAAATGTTACGCATTGTTTAGTTTGCCTGCAGTTCCGTAACGAATGTGCTATGATGACTGCGGTAGGTATAGTGAATTTCGTCACGCGACACGCCTAAAGTAGCATAGTATTTCATTATGTGGGGGGTTTATTTTTCATTTACTTATATTATTAGTAGCTGTTTATGGCAGGGAAGTAATACACCGAGTGCTTATTTATGTAGAACTGCGGATAGTCGGTAAGGACACATCTACTTTTTGTTTATACCTAAATTCTATTGTTCCTGTTTTTTTTGTCTGCGAATAATCGTGGATGAAATTCGCTTGATCTGGGCGCTTTTTAATAAAACCGACAGGCGACAGATGCTAGGCCAAAATCTAATAGTTCATAGTTTTGCTGACAATAATGTATTTTGTTTAGAAATAAGGCCCTGTCCCGATCAATGCTTGAGGGCTTGAAGAGCGTTCCAGAATTACATAATTATGGATGTGATATACTATAACATGTAGCACACAACTTTAGCGTAGGTAAGGTAGCGCCTCAAGAGAGTCCCACTCTATCCCCTGTGCCGACTAGACGTTCCCTTTGAGTTGAAGTGTACTTACTGGTAATTCGGTGGTGTTACTCTAAACACAAAGTCTTATCAAGTGATTCTAGTGGAAACCACAAAGTGCTAAGACTGTTCCTACAGCATGGTTAAGAACGGTATAACGGAGAAGACACAATCAGACATCAATTGGTTTCCTGCATTGTTCGTCCAGTTACGGAAGAAGTATATCCAGATTTGTTCAGTTCGAAACAAGATATACCTGGATGATTTTTTGAAGACTCGATTCAGTAGGCATTCAATTTTCGCCCACAGCGGTTGTCTTCTCGAAAAATGCAGACAAGATGAGTATGAACAGCTACATGGAGCCTACCCACTTTCCTGATTCACATCTGGAACAAAGAAAAGATTACCTTTTTTGTTTTTGGGTGGGAAAATCATCAAATGACTTCTTCAGCTTTGGGTGGAGCGGGAGGGCGTGTCTGTCTTTTACGTACTAAAACCCACCCGTGTTCCTTCAGTTGCCTGTGCCAGGGCCACGGTTATCTCTTTCGAATTTCCCGCGACCCTGAAAGAAAAAATAATAATCTGGACTGACCTTTGTGATCTTAGCATTTTGTCTGATATTCTGTAGGTCGAGGTTGAAAGGGCATCAAGAAACTGTCCATGTCTGGTCATTGTTGTTAGATATTTGAATATTATGAGTTAGTACAAAACGTGGTTGGGTAATTCAACTAGCTGACCCGGCGGCGAACTTCGCACCGCTTCAGAATATTGTCTTTATTATTATACTAATTTAAGACCAAAGAACACACCTTTGTCGATTCCCAAGTGGAATAATGTTATTACAAATCATTGGAGTTTTTTGTCAAATATCCCTGTACTCCCTGTAGGCATTCTACGTCATAAGTCATACGTTGAACGGGAAGCGTGACCAAATAAATCAATTGTACAAGATGACTTGAAAAGTTTACGACTAAAAAATCATTGACACAAATTAGATTCGTGACTTACATTTTAGAGTTTTACGAGTTTTAAACTTAAGTAAAGTATGCGGTCATGATAAAGGTGCCATTTGTCCTTCAATGTATTGTAAACAACTGGTTTTCAATGTAAAATAATACATTGAAGTAGGCTTAGAAGTTTATTTTCAAACAAGTTACTAGTTTAGAAACGTCTACGGATTTTTAAACATGCAGTTTATCCGGATAGTCCGACTAGTTTAGATCCAAGGCTAAGGGCTCCTGACCCCGGATAAGGAAACTTATCACTTTCTGATATCATTGTAGTTACGATATTCACTCTAAAGTCTAAATAATGAATTAACAAAGCAACAAAAAAAAAACTAGCGACCCGCGACTTCGCCCGCGTTGAGGTCGGAAATTATCCCACGTAAAACGTACTATTGGGATAAAATATTCAATGTCGTAAACCCGGTTATTTTCCACCTGGGTGCCAAATTTCATCAAAATCCATTTAGCCGTTTCAGTGAGAAAGCGTAGCAAACAAGCAAACTCACTTTCTCATTTGCAATAAACCCAAACTCAAACTCAAACTCAAATCATTTATTTCAATTAAACCATTTACAGGCACTTTTGAATTGTCAAGGAGTCGGTCAGTCAGAAATATGAAGCTAGTTGCCCATTCCAAAGCGTAGTAGGTACCTATGGAGAAGAACGGGCAAGAAACTCCATGGACACTCTTTTAAATAATAATGTTTTTACATATATCTTAGTTACATCGATTAATGTTGACACTATAAGTGAGAACGATGTACAAAAAACCGTACACGTTAAAAGCGTCCAGAGTGCATCAAAACATAATTAAAAACAATCCAGCTAATTAATTATTAAAATAAGCCGTGGCAGCTAAGAGATGACCAGTCCCAACTGACGGCGCCCGTTCACGAACATGACGCATGGATCAGCACCATTCAGCTCAACCATTTTGAAGGGAGCTAAATGATCCGACACACGCGCCACCGTCAGCGAGACATTTGAGTGAGCATGACATACTATCAGCCGCCAAGGCACATTCAAGTCAATCTATGACATTACCCGGTAAATGGTAGCTATATAGTACAAAGTACTCACATCTGTGCAATGCATCTATATAATAAAAAGGAGATTGAGTTTATATAATGCAAATAAATTCTTACTATCTTCAGCAGCTTCAACAGTGATTCGAATGTCAATTAATTAGTTGTGGTGTGGAGCAGGACCGGCATTAAGCCAGGCATTTTTATCAGTTATGTAATCCTCCAACCTATAATATGCCTGCCTGTATAGTGTGCGTTTGACAAAGGATTTGAATTTTGTCTCATTCAGTTGAAGTATGTGGGGAGGTATTTTATTATAACATTTTAGACAGTACCCCATGAAAGATGAGTCTACTTTAGCCAGTCTGAAACCTGGTTGAACTAATAGGTCCCGATTTCTAGTACTATAATTATGTCTTTCACCTCTTTTACTGTAAAGATGTAAATTTTTTCTTACGTACATGATGTTTTCATAGATGTATTGACAAGGTACAGTCATGATGTTAATATCCTTAAACAATTCCCTTAGAGAATCGCGCCTGCGGAGATTATATATGGCTCTGATGGCTCTTTTCTGCAGAATAAAAATAGACTCGATGTCTGCAGCCCGTCCCCAAAGTAAAATACCGTAAGACATGATACTATGAAAGTAACTAAAATAGACCAGCCTCGCGGTATCTACATCAGTAAATTGACGTATTTTTCTGACAGCGTAAGCTGCTGAACTTAGCCGTCCTGCTAGAGATGTTAAATGAGGACCCCATTGTAGCCTTGAGTCGAGCGTGATCCCCAAGAAAACCGTTTTATCGACGAATTCAAGCTTCTCTTGATTCAATACTATCTCACAATCACTACTCTTGACGTTTGGTAAAGAAAATCTTATACACTTAGTTTTATTTCCATTTAGTACTAAATTATTAGCCGTGAACCAATTTTGGACCAGCAGTAGGGCGTTATTTACGTCGTCAAAATTTGAAGCACGTCTATCTACCTTAAAAATTAAGGAAGTATCGTCAGCAAATAACACCATTTGTGGTTGATTTATTAATAAATGGAGTAGGTCATTAATATATACTAAAAAGAGGAAAGGACCCCATATCGAGCCTTGTGGAACACCCATTTTTACCTTTAAACCAAGTGAATTGACACCATTTATTTGAACTTGCTGTTGTCTATCATTTAAATAAGATTTTATTAAACTAAGCGCAAGTTTTCCAAGTCCGTAATGCTCAAGTTTCAAAAGCAGGGTTTCGTGATCGACGCAATCAAATGCCTTGGAGAGGTCACAAAAGATTCCTATGGCGTCTTGAGCCTCTTCCCACGCGTTAAAAATATGTTTTAATAAGGTAACACCAGCGTCGGTCGTACAACGCCCTTTGGTGAAACCATACTGTTGCTCGTGAAGGATTTTATTAGTATTAAAATGATTGAGCATCTGACATAGCATTATCTTTTCAAAAACCTTGCTGAAAACCGGCAACACGGACACAGGTCTATAATTATTAGTGTCTTTACTGTCCCCGGATTTGAAAAGTGGTATTACCTTACTGTATTTCATTAGATCCGGGAAGACTCCCTGATCCACACACAAATTAAATATTAAGGCTAAGTAAGGTGCTATAGTTTCAATTATGGAGGTACAGACTTTAATAGACATTCCCCAAAGATCTTCGGTCAATTTGATCTTAATTTGCTTAAAAGATTTTATTACTGTTAAGGGGTTAATATGCTTAAAGTTAAATTCAATCGGGCAGGCAGAAACATTCGCCCTCATTAAATCAAAAGCACGCGAGGGCGAAGAATTTAAGATTTCAGTGGTTTTTAGTGGGACACTGGTAAAGAAATTAACAAATTCCTGAGCCACTTTTTTGTTATCGCAAATGAGACCACGTGACGTCTCCAGTGTGTAATCAGAATTTTGCTTTTTGATCCTGTTCGTTTCATTATTGATAATTTTCCAAACCGTCTTTATTTTATTGTCTGCTGATTTTACCTTGTTGCTAATGTATAAGGCTTTAGCAGCCTTACAAGTGTTCTTAAAAATTTTTGAGTAAGAAGCAACATACTTATTAAAAGTTTCCGTGTTAATATAAGGCTTAAGGCCATACAGCTCGAAAAGTTTTTCCCTACTTTTCCTAAGTCCTTTAGTTGCCCAGTCACTAAATAAAAACTTAGGGCTGATACTTTTAGACTTCTTCTTAAAAATATTATTAAACTCGGTTTGAACTACCGAAAAGAATTCTTTATACAAACTATTAACATTATTCATTGTAAGGTCCTGATTACTTAACTTACAAATTAAAGTGCTTTTAAATTTATTTAAATTGAAAAATGTTATTGGTCTGGATTGTATCTGCACTTTTTGTATCGCTATGTTGGACTCAAAAGTTACGTTAATATTGGTTAGCATGACAGAATATTGACTAATTATACTCAATTTGAAATCCGACAACGAGAACAACACCCTAAGTGCGTAACACACAATTAACCATAATCTAAATCATTTTGAAGGATATTGCTTCCATTGCTTCTTAAGTTCGAAAAATTTGTGATAACATTTGCAGCCCATTTCCTGGAGAGAACATTATAGGCTGATTATCTATCTAATATAATTTTATTAATAGTTCCAAACGTCGCACGCCCGCTTGGTATCCTAGTCAAACTCAAACTCAAAGCATTTATTTCAAATAAACCAATTACAGGCACTTTTGAATTTTCAAGGTCGGTCGGTGAGAAAAATGAAGCTAGTTGCCCATTCCAAAGCGTAGTAGGTACCTATGGAGAAGAACGGGCAAGAAACTCCACGGACACTCTTTTAAATCAAATTAGGTTTACAATAGATTGGTTACATCATTCATGTTGAAATTATGCATGTGAGAACGATGCAGAACGTTAAAAGCGTCCGTTATTTAAATATGAAAACAATTCGAAAATAAAATTTAATTAAAATACGCCGTGGCAGCTAAGAGATGACCAGTCTCAACTGACGGCGCGCCCGTTCACGAACATGACGCATGGCTTAGCACCATTCAACTCAACCATTTTGAAGAGAGCTAAATGATCCAACACACGCGCCACCATCAGCGAAACATTAAAGTGAGCATGACATACTCTCAGCCGTCAGGACACATTCAAGTTAATGAAAGATGTACCCTGTAAATGGTAGCTTTAAAGCATGTACATAGTACTCACATAATATGGCATATAGCAATTATACAGTAGGTACAAAAAAATTGAGTTTATACAATGCAAAGATTTATGTTTTTAATCTTCAGCAGCTCCAACAGTATTTTCAAATGCTAATCAATTAGTTGATGCGTCCTTGAGGAGCAGGACCAGCGATTAGCCAAGCATTTTTAGTTTTTTTAGCATGTTTAGTTCCAGTCAGCCATAAAGTCAGGGTCACTGCCCCAATTCCTAACGACAGGAATAACCCCAGGTGGGTTCTTCCATAAATCAGTTCGTACTGATTTATGGAATTAACCAAAAATTATAGACCGATCACTTATCTACCCGGTCTTTAAAGTTCTTACATCCATTTTGCGAGCTATAATAAACATACATATAGATACCAACTCCATTTTGTCTCCTCATTGATATGGCTATTAGCCAACAGGTTCCTCGTTCCCGAAAGGATCTCTCGACATGTTAGATAAATTTAAAGAAGGCCTATGACTCGGTCCCACATACATGGCTCATAAGGGTGCTGGAGTTGTATAAAGTAGATGTAACTCTGCGCACCTTTCTGATGTCGTGTATGGAGCAATGGAGAACGATCCTTTGCTATCCAGGATGTCGTATATTCAGAGGAACAGCGAGCCGATAAGGATCGAGCGAGCCATATTTCAGGGCGATAGTTTGAGTCCGATTTGGTTCTACTTAGCCATGAAACATTTGAATCCTTGAAGCACACTGCTAGAGGTTTCAGGTCTTAGCTATCGGCTGTGAAGGGGCGGTCAGGTCATATCTCACCTTCTTAACATGGATGACCTAAAACTCTGCCCACAAAAATTTGCAACTGGTAGAGCTAATAAAAGTAGCTGAAACTTTCAGTAGCGACACGAGGAAGGAATTTGGTGTGGACATGATGGGCGGTCATGCATGTAAAGCGAGGGGAGATTGTGAAACTCATGGGAACCCAACTCTCGGATTCCATAAACCGGTATGTCGGAAGCGTTGGGCATCAATGGTACTGACATGAAGCGATCGTTGAAGGAGCGCTTCTTTAGCCGCCTGTAGAAAGTACTAAATAGTCTTCTATCAGGCGGTAACAATGTGCGCGCCTTCAACGGTTGGGTCATGCTTGATGAACTCTTTCGGCATACTCAAATGGACTCAAACCGAACTTGACGCCCTGGGTAGCAAGGTCCGTGCGCTGCTGACTGCATATCGGATGCATCACCCACGGTCTTCGGCTCGGTCGAGGCTTTTTAGGTAAAACCCTCCACAATCGCGATATGCAGTCTTAGGGAATATTTCCTAGAAGCCGACGTGGGGATCTCGAAGTATGGAGAAACCAAAGAATTTGTCTGTGCAATTGTGGATGAAGTTATCATGACGAGTAATTATCGGAAGTACATTGCCAAGGACAGTACGGTTGACATCTGTCGGGCATGCCACCGTCCCGGTGAATCTATCCGATATATTGTTTCCGGTTGTTCTCGTCTTGCTTACGGCGATTACTTGCACAGATTATCCACCAGCAACTTGCTCTAAAATACAGCCTTGTGGAATCGGAAGTGCCGTCCTACAGGTATTAATATAGTTCTCGAAAATGGAAATTTCACATTGTACTGTGATCGATCCATCATCACTGACAGAACTTGTTGCCAATAAGCCTCATAGAGTGGTGGTGGATCGAGTAGAGCGGCGCACAATGATTGTTTACAATTTGACATAATAGTCCCGCATGACGGGAACCTCGTGAAAGCTGAGAAAGATAAACAAATCAAGTATATTTGGCTTGCGAGGTTGTCGACATGTGGGATTTGGACTCAGCGATCATTGTGCCGATAGTCGTGACAGCCAATGGCTTAAATGCTAAGAGCCTCGACAAACACCTGAGGAGGCTCTCGTTGGGCAGCTGAATCAAGGGTTTGATTCAGAAAGCGGTACTTCTGGACACGGCTCGTATTCTCAGGATGTTCCTTTCTCTGGAGCCCTGTAGCTTGGACCCTGTTCCCAATACCGTAGGCTACTATTTTAAATGTTTAAATGTCTTTATGTATTTTTTTATATTCTATTATTTAAAAATAAAATTGGTATGCATTTACTAAATCATCTACATTCAATAATCAGCATGCTATATACATTTCTACATCAGTCTGTAATTAATAAGGTGTACATAATAAAGAGTATTCTATCTATACTTGAAATATAGGAGATAATAATAATTATAAAAGGATAACCTGATTGACTGAATGACTGACTGACTGACATATCAACTCACAGCCGAAACTACTAGTACTAGGAAAGTGAAATTTTGCTCACGGTTTCCTTTAATAATGTAGGGGAGCACTAAGATGAGGTTTTCGGAAATTCGACATTTAAGGTGGTTTTGTTTTATGAAATATCTTATTTCTTGAGTTAAACTTGGCACGAATACTTTTCCTAAATAAATTGTGAAGTTTTTTTTTGTGTTTCTTTTAAGAACTACCACTTGAGGGGGATTGGAGGTTTCAAAGTTTATATGAAAGAATTTTAACACGCAGTTCGACTAACTCGAAACTCAGTATTTATACTTAAGATCAATATTATAGAATAACGTGTATCAGGGTTTTTCGAAAATCTACGCCTGACGGAGTAAAAAGGGGTAAAAAGTTTACAGGGAAGGATTGTACTGCGTCACTTGATTAACTCGAAAATTGGTGTAAATATTGTTTGAAACAAGTTATGGACACATCCAACTAATTTTGCAAAATCCCATATATTTATTGTTTTTTAGTCATACAATTGTAATAAAACTTCTTGGGTAGATAACAATATTATTTAATTCCTTCAATCGAACAATTTACAACAATAATTAGTTATTACTAGCTATTATAATAAAACATATACGAGAGCTGCACTAAAAGTATCGGGAATGGAATATTTCCACTGTTCCTGTCATATAAAAATCTTTTTAATTGAAAACTCCTTGGTTTTAAAAATCGAATATCATTTATTTATTTTAAAAAAAAATCTCGGTCTTGTCACAAGGTTTTGTCAAACTTGTTTAGTCGTTGAGAAAATGGAATTGACTAGAGAAAATTCAAGAGCGATGATTTATTATGACTTTCGAAGTGGTTTAACACAAAAGCAGTGTGTTGACCGGATGATTTCTGAATTTGGTGATGAAGCCCCATCCAAAACCACAATTTATCGCTGGTTTGCTGAATTTCAACGTGGACGTGTCAAGCTCGGTTACCCCGTCAAGGTTGTCCAAAAACTGCAGTCACCCAAGAAAACGTTGATGCTGTGCGTAAGCTGATTGAGGAAGATCGTCATGTGATATACCGCGAAATTCAGGCAACTTTAGACATTGGCATGAGTCAAATACAAATAATCTTGCATGAACAATTAGGTGTAAAAAAGTTGTTTCCCCGATGGATACCGCATTCGCTCTGTGAAGAGCAAAAAGCGGCTCGCGTTACTTGGTGCATCAGAACTCTCGAAAGATTCCACGCAGGATCCTCAAATGCTGTATAGAACATCGTATCAGGTGACGAATCCTGGATATATGCGTACGAACCCGAAACAAAAAACCAGTCACGAGTTTGGGTTTTCGAAAATGAGTTAAAGCCAACAAAAATTGTTCGTTCACGGAGTGTTGCAAAAAAAATGGTGGCCACGTTTGTCTCCAAAACCGGCCATGTTACGACTATTCCTCTCGAGGGACAAAGAACGGTTAATGCAGAATGGTATGCTAGCATTTGTTTGCCACAGGTCGCTTCTGAACTCCGTTAAGAGAACTGCAACCGCCGCATCATTCCTCCATCACGACAATGCGAGTTCTCACACCGCACACAGAACAAAAGAGTTTTTAGAGGAAGAAAACATAGAATTATTAGACCATCCGCCGTACAGCCCCGACCTAAGCCCTAATGATTTATTTTGAATAAATTGCGTGGACAGAGATTTTCATCACCTGAAGAAGCTGTGGACGCCTACAAAACGGCCATTTTGGAGACCTCAACTTCCGAATGGAATGGTTGCTTCAATGATTGGTTCCATCGTATGGAAAAATGTGTCAAATTTCGCGGAGAATACTTCGAAAAGCAATAAATACATTTTTAAACAGTAATGTTGTGTCACTTCCTTTATTCCCGAAATTTTCAGTGCCGCCCTCGTAATAAAACTCACATGAATTATTGTAGGCCATTGGGTATTGATGACCACAATCCGTCCGCATTCGATGCTAATAGGCCCAGTGCAGCCCCGTGTTCTCAACCGTCATCTCAGAACTGTCATTCGTTCTATACAAATGTTGCCAGTATAATAAATAATATATCCCAATGGTCGACTAAGACAATTTAACTATTTATTATATTATTTCAAAACCTAACACAATGGAATCTTACCAAAAGCTTTTTAAAATATCAAGCCCAGCACGCGCAGCGTGACTGCCATAGAAACGAGTTTTATCGAAGGAAAAATAGACAAAATGAAAGAAGAATAAAAGAATCAAGAAAAAAGATCTGTCATTTCGTCTATTCTGTCTGTCATTTTGTCTTTACGCGGTCATGCTACGCGTGCTGTCGCGGCGAAAACTAAAGACACCATTTATTGTTTTCTCTCTCTCTTCTTACATTAAAATTAGAATTTATTTTAGCTTTAAAATTAAAATGTATTGAAATAAATAATAAATATCGTAAACAAAATTTTTCGAAAACTACCTTTCTAAGGGGATGGAGGGGGTGTGCATTTTTTAGAGGAAAGTAAGAAATCCACGCGGACGAAGTCGCGGGCAAAGTGCTAGTGTAAGTATTTATTGAGCAATATTAATTAGTGCCAGTAACACCACTACTTACATCAAACCTTCACCATTGATCGATGGATTGACTGTATCGATCATTTCTAAACTTCAACAACTGCCAAGTTCATATTTACATCATAAACCATGTGAATGCGGCCATGGTTAATTTTTTACGAAATGATACGGGTTAAACTTCACCACGTTAAATATATCTAGCATGTTGTGAGTATATGAGTCGCTTGGCAACTGTTGCTGTAGTGAGCTGAGCTTTATTATTCTTAAGTCTCATGGGTTTGTTTACGCTACTCGATTTTATGATGTTTCATATACATAGTCTATGCATATGAAACACCATAATAAATGTACCTATAATATGAAACATAGGGACTGTTGGCGGCTGCGCTGCGTAAAATTCGTACTTTTTTAGATGTCTAGCAAATTCTGGAAAAATCCCCAAAAATTAGCACCACACCTAGGTATACTAAACTAACTACCTAACCTACTAACTCATATTCACACACATACACATACTTGCACACACACACGCACGAACACACACATGCACACACGTACTAACACACTTTTTTTAAAACCCTACCTGCTTTCTTAACAATTACGGCGCACGGCGGCCATATGCTTAAGTAAGCTCTTCAGGTACCTTCTTATAGAAACGGGAGGTACTTAATGAAGGAACGTTATATGGTATGCTGTATCTCAGCACATACCTTATTTCACAGTTATTCCGCTTCATTCAATTTTAAAGAAGTTGCCATTTGGATTGTAAATAAAGTAAGCCAGTTAAGCTACCTGTACCCATGTTATTTTTAAGATGGGATTTTAATTTGTATAGACTACAAAGGAGTTCTTTGAACTTACTTTTCTTTGTATATGTTTATGGAGTACCTACTACTCTTAGGCCCTATATACACGGCACAGTTTCTTTACGGTACGGCGTATGACCCACGCCGTAGACAAAACGTGGCTGTCAACAAGCTTCCATAGTCATCAATACAACACTGACGACCGTGCTTACACGCGGCGTATAACCCGCGCCGTAGGCAAAACGTCGCTGTCAACAAGCTTCCATAGTCATCAATACAACACTGACGACCGTGCTTACACGCGGCGTATAACCCGCGCCGTAGACATAAAACGTGGCTGTCAACAAGCTTCCATAGTAATCCATACAACACTGACGAGCGTGCTTACACATGGCGAATAAACCGTAGTTTTTCAGGGCACGAAAAAAGCTTTTGTTCTTGCCAACGATGGGAAGTCCGTTATCCCATCGTTGGCCTCTAACCTTAAGCCGGCAATACATGTTGGCCAAGCCTCGGCCAACGCGAGCGTAGGTAAATTGATACAAGGCGAGTGGTACTGTCTACATGTTGGCCAAGCCTCAGCCAACGCGGGCGTAGGTAAATTGATACAAGGCGAGTGGTACTGTCTACATGTTGGCCAAGCCTCAGCCAACGCGAGCGTAGGTAAATTGATACAAGGCGAGTGGTACTGTCTACATGTTGGCCAAGCCTCGGCCAACGCGAGCGTAGGTAAATTGATACAAGGCGAGTGGTACTGTCTACATGTTGGCCAAGCCTCAGCCAACGCAAGCGTAGGCAAATTGATACCGACACTGATCCGAAGTGAGACGAGTCGTAGCGAGCGATTCCGAGTGGTGGCGAAGCACGCCAAGCTAACCGTATACATGTTGGCGCTCGCCTGCACTCGGCCAGCTAGGCGAGCGTTGACGAGCAATGGCGAGGCTCGACAAATGGGCTGTCCATATGTTGGTACTCGCCTTCGCTCGGCCAACTATGACCAACATGTATTGCCGGCTTTAGAACACCATCACTCGTCGTCCCAATATCCTACTGCCCAACAACGTCGCGTCGGCTTCATCAGAAGCTTTTATCCAAAAATATTGCTGGAATCATATGAGTTCACAAAGGTGTTTCTCACAATAACTGTGCGATGTCTTGATGAATGATTTACTGCTGGATAGTAAACGGATCAATCGTAACTATGACTAACGTGAAACCGCTGTAAATCTTTCGAAGCGTTTTATTGTTAGCCGTTCTAGTCGGTTTTCAAGTTTATTGATAGCTAAAATTGCATTTTCTGCGATGTATCATGTGATGTGGATGTATACATGTTACTGCGTGGATTTAGCTAGGAATAGATCATCACATAATTTCTTGCTGATTCGTAGAAGTTTTAGCTTTTCACAACTGCTTAAAGCGTCAAGCATTTATTTGATCGGATTGTAAACTTAAATCATTACTCCTAAAAGATTTTGGTGAAGTAAGTAGGTACTTGCACTAGCACTTAGTTAGGTAGATAACCCTATATTAATGTGACATCAAAGTCATAGCGAACTTAAACAAAGCTAGATAAGATAAAAATTTAAATTAACCGCGAAGTGCAGCTGATAAAACGCCCGAGGTTGTGTCTAACTGAATAATACTTTCATTTCCAGATGGAAGATAATGCGGAGGAGGAGGATCAGGAGCATACAGATTCCGATGGAATGGACAGCGATGATCCTCTCACTTGTACTGATACTAAATATGGGAAGAGTTTCAGGTAAAATTTTGGCGCCCAACAGGATGTCGGGTGCCGAATATTTCTTTGCTTAACAGAGCTATTTATAAATAGACAAGTGGCAAATCTTGAAATGTAAGGATAGCAAGTGCGCAAACAGTAACCATGAATTTAGCATATGATTCTAGAAGACCCCTGTGTGGGAAATCATCAAATAACTTCTCTTAAACCCACCCGTGAACTACATCAGATGACATATCATTCATCAGTTATCGTGTAGCTCAACCCTATTGTGCGTGTTGTAACCATTTCATACAACTGTCTCAGAATGAGGGCTCACAGCTGTGATTTGATTATACCATTTTTTTCTTGGTCTGAAATCATCAAATGATTTCTCCCGCTGTGGACGGAGCGGGAGGGCGTGTTAGACTTTAACTGACTAAAACCCACCCGTGTTCCTTCAGTTGCCTGTGCCAGGCCCACGGTATCTCTTTCGAACAACCCGCTACCCTGGCAGTCATCGGGGCTAACGGGGTCCGTCAAATATTGGTTATTCAAATTAAAAAAAGTGGTTCCATATTTTTGACCGCGCAGGTAAATACAGTCCGTGAGGCCTAAGCCGAGCTTTGCATTTAGATACCCGACGATAAATTTCTACGCTAGGGGGTCTAGAGTCACATGCTTAATTCATGGTTACAATTTGCGCACTCTTCCTGTATACGCAAGTCGTGAAATTCATCTAAAAGAATCGGATCATAGACTGATGTTCTGTCAATACAAAAGTGATTTATGTACTAACGTATTTTTACAGGCATTTCACCCGCGAAGCTTTGCCAAGACTGGACAACTATAGAAACGTTTTATCGCTCCACGCAGCGCCCCGACCTACGCTGGATGAGCTGCACAATGCTACGTTATCTAGGAAGGTAAGGGTCCACATAACTACGGGGTAATTGAGTAACAAAGTAAGTGCCAGTTTCTCCAATGAAGCTGAACGCGTGCAGTGCAAGAGCTGTGCAGTGCCAATATTCGATAGAAAATAATGACACGCGAATCGCGTTCAGTTTCTTTTGCGAAATTCGCCCAAACAGTGGGAATGGCTTTCATTTTGACAGTTTAACAACATTCATTGCGTTATTTAAAATGCAATAGATAATAAAGCAATGGATTAGCAATATCCTTCAAAATGATTCAGGTTGTGATTGATAGTGCGGTACGCAATTAGGTAGGTCTTGCATTAGGAACACTTTGAAGTTACGCCCCTGCTTACCTGTTGGTTCAATTGAAGTACTATATTACAAAATGTCACGATTATGACAGCTGAGACTGCTGAGAGCTGTCAACAATTCAGAATGCTCGTGAACGCGCTCAAAATGCTTGCTCAACGTCAAAACTTTTATGTAACATGACCGCAATCCTGGCACAAAAAAGACCGATTGGATATTTTTATGAAAATAGAAGTTCAGCGTATTGACACTCACTATCGCATTGCTCTGGTTCGAGCTTGAGCCCGTTAGGATCGTCGGCTATATTCACTTGAATACTCATGGTAGGATTACAGTATTTCTTTGTGTATACACCACAAATTTCTTCTTCTTGAGTTAGGTGGTATGTACCTATACCCAGCAGCACAGTATATCCAAAGCAAAAGCTATTTACGACATGCGATTAATAAGCCGACATAGGCAGAAGCAGAAATTATGTAGGTACAGGAAAACTTAAATTAAATGCTCGATAAAATAATTGTTTAAAACAAAACATCATAATTGTCGAGCCTATTATAGTCGCAGTAAAGTTCAGTATACGCTGACTTCTCATTGTACGAAAAACATAGGGGCATTGTTCAATGCGAGGTCAGCTAAAACTGGAAATGTATAGCTTGTTGTGTACCCGTGTGTACCTACACCATCATTTCGCAAAAAAAAAAACATTTTCATGTTATGGGGGCTAAGCCTATTTCCACTATCAGAATACTAATCCAAACTCCTGGCAGCTAATGACAATTTTCTAATAGAAAAAACCTTCTAGGCTTAAGTTTCTCTTGACATAACAGAGGATCTTCGTTTTGGAAAATGCAATTAGCTTTCTGACTGACTGACAGACTCTTTGACATTTCAAAAGTGCCTGTAAATGGTTTAATTGAAATAAACGCTTTGAGTATGAGTTTAAATTTGATCGAACCCCATGTTCAGTACCTAGTCTACCACTATATACCAATCAATGGAGCAATTTTTTCCCGACTGCCAAGCAAAGGAAGGCTATTTGTAATACCTACATATTTAATTTTAGAATGCGGTTGATCGGTAACCTCGTAAACTGGATACCAGACGAGAACAAGTGTAATGAAATGTATTATTAAACACGTTAATAAACCATAAAGTAGAATCGATTTGACAGATCACGAGATAATAATGAGCGTTACACTGTTGTGCTGCAGCTTTACTGAACGACAAGACTATCTCAGGTAATAACCTGAGATAGTCTTGTCGTTCAGTAAAGCTACGTCAACGTTTTACGATTTTCGGATACAATATTGAGCTCTATAAAAATCATGTTCAGACTTAAAGCCGTCGCCAACCAATGCATTTCTTCTTTGTTCTGAAATTGTAATTGAGAACACAGCACAAGGTTTGAACATGTAGGTTGCACCTTGCACGTAAAGTCTCCAATGGCTTGCTGGAAAATTTGTCCTCTGTCAGGTTTAACTGTGGGCTCAAAGAAATAATGAGTCCCACTAAACCGTAGGCGCTGTACCTCGACAGTTTGTCAAAGATGTAGGGCGGGAGTAGGAGTATTTAACCCACAGCTGACATTTAATTAATTGATTAAGCACTTTTCTCACTTTACCTCAAACCTACTTAGTATTAACCCTTAACCCACTATAATTAGCTCCCAGATTGCTAATTGTGCTAATTGCGTCCATCAGTTAATTGGTCACGTTAAGACGCACACGGGACCTCTTTGTAAACATATACATATACGGTGTCCTGATAATGGCGATTGGATAATCTTATAATTTACTAGCACTTCGGCCGCGACTTCGTCCGCGTGGATTTCGGAAAAAAAAGTAGCCTATGTTCATCAGACATAATTTCGGCTTCTAATGGTAGCTAATAGGTAATAGGTAGTACGGGCTGGTGTCCGCAACTCCACGTCAATGCGCTTATTTTGCGTACGGCTTCTACTGGTAAAACAATTTTTCAGATGGGTTTGTAAGTTTCGGAGCCTATTAAATACAAACAAACAATTAAATCTTTCCTTTTTATAATATTAGTATAGATTAATTACAGTTGTGTTGTGTTTGTGGCTTCTTCGCTGTACTGGGGCAAAAAAACCTCAGATTTGGATAATTACCCAATCGGAGGTACTTTGAAAATGTTGAAATCCGCCTGAACCTACATACATAGTTACATACAACTGTATGTAAATTCAATAAACATTTAGGCTACTTTCAAATTTATTACGGGGACCAAGCTCTAAAGGACTCATTCGTTAGGTACTTAATTATCTTCACACACATTATTATGTATTGACATCACAGTGGGCCCTATCAGAATACCAGCGCTGTGACACTTATTTTTAAGTGTCGCAGCATTATGCTGAGATAGGGGCCTCTTAGCCTCATACAGGACTTTGTTTATATTTACAATTTACTTTTGTTTATTTATTTTTATGTTTTATGAGTGTGTTTAGTTTAGTTTGTGATACTGTGTATCACACTACGTACCACATAATGCGAGTCCTAATAAATACTTTTCTTTTATTTAAAATGCTGATCGTTTGTAGGCTATTATGAACCACTGAAAACCAACAGCCCCAACTATTCCTCGTTATCAGTAAAGATAATAGGTGCCTTCATATTACGTTTCACAAGACATCAAACAATGACCACTTCAATAACTTTCGAGCGTCACTTACCTGCTGATTATATGATATCATCAATCACTTAAATTATTATAACGTTCCACAATTCTCCGTATACCACTCTTCAATGTTACCAAGAACTCGCTAAGAAGGACAAGTATCCATAGTACATGAATTGATATAAATTTTTGTATATTGGTTCAAAACATTTTACATGGCAAACATATTTTTTTTAACTAGATGTGTTCGGTGTTTCCTCTTCGACTACTCCGAGAAGAAAGATTGAAACAAACTCTGAGGTCATAATCTTGATCAGGCCATATGACGTATATGCAGATTAGTTCTTCTGCATATACCTAATGCAAACACAAACTATCGGCGTAATGCATATTTTGTAAGAGCCAGTCGTAGTTTTAATGAAATGTCTTGCGAACTCTGCATTGACCTTTTCTGCACCAATGCAAGCACAGTTAGGACGCTCTTAGAAAAGCCATTTCTGTACAAAAAGCACCTGTACAAGAAGAACCGTTTATTGTCCAAATTAATTTCGTATTAACTTCGCTCAATCGATTGAACGAAATCAACCAACTGAGAAATTAACTTCAAGGTAAGTATGAGGCTGTATTAATGTTGTTTTTTTCTGTGGAGGCTTGTAATTAGCAATTTAGTTACATATAATTGTTATTAAAATGTTATTCGGCTGTAAGCTTTCCTAAAATAAAATAAAAATTGTGACTGAGTTGTTCTTATGAGGAACAATCTACTCAGATGCGAGTGGACGTGTCCAGTCAGTGCACGCACTTGTCAGTAAACTCTACACGATTACTGCGTGAAATGCGTGCACTGACTGGAACAAAATCAACTCAGAACATAATTTACTCAACGATTTGACGAACAATACCAAAGAAAGGACAGTTAGGTAGGCTACATAAAGTACTCTAACAGCGAGAGAATCGTTAAAAAAAATATGAAAATAAAAGCCTAGTGCGTCCTGCAAATGTACCTAAATATTCATACCATCCTCTAGTACTTCCTACCATCCATACGACCTTGCTAACTAGCCTCATTAAATGCATTAACCCGCGGTTCAAGGGATTATGGCCCAGAGCCCGTATGTGTCTGCACTTCATTAACTATTGCACCCATCCTGATCTCTGACCCGTTCATTAGTGAAGTATGAATGAATGTGTCTACGAGTAGTAGTAGATTGTAATTAACGATTGATGAAATTGAATGACGCGTGGGTAAATGCGGGTCTGCTATTGTAGATGTTAACTAAGTGTGATTTGATGCGATGAGAGATTTACTTTTTTCTATTTATATCGGAAGTGGTCTTCAGATATTAATTGCATTTGATAGAAGACATATAGTGACCTTATTGGTGATGATCTTCAGAAAGGTCAGGCGTGCGTCAGATGTATGAAAGTAAACGAAGCTAAAGGAGTATGAAGAATCCGTAGCCGGTGGCGTTCTGTAGTATCGGTCTGCTTGGTAATGTTCTTCAGAAAGGTCTCGTAGTAGTCGCAACCGGCGTGCGTGTACGACCAGATATACATATAAAGATAAATAAAGCAAAAGGAGTATGTAACGATCCGTAGCAGGTGGCGTTTCTGCCCACCCACATGGGAAGAAGGGGTGAGTTTATGTGTGTTGATAGAAAATATACGCCATAGGGAACTTGCCTCTTCTGAATACGCTTATTATCGAGGTCAAAGCGCGCCAATTTATTTAATAAAGTTGTTTTTGGTGTTGTCAAGCAGGACGCAAACAGTTTCTTTTTAATTAACATAATTCTCACAAGTAGTGTCCAGGATATAATACTGAAACCATAAATCTAATAATTTTTTCTAGTTTCGTCTGAATATGATGCTAGCCTCGGATTAACTGTTGTTACTTCGTCGGTGTCGCTAGAGGAGATTAAGGGATTAATTAGTTCACTTGGCCGGACAGAAAGTATGTATAAGTGGAAACAAAAACTGGATATTCCGACCGCTCTATAAGAGTCTGATACGCAGTTAATGCTAGCTGCTTGTGCAAAATAAATTTAAACTAAAGTAATCTGCCTGAACTAAGTTAGTTATATGATTTTTAGGACGCTTAATAAATGGTGTTAAACTACCATTATTTCTGATACATGTTCTTCTTTGACTGCCTCGTTGGAGTGCCTCGTTGGTTTACCAGGTCGCGCAGTGTTTTTGAGTTTATTAATTTATCTACATCATCAACATCGACACAGAAGCAGGCAGGGCGCCTGCTTGTTTTTAAACTAATAACATAAAAACCTGTCATGTTACCATAGAGCAGTGGTGCCCCATTGGTAACGAATTACGAGTTGTAGTTTACGACCTACAACTTCCGGTTCGAACCCAGACAGGCGCTTTACTTTGTGTAAATTATTCCATCACCATTGCTCTCAAAACGGTGAAGGAAAACATCGTGAGAAAACCGGCACGTCTGAGAACCAAACATTCGACGACATATTGTGACATCTACCAACCCGCACTGGACCCGCGTGGTGGATTACGGCCCACTCCCTTTCATAGTGAGGAGACCTGTGTCCCAGCAGTGGGAACATAATAGGCTGATTATGAATGCATTATGCAACCCAAACTTCCGATCAGTTACTTTACTTAAACTTTTCTCATCTATACTAATATTATAAAGACGTACAATTTGTTTGTATGTAGGCCGTAATCTCCGGAGCTACGGCTCAGATTTGACAAAATATTTTTGCATTTGATAGCTCAATTCTTGAGGAAGGCTATTTAACACGCTATGACCGGAGTCGAGCAAAAAGAAGAAACAGCCAAAAGGAACGCTAAGCGAAAATGAAGGGAAAGCGCGGGCAGGGGATGCGGTACGACGGGGTTAGTTTGAAGGAACAAGAAATTTCACGCGGACGAAGTTGCGGGCAGATGCTAGTCTACCTAATAAAAACCTTTATTGATTCATACACTGACAGACAACGCACTATCAAAACCGCTGCGTCCAGAAGCATGAAATTTTGCGCAAGATTTCTTTTTGTAACAAAAGTGAATACTAACAAAGGATTTTTTTTTTATTCACCTCCGAAATGGGATGAAAGTTTGTTTGGAATATCCTAATTTTTGCCGATGCGATGTGAAATCCGATCGCGCGCACGTCTTGTACCTCTCTAGTTTCCTAGTTCCTATTATAAACCGATTTTTAAAACGTTTTCAGCCACAGACTCTTGAGAAGGACCTAGAAACGCCGACGCTCGCGTCTACGAACATTAAGTTTGGCTGGATCAAGGGTGTGCTGATGAGATGTCTCCTCAACATATGGGGTGTTATGCTGTTTCTTCGGCTCTCCTGGGTCGTAGGACAAGCAGGCGTGGGTTAGTACCATTGGTTTTTACTCGGCTGCGGTGGACGCTTGCCTATTCAACTGGAGACTTGAAAACTCCTAGGGTGGAACCTAGAACCTTCTTAGTAGTACGGCACAATAAATGTGTTAGGTCACGTTCGCACCCGATTTTCAACTCTCGGCGCTAAGCAGTGCGTGGAAGATCCAGTGCGTGATAAAATCCCGCCGCGAGTTTTTACTTATCCATCGTAAGTATAACGATATACAATGGACAGCTATTAGACCTGATTTGATTTGTTTAAATTCTTAAGAAGAATGTGCAATATTTCACATACAAGAAATAGACTCGGCGGTATTTAATAAAGTTGCTTACAATCTAAAGTCTACACTATAGGTTCTCAACCTAATTTTACTCAATTTGAGAAAAAAAAACACTACAGCTCCCCAATTTTTTGGTCGTTACCATTTGTCGCATATTTGAAACAGCAATGGCAACAACTACGCATCGCAAAATAATTAATGGGAAATATTTTTATTTTGTGTTTAAATGGCTGTTTACGGTAGTGCGCAATATAACGAACGCAAACCATTGTGTTTAGGATGCATGCAGCGGTGGAGGGGTCGGTCAAGTTGTGTAATAACGTGTTTTCGTAAAAACACAGTAAAAGTTGGAATTTTGACCTTCAATATCTCCGTAACCAGCAGGTTCCCAGTACAAAAACTTGTACTCCACACACCTGTGGAGTTTAAGTGACTTCGTCATTGCAATCATTGTTTTATATCGGCTTCGATAAGAGTCTTTTACACCCGTTATGAATTATGACGTCCAAACGCGAAACGAGCGCAACGATCGCGTGCTCGCGCGAATGTCGCTTTAGGTTAGGACGCGGCCTAATACTTTTTTCTATGCTCAGAGGTCAGAGCTAGTCACGAACAATGATGGATGTATATTGTATATTATAAATGTGGACAATGAAAGCGTTATTTCCCGGCAGCGCAGTCCATGCTCCTGATCCTCACGACCTCCGTGGTCACCACCATCACGGCGCTGTCCATGTCCGCCATCAGCACCAACGGAGTCATCAAAGGAGGTAAGGGATTTTAAATATGTATTTTTAGCTTAAGCCCGCGGTTTCGCTCTCGTGGAGGTCGGAAATTATCCCACGGGAACTTACTACCGGGATAAAATGTATTCTATGTCCTAACCCCGGTCATGGTCTACCTGTCTGCCATCTGCCAATTTCATCGAAATCCGTTCAGTCGTTTAGGCGTGAAAAGGCAACAGATAGATAGAGCTACTTTAGCAGTTATAGGGAGGGGAAATAGTATGGATCAATTTGCGTGGGCACTTATTAAACGTTAGAAATTAGGTGCACGTTTTTAAATTGGTTGTTTCCTATGGAAAAATGTGGGTTCACTTTAAGATGCCTATTTCTTCGGGGAATACCTGCGTCAGGATAGCACACATGTGTTGCTACGTCTCAATATGGATCCTAAGTCGCATGCTGAACTAATCCACTTGCGATTCCGAAAGTAATACACTACTTTGCTAAGCGCTAGGGAAGGTATGTAGTAGTGTAGTGCATTTATGTGAATGCACATATAGATAGTGTTTATACAATCGGCCTGATGAGGCGCTGTGAGTTTGGTAATCACTCACACAAATGCAAAGCTCAGCTTAGGCCTCGCGGACTGTACCAACGTTGGTGAATCAACCACCCCCACAATTGATATCGCATGTCAAATCTAAAGACCAACTTAAAAGAGTTCGAAAAAAAAACATTATCTCTCATTGTGTTCGTAGCCATTTTTGTAACCAGCCTCGCATTTAGAGTCCGACTGTCTAATTATTATAATTTTCTTAGCATAATTATGTTGTACTAGCACATATTTTATGTAAAAGTATCAAAATTTGTAATCCGGAAACAATTGCCAACAAACAGTTACACACATTGTGAATAAATAAATACAAAAAGCAATATACAATGAAAATGATAGAGGAAATACAAGTGTGCAGTGTGCAGTGTGCAACTAAATGACATCGAGATATCATTAACAGCTGCTGTGCAAACCAGTCATACATTACATTGCAAATAAACAGACATTAATTTTTAATTGTTGTATTGTTTCATGAATGGATGCACACGCAAATTCACTATAGCTGTAGCACGGTAATAATATCATACAGTATTGTAACTCGGCCGTATCTTTAAAATAAATGCCTACAGCCGCGCGGTACGTAAACATGCGATAGGGCTGCCCGCCTCCAGCATTTTAATTACATTTGCCTACTTTGTGTTTTGATTTAGTTTTGTGAATGTAAATATACTTTTGTATAAACAAATAAAATACTTTGTGAATTTAATAGAAAGTGTTCAATAAAAATGCGTGATGATTTTTGATTGTTAGATTTAATTTAAAAAAACATGTTTATGTTTGAATAACAAATCGGTCTTATAAATTTGCGACCGATAAATAGTTGCGCCTCGACTGAGACGTAGGAAATGCTTTATTATAACATTTTAAAGTATAAAAAATCCGCATTCTTATATAAAGCTTAATTAAAAATTGTTTTGGGAAACATGGACTCCAATCCTTACAAACAACAACACCTACATAATCAACTAAAATGCAAAAAAACAGCTTACAAGTAGTTTTAATAACTTTTTATCTCAGCTTATTAACGTCTCTATAAATTAGGTACCTACCTACAACTCGCAACAACTCAAAACAAAATTCTTTGGTCACCAATGCCAAGCTGAAAAGCTGGCTACGAATGTTTTAAAATCACAACCCACTCAAATATCTAAATATCCTGTGAATATTTCATGAGTATACCTATTGTTGTTGTTAGTAATACCGAGAAAAAAACGGTTTCTATTAGTATATGTTGAAATAGCAGCAGCAAAAATATTTCATCTGAGAAAATTTCAACTATCTAGTGTGAGGCAGACGGTCAAATTAATTTTTCTAGTATTATTCATACACACAGTACAATAAACAACTATTATTAATAATAAAGTCTTTACTTTGTCTTTGTCTTTACTTTGAATAATACAAACTAACAAAACAAAACACACATGCCTGAGGTTTTAACACAAGCGTACCTACCGTTTCCTGATTCACGAACCGCCTATAACTACCTATTTCATTCGTGTCAATAACTTTCCTTTACTCTATTCACTTTATTTATTAATCCAGACATCTTTATTTTCGGGAGATAAAAGGCAATACTTATCCATTAAAAAGACACACTTTATGTACCTTCCCACTAGTAAGTAAAATTATGTTATAGTTTAGTACAAAAGTAATCTCTGGATGCGTTATTGAAGGATTCATGCAACCATAAACAGCACAATATATCATACTCGTCATATTAAATATGTACTTGAACTTAGTTTTAGTGAAAAAATCGCGCGGTTATTGTTAAAAAAACAACACGGGCGGTGTGTTGTTTTTTTAACAATAACCGCGCGATTTTTGTGTTAGTCACTACGGCACAGTCGAGACTGTCTGCATGCCGCGCGCGTGCCTTGACCGAGGCGCGTAGGCATAGCTCGCGCTTCGTCCGTTTGTATGATGTTGGAATACTGTATGATATTATTACCGTGGCTGTAGCTCGAGCGAATGTTTCATAGAAACTTGCATTTGTTTATTTTTTACAATTAGAAACGAAATCTTGAAAATGATTAAATAAAATCTCCTTTTTAACGTTTGATTTTGCAACTAGTCATACTTTTGCACGTTTTCGCATAGCACGTAACTCTTTCCAACCAAAACTGTCTGATGTTTGGTAATCAATATTGTTTTTTGCTTATGTGGCACATAATACTTCATATTCCGGTCGCTTTATATAACCACTACTTGCTATCTATAGAACATTACTGCAGCGGCTGACAACAGAGGCATTGATGGAGAACGTGAAAGCCGAAGCACACATACGTGCATCCATCAATGCCTGGTTGCGGCCAAGGCTTGTTGAATGTAAACGAATTCCAGAATCAATGTCGAACTACGATAACTTTCTCGCGCCAATGCGTTCATTTGTTTTACTTTAAACAGCTTTATTTGCTTAGTACGAGATTTAAATAAAATCTTTTTTACGTTACCTCCCAAATTACACGACAGATATAAGTTTTCATAGTAATTTATTCGGCCGTTAAACACGACAGATATAGATGTTCATACTTACATTGCCAGCCGCTGCTTGCATGTATTTGACTTGTACAGCATTTTCGATTTGTTTCGAAGAAGGTTGTCAAAATAATGCTCAAATTTCCAAGCAAGATTAAGAAAGAAAAAACAAGTATTTGTGTGATCCACAAGTTTAAAAAAAAAAGATAAATCTGAGGTTTTGCTTGTCTTGTTTGTTGGTTTGTTTTTGTTTAGTACCACTTTCCGAATAGCACACCACTTTTTTTTCTAATAAATAATGTTCTGTTTCTAGGTGGAACATACTACATGATATCCCGGTCGCTAGGCCCTGAGTTCGGCGGCTCCATCGGTCTGATATTCTCGATGGCGAATGCCGTGGCGTGTGCTATGTATGTGGTCGGGTTCGGGGAGTCGCTGATCACGCTGATACCGGAGTCCGCTTATATGGTGGATAAGGGATGGGTACGTATGCTTATTTGTTTCTTACGATCATTTAGAACAAAGTTTTTGGCTGTTTAATTTGATAATTAAACACTATTGCAAAGCACATAAAACAAAAATGACAAACAAATATAATCAAAAGTAGTCTACAATGGGCGGTTTTATCGCACGAGGTGATCTCTTACATACAACCTTGGGATGGACTGAACGAAAGAGTTTTATTATACGGCTCAGGGACTGTTCCTTCCGATTGAATTCCAATCAAATTATTTGCCATATGAATTTATACTTTTCTTAATTTTTTTAAATTGATCTTGTGGATAGTAACTATTCAGAGGTAGTGGAATAGGCCCAATAAATGTGGGCTCTGTTTGATCCTGCCATGAGATATACGTAATTAGGTTTGCGCACTCTTGTGCTTATACAAAAAATATTTAGCTAGGTACCAACTTCATTTAAATTGTCCATCAGTTTTTCATGTCTAAAAAAATACGTGCACATAGTAAAAAAAGACCTAAAGCTCTCTTATTTTAACCATTACTCAGAAACAACCTTACTGTATTTTTTATTATTTTACAAGACGCATTCAATCAATTTATTCTAATTCTCCTCTTTCACCACCACAGGACCAAGCAATCTACGGCTGCATAACAATAGTCCTACTGACTGGCATTGTAATGGTCGGTATGGAGTGGGAGGCCAAGGCTCAGATAGTCCTGCTGGTCATCCTGCTAGCGGCTATAGCAGACTTCTGTATCGGCTCCGTAATTGGCCCGAAAAGCGATGTGGAGTTGGCGCAGGGATTCGTCGGGTATAATTGTAAGATTCATTTCTAAATCACTTAATTGTCATAGTTATTTCACTCTTGTACTCACATAAAAAATCGCGTGGTAGTGAATCCTGGCTATCAACCGGTATTTCTTATTTTCGTGTTTGGACAGATCAACTTACGTGTGCAGCATAGCCACCATAGAAACGAGAATAGACAAAATGACAGAAGAATTAATAAATCAGTATTTTTGTCTATTCTTACGACGATAAAAGTTGGTAATGGTACGCGTGCAAGTGGGTTTTTTCTGTTAGATAAATTCTCAGTGTAAGTCCCTATTAAATGACTGATATAATTTTCATTTGTTAGCCTTTATTGTGTCCTACTGCGGGGTAAAAGCCTCCCCTTTTCTTGCCAACTGATATCTACTAGTAATAAAAGTTCGCCAAGCTAAGTGTCGAAATGACATAAGACTTGCTTGAGCGGAACAAGAAGTGGCGCACAGTGGGGGGCACAGGGTCGCGGGGGATTCTACAGAGATAACCGTGGCCCTGGGGCAGGGAACTGAAGGAACACGGGGGGGTTTAGTCAGTAACAGTCTGACACGCCCTCCCGCTCCACCCAGAGAGGGAGAAGTCATTTGACGATTACACACCCAAAAAAAAAGGTACGCATGAAGTGGTCATCGCTCTTCTGGGAAACCGCAGCTTTAGAAATATAAATAACTTTTTATATTTCATAGTTACGCTCAGGTAATAAAGCCTTACACTGCCGGGTAGAAATCTTTCTCAAATCTTCACTTGTCCAATTAATAACATTTAGCTGATATAATAATATACATACACACATACACATACATAAACTCACGCCTTCTTCACATGGGGGTAGGCAGAAACCACAGAACGCCACCTACTACGATCCTAACATACTCTTTTTGCCTCGTTTACGTTCATACATCTGGTCATACACGAGCGCCGGTTGAGAGTACTACGCACCTGACCTTTCTGAAAAACATCACCAATAAGGTCACTATATATCTTCCTAGGGCGTCCCCTCCCGGCGTTTACTAATATAATATACTATAATTATGGTGTTTTACAGGGACGATTCTACAAAGTAACTTAGGTCCAGACTACAGGTTCTTCGAGGGCGTGGAACATAATTTCTTCTCCGTGTTCGCGATATTCTTCCCTGCCGCCACCGGAATTTTGGCTGGCGCTAATATTTCTGGAGATTTGAAGGTAAATCTTATACTAATACATCACGCTTTTAGTCCCCAAAAGGACACGCAGTGAAGCTTTAGAATTGCGTTGGAAAACTTTTTTTTTTTCAACAAGCTATGTTTTTAACTAAAAAGTAAAAATAAAAAGCTTAGAATAAATTTGAAAAAGATTAATTGGAGCCGGCGAGATTTATGATGTAGATGATTTTATTTCTGTAAGGAGGTTTGTACAAACACATTTACACGTGAATCATATTATAAAAACCAGATGAGGTCGGCGTTTCCTATCTCACTACTCTGAGAAGAAAGGCCGAAATAAACTCAGAGGTTTAAAATCCGGACGTAATCTTGTTGATGATGTTACTTGTACTCTACTTACATTAGTAACAAGTCAGTTTTGAGTCCGCTCAACGGCTTACATAACTCCATTTTCTCTTTCAGGATCCACAAAAATCGATTCCCAAAGGCACTCTTCTAGCGATCCTGCTGACAACCATATCGTACTTAGTGATAGCCCTGCTGGCTGGCTGCACGGTCCTGCGCGACGCGTCGGGTGACGTCACGGACATCAGTGCGTGGGCGATGGCCGACTGTGCTGTTAATAGGACCTGCCCTTATGGACTGCAGAATAGTAATGATGTAAGTTTACCCCACAATGGGCCTTATTAGAGGGGTCAAAGTCACACAAAGGGCACTGGAGAGGGCTATGCTTGAAGTTTCCCTACGTGATCAAATCAGAAATAAAAAGATCCGCTGGAGAACAAAGGTAACCGTCATAGTCCGAAGAATTGCCAAACTTAAGTGGCAGTGGGCAGGACAGATTGCTCGCAGAACAGATGGCCGATGAGGCCGAAAGGTTTTTTTTTCTTCATAATTTTTGTTCGTTTCAACCAAAGCACCTGCCATCTTATCCCTTCACCACTGTACGAGTCATGTATCGTACATGGCACGCGCGCATTTCATAGATCAGCCCTTTTCCGTCGCCTTGCACAAATTATAGTGTAACGCGACAGTACACAATCAGCGTTCATAGTCAGCTGTACTCATTCACATCATTCATATAGCATTAGTTACGTGGTAGTTGAATGTATTCAATAAAGCATCATCTTTGGCTATCCGTGACTTATAATTCCAGCTAACAACACATGGTGTGTGCGACCCATTCAGCAACGCATACATCTTTTTTTTCTTGACTGGTAGAGTATGCCTAAGGCATTAAGTCCGCATTTGTACGTTTTTGTGTTCGAAAAGTTTAATAAATAATAAATAAAGGTTCTGGAGTGGCGACCGCGTACAAGGTGGATCGATGACTTTGTTAAGGTAGGAACCCGCTGCATGCGGGAAGCATAGAACTGGTCGAAAGTGGCGGTGCTTGGGGGAGGCCTATGTCCAGAAGTTAACGTCTAAAATGATGATGATGAAAGTTTCCTTGATTGTTATTTGTAACTCTATAGATAAATTTTCAGTCCTGTTTGTTCTGAACACCTAAAGCCGTAAAGTGAAGTTTTCAGATTGTTTGAAGATTCAGAAATTTTATTGTTCAACAGCATACACATTGCACAGCTGAGTCATGGGGTCTCAACACGAACAAATTATAATCTGTCTTGAAAAAAAAATCATAGATGGCAGCTTATGTAACCATTATGAAATTACCAATCATTAAAAAGCGATCTACGGCAGATTTTTTACTGTTTTATGATTGGTTAAAGTCAAAACTTCCTTGTTTAGTGCAGATTTATCTATTTCAAGTCATAATGAACGTATTTTAAAAATAAAATAAAAATGAAGCCTTTGACTTCAATTCGAATCCTTTTAATGATAAAAGTAGCCATCTGTTAATCATTTTGTTAAGAGCTTTTTGCAACAGATGGCGTTTTACTCGATTGGTCCTGTCACAGTTTCTTATAATGTTACTTATTTAAATCAAACAACTTTATTTTTGCATTATTTTTACATAGAAATATTTAAGAAATCTAATAACATGTTTTTATGAACCCGGAACTATAAAACTTTATATAAAAGTATTGCACGAATCGTTTATAAGTAGGTCGCCTCCTAGATGGCGTTGTAAAACTACAGTCTCTGGCAATTAGTGAGTCGCTGACGCTGCCATCTGTTGGAAAATTGGACGAAGTAAAATTGCCAGCTCAATTGCCAAACTTAGGGAGGTTTCATTTCTTTGTATGGGATTGGGTATCTGTACGTAGTATTATATTATCTGTGGCTGAGTAGATATATTTTAAAACACATATCGTCTTATTCATAATAAAGCCATTCGAACTGCTTTGTCCCTTTTTGTCAAGTTAAAATGAAGACAGAAAAGGACAACACAGTTCGATAGCTAAAATGGGTTTATAAAGCGAATGGCTTTATTATGAAAAAGAAGGAAAGCCTTTTAATACTAATATTCAACTGTCTGCGTGCAGGTGATACGCCTAGTGTCAGGGTTCGGTCCTCTGATCTACGGCGGCTGCTTCGCGGCCACGCTGTCGTCCGCGCTCGCCTCGCTCGTCTCAGCGCCCAAAGTGTTCCAGGTTAGTAGGCAGGACCTAGTATACAATAATAGTTTTGCCCGCGGCTTTACCCGCGTGGTTGTTGTTATGCGATAAAAAGTCCTTTGTGTTAATCCAGGTCATAAACTATGTGTGGGTCAAATTTCATCCAAATACGTTTTGTAGTTTTTGCGTGAAAGAGCAACAAACATCCATCCATCCATCGTCACAAACTTTCGCGTTTAATACGTAACACCTCATCACCCCAATTAGAGTATTGAATTAAAAGCATAATTACCAAAAAATATTTTTTCAACCTAAGGGTTAACACGATTTTCTTAATAATGACATTATTAAGAAAATCGTGTTGACCCCAGCATTACTTTATGCATTTAAAATAAAGTCTTTTTGACATAAAATAAGATTTAATTTTCTTTGGTTCAAGCGGCGTCAGTAAGGCAATTTTTGAAAAAAAAACAACCTATGTTACAAAAGTTACTGAAATCGATTCAGTAGTCAAATAACTACAAACTACTTTCAGGACTTGCGTTGATTCTGTTACATCTTCCAGTGTGAAATATTTCTACTGCTTATTCGTTGATTTTATGACATAACTGGCAAAACTTAAATGTACTAATACGCCTCTGTCTATCCCCTATCGAGAAATGCAGAAGTGGAGTTACGTTATTTTATTTCTTTCAGGCGCTATGTCAAGACAAACTGTACCCGTACCTGATCTTCTTCGCGAAGGGCTACGGGCCCAACAACGAGCCCGTACGGGGATACGTGCTCACCTTCGTCATTGCGGTCGCTTTCATACTTATGGGTGAGTCTCTCATACATGTAGACGCTCATACAGACGTTCCCTGTTTAAACAGTGCGAACAGTGCACGTATATGTAGCTTAAATGGGTTTGTTCTAGTAGTGCTCTAGATTTAGGTCTTCTAGACGCACTTTATTTTTCTTTTTGTCTCTAATTTTCATAATGTCATTGCCATGCATACTTGCTATTGACAGGGTTAATGAAAAGTATTTTAAGTATTATTAGTTTATAATTGTAAGTGACTGTGCTGGTGGGGATATAAATAAATTTAAAGCAGTGGAATTCGTAAGAGTGATTTTGAGGAGTGTAGTTGCCGAGTTATTCGACCCAACTTGCCACCGCCGGTGACAAGTTGGGTCGAAGATCGGGGTCAAGATTGGCACGAACCGGAAAGAATGGCGTAAAAGGCATATTTATTGGTCTGCAGTGAAATAACACTTGTGGATGATGTTTGTTACAGTTGACAACCTTGTGGTATTTCAAAAAAAAACTTTTTTGGCAGTAAAATATTGGCATACATCAAGATTAACTAGATTTAGAAGTGTTGTTTTCACCAATGAAACTGAACGCGTTTAGCACATCTAAAACACGTTCAAGAGCTGTCAGTGTCAACATTCCATAGACAATAATGACACTGAGAGCTCTTAAACGTAGTTTATTTGCTGATCGCGTTCAGTTTCATTGGTGAAATTCGCCCTAAAGAGATATATTTAAAGTTTTTATTTATTGACCTTTTCTTCTTACAAGTAACAACAAATAAATGTTTTTCGTTTATCATATTTTAAAAACTAGATGAGGTCGGCGTTTCCTATCTGACTACTCTGAGAAGTAAGACCGAAACAAACTCAGAGGTCACAGTCTTTTAAATTCCAGATTTAATTTTGATCAGATAACTATCTTTACAGATCTTAGACCTAATTCGGTTGTAGATGACTAAAATTCTGCAAGCCGCTTTCTAGTTCCGAACTCAAAGGAAAACCGTTTTTTTTTACTAAACAGTTTAATTTGCCGCTACATACGATCTAGGGTGATGATGACTTACAACCACTTTGTTCGCAGGTGGACTGAACCAGATCGCTCCTCTAATCTCCAACTTCTTCCTGGCCGCGTACGCGCTGATCAACTTCTCGACGTTCCACGCGAGTTTAGCAAAGCCTGTGGGGTGGAGACCTACATTTAGGGTAAGTAAAGACAACTGAGTCTGGAGAACAAAGATAAAAGTAAATTAGACCTCAACAGTAGGTGATTCCAGACTGAAATGAAGACTATAAATAAAGTCATTCATTTTAGAAATTAAATCCATTTAATTAAGAAATATCTGGCAGATTCTTACGAGCGCTTGATACAACACGCCATTTAAGAGATTTGTGGATTGCGTTAAGCTGGATCTAAAAAATACAACTTCAAATAAAATTAACCGGCGAAACTACGCAGACTTCTGTAAAGTTTCTCCAGTTCATTTTATTTGTTTATAATATCGAATGATACAACACAAATGACATAATATAACTTCTAGTAAGTACAGCCTCTGCTTTTAGACGTAATAAGTCCACAGTTGTGTTACTTGTGTGTTGCAGTTCTACAACATGTGGCTGTCCCTGGTGGGCTCGATGCTGTGCGTGGCCATCATGTTCGTGATCTCGTGGGTCCAGGCGCTCGTCACCTTCAGCTTCCTCCTCACACTGTACCTACTCGTGTCTTATAGGAAACCTGGTGAGTTAACGTCATTACGTGGGGCACTCGCAAAGTTTTGCAAAAATAAAAATAAATGTTCTTGTAATTTTTTTTTTTAAATCTTTTCGTAAGTAAGTTTTTAAGTACTCTCCACTAGCTTTTATACAAAGTTTCATGCGTCTGAACTAGTTTTCGAAACACTTTTTCCAGTCAGCCGTAGACACCTCGTTTACAGCCTGATCGAATGCTGACAGCACATCTTCCGGCGATGAAAATTGTATCCCATTGAGCAGGTTTTTTTATTTTCAACCTCAGATTCATATTCATATTTTATTTGTATAGTAAAGTTTGCCAAACGACGAAAACATTAATCCACTTCACCACTAAACGTATCTTTTCCAGAAACTGTCTACTTAACATGAGGATCACACGCCTGGCACCGATACTTAAAGGCTCTTTGTGTTCAGCATTATCGGATCACGCAACTGCAAATAGAATATCCGTCGAAAATTGGGTGATATTCTCGTAGACGTAAAACATTTATGAATCATCATCATCATTATTTGAGCCGAAAGACCACTGCTGGACATAGGCCTCCCCCATGCACCGCCACTTCGACCAGTTCTTCTCGTATCCAGCGGTTTCCTCACAAGATCATCGGCCCACCTTGTGGAAGGCCATAATCCATAATGCAATATTTTAATTTAATATTCTTAAAATTCCAGACGTGAACTGGGGCTCCACGACTCAGGCACAGACGTACAAGGTGGCACTAACTGGCGTGTATCATCTCAACACTGTCACGGAGCATGTCAAGAATTTCAGGTAGGTTTCCTGCATTAGGTACATAACATTTCTAGGGCGTCAAAATGATACAGCTTTCTCTCGAATGTCACTCAAATACGACTGACAGACATGGCGCTCTACAAAACTTAACTTTTTCCTAAAACTGTAATAATTAATTTACCGTTGGGTCTGTACATTGACGCAAGATTCAAAAGCGATTTTCTCCTAAAGTATCGATAGAAATTTTATGTAGTATACTCCGAAGTAAAACTGTTAAGACTACTAAACGCACCTTTACTGCTGACTACTAAATGCTGACGCATCAGTAATAAAGCTGTATTTTGGGTTCGCTCTTCTAGAGCACGAAACTAAATAAATAGCGTTTGTCTCAATTCTTATTTCCTTTTTATCTAAAGTAACTAGAACTTCGCCCGCGACTTCGTCCGCGTGGATTTAAAAATAAATAAAAAAGTAGTCAATTTTCATCAGACATAATTTCGGCTTTTAATGGTAAAACAATTTTCCAAGTCGGTTCAGTAGTATATTTATTTTAGACGTACAAGCCGAGCAATCTTATTTTTTATATACATGCTACGAAAACCCTGTCCGATCCTGAAGGGTATTATTTGGTATCGTACTGCTTACACAAATACGTAATCATTTAATGGATACGAGATTATTATTTTTCCCAATGATTAAAAATAATCATACCAAAGTCCATATGTCTATCTCGAACATTAGTACACATTCGACACCTTTTTATTAAATTTGCACGTACTCTTCGCAGCGCACTTGTGTACGATTTGAGTGAGTCGAAAGCTTCCACAATCCGAGCTCTTCGATTTCCGAATCACACTCACTCACAAATAAAAATTAACATATTCAAATATTCCTGATTGATATACGACATAGTCCTCGATACGATAGCGGCACGTGATACGTACGGACATCCGATCGCAAGCTATCTCCACGTGAGACTGGCGAAGTGGCCAAACAAGTAGGGTGCCAGTAGGCAACCAGTCGGCTACATCAAAGGGTCGAGGACTCGTTATGAGTACCTACAGTGCGGCTAGTCCACGGCGGTGTCCTTTGAAATAAAAATTGGCAAAAAATAAAAGATTTCGCCGGCCGGTGGAGTGTTGTCAACTCATGAAAATTTACCATATTCAGGGTTACATTTCGCATGGTAACTAAAAATAAAAAATTCAATAACTTTTGGTTTTTATGAGTAAAATTTTTTTTCCACTATTTTTTCTAGTACGTATGTTAAACCAGGAATACGCCTTTTTTGAATCGGACAGGGTTTTTGTTACATATTGTATAAATTTTAAAAAATCTTTATAAAGACGATTATCGAATAAATAAGAAATAGGTATTTTTTCAGAGTTTGTAGCTATTTCTCGAGAAACATGTTTATACATTTTTGGGTGTAAGGTATTTAAACTCGTGACTATACATTCATCGGACACCTACATCTATATGCCAGTGTACTAATAACGAAACGACTGTATTATGTTTTTTGTCTGCAGGCCTCAAATCCTGGTGCTAACCGGCTTCCCGGGCGAGCGGCCCATACTGACGGACTTCACCTACTTACTCACCAAGGGACACTCGCTCATGCTCTGTGGCCATATTATGCAGGTAAGGGTTTTATCAGTCATAAATTCATCACTACAAAGTGTCGCCGGCGCGTATGTCTGATAAACTCAAAAACAGATAAAAAAATACGGCTTTTACCAATGGACGGAGTGATTTATGAGGAAATTTTAGGTAATTGTATGTGTAAATTGTTTTTTTGCAGCGATTTTTTTAATCCGAACTGTCTTGCTCAGCAGGTCATAACAGCTTGCTCTAAAATATTCTTGTGTTTTGGACGGCGAAAAGGAACTAACTGTGTAGCTAAGCCAAACTGTTTCGTCTTTTCTTTTCAAGCCCGTTAACATTTTCAGGGTCTGCTCTGCTTTGCACAACAGTTAAACAATTATCTTATAACCTAAAGTGGTGCATGGGACAGGGTTAATTTAGTCAGACCCATTTTTTTTAATGAACAGACATTTGTGCTGCTAGGGAGTTTTTTTGAGTAGCTTCTTCCCAGCTAAAGCGCTACTTCTTCTTCGCAACACTCTTATCGAAGCGGTTGTGGTCCTCACGTAGTTTCTTGTATAGAGGCTGATTTATTTATTTATATATACTTGATGTGATTCGCCTCACGATTTTTCTCCATTTACTCCGATTTTTGGTATTTTTTGTGTACTCATACAAGGGATCGCCCACTGCGAATTAAATTTTTTCAGTCCATCTCCTGGGTGAGCGTCCGCGTGAAATGTTGATTCTCAGCCTAATTTGAATAAATGACTATATTTTGATCGCTTTGTGAAAAAAAAAAATTATAATTACTATTTAATTTCTAGGGCCAAGTAAGTCACCGCGGTCGTGAGGCGCTAGCGAGTCGTGCGTATCAGTGGTTCACTAAGAGGAAGATCAAGGCGTTCTACTCCATCGTGGATGACGTGGGGTTCAAGGATGGAGCTAATGCTTTAGTGCAGGTAATACATACTTAGCCAACAAAAATATAAGGTGGCTGGGACAGCGACGCGCAAACTGAAACCATGATTTTAGCACATCATTCTAAAACCTTTTGTTTCACAGAAAAGTGAAACTCTCTCTCACAGAAAGGAGGCCTGTGTCCCAGCAGTAGGAACATTATAGCCTGATTATGCTTTATTTATGCAGTCAAAATGTATGGAACAGCAACTTTTTTTATAACTGGCGAAAAATTTAAACGCATTTGGGAATTCATGGGTTTGCAGGTTGCACGTCGGTACCAACCTACATGTAAAAAAAAAACAAAGTTATGTTTGTTTCGCCATTAGAAAATATTCAAAAAAAAAAGGAGCAATTGCAATTAATTTCACAAATCTAGCTAATCGGAAAATAAGTTGAGGGTGTAAGAAAACTAGGTTCTGTCTAATAAACCAGCGGCGCATGACAACCTTTAGTCTTTAGTTACACGAAACTATTTTTCTTTCAATTTTCAATTCCAATTCCAAAGCACATTTTCAATTCCAAAGGGGGCTAGTGCGAATCTTGGGGATCAATTGATTAATCGAGTCTCGTCAAACCAGGTTGGGGTTGGTACATTTAATTAACTAATTACAGTTTAAATTAATAATGCAAAAGCCAATAATTTAAGGTTATTTATTTAATCTAAAACATAATCACTACAATCTATCCAATCCAAACATCTTCAAGGCCAGGATGGTGTCTCTCTCTTGCCCATAACATCGCCGTAGAGTTTAGACTTGTCCCGGAAGCTAGTCATTCTCAGGGTTTCTTGGTCATCCAAGTACTTGCCTAGGAGGAAGCCTCCAATAGGGACGGCAAACCAGGCATAGCGAACTGTGATTCCGAATACAGCCATGTTTATTCTGAAAATAAGTATAAATATATTTTATTGTCCAGATGAAATTCACAACAACATTCTCTATAAGAGTTTGACAACACCCAAAGGTCCTTTCCTTGGGCAAAACAGAAATATAATTTGAGTCCAAGAAGGGTGTGACGGAAGTAGTATGGATGCTACATGTCAGCACTTAAAACTTTATTACACAAAAAAACAACCAAATTCCATTAACTTTTTGGATGTGGTATCTACCCCACACAAATTTGTTCACCTAATTAAATAACACCAACAGAAAGTTATTATAATATCATCAAAATACACTAAGTGGAAAAAAAAATAAGTATTAGACCACCACTCATTAGAACATGACCAAATTTATATACGGGAGGAATACATTTTTCAAATCAGTTTATATATGACGGAGTTCTGAGGCAACAACCATAAAAAAGCAAAATTTTGCTGAATTGAGACTTTGAAGTAGATTAAAAACAACAAACTCCGTACTACGTCAGGCCAGCTCAAGGTCAAAGTTTTACCACTGATGTGCTTGGCATCCTTCCTGTACGTCAATCTAGTATGTTATATGCGGGAATATAAATCGATTTTCTTTGTTCACATTTTAGTCACGTAACTTCGGTTCTGTCGCATGAATGTCAACAAACTATTAAAAGGTATACAAAACAGTTTAGTTAGACTGTTAGACATTTTTAAATATTACTCACAGCTAGATTACACAAGTGTTATTGACAGTTAGTTTTGAGATGTTTTCAATTCCTGCTGTAGCAACTTCCACTTCTTAGTGTGATTCCAGTCAAGATATATAAACGTAGCAGTCAATACAGGGAAAGTTATGCTCACAAAGTTACGGTTAATAAATCTTAACACCGCCATAACCTTACCCGCAAGGCATGAAGTGCTCGCAAGTCTATTTTGGTTGACGTTTACTTTGACGTACATTTTGAAGTTTAGTTTGACATTTAATTTGACGTTTGTTTTGACATTTGATTTGACGTTTGGTTTGACATGACTTCATGTGAATGGCCTTGTATACAGTGGGCCATGTCGTTCCATTCTTTTAAACGTGAATTTTCATTGCAGGCTAGTGGAATCGGCAAGTTGAAGCCAAACATTCTGCTGATGGGATTCAAGGAGAATTGGCAAACGAGCGAGAGAAACGCAATCGTCGACTATGTTGAGGTTATGCAGTAAGTGTGTTGTTACTATTTTAATAACATAACATCACGACTGAATTCTCAGAAGGGGTATGCAGAGATGTATAGTACACCCATATTTTAAGTCTCAATAGGGTGCGAGCGTATAACTAACTATAACAGCCGCATGGCTCGATCGATCATGTTAAGCTAAGCTTGCCGCAGTTGGTCCGTGTGAATGGGTGACCAACTTTACATACGACCTTTGAAAGTCCAAACCAGTTAAAACTATTTGTCAGGCTTTGATTGCCAAAGGCTGTCGTATTACCCAGTAACTGGGTTGTGAAGTTCAGCTTTGCAGTTGCTCCATGTAAAGTACTGGTATTCAGCTGCATGCTTTTAGACTGGAAGCCTCAACATGGTTGGGAAAGCCTAGGCACGTGATGGATCTGAAAACACTGAAATTGTTAGACAACCTTCCCACTTGTTAGAGAATGTGTGAAGTGTCTCTAAGGTTACTCCACCAGCTAGCCTTGTTTACTATCATTAGATGAAACATAACATCACGCCTTCATTTCCCTTACGGTAGAGTTGTATAGCACATACATATTTCTCCAGTTATGTTTAAATAACAGGGTGCAAGCCTATTGCTTCAAAATATTTATGTTTACAGGGGGAAGTGCCAGGGTAGCCCGCGGAATTTAAAAGTTCTTAAGGTTTTTTTGCAATTTGTTCAACATACAACTTGCAAAATGCAACAAAACGTAATTATTCACATTTAATCAAATATTTATTCACATATAATTGATGTTATAAAATTGACAAAATTGAATTGTGTGTTGTTTTTGCATCATATATGGGTCCAGGACCTGAAATTGAAAATTTCAGTTCTGTTGGCAGCCTTGACGCTTCCCCCTTAAACTAAACTTGGAACTAAATTAAGCTTTAAAATTATAATTTGGTGAAACAATCAAACGGATCCGACAATAGGGATAACGACATAAAGGGAACAATTCATCAATTCATTCGACACGCACTTGACCAGTTTTTTCTAAGCCATTTTGTGATGAATTCACTGACCTATGATTTGTTCAGTAAATCCACAAATGTCAACAGATTGTATTGTATCTGTGTTCTAGCAAAGCGCTAGACGTGCACATGGCTATCGCGATACTGCGCGTGGAGGGTGGCCAGTACACCACCGACGCACTGGATGACGACGTGCAAGCGTACCTCTCTGATGTCAACCTGAAGGATTTATCTGCTTTTTCTCGTGAGTATATCTTCACAGAGGCAACACCCAGCCATTGTTGAAAAAAATAACTGATTACGACAACACTTATTCTTGCTTAGTAGTCTTAGCAGGTTTTGACTTTCTGCTAAGTTACTAGTCAATCAAGACTTTCATTGGACTTTTATTGGGTTTCTAGAAAAATGATAAATTTTTGGTACTTTAACTAACATTATTCGTATTTAATGGATGTATTTTCGAGACGTGAGCAAGTGCTCCGACTATGAAACTAGTTGAGCAATCCTGCCACTAAAAACTATTAAAAATAATTCTCCAAAAATCAGTCTATAGGTAGTATTCCCACTGTCCACACACACAGGCCTCCTCTCTGTGAGAGGGAGTGGGTCAGTGGGCCATAATCTTCCACGCGGGCCCAATGCGGTATGGTGGATGTCACATCATATCTTCGATTTTTTTGTTCTAGGACATGCGGGTTTCCTTACAATGTTTCCTTCACCGTTTTGGTGAAGATATTAAATGCACAAATTAGAGCACCTGTCTAGTTTCGAACTCACGAACTACAACTCGTCCGTCGGGGCCGATACCACTTGCCACCACTGCCCATTACAATAAACCGTTGTAAATCATTGCCAAATACAAAGATTTGTCGTTGCTACTTGCCAACAAGATTCCAATTGTGAAACATGACCTATCTAATTTGCCTAAATAAGCCTTAAGCGAGACAAACAAATATCTTGCAACATGGTCATAGGCCTATTTCGACCATACCCTAAACAATTATACATAGAAAACTGTACCAAATCAATGTAATTCTTTAAATCCACACTTTTTCGGTGTATTAGTGATAACGAAATTTTCCGCTTTTCAGATTTAATTTCAATGGGTGTTAGAAAATGAATTAGAATGACTAACCAATCAATTCTTCATCGGCATTAACTCATACTTTCGAACGTAGTTTCTATTTTGTTGATTAATAACTCTTTACACATTTGCTGCGTAAAATACTGAATACTTTTCCGACGAAATCTAGCCTTAATAACACAGATAGCGTAGCGAAAGCGTAGCGAACTATGGCGACCTTTCAATATGACTTTGAAGTACCCGACGGGAAATAAGGCTCATTGAGATCTAAAAGTGATTCTTTGTGGTCACCAAGGGTACAAACACGCTGTGAATGTGTGCGTGAAGACGAGTAGCGTCTGCACATAACACACACCCGCACACTTCCGACTTCGTTGTCTCGGACGGTACCGAGAGCTCCTGCGCTTACACACACATTCACAGCTTGTTTGTACACTTGTTAACCACAAGTAAAAAGCGCGTCGCTGTGTTAGAAAAAAATACTGTACCTGTTTGACAGTATCTTTCTAAAGCTTGATGTGCCGGTAATTTACAATAGGGATGATGACTAATGTTTAAAATGGTCGAAAAATACTGTAATTTCAAAGAAGGGATAGTAAAAATGAGATGATCGAAAAACTCTGTGAAATCGATGTAAATAATTATGAAGAAGCTACACGCTTTGAAACTTTTTGGAGGGGATTATTCCCGTCATTGTCGCGCAGTACGGACGATGTACGGCGCTAGTATGACGTTACGTAGTCGTGACCTCACTTCTATGATAGTGCTGTCCTTGTCTAACACTTATTTTAAAACGTTAATAACTTGGCAATTTTTCGAGCTTTTACACTTTTGTTTAATATTGTTTGCACTATTTGGAAACAAATTAATTTTTTTTGAGATAAAAATAAGAGTACAGGCAGTCACTTCATGTTACATGCTGGTATTCTGCTGCATCTGGTTAGTCTGGAAGCTAACCCCAACGTGGTTGTGAAATGACTAGGCAGATGATGCGCTGAAAGTTATACTTAATTTAATAATCACATTCGCGCCGCATTCGCTTCGACTTTGCTCCTACAATTTTGAAAAAGCCGCGTTCATTCAACGTCACGAAGTATATTCCGCAGCAAATGTACCCTTATGTGTATCATGCAGCCATCACACATCAGCTTCTTTTTAGGTTCAATGGGCGATAACAAGGAATCTAAATCCACAGAGAGTCTCAACACGCATTCTAGAGGTGAGTCGCCATTTTTCATTACGACTATTTAAAATAAGGGTCGTATTATGAGAAAAGGGATGGTGCTACTTGTTCGGTAAAGCTGTGTCTCACTCTCGCATTGGTTTTCTAAACTCGAAACTTGCATCGTGTAAATGGGCATTTAGTATCACGGTTTGGTATACACCAATAACCGTGGCAGCTGCGGTCATGGAATGCAGGAGCGAGATGGCTGAAGTTTGTAGGAAAGTGTCAAAGTTAAATCATTTATTTCATACGTTCAAAAGTGCCTCGTGGCACTTTTGAACGTCAATATTTACATTAAATAGAATTGCTTCTAGTCGAACCTTCCAAAAGGTGGTTTCGTATGGAGAAGAATGGGCAAGAAACTGCACCGTTACTCTTTTAAAATGTTTTAAATTTTTTGTATACATTTAATAAAATATATGTGAAGACGATGCACCTAGAACAAAAATGAGTTTACCAAAATAGGTAAAAAGAATTGACAATGAAGCAATGACAGATAAATTTATTATGTGATAGATACATGGTGCTCCCATATTTACAAACATAGTAAAATTATACGATTTTCCTAAAATTTTAACCATTAATAAGTTACTGTGTAAATAATGCATAATAAACTATACAATTAAATTATTAACCAGCTTGATTTTGTCTAGTGTTCGGTAGGCACCCAGTTCGCACGTATTTACCAAGAACGTTTGCTTATACTGTCAAACTTCATAATACGACCCCGGTGAAGCCTATCACCACCTTTTACAGCAGTTTTATTTTAATCTTACTTCAGTGTGAGAATGAGATGGAGCTATACAGGATATATAGCTATAAGAGATGGTTGCAGGCCCGCAGGTCCTGCAACCATCTAAGTTTTCTTTGTAATTAATGATTCTTATTTTTGACTTTTGGGAAGAGTGCTTCTTCGATTCTGAAACTAAAACTGTGTTTACTCTTTTTAACTTAATTTAACAAACTTTGTTGTTCAACTGCAACTTCTGTATACGATATCAACGTACTGCTTGCTGTAAGATAGTATGCGTTTTTTTGCCTGTTAAAACTTAATCTGTTGGACGCACCTCAAACGCCTGCCTGTCTGTACCAGCAAACAAACAGCACAAGTTAACATGTCATCGTTACAAGTCACAGGAAAACATGTGATAATATTAGGGATGATTTACGGAACGGCCTCATTCATTGGTTAGTTCTATGGATGGTATGTTCCAAAAGTTTCTGATGTAAATGTAAACAAATGGATCAGAAAACGTAGGTTCCTGTATAGGTGTTTTATTCGGTATTTGTAAGTGGCACTGCAAATGGGCATTTATAGTGCCACTTACAAATTTAGTGCTTTGTTTTGATTACTTAAACCCGAAACATTACAAATTTATGTTTTTCATTTGTCACTTTGTTGAAGATTTTCAATTACAATTTAATAACGTTTCGGGTGAGATATACAAGTTAATACCATAAAAATACAAATGAAAGTGGTACTGAAAACCAGCGCTGTAGCTCTGTATCGCATAGGGTTATGCTAAGCAATGTTTTCCATTGATGTGGCGCATATTTTCCCCAAACTTGTATTTTTTGCGTCGTTTGATGGCAATAGGCTCGCCCCCTATTACATGGTACTTAAGTATAACTGGCGAAATGTGGGTAGACTATAGGGTACACCTCTGCCTAACCTTCTGGGATTACAGGCGTGATGTTTATGTTATCTTATTTTAAGTGGATCATTACTATAAAAATGTCACATGAACAGGGTTTGTTTACACTTACAGTAGCCATGCCAATGTATTTCTACACGTGCGGATTATCCAATGAATGCATCCATTTGTTCCTAACGTAAGTCTCAATATACGTCTCATATGTAGGTAGCAGTATGTCCGACGTATCGTTGGGCTCGCCACAGCTAGGTCGAACCGTGTCTGCCGACCCCGCAGCGTTGAACAAGGAACATGCACCCAAGACTGATGTTAAAGAAAGGTGAATTTTGGTCTTATTTATTAATTAAAAGAAGTTTAAATGATTATATGACACTACTTACGGTTGTTAACCTATTTTTTTATCAACAAAACTTTTTTTATTTTCTTTGTTTAGTTATTGACCCATCACCTCTGCGGAGTTTCGCTAGATAATTCAATCATGCAGATATTTTTTCTTCCTAGAAAGTAAAATGACAAAAACTTAGAGCACAAAGACACTGTTTTATTTTGGCATTGTATCGTATCAGCGAAAGAGTAGGGAAGCCTGGTTGAAGAGCCTAAAACTGAACTGTGGCCGGCAGCCTGTTTTTTTCTAATGAAGAAAACGTTCCCCAGGCCAGAAAACAAACCTTAAATACACGAAAGCTTACAAATATAAGTTAAAATAGTAATAGTAGATTATTTAATAAGGGGTTAAAACAGTATCTTACGTCATGGGCGCTAGTATGATTCTAGTGCTCCCGAACGAGGCGAGTAGGCTCAGAGTTAATTCCTGAGCAAAGCGAGGTAAACAAAAGGAATTGCAATATTTGAATATATTCTTTTTTTACGAATGTTTTGATAAGGTTCCAAATTCAAATCGCATTATTGACCAGCAGGTTCAAATCAAATTCAGTGCAATTTTATTGCGCGACCCGGGTTATAATGACTTACTTTAGGATAGGTTTGCATGATATTTAATTTATGTATATCGAGCACGTGCCTAGAAAAAATAAATGTAAAGCTTGCTGTATGTGATCTTAACTCAACTGGTTATCCCCTACAGTGGTGTGGGCAAAGCCATCGGCAGCGCGGTGCGTCGCGCGCTGGGCGCGTCCACTGCGCGCCGCACGTCCTCCTTCACGTCCGTGGAACAGTTCACCAAGCGACAGGCCGGCACTGTGGACGTGTGGTGGTTATATGATGATGGAGGTGAGACTTCAGCTGACGCCATTACCTTTGATTTCATGATTTGTCTTTATTAAAATTTCTGGGGTGGCATCACACAAATCCTGCATCAAGCAAGCAAAGTTATCCGCGCGACTGGCTTACACAGGGTGACAGGAGACATTGATGAGCAAACAAACGAAACCATAAGTTCAACACATGATTCTAGACGCCCTAGCGTAGAAAATTATCGTAGGTAATAAAAAAAAAAAACTGTTTTAAAGTGCAATGTCAAAATGTATGGAACATAATTTTGTCGTCACGAAAAATGAAATTTTTGTTTTAAAATTATTTACTGAATCCATGGTAACATGTTGTTATCGCTGTATAGAATAATTGTAATACAAGTAAATAAAAAAAAATGCATGCCATGAGGCAGAAAGTATAAGGATTTAAAAATACTGTAACACCTAATTGTATTAATTACCTTCATTCTATGCAAATAAATAAACCTATAAACGTCGGGTAGTAATAGCCCACCAAGATTAGTTGAGTAAAAGTGACAGTATGTTTTTTTGCTGCTGCTGTTTTAAGTTTGTCCTTTTTTTTGTCCTTAGTTTGTTTGTCCTAAAACAAACTTAACTTGTTTAACAACTCTTTATTTCTCATCCGTTAAGTTTAGTTTTGTAGGAAACTGGAGAATTGAAGGAAGAGTTAAATCGTCAAAAACTCATTCTGTATTATATCCTTCAGTCAATTTCTATACAATACTCAATAATATGATTTGATCACAGGTCTTACCCTACTCCTGCCATATATTTTATCGACACGACGCGCGTGGTCATCGTGTCCTCTACGAGTGTTCACACTGGCCAATAAGAACACAGAACTAGAGATTGAGGAGCGAAAGTGAGTACTAATAAATGTTATACTCATTAAATTTTAATTTTGATACCTATAATAGTATACCAATTTCATTAGTCTAATGTACATATAATGATATAAATGAAACTAATAAAATTGGTAAATAAAATTATTGTTACATTAATTTGTAACAATAAATTTGCATGCTAGCTTTAGCGAATTGTTTAAGAAACTAAAAACCCGACCATCTGTAACTACAATAGGGATGATGACAATTTTTTTTTTTATCTCAATAAGTTGTTTGTTTCCAAATACTGCAAACATAATTACAAAAATTGAAAGAGCTTAAAAATTGCCAAATTCTAAACGTTTTAAGATAAGTGTAAGACAAGGACAGCACTATCGTAGAAGTGACGTCACGACTATGTAACTTCATACTAGCGCCGTACATTGTCCGTACCGTGCGACAAGGACGGGAATAATCCCCTCCAAAAACTTTAAAAGCGTGTATCTTCTTCATATTTACACCGATTAAACAGATTTTTTCGATTATCTCATTTTGACTATGCCTACTTTGAGATTACATTATTTTTATGAACATTTCTGTTACGTATGTTATGTAGGCGACGGGCTGCGCCCCGCCCCTCCCCACGCCGGGGAGTAACTTCTTATAATAAACAGTGTGCAACAGACTAGCGAGTTTGATTGACAGTGACACCTTCCTTCCGCTTAAATACTCTCATATATAACAATTTCTAATATCAGTCATCATCCCTATTCTTGCTAATAAATTTCATTACTCGAAGACGCAAGCATAAAAGACTCGGAGGTGATATTTAAGTCCAGACATATCTATGGACAGACGGATCATTGGTGGGAACCATGCATGTTTATGTCTGAGATGGTCCCTTCAAGATAGAACCTTCCAGATGTTAGTGGACCTGACCTGACAGTTGGCGTGGAAGTTTCAGTAATCGTATAGCTGCGGGAAAATTTCTTTCGCTCCTAGGTCCAAACTGGCGTGAAAAGTCCCATGACTTCCTACTCATCAAAACAATAGATGCACGCAGTCCTTTCTCGCGTTCCATCATGCGATTCACCTCAGTTTGAACAGTACTTTACCCAAACTACTTGATATTGATCACACTTTCTGAAACCGACAGGACACAGGTAATCTTAAGTAATTGTCCACAGCATGGCTTCTCTGCTATCCAAGTTCCGGATAGACTACTCAGCTCTGAAGATGGTGGCCGACATAACGCGGCGGCCCAAAGACTCCACACTCGCGTACTTCGACAAATTGGTGACGCCCTTCAAGTGTGCCGATGATGATAACAGTACGTATTTAGAATTTCTGAATTAATGACTCGCAAATACTCAAAATTCGATAATGTGTAAACAACATATTTATTACGGCTGATTTCTTACTTTATGGGCTGAATTTTTCAATCATCAGATAACTTTTACGTGGGGAGTAAATGTGATAGTTTGACAGCTTTTGTATAGAAAAATATTCAACCGCCATATTTATTCCAAAATCAGCCCCTGCCACTGGTTTTTATTAAAATAAATCAATAGGCAAAGAGGTTATACGATTTTATCGCCGCGCAAATTCTCAATTACTCTTTGTTATTTACCGAAGAAAAATATTTTATGTGAGACTGGACATCTAAACATCAATTTTGTTCTCAGCTGGCATAACCGAAGCGGACTTGATAGCAGCTCAAGACCGCACGCACCGACACCTGCGCCTGCGCGAACTGATCCTCTCACAGTCGCGGTGTGCGCGCCTGGTGTGCGTGACCCTGCCCATGCCGCGCAGGAGGAACGTGGTGCCACCAGCTCTGTACCTGGCGTGGCTGCACGCCATATCCACGGCTGCGGACAGGACGTTGCTGGTGAGAGGCAACCATGCCGCGGTGCTGACATTCTACTCTTAAGCTGAATCAAAGAACGATGTCATCGGGCTTAAGGGTACCGTAACGAAAATATTCTAAGCTTAGTAGCCAAGAGTACATACAGTAACTGGTGGTTAATATAACACATGGAGTTTTAGAAAAGTTGGTCTTTGTAGATCGTCGTCTCTTTCACTCATAGCCGACTGTCTCTTTCTAAAGCTCGATGTGTTTGGTGTGTGTGATACTATACTACACATGACGCGGCGAAGGGATGTTGTTGGTTACATCTATGCCACTTTGTTGACTTTTAGAAATAATCGGTAATCATGTTGTATTCTTACTTTATGCAAGAACAAGAGAACCATTCTACTTTCTGTGAGCCTGGCTGACGATTGAATGAGTTAACCATACCACTGACTTGCTACTCTTAGGATTTAACCGGTAACAATGTTTTAACTGATCTATCATGCTGATAGCTGCTTGTTGTGTAGTCAGCCTCATAATTACTTAACCATTTGTGTCAAAAAACTAGAAATTTGAAACTTCGCTAAGGTTGAAACTATCTAGCTGTCATTTTTTTAAAGCCAAAATAGACCTTGCCGTTTTATGACATGCAAGTGACATTTCTTAGGGTGGCCAAGCAATTATGAGGTCGACTAAACAGTAATCTAGCCTATTCCAGTTATGTTCTATGCCTGTGGTCAATATATCCTCATTATAATACTCACATCGGCTATAGAGTAGATAACACCGTCTTTATCTCCTAGAGTGGGGACATCTCCATATAATTATGATCCCCGGAAACCTACCTAAGAAATTAAACCAGTACAAATCCAACAACAGTTATTATTGTACATTTAAATACGTAAATGCTTTTAGTTTTAAAATGTTAGTGTAATTTGATTACTTAGTGACTACCAGTGTGTTTAGATAGTACTATTTTATTGTAATGGTAAATACCAAATCATTCCATTGGGTCTGATGCCTCAATTGTGTTTTTACAATATTTATTTTGACGTTATACTTAAAATTTCTTTTGATCCCGTATCGTTCAATAAAGAAATAACCGATAGGTGTGCACGTACACTCGTGGTGTGATGATTCGGCAGTCTCGTGCCAAAATATATATTCGATTTTGCCCGGCTGTGCCGAAACAAGTGTGTACGATCCCTTATCGATTTTGACTCACATTTGTGTGAAATGGTCGAAAATGTTGGAAGTAAATCTACTGACTGGCGTTTGTCGCACGACTTTAATAATTCAAATTAACCCTTTTGGGCGAGGTTCGGCATGAAGCACCGTGAGTTAAACCTAAAATTATTAAATACGTTTTTGTGTGTCAAGTTGACATGCCATACTAGGTTAATCGAGAACCCTGTTTTTTAATTATTGACAGCCAAACAATCAGTCACACCCTACGCTTGTTATTCCTAAAAAAAAACAATACAACCTAAAGACGTTACGGGGCCACTTTGTAATCGTTACGAAATTCAATTGAGGTTGCGACCGAGTACGTAATACTAATGAAAGTACAAATAAACATGACGTGTGTAGTTTTATTATTATTTAACTTTTGTATGATAAGTCGTTTGTTTTTATTTATCGATTTATTTATACTTAGATCTGAGCTTCAAGATCTTAAGTTCTTGGAACAAGCAGTAGATTTGAACTTTGACCAGTGACGGATTGCATCCTCGTATATGTATTACTAATTTATATATAAATATACTAATATTTATTACTAATCTATGTATATACTATGCTATGTATATTAGAAGAAAATAATCAACTTCATGTAATTTTGAAAACCACCAATATTTCCTTAATAATTATACTAAACTGGCAACACCTTGAGCCAGTGCCACCAAGTGCTATACAAATTAATTCTTTACAATGTTGCCTTATAAAAATATTGGCTGAGTATACATTTTACAATTTTTTAACAAATATTTAGCTAATGTTGTACACTTTTTTATACATTATATATTTTATTTTGTAACTTGTGAGTCTCCATATGGATTTTGAACTAAGTGAATTTATAAATTAGGAAAATTGATAAAAGCCTTATTCGGCTAAATGTATTTTTGCAAGAGAAATGAATCACATGGAATTAGAATTAATTCTGAACGGTACGTATTATGTACGACGGGTTTTTGGTATTATAGTTATAGGTAGGAATTTTCTAAGGATTGGCGTAGATTAACCCTTGATATCAAATATTTAGTTACATAACACTACACGCAACGCAACTCATTTGAAAAAATCCTCCTTCATCTCTTTCAAAAATTTTCGATGACCCAACGTAAGTACACTACAGGCGAGCCGTACCTCGTTTTGTATAAAAAAGTGTTGCGCTGAGGCTCGTTGCGGCTGCAATGTGGTCATAACTTAATTGGGAATGGAAATTAAAGTCAGAATCTAAAGTTTAAGGTTGTTTTTGGACATAAAGTTTTTGTCTTATTTCGTGTGTCAATCTACGCTAGATTTAGCTGAACTTCCATTTACAGTAAGATATTTTACAGTGAAATCAAAGTTACCAATGTGTGAGTTTTCACTTTAATATGAAATCGAGTGCTTTTTCTATTCAATAATTTTAATGTGACAAAATTAATGGCTTCTAGTTTTAAATATTATAATAATTTATTCATTGACATATTTTACTTTTATGTGAATATTGTGACATTCTGTTTTAGCTGTTTTTATTCTAATCCCATTTATTTAAATAACATTTTAGTTAAATTTGACGCAACCTCGTAATTTATATTATTTCTAAACGCGTACAAATCGTGTAAACAAAATGGATTGTGAATAAATGAGTTGAAATGATACCTTTCGTTTTTATTTATAGCTATAACATTGGTTTCAAAACTCGTTCCCGAATATATTATGTTGATTATACAAAAATAAAAACAAATATCTCTAAATAGGTTTTGTTAATTGAGTTGCGCTTTAATCTGTATTCCGGTTATCAAATGCGTTGTAAATTCAAATTCACAATTATTTTTTTGGGACAACTAGGTCCAAAAGGTTCGTATATAAAAACTTAGAAACTATTGTTAGTACTTAAATACAATTACAAAGGACAACACTCATCATACACATCTTACTTTTAAAACATCTACACAAATGCCCCTGTGCTGCAACACCCCGCCCCGTCAAGATAACCAATCGGGAGATACTTACCTTCCTCAAAGATCATCAGACGAACGAAATGCCTCAACACAGGAGCACGTACATCCTCAGCGATAGCTTTCAGGATGATGTTGTGACTCCCTCGCGCCCTCCTCATAAGTGACAAGACTTTCTTCAGAATGACTGTATGAAAACCTCAGTATGAGCCGGCGCGAACATCTCGCAGGCACTGCAGAAGCGAGGAAGTCTCAACATCATCCTGAAAATATTATTGTATTGGACGCGCATGGTGTCCAGGTATTTTTTGGTACAGCTAACCCATAGACTACTCGTGTACAGACCCTGACAATACGCTTCAAATGGCGTGATCTTGACTTGGTTCGTACAGCGGGCGAATCTACGGGCCAGCATGTTGCCACGGACTGACAGAGCCCTGTGCTCCCTCTCATGTCAACATAATTTTTAAGGTCGTCGGCAAGGTAATGTCTAAGGTACTTAAACTGCGACACCCTATCTAAGTTAACACCATTCAAAGTAATGGGTGGAACAGATTCAGGTCACTTACTGGTACATCATCATCATCATCATCAACATCCTTAAAGACTTTTAATTTGGTATCATAAATAAGTCCATGTGACTCGGCATAGGCTTCGCAAACTTACAGCAGATGCTGTAAGTTTCCGAGCGCCCCTGCAGTGGAACTCAGCAGCACCATTTCGTCCGCGTAGCTGATATTATTAACACTAATACCACCCACCCGGCATCCAACACGCATGCTGCTGAGTTCCACTGTGAGATCGTTTATATACAGGCTGAAGAGCTTTATATGTTTTTAATGCCCTCAAAAATCACTCAGGGATACAAATTCAACAGGTTATGATGAAATGCCTACAAAATTTATAAAATACATAGGCCCTATTATAACTCCGGTACTCGTACATCTAATAGACACATCATTATCACGGGAGTGTTTCCTGAGAAATTGAAAATGACAGCTATTAAACCAATACATAAAAAAGGTAATAAAACTTTTTGATAATTACAGACCGACCCTGTTGCCTATTTTATCGAAAATTTACGAAAGGGTCGTGCATACGCGATAAATAAGTTTTATCGATAAGTTCCAAATTTTGAAAAATGAACAGAATGGGTTCCAAAAAAGGAAATCGACAACCACAGCGGAATTAATCCCGGCAACTGTTATATTTTTCGACATGTCAAAAGCCTTTGACTTTGTATCGCACGAGCTACTACTAACAAAATGTGATAAATATGGAATACGCGGAAAGGCAAATGCATGGTTAAAAAGCTACTTTACAAACAGATCGTAATTTGTAGAAATAAGTGTGGATAAACCAAACCAAACGGTGAACTGAAATTTAAATATAAACTAAGTTACAATTGCACAGGCGTTCCACAGGGCAGTATTTTAGGTCCCCACTTTTTCTGCTATATATCAAGTACCTTACTCAAGTAACTGATCGTCCCTGTATACTCTTTGCAGACGACGTGTCCGTAATTATCCCTAAAACTATAATGATGAAATAAGTAGTACCGTAAGCAAAGTAATAACTTGGATTGCTACCTTGAACTTGTCACCGGTCCTGTTCTTAACTATGGGCACCACTGTGGTTTTCATTAGGTCAGCTGGTAGGTACGCATACGCACTGATGCACATAGTAAACAACAGAGTCCGGAAGGTGCACTCCAGCATATTTCTGGTGTTCGACGCTGAGCCCGTCATGCCTTTGGTCATTTCTTTAATAAGAGCACTAATTTTACTTGCTGGGAAACGCAACAGAGGCTCCTCTCCTTGGCTGCAGGGTGCAGCGCCAACTGTCGCAGTACGGCCGATCGGCGACCGAACTCTAAAATGGTTGCGAAACATATTCGCGATCTCGCTCGGATCGCTTAAGCCGCTCACACTAGCCGGGAGGCCAGGCCCAACATACAATTTTCTGGTAGCCTTACAAAACTGGGAAAAGTTTTTAGTGGCTCGACACTTTGCTACCACGTCCATTTTCAGTTGCTCTGGACTCTTTCGACACCACTTAAGCCTACCTTTAAAAGTTATACGAGACGCACATTTGCACGTATGCTATACCCACCGGTGGTCGGTTATGAGAAACCCACGTCTTAAACTTAAGCCTGGCATCCCAATGTGCTTCCCTTACATGTTTATTCCATCCACAAAACCCTTTTTCAACATTTTGCGTTATTTCTACCCTTGGTTAGGATAGCCGCCTCTTTTAAGACCTGCACAGTTCGGTCATAATAATGAGTCTATTATTAATTTGCATGCACTTAGGTAACAAGTCCCGAAGGCACAGTCAGTGAACTCGAAACGAAAATCAATGGCTCGCAAACCTTCCTGACATAAGTCATGATATTCACTAATTTGCGTTTCATCTCTCTCCCCACAGTGAACCGCATTCCTAGGCATATCAGAACGACATAGCTTCGGCCTGATCACATCTAGATCACATTCGATATATATAGGAAGATGGTCAGACACATATACGTCCTCTAATATACCTTATTTTACAATGGTTTTCCAAGCTAACAGGGAGATCACACAGTGGTCTAGCCACCTCCTTCTGCCGTGATAATGGCCCACAAATGTGTAACTACCCGAGTTACCCGCTTAGTCTCTTCACATCTGCATATACCCACGACCTATCGAAACAATATCTCTCAAGCTCATCATAAAACAGTTCTTTGGGATGGCCATTACAAAAATACTGTTTCGACGTCACTACTCTCTTAAATGGCACTCATTTCACCTAACACATCCGAGAAAATAGGCAAATTATCGATGGAGTTTACAGGCATGTAAACGGAAAAGACTAAGATCTTACGTCCCCCGATTGTAGCCTTAATTGCAGTTAGTCGGGTACTACTATACTCTACAACAGAAACCATCTCAAATACACCCTTTCTCCAGAGAACAGCAACCTCACCGTATGGTCTCCCTCTCAGTATACCGGCGGATGTGTCCACAGCAGACCTACCTGTATATTCAAAATCACCGCTAACCGTTTCCCCGTTCACCAATAATGTTACTGCCTGTAGTGTATCTGTATTCTGATTCACCAAGCCTCCTAGTGGAGTATTACGTGGTATATAGGATATGGACCTAAGTAAGAACCTACAGGGACACCAACTCTATAAATCATAGTTACTCATCATTAGAAGCGACAGCATTTCTGTCATGCTAAAATATGGTATATGGTAGGGCCTTAACATTACTGAAGCATTAAGCTTTCATGACCTTAAAACCCTTTTCTGAATTTCGGCTAATGAACAACGGAGACAAAAGCCTTCCACAAGTCTATTATGTTTTAGCTTGGGTTTAAACATGAAGTGTCAATTATCAATTATTCCTTATGTAGCAAGTATATTACAAAGGTGTGAAGCCATGAAACAAAAACGTGCATTTAACTTTTTCAACGACTGGAATGAAATGATCACGTACAAGTTCGCTGATGACAATGCGATGCAGTAACAAATTAGTACCTCTCCTTATTTATCTACTTAAACTAAAATAATTAGCTCAAAAGTGGAACACCAAGTTAAAAAGCTGTAATTAGCACATAAATCTTTCTTCAGTTAAAGTTCAGTTTGTTTCTTTTGCATTGCTTTCAGCCCGACCTCATATTGCATTTGCCAAGCGCATTCAGTCGGACAGCACAGCATTAGCAAATACACCGTATCTATGCGATTTATTAGTTTTCTAATACCAATGGCAGAATGCAACAATTATCTCGGTGCGTCTTGTTCAACAGCGGCCGGTGGTCCTCGGTCGAGTCAGTCGGTTTGAGCGCGCGCTTCTGAACGCACGCGTTTTCCCTCCTAAGGACTAACGAACTAACACGTTCCACGCCCTGTTTTCGAAAAAGTGTGATAAACAAACTTTTTTTTAGTGTTAGTAAACTGTGTTAGTGTGTTCGTGTTGAGTTTTATTTCCTTTCATAATAGTGGTAGCACAATCCGGATCTAAGGGACAGTCTCTCGAGGTAAACATGTGATAATGTTTTTAATTTACTTTTTAGGCACGTACACGATAATGCTTTGTTGTTTTTATTAATGCGTAGCTCTTTTCGGATTTTTTACATGTGTTAGTATTTATTTGAATGCACATAGAAGCAGTTTTAATTTAGAACATAGAACTAGACAGGACTGTGTTCTTTACCTTGAAAGTTAAAAGTTGTAAACGTGCTATTAGATATTCTTATTTACACAACTTGTCTTGTGGAATGACAATAAAATAGTATTTTATTATTGTTTAAAGTGTTGAAATAATTTCCAACGACATTTGTTTCATATATTACCTAGGTACATCAATTTTATAATTAACATATACCAAAGTTGGTATAACCAACTCTGTGAGAACTTTTATCTAGGCATCGTCCCCAAGAATATTTGCAGTGTGTGTCATTCCCGGAGTGAAGATAATCGGGAATATAAAAGCTTTTGTATTCTTATCATTGGTATAACTTATCTTCGCCGAGAGAACTGTGTCATCATGAATCAATAAAACATTTGATAGTTAGCAAGAATGATTGGGACTACGTCTTTAATATTTTGGTTGATCTTTTCAGCGCCCCGAAATTAATCTTGTTTATAAAATTTTCTTTTTCTGGACTTCAAGATTAAGAATTTTTTTAGATATTTGTGACCAATTTCCGTTTTAATTCTGATCCAGTGAGCTTACTTGTGTGTGAATCTTATCTGCCTCTTTTACAAGCTTAAAAAGTTGGCTTGTTAGGTAGCAATATGCATAAATGGTCTACCTACTCTAGACACAGTACACACCCACAGTGACACACAACACAGTGTCCCTCGCCCGATAGAGCTGGCAACATTTATTGTTAACTACCCTACCTACTGTATTTTATTGACTTGACAATGACATCTTGTTAGCCTTTATACCTATCATCTTCATGGGTAAGATCTTTGTTATCTGCGTCCTATTGTCGAGTTTACCATATACGAGTAGGTATCTATGACAAAGATTTCTGTGAAACTTGTTAACTGTGAAGTGCAACGTATGTGAAGTATAACGTTCCAAAATAAATAAAATCGGAGCTCACTCATATTATCAAAAAAATAAAAATAAATAGCAACGAATTTGAGTCTTGGAACAACTTTGTGTTCTGTTTCATCTCGCAATGACATCTAAATGCAAAAGGCTTCCTCTTTCAGGCTAACAGCAAAACCATAACAAAGAATACTTGTAAAAACAACAACATCGAAATTAAAAGCCAAATAGCATCGTCACATCATTAACATTATTTTCACCCGCTAAGAACAACTGAATCGCAATCACAATAACTTTCTTCTAAATTAATAATTGACAAGTATTTAACACTTCTGTCGGCGTTTCAGAAGTGGGGCAGATTGAAACAAACCTATTGGCGGATGTGTGTACAGTCAACCAAACAGTTAAGTGTACAGACAAAAATCCACCACCACTACATTGCCAATATTCGTTTATGTTGAGTACGTATTGCGCAGTAACTCAGCACATTCACAATACAACCTTCATGTCGATTCCGTAAAAATCTCACCTCCTCACCACAGAAGACTTGTGTGGCGTGTGTGTCAGTGTCATCCCGTCTTCGTCAATCCCTAGCATCAGTGGCACTGACAGCACACTCATTTCACCTAAGTTTTCACTCTGAGATGGTTACAGAATAGCTTTATAGCGCTACTTATTACTTACGGATTATTCTCATTGCTACCCCGTTCATGGACATCATTTGTGGACCCTGTGACTGAAACGGTCTCAGTCGTCCTATCCATCACCAAAGGGGACACAGGCTAAAAAAAATGCATTTTGGACTATACAGGGAAACTGTCATTGTCCATTGTATTAGTGTCCATTGTAATGTTGTAGTGGTTGTTGTTGTTTGTTGCATCATTTAATTTTTTGACGGATTCATCCAAAGTAGTCACAAGTTAGCTGCTTGTATACCAATCTTTTTGGTCGACTGTACTCGCAGCATGCCTGACTCATGCTGCTACAAAAGTGTATCACGGGCGGCGCACAGTGGGTCGAAACTATGATTTTAGTGACTTAGTGCTCAACTTTGCTTTTTCACTTTTTTTTTTATGCGGATGGGTAGAGCTCATTAACCTCAATAATAATTGTTCTGATGTATTATTTCCTAAACTTTATACTTTGGGTAGAAAAATGTGTTTTGTTATTTTTTTGTATGGAGCGGCTCAAATAAACTTAAATTCCTGCTAAGTAGCGTGTGATCCCGCGTTGAAACTTTATTTTTCATATACCTTGTCTGGTCTATTATCATTTGATGCTATAAACAAATGCATAAAGTTGCAACTCTGCCAAATAAATGGATCGAAAAAAATGAAAAAATACATAGAATAAAAAGCTTCATTTTTTACTTTCGTAAGTTATTTTAAGTTAAATTTGATATGGAATAGTAAGTAAAAGCACGTAATAATACACATAATTACTTAGCAACTAACAACAATACATTTAAAAGGTCCCTAATTAGCTTAAATTTACTAATACTACATATATTAGTAAATTTAAGCTAATTAGGGACCTTTATTTAAAAATGTGGATATGAAATCAATTAATTTCTATTTGTGTGTTTAATTACTGTAATTAGCTTAACCTTTTACCTTATAAAATAACAATGTTTTTCACTTTTAGTCATTACTGTAATATTAATTAGGATAATAAGTTAATGAGGGTAGTAGAAAAATTAGTAAACATTGTTTGTCACTGGATTCTGGAAGTATAAAATGACCATAATTTATTATATACTAACTAGTGTTCGTTTATTCGTACTACTACTAACATCTCGTGATTCTGATCGTCCCTTTTTCGTTATAATGGATAATTTAGTTAACAATTTAGATTTATTTATGATTTTAAGAGAGCAGGTCAAGTCACTGTCGGATAGTCAAAAATTCTTTCAATTCCTACAACATAAAATAAACGTGACCGAAGAGAACAGTGTTGAGCTCCAAAAATTCTGTACGCGCTTTTGTTCAAATATAAGTGCAAGATGGGAACGAAGTAGTCGCACGTTAGCACAGTTTGTAAGAAAAAATGGTGATTGGTTGGAACGTGCAATAAACTGGCCCGAAGGAATGATACCTGAAGCTGTGAACACTGAACAGGAAAGGCTCGAGATTTGTAATACTGAAGATGTCGAAAATCTACCACCATCTACTACAGAAGCTTCGACATCTACATTTACACCTCGAAAACCTTTCGAGGAATTGGGCTCCAGGCAAAAACGACGACGCGTTGATCAAATTAACCAATCGCTTTCGTTATCCCCGGATGAACTTAAAGCTACTACAATTGCTAGTTTAAGAAACACCGGAAATGAGGATGTAGGAAAAATTATGAACCATTTACTAAATCACCCCGAAGATCTAGAAAAAGTTAAAGAGTGTTTAAGTACAAGTAAACCGAAAAGTAGTACATATTCACCCGATAAGGCACTGTCTTTATTACTTCTAAAAGCCTAGATACCGTCAAGTTGAGTAAAGCTTGCAGTTTAATAGCAGCTCCTTCTTCAGTTATAATTATGTCTTCTTTCCCTGGATAACATTTTGCCTTCGCTTGTTTTATTTTATAATAAGAAGGGTATAAATCAGACCTATTTTCACTTGCTGCTTCTCTTAGGCTTATATACTGCCACTTACTTAATTTAAGTGAAACTAATAAAGACAGTGCCTTATCGGGTGAATATGTACTACTTTTCGGTTTACTTGTACTTAAACACTCTTTAACTTTTTCTAGATCTTCGGGGTGATTTAGTAAATGGTTCATAATTTTTCCTACATCCTCATTTCCGGTGTTTCTTAAACTAGCAATTGTAGTAGCTTTAAGTTCATCCGGGGATAACGAAAGCGATTGGTTAATTTGATCAACGCGTCGTCGTTTTTGCCTGGAGCCCAATTCCTCGAAAGGTTTTCGAGGTGTAAATGTAGATGTCGAAGCTTCTGTAGTAGATGGTGGTAGATTTTCGACATCTTCAGTATTACAAATCTCGAGCCTTTCCTGTTCAGTGTTCACAGCTTCAGGTATCATTCCTTCGGGCCAGTTTATTGCACGTTCCAACCAATCACCATTTTTTCTTACAAACTGTGCTAACGTGCGACTACTTCGTTCCCATCTTGCACTTATATTTGAACAAAAGCGCGTACAGAATTTTTGGAGCTCAACACTGTTCTCTTCGGTCACGTTTATTTTATGTTGTAGGAATTGAAAGAATTTTTGACTATCCGACAGTGACTTGACCTGCTCTCTTAAAATCATAAATAAATCTAAATTGTTAACTAAATTATCCATTATAACGAAAAAGGGACGATCAGAATCACGAGATGTTAGTAGTAGTACGAATAAACGAACACTAGTTAGTATATAATAAATTATGGTCATTTTATACTTCCAGAATCCAGTGACAAACAATGTTTACTAATTTTTCTACTACCCTCATTAACTTATTATCCTAATTAATATTACAGTAATGACTAAAAGTGAAAAACATTGTTATTTTATAAGGTAAAAGGTTAAGCTAATTACAGTAATTAAACACACAAATAGAAATTAATTGATTTCATATCCACATTTTTAAATAAAGGTCCCTAATTAGCTTAAATTTACTAATATATGTAGTATTAGTAAATTTAAGCTAATTAGGGACCTTTTAAATGTATTGTTGTTAGTTGCTAAGTAATTATGTGTATTATTACGTGCTTTTACTTACTATTCCATATCAAATTTAACTTAAAATAACTTACGAAAGTAAAAAATGAAGCTTTTTATTCTATGTATTTTTTCATTTTTTTCGATCCATTTATTTGGCAGAGTTGCAACTTTATGCATTTGTTTATAGCATCAAATGATAATAGACCAGACAAGGTATATGAAAAATAAAGTTTCAACGCGGGATCACACGCTACTTAGCAGAAATTTAAGTTTATTTGAGCCGCTCCATACAAAAAAATAACAAAACACATTTTTCTACCCAAAGTATAAAGTTTAGGAAATAATACATCAGAACAATTATTATTGAGGTTAATGAGCTCTACCCATCCGCATAAAAAAAAAAGTGAAAAAGCAAAGTTGAGCCCTAAGTCACTAAAATCATAGTTTCGACCCACTGTGCGGCGCACGGAGCGCGCTGTATGGCATCCAATACTTGTTCTGCTGACTGCGCACTGTTCCGGGCCTCGGTTCCGTTATGTCCAATTAAATGCACGCGTCCATCAGGCATCTTATGTTATTCTCTTTGCGATTTATTTATGGTTCTGCTAGTGTTTTTTAAACATTTGTCTAAGTTGGGGATTTTTCAGTTTTAATTGACTTATCTGTACCAGCTAGGTACTTCATAGCGTTTATCACCTGTAGCATTTTTTCAAGAGTGAGCAGTGGTGGCCACAGAGTAGTGACGGCCACGACTTACGAGTTGTAGGTCGAAGTTTCGATCTCAGACAATTCTTTTACCACCGTTGCTCTCAAAACGGTGAAGGAAAACATCGTGAGGAAACCTTAGAACCAAAAATTCGAAGACATTTGACATCCGCCAACTCCCCTCTCACCGAGTGGAGGCCTGTGTCCCAGCAGTAGCAACGTTGTTGGCTGATTATTATGCACTAAGCATGGCGATTATGGCAAACCCCGGACCCTTGGGGGAGTCCTGTGTGGACGTTTCTTCTTTTCACAGTTTTACTGATCTCGTTTGTGTATTTTATGTGGATCCATTGCATTCGTTTCTCATCTTAAGAAAGACTTAGGTGGATTTCACCAATTAAACTGCACGCGGTCAGCACATAAAGTGCGTTTAAGAGCTGTCAGTGTCATTATTTTCTATGGAATAATGATACTGACAGCTCTTGAACGCGTTTTTTTTAAGCTTTGGTGAATTAAGCACTTAGCCTTCATCAGTTTTTGTCAATGACACATACTGATGAAGGCTAAGTGCTGGTTTGCTGTACGATCAAGCTCAAAAACTACTGCCTCAAAGCATCTAATTACCCTCTTTACAGTGTTGCGTATTACGAAACAAAACGATAGGGGTGCTTCCTAGGATGATAACTTGAAAATAATAAATCGTAACGTACCTGGGTAAGAAATCACTTTCACGGGCGTCAAATCATGAAGCTCACATTCTATATCTGCGATCGGCCACTAGACTTACCAACGAAAACATATTTTTGTTCCGTTTTATAAATTGGCCAAGCGTGTCTGATTTTGCGCGTTACATTTTAATTGAACACAAGTACACTAGTGACAGCGGAATAGATTTGATAATTGGTCACAATTAGCGAGCGAGCTATTGTGTACAATCAGTATAAATAATTCTATCACCCACGTTAATTTATGGAACTCGTTCTACTCATCATATCCGGTAGTAACGGCTGTTTACTTTTTCAGATATAGGTCTTCAATATAGAATCTTTGGGAGTCCCTATCTCACTACGAGATTAGAAGATATGTTCATCTATGTTGAAAGCTCAAGCAGATTCCAGCACATCAGTTACATTTGTGTTCGCAATATGTTTAAACTTTCAGCAAGATCTGATGCCTCTGCCTATCCTTCTTCTTTTGTACCTCTCAAAAGCATTTTGGCTAAATCTACAAGTAAATCGCAAAACATACATTTTTGTAAAGGAATTTTACGTGTTTAAACACTGCGCACAATTAGCGAGTTTGCTATTGTATATCATCAAGTCTACCGCCCACGTAAATCTACATAACTAGTTCCTGTCAATTTATTCTAACTATTCTAGAATTATAAGCACGTAGTTACACACAACAAACAGCGGAGTTATTTATAGATAGTTCTACAACCAGTAGAACACGACTTTGTTCGAAAACTTTCATCCCCTCTAGACTTGTTCAGGAGTTGGCTACATACCATAACATCACGCATCCCCGGATAAGGAAGAGCTGTATTAGAACACCCACATTTGCACCATGTAATAGGGGGCGAGGCTTCCAAGAGACAAATCTCCGAAAGTTATCGTAAAACCCAATATGGTTTTCCCAAGTGGGAATCGAAACCCATGCGCTTGCGTCCGAATGAGGCAAAGAGTAAATTCAGGATATTCAAAAAAACTTTCTTACTACTGCACGCGCAGAATGACTAACTTTTGTCGACGGAGAAATAGACAAAATGACAGATTTCTTTTATTCTGCGGTCACTTTGTCTATTCTGCCGTCGAAGAAAACTCGTTTCTATGGCGTCATGCTACACGCGTGCTGACACTGCATTACCTAATAGGAATAATTATATCTTATGACATTTTCTTTAGTAGTTAAGGCTGTTCGTTGTTCTTCTATCAGCTCAGGTTTGCCACGGGCGATTTTTTTTCGCCTGCTGGATTTTCAACTCTCGGTACGGAGCCGACCATTTAGAATCTAACAGAAAAAAATCGCCGCGATAAAAATACGCCCGTGCGGACCGGGCTCTAAGTCACGAAACTTTTTTCACGTATCGATATATTTTTTGCTAGATTGTGTCGGTGTTTTTAGGGAACCGAACCTCAAAAGCAAAAACCGAACCCTTATAGGATCACAACGTTGGCCGTCTGTCTGAATGTCAGTCTGTCATGACCCTTTTTCTCAGGAACACGTGAAGGTATAAAGTTGAAATTAATATAACATAAAAATATACCTATTTCATAGATGTATGGGAGAATATGTGTTTCAACTACAATGTTACATGTTTGTTTTTGGGATAAATTCATCCCAAATACGGAATCCTTTATTGTGCGTGGTCCGTCATGCAACTGGCCTGTCTTTTTGGTTTAATTGCATGGGACAATATAAATTATTTTATAGACCCTTATGTTCTCAAAACACGCTTTGGTATAAACAACAAGATTTTAAAGTGTATTTTAGAAAACAAGTTCAGCTTATTTAGAAGTCTTGCCATGAATCCAGATACTGCGACGCTGAATCACGGTAATTTCCATGAATACTCTAAAATTGGGCTGTCCGAGAGGGATAAGAGATAATTTCTGGAGATATTTCTCGCCTTTTGGCAGTTATTTAATAAAACCTTAAAGTTCTTCTAACTTAAGTAGGTATCTAGACGAGGTAAATCCGCCTCTGAATTGGCAATCATAAATTGTTTCTTTAATAATACCAGAGACACACAGTCCGTTGAACGTCCGGCCATGTGTGTAAGTCTTAACAGTAATTGAATGAAATAAGATTTTAATTAACCGCTTTGGAAACTAGGTAATTCGGTTTTGTAACGTTTTTCTCACACAGTTTTAACATGGCTGAATGATATCGGCGTCTGACTTTCGCATACAAACCTTTTAATCTTTAGGTAAGTTAGCTAGTTTTGTTTAGTAACCGGACGACTGATGTGAAGAACTTACAATACCAACAGGTTGCAACAAAACAAAGGGGGTTGCACATGCAATTTTTTTATCTACATACTTACAAGCCGCGTTCACTGCGCAAACTTTCATCCATTAATAAACCTCTTTCCCGCATCAATTTTCAAAAATTCTTCCTTAATGCTAACATTCCCTAAACAAGGATTTCTTGTGCAAAATTTGCTGAGCATTGTTTGCCAGAAAATAAATATCTAGTACCTACCTAAATGCTCCCAGTTGAGCAAAATAAAAAAGAGAAAAACAAAGGAATCACGAGACCTCGGTGCGTTGCAAATCGTTATAGTATTTCAATCATTCATGCCCTAAAAATATGGCGTTTGCAACGTGCGTGCAAATTGACATGGTTGCGTCAATGCTGCGTAAATATCTTATTTCATGTTGGTAATATGTTTTGTTAGTAGCTGGGCAACAACTTAGTTATACCTATAGCCTATGTAAATACAATAAAATAAATTCATTTGTTCAGTTCAGTTGATTCAAACGATTAGAAAAAAACCCTAAGCAAAAAAATAATTGCAGCTCCATTTTTTCTTCATCAATTTCATGTCTTATATCATATTATCAGCCAACCCCGCGAGGTAATTGCGTTACAACCTAACAGTAGGAATTACTTTAATTTTGACAGTTCAACAACATTCATTGCGTTATTTACGTTGTTGAGCAAACAGATTTTTCGAACGTATGAAGCAATGATTTACTAATATCCTTCAAAATTATTCAGATTGTGTTTAGAATAGAATAAAATAATATTTATTTGCTTAAAAACATGGTATAAAAAGATGGTAAAATGCAAAATAACAAAAGCATAGGTACATGTTTCTGCTTACCAGTTAAATAAGCGTACAAATTTTCACAAGCAAATATAACTTTTTTTGTCAAAGGAGTCTTTGACACTATAAAAACTATGACTACACAACCATTCATGCAAATTATTTTTGAATAATCTTAAATTTAATGTCTTGAGATTACTTGGTATCTTATTATATATACGTACACACACAGCTGAACAACTTTTATTATATTTAGCTAGTCTCGGAAGGATATCCAGTACGAGCCTGTGGGGGTCTCGTTGGTGACGAGGATATAAATCCTCTGCATTATTAAACAATTCTTTATACTTCCTTACAAACATACATGTTTCATTAATGTAAAGAGTCGGTTTTGTTTGAAAATGGTTTTGTTTGAAAATGTTTTACGCAATTAGGGCTCGGGAGTGTAAATGTGGTTCTGTATACAAACAATGGGACACTTAATATTGTGTCCAGCGTGTCCTGTTGTTTGCACGTTACAGGTACGGATGGAAGCTACTGAAGGTGCCAAATTTTTTGCCGACTATCTAGATTACCATCGGCACGCTAGTAATATCAGCCGAAAGACGACTACTTTAAGGCTTGGCCTTAACCATTTCTGATTAACTACTTGGTAAAAGTGTTCAATAGCCAACTGGACTAGAAAAGGTTATCTTGCTGACTCTGAAAAGGTGATCATAAAGATTTCGCTATTCGATTCGCTATTCGCGTTTATTGTTAGATAAAACGTATCTATTGCATATTAGTGCCACAGTTGCTTGCATCACTTGACATTTTGTTTTTATTTTACAGCTTGCAGCGCTATTTAGTTACTAGGTTACCATTTCTAAAGCAACATCATCTGTTGTTGTAGACAAAGTTGCAAGTGCAAGGAATGGAGTTAGAAGGCTTATCTTATTCAGCAATCGCGAAGTTATCGAATAGTCTCGTAAAATATAAGGAAACCATTAGGTTAAATAATGTTGTCTTGTAGGTAGGGTTGCCAACCTTCTTTTTAAATTGTATTTTCGGAGCCATTTCCTGTAAAATATAGTAGATTGCGAAAAATATTGTTTTTATTTTTAATTGCATATTTTTTGCTTCCTTTATTTACAGGTTTTTATGTTGTTAAATGACTTATAATCTATTTTATAAACACTATAAATCTAATATTTAAAATTCTCGTGTTGCAATGTTTGTTACCAAACTCGTCCGAAACAGCTTGACCGATTTGTATGAAATTTTGTGTGCATATCGGGTAGGTCTAAGAATCGGCCAACATCTATTAAAAAAAATAAGAAGCAAAACAACGTTTGCGAGGTCAGATAGATATTGTTATAAAATACCAATAATTCAGCTTTTGAGATTACTTTATATTATAGTAGTTTCGCTTGCTAATATTGTTTTAATAACATAGTATATTTTGGCCTCCTCCAATAAGATACTATATTACATTTATATTAGGGTTGCCAACCCTACTTGTAGGTTACAGCTTGGTAGATACTTACAGTTGTCTCGTTTTATTTTACCTATTGAGTTCGTAATTAAGAATTTTATTTTTGTTTGAAGGTTTCAAATATAGACTGCTCTCAATTATCTTTGTCTAAATCTATAGGTAGGTACATTGTTTCAATAACACTCTTTCCGGCAATGTCTGTGTCACTGAGTATAAATCGTGGATCGCGAATGGATTTGAATACTGTTTTCGTCATTTTATAGAACATTTATTCCGGAATGTTTATTTGTATTATCCTAACAAATATTATAAATGTGAAAGTAAGTTTGTTTGTTTGAAACCTTTCGACGCCCAAACCACAAAACCGATCATGCATATATGCATACTCGTATATACGTATAGGTGGTCAGGGGTACATAAAAGGACATAGGGCAGCTTTCATTCATAAAAACAATTCCTGTTCCTAAGGGAAAGAACAAAAACTTTCGACAGTCACAATTGTTATTGGACGCTAGATGGCGCTACGTGTTTGTCGAATCATGCTATAAAGCTATGTGACACTAGTTTGTGAGAGACTGGTGTCTGCACTAGGAACACAGATCACCAGGGTCCCACCACGCGGTATGTAAACATAATCAGTTAATCAGAAAATGTGAATGGATTGAATTCTATTATTAGAAACTTAAGTAGTAAGTTAAGGGTTATTTTTTTTGAATACAAGTTATACTTTTTGTGAGTTTATAACCTGGATTAATAACTATTTAGTATACATTTATCACGGTCACGCGGCCGACGCCGCGGGCATAAGCTAACACATCAATATCTAGGATTTAGCTCAGAGATCTGTATGATTAAACAGTTCGTCATTGCACCCGTGTGAAGCCTGAGCGGGTCACTATTGTACAAGTGTTACCTACCTACATAAATCAAGTTATCTCCGAAAAATATAGCATCAGCCGGTACCTATACCTTGTTTGAAACCCAGTATTTTACTAGCTAACTAAGAGCATAAAGTAATTCATGCCTACCGAGGAATTTATTTATACCCGTATTACGTTACCTATAAACTGCAGCATAAAGCAGCATTACGATTTTAATAGGAGAACATTAAAATAAGCTGTAACAAGATACCGTACACGTTTTATCGAAAGAACATCAAATCGAACACGCGTTGATTTTCGCTGACGACTCGTAAAAATACTCGTTTTCAACTGGTCAAATTTATATGTAATATTTGCATTTTTGGTGATATGCTGTGTCTATACCAAGAGTTACGTGGTTCAACTGTCTTTACTGTTTATTTTACTACGAATTTATTGATACTATTAGTTAAAACGCAACTTTTCAATTAGAACATGAAAACAAGTAGAAAAAGGAGGTCGATTGAGCTACCTACCTCATGAGATCTTAAAATACGTCGCAAATTATACCTTTCAATAAATATCCTTCCAAGATGTGGCACAAGATAAACTGGGACCAAAACACGTTCAAGATTTAACTTTAGCAATATTAAGTGTTTGGATATATAACTGGTTGAGAACCTGACTGTTACGACTTCCTTAGTACCTTAGAACCCGAGTATTACTTCTTCAAGTAGATTGAAGGTACTCATGCGAGCGTAGTACTATTTCTGTACATTTAGTTTCTAATGTTTAATTATCCTGGTTTTCATGTTTCATAATCATAATAACAATTATGATTATAACATAACTGGCGAAATGTGAGTGTACAGTAGTGCTATTCTGTAACCATCTCACCGTGAAAATTTAGATGAAGTGAGCGTGGAGTGAGTTGTCAGTGCCACTGATGCTAGGGATTTACCAAGACGGGATGACACTGACAGCTCACTCCACGCTAGTCTTCACGGTGAATTTTTTACAGAATCGACTTGCAGGTAAGTACACCTCTGCCCAATCCTTCGGATTGTTACTTTTATTAAATTTAATGTTCGGTTCTATCTTATTAAATTTCCTATCTCGATGTTAATGATTAAAAGAAAATCAGTAGGGTAAATAAACGTAAACTAAAACTGCCAATATTTCAACATCAATTACGTCTTCTCAGTCGCTTTCCAAAACAATTATAATGTTTACCAGTAACAAAAATGTAACGTGTAAAGTACTCTTATCTCTTAACATTCTTGTTGATTAATTATAGACTTGTATTTATTGAAACGTAACAGAAAATGGTTGGTAATGATACGTTACCAACTGTTGTGGACGCCTGGCTACTGGCCCATTGTGGGCTAGTCACTAATATATTTAAACAGAAGATTCAGTTCAGAAAATGATCCAAAAACCTGGAAAAGTTTGCTGCGGAACAATTAGGCACTTATCGAACGTCAAAATGACTTATGACGGTCCTCCAAAACGCTCGCACTTCACCACTTCCTAGTGCTTCAGCTGACAAGAAGAAGTGGCGCAAGAAACACTGTTTCAAACCGAGTGAAGAAAGCTTTTCGATAATGAACCTTCTTATTTCATTTACTTATGTACTGGTCTTAGTAAACTGAATCGCAATTGATATTCTATTATGTTAGCAGTTGCGGCAGTAAGTTACAATGTATCTGTTCACCGTGTCAGTAAGGTTGGCTGGTTTTAACTGCTTACACTTCTTACGTCATGTGGGCTCCGGGGTAAACTAAATAACTTGTTTGGAAGATGGCGCAGTTTCTTTCTTCATGTCTATTATTTGGTTTTACGTTAAGTTGAGAAGCCTACGTAATTCTTGTTTTGAATTGTTATAAAAAAAAACTGTTTTTTATCTTATAACACGATTACGCTATAAATAACTAACCCTTGTCCTATCTGCTTTCTACCACTCTCGTATGAGTGTTGTTACTAAAGATTCTTCAATAATACATATCTTATCCATCTTTATTTTCAAGTTAATCTCACGAAAATGACCACTTCAAACTCAAGACATATTTTATAACCACTTCAGGAAACGTATCTTGCGTGTATATTGTATTTTATTCGGAAAATGGCCTACCAGGGTATCATAATCATTGCAGAGGTAAAATAACTGTTTTTCTTCTCAGTTGTTACTCAAGAATTACGAATTTAAAATCGTACCCATAATATTTATGGTCAACCTGTTTTTAATTCTTTTGCGTATTCGCGTTTATACTTAATTGTTCAAGTTCGTCGAATCGATTACCAGATCTCCCGTGTTGGTTTTGACATGGTATCCTAAAGGCTCGTTGCGGCGCGACGTGTCGCGTGGCGACCCTACGACATTATAGCGCCGCAACACCGCTGACAGCGCTGGCGCTAGCGACGCGACACCACACCCATGGGTCATTTTGTATGGTGTAGCGGCGATATCGTGGCTACATCAAGTAGCGCACGCGACACCAGTAGAGACTATAAATGATGATGCAGTTTCCTTCGAGTCACAGCGAAATTTATACTGTCTTGTGTCGTGTCGCGTAGCAAGCGCTACATGAGCTACCTGTCGCGCTCCTGTGTGAATTGTCGCGCGCGTTTTCATAGAAATTGTTCTACAGATGTGATATCGCTAAATCTCGCGCGACTGTGGCGTCGCGCCGGTGCGAAGAAGCCTTAATACTTACATCCTTTGTAGGCATTTAAATGTAATTAAGTACCTATAATTTTGAGGAATTCTAAATTTCGGAAATGTTAAGATTGTAATGTATACGGATAATGAGTATTTTCATGTCATTATCATTGGACCTCTGCTGCCTCTATTTTTAGGTATTCTATTAAAACCTAAGCTTTTAAATATATAAATTAATAAAGTTAATAAAATATGCACAATTAATAATGCCTCAAACTACCTAAGTGAAAACCAAACAGGAATCAAGTGCGCGCTACTATTAATATCAGCATATTTTACCTACTATCCACAAAATTATGCGATGACGATAATTTTGGATTCATCATCGGTTGTGTAACTAGAGTTGTGCAAGGCAGTTGGAATCGAATCGATTAGAGTCGGCCGAGATTCGGTATCGATGTGCATGGCAGTTCGACTTCCGTTTACGGATTTTTGTGGGATATTGACATGGAAACACACAGTACTATACTAACGATTGACGTGTTAATGTGGTCTTAGAAACACGTTTGAGTGTTATAAATGGTGAACTTAGAGCATGATTCGCAAAATAATTCTGACGTGAGTTGATACCCTAAGATGCAGACCGGTGCAGCGATGGTGATGGTGTTTCCCAAACTAACGGTTTTGACAGTAAGTATTCATGCATGAATTAAAAATTACTAACCACGAAAGCTTTAAATAATCACAGTAAAGAATGTCATGCAAGAATTAGAATCAAAGTATTTGTCCTTTAACCAGCTGCAAATTATTATAAAATGGCACCTATTGTGGTTTAGTCATTTTATTTTTGGTACATCGTCTTCACATATAATTAAGTACTTAATGTATACAAAATATTGTAAAACATTTTAAAAGAGTACCGGTGCAGTTTCTTCTCCATACGAACTACCTTTTGGAAGGGGCGACTAGAATCAAATCTGTTTTCATGTAAATGTTGACATTCAAAAGTGTATTTTATGTGCCTATTTGAAATAAATGCTTTGTCTTTGACTTTGGTAGGCAGAAACCCGGAAATTTTAGACCATCAAGCAAAAATGATACGAAGATGAACCAAGTACCAACTGACATTGAATAAACTAACAATATTATTGTAACACATAATGAATGAATTAACGAACACTACGAGGCAACTTACAATAACAATAGCGCGTAGTTGTTTAATTGAAGCCACGTGCAGTGAATGATCAATGTCTTTGATTCCACCTGTCGTAAGCACCACCATATTGGGGTACTATGTGTGACATAATTGATAATAGTGGGTCATAGAGACATAGTGGGTCAGTGGTGGAGTCAAGTTCCGGAGCTAGCTTGTAGTGAAAGTTATTGTTATGCAGAGGTGTACCTATCTATAGTACACCCACATTTCGCTAGTTATGCTTAAGTCCCATGTTATAGCGTTATAGGGGGTGAGCCTTTAACCGGAAACAAATCCAGATTAAAGATATTCTAGATAGAAAAACCCAATAACAGTTTGCCCGACCTGGGAATCAAACCCAACCCCAAGGAGTGTCTTGTGATGTAATTATTAACACAAAGTAAAGCGCCTGGCCGGGTTCGAACCCACACACAACAACTCGTAAGTCGAGGCCGTTACCACATTTTTTTTTTGTTCCGGGGTGGAAAATTCTCATGGATGTCCCCCGCCCTGCCGCGGGCGGAGGGGAGGGATGGGGAGGGGGAGGGTTGTGTTTGAAAGTGTGTCATGCAATTCGGGTGCGTATCTACGTACGTAACCTAAATTACCCCCGTACCAACAAACAGATGCCTAGACATGAATGAACAAGATTCCATATAAGGACCTTGAGACGAGCATAAATGCAGTCTAAGCACATTGGATCGTAGATGCAATGAAACGCTCTGGGAAAACCATTGTTTGTCGCTCGGACAAGGATGCGAAATTAGGTGGCAAATAAACTGGCGTCACAACAACTGCTTATTTACTTGGTTTGTTATATTGATAATATGATTCTTCTTCTCGGGTCGATCAATCTTCTAGGCAAATGTCCTGTCTTTCCAAAATACATGAGACGTTACTTTTTCAATAACTTGCAAGCTGCATGTTTTGCGTTTAAAGATCTAACAACTTCACTTTTGGATCATATTCCAAACAGTTTGCAGAACCAAAGAGTTTAGTTGGCAAGCTCATTTGACACTTATACGAGTATTTGGGAACCCCACAACTTTAAAAAATTCTACCACATAAACTCGCTTATTATCTGCACGTTTTTCTCCTGCAAGTACAAAAAGAAGTTCAACAATAGCTGAACCTGAACACCTGTATGACAGAACTGATTGTTACTACTTGTTTCACTCACTGAGTACGTTTACGTTTGCTTATCGTTCTTAAGGCTTTTCATTTTTGTTACTTTCATATCTGTCGTTAAGCTGGTGATTTTAATGTATGTAACGTGCATAGAATGTGGGAAACTAAGACGTATAGTTTTGACTACGGACATCCGGGGTTATGAATATGTAGTAGCGACAATTTAAAAACTAGTTTTAGTTCTAGGTGTAGTATTGTTTGTATTTCGTATGTGTTTTATTTATCACGTTGCTTCCAGCACCACTGTTTTGGTAATCGTATGCGCAAATGTAATTTAGTCACTAAAATAGACAAATTCTATAAAATAAATTATGTTTTCGTGATAGACTTCAACCTAAATGTGCCCCTGTCTTTAGTTTTCTTTTGAATTAAGCTCATCTGAAACTTTAACCATCAAAATAACATTGTTGTTGAACACAACCCCTATTTGTCCTCTAAAATCAAATCTCAGAACACAATCTACTCCCTGACCTGCGTCAACAATGCTATCGCACAGATGCCTGCGCCCGCGCCGTGCCGGCCCGTGCCATACGCCCGTAATCAACTACATTACGCTCTTGTAGTGCTCAGATTAGTTACATCCAAGTGTAGACTTTATTACGGATTAAGGCCATGGAGTGGAGGAACAATCCAAGGTTGACTGACTTCAAGGTGAAGAGCATTGTTGTTTTAGATGGATGGCTTTTTGAAAGATGATACTGAGAAGGAAGTGTTCACCAAGATGATGATTGATAGATATATTGTATTCTTCTGGAAGATAAAGGTTTCTGGAGTCTGCGCATTAGTGACTCCAAATAATTAAGTGCGGATTTCACCAATGAAAATGAATGCGATCAGCGCTTTTAAACCAAGTTCAAGAACTGTCAAGTGTCAGTATCAAAACTCCATAACAATTTTGACACTGACAGCTCTGCTGAACGCGTTCAGTTTCATTAATTGAAATCGGCCCTAGAAAACTTGACAAATAAATAAAATTAGTTAATAAATTTGGAAAAAGGAAAAAAATATATGATGATGATATTTTTGATCGAAATATTTGCATGACAAATGACCCTGGTCATTTCATCATGCTTGAATACATGATGAAATCGTTGCTTGAAAAATCTAATAAATCGTCTTTTGATTTCAAACGTGGTTTTAAGGACCCTGCATACCTACATCTGTTATTAAAACTCATTCGTTCTCGCACAACGAAATCAAAGAAAACCTATAAGTTTTTATAGAAGGCTTTCTATCGAATTTGGGTTGGACGACGCTTTACTGTATTTCCACGAAGAGTTCGATTTCATAGGCGTTACCAAAGGTAACAATTCATTTGCCTTGCACAGTTACATTATTTTCTAATAGAAAGAGCTGAATTGAGGAAAATTGATTTCGTAAAGCGCAGAGATGGGAGTGATGGGTTATCAACCGGTGTGACTAGTTTCTTGCTGTCACTTAATTCAATCTATAAATGCAATGCCGGCGTTCTATCGGTATCACTTTTATACCGTTTGGTTTTATAGGTACCGTATCGGCAAAAAATATATCTCTCCTGGTCATTTCTGACAGTATCAGCAGTTTCAATAGGTGCTATACTGTTTTTCGAGTCTTAAATTTTAAGTAAACTGTCACATTCGGATTTTGAAAGATTTGTTTAAAATATTTACTTTATCATCTATCATTCCAAGAAGATTACTCAATTCACTCACATCATTATCATTAACTTAACTTTATCAGCCTGTAATGTTTCCACTATTGAGACACAGGCCACCTCTCGGTGAGAGGGAGTGGGCCGTAATACACCACGCGGGCCCAGTGCGGGCACCAACCCCATGTCAAATGTATTCGAATTTTTGGTTCTGGGACATGTCGGTTTCCTCACGATGTTTTCCTTCACAGTTTTTAGAGCAGTGGTGATGAAATAATTTACGCAAAGTGAAGCACCTATCTGGGTTCGAACCTACGACCTACACCTGGTAAATCGCGGCCGTTACCACTGGGCCACCACTGCTCAGATCATTAATTTCATACAAATTGGACGATTTCACATAGATCAGGGCTTCCCCATGATAAGTTATGATGTTAAATAATATTAAAAACCACATCAATATCAAGTCAATAAGTCTTCAACAGAACTTGTTTTATGAGTTAATTGGAGATCTTTAAGAACTATTTTAAAACCAACTTGACGAGTTTGTTTTTATACATTAGATTCAATGCAAAAAGACTTGCATTAAGTGAATAATTTAATGAAGCCACTAGTTCGTCCGTAGACAGTTTTGATTACATAAACAGTTGCAAAAACGATAAATACAAGACTAGCTATTCATTAAAATAAAGTGTGCTACTTAATGTTAATGCCGACAGATGTCTTTGTATTACAATAATAAATTAAATGTTGAAGTATTAATAACATAATTATAGTACTTAATAAGTAAGTAGGTAAGACTGCCTCTTTGGTGTACTGGTCGTAAAAGCTGGGTTCGATTCCCGGGTCGGCCAAAGTGTAATTGGGTTTATCTATTGAGAATTTCTCAGTAGCAGCCCGGGGTCTGGATTTGCGCCCGGTTGACAGCAATAGGCTCGCCCCTCTATTACATGGGGCTGAAACATAACAGGCGAATGTGGGTGTACTATATAGGTAGGTACACCTCTGCCTAACCCCTCTGGGATTACTGGCGATGTTATATGTGTGTGTTATGTAATATATAATTTAGAACAAAATAATAGTTCGAATGAAGGCTCGTTCACACAAATAGGCGCGACGCCACAGCGCGACATAAAGGCACCGCGTGTCGCTTCATGCTACGACTCTATGCGAGACAGAGCCCCAGCGCTGGTTTTCAGCTACAGCACCCTAATTGCGTAACGCACTTTCAATCACTATCTTCCAGATTTTGAAGGAAATTCTGAATCCTATCCTTCATTAGTTTGAAAAATTCGTCTGCTGAAAACGTAAATGGCGCAAAGGATATTGTAGAGTTGTCAAATCGAAAGGGCATTGCAGTTGTATGTCACGCAATTAGGCTGCGGCACGCGTAGTATGAACGCCATAGAAACGAGTTTTGTCGACGGTAGAAAAGACGTCATCAGACTCATTTGACCTATTCTATCTGTCATTTTGTCTATTCTTCCGTCGACAAAAGTTGCTCGCGTGGGATAAGGCAACCAAAACTAACATAATTACTTTCTTGACTTATCCCAATTTATCCATGTTTCTATATTAGTCGTCATCTCCGTAGTCCCTTTCTAGCTTTTCCATCTTTCACACAGTCCAACCATAGTTTCTTTCTACTCTTAATGCCATCCACATTCGTACTCAACAATTTCTTCACGATATTATCTCATGTCATACGTCATGTTCGTGAACGCTCGCCATCACTTGGGAGTAGTCAGTGGAATGCCACGGCTTATTTTAATAATTTTTTAATTGTTTTTTTTTGCTGGATGTTAGGATGCTTTTATCGTGTACGTCTTTTTTACATCGTTCTCACATATTTGTAAATGGTTTAATTGAAATAAATGCTTTGAGTTTGAGTCATTCTTGTCATCTTTGGACTTACTAACATAACATTTGTATTTAAATATAAGCAGGATTCTCCATTTTCAATGGAGGATGAGGAGCTTAGCTTTCCACCTTGTTCCTCATACCTCTAAGTATGGTTCAAATAAGGCAGCATGTAGAAAATAAGGCTCCATTTTATTCAACAAATGCTTTAATTTTTTTGCACCAAATTGAATGAAAGAGCAAATTACGAGGTACACAATGGATCTTTGTGTTTCAAACATAAATTGATTTAATTACACATACAGACGTCTATCAAGTCTTGGAAAGGAACCGTAGGTTACCTTGTAATATATCAGTGAAACAACTGCAGGCCTAAACTTCTGAAGGACTATATATTGTATGAACTTTGACCATATCATCAACTTATTCTTTGCAAGTGATGATGATGAATATGACTACTTTGAACAGTCAGCCACAGCTTACAAAGCTATGTGTGCAGAGTGACTAATGTTACCTATGGCAAGACATAGTATAAAGCATAAAGCTGGGTTCCAAACTCAAAAAGAAGTAGAAGATGTAGTAATCTATGAATTTATGTTGGTAGCTGATAACTTCATTTGATTTAAAAAAAAAACCAACACAGAATACCGGCTGCCTTTCAACAAAGAAATGGTTTACAATAAAATTGGTATGATGATTTTAGTTTCGTTCGCGAAATTCGGAAATTAGTCACATCATGGATGATTGAATTTGCAGTTGTTTGCTCATTAAGTGCACGACTAATTTAAATGAAAGTGGAACTTGACGGAAAAAGGAAATGTCGGGAGGAAGACGTTTCGCTTTTTTTACACATACTAGCTGTCAATAAAACTTAATCCAGTGTGGAACGTCACATTCACTGCTAAACGCCTACCTCATTTAAGTTTTTCAGAAAACTATTTTATCATTAAACTTTTATGAGCGTCTCAAACTCGTATTGGGATGTCTGACTGACTGAATGTGAATTAACATAGGTAAACAAATGTTCTACAATAATCAATCACAAAGTAATTTAAAAGTTGATCTCGTTGATGATTATTTGTAGTAAAGTTTAGACTACATCACTAATATTTTACACATAGAAAACTATTTTATCATTAAACTTATATGAGCGTCTCAAACTCGTATTGGGATGTCTCACTGACTGAATGTGAATTAACATAGGTAAACAAATGTTCTACAATAATCAATCACAAAGTAATTTAAAAGTTGATCTCGTTGATGATTATTTGTAGTAAAGTTTAGATATAATATTTTACACATAGGCTATTAATTTAGCCATAACTTTTTATTTTTTTATTTTAACAATAATCAACGAGTACTTACCTCCAATATAAATAAAGACTCCAAGATTTTTAAACTGATCCGGATTTGTTAAAAAAAACACTAATCCCCATTATGAACTCTATGATACGTCAATGGGGATTTGTGGAAGAAAACTCGGAATTTATAGGGATTGTTTACGGGGATTAGTGGAATAACACCACCAAAAAATAAATGTGGCAATAATTAAAATTAAGTAAGTAACGATAAAAAATAATTAATTGAGCTATAAACCAGTGAAGCGAGCATTATAAGAACAAAAGACAATGAACCTGATTGTCAATTTGTTATATACAGCTGATTGACCGTTGAGTTTATTTATGAAATGCCATATTACAAAAACTATGAAAGGCGTTGTTAAGAAAATCCGTTTGAGAAAAACAAAACAATTTAATGGTAATGTGCGTGCAGAACAACGATCTTTTTTAGCGATCATACAGTCCTGACAGACATACCTACTAAAACTCATAAATAATGTAATAGTTTTTTTTTTTCGTATGATTAGTTTTCGTATATTCAGCATCAGCATGACCACTCCTATCTCAACTCTACGAAGAGATAACAAATCACTTTCAACAAAAAGTCATTATTTTCTTGAATTTTGACATCGCGCCGTAGAAACCTCTCTACAATTTGTAATTTTGTCTTCCGTTTCTATAGTGGCCATACTACGGGTGCTGCGTACAACTATTTATCTTAATGTCCCTCGACAATTATCGCATTTCCGAATACAAACGAAGGCTAATTGCCATGACCATCAATTATTAGATTTATTGTGTATAATTTGAATTCAGAACTAAGTACTTTATTGTTGTTCGTTTTGATTTGTAGGAAAAGAAAATCAAACAAAACAACAATGTCATTAGCATTCGTTTGTATTCGGAAATGCGATGATTGCCGAGGAGAATTAAGAAAATAGTTGTACTGCACATGTTGTTCTTCGTGGAACTAAAGTGGAGTCGTGTGAGTTCAATAGTTCAAGAACTTAGTATGAAAGGCATTAGGGTAATGTGGCTGATCTCTACATATTTAAATGTAGGCAGAGACAGGTCATTAGCCATCGTATGTTAATGCTTAAGTTAACAGTTACATAGCTGTTTTGACTTCTCATACAGTATTTTTTTAAATACACAAGTAATTGTTTAAAGTAGTAAAACTAAATGGTGAAGATTTTATATTGATTGTAGAGACACGAAACAAGTTTGAAATCACAAACGCTTTAAAAACAAACATAACGATTCGGTGTATTAACAACCAAACAAAAAGATTAACACCTGGTCACGACCATTTCTTAGAAGATACACGAAAAAAAAACAACAAAAACAGACATACAATGTCGATTTATTCGCGTGGATCGAAGGCTCCCAATTAATTGTAACAATGATTGAATGAAATTGTTTTTCTGATGCTGTGGCTGATGAAGCGTAGGTTGAAGAAATCATTCGGTCTTCAGAACGCCGTGAAGGTGATGAAATTATTACTAAGATAAGGTCCCTTTTTTATAAGCTGTCATAGGTTACTTGAAATCAGTGTGACAGTGTGAATGATTCTCCACTTGGCTGCGCGTAACGAGCTAGCCGTGGCCGGAGATTTAATATAAAGTAAATTAAATATGATTGTTGTTGCTACAGAAATGCAAGAATGCTTGTTACAGAGTGATATCGTTTGCGAAAATGGCTATGAAACTAGAGTGAATTAGAATATCATGATAAAGTTGAAGATAAATTAGAAGGCGCACTGTTTCTAAACGTGGGTTTTGTTATGAGGAAAACCGGTATGAAACAGTTTCCAAACATTATATTCCTAGTTTAGCGACGTCGTCTGCTTATATCAGCATATAAAAAAAAAGACGCGCGGAATTAATGATTTAATTTTAAAATCGGTTAAGAGGAAATTGTACCTATGCCCTACGTGGAAGAATTGAGGCGTAAAGCAAAGAGTCTATATATGTACGAGTATTCAGCAGAAGTAAGATTTGGGTTTTAAACAAGTTTTAGATAACTTTATGATGCGTTTTAGTTTAAAGTAAACATTACTTGAAGAATAAGGTTTAATTTATGAAGAATAAAGACAGTTAGATATATAATAACACCATCGCGAGATGGAAAATCCCAACATTGGTTTTTAAATGTAAACAAAAAAAATGTATTTAGCATCGGACCTTGATGTGCACTTTACCTTTGTATCCTTTGTTATTGTTCTCTTATTCTTAACTAGTTTAAAGAAATATCTAAACGAAGTTTAGCATTCACAATGCTGTTTTCAGGAGAAATTCGGCCAGCTCTCCAAAACTGCAACCAGGCTTCAGATTAGCATAACTGACTGATCTCTTGTTTCAAAACAACAGTTGTATATACAAAAACAGTTAAAAGTCATTGTCGGTACATCCTTGTACATGATTCATGTATTGCTCAGTATGTTTTGGGTTCAGTGGGTCAGTCACCGGCCGGGAATCGAACCGGTCTGAGCAGTACTCCACACCTACGTGAAGTTTCTGATGTTTCAATGTCAAGATGGACATGTGCGGATTTTGATGTTAACTTGCTATGTCTGCTGTCAGCCGTTTTGTTCTTTATTTTATCTCGATGAATTGGTGCTAGTTAATAGTTTACTTAATTTAGTTTTCCTCACCCAAAGCTGTTTGGCTAAATCATATAATGTGTAGGTAGGTCGCACTTTACCGCTCCTACCTCGTGGCTCTCAATTAACAATTTATTTTCTGATAAGAGTTGTGTATTGGTAATGTGGTATCCATTTTTTTTATTACGGGCTGTTTTATTAACAGGTAAATAATTAAAAGTAGGCTCCTTGGGATTTCCTCGGTTAGTGAGTCTGTGACCTACACAGTTCTACTATGACGGTATGGTGTAACTTCTTAACAAGTAATCAAGATTGCCATTAATGTTTTCCTTCAAAAAACCTGTTTCATTTATTTATTATTTCAAACCGTGTGACGGATGTGTGCTGTGCTTTACGATTTTGGGTAAAAGTGTTGGTTTATGCAACATCATCATTTTTTATTGCACGAATACAAATCCGTACAGGAAATCATTGGTCTTCATTTTAAGAACATACTTTTACTTTTCATTTAATGAAATCTTTTGAAAAAATAACAAATGACTAAATTCTAGAGAAAGACAAGACAAGAGAACAAGACTAAAACTATTTTCTATGATTTCGACTTGCTGAAAGTACCTTTAAAGATGAAAAGTGTCATTAATGTTCCTGTAGATCCCTGAGGATACTATACACAAGCTGTTGTGTGTATTAAAGAACAAGCTGTCACATAAATTGTTGTTTATAATACAGGTAGTTGCAATGTAAATCCAGGTAGGAGTAATTAGGGCTCGCCACAATAGCGGCGGTAAGTCCCCTCTTTGAGGAGTGGTTGGAGAGGCGCCACGGCGTCCTCACCTTCCGCCTGACACAGGTCCTCACCGGACACGGTTGTTTCGGGATGTTCCTGTTTCGCATAAGGCGGGAGGAAACGCCCGGGTGTCACCACTGTGTGGATCGCCCGGAGGACACGGTGGAGCATACGGTGGAGGTCTGCCCAGCTTGACGGAGCACCGCTGTGTCCTCGCGGAGGCGATCGGCGGCGGCGATCTCTCGCGTTTGGCCCTGGTCCAAGCCATGGTACGGAGCGAGAGGGAATGGAAAGCCGTCACCTCCATCTGCGAAGCAGTAATGCTCGCGAAGGTGGAGGCGGAGCGCGTGAGGGAGAGAGCCTTGCGCCCTCACGCCCCCACTAGACGCCGCAGGAGACGCCCTGGGCGTCGGGAGTCGCCTGCAGATTCCCGGCCACCGTAGGCGCGGGCTTGCGGACGGCGAGCAACGGGTAGCTCGCCGTCCGGTAAGGAACAGGCCCGGGTCGACGGCGCGTCGTGTTCCACGCCATACACTGTCCTCTCATACGTATTAACACTGTCATTTGAAAACATTTTAAAAGCTAATTATTTTTTAAAAAGTTTCAATAAATTGGAACCGTGCACCTAGCGTCTGACGTTTCATAGGTGCCGTTTTGCTGAATTCTGCTTAAAAGGACATGAGAGTCGGGGAAATTATAGGCATGTAAGTCTTGGTCTCTGGCACATGTTTACACGGCTATACATCAAGTTATACATGGGCCTAGGGTGGATTACAATAGTAATTATAGGTAGGCAGACAGTTAAAAGGGAGGTTCTGCCAATCTAAATTAATAAAACTAAACATCTTATGATGAAAAATAACGATTAAGTGTTTAAGTGTCAACTGTGCTCAAATTTATTTTTTTATTTTTATTTATTTATTTATTTCTAAAACACTTAACATTTAACAAATTGGTTTCAGCCACACAACGAAAACCTCTCAGGGTTTATCTGTTGCTGGCGAGCCGTTGACTTATATTTTATTTTTTATTTATTACATTTTACAGACTATAAAACACTAAGAGAAGTATTGTGTAAAGAAACGTTTTGATTTGTACTTGTAACTTTTCGAACTCATTTTGTCTAACGTTTGCAAGTCTTCTGGAAGTTTATTAAGAAAAAAAGGTATTAAATATTCTGCAACCCGCATACCGTACACAGCTATTTAAACAGCGTTTTGTCCCGAGAATGCAAAATTCAGCAGCAAACAAAACTGGAACTTTAAGCGTGATTATTAAGTATTTTCGTGATAAGCGTTATTTATACTCAGAATAACAAACTCTTTTTTGTTTTGTGCAGTTTTTATCTTGATGACTCTAATAAAGGTTAAGGTGTACTGTGTAAAAAAATATACAATTAACAATAAGTGAAATTATTCGCATCAAGCGAATGATCAATAATTCACCTACTTTTGCCCAAATTATTCTTCAAAAATAAAAAAATCCTCAATAGTTTCGTGAAAGCTGATTTACACTGAATATTTTATAAGTTAAATAAAATTTAATTAAATCTCCGTTCAAGGATATCGTTACTCTATACATATATACACGAACAAAAGACTCTTTTATGTATTGCTAAATTTGTCGTTGGCGAATGCTATTCTTGTTCGTAATTGGTCTACTAAACGCCTTGATATACTTACACAATAGACATGGGAACTGCACTTTTTGCTTATCTGGCAAACACAAAATGTCATATCAACCAGATCTCCATAACACTATAATGAACTTTGTCGCTCAAAAGCTAAAGGTTAAAATTAATTGCGAGTTATTGATAGGTATCGTTATTGTCACGTGTTTATCTTAAACGATTGTCTTAGCAAAGAAATGATAAATTAGTATTATTATGCTTAATTCGGTAACTCCTCAATAAAACAATGAGTTGCAATTTGCAATTAAACAAAATAACAATGATTTGAGGCAAGATAAAAACGTGATAAAGATTGATTGTTTAATGGCAAGATGCCAGAAATGGCTTATGGTTTTCCCATTTTGAAGTTAAACAGGATCTGTGTTTGAAACTTGATTAGCCCCCAATCATTACTTACTTTCTTCATAAATTTGATAAAGAAAGTAGTAACCTAATTAACTAGGTTATCATTATTTTCTAGTCTTACAAACTTATGATTTAGTTTGTAAGACTAGAAAATAATGATTTTTCTCTTAACCTTCTCTAATTCAAATGTGTTAGAATCGCATTCATCTATTCATCTGCACGTGTCCTCGATCCTAGTCGAGTAATGGTCCTGTACTCTACAGTCCTAAGCCAATCGACCATACACAGTACATTTACCATTTGACCGTCTGTCACCGTTCTATAAATACCGGCCGTATGCGCGGGCGCTCGAAGCGCTCGACACCGCTTGACCTTTGTGTCAAATTCATTCAGTATTGTACTGACATGCTCGCCTCGCGCAACGCATTACCTGCCTCGTGCGAGGTCTTCATTTGTGAGGTTTAAAGCCCTTTTATGATAAGTGAAGGTGAGTTTTGAAGCCTTTGCTTGTAACTTAACATGAGGCGATGCCAAGAGGTTTACTTGTTTTTTGAGTACCAATGCCAGCACGATAAAAATACCGAGCCATTTTTTACCAAGATGCAGGATCATTTGTATCTAAATGGCAAGCTCTTTTTGATAGGCCAGGTTACTGAAAAGCATAACTAAGTAGGACAAATCAAGTAGGTACCTCTTCCAATCTTGTTTTTAGGCGGCAAACATCACGTCACCACCTTAAATAAGATGAAAAATCCAATTTAATTAATCCAATTCTTCTTAAATCAAGGTATTTCTACCGGTCTCCCATTGAAAGTGAAAAGGAGACAGTGTAAGCCTAATGACGTTTTCACTAGCTCTTTATAACTCGAAGACATTGGGAAAGCTCGTTATATAGATTACGGTGATCAATGCCCATGTTTTCTAATGCAACATGCTGTAACTTTGTGTGGTAATGTAGTACATCATGTGGTATAAGAAAATTGGGGCCGCTTGAGAGTGAATAGTTCTCTCGGTCTATCTTCATTGCAGTTATGCGATCCTAGTAGTTGGAACGTGTCTTTGTTAAAAGGGGCATAAACCCCCAAAAGCTTAAAGTTGGTTTTGGAAACTGATTTTCTATTTTATTCGTATCAATTTTTGTATCCTGGCGTCCAGTTTACTGTGTGGAAAATTATTGTCAAATGGGACCTGTCTCTTCCAAAGCGTAATACGGACAATCACATGATGTATTTCACTATGTTTTAAATTCAATCAGTTGATCGAAGAAACAAAAACGATTTCGTAAGACGATTCAATCGCTTCAAATACTTTGCAATACTCTTGCTTACATTACTGTGACTTCGTCTGCAATCTTTCATCCAATTGCTTGACACTTCTTTGTGTCCAAATAATACTCTGTCCAAAATAGCCACACGTAATGAGGCTCCCAATTTATTACTTGTTACTCAACAGCAAGCACCTATGCAATGACAACATCGTTGCTTCATCATTGGTCACGGGGCCAAAGCGAATGAACCTGGGTTTTTATAAAGGGATACCAAGCCATTCGAGTGTTTAGAAATGCTGTTACGTTTTATGACATCCTGGTACTCGCAGCCGTGGTGACCGAAACGCGTTTGAGAAAATTTAAAGAAAATTGTTCCTACCTAGTTATTGTTGCTGACTACGTTTCGTACAATTAAAAATAAAAGATTTTAAGTAATTGTAACAACTTCCTTTTACCGTCGCAATTATTTGATATCTCTGTTTTCTCACTCTGTTCTAGTCACTCAATGGCTGACTTTCAGAACAGAATCGATCGAAACCTTCATGAAATTATACTTAGGCTCTTAGCTCTGGTTACCTGAATTTACCTACATAAAACTGTACCGGACGGATATTTTGTAATAGCTATACAAATCACCGGCGTAATTTTGACCAGTGTCTTCAACAGCAACCTATGGCCATGCCACGATGTCAACATCACGCAAAATTGAACTCACGTAAAAAAAGTACGTGGTGGCCCAGTGGCATGGCATTCCCCCATGGCCGCGACTTACGAGTTGTAGGTCGTAGGTTCGAACCCAGACAGGCGCTTTACTTTGTGTTAATTATTTCATCACCACTAAGAACTCAAAACGGTGAAGGGAAACATTGTGTGTAGAACCAAAAAACTGCTGAACAATAAGTTGGAGAAGTCAAGTGTCCAAGGTACTAAACAAAACATAATATTTTAGCAAAATTTTAATTTCATGGTCAGTTTGCGGAGAGCGGTGACCAAGGTTACATTGCGTTGTTTACCGTTAATCATAACATTGGTACTTGTTTTCTCAAAATACATGACAATGGCTCGGTTTTATATTCATTTGATTTAAAGTTTGAGTTAAATTAAAATCTCTACCGATATGGCGATGTTTGGGGAACAGTAGTTGTTCAGCAGTGGACGTCTTTCGCTGAAATTATGAGGGCGATGAAAACCTGTAGGAATCTACTATCTAGAAAATAAAAGGTGGATCATATGGATTGGACTTGATGCATATTTTTCTTGGTCATTAATTTTTACGAGTTAGCAGCGCAGATGACGTTACGTCTTTCAATTTATTATGGCCATTCATAAGAACCCCTTTATTGACGAAATAACCATAAAAAGTGAAAATAAATGTTTTCAGAAACGGGTGGTTATACTATATACATATATAATACCTTCTATGCGAATTAATTTCGTAGAAAGTTTTGTCATAATTATTTTCACATAAGGAAATAAATAAACATAAACAAACCAAAATTGAGATATCATCAACAAAAAGGTACTTAAAGTAATCGATAAAATTAAGTCTTACCGCAATACCTACATTGTTTTGTGTGAGCAAATCAAATACTAGAGGGAGAAAGCCATAGACTTTAAATATGCATAACTCCGATGATTTCTCTCTCTGCACGCTAAGACGCGCGTGCGTTTTCTTCTATGAAAACCTGCGCGCGCGTACCTGAATTAAGTAATCGATTCATATCGAGTCATAATAGGTTTCTTATTGGATAATGTATAATCGGTAACACTTGTTTTTGTGTATGGATAGATAGTTAATTTGTAGGTAGGTACAGACTTTTTTCGTAGTTTTATGAGAAAGTAAAAAATGTTCCTGAAAACGTATCATGTACTTTGTTTTGTAATCTACCAGTCATTTTGTACCTATTGTTGAATCAATTCAACAATAAATAGGAGTCAATTCCTCCAATCAGCTATCGTCGATTTAGCAGTGGCACTGGGCTGGACATGTATGTCGAAGGACCGAAGACCGAGACCGCGTATCGGCAAGCATAGTGTAGGACGCCTGCCAGCTACATGGACCTTAAAAAGGTGGCTGGGACACATATTGGATGCGGAAGGCGGAGGACTGGTTGTTGTGGCTTAGACTGGGAGAGGCCTGTGTCCAGCAGTGGACTGCGACAGGCTGAATTCATTGATTGATATCGTCGATAACGATATTCTATATACATACATATCAATGGAAAGTAAAATCTGAGAATTATTCGAACTAAAGTACCGCTAGAGAAAATAATAATTATGATTGATACGGTTTGGAATTATTATGTTTCCATCGATATTTCAGTGACGCATATTCATAAAAGATTTCAGTTGTTCGATGGAAATTCCATAGCTTTGTTTCTTATATCACAGTTTAATCGTTTTTTTCTGCCTTGGTACGAGCACAATTCAGATGTCATCATTTGGCAATAGCTCCTACTTCGTTTGGAACCTTTGATTTTATTTATGAAACGAATATATTTAGTAGCAGCCCGGAGTCTGGATTTCTGCCCGGTTGATGGCGATATGCTTGGCCCCTATTACATTGTTGAAATGTGGGTGTACTGTAGGTGCCCCTCCTGCCCAACTCTTCGAGGAAACAATGGCGTGATGTTATGTTGTGAATAACAAAGTTTCTTCCTGTTAGCTGTTATCAACATTTTAGCAAAATAAAATATTGACGTGTGTGTGCATAAAATCATTTATCATTTATTATTCATCGAATTGATAATCTCATTCCGATTATTAGATTTGAATCTTGATTTTAACTATTACTTTATCATTTAAGATATCTGGATTAAATTAATTGGGTTGTAGACGGCATTTTCACAAATTAATTATTATAATCATGTCGAGTCAATAAAAAACGGGAATTAACAGAATTTTTCCTTGAGAGATTAAATCGAAGAATGCATCACCATAATCTGTATTTTATTGATTTTACAAAAGATTCGTGAAAAAAATTTGCAAAAAGTAATATAACAAGCCGCGGGCCCGGTGATATTTTTCGTATCGGAAAAAAATATGATCTTTGACAGTAACTTTCGTGCAGTGGTTGCCCAGTGGTATCGGCCCCGACTTACTTACGGCGCTTTACTTTGTGTATTTAATTTCATCACCACTGCTCTCAAAACGTCGAAGGAAAGATCGTGAGGAAATCGGCATGTCCTAGCTAGAACCAACAAATCGTAAACATTTGTGAAATCTACAAGGCACGCGGGGCCCTACTGGGCCCGCGAGGTGGATAACAGCCCACTTCTTGATACAGAGAGGAGGTCTGTGTCCCTGTAGTGGGAACGTTATAAGCTGATTATGCAAATTAACTTTCATCCCCCATTTAACCTTTTTAGGGGGTGAAATCTCAATCAAATATAAATAAATCGGTCCTTCCTTAGCTCACCTTCTCTATACAAGGATCTCTTGTGCCATGCTTCTAGAATAGGCTGTGCGTTTTCTGTCAGTGACTGTATTTAAAATTATTATTTTTATCAGTTTTTTTGTCTCTTATTCGTGTTATGACTGGTTTTTCTCTTTTCGCCACAGTTGTGTACCAAGACCATACATCTATTGATGTATCGACTTGTATTGAGAACAACTTTTATCATTTCTGTGCTATTTGCGTCACTAGCACATTTTATTATGAATGTTGAATTCGAGCCTAACAGCAAAAAGTTAACAAAACACCAAACGATAAAAAAGTTAGTCATTGAGAAGAACAATAAAAGCAACTGAGAGAAACGGCCGTGACATTCAGAAAGACAGATAAATACAATTCATTTGGTTCAATTTTAAACATTTCCATACGACGTTGCACCACAAATCACTAAATTCGTTTAGCGCTAAACATTCTTTAAACATCAGTCTGTCTCTGTTATTTTCAAACGATTGTCAGAAACAGAATTATGATTTTAATACGTTTGTAATTAATTACTTTTGGTCCAAGTGGACCTTTAAGTTCGTCATTCAATGAGGCTAGACTAATTTAATGCGATCCCGCTTGTCCCTTGTCCTCCCCCAGTGACGTCCAAAGCCGAGGTCCGTACCTACCCGACAGAGGGTTGCCCCTAGCGTGTAGTCGCGTTTTTAAGTTTTTTGAGCCCTGGCTTGGAGGCCTTAATTTATTCAGACACCTACAAGCGTAAGTCGGAGACGTAAGTCGTCAAGCGTGACCGGTTCACGCTTAATCGCTTGCTGAGCTGTGATGCTGAGCCGTGACTCATACGTCACACCTGGTGGTATCCTTGCTTTGAGAGTAAGGACAAGGTTGCTGTCACTTTCCGTACAGTTTTGAGATATATCATTGTAATTACTTGTAAATTGTTGTATGGCTGCATGCTTGATCACCAGCATTATCCCCTAGCAGTTCACTGCGTGGTACTTGAAGATGTCTATGTCCACATAGGTCCAAAACTCACACAACGAAGCTCGATCTTTGGTAGGCTTCATATATACCAACATTACCACTCCGCAATGATCGTCGATTCTAGAAATTGGTAAGTAAAATGCTAGCTGGCGAGAGTTTGTAGTGTACCTAAACTCAAACTCAAATCATTTATTTCAATTAAACCATTTACAGGCACTTTTGAATTGTCAAGGAATCGGTCAGTCGGAAATATGAAGCTAGTTGCCCATTCCAAAGCGCAGTAGGTCACTATGGAGAAGAACGGGCAAGAAACTCCATGGACACTCTTTTACGAGTAAACAATATTGTTGTTACAAATATATTAGTTACATCGATTATTGTTGACACTATAAGTGAGAACGATGTACAAAAACCGTACACGTTAATAGCGTCCAGAGTGCAGCAAAATATAATTAAAAACAATCCAGCAAATTAATTATTAAAATATGCCTTGGCAGCTAAGAGATGATCAGTCCCAACTGACGGCGCCCGTTCACGAACATGAAGCATGGATCAGCACCATTCAGCTCAACCATTTTGAAGGGAGCTAAATGATCCGACACACGCGCCACCGTCAGCGAGACATTTGAGTGAGCATGACATACTATCAGCCGCCAAGGCACATTCAAGTCAATCTATGACATTACCCGGTAATGGTAGCTCTATAGTACAAAGTACTCACATCTGTGCAATGCATCTATATAATAAAAAGGAGATTGAGTTTATATTATGGAAATATATTCTTACAATTCTTAAAGCTGCTGAACAGCTTCAAGTGTTTCAAATGTCAATTAATTAGTTGTGGTGTGGAGCAGGACCAGCATTAAGCCAGGCATTTTATCAGTTATGTAATCCCCTAACCTATAATACGCCTGCCTGTATAGTGTGCGTTTGACAAAGGATTTGAATTTTGTCTCATTCAGTTGAAGTATGGAGAAGTAATAATCGATTTCGTCAAATTACCTTAATTTTTTAATTTGTTTTATTCAATTCAGTACATACTATGTAGTTTTCAAATATTAAGCATGTCTTTAAAAACAAACATAATTATCTAGATCATTTCCAGTGTGCGAAGGTCTGTTCTCGTTAATTATAAATGTGCATATTAGTTTCACATGCAGACTGTCCAGTAAAATAGTTAAAAGTAACCAATTTTGTGGCTGACCACAAGGTAAACTAAAATGTCAGTTACGTCACTGAAGATCATTTTTAATGCAAGTATAGAAATGACGATAAAGAAGACAGGGCACGTTTTTTTTTGGTATAGTCCCATTTTTACTTAATTTTCCATAAACAAATTTATTACTTTAGCAAGACCTGATTCTTGCAAGCATTACTATCAATAATCACAAGACTACATGGTTATGTTAATGGGTAAACCAGCGGGGTAGTTGCGTAACACACTAACAACAGCAATGGCTTTCATTTTGACAGTTCAACAACATTCATTGCGTTATTTACGTTGTTGAGTTGACAAATTTTTCGAACGTATGAAGCGATGGATTAGCAATTTACTTCAAAATGCAATTCGGGTGAAGGTGCTGGTGCTTTCTCAATATGATTAATTTTTAGTTTCTCCTGAATCGAGCTCTATCCTATGACTCCGAAGACTATCTGCCAGTATTTTAAATAGTTTTGGGGTTAGCCTTGAAGTACCCATCTCAAAAACTCCTATTTATCAAGACTATGTAATAATAAACGGTAGTCAAGTTAGCTGATAACATATATAACATCATAAGCGTCGGAGAGCAATAAGTTCAAGGTTGTAATCTTAGGAAATGTTCCTACCTCTAAGCACATACATAATACATAATGTTAGACGTTTGTTTACAGTCAAGTGATCTAAGTTTTTAGGAATATTATTTTGAAATATTAATAACTCTATTGATTAGGGAACTTTTTGGTCAGGTTTTACGTAAAATTGTTTTAATTTAAAGGTACCCTAATTATAAATGGTAATACCAAAGTTCAGGGGAAAATAAATATACAACTTGAAAGAGGCTGTTCTGTTTGCTCTGCTTGTACCTTTTTATTACAATTCCCTGATTTTACAAATTGTCAAACAAAATATTAAATAAAAACCGGCAAAGTGTGTGACGGACCACGCACAACTAAGCAAAAGGAGTACGTAAAGATCGAACGTGTGAGGATCCTTATAGGTTACGTTCTGTAGTTTCTGCCTACACCTATGGGTAAAAGGCGTGAATTTGTATTTGTAATACAAATATTCACTTTGTGCTATTAAATTACTATAGGTACTTACACTTAGTTCATGATTTAAATGGCTACAAATCGTATCTGTACACGGCTAAGTAATGGCTTTTAAGGAGAGAGCGGAATATAAATGTCAAACATGACCCACTGACATTAGACATTACGAGTGCTATCTACGTGAGTATACTATTGTTTTGATTTAATATTATCTTGGGAGAAACTATTATTGCAGTAAGATGAGATTGAAGCCGTCTAATTATCATTGGGATTGGTTGATAGCGCGACCTATTCCGATTGTTTTACTCCAAGGTTTAGTTAATGTTTTGTTTTTAAAATAGCAGCCAACCTATTCTGTAAAAAAGTGAAGTGAGCCTAAAGTAATGCTAGGATTGCATGGCGCTTCGCCTAAGTTTTCACCCTGAAATCTTAAGCAATAGATCGGCACTTCTATTTTCTCGATGAGATTTTAAGCGAATATATCAGCACTCCTAGTTTCTCGCCGAGATTTTGAGCGAATAGATCGGCACTCCTAATTTCATGCTGAGATTTTAAGCAATTACATGGGCACACCTATTTTCACATTGAGATTTTAAGCGAATAGATCGGCACTCCTATTTTCAAACTGAGATTTTAAGCGAATAGATTGGCACTCCTATTTTCACGCAGAGATTTTGAGCGAATAGATCGTCACTACAACACAACAAGATGAGTAGGTTTGACGAAATTTAAATTCTGCTGCTGAGGAGACTACTATTAATTAATAGTTATACCAACCCGTTACGTCTATGATTGACCAAATGATATCGTTAAATAGATTAAAGTTAAGTCTATATACCTATATTTTTTGAACTAATAGTCTTAAGATAACCATTGTCAGTTGATTACAGTTATTAACCAATTGTACAACAAATTTAAGCTCTTCTGTGTAAGATACCTACATCGTTTTTAGTCGAAATAATTATTTGTCAATCAAATCAATAAAAACATCGATTGAAGTCAGTCGTGCATTTTAAAAGACATCAAAGTCAATCAATTTCGTTTGACATTCGAAATGCAATAATCGGCGGGTCAAATACTCGTAGTGTAACTGGTTGGCGAGTCAGCTTGTCACTGGTTCTGGCCCAGATTTGTCGTGCTCCATGTCCATGTTACAGGATTAGGTACTTACATAAAAATATCTCAAATAGTTTGCCATTTTTAATGTGAGTTACAAATTGATTGGACTCTTTTTAAAGCGAGTATTCAGAAAATGCTTGACCCCTTTACCTACCTTTTAATTTTAATGTCGCCTGTCATTTAATGTCTACACACATTGGTCAAAGACTCATCTATTTAATGTGGCTCGTTTATAATCAGCAAGGCTGTATAACATGGGTAGTCTTGACCTGCCCTAACAGTAAGCCAATTTCCTTCCTCAATTTTGTACGCGCGAGGAAACAGTGAAGGATTGACATATTCGTAGATTTTTTTGCTTGATTCATATCTCACGTGAAGTAAGCTGTACATAATTTTAATCCCTAGATTTTTAATCTATCGTCTTTAAAATTCAGTCCAGAGTTTAGCACTTTTATATATCCTTCTGATAATAATATTATGAGCACAATGATTTCTGTTTAAGATCCTTGGATTGTTACTCTTGGTAGTTGTCTACAAGTAGTCTTGATACATGTACTCTCGCAGTCTCGCAGGCAAGGCAGGCACGAAGCCGCTGACCTTCCATGATTCCGGGTACCTACAGCGAGCAAGCTTCCGTTCTCTTCTGCAGTGCTAGTACATTTGCCTTAGGTACTTTTGACAATACCTGTGTGTTCCTATTGTTTGAAATCACGATCTATGAAAAGATGTAGTTTTTCTTTGTTTTACACCTTTTTCTTAATATTATGTTGACATTATAACTTTTCCACAGTAACAATCATGAATACAAAAATATGTTGAATACATACTGATTTTCTTACTTGACTCTAAAATCGATGATGAGATTCCTTAGAATAAACTCTACTTCTAGTTACAGATTCGTCCGTACTCTGAATAAGTTGGTCATACGATTATAGTAAAGAAAACACCGTGAGAAATACACGCCCAAACAAACAATACGTACTAAATGATCCTAAACATAATAATAGGTATTGGTTTCTGAGATCAGTTAGGCAAGCTGAGTGTCAGTGAACGTGAAGCCAAGAGTCGATTGCGCACGAAGACGCCATTTGTAAAGTTTTGCAACTAAGCGACGGAAACACCCGAAGATGTAAGTACACTCTAGCTAAATGTGATTTGAAAATGGTACGCAGACATCTCTTGGAGGAACACTGCTATTGAATTGAGAACTCCGTTCCGATTCTGTTTGCCTGGTCACGGAAATGCCAGAGGAAAGCAGCTTTGTTATCGTACCGAAGAAAAATTACCGTAGGAAAACTGAAGTCGTATTGAGAAAACCCTTTAAATAAATTTATGAAGTGAAACTTCCATATCGGCGATTCGAGAATTAGACGAGAATTGAGAGCTAAATTTCAAGGAGGCGTCACGTTTAGACAAATTTTGTTACATTGAGAGAGCTAAAGATATTACTCTCTCTGTCACTCACTCCAAATCTCTCTTATTCTTTATTTTGAAAAAAAATCACTCCTATTGTTTTTTTCTTGACGCTCGCTAAATTTCACAGCTTTACCTACTAATTCTTGGGATTGCCCTGGATTTTAAAATGATTTTAGTTAGGTAAATTATTACAGCTGCTTATTTTAAATGCTCGTGCTGTTGAGTTTTATTTGTTTTTTTTTTTGTGTTTTCTTTAAACTGATAACATATTTTTTCTTTACCAAGTACATACAATAATCCAACAAGCCAAGTAGTTTACACCAGTTGTTGAGCTTAGTAAACATCGGTCGGTAGTGCTTTGCTCCTAATTACAGCCGGGATTGCCCAACTAGCCTGTCTGGTTGGTGGTTGCGTAAGCTCTTGCCGTTTCTGCGAGCCTGGTACTTTGAATTATAAATACCGGTGTGATATGGTAAGTTAGAATCGATTCCGAACAAGAATAGACAAATAGACAAAAATGGAAAATCAAAAGACATGAAAAGAAAATTTTCACTGTCAAGTTTTCCACACTTTAATGTTCTATGTTTGTGCCAGTTATTAAATACTTTGACGAGATTTTCATAACTCATCTATGGTCAAACACACACTACTCAACATCACTCTACTGAAAAAAAAACATTGGTCACATGTAAAACTCACAATCTCCATTCTAAAGAGTAAACATGTTCTTCTCGTTATACTCGTAGTAAAAATGGCTTTCTTATTGACAATAACTCAATGTCGCTGACCGGCGATCGTGTAAAAAATAGGTCGATCACCTTTGATGTCTACCCCTTTGTCTGTCAAAGCTTTAACACACACATTACATAGTAAAATACCCTGTATAATAAAGGCCATAGTGGTTAAACTCCTATTAAAGGTGTAGTGACGATCATCTATTTTCATATGACCTATGATTACTTGTAGTTTTTGAAGGGATTTAGGTCAGTTCATAATGGTTGATCACAGGGTACATGCCCCGATTGTTGACTGTTGTTTGGTTCACGCGATCATCGAATAAGGTGGTGGTAATAATTGTCGGGTTTAGGCATGTGATGTTTGTATATTATTTGTTCGCGCCATTTTTCACGAAGCTTGTTACATTTGAAGGTAAATTCAGGGCTTACCCTTAATTTAACTTTAAATGTTACAACCTTCGTAACAAACACGCAAATCACCTGAAAAGGTGCTTACACCTTTTCAGGTGATTTGCGTATTTGTCTGTTAGATTTTCAGCATGTAACTAGAAATCATAATAAGTTTCTTTTGTTAATAATAATAATTTGTTTGTTTCAGAATGTGTGGAGGGTTAGACTAGAAGAAAGGTAATATTCAAAACTACACACTTGTTACATGTAACACCTACATAATAATATCAAGGAAACGAAACGGTCATCATTTATCTTAATTATTGACATTCGCGTCTTCTAGATCATTAATTAACGGTAGCTTCTAATCTAATGAGATGCAGAGGCGGAAAATTATCAGAAACACGAAGCGATTGCCGTCTCCTCTTGGGATGCGGAAAATTGTTTTATCATATTAATTATATCCAGTAGGTAATTGGTCACACTCATGTCCCATACCAAACACTATACGCAGGTACATAAAAAAAACTTTTAAGTCTATTTGTACCTTTTACCGTCATACAAAACCTTGGCAGAATAATCGAGGGGACAGATTTATAAAATTTCTTGAGCGTTACAGAGCTGTGTTTTAGCGGTGTTTTCCGATAACAAAAACCTGGGAGTCTTGAAATCAGCATTGGCGACCGCATCATGGAAACACTGTCCAAACGCGCACATATCCAATTCGAAACAGAAATTTACAGATACTGTCAAATTCAAATTAACATCCAATCTTAGTTTCTTCCGTCTCTCTCCTGACTTACGTGCCAGAACGAGCCAGCACTGTTTCAAGCTCCTTTACCAGAATCATGGCCGATGTCCCAGCTCTGCTTGGTGAATAAGGAATCAGCCCTATTTTCTTCTGTCTCTCTCTAGTTTTAAGTGTCACTAAGAGACACCAATAGTGTACTTTTGTTGTCGACATTTTTCAACGTTAGTTACTGGCATTGCGCCCCCAGAAATTCGCAGAGCTATAGAGAGATCCGCATGGAAATGGCGAAACTCGTAAACGGCTTACGCCATCCAACGCACTATCAAAAAGTCGAAAAAGTTTTGTTGGGTTCGTGAGTCTATCCGATGGCAACACCATCTCGGAAAGATGTGATATTTGGCGAAAGAAGCCAAATCTCTTGATTCTTTCATGCACGCGTTGCCATGGCTGACATGGAAAACTTAACGGTGCACAGCAGCGGTAGGAGCAGTGGTGGTCTGGGAGAGGTGGTGGCCCGGGAGCAGTGGTGGCGTGGGTTCAAACCAAAGCTGGCACTTTTTGTGAATTATTTCATCACTACTGCTACCAAAACGGTGAAGGTAGGAAGGAAAACATCGTGAGAAAACTGGCATGTCCTAGAACCAAAAAAATCGAAGACATTGACATCTACCAGTCCGCACTCGCAGGCCCAGCGTGGTGAATCATGGCCCACACAAACTCACAGAAAAAGGAGGCCTTTGTCCCAGCTGTGGGAGCATTATAGGCTGATTATGCTATGCTATGCATAGCAGAGCCTGGCCATTGTCCCAGCTCCACAAACCAGCACGTGACATCGTATGCACACAATTTGTCGTGCAGCGAGGAATGGCTGCGCTAGAGAAAGCGTAAAGCTGCTCGCTGGACCGAGACCCACGCTCTTCATCACACGGCAGGGCTGTCTCGTGCCGACAACAGATTTATTATTTATTGCACTTGTTTCTTGCCTTGATATTTGTATAAAGAACACACGCACAATTGTGTGACGGTATGCTAAATATTCGGTGACAATTATTGTAAAAGACTAACGAAGATGTTGGATTAGAAAATTTTGTTGCCAATTATTTACAAAAAAAAATGTGTCAAGTTATCATATAGGTCATAGTTACACATGGAAACAGAAATAATAAGTAGCATCTGATGTAGTACCTTAACATTGACAAGAACTCCGTGTTACCGAGCAAAATGTAGCTCACACTATGGTTTTATAAAAAAACATAGAAATATGATAATAAATGTTAATGATTCAGTCTTTGTCAACCCTATAGCTCTCGTAACGTGTTCGTGAGCGATAGTTGTTATTAGTCTCATGTTTTTTCCAAATTACCTACCCTAGTATTAGTGGTGTTAATTCAATAAATAACGAAGACCCATTCGTCGTAAATCTTTATTTACAAGACACGGTAAAAATATCGTTGATCTCTAAAGTATTTGCAATCGCATGTCATATTTTGGGTAAGTCGAGAGGCTGCCCGAGTGCCATACTTAAAAGTAAGTCCTGACCCTTGGCCTTGCTTCCATTCCACGGCCCAATCTCACCACCACAGAATGACGTAAGTATTTTCAAGTTATTAAATCGCTCAAAGAGGACATGAGAAGAATGGTTAGACTGTGTTTACCTTTTAGGGTATATTACACCCTGGACAGTCAGCCTCGTTACCAGCCTACGGTGGCTGGTTTGTTACTATATTGTCGAAGGTCAAAAGAAGGATAAAGTTCCTTTATATTAACAGACTACTTGTACTACATTTCTAGTGATTTCGTTGCTTCATGGTGTGATTTTATTGTTGTTTTGTGTGGTAGTTGATGTGGACTTTAGATTAGAGGACATTTCATGAGTTTCATATCAACAGTTGTGGCTAGTGCTTTGTGACTATCGTTTTCGTGTCAAATGTGTTTGTCTATTACCACAAGTGCATGCAGAAACACAGGTCTATTTGGTTTTTAATCGTAGTTCAGTTTTATGACTGCATGTTTGTATCTGCTACGAGTATCTACGAATGGTTCATGAAACGATTCCATACCGTCCGTCGATTGTTTGTTTTTCATTCGTTATTGCTATAATTTTGAAACGGGTTTTTCCCGAGGTTTGTGTTCATATAATTTTGTAGCCTGTGTTTTATCGACTTTGATAGTATACGTAGGTTCAACAGTACGTTCTCTTTTTCCACTTAATGTGTGTTAAAACTTTTGCTTCAATTCTCACGTTGTCAGCAGTTCAGTTCCAGTAGTTGCAAATGTCGCTTCACGCAAGTCACTTTGTTGAAATCTTGAGCTCAACGTCAAAAAAAAAAAACACCAAACGAACATTGTCAACAAAGTAATAACAGCCGCACGCGCCGATTGAACAGGTTAGGCAACGCTTGGCGCGGTTGGTCCGTGGATGGCTGGCCATCTTTACACACCAAGACCCCTCGGTGCCTCGGAAAGCACGTTACGCCGTTGATCTCGGCTGTCATTCGTGTAAACGGGTCGTCAGAAGCGCAAAAGTCGGACAACCAGTCTTACCAAGGGCTATCGTATTACCCAGTAACTGGGTTGCGGAGGTCATATAGGTAGTTGCTCCATGTGAAAAAGACTGGAAGCCGACCCAAACTTAGTTGGAAGAGGCTCCTCGGGTGATGATCTTACCAAACGAACTCCGGCACAGTGCGGGTTGTAAAACTAATAGTAGTTTCATTTCATGGGCACTTATGAAACAACTAACTAGTTTCACAAGTGCCCATGTAGGTTTTTATGTGAAATAAAACAAGTGGCCGCAATCGCTACTGCTGAGCATGAGGTCCTGGGTTCGATTCCCAGGTCGGGCAACGTGTTATTGGGTTTTTATATCTAGAATTTCTCAGTTGCAGCCCGGAGTCTGGATTTGTGCCCGGTTGATGGCAATAGGCTCGCCCACTATTACGTGGGACCTAAACATAACTGGCGAAATGTGGGTGTAGGTACTGTAGCCAATCTTTCAATCTTTCAAGCCACCTCTGCCCAATCCTTCGAGGAAACAAGGCGTGATGTTATGTTATGATGTTAAAATATTTGATTTGGTTTTGAATAGACTCAAACTCAAAGCAATTATTTCAATCAAACCATTTACAAGCACTTTTGAATTGTCAATGATCGTCGATCAGTCAGAAATATGAAGCTAAGTAGTTGCCCACTCCGAAGCATAAGTAGGTATAGTCGCCTGCACGTAACTTGGCAAGAGTCGTTAGATGCGATTTTCCTAAAAAAAAGGCATAGACCATAAAAAATGACAAGCAGTTTACGTGTAATTAAAAAAGTTGCATTAAGCGCACATGCGTGAACTTACTCCCACTACGCCAAAACCGTGCCAAGTTACGTGCCAGCGACTATACCTATGGAGAAAAAGGGGCAAGAAACTCTACGAACACTCTTTTAAATAATATAGTTACAAATATATTAGTTACCTACATGATTAATTTCTAATTAATTTAATCTTTTGCAGCAAAAAAATTATAAAAACAATCCAAAAAATAAAGTATTATAATGAGCCGTGTCCCCTAAAAGATGACCAGTCCCAACTGACGGCGCCCGTTCACGAACATGACGCATGGATCAGCACCATTCAGCTCAATTATTTTGAAGGGAGCTAAATGATCCAACACACGCGCCACCGTCAGCGAGACATTTGAGTGAGCATGACATACTGTCAGCCGCCAGGGCACATTCAAGCATACGATACGATTCTGTCCTACCAATGTTTTGTTTTTATTTTCTCTTAAGCCATGGGATTACTTATTGGCAAAAATGACAAACTTACATAACTTTCTCTTTATAATGTCATTCTTCTAGAAGTATACAATTTTGCGTAAGACTTCTGGTTCTAGACCCAGATGTTTAGGCTGTTTGTAAGTATTCTTTCAATGAATGAATGTCTTTTATAAGTAAAAGATTTGCTGAAAGTTTCTGTAATATGTCAACATCCTGTTTACGAAACTAGGTTAAATAATTATTTGTTTGTCATCACAATATCATTATATCTTAAGACATATAATATCATGATATTTGGCAACTGCGCATTATGCATGCGATATGTAACGTCAGTTTTCGACACTTTACGAAATGGTAGTAGAAGAGTTTAATAAACATTTTCATGGATATGATATTAGCGATCGTAATCTCCGCCTATTTAAATACGATTTAGGTTACTTTGAGTGGTTTGTAAAATGTTTGTAATAATTACAAGGAAACCAAAAGACATATGGTAATTATGTTGCGTGAAATGTGTCTGGCCGGAATTTTGAAAGGCTACGAGTATTAAGGTGATGAGCTAAATCAAAAGGCGTGTTGTTTAAAAAATAAAATGGTTTAAGACCTTTATTTCTCAAAACAGAATACAATATTCATTTAATTGAGAAACACAGGTTGCATACATATAAACGTTCTTTTGAACGAGTATGTTTGAACGGTTTGTTTGAAGTTTGAAGTGGAACAATATTGTTAGTCAATAACTTAACATTATGTTAGTAAAATAAACTATGCTAAAAGAGTTTGAGTTTGGAAGGTATTTTGTTTTAAATATGTTGACTTGGTATAGGTAATCTGCAAATAATATTGAGTCCATATTACGTATCGAAACAGAGTTTCTATCACAGTAGCTATTAAAAGCTGAACTAAAAGCTGAGCTGAATTTTATCACAGTTTTAATTTTGCATTAAGTATTCGTTTTATTGTGAATAATTATTTTGATAGTTTTAACAGCTACAAAAAACACCAACGTTCTTATAGTGTCAGGCCCAGCTAAGGGTCCGTTGGGTGGTAAGAAATGGTCTCCTGTACCTTCACTTGCTGGATTGCCGCGAAGGCCATTTCATACAATTGTAAAAAGAATGACAGATGTGATTTGAACATACGGACAATTTAAGTTGGTAGATAATTGGCTTAATAATAAATTTCCCAGACTTTACCTACGTTGTGGGCCAATCCAAAGACTGGGAAGTATCCGTATTATTCTATGCGCTAATAACAATAATTCTTTAGTCAAAGCAAGGTGCTCACGACGACTATTTTCTATTTGTTTGATGAGACACATTTGTTGAGGTTTAGCAATTAGACGTTTTACTAGTTAAAATACAATATCAGAAGTAGATATGGGAGATGGAATAATTAGAGCTGACGAACACTTTTTGCAGCAGTGAAAGCGTGAATAAAAAGATTTATCAGTTGAACCGTAGAAGAATTGATCAAGCCACTATTAGAAGTTAATTCTGTACGTTATTTAATAAAGTTATGCAAACTCGGTCGATGACCGAATATGTTTTTGATAATAACGCAATCTTGTAAGAGTTTATTGATTATAATGTTAGTTGTTAACATAAATAAGCAATTAACATTTCCTGATCATTGAGTAACTTTCTTTATAGTTCGTTGACATTTTAATGTTAATGCAGAATTAATTAGAGCAATCGACAGTATGAATATGGAAACTTATCACATATGCATTAATTTAACTAATTTATCACTGCTTTGTTAAGATTTCTTTGCAATTTTCTTCACCTTTTCTACGGTTTTGGCGACCTCACATATAACATATTCTTTTAATTAAATATTTTATGCTGCTATCATCAGCTACATTCAAACGTTTAAAATTTGTAAAAACTGACCCTGTAACATTTATCTGAATTACTATAATTTAGATTGTTGGTACTTAGAGTTTCAGGCATCGAAACATGGCTATTCTCCTATGTCCTAACTCCTAACTCATAAACCTACTTTGTAACTAACTAATTTAGTTTTCACAAAGACATGTGACGAATTATATACACGTGTTAGTAATGTTTGGCCAATACGGCATCGTCAACATTGGTGCAATATGTAACTGATGTGCGCAGGACATGCCTTCAAACGGAATAATACTGGTCGTTATACCATAACGCACGTGCACATCATGTACAAATAAATTAATTATACATCTGTACACAATCATGTATTATATGTACAAAACTTTTTGCAGCAACATCTATATATAACAGCAACAGCTATATTAAACAAGATATATTCAATGAAATCTACTTATATTGGCACAGTATTGAATGCCAATTATAATCCAGCAAGAACTGAAGATAGAAATGAACATATCGTAAATATTGTTTATAATGGTGATTGTCCATTTATAGATTTTATTAACTTCTTAGCAACTGTCATGATTTAGTAACATGAACTCTTGAATACTAATAAGAAAGATGTCCTCGAATAAGATATATTCTGCCACAGACAGTAGTATATTATGATTTCACATCAAATGTATAAGCAGTAGCGTACACAGCAGAAGTGTATCTTGACCACGTTGTAAACAAAAATAAACAAAACAGAGTGAATGTAGTTAAACAAAAAAAAAAGTAAATTAATACTAGAATATAGAAGACTAAAGTAATAAGACTATACATTTACAAGTGACTCCATTAAAACAAAGTGAAGAAAGGAGCAGAGGGAGAAAGAGTATCCTTTTGACCAATTGAAATGTGTCAATATAGTCACCGTACTCCTACCAAATCAGAAATTTATTAAAGAATCTACCATAAATTCCTTCTTTCCAGAACAACAGACGTTTATGCAACGCAGGTTTGAAACGCTTACAAACGCAGGCGATCATCGTCATTGGTCGGACCGAGTTGATCAGTTGACCCTTCAATCGCTTTTGATACGATTACCAATTGATGTTACGCAACTACTGTTGTATCAATGTCCGTGGAGTTTTCATTCTTTATTGTAAACAGTAATTGGTTTGGGTTTATAAAATATATTGAATCTTGGTTATTATGAGCCTTCAAAAATCAGTTATCGAAACTGCAAATAATAATCAAACACTTGTACAGCCAGTGAAAAAAAAAACTCCAGTAAAATATAGGCAGGCTAATGAATCCGACCAAAAACCATACAGAATAAGAATTTCTGGTCTTATATCGTTAGGCGGATTGAGCTGATTTAAAGAGAGTTTTTTTTATCAGGGCATTGAACTATTAAATTACGGTGGTAGAGTAAATTGCAGCTTTTTGTTATTCTACTGGTTAATGTGGATTAAAACAATTCGAAGCTAGAATGCAAACCTTATAGCACACACTGATATCAATTCTGTTAAATAGAAAGAAGCACTTTACAAACAGCATCTTAATCACAATCAAAACATAAGTTAAATAACACCTAAAAGACCTAACTACAAAATCCAACTATACTTATTCGATTTCTAGATCATTCTTCATCTTAAAGAGTGCAGTGCGTTCATTGCGCAAGGTACGTTGAGAGTACAAGCATATCGTCATTTCCTTATTAGTTTTGTGAGCCACACCGCATGGTGGTTCACTGTACTTTCCCTTCGCAATGTCTCTTTGTTCAATAAATTTTTTCTATTGTAAATATTCAAGTTGAGCAAGTTTAGTGACGGGTAAGTTATGTTTGTTTATCACTTTTCTTTTCAGTGTAGTTCAATGGGACTTTTTGACTTTATGAATAGTTTGGAATCTACGTAGATACTCCTTATATAAATCATCGTCCTTATTAACCCAACTTATTTGTTGTCGGTTCATCGTGACATCTCCTTCCATACAAGACAATTTATCTTTCTGTGTTCTCTCAATGTGTTCTATCTTAGATAACATTACTGCTTTTCTAAAAATTTGAATGATATCCAATGATTATAGCCAAAAGAGAAAATATTGGCTATTTAGTCTGTAAGTGCTCTACTTTCGTGTTTGATTCTATAGACAACTACCAAAGTTGCAAAGACTTTAGGACCAATTTTGTTTAAGGACCTCCATGGGGTCAGTGTAATTTAAGCTGTGTTACAATCATGGTGTTCAATAAAGCATAGGTAATATATCTGTCTAACGGTTTAACTTATACTTATCGGGATTCGAACGGTGTACCGCTGAATAGACCAACATGATCCAGCACAATTTATTACGCAGCCCCAACAATATCCGCGCCAATATTTCAAAAGCATCGGTTCAGAAAGTTGATTTCGCGTTCAATAGTATTAAGGTTGAGGACCTTACCACATGGTCCTCGGTTTGCTCTCCAGTCTCCACAATGGATTATTACTTTATAAATGAGGGAAGCCGCAAAGAGTTATTGTTTCATTTTGCTACACTTTCTCTGCTCTGTTTTGTTTCTGTGAGCTATGTTCTACTGGTGATTCACGAGCACGACGTTTTACTAAAGTTTGCTTACAAAGTAAGTTTATTACTTGCAGTGTAGTTTCGAACATCCAGTTTGCAAATCCAATTTTTGCAAAAGTTGCTTCGGGTTGGTTCTCGTGTAGTTCTGCATTGAGTCACGTTTTAATCCTTTATTATTTGCATTACTCATATCTTCGTTTTGCTAGCTTGCAAGCTATGTCTCTATTATTCTTCCTAGTATCGCCTCCACAAAGACCGATCCAACGTTCTTTGTTCTGATCACCAGTCGGAAATGGTCCATATGATGTCTTCTTGCGTCTTGCAATTGGAAAACAGTCAAAGATAAAATGGCCAAGCATGATACAACTCACAACGGAGGCCAAAGGGCAGAGGTAACTAATGCAATGACAATGTATCTATCAACCAATTACACAAGCCCGTGTCACATAGTGATGATCAATGTTATCGGACTGCAACAGACGGTAACATGAGAGTGGTACGCCCACCGCGGTGATGGCAACTTTATCATTTATCTGTAGTTTAACTGAGTATCGATATTTTGATTCATTTAGGACACTCCCATGGAACATTTCGAATATTAGTAATGAGTAGACACATATTGGTAAAAGCATGGACGATGATGACATCGTCCATGCTTTAACCAATAAGTGTCTTGAAAAAAATACTGCAGAAGGAGTGACTAGTTTTTTTATAGGTAATATAGAGTGTGTTAGAGGAAACCTGTTTGAAATTGAAACCGACAAAACACCATATAAACCAAATTATTCCACCAGTAGGTACGCGTATACGCATGGATTCGAACCTTATGAGTCAGTACTGCTATTCAAATTTGTTACTTATGGTGTAGTTACTCATTTGGATAGCAGTACTGACTCATAAGGTTCCAATCCATGCGTACACGCGTACCTACTGGTGGAATATACTCATAAATAGGTAATTAAAAAAAGGCAATGTTTTAACGTTATTAAGTACTTTTTTATATATCTTTTCACACTCACCCCTCGCGTTCATAAGTTTTATGATAGTGTTGATTTAAGATTGTTAGATGTTAGATGACACGATCTACTTACTTAAACTTTTCATTTTAGAGAGTTTTGGTATCCCATGTTTTCATTTCAACAGACATGTTAACTCTGTGGTTAAATTATACATTATCAAACCAAAAATCATAAAGTATCGATTTACCACAATTCTAGTCTGTTTTGCGGTTATGGGCAATTTTAACCATTACTGTGATTATATCCGGTCCTATATCTTTGAGCCATTTGTAAAAGGTTTCTATTCTAATTATTTAATAAAATTTTAAGACATTGACCTTCACAATGTTAGTATGTAAAAATAATTAAAAGTTTTAATAATGTATCTCAATGAGAGTTGAATGTGAAGACGAATTTACTTTCTCTTAGTTTGTTTATAGTTTCGGAGTTTGAGTAAAAGTGAAAATTATATCGTTATTTGTAATTAACAGACCGCAAAGGCGTCTTACCTACAAGTACTTGTTGGGCCGACTATTCCTGAATGGTGGTCATTTCTATATTCTGTATGAAACGTTAACATTCAAGAAAGAATAATTAGGAAAATTAGATAAAAGGTCGGTTTGGATCCTAATTGCCAGTCAGGGCTCAGGATGCTTCTTACCTCTAATTCCAAAATTAAGGGTACCTTTTTTCAGATGATATTTGATGTTCGAATAAAAAAAATACATTGCAATTTTTGGGAATAAAACAGGACACCCGCGTCTAAAACTAAAAAGCAAACTATTTTTTCTCTAGTTTGTGTTTTGGGCATTTCGTGTTGCTGACACTGAAACTAAAAACAATTGCAAACTAATACGATTGTTCTGCAATTAAACCATAGAATTACGCAGTAGTTAAACGCAGAAATCCAGACAGGTTTTTGCTAGATCACATTTCTTTAGTTTCGACATTTTCAGGCTCGATTTTATGCATAATTGGTGAAGCAAATTAGTTGAAATATAATTATTTAAGGTGGAAGCGCCATGTTGCCCTCTATATTAAAATTTTCTTACGTTTTTTTGCAATTGGCAGGTCATTGTAACGATATATGTTGAACAAAATATGATTCGCGACCGTAACAAGTATGTGTTTACAGAATTATAATCAAACTCAAATAATTTATTTCAATTAATCCATTTACACGCACGTTTGAATTGTCAAGGAGTCGGTCAGTCAGAAATATGAAGCTAGTTGCCCATTCCAAAGTGTAGTAGGTACCTATGAAGAAGAACGGACCAGAAGCTCCATGGACATTCATTAAATAAATATTGTTCATACAAATATATTAGTTACAGCATTAATGTTTATCCTATAGGTGAGAACGATGTAGAAAACCCGTACACGTTAAGAGCGTCCAGAGTGCAGCAAAAAAACAAATAAAACAATCCAAAAATAATTTATTAAAATAAGCCATTGCAGCTAAGAGATGACCAGTCCCAACTGACGGCACCCGTTCACGAACATGTAGCATGGATCAGCACTATTCAGCTCAACCATTTTGAAGGGAGCTAAATGATCCAACACACGCGTCACCGTCAGCCATTTGTGACAGTGAGCATGACATACTATCAGCCGCCAGAGCACATTCAAGAATACGATACGATTCTGTTCTACCAATCTTTTGTTTTTTGTTTTCTCACAAGCCATGGGATTACTTATCGGCAAAAATGACGAACTTACATAAAGTGTCATTCTTCTAGAAGTATACAATGATGCATAAAACTTCTGGGTCTAGACTCAGATGTTTGGGGCCAAGGCACATTTAAGTCAATTATAAGACATTACCCGGTAAATGGTAGCTCCATAGTACAAAGTACTCACACCTGTGCTATGCATTTATGTGATAAAAAGGAAATTGAGTTTAAGCAATGCAAATATTGTTATATTGTACGTTTTGGTGTAGAGCAGGACCAGCATTGAGCCAGGCATTTTATCAGCGATGTAATTACCCTAACTTATAATAATATGCCTGCCTACATAGTTTGCGTTTTACAAATGATTTGAATTTCTTCTCATTCAGTTGAAGTATGTAGGCAGGTATTTTATTGTAACATTTTAAACAATACCCCATTACAGATGAGTCTACTACTTTAGCCAGTCTGAAACCTGGTTGAACTAATAGGTCCCGATTTCTAGTAAAATTCTATAATTATGTCTTTCACCTCTTTTACTGTATTTTTTTTTTTTTCTTACGCAAATTATGTTTTCGTAGATGTGTTGACAAGGTACCGTCATGATGTTAATATCCTTAAACAGTTCCCTTATAGAATCGCGCCTGTTGAGATTATAAATGGCTTTGATGGCTATTTTCTGCAGAATAAAAATAGACTCGATGTCTGTATCACTAAAATCATACCTCATCGATCATCAACCCTCTAAGTTCATATAATCCTAGAAATACATACAGTCGCGAATCATGTTTTATTCAACATACAACCTTACAATGATTTAGCAAAATTAGAATTTCGCGGGCTTCTTGGTGCTTCCCCTTAAAGGCCTTTATTGCGTTGTGTTAAGAAAAACTACTGTTTAGCTGCAATTTACAACTATCATTATTTGGTATAAAAGATAGAACGCAGCGGGAGTCAGCGGTATTTTAAATGATTTTATGTTTCTACGCAAATCGATTTAAACGTAGCATTGTGCGCCGTTAGCCGGATTTCCCAACAAGCATTGTTGCGTTATTTCATATTTTTTGCAGAAAAAAACAGCTGTCGTCGTCAGTAACTCTTTTTTGTTCTTCGCACTTATTTTATTCAAGGCCAGGAAAATTGCAAGCTGAGCTAATAAGTTATATATTAGAAAATACTTATCGTAATATTAGGTCTTTACCTATGAAGTTGCCGTTCTACAATACTGGCCATTTGAAACGTAATTTAAATATGGCTGGCAATAAATTCTAAATTCAAATGAGTTTTTTTTCTGGACACGATAAAAATACCAGTAATGATGGAATACGAGTTCCGTCGTGGTAGCAATGCCGCACAAATGCGCGCAACATTGGTACGGAGTGAACACTATTAACGAACGCACGACTTGTTATTGGTTAATCGCTAGTCCCCGCTGCTCCTACATGAGAACACTCGACCTCATACGGCACAACGGACGGTCTCTCAGCTACAAGAGCTAGGGTCGACGTTTTGCGTCATCCACCGAACTCACCAGACCTTGCACCGCAGACTTCAACGTTTTTTCAATATCCGAGAGGCAGTACAAAATACCGTGAAGAGAAGTGAATACAAATACGTGAAGAGTTTGTTGGCTCCCGTACACCTGACTTCTTCAAGAAGGGCATTTCAAAATTACCACTGCGCTGGCAGAGATGCATTGATAACATGGGTGCATATTTTTATGAATATTTTTTATATATAAAACTGCCTTAACTCTCTGTATACTAAACGGCAATTTCATAGGTCCCTATTATTTATTGTCATATCACCATTTAATGAGGTTGAGACAAAACTTTTTAGTTTACGTTTAGTCTTTACAAAATTCAAATCGCTTTATAAATGTTGGAGTTGGAGGTAAAAACATAACCAAAAATAAAAAATCTCCTCCTTTTTGTGAAGCCTGTTAAAAAGCAGTGAGCTGTACCTAATATGTAAAATTTAGCAAGAAACTATCCGGTATGATACATCAGCACTACATGCTATTCTGTAACCATCTCACCGTGAAAAGTTAGGTGAAGTGAAGTGAGGTGTCAGTGTCACTCATGCTAGGGGTCGACCGATACGGGATGACACTGACAGCTCACACCACGTAAGTCTTCACGTTGAGATTTTTACAGAATTGACATGCTGTTTGATATGAAGAAGAAATGACGTTGTGCGTCACTATTTGTTATAAGTTTTTTAATGATGAATCATCAAATCATATCGTTTTCTGTCTGTTATTATTATCCGTGACTTTGATACACTTTCATTACCAATACAACAATTTCCAAACAACTTTATTTTTTTGTTACCTACCCATTTCTTCTTCACAAAACTTCGATAGAAGATTGTGATATTGCCATTGAAAATGTTTCCGTGATGATGTCTCCTCCATTAGTTACCAAGATAACGAGATGTCACGTCTTTAACGAGTGTTTTTTGATGGGTAATTTAGTATGGTGTTCACAGTTAGCTACAAGTACCTACGTGTGCATGACTGTAAAATTATGATGCTCTAGTAGGTATCTCGGAGACTGCGACAAAGGCTGGTAAATGGGTCACAATGACACATGTCGCAGTCTTTTGTTTTGTATGTTTTGAAACTTGAGGTAAAGGAATGAGAAGAAAACCATGTCTAGGACCATCGTTCAAAGGTAACGGGACATAATGAGCTGGCAGTCTTGTTTCTTCTTAGTGCAATTACTTAGTGCTTTTACTCCATACATGTTATACATATCGACCTGCGCGGCTGTTATCATGTAGCCACGAGCTACTCCACCACATTGAATTTCGAATAAAGGCTTCCTCAAACAGGCGCGATGTGACAGTGCGACACAAAGGCACCGCGTCAAAGAAAGGGTTAGCTATAAGCAGTAGGCTTTTGTTATGCTAGCCACAGGTGGCGCGTAATTAGGTCGTTAAATACTAACGCGTGTTACAATGGATCCTTAAAAAAACATAAAAGTAAACATAATAATTCATTGTTCCCAAAACAGTCACAGTTATTAATCCACCAGTTACAGATAAGCAAAGACTGTGCAATACAATACCACAAATGTTATGTACTGTATTGCAGTAAGTACTTAACTTTAGTGCAAGATATTACCCGCACGCGTTGCATGACCACCATAGAAACAAGTCTTGTCGAGGGAAGAATAGACAAAAACCCAGATGAATATAAGAAATCTGTAATTTTGTCTATTCTTCGACGAAATCCGGTCATACTAGGCGTGTAGCCGTTCTTTTCTCGTAGCCCTACCGCAACGGCGAAAAGGCTCTTACCGACTTGCGCGACACAAAGGGACCGCGGGTCGCGCGACGAGCGGTGCTTTTGTGTAGCGCGCGATTCGCGTCACGTGTCGTTACTGTTTGTAGGAGCCTATACACGCTTGAAACGGCGTGTTTCGCCGCTATAGAAATAAGCACTGCTGCATGTCGATTCTGTAAAAATCAACGTGAATACTTGCGTGGAGTGAGCTGTCAGTGTCACCCCGTCTTGGTCAACCCCTAGCATCAGTGGCACTGACAGCTCACTCAACGCTCACTTCACCTAAGTTTTCACGGTGAGATGGTTACAGAATAGCACTACAGATCCTGTAGGTGTAGGCACCTAGAGATCTAGATGAAAAACTGTATCACAGGAGACAGGGGATAGGTATATAGGTGTAATAGGTAGTTACGTTCTCTTCGCCAATTACAAAAGCCTTAAATTATACAAAATCTATTTAAAATCCAGCAGGTTTGCGGTCATAGCAAAAAAGTCTGAAAGTTCAACGAGGCGTTCAATGTTTAACAAATATAGCAACAGAACTAAAACAAAGAAACCTTGACATTAGGTTAGCTCGGCGACGCAAAATGTTTCAAATAAAAACAATTTATTTATCTTGATACATTTTCTCATTTGCGTTAATTTTCATTGGTGAAACAAGAGAAGCTAGAGGTTTGTTTTATGAATTTAAATAATGTTATTTTTATTTCACGATCCGTCCTCGCAATATTGCCATTTACTAATGTGGTGACATGTCAAAATATCGTGATTTCTGTGTTATATTATTTCTAAGAATTTTAATGTAACACAAAAACCTTCCGAAATAAATTCTATGTTATGTTGTATATAATATGTTGTTGAAAACCGCATCAAAATCCATTACGTGGTATAAATAATAATAATTTAAGTTATAATATATAACAAAACCCGATCGCCGTCCTACCGCCCTCGCCGCCGAGGCCCGCCGCGACGCCCAAATCGACGCCCCTCCCGACCCTTGCTCGAGCCAGCCCGCGCCGCTGAGCCTGTAGCTTTAAATTCGTCCATAAATAATATCAATCCTGATCCAGCTAGTCATTTGCTGCCCTCTTCCAGCGACGCCCTAAGCCGAGGTTCGTACCCCACAGGGGGTGCCCTTAGCGTTGTCGCTTAGTTTTAGTTAGTATATAAGTTTAAGTCCTGGCTGGAGGCCTTAATTTATTAGGGAATCCACAGGCAAGTCCGCTTAAGCAGACGACAACCGCATAGGTTGACCTGCGAGATGCCAAACAAACAAATAAAAATTATAATATATAAACTAGCTTGCTTCGTCTGCATGGATGTTTTCATACATAAAAACATTATACGTCAGTAAAGGCTCGTAGAGACTGGCGCGACACAAAGGCACCGCTGGCTGAATTCATAGTTAAAGTTTGCGCAATAGGTAATTCCATTTTTCCTGTAATTGAGTTGAGATGAAGTCTAGAAACGTCATTCCAGAATGTGGACATTAAGAGTCAACTTAAAAAATGTTAGCAATACAACAAACACTGAAATATAATGACGAAAATCTCATTAACCTCTCGACTGGAGACAACACAGCATCAAAATTGCTGCCAAAGATTTCTATGTCCTTGACTGTTATTGCATCAGTTGTACGTTGTATTGTACAACTGCTCGAATATGGGCAACATAGATACCATAGAGTACCAGCACGTAAGCCGAAAGTACGGAAGAAATAATGATGAACGTATATGCGTCGGGACAAGTGCTAAGAGGTTAGAAATATTGTGTGTTGATCACGTAGGTTATAATAGTAATAATCTGTGATGGTTTAAATGACACTTCACTTTAGATTTAATATTTGACATTATGTGTTTGTTGACATTACAATGCTTGGTTTAAATTCTATAATTTTGATTGTTTTTTTTTTTGTAATTTTTTTTATTGATTGAGGAGTTTATTTTTTATTAAAGATTTATTTTCAATGTTTGCATGCCAAACTTAAGGTATATACAATCGTATTGATCACAATGTTTTGTAAAGCTCTTTTTTATGTACCTATTTTCCAAGCAAAAAACTATTATGATTATGATAATGGTTTTATTCCAAACAAACGAAATTAAGTGACAATTCGTGAAAATTGTCACAGCCACATAATTTGTTTCAAGTAGGTCACGTTTGAACGTCCACATTTACAAGAAAATATAATTGGTTCTAGATGCCCCTTCCCAGTGGTAGTTTCGTATGGAGAAGAACGGGCAAGAAACTTCTTAATTACTCTTTGAATAGGTTTTACAATATTTTGTATGCATTAGTTGTAATTATGTTTAGACGATGTACCTGGTCAAAATTATAATAGTACACTATTGTACTAAAGTAATTTTATTCTGGATTAAGTATTAAAAATTAAGCAATTATGTTGATAGATACAATGGTGCTCACATATTTACAAACAATTTACAATGCAACTGTAAACGATTTTTTCTAAAATAACTGAGGGCAAGTTTCACAAACAAAAAAGTGTCACAATAAGTGTAGGTTTTTTAAAAACCCTTTGAGATTACTTGTTATTAAGAATGAAAAACAATTGCAGTTTACGGTACAAAAATAAGTAGGTAGATATTTGTAGGATTGGAACTGACAATGTTCATATGTTTATTAACATAATTTTAGTATTTTTTTGCAACTTGCCCTTCCGACCAATGTCAATACGCCCATTAATAACAAATTAATCTACATGCAAAATAAATAAAAGAAATCAATTCTGCTGATGTATTTTTTTCTTGACTGTACCTAGTGTTGTGTCTTTTTTTTAAAATTCGAGTCGCGCGTCGACTCGCTTGCTTTATGTCGATGTAATTTAATGCAATAGGGATGGGCTAAATCACGTAATTGTTAAAAGGAATAAATTGACTTGTACCCTAATTGCGTAATACACAATCAATCGGAATCTGAATCGTTTTGAAGCAGATTGCTAATTATATTTTGCCATTGCTTCATAAGTTCGATAAATATCTGATCAACAATGTAAATAAAGCAATGGATGTTGTTGAACTGTCAAAATACAACAGATTAGTCGTAATCGTTTACGACAGTGTGTCACGTAATTAGGCTGCTGGTTCTTAATGTTAACATACGTTTTATTGTTTTTTTTTTTTATTGAATACTATGAGGTTTTGAAATAGAAAGTACAAACCTGTCATGATAGTACCCCGTGGCCTTTTCTATTTGCTCATTCACACAACGTAGTTAAATAAACCCAACAATTTAAAAGTACATAATTGAGTTTTTTCGTTAACAATGTAAATGTAAGAATTTAAGTTGATAGTATGAAAAATATTCAGCTTAACTTATAAGCTAACTGCATCAATAAGTTTCGTTTCCGATTTCGATTGCATAAATTGAATACAATATCGATAACTTAAGTATCGACTGTCACATGTCCCAACACTATAAAAACCATGAATCAGTGCTCAGGCGCATTCTGTCACGATCGTCGTGTTTTACGTACCAACTTACCACTTACTCCGACACGACTGTATCGAACGTTTCACTCACCATTGCTTTTTTTGTTTAAATTACATTCCTTTTATTTGAAATCAAAACGCAATAGCTACTTCTAATTGAGGAAGTTCGCGACTTCAAGGTTTTAGTACTCAGCCAAGTGAAGTAATTTTGTTACAGAAGAAGTTTGTTTATTTGATAATGTTAAAATTCGGCGCGTCAACGCGCCGCACGGCGGTAGACAATACAAAACTGGTAGCAGTTACCTTCTTATTTTCGTAATGCTAACACTAGAATAGAACCCCATGCTACTCCTGGACATCAATGTTATAATTAAGTAATGTTTAGTATTTATTTCTGTCAAGTGATTTATAATCTTTAGAAATAAATGAATTCTGACCGTAAAAGTTTTAGACAAGTAACCCGTCTGGTTCTTGGAAAATAATAGACAAGTCGTCATCTATCATAAACGTCATAAGGCCGCAGGAAAGTCAAACAGGAAAATAAAAGAGGCTACTTTAGACAGTAACAACATGCTGTTATTACTAGATCTTTTACTATGCACGGTGATTTTGGCGGAAACATTACAAAATAATTAGCACACTAATAATCTAAATCATTTTGGAGAAGATATGATATTGCAAATCCATTGCTTCATACGTTTGAAAAAAAAGTCTGCTCAATAACGTAAAAATAGAAAGAAATGCTTGTTGTTGAACTGTCAAAATGAAAGCCATTGCTACTAAAGGATTGAAACAAAAAAAAAACTAAACTATTGCTACTACTGGCTAACCCCAATAACATAAGACAGATCTCTACTGATAATAGACAGTACAATTCTATCTGTACCTGTCAAACAAATTAGCTGCCATAAAGCCAAAATGTGCGGCATATAGTTTGGCTTTATTGGGACGTTAAAACTAGAGATTGATAGGTTTTTCTATCTCCAGTGCGCCAAAATTGGAGATAGATACTTTATTGGGTTCGGCCGTTAGTGTGTTACGCAATGACCCCGCTGGTCCTTACCGGACGGCGCGCTACCCATTTCTCACCGTCCGCAAGCCCGCGCCGCAGGTGACCGGGAATCTGCTGGCGATTCCCGACGTCTCGTTTCAGATTGTAATTAATTGTGTGTCGTAACACAATTAATTACACTATTGTTGTAGGTGGGTGCAGGCTCGGGTCGGGCGCGTCGTGTAATCGTGTTCCACGTGCGCCTCAAAGATATGTCAGCCGTAACTGACGGGGTCCGTTAGCTGATGCCTGCCAGGGTAGCGGGTTTTTCGAAAGCGACACCGTGGCCCTGGCAAAGGCAACTGAAGGAACACGGGTGGGTTTTAGTCAGTAAAATTCTGACACGCCCTCCCGCCTCCAAGTTTTTATTTGAGGTCTGCTTACATGATGAATCATCTGCATAGTGTACGTGTTCGATTCCCGGTTTGTGAAATCATGTCAAAATGCTATGTTATGACGTTTATGTATGACAGACGTACCTTAACTCACTTTATTACATAACTAACCGGTTTTTTTTTGTTTGTTTGGCATCTCGCAGGTCAACCTATGCGGTTGTCGTCTGCTTAAGCGGACTTGCCTGTGGATTCCCTAATAAATTAAGGCCTCCAGCCACGACTTAAACTTATATACTAACTAAAACTAAGCGACAACGCTAAGGGCACCCCCTGTGGGGTACGAACCTCGGCTTAGGGCGTCGCTGGAAGAGGGCAGCAAATGACTAGCTGGATCAGGATTGGTATTATTTACGGACGAATTTAAAGCTACAGGCTCAGCGGCGCGGGCTAGCTCGAGCAAGGGTCGGAAGGGGCGTCGATTTGGGCGTCGCGGCGGGCCTCGGCGGCGAGGGCGGTAGGACGGCGATCGGGTTTTGGGCTTATGTAGCGTGCTAGTGGCCTTACTACTCTCCTGGAGGAGGGTAGTGGCGTCGTCGGGGTCGATTAAAGTATGCCTTGGTCGGCGAATACTGCTAATGCGAGAGGGAGTGTAGCGGGCGGCCGCTGTAATCAGGGGGTTAGAATGTTTGATGCCGCAGTCGAAGAAACGCTTTGATAAGCGTTTCATGAACTGTTTTATGGTTGGCATTTTGAGGTCGACGTGAAGATCTATATTACGGACATAGAAGGGGGCACCCGTGACCCTTCTGAGGAACAATTTTGGAGGGTCTGCATCTTATGGAGATGACGTGGGTGAGCGTGCGCAAATACAACGCAGGCATAGGTCATGATGGGACGGATGACTGCGGTATAGATGCGGAGCTTGCATTTGAGGGACAGTTTACTACGGGCTGTCAGTACGAATTGGAGCCTGCTAAGAGCGAAGGAGGCGCGCGCGCGAACCGCCTTAATATGAGCCTTAAAGGTAAGGTTCTCATCGAGGATCACGCCTAGGTATTCGGCTTGCTTCTCCCAAGGGATTGGCTTGCCGTACATAGTGATCGGGCTGGGAAGTGGGGGAGGGAGTCGACGACGTCTCGAGAAGAGAACCGCCTGACTCTTATCGGGACTAACCGGTTGTGGCGCGGTCCCGATAAATAACGATTACGGACCTTTATGGATCTAAGTGTTTGTCAACATTTATTGTTAGAAATTACACAACAGTTATTTGAGTGCCGTGCTTATTATCTGGTTAAGTACTTAACTTATGAAGTAGCTTCTAAGAATCTTCTTCTAGAAATTATCCGACGGGAACGTATTAAAAGTACTAAGAAGAATAGACAAAATGACAGTTGAATAAAAGAAAAGTCTTTTTGTCTATTCTTTATGTAATTAAGTGTATTCTTATGTCTATTCTATCTTGTCTATTCTTTCTGTAATTTTGTCTATTCTATAAATAATTTTGTCTATTCTTCCGTCGAACAAACATAGGTGATGTTAAGTGCGCAGGATGCCATCTATCTCCTTGCCAAAGGACATGGCCAAAAATTGTATGGGCTTGTACCCCAGAATGTACAGCTATTAAATCTTTGTCATTTAATGGTACTGATCTTCTATAAACAAAATATAAAAGAGGCATGTTGCTCAGCAGTATTGGAACAAAGTTATGAAGGTTTGAAAAAGTTGTTTTTGGACTACGGCTACGGTATTTTATGTCGATTAAAGTGTATATATCTGTGCTAGGCGTTTAATATAAACAGTTTTTAGTTTTAAAACGTAAGAAGAGCAGTTACTTTTATAATCTGAGAAAGTCTATAAGGGCACATTTTGTCCATCTCCTTTAATCGGAATTCGTTCAGTGATTTAGGCGCCAAAAGGTAACATACAGACAGAGTTACTTTCGAATTAATAATATTAGTATGGAATAGTTTGGATGTAAGTGCTACTAGCTACTTACCTACCAGCTGCTTTGACATGACCAATGACAAGTAACCATAGCCTTTTTATAAGGAACTGGCCTCTGAACTTCGTTCGGTCGTAAGTCGTATTTTAAGACAGCACAATATACTATAATGACCGACTTCCAAAAAAAAAAACACCACTAACGACCGAACCGAATAACCTAATTTCAGTGAAAGACGATCTCGCCCGTCCCTGTCAGACACATAGCTGTCCACCAAACAAATAGGTGTTAACAAGTTAAACGGAAAACCAGAAATTGGTAGATTTATCTATCTCCAGTACGCCAAAATTGGTGATTCGGCCGGTAATAAAAATAACGGCAGTAATCGGCCTATACATACTTAACACGGAAATATCGTTGAACATCATTAAAAAAATCATACAGACGAACACACCTATAACCACCTAAAAATAGCAGTCACATTTCTCACCTGCGCGTTTTACTTCGTTTTCACATAGCGTTCATTCTGCGTTTTTGTCTTTTTGCTCGACTGCTGAGGGTCATAACATGATGCTAAACAGCCTATTACCTTCTTGAAGAACTGGGTTATCAAATGCAAAAAACACTGCCTGGTACTTAGTTACGGAGAACGTGTTTCAAACAAACTCTTTTGCATCTGGTATTACATCTATCAGGATTTACTTTGTTAATGTGCTCGTCCCGGGCAGCCGAAGAACCACAGCATTAAGGCGCCGATTTGTTTTGATAGCTTTGTGTGCTGGTGAAGGTATAGGACAGTACATATGTTTTACACATTTACACATTTGTCCGTAAGTTTGGCAACGTCTCTAAACTTGATACTTTTGTGAGACTAGCAGTAAGGAGTTTCTTTACTATACAGTAGGTAGCAAGCCTTTTACTCGACAATAATCTACTGTTTTCAGTCTATGTTGGGGTCGGGCAGCTGACTCCAGTATTTTACATGGAACGACTGCCTATGTGACCTCCGCAACCCAGTTACTGGGTAACACGATGGCCCTTGGTAAGACTGGTGGTCAGACTTTTGCGCTTCTGACTACCCGTAACAATTTTACTTCTTCCAATTTTTCAACAGATGGCAGCATTAGCGACTCACTAATTGCCAGAGCCTCTAGTTTTACCACGCCATCTAGGAGTCGACCTACTTTTAAAACGTTTCGTGCAATCCTTTTTATATAAATTTTAATAGTTTCGGGTTCAGAAAAACATGTTAATATATTTCTTTTACATTTCTATGTAAACTTAAAGATAAAAAATTAAGTTGTTTGATTTAAATTAGTAACGATAGTGGCTACTCTGATGTGTTTAAATTGAGTAAAGCGCCATCTATCGAAAAGAGCTCTAAGCGAAATGATTAACAGATCATCATTTTATGGGTTCGAATTGAGGGCTTAATTCATGTTTTTCTTGAGAATACGTGCATTATGAGTGTAAATAGATAAATCGGCATTAAACAAGAAAGTTTTGATTTTTAAAGATCTTACTTCAGCCAAAATTCTGTCGTTTATCGCTTTTTGTTGATGGTTAATTTCATAATGGGTACATAAGCTGCCATCTATGACTTTTTTCAAGAATAATTATAATTTGTTCGAGTTGAGACCCCATGACACTGTCCTTTACACGCAAAACGTGCTTTGACAATGTTTAGCTTTACTCAATCTTCTTAATCCCAAGCCGAGATATTCATTAGAAAGTACATTACAGTAAGTGCAGCCTCGATCTACCTAAATCTAGGACGACTACCTAATCTAGACCGAATCGCTTAACGTACGTGGTTTTATTTGCAAATTGCGTTTCATTACGTGCTAGCAACCACTACTTTGTTTCTCTAATTGTTCGCAGCCAGCAATGTTTTCATTTTCTCTTTAAAATACTGCGTTTTATTTTGGTAAATAATTGGCATGATTACAGCAAGCTTATATGCAAAATACGCATTTATCGTAAGGACATAAAGGTGTCCTTACGATAAATGCGTATTTTGCGTGTTAATTGAGATGTAAACGCCATATTGTTTTTAGTAAGTATCCCTGTAAAGTGTATTGGTGTGTTATTTTCATTATTATGGCAAGCCTAAATGACCTTCGTGTCCTTGTGATAGATGCATAATTTGCGTGCAAATTAGGATGTTAAAATCGTTTTGTTTGTAAACGTTCTGGCTAATTGGTAGCGATCCTGACTTTTGTGAACTTAATAATTTGCAACTATTCAAGTAGTTAACGAAATAATTAACGCGTTAGAAAATGTGAAATTTCGCGCTTTATTTGGAGCTTACGACATCAGGCTTTCTGCTTGGTTATCAATGATAATCAATGAAAGTGTCAAATTGTTAACACATAGGTGTAGGTACAGGATTTTTACGCATTTTCTGCTTGGTACGCATGAACATTCGAATTATTTCCTTACTAGCTATTGCCCGCGCCTTCGTCTGCCATCCACTATGGAAAAAACCTTTTGTTCTTGCCCCAGGTCATGGTCTTTATGTGTTCCAAATTTCATCTAAATTTGCCGAGCCATTTTAACAAACAAACCAACTTACTTTCGCATTTATAATATTAGTTAGGATTGGCGACATACACATTTGTCTTGACTTATCTTAGATACATAGCAGTGGTTAATGATTATTAAACTTTCGGCCTGAAATATCTCTCTGTTATTCTTTATCCAGAAAAAGTAACTGATGTTCGTGAATTTACCAAATTGGTGGGTTATTTTGGACACACAAGTTAAAAATCACTATAGCACACTGCTTGCTAGGTTAATTTGCAGTTCCATTAGCCCCAAAAAAGTTAAGGATAAAATATTTTCTCAAAATTTTACAAACTCACCTACCCTTACATCAAGTTCATTAATCATGACGATAGTTCACAAAGATTACACCCTAACTTGTAACAACTGACCCACTGAACTCAGCTGATCATTACAGATCAATTACCACTCCTGTAGGTAATTCTGTTTCGGTAATTACCTTAACGACTGTATGAGAGGACCAATAATTATGTATGTATGTGGGTCAGGGAGTACCTTAAGTTCGGTAATTTTGTTTTTGCTGTGTTTTGTTTTGTAATAGCAATTAGTCGCCTCTTGTAGTATACGTGATAGAGAATTTTAAGTAGGAGCTCTGTTTCTACAATATCATGTTCGCATAGCTATCAATCAGCCTATACTATGCGTCGGATTCCTTTCGGTTTCTAGTGCATCTATTGCCACATAAGGCAATTAGTTCTGGCATCGGTATAACATATTTTCCTTTTTCCTAACGATGTAAGAAAAAAGCGTCTACGATTCACTCCGGGCCTCAAATTCGGACAGCGTCCGATACAGAAATGAATCAAATTCCAGCTTCCAACTCAAAGATAGTCACGATTACAACAATTCATAATGTTTCTGGCTTTTCTATAACATTAAAAAAACCTATCAGTATCCACGTTATATGAAATAAAACCTAAATGAAACATCTGTATTTACTTATCATTGCATTTTTCCACGAGAGCATGTGTCGTATGGCACGTGACATCGGTATTACACCACGTTGAACAATTATATAACAGTGTTCCCATGGCCACCATTGTGAACTATTGCAACCTCTTGTAGGTACTGAAGATATAATGTATTGTCATATATTTTACTTTACCGTGAGAAGATTTTTCAAATTATCACATTTACAAGAGTAGATATCAAAATCAAAATATTTTATTTCACATAAACCTACATGGGCACTTGTGAAACGTCAGAACTAGGTGCACGGTTCCAATTGGTCGTTTCCTATGGAGAAGAGCCGGCAAGAAACTCCATGGTTACTTTTTTAAGAATATTTGTCTTGTACATTTTTTTCAAATTACAGTGTTAATAGGTATGGGAGGACAGTGTAGGCCTGTCAACAAGTACCATATGTTTAACAAATAGACTATGGTATATAAATTTACAATCTACAAGGCCTACAACGTTCTCACATTAACAAAATATAAAATAATCTATTAAAGTAAAATAAAATAAACAATTTAAATCAAAGGCCAACAATGGAGAGTTGAAATTGCATGTGCAGAAGGAATTATTGCCAAACTCCCTTGTCTTCGACGTAGTCTTTAACCTTATAATATGCTTTTTTGATAAGGACACGTTTGATGTGGGTTTTGAAGTTTCCATCGCTAAGTTCTGTAACCGACTTTGGCAACTTGTTATAAAGCGGATACTCTTTATCAGAAATGAGTTGCTTGTTTTAGTTAATCTAAATTTGGGTATAACAATTTAATTTTTACTACGTGTATTTATATTATGGATATCGCTTCTTATTTTAAAAAGTCTTAAGTTTTTGCGAACATACAAAATACTTTCTAAGATATAAAGATATTATCTATTACATTGAACTAAGCAGGATAGGTGACAACAATTAGAATGCAACAACAATTACTCACAATACAACAATTATTATAACTGCCTCTTTGGTCAAGTGGTCGCAAGCGTTACTGCTGAGCCTGAGATGCTGGGTTTGATTCCCGAGACGGGTAAAGTGTGATTGGGTTTTTCTATCAGATATCTCTCAGTACCTAGCTGCCCGGAGTCTAGATTTGTGATGGCAATGGGCTCCCCCGCTATCACATGGGCTTTAGATATAAATGGCGAAATGTGGGTGTACTATAGATTACACAGCTGCCCAAATATATTTTAATTCGTATTTTAATCTGTGTGAGACTTAAAAGAAAAAAAAAAAGAATAGCATTGCCACACAACGTGGCAATAACAGCATTTTGGGGCCTTTTCATTTTGACAGCGATTTGGACGAATTTATCGATTCCCTATTCTTTTCCCCTTAATTCTTTTTTTATAAGTAGGTAGTTATGTTCACATTAGTTATTATTTAAGGCTGTTTGCTTGTATGTTATGAAAATAATCTCAATCATACGATTATTTTCATAAAATTTCTGAAATAATTAACGCGTTGTTACGTAAAATGATTAACAAGTTAATTGTTGTTTTCTTTCATTTACAGGGCGAGCATTGACAGGATGGAGATGAAGCAGAGTTGAATACAGTATTCCTAAAGACAACATGTTATGAACATGGAGTCACCAGTGAGAATATATTTAGGTGAGGCACAACTTTCATTAGTAAAACAAATCATAATGTCTTGAACAATAATTTATTCATTACAAATATGTTGATATAAACATTTACATTATATTATGTAGTATGGAGAGCTAAATAATGGTCACAATCGATAACAATAATTGCATTAATAAGAAGACAAAACAGATAGAATATTTTATGTACATTACATTTTCTGGCACGACATTTTAAGAATGTTTCACAATAACTCTTGTTATTTCAGGTGCAGCATTAGTAGTAAACATACTACTGTTGAGCGGCACAGCAGTTAGCGGCAACGCTCTACCCGACACATCTACTACTGTCACAGATGAGAGGGCGCCGCGGTACGGCCGCGAAAATGGCGCTTGGCTCGCGAGGAACCGACCTAAGACCCCAGACGTCTCCCTCAACGAACTAAACCCCAAAGACTCAACCTCTGAAGAACACACAGAAAAAAATGCAAAATACAAAGACAGGGGAAGGACAGAAAGGGGAAGAGTCCGATTCCACTCACAATCAAGTACAGAAAGCTCACAAAGAAGAGTTAGATCAACTGAAAAACCGACACTAGTAATAGTTACTCCTACGGCAGCTGTAAAAAAGCCTGCGGAAATAGTTGACAGCATGCGGAATTATAAGAAAACCAAATTGCCAGCATTTACCAGCAGCACTACTCCAGTGACTGTAAAAAAAGAAGTACATAGTGAAGAAGCATTTGAGGACGAAGAAGATGAGGAAGAAAAGGAATCTTTTGAGAAATTCACTTCTGGAAAATTTGATACCAATTTCTTTACAATACCTAGCTTTAACTATGGAGATGACTTCACCCACGACTCGGATAACGAGAGTTCTGATAACAAAGTTAAAAACGAGTACAGCAGTCCATCTTACGGAGGTTTCTCCAGTTTCTTTCCTCGTGAAGCATCCTACGGCTACAAAGATACTACCCACGACATTTATAAATCTGAAAGTTTCTTCGATTTCGACAGCGACCTAACGACGCCGAAAAACGATTACTTCGACCAGAAATTTCAAAAGATCTCTACTAGTATTATTAAGAATTTAGACTCTAAAAAACCTAAAGCTAATCCTAATGCAACTAATATCCACATTATTAAAGAAAATGTAGGCATGGAGAAAATGAATAATAACACTCCGACTAACCATTCAACAGTATTTATTAAAAATACCAAAGAAATTCGTCTCTTAGACAGCGATGGTGCTAATAGTAACAAAGAGTTATCTGATGTACAAGGTACAAGTATATATTATGAGATGTCTGTATTGTCTACCGAGACTTATGCTATCACTCATGACGACAATGACTGTGACAATGAGTCGTTACCTTTGCCTACACCTAGCACGTCAACAGAGGAGGAATTGGCGTCATTAAGAGCTACTCAGGAATCGATACCAGCGGCAACGAGGCCGGCACTCCCTGATCCAAGCCCTGAGAGCATATCTATGTCGCCTACAAGTTACTTACCCCTATCCAGTGTTCTATCAATAGTTGATTCAGTGAATTCTATCCCTGTCTCCACACAAAATTCCATTTCGTCGACGGAAAGAGTAACAAAAAAGTTTTCGAGTACCTTTAACAGAAACCGAAGTTATTCCAAACGTCTAAATATCAATAATAACAAAGACTCTCCAAACAGCGTGACACTAAAACCTGAACAGATTTCATCAAGTCCACACCCAAGACTTCAGACACGTAAATTCTATCATACAACTCCAAAAAATAAACGTGTTTGGATGGTGCCTAGAAACATCACAAAGGTATACCACCGACCTACAAATCCTACGACGATATACTCTGAGCACTTTACAATAAAAGAAAAGACAACGGCTCAACCGCGTCAACCGAGCCGAACAATGTTAACGACAGTTTCTTCAGAAATCGATCCTGTTCTCCAAAGCGATATCAGTGGACCGAAAAAGGTGGTACATTCTCAGGCAATATCTGACAATACTGTGCCGAGTTTGTGGAAGCGAGGGTCGACGAGATTCGCGACGTCAACGGCGACGTCGGTAGAGGTGGAGACGGAGAGTGAGTGGCAGATACCTCCGACGTCTACTGCGTGGGCACTGGCCAGCCTGCGAAGTCCACCACCTTCACCCAGTGCAGTGAACAAAACCGTATCAGCGCAAAAGAACGTCGACGAAAATGAGCTGCAGAAAGTCGGGGAAGTTTTAGGTGAGTAAACGTGCGCCACACTAAACTCATATTGTTTACATTATTTTACAAAATAGATTCGTTACTCTTAGCAATTAAATACACGTTAATAATGTAATAAGACTAAATACGCCTATGTTGAAGACCCAAGCGCAGATGTAGATAAAGATAATGAATTAAAAATAGATGTAAGAGCGCTGAAAGGAGGGAAGTTAAATTAGGGAAATTAAAGGGATGAAAATTGGGAAAGCTGCAGGGTACGACAGAGTGTCTGCTGAATTTCTGAAGGGCGGTGAAGGGGTGGTAGCAAGCCTGTTGTGCCGGATCTTCAATATGTGTTGGAGATATGGCCGTGTACCGGATGAATGATGTAAGGCTGTAATTGTACCACTATATAAGGGAAAAGGCTCTCAGGAGGAGTGTAAAATCTTACGCGGCAATTAGTATTTTGAGTGTTGTCGGTAAACGTACTGAATGTATACTGTGGTTTCGTCAACTTGGAGAAGGCCTATGACAGCCTGTGGAAGGAAGAACTGTGTCGACACTATTCTTATGCTATGTGGACTTGCGTTTGGTACGGGCAATGAAATCTTTGTACAAGGATTCCAGTGCTTGTGTTAGGACAAATGAGGCATACACGCACTGGTTCTGCACCTTGAGGGGTGTTAGACAGGGTTGTGTTGCGTCACCGTGGCGGTTTAACCTGTACATGGATAGTTGTTTGATAGATTTGAAAGAGAGTGAGTGTGGATTGACGATGAATGAGTTGCCAGTCAACACAGATTATCAAGTTCGAACGACGAAGGCCATGGTATTTGAAAGAGAAGATGATGTATCAATATGTGATGTATATAATAAATGATAGAGTGTCGAGCAAGTAAGTGAGTTCTTATATTTGTGGAATCTGTTTACAAGGGTTGTTTAGGGATTTTTTTTTGAGATGTGGAAAGAAGTAGCGGTGGGTAATCTTCATTCCGGCAAGTGAATTGATTCACTTATTCCGACTCCGGGTCCGGTACCGGTTCACCTTATTTATTCCTTTGGCACCGTTTGTCACCGGCACTCACTCGCTCATTTTGGTTCCCCGGTTTCGCAGAACATTTTATTCATTTGGTTCACTGGATCATTTGGCACATTTTGAATTGAACAGTTGGTTAGTTAGAGCGATACGACGTGTTCCGAGTACTTCCGAGTGACTTGAGCGAGTGAACGAGAGTGAACAGTGAACGCGCGCTCCGGAATCATTTGGTACCGCGGTGCCGGTAAGGATTGTGAGGAATAAATAAGGTTTACGTATCCGCGTTCGGTAACGGCTCCTTTGGATCAGTACCTCCGGAGTTACCCACCGCTATAAAGAAGAGTAAATGCGGGAAATAAAAGTGAATGGTGCTCATGCATGTATTTACGGCCTACCAGTTGATGTTCAAAAAGGCACGACTGGCTTATGTAGGGAAAGTGAATGTTGGATGTGGCAAAAGAAGCCCTAAAGCAGGATAAATTCCGTGGAAATGCGTTCATTGCGAAGCATGTGAAGGTGTGACTATGAATGATAGGCTGAGAAATGATGTGATATGGCAACGGTGCGGATCAAACGAAAATGTAGTGACATAAATTCAAAAGAGTATGTTTAGAGGGTTTGGTCATGTTGAGAGGATGAACGAAAGAAGACTAACAAAAGGTATTTACAAAGCAGATGTAAGTGGAAACGCCGGGAAAGGACGCCGTAGGAGGGCATGTAGTGACCTTATTGGTGATGTTCTTCAGAAAGGTACGGTGCGTAATGATGAGCAGTGGTGCTATTCTGTAACCATCTCACCGTGAAAACTTAGGTGAAGTGAGCGTGGAGTGTGCTGTCAGTGCCACTTATGCTAGGGATTGACCAAGACGGGATGACACTGACAGCTCACTCCACGCAAGTCTTCACGGTGAGATTTTTACAGAATCGACATGCTGATGTATGAACGACGAGGCAAAAGCAGTATGTAAAGATCGTAGCAGGTGACGTTCTACAGGTTCTACCTACCCCCATGGGAAGAACGCGTGACTCTTCATATGTGTATGTATATATGTAATATTAAATAAAACAAAACTAGCATTAACGAATCCAATTATCAAAATATGACTGCTACCTTAAAAATATTATTGTATTGTTTCATGAAGTAACAACATTTTGCACGTTGCAGACAAGAAAGAAACAACCACTGCAACCACAACCTCGACGACGGCCATCCCGATAAGCAACGATATCATTCCCAAGAAGATCACAGAAGTGGTGCAGAACAAATTGCCTTGGCAGCCAATGTTTGCTCCGACTGCGACAACCTCTGAAGTGCAAACTGACGCGGCAACGGAGACTAAATCGGACTTAAGACTGCCCTCCGAAAGCAATATTTCTGTCCAGAACAGTGCAAAACCAGCTGCCACTGACAAGTCAAATTCCAGTGAAAACCAAACAGAACAATCTTGGGTATCAGTTACAGAAGCAGATGTATCAACAGAACACGTTAATGATACAGACAAGAAGACAATTCCACCAGTTGATGCAACAAGGTCAACTGGTTTTGAATCAATTACGAAACTACCAGCGGACGTAACTACGCCACAGGATGAATCTGTTGCCAGTTCTGAAGTTAATCAGACTGTTATTGAAGAGAAGCCCAACACCACTACTGATTATGAGATAACCACTATTCGGTTCTCTTACATACCAACTGAGGATGTAGAAACTGAGACACCGACTGTTGATAGCACTACACCAAGCATGTGGCATCCAGTTTTTCCAACGAGGGCAAGAACCACAACTCTAAAAGATAGTCTCATCACTACTTATAGACCTAAATATATGACGACGGAACCAGTTGAAGAATCTACGACTATCATCACTGAATCAACGTCTCCTATAGAAGTATCTTCTCAGATTTTAGAAACCACTACAAAGCAGGTCGTTGATACTACAGAAACACCCACTACTGAAACTCCGACTGAACCTCCAACCACAACAGAGCTGCCTACTCAGCCACCGACTGAAGAGGTTACAACCGAGTTGACTACCGAGGAAATCACTACTCAATCCACTACTGAAACTCCAACCGAAGAGACTACCCAGGCAGCAACCACCCAAGTCCCATCAACCACCTCAACATCAAGTGAAACCGAAGATACAACAACAATTGTAGTTGAAATCGTCACTGAAATTAACACAGAAAGAGAACATAGAATTACTTCAACCACAGTGGCAGAGCCTGAAACTACAGAAACTTCGAGTGAATCACAAGAAACTGAATGTACAGACGAAAACAGTCAAAGCAACGAAGTAATTACTCAAGAAACGCTTGGACCTTCTACTACGGAAGATGCAAACACTGAAGCGGAAACTATTAGAACTACAACTGTAGTAGTAACTACAAAAATGGAAGAGAAACTGACTGATGCACCACCTACTACCACAATACGCGATGAAACCACTACTCAGCGAAACGCAAAGATTCACATTACAACGGTGGTTGATACGACGACTGACTCAGAACATACAACGAAGGCCGTCAGTGAAATTGAAGATCTGACAAGTTATGCGGGAGACGTGACTACGGAGGCGTCTTCGAGGGTGCTGGGTGATGAAGACAATGGCTCGGGAGCGGCGGTCGCGATCGCTGTCAGTACCATCGGAGTTATTGCTCTGATACTGCTCATTGGATTGCTGGTAAGTAAATTTTTCATACTATTCTAATTTCGAACAGAAATTAATTTGAAAGATAATTTACGTAAAAAGTCGCAGCACGCTCAAAAGTTCTAAACAAAACTTAAAAATAAATAAATTCACAACAATCCCTATCGAATACATATCCAAATAGAATAAATACATCTATAGTATATAATTCGTATTTCGTACTACGTAGCTCGGAAAAAAAATCTACGAAATAAATATAAATATCAGCAATTTACATGGTTACATTACACATTTTACACAATCAAAAACATAATCATGACCATACTGAAAAATATAATATGGATCATACAATAGCTTCAAGAACTTCTTCTCATCTTCTCCAAAACCTCCCTTCTTCTTTCCTCTTATAGCGGTCCCCGTGGTCTTCAATTGGTGAATATTCGTACAACATATCCAAAGTAATGAGCATAATATCTATTGGTTTACCTCACGATAAATTACGTTCACTACTTTGGAGAACGTTGTAGATTTGAATTCATGAAGAAGCTGCTCACTTCTGAAATGATACACAATATTGATTAAAAGAAAGTGTCAAAATTAATATACTTCATGTGTCATAATGACTTGTATGACATTATCTGCCAGTTAGCTGAAACTTATGAGGTGGTGGTTAATTAAGTCATAAATAATACGGGCTATTGGGTCTAGAGTTCTTGATGATATTTGAATGAAAGAGAAAGTATGTGAATAAATAAATAAATTTGCCTGTAATTTTACAACTGCAGTTTTCTTTCAGAAAAGGAAATAATGTTTTTAAGACTTGACAAAACATCGAGATTTCTTTATCGTATTTATTTTGCATAATCAGCCTATAAAAATCCCACTGCTGGGACACGGGCCTCCTCTTTGTGAGAGGGAGTGGGCCATAATCCACGACGTACAAGTACCCACTCACTGCGGTTTGGCGATGTCACATGTTCGACTTTTTGGTTCTAGGACGTGCCGGTTACCTCACGATGTTTTCCTTCACCGTTTTCAGAGCAGTAGTGATGAAATAATTTAAACTAAGTAAATATACAAAAGGTAGTGCCTGCTTGGGTTCGAACCCACGACCTACAATTCTTATAGGTCGCAGCCACTAGCGGTGGGTAATCTTTATTCCGGCAAGTGAATTGATTCACTTATTCCGACTCCTGGTCCGGTACCGGTTCACCTTATTTATTCCTTTGGCACCGGCACTCACTCGCTCATTTTGGTTCCCCGGTTTCGCAGAACATTTTATTCATTTGGTTCACTGGATCATTTGGCACATTTTGAATTGAACAGTTGGTTAGTTAGAGCGATACGACGTGTTCCGAGTACTTCCGAGTGACTTGAGCGAGTGAACGAGAGTGAACAGTGAACGCGCGCTCCGGAATCATTTGGTACCGCGGTGCCGGTAAGGATTGTGAGGAATAAATAAGGTTTACGTATCCGCGTTCGGTACCGGCTCCTTTGGATCAGTACCTCCGGAGTTACCCACCGCTAGCAGCCACAGGGCCACCACTGCTCTCGTATTTAGTTTAATAAGAATGTAGTTAGATAATCAATCCGGAAGGTGATAATAGTTAAGAAACCTTCCGGAATTATTGTCACAATGATAGTGAAAACCGCAAAAATCCATTGCGTAGAGTTGAGAAGAACAACGCGATCACGCAGACAGACACAAAAAGGTGCTTTGATTTATAATAATGTGTATAGATATCCACTCTGTAATTTTCTTCTTTTACATAGATCCATAAAAAGACAATCATGATTCTATCTCAGTTGCCTGTTACGAAATCCATATGGAAACAGTGGCGTGGTGTGACCTCTAGGGTAGGTACCTATAATTTAAATAGGGGATAAACATTTTTAATTACCTTTTTCGTACGTCGAACATTCGGACCAGTCGTAACCAACAGGATAGTCTGAAAAACAAGAAAAACATTACGTGTTTGTCAACGTAAAAGGATTTATGATAAATTCATGGCATCAATACAAGATGGATTAAAACCAGTGGGCTCTCTTCAAGTGGAGTCTCTTCAAGTAACAACTGAGTTCTGTTTAGTAAACAGTCAAATAAAATAACGGAAACAATATTGAATCGTGCAAGAATTTAATCAAGAAGAATAAATAGGTATACTGATAATTGCATTGTTGTAACAAGAATGTAACATTCGCTTACGCATGCAGATAGAAACCCTTTATTCATCACAAAAAAGTTGCTACATTTTTGGTGACTCGATAAGTTTTTTTGGTAGCTATTTTTAGCTATTGCGGATTGGCTAAATGACGACTTCCTCAACTAGTTGGATACACGTAAAGCTCCGCAAAGTTCTACCTCTCATAATTTACAACTATTGTTGAGTATTGATAATTGAATTAACAAACCAAAAAAAGAGAATGGCGAAATAAATGATTTGGCAGAAAAACTATCTTTTTGTTAAAACTACAATAATTATTGTGATTACATACCTATAACAAACCCAATTTCAAGCACTTGATTCACTTTTCTGCTCACGCCATCACCGTGATATCTTAACATGTGAATTGTTTACGTTTGTAACTGAGTCAAGAGCCTCTCAACAATATCTAATTTGTTCTTACTACTTTTAGTTTGAAGTACCAGGCTAGCAGAATTCGTCAAGAGTTTTCGAAACAAAAAAAGTGTACCACACAACGCTTAAATACCTGTAGATAATTCTAATACCTCATCGGAAGTTGGTCTCGTTCATCGCGTATGGCGATAAAAATTCCTTGGTTTGCAACTCGAAGCGGTCTAATGTGGTCACCGGACACCGAGATATGGTTATCGTTTGTAACGAGAATTGGCATACTTGGGCGGCCGTTAGATATGTCGGTCACAAGTTTGGAGAGCTATTCTTTAGGTTACGGGCCCTGGGTACTTTTATGATTTTGCCTTGTGAAGTTTTTTATTTAAATGCATGGTTTAATTGGTCAAGTTAAAAACTTTAGGTGATGTTCGCTTGTTTTCTGTTGTTTTAAAATAACGTCTTTTAATCAGTTGCTCCCTAGCAACAGATTAAGTTGTTGCTAGGGTCTGATTTTGTTTGAACGGTCTTAGGGCTGATTTCACCAATGAAACCGAACGCGATCAGCACCTAAACTACTTTGTGTCATTATTTTCTGTGGAATTTTGACAATGATAGCTCTTGAACGCGTTTTCGATGTGCTGGTCGCGTTCAGTTTCTTTGGTGAATTTGGCACAAACATAAGTTTGTCTGAATTTCATAGTTTGTGATTTAGCACAGTTTTACTGCAACAAGCTCGTGATTATAAGGGAAACTGTGGTATAGCAATAGAATAATTACATAAAATTCTTTTCTGCATTTTATGAAAAACACAGATCAAGCTTTCAGAGAGAGCATGTTTTGATTCTTTTCATACAACGACATTTTTGATTATTTTAAAATAATAACAGAACAACAAAAAGGCATGCCGAATTAAAAACTTGCAGAAAGTGAAATTAAGATATAAAAAAATTAAAATGTTTATTGCATCAACTTAAATAACTTATTCTAGTTACACTGCGGGGAGAATCCTTTTAAGCAAAGTTTGCTTGTGTTAGGAGTCTCCGCCCTTCCCCAGCACCCTAATTGCGTAATACACAATCAATCGGAATCTGAATCGTTTTAAAACAGATTGCTAATTCATTGCTTCTTAAGTTCGATAAAAATTCTGCTCAACAATCTAAAGAACGCAATGAATGTTCTTGAACCGTCAAAATCAAACAGATTAGTCGTAATCGTTTACGAAAGTGTGTTGCGCAATTAGGGTGCTGGTTATATAATCGTTAATAAATTATTGGGCCTGTTTAAGATAAATACACTTTTACAAATAAAAACAATAATAAAATTAAAATAAACGAATGAATCGGAAACACAGTAGGTATTTTTGAGCTTCGATGATGCGGTCGACTTCGATAAAGTTCGGTAAGGGCGCTAGTCTATACTTATAAGTTACCAGGGTTACCTGTTAACTCGTAACATATATTAATAAATGATAAACAGTAGACTTTACCAAATCTAATGATGATGCTTACTGCCGGACAGTAGCTTTAGAGCAAACTTCTACCACGAATTAATTAATGTGCAATATCTTGTACCTACATTCATAGCAAATAAAGTTCTGATTCTGAATAACCTAGATATTAGGAGCAGTTGTAGAACAGTGGTCGCCCACCGGCCCCGAGTTTGGGTCGTGGGTTCGAAGTCAGACAGGCACTTTTATTTGTTAAATGTATTGTTCACTGTTCTCAAAATGGTGAAGGAAATCATCGCAAGGAAATCGGCATGTCCTAAAACCAAAAATTTAAAGACATTTGACTTCTACCAATCCTTACCGGGCCCGCGTCGTGAACTTTATACACTGATTATTATGTACTGAGCTAAATGAAAACAGCCCTTCTCAGGTTGTGCCACAACTAACCTAACATACATATCTGATTAGTTTCTTACACTTAAGCTTGTTATATAAGGCACATTTTATTGACAAAAGCCTGTATTTTATCGAACTCCAACTAATTCCCACAGTTCTAACCTAAACTAACCCATTTGGCCGGGGTCAGCTTAGTTACTGCCAACTTCAAAAGGACAAAATAGTTTTAAAAAAAAAACAGGCGTCATCATTTACAAGATTAAAAAGTTTTTGAGGATCTTTTAAACATATTTTTCCGTAACCTACAGACGTGCAGGTTTTGAGCGATCTTAGTACCTACCTATATTTAACATAACATAACATCACGCCTTGTTTGCCCGAAGGGTTGGGCAGAGGTGTACCTATAGTATACCCACATTTCGCCAGTTATGTTTGCATGGACGTAATAGGGGGCGACCCTATTGCCATCAATCGGGCACAAATCCAGACTCCGGGCTGAAACTGAGAAATTCCAGATAGAAAAACCCAATAACACGTTGCCCGACCTGGGAATCTAACCCAGGACCTACCTATATTTAATTTATTAATAGGGATATTTTTATTTTGCACCCGAAATAATTAAGGTGACAAAATCAAAAGAATTATAGGTACTCGTACAATTTGGGAAAGAAACTCGCTTACAAGATTCCGCTCTGACCAAATAAAAACTAACTGATTTCCAGCCATGTGGCCAGGCATACAGGTACCTTACGGTATACCTTGATTCATAAACCGCTCCCTACGTTCAAAACCGACCAAAAAGCTAGTTATAGTTAGTAACCTTAACTTTCTAAACGATGTTTCATAGCCGTATATTAAACACGGAAACAGAAAATACGTATGTTTCCGACAAAACTCGAATTAGTTGCAATAGGTACATAGACAAAAATTGTAATTTAGGAAAAAGTCCAACGAAAATAGTAGTTCATAATTACATTATGAAGGTACCCATGCTATACGAAATTCTCCTAAATAAAATAAAACACACAAAATATCAAATGAAGTTCAAAGAAAGAAGAGAAGAAAGCTGAGAAAAAAAGAGTGTTAAAACAAAAAAAAAACAATGCTCACCCATAACTTCTTCAAACAAAAATTACAAAACACATGACAAATAAAACTAATGACTCATCAACAACAAATATCGTTCATTACAAAACAAACAAGAATATTCAAAAGTCGAATTCCATTTTCAAACTATGAAATTAAAAGAAAAAGAGGTGTACTATGAACGAGATTGGTTGCGCACACGCCGGGCGGCGGGTGATACGTCACTGCGTCGTGTGTGCTGTGCAGGGCTCCCGGCACCTTATAGGACTGGGATATAGCAAGCTAACCCATGCATGGCTTCGCGCAAGTACTGGCGGCTTTGGCACGTTATAGGATTTAGCTTGCACACGGCTGCGATTGTGAAGAAACTTTGTTTTTCCAGGAAATTTCTTGTTTCGTTCTGTGAATTTCCGTCCTTTATTTGGTTTTGGAAAAATTATGTATTTTTATACAGATGCATACAACTTAGTAAGTACCTATTTTCGGGCTAGAATTTAAAAAGAAAAAAAAAACCTCTATCGTTTGAAGTCCGTAGAACAACACAGTAGTAGCATTGTTGCGCACTTATCAATCACAGGTAATCAAAGGTCAGTCCTAACTTTAAAAAAATACGTAAATTAAAAGTAATAAAATCAGTATTTCATCTTGGATCCTAGTCACGTACTGAATTGTGTCGAATTCGGTGCTGTAGTTGTTGACTACGTGACTGTTTGTCTGTATTGTCATGTTATTTACTTCTGGCGACAAAAAAGTATAAATTAATCATAAATTTACCGTGAGAATCGTTTAATGTTTGTTAAAAGGTTCAATGATAAGTTGATGTACTTAATGAGAAAATGAAAATTTTGTAACACAATATTAATATCTCCCAAATACAATGTATGAAAAACAGTACCCTCCTTTTGGGTTTCGCCGCAGTGGGGTAAACATATATTCATCTTAATACTAATCACAGTTACCGAATACGTAACTAAATAATGACCGAAAAAGAACAATAAAAAAACGTTACAATTTAATTCCAGCGCGTACTTTCTTTAATCCATACATATTTAACCTATGTTCGTAGTAAGCTGTAGGTGTCGCCAGTATCGCGACGCGGAGGATGTTTTTACAATGCAAATTATAAACAAAGCCAGCCTGATGACGGACCTTTTGTGCGCGAATCCATTGATACATTAATCCGATTCGGCATCGATATGAAAATTATCCATGACAAGTATTTTAGTATATTTAATTATGAAAGCTTTGCTAAGTAAAGACTTTTATGGCGACAAAATAAAATACCGAAGGACTGAGATATATTTTTTAACTTGTGTGGCACACTGCCGCGCCTCTCCTAATACACAATTAATCGGCATCTGAATCGTTTTGAAACAGATTGCTAATACATTGCATCATAATTTCGATAAAAATCTGCTCAACAATGTAAATAACGCAATGAATGTTGTTGAACTGTCAAAATACAACAGATTAGATTTAACGATTACGCGTTTAAGAAAATGTGTTACGCAATTAGACTGCTGTTTACTAGGAAAGCCAGATGGTTTTTTTTTTGTAGTATGCGTTACTTTTGATAGTTTTCTTTTTTACCATCCACAGCAAAAAATGATCAATGTCGGTACTTGTACCCTTGTAATAATGAATTTTTGTAAAAAGGTAACTGAAAAAAAACTACTTACTACTTTTACCGTACCGCACGCGCACGTGCAACAATGGACACGAACAGGCATAGGGCACCTCATAAATTAAGGTTTCAAGTGGACTGGACCGGGTCCTTGAAATGGCCACGTTTTCACACGTCAACCACGTCGCATAGCATTCGCTTTGAGTGGTAATTTCTGATATATTTCTCAGAAAACTTTATCAGAAATCTCTGGCAATTTTGATTTTATGTGGTTCAGCTGTTTTGTTTAGGCCCTCATAACTTTGTTAAGGACGTAACAAGCCCGTCGTCCGTGATAACGAAATGAGTTGATAAGTCATAGTAATCAAGTAGGTTTATACTTGATGTCTGCCTAGAATGATCTCTTAGCTTTACCTACGAGGTCGATTGCTTTAAAGTTCATTATTCTTCAACATAGAACAATAGAGAATTCTAAACTTCTACAGCTAACTGTCGTTATTTACTTGACTTGGACACAAGAAGACTCCAAGAGAGCTACTGGTTGTCAGGCTTTCGGGCTTCCGACGACCCGTAACGACTGTCAAAGATCCACGAATGAGAGCCGGGACCAACAGCTTAACCTAACCAGCTTACCTTAAAACTTAGATAATAAGCTTTAAACTAGAACTTACTTTTGCGTTCTCAAAACGTGTTATTAGGTCTTAAAGTTACTGGTATTTCCTTTATTGCATTTCTGCGTGCATTGCTCTCAATGCAAGTTAGTGAACTTTTACTAATAAAAGTATTGTAGCTGGTAGCTCGCTCGAAACCCACGAGTTCGTAATTCCAAGTTTTTGCTCTGATTCTTTGTTTCAAGTCTTAATTTTCTTTATTAGCCAAACTGTAAGTTTTGAACCCACTGACGCTTATTTAGAGGTATAATCCGTGGTTAGACTGATTAACCATCCCGAACGATAAGACAGTAGAGCTTGTGACACGAACACCTACGAAATTATAATAGCATGCGACCACGGCTATGTAACCCTGACCATTTCTGTACCTATGTCTTGATTTCTGTCTGAAATGTTATCTTGTTTCGTACCTACTTTTTTGAGCGTGATTTTTCAGTACCTAGTCGGGTTTTCGTTTTTGGACTGACTTTTTATTTGAATTGTTTTGGGGTTATTTTACACAACCATAACCAGCGGACAATCAAGACGCTTCCAATATTACCTCATTTAATTTGTCAAATTATCTTGTGTTTTGCCTTGTTGGTCCTCGAGAGAACAGGTGAACATACATACATTCATACATACATAGATACTGGTCAAAATCATAACTCTCCTTTTTGCTTCACCGTAGTCGGGTAAAACTGAAAGCAATTAGTGTTATACGCAATTACCCCGCAGACCTACATTGCCATAACTTTATAATATAAATTGGCATTACTACCACTCGTCCAGAAAATAGATTGCAGGTTGTTTCAGACAGGAGGACCACGCTGCCTATCTCATCAGGACTTAAGCAACTTTTACAACAACTTTTATGAATCGTTGAAAACAAGCTTGTCCTTTTCTATGTATACTTCTTCTCAGTAATACAGTGGTCAGACGCGAGTCTATACATAATTGAACATTTGATTCGTAACGGTTTTGTTATGTCTAAAACATACCTATAATATTTATACAAAGTATTTTATCTCAACGGCTATGAATGAATGAACTAGCTGTCTGTTGAATGTGATGACAGTTCGCTTAGTAAAGTGCTGAGCTTTGAAACCCGACGTCCTGCTGATAACCTATTGTTTATAGTTTGATGTTTAGAATAAGGATTTCTTATGTCAATATAGGTACGATAGTTGAGTTGTTAAGTAAAGGCTTGTACACACTGACGCGACACGACAGCGCGACACAAAGTCTACGCGTGTAGCGCGACGACCGGGGCCTTTGTGTCGTGCTGTCGCGTCGTGCCTGTTTGCGGGAGCCTTAATTCGTGAATGGGAGGCGTCTATAAGATTAGATTTGATGACCATGTCTGTTAAAGTTTAATTGAGTAGATACATTCTAGAAGACTTTCAATATGAATTATCCAGAGTGGACTAAATCTAGGTTGGCGACATAATGTTATTAGCAAAATGACTTAAGACTTGTAATTGCAAAATATGCGTAGGCAGTATTTGCAATTGTAAGTTCCGTAGTCTGGTTTGAATGTATTCAGGGAGTGACACATGATGTGTTTATTTTAGGAGTGCTTCCCATATTTAGCTTGTTTTACCTATTTGTACGTTTGAGGGATGAGCAGATTGCGCAGTATACTAAGAAGACAATTGTTTTGACTTGTAATTATAACGGATGCGAAAGACTCATAACCAAGACGAAGTTGTTTTTTTTTTTTGGATGAACCATACCTGGGAACTTTCTGGTTACAGAGATATTGCAAGCCTAAATTCCAACATTTACTGACGTTTTTTTACGAACACAAGTTTTTAATGTTATCATAACACAACTTTGAAATTCGTCCACGAACCCTATACCGTTGCATGTGCATGCACACATAAGCACAATGTACTGAATGGGTACTTGACGGTTGACTTATTTTTATGTACCTACATACTAAGCAAATAAAGAACTTTTCTATTCTATTCTATGTAATGGATCTTTTTACCCCCTGTTTGTGAAATACTGCCGAAATAGCAGTGTACCATATAATTCTGCTAACCCCTTTATCGAATAAAGGCGTGATGTTACTTAATATGTCTTACTGCCTCTATGATCTAGTGGTCGCTAGGACGATTGCTGTGCCTGAGGTCATGAGTTTGATTCCCAGGTAAAGTATTATTGGATTATTCCATTTGGGATTTTCCTAGTAGCAGCCCGGAGTCTTCATTCATGCCCAGTTGATGGCAATAACGAGCCCTCAAAAACATAGGACTTAGACATAACTGGCGATTTGTCTTTGTTCATATTTCTGAACTTTGCTGTGTTGACTGTACAATTTAATCCAAAATAGGATTGGTAGTGTCGTTAATTGGAAACGACACTACTGGTAGTACGGCTGGTAGTGTCCTTGCGAAAGAATGCGATTTGTAGGTGTACTATACACCCTTGCCTAACCCTTACAGGAGTACAGGCGTAATTGCTTGTTAAAGTTTTTTCTCGGTACGAGAATAGTCTATCTCGTAATGAAGAAAGAAACAAGGAAATAAAATAGGTGTTTTATCACAGGAACATAAAAAACTTGTTTATTTGCAACTACTAGCTGCTCCCCCACCCGCATAAATCTTGATCCCGTGGGACTATCGGGATAAAAAGTACTCTATGTGTTAATTCAGGTTATAAACTATCTCCGTGTCAAAGGACAATGCCAAGATTAGGCTCGAAACATGGGTAGCGTCCGACAGACTTTCTATAATAATGATAATAAATTTCTATAATAATAATAAAAAACAGTAAGAATACAATATAAATAAAATCTGTAGAAGCCCACCGTTGAAAACTCATTTTAAATAGTTATTCAATATATCAACACATTTCATAATCTACCATTTCAATTAGAAATGTTGCCAATACCAAAATATTTATATCGATACGAAACTGCTCTTGCAAATCGATTGCGAAAATATCAAAATAGGACTATGTAAGTGAATTAATTACTTACTTATGTCACTAAACATATTATTATATCAATAAATAGCATTTAGTTACATTTTTAAATATATACTTTACAATAAAGTAATAATTAAAAAAGATTCAATTCGATTATCGATACCGTTTCGCATAGTATATTCCTATAATGCTGGCAGCACCAGATGTCAAACTTTAACTTGAATCTGTCACTGTCAAAAAGTTGTATTTACTTCTCCCGCGTGATATCACCAGCGACGAAGAGTTTCCGTGTTTTTTTGAGTTTTGTATTGTTTATTGCTGTGTTTCAGGACTCCGATTTTCTACTAAATACGTAGTCGTATTTGGCTTTTAAAACGGTACCCGAACCTGTATTATTCATTGCTAAAATCAGATGTATTAAGTGGTCAACTTTACAGATCTTTAACTTTGTTTGGTGTTCTTCTAATAGAAAACTAATTATACCATGTAATTCTATAATTATTTTCCTTTTTTTGACATATAGTTCATCTTTGTCGGTTCTGGCCGAGTCTTGTGGGAAACTTTGGCATTCTCCTTTCATCCAAATCCGTTCCGTAGTTTTTGCGTGAAAGAGTAACAAACATCCATCCATACTCACAAACTTTCGCGTTTATAATGTTAGTAAGATTAAAGTTTAGGAGCTCGTGACTAAGTAATAATACAGGCGCACGCGCCGATCCATTAGGTTAAGCTACGCTTGCCGCGGTTGGGTTGGGCAGTGGATGTGTGACCATCTTTGCATAGCGATACCTTCGTGCCTCGGAAAGCACGTTAACCCGTTGGCCGCGGCTGTCATTGGTGGAGCAATGGGCTACAAGCTACAAATGATTCACGGACATTGTTTAACTATTTGAACTAATATGTATGCTTCGAAGACAGTGAAAGGGCTATGAATTGTCACATGTGGAGATTTTTTTTCGAGTGACTCAATATTATTTGAAATCCTATCGCGTCGAGACACTAGGTACAGGCCTCTCTTGCACCACGTATCACTAAATGCGTTCGACGCTAAACTAGAATCTCATTTGATTATTGGGCAGTTTATCCCAAAATATAAAACTAGGTACTACGTATCAACCACCATACGCATTATCGGCCTATAATGTTCCCATTGCTGCGACAAGGTCCTCCTCTCGTTGAGAGGAAGGGGGGGCCGAAAGCCGTAATCAACCACGCGGGCCCAATGCGGGTTGGTAGGTGTCACATTTCTTACAATTTTCAACAACCATAGCACCAAAAAAATACTATGAATGATATTTATTCCTATAAGTAGGTTTATTAAAAACACTTCTTACTACTTAGTAGTTCGGTGGTCGCAGTGACTGAATACTCTGCGAAGAAACACGCAAACAAACTCTTAAGTCCAGACATAAGCAGCAAACTTTTGTGTTAACAACTGTCATTATGAATCAGTCTGCTTCATCATTATTTCATCCGAAAGACGTCTACTGTTGGATTTACATAAGCCTCCCCCAAGCACCGCCACTTCGACTTGTTCTATGCTTTCCGCATCCAGCAGATTACTGCGGTTTACAAGGTCATAGGTCCACCTTGTGGGTCTTCCAACGCTCCGTCTTCCGATATACGGACGCCACTCCATCTTGGACAGATCGTGTCTTATAAGTAATATATGTAGGTTAGTGATTGGAGTGGACCTGTTCTATCAGTGCTAACTTTATTAACCCAATTTCTCCCTTCCAGCTGGTAGTCCGTCGCCGTGGTCGTAGGGGGGTCTACGCCCAGCGCTGTACTCCAGTCTCCTTGGATGCTTATAGTCTGGACAGCGTCAGCGTGGGCCACAGGAAGGGCAATCACCGCCTCCGAGCCAGCAAGAGGAGCTACGGGAACCCCGCTTATGATGACGAGGTATGGTAGTTCAATATGTTTTTTTTTTCTTGAGTACGCAATAACTGCTCGTTCTGAGGTACACATATACGCATAGGACTAATGTCTGCTCCAAAAGTATCTGCTTATACTAGTGTAAATAAACGCTGTTCATTACTAATCCATTGCTTCATTATGTACGATAAAAAATTCTGCTCAACAATGTAAATAACGCAACGAATGTCGTTGAACTGTCAAAATCAAACCGATTAGTTGTAATCGTCTACGTAAATGTGTTACGCAATTAGGCTGCTGGTTAAATTCTTACGCAATCGTAATAATCAAATGAAAGCACCTTCAAACCGGCATCCACAGGTACGTTTTTCGATTAATTTGTTTACATTTTCATCAGATACTCGTAAGTACTTTTGGAACATACCATACAATAATGTTCCCGTTACTGGAATTCAAGCCTTCTCTCTGAGACAGGGAGTAGGCTGTAATCCTCTTCGAAGACACAGAGTGTGAGTTGGACATCACATGTCGAATATTTCGTTCTGGCTAGGTCATTACCCTATTTACTGGAAGAGTCGGTCAATTATTTATTCAGTAAAGTTGAGTCTATTATCACCTCGACTCAGTTTAAGAGGATTTTGTTATTACAAGATTTTGTTCCCTCTCTTCAAGACACAAAATTACATGATAATTTTGTCATCAACTCATATATTACTCAATTTAAGTAAACAAGTTATTTCTATTAGATTCTATATGTATTCTCTAAACTCCACTATTCTTTTCCAGGTCACCTCCCACCCAATGCAGTACGCAGCGCTAGCCAACTTCGCGATGGACGTGGAATCCATGACAGCCGAGTTCTCAGAGATACCCTCAGTAACCGTGAGGCCTGATGAGGTGCCTCCGGGCTGTGAGGACAAGAACCGTTACTCCAATGTATTGCCGCTGCCGGAGACCAGAGTACCGCTGAAGAGGCTCGGCAATGATCCCACTACGGAGTATATTAATGCTAATTTTGTTACGGTGAGTCTTTTTGTTATTTATTACTGGGATTGGATAAAAATGAGGATTTATTTATTTATTATTAAATTTATTAAGTACAGCGAATAAGCCATTAATACTCTTCATCATGCACACTATATACCTATATTACAGATATAAATGTGAAACTTTTACATAGTGTGAAACGATCTAATAGGTGGACGTCTAATCCCTAAAAGTGATCTTTGAAAGACCACCTTTGGATATAATAAAGGGAGAAGGAGAGATAGCTGCCTTCCGGTTTTCGCTGACACGGAGTAGTTGCTGTAGTTAAGTCCGTGAAAATAAATTCTTACGTAATTTTTTTTCTTAGCTATTCGGCGTCTTTAATGAATATAAAAGTATAGCGGACCTCGAAATTTACCACTTTTGACAGCCATTAACAGTAAATTGAAACCTCACAAAAGGCCTATTCAGATATAAGCGATATCGCTGTCGCGCTCGGTGGTAATTCCTTGACTGATGGCTATCGAGCGCGACATCGATATCGCCTAAAGCTGAATAGACCTTTAAGTAGAAACTATCTAAGTGTCATCTAAATAAATAGGCCTTGTCGTTTTATGACGTGCAAGTGACATTCAACCATAGGGTGAAAAAGCAGTTACAATAATAGGTCGACTGCTGCTTATGGTACAGCCCGATTTATACATCACGGCGGCTCTGAATGATAAATGATTGATAGATATTGTAAATAGGTTTGTACAAACACTTTAACACGTCAATCATATTTAAAAACTAAATGAGATCGACGTGTCCTATCTGACTACTCTGAGAAGAAAGGCCGAAACAAACTCAGAGGGCACAGTGTCTCTTTTAAAGTCCAGACAATCTTGGTCAGATCATGTGAAGATCATGTAGATTGGTGTCTGAAATGGTCTTTTGAGGAAATAATCACACAGATTGAGTGGACCTGTCCAGTCAGTGCACGCATTTCGCATTTGTCAGTAATCATGCAGTTCAACGCAGAATTTACAACGATTCGACGAACATTACCAAAAAAAGGACATTTAGGTAGGCCGCATAAATTACTCAAACTGCCAGACGTTAAAAGTACTAAAATAAAAAATACAAAAAAACACATTAAACAAAAACATTGTCTTCACATTCACAACAATTAAAATACTACGAAACTATAATACATTTTTTCAACACACTTGCTCATAAAGTGGCTCTATGGTCACCGCAATTAGGCACAGAATGACACCCATAATCAAACTGTGACTTTTTCATTGCTATAACTCACTAGTGAGTTATAGATTTTTTTTAAAATTTATTGGTGGAGTGGCGTTGTTCTTAAATCATTTTCTTCGTAACTAGTACTTGTAGACATTTTAAATAATAAATAACTAATAAATTCAATAGTGAAAACGAGTTGTGAAAAATGTTTCGCTACGGAGGGAAAAATGAATCAGTTTTCCTATGCGCGCGCATTGCGATCGGCCACAGACTAAAGTGATGAGGTTTTTTTTTTTTTTTTCTGCGCATTGGGTTTGCGCCTATTCTGCCACGTACAAAATGGGGAATTAAAAGTTTTCTTCAGTTACAGAGAAAACAAAAGTTATATTTGAGTGAAAGTTTTATTTATTAAACACGTACGAGTTAAAATTATGTATTTAAATAAGAAGTTGCATGAAATGAGCAAGCAATAGGAACATTAATTTATTTGTTCTATTGAACACGATCTTTTTTTGAATAAACTGAGTTTTTTGATATTTTATTCACAAGAGTGTTGAAAAACGTCGTATGATACACGTGTGTATTGATATCACCAATGTTACACACTAGTACCATAATGTACTATTATGTCATTGCATACAGGGTGTCCTGTAAGTCCACGTCTAGCCGAAATCGGGTGATGGGTAAAGTCATAATAGTTACAGAAAAATAAAAAATAAATCTTTGCTATATATTTTAAAAATTTACGCTCATTTTTTTTTTTTTTAAACGAGAAAATCTACTAAAGTTGTGCGTTAGTTAAATAGTAGTTATACATCTGTTTTTTAATTTTTTGAAAAGGTTACATTTGGGTAAGCTCAGTAACAGTTAATTTATAACTGTTTACTAAACCCGACTCCGGCTTGACGTCGACTTAAGTCCATCAATGTCAATGTATAGATAAAACTTTGAAGTTCGCTACTCGCTGCGCAGTACCCCACCCCTCACCCCCGCTGATACATGAATTTGTTAACGGTAAAACGGGGTGAATAGGGATGCAGGGGTGAATCGAAACGAAACTTTAAAAGGATTTTAACATTGAAATAATATAGTTTGTTGCCAATATGGGCACTTAATCGTTAATTATAATACAGGCAATAGATACGAGAAATTTTTGGCAACAACCATTATCATTATAATATTAAAATCCCTTTTAAAGTTTCGTTTCGATTCACCCCTGCATCCCTATTCACCCCGTTTTAGGTACTGCGTTATGATTCGCGTCATGCTCCGAGACGCCATAAAGTTTGAATCGGGCTGCAGCAGCGACAAGATCAGTTCAAGTTTGAGAATAAATTGTTTGCAAACTTTACAAACGCCTACGCTTGAATTACACACGTATCTATTTACATTGAAAACTCACAGAAATTAACAGGCATAAACGCACGATATTTTGACCAACTCCTAAAGGCCGATTTCCCGTAAAACGACACTAAATTAAACGTTCAAAATCTAGTCGCAATCACTTCACAGGGACCATCAAATATCAAAAACGTGTCAAAAATAGAGATAAGAATGCGAACGCTCTCAAGTATACCGGAATGGACACTGAACTTGTTTTCAAAGTTTCTCCTTCGTTTCAGGGTCCTGGTAATATCCGCAACTACTACATAGCCTGCCAGGCGCCTCTATCAAACACCGTGATAGACTTCTGGAGGATGATATGGGAACAGAACTCTCGGCTCGTCGTCATGCTTACAGAATACATGGAGAACGGTGTTGTAAGTATTTGTGTGACTGTGAACATAGTTTGAATACATATGTCCAAACAAAACCACCACACAGCACGGGTGCGAAATACTTTACCTCAATCTTACTTAATTCCAGGAAAAGTGCTACGAATATCTTCCACCATCAGAAATCACAGATAACAAGCGTATCTTCGGAGACTTTAAGATCATACTGAAGAAACGAGAACAGCGTGACAAATACGCCGTCTCCAGCGTCCAGCTGATCAACCTGGGCACCAGAACCTGGAGAGAGATCACACATCTGTGGTACTTTTGGCCGGCTAAGGGAGTTCCGGATGATTACGACTCCGTTATAGACTTCTTGTGCGAAATGAGGAACTATATGAAAACCTCGCAGACTGCCAAAGAGTATGATGAAGAAGGTAAGAAGGAGGAAGTTGCGTGTACGTACTTATAATAAGAAAAAAACAGAAAAGCGGTACGATGAAAGCTGCCTCAGAATGTCAGTATTTCTAGAAAATAAAGAGAAAATACGTTTATTTCGTTCCGTTTCGGTTTTTAGTTTGTTTGTTTAGTTTTGTTGATCTTTAAGTTCAGAACCATGTGCTCTCCGCATCATAAATTGTCTCTGGGCTTGTTTGGATTCACAGTTTCATTAGTATTGCATTATCAAAAAAATCAAAATCAAAAGTCATTTATTCAAATTAGGCTGAAAGTCAGCACCTTTCGAACGTCAAAATTACATAATACAGTCCTCAAAAACGCCCGCCCACTTCCAAGAACATCAGCTGGGAAGAAGAAATGGCGCAACAAACTCCCCAGCAGCACAGCTGTATGTTCAGTTAGAAAAACCATTGAATTATAGTGACAAAACTTGCTGACACTACTTGCTACCTGAAGTGTACGCGTAGCGACATCTTTTTCATCTATTCAAATAGATTGAATCTCTCGGCCTTCTTTTTAGGGGGACAAGTCTTGAATTCTCGCGCTTACCATAATTAAATTTCATTCCAGGTGTGGAAGTAATTTACGGCGACCAGAACCGTTCGTCGTTCGGCAATCTTTCGAAACTGAGGAGTGACGAGGGAGGCTCGGGCAACGGCATCAACGTCTATTCACCAGCTCGAGCGGAAGAACAGCTGAGAAGAGCTGCTCCTACCAATGGAACTCTTGGGAGGATGAAGGCAGCTTCTGATGTTGAAGGTAAGATATCTTTGTTGTAGCCTGAACTACTTTACAGTAAGCAAAAGTCCTTCCCTTTGTCCGTATTTCCGTCTTCCTACTTTTGAATCACTGGTTTTTGAAAATGCTACACATTACAGGATGGTAAGACTTGAAAAAATGAATATAGACAGAGTTGTTTTATGTGTTACCAGACTTTATAGGTTTGAGCTACGAAGCCCTTGTGCCCTTCTTCATAATCAGTGATCTAACCTACTTTTTATGTGTCTCTCCAAAATCCCTGATCCTCGCTAGTCTTTCTGGTTGACCATCAGCATGTATGAGGAATATTTCAAAAACTTCTACTATAAGACCATGCCCCCCCCAGGTATCCGGCCGTGCGTGGTGACGTGCGCGTCGGGTGCGGGGCGCGCGGCGGCGCTCGTCGCGCTCGACATCTGTGCGCGCGCGCTGCCGGCGGCGGCCGACGTGCCGCGCGTCGTGCGCCAGCTGCGCGCGCAGCGCCCGCACTCGCTGTCCAACAGGCATCACTACATCTTCGTGTATAAGGTGAGCTACTAACATCAGCGCGCGCGCGCTGCCGGCGGCGGCCGACGTGCCGCGCGTCGTGCGCCAGCTGCGCGCGCAGCGCCCGCACTCGCTGTCCAACAGGCATCACTACATCTTCGTGTATAAGGTGAGCTACTAACATCAGCGCGCGCGCGCTGCCGGCGGCGGCCGACGTGCCGCGCGTCGTGCGCCAGCTGCGCGCGCAGCGCCCGCACTCGCTGTCCAACAGGCATCACTACATCTTCGTGTATAAGGTGAGCTACTAACATCAGCGCGCGCGCGCTGCCGGCGGCGGCCGACGTGCCGCGCGTCGTGCGCCAGCTGCGCGCGCAGCGCCCGCACTCGCTGTCCAACAGGCATCACTACATCTTCGTGTATAAGGTGAGCTACTAACATCAGCGCGCGCGCGCTGCCGGCGGCGGCCGACGTGCCGCGCGTCGTGCGCCAGCTGCGCGCGCAGCGCCCGCACTCGCTGTCCAACAGGCATCACTACATCTTCGTGTATAAGGTGAGCTACTAACATCAGCGCGCGCGCGCTGCCGGCGGCGGCCGACGTGCCGCGCGTCGTGCGCCAGCTGCGCGCGCAGCGCCCGCACTCGCTGTCCAACAGGCATCACTACATCTTCGTGTATAAGGTGAGCTACTAACATCAGCGCGCGCGCGCTGCCGGCGGCGGCCGACGTGCCGCGCGTCGTGCGCCAGCTGCGCGCGCAGCGCCCGCACTCGCTGTCCAACAGGCATCACTACATCTTCGTGTATAAGGTGAGCTACTAACATCAGCGCGCGCGCGCTGCCGGCGGCGGCCGACGTGCCGCGCGTCGTGCGCCAGCTGCGCGCGCAGCGCCCGCACTCGCTGTCCAACAGGCATCACTACATCTTCGTGTATAAGGTGAGCTACTAACATCAGCGCGCGCGCGCTGCCGGCGGCGGCCGACGTGCCGCGCGTCGTGCGCCAGCTGCGCGCGCAGCGCCCGCACTCGCTGTCCAACAGGCATCACTACATCTTCGTGTATAAGGTGAGCTACTAACATCAGCGCGCGCGCGCTGCCGGCGGCGGCCGACGTGCCGCGCGTCGTGCGCCAGCTGCGCGCGCAGCGCCCGCACTCGCTGTCCAACAGGCATCACTACATCTTCGTGTATAAGGTGAGCTACTAACATCAGCGCGCGCGCGCTGCCGGCGGCGGCCGACGTGCCGCGCGTCGTGCGCCAGCTGCGCGCGCAGCGCCCGCACTCGCTGTCCAACAGGCATCACTACATCTTCGTGTATAAGGTGAGCTACTAACATCAGCGCGCGCGCGCTGCCGGCGGCGGCCGACGTGCCGCGCGTCGTGCGCCAGCTGCGCGCGCAGCGCCCGCACTCGCTGTCCAACAGGCATCACTACATCTTCGTGTATAAGGTGAGCTACTAACATCAGCGCGCGCGCGCTGCCGGCGGCATAATTCTAGTCTATAATGTTAGTAGAGTAGAGTAGGGCGTACCTAATCCACCACGTGGGCGGCAGCGGCGACACTAGCTTTTTCTGCCGCCCAGCAATGTTGCTGGGTTACGGTTAGACGGGTTTGTGTGCCGGTGTCGTTCCCATCCTAGACACAGAGCTGAACACGTGCAACACACAAAATGGATAGCCATACTTATCCAATAAATATAATAAATTTAATGTCGTCCTGCGCACATGTCTTGCACGGTCCAGGATGGCAACGCATCTGCGATGCTACTGGTATTCCAGTTGCCCATTGGTGGCGGTGACCACTTCTCATCATGTGGGGCATCGGCTTGTTTACCATAAAATAAAAAAGGAAAGACGAAATAATGGAAACCGCAAAAAAAAAACAGGAGTATATTAGCCGGACAACCGATGACTGTTGGGTTAGATGAGGTCTTGAGTGATGCTCTCAGGCTAGGTGGCAGAAGCTGCATAAAAGTTATCGAGGATCGAGGCGTGCTGTTGGTGAGGCCTAATGTCCAGCAACTGATGATGATAACATGGTTTCTATATAACAGGCTCTGTACCCACAGTAGTAACCATAATAACGTTTTGCTTATCAATTTCAGGTGCTAAGCGAATATGGCAACAAAATGCTAGGCGGCGGCGGTGTGGACACCATCTGAAAATACCCGTTCTTCTAACGTAAGAACCTTATTCGTACCCATGACAGTGTTGGCATACGTATCTCAAACCTAGTGTATAGCCAGCCTTAGTTTAAAAATAAACTACTTGGAACATACCAAAGTATAAGTTACGAGATCTCTAGAAAATTGATCGCTCAAATGAAAAAAATTATAAAGAAAAGTTTTATTTTTTATAATTTCATTATCTTTTTAATCTATGGAATTATAGATTTATACCATTTACGTCACCAGTATGACAACTTCGCATAATTTTAACGAAACTTGTACATAAGATTTATTTTTAAGTGTTTTTTTTCGAACAATTTATTTTTATTTATTTTTAGGGAATCATTCCGCTAGTCTATCGATGTTTCGGTTTTCCTAGATAATGTTGTAAGCATAATTTCAATCACAATAAATAATAAAAATTACGTATGTAAGCATCATTTGTTGAGTTTTGCTGTGATTTCTACTAAAATCTTAGTTTTACACTCAAACTAATATTACCGTAACTAGATATATTTGTAATTTAGAAGAATATTTTTAGTTATTAGCAGTTATAACTATGCACAACAAAACATTTTATCTGACAACTCTGTATGCTTGAAGTTTGACGTTTCCAGTGTTGCCAACTTTTTGCTATGCATTGTTATTTTGTGCGCTAGCAATTACGAATTAAAATACTCTGTGCTAGTTATAAATAGTAGATAACGTAATAGACCGGTGGTAAATATTGTATTTATGCAATCTCATTTATTTATTGTTGAAAAGTGTTGTTTATTTATATAATTTAAGTATGTTATCCGTTCAGTGTAGCCTCCATTCACATACACGAATCACCATAATAGAATTGACTTTCTTTAAATAAAGAATCATAGAGTTAAAAAAAAACAAAATGCAACAATGTTATTTTTTTGGTAGTAAAATGCCTAATCAATAAATAAATACATGTTTTATCAATCACCATTTTAAAATGCAATTTTTAATATTTTTACTTTATTTTGAAGCACACGATAGAAAAAAAAGTTTTTTATTGTGACGAGGAGGCTTTAGATAAATATATTTTGTTAAATAAAAGTCAAAGCATTTACATAATTAGTTAAAGTGCACTGTTTTATCCCACACGTTACTAATACATAAGTTTTAGTTAGATTTTAGGTTATGTGTTATGTAAACTATATTATTGACCAAAAAAATTATGTATTACATATTTGTATACGTCCTTCATTTGATATTAAGGTCTTTATTGAAAGTAAATAAATTTATTGTAATAAAAAAGCTAAGTACATTTTTTTAAATTCAAGTATCGACATAACATAATTATCACAAAGAAAAGAATTCAAATGAACGAAATATATCAAAAACTTACGCGAAATATTAATCCCCATATTTAAAAACGTTGCCTTACGTTAATTGATTATTAACGTCTGCTCATCCACACATTTTTTGACGTTAAAACTTTTCTTAACTTATAGCAACGTTTACAAATATGGAGTAAAAGACAAATTAACACCTACGGAGCCATAATTATGCATGAAGCATCGTTGAATTTGTCAAATTTTATCCATGAAACTACAAATTAATTTTGTTCTATAATTTCATAACTTTTTGAATCGATCAGTTCTCTAATCGATCAACATAGTTTAGTACACTTCCGTGTTAACTCAAGTTCGTGGCTTGTCACGGCTTCCACCTACATCAACATCACTCCCTTCCATTTCTATATCTCCATCGTAATTACTTTCAATCGTCACCACATTTCCACGATCGAAAGTGTCGGAATCAGCTCCCTTCATAGATTCGTTCTGATTTGAGTTCTTCGATTCAGAATCGTCATCCGTCTCCAATGCCATATTTTTCGCTGCTTCATTAAAGCTAATCTTTTTATAGTCCCTTTTATAAAAGTGTTTATCTTCTGTGACCATAGAAACATGGGGGCTGTCTGCCGTGTAATCTATGTGAGCACGTTCTCTCTCTGGAAATTCATCCAAATTTGAGAGCATATCGTAGTCATGGGCAGAGTATGGCTTGTATGAAGGTAGGCTCATGAATGATCCGGCAAGTGAAGTTGACGACATTGTCGCTATTCCTGTGGGACAGAAACATTGGTTGGTTTCCTAAGAGTGCAGAAAACGCTCACACAATTACGTCCAAATACAGAGCGTTCTTGGATTTTTTACTCTGGAATTGCTGAGCCGGAGTCTGGATTTATGTACATTTGATGACTTAAGGGGACTGCAGGACCTAAATGCAAGTTTTATCATGCCTTATAGTATATGATCCACTACAGTTAACAAAATCAGAAAAATATATGATATTCTTCAGGGTATATGCAAAAAAAGAGTGTGTTGAAAACATTATACAACCCATTTTATACGATTGCAAAAAAAACACTTCTTTTCCATGAATCTAACGCTCTTTCGCTCTTGTCATCAGCCTCTTAATGTAAATTACAGACTTTCATGGCGGCCTTCCGCCCGCCGCATATGACCAAACCGCTTTCCTAGGAAACCGCAGTTTTACTTCTACGTCGTTTGTATTGAATTGGGTATCTTATTCTAATGTTATTCTTTTAGGCTAGAACTTACTTTTTTTATTCATATTCGACGATATTTGTATCTCTGGGTTCTGTTGAAGAAAAATAACGAGATTAAGAGCAGTTCCTTTATCAGATTAAGCTTTCGGAATAGAAATGTGGACGTTTGATTTGACGAAAATTTTTCACCTCTGCACTTGATCCCTTTGACATTGCTTCTTCAGAGTACGTTGTCTTCGGTAAGGCGATATTGTAAGAGTTGAACATCTCTGCTCTAACCGATTTTGTGTTCCTATTCTTTAATCCAGAATCTCGTCTCACGCCGTAAGCGCGGTAGGATGTCTGTTGGCAGATGTGAATTACTTTGAATCTCGCCTCAAACCGTAAGCGCGGTCTGATGTCTGTTGGCAGATGTGAATTACTTTGAATCTCGTCTCACGCCGTAAGGGCGGTAGGATGTCTGTTGGCAGATGTGAATTACATTGGATCTCGTCTCACGCCGTAAGCGCGGTAGGATGTCTCACGCCGTAAGCGCGGTCGGATGTCTGTTAGCAGATGTGAATTACTTTGAATCTCGTCTCACGCCGTAAGCGAGGTAGGATGTCTGTTGGCAGATGTGAATTACTTTGAATCTCGTCTCACGCCGTAAGCGCGGTAGGATGTGTGTTGGCAGATGAGAATTACTTTGAGTATTCATGTTCTGCTTGATTTTCCCCCCAACATGTTGGGGTGAGCCACTAGTCTAGCTCATTATAAACACGATAACGATTGGTAACTATTAGATATGTGAGTGTCAACATGGTGTATTTGTGCGTGGACTGCGTCCCTGCCCTGCTTTAATGTAATGAAACAGTGTGACATACTATCAGTCGCCAGGGCACATTCAAGTCGATAAAAGACATATTACCCGGTAAATGGTAGCTCCATAGTACAATACTACTCCATAGTACTCACACCTGTGCTATGTATGCATTTATATAATACAAAGGAAATTGAGTTTAAACAATGCAAAAATATTTACTTAAGTACAATCTTCAGCCGCTCCAAAAGTATTGTCAAAAGTTAATTAATTAGTTGTGGTATGGAGCAGGACCAGCATTGAGTCAGGCATTTTTATCAGCGATGTAATCTCCTAACTTATAAAATGCCTGCCTGCATAGTGTGCGTTTTATAAAAATTACGTCCCATTCAGTTGAAGTATGTGGGGAGGTATTTTATTGTAACATTCTAAACAGAACCCCATGAAAGATGATGTCAAAGTTAAACTCAAAGCATTTATTTCAAAAAGGCATTAAAGGGCACTTTTGAACGTCAACATTTACATTTAAATACAATTGATTCTAGGCGGCTGGCGATGAGTCTACTTTAGCTAGGTCTGAAACCTGGCAGAACTAATAGGTGCCGACTTCTAGTACTATACTGAATAATATCTTTCACCTCTTTTACTGTAAAGATGTAGTAATTTTCTTACGTAAGAGATGTTTTCATAGGTATATTGGTACAAGGTACAGCCATGATGTTAATATCCTTACAACAGTTACCTTAGAGAATTGCGTCTGCGGAGATTTTATATAGCTCTGATGGCTCTTTTCTGCAGAATAAAACAGACTCTATGTCTGCAGCCCGTCTCCAAAGCAAAATATCGTAAGACATGAAACTATGAAAGTAACTGAAATAGACCAGCCTCGGGGTACCGTATCGTTTCTGACAGCGTAAGCTGCTGAACTTAGCCGTGAGATGTTAAATGAGGACCCCATAGTAGTCTTGAGTAGAGCGTGATCCCCAGGAAAACAGTTTTATCGACGAATTCTAGTTTCTCTTGATTCAATACATCTCTCAATCACTACCCTTGACATTTGGCAAGTAAAATCTTATATTCTTAGTTTTTTTTCCAGGACCTTCTAACAAAATTTGAGGCTCGTCTATCTACCTTGAAAATTAAGGAATTATTATCGTCAGCAAATAACACCTTTTGTGGTTGATTTATTAACAAGATTTTAATACTCTTAACCTTGCGGTATGTGCAGTAAAGCCAATGTTGAGCCGAGAGGACGCCACACCAAGTAAATGCATCTGTCTGTTTGAAAATAAGTTTTCACCTGTATCTTTTCAGTCATAATTCCGTATGTCTCTTCATTTGGTGCCGTCTTTCTGTACAGGTGTAAGGTATGCTTCGCTGCACACATCATGGCATCTTGCTCGCTTTCCGAAGATGACTGAAATTGACACAATTTAATAAATGATAACTCTTCATATTCTAGTTGAAACAATCCTTTTCAATTGGAATATTAACGAGTTGGCTTTGCCTTTCAACCCTTATCCACCAAATTGGTACTGAGTGCAGGTCTTTTTTGAGTAGGTCGTTAATCCACCTGATTCGTGGTCGCTTCTACGCTTCTAGTAGAGTTTTAGTTCTCTACTCCAGCATCTTTTTACCCCACGTTATTGTTCAGTCTGTGAGACAATTATGTGGCCTGCCAACTTTCACTTATTCCTCGCTCCTAATAGGTAAATGTCGATGAGCTTCGTTTTAATTCTGATCTCTGTTTATCACCAGAATTAGAGTTTTGGTGATCTCAAAGAGAAATCCTGGACATAATAAGATTGGCACATGGTATAATTAATAACCTCATATTTAGTGGTATTGTACGCCTGATGACGTAGGTAAGCATTCCGGATGGCAACCTGAACAGCTGGCAACATGTCTTCATTTATGTTGGTTTCCTTAATCAGTGTCATGAGGACATTGCCTTCATCGACTGCAAGGAGTAATACATTAAAAAAATGAATGCGAAACGTGAACGCCTGATGTGTTAATATGAACAGAGGCCTTCGTGTGAGTTTCTTTTAACCATTTCCACTTTACGCAAAATTACGTAAAATCGAGACGGTTAAAATAAACTCACACTAGGCCCACATCATGCTGACTACAGTCCCAATGCGTAGCACACTTTGGGAATCAGCGGACATTTTTAAAGTGTAAACATGTGGTTATTTTTAAAATAAATTGTCGACACTGCCTTAGTGCTTTTTGTTTGTTTGTTTGGCATCTCGCAGGTCAACCTATGCGGTTGTCGTCTGCTTAAGCGGACTTGCCTGTGGATTCCCTAATAAATTAAGGCCTCCAGCCAGGACTTAAACTTATATACTTACTAAAACTAAGCGACAACGCTAAGGGCACCCCCTGTGGGGTACGAACCCCGGCTTACGGCGTCGCTGGAAGAGGGCAGCAAATGACTAGCTGGATCAGGATTGGTATTATTTACGGACGAATTTAAAGCTACAGGCTCAGCGGCGCGGGCTGGCTCGAGCAAGGGTCGGGAGGGGCGTCGATTTGGGCGTCGCGGCGGGCCTCGGCGGCGAGGGCGGTAGGACGGAGATCGGGTTTTGGGCTTATGTAGCGTGCTAGTGGCCTTACTTCTCTCCTGGAGGAGGGTAGTGGCGTCGTCGGGGTCGATTAAAGTATGCCTTGGTCGGCGAATACTACTAATGCGAGAGGGAGTGTAGCGGGTGGCCGCTGTAATCAGGGGGTTAGAATGTTTGATGCCGCAGTCGAAGAAACGCTTTGATAAGCGTTTCATGAACTGTTTTATGGTTGGCATTTTGAGGTCGACGTGAAGATCTATATTACGGACATAGAAGGGGGCACCCGTGACCCTTCTGAGGAAACGGTTTTGGAGGGTCTGCATCTTATGGAGATGACGTGGGTGAGCGTGCGCAAATACAACGCAGGCATAGGTCATGATGGGACGGATGACTGCGGTATAGATGCGGAGCTTGCATTTGAGGGACAGTTTACTACGGGCTGTCAGTACGAATTGGAGCCTGCTAAGAGCGAAGGAGGCGCGCGCGCGAACCGCCTTAATATGAGCCTTAAAGGTAAGGTTCTCATCGAGGATCACGCCTAGGTATTTGGCTTGCTTCTCCCAAGGGATTGGCTTGCCGTACATAGTGATCGGGCTGGGAAGTGGGAGAGGGAGTCGACGACGTCTCGAGAAGAGAACCGCCTGACTCTTATCGGGGTTGACCTCGATTCTCCATTTCCGGAACCAAGCGCCTAAGACGTTTGCGGAGGTTTGGAGAGTACGAGCTATAGCGTTGGGACAGTGACCGGTATAGTAAACGGCAGTGTCGTCGGCGAAGAGAGCCAACTGAGCCTTTTTACTTTTTGGGATATCGCTAGTGAACAGCGTGAAGGCGAGAGGAGATAGTACGGAACCCTGAGGGACACCGGCGCGAATAGGATGAGGGGACGAGAGTGCTCCCTCGACGCGATAGCGAAAGGTCCGGTTCGACAAAAAGTCTCGTAAGATGAGCACGAGACGATCTGGCACTCCTAGTTGGTAGAGCTTGTATATCAAGCCGTTGTGCCAGACTTTGTCGAAGGCTTTCGCTATGTCGAAGAATAGCACACCCGTCGTCGCGTTACGCTGCAGACCAGCGCATAAGTGCTCTACTATACGGTGGACCTGTTGGGTGCCCGAGTGTTGGCTACGGAAACCAAACTGCTCGTTTGGTATGAGGCTCTTTGCTTCGGCGTAGTCTTTGAGACGCTTATAAATATGCCTCTCGTAGATTTTGCCGAGAACATTGAGTAAACTAATAGGGCGGTAGCTGGAGGGCTCAGACTTTGGCTTGCCTGGCTTTGGGATACCGATGACGGTGGCTTCTTTCCATGCTTGTGGGAAAATGTTGTTGCTCAAGGCGCCATTGAAGATGGCGGTCATAAGCATTATTAGCGGGGCAGGGAGGAGTTTGTATACCTTATTGGTAATACCATCCGAACCGGGGGCCTTACGAGCGTGGAGCCCTTTAATGATGTCGTGCACTTCGTCTGGAGTGACGGGAGGCAGAGTATCATCAGGGTCTTCGACGGGAGCGAGGGAGGCTCTTCGTTCGACTTCAGCGTCGACCTTGTTCAGGTGAGCCTGGTCTACTCGTTGGGAGCTGGGAGAACATTGGGACTCTAGGCTGTCAGCAAGACATTCAGCCTTGTCGGGACTGTCGAAAGCGACACTATTGTCGGGGCGGATGAGAGGAGGCATAGAGACCTCTTCTGAGGAACGCAATTTCCTCTGTAATTGCCAGAAGGCTTGATGAGTGGGCTCGAGTTCACTGAGCATCTTGTTCCAGCCCTCAGAGCGAATCTCCCCTATGCGTTTCTTTACAGCACGCTGTAAATGGCGCATGTGGGCTTTGTTCGCGTCACAAGGGAAGGAGTCGTAGGCACGGATGGCCGCGTTCTTCTCGGTTATCAGGTCACGTACGTCAGTAGGTAGTTTCCAGCGATGGTCTTCCATCACCGGAACTTCCCGTGAACAATCCGTCAATACGGATTGTACGTGCTCTGTAAAAGAGTCGATTGCGGCCGTCGTGTCGGCGACTGACACTAAGTGATCGGGGATGGTGTCTAAGTGAGGCGACGTGGTGGATTTCAGTCTTTCGCTTACTTTCCTCCAGTCGGTTATCGTCTGGGTCTGAGGGGGGCGGTTGGGGTCGATCGGGCCCGAGTAGGGTGCAAGATGCATGACTACAGGGCGGTGGTCAGAGTTAAGCTCGTGGAACGTCTCTATCGATTGCAAACGGAGGTTCACATTCTTGAGCAGCGCTACATCGAGAACATCGGGAAGGTGATTAGGATTACCTGGGAAGTGAGTCGGGCTCATTGGAGCGATGACGTCAAAGTTAAGGGATTCGCCTAACTTGAAAACTAACCTACCTCTGGTTGAAGTTGTGCTACTATTCCACGCCGGGTGCTTGGCATTAAGATCCCCCGCCAAGATGACGGAGTCACTCATACCGAAGAGGGCAGTGAAGTCCTTTTGGAGCAAGATGGGATCCGGACCATTGTCGGGTGGGATATACGCGGAGATGATGGTGATCGGTTGGTGGCCGGTCATGCCGAGCCGGCAGATAGAGGTCTCCAGATGGGAGAAGAGAGGAGGTGGGTATAAAGGGATACAATACAGAGATTTCCTAAAGTATATGAGTGTGCCACCCTTGTGGCAACGAGACCTGTCATTGCGAACTAGTTTGTAGTTGGCAATGTTCGGGTTGCGGTGATGAGGCTTTAAGAAGGTTTCCTGTATGAGGAGGATGTCGAGCTGGACTGCCGTAGTGCTATTTCTTCATTGCTTTAAAAAGATCTTCAGCACGTACAATTTTAAAAGTCAGTAACTTCAAAAAGTTAATAAGCCTTTCCTCCCGCGTAGTTTTATATTATCTGTGCTCCCTATACATTAAGACTGTAACTGGAAGTGCTGAATTACACATACCTTGACCCTTTTCCAAATAATTAACAATAATATCTCTAGCAGCCTTTATATCATCTTCAGGTAAGCCTATTCCTCTAAGTTCGGATCGCAACTCTGGTTCGCAACTACAGTAGGCTATATCATTGCATATGCAACCAGCAATGGATAGATTGTCTCTTGTAATAAGCATAGCGGAGAGGTAGTCAGCTATGAACTTGTAGAGGTCTCTCGGTTGGTATCTTAGGAGCTAGAACATAATAAAGATTATGATAGTTCTTTTAACATTTGGGAATAGTTGCGGATACCTACATATATAACTTCATCGCTGTATTTCTGAAAGCGTAAGCAGGTAAACCCATTTTTCGCCTTTTAGGTTTAAGTTCTATGTGAGAGTAGCAATGGGCCGTCCATTAATATGGAACCGATGACCGATGGGGTAGAAATTTTCTTGAGTGGAGACCGCGAATCCTTGCCCCGTAGCTAGTTGGAGCGACGATCTTCGCAGTGTGGCTATTAACAGCTGGATAAGAGTTCCAGAATTGATCTGAATGGCGTGCAATTGGAGGGAATATGTCCAGCAGTGGATTTCTGTAAGCTGGTGATTGTGATGATAACGGGGCCAGCGTATCGGTATAGCCTTCAACCGGGCACAAATCAAGACTGTAAGTCCGTACTAGCAAATAAATTTCATAATAATGGGCATACCCAATATCTAAGACCACTGTGCGACTTATGTTCAATGAGGATGACACATGCCCATCTTAGTATTATTCATAGGGCATGCCGATTGTCAGTTTCCACTCACGATACGAGAGGGAGTGATGAATTAAATTCAAGATTTAAACTTACCTCTCTAGTTATATCACTCATAAGTTCCTTCAGTCCGTCAGGCAGTGCTAGTTTACAGCTGTCTTTTATCTGAGGTGATACTAAATCTTCCATTTTGGTGGTTTTAATGAATTTATTGTAAACAGTTTTAATTATGAGAACGGGAAAAAGTTTAATTCTAGTGTGTCATGACTTTTACGTCAAAATAACTGTTTCCATTGCTTACAATAAAATTTGAATAAATTCACAAAAAAACTATAAGGCCATTTTAAAATGTTTGAACTACCCATACGAATCAAAATAATAATTTTAGCTAATAAAAATTAGAAGACAGTTGACAATCATTGGTCATCATCATCTTCGATTGAACGAGCTGACAAAATACTGATATCTCCTGAAAAATAAACAAGACTTTTTAAAAACTTACTCTCGATAAACATTACTCTCCTTCTAGGGCCACCTGCCTTATAGGTGGGTATTTTTATGGTAAGAACGATGTCCACTGCTGCTTTAGTAACGTTTTGTCCTAATGCAGCATATTCAAAAAAAAAAAAAAACGCGCAACATTGCTGCCAACGACAACTTACAAACGTTCCTAGAAAAAGTTTGCTTAGATAATATTTCGCACTGAACACGGTCCCTACAACACAAAAACATGTTGCCTGAACTGGTTGAAACAATGAACAGAAAAAAAAAACAAGTTTGGGGCACCTTTTTTTTTCTTTTCCCCGTTCATATTCTTTCACAAATTCATCAAATTAATCCTCATTACTTTTTACACGTTCTAGCCCTAGTTATGGTATTTTGACAACCTATCTAAAAACACTTATTTTCTATGACTATCAGCTTAGAATTGATCCCATAAAATGCAAAATTTTTCTTATCAAAAGACTCCTTTCATATCTAATTTTCTCACGATCGTAATATGATAAAGTCACAAATGACTGAGAAACGCTACAATTGAGATTTCAGCTCAAATATAATTTTATGGACTTGAAAACCAAACTTCGGTGTTCTAATTGGACTACCTCAATTTTCAATACCAAATCAAGCAAGCAAGAGAGTTCTTACAAACAAATTATGGTGATTTTTGGAGATGCCTTGACATCAGGGGGTCTACTTTCTTAGCCCGAAGTCCGTGGTTTCGGCCTTCGTTACGGACGTTTCCTACTCTGTATCACCTACAGACTTACGATTAGTCCCGAACTCGAACTAAGAATGAATGACAACACGATTTGACAGTTGTCCCTACTCCCAATGCGTTTTTGCCCGTCCGAAAAGTTGGATTTGACACTTGTTTTAACGGAACGTTATGCCATTTGATACGACATCAAAATAGTTATCGTGCTGCTGACGAAAGTTAATTAATTGAAAATATGGCTGCTTTTTTAATGCTCGAAGACGCTATACAGGTAGAACGGAGGCGTCGCCGTTTGCCTCTAAACATGTCAATAAATAGGGTATTTGTATTTATAGCATTGATTAGGTTATATAATTTGCAAACTTGATATTTTGCTTACAGGACATAATGGGTGTTAGGACAGGCGGAAGATACTGTTAAAAAACAAATTTTACGCAATAAAAGTATTGTTTTTTTGGTAACAAATTTTTGTTTAGCATTAATCAACACAACTTGGCTTCTTGCTGAATCGGCAGGTAGGTGTCGCCGTACTCGAGGACGTGCACGACGAGAATGTAATGCTGTAAACAAATGAAAAAAAAATAGTCAGTATTAGCTTAGTATTTTATAAACATGATTTATGTCATCTATTTACTAGTGATCAATTATACTTACTTCGCTGATTACGAATTAGCAGTTCCTTTTACCAGTGCCTCAGTGATCACTGCAGGTTGCTTCTGGGAAACTTGGTTGGCAGGTGTAGCAGTAGATATTTGTGTGGGTGTGTTGACTGCTTATTCTTGTCTTACAGGTGGACCCTGTACAACAAAAACTGAATATCATTGACGGATACAAGAAATGTATAATTATGTATCTGTTAAGTATAGTTATTTAATTTAAAAGTCACGGGTAAGACGCCATGCAAAATAATTATAAGTACATGAATGCTGTTGTTTCTTGTTTTTTTTACCATCAGAACAAATTTACTATCTATGTTCAATTATATTTTAATTATTACCGATGGAAAAGCTGGCACTCTTGCCTCAGTTTGCGGCTCTCTAAAACCCTCTCCCATAATTGACAGTATCCTCAATTCGTATCGATGGGTCTCCACCTGTAGCACATGCTGAACGTCTGGCAGATCCAGCAGCTTTTTCGGCCCAATGTTTTTTTTAAATCATTGTATGCACTTTAATAATGGCAAGACCTTAAAATCATAATAATACGAGTAATGTATTAAACTTACCCTTTGCCAATCCTCCACGGACTTTGTGCAACTCCCCATTGAATTAAGGGAGTTGCACCAGCTTTCCCACAGCCGTTTTGATCAGATTCTCCCGTTGGCACCCCTCAATAGTCCGCGAGCCAACTCATTATGCTCACTCATAAAATCAAGGAAGGCCTCAATTTTTGCATGAATTGCTGCTGGAGCAGTTGGGGCCATTTTACTAAACTAGCTAAAACATCCCGCGTCGTAATAATATTATGAAAGTACACTTAATTAATGTAAATAACTATTTTGAAAAAAACTGACATTTCATTTGAAAGTTGCCGTCAGAAAGAAAAAGGGCAAAGGTATTAACAGGATAAGGCCACGATACGGATTAAAATGGCAAAAATAGTTCATTTCTTTAATTAAAGACATAATAAAAACTATATTGTTAGAAATGTGGTATTTTTCTTAGAAAACCAATATTATTTTTTATTTAATAAGCTAGAAAACTTCAAAGTAAGTAAACCGGTAATCGACCGGTAAAATAGCGCGGCTCTATCGTCATGCGTCATTCGTTCACAAATATTGTCTATGATTCCGTTAGAAACTCATGAATCCGAAATCAACCGGGAGTAGGGTTTAGTGCTTAGTTTCGAACTACCTTCGAACGGACCCGTATCGTCGTTGACGGAGTAAGAGTGTAGACCCCCAGTTACCTATTCAGTGGACTTTTTTGTGTAAAGAGATGATTTTGAAGCAGAATATTGAGTGAGATGCTGCTGCTTGGACAGATAGATTACCTAAGAAAACATCGATCACTTTTAGACTTTGTCACATTGGTTTGTTCGTTGCCATCGTCACATTTGAGGTCGCTATATGCAGGTTTTCGTAAGTCGACCTTACCACTAAATTCAATTACACTTACCAGCTAACTCTTCAGGTATTTCAAAAGCTCCAGGCGGCTCTAAGGCCGCTAGCTCAGCAGTGTATGCGCATAATCCAGGCATTTCGGGCACTTCTAGCGATTCGTCATCCGGGCTTTTTATTATCGTTGGCGGCTCCTGTGAGAAAAAAAATCTCTTGTTCTCTGCTGTGGTTGGTTGCCGCAAAATACAGTAGGCAACAGTTGACAATACTGAACCATTCTAGATTTCACAGACAATTGGAATCCATTTTATTGCAAAGAGAATGCGCAATTTAATTCTTTCGAAGACATACCATTTTTGATTGATGGCGTTCTTATCTAATCTATCAACGACAGTCAATAACATGACAAAAAGAACTTACCTCGGCAAATGAAATTCTATGGTGCTGCACTGAGTGCTTGTGGACAGGAATGTCTGCAACATTGCATAATTTGCATATTTTATAATTATTTCCGGTCCACCGCTGTATCTATTTTGCTGATTCATGCTGATGTTGACAAGGTATGATATATCTACGCTCCATTTAACGATAAGTACGGTCTACTAGCTGCTCCCCTACTGTGGGATGGGAAATTCCCCACAGAAACGGGTGCATTTTCTGGCACAAAAAAATCACTACGTCACACAGGAATAGTGTAGCGTAGCTTTATATCAGTTTTTTTGTTTTTTGTTATCACCCAGCAGTATTTAGTTGCAGTATTTCCAAAGAATTACCTTTGACAAATATACAAACTCAGCATAATCAGCCTATATGTATCCCACTGCGAGCACACAGGCTTACTCTCTGCGAGAGGGAGTGGGCCGTATTCCACCACGTGTGCCCTGTGTGGGTAGGTAGGTGTTACTTAATTAAATTATAAAAATTTATCAAAATAAATATAGTACTAGTAAATAAGTCACGAACCTTCAGCTGGAGTAACGCTTGGTTTTAACAAAGGCAATTCCATAACGCTGACTTTAGCGGAGTAGACCTGTGTCGTATGTTTCTGAACATGGTTATTGACTGCATGCGTGATGGTCTTCATTGGGTTGTATTTGAGACCAAGTTTCTCCCCTGCTTCCTCATCGAACATTCCACGGACATCATCATCTTTTATTTTGATTGTCTAGGACATGTTTTTTTTGCCTATACAGAGTGTCTCGTAAGTCGACGCCAAGCTGGAGTCGGGTGATAGGTCGGGTTATAATAGTTAACAGAAAAACATCGCCAGATTCTGGCTTGACGTCGACTTACGGGACACTCTGTATAATGTGGGTTTTCTTGAAAATTCAAGCCATCAGTTGGCGCCACTTTGACAGAGGACTTCCATTGCGACAATGCATATAAAATGTATTATAACATTTATTCGTTCCTCATTCAGTCACGACTAAAGAAAATTTAGGCGCTTTGACACCTTTGACAGGTGTCCTGACCTGACGTCTCAGTGATGTCACATAGTGAATATCATTTCAGAAAACCCTCATTATCATCCACTATTCTTGTTGGTGGATGATAATTATATGATTATAGGCGAAAATATTAAGCCCACTTGCACCAAAAATCACTGAGTTGATTTTTGTGCTGAACATGTTTCAGTAAAACATCATTCGTTCCCCGTCAAGTTCAAACAATTGACAGAAATAGAACTGATGTTTAAAATTTTGTTTAGCGCTAAATGTATTGAGTGAATTGTGGTGCAAATTCTTCTTAATTTTCGTAAATACTGTTCAATATTTTTTTGTATGTATAATTTCTTCGAGAAATCTTATTAAAGTTAAATTAAGTTGGATAAATGCTGCGATAACTTTAATGAACTCATGATCTATGGTTCATGCCTCTTGTGGGAGTTGTTGAGTCTCGAATGGTTAGATAGAAAACCAGTAAAGCGACTTACAATGACAGGACCCAGATCGATTTCCCTAGAACTGGCAATATCCAGAGGTGGACCAGGTAGCTCCACCTCACGGGTGCTCTTCTTCTTCTCATGAGGCATGAGGTGCTTTAGCACGTTTCTACGCACATGGTATCCTCTGTACGCGGCCTAGACAAGAATGCGATAGAAAATGTATTTTAAGAAGAAAAAAGTCTTTAAACACAACATTTCAGGGTATGGCGTACTTTTTAGAGCGTGTTTTTTCAGTACAGTCCGCGAGGCCAAAGCTGTAAGCTGACCTGCATTTGTGTGAGAGTATATAGCAACGCGTCCTCTCAATTCCGCGCCAATCGTAAAAGCGGCCTGAGGCGCTGTCGCGCGATTGTACGATCACATTGGTGCGATTGGTAATCACTCACACAAATGCAAAGCTCAGCTTAGGCCTCGCGGACTGTAGTCGGGTTTAAGTTTTCAATCTACTTTTTATTTGAATTATTTTGGGTTTATACAACATATGTATCTATTTATATAATCTGAAATGTGCTAAATAAGCTTTTTCTTTTAATACCCAACAGAGCATCTTTTTTTTTAGCTCATGACTTTACTTCGTCTAGAGGTCGCCATATTCATATGACGTCATAAAGCCTATAACCAACAATACATCATTTGTTAAATTATGATATGTCTAGAAGTTAAGAGGGAACAGCATGTCGATTCTGTAAACATCTCACCGTAAAGACTTGCGTGGAGTGAGCTGTCAGTGTCATCCCGTCTTGGTCAAACTCTAGCATCAGTGGCACTGACATCTCACTCCACGCTCACTTCACTTGAGTTTTCACGGTGATATGGTTACAGAATAGCACTACAGATGAACATACATTCATACATACACACCGGTCAAAGTGATTTTTTCGGAACAACACGACTTATGCAACTATGTTGCAGTACTTATTCGGAAAATGAATAAACCTTTTAAGCCCATTTTTACAAGGAAAGTGCACAAATGAATGAATGAGTTATTTTCCCAGAATATAGGTACATAATTATAATGAATTGCTTTCCCTAAATTCGACTTTTAAGTCGTGCTAATATAATATGCAAGTCCATATACCTACATATAAATTTGTTATAGAATTACCTACTTAACCTAAAAATATTGATATTATTACATTCGAGAGAATGTAAGTATTAGGTACGATAACAATAGTTTAATATTTCAATCGCAATGAACACATAAAATGGCCCAAAAGTTGCATCATATCTTTCCTGTACTGTACCTGAATTTTCTCCGTAGCTCGTCGTAGTTCGCTGATGGAAGGCTTGGTTTTCTTATATATCTCCAGCGTGTGCTGCGCAGCCTTCTCCCAGGCCTCGTCGGGTTCCGTTAATACGGCCTGTAAGTATGTACAAAACTATATCATAAACTAGATGTTCAAGGTAAAATGGATCGTATAAGAAAACCATCAGCATTGCTATTTCTTCTGCAAAGTTCTGAGTTCTGCGGGAAAATTGCGTACCGCAGGGTTTCAAAGAGAGAAAGAAAAATATTTTATTTGGGACACGCACAGAACAAAGAAGAACATTAAATTTAACAAAATCATGAAAAAATATGTAAAAGAACACTAAAACTGAAACGAAACGAATTTTTCAAACATATGAAGCAATGGATTAGGAATTTCCTTCAAAATCCTTCGGAGTGTGAAAGGAGCTGGTGGGGATGGTTTTGGCTAGCAGTGAAATTAGGTTGGCAATAGGACTAAGGCCGAGACTATGTCATACATGTTACCTAGCTCGCGCTTTAGTCATGAAATAATGTACACAAAGTAAAGCGATTCCACTCTCCCCTTCCTCACCACTGCTTTCAAAACGGTGAAGAAAAACATCGTTTGGAAACCGGCATGTCTTAGAACCAAAAATTCGAAGACATGTGACATCTAACAACCCGCACTGGGTCCGCGTGGTTGATTACGGCCCACTCCCTCTTACCGAGTGCAGGCCTGTGTCCCAGCAGTGGGAACATTATAGGCTGATTAGGCGCCACGGTTTGGCTTTAGATTTGTTCCCATCACTATCCTTGTCCTTCTGCGACATTGACAGGAATATTGCTAGCCAAAGCAATAAATATTGTTTGTTGATCTTTAGCACGTGTGTTATATTGTTTAGTTTGTTCATAAATAATGTTATGTATTACCTTCTTCATTATATTCTTCCTGTACCAATAGTCCCGGTACGCGTTTCTGGCAACTTGACACACTTTGACAGACATTTCTTCGTCGAGAGGGTAACGGTGTAGCACCTTCTTTAGTATCTCAGTTTCTTTTACTTTTTCTGTAAAACGAGAAGTTCTTCATCATTAGCAGCCAAAGATGTCCACTGCTGGACATAAGGCTCCCCAAGCGACGAGTTGAGAGATATAGTTAAACCAAAAACTGCTTCATTTCAATAAATCTTTACGTAAAAATGAGAAACTGTTCTTGGCTGGGATTTAAAATCACCTTCGTAAATGTTACAGAATTTTATGTGATACATTTTGAATTGATAACTGAATCAAATATGTAACACTTATAAATTAGTTTTTCAATGTGATTAACCAAAAAACTTACAAAATGTAGTAGTATATCTGTATAATAATATTTCTGTAACCGATTAAAAGTGTTAGCTGTGTTAAAAACAATATGCCAATAATAACAACATCATAATGCTGCTGTAATGTTTGATAACTCAGTCATCCCGTTTAGCTCCGATGTTAAGGATCTTGGTCTGCATGTCGACACATGTCTTGACTGGCGAAAGCAGGTCACGACTGTAAGTAAAAAAGCCACCGGAACGTTGCGGTCACTCTATCGTTTGAAAAACCTCCTCCCATCACAAAAATAAAGGCTATGCTTGTAAAGTCCCTAATCTTTCCCATAATAGACTATGGTGATGTGTGTTACTATGACCTGAATGCAGATCTCCTCAATAAACTTGACCGCCTTCTAAATAACTGCATTCGATTTGTCTTCAATCTACGTAAGTATGATCATGTGTCTGCGCACCGATTGCTTTTAAAATGGTTACCCATACGTCAGCGTAGAGAGTTGAGGGCTCTGTCTATGTTGTATTCTATACTCGACAAATCTACCTCTCCTTCTTATCTGACCCCCCATGTTCAATACTTATGCTTGCTCAGCCCATAGTTAAAAATCTTCGTTCCACCAACAATCGTCTTCTACGATGTCCTTCTCACCGCTCTGGTTTTATTCAGTCTTCTTTCTTTGTCCTAGGGGTCTTTCTTTGGAATGCGCTCCCTCTGAACATCAGGATGGCTGCCAGTCGGTTATCTTTAAAAGTGAAGGCTCGTGAACATATTCGTGAGACGTTTATAAAATCATCTCAGTGCTGATTTGCTGGATTCGTTTTCTCTTCTACCTATCGTTATTTCTTCTGACAAAGTTTAATCTGTTTATATGTATGTATTTAAGTATATATGTATTATTATTTTATTATTTTTCGAGTTATCTATCCCTTTTGTTGCATCTGCCATGTTTTGTCTACGCATCACCTTAAGGTTGACTGGTAGAAAATGCCTCAGGCATAGAGTCCGCCTTTGTACAGTATTTTTTTACTTGTGCATAAAGTGTTAATAAATAATAAGTGTAACAGGTAAACGCGGCGATGCTAAAAAACAGCCCCGATCCCAACTGGATTGTGGCTATTCTGGCAACGACGCGTCTGTCTGTGTTTCGCGCGTTGTTGCGGTACCGTGCAATTATTCTTAGAACTGCTCATTTCTGTTACACATAATGACACTTATTATCACAAAAAAAGTTACACTTTGATTCTTTAAAATTATTGTATCTGTTACATTAATAAATGTGTTTCTTTAAAAACAGTGACAAAACAATTTTTATGGTAACAGTTAGAGTCCCTGGTTTTTGGTCAACAGTAGTTTGAACTTTCTTTGTCCTATTGACAGAAAGAATCGATTTAGCATTGCGTTTGGCAATTGTAAGCGTGCAGTGTGCATACAAATGTCCACAACTATCTCGTTTTGATGTTTCTCCAAGTATGTGGTAACATAACAAATAGTATTGGATTTCACAAAGAGGAATAGCGGATTCTTAAAGTGAGACTTAATCGTCTGCAGAAAACGTCTTCTCGTATAATTCTCATGTGATTTTGATGTTTTTTTTTGTGTGTGTTTCAGTGTATCCCTGGATGCTTTAGATTTACAATTGGACCTGGTAGGTGGCGTTAATCGGGCAGGACAACTTCTGTCGGGTCAGATAGTAAATGTGTATAGAGAGTGCATATTCTTGGTTAGAATATTCAAAATTTTGTTTCCAAATAGTGCATACAGTGTAAAAGCTTAAAAAAATTGCCAAGTTATATCGTAGTAGTGACGTGACGACTATGTAACTTTATACTAGTGTTACACCTAAATTGGCCCGCTAAGACGCTGGCAACACTGTCGGCGTGCCCTCACCACTGTCAAGCCCCTCCACGCACTCCAAGCCATGCCATGACGGGGAAATTGTGCAAATGAGCTTGCACATCTCATTATCGCTCTCCCCTCCCGACCCTTGCTCGAGCCAGCCCGCGACGCTGAGCCTGTAGCTTTAAATTCGTCCCAATATACATCATGTAACGAAAACCCTGTCCGATCCTGAAGGGTATTATTTGGTATCGTAGTGCGTACACAAATACGTAATCATTTAATGGATACTAGATAATTATTTTTCCCCTATGAAAACAATTAATTAAAAAAATTAAAAATAATCATACCAAAGGCAACACTGATCGCTCGACAGGGTTCACCAGAGTTCACCTACAGTTTCGTGTCAAAGAAGCCGCCTGAGCGCGGCGGTCTTTTGTCGCATGCCGCCAAAGAAAAGAGGACTAAAGACATCTACGTTTTGCCTACGCGTAGGTATCAGCTGATATTTTATTGTAGGCTTACGCACAATGACCCCGATTTCTGACCTTCTGTTTATCAAGAAACAATTATTATTGAGTTAATGTGATGTGCTTTTGGCAATGTACCCACTGTAGGTATCAGTTTATTAAAACATTTACTTGTTACATACCTCTATCTATCTAGAACATTAGTACACATTCGACACCTTTTTATTAAATTTGCACGTACTCTACGCAGCGCACATGTGTACGATTTGAGTGACTCGAAAGCTTCCACAATCCGAGCTGTTACTTCGATTTCGTTGTTTGTTTTGTTGTTGTAGATGTTGGCTTGCTGCGCGCTTGGGTATTTACTGTAAGTGCAGCAAGCAATTGATGTATATAAAAATGAATAGCACAGGTGTGAGTTTTATGTACTATGGAGCTACCATTTACCGGGTAATGGCTTTTATTGACGTGAATGTGCCCTAGCGGCTGATAGTATGTCATGCTTACTCAAATGTCTAGCTGACGGTGGCCTCGTTCAATGTATCACATACAACTTCCTTTAAGTTCCCTTCAAAATAGTTGAGCTGAATGGTGCTGATCCTTGCGTCATGTTCGTGAACAGGCGCCGTCAGTTGGAACTGGTCATCTCTTGGCTGCCACGGTTTATTTTAATAATTTATTTTTGGATGGTTTATATTTATTTTTTGCTGCCCTCTGGACGCTTTTAAACTGTACGGTTTTTGAACATCGTTCTCATATAAATGATGAACATTAATGATGTTACAAATATATGTATAACAATTTTATAAACATAAACAAAGGTTTCTTGCCCTTTCTTCTCCATAGGTACCTACTACGCTTTGGAATGGTCGCTTCGGCAGTCATATTTCTGACTGACCGACACCTTGACAATTCAAAAGTGCCTATTAGTAGTGTCTATTGAAATAAATGCTTTGAGTTTGAGTTGAGATATGGTAGCTCCCCTACACGGTATAGATACCAATGAGCAAGTTGACGTTTAAGATCCCGAACCATAGTATCGTCATTATACCTTTTCCTTCATCAGGCTGATCTCTTTCAATGTCGTCCTTAATGATAGCAGCCAAATCTTCAGCCTGAGGTCGATCCAAGCCTATTTGCAGCAGATGTTCGGCCACGGATGGTCGGCAGTCACATAGGTCGTCCAGTATTTTTACCGCCATGACGCCGTGCTCGCGAGTGATCAGCATGGCTGCGAGGTAGTTGGCTATGAAGTCTAGTATCTTTGCTGGTTGCCAGCGAAGCACCTATGTGGGAAAACATTCCGGTTACTTTTATCATCACTAGTTTTTCTATTCCTACCTAGCGATGACTTTGAAACAGCAACGAGATGGTAGCCAAATATTAAGCATTACCATTGCAGTCGTTACGGCTACTCAGGATGAAGCCCGCTAATGCTAGTACTACCTGAAATTATTATTTTAGAAAGTTATGGTGGTCAGAAGACAGTTAATTCATGTATAATTTTGATATAGCGCGGGAGCGGGGCGAGCGACCGATGCAGCAACATATCGAGCAGCATCGGTTGCAGCTCCGCGAGGTCCTGGTGGCGGAATGGCGGGTGAGGCTGTCACGCCCTACCGCCGGCCTCAGCACCATCGAGGCGTTCCGGCCAGTGCTCGACCGCTGGCTCGGGAGAAGGCAAGGCTCCCCGACGTTTCGGGCGACGCAGGTGCTCTCGGGGCATGGTTGCTTCGGGAAGTACCTGTGTCGCATAAACAGGGAGCCGGACGCCCGGTGTCACCACTGTGTCGACTGCCGGGAGGACACGGCGTGGCACACGCTGGCAGAGTCGCGCCGTGCCCTCATCACGGAAGTAGGCAACGACCTGTCGCTGCCGGCCGTCGTGAACGCGATGGTCGGCGGCGCAGAGTCCTGGGACGCAGTGGTCTCCTTTTGCGAAACGGTCATCTCGCAGAAGGAGGCTGCGGAAAGGGAGAGAGAGATCTCGACTCTCGACCCGGCCCGCAGCAGACGCACCGGGCGTCGGAGGAGGGCGGACAACGCCCTCTTCCGGCCCCCCTAAATGGGTCCAGGGGCGACGGATTCGGAGACATCCGTCGCCCCCCAACATCAGGACCCGAGTAGGCGGCGCGCGTAGTGTTCCGCGCGCGCCGCTCACAGACGTTGCGGGGGGAGTACACCTCACTCCCCCCGCCCGAGACGGGGCCCGCCCAAGCGGGCCGGCACCAGCCGGGGATGCGGATGAATTATGTGTTCCCGCGACCCCGGCGTAGGTGTGAGATGGAACAGCGGGGTGGTTTTTAGTCAGTAAGAGTCTGACAGAACCCTCCGCCCGCCCCAGGGCGGAGGACATCCATGAGGATTTTCCACCCCGGGAACAAAAAAAAAAAAAAAAGTAAAATTTTGATATGAGCTAGATCGTAGATAGATAGGAGCTAACTAGAATCCTACTAATATCATAAACGCGAAAGTTTGTGAGTATGAATGTGTGTGTGGGGAGCAGCTAGTATAAATATATTTTATGGCCAACCAGCTATTGTTTACATTGTTAAAATTCAATTGTGTATGTTATAGTATAGCTAGCCATGTTTCATCTGAAAAAGTCACTAGCGCGTCAGCACTTCACACACCACAAGTCACAGTTCCCCTCTCTTTCTCCATACCACAACCCACAGTTCCCCTTTCTATTTCCACACCACACCCCACAGTTCCCCTGTGTATCGTCACACCGCAACCCACAGTTCCCCTGTCTACTTTTATTACTTTATTAAAAGGTCTACCTCGCGTGTGATATCCGACATGAGCTCCTTAAGTCCTTCGGGGACGCTGAACACGTTAGAACATCCATGTTTCTGCAGTAACTCGTTCATTATTTCATAATATTTTCAGAATCAGCACGATTTTTGTCTTTTTACTGAGATGATAGAAGACACGTGTTGTTTGACGTTATTTTCTTTTTATTTGTCATACATTAATGAAGATTTTATGACAATCTTTTTTGTCCTTGTAAGAAAACCTTATTTTTTTGAAAGCTTCTTAGTAGTAATATTGGATAGATTTCTTATTAGGAAATTGGTATCTTTGACGAATGAATAACTATTGAGAATTTATGAAAGAGCTCAGATTTCAGGCACTACGCAAATGAAAACTATGGATAGTAGAACCATTATAAGGTTAATGGGTAAACCTAAGATCAATCAAAGATGATATTTCAAAGTGCTTATAGTTACGTTCAACCAGGAAGGAAATTGATAACCTGTACGACACCGACCGATTACATTTATTATTAAGAAAGTACTTATTCACGTATATCAATTGGATAAGCGAAGGCTCGTCAAGACTGGCGCGACACGCGATGCGACACAAAGGCAGCGCGTGTCGCGTGACGAGCGGTGCCTTTATGTCGCGCGCGATTCGCGTCGCGTGTCGCGCCAGCCTGTAAGAAACTTAAGTCGTTTATGTGTGGATCTTTTGGACCATTGTAACCAGTATACCTAATTGATTTAACCTAGGGTCCTATAATGTTATACCTGATTTCACCATTCCAACTTATCGTAGGATTATCAATGTACCCACATTTAATATTTTTTGCTAGACGAACAGTGATGCACACATAATAAATAAGCTAACGTGTACTTTACGCCTCTATACCGCGAAGGAATAGGCAGAGATGAATAATACAGTCACCCGTATGTCCATAGTAACGCAGCGATTGATCATTGCATATCATAATCAGCCTATAATACTCGCACGACCGACGGGGACACAGGCACACAGGCCTCCTCTCTGTGATATGGAGTGGGCCGTAATCCACTACGCGGGCCCAGTGCGGGTGACCGAGCGACTGATCGTAAACCCATATTTCGCAAAAATGAAAATTATAATGCATATCCTGCCAAATTTAAACAAAACATTAAGAAAAAGAATCAGTCTGTTCGTCTGACGCAACAAATACAGAACCGGTTTCAAAAATGTGGTTTTCGTTTGTATCAAACTGAGGCTTTATTGTTTTCTTTACTGATTGTTGAACTTATTATAAATAATATGTGCATTCATATTAAAAGTCCTTTAAATGTAACTGTTATAATAAATTACCAATTTTTGGTAATAGTTGGACATTGCAACACATCGACCGATGTTATTTCCAAGTAGATAGAGGGGACAGTTCCATTTATAAAATAACGAATGCTTTTATGTTACAAAAAACATATTTTATGACAATTTACTCATCAATGCCCCCGTTATTGTTTGTTTAGCACCATTGAAAGTTGACCTCCCAAATTCGCTTGATCACCATTAACTCACCCACAAAACGATTGAAGGCGCGGGACGAGGAAGCTCTTTCATTATTGGTCAATTCGTTTCACATGAGTAATGAAATTAACATCGAGTAATCTTCGCGTTATTCGAAATTGAACCGTGTCGCTTTGTGATAAGGCTGCCAAGTTTGTTGATGGCCGGTATTTTAAGTTTGCACGGGGATGTACAGATTACAGCATGTCATTTGTGGTGGGTAGCCACGACGAGTGGCAGCGTGTAGTGATACAGGACAATCTGTCTGTTATTAAAATTATCGATAAACACATGTAAATATTACATCTGATAAAGTTTTTCGTGTCACTGCGACACATGTGTTCAGTGGACTGAGTAAAAATAGATGTACCGACATTTTTGTGAGTGAAAAAACAAGAAATATTAAGAAAAGAAGGAATACTTTCAAGTTGGACAAGAAAGAAAGGAAACGCAAGTAAACAAAAGAAAATAGAAATTAACTTAAAGAGGACAGACAAAGTAAATACAAAAGATTGCTTGAATAATCAAAGACAGTAAACCAAAAAATTACCAAAATGGAAATCACTACAGCAAGAGCGGTATCCATGCTCACATTGGGCTTAGGAGCCTTCTTCTCGGGCATGCTACCGGCCTGCTTTTCAGAAGCAGCCAGACAAAGACATCCTCTATTGCTATCCTGCTTACTTTGCTTCGGAGGAGGCGTCCTCTTGTCCACCTCCCTTGTCCACATGCTGCCTGAAACAAGAGAACATTTACCACAGTATTCAGAATTAACACTATGCATTGGATTCTTCACCGTTTACCTAGTAGATGAGCTATCTCATCTGTTCTATAGCAGCGGTAATCACGAAAAGCATGACCATGTGAGTGAACAGACCAGGTTGTTGCCAAGAGACCATGATGGGGAAATGAGGGACAGAGAAGGAGCATCGGAACTGTGCCATGTCAGTCATAATGAGCCTTGTAATAAGAGCTCTTCTAGTGTGGTGGGGCTGCTGTCTGCGCTGTTCGTGCATAGTGTGCTTGAAGGACTGGCGATTGGGCTACAGGAGAGTGCTACACAGGTAAAGATTACATGTTTTATGATGTTTCAAACCTTGTCCCCGATGGGATTGCCCATCAGCAAAAATTTAATGAGTTTAAAATCACATTTAAACCGCGTTTAAGAGCTGTCAGTGTCAAAATTGTTATGGAATATTGACACTGACAGCTCTTGAACTTTGTTTAGAAGTGCTGACCGCATTCAGTTTCATTTGTGAAATCGGCACTTACTTAAGAACCTACCTAAAACCCTTTTAGGGACAGAATTTTCATAAAGCCTTCCTTGGTACTTACTTTTGTTGTTTATAAATGGAACTTTAGTGCAAAATTTCACGTAGAAACATGAAATTTTGGGGAAGGACCCAACGGTTTACGTTGTGCGTTGTGCGTAGTGAATCAACTTTTGAAATTCTTCTTTCGACGTTACATCATGTTTATTTTCCGTTCATAGTATGTTCTGCTGCCTATTTTAGGATCTGTTAGCTTTCATCCTAAACAGCATCCTTGCACCTGGCTTTTATATATCAAAGATTCTTAACCCACCTCTTCTAAACTTTATTCACTCAGCGACAATTCTGGTGTTTGAAGCATGTTTTTGAAGCCGCTTAAGGGACTTTTTCTTTTGTTATGTTTGATGTATAATTTATTTAACTGCAGGCAGATAGATAGCTTGTTTTTAAATTAACCTTTTGTGCTTGAGTCATCCTGTCTACCTATTTAGGATGACTTATTACGGGCAAACGAAGATACAAAGAAGCAAAACAAAGAGAGAGTGAGACAAAGCTTTTATTTTACACTCCAATATTTTCCAAACATTAATACCTATTAAGAAATGTAAACATACAATAGTTACAATTGTTGTGTTCTGCTTGAGAGATGTCCCTTTTTATGCGTGACGTCTTGGCATTTCGAAAATCAAAACCATGGTAGCATTATGTGTAAGTATACAGGTTTTTACTTTGAGGAAAAAACGTACGATACTCCAGCCAGATAGACACTTTCACATATTAACAATTCAAACATACATAAACTTAAACTCATGCCTTTTTCTCATGGGGGTAGGCAGAATCCACATCAATGCTTAATAATTGTGTAATAATTTCGTTCGTTTGATCCGTTGTTACATCGTTATTACTTAACCTTTAGTTATGCAGTTCTCATGTCGTTGGTCTAGTGGTCGCAATCGCTACTGCTGAGCATGAGGTCCTGGGTTCGATTCTTAGGTCCGGCAACGTGTTATTGGGTTTTTCGGAATTTCTCAGTAGCAGCCCGAAGTCTGGATTTGTGCCCGGTAGATGGCAATAGGCTCGCCCCCTATTACATGGGACTTAAACATAACTGGCAAAATGTGGGTGTACACCTCTGCCCAACCCTTCGGGGAAACAAGGCGTGATGTTATGTTATGTTATGTAAGATATTTAAGTATTTGCTCTATAAACCATTCACATTAGTAAAAACGATTATTCGTAGTTTCCTATACAAAAAACAGACCAAAGTAATCTCCATTCTAATCTAAAAAAAAACAAAATTAACCCATAACACGACGTAAATACTTCACGGAAAGTCATAAGTTTTTTGAACAATAACAAAACTACATGTTTTATATAACGTTTACTTTCTACATTTACAAAATGTGTATTTGTTTCAATAATACCTTTCTAGCATCTATGGTCTATTCCAATTAGCGTGAGAAGTTTGGTGCAGTTAGAAAGAGAACAACACGCCAGTGTTCCCGAAGGGCTCGGCAGCGATCTAAAGCCCACACAAAACACTGTGAAAATCGAAGGCTTGAGAAACGACACCGGATTCAGCACAAAGCTTAATTTATTTATTTATAAAACAGACAACAAAAGGTTCACAATGACAAAAATACTTAAAATATGTTAGTTACAATTATATCTAATAACCAACGTTATTACCTAAATACTAGGATGTTAGTAACAATGTGGCTTATGATCTAGGTTAGTACTTTTATACACTACGACAGACAGTTTGTTTTTTTAAGAGATGTCCCATTGTGTGGCTCTCATGAAGCCTGTCAGCTTCCGTTCCGTCCTTCAGAATCCGTTGCCACTGCCACGCAATCTGGCGAGCAGAGACGCACTTTTCTTCCGTACGATAGCTGAGAAGCTGTCAACTCAGGCTTTTGACTATAAATACAACTGCAATCGTTTCAAAAATCCAATAGTAGGTCTGTTGTTGATCAGTTGAATAAGTTGTCTGTACTCTTCATAAGCAGATAAAGTGTTTAAAAATAAAATACTGTATCCTTCGCAAACAGATAGTGTTCATAACAACGGTAGGCTATCAACATAAATTATATCTCTACATACACCAGCATTCCTTGAAATAATTGAATATCACATAAAGCTTTAAATTGTAATGTAGGATAGTTTTAAGACCACGCTATCGCATTAGGTATGCAACTGTAGGTAATGATAGTTGTAAGGGAGATTTTAATAAATAAATCTATAAATGAATCAGTCGGGACTAAATTAATCAATATTACTTCGAATATTTCCATGTAGGAATTTTAAATAATAACTAGCTTTTGTCAGCGGCTTCCGGGAAATATCCCATGGGAACGTACTACCGGGATTAAAAGTATCCTATGTGTTAATCCCGGTAATAAACTATCTATGTGCCAAATTTCATCTGCGCCCATCCGGAACGTACATTCAGACACATTGACAAACGAAAAAAAAAAACAATCAACTATGTTTTCGGCATCAGACTCGTACCCACACCTGGCAGTAATTAATTTATCATAAAATATCATAACAGGTGTAAAAAGACACTTTCTGAAGCCGAGATTCGTTTGTATTCCCCGTATTTTTTGTATACCTGGGAACCTTCTGGTTACGAAGATATGGAAGGTCAAAATTCCAACTATTCCTGACGCTTTCAAAACTATAACACAACTTTAAATACCTGGGGGTATTGTTAAGTTGTGACCCCTTGTACAGTTGCATGCACCCGTATGCACAATGCTTTGTGTGTGTTACGTTGCGCACTACAGTGCACAGCGATTTTTCACCTCAAAAATACAATTCGTTTCCTAGCAATTATTTTTGTACAATGTCACTTAGTTTGTTGTACAGAGTGCGTAGTTGACGGCTATATATGATGTGTAGTTTTACATCTTAAATGTATTGATAGATATCTATAGAAGATGTATAGATGAGTATTCTCAGAGATTATTGCAATGTAATGTCACGAAAATGATTGTGATTACGTAGCCAAATACCTAATCATACCGATTAATGTTTAAAAAAATGCCCTGTGATAGACGAATAGTCAAACGGCGTAAGCTTTAAGTCACAGGGTTCCGTTCCCATCGGGTAAATAAACCAAAAACTATTATCAAATATGTCATAAGTGTATTTGCGTGAAACCAGAACAATTCTGGTTATACATTTAAGTTCACTAGAGCTTATCTTGATCCTATAAATATCAGTAACCTGCTGGTTAAAGATCACGAGTGAAAGGTACAGATCGCCACGCCCACAGCACCACAACAACCGATTTCAGGGTCAGAGGAGACCCATCCCTTTGGATAAATCACTTGAGTTAGGTTACTTACGAAAATAATCATGTTCTAGTCTAGTGGTGTACATAATAAAGAGTATTACATTAGGTCATGTTCGCTTGTCTATTGTCGCAATAGGTGAGTTACGTATCAAGATATTCAGCACATACTGCAGGTTGGATTGTGAAGCCTTCACGAAATTCTACTCACCGATGCTCGGAAGTAGGCCAGCGGTGGAATGGTGCAGTGATATGATAAACAAATTTGAAACAGGCTCGTCTCGTTGTGTTTACTCTCACTCACACACACTCAGTTTAATATTCCTTCCGGGCTAAAGTCTCTAAATTATTTTCAAAACCGCATCAAAATCCGTTGCGAAGTTTGGAAGAACAACGGTATCACATAGACCGACGAACAGCGAATTCAATTTATGTTGTAGGTACGTTTGTGTAGGAATAGTCCTAAGATGAATATTTGGTAGCTCGTGGCTAAATAATGGCAGGCGCATGGGTCGATCCTCAAGGTAAAGCAACGTTTAGTGAGGTCGGGCCATGGATGGGTGACCATCCCTTACATACCGAGCACGAGCACGTCCCATCTGTTGTTTGTACATCTTCTGACAGTTGTTACGGTTAGTCAAAAGACCGAAAGTTTCACAACCAGTCTTAACAAGGCGGCTGAGAAATATCAACACCTATCAAGTGGTTCAAGGCAAATTTTCTAAAAAAGCTAAAAAATACTTGTTAACTTGTTGGTAGTAGTAATTACAAATTTTCAGTATTGGGCTTTAAGAAACAGTATTAATATTGTGTCTAAGTATACTGTTTATTGTGTGCAAGAGTGCAGTTACGTATGAATAAACTGTATTACGAAGTCATCGTGAAGCAATTTCAAATTCTAACAACGTGCTTTACTAGGCTTTTATCTATTCACAATGCATTACAAAATAAATACTACAATTTCATAAACCTAGTAAGTCATAATTTCATCATCGCTTTCATTGGTGATATTCGCCCTAAGACATTGTGACTTACAGCATCACCTTGGATAAGTCTGTAAAGGTGTTAAAATTGTTATTTCAATAAATAAATTTTGGATTTCTACATCTTCAACATTTGATCTATAACCTAATATAACATTCTTGTAGTCCTAGAAGTCATAAACAGCATCATGAACAACCAGATCATCATGGCTGCAACCTCTTGAGATGCCAATTAGCTCCTTAATGTTAAGAGTTACTGCTTAGTTGATCGAGGAGACTTTAGACTCTGAAAGCCCAGCGTTGATGGATGCAACCAAAGAGGTCTCCAATTTTAACTCAGAAAACCCCCATACATTGGAGCATGCCTTTAAGAACCTCCCACGAACCATAGGCAAAAACTATTACAATTCATTATTAGGAGCCCTGGAAGTAGCCACTGCCATCCATACCTTTGTATTAGCCAATCATTCTGCCAAAATTACGGAAAATATTGGGGATATAGTGGATAATCTAAGGTTATATCAAGTACCACCCAAAAACAAGCTATAATGGACAAGTGACGTGGAGAAGACATGACTCGGCAATGGAATGCGCTATCCAAGAGCATGTGCGGATCTATGAAAGCAATAGATATCAAAAGGCTGGAACTGAGTCAACTAAGAACCAATCCGACCCGCATATAAGAGCATTACCCACCCACTGCAACTTCATCCATTCCTGAAATTATAGAATTCACACCTCACTCAGCCTACATTCATTTTTGGACCATTGTAAATTTTGATCAGAATTTTTAATCTATCACAGACTTGGGGTGTACCACAAGGTGATAGTATCCTTACAAAAACTGGATCTTGAGAAACTGATGGACTATCTCCAATGTCACTCGTGTTTTGTGAAAGAGTTCAATAAAAAAAGCACGCATTATTAACATAAATCTTTATAATTGTCGGTTTTTCATCTCAATATGGAAAATTATAGATTAAACAAACAAAAAAACCTAGCAAAAACACCGCAAATTTCTTAACCTTAGTAACTACAGTCACTTGCTAGAACCAATTGGTCGGTGTAAGATGCTAGATTTGTTTCAAAATTGTGCTGTAGTTGCTAGGTTTCTGATTGTTAACAACTTCGTCTGCGAATGATTTTAGATGATTGACTAGCACAATATGACGGAAAATATCCAACAAGTCGAGTCTGCAAAACACTAACCTTTTGAGAAATGTCAGTGGTTGGGTTTTAAATCTGCACAGCCGAAGGGAAGTCGTGTTACCAAGTAACTGGGTTGTGGAGGAAAAAAAGGCAGTCGGTCGATCTAAAACACTCGTACTCAGCTGCATCCGGTCAGACTAGAAGCTGACATCAACTTGTTTGGTAAAGGCTACGTAGATAATTATGAAAGGACAATGCCAGAAACTCTATAGGAACTTTGCCCCACTCAATTAATTCATTTACAAGCCTGCAAATATGCAGCATCTTAAAGCTTATTTAATACTGTTAACTAAACATTTGTCCTAATGCCTGTAGAACTTGCGGTTTCTGTTAAAATCCTAAAACAATATTGATATTGATAATAGGTTAGGTGCAGTTTATAATTGTTAAAAAGCGATTTAAACAACATATACGCATTATCATAATTATTATAATCATAATATGAGTTTTTGTTTTACAGGTATTTAATACTTTTTTTGTTGTCTATCATGCGCAATAAGTAACGCAATAGGAAATTCAGAGGTTGAATTCCTTTTATCATTGATTTGTAATCGGCAAGTTCTACTTAACATTACAATTATTTTCTTTAATTGGTATTTCCTGTAAATAGCTAGGGCAGGATCAGGCATTGTCCATTGAAATTTAATGTTTTGTAAATATGATTATAACTCAATAACATTTCCAATCATTAAATATCAAAATTTTAGTCATCAGTGCAAAGAAGCTTGAAACATGAACATGACGTAACCGGTTATATGAGTGTAGTTTGGGGAAAAAATGTGCAAAACCTCTTTTTATGGCTTTCCTGATTGCGTCCTTTACATGACCGTGTTCGAAATGGTACCCACCTTGGCAATTAAAAACAGATGTTAATTTTTTATTTGGGTAGGTACATTAGTTACCTACTGCTATTCAATTTTTTTTTTAATTAATTTTGCTGTGTTGATTGAGTTTTAAGGCACTAACTCAGATCCAAATCTTGATCAAATTGTTAGTCAAACCTCAAATGATTCTTATTTTTTAACAAAGAAGTATTCGTTAGTCTCGCTTAAACTGAAAAACGGCTTACCTTTTTTTTTTGTTTGCTTTGGATTCAGGGGCGGTTTTAAAAGAAAAGGCTTTGAAACACATTAGTCAGTTACTTATAAATAACATAGGGTATTATTGTCGTGCGAGAAGGCCAGGCTATTTCTACAAAATTCACCAGACTTGGTGAACTCATTGGTGATCACCATAGAAATATAATCTTAGATCTATGGTGATAGTAATTCGTTATTACCGCAGAGCAGGAAGACGCAAGGGCGCGCCGGCCGCTGCTTGAGGCGGAATTTTATGCACTCCATAAATCCAAGCGTTTCACCGATAATTCGCACTAAGACACAAATTACATTTATAAACGAACGGCTTTGATGGCGGTCCATGACAGAAGTTGTTCGCTAAACGCACTTTTTCATGCTCTGTGTGCAAATGCAGTGTGCAAACGCTCTTATAACTCATGCACTGCATCCTATTAGAATACGAGAAACATTCCCAATTCGATCAATGGGTCGCCTTAGGGACGGTGTAGTAGGAGTTGCAGTATACGCTGAGGTGCACTATGAACAGCTTTATATTTAGGTGTACTTAACGATAAAATCGAAGAACTAACGATTTGCTGACATATTTTGGTATAAAACTCTTTTTTTCTCAGTATTTTAAAAAAACATTCAAAGGCTTATTTATTTTAAAAAAACGGTGCGTCGTAGGACCATGCTCCTCAAAAGATTAATGGTTTCTATAGACAAGGTTAAATCTATACTGCAATAAAATTAAACCGAATCTAAAATATAAAAAAATTGTCCTGCGCCCCTAAGGCACACTCCAATCCCCAATTCGGTTCGGACTCGGACCTGAAATCGGATTCGGATCGGAAGCAGTGAGAATACGCTTATGCAGACAGAGTGACGTTGCTGCCATATTCACTTGATTACCTCCTAATTGTCCATGGTTTTGTTATTGTTTTAGTAACTGTCCTGTTTATTTATTGTTGTGATACGATGGTCCTAGTTTATCGTTTGTGAGTACTTAATCCAGCTGCAAATTTAAGCTGTCAAGTCCTTTATGCCGGAGGCTTTTATTTATGTATTAAGTTTTGTTAACGTTTTTTTGTATGTTACTCATTGTATTTGTTGGTATATTGGCGTGGCTAGCTGACATATGGCAGATAATTTAATTTTATGTTCTGTGTCTCGTAATGATTACTACTTTACATACCTATTATTGTATCGAATCAAGTTTTTTCTAACTGAAGAGACAGCTGTGCTGCTGGGTAGTTTGTTGCGCCACTTCTTCCTCCCAGCTAAAGCACTAGGAAGTGGTGAAGGGCGGGCGTTTTGGGGGACTGTCTTAAGTAACTTTCGACATTCCAAAAGTGCTGATTCTTAGCCTAATTTGAATAAATGACTTTTGATTCAATTCTTTGACTCAATTTGTGTTCCTTATTACTGTATCAATGTATCTAGCTACAACTAAGTACCCAATATGCAAAATGTTTCGTGGCTACACATTGATACGAGGAACAAAGATTGTAGCGAATTAAATGAATGCCTTTCTGACGCTGACTGTACTTACGCTGACGAGTGGATAAGCGTCAGTCCTACTTTGTCGACCAAACGTAAAGACAAACAACGTTGTTTTATTGTTTGAGTATGTACACCTTTATTACTATCAATATAATAATATAATTGTCTAGTCAAATAACAAATGTTGATAAATCACCGTGTTTCTCTATGTGCGCCTAGTACATTTCCGAGCGTTATCAGTTATCTACAATTATTGACCCACATACTGTGTTACCTCTCTTGTGATAACAGATACCTTCGTAACGAAACCGTTACTCCTCGCTCCGTTACTGATAAGGAGTAAATAAGCCGTGGTCATAAACGGATAAGATTGTTATTATAATAACATTTTGTTGGTGGAAAAAAGTGAAACGTAGCTAAGGATTGCGGTCGATCGACGTCAGACAATCGATATTGATCACGGATACTATTGCATAAACTCAAGTTCTTCTCACTTAAGAGGCTGACAACAGCTAAAGCGCGGTCACTGCCCGACTGCATAGAAAATAAAGAGAAGCGCGATGACACAACGCTGGTAATTTATTGCAAAAAGTGAAGCAATGATTGGACTAAAAAAATAAAAAATAAACTGTTACTTACGTTAAAATGTTGTTAAAAATCCCACGTGTCTTGTATCTCTTTTTATTATTTGTTGTTATAGCGGCAATAGAAATTACACTGTGTATAGTTTCAAATGTCTACCCATTGAAGTTCATCATGAAATACAGACTGTTGACAGACGGACGGACGGACAGACACTGGAGGCTTAGTAGTTAATAGGGTTCCGTTGGCACCTTTTGAGTCCGGAAAAGACCTCACTTTTAATATTTGGCGGTAGGATGAGTCGTATAGCGTAGACGTTGACACGGCCATGGATTGATTATATGTATACGAGTAGGAGCTAATTTGAAAATAATTTTATTTTTTGCTGGTATAAACTTGTTAATAGATTACAATGTCAAGGTGCGTGCAGATCACATAAATAAATTTTACCGAAAGGCATAGCATACTTTCGTAACAAAATTTTGTAGATTAGCTTCATCTCTATTGACAAGCGAAAGTTGCCATCAACCATTCAACAAAGACAGGACCAGTAGTGCTATTCTCTATCCATCTCTGCCAGCTGTCAGTGCCACTGATGCTAGGGATAGACCAAAACGGGATGACACTGTCAGCTCACTCCACTCAAGTCTTCACAATGAAATTTTTACGGAATCGACATGCAGGTGTCGACATCAAGAATACAGAGCTGTTTAAAAGAGACTTATAAGAGGTAGATACTTAAGGTTACCTAAAAGTGTATGATCTACTTCAGTAAACAAAATCAGAAACATATATTATATTCTTCAGGATACATGCTAGTTAGATAGTGTGTTAAAAACATAATACAACTAATTTGATACGATAGAAAAAATCACGAAGATTCCACTAAACAATCTTTAACCATAAATTCGTTTAACGATTAAAAACCAAACTAATATTCATGATATCATTCTGTTTTTTGTCAAATTATTCTACAAGCAACGTTTTTAGACCAATCTTTTTTTTTGTAAATAGATAATTGCTTAATTGCTTGCTCCTTCTTTGCTAAGCAGTCTGCCCGTGCTTTATCTCTTGTCAGCCTCTTAAACATAACTAGCTTAATGTGGGTGAGGTGGTTTGGGTGAGGTTCCTCTCTCTAACACATTGGGGTATACAGCCGTGATGTTATTGTTTTCATATTAAAAAAGAAAATTCCTCAAACCGGACCACCGGGCTCAACCGAGCCAATACTATACTCACAAGTTTACACTTGTGACCAGGATAGCAGAGGAAAATGCGAAAATCAAAATGCAAAAAATTTGAAACATACTCTGGCCGAGCCATTGGGCACAGCTTTCTGCTTAGTTATCACTAATTCATTATCAATGCAATTGAGTAAAACCGCAGATTGGTAATACAAATGATATATTGTTACCTACGTGTCATTTTCCTTTTGTTCCTATCAACAATTCTATAATAATTGTTGCACTCAGTGTTGCACAGGTAGGTAGGTATTTATGTGATTAAATATACATTAGATAATATATTTGTAATGGTAAACTATTCCTTTTATGACTTAATAGTTTCTTGTTTTGTCAAGTTATTCGTGATTAATCATAACATACTTATTGTAAAGTCAGGAAAATTTATTAATTTGTACACGGGTAATTGACGCAGATTTCCGAAACTATGTAAGGTCATATGTTGAAATAGAATGTGACCTACCACCATGGGAAGAAGGCGTGGGTTTATGCACTTAGAATGAATTCTCTTCATGAATTTCAGCAAAAAATGAGGAAAATTGCAATCATATCGTATGATTGCCAGCATAACTCAGTCTCAATATAGACCTATATAAAATTTACAAACTTAAAACCAAGTTTTACTAATCAATAAAGTCAAAAGTATGCAATCAAAAACTTAAAACTTGTTACCTATATCTTGCTTTACTGGTTTATGTAGATTAATATAGAGTAGACGAATGTTGAACTGTTAACTTTATATAATTTGGTTTCATTTGCCGAACGACAAATAATGAACTGTCTCAGATACAAGCAAGCGGATAGGAGACTGGCCTTCACCTTTCCCAACGTGTATGAATTCGCTATCAAATCTTCCTTAAAAACAAAAAAAATACAAAAGATAGCAGGAGATAGCTCCTGCTATCTTTTGTGTATGTTGAGTAAGTACATATGATTTTGAGAAAAATATAGGTATAGGTAATGTTTTAAATAGAAAATTACTAAATGACTAATATCGGTATTAAAAAATATGGATTGGTGGTAGAAGGGTGAAAATTGATTTTTGTATTAATTTTATAATGACGAACCATAAAAAAAAAGTAAAAAAAAAAATGGGTTGGACCATCCTTATCACTTAGGGGTATAAAAAAATAATTTACGTCCTATTCTCAGACCTACTGAAAATAAAATTATATAAAGATCGGTCAACCCGTTTCGAGGGAGTTTTGTTACAAACACTGTGACACGAGAATTTTATATAATAGAAGATTATAAATATTATAAATTCGAAAGTAACGTATGTATGTTACCTTTTCACGTCTAACCCACAGAATGGATTTCGATAAAATTTGGCAAAGAGATAGATAGTATCCTGAGGAAGGTCATATCCCCCGGTAGCACATTCGCACATTCCAGTGGATTATTTTCCGACAAGACACGGGCAGAAACTAATATAATATGTTAATACATATTATGTACAAGTATTTCAAAAAACGGGAAGAGCTCATGAATATTGTTAATTATACCTAGGTCCTAGATACCAACGGTGGGTGGCCATCCCTTACATATCGAGACCCCTCTCGGAAAGTTCCCGGCTCCCATTTGGAAATCTTTGACAGTCGGTAGGGGTAGTCAGTAACCCGAAAGCGAAACCCGGTATGACAACCAGTCTTTCTTCAGATAAACAGTCGCTCCACGCTACATCCGGTTAGTCAGGAAGCCTTTTTTTTTCCGGGTTGGAAAATCCTCATGGATGTCCTCCGCCCTGGGGCGGCCGGAGGGGTCTGTCAGACTCTTACTGACAAAAAACCACCCCGGTGTTCTATCTCACACCTACGCGACCCCGTCGCGGGAACATATGATTATTCCGCAACCCCGACTGGTGCTGCCCTGCCTCGGCGGGCCACATCGTGTTGGGGGGGAGTGAGATGTTTGACTCCCCCCGCAACGTACAAGAGGGGCGCACGTGGAACACTACGCGCCGCCACCTCGGGTCCTGGTGTCTGGAGGGCGGCGTACGTCCCCGAGTCCGCCGTCCCTGGACACATTTGGGGGGCTGGAAGAGGGCGTTATCCGCCCGCCGCCTACGACCAACCCCTTGCCCCTTGGTCTGATGAATGGCCCCGTCGCCTACCATTTTTCGGCCGCAGAGGATCCCTATCCTCGGCGAACGAGATACCGACACTCTTCTTCCCCTGAGGCCCTACCGCGTCCGCCATCACACGGGGCGACTCCGTTAAGGCCGCAGAAGGTAGGGAGAGCGGCGCACCGCAATGCCGGCACTCCTCTCCCGCTGCAGCCTCACCTCAGTTGCGATGTCGCCCAACGGCACCGCAAGCTTGGCCGCTACGTCGTCGGCTTATCGGCAAATGCCCTGACGAGCAGCCCCTCCTCAGGTTCCTCTTAGTTTCACCGTGGGGCTCCAAACCACGGTTACTGAGCCCCCCCGCCTCGTCAATGCGGGAACCCACTGGGGGAAAGCCTACCCCAACAAAATTGGGAAAAGACTAAGTGCCGATTTAACCAATGAAACTGAATGCGTTCAGCACAACTAAAACGCGTTCAAGAGCTGTCAGTGTCAAAATTGTTATGGAAAATTAACAATGACAGCTCTTGAACTAGGTTTAAAAGTTATGATCGCGTTCAGTTTCATTAGTGAAATCGCCACTAAGGGTGGACTTCGCCAATGAAACTGAACACAACATTATTTTCTATGGAATTTTGACACTGACAGCTCTTGAACGCATTTTAGATGTCCTGAATGCGTTTAGTAGCATTGGTGAAATCGGCAAAAAGTAGACAATGATGTAAGCATAAACTGTATCTAAGGAAAACTACATCCAGAGCCGAGGCCGCGGTCTGTCGTACTCTAAAGATGCTAACTAGGGTTGGCAGTAAGAAGGGCTTCTGGCTGCCAACCCTGAATGTGATGTGTTTGCGAACGAATAGAATAAAATTATGCGTATTTACATGTCTGGTGTTCTGTGAGGGAAAGTATGCAAGGGAGTCCACTGTTCCATGTAAGTTTTAAATAAAATTATATACCACACAATAATTACTACGCTGTAATACCAGAAGGGTTATGCAGAGGTGTACCTATAGTACACCCATATTTCGCCAGTTATGTTTAAGTCCTATGTAATAGGGGGCGAGCCTATTGCCATCAACCGGGCACTAATCCAGACTCCGGGCTGCTACTGAGAAATTCTATATAGAAAAATCCACAAACAGCACTTTGCTCAGCAGTAGCTCTGGCGACCACTAGACCAACGAGGCAGGTACATAATAATTATTGTCAAAATAATCTTTTTTTTCATCCCCAACTACATAATAATGTAATTGGGGATGTACCGTTTTAATTAAATAATTGAGTCCTAGATAGATACCTACACTTAAGCTCCCGCATCTGCGGTATGGTTATGAACGCATTTTATATGCAACATAAGGAAAACGCATCAAACATTGTTGTTGGGTTTATCTAATAGGAAAATAGTTGTGAGAATATAAATTATAGAAACAATAATATGGTATGGACTCATCAGTTGTGCCAGCAGTTGTTCAAAATGAATGGTTTTATGGCGTTCTTATTCATTCCAATTATTTATTGATGTGATGAATGGATTTCCTTGAATCAAGAGTGGAAGTCACTACCTGCGCAGGTCTGTGTTCCCGAACGAATTCAACCCGAATCTCTTCAAAGTTAGAGTGACTTTGTCTCTGTTACTTCTGACCTAGACTAGAGCCAAGAACACATGTCTTCGAATTTTAGGTTTTAGGACATACCGCCGCACAGTATATCGCTTAGAACATGCTAGGTGGACAAAATTCAAGTTTTCATTTCCAGGAAATCTTAATTGCATAACACAAACAACACCCCCAAACTCCAAATTCCGAGAAAAAGTTGTTTTTCAAATGCTTAACTGATGAGTCATAGAGTTCAGAAGTCAGGTAATGAGTTTAATGCAAGCGTTCCGGTCAATCAGTTGCAATTTAGCGACACTTTTGTGCACATCTCATAGTGGTTTATAGTGATATTGTGAAAGTTTTTTGTGATGGATATTAATACTGAGGGTATGTACTATTATTTAATATATTATTTTTATCAGAATCTATTAAAATTAATTTTTAGCATTTTTTTTAACTTAATGCATAAATTTTTGCGTAATTTTTTTCATTAACAAAACTTTGAACGTTCAGGAAAAACATTGATTCGCCCTCTATTCGGGCTAGTTTTTAGATATATTGTAGGTATAACTGTGTAGTTTGTAAAAATAGACATATTGTTCAGCACACTTCAGTACAACATATTTTTTTATATTTTTTTTTCAGAACACGTTTACTCTATTTCAAGGGTAGCATTTTTGAAGAGTGGTTGAAACACACGAAGAATGATAAAAGATCGCGTATTTATGACTATCTTTCTTCAAAATTTCACTTTAGTGACATTACTGAAAGCAGCCAAAGAGAAATAAAGTTGTAAATATCCAACTTTTCTACTAAGATTGAAGCCAAATGGTTGGCTTCGGGAAAATCGAAGGAGCGTTTTTTAATTAGAAATAAGACTTGGCTGGATGAAGGAGACATACAGTTTACTGTGAGTTCTTTAGCCCCACAACCTTCAACATCGAGTGAGGTTGTGACATCTGCAGGAAGACCTCGCAAAGATTTCGAGGAATCGTCGTTTAAGACGAAGAAACGTCGAGTCGTGGATCTCGTAGAATCTCAAAGTGCCAGTGAATTAGTGACTGCTGCCGAAATTGCTATGCGTTCAGCAGGGCAAAGAAAAGTTGCCCATGTGATTAGAGACATTAGTGAAAGGCCAGATAATATTATTAAGTCAAAAGAAAATACCAGTTCCGTTAATCCTAGGCAGTTAAGTAGTGACGAAGCCTTAGCATACTATATAGATTCGAGATAGAATATTATTACACAGTACTTAGGTCATCAAAGCGGCATTGCTTCCAATTGGGCAACTTTCCGAAGAGGCTCAAGAAGCACGTAACAAAGATTGCCGCAGATTTAGGGAGTACAACACCCGCAAGTGCTCACGTGTTGCCACGAATAGAGACTTGCTGTCCATGTTAATAATAACATCTGACCCTTTGATCAATGGCCTTCGTGAGATTCCCCGAAAAAAGCCGGAAAAAATATGTGCAGAAGTATTAAAGTTAATCGTAAGCCCGACCATAGTAGCATCAAGACCGGAAACGTCATCATATTGTCGCACATTACCACAAAATGATGACGATTCACCAGAAGATTTTGATGATGATTCTGATGATTATGTTTAGGTTAAGTTAGTTTGTACAGTAGGTATTTATTTATTTAATGCATTTTTGTTGTTTGTTTATTATTTTTAAATATTTTTTTCTGTTTTTACATATTTTTTTTGTTTTTTATTACAAAATCATACCAAAAACTATTAATAATGCCTCAACATGACTACTTATATATAAAAGCATCGTTAAATATCATAAAATAATATTGTCCACCTAGCATGTTCTACGCGGTACACTGTGCGCCGGTTTCCTCACGATGTTTTCACTCACCGTTTTGAGACCAGTGGTGATGAATCAAATACACTAAGTAAAAGTGTCTGTCTGGGTTCGAACTCACGATCTACAACTCGTAAGTACCGATACCACTGGGCACTGCTCTCATGTTGGAATGATGATGGCGTAATGATTACCATTTAGTTAACATTTGAATGGTGGCTGTTATCTACCTTCTATCAATATATATAAACAAAGATCACTTTTCGTGTCTATCTCTTGGTTCTTCTAAACTATACAATGGATTTTGATGCAGTTTTGCCATCATTTAAAAAATACATATACTTATTTAAAATGAATCGCGATATCTTGACATGTCGTCACATCAGTACATAGTAAACCCGTGCGAAGTAAGGGCGGGTATAAACTAATTTAACAAAGAGACTAGATTTGATTTTTTGTATGTTTGTTTGTTACGCTTTCAAGCTAAAACGGCTTAACGGATTTGGATGAAATTTGGCACATGAGCAGACCGTGCCCTGGGTTAGAAGATACAATATTTTTTTACTCCGATATTCCCACAGGATCAAGATTTATGCGGATGAAGCGCAACAGTAATCAAACAAACATTACTGTTGCGCTTCATTCTTTTTTATTCTTTTTTTTTCATTTATATTATAATAAATTAGTTAGGATTACTGACCACGGGATACAGTTTAATTTGACATCAGACTCTTTAAAACTGTATATAATGCTTCTTTCTGTGCATTGCTGTAAACGTGTTTTATTTTCAGTCATTGGTTTTATCTCTGACCAGTGATAATTGGGTTAGGCAAGGCAACGTTATGACCAAGGTTAGGACTCCTAGATTGTGATATTTGAAGAAGATAAGACTGCAAGTGAATGTCACCCGCATAAGTATGCATTTATTGACTTATCATTGTGCATATCAGCAGCACATTTTTTTTTAGAATGATAGATGATTTGATTTCTGGGAGTAGGTTTGTACAAACACTTTTACACGACAATCAAATTTTTTTTTTAAACTAGGTGTCGGCGTTTCCTATCCGACTAAACTAAAAAGAAACGCCGAAACAAACTCAAAGGGCACAGTATTTTTAAAGTCCAGACATAATCTTGGTCAGATCTTGTAGACTGGTGTCTGTAATGGTCTTTTGAGGAAATAACCACACAGATTGAGTGGACCTGTTCAGTCAGTGCACGCATTTGTCAGTAACCCTGCAGCTCAAAGAATAAGAATAGAGTTAGATGGTTTTTCCTCATTAAGTTTTCTGCTTTCATACTGAGTTGAACATATCTACATAGACTTCCAAAACGAGAGCTACAAAGAATGCAATAGGTAAAACTTCAGTGCCGCGGCGGGATTTTTTTGCACACTAGATTTTCAACGCTCTGCGTGATATAGTCCCGCCACGATATTTTAAAGTCCTTACAAACGTGGGCTAAAACCTGATTGCTGATTTAGGTACAGCCCCTAGTAAAGGCGTCTTCACTTTGCCTGCTGCTAACTTTAGGCGTTACGAAACGGTAGGTATTCAGTAAGTATGCTTGCAGTTTTGGTCTACAGATACAAAAAGGTCACCAGTTCTTCTTGTTGGGGGATGTCCCGTGCCGCGTACGAAAACAAATTATATGATTGAATTAATTTGCTAACTTTATCAAGACTTGCGGTTCTTTTATGCACAAGGAAAAACCTATTCGTTTTAACAGACATGAGGAAAATAGCTCATAAAATCACAGCATTAGCCAGTTCATAGTTAGTGTGCATGGAGATGTGGCGGCATCTACACCGCCACATGCGAACAACGCATCACACTAATCCTGCATCGCGCAATCATAGTTTACCGCGCAGCTAGCATATATACAACTTCCCGACAACAATCATCGGGCAGTTGCCCACCAGATACGACATCCATCTGATCGGAGGGTCCTCCCTTTCCGAAGAGTATGAGTGAACTTTACACCCTGTTCATCATATCTCTTCACTGGTGACCCCGACGTGATGAACATCATCTCTTCACTGGTGATCCCGAGTATGAACGTCAGCGCAGCCTTCGTGCAATTACTTCAGCGTGACGTCATCATCATCACTCCCGCAAGCCACACAGCCAGCCAGCAACCACGGCTTGAACGGTTGTCCTGACCATCAGCATGCAGCGCAGGCGCATACCTGGTCTTCACCCTCAGCCTCATCAGCAACCTTGGCACAGCACACTGCACATTCGGCCGGTCAACAAGCAGAGCGCTTAATCCCTCTCCTGATCGACACGAGCATTTAGCCACCCCGACTCACTGGGGCATCTTTGCAGACAATTCCGACTCACCGCGAACTATGCGACAACCGGTTCCAACCCACTGGAACCCAACTGGCATTGGCAAGCATCGCAAGATACAAGAAATAGTCCACCATCGACCTCCGGTCTCCGGAGGGGAGTGATGTGGCGGTGTAGATGCCGGAGGATGATGTTCATCACGTCGGGGTCACCAGTGAAGAGATAAGATGAACAGGGTGTAAAGTTCACTCATACTCTTGGAAAAGGGAGGATCCTCCGACCAGATGGATGTCGTATCTGGTGGGCAACTGCCCTATGATTGTTGTCGGGAAGTTGTATATATGCTAGCTGCGCGGTAAACTATGATTGCGCGATGCAGGAGTCTCATGTCTTAAACCTTTGGTTCTAGGACATGCAGGTTTCCTGACGATATTTTCTTTCACCGTTTTGGGAGCAGAGCAGGCAGGCGCTGTGCTTTGTGTAAATTATTTAATCACGATTACTTTTAAAAAATGTTCATGCTGGTAACCGCCCTGTCTTAGACCAAAAAATCGAAGACATGTGAATGGGCCGCGTGGTAGATTACAGCCCACTCCCTCTCACCGTTAGGAGGACTGTGTGTCAGCAGTGGGAACATTTTATGCTGATTATGTTAAGCTGGAAATCAATAATTTCAAACAATCAAACACAGTAAACAATTTCTAAAAAGCTTGCACTCTATCCAACTAGGTACGTGTTAATCTATTAATATGTGAAACTTTTTGCTCACAAGCAATTATTTAAGCGTTCGCAGTTTTATTCCAACTTAGCTCACAAAGTGGTCCAAATACCCAACTAGTTTATAAATTAATTGAATAACAAGACATTGTAGCGAAGCTATCCTTGTTATAATGAATGATTCATTACCACAGATATTATGAATCGCTTTGAAAGCTGTGTATGACAACAGTTAAGTCTGTGTTTCCTTGCCTACCTTGTACAGTCAATGAAAGAGATAAGTAACCGTGCAAGAAATCAAAAATTTCACAGTGTGCAAATTCTGTATGCGTTGTATTCGCGTAGCAGGGGCGTAGCAGTTGCGTAGCAACCACGTAGCAGATGGCTAGCGGACGCCTAGCAGGCGCGTCACACGACTGTAGAAACAGCGTAGCACGAGCGTAACAGCAGCGTAGCACAAGCGTAGAAACATCGTACCACGAGCATAGTACGAGCGCAGCAGCAGCGTTGGCGGCACGAACCATGTTCATGTTCATGCTTGAATATTTGTTACTATTATGATCGGTTTTTTGCGTATCTATTATAATAACTTAACCTAAGACACGTGTAGACAAGAATTGTAAAAAACTCTACACTTACACAAAAAAAAAAAAATGGTTTATAAAAGATGATGTAGTTAGCTGCTTGATTAATTATCTCTTTTGTCGTCGACTGTACTTGCCAGGTGGAACGGATTGCTGGTACGTACGTACCATATATAGTAGCATTTTATGATGCATTTGAATGTGTAATTATAGGTGGACGTGTTCTAACGTACTTACCCGTATACATATTACCTAACGCAGGAAAACAATTTCACGGTGTCACTTATCAGATCTTTACCTATTCTTCCTACAATATGTAAAAAATGTGTTAATTGTTCTCCGAAATAAGATATTCCCTTGTAAATGGTCATTGCAAATCAAGGGTCTCCCAAAAAAAAGTAGATTTTGTTCAGGTGCGACTATCGACATTCGACCCTAAGGTCTTCGTTACCAGTTTTAAATTTACCAAAACATACCTTGGCTAGTTTTTTATCACTCTTTATTACTGGTATTTATAAAAGAGCAATATAATTTGAATAGGGATGATGATATTTTTTTTAATTTTTGTCTCTTAAAAATGTTTGTTTCCAAATAGTGCAAACACTACAAAAAAAAAATTGTAAAAGCTTAAAAATTGCCAAGTTATAAACGTTTTGAAATAAGTGTAAAACAAGGACAGTACTATCGTAGAAGTGACGTCACGACTATGTAACTTCATACTAGCGCCATACATTGTCCGTGCCGCGCGACAAGGACGGGAATAATCCCGTCCAAAAACTTTAAAAGAGTGTAGCTTCTTCATATTTACATCAATTTAACAGATATTTTCAATTATCTCATTTTACTGTGCCTTCTTTGAAATAACTTTATTTTTTCGAACTTTTTTAATAATAGTCATCATCCCTTTGTATTGATTTTAATAATAAGTGTGCCATTTCTTTAAGTATTTGAAGGTGTGTTTTATTAATATAACGTGATACGTGTGATGCCAGGACCATATAAGGGTAACATAACATAACATCACGCCTTGTTTCCCCGAAGGGTTGGGCAGAGATGGTGGGCTCATTTCGCCAGTTATGTTTTAAGTCCCATGTAATAGGGGGCGAGCCTTAATAGGTTTAAGTTACCTCACCGTAATCGGTGAGGTAACTTAATTAGGTATTAATGATAGTTTTCCTCAGGGCTCGATCGAATTTTTCACCCTTCTGCACTCACAAGTCGCTTTCCTTCTCTTCTCCTTTTCACCATGCGACAAAACTCGTTTCGTTTAGAAACAGTTTTGTCGACAGAGGAATAGAGAAAATGACAGATGAATAAAAGTAATCTGTAATTTTGTCTATTCTAGCTGTCGACAAATCCCGGTCGTTATAACCGTGCAGGGACGAATTTAATGACGATATTTATGAGAGCCACGGTCATGAGTTCATGGCAATCTACAATCAAATCTAAAACCACGTCTCCTCTTTCCAGGTGCTACTTTTACTAGCAGCCGTAGCATCCCACAAGTTCGTGGTCGGCTTCTGTCTGGGCGCGGAACTGTGCGAGAACTTTCCGAACCGCGCGTGTGTGCATATCATGTGTGTCGGCCTGTTTAGTGCGGGATCTGTGGCTGGAATCGGGATCGGCGCAGGATTGGAGACTGTTAACTCGCTGAAAGAGTCTATCGCTGTGCCGATTATGCAGGTAACAATTTCTGTTTTGTTGGTTCCAAATTACATAACTAGACTGATCCATAGGTACCTACGAGTGACAGAGACGAAGAAGCCCAATGTATCACTCACAAGTGGCACTCCTGTGTAGGGTGTCTAAATTTATAGGTATATTTGGGTCACTGGGTCACCGATGATTTAGTGATAATTTAGACATAATTAAAAGGGAAACGCAGTTCACTGGCTGTCCGGTGCAACATGCTGGTCCGCAGGTTTGCACGGTGTACGAATTCAGTGCACATAAACGCAGCGGGCAGAAAGCGGTGAGTAATAGTAGTAATAGTCCAATATAATAATGCACTCAGGGTACTGTTGGGGCTGCCATGGCGTTGCGTCAGGGATGTTTGCTGAGGCGCGGGTGGATGGCTTTGCCGCTATCGTTAGGAAGAGGTGCCAACCCTATCCTGGGTGTTTTTACTGATGGGTGAGAGTCCGCCATGATGCAAAGGTGGGTGCGGCTTCATGTCGTAATTTAATTATGTTGCCATAAGTACCATTAGTTTTAAGTAGATTGTCACTAACAAATAATAGACCTGGTCTGAAATAAATGTATATTAATAATAATAAAATAAATATAATGTCACATTTTGTTCAATGAACCTGAACGCGTGGTCGCGCCGGCAGAGGGCGCCGGCAGGTGCGCGACGATCGTTTTTAAATAGGACTCGGGGGAACTCTTTCTAAAAGTCTTAGATACTGTGCTACGATATATCGTGCGTATACGCAAGAAAAGGATCGACAGGGATTTAAAAATTTATATATTACTATTGAATTTCAATAGTGAAAACTAACTTTTAAAAGACAAAAAAAAAAAACGTAGGATTAGTATGGACATTTTAATTTGAATAATTTAATTTTAGAGGTCAGAAAATAATAATCTTGTTGGTATTAATTACAAAACCAGTAATTTATTGAAGTGGAAACTTCTTTTGCGGCGTTGTACACTTTTTTTGTAATGGGTAAAATAAATTAAACTCGCGTCAGGACACGTGACCTGATCGAAAATTCGTAAGACGGATGATTGTTTATTTTTGATTGATTTTTCTGAGAGATTAACTTTTTAATGGAATACAAATTGTCATGTTTGTGTACGATAGCGCAATAAATAAATATTGTATTCTACCACATAAATGATAGTATGTACTTGTATACTGCCAATTAAAGCAATTCGTGTAAAATTATTCCTTAACTATTCCAAAATATCAAAAATGCACAACGTTAATATTCTAGTTTTCACTTCTGCCGGCACTCCCGGAGTGCAACCCGTCGTTTTTTTTTTGTATCCAGTTCTCCTCACTTATGTGTCTAACGCCATCTATTGACCACTTTTTAAAAGTTAAACGTTTCTTTTCTAAATTTTTCAGGGCTTGGCAGCCGGCACGCTACTGTACGTGACTGTTAGTGAGGTGCTTCCCCGCGAGAGGGCGCGCTGGCATGAACGCAAGAGGACTGCGGGATTGTTGCAATTTTTTTCCGTTGGACTTGGATTTGTTCTAATGTATTTGACTACTTTATATTTGGGTGAGTCGAAGTACCTTTATCCGAAAACTATAATTTTATTGATAGAAAAAAAAATCTTGACAATCGATAAGAGATAACATTGCTGTAGCAACTTAGGCAAAAAGTTATGTGGTCTGTTAGCTTCGTTTTCAGTTTACTGTGAGTTTACCTACTAATTTACAATGTTTGAACATAATAAATAAATAATATTCAATCTCATTATTTTCAGATCATGACGCTGAATAATTCTCTTATTTTTTAAGAAGACGACAAATTACACATAAATGTAAGCGCTTAGCGATAAAAAGATGTGACTTTTATATTTTAATTTTTTATACGATGGTATGAATAAGTGATTCCTGAAAAAACTTTTAGAAAATAAGTTGTCAATAAAAGATTTTCTGCTATTTCAGATTTTTATTTTATTTAAAGTTTTGTTTTTGATGTCAACAATAAAATAACGTATAGCTGTTGTGATGATGGAAGTAACATTGTTATAGTTTGCAGTGATTTTGTTAAAATTGAATACTTTATTAGACCAACCATATGACACATTGCACTTGGGTAATTATTTCGAACTCTTTACATTTAGCGATGAAGGCATCTCGATGGCAAGTACATTGAATGTCAACGGGTAATAGAACTATAATATGCATAACAAACTTTTCTAAATTCTTATCAGACCAATAAATTGATTATTGGCTTACATAATTATAATTAATTAAACATGGCACTGTTCTGCGTAATGCTAGACAGGTTAGGTGGATGTAGCGACATCTAGTTGTTGCATAACCAATTGTTTGCTTACAGCTACTCGCCAACAGATGGCGCTACGAGTATGTTAAAAGTTTTTTACTGTCGATGGATAGCGTTATCTTATTATAAAAATATTCTCTCATTCTGTTATTACACATCTAAATGCACAAAATAATCTCAGTCCACAATACTATTGCGTTATTTATATACATCAATTATATTTTATGGAAGCGATTTCTACGTACAAACTAACATTCATACTGTATATCGGAATACCTCGTATTAAACAGTATAAATATAATGAAATTAATCCTTAAAGATATAACTACATTTTTAAATACAATAAAAGTATTACAAAATAAAAAATAATACAGATCTTTGACTCGATGCACTTATGTCTAAGAAGTAAGTACTGTTACAAATAATAACAAAAAATTATAAATTGTTAACTTTGAATAAATATCCTTAATTTTAAAAGGGAAGAGAGCATTATAATCATTGGAACGACTTTGACTGGCGATGCTCCTCATGTGAAACAACCAGACGATGTTACTCTTGTAGAAAGGGATACCTACAAATGTAACGAAAGTATGATTGAAACATTGTTCTGGCTTAACTGTTCAACATTGATGGAGTAAAATATGCAGGTACCTAATCACGTCCCGATTTTGTCAATATAGTTCTTCAATATTGGAAGATGACTGAAGAGTGGGCTAAACTACGATATTCACCAATTAAATCAATGGAATCAATGAAATCGCCGTTTATGACATAAGTACTGTTGACTATTCCTCAAATTGATCTTCAACTTCAAAACCAATCTTTCTACGTTCTTAACTTTTTGTTTCAACGGGTCTTGGATTTTCATCTAGATTAAGTCAAGTTCACAAAATAATTTTTGTTTCACAGGAGAATCATCGTGACCCCACTACGGCTTACAGAACGTGTATGAAGTGATCACAGACTGCTCTTTACTGTTATTCACAACGATTACTATGTACCACGTACTACACACGATGATTTACGGAAACCTGGAGCTCCGAACCTTAGAAGAAAACACTACAAAGAATAAAAGGCAATACAGAACTGGAAGAAAAAGATTGGAAACCATACAGTAAACATTGAAAATAGGAAACGGTTCTTTTTAGAAATAGACTCCTCTTGAGAA